>OX382371.1:7789288-12589288 GCA_947508005.1 Amphipoea lucens
TTTAAACTTTCGGGAAATGCATTTTGTATTGTACCACGTACTTCCATGCAAAAAGTATATTTACATTATTTCTGTTATTCAGACGTCATGTAGGTAGGTACAATTATGCTTGCATTCCACAGGGGGCAACGATCTCAGCAGTTAATTCCTTCAAAAATGCTTGCAAAAAACGTAGATAAAAAGCCAACCATAGTGGAGATACACAGCGATACCTATATTTTTGTTTTACAAACCGTTAACACCGTTATGTAGACCACTTGAGGCAATAGTTTGGTTACTTACCTACGCAAGTAGGATATTTCAAGTCTTTTTGAAGTGAAAACTTCTTTAGGCCCATTTGGCATTTTTGAGATGGGAAAAAACCATTGAATTCGCGCCACTGTTACCATAACGACACCGCTTCGGATGAGTTCGGCTGTCCTCGGGATGTACTCGGTTTTAATGTATACCCGATATGTCAGTGAGTGATGGCAAAGTATTCTGTTTGTGTTTTGTTTTCACTTCTGTCAGCACTCCCGGAGTGTCACTGTTTTTTTTTTTAAAGAAGGAACAAATCACACTACATATACGGAATTTTTTGAGCAAATTTTTACAAAAGTAATGTTTTTTTTATAATGGACGTCACACAAATCGCACAGCTCTGAAAGTATGTTTCAAGCATGTACAGTAAAACGGGGCTACTTTGACTTCCAGGGTTACTTTGACAAGGCCGATCACAACGCTATGACGCGTTCCCCACACCCCGCGCCTCGCGCAATATTACTCGAGGTCACGCACACTTGCTGAGCACACGTGAAAACCGATTTTGGCGCTCTGTTAAAGTAGTTCCAACGCCTGTCAAAGTAACCCTGGAAGTCAAAGTAGCCCCGTTTTGCGGTAATCATTGCATTGTAATATTTTTTAAATTATTTAAGTTCCTTTGTTGATTTAGTTAACTACGTTGTTAGTATATTACTGTATGTTACAACATACCTAATTTAATATTTGCAAGCCATCATTACAAACATGGCGGATTATATGTCATCTTTTGTACCTACAACATTTTATGCAAATAAACGATTTTTATTTGATTATTTTGATTTGATCAGCAGTTAAGACATAAGTAGTACCTACATTAAAACCTAGCGACATTATCCTAACAATTAGTTAATCTGACAGACGTCCTGTCCAGTTTCTAATAAGTAGTTCATTCAATTTTTCTTTCCATAAAACCTAATCTTTACAACCGGACTTTAAAACCATTTTAAAACAAAAAATGAGTATAGTCAAATCAGGCCAGACGTTCTCAAGTGATACCCTTAGCAAGGAACAGCATTTAATTTTTATTAACATAGACCAACCCGCAATGGGCCCGCGTGGTGGATGACGGCCCACTCCCTCTCACAGAGAGGAAGCCTGTGTCCCAGCAGTGGGAACATTAACTATACGCTGATTATGCTTACCTATGCTTATTAAAGATAGAAGATAGACAGTCGTGGATACAGGCGGGACAATTGGTGCAGTAAAATCCTTCTTCATACTTCATCATTAGAGACCGGATAATATGCATTTGCATATTTGCATATGCATTTGCATATTTAAGCCATTTTCAGCGCTAATAGCATATATTTCCTAAGATCTAGTGATGATGCATATTATCGCTATAATTTACAGTATTTTTCGAGCGCAAAAGGCAAATGATCGTCGCGCTCGCCTACCGCACTACTCCTTCCTCCCACCTATTATGCATGTTATTGCTATATGCTTTCATTGTTGACGCGCGTGCTCATTGATCTGCAGTTAAAGTTTTTGTGTCAAATTGTACAATGCCTCCCGAAAAAAAAAAAATGTGTCTTCGTGGATAAGTGGCTTTCCTGAAACATTTACTTACGACGGAACTGTTTTGTATTGTCGAGTTTGCGAGAAAAATATTTCGTGCACTAAAAAGTTTCAAATAACAATAAACTTAAATCTAAGGGAATAATATTTACAAAACAAAAAAAAAAAAATGTCATTTAATGTTGCATATTCTGTCAGTTTTCGTGCATATTTCAAGCATTTTTCATGCATATTTGCATGCATATTTCAAGCTTTTTATGTTGCATATAATCCGGTCTTTATTCATCATTATCATCATCATTATTATAAACGTGAAAGTTTGTGAACATGGACGGATGTTTGTTACTCTTTCACGCAAAAACTACTAAACGGATTCTGATGAGACTTTACAGTAATATAGCATATACCTACATCAGAATAATACATAGGATACTTTTTATACCGATATTCCCACTGGATCGACACTTATGCGATTGTAACCGCGGGGCGCTTCTAAATAAGACACAAAGTTTTATAACCTACTATGTAGTTGTGCCCCGCGATTTTTTTCACTCGTCAAGGGACAAAGGTTTTTTTTTATCTTGCAGAACATCTCGAATCTTGTTGTATGAACCGTAGAAAACGGTAACAGTAAAATAAAGATAAGATCCAGGTAGCTCATTACTTCAATCTTTTAAAAATAATAACATCAATGACAATGACAGCAGTGGTGGCCCAGTGGTAACGACCGCGACTTACGAGATATAGGTCGTAGGTTCGAACCCGACAGGCACTTTACTTTGTGTAAATTACTTATTTCATCACCACTGCTCTCAAAACGGTGAAGGAAAACATCGTGAAGAAACCGGCATGTCCTAGAACCAAAAATTCGAAGACATGTGACATCTACCAACCTGCACTGGGCCCGCGTGGTGGATTACGGCCCACTCCCTCTCACATAGAGGAGGCCTGTGTCCCAGCAGTGGGAACATTATCAGCTGATTATGTAACATCAATGACTTTTGACGATTCTCTAAAAACCTAATAATGGTGCTCTAGGAGACTAGAACTAAACATTCGAAGACATCCACCAACCCGCACTGGGCCCCTCTCACCGAGAGGAGGGCTGTGTCCCAGCAGTGGGAACATTATAGGCTGATTGCTTATGCTAGAAAAGCCTTAGCTCCATTCTGTCATATATATATATATATATATATATATATATATATATATATATATTCTACTTTGATCACTAATTTTGGTGAACTGAACTTTGACGCTCTTTTGGTTTAGGTTAGCGTTGGAGGTTTCCTTCATTTTTGAAGTGAAAACTTCTTTAGGCGCTAACTGAACCGTCACGCTCGAGTCGGTGACGCTGAATCGGGTAATCTCGGATCCAGTCGGTCGGTGACGCTGAATCGCATATATTCGGCACTGAATCGGTTATACCCGGCGCTAAACCGTATATACTAGGCTCCAATCGTAAGTTTTCAATTTTTTGTCGTGTTAAAGTGCCCTGTTTACTTTAATGAAACTCGATCCAGTTGTAACAGATGTGTATCTATATCAAAGCGCGGTATAAGTACAAGACAGCGGAGAAATGCACGTTTACACAAACACCGGATTACAATTTAGAACCTTGTTAGTAATTCACAAAGTGGAGAAATATTAAGGTTTACATTCAGATTAAAATTATTAGGCCAGCCAGTTAATTACTGTCTCCCATAAACATAACGCTCTAGACCACTGTAGTCTGTGTCTTTTATATCTAACAGTACTTAGGAACCATAGACAATTAGTTTAGTTCGCCACAAATTCTATCGTGTGGTCATAACCAATTAACCACACAGGGTTTTTTTTATTCTTTATTCTTTCACCTTATCTCGGTATTTCGTGTAGTTATATTAGTACTCGTAGATAATTTACAAAAACATTTTCATTTTTCCGATACACGTGGCACTGTAACCCATTTTACTTTGTTTCTAGGAAATTCACAACATTTTCCAGAACACTTCTATCATTTCTGAACACTTTTATCATATATAGCCACTGTGTTCAAGCTTTTGATCCTCAAAAGGAGAAATGTAAGTGTGCAAGACGAGTGCGAATTTCAATGTTTAGTTTTCTGATGCATAGAAGTTTTCTTGTTTTGTTTGAGTCCGGTATTCTCAACCATTTATTATTCAACACTGAATTGGGCTTTGGGTTTTGAGCTTCACTATTCTTCTTGCGTTATAATAATATAATACCAGCCAATATTATTGTCCAACTTCAAGGAAACGGCCTCTTCTCATATTAATAAGGCACGAACATTTTCCTCTTACGTTTGTATATTCAAAAATATGTAATTATACATAAAACATGATGATTTACTTTATTAGAAGTCACAACGCAAGCCTTTATGTATGCTAGGTCATAATGTTTAATAGTTCTTCTATATCTAATTAGGTTGAGTGACCATCGCGGATGGGTGACCATCTTTACATACCCCGCATAAAAAAAGAAAAGGTTTTTCTCCATCACTTCGAGAATTTGTTCCGAAAGGGTAATGACGTATAATACATTCATATTAAACTAATAAAAATAAACAAAACTCCATGTTTTGTCAAACCGTAAAACCCGTGTGAAGCTTGGGCGGGTCGCTAATTTACTATAAATGCATAATTATCTGTGTTCATTTTGTGCTAATTCCGATCCAGCCTGTCCCTTACTGCCCTCTCCCAGCGACGCCCTAACTCCCTAAGCCGAGGTCCGTACCCCACAGGGGGTGCCCTTATCGCGTAGTCGCTTTGTTTTTAGTTTTTAAGCTCTTGCGGCCTTAATTTATTGAGGCATCAATAGGCAAGTCTGGTTAAGCAGACGACCACCTCCTAGGTTGAAATGCGAAATGCCATTAAAAAAAAAGTTCATTTTGTGAACCAAACCTGGCAATCCTATGCCTACGAGAACATAGCCATGAGACATCATTCTCGAGATAGTTCATATCTACCTACATATCGAATTCGATTCTACGTTCGCCTACAAAAAATACCAATCCAAAATTTGAACCCTTCATTGTAGCTTGTCACGTGCCACACAAAATCCTTATTATACTTACTATGATTTATTATATTATTTTACACATAACCCGATTTCTGTGTTTACAAACCTCACTTAAGAAAATATACTTCGTCATACTGGTTTGCCCGGTCTATTGTTAGGGTTCGCATCGCATAAAGGAAACTGGTCGTGTAAATAAACTTCTTAAATGCGAGTATAAAGTGTGCTACACTCACGACTATCTTTTCATCGTGTCTCCCACTAATGGAACCTGTTACTGTGGCATAAAAGGACGCACAAAAGGCCCCTTCAAGGTTTAGAGAAAAATTGGACCACTATCTCCTGCCCCTATTGCCTAAATTATCTAAAGGTTTTTTGCGGAGCAACCCTCCACAATCATTACTCGTGGTTAAAATAGCCAAAGGTCGCAGGATTCTTTAATATTGAGGGGATAAAAAACATTGTTGGCACTCAAAATACATACCTACCTCTATTATACTTGTTATAATAACGCTCGTTTGAGCTGGATGGTGCTTATCCACGTGTCGTGTTCGCGAATGGGCGCTGTCGGTTGAGACTGGTCACCTCGCTTATTTTTTAATCTTATATTTTGATTTTATTCATTGTTATCACATATACCTATATAGAAGCAACAAGAATAATGTAGGTACTTAACCAGGATTTTGTAATATCTTGATTTAAAAGAGTGTCCTTGCGAGTTTCTTGCCCGTTCTTCTCCATAGCGATCTACGTTTTGGAATTGGCCTTTCTGACTAATTGACCGACTCTTTCACAATCCAAAAGTGCCTGTAAATGGTTTAATTGAAATAAATGCTTTGAGTTTGAGTTTGCTCCTGCCGTAAAAAGAAAAGGGAAATCGGAAAGAAAGGTGACGTTCAGATAAAATGCAAAAGTACCTAAGTTTTTAAGTAAAAACCCGTCAAGAGCGAGGCGGCCTCGCGCACCAAGGCCGCAGGGTTCCGTGCAAATTTGTAGGTATATAAATAGTTTATCACGGTTTTTTTTTTTAATGTAACTGCAAATTTACGGTTTTCGGATTTTTTCCTTTATTTGTGCTACACGACCTTGCTTCTTGCTAAATTTCATGATTCTAGGTCAACGGGAAGGACCCTATACATTGTGATTCCCTTGAGTGTCTAAATATAATACGTTTTTTGCGGCACAAACGGCCGTTTTTTTTTTTTTTAGTTAACTTAGAAGTTTGATTTTTTCACAGCTTCATGGGACCCCAGACCTGAGTATATGGTTTTAATTTCAACTCGATACCTCCACGTGTTTCCAAGATAAAGGGTCTTGACCATAGATCTTTCATATATCTACCTATGGTCTTGACAGACAGACGGACGGACGGACAACAAAGTAATCCTGTAAGGGTTCGATTTTTCCTTTTGAGGTACGAAACCCTAAAAATGAATACTACTTAGTTTCTATTATAATTATTTGAGGGTAACACCTAAATGGCTACTAAATACCTGCGTAAAATGCGCCGCCTAAAGTTGGAAACTAACCAATGTACAGTCAACAAAAGATATAAGTATGCAGGATCGTCGGATATAGTTGAAATTTAGTAAGAAACCGATGGATTGGCTCGAACAAAATTTATTTTTATTAATAGAAAACAAACAGCAAATTTATCAAATTAAATCTCAGTCGACTATATCCATTGGTTTCTTACTAAACTTCAACTATATCCGACGATCCTGCATACTTATCTCTTTTGTTGACTGTACACTGTCGCGAATTATTGTCTTTTGATGCAGTGGTTTATGGCCATCAGAAGGTCACCAATCGAAATTGTTAGGCTATAATAGGTAGGTAGGTACATATTTTATGTTGAAACCTATCCATACGAAATTAGTAGCGAATTAACGTCTATAAATAGATATGTTTGTCCAAATCTGATTAGACTCAAGACCACTCCAACGTCACTAGACAAATGGTGATCAGTGATGAATTAAAGCTAACTAACTACTTCCAATATCTATGTTCTTCTCACGCTAAGAATCTGCGTTCTTCTAACAATCTTCTCTTACTCTGTCGTTCTCATACTTCTGACTTTGTTCATTCTTCCTTTCATATTCAGTCCATTCTTCTTTGGAATACGCTTTCTCTTGATATCAGGACGGCCATCAGTCGGTATGCATTTAAGCAGAAATTGCAGAGTTATTTTCAAAACAAATAGCGTAGAGTCATCTCAACACCTCTCTTTCTTTAATTTGTGTTATATATATTATAGTAAATAGTTTTAATGAGGTTTTTAACCTATGTATTTATGTACCTATGTTTTTTTTATTTATACTTATACTTAATTTTAATAGCTTTTTTATTGTTCGGCTCAACCAAAGCACCTGCCATCTAATCTCTTCACCACCCTTGGTTGACTGGTAGAGAATGCCTAAGGCATTAAGTCCGCCTTTGTACGTTTGTGTGTGTGCGAAAAGATTAAATAAATAAATAAAGGACACTGAGTAAAATAACAAAAGACGACATGATAAAAAAAAAATTAATGATGTTTTGATTGAATGATGAAATGACGTTCAAAAGTTCCTTTTATGTGCCTATTTGAAATAAATGCTTTGACTTAGAATGAAAAACCTTATACTCGGTATAAACACCACTGTCTGAGCAACCAAGGGCTGGTAGGTATTAAGCTATACTACCCTGACACGGTTTTTCGTGTCAGGGGTCTACTCTACTCTTAAGTAAGTCAAACGAAGATACGGGAGCATCCAAATGTAGTTGATCCGTCAAAACAAGTGCAATGCAGCAAATACATAACAGGAGTAGGGACAACTATCAAATCGTGTTGTTAATTGTTATTCATTCTTAGTTAGGTCACCAAACTAATCATATGTCCGTAAAGTGATACGGGATGAAACGCGGGAAAAGCAAACGCCTGTAACTTCGATTGAAACTACGGATTTCGTGCTTGGGTAGTAAACCCCCAGGGCCAGGGTATGAGGGTAAAATAGGCCGGGCAATCTCACGCACAAAGGTCAACATTCCCATCCGACGTGAGGGGTGAGTCGATGCGTTTCCGACACCGATAACACGTGCTCCACGGCCGTGGCGGGCGTGAGAAGCTGTCCTACACACTCACTTACCTACACCTGTGTTCATACGGGAACATTCGCCTGAAGCAAGAGGAGTATTAAGGATCTTAACAGGTGGCATTCTGTAGTTTCTGCCAACCCCCATGGGAAGAAGGCGTGTGTTTAAATGTATGTGTATAATCTTCATTCGCGATTTATTTGCCAACAATGTAAACAAACATGAGTTTTTGGAATAATAACTTTAATTCTTACACAATAAAGTTCAGTTTACGCTACAACTTCAAACATTTTTATAACTTTTTCAATGGTGCTAGTCACTTAGAAATCAAGTAATATTGAAATAAAGTTGATATTTTTTTAACTTGAAATAACATCAATTATGGTGACATCCCGACATCGACGCGCAAACTATAACCATGAATCATGTGCTGAATTCATATTCAGCTAGATTCTAGACCCCTAGCGTAGAAATTGTTCGTCGGTTATTTGCAATTCTATACATTTTGACCGCGCAGGTATTGCATACATTCTATGAAACGGCAGATTTTTTGTTTAATAACCGTCGAAAATTTTCTACTATACTTAATCATGAGTTCAATAAAATTCATGGTCACAGTTTACGCGTTAATGACTGCCACCCTGAGCCAGCGCGCACTAGAGACTTTTTGTTGACCGATAGTTTGATCGTTCAGGGAATCAGTATGGAGCTATATTGAAATGCACGCATTTGGCGATTAAAAATCGGCCGATCAAACGCGTGCACTTCAATATATGTATAAAGGGCTAAGGAAGGAACACGGATGGGTTTTAGTCAGTAAGAGTCTGACACTCCCTTCCGCTCCACCCGGAGCGGGAGGAGTCATTTGATGATATCCCAACCATAAAAAAAGGTAGGTACCTGAGGATGGACGGCGCCGCCGAGGCCGGTCCAGAATGAGGTGGCGGCTTGGCGAGTCGACCTAGACGCGTACCGCGTGGGCTGCTTCGAGGTGGCGATGGTGGCGCGGGAAAAGCGTTCGTGGAAAGATTTAGGACAGGCCATATACAAAGGCAAAGTATGGGCTAGAGAAAAACAAGTTAAGTGTGAACTTTTGAAACTGTGGGCTGTGGTGGGAGACGTTTCTTTGGCATTTCGAATTATCCGAATCAAATCAAATCAAATCATATTTATTCGTAAATGTAGGTTTCATTACAATAGGATGTTATAATAATATGGTCAGTTCGCTACATTTTACTCGAGAGTATACAAATAATAATAAAGTTAGTGGTGTCGAAACCACAGACACACATTTAAAATGAAATAATTACTTAGTGTCAACAACCGAGAAGCAGGAGTATCCTCATCTAGTCTAATAGGTTGCTTTTAAAAGAACGCTTTTAACGATACATTTTTATTTTATTGCCCATTGATTGATAAACGTTTGTGTCATACTAAGTATTTATTTAATTATTTATCCTTTATGTGGACACATAAAGAGACAAGTAGAGAAGAGAAAAATATGTACAAATACAAAGGCCATGCTTATTTCTAAAGAAATCTCTTGCAGCATACCTGCAATAGGAAAGTAGGTATATATCTAATTACTTACTTATAAAAAAGATAATGAAGACAGAGTAGAATATATAAAATACATAAAATCCAAAACAATTTTAAAACAAGAGAACAGGTACACTTTTGGTCTAGGTCGCAAGCGCTCCTGTTGAGTGTGAGGTGCTGGGTTCGATTTCCAGGTCGGACAAAATGTGTGTTATTGGGTTTTTCCATCAGGAATTTCTCAGTAGCAGTCTGGAGTCTGGATTTGTACCCGGTTGATGGTAACAGGCTATCCACGTCTGTCTGCCTAATCCTTCGAGATTACAAGCGTGACGATTTAGATTATAGTGTAATTTAAAATAATAAACACATACGCAACTCTGAAGAAGTGAGAAGATAGTGGAAGATGTAAAACTCCTACAATTATAATATGATTATAATTATTATTTTAACTCCACGCGTTTTATTTTACGCATTTCATTTTGCATTTGCCGCTGTTTTGTATCAAAACGTTATGTTATTCATCGATGACAATAAATTAAGCTTTTTATTATTTTCTCACAATGAGAAATAGCAACTTTTTGTATTCCCTTTAACCTAAATAGTAACTTAACTTTATTTGTTTTGGCTGTACAGGAAATTCAAAAGTAATAATTAACCTTAAAAGAATAAATCAATAAACACGAACGTTGCGTGTAAGAGCAGAAAACTAAACGTATCACTAGTGCTAAGATTGTATAATAGATGGTGCTGTACGTTGTGTACTGTTGTATCATAGGAGCGACCAATCAAATATTGATAAGTGTCCCACTTTCATGACGTCATTATTTCCACGTTGGAAGTTGGGAGGAAATGTCATGTCGCTTTATATTTTGTAAACTGATGTTTGTAAATTAAAAAATTAACAAAATGTTGTAAATGCAATACATAACTTTCAATTCCACAGTGTGTAATGAACTAAATAAATTTGTGCCGGTAATAGCTGCAGTTCGTAACGATGACCTCAATGTGGAACTTGTCAGATCAAAATGACTCTTCACAATGACGAAGTGAACAGGATTCTGGATTATCTTACTAGAAATGACCACGAGCTTGACGAAGTGAAGAAGAAGTCAAATAAAATGGATAACTTTCAGCAGGACGGTCTAATGGTGCGTATCTTACACATTTAGTCGGTAATCTTTATGCTGAATACTGATAAGCTATCGCTCCGTGCAGATATTGTGATGATCCGGGTCGCTAGAATGTACGCGCGGTGTCGTAGACGTGCAATGAAGTAATAGTGATCGGCCGGCGATTGTCGAACCTCGTTGAGCAGCTTTCGTGAACTCACGCTCCCACTTTTACCGTTATACGTTCATTTGGTTTCGTGAACGGACGTAGCTCACTCGCGGTCTCACCAACTTAACATTCCCGTGTCTTCCTTATCTAATTAAGTTAATTCCCGCTAATTGGAGCGAGGGTTTCCCCTAACGAGCGTGTTGTGTTGTGGTAATCTTTAGTTAGGGCAGTGCGTCACGGAGTTGCGACGCGCCGGTCGTACGCCGCGTAAACAAGTTGTACTTTGCCAGCTAGGCACCATGCGGTTGCTATCACTTCCATATGCCGCCTAAGTTTTAATAAATATTCACTGGTGGGCATCCCAGCTTCATGGTTACCAATTACAGGAATTAACAGTGTATTATTTAAAGTGCTCCGCAACAATCTTCAGTGATATTTTTCCTCAAAAGAACAGTTTTGTGTGAATCACCAATGTTAATAGTGTTGATGTAAGATCCATGCAAAGGAGAAGTGTTTAAAATGGATAGAAAACTAGATTTAATGTCTCTCTTTGAGGTAATTTTAATTTTTAATATTTCTTTACATAAAATTGTGATTTGTTTTGAGGGTAGTTTATCATATTTATTTATATTTGACAAGGCCATTTGGAAACAGTTATCTGTCCTGGCGATGCATATCATCTTCCTTATCATTATTAACTACCAGTGCTATATCTAAATAAAATATAAAAGATAATGGGTATACAGGAACTGGATGACAGTACTTACCTACTTAAAGACCTGATAAAAAGCACTTGTTTTATTCATTTCTACAAGCCATGTAGTGAAAAGATAAAAGTATGTTACATATATGAAACTTTTGAATGAGAAATGAAATTCCTTTCACTAAAGAAAACTTCAGTGAATCGAGAAAATGAAAGTCGTATTATCAAGTTAAATTCAAAGTGCGGAACTGACTCACACGTCTTTATGTATTTATCTTGTTGGACCTTGGGGATTCTTGTATGACTAATTCTTTGGGAATATAAGATTTACTGAAATCTTTCTAATAAAAATAAAAAATAAGTAACGAGGGCCAATATTTAGTTGTGTGCTTGATAGCTAAAAAGTATTGTTGGCCTTTGGGGATTCTTGTATGACTAATTCTTTTAGGGTTGATTTTATCGAAGTCAGATATCTTTTATCCATGGAATAAAATTCATGTCTAGTATGGAAAAAGTGTAAAAAAAAATATTCTCAGTATAAGAAATGTTCTAATTATAAAAGTTAGGTGAAATTCACCCTTAGGATTATAATGAGAAAATACTGAAATCTTTATAATAATATGAACTCAAGTATTTTGTTGGGTTTAGAATGATAGCTTAAAAAAGAATACTTTATGGAGGCAGAATGTTACTAAACATTGTAAAAATTAAAAGCTAATTTAGAAATTATGCAAAATGAAAGTATGCTAACTGTTACCTATTACATTAAAAGAAATTAGTCATTAATTATCATGGAAATACACTCAAATTAAATCCCCATTAATTTCAGTAATATTTGCATGCATTGCATCAGTCAAAGGGTAGTCTGTTTTTCATTGCACAATGATATCTTTGAATTACAAAACACATATTATCCTTCAATGTTGGTACGATGGGGCTGACATATCTGTGATAAAAGCCTCTAAACAAAACCAGATTTAAAAAAAAATCCTTCAATGTTTTTGTTTATAAATGTTTGTGCTATCTCTAGACTTGAGAAAGCCTCATGAAGGCTCTGATTAAAGGATATTCTGTTAAATTTTATGATAACTAGGTACCTGTTATTATTGGTTAATCAGAATAAAAACAACTAATTAAATAGACCCCATGTCTATTATTTTTATTTGACAAGAGATTCAATAGAACTAGTTTCACCTTTCTGACTGACCAACCTTGAGACAATTCAAAAGTTAATTGAAATAAATGCTTTAAGTTTTGATTTTGAGAGAATCACCCATCACTTTATAAACATCTTAAAGAACTTAATAATGAAATGATGCAATAGTATAATAGTTTTTTTTTTTTTCAGTTTCTAATATATTAATACTTAAGATATCCTAACATTTATTGAGTTTATGAATTGTATTTTGTGATATAAAATTTGCAGTTGTCAAGTCTTTGTTTACCTAATGTAGAATGTAGGCTTCCATTACACAACATTTCAGCATAGCTATTCACAAACACTCGATACGCTTCCGTATCGTATCGAACATTAATCATTGTTATCTTAGGAGTCTTCTAAACGCTGTTCACAATTCCAAAACCCGAAAATTTTGCCAGTTTAAATCAAATAGACGCCCGCTATTCTTCCAACAGCTATCTGCTGTTGAGGGCATGTCAAATCAGGTTATCGAAATGTCAGGTTTTCGATACGATAGCCTGTCGTATGGTTGTGAATCAGGGCTCTGATCCACATTTTCACAGTTATTTTAGCAATGTCATCAGCCCGTAGACATTATGTTACATTTATATTTATTTAAGTCAATATAAAAAATACTGAATATTACCTTTTTACCTTCAGTATTGTCATCATTCTGGTCCATTAATCCGTCCAAGGGTTGTCTTTAAAAGATTGCTTTTAGCAATAAGACCACCCGTTGTGTGATCTCATGTCTACATTTATATCTGTCATTTTTATCTAGTACATAATAAAGAGTAATTCTATCTATATTTTGAATAAAATAAGTACCTATTCACCTGAACCATACAACTAATTAGTAAATTAAACTTAAATTAGTTCACTAAATACATTCCAGTTACAACAGACCCCTATTGATACCAAGAAATTGTAACTAGTATATTCGCCAATAAGAAATCATTACCATTAACTAGGTAATGAATATGACATGCACAATTACAATTACTATTTAATAATGTTTCTAGTAATGGGTTCGGCCCCTATTATATTAATTAATAAAACTTTATTTCAGACTAAGGTCCATATTTTGTTACTTTTGATGTTAAAAACAACAGAGCTTAGGATAGTATTGTTAGTTTTCACAAATTATACACTACTAGCTGGCCTGGCGAACCTCATAGGTACCACCTCAGAATCAATAAATGAAATCAGTCAATCCATTCTCGAGATATAAAAAAGCTGCACCATTACATAATGTATAAGAATTTATTTTCGTGAATATTTCCCATTCTGCTATTCAGGGCGGAGACAAATCCTACAAATCAAAGATCATAAAACTCGGTCCAGCCATTCTTGAGTTATAAATGGTGGTAACTAACCCGACTTTGTTTTATTTAGATTATTACACGGGGCTTAAACATAACTGGCGAAAGGTGGGTGTACTATAGGTACATGTTTGCCTTACCCTTTGGGGAATACAGGCGTGATGATTTGTTTATGGGTCCTAGTAATATATTTACAAATGTGCATAGTACTGGAAAGGTGAATAACTGAAGGTGAATAGTGGACTAACTATTATAGGTTCCTTTACTAGCGTTTGCTGGCTCGAAGTTTCACCCCTTTCTCAGTCTCCATATAAAATTAAAATAATTTGGCAACTTTCAATTTTCTTGCATAAGCCATTCATAATAGACAATAATGAATTAGTGAATTAGTCATCATGTTTCAACACAGGTTGGCTCTTTAATCAACTGCATCCCGTCAAGGAGGTGATTCTACCCGTCATGCTACTTTCACTATGAAACTTATATGCGACTTAGGGAAAAAAGAACGAACTATTTCGATGCATGTACCTATTTATGTTTTTTTTTTTTGCATATTATGTGAGTTTTATTGCGAAAGTTGTTCAGTATGGCCCCCTCAGGTAGAATCACCCCCTTGACTGGTCATGACAGGGTGGCGATTTAAGCCTTTTAAGGTACGATTCCGATCTCGGCAGCACGCAGCAGTGCCGGCGCGGCAGTGCGGTCGCAGCACTACTGGTCCTCATACATTTTCTATAGGTTTATATGAGATTGCATTCCGAGCACGGCAGCAATGCTGCGCGACATTGCTGCGTCACATTGCTGCCGTGCTCGGAATGTAATCTCGTATAAATCCGTAGAAAATGTATGAGGACCAGTAGTGCTGCGACCGCACTGCCGCGGCAGCACTGCTGCGTGCTGCCGAGATCGGAATCATACCTTAAATCATCACCATGTATAAATAATTGATAAATTAATTCAAAATTTGTGTTAAATTAAAATTAGTTGGTGAAACTTCACAACCCCTAATAATTATTTTGACAGGCCTGATGGTCTAGTGGTTAGTGACCCTGACTGCTATGCCGGAGGTCGTGGGTTCGATTCCCACCCAGGACAAATGTTTGTGTGATGAGCACGATCATTTGTTCTGTGTCTGGGTGTAATTTATCTATAATATGTATGTATTTAGAAATATATAAGTATGTTTATCAGTTGTCTAGTACCCATAACACAAGCTCTGCTTAGCTTGGGACTAGATGGCGTTGTGAGAAAGTTGTGGAATATTGTGGAATATATTATTATGTAGGTTTCATTACCACAGTTCTAATGAACGCCTTTCTTTATAGTCGGACTCCTGGCCGACGTCAGACGACCTGCTGGAGAATATATTCTCCTTGGAGCAAGGCTCCCTCAACTTCCTCGAGGATGCTATGCCCGACTTCAATCTCTGCGAAAACGTGTCGCAACCCTCGGAAGCTATCAGCAGCTCTTGCTCTGACAGTGGACTGTCAAGCGACCAGGCTGAATTGTAAGTAATTTGATATTTTATTGGGCGGCAAATTAGAAAGGGCTGACTACTGAGGTGATGGCTAATGGAGACGTATGGATGAAGAAGACATGCTATGCAGTCCAAAAATAAATTATAAATAGTTTTTTTGTGTAAGTAGGTTTGTAAAAACATTTTTACAAGTAATTTTTTTAAAAACTAGTTGAGTAGGCATTCCCTATCTGACTACTCTTAGAAGAGAGGCCGAAACAAACTGAGAGGTCACAGTCTCTTTTAAAGTCCAGACATAATCTTGGTCAGATCATGTAAAGACCATGTAGATTGATTTGAATAAATCAGGTTAACAGCAGGGCGATTCTTGTGATGGGTGGTAAACTAGCCAGCAGCCTACCTGAAACGAGTCATCGCCACTTACATAATAGACTTTGACAATGCGTTGCCATTCCAAAGACGAAAGCTAATGTCTTATGTGCTTTTAATTACACCAGCAACCTTAGCCTTCAATCTTCTACCACGTTACCACGTTCATATTACTTTTACTAAGCTATTGGGGTCACCGAGACGTCTCGTACTTAGCAACAATTGCATAAAACCACTCAACATATGAATCAGCATCTATATCAATCTGCCTAGCCTTTCCCCAACTATGTTGGGGTCAGCTTCCAGTCTAACCGGATGCAGCAGAATATTTTACATGGAGCGACTGCCTTTCTGACCTTCACAAACTTTTTTTATTGCTGAATGGGACGGCTCTTGATCTCGATCATGCCTGATGGAAAGCGATGGATGAGGTCTATGATGGAACGAGCGTGCCCAGAAGATGCCTAAGGCACTGGAACTCCCACGCAACGACGAAACACAGCAGGCTGCTTGACGCCGGATTCCGGTGTAAGGGTGGTCGCAAACCAGGCGGGCGTTAGCCCTACCACCGCAAGGGAAGAATTGGCCAGTCAAATAAGGTGTTGGGTGACCTATTGATTAAGTAACACAATACCCCTTAGTAAGCCTGATTGTCAGACTTTTGGGCGTCTGACTACCCGTAACGACTGTCAAAGATCATGAATGACAACCAAGACCAACGACTGACTACCGGCGTACTTTCCGAGGCACGGAATAATGAATCAGCATCTGTATAATCAATTTTCGTTTCTGCCTTTCAAATTGCTTAAACAGATGGTTTTGATTAGTGTTTACTGCCAAGGACTCGTTATCGCACGGATTGTTGGAATACGAAAATTATTTAATTTAAAATGTATGTTGCTTGATAACTTGATAAGTGTTCACGATGTTACGTAACTTCATTAAGCTGCTGGCAGAGAGAATTGTATCTAGAGTATCTTACGTAACAAACCGGCATACTGTTTCTGCAGTTGTACCTTGGACTCTGCCATTGAACATTGGTCTCTATAAATTGTTAGGAATTATCTTGCAACATGGGTCTACCTACACAGCAGGTTCAGGGCTTTATCTAGCATGTAAAATAATAAGTTAGAGTTAAATTGTCTATCAGGCTAGATTGTAATCAATTATTAAAGAAATTTACATTTACATACATACATAATCAGCCTAATCAGCCTATAATGTTTCCACTGCTGGGACACAGGCCTCCTCTCAGTGAGAGTGAGTGGACCGTAATCTACCACGCGGGCCCAGTGCGGGTTGGCAGATGTCACATGTCTTCGAATTTTTGGTTCTGGGACATGCCGGTTTCCTTACGATGTTTTCCTTCACCGTTTTGAGAGCAGTGGTGATGAAATAATTTACACAAAGTAAAGCGCCTGTCTGGATTCGAACCTACGACCTACAACTCGTAAGTCGCGGCCGTTACCACTTGGCTACCACTGGTCATAAAGGGTTAGGTAGAGATACACTTCTGTCTAACTAAGCTTAGGTACACCGTAGTTACACAATACAGGAGAAAAACCGCTGTTATGCGACATTATAGCGCCGAAATGACGCGCTTAAAGAAATTTAGTTCTTATTAATACAGGGGAAAAAGGGCTTTCTGGACTCCGAGTCGTAAGCTTTCTGCAGCTTGGTTCGACGTATAAAATTCTGATCTATGACAGCGGGGCAATTGCGTAACACTATCAATCGGAATCTGTTTCATTTTGACAGTTCAACAACATTCATTGCGTTATTTACGAGTTGAGCAGACTAACGAGACGAACTTATGAAGCAATGGATTAGCAATTGGCTTCGAAATGATTCTGATTCCGATTGATAGTGTGTTACGCAATTAGGGTGCTGGATGATGATGTTACTATGGCGTATATCAACTACAGAGTGGATGCTCCCCACCAAACCCCGTATATAAATCGTGGAATTGTGATTTCTCCTGGCTTGAAATAGGGTTCGCCATTTTATTGCATTCACTGTCTAGACTAGCATAAAAAAAAACTATTACGAAATTAAACCTCGCGTGCGAAAGAAATTAGTTGACTTAAACAACGGGTTTTAAATGCAATTACCAGGTGGTATTACCTACTGAAAACTAGCCTTGCGGACTGTTGAAAACAGTGATACATAACCAGCTAGAATTATCCTTGTACATAAATGCAGAATTAGAGTTTGTAATTTGCGCTCCGAACACGTTCGCGTTACGACCATGACAGATAACTGGCTTGGTAACAGAAACTTCCTCTAGTACAATACCCGTTTATGAAAATTAATTTAAATTAAAAAGCTATTTTAGAGCAGTGGTGGGTGGCCCAGTGCCATTTACTTTGTGTAAATTATTTCATCACCACTGCTCTCAAAACGGCGAAAAAAATCATCGTCAGGAAACCGGCATGTCCTCGAACCAAAATTCGAAGACATTGTGACAACCGCCAACTCGCACTGGGCCCACGTGGTGGATTATGGCACACTCCCTCTCACAGAGTGGAGGCCTGTGTCCCAGCAGTGGGATCATTTTAGGCTGATTATGCTACATTGCTATTTAAATTGGGCGTCATTTCGGCACTATAATGTCGCACAAGTTTTTCTCCTGTATTGTGTAACTAGGGTGTACCTTAGACAGAAGTGTACCTCTGCCTAACCCTTTGGAGTATACAGGCGTGATGTTATATTCTGTCATCGTATCATCGAGCATGCGCACTTTAATCTCTGAACAATTCTGCGGCCCTACAGTTGCAGTATAAGCCTTAGCCCGGATTTGGCCCACGCATAAGGCCAAAGGCGTGGCAGAAATTGAATTGGGCCAAGTTTAAAATTCAATTATTGTAATGCGCTTAAATATCCACTTGATTGGATTATTACAAAATATTTGCAATAGTCACGTAGCCCCATGATATAAGAAAGACGTAGTAATAGAAGTGAATCTCGGCAAACACATTAATATTCGTCGTAAGTGCCGCTAAGTCAAGTTCAAGGACCTTTATTGCTGTATAATAAAGGCCATTTTAGCGCGACGCTAATGACTATTATCAAATCGTGAAGTCGTCGGACGAGTCCACCCTATTCTCAGGTTAATGAACAAGGTTTTGAATACCTGTAAGACAACTTTATTTTTGGTAAACATGTTAGTTTTGAGTTTTTGAATATTGCAAAGGATGTCATCATTGTGTAGGCGGGCAGCCTGTTGCGTTTGAGAAACTTTTTCGTATGACTCGAATTTTTCTCTTAATTTCTTATGAAGCCTTTTGATATGACTCCGATATTTCTCTAATTTATTTTAACGCGTTTTTAAGGATCCGTTCACGAAAAAATCCCTCTTTTGTCAATTTCTTATCTAATTGTGAGAAAGCTTAAAATAATCTGTGTGACTATAAAAGTAGTTTTCGTGGTGCTAAGCCATTCGTGTCAGTCAGAGCATTTGTTAATAGTTTCATCACTTTAGCGCTCTCGAAAATATTGTTTATTTAAGTAGCCTTTGAATTACTTGATGAAGATTTTCTTTTATCGAAAAATAGATTTTTTCGATATGATTTTTCTGCTACCTATATTTTGTACTAGCTGCGCCCCGCGGTTTCACCCGCATAAGTCTCGATCCTGTGGGATTATCGGGATAAAAAGTATCCTATGTCCTTTCGCGGGACTCAAGCTATCTCTATACCAAATTTCATCTAAATCGGTTCAGCGGTTTAGGCGTGAAAAGGTAACATACAGACAGACAGAGTTACTTTCGAATTTATAATATTAGTAGGTATGGATGAGACACAAATATTTCTCTAATTTATTTTAAAGGAATGTCGCAACAACGCAGAGCTCTAGTGATATGACTAACCAGCATAGGAATTCAGCATAACATTCTTAAAAGCACCTTAACCTTAACCACAAGATATTGTTAGATTACAACAAGATTGTACTGCGTCTAATAAGAGGCGGCCATGTTGTTTTATTGGCATAATTTTCACGAAGCAAAAAACGTTAACGATAGCATATTTTATCTATTACTTCCAATCATAGGTCCGTTAAGAAGGCAATGACTTACGCGTTGATGCAATGGGAACGCGTGTGACCAATTTATTTTTGTAAAGTGTAAAATGTTAGTGACACTTGTGTTTAGTATTCTAATCAGTGCCGACGACGAAACGGCACGCGATAAGAATTTTTTTTTTACAATAGACAGAGGGTATACAGATCATATTATGTGAGGATGCACGCCGATAAAATTGTGTAGCAGGTTCTTGTTTTTAAACAATTTTGCTGTTACCAGCCAGTATTTTTTTAATGTCTTCATGGGATTGTGGTATAATAACCTTCGTGTATCATTAAAGTAGGGTTTATTGCTTAGTTTATGGATTTGTGTAATTTAATTTTTCAGAATCGTGCATGCCTGTTCTAGTTTGCAATTCATTCGTTTATGTGACTTTTCTTTTTAAAGGTTAATTAATTATTCATGTTCATTTATTTCATTCCATATGGTAGGTACAAAAGATGGCACAAGGGGCTTAAAGCTACCTCTAGCTTTAAACCACTTTCAAATATTTATGGACCCTGTTAGAGCTCAGCACAGCAAATGGATAAAATTATCCTAGCAGTTGTGTCCATTACATGTTATCGTTATATGATTAATTAACTCCAACCCATTAAATAAGTATACTGAGTATGTATAAAAGAAATGTACAGACGCCAGCACATCAAGCTACCCGAAACTGTCAAATTTTCCCAATTAACTTTGAACCTTATACTGTAGCGATAAAGTTGAAAATATATTAAAGATATTTGACAGATTGTAGTAGCTTGATGTGCTGGCGTTTGTACTTAAGTAGTAGGTTCATTAATAGTTTTGCTGTTTCTATCCAGCATTTGATTAATTAATGTCTTAATTTATGGGTCTTTTTAATGGTCTTCATGTATTGAACATAAATACTTAGTGGTGTTTATTGCTGATAGCCAATTATATATCGAAGTATAATAATATATTTTCTGTTTGCATTTTATGTTTCTTTATTATATTTGTTTGGGTATTTTCGATCTCATCTGAATCATTTTAAAGGATATTGCTAATCCATTGCATCATAATGTTTGGAAAATTTGTCTGTTCACAATGTAAATAATGCAATGAATGTTGTTGAACTGTCAAAATGAAAACCGTTGCTACTAACAGTGTGTTACTCCATTACACCGAAATTAAATATAATAATAAAATGAAATATGGAGTATTGTCGTAAAGTTAATATGAACATTTTTTTTTATTTGCATATTATGCATATTAAAAAAAAAAAAAATTCTTAATCTGTGTTCTGCTACTGTCATAGCCTGTTAGACTGAATCGTTCACCTTATCAGTATCTTATCAATATAAACAGTTACACACGTTCATAATAAACTGATACCATAATCACTTGCTCTCATATACTTACCTATTAAATAGAATACAAAGTAAAAAGGTTGGACTACATTCGCAGCATTGAGGTCAACACGTGTGGAAACCTATCTACTTAAATAAGTAAATAGTACTACATATGTACTATATCAATAACTTTTATACAATGGCCCGTGTAAGCGGTATACAATGGCCCGTGTAAGCGGTTCAAGACACGCCATTGAAATACGCCGTGGTGCTTTAACAACGGTATCTAAAGGTTGACGAAGGGCACTTCTAGGTTATATAATATTTTATATTTGTGTTATAATGACTTATATTTCCTGTGATCGGGAAAGTGATGAGTTTTAGTTGAAATATGCAGGTTGTTATTAGGAAAAAGTTTATAATTTTGCAAAACGGTTACGGTTGATCATTCTGAAACTGTTTCTGCCCGCGACTTCGCGTGAATTTTTTTTTGTTTCCCCAATCCACTCCGTCGCATCGCATCGCCTGCTCGCGATATTAATACGTTTTCGCTTAGCGTTCTTCCTGTTTTTTGCTCGGCTCCTAAGGGTTTTAGTGTGATGTTAAGTATCCTATAGCATTCCTCAAGAATTGAGCTATCAAATGAAAAAGAATTTCAAATCCGACTAGTAGTTCCAGAGGTTAGCGTGTTCAAACAAACAAACTCTTCAGCTTTATTAATTTTTATAATAATACTAGCTGCGCCCCGCGGTTTCACCCGCATAAGTTTCGATCCCGTGGGAATATCGGGATAAAAAGTAGCCTATGTCCTTTCCCGGGACTCAAACTATCTCTATACCAAATTTCATCTAAATCGGTTCAGCGGTTTGAGCGTGAAGAAGTAACAAACATATAAACACACACACTCACAAACTTACGCCTTTATAATATTAGTGTGATAAGTGTGATAGATAGATAATAGATATGGACATAGTATCCACTCCGTGATTACCATCATTCTCGTGCTCTTATTCCAATTTATTTGGGAAAGGTGCAACATGTTTTCTTCTTCCATACTTCTCCATTAGTCGTCACCGCAGTAGTCACCCCTTTCCAGCCATATCATCTTTAATACAGTCCATCCATCGTTTCTTTGGTCTTACCCATACTCTGTGATGTTGTAGACTTTTTAAATTACCAACATTTCGCATTTTATTTCATCAGCCGCCTTTTGTGACCTTGCAGACAGGATAGGGGTGACGTTTTTTACCAGATTATGTCGCAAGAAAAGACTTGAGGCATTCTTCTACTGCATTATACAGGGTGGTAGGGTCATCGACGAGCAGCCTGTTACCATGGATTCTGTACATCATTCTGAACCCGCCTACGTTAAATTTTGCGTGGGTTATTAAAAAAAATTACCATGTCCATACATAGTGTCCGTGTAGGTATTGCACTTTTCTATGGCACAGCTGATTTTTTTTTTTTGATAACCGACGTAAATTTTTGCTCTACGGGGTCGAGAATCATGTGCTGAATTCATGGTTTCAGTTTGCGCGTATATGTCCCTGCCATCCTGTATATCTTGACGAGGTGGCCATTAACAGTAAAGCAAAATTTTTGTAAAAAATATTACTCGCATAAATGAAATCGATACAAAACCAAGGCTCGCTTTTACGTGGAGTCACCTTAAGTAACGACTTATATTATTTCTTTTAGTATAGTAGTAACAGCACATAATGTAAGATTTACTGCGACACTTATCATTTAAGTACCTACTCGTTGAGATAAAATCCATGATTGTTTGCGCACTCTAAAGATGGTATGAAGAAAAAAGTTGTATCGCCCTTTACTTGACCTTTGCATGGGTTGATGTCCTTTACTCAGGGTTAACCAATATATTACTTAAAGGAGGTAGTAATCATGGGTGAGATTACTTATCATTTTTTTTTTAATTTATTTCCGCTGGTAAACCTTGGATAAAGATGGCAATATCTTTCATTATTGCGTTGTTATTTACCGAAATTCAGAAGTCTACCTACTACAGATTAAATATTAAATCGTAGCAGATTACCTAAACTTATATAATTGTATATCGTTAATTATAAAACCGACACTAAGCGAAAATAACAGCTAAGTATCGACGCAATACTCTTGATAACCTAAATACACGAAAGTGCATTCGTCGATTGTTCCAAATTATCGCGTTTTATACATACTATCTAAATACGTAAGCAAATGGGTACATAAATACAGACATAAATTGCTGATTCACATTGTCGTGAGCATTCTGAAAAGCCAATAATAGCCTTTGAACGGTGTCTACGTGTACCTGAATTGTTATATTTGCCTTTCACTTATCGACAGGCCTGTCAAAATTTGAGAGCAGCAGCCCAGACACCGACGAACGATTAAATATCAAGTCTTTTTGCCTACAGTGAATGGTGAATGGATATTTAAATACTAGATTATAATACCTGATTCTCCTACTTAGTACATTTTTGATTGCGTTCGATTATTGCCCAGCTCAATGCCGTGAGTAATTCGCTGATAAGCAAGAAAAAATGTTATTGAAACACGCACATTTTTCATTAGTCACGGTATATTATAGTAATTTTTTCTTAGAAGAGTAAGTTTAGAAACTTCATGGCTACAAAGAAGCATAAAGCATAGTTTTGTAAGTACCTACCCATAATTATTTATTGGAGAAAAGAAAAACTAGTTAAAGTAGGTACTTATATCTTTTTTTATAAGAAACAACCAGGTTTTCGTTTCGTATTTTTCCTGACTGAAAGTTATTCATAATACATGTGCCATTAAAATACTATCATATCATCTATGTAGTATTTTAATCGGTACATTTTGACCCCAACAATAGTTTGTTACATCGCGCATCGGCCGTACGCCACACCCCTTGACATCCCCATTTACCCCATTTGAAGGAGACATCGTAACCTACATCTTTCTATCGATACTTATCTCACAAGTAGGGTGAAAATCATCTGTTATTTCAGTTTATTTTCTTACTTTCTCCTCTCGAATGAGATGCCTGATTTTAATACCTGGCAATCTGCCAGATCGATTTTCGAACCATATATTTAAGGCTGGTTGTATCGAACAGCATTCTGAATTATTGTTATGACCGTTTGGGTTAAAGTAGGTCGCCAAATCTCCTTCAAAACTGTAAATAAAGGGGTTACAAACGGGATTATGTTAGATTAATAAGCAGGAATTCGTACACAGTTTTGGTCAATTCGATTGTTTGTTTGAGTTAATAATTAACTAAATACAGCCTATTATCAACGACTAAACTTATCATCTCGTTGATTTTCATCAATTGGCAAGAATCGTTTACTTATATTTGGCACAAAGGATGTGGCATAAACGCTAACCCCCTTACTAATAAACGTATTATATCAGATGAATAGTTACACACCGGTTTCTCTCTTTCAGTCGTCAGTAATTTGACTTTCGAAAGAAGAAGACAAAGCGGTGTGTCACTATACAGACGCTATACGACGTTTATTAGTAAAGGGGTAAATGTATGTCAAGTGCATAGGAAATCGATAGCCATCATAATCAACTTATCCATTTATTGAAGACGGAAATACCCAGTCTCAGTGGCCAAGCAAATGCTACCAAAATATTGTCTGGATATCTTTTTTTCTAGTGACCGAAGATATGATAAGGATGTAGACAGACGTGTTTATGCGTAACACGTTCATGTAGGTGTTACACGTTCCATGTCATAGGTCCCCGTGATATTTTCCACGGAATCTCAATACGTAGAATTATCTACCGTTTCAAAGTAATTCTCTAGGGTTTAGCGTGTGTTCGATCATTATTTTCATGCGTGGAAATTCTAGGAAAAGGTCTACTTTGGTAATTGTTTTTTTTTATGTAACAACCCGGTATAACATGTAATGAAAAAACCCTTTTTTTGCACCTGTTTATTATGTATATTTGTACTTCGTTCGAACTCATCTTCCTAACCATGCTGTCGATTTAGAATTGTGTTGATACGCTATTTCATTTGTGACCATGCGGCAAAAAGCAAGGTCATATGGGCGACTATAATGCGTATTGAACTAGTGTGACCGATACGATAACAGCTTTATCGTATTATAATTCTAGAAAAGAAAATGAATCTTTTATCGGCAGAAGAACTTCTTGTGGAAGGGTTTGCCTGGATATAACATTGCTGTGTTCCGGTTTCAAAGGTCTCATATAACTTTGAATCCGGAACACAGTGTTAATTAAATAGAAGCACATGAGTCATTTCATCCTTATCTCTAAGAATATCTCTAGTAACGTGTTGGGAAACCCCATGGGATGTCGGAGTCGTAGTAAACACTCTTCAACAGGTAGACAATAGGCCAGTTATCCACCTATAAGTACTATAAGAAAAGAAACCTCAAGCAACACAGATAATTCTTCTCTCTCTTTACAGCGACTTCGAGCAGCAGCTTTCCCCATTCCTGATCCAAAACTCTTGCGATGAAGACGCCGGCGCTTCCCCCGTGGGTCTGGAACCGACCAGCCCCGGCAACGTGCAGGATGTCATCATCCAAGACCACAGTGACGGCTCCAACTCCTCGAGCGAAGTCGTCGATGATACCTTTGACATGTTGAACTTCGAGCAGAATGTTGTCCCTGGATTCCTTAACAAAAATACATTCCAAAGCCCTGGTGAGTTTTTTTTTTAATACCGTAACGTAGCATTCATATAGCAACATATTTTTTTTTTGTGATCTGTAGTAAGTATGGGTTGCAGTTACATGTAAATGTTAAAAAGTATTTATTAGATATTATAAAAAGCCACGTTAACGGTACCGGTTGTCATGGTATGGGCATGTGTTACGGAGAAATGAGGAAAATGTCGTGAGGAGAGTTTTGAGTATGGATGTCGATGGCTATAAGAGTAGGGGAAGACCAAAGATACGGTGGATGGAATGTGTGAATGATGATATTATGGTTAGAAAGGGGGTGACTACCGAGATGACGACTAATAGAGAAGTATGGAAGAAAAAGACGTTGCGCCGTCCCCAAATAAATTGGGATAAGGGCAGGAGAATAATGATGTAAAATCCACGTTAACAAAACGTTTGAATGTGTTATCATCAGTGATCGGAATAGGCTGAGTATATTTACCTAAACTTCGGAGAACAGAAACAGAAAGTGGAGACTTCCTTACGACGACATTTTTTTTCCCGGAATTCGGGAAAAATCTTAAATAAGTTGAAAATAAGCTTTATTTAATATGGGTAAAGGCTATTTTTAACTAAACTTGCGTTTACCAAATTTTCGGGATTTTCACGTAAAATCCCGAAATAAATAGTCGAACTTTAATTCATGTATTCCAATTATATGTAATGTATGATATAACGGTTAATTTAAGGATGGTAAATATAATTCGAATACATGAATCAAAGTTAGACTATTTATTTCGGGATTTTACGTGAAAATCCCGAAAATTTGGTAAACGTAAGTTTAGTTAAAAATAGCCTTTACCCATCTTAAATAAAGCTTATTTTCAACTTGTTTCAGATTTTTCCCGAATTCCGGGAAAAAAAATGTCGTCGTTAGGAAGTCTCCACTTTCTGTCTCTGTTCTCCGAAGTTTAGGTAAATATACTCAGCCTATTCCGATCACTGGTTATCATTCATGATGTTAAGGGCCTCTCATTAGTAATAACATAATAATTTTACTTGACTGGTGACATTGAATTAAACATTATGTGGCGTTTCCAAAACGTAAAAATAAACACTCAAATATTAAATATTTGTACGATTTATAAATGGTTTTCACGGTTAGCAACACGTGAACACATACTGAAAGAATTTATAAAGCCTTCAACCAGCGCGGCGTAGCCAATGTAGGTATGTTAATACGTGCTAGCATGTCGGTAAAAAGGTACTTAAATATTTTATAGCAGTCGGAGAAAAGACTCATCGTAGGTGACCATTTTGTAAAAAAAAACATTACTTATTTTGCATACATATAAATAAAACTGACGTGTCTGTTTAGATAATCAGCCTATAACGTTCCCACTGCTGGGACACAGGCCTCCTCTCTGTGAGAGGGAGTGGGCCGTAATCCACCACGCGGGCCCAGTGCGGGTTGGTGGACGTGTCTGTTTGAAATGTCGAAATAACTGCTTATTTTTCTAAATTCTTGTCTGTCTGTCTATTTGTTTCGGCTAATCCCCGAAACGGCTGAACCGATTTTGACAGGACTTTCAGACTGGCAGATAGCTAATGTTATAAGGAATTAAGGAGTAACTACTAGTCTATTTTTATTTCAGAAAAAGAATTAGGGATCCGCAAAAGAAGTCGCTGGCACAGCCAGTAGCGAATAATATTCAAATTGCTTCCAAAAAATATCCAGCGTAAATACCAGTTTATTACGCAGATATACTTCGTATGAAGTGAGCTCGACTAGTATGTAAATATCCAATAACACGTGGCCCGGCCACTTCTCGCGAATCGGAATAACAAGCCTATTATACAAGAACTAGGCACTCTTATCTAAGACTTCACATCAAGCTTTTTACATCATTTCAATATAAAAGATACCTATTACATTATCACTTTTTCGTTTATCGAATTTCAACTGCGACCTTCAGATATAAAAAATTAAAAATTTGTTACCATTGTCCTCCCCGTTTTGACACTTGAGTCAATATAATAAAATAAATATCACGAAGAATTTTTCGT
Organism: Amphipoea lucens; assembly: GCA_947508005.1. Lineage (NCBI taxonomy): Eukaryota > Metazoa > Arthropoda > Insecta > Lepidoptera > Noctuidae > Amphipoea > Amphipoea lucens. The sequence goes on from OX382371.1 coordinate 7,817,139, forward strand.
AATTGTATCACAAAAGGAAATAATATAATAGACGATTTCTTGAATTCAAATTCCGATGTTCGATTTTATATAGTAGGTAAACAATGGTCAATGCTCTCAATCTGCGCACTTGTGTCTAGACCGCTGAGTCACATGACTGATGCAATTAGTACTAATGATACTGACAGTACTTATCATAAATAAACACTACGGCTATTTCAACAGCTACTATTTCAAAAACAATAACAAGAATCTTCTTCCTAGGTAAAGGCAACAGAAAACGGCGTCTATCGCAAACGCCACAAGTGGCTGTGCAGCCAAAAGTCCAGAAACCCACGATCAAGATTGCAGCAACTACAAGTAGCACCCCGAAACCGCAGCTGGTTGTAAAGGCACAGCCCCAGAAACCCGTCAAAGTGGCTAATATACAAGTCTTGAACCCACAAACCAAGGTCTATTCCAAGCCGGTTGAGAGCGTCGCCCCGCAAAGGCGTGTGATCCGTGTAGCCCCCATGGCTGGCAACCCTCGTTCCATCCTCCTGCCAGTTACGATAAAAGACATGAAAGATCTCAAATCTATAAAGATCATCAATGCGGCGGATTTGAAGAATGCTTCGAACATTAAGCTGGCGGCTGCAAACTTGCTGTCTCAAAGCAAACTGCATGATTTGAAGGTGGAAGCTAGGGACTATGACTATGATCACAGCGGCAATAACGGTGAGCGGCGTTTGTTTATTTATGTCTTGTAGTATTCATACATTAAGAAACCACTTTAGCGATGGTAGAAATAGAACTTTTCTAATGGTGTTGTGTAGTGCTTAATGAATCAAATGTGCCAAAGGATGCATCCTGTTATTGCGTTGAATTCCAAGTTCCGTGCTGTTCCGTTGTTTTACACATCTTGTGTATTTTATCTTATTTAAATCAGTAATTAATTTAGCACGTGGCAATATGCTTTCTACCTATCCACAGAAGACGGGATGTTCTATCATATTTAAATCAAGAAAGTCTGTCGAAATTATTGTTTGTCAACGATTTCATAAAATTGCTTCCTCTGAAATTCAGCATCATTTGCGAAGATGTCGCAAATTAAATTGCGACCAAATATCGTTCATTTAAATGTTCAGTAAATTTTCGGTCACCTCGTTGTGGTTGGTTGGTAGCAATTATACGGACTTAGTGACATAACGTAACCAACCGGTTGGCCTGGTCATTGGACTCGTTAAATATTTACTTTCTTTAATGCTATCGTACTGAAATGACTATCAAATGTGTCTCAAACGAAAATTAAAACTATCGCCTTAACAAATAGATAGTCGGTAATAAACCGTAGTCTATTAACTTGAACGTTTATTTTTCAAAGGTTTAGACAAATTTAATTTTTAAATCAGGCCAAGGCTATTTCCAAATGAGATCCATTCATGGACTTACATTGTTTAAACCTCATTCAAGTAAAACCTCATTGCTGATAATGACTGGTTTGTGTTATTTTTTACTACATAGTAAATGGCAGTAGCGTCGCCTTTTAGTATTGTATATTTGTAATTAAAACCAATATATATCGTCATTATGGGAATATAATTTGAATATATTAATTTAAGAGCCTACCTCAGCTAAAATTCACTCTTTATCTCGCTCTTACGATACTGCTCGCGGACTGAGTGAGAGCGAGACAGAGTGCGGTTCTGGGCGGCAGGCAGCGCCAATAGTTTAGGTATTTGCTTTTTACAGTGAAAATAATGAGAATTATAAAAAAGTAAATAACATAAGACCTGCTTTGAAGTAAGTTCAGTTAGTATGCAAAGTTTCATGATCTAATTTGAAGTATTTTTTGAATACCAGCGGTTTATTGTTCGGGTTAGAGGTAACTTTGGATTTTTGTTCTATCGAGAAAATTTTATGGAATCGTGTTTTCGTCTAACATAAGACTTAGCATTAATCCTCAACTTTACCATATATTTATTTCAAAATTAATGGTGCAGTATTTTTGACATAACGGAGGATCACGCTAAGCCATTTGAGGTAGTATAGGCTCTTAAAAGCATCCTGTTAGGATGGCCTAGTTCAACAAGTCAGTTTCCTCTAATTAATTTAACCCTTTGTCCCTATACGATAAAAACCTAACTTTATTCCTCCATACAGATGACTCAGGCAGTGAACGCAGTGATGACGATGATGATCACAAAGACGTGGTTCCCGACGGCAAGAACGGCTATCCCCGTCTCGTTCTAACAGCCGAGGAAAGGCGACTGTTGGCGAAGGAAGGCATCACTCTACCCACCAGCTATCCTCTCACTAAGCACGAAGAGAGGGAACTGAAGAGGATCCGACGCAAAATCAGAAATAAGATCTCAGCGCAAGATTCCCGTAAGAGGAAGAAGGAGTACGTTGACGGGCTTGAGGACAGGTAACTAATCAATTTATTTATTTTGCGCTAAATACAGGACAAGTTCTAGGTACTTGTAGGTAGGCTCGCCCCCTATTGCATGAGACGTAAACATAACTAACGAAATTTCAGTTTACTATAGGTGCAGGTCTTCTTAACCCTTCGAGAAATACAAACGTGATGTTATGTTATGTTTAGTTTTAAGTTAAGGCGGTACCCCGACCAAATAACCTTGAGCATTGCGATAGAGACAGAGAGTGACACGTCTTCCTCGTACGAAAGGGATGCAGCGCACCCTGCGCACGCCCCTTTATCATAGAACTCGCACAATTTTTTAAATTATTTTATTAAAAAAAGAATAGCGCCATTTTTAAATAAATTATAGCATGGATTATTTAGATTATTAAATTATCTATCCATTGGTGAAATCCTCAAATTAATAGAACGTCAAATTTAGCAAAAGATGCATGCAATCAATAATTTTAGTCACTTTTTTAAAAGGTGATTTTAATGTATTAGTAACATATAAAAACAAATAATAACGTGCTATGTGATGATAGGGTATCGAACATTAATAATGTGATTTCAGATGTAGTTTATTCTCATAATTATTGAGCTAATAGCCTCTGAATAACGAAGAAAAACGCGGTTTTGGTCGGGGTACCGCCTTAAGACATTATAAACTACATTGCATCACTTATTATTATTTTATCTCCCGTATAGAGGCTCGGTCAGGGTTCGAATGACTTAGAGAGTTCGATATAACTTACTGTTGGGAGTTCGTGATTATGTAGGAAAAGAATACCTGGAAGAACTTTAGGGAAACCTATATCCAGCAGTGGGGCAGTATAGATAGACTAATTAAAAAAATGTTTATCTACAAAATTCGCGCAATTTGACTACATTTATGTTTGTTTTCGGTAGTAATTCAGTATCTTTCCTAGTAGTCTACAAGACAAAGCCATTAATAATTTACCTGATTAGATTAGATATAATTTGAAGGTCTATTTATTATGTCTCATAAACAATTTTTTAACGCGTGCAAAAGATGTCCGTGGGAGATACAAATCTATAAATAAAAAATATCGATTCAATTTTAATTTCTGTGAAGCAATATACCGCACGCTATGCCTGTAGAAGGCTGCAACGGAAAATTGCGAAAAATCATGCAACTGTGCTACACGGAAGGTAGTAGTTACCAGATACCTAAAGTATTAAAAAATACTTTTTAGGCTTCTAGAAATGAACATTTAACAGTATTATAAATGTCCTTGAGACAAATACATTCTGAATAACACATTCATTGCTTATTCAGATGCAAAATTTACAATACATTGCTGAATATTACAATATGTCTGTCTTTGAATTATGTATTTTAACCTAGCAAAAACAAATCCCTATATAAAAAATTAATATTCATAGACGCTTTGAAAATTTATACCTATCTTTGTCATTTTGATACCAGTAAAGTGAGAGAGCAATAGTCTATAACATCACTTCGTTTAAACCCCGCGTTTGCAACAAAAAATTTCCATTTACATAAAAACTTGACATTTATAGACGCTTTAAAAATTATACCTGTCCTTGTCATATTGATAGCAATACAGGGAGAGAGCAATAACCCCGTGTTTACACCAACGCATATAACATATTTTCTACATGTTGTCTCCTATTTTCGTTTACACCTAAAACAAGTTTTAAAACCTAAAATTGTCAAAAAGGTGAACAACTTCGTTAATAAGTTTTATACACATGTTTTTGACAAGTCTTTTAAAAAGCTTAAAAACTACGTATGTATAGTATTTTTATTTTATCTCACGAAGCGACACGCGCTTTGCTTTTGGTTACCAAGTGTACAAACACGCTGTGGACATCGACAGCGTGTACACACATGTGTGTAAGCGCAGGAGCTCTCGGTACCATCCGAGACAATGACGAAGTCGGAATTGTATGTGTGTGTGCGTGTGTGTTATTTGCTGACGCTACTCATGTTCACGCACACATTCACAGCGTGTTTTTACACTTGGTTACTGAAAGTAAAGCGCGCGTCACTTCGTGAGATAAAAATACCGTATCAAAACTTGTATATGGATGTAATCATTGGGTAAGACAACAGCTATAAATAAGACTAAGGTATATTTATTTACAACAAAGCTCGTCTTTTACCTTTGCCGCTTAAGGAAATAACACAATATAATTCATTGTTGCAGAGTAAAACAGTGCACAGCGGAAAACCAGACTCTTATAAGGAGGATAAAGATTCTGCAATCACAGAACCAATCTCTGACTGCTCAACTGAAGAGATTACAGGTAATTGTTGTTATTTATAGCTATTATGTTACTTTATTTATAGTTTATAGCGCTTTTATGCTTCTCACGGGTGCAATGGTGGCATATCAAAACATTGAGATTTCTGAGCTATATTTAATCTGTCAGCAAGCTCCGCTAATGAGACACAATTGATTTTCCATTGTTTCGTCGCCGATCGGCGAACCGCGCCGCTTGACCGGTTAAATTACATATTAATATATCATGCACATGAATCTTCCATAATAAATTCTCTAAATGATATTGAAAACCTAACCAAATCCATTGTGAAGTTTAGAAGATGTAGTCGGCCACACAGGCAGACACGAAAACGACTTTGACTTTGTTTTGTACAATGTACAATGAATAGACATAGATGTAGCCATTGTTGATGATAATGGTGCCTTGTCTAGTCAAAACCTTGCTATTGTCTTGGTCTGTAGGTACTCGCCAATAAATGAAGTATTTTTTCCCTGATCATGTCGTAAAAGTTGACGTTGTAGTAGCGTCAAGAGGATAACCGCAGGATTTTCGTGTCTGCTAATAAACAGGCCACTCATGTGCGGTTATTATGGTAATTTACGATGTTTCTGCTATTAAATAAAGCCGTAATTGGCCTGTAAGCAGAGAACATTTTTATGTCATGAAGAATTATCTTCCAGTACGCGAGTTGAAAATACTGAATTTCAGTAAAGAGAACGTAGCGAAAGCAGAACGTCTAATTGTTGCGAATTTCAGACAATAGCCTGACGAAAAAGTCATAAGCACACATTTGCTTAAACAATGTATTTAGAAATGGACAGTATTCGCCTTTCACTTTCATATCATGTGAGAGAGTGGGAGGCAGATATCGATAACAATAGTCGCACCGTCATTATTAATCTCGAATCTCGTTGACCGATTACTATTTATATTGCATAATTAGTTCGCCGAAAGTTCTAGCTATGATTGTCATTTGTCAATCTAAGTGACAAGTAAAATGTTGCTCTAGTGATATACTATTTATTGATCTTTGAGGTCAGCTTAATCTGGTTTCTAATGTAATGTCGACTTTTATGTTGCTAATTTCACTTTAATTGCAGTGGGAATATAAATCGCCTTGGCATTATTATGCGCGATATAATATTGTATTTGGCACTATACAGGGTTTAAAAACACCCTTAACGAAGCCGAGAGTTACTTGTTTTTCCCGTCATTATGATCTTTTTTTTTTGGTTACGGAGATATCTATCAATTGACCTTTTTGATGTTTTTAATGTTATAACTTAACTTTAATTACTCGCACGATCTCTGTACTGTTGCATGCACCCAGCCATAAGCACAATGTTTTGCAGGCAACTTTCACACCAAAAATTAAAGTAGTTTCCCAACAATTATTTTTGCACAAAGTTCTTGAAGAGTCATTTTTCCACGCTATATAATTTAGTCTTCAGCACAAACACTCACGAACTTGATATGTATAAAGTGTCCCATTAAAATAGATGGACAAATTTTAACACAGCGCTCAGTACGTCTAACCAAAGATATCCAAGCAAAAAAAAAACACTGATTAAAGTGATTTTACTGTGACCTAAAATAATAAATTGCCGGCACATTAGTTTATTTTCGTTAGCTCTATGCGTTTTTCTTATACACGCATTCGCATGCGTTTTTCTCATTTTTCACTAACCGTCGTATCTCTATGTTATTTGGATCTCAAAATATAACCATTTTGAATGGCAATAACATGTAAAGAATCACGAATAGAAAAATGTAGTTGTCCTAACTCAAATCAGCTAAAAAATGAGATAGGACTTTTAGTCATGCGAGCGACGATAATTTATGTCCTCCTAGGCCGTCCCCTTCCCGCTTTTTCACTCACATCTGCCTTGTAAATACCTTTTGTTAGTCGCTTTTCGTTCATCCTCTAGTCACTCTTTATAAAAAACTGATTTACAGTATCATTGACCGTTCTTAACTTCCAAACGTTGTAAAAAAGTGCCAAGCGGCTATGTTGATAATGACTAACTATATTTCGCCGTCAATATTTTTTGTAGCTCCTTGCTATAACTATTTATTATCTTCGATAGTTCATTGACTGCTCTCTCCGTTATATAGTGAGAAATCATTAGGTACCTACTCCTAATAAACTCATTCTTCTATGTTGTAAGCGATGCTTTACTGCTAAGATGGTAACTTGGTCAGATATATCCATACTAATATTTTAATTGCGAAAGTGTGTCTGTCTGTCTGTTACCTCTTCACGCTTAAACCGCTGAACTGAATTAGATGAAATTTGGGAATTATAGAGATAGTTTGAGACCCGGAAAAGGACATAGGATAGTTTTTATCCCGATATTCCCACGGGATCGAAACTCATGCGGGTGAAACCGCGCGGCGCTGCTAGTTGTCTATAAAATACAAATAAATATAATTGAAGTGCCTGTTTGTAATGACAAAATAACAGCTTTTTACTAAATGCATATGAAAGTATATACGGTACCTATTTATATTTAAAAAAAAATCTTTTTTATTTTTGTCTGTATAGTTTAATATAGTTTCCCATTTTAGGTCTCATAATAATATAACACATTTTTTCACTCTTACATATTATATTTTAACCTCGTTAAAAGCTATTAAATTTTTGATCTTACCTAAAACAACCTTTTCTATGTCTTTTACAGAACGTCCTAACAGGCGTCACAGGCGGCTCCACAAACAAGTCAGCGCAGCCCGCCACCTGCCTGCTGGTCCTACTGCTGTCGGTCGCGTTGGTGGCGCTCCCGTCTATGCGCGAGGAGATCAGGCCGCGAGCGTCAGATACTCCGGCTAACTCGCCCGCTGTTTCTAGAGCGCTGCTCTCAGCTTCCAATAGTGAGTACCTATATTTATTTATTTAGTATCTCCAACAAAAGATATAAGTACTTACATAACACAAACACATGACATGTCTATTAATAATTGGTATGAAGTAGATGTATTTCTCCACTTATATGAGGCCATAGCAGGCACAATAAAGTTAACAACTAAGCTAACGAAGTTTGTATAGATTTGTACGATAGTTTTTCGTCGATGACACGAGATATAAGAGAATAATTTAGGTTATAATGTACACCAAAATATAGTTTTTTTGTTTGTTAGCGTATACTGTCCCAATGCTGGGCAAAGGCCTCCCCCAAATCCTTCCAGGAACTCTTTTCCCGCGCCACCTTAGTGATAGTGGAAATATTAGTCAATCATGGATGGCTCGGGGTGCGCTGCTGTGAATTCTAGGATAGTCTCGTGGAAGCTCTTTGCTAAAGTACATTATTTTATGTATATTATATAAAGTAACTAGCTGCGCCCCGCGGTTTCACCCGCATAAGTTTCGATCCCGTGGGAATATCGGGATAAAAACTATCCTATGTCCTTTTCCGGGACTCAAACTATATACCAAATTTCATCTAAATTGGTTCAGCGGTGTAGGCCTGAAGAGGTAACAAACATATAAACACACACACACACACACTCACAAACTTTCGCCTTTGTAATATTAGTGTGATACAATATTTATCAGTCGGTCAGTAATCATATCTTCGTAAGAGTAGGACAAAGAAAATGTCAGCTATTGTTTAGTTCCTTGACTTATAAACTCAAATTATTTAGTTGCATAGTTAGAAATGGTTTAATAAATATCTCTATTTAATTTCAAACTCAAATGTAAGTGGGATGTACTCGTTAGTTGCAAAACACGTTTAAAGAAACGTGAAACCATATCAAAATAACCCAGTATTTTCGAACTACCCGAAAGATAGGGGCCACATACGCGGTCGTGAACTTCGTTGATACCTAGTGACAGCCCATTAATTCTGATTACATAATAAAGTATTTAGATTTTTTCTACTGAACTCAATACGAAATGATCCCGTTTATCTCAAATCTCATTAGCAGGGCAAATTGTATAACAAACAATTTCACGATTACAAATTACAGGATTCAAGAACATCTATACAATTAAAATCTTTATAATTTCTAATTTCAAAATAACAGGTTTTTTGTACATACTATATTTTTTTTAATTAACTGTGTCTGTTTCGGCTAATCTCCGAAACGGAAGAACTTATTTCGATGGGACTTTCACTGGCAGATAGCTGATGTTATAAGGAGTCTCATAGGATACTTTTATTTTTATAAAAAAGGCAAATAAAAGGTAGTAAAGTCACGTGATCGAAGTCGCGGGCAGCAGCTAGTACAATATAAAATTAGTGAAACCTATTAACTATAAATAGTTCTAGTTTTGACGGCCAGTCGGTCACCAACTCCTCTGCAAATAATATAGTACGTGTCTATAAAAAGAAATTGAGCACCTTGTTTTTATAATAATTGGACTGCGACCGAAAGATAAAAAATTATCGCTTTCTACGTTGTATAGTTGTATAGATAACAGAATAAAACATATCTCAATCGTGAATCGTGAGGTCAAATAATATGATACTACATTCGTGCGTTTTTCCGCGCATGACAACTGTTTATTACAATTCAAAAGTTGTATAACATTTCTATCTTCAATTTATTTTACGTAAATTTTTGATGTTCGTTATGGTCGAATTCACGAATCAACTTTCTCATTACATCGTTTCGAAATCCATGTATAATCGGCTGCACTACTTTTGGGTTTAAATTAAATGTTTATGTAACACGATGCACTTTTGAAAGTTACATAGCAAAAAATTGTTTCAACTTCTTGCATTGAATAAGTAATCGTTTTTACAGATTTCTTTTCACTTTGTTGCAACAGTTTCTAAATGTATTCTTTTTTTTTCAACAGAAATGGCGCTCGACGAGACAGTAATAGACGATGGGGAGTTCAATATGGATGAACTGATCACGTTCAACCGCCCACACTCCGACCATGACTACCAGGTCGTGAAGAGCACGGAGACACACAAAGTGCTCGCCGGCGGCTACGTGGACCTGCCCATCGATGAGGACTGGCCCCCCAACCTTAAGAAACGCATGAAAAAGCACGAGCTGGACTACAATGACGGCGCGTACATGCCGCCCGTCGTCAAAGAGGAGAACTACGAACACTTCTACAAAAAGTTCAAAACAGAAGACGACAGCGACATGAACATCAACGACAAAGGCTTCCTCACCAACACACTGATATCAACCGGCCGCAAACTCGGAGAACTACTCGATCTACTACCCCCTATACCCGTGAAGACCGACGACTTAGTCATTGAGGAGATATCCGACTATGACTCCAGAAATACCACTGAAGTAAAGAGTTTCGTAGTCAACGGCACCGTAACGGAGTTCTAGTTTAGCACAGATTCTATATTTACTATTCCTTTATAATTCCTTGTTGTTTCCTTTCAGATAACTATTTTACTATTATTTTACACAGAATGTATTTTTTACGATTATATAGTTTCCTTGAAATTATTCCTTGCGCGTAGTTGGTACGGAATTTGACTGTGTATGTTTATTTCGACTATTTGTCGTGATGTGCTGACTCAATGTTTGGAGTCACGCTAACTACCCTTGGAATTAGCCTCTAGTTTATACATAATAATTATGTTTATGTTAGTGAGAACGCTATGAATGATTTTATTTAGTTTTAAGTATTATTCAAATAAGTACGGTAATATGTCACGTTTCTGGAAATGAAAGTTGTTGAATATTTATTTGAGAAAATCAAAATTAATATATTATTAAATCAAGATATATTTTTATTTACAAATCATACTGTAGGACTTGAGTATAAGTTATTTACTAAGCATTTTCTCTGTTACGACTTGGTGCAATTATATTAGTAACTGACGTATCAGTTTTAGCTAGAATTTGATTTTAAGTACTTCATTTGCATTAGTTATAGCTCGTTTTACCTACTTACCATATAAGAGTTTAATCAAAATGGACTACAATGAGAACGCTGGTTCGAATAAATTGTGTAAGAATATTCGTTTTTTAATTATCATCCCCACTGAACTTCTGAATTTAACTAGATAAGGAAACCGTGCTTTCCGATGCGGTATGGCGCGCTGCCGTATAGACGAAAACATATTAGCCAATGGCAATATGAAATAATTAATGGTTACAGGGATTCTCATGACTTCCCACAATTAATTTGCCGAATTGGATAATGTTAACACAGCTTTCTAAAGGTAGTTTAATCTGTAGATAAACCGTAAACTATACAAAGTTTTATGAAAACGTGTGCGGTCGGGGCAACCCCCTTCGGGTACCAAGTTCCTGACACACAGTTGTATATAAAAATAAAAACCGGCCAAGTGCGAGTCGGACTCGCCCATGAAGGGTTCCGTAGCAGCAAGTAACATAATATAAAAGTTCTTGTAGTTCGTTGTAACTTTGTGAAAGGTAAATTGCGGTTTTCGGTTTATGACGTATTAAAAAAAAACTACTTACTAGATCTCGTTCAAACCAATTTTCGGTGGAAGTTTACATGGTAATGTACATTATATATATTTTTTTAATTTTATCATTCTCTTATTTTAGAAGTTAGAGGGGGGGGGGGCACAGATTTTACCACTTTGGAAGAGTATCTCTCGCGCAAACTATTCAGTTCAGAAAAAAATGATATTAGAAACCTCAATATCATTTTTGAAGACCTATCCATAGATACCCCACACGTACAGGTTTGATGAAAAAGAATTTTTGGAGTTTCAGTTGTAAGTATGGGGAACCCCAAAATTTATTGTTTTTTTTCTATTTTTGTGTGAAAATCTTACTGCGGTTCACAGAATACATCTACTTACCAAGTTTCAACAGTATAGTTCTTAGTTTCGGAAAAAAGTGGCTGTGACATACGGACGGACGGACAGACAGACATGACGAATCCATAAGGGTTCCGTTTTTTGCCATTTGGCTACGGAACCCTAAAAACCGGTCAAGTGCGAATCTGACTCGCGCACCGAGGGCGAGGGTTCCGTACAAATTAGTAGTCAAGTAGTCTCACGGGAAAATATTTTTTTTTGCAAAGTAACTTCAAATTTACGGTTTTCGGATTTTCTTTTTCTTGATTTGTGCTAAAAGACATTGCTTCTTGCCAAATTTCATGATACTAGGTCAACAGGAAGTACCCTATAGGTTTTGATTCCCTTGAGAGTGTCAAAATATGCGGCATAAACGGAACACAAACGCCCGTATCTTTTGATTACGTTGACTTGGAGGTTTGATTTTTTCACTGTTTCAAGGGATTGCAGCCTGAGTAGTTGATATTAATAATAATTTCAACTTGATAACTCCACGCGTTCGCACCCAAGCTGAAGGCATTAGAAAAATAACTTGCCAAATAAAGGTTGGCAACCGTAAGAGGCGAGGCAACCGTGGGTGGTTCCTCATAGAAATATGAGACTTGTCGTACGCGCCGGGTGCCTGAATTAGGTAGATACCGGTACTTGTTAGGTGGAGTACGGATACCCGTATGGAACTACCTACCGAAATGGCTAGAACAGCTAATACAGAACCTGTACTTTTGGTACCGGTTCCAACCCCCGCATGCCACTAGTAAGAGGGCAATAAAATTGATGCACGATGTGCATTTTCAATAAACCAGAAACGGTTAACAGAAAAAAAATAAAACGATTATCTTATAATAAGCTTTATTTAATTATGAATTAACAAATATTTTCGTAATTTCGAACAAGGTTTGTGACAATAACTGAATACATATCCCATATTTACCATCTTACAGAAAAATAAACACAGAATTGTTTCTATGAATATGATTTTTATTTTTTATACTTACTTTTACAGTCAATTCTGTTGGAAAAGCATGTATAATACATAAAAGTTATTAACTACAATTCATATATCTTCCTCGTGCGTTCACAAGCCGACTGAACATGACTTACTTAGTAAGCGAAATTTTAAAATTAATTTACTACAGTGATTATCCACGAGAGCTGAAGGACGAGGCGCGCGCGGCTCGGATCGCGTCACTGACACACCTACCTACGTTTTTGGTGCAGCCTTCATAATAAATAATCATGTTATGTTTATTTTTTACATAGCAGAAATTAAGTCGAAGAATGCAATAAAATAAAAATAAATGTGCATTATAACGTAGTTATTTATTATTTTCGAATACGTTTTAGTCACGAAAGTAGTTGTGAATTTTAAAACAGTCGACAGTTCACACTTCACAGCTCGACGTACCAATACGATAATTTACAATGCTCCCAGCAATGATACGGCGACATGAAGCGTCGTCCGCTACTGTCCACCTCGTGGTGCACTAACAAACTTCTGTTTATTTAACAATTTAGTTACTTATAACATTCACTATACACACACACGAAGAGCTCGTTCGTTCACCTCTGCAGATCACACCTCTCCGCTTCGATTTTAATACCCAATCTAATTTGATTATTCTATCTAGCAAATAGAAAGTAACAATTAGGTACAATTTATGGTATTAATCATGTATTTAAGACTTACAAGGTTTAGTACACTCGATTATACTGCAATGGTTGTACGATAAGTATTAACGATCCATTTAACGAGAAGAATACTTCAATTTGTTTACAATAATTTATCAAAAACCATTATTTAAAGAATTGATTTAAAAATTTCCTTTTACATATCGACAATATTCGCATTAACTATACTTTTCTAAAAAATATGAAAACGACACAACAAGATGTTTATTTTTTTTATGTTATAAAACACTTCAAACGTACTTAGCCAAATGAATAACTTCTAATGCATTGGATACAATTTTGTGATGACTACATATCCGTGACTAATTCAAAATACCTTACGACGATGTCAGTATGAGCAGCGCAACGCCAAAACTTACTTTTGTTATAAAATATGTACCTATATTAGTATCAGAACATACGATTACATGAAAACAATTCGGTATATTGCTGCGGCGTTGCGCTGATGACAGTGACACCTACAATATCTTACTCCTATGCAAATCACGCTTGTCGAAACCTTGCCGCTTCCAGTCCAAGCAAAAATATACAAATGTTTTTTTTTTAAAGCTGTACAATTTATACACCATCATCTTAGCGACCGCCCTAGTCGTGTGGCCACATATCTCGTGACGTAGACATCGTATATAATATTTAACAAGTGATCGTCTGTCGGCTCCACGTGGCGGCGGTAAGGACGCGCGCTACCCATGATCTCAGTCTCGTCGCAATTCGACTCCTAAAAATAAATCACCGTGTGATCGGTACAGTGAACCTGGCTTGCAACCCCGGCCGCCGTGCGCGAACTACAACAAATGACTAAACATACCCCACATGTGTACCGTGTACCGAACCGACGAATACTTTGGAATGCCACCCGCGACCGCGGCTGCAGCCTCATGACCAATAACTCCCCCACTGACTATTAATTACAAGTATCAATTAGTCTATTCAAAAATGATATACTTCCGTCGTAAGACTAACAATCAAACAAAAGTGAATCGCAATAATACAAATTGACATGAGCCCAGAGCCACGTGTTTGTACACAAGGTGAAATGTTTCATTCAGTCTTGTAGGAATATAGAGCCAGTTCACTCGGGACTCGACGGGGTACACCGATTGAAACAAAATACGTTTTAACACTATTGTATTGATTTTCTATATAAATTATTGCACACTTAATAATAACATTTATCGAATTAACCAATCGTCAATATGGTCATGTTTGTCACAAAAGCATGTATTGAAAAAGTAAATAGTTACTTACATTTTTATCTCTTATTTTAATAAATTTCTGGTTATCTCTTAAAAAACTATAATAATAGATATAAATAAAGATGAATGATGTGGCGTCACTATAGGAACGGAGCCAATTTAAATATTATTATATTCGTTTCCATACAAATCGAACTTAGGTAAACAATGACTAAATAAAGTTATAATCTAAAGTACTCATACAAGCAGCAGGTTGAATGAACCCCACTCAGGCCTTCCGTGACGGATGAGACAGTTCAACAGCCCTAGTTGTAGCAATAGATAAAATTAAACCTAGGAAGAAATTATTGTATTTCAAGAAAAACTAACGGTTCCGAACCAGTTTCTTGTACGATTAGTATCACTCTGCAACGGAGCCGTAACATTTAATACTTCATCAATACACACTTATTGATCATCTAGACAAGAATCACAACCTGCGCGGGACAGAAGGCCGAGAGTGCGCAACATTCAACCCACAGCGGACGAAAGACGAACTTCATCAACACACAAACTTATTATAAAGTCACAATATTGGCTGTGAATCCACTACTCATGTATCAAGACAACCACAATAGTAATGAACGCAAACAACGTACAAAAATAATATTTCACTGCCTCATTAATAACGGAACAAAGCGATATACAACTACTCGGTAAGTATTTGTTAATCTACGGGTGTCGATGGATCATGAACGAACGACCTAATGCACAAATCTGTGGATTTGTTCGAACTATGTGCTGGAATGGACATCATCGATGCGAGTGAGTGGCCATGAACATAATGCAAGTGATGTCGATGAGGTAAAGTAAATCTCACGTCTCAGAAAGACAACATACAATTTACAAGTTTTGGTGAAAATTAAACGTAATTCACTACGGACGGGAACACAAAAATAAACGTTCTGCCAACCGCACAAGGCTTAGAATTCAAACTTATTTATTGCTAATATTAAACGCCCGTTTCAACGTTTTATCTGTATGATTAACTTGGGACCTAATGTTGTTAGGTATGAACCATGGATCAATAACTATTAAATTGACATCAGTTTTAACAACCTGGCAGAAAGGCGCTCGAATGTCTTAGTTTCGAAACTACAGAAAGAACACAACATAAAAAATTCAGCGACAGCTCAACGAATGCCCACCTTGGACATCCGTTAGAATGTATGATTTATCTAAGTTCCAGAATAACTAACAAAAACTATCCATTTCCTAGTAATGTCCTATGACCGCATTTAGTTTTGACTGTTGACGAGTACTATTTCTTGTACAATGTCAATAGTAGTGACAACAGAAAGTTGTAATGTTTGTTATTCAATGCATCGAGTATCTAAATGGAAGTGTTCTCTATTTATTAACAATTAACGTATATAACTGGTACATACGGCTATAACGTTTTGTATAGGTACTATATTCTGAAATATAATATGATTGCCAACCACTCATTTTTTATGCACCTTTGTTACGCGTAAGGTCAAAATGAAACTAAAACTTATGATAGCTTCGTATAATGAGTTAGCATTATGGATTACTCAAAATTACAAAATCTAAAATTATATTGAATAAAAATTCTGATAATTGAGGATTGGGTAGCTTACGATTGTTAAAATAAATCGGCAATATATTGTTCATACATTTAAACCCAGTTGCTCGATATATTTCGGTTAAATTATAGTGCGACGCAAGTATATACCTATTAACTTTACAACTAATAACAACGCATCAACTATCTCTCTTTTTATTGCCATAAAACTTCTGTTAACAATTACACTATATAACAAAAATATGTCAATCACCAAAGAATGTTCTAGATTATTTTAATCGCTCTCTTCACATCGTCACTATAATTTGTACCATCAATAACACGAGTCTTAATCTCAATTTATGGCTTATTTATTATTTAGCCTTTAAAAGTTTTCCCTTGAAAATTCAATAACTTATCTTAGTCTAGCGTGTTACCTACCGCGTTAGAAGAAATACGCCTAGCGTGTACCGGCCGCACACGCTAAGCGTATTCTAGGCATTCAACGTAACGTATTTAGGAGTTAAATTTAACTGTCACTAAATTCCATACCATCAAAAAACGGTCCTGAAACGAATGACCTAGCCACCTAGGTATATAGGTAAGTACATTGCTGTATAATACAGGTACGTATAGACAATGTATGTGGGAGCAACTGGGTGTAATGTGTGGAGGGACATGCGGCTATATGCGGGCGTATGTTCTTTGCGTGCGGGCTGCGGGCGGGCGTGCGGCGGGCGGGGAGGGGGCGGGTCACGTGCACTCGCGTCACTTGCCGGCCCGGGCCGCACACTTCTTCTTTTTGCGCTTGAAGAAACAACAGCATCTGGAATACACAGATTGCCTGCATGACGATTTACAGAGTCTGTCAGGTAACTAGCTGATATGGTGGGACACATTCGCTGCGAGAAGGACGCTCAAGTGCCGTATTATGACGGCTTAATGCCATCATGATTCCAGTGTAAGAGAGAGATGGAGCTATACATGACCGATAGCACCATCTCTTTTTCGCACTGGAATCGTGTTCATGATGGCATTACTACTTCGTAATACGGCCCCTGGACCATTTCTACCAGGGAGCGATTATACAGGCTCATATTCAATTAGCTAACAAAACTTCAAATAAGTGATGGATATCGATATCTTAAAGGTATGGTTCCGATCTCGGCAGCACGCAGCAGTGCTGCCGCACCACTACCGGTCCCCATGCACGGCAGCAATGCTGCGCGACATTGCTGCGTCACATTGCTGGCGTGCTCGGAATGTAAACTCATATAAACCTATAGAGAATATATGGAGACCGGAAGTGCTGCGGCAGTACTGCTGCGTGCTGCCGAGATCGGAAACATTCCTTTACACGATAAAATGAGAGAAAAAAAGTTTTTCCAACTCACACTTCAAGTGACTACAGGTGACTACGAGGTGAGGGCCGCGGGTAGTGTATTTAGACTTCCTTGAAATTATGAGTTCAGAAAAGTTTTTTGTAAACTGATTTTTTTGGGTACACAATATATCCATTACATAATAAATTGTCGTATCTAAATTAACATAAAATAAAAAGCCTCTCTCATCTCTGAAATTTCGCCGACTAATTTAATTTGACCCGGTTTTTTTTTCATAAAGGCCGGCTTGAAGAATTGTTTATGGTTGGAAATTGGAAAACCATATAAACGATTCGGTAGTCGGCTAGGCAACCTCACCATACATTCTATTATAGTATGCGAGTATTTCGTCTTTGAAAATACCCTGAGCGTGTTTGCATTAGAATTGGTTATTTTAGTCCCTTTCGCAGCGGAAGTGTAACGATGACTGAATATGATGATGTGAGTATGTTTTGAAATACAACATTACAACATCGAAAGTGAGGATCACAATAAATGGGACGTGATTGTAACAGTGAAC
Organism: Amphipoea lucens; assembly: GCA_947508005.1. Classification (NCBI taxonomy): domain Eukaryota; kingdom Metazoa; phylum Arthropoda; class Insecta; order Lepidoptera; family Noctuidae; genus Amphipoea; species Amphipoea lucens. The sequence goes on from OX382371.1 coordinate 7,834,899, forward strand.
AATTAATGGAGCCATTTACAGTGAAATGTTTCGTGATGATGAAAATGTATGAAGACGGGCTGAACTGTGCCATCTTTTTTTCCAAATATTATTGACTGACGTGGAAACGCTAATTGACCTCGTTGCTGTTCGTCATTTCTTCAGTGCGTTTTTTGTCAGATAAGCCATATACTATTCAATCTTGCTGTATCGTGGGTGCCAGGCCCGGTATCGAATATGAAGTTTTTTTCTTTACGCTACGCAGTCCCACCCCTGGACAAAGGCTTCCTCCACTCCTTCCATCTTTAGCGAGCCCGCGCGTCCTCCTTCCAGTTTTGACGGGAATTACAAATATTTAATCCGTGCGGGAATCGAACCCCCAAAACGTAACGTAGCAGCCAATCGGTTAACAACAGTGCCGTCATATTTTGTGATGATGGTGATATGATGACACAAAAATGTATCGGTGATTGATTGACAAGGATCTTTTGACGCTTGAATGTCATTGACAGCGGGGCGTTGTTCGTAAAACAATATGGTTGCCAATTCTTCTCCATTCAAAACTACCTTTTGGAAGGGGCAACTAGAACCAATTCTATGTTCTTATAAATGTAATGTTTGCCGTTCAAAAGTTCCTTTAACACTTTCACTGTCCTAAGACAATTAACAATACAATTATTGCACGTCCAATAGTGCGTTATATACAATGCATGGACGTATGAACTTCAACCGCCGACCAATAGTGTTGTCCAAGTACGTCGAAACACAATCGATGTATAGGTAACAAACATGGTCAAATCGTTGATCTCGTGTATATTTTGGCGGACTGTTTCATTGATAAACCTCTACGAGGAAAACGAAAGAGGGAGCCAGATTACGTACTTGGCAGGTTGAAAGAATTATCTGTTTTTTGAAGTGAAAACTTCTTTAGCGGCGTTGCACACTTTTTGTAATGGGTAAAAAATGTTAAACTCGCGTCAGGACATCACGTCAGGACACGTGACCGTCAGGAGAGATTTCCCCCCCTCTCTTTCAACGGCGGCGCCAAACGAAGTGAACCAAGTGACACACGACAATGGATGGATGGATGGATGGATGGATGGATGGATGAATGGATGGATGGAGTGGAAGTAGAAGTAGAAGTGGAAGTCGAAGTGGAAGTCGAAGTCGAAGTGGAAGTCGAAGTCGAAGTGGAAGTGGAAGGGGAAGTGGAAATGGAAGTGGAAGTGGACGTGGACGTGGAAGTGGAAGTGGACGTGGACCTGGACGTGGATGGATGGATGGATGGATGGACAGCTGATGGCTCGACCGTCTGTGTAGTAGCCACACTGCTGTGTATTCGTAAAATCCGTGTATATAAAGTATTTGGAAATTGAACAAAGTGCATCTATTAATGAAAAAAGTGACGCAGAAATAGTGAAAATAAATGATTTATATTAATTAAATTAATAATTGATTTATTTCAACGTTATTAATGTTCAAGTTTTCACTTCTGCCGGCACTCCCGGAGTGCAACCCGTCTTTTTTTTTATTTGATTGATTTTTCAAGTTTCTCCTGAACAACACTATTCTTGGTGGTTAATAGTGTATTGTATGTGATGCACGGACGTACGGAGCTAACTCATCAGTGCATTACATGTAATGCATGGACAGTGAAAGTGTTAATGTGTCTAAGAGCGAATTTTTAAATAGGTAACTTTTATGCGGAGAATAAATATGACAGCTTGACATATTTCCTATACTAAAGCTGTGAAACAACCATATTTATTCTTCAGTTAAAAGTTATCTGATTATTGAAAAATCAGCCCTTATTGAAATAAATGGTTTGGCTTTGACCTGACTTCGAGTTTCGATATTGTACGCGCCTAAAGATCCTTGTTCAACTTTAGATGATGATGTAATGCCAACCACCAAGCATGTTAAACTAAAAATAGGTAAAAATAAAATAAAAAGGAATGCATACAGTTGGAACACTGACTTGGTGTCGTCAACCACGTCAACCTCGTGATGTGGCTGTGTTATCGGCGTGTTGCTGTGCCCGGCCGTCGGGTCGTCCGCCCCTAACTCGCCGTTCGTTGAACTAACCACCTGGAGAGTAATATGGATAATTGCTTGATAAGTTATAATTGTATTGGTGTTTATATAATAACTGTATTTACTACAAATTAGTAGGTATTTATAATCAAAACTATTTTTTTTTTTAAGGATAACTGTCTGGATTTATAATTATCAAGTTTAGGTTTCTATTTTGAGAGAATAAGTCTACGAGGTATTTGTATGTAGTCTCTATGTAGCCCGTTTGATGATGGTTTCAAAGACTTCCCCTCTCTAACCCCTGACTCAGATCCTCCAAAGGTTTTTAGGATCATCATCAAAAAGACCCTTTTAACTTGATTAATTTAAGCTTGTATAATTATTTAGGGGGATTGTTGTTCTGCTATCTAAAATAATAATTATATAGTACGGCGTTTCTAAATTTGCCCAAGATGTAAACAACAATGGCCGTTCGAAATAATAAAATCGATATACAAGAACGAAACAAACAAACATTACAACGATTGATTGATTTTAACGAAAACAAACATTACTTAAAATAAATGTACTTATATATCGATTTTATTTAATTTCGAGTGGCCATTGTTGTTTACATCTTTGGCAAATTTAGAAACGCCGGACCTTAACTGTAATTGTGTTGCATTCAAACCTAGAATGACATACGTTGTCCAAGGTCTCACCTCTGCAACCCAACTTTATGCCAAATGCCAATGTTCATTTAATATAAGTAATAATAACTAAGTACTTAAATATACCATTAATGGGTATTTACAATCTTACACCTTGCCCACAACATAGATCATGTTCCTATCTACAATAGCCCTTTTCTAACATTTAGTCCTAACTAATATGGGGTGTGTGGTTTATTAACTATAGTTTATAGTTTTAAGAGTGTGTGAGTTCCAAATTCACAACAAATAAAATATAAATAAAACATTGATTTATATTGGATTAAGTAAGAAGCTGTCAGTCGCCTGATAATGCAAGTTTACAGTAAAAGGAAATAGGAAGATCAAAAATATTTTAAAATTGTATTATTTTGTGGGACAACTTTTTTATACTTTTTTTTCTAAATGGGAGAGTGGTAAGCAGATCAAATCAATCAATCTCAAGGAGCCAAACCAACTAAAACGTGAGTACATTTAGGATACCTCATCAGAATCAAAAGTTGAAGAATCTTACATTATCCAGGGGACAGAATATGCACAAGAAAAAAAGCAACAAAACTTCTGTGAAACGAAAAGTTACTGGTTGCAAAGAAATGCGTGCAGTGTCACGGAAACATAAAATAAAATTAGCGTCCTAATTAGAAGCTCAATCGTGTACAATACTTTATGAATGAATATTGGCAGTGCTTGGTTTAAAGCTTTTACAGTTTGGCCAGGCTACATGGAGTAAAATATTTCCCTCTTAGTTTTCAACTCACTTATAAATTCAAAAGGGCATTTATTTACATAGAAAAAGATGTTTTAGAGATACTTGTGTTTAATTTTTTAAATTAATATTCAGGTTGGAAAAAGAAAACAAAAATTCAAGTAACATTAAGTTGACATTCCTTCTCAAACTAACAAAAGAAGCTTACAAATTCGTTTCCTTTGTATATTTACGAGTAAGAACTTTTTTCTTAGTTTACTTATTATCAACCATTTTCTACTTAACATAAGAGGAAAATATTAAATTATTGTAGCGGCCTCACTCAGCACATAAGCGACATGCAGACAGTCACACAAGGATTGCCGCAAATATGTATCAAAACTGACCGTGGAAACCGATCCGGGAAATTTCACATACCGAAAATGTTTATTCTTCAATAGCTAAAAAATAAATACACCAATATACATTCACAATTCACGTTTAAAATAATAATAATAATGCAAAAATAATATAGTAAAGACATGCAATAGTGTGTTTGTGTATTTTATTGAAGTGCCTACAGTTATTGGACTTTAGTGGGTACTAAATACATTGTGAATACTTGGATGGGCACACTATTGAAATACTTAAATGTCTAAAAATAGTTAAAATATTTCTGTCAGAAAAAATAATAAAGTTATATAGAAAATAATATATGAAAACAGCCCTGTGATCTCCTGATATAAGTCAAGTTTCATTTCTCTTCTGTCGCAAGAGACGAGGGAGGGATTAATTATGTATATAAATGTTGCTGCATATTTTCTAGATAGATTATTGATTTTCTCCATTGCTACATCATAATTGTAGTGGTTAAATTCCACCGATCAAATTGAAAGCTGCTAACTCCTCTATGGTGGCTCTAGTAATGAGTTATTTATTCGTCATACAGCTAAAAACAAATAATTAAATCTTCCCACACTTTAGCATAATCAGCCTATAACGTTCCCACTGCTGGGACACGGGCCTCCTCTCCTCTCTGTGAGAGGGAGTGGACTGTGATCCACCACGCGGGTTTGTAGATGTCACATGTCTTCGAATATGTGGTTCTAAGACATGCCGGTTTCCACACGTTGTTTTTTTCTTTACCGTTTTGAGAGCAGTGGTGATGAAATAAATTACTCAAAGTAAAGAGCCTGCCTGGGTTCATACCCACGACCTACAACTCGTAAGTCGGGGCCGCTACCACTGGACCTTAATTCAAATGATATTGTGGAACAAAAAACGTACAGAGAAAAAATCATTAAAACAAGCCGCCATAATCCAATTTTTTCCATAATATCTGACCTGCACAGATCCATGTCTGTCCGCGGGTGTAAGGTGTCCGGTATTAAGCGGCGTAGCCTTCCCGCTATGAGGCCAATTACCGCCCGTGTTCGCCGTTCCACCGGTACCGAAATCCTTCGTCTTTGCCAACGCTGCCATCTAGGGAGATAGGTAGAAAATGAGTTTAGAAACTACTTGGGTAAGTCACAGTTTAGGTTGTATGACAGATACTTGACTTTGCGAACTGCAGCCTAATAAATACGCGCAGGCCTGCAACACCCAGCCTGCAATGTTGCAGGCCTGCGCGTACTTCTGCTGCAGTTTAGCTCGTGGAGATGGGGCAAGAGTGAAGGAGGATTACGGATACTTACAAGCAACGTTGACTTATGTCTAGATCAGAGTGTGTTATTGGAACTGGGTTTTGATAAATATTTACATGTCAAAAACAACTAACTTGAGCGAGGGCCAAAGGACGTCGGGTAAAGAAGTCAAATATCTGTTCAAAATGTAATCTGTGATATTAATGTTTTCAAAAGTCATAGGTGATAAAAAGTAGTTCTGTCTATTAACTCAGTAAGATAAACAAAAATGTAATATAACAGGTATAAAATATACTAAGCACATTTTTTTACACTAGTTGGAAGCTTGAGTGTAGTAAATAACATAGCCGTTTGAACGGACTTTTAAAACAGTACTATGTATAAAAATATTGTTAAAATTAAAATCAATCAACAAATCCTATAATATCCTGTATTGTAAGCTATCAGTCGATTTTAGCCAAACATTGGGATCACAAACAAACACATGGAAAGTCAAAACAAACACATGGAAAGTCACAAGTTTCAGTGTAGGGGCAGGTCAAAGAAAAAATGAGATATCACTCGTTACAAACTGTACACATAAAACAAAGAATGAGTTCAGGAGACTACCACAAAGACACTGGCATCAAACAATTATTTCTTTTCTCTGAAAATACATTGGTTAAAAGACTCGCCACCGGTTACTGAAAGCGCAGTAGCGATTTTCAGAAGCCGGGTGGCACTAATGTATTTAATTCTAAATTCGAAAAATTATTATTATAACGCCGATATCGATACGATTTTATGTAATTTTGTATTTAGAGAAGTATCAGTGCTGTCAATATAATGAAACGTAAGAGTATAGAGATAATGTAGCAATATCGGTACTATAATGTGAATTCGTTTCTCAATCAATAAGATGGTTGTAGTAGACCTCCTGAAAAGGGTAAAAGACAGAAACAACGATAACAGTTGTCGTATAAAACCATTTGGAATGATAGCATTCTCAAAAATCCACACGAAAACACAGTTTTGTTTGTTAGAAGGAATCTAGCGATGAAACCTTAAGCAAATGATATGCCGGGAAAATGAACAACGAATTGAGTTTTATTTCTACATTTATTTTGAGCTCAATCCTTGAACAAAAAACAATCATGATTTGAATTTAAACAGTACACAGAAAAAAAAAACAAGCAGGGACCATACTATGAGGCCCGTCATTGGTCCCTTGCGAAAAAGAGATGGCACTGCCATGTTTAGTTCCATCTCCCTTATGCACTGGAACTAAGATAGCTTTAATACTTCATAGCACGGCTCCATTAAGAACAAAATATGTAAAAATAAAACATTTACTTAATGGAAGAAAAAACAGCACAGGGTCACAATAAAATCAATACATTTCAGAGCAACACTGAACACAATTGGACTTAGGTAACTGAAAAATTCAGCAAAACATTTTATGGAGAGGAATTAAGGGGAGCGTCAAGGGCAGCGGGTATTAAGAAAAACGATTGTGAAAGCGGATCAAACCTCTCCAGATATAAGCGCCGCCTCATCGTCCTCAACCAAACCAACCATATAATCACACAAATCATCCTGCACCGACAAAAAAGCTGTATCAGAGGCCGTACAGCGAAGTGTTAAAGCCAACATTCTGTTGTGAAAAAGGGATGGCGCTATTCGTCCTGCCTGGCTATCATGTGAAGGGCGAAAAATGACAATGGGCAAAAGTGGTCCAAATATTCATCACTAACGAGACCTATGTAACTAAATAGTCTATTAAATAATGATTAACTTTTGACAGAATAAACTATGAAGACACCAATAAACTGTCGGTACACAGTTAGAACCAAATTAAAGATAGTTTTTTTTTTTTTTTTCTTGCCACCATAAATAACTCAAGGGTCAATGGCTATATGGATTTTGAAAAAACCAACATGGCGGATTTTAGCCACCATAAATAATTTATGTACTGATTATTTAATAGACCTCAGTAGTGGTGGACATTTCGACGAAGCCTCATATATTTTTCCATTTATCTTTTGTCGTTTTTCTCGCGCTGAAGCGAGACATGACTATGCGTAAACATGCTCATATATCGTTTCGGCGAAAGAATTTTGTCGCGCTGTACATATTAGCCGGGCTAGCAGATTAATTTCTTTCTCGTACTAAATAAAAAATGGCTCTAACACTTAGTAAGACCCTGGTTAGGCCTATGAGCACTGCTCATGCAACCCAATGCACAAGAATATTTCTCACGTTATTTAAAAAATTTGATTAAAAGCACACAATGCCAGAAACAAATAGTAGTCCCAATAGTAGTCTAATCCATTATATGAATTAATATTTTAAAAATATTGAATTATTTGTAAAATGTTAAATTTATTTCAATTTGAAATAAGTAGCTCATTTCAAGATTTCAGATAACAATTAAAGGAATTATATTACATAGTACATTATTTTATAACATAAAAGTGTTTGAGATATGCAACGATGCTTGTGATAAAAATAAACATTTCGCAACTGAAATAAACAAGAGTTTAACATAAAAAAATATTAGCATTCAGATGGCAGTAGCTTCTCGTTTCAGAATTCCCATGTATTTTAGAGTTTATATTTGAACACAGACAAGAATGAACAAGTATCTCTCCTCCCCAGATTAAGATGCATTTTGGAATCGTCTGAACACGACATGATTGTTAATTCGATTATTGCTTTTATTCACATTACACGAAAATTATCTTTCACTTCTACGGTTTTCGCCAATAGCACGAAAACACTGCTGTGACTTTTCTTAACTTGAAACGGTGGTCCCTTGGTATCTTTTGTAAATGAATAAAACCAAGCAATTTTCATTCAGTATTTTTAACTCAAAGCCATCAAAGAAATATCTCGTTTGAGCGTGCTTGTGTGGAAATATAAACACTACTTATCTATGTATAAATAAAAATAAAATGCTATTCGTTGGTAAGCGCATCACTTGAGAACGGCTGGACAGAGTCCAAATTAGGATATTATGAAAAAAAAAAAACGAATTATTTCCCGGGAAATATTCAATTTCGGGAAAAACTGCACGACTTTTTTTTCCTATGAACTTTTGATCAAGACAACGTCTGTTGGGTCAGCAAGTATTACAATATAAAGAAACTTTAAATAATGTACTATTTACCTTGTGGAAGGGTTGATGGCTGTCACGATTGGGTGAGACAACGATTTCCTGTCCGGTCTGGATTGAACCCACCGGGGTAGACTGAAATCATACCGAAATCACATTCAAAATATGTTAATTACTACATAGCCTCCATTTCTTCTAACTAATGTTACAACACAGTTTAATACAGATACAGAATACCAAGATACCGCGAGTCCATTTGATTGCCGCGACCATGGTCGCTGCAACCATGCGACCAGTATTTTACACTATATTAATCACCACGACCAACTGCTCGTGGCTCGTAATCGTGATATATGCAGTATTTAATACAATATAGAAATATCACCAGGCCAAAGCGACCATGGTTGCAGTTGCTAAAAGGGTTTTATAGTTTCACAGTAGTAGACTATAGAAGACATTATGTCAAGTGCATTTGTGTTAGTGCAAAATGGAGAATATTGAAAGAAAGTGTTACAAAAATATTTGCATCTCAAAAGCAATAACACACTCATGCACATAATATAACATGTCATTACTTTGTAATTTTAAAACAGTTCAAAAGTGGGATATCATTTATTACCCTAATATTTCACGATAATAGTAAGCCGTCACCACTAACCTTGTCGGACTTATTCCTAACCACATTGGAGGGCGGTGCGTTGCGCAAGATTCGCATCACGTGAATGTTCGTAGGCTGTCCACCAGCAACGAACAAAAGCGGTAAGCATGCATGCAACACCAACGTTATGAACGAATGATCACAGACCACGCTAATGTAGGAAGAACTTCTATTTTGACCCTCGAGTGTTTACAGAACTTTCAACTTAGTTACAAAGAGCTAAACCCCAAAATAAGAAGTTCTTCAATTATGACATTTGTTGATGTGGCGAAGAGTTGCAACAAAAAAAAAAGTAGTTTGAGAATGAGTCTCTCAACCATGCTTAAATTAAGCAAGATAACAATGAAAAAAATCTACACAATCTCTACACAAAAACACACTGATACGGGCATAAATTTTTTATTTTATTAAACAAATATAATAAATTATGCAACTTCTACCATTAGCGATGTTATCTAAGGAAATATAATTCAAACAATTATTTTAATTCATTAATTATTTAGACCATCATCCGTTAAGGTACGATAGAAAAAGAAAAAAATATTAACAAAAATTAATGTCCAAACAACAAATTGTGAATAAATATGATGCCTTTTGATGTCGAGGCACGTTACGATATTAAACACAGTTCAAGAAATTAAGCAGACAGAGAGAAAGCAGTACAAAAACTTAGAGAGCTAAAAATCAGTAAATAAAATGTGCAAAAGTTGACATATACAGAACCATGATTTTTCTATTTACATCGCACTTCCTTTGGCAGTAAATGAAGATCACAATTGCATTTTGACTTGTCCGAAGCACTAGCAGGTTTAAATGAAGTGTATGTCAACTTTTGCAGGGGGATAAAGCCAATGAATACAAAACATTCAAGTGAGTGTCAAGATAAATACAGTTTGTGCGTTGTGACGTAGAAAGATATCAAGGGAACGGTTGAATCACAAGTGTATCATGCCCTACCGCGCACCAGGATATTTTCAAGACTAACGTTTATAGTGCTCAAAACAAAGTGCTTATATAATTTGGTGAAACGTTTCTAAAGGGTGCGATAGGGCAAATAGGTTTAACTTGGGCTTTTATGTGGCATAATGATAAGAGTAGTATGCCACGTAAAACACCAAGTTATTGAAAACATTGAAAAGTCAGGACTAGGCTGAAACTAGAAATGCAAAAGTGGTATCAAAAATAATAGAATTCAAACTGTGTGAATTACTAAAAATAACAAGTACATATATTGCATTTCCTTGCAAGCATTTTGTGCGTGCACGCATTTTGTGCGTGCATGTATTTTGTGCGTGCATGAAATTTTGTACTTATTAAAGTGAATAATTACAGATGGACGCGAGTCAGTGGTAACACTCCACCTTGAGCTGGCCTAACGTAGTACGGGATTTCAGTGTTTCTTGAAATCCCGTAAGAAGCGAGCTTTTACTGGTTTTGTGCGACCTACTGTATCATACCTATTTCATCTCTAATTTCAGCCAATTATGCTTGGAATTAGTCTTGAATAAGCATTGACATTACGCCAATTACTGATAGAAAAATTATACAAAGAGCTTGGATTTTAAAATTTGTTGATTTTACAGTAATTTTATTCACAAAACTTAAATTTAAGAAGCCATTAAGTCGAATGTTCTGTATATGGTGGTTTTAAGCAGTGCAATACAGAGGCTCGTATAAGCATAGCTCGTGCAAAGCCAACTTTTGAAGGAATACGACGAGTATGAACTAAGTTTCTGGATAGAGTTACATCACCATACATTTTGAATCTCGTGAAAGCAATATTATTTTTGCTATCAAGAATCTTAGTCAGCTCAAAGTAGCGTCCACTTTCAAAAAAGTATAAAACTTAATTGAAAGCTGAATATTGTCACAAGCTAGGATTCACCACACTGAGCACAGTTAATGAAGCGATACACACGTTACAATTAATAAAACATAACCCGTCCTTCTTAGAAGTCGGGTGTGAAAATATCTCATACAGGCGATTCTTGTGTGCGGTGTAATTTCTGAAATTCTAATTTCAATATCTAAACAGCTTCCAAATTGCGAAAACATCCTTAGTGTATCGATATTGTGCGTAGCAGCGGCGAGATGGGCAGATGACATTGTTGCCATCGCGGGCAAAACATGGATGAGGCTGGTACAAGAGCGTGGGGATTTTTCGACTACACTGAAGTGGCCTAGAATTTTCGACCAATAAAAACACTCCGTGATCCTATGATTACGGAAGAAAATCGAGTTGGAAAAAATGCTGCCTCGGTAACTAAATTTGGAATGTATGTCGAACAAACGATATGAGTTTCAAGTTGAATGAGATTTAGACCGATACGTCTTGATATCAAGATAACATTGCAATTGTGGTCAGATTATGTCGACACGAAGAAAGAATTACTTTTATAATAAAGAGCCTAAATGGTGATTTTGCTATCTGGGTATCAGTAGGTAAGCTGCTACTGTGCAAAGGGGTAACGAATTCTGCAAGACTTAGAAGAGAAAGACAGTGAAAGGTCTTTGAATGCAGAAACAAAAGCATGGAAGGTATTTAATGAAACAGGGGGGGTTAACTCCGACTTAGAGGTGGAGGGAAATGCGTGGTTTATTTAGAATCAACTCCTAAATTTATTTTGAGACTCATTTACTGTGCTATATATTTTATGTTCTTGTATCGTTATCAAATCTGTCAAATTACTTATCTTTTAGACTGACAGGAACTGTTTTTATTCTACCATAGGCGATAAAATCGCTACTTACGATTTAATTATCATTTCGGATACCAAGAATCGCGTGTATGATTGTCAAGGAGCGCGTCCACTTATCGGCAAGAATGCAAATACTTCACATATCGGTATTATCAAGGACGCGGCATGAGTGTGACTTTCAAGAGCCACGGTTTTTGCCTATAAGTGAACGAAAGCAGGGGCGTAGCCCGATATTGTAAAAACTATAAAATCAAGTCAAGATTAAGTTGACAGGATTTTTTCTTCGTCATGCCAGGTTATAACGCTTTGGTTGCTAACGTTAACATTTGCGACGGTTCCGGATTTGCCTGTGAAAATTGCTTATTATTAAAATACTAAAGGCGATATTCTTCATCCAGATTCGAGTTAGCAACCCTAGCCTCTACGCCCATGAATGTATGATATAATGAAATGAGCATACAAGTGAGGGTTGTCATGCTACGGAATTGTTTACCATGGTCTTGCCGGTCCAGTCGAACTCGCCGTCGTCTACGTAGCCGCGGCGATCGAACAGGTCGCGGAACATCCGCCGCAGCTGGTCGTAGTCCGGCGTCTCGAAGAAATCGAGCCGGCGAACGTAGCGTAAGTACGTCGCTAGCTCTTCGGGGTGGCCTTCGCATAGCACCTGAGGATAAACAGAACTTTAGCAAGAGAAGAAAGGTCATCATTCTCTTGTCCTTATGGCAATTTATTTGGGGTCGGCGCAACATGTATTTTTCTTTCATACTTCTCTAAGGGCCAAAGCACACACGCTACTTTTAGCATCGGCGATCGGCGATTTTGCAGCTGTATCGATGCTGCATCGCGTTTTGGCGGCTCTCTGCGTTCGGACACTGTATCGGAATCGCGCGTTTTAGCGACTGCTCAGATGCTGAATCGATGCTGCATCGCGATTTCGCGACTTTCTGCGTTCGGACGCAGTATCGGAATCGCACGTTTTAGCGACTGCTCCGATGCTGGCGCAGATGCCAAATCGCTGCGACCGGCATCCAAATGTGTGCGGAGTGTAGCGTTCAGCCGCTGTGTCGAGCTTCAGAAAAGCGACTGAATCGCCGCGTTTGGCGTTTTAAGTGTGTGGTGTGGAATGCTTGGTCGCTGCATTTAGCTTCTAAAAAGCAGCTAAATCGCCGATGCTAAAAGTAGCGTGTGTGCTTTGGCCCTAATAGTCGTCATCTCGGTAGTCACCCTCCTTCTAACGATATCATCTTTCACACAGTCCATCCATCGTTTCTTTGGACATCCCGTCTTCATGACAACTGATTAACCGACAAAAGATTGGGTGGCCTTTAAGCTTATGGGTTAATACCGTATATGTATTTAGTTGGCAAGCCTATATATCACACTAATATTATAAAGGCGAAAGTTTGTGAGTGTGTGTGCGTGTTTATATGTTTGTTATTTCTTCACGCTTAAACGGCTGGACCAAAGTTGATAAAATTTTGTATGGAGGTAGCTGACATCCTGGATTAACATATAGGCTAATTTTAACGCCGATATTCCCACGGGATCGACATTCTCGATAACTTCTCGATTAGGGACGATTTTTCTACGCATGGACATTGAAAGTGATAATCTGATAGGTATATTGTACCTTCACTACTTCACCATGTCTGAACAAAAGCGTTGTAAATGACATTATTTCATCGAGATTCATAGACGAAGTGGGGGGTCGTGGAAGTGCCATCGACAGGAAGAAAAAAAGATAAACGAACTAACAAATGAGTTCTTGACGAGTATTTCATTTTCAAGAGCAACGCTACAAAAATCAACCCGCGTCGTAAATATCAGTACCTCAGCTACATCGACCTGGTACTGCAAGAATCGAACTAACGTCCTTCAGAATGTACTCCCTGTAGAACAAGTCTTTCGGCAGACATTGATTACGTTGAACAATTCTTACTCATCAATGCTGATAATTTTATGCATATCTTTCTGTATGTTTTAATGATAAAATAAATGTTTTTTTACAGTTCTAATCTCTGATTAGATTGGCTGCTTAAATATATTACTTACTGCAGGAAGTCCGACTTCGTCATTACACCTAATCGTCATTTTAGTCCTTGAAACATTTAAATAGCTTCCACGAGTAGCGATACTTGGAATGCTGCAAACTTGTTCGATTCGGCAGTATTTGTTGAACAATAACGGCGGCCCGAAGCAATTACTAGAATTACTATACATATTTGGCTTTCATTCGGGTTGTACCGATCGGCTAAACAGACTTAGCCGGCCTCAACCCTTACTGAATATGTTTCGGGTGGGCTCGGCACAGTTCGAGATTTTTTCGGAACATAAATATATCTAGCTGCAGATATTCGATTTTGGCGCCCGGCTGTACCGAATAATGGCGACCTAGGCCATTCCGTAGCACGCCTTAGAAATACGCTTGTCAGCCCTATTACCGCCATGTTTATTGTAGGTACCTAATATTTTTACTACGCCTGAGCTATTCTATTGAGATATATTACATAGAAGAATGCTGCTTGCTGCTCTCCTACTTTCTTATTTGTTGCCAATACAAGGAAAAGCGGAACAAAAACCTGTTCATACACTAAAAAAAATCATATTCGGCAATCAAGGAAGGATAATGATCTAATTTTCCTCATTCGATGAAGCAAACTAGCACACAACTAGACTATAACTGTCTTAACATTTTTAAGACCGAGCAAGGACGGAGCGACGGAGCGCCCTAAAAACCTAATCTTGACCTCAATGTAATAACAATGTAAATAAATGAATTCGCCTCAATAATTTAGTGACGTTTCATTTTGCTACCATTAGCGGGTGTTCCCACTGTATTGTGACGTAGTTTTGTAAGTGGCATGACTTGTATAAAACATATGGCGGCCAAGCCTACTAATTTACAAATATTCAATAGTCTCTCCATTGTGTGTTTTGATAGAATTGCCATATAAAATCTGTCAAAAACTCACAATGAGGAGAATTTTGTGTAACGTTTGTAAATTAAAAGAGTTAGACCCTGTTCACGTTTAGTCTCGAGGAAAGAAAGGTTAAGCAGTTCTCCAAAACATTTCTTCAAAATGTTAGAAACATAGTTAGAAACATATTAGACGTAGACGTAAACATACAAACGTAGTTAGAAACATATCCACACACATACAGTGCAAGTATAAACAGACCTAAAGGTCCTTAACCCGTCCATTCCTGGAAGGCACAATAAACTGTCGTCTGCGATATGTAGATACAGATCAATTTTCCTTATTGTTTTCTAACAGCTAGGAACGAAGGTCGTGCAAAGATACGTTATGAATTTATGTTACGTTTATATTATTATGCTGTTGTTTTTATTTCATTTCATTTTTCTACCAGCTGCGCCCCGCGGTTTCACCCGCATAAGTTTCGATCCCGTGGGAATATCGGGATAAAAACTATCGTATGTCCTTTCCCGGGACTCAAACTATTACTATAACAAATTTCATCCAAATCGGTTCAGTGGTTTAGGCGTGAAAAGATAACATACAGACAGACAGACAGAGTTACTTTCGAATTTATAATATTAGTAAGTATGGATTTTTCATCATTCTTCTACCGTCATCCTGTTTTATTTAGAGAGTCGGCGCAACAAGTCTTAATTCTTCCATACTTCTCTATTAGTCATTATCTCGGTAGTCACCAGCCATAATATCATCTTTTACACAGTCCATCCATCGTTTATTTTTCAATGTTTGTGTTTTTTTTTTAATATTTAGTCTGTGTTCTTCCTGTGAGAGTCCCAATAAATACTTTATCTTTCTTTATACAAAATGATTACGACCCAACGATGCAGTTCCTGGTAAGCTTAGGTTCTATATGTAGATCAATCAAAATGTAATTGGTGTTATCTATCGTGTGATCGTGATGATAAAAACAGCGACAAGTTCGCGCCATCGATAGCCCAATACCGTCATCAGTGAACTATGGATGTATAATAATAATAACCCCGACACCGTATCTCTACGTTGACGTCGTGGTAGGACTTGCGTGCTCCTGAACTCTGGGTCTGTGCCGGTGGAGTATACGTTGCCGAAACAGGTCTAGGGTAATAATAATAATCATATTCCAAAACTATCACACAACGCCATCTAGTCCCAAGCTAAGCAGAGCTTGTGTTATGGGTACTAGACAACTGATAAACACACTTAGACACAGAACAAATGATCGTGCTCATCACACAAACATTTGTCCTGGGTGGGAATCGAACCCACGACCTCCGGCATAGCAGTCAGGGTCACTAACCACTAGACCATCAGGCCTGTCAAAGGGTAAGGAGTCAGACCAAGAGAGGTACAGAAACCCGCAGGGCAGCAAGTGGCAAGCTGTCGGGCAGTAGCGACTCCACGGACTCTACCTCCCGGGAGAAGTTTTGTTCCGACGACGTTGTTTATACGTGATTACATTCCGAGCACGGCAGCAATGCTGCGCGACATTGCTGCGTCACATTGCTGCCGTGCTCGGAATGTAAGCTCGTATAAACCCATAGAAAATGTATGAGGACCAGTGCTGCGACCGCACTGCGGCGTGCTGCCGAGATCGGAATCATACCTTTATATTCAAATATGCTTTGAAATCCGACTTGTAGTTCCAGCGATTATTATTACTCTTCAGCTTGATTACATTAATATTATAAAGCCAACACACACTTTTCCCGATAGTGTTGTGGTGAATCATCTACTAGAATCCGTATTTTCGATAACGAGCCGAATCGATTAACCATGGCAAGATAATTATTCATACTTTACCATGGCAATGATTCGTAATCTTATGGCATGACGTCAAAGTCGATTCGTCGCTAATTAAACTTCGTCAAGTCGACAGCAGATGAAACAATAGATGGCTAGGTATGTTACAGAGGCATAATCAGTCATGTTCCCACAGCTGGGACACAGGCCTCCTCTCTGTAAGAGGGAGTGAGCCGTAATTCACCACACGGGCCCAGTGCGGGTTGGTAGATGTCGCATGTCTTGTTTGTTACAGAGGGCTATTCTTATAAGAACTAGGAAGTGGTGAAGGGCGGGCGTTTTGGGGGACTGTCTTATGTAATTTTGACGTTCGAAAAGTGCTGATTCTCAGCATAATTTGAATAAATGACTTTTGATTTTGATTGGGAATATCTGTAATCATCACCACCATCGTTCTCTGCCCATCATAATCATCTATCTGCCTTGCGTTTTCCCAACTATGTTGGAGCCGGCTTCTAGTCGCCGGCTCCAACATTGTACGATACTAGTATTTTACATGGAGCGACCGCCTATCTGACCTCCACAACCCAGTTACTGTGTAATACGACGAATGACAGCCGGGACCATCGGCTTAACGTGACACGTAGGTCTTGGTATGTAAAGATGGGCACCCATCCACGGATCACCTGTGGCACGCGTAGCTTAACGCGATTGATCGACTCATGCAGCTGTTATTACATAGCCATAAACCCAATTCTTTTGCCTATATCCCAATGTATTTGGAGTCGACGCAAAGCTTTTTCTTCCATACGTCTCAATTGGTCGTCATCTCGGTAGTCACCCCTCTCCAGCCATATCATCTTTCACACAGTCCACCCATCGTTTCTTTGGTCTTCCCCTACCAGTGCTCTTCTAGCCATACACATCAACAACTACAGCAATTACATCTAACTGTAAGCCCCTTCGTACACAAGGCTAACTCAAATCTTAGATACCTACTCAACGATTTTAGTCTTCAAGCGACTGCCGCCATACAAATCCATTTAAGTTGAAAATGTCGGCGACGCGACTCGTGTACGAACTTCAATGGATTTGTATGGCGGCAGTCGCTTGAAGACTAAAATCGTTGAGTATCTAAGATTTGAGTAGCCTTGTGTACGAAGGGGCTAATATCGACAACAATCAACTCAAGTGTATCCCAGTCCACTGCTGAATATAGGCCTCTCTCAAGTTGCGTCAACACCCGGTTTTCGGCATTCCGAATCCAGTCTATGCTAGCCGTCTTTTTAAGCCAGTCACAATAACGCAACTTGAGAATGCGGGTGGAGTCGGTGTACCCTTCCAGTTATTATCATAAACTAGTTGTTGCCCGCGACGTCTGCGTCTATTTTGTATTTCATCACTTTTTAATACCAATATCCAGGATGAAACCTATATCCTTCCCCAGGTCCACACGGCTACCTATTTGTGATTTTCATAACGAACGGTTTAGTGGTTTAGGCAAGAAAAGATAATAGGCAAACAGTTACGTTCGCATCTTTTCTTTACTAATAATAAAACTAAAGAGTTTGTTTGTTTGAACGCGCTAATCTCCGGAACTAACAGTCGGATTAAAAAAAGAACTTGTTGCGTATGATTGCCCAATTCTTGAGGAAGGTATTACATCACGCTACGACCCTAGAACCGAACCGAGCAAAAAGAAAAAGAATCAGAATGAACGCTAAGCGAAAACGAAGTAACGGGGCAAGGCTATAGGATATATATTTTATGTTAAAACAAGAATTTCACGCGGACGAAGTCGCGGCCAGAAGCTAGTTTATAATATTAGTGTGGATATATGAATACGTACCTCTATAGGCGTCGCTCGTTTGGTGTCACCAATTTTTTGGTATCGCTCTTTAAGTGTATCAGCTTTTAAACCCTGCCAGGGTAAGGAACCACGTAAAAAATACATAAACATATGCCCAAGAGCCTCTAGGTCGTCGCGTCTAGATTGTTCTGAAAAATATAAACAGATATGTTAGTTAAAGTATGAATTATTGTATGAAGTTGCATGTTGAATACAAATTAGAGCATATTCCACGAACTATTTGAATGTACAGAATGTACTATACAATGTTTAAATGTCATTAAACTTTACCAAGGTTAAAAGGGTGATTTACACATCCTTGTATCCATTTATAATATTACGGGTTTTACTCAGTCTATGTTTCCATTGCTGGATCACAGGCTTCTTCTCTATGTGAGAGAGCGGGCCTGGATCGACCACGCGGGTCCTGTGCGGGCTGGTAGATGTCACGTCTTTGAGTTTTTGGTTCTAGGACATATCGGTTTCCTATCGATGTTTAACCGGTCAAGCGTCGCGGTTCGCCGATCGGCGACGAAACAATAGAAAATCAATTGTGTCTCATTAGCGGCGGTTGACACTTGTACCTTCACCGTTTTTATAATATACGGTATAAGATAATACATTACCTTTTCCTAAATGTGTGTTTATTGACATGTATCTTGCAGTCCCGGTAAGTGACTTGTGTTCCCGATATGGAATATGTTTGTTTGTCTCTAAGTCTATATATTCTTTGGCCAAACCAAAATCTGAAATACAACAGACATATCGATTAACTTAATTATTTATCGACAGAAAAAGATATAGGTACAAATCATGAACGGGGCGGCTATACAAAAAGGTGGCTATAAATAATTGCCACTACTGCAAAGACCGCTAAATTCATTGACCTCGTAATGACGTTCATTTTATCAGTTTAAGAATATGTATTCAATACATCAACGGTTCGATCGATGACTGTTCAGTGTTCATTGTAAGATTTGTAATCAAATCACACGATTTAAACTTGGTACTGACTGACTGACATACTTCTGAAAATTGATTCATAAATATTTAAATCCAGAAATATTATACATGGAAAAAGAAGCGAATGCCATCTAGGGAAAGTAGCTATCTTAAATAATGCAGATAGCTCTTTTAATTCAAGGTCACCTTCATTTTTATTTTTTGTGGGTCGACACAAATCTTTCTTTATTTTTTTTTTGGTCTACCTATCTTGAACTGTGAGTCGAAATACAGTAGTTCCTCTCTGATGCTGGGTTATTCCACGCAATGCATAATATATGAACCTACATGTTGCGCAAAAAAAACCTGTACAATTCTTACTAGAACACGAGTAGTAAACCACAGACCTCGTCCTAAGATTGTGTTACTTCACTATTGTTATATCTCATTACCTAATCGCTCTGACGTGATCATGAATGAGACCTTATCACTTAGCAGAACGAGCCGATGTCTCTGGTAATGCTTCATTACACAAATGACTCTCGTTGACACTGCCCATTATAATTGGCGTGACTTCTGTATTAACACCGGCGTGGGTTTTACTGCCGGCCATCATTATTTTTGTATGTAATAAAATTCGCTTCTAGTTTATGAGGAGTTTGAGGTCAAGTCTTGGACTTGATTTTTGTACTTCAGTTTACTAATGTATACAGTTATTTCTGGTCTAGATTCAGGATTCACTGTAGTTCAGATCAACAGGAAACCTTAAAATTGACAGTAATTTCCCATTCTTCTCTATAAAAAAACTACCTTTTGGAAAGACTCAAAGGGCAACTAGAATCAATCCTATTTTCTTGTAAATTTTGACGTTCAAAAGTGTCTTTTTATTTTATGTGTGTGTCTATATGAAAGACGAACTAAATGCATATGTAAAGGCTTTATAATCTCTTCAAAGATCATATCGGTACGTGAACACAGTCATAGTAATGTAGACAGACAGTATCTAGAATTGACGTGTTATCAACAGTCATAATCACGCTATAACGAACTAATATAAGTAAGTACTGAATAGCCTACTAGTATAATATTGTCATTAAAAGAACTGCTAATATTTTAACTAACCACTGCCCACTAGCTATTAGTGAAATTGCACACATTAAAAAAATAATTGAAGTTTCAATGGCAGAATTCAAGCACTTCGCTTGTTTTTTTTTTTATCAGGGCTATTCTGTGACAGATGTGTGAGGCTATGACATAGAAAAATGTTGCGTATAGTAATAAATATTAGGAAAATCGAGCAATGGACTATTGCAGATTTTATTATGCATTTCGATGTCATTTCTAAAGCAAAACAAGGAAATCGTCGGGGTAATTAAACGGGCCAGTTAACAAACGACCGTTGTACGCAAACTTTCATTTTTAAATACTCATGACTCAATCCGATAATCATGACAACGTAATTTGAATAATCAATTAAGCGTATAATTACACGAAACAAAATTATGACAAATATGGTACAGTTGCGAATGTAAACATTGGCACAGTCTCAATTTTCTAATAGAGCCGTGATAAAATGTGACATTTACATTTTTCAGGTCTCATCCTCATACATTTCGTTCTCGCACTTTAATTCTTACTCTTAGACTTAGAACGCTCGCACACGGTATACTTACAGGTTGTTACGGAAAGGGTATATCAATACAAATGGGTTGAAGAGTGTATCTGGTCTAGAATCTCTGTACAAAATTTCAGCTCAAAAGCAGTAACTTTGAAAATGCTTAATATTTTTTTATTTCGATAGTTTATTCAATTGAAATCATAACAAACGTGTCACCGCACTACGAGGGTCATTATCCATTATCTGTAGTGTGTCTGTGCGCCTAGTACACGCATATCACGCCGCCGCGCGCCAGTGCAGCGCCGTGATGTCGAAATAAAAAAATATTAACCATTTTCAAAGTTAATGCTTTTGAGCTGAAATTTTGTACAGAGATTCTAGACCAGATACACTCTTCAACCCGATTGTATTGATATACCCTTTCCGTAACACCCTGTATAGTAGGTCCTACAATCGGACAGATTATTTTTTGTATGATATCCGTTTTCAGGGTTCCGTACCTAAAGAGTGCCAACGGAATCCTATTACTAAGCCTTCGCTGTCGGTCCGTCCGTGTGTCAGCGGGCTGTATCTCATGAACCGATGTCCGACTAGCACTTAGCCGGTTTTTTAGTCTGTTTCATTTAGCTCCTACGTACGATCGGCCCCCGATTGTATGCAGTCTGTGAACACTCTTTTAAGCATAGGCAACAAGAAACAGAATACGTAAGTATCAATATAAACATTCCCATAGTAATATAGTATAGCCGTATCTGGTGTTGTTAGCTAAAGAACTCACAATTGAGGATCGAAAGCCTTGAAGTATCACATATTTGTCTCTTTACGGCCCAATTTTGGTGGAAAAAATAATATTTGACACATAATTGTGCTACATAAAGCTGTAGTAACAGTAAATATTTACTACGGGTGAGTCATTGACCTCTTTACGTTATACATTGATGAGTAATAAACATTTTTAGTCCGAGGTATTTTCTTCCTCTTTTACTTGAGTGCTAGGTTTGACGGTTGACCTGATTTGACTACAAAGCAGGGTTCGCTGATATTATATCAGTGGATATAATATCATGATATTAACAATTTATATTTATGTGGATATATTATATCAATTGATATTTACTGTCAAAACCAGAAATTTTGCAGATTCAAAGTTTACCCTAGCAACGCTTGACAAAACACTACAATTTGGATTACCTTTCCCGAAGTGGCAATCTAATCATAAGTTTCGGGGCTTCACCAAATAACGGTTAGTTGATTAAGTAAGGCTGATTATTATACATCAAAGGCTCAATTTATTTGTTACTTTTATAATAAAAACGATAAATAATCAAATGCAAACTTTTAATCTAGAACTAAAACACATTACATAAATAAGTAACCACTTACAGAATGAAAATTGCTTCTTTTTTTAATACATATACGATACACGAACCAGGCGGCGCGCGCTTTACTATTAATTCCCCATTTGTTCACTTAATTAATAACCTCCTTATTTTGTATTTTGGAAATTAATTATTTTGATTAAAAAAAGACTTCCTTTGTTAAACTTTTAACCTCTTGATTATTTTTTCATTTTAATTCAATTCCTTGTACATATAGTGCACACACATAATCAGCCTATAATGTTCCCACTGCTGGGACACAGGCCTCCTCTCTGTCAGGGGGGATATATTAGTGATTGTTCTTAAAATACCGTAGGCTGATCAAATTTGCATTTTGCCTAATTATGTTAATATAGGTGTATCTAGTAGATATAGTATAATATATCAAATATCGAATATTTTGATATTTATTATAAATATCGGATTTTCACGAACCCTGCTACAAAGTCAGCTAGGTATAAAATGACGCATTTTTCCGAGAATACATTATGAATGGGAAATTCCTTTTTTGGGGACAAACAAGTTAGCGCAAAAACATTAATATTAGTAAATCGTGACTTACCAATGATGTGAATGATTTTTTCCCTTTTAGTTGCAGTTCTACCTATTAAAAAATTCTCCGGTTTAACATCTCTGTATATTAGGTGTCTCGTATGGACATACTCGATACGATGTAACTGAAACAGACATGGAACAAGATTAGTTTATGCCATCGCTTGTCACTATCAATTGACGACGGCACAAATCATTTCATTGAAGGGCATATCATTATATAACTGAATATTGATGCATCAAATCTGTTTAGTATCAATATGTGGTCAATATGTCAATCGATACTTGAGGTAAATGTTTTTAAATTGTTCAGTATTGACTTGAATATGGATTTTTTTTTTAAATTTTGCCGCTTATGTTTCTTCGTTCATGTATCAACACTATCAACCATAAAATTTACATGAACAGTCTTTCAATCGACTCACTTAAATATCGAGATTTAATCAACAGATATACGTTTTTCTTGCCCATTATTGCGGAGAGTATTTTCCCGCCAAGTAAAATATATTTTTGCGATATGAATCTACTCGTCCCACGTTTAAAATCTCTCCTTACCCCAGGGATCGAGTTACAGGGCCGCTTGAAGAGCTCACATTTCATTAAAAGCGTAGGCCCGGGACATTTTCCTCAAATTGCGTACGATATTGCCAATTTAATATCAATCTCTAAACTCTAATTCGCCCATTACTGATTTGCTTATCAATGCAAGCGTTTGTTCGTCGCATTGCATCAGTTACGTCACAATAGTCTGCCAGTTAAAGCGCTCTCTACAATCATATTTCTTGAACGCTCTTGTAAGTCCGTGCTGTTATTTAAGTTCAATGACTTATATAAATTGATTTCAGCTAAAGTAATGGTTGAGAGATAAAAAAGATAATTATAATAATACGTACGAAAATCTGAGATTTGATTTCAATATTATGCTTGCGTGTGCAAAATATATAGAATAGAAAACGCATATTGACTTACCAACTGCATAGCGATCATTAATACAGTCTTTAGAGAGAATCGACGGCCACAGAGATCGAACAGATCCTCCAGCGATGGGCCCAGCAGTTCCATCACCAGTGCGTTGTATTTACCGCAAGGGCCGAAGTAATACACCTCCGGTATGCCCTCCGCAGTCGACGGCGCTACAGGAGCCACGGGAATTAAGGGGAAGGAGGGGGAGGAGACAGACCGAACACCATTTAGTACTTACTCACATTTCAATACACGAGCATTGCTCTCGCACGCACCTGTACGACACAACACTGTAGCCGATATTTACAAATTACATCATCAAACACGACAGGACACGCGAGAGCATTGCTACGTGTTTAGACTAATACAGTAACCATAATAAAAATTAAAAATAAAAACACATTTAGGCCTTTACAGCGACCATGATCACGGCGAGCGAACCCTCGGATGAATGACAAAGATTTGGATATCGGTTACGGTGCTGTGTCAAGAGACAATCACCTATCTACCGGAGAATTGACACAGGACTTACGAGCTGCATAGCAATCATAAGGACCGTCTTGAGTCTGAACCTCCGGCCGCAATGTACGAACAGGTCTTCGAGCGAGGGCCCTAACAACTCCATGACCATGGCGTTGTAGCGGCCGCCACATGTTCCCAAGTAGTACACTTTTGGTACGCCCTCTGGGTAAATTTTATATCGTGTCAACTAAATTATTGACAACTAATCTACGAATGATGCTAGTATTTATTAAGTTAATGAGACAATGATCGTATGGGGATAGCTTACTGTTCACTGTGTTTCGTTTCCATATACCAGACATAATACAGATAACATTCTATTTGGTACCTACATACAGAATATTGTTTATAACAGTAATTTTGAGCACAAAACTAAGGCTACAATTGGTGCACATAATATTGCTCGTAGGTTAGTCACATCTCTTCGTTTTGCAATGTTCGTGATTCACCATTTAAAAATTGCTGGTGGCCCGATATTAAGCTTAAATCAGTACTATCGCTGTGTCTGCTCTGTAAAGAATTTTTATAACATCATGCTGTATATAATTATTCATACAATTAGGGTAAAACTCACCATGCGTGCCTAATAACTTGTAAAATCGGTATTCTAGATGCAATTGTGGAGCCTTTGACTTCATAGGCTCCATCTTAATCGCTACATGTTCATTGTTGTAGAGATTTTTTCCTGCAAGAGAAATTTTAATTTTAGTAAAGATAAGTGAAATAAAAATATGACCCAAAACGAAAGTGTAATGAATGTCGACTGTCCGTATTTCGTAAAAGTCTTATTTTTCTGACACAGTTACGTTTGGACAGTCTTTTGTAAACATTTTAAAAATAAAAACAACTCTGATTTTATTTAATACATTACGCTCTGAAAACGAAAAGTCTGCTCACTAAAACATTTCAAAGTTATTGTCAACGTCACCAACTTGAGTTATCGGTGTTATCATCGATCATACATAAACATGGTCATAGTTTCGTATCAACATAGAATTAGATCTCAATAATCAATATCTTATCAGGCGAACAAATTAAACGGAACAACAATGTTCGCTGTTGTTCTAAAGCTTGAGTGAGGCGGTGACACAGAAATTAAATTAGGTAACGCAAATGACGCTACCTCACGTTCGGTAATAACAAAGTCGGGAGTCGACTATAGTATAGTTAAAATCTCGCTGCAGACTCGGTCACAAATCATTCGTGTTTCGCTCTCTTTCCCACTCACGGGCCTTATGGGCAGGCCACGCCCACACGTCGTGAGTGGGAAAGAGAGCGAAACACGAATGATTTATGACCGAGTCTGCAGCGAGATTTTAACTATACTATAATGACATCTTGAAGACTGAAATCCTGATTATGTTCTGTCATTATCTTCCATTATTGCTGTTCAGTATGAGCAGGTAGTTCGATACAATGCAATCCATGCATAACTCATGAACGTTCTCAGTTCTGTCAAAATTATCTAGTAACAAACGACTCCAAATTTTTGATGATACACACTGCAACAACAACGATCTACCCCGAAAACAGAAAAATTTAGTAAAATCTGTCGACTCGACAAAAAAAATTAATGAAAATTTTCAGTACATTTTTGAAAATCTTCGGGATTAACCAATAACTACTTAAAACAATCGATTCTGTAATGAGTACGAATGCGATATAAGCACTAATGACCTAACAAGATGCTATTAATTCTAATTGCTCTTTAGATTACAATCGTTACGGTAAATTTTAAATGGAGGAAACAATTAAATAACCCACACAGGAAACTAACCAGGAGTAGCCAGTTACTTTTTATTCGTGGGATTTTTAGCTTGATTAATTCCACCATGAGTGTTACATTTTTAAAAACATCATTCGGAAAGTAAATAATGTATGTATCGGCTTAATCACCACACGCACGTGTCCGCAATAATGTTATTTTCAGTGACGCGAGGTTGAATCCAATTCTCATCCGCACGCAGCCATATAATCTCCCAGACAACACCCATATGAAACCTTACTGCCTAGAAAATAAGGCTCACGACCTCACGAGTTAAGCCCTGACATTTCAAAAAAAGTATGATATTCTACCTAACTACTTTGTTTAAAAGATTTCGTGGTCGTTGTAAAGTGATCATATTGTATGGCACGTGTGAACGGTGGCTGAGGCTCATTTGAAAGAGCGTTTTCGAATACTGACAGCGAAAGAATGAGTCATAAGTCTTCCATTATTACAGAGGTCCTTTGTTACGTTCCTTTGCCTTCTACCTGATGGATGAATATTTAAAGTTTATAGGCTGTGTGAGAAATAACGTTATACTGACTTATACATAGTATAACAATTACAGCACCGTCAATGCTTAGACTTATAAAAACAGTCTTTTCCTTCTTTTCAAAACATTGATTGAATGGAAAACATTAGGTATCTTCTTGAACTAAACTACAACATAAATTAAATTTGCCACTAAAAGCAAGTCTCGAAGCACTGATCGAGGGTTTTATTTTTGCCTCAGTTCCTACGACATCGCAAAATATTTCCGTAAGTAATATACTAACTTACACTTTGCAAACATTAGTTTCGCTTTCTCCGCTTAAAGATAACGGATCTCCAGACACCATCAAAATAAAAATGTTTTTTTATCGCATAAAGCAACGTGCAACAATAATATTTATGTGTATGCTGTGATGGAAAGCTTGCTAGCCTTTCGAATACAGACAGCATAGTGACCTATTTTCCCTCAGCTGACTCTTACAATAGGGACATTTACATTCGATTCACTCTGTTTCCTATCAGTTCAAGATCTTCATGACAATGATAAGTTGACCTCACTAAAAGTATTTTGCCGGTGCCGTTCAAAGATGTGTATCCACTATCAATGACACTCGCAAAATGATTTCAAGCTAACAATATTATTTCTTATAGAAAAATCTAATTTCCGTCGTCTCCACGCAATCAGTTCAATAAATGAGCAGTCAGGTACTTATTACAGTCAGGGCTGGCCATAATAAATATCGCATCTTTACGCATGACGAAAATATTACGGAGAAACTGTACAGTAAAATGTGCCGGTTGTAAAATCCAGATGTTTAACTTCCACATAAATCTAACAAACTTTTCGGAAAGAGACTATTACGTCTTGCTAAAAATGAGTGCAACAGCGAAAGGAATGTATTTGTTTTCATTATGGCAGTTCTGAAGACAGACAAGGACATTACTGGACATTGGAACATAGGGTGTGTCTAAAATAGTTATTATTAATAGCTTTACATATTTCAGTAAGCGTGCAAGGCCGGCAAGCAAGACGCGTTGTTATGAGCATGTCATTGAGTGACTTAAGTACATTAGCTGTGTAGTCAATGTTAATATGAGAAGGATAATGTAAAAAGGCATGGCGTCTCCTTTTGAACATAACTACTTATTACTAACTGCCAACAGGATAAGCTGCTTCGTTTTTTTGTGGTCCGAACTCTCATTCTATGCGTCATCAGTTCATCACTCAACTTAATTTCGAAGGAGTAGAAAACCAATCACTTATGATTCATCGTATCAAAGTTCGTTGATTAGAATCACGTTGTGAGTTCTTGTTATTATAATTTGGTGTTAAAAATAGATTGTTTTCCAAACCTAGCGATAGACACGTGCCAATTTAAACGAAAACCCTTTAGATACCGATCTACCTGTAGGTTTATTCACTGACCGACTGACACAAAAGCCCTTCTCGATTCGGGATTAGACATTGTCTGCTTATATATTACATTCAAAATATTTCTATTGAACCCACTCGAGGTATTCACAAGCAGATCTCGAAAAGGGCAACATTCCGAGAAAGCAAAAATCCTTTTTCGCGAACGTACTAAAAATAGGAAAATCCTTTGTTTGTAGATTATTGTATGATCGAGGACGTTGATATCAAAAGAGGATTTCATAAAGACCAGCGCGGGGTAAATGCGTAACACACTATTTACCAGTAGGAACGGCTTTCATTTTGAGTTCAACAACATTCATTGCGTTATTTACGTTATTGAGCCTATATTGAGCAGACAGATTTTTCGAACATATAAAGCAATGGATTAGCAATAGCCTTCAAAATGATTGTACAGTTGCTAGACTGTTCTTCAATAATTAATAGTAAAGATTTATGCATTCACTTACCGAGCCTAAGTTCACCGAAGTTACCGCAGCCGATCTTCTTGCCGACGCGGAAGTTAGGCCCCACCATAAGAACGCCCGAAGACGAGGTGACGGAGTGCCTCGAGGGATGCATCGCGCTGCTGCCGCCCACACCACGCCCCCCCACCGCACCGGCTGCGCTGCAATAGTGTACACACAGCTTTAGATCATGTAGGAACAGGATAACAACAGGAGACGAGAAGGATAGGGTTTTCCAAATCAGATTTTTTTTCTGTCTGAACTTTATGCGAGTAAAATTCATGAAGAGTGACGGAATTGGTAGGTACTATGAACTATGAATACCTACAGGGGGCAGTTCTCGTATCATTATTCATTACGAACGTTCGCATTGTAATCTCAATAAGTTTTAGACATTGATTGGTGCTGAAACGAGATTGCGACCAGGTTTTGAACGTTTCTATTTTTAGGGGAAGCAGACTTCAGCTTAAATCCATCAAAAACGGTTCTATATGACAAATTATATTTCAGTTAAAGAGCACCCGGATTCATGGACAAAATTATCAGTAAGGTTAGCGATATTTGTATAGCAATGCAGTATCGACGTTCATTGATTATATTATAAGAATGACAATGTTATCTCTTGTATTGACACAACTTTTACCATTTTTCCGATATCTTCGTACTAAGTTCAGATAAGGATGGTTAACTTAAATTATACAAATGTCTACGTATCATTTTCATTCGAAAATCTTAATTTAAGTTCAGCAATTACCTACATATCGATCGACGGTTACGGTCTCGGTAAAAATCATTAGCCCAAGTGTCGTGAGAGGATTTTTTCATGACCTTTTATTGAAGCAAGTAAGCAGGGTGTTAAAATTAAGATTGGTTGGGACATGATCAACAGTCAGCTTAACAATTGATGTTATTTTGATAAACAAGGTAGGTAAGCAGTGCATAAACATGGATGGACTGTGTGAAAGATGATATGGCTAGAAAGGGAGTGATTACGGAGATGACGACTAATAGAGAAGTATGTATGGAAGAACAAGACATGTTGCATCGACCTCAAATAAATTGGGAGAAGGCAGGAGATTGATGATGAAGCAGTGCATAATCAAATTTTAATAGATGCGGCCCTTCTGTATTACAGTTATAGTGTCTTCCTAAAAAAAAATTATTTCAAACATATTATTATTTGAACAATGAATGACTTAGAATTTTGGCCGACTTTAAAGTCTCGTTTACAGGAAGCGATTTAAAATTGGCTGTTTAATGAATTAAGTAAAAGTCGAGTGTTTTAAATTTAAATAAATATAGGTAATATAACAAAGCGATAAAATGTCACAGCTATCTGATAAAGCTAGTGAATAATAGTAACAACCGGTAGGTAATTATAAATTATTAACCCTCATTCTAGAAATTACAATTATTAAAGCTACATTATTACATTTACCGGCATTTTATACAAATGGGTTAGTGAATGCAATAAAAATCAGTTCATCACGCGACTGTAAACACTGAAAGGTACCAGATTACGCGGGAAATAATCAAATGTTTAGGTTAATTCAGTCACCTTCTATTTTTGTAGTATTGGGTGAAGTACTACCGTTTGGTTAGGTCGCATTGAACGCTAGGCAACTGCCTGTAGGTCCAAGGACCAAGGGGAAGATGGCAGAACGACTCCTACCGAGAGGATCAGCTTAAAACAGACTGAGGCAGTAAGTATAAATAGTAGCTGAAGAAGCATCCAGCTTTAATAGCAAACATAAGTTGAAAATGGAAAGCGAGGCCTATGAAGTGTCACAATACGGAGTAGATAGCTTTCAAAACAAAATACAGCGAAATAGCCGCCGATGTGTAAGTACTGCTACAGGAAAACCTTCAACCCCATCGAAACTTGGGTAATTCTGGTTTACAAAGTTACTTCCACAAGCGGAAAAATAGTGCGTGATATCTTTTAAGATCTTTAGAAATCCATTGAAGCACATCTTTTCGACGTAGCGCTGGGAAGAGCTGATCCTTTATGATGAGAACAATAATCTTGATCATTTACGATGGGGACCGAGTGTTGTGACGTAACTTGGGACCCATCTTAAGCATTTTGTTATGATTGAATGAGTACATCCTTGCACCTTGCTTGCTTTTTCGAGTAGTTTATGGAAAACTGCTATACCTGTATTGGATGAGACCAATAATTTTTCCCATGCACAAATGGTGCTGAAACCAGTCAAAAATGAAGCGTCCGAGCCAAAGAAGTCTGGCAAGAATATGTCAGAGCATTTTTTATTAATTGGTGGGTCAGCTCTTGACCTCGATTTCGCCTGGTAGAAAGGGCAGGAGGTGTACGAAGGATTTAGTTTAGTAGATGCAACTTTGAGAACGAGACCGATAAAAATTAAAACTGCGCACTGGACAGCTATCCAGTATCCACGGAAGTTCTTCAATTAATAAGATCTGTGAGGAGATAATTCGAAAAAATCGACATTTTAATGACAAAACTCTTTGCATATTTCGTGTAGGTGAACAAAAAAAACGTTTACGGTTTTATAGTAGATTGAGATAATATAAAACAATAGATACTACACAACACATTGCATTATTTAGTTCTGCAAGCCTACAACAATGCTATAGGAAAATCAGATTTGCATTTATGTTATGAAATATGTAAGTAATGACAAAAAGATAAACATCGTCTTTTATTTGAAATATTGTTTGTCATAAAGGTGAGACAATAAAATATTTTGAATTTAAAATTGACAAAATACTGTTATTATGAGAAGTTATCTAAAGCAATGGGTTTTTGTGAAGTTTGAAAAAATAAACAGTAAGTACATAGATTTTGCTTTTCTTCGCAAATTATTCGGGCGTTTGTCTTTAATTTCGTAATAAGCAGTTCCACATCCCCAGTATTTAAGGCTTTAAATGCCATTAAAGTTATCGGGGAACCGGGTGCTGCGGTAAGAACGCGACAGATGGCAAGGCCAAACTCCTGCATTCTTTTCATAAAAATTATTACTATCGAAAAGCATCTGCCCTGTGATGTTCTCTGTTGTTCTCTTGAAGAGTTGCAACAGAGGGCTAGGACCATGAAGTAACAGTTACTTCATTTCTAGGTCTTATCATAGCCAGTATGGGCCATACTGCCTATGATAAGTCGTCTCTTGCTTACTTTCACATGAAACGAATCACTCGCGAATAGAAACGATAATAGGTAGGTAATTTGTGAACTTGGGTGAACCTTCCTTTTACATACAATGTAAATTGAATAGTAATTGTTAAAACAAAAACAAAACCACAAATGATATAAGCATCTATTCCAGCATTTCCAGTTAGGTATTGAGGAAATAGGATGAAGGAATGTATGAGTGTTATTAGTCAGTTGTTTATAATTTTAATTAGGTGCTTCCTAAGTGTATTAAATATTTTTTACGAAGTATTTTATTAACTAGGAAAACATTTAGGTACAATTTTACAAAATACATTTAGCTTTAATAATACTATAATCGTTTAGTTTTTCCTAATGTATGTAAACCATTCAAGAGAAGCAGGCCCTAGATGAAACTAGCACAATTTAAGGTCAAGGTAGCCAAAAGTGGATGCCAAAAAAGTCACCTTGTGTCTTGAACTAGTCGATAATTACTAGAAAAAAATTGCACCAATATCCAGCCAAACAAATCTTATTAAATTGACTGAAGAAGCTCACCAATTCTTAAGCTCTTTATACAAATGTACTTGAAGAGTTAAATACTTAATCTCAACCATAATCCTATTAGTTTTTAACATGTTACAGCTTTATTATATTAGTAGTTTGTATGTGTACTGAAAAATATGATAATATTTTGTATGGGTATCTTTTTATTTTATGAAAAGAAAGTTTAAAAGGTACCTATGTGATTGGTTACTTTCCCATGGTATTCGAAACTGGTAAAAGTGGATAACAATAAGATAATGAAGAATTCTTGATTGGATGTGTCAATCAGTACACGTTAAAATGATTCTCTGTTGGTAGGTAAATCTAAATAATACAATTTCGATACGTTTGACCGGACGGCGATTAGATGGCGCCGGCATTTCCTGACCGACAATCTCTGAGAAGAATTGCAGAAAAATAAAACTTAATCTCTTTTGAAGTCCACATTGTGGTAGAAGTAGTACAGTACACATCCACAGAGGTGGCTGTATTCTATTTCCATGATGATTATTTGGGCAAACTGTCCCAGCAACCATAGCCACCTATCTCCTACCACATGGGAATGTATGATCATATTGATCATAGCTAGAAAATAATTGTGACCACAGTCTACACAAAATAAAAGATCAATGTTTCTAATTTCTTGATTGTTTCTTTAATTTTCAACTTAAAATGATAATAAATAATTATCTTAGTGATAACTAAATAACCTGCATAATTAGTAATTATGGAGGACATCAATTGATTTAATAATGTTTTAATAAGAAATGAAAAACATCAGTGTTTCTGTATCAATAATTAAAATACTTTGTTTTAGTTAACAAGTAACATTAATGCATGATTTTTATATTTAGCCTACAAACAAACTAAGATTTGGCCTTCACATTTTTTTTTAATACTTTTGCCAGTGCATAACTTTTAATTCATTCTCAAAGTAAACATTTAAAGAAGCAACTTTTTTATTTCCTGAAAGTTGAAAAATAAATCAACTAACAATTTATAAGATGCTTCATATTCTACATCAAATTGTACAGCAGCTATAGTGAATCATACCAACCGTTATTGGCATTGAGTCTAAAAGTGAAAGTTACAATGCACTTCCAACCACCGAAAGCATGGAAGGAGACAATTATCTAGCCATGCAAGCCACCACTGGGTAACATGCAGACACTTTTTAATCCAAAAATGCATTTTCAATGAAATTGGTCCATAATTTGCATACAATATATGTCAAACCTGTTTTAAGTACAATCACTTTGCAGTTTTATTGGCAGTAAATGTTACAAGATAATAGGTAGAAATCTGTGTTTTATAGCCAGTGGATAGAGCCATAAATATAATGTGAACCTCTGGAATAAACATACTAAGATGCAATATTATTGTTGATTTATTCTTCAATTTGTTACTATGCTCAAACAACCATAGAACTGATTCATCAATACCGATTCATGTGAAAACCAAATAGCAGTTTTATTTTTACATTTATTCAGTTTTCTCAGTAACAAATTATGTTATTTTATAATTTGGACATATCTTCCTGCATACTCACTATTTCCTATGCATTGTGGCATGTATTTAAACGAATACAATAACAGTCACTTTGAATATTCATAATTAATATAAAAAATATTAGTCACTATACCGCAGACAGTTCACTTGTCAATTTTGAGTGACATACCACCAAAGCACTCTTGATTTCTATTGAAAACTGACTAAGTTGGTCAAGTCAGTAGTTACTTACGAAATGTCACTGTATTAACAATGCTAGTTAGTGTAACAAATAAAATAAATGTTCTTCAAGAAAACAGCACAAGACTTACATATTTTTTTATGAGACCTAAATGAAGGTTTTATTGAATCAATTCAAACAATAAACAATACATAACTGGACACAGATTGTGGCCATTATGTTTGATAAGTTAATGTTTTTATTAAGAACATGTTATCAACTGTGAGTATTGTGTGAGATACTAAGATGTTTACGGCTCATGATTCATCAGTACTGCAGCAATACTTAGGTATTGTGATAGCCAATGTTTGTGACATAATAAAGCTCAGTTACTTAAGCATTTCATTTCCTAACAAACAGGTTGTTATCCTTTATAATATGTATTAATGCAAATTAATTTATGTAAGATTTTGTCTATGGCTACAACCTATTGAATTTCTCTTTACATCTGTGTCCTATTAACCTTGTTTTTGGTTAATATTTTAGTTTACAAACATGTTTTGTTTACTTGAAACTCAACTGCATAATAGCTATATAAGGTCCCATTAAAATAGATGAACAAACTTTTAGAAATCATTCAGATTAGCAAAATAAGGACAATGGTAAGAAAATATAATAAGAAAAACCCATTAGATACAAGAAAAATAATGAACTAACGAAAATACACTAATGTGCCGGCTATTTATTATTTTAGGTAAAAATAAAATCACTTTAATCGGTGTTTTTTTGCTTGGATATCGATACCTTAATCCGCAAACCAGCCAACTCCATTTTGCTATAGTTTACAGGAGACACTTAAAACTTTCTAGTTGTTATTTTGACTAAAAAACGACATCATAATATTTTTTTTGACAAAAATGGAGTTGGCTGGTTTGCGGATTAAGGTATCGATATCTTTGGTTAGACATACTGAGCACTGTGTTAAAATTTGTCAATCTATTTTAATGGGACCCTGTATAGGTATAAGTCAGTGTATTTTTCACTTTTCTAGCCTAATGTTCTTTGAATTCAAGTCATTATGGTGACTGAACATCAAAGAGGATTTAAAGATCATTCTGAATCTTGATTGTTATCAAGGAGATAAGATAATACTATGTATGGCCCTTACAGCACAATAGAAATTTACTTAAGTATTTTATGTAATGTTGGCTATTTAGTTTCCTGTAACTAAGAACTCCTTCTACAGTTCAATTTAAAACTGGTTACCTAAAGACTGCATTGATTAAAGAATTCTAGATTAAAAGTCTGCAGTAATTCAAAGATAATAGCAACAATGGGCTGAATCAGATGATAACTAAACAATCATTTTAAGATAAGATCAAGATTATAACTGTTAAAAAAAAACTACAATTCTTTATCCAGAAATCCAGTTTATTTACTAAAACACCAGTCAATTTCAATGATAATTGAAGGGGTAAGTGGACAAAGGTGTTAACTAACAAAAAATTCAAATTGAGATATGAGCATTAAAAAAATGTTAAATCTTAAAATCAGGGTAGTTACATTTTAAATATTTTATCTAAATCTGAAGTGTTTTTAAAATATCATTTCTTATTAGATTATATAATAGAAATAAAGTATTTTTAATATATTTAACTCGATTTTTTCAGTTTTGTCAGATAACAACTTTGTCCACTTACCCCTTCAATTGATATTTATTTCTGTAAATTAGTTTTAACAAACACTTTTACTCATCAAAATAATTATACTTTCAAAAATTAGATGAGATTTGTAACATGCTTCCATCTAAGTCAAATTGAAGCATTTAATGTAAATTATAATTCTCATTGTGTGGGTAACTGAATTCTACAACACCCAGCATTAGAAACATGTGACTAAACTACAAAAACTGTGTTATTCACACAATCTATTAGATTATTATTAGCAATTGAGTTTTTCTCCGTTTACTTGAGTTTTAGAAGATACTGTAATGAGTTAAAGCTACATTTTCTATTCCACAAGTACTTTTATAGATAGTAAATTATCTTTTTAAGGTTATATGGCATTATTTTGCTTGAAATTATCTTGTGTGTCATAATTTTATTGACTGTGTAAATCACCTAAATATCTAGTCATACAATATATTTAGGTTAACATAAATATACAATTAGAAATGGATTGCCACAAATTTAAACATGTAGGAGTGTGGGTATATGAATAGTGGCTGATTTCACTGAGGAATTATTATTAAAGAAGCTTTTTTTTATTAGGTTAGGTAAGTATGTGGTCAGACAGAAAGATTCATTAGCTTTTAAACTTAATTCATTGAACTGTAACTTCGAAATGATGTCATGTTCAAATAAGTTGGGTTAAATGTTAATAAACTTGTGCAATATGCTGAGAAGTTACTACACCATCATAATTGTTATTATAAGCCCTTTATATCCTAGTGCAGGAACATTCCCACCTTAACCTCTTCACTTTTCATATTTTAACCTCTGCTAAGTTTGCAAACTTTCTGCAACCTTCATTGCTGAGTTTAAGACTTGATTTTTTTATTTTACAGTAAAGATGTTCATGATTCAAGCATGACTGTAATATATGCATAGAAAGACTGCGGAGGCTGATACTAATGTACATATGAGAGGATTGTGGAACTACAACCGACAGCATGGCACCATGGCATGAAACACAGTTACCAAAATTGTACCATAGTGATAGATGGTGTTGGCAGGTTGAAGAGCAAGAAGAATAGTAAATCAAGGTGCTTACGATGTTCTTTTTTCTTCACTCTGTCGTTCTTTGTCCTTGCTATTATCACGCTTATTCATAATACAAGACTTGTTGTGCAGGCACAATGCCCAGCACTCAGCTCACTCCCTGTGTCCAGCGTCTGTCGGGGCCGCAGCGCAGCCCATGTCACCACAGCTTCCACGACACCAGCCAGCGACGCGTCGCCATAACACAACCCAACACAACAACACTTTTGTCACTTCTTTTTAATATTATTATTGCTATTTTTTTCTTCACTGCGATACTATTACCACTGCACTATTATACAATTTATCTCAAAATCATTTTTGTTACACTGCAACCACAAATTGAAGGTAAAGACTGAATGTTTCGGCGACACCTGACGAATCGTATCGGAAATCTCAAAATGATAACTGTCCTTTCTCTAGCAGTGTTAATTAATTGATTATTTTATGCGATTTTAGTCGGAAAGGGAGCGAGAGTGAATAGAGGTCGCCGTGCCAATGTTATGTTCATTGAAGAGTAACAACAAGCGATGTGGGTGTCCAACTTATTCAAATTACCAAAATCACCACGCAGTCACCAAATCTTCTAGCAATCAACGTTAAATGTGTAGAGCTAATTAATATTTATTGATAAAATAAATGAATGTATCGAAAAAATGTAACAATTGACAGTTCCTTGTGAGAAGTCAACCCCAATAATTGTCGGTAGGCACAAAACGTTTTGAAATAATTTACAACAAGGATTCTCAATACTGGAGGTCAGAGCACTGTGAGAAACTTAACTGTAAGAAATATAATCACAATTCGTGATTTTTAGTTAGCTTTCCGTAAGATTAGTCACAACGTCGCCGAAACATCAAATGGACATTTGTTCTGATAAAAAAGTTTAGGTTTTGTAATGGCCACCAATGTTACAGTTTTAACACTTCATAAATTGCGATAAAAGAGATGTATTACTAAAAGTTTTAATCTAAATTAATTTATAAATTACACGTTTACATAAATATATTACCAACTAACGATAAAATTTCTTATTTATAAAATATTTAACTCAAGAATAGTCACTGATTCGCCATTCGGCGCATGCGCAAACTTGCAGCAGTTTGTGTTGTCAGAGTAGTTAAATGTTTTTTGTTATTCAAAGTCATAGTCAAGAGTGGTTGTTATTTTTTTATTTTAGTCCAATTTAATCACATCTCTGAAATTATCTGTCATTGAGTATATTTTAAATAATATACTCAAGCATAAGTCGTTATGCGATCCAAAAGTCAGTTTTGTAAATACCAGTTTTTTCTTTGGCAACAAAAATATTAAAAATAAAAATATAGATTACGTTCATACTTCATAGAATGGTTTTTGGTCAAACGTGCTTTATTACAAAATAATTTTTTGAATTAAAAATAAAGAAATTGATGATTGATTGGTGATTCTTGGAATATATGATTTTATATTGTGATTTTTTCTAAATCCTAGTCTTTTCTTATTGGTCATAATTTTGGACTGTATGACGCATTTTAATTGGTTAATATTTGACGTTTGAAACATGTGTGATATTGGCGCCAGTTATAAAATAAATGACTGAATTTGTGTAGTGAAAACGGGTGAGACGGGTACCTGTATGAAGTTATCGAAAACTAAGGTAAATATACTTACATTTATCATTTTATTATAGAAGAAGAACACATACAGGTGAGAAATAATACCCCGTCGTTTTTGCGTCGGGGGTTAAAAATAGAGGGCCAGTCAAATGGGTAAGTACCTATGTAAACAACCTCGTCATTATTACGTATTTAATGTAACTTTCTGTCTGTCTGTTCATAAGTGGTTCTTTCTGGTACTGGACCTAAGTATTTTAAGATACAACAAGCAGTTCGAGATAGAAGCTCAGACGTATGATTGTAATGATAATGAGCATGTTATCCCTTTTTTGGGGAAACTTAATTTTCTTTAATATGGTTCGAATTGAAATTTTATTGCGACTGTCTTCCTTTTTACTTCTCTCAAAAACTTCTCACAAACGCCAAAATAAAAAATAAAATCGGGCTGCCGCTGCCGGACAGTAAAATTCCTTGTAATGTACAAACGCCCGTAGGGTTACTATACGTCCGGATTTGTTCGGATATGTCCGGTTTTATGGCCGGACTTTTCTACGGATGATTTTTAACGAAAGATGAAGAGTTCAATGACTACTGAAAAAACAAAGGTTAAAAGTTGAATTTCCGGGAATTCATGCAAATGTCCAGCTTTTTGTCAGGTCTTTTCAATTTCGAAATTGTAACCCTAGCTACAGTAGCATAAAGTACAGAGGCCAGCACATCAAGCTACCCTAATCTGTCAAATTTTCCCTATTGAATATGAACCTTATTCCTTTGTTGTAAAGTTGAAAATCTATCAAATAAATTAGACAGATTGGGGCAGCTTGATGTGCTGGCCTCTGTACGTAGATAAAATGTAAATTCAGTAGTTTTGTATTAGATACTTACGTACTTACTAAAATAAAACCTTTTTAGTTTTAAGTAAGTATATTACGTTATGGCATTACCTACATGGTTTTTTATTACCTACAGGTAGTAATAATACCTAATAAGTACCTGTAGAAATCAATGATGAATCTTGTTGACCTTGCGCTTCCGTGATAAAAAAAAATAGATAAAGGTAGTGCCGGATCTAGTTTCATGAGACGAAAAAAAAAAATGCAAGACACAGAAACCAGCTTCTTCAAGCGTCACACTTGGCCTTCACCTGTAAAAAGCTGTACTCGGCTTGTTCACTGACCGTTGCCGTTGCCGCGTTGCTACTTTATTTAGCAAAGCAAAGAATTAAAACAAATTGTTATTAATAAACAACTTTACCCAAATTTATAATTCCCTTGCTATGAGAAGGGG
Organism: Amphipoea lucens; assembly: GCA_947508005.1. Classification (NCBI taxonomy): domain Eukaryota; kingdom Metazoa; phylum Arthropoda; class Insecta; order Lepidoptera; family Noctuidae; genus Amphipoea; species Amphipoea lucens. The sequence continues at coordinate 7,874,047 of OX382371.1, forward strand.
GTACAAATGTACAATAACTTTAACTTGTCCATGGAAAAGAGATAAAAGACACTCGCAAGTACAAAAGGGACGGAAGTACATGTTTATGTCTGATTACCCGACTGCGCCAGAAGGAGGGTTATGTTTTTCGAGAGTATAAATATGTATGTATGTAGGTATGTATAATTGTTTGACACGCTCTGCGGCCTGAACGGCTCGATGGATTTTAGCTTGAGAGGTGTCGTTAGATTCGTATTTACTGTGAAAGTGACACTGGGTATATCAAAATAAAAAAAAAACAAAATGGCGGATTTTTGGCGCCATATTATGCCTTCAAAAATTTTTTTTTCTCAAAAGGTGATTACAAAAATATAAACAACTTATATGGTTAAAAGTACCTAATTCAAAGTGACAAATCGTTAAAAAGACGTACCTACCAAGAACTAAATCGTCTGCGAAATCTTTCACATTTGTAAACTAATACGCTGGAAATGAAAAAAGTAATTTAAAAAAATTAAAAAACCCGACTGCAACCTTATACTAAAACTAACTAAAAGCTAAAAACAAGCCCATTTTAAATTAAATAAAAAATGGAAGCAGGCGGGGCCCATACCATTATTATAGTTTCAAACTCAAATGGGTCCCGCCTGCTTCCAACTTTTATTTCAACATTTTTCACTTAAGAGCGAGCGAAGCGACTTTCAGTATATTCTAGTGTAGTATGTACTCTGTGTGAGAGCAGTGGTGGCCCAGTGGTATCGGCCGCGACTTACGAGTTGTAGGTCGTAGGTTCGAACCCAGACAGGCGCTTTACTTAGTGTAAATTATTTCATCACCACTGCTCTCAAAACGGTGAAGGAAAACATCGTGAGGAAACCGGCATGTCCTAGAACCAAAAATTCAAAGACATGTGACATCTACCAATCCGCACTGGGCCCGCGTGGTAGATTACGGCCCATTCCCTCTCACAGAGAGGAGGCCTGTGTCCCAGCAGTGGGAACATTATAGGCTGATGATGATGATGTACTCTGTGGAAACGACTTGGAAAATTGGAGTATTCTGGACTGGGACACTCTAAAATAATTTCTACGCATGAGAGAGAGAGATGAGAGACCGGTTAGACCGCTATGGTGAAAGACGCTAACGTAGCCGTAATAAGGTTGAATACCGCGTGCGCTCTTTGATCGCGTTCGAGCTCGAAACTAAATGTCGTAAGTCTCAATTCTTATTTTGTTTATAACTAAAGTAATAATTGATCTAGAGAAAAAATATCTTGTGGCTGGATAGTAAACTATATTTTCTTACTGTTAACATTTATTTTCTTACTGTTAACATTTATTTTAGACATAAAGGCCAAGCAATCTTGAAAAAAAAAGTAATAATGTTTAAAAAAGACATGATTTTTGAATAAAATATGAATCGAGCGAAAATGTTACAATTACGTAACTGTCTTGTACATGGAAAGAAAAAGATCCAATGAATCATATACTAAAGTTCCATTTTGATTGTATGTGTGACTGTTTCAGAATATTAATGCAAATTAACGTAAAATTTAGGGAGCCTCCTCTTAAGTTTTCATTTTAATTTAACTAAGAGAATGCAAGAGCGAGCAAAGCGAGCTAGAAAAATTGGAGGATCCTGACTCCGACAAGTAAAGGTGTTATTGTTATTTTACTAAGAGAATGCAAGAGCGAGCGAAGCGAGCTCGGACATTTTCCCTGACACGGTTAGGGTAGATTTTCAGTGTGATTTTCTAATGTATGCAATTTTGTAAGAGCTTGAGAACTGGACTGCGCCTGTAGCTTGAAGCCTTAGTAAGCTATAAAAAGAAGTTTATTACAGTATTCTAATTAGGTATTCATTCATTATGGGCCTCTTATGATTAACATTTTTTTTTTTTTTTTTTTTTATTTGAAATGGGCTTGCTCTTGACTCTAGCCTAGGTCAAAGGTGCAAGAGACCAAGTCGACGATGGAGCGAGCTTACCCAGAAGAAGCCTGTTCACTCTCACTTTAAAGAGATTCGGGTTGTATGCGCTCGGAAAAACAGACGCAGGTAGAGAGTTCCACAATTTAAGGATCCCCGTACCTAAGCTTTAGCTTTTCTTCAAATGCGGACTGCGGTAGCCTGATGATGATGCCCATTGCTCAATTTAACTTCTTGTTGGAATCTTATCATCAGCAGAAATGTGTAAAGGATTTCTGTACAATAGAAATCGTGTAGCTGTAGTTTATTACGTACTGTACAGTAATAGGTATTTTATTATGAATAGATCATTGTTACTTCACATGATCACATCTGTATTGATAAAGTTCGTCTGTTGACCTATGAGAGTTGGCAGTGACTAATTTGTATCGATAGTAATAAATGGGTGCCATTATGATTTCCTCCTTGATATATTTGTTGGCCAAGGTCCTCTTCGAAGTTTGTAGGGGAGTCCGTAAAGACCAAAACCAATTCTTGAGCCATACCTAATTCTGTTAGGAATGAAGGCTGAACCAATGTCATTCTACTTAGGAATCCTACAAAATCAATTTTAGTGCCTCATTTTATGTTTACAGTGCCACAATAAAACACTAAAGAAAAGAAATGGACCGTGCTATTTATATTTAGCCAGGCATTGACCAGTAAGTGAAGCTAGTGAAGTTTTAATGGATTGTATAATTTAAGGTTAAATTTAAGAGCAGGTTTTTTAAGGATCAAATAGCTATTTATTAGCATTGATGATGCTGTCCTCCTTGACACATACAAAGAACCTTGTCAACTCCGGAAATAAGAGTAAAGATGGCATAACCAAATTGCACATGCTCGATTGACAGTTGCGAGAGTCGAGTCAGTCCGCTGCACCATTGCACAGAGCATGTAACCTTGTCTGCACTGCACCTATTCATATCGTGTGCATTATGCTCTTGCGCCGGCTGTGAAGTGATCGTTCATTTGACAGTTCGCATTTCGCGTATCAACGCTCATGGTTGTTCCGTTTCTAAAGGCCAACACTTCTCAGCCCTCCAGTGTATAAGCGTGCGCGCTGCTATCGCGACGTGTTTTTTGCCTGTCTGCTATTATTATACGGTGACAAACTGATCATTCTTGGGAGTTGACAGCCGAGTGATTAAACGTAAGTTTTATTCGCTAATTATTTTCAAGGGTCGTGTTCTGATGGTCAGTTTAGGGCCAATTGGGCCAAATTTAGTCTTGTTTTTGACTGTGTTCACTTTAGATCGATTTATGGGTTCGTTTCTTCGTTGCGTTGTTGATCAAAGGATCGTTTGAAAACATTTCTATACAAATTGTGTTATGATTTTTTTGTTTACTATTCACGTCGTCGTTGTCATATTGGACTGGGTCTTTTTTTTTTGTGGAAACACTTCACACCTTTTAATAAGTATCTAATATTTAGATGGGTTCCAAACTCTGTATTTAAAAGTTTGGCATCTTAAAAAATAATTTAAGTATGTAGTTGTGGGTACTTATGAATGTACGTATTAAAGTGCCTTTGAATAATAAATTAACTAATAATAGGTACATAGGAAGATTGGCACAAGCAGAGAGATGCAATGGGTAATTTATCAGGATCTACTTAGGTAGTTAATGATGATGATAGTATAAACGGCTGCAATAATTTGGCTCCCAAGTTTACGAGTATTTATACTAACTTACGTACCTACCTTAACGTTAATGGTTGATCATCACTACGACGATTTCCTACTGCCAGATTTAATAATAATTATTAAATAAACAACATCCAACCACGAAACGGAATTTCCCAATTCGTGAGATTTTTTCCCTGTAGTCTGATGGATTAGGTAAACAAAGAAACATCTACCTAACATTAACAAAAAATAGTAGATTGTACAACTAAGGCATAAAAGAAGCTATTTTACCCCGAGACGTTTATATCCACCCGAGCCGCAGGCGAGGGTGGATAGTTAAGTCGAGGGGTAAAATGGCTCGTTTATGCCTGAATTATACACTCTGCTTTTCACTTCGATTGCGAGAAAATGAAACAGGCATAAAGTATACAGTACATAATTAATCAAAAATGTTGCGTCCATAGCTAATTCCCGCCACCACAGATAATTCCGCCACGAAACTTTGTAAAAGTTTTTTTTTAATTTTCAACATTTGTCATTCGACTTGGGTACTTCATACTGTCAAAAAATGAAAACGTTTCTTTGCCTTTTTAAATAATAAATGACCACTATTTTACCTGATTTTATTAAATTAACGATAGAAAACACGGAAGTGGTATGAATTAAAGAAAATGAAATAAATCACGACTTTAATCTGCGAAGTTTTATTGTACGTGTGGCTGTTGGGCCTGATTACTTTAGTCTTAGAAAAAAATTTTACTTTATGCACTAGAACATAAAAAGCGATTTTATGTCGTCTAAGCACAACATAAAGACTGACTTTTAGAGCATGAGAAGTGAAAAACAAATTAACATTTTTTATTCCATTCTGTTGTACCTGCAGGGTAAAATAAAATACCTAGCGAAACTCTGCAGACGTATCGATAGGTATACAAGATAAAAAAAAAAAAAACAAAAAAGATTTTTTTCTGGGGTCAGGTTGTAGTAAGGTTGCAAATTTACACTAGGTAAATATCGGGTTAGCATTGACTTGTCTCGAGTTTGGTGTCAGTTACTTACCCTGTCTAAATCAGCCTTTATGTTTAAGTCCCATGTATTAGGAGCAAGCCTGTTGCCATCAACCGGGCAGAAATCCCCACTCCTGGTTGCTACTTCGAAGTTTGAGATGGAAAATCCAATAACTCTTTGCGCTACCCGGGAATAGAACCCGTGCCATGCTCTGAAGTAGCGATTGCGAACTACTGGTCGCTAAAATACTGCCTTGTACCAGCTATAATTTATTACTTACCTACTTGGAGCTTGGGTATCATAGCTATTGCTTTAATTAAGTAGGTAATCGCTATAGGTGGTTATACCCATAAAAATAATCGAACGATTTCGGAAATTCGAAACCATTATTATATTGGTTGCCACCATAGAAGTATAAAATACTAGCTACTGCCCGCGACTTTGTCCGCGTGCTTGTTCCTCCGACCCACCCCATCGCATCGCATCGCCTGCCGCGGCTTAGTCTTCGGTTAGCGTTCTGTCTGACTTTTTTCTTTTTGTTCGGCTCCTATTGTTCCTAGCGTGATGTTAATATTAGCCTATTAACTACTTATACTTATTTATTTCAGGCGACACAGGCCCATAAAACCTTCCTTAAGAATTATGTTATCAAATGCAAAAAGAATTCAAATCCGACCGGTAGTTCCAGAGATTAGCGCGTTCATACAAACAAACAAAAAAACTGTTCAGAGCCCCGATTCACAACCATACGACAGGCTATCGTATCGAAAACCTGACATTTCGATAACCTGATTTGACTTGCCCTCGACAGCAAATAGCTGTTGGAAGAATAGCGGGCGTCTATTTGATTTAAACTGACAAAATTTTCGGGTTTTGGACTTGTGAACAGCGTTTAGAAGACTACGATAATAATGATTTCATGTTCGATACGATACGGATGCGTATCGAGTGTTTGTGAATAGCTATGCTGCTTTATTATTAGTACCTAATAGATAATACCGACGTAGGTAGAGAGGTAGGTACCTATAATAGGGATCCCTTCTTTTCGCATAATGTTCTTTTTCCTAATATACTTTGGCATAACTATTTTGGTATAATTTGTTTAGCCATAATAATACTATTTTTTTTTTGGCATAAAGTTTATGCTGGTATAATTATCTGGAAGGCTGATTTGTTTTGGCATAAATTTAATTCGCATAATACTAAACGACGTCAGGGGCACCCTAAGGTTCAGTTTCAGAAATAGGAGCCCCGCCGCGCGGCGGGGCTCCGTGTCGTTAGAAGTAAAACGAGCATGCTAAAATGCTTTAGAATGTTATGCTTAATCGTTATTATGATTAGAGAAATTATGCTTAAAAAAATTATGCGTAAGCTGTTATGCGTAAATAATGTTATGCGAAAATATAATTAGGAGAAACAAAAGTATTCCAAGTTATATTAGGTCTTAAAATTTTATGCAAATGAATAGGGAACCCCTATAATACGCAAGAGATCTCTATCTTTTAAAAAATCAAAATTAATTGTCTTTCCAAGATATAATTTTTTCAACTAAGTTGCATAAATAAGCAATTCAGCCCACAAACGGTACAGTCACGTCCGCAACACCTTGATATCTGTAATAAAGCATTATAATTTGAGATGAAGGTCGCTGTATGCAGTTTCTTTATTTAATAACTAGGTTACTTGCAACTTTAAAGTACCTACTTAGGTACGTAGGTAGCTAGGTAAAGAAGAGGAAAAACGCAATGATAAAATCATGCGATCTTTATAGAATCGGAGATTTAATCCGTGCTTAGTAATACTATAAATGGGCTAAATGGCACACGGGTAGATCAGACCTGGGTGGAAATAGTAGGTAGGTATACTTGTTATGTGCATTCCCACAGGATTATTTCCATCTTCAAGGGGGCGCAACCGCGGGCAAAAGTAAGCTAGTTGATCAATAAATAACAAGTTACTCAATCACTAGTTCTAAAATAAGTAGGTAACTGGCGAAATCAAGTGTATTGTGTGTGGATGCTTATAAGCTTACCTTTCTTTTTTTTTCGCTGAGAAATGCATTACGCATTCCCGCTCGTGGGGGACGAGACGGGGTATGTGGGACTCCTGTCGGAATGACACCGGCAGTATACTCACTAAAACTCAGCGGTGTTCCCGCATCGCCGTGATGGGAGGGCCATGGGAAACCGGCTCAGCCTTTACTTCCACAACCCTCCCGGTACACAACCCTCCCGGCTTATAAGCTTACCTAGCTTAGCCTTTTCCCAGTTATGTTGGGATCGGCTTCTAGTCTAACCAGATGCAGTTGAATACTAGTACTATACATGGAGCGACTGCCTATCTGACCTCCACAGCCCAGTTACTGGGTAATACGATACCTCTTGGTAAGACGTTGTCAAATTTGCGGGTTCTGATGACCCGTAACGACTGTCAAAGATCCACGAATGATAGCCGGGAACAACGGCGTAACGTGCTTGCCGAGGCACGGAGGGCTTCTTGGTATGTAAAGATGGTCACCTATCCACATACAAACCGCGGCAAGCGTAGCTTAACCTGATCGATCGACCCGTGCGGCTGTTATTACTTAGCCATAAGCCCCTATCTAGAATCATGATTTCTAATTAAATTGTTAATTAGATACGTACGATAACTGGTCAGCTCTATAAATCATGTTCTGATCATTTTCTGATCTCAGTTGACTTTATTGAAAGGTGTAAAAACTCATTGTTGAAGAAAAAAACTCTTTGGTTCAATTCTAACATAGCGGTTTTGTTAATCTACGGGGTCAAATAAAATTAGCTAGCGATCGAAACTCTGCAGAAGTGATGGGTATCGATATCTATAGCTATACACGATAAAATAAAAAAAATAAAATGATTTGATTTTTTTTTTGGTATCTTCGACCGCAAATCATCAATACAACAATTGATGATTTTAATTCTATAAAAGCATAAGTACTTGTTACACTCGCGAATCATATTTGATAAACATACAACCTGACACTAACAGCTGCAAATTGCAGAATACATAAGAAGAATTTCGCAATGACCTACTAGCCTTTGGCCGCGCCTCGGAAATTATCCCGCGGGATAAAGTGTCCTATAGCGCCAAGGTCTATGAAAGTGCCAAAGTGAATCCAAATCCGATACTATTAGTTTTAACAATAAGTTTTTAAGTCATCCTCTATCATCTTTGACCGCGGAAGGCTCGGTAATTTAATATAATCATGTTCAATGATCAATTATTCTAACATTATCATTTAGCGGGTCTTTTGCATATTTTACTAGTAAACAAATTATTCACGATATACAACGTAGTTAAGTACCACCATAATCGTGTTTTATTTTATAGCCGGGAAAATGCGATGTTTACGACACCTGACTGAAGATTGTTTGGTCAATATTATCGTAAAAATTGCAGCAATATGATAAACACAACTGGAATTAAAAACTTCAGATCCTTTCTGTTTCCACGTGTCAGTGTAGCGGTATCTACAACGGTACATGCAAACTACGCGTCATACTGACGTCACGCATAATCCTGCATCTCGCAAGCAGAGTTTACCGCGCAACTAGCATATCGCTCATTTGGAGAAACATCGACGTAAATGTCGACGTATTTTTTCCCAAAAATTAGTTAAATATGCCAAAGCACTTAGAAAGCATATTTGCGTAAGAAAAGCAAAAACTTAAAAAAAAAATTGCAGTTACGTCGATGTTTCTCCAAATGAGCGATATACAATACAACGGCCCGACATGAATCATCGGGCAGTTGCCCGCCAGACACAACACCCGTCTGAGATACTCCCTTTTCTATGGAGGATGAGTGAACTTGATTACACCCTGTTCCTCATGCGTCTATATCAGTAACTCATGATAACTCATTTTGTCGTGGCGGTCGATAGAAAGTATTTTCAACTCAGCCTATCGCAGTCCACTGCTGAACATAGGCCTCTCCCTCGTTACGCTACAACACCCTGTCCTCCACCTTCCGCATTCAATCTGTCTCAGCCACCTTTTTAGGTAATCTGTCCATCTAGCTGGTATATCTATCTTATCTAGTATTTTATTGATACGTAAACATAACATCACGCTTACCTATGTTCAAAGGTAGGCAAAGGTGGTACAGTACTGTCACCCCCATATCACAAGTTATGGTACCTAAGCATTTAGAGTCTCATTGATATAAATCCTCGATACGCTATAATTCATGAAGGATTTATCAGTTTTTTGTAAGAGTATTCTAAGACAGATTGATCAATAGTAACCTATATTTATATCGTTAACAGTAAAGGCGGGTTGTTTCACGTTCTCTTGACGCACGAGTATAGTACGTCAAAAATGCGCTAACTATCGTCAAACCAAAAAAACTGTTGTTTCAAATTACAATTACAAAATTATGGCCTAGACTTACGTCAAATAATTACGATTACATACTCATTATTATTTGGCGTATATGTTACGTTAGAGGCGCGCAAGTTTGCTTTAACGCTGGATCTAAGCCAGATGGTGGATGTGGCAACGCGGGTACCGGATGTTGACGGCCATACACCCAATTGCTTGGACCTTCTGCTGGCAACTGATCCGGATAGCCATTCAGTATCGGTCTCAGCCCCGCTGGGAACATCTGACCACTGTCTGGTGAAATCCATATCGACCTGCTCTCCTCCAGATGAGTCCTAGAGGCACGAGGCGAGTATGGCGATACGAGTCAGCAGACTGGGATGAGATGCGGCACTTTTTGGCTTCTTATCCATGGCGGCAGGTGTGCTTCTCCTCGGGTGACCCCTCGTGCTGCGCTGACGTGGTTACAGACGTGATTCGGCAGGGGATGGAGTATTTTATTCCATTCTCCGACATCCCGCTCGGTCACAAATACCGGCCTTGGTACAATGCAGAATGCGCCCGCGCTGAGGCCCAAAAAGAGTCTGCCTATCAAGCCTGGGTCAAGGCCCGCGACCGCAAAGTTAGAGCGCGTAGGGTTCGCGCGAGGAAAAGAGCCTTTAATTCTGCAGCTAAGTTCTGCAAGCGGGTTTTACGTAGGGCGCGTTTTGACCATGTCGGACGTATTACGACCAAACTAGCAGCGCACCCCCGGGTAGTAAACAGTTCTGGTCCTTGTCTAAAGCGGTTGAAACGAATTTCTGTCGTCCCACTTTACCTCCAATGCTGAAATCTGATGGCTCACTAGCTCACTCTGCAAGTGAGAAAGCCAATTTATTTGCATCTCTTTTTGCAAGCAATTCACGTCTGGACGCTGGCTCCAAGGAACCACCCACTGTACCTCATTGTGACTCCTCGATGCCGGAGATCGCAGTTCACATTAAAGAGGTCCGAAGAGTATTGTGCAGTCTAGACGTGAACAAGGCAAGCGGGCCTGATGGTATTCGAGCGATAGCCGTTTTGCGTGGATGTGACGCATGTTTACCTACTTTTTTATTTTATTTTTTGTGTTTTTGTTCTTTTTGCGTCATTTTCACCGCAAATAAACGTATTTTCTTTCTTTCTTTCTTTCTATTCCAGCGAGAGTGTTGAGGCAGTGTGCGCCAGAACTGTCTCCTGTGTTGACACGCTTGTTCCGCCTCTCTCTTGAAAAAAGAACGGTGCCGAAATGCTGCAAGCTTGCAAATGTTCAACCAGTGCCCAAAAAGGGCGACCGTGCAAACCCTGCCCATTACCGTCCGATCGCCATTACCTCCATTCTGTGCAAGGTTATGGAAAGGGTACTGAACAGTAAGTTGCTGACCTACCTTGAAGACAATGATCTCCTCAGTGACCGTCAATATGGCTTTCGCCGGGGGCGGTCAACTGGCGATCTACTTGTGTATGTCACGCACTGTTGGGGCGAAGCCATCGAGAAACACGGCGAAGCACTTGCTGTATCGCTTGATATCTCGAAGGCCTTTGACAGGGTCTGGCACGCCGGTCTCCTCAGTAAGCTTCCTGCTTATGGCATCCCAGCTGGTTTTTGTAGCTGGATATCAGACTTCCTTAGTGAGTGGTCGATCAGAGTAGTCGTTGATGGCTGCTCCTCTGACCTTATGGCCATTGATGCCGGAGTTTCTCAGGGGTCTGTTCTCTCTGTAACTCTTTTCCTGCTGCACATCAATGACCTACTTCAGCCTGGTATTGTTGGGTACGCGGATGACAGTACAGTTTCAGAGAGATACTTGTCCAATGCAAGGGCCAGCGGGTCCGAAGTTCGATCCTTGAGAAAGGCCATGGTAGAGCGGACAGATTTAACCTTAAGCCTTGTCTCCCAGTGGGGTAATGACAATCTGGTCTCTTTTAACGCCACCAAAACACAGGCGTGTCTTTTTACCGCCAAAAGGAGTCGTTTTGACCAGACTCCTACTTTTCGGGGTGCATCTGTTCCTGTGACTGATCGGCTCGAGCTTCTAGGCATGGAGTTGACATCTAGTCTCAACTTCGGCGCCACCATCGAGTACAAAGCCCAAACTGCGGCCAAGAAGCTGGGCATCCTAAATAGGGTGAAACGATACTTTACGCCTGGACAGCTTTTAACCCTATACAAAGCACCAGTCCGATCCTGCATGGAGTATTGCAGCCACCTTTGGGATGGCTCAGCGAAATACCAACTTGCCGCGCTTGACTCGGTGGAACGCAGAGCTAAGAGGCTCATTGGCGACGTAAAACTGGTGGATGCCAAGCTTCACAGCTTGGCTCATCGCCGCAAGGTTGCCTGCCTGTCGGTCTTCTACAGACTGTACTTCGGTGAGTGTGCCCGAGAACTCCACGACCTCATTCCACCGGCCCCCTTCTACCTTCGGACATCCAGGCGCACTGCAAGTTACCATCCCTACCTGGTTGCTGTTCCACCAATTCGCACTAAGCGTTTGCAAATGTCGTTTATAATGCGCACAGCAAAAGAGTGGAACTCTCTACCTGCGTCTGTTTTTCCGAGCGCATACAACCCGAATCTCTTTAAAGTGAGAGTGAACAGGCTTTTTCTGGGTAAGCTCGCTCCATCGTCGACTTTGTCTCTGTCACCTTTGACCTAGGCTAGAGTCAAGAGCAAGCCCATTTCAAATAAAATAAAAAAAAAACCAACCGTTTGAAGCAACCGGCCGCGGCCCTAAGAATCATACGTATGCAGTTAGCGACAAAAGAGCAATGTCAGATGGCAACATTACAAACTAACAATTCATTTCCTTCGACTGAGTTCACTATACATACGGAAATACATAACGTAGCTAGTTGAATTACGAGTAGGTAGGTACCTACAGAAGACACATTACCATAATTATTTTCTCGTGGTTACCTATGTTTTTGCTATAGGTATATCTTCTACCACGTGTATAAAAATCTGCAGATTATTAATAGTTTTAATGAGTGTAGGCACTTCTACTTCTTTGCGGACAATTAAAATAATATCTAGCCACTTATGATTAATATGCGATTAACGTTACTTACATTGTGAAGGAAAATACATATACATATTTGGAAAATACTAAAATTGAAGGTAAATTACATAAATAATAGTTAAAAACATAATGATATGGATTGCGGTTGTCTGATCGATTAGATAACCTCAATTTTGGCTGTTATGTGGGAAAACATTTTATTCCTGGTAACGTGACATTATGTAGAATATTCGTTTTACATAATTCTAAAAAGCAGAAACAGGAGAAACTTATTTTAAAAAGATAAAAATAATTAATGCAACATTTATTTATTTACTAACCTTACTAATAAACATATTATATCAGATGAATAGTTACACACCGATTTCTCTCTTTCAGTCGTCAGTAATTTGACTTTTGAAAGAAGAATACAAAGCGTTGTAACTACGCTAAGTATACAACGTTTATTAGTAAGGGGGATAGGCACCAAGACCCAGTATACAAATCACAAATATCTACATAATATTCATTAGGTACACACGGCTACACATCAAGCTATACATTACCAGTTTTCGCTGACCTCGCACGCATTGTATAGGTTTTTCGTATAATCAGAAGTCAGCTTGTAGTGTACTCCATTTATTTATAACATTAGAAAAAAGAGGCTCGCAGAAGCAGGAGTACGAAACCTTTTATTTTCAAGTTAAGTTCAAACAATTTTAATAAATAATGTAGATATGTGCTTTTTTAACCGACTTCTTTGTAAGTAAAAATGTGTGGCATACAATAAAGCATATTCTATCTATCTACTCATCACGATGCTTGGATGAAATGAAAAAAACAATGAAATGAAATGAAACAATTTTTAGTAACAATCAGTTTATTAAAAACAACTTTATATAAACCGACAAAATAAAAAACACCTGCTGCCACAACTTATGAAGGGAATAGGTAACATTTTAGATTTGGTAGAGTTATAGTGACACGAAAAACGTTCCCGGTACTGTCCGCCCCTGCTTCTTTTAGATTTTAAACATTGACACGACAATATTTTATGTAAAAGCTAAATAATATTAAATAAAAGCCTTGTAACTTCAGAAGGTAGATAGGTTAAATAAGTACAATTAAGTGTGACTGTTGTTACTTAAACTGATTATATTTAACTCCACGTCAATCTTGACTGTAATAATGTTTTTTGTACTTTTATTACAAAGTGTGCCCCTAAAAGAGCCTTTTTTAACTTCTGTCTAATGCTATAGTAAATGGAGTATAGTTATGTATAGTTTGATGTGTAGCCGTGTGGGTATTATCATTAGAATAAAATATTGATATGAAGCTTTGTTTATTTAATTCAGTGCCTATCAGTCGTTGGTAGCTGTAGGAACCCAACTAAGTATTTCATAATAATTATAATCTTATTTACGTATTTATTTCCTGTTATTATCAAAGAAAAAAAATGTGTTTCGAAATCTATATATATAAAAATGAAACCCGTTTTCCGTTGTCACGACATAACATGAAAACGGCTGGACCGATTTCGATGAAATTTGGTATAGAGATAGTTTGAGTCCCGGGAAAGGACATAGGATAGTTTTTATCCCGATATTCCCACGGGATCGACATTTACGCGGGTGAAACCGCGGGGCGCAGCTAGTACCTAATAGATATTTAGTAGATTAGATATTATTATAGCATAATTATATAAAAATAACAGATATTATTACGTCGTCGTCTCTTTCGTCTTTAGTTTAAGTTACTAACAATAGTATTTTAAGTGCAACTGTTACTAACAACAACAAGTTATGGATCTTATAGTTGTCCGAAATAAAATGATTATTATTATTTATGATTGATTTTACATATCTCGGGACCACGGGGTCCCGGTCCTTTGGAAGGCGTACGAGGGGCCGAAGCCAACCCGCAGAGGCCCCTTAGGAAATTTTAATGAAATGTGGCACCAACCGACGATTATCCCTGTATGCACTCTGCAATTGCACCCAAGGACAACCCCCGGTTGGTGTAGGACTATTGCAGGATATGGAAAAATAAAAAGTTGGACTATGGGTTTGGGTGCTAAAGTGGACTGGTTACCAAGAACTATGGAAGAACTATGACCCCTGCCTGATCAATGTTTTATATATACACGGATAAAATAGCAGGGGGTGACTTGCACACTCAATAATGGGCCCCCGGGAACGGTCGCTAGCACATAGTGACGTAGCGACAAGAGGGCAACACGTCCTGAAATGCTTATGAGGAGTGGAGAGGTATTCCACGGCTATCAGGACAATCCCGGAAGTACGCTTAAGATCCCTATCAGCATCTTACTGGAATACTTCCTTCCTCCGAGCACATTTGCTCTTGCGAATCTCCACTCAACCCAACCAAAAAAGGCAAGAATGAGGTGGGAGCTCTATTCCTCGTCATTGTTCACTCCAGCCGGCCAATAAAGGCAACCCAGAGGTCAGGAACAAGACTTCTCCCGGGAGATAGGGTCCGTGGGGTCGCTACTGCCCAACAGCTCGCCACATGCTGCCCTGCGGGTTTATTATTATTATTTTATTTCCGTATTTAAACTTTTATTGTAGGTAAGTGTCCAAACACACTATGCCGAAGATACGCGACCGAAGTTCCGCGGCTGATTTTATATCAGCGCTAACCCAACGTAATTTCGGCATAATGTGTCGTCAGTAATTCAAATAGCATTGCAGGCGTAGTCATGCCGAACTTCGGTCGCGTACCTTCGGCATAGTGTGTTTAGACACTTAGTAGGACACCAGAAAATACATAACAATATTTTCATTACAAAACATACAAATCATACAATGCCATATACTTAGACAAGTTTGCATGTACTGATAGTACGGTTTAATATTCAAAGGGTAACACTTACTAAACCATTGTTATCATTGTCTTTTGGATACTTAGTCATTTTATTTCTAACTAGCGACCTGCTTCTGCGTCGCACGACTTTTGCGACTTGACAATAATAATGATTAATTATAATAATTCCGCATCAAAATCCGTTGCGTAGTTTAGAAGAACAACGCGGTCATACAGACAGACACAAAAAGTGACTTTATTACCGACTTTTTTGTAATAAGTATGTACTTATATACCTATATACTTAGATATATGTATATAGGGTGTTACGGAAAGGGTATATCAATACAAACGGGTTGAAGAGTGTGTCTAGTCTAGAATCTCTGTACAAAATTTCAGCTCAAAAGCATTAACTTTGAAAATGCTTAATATTTTTTTATTTCGACGTCACGGCGCTGCACTGGCGCGCGCCGGCGTGATGTGCGTGTACTAGGCGCACAGACACACTACAGATAATGGATAATGACCCTCGTAGTGCGGTGACACGTTTGTTACGATTTCAATTTAATAATAAACTATCGAAATAAAAAAAATATTAAGCATTTTCAAAGTTACTGCTTTTGAGCTGAAATTTTGTACAGAGATTCTAGACCAGATACAATCTTCAACCCATTTGTATTAAGTAATATACCCTTTCCGTAACACCCTGTATAGGTATGTATATATATTCCGTGCATGTTGCAGCTGAGAGCGGCTTACCTACCTACCTATCGCCGCAAATTATTCACCATAATTAGCTGCAATGCTGCAAAAAAAAGAAAATGAAACTTTTCTTCATTATTAAGATTAATTGCACATACTACAATATTAATCATTTTTATTAAACACGATTAACGCAAACAAATGTTTAGACTTCAGAAATATTTAGATTACGGAATGTGTAAAAGTGCAAATTGACACTATTCTTAGTTATAACATAATTATTATCTAGAATCACGTAAAATGATAGTTACAGTTGAATTGCTTATCAGTCTACTAGACTAGATTGTAATCTATTATTAAGGCGGTACCCCGATCAAATAACCTTGAGCATTGCGACAGAGACAGAGAGCGACACGACTTCCTTGTACGAAAGGGATGCAGTGCACCCTGCGTACGCCCCTTTATCATAGAACTCGCACAACTTTTGGAATTATTTTAATAAAAAAACAATAGCGATCCTTTTAAATTATCTATCCATTGGTAAAATCCTCAAACTAATAGAACGTCAAATATAGCAATAGATGCATGCAATCAATAATTTTAGTCACTTTTTTAAAAGGAGATTTTAAATGTACTTATTAGTAACATATAAAAACAAATTATAACATGCAATGTGATGATAGGATATCAAACATTAATAATGTGCTTTCAGATGTAGTTTATTTCTCATAATAATTGAGTTAATAGCCTCTGAATATCGAAGAAAAACGCGGTTTTGGTCGGGGTACCGCCTTAAGAACTTTAGTTATTATTACATCAGGAGAAAAAACCGTCGAAACACCTTGCCCTCATGCCCCATAATAACATTGACCCTTGGCTCATTAGTTTCTCGGTCAAAGACTAACCACTTCTTGGTACAATGACTCCTCCAATTTAGCTGAGCCTCTCCTCTGTCCCTACTACCCATAGTAAATCATACAATTGCAGTAGGTACTGTAACGGGAACTAATCATGAAACGCGTATTTAATATTAATATTATGTATATGATATTATCATTTACATGTCATCGTAGCAACTTATAAAATACTAGCTGCGCCCCGCAGTTTCACCCGTATAAGTTTCGATCCCGTGAGAATATCGGGATAACAAGTAGCCTATATGTTAATCCAGAGTGTCAGCTACCTCCATACAAAATTTTATCAAAATTGGTCCAGCCGTTTGACCGTGAAGAACTAACAAACACATAAACACCCACACTCACAAACATTCGCCTTTATAATATTAGTGTGACTAGCTGCTGCTGTTGTTCGCGATTTTGTTTGCGATCCAAGATGAAAAGTATCATATATCCTAACCCAGTTCATGGTCTACCCTTGTGTTAGGTAGGAGCTTGTGGCTATGGAATAACAGCCGCACGGTTCGATTGATCAGGTTAAGCTACTACCAAGACTCTTCAGTGCCTCGGAAAGCACGTGGATCTTTGACAGTTGTTTAGGGGGCGTCAGAATCCCGAAAGTCTGACAACCAGTCTCACCAAGGGGTATCGTATTACTCAATAACTGGGTTGTGGAGGTCAGATAGGCAGTCGCTCCTTGTAAAATACCGGTAGTCAGCTGCATCCGGTTAAACTGCAAGCCGACCACAAAATAGGAAAAGGCTAGGCAGATGACGATGGTCTAGTCTACCCATGTACCAAATTTTATCCAAATCTGTTCAGCCGTTTTAGCGTGGAAGCGTAACAAACAAATTCACTTCCGCATTTATAATATTAGTTAGGATTTATGAAGGTCGGTTGTCAAAGCCAGCCCGACAAAACCTCAACAGTAGGTACGCTATACCTTTAAAATCGGAATCGCAGTAGGTACCTATCTATAATGTAGTGACCAAACTACTAGTTTATAAATGATGAATGATGATAGTACTATCTACGAATCCGACGATTATGGCTAACGAGATGACCTGTATATAAAACTAAAGTGAGTATACCCATAGAAATATAAAAAAAAAACAGGGTATAGGTACATTAGGTACCCAATTCAGTAAAGTATAAAGTATTTTTATCTTTCCTTTTAATTGTTAACACGTACGTATAAGCACAGATAATTACTACGTGTGTAAGATAAAGCCTACAGATTTTGATTTTATCATGAAGACGTCAAAATTAATTGACTTGATTCGAATGAATGAGCATGTTCCTGAAATCCTGATGCCTCCCACAAGCGCAAGTAGCACAACGCCTTATCCCATTTTCATGTTTCATTATCAGTTGCGTGGGTGATGTATTGAAGTGGTAGTAATACAATTTATTACAGTTTTAGGCTGACCAAATTCAACCGACTAACATTATCAGAATGAATAACACAAAAATAAACGGCAGTGGTGATAATCTCGGTTGTAGGTATAGGCGAGGAAATATTCATAAGCACTTGATCTTTATCCTCACTCGATTGAACTCACGTTCTAGGACGAATAAGTACCTATAGGTATGATAGAATACAGGAAAACTTTTTACAAAACAAAAAACAACCGACTTCAAAAAACACTACAAGGTGATAAATAACTTTAATTTCGGATGTCGGTGTCGTTCCGCATTTTCGCAACTTCGTACATAAGAATAATTACATAATGTATTATATACTAAAACATTCCTGAAAGTATGTAGATCATATTAATAAAATAATTATCAAAATTGCTTCATTATTTTTTGAGAAAATCGCGGACATACAAACATATTACATACATACGGGTCGAATGCAGAACCTCTTTTTATGAAGTCGGTTAAAAAACTGTTGAAAGTTACTTCCTATCAGTTGCAAACAGCCATAGAGTATGATAGAGGCGAACATATCATGTAGGTAAGTATAATGTAGGTACATACAATCACAAGCATAAATCTATAGGTATGTACACTAATAATAACGCCGAAGAGTTTGTTTGTTTGAACGCGCTAATTTTTTAAACTTCCGGGCTGATTTGAAAAATTGTTTTTGCATTTGATAGCCCAATTCTTGAAGAAGGCTATAAGCTACTTCACATCACGCTAGGATCCTTAGGAGCCGAGAAAAAAAAAGTCAGTAAGAACGCTAAGCGAAAACGAAGTAATATGTAGCTCGGGCAGGGGATTCGATGCGACGGGGTGGGTGCGAAAAAAACGCGAACGAAGTCGCGGGCAGAAGCTTGTATGTATATAAATAATAATATAATAGTAAATATCTGATTTCATGATCCATTCATTAATATCTGTCGTCAAGATGACGGAAAATATATGTAATCATTTGTGGAAAGCATATACAAGTGTACAGATCGACTATCGGTACATCGAGGTGCTGAAGTGTCTGTACGAAAACGCCACTATGTCAGTCCGACTCCAGGACCAGACCTCGAAACCTATCCTTCTGCAGCGAGGTGTGAGACAGGGAGACGTTATCTCTCCGAAACTGTTCACCGCTGCTCTGGAGGATGTCTTCAAGGTTCTGGACTGGAAAGGAGCTGGCATTAATATCAATGGCGAGTACATAACTCACCTTCGGTTTGCCGACGATATAGTAGTCATGGCTGAGACTATGGAGGACCTCAGTACAATGCTCGATGACCTCAGTAGAGCCTCTGAAAGAGTGGGTCTGAAAATGAACATGGACAAAACGAAGGTCATGTCAAATGCCCATGTAACACCCACTCTCATGAAGATCGGAGACGCTACACTCGAAGTCGTGGACGAGTATATTTACCTAGGACAAACTGTCCAGATAGGTAGGTCCAACTTCGAGAAAGAGGTCAATCGTCGAATCCGACTCGGCTGGGCAGCGTTCGGGAAGCTTCGCAATATCTTCTCGTCCCACATACCGCAGTGTCTCAAGACGAAAGTCTTTGACCAGTGCGTATTGCCAGTGATGACATATGGCACTGAAACGTGGTCGCTCACAATGGGCCTTATTAGAAGGCTGAAAGTCACCCAAAGGGCAATGGAGAGGGCTATGCTTGGAGTTTCCCTGCGGGATCGAATCAGAAATGAAGAGATCCGCAGGAGAACCAAGGTAACCGACATAGCCCGAAGAATTGCCAAACTTAAGTGGCAGTGGGCAGGGCACATTGCTCGCAGAACAGATGGCCGATGGGGCCGAAAGGTTCTGGAGTGGCGACCGCGTACCGGAAGGCGTAGCGTTGGAAGGCCTCCCACAAGGTGGACCGACGACCTTGTGAAGGCCGCAGGAACTCGTTGGATGCGAGAAGCACAAAACCGGTCGAAGTGGAGATGCTTGGGGGAGGCCTATGTCCAGCAGTGGACGTCTTTCGGCTGAAATGATGATGATGATGATATACAAGTGGCAGCACAAATATGTGGTAAAGAAGGAACACCCAAACTATCTGACAAGCCAAAGGATGCTGCATCGGGTTATAAAAAATGTGTTACCTTGCCAGTGGGATGATAATTTGCCGTCATCTTGACGGCAGACATAAATGGATGAATCATGAAATCAGATATAGGTATTCAATTCAATACGTTTATTTCGGACAATTGGTAACAATCCATATTTTTTTCATCCTTTTTTATTTTTATTTTTTTATTGCGGAGCCACCCTATACTTATGCGTAACGCACTATCAATCTCAATCTGAATAATTTTGAAAGATATTGCTAATCCATTGCTTTCTAACATATAAGTAGGTACCTACCTACAGCACTTAGGTATTTTATGTTAGAAGAAATTGTCTGCTCAACAACGTAAATGACGCAATAAATGTTGTTGAACTGTCGATATGAAAGCCATTGCTACTGATAGTGTGTTATGCAATTACCCCACTGTTTACCTATAGTAATATTAATGCTCGTGACTGTACGACATTGTATAATTTATCCATGTAACATGCAAATTGTAAACCAGAGAACATAATAGAATGAGATTATAGTACTACGATGGGATGGGCTGTGGTAAAGAATGAGCGAAGACTCATGACGTCACCGTGTCGTCACTCATGCCAACATTTGTGTCGATGCTCTCGTTGGGCACACGACAGATGATATCTAGTGACGGACTAGCGCTAATGTCTTTAAAAGTTTTGTAAAGGAAAATATTCTGACGATAAATTGGAAAATAGCTACTGAAATCGGCGATAGGTTCGTTTTCATAGCAGTTTATATCTCAGCTATAACTGTCTCACTAGAGGGCAAAGACCTTGTTATACATACAAGGCTTGCTCAAGGCGTATTGGCGATCAGATATATTTAGCTATAAGTCCAGGTTTCTTCAGGTAGGGCTTCCTTAACCCTTGATAAATAAAAAAATATATAAACTTTACTAATAAAATGTTCACATAATTTCAGGTGATCCTCAAAATGGATAACAAGATCTCACAAGAGACACAAAAGCAGGTGGAGCAGCTTCGGGACTGGATAAACAAACAGCCTCATTTGCCCAAAGATTTAGGTAAGCAAGTCTTTATACTATACTCCTAAATATTTATCACTACCTTCGTCAAAACGTCTCGATGTTCCTTTTTTGTTGGAAAATCCGCATAGTTATCGTCAGCGTCTTGGTATGCGTGTCCGACGGTACGCGACCGACGCGACGTCAGCGTTAGAGGAATTCAGATATAACTTAACCTTTTAACCGCCCGACTTTATATCAGTTATCGTGCCCCCAGCGTCCGAAAAAAAAAACGAAAAATAAATATCGATGAAACGAGCTGTGATGATGTAATATAATAATACAGATTAAACGAGCTGTGTTATTTGGTCGTATATATGTATACCTACGACTCTGGCGGAATGGACACGAAAATACTTGTCGGATTAATCCGACATAAGCAGTTAAAAGGTTAAACTTCATGGTTCATAGTTCTTCTACCAACTTGAAAGTCCCGGATATGTTCACACAATCATGTTCCACACGATATCGTCAATTTATAATCCTATATCTCGCGAGATTATAAACTATTCAAAAACTGTGAAGTGCAACGCCAACAAACCAATTACAATTTAAAGCGGTATTTTATGATATTCAAAATCTGTCCATCCGACAAATTGTGAACTGGTATCAAACTTGCATGCGACGCGACGCCGACGGATCGTACCTTGCGCTAATACTAAATACAGTACCCGGCGATAAATATTGCACATCGATCTTTGGAAAGAGACAATCGGCTAATTTCGGCTTCGTAGAGCGTTATCTCTGTCGCACGAAATACAAACAGTCCGGTATCTATTAGGAGCTGTTAAAACAATTATGATTTGCTTCTTTTGATAATTCTTTTTATTCTTTGTATAAAATACACCAATTTTTCGATAAATGATTGCTTTAGGTTGGGGTAAAATAAAAAGGTTCCCCTATTTTTCCTAAAGATGCCATAGTACAACTTTAAACTATTTAAATTTGGGGGTGTTAACAACTCTAGATATATATTTTGAACTGGACGCGACCGCATTCTATCGCACTTGAACAACGACTGACAAAACGTCAGTTAACGTCACATAGGTAGTGTGCGACAGAGATAACGCACTACGAAGCCGAAATTAGCCGATTGTTTCTTTCCAAAGGTCGATGTGCAATATTTATCGCCGGGTACTGTAACCACGTGACTGTGCGCTCGCCGGCCGCACGGCACCGCTCGCTTCACTCGCTCGGCTCGCGCGCGTTTGGTCACAGTTCTAACCTAACCCTTTTGATCGGAGTTAGGCTTAGCTTTCGTTTGGCTTAGTTACTGCGACCAATCCGGCTACCGCCAAGACCGAAAAATCAGGGATGGTTCACAATTTTACTGGTGATAAAATCGAACAGATTGTGAACCCTGTCTGTTACGCGTTGTCCTACGTGAGCGACGAATACGACGCGACGCGACGCTACGAACGCGACGAACGCGATCAACTCAACGGCATACCCTGCTTGCGGCCTATGTGACAGTCTGCGACGAGACACGACGTAACGCGTGCTTGTTTTGAGAGCGACCAGACGCGACACCACGAACTACATGTGAACTTCCCGTCTGTTCCCGTTGTCCCCATTTGGAACTCAATAAAAATAATTAAAATGTATTCCTGTTGTCCCCATTGACGTTTTCCTGTTAAAATTGTACTGTACTTCTCTATGATTCGAGAAGTAATGACCAAAATCACGTAGGACATTTGTCGCGTGTAGCATCGCGTCGCATTATGTCGTTTCGTGTTGCGTCACGTCGCGTCGTATTCGTCGCTCACGCAGGACACCGCCTTAGTGTAGCTTTGTTTACAATTTGACCGTTTGACATGAAGAGTTTGTTAATTAAATACACTATGGAAACCACATAATATACAATAAATTATACCACATACTTGTTATCGCCTTTTCTGACGATATTCAAAAAATTAACGAAATCGGTCGCGAAAAAAAGTCTGCTATTTTGACGAGTTATGCGAACATAAATGTAGGGAACAGCTGATTTTTTTTCGCGACGAATTCGTTAATTTTTTGTATAGGTATCTTTAGAAAAGGCTATAACAAGTACATGTGGTATAATTTATTGCATATAATTATGTGGTTTCCATGTTGTATACTACGTACCTTCAGACTCACGAACTTATTGAAACAACATACGAAGTCTGACAAGGATAATAAATCTATAAATTCAAATTCTCGTAGACAAAACAACCAAAGGATTTATTTCTTGTTGTTACATACGCTTAAATTTTATACTTGTCTGCTCTTACATAAGTCATTAGCATAACACACGACCAAAAAATATAAAAACCAAGAATATTCCAAGTTTGACAACTTGAATAAGTTGATACTTGATAGCATTGAAATGCATATGCATAGTAACAAGTTTCAATAAGAACAATTGTATCCGGATTCTTTATTCCGGAAATATCAGGTACAGACACTTTTGAATTGTCAAGGGGTCGGTTAAACAGAAAGATAAAGCTAGTAGCCCATTCCAAAGCGTAGTAGATTCCTATGGAAAAGAACGGGCAAGAAACTGCCACTCTTAAATCAAAATCAATCTTTCGAAGCATAGGTATACATATTTGAATTTGAACAATAAAGTAATATAAGCTATCATCAAACTAACATCGTCTGTTGATATCTAATGCTAAACCGGTTATCTCAGTTTCGTGCTTCTGACTTGTTCGCATGACCGATGACGGGTTATCAAGCTCTCTGAGGCATGAAAAATGAACAAATATCCGTAGCTACGGTATCAGTAGTCACATGTTCCCAAGTCCCTGTTATTGATTCGCCCGAATCGCACAAAGAATAATTATTGCCACCAGGCCGTTCAGCGAGCATCGTTGAACGTACAATGAATGGGAATCCGTTGTTCCATGCCTGCATACAACTTGTACACAAAGTTTTCCACAATATTGTTAAACATTTTGATTCAACTTTTAACTTTATCTCTTTTGTAATAAGGTGCAGATTCTAACTTATGCATATTCCTTTGAATTGTTTTCAAGTGGACGTCCTATAGAATCTTATTTGTTCTGCTATCTCAAAACAGTAACCTACCTTTGTACCCTTCAGTTCAACGGTGGTGTAAGCATCAATATCGCATCTAAGAAAAACACCTCTATTGTAGCGTTTATTTGCAAAAAAGGTACTTTGACATAATCACATCATCAATGTAATTTTCAACTTGTCAAGGAGTTAGATGACTTGCTAACAGCTCCTGATCATGTTCAATTATACGTAGAATGATAGGTTTCTTACAATGTTTCCTACATTTTAAAAACTCAATTTGTGACGCTGTTTCATTAGTCATTTTAACTAACAATGGTCTATGTGATATCAACAAAAAGCGTGTTTAACATATTTCCTGTTTAATACCAGGCGTGGGTAACACAAACAAAACCAGTTAAAAAAAAATAACCTGTCTAGTCTAGTCAAGTTATCAGACAAGTTTAACCGGTCAAGCGGCGCGCGTCGCCGATCGGCGACGAAACAATAGAAAATCAATTGTGTCTCATTAGCGGAGCTTGACAGATTAATTCCGAATAGCTACTCCGAACTGCACTTGAGAACTAAGATTCTAATTCCCTCACAAAATGTATTATTTAATAAAACTGTATGCACAAGTAAAAAAATACTGTACAAAGGCGGATTTAATGCCCGAGACATTTTCTACCAGTCAACCTTAGGGTGATGATGCAGAGACAAAACATGGCAGCTGCAACATACGGGATAAATATGTCAGAAATAACTAGGTATATAATACAAGAATATATACCAATATACAAAACAAAATAAACTTTTTATTAAAGGCTCGGTGTTTGTTCCCAACGTGTACATTACATAGTTTTGCATTTCAAGCTACCTATATGGAAATATTCAAAAGCAATATTTCGTGACCATCCAAGCCTTTAAGAAATCAACGACAATTCCGTGGAATTGTGGAAACTATGTTGACAAGCCAACAGTCTAGATATGAAGCCAAGCGGTGACTGTGACAGCAAGATTGGCATGTACGAGAAGTATTTGTTACATCATGGTATTGCATACCCTTTTGGAGACATAGGTGGAAAGTATTCTACCTGTCTCCTCTCACGCGTATTGGAGGTGAATTTGGGATTAAAGAGCGTAAGTGACACTCCAACTTGCGGTTAATAATATTGTAATTGCCACACACGTATTATAGTCAGTATAGTAAGGTCAGGTACACTATTTCGCACATATAACTAATTAAAACTAGTAAGGACAAAATAAACTAATGACTTAAAAGTCCGTGTTCCGTAACTGTTGGCAAGCAAGAGAGAGACGCTACTTAAAGAATATTGATGGATTACCTATCCTATATTATTATGGGAAGAAGAAGAAGAACAAGAAGCTGCACGTCCCACGTGCAGGAACTGATGGGACACTAGTGATGGCGCCAAACACGTAGCCGAATTCTGGGGCGAGTCCATTTAGATTGCCATCGACACGCTAAGAAGAAGATGGGAAGGCGACAATAAGTATTATGTTTTAAATCATAAAACCTCCAAAAAAAGCTCCAGATCTCTCTCCCTTAGACTTTCCACTCTTCCCTGTGGTCTGTTCTCTAGCCGCGTACTTTGCGTTCTACCATTGATCGTCTCCAAGTCATCACGTTAGCATTTCCTAGGTTCCCTTGGCAACAAAACCCGTCTTCTGCATTCACTGCGGGACGACTCTTTACTATCTGTCCCGTTGCTTTATTTCTACTGAAAGAGCGAAGGGATAGTTCTCCCGTTGCGCGGGCGCGCGCGGGGAGAGGGGTGAGGGACGGCGCCCGCTGCTCCGGACTGTTCCGGACGTTCCGGTCCGCACTTCCGTAGTCCAGACATAGATCAACTGAGTCCAGAAACGCGATTTGTGGCGAGAGCACGCCCCTTTTCAATCACAACGGTCCGTCTCGCGAGTGCAAACAATAAAACTTTGATTACTGAGTTCCTCTTTCACTACATATATTTCTATAATTACATATATTGAAATAAATAAAATTGAAGTGTCCGTTATGCTTATGAAAGTATTTTATGCGGTACTTATAACAAAAAAATAATCTGTTTGTTCCGGCGGCTAATCTCCGAAACGACTGGACCGATTTTGGCGTGACTTTCAATGGCAGATAGCGGGTTCCGCAAAAAAAAAAATAAACGCATGAAATCCAATTTGTTTTCACAATGCACGAGAACGAAGTCGCGGGCACAGCTAGTTATAAATACAAGCCATGTGCTCGATGGGATTTTCCATCAGCAAAAATTACGAACTTCCATACAAACCTTCATCACCTATTTAAATCGTTTCGTAATTTTTAAATATCCTTCTGAAGTGCTCACTTTTGTTATAAACAGAAATATATCACTTTTGTTTTAGTTGTCTGTCAGTGAATTAATGAATTGAAGATTTTTATTGTAAAAAAATATGACCCGCCCAATACCAACCACTTCGGCATAGCAGACTATTTATTGATCTTTATTGATTAATGGCGCACAGCGTTCTCATTTTTGGAAGCAAATAGCATAATCAGTCTAAAATGTTTCCACTGCTGGGACACAGGCCTCTTCTCTGTTAGGAGGAGTGGGCCGTAGTCCACCTCGCGGGTGCAGCAAATAATAATGAAAATTAATCAAGCAAAAAATTTAAAGCAAATAATAATAATGAGTCATTCTCGTGTTTCAGAGGACAGAATCATCCTGAGGTTTCTACACAGCTGCTACTATGACGTGGAGAAGACTAAACAAACCATAGAACTGTTCTTCAAAATCAGAGACAATTCACCAGAGCTGGTCAACCACAGGGATCCACTGTCACCTGCTATGCAGAAGGCTTTGCGAATCTCGTGAGTATATGTGCCTAATATGCCTATGCACATTTATGATCATGATCATTCAAAAACCTGGGGCAATCCTTCGATTGGATCAACTGCAGTAGATTCCGACAGTTAATTTATTGAGAGTTAAGAGTAATTCGTATATTTATCAGTTGCTTGTTTTGCGTAAACATTTTCTATTACTTCTTCTTTCATATCTTCCTATACCCTTTTCCCAATCTTGGCTTCCTCGGGTGCGTTGCAAACACGTTTTCAAATCGTATTGAAAGGAAAGTCTTCAATCAATCAACTCGGCTTATCGGGGTCCAATCCTGGACATCGGTCTCTCCTAGGCTGCGCCACAACACCCTATCTTCCGCCTTCCGGATCCAGTCTCTCAGCCACATTTTAAGGCCGTCGGTCTCCACTATAGGACTTATCTGCTCCATCGGCTATAGGTCCTTCGACAAACATGGCCAACCCACTTTCATTTCAGCTTGCTTACTCAACAAGCTATGTCGGTAACTCCGATACTTTCGGTTTGAAAGGAAAGTCTATAATTTAACTTAACCTTAATTAAACTTAACTTCAATTTAAACTTAATAAAATTATTCTGCAAGTATGTCTCGTATTCTGGCAACACTTTGCGGACGGTCGTGATCGTGACTACACTAATCTAGGCCAAGCTTATGGCTGTTAGTAATTCGTTCTAATCTCGACTATAAATCGCAGAACCAACTAACACAGTTGAATTAAAACTGTGTAAGTATTTATTGCAGTATCTTTACGACAGTAGGTGGATAGATAGGTACTCTCTATGACTATGAACTCCACTTGGAAACTAAAAAGTTACATAGGTGTCCCAATTGGACGGTCTCGGATCTCTATGGATCAACAACAACTTGTAAATGGAAAGAGAAACTAAACTCCCGCACCCTAATTGCCTACCACACTTTCAATCACAATCTGAATCATTTTAAAGGATATCCATTGCTTCATATGTTCGAAAAATGTGTCTGCTCAACAACGTAAATAACGCAATGAATGTTGTTGAACTGTCAAAATGAAAGCTATTGCTACTGAGTGTGTTACGCATCTACCCCGCCGGACTCCTAAATCGAGTCACACCAATTCCATGTGAGGTATTTATAAAGGCCTTTAACATAAAAATAATGATAAGTCAAAGAAAAAGTTTTTATATGCAGTTTTGATGCTGGCTATCATTTTGGTGTCGACTCTGTTCCAAATTTGAATTCTCGTCCATTTAAAGAGTTCGAGACTTCCATACAATAAGTGCATGGTACCTCGATTTATGAGCCCGGGATTGTATTTTAAAGAGCAAGTATAGTTGGTTAGCTTTAATTTAATCATAATTATATTTATATGTATAAAAGCTACGTTCACACGAAATCAGAAAGGCTGTGAGGTGTTGGAATGGCACCGAGAATGTTTCATAGAAATGAAAAATAATGAGACAATGCTAACTATGAGAGCGGAAGATGGCTCATTACTAAAAGACTGCCATAAAGATATGTCAGTATCGTCTTATATTATCTGTGGTATCGTCTAATTACTCCTTAAAACCTACGTCATACCCAGTAAATAATTAACAGGCATTAATAAAAAGAAACCATTATCACATAAGATGGAGGAAACGAATGTTTCATTACACCGCTTAATAGAGCAATCAACACTAATTATAATAAAACAGCTCATGCTCCACTACACTGTCCTCTGTTCCACTAATTAGTTATTTCTTAGACAAGTTTTACTATGGTTTTCCCTAGGAATCTTACCGACAACACTTTATTGTGACCTAGGTCTAGTTTTTGCCTCCAAGTACCGTGTAATTGAATGGCTAAAAACAATGATATTTAAGTAAAAAGAGATACTTAGATAGGTTACAGTCCGTTCACATTTATTTTACCTCTGACAGCAGCAACCTAACAAAAACCATATTGTAACAAGAATAAAGATCACAATGATTTTGACAGACTTGTCGGTAGCAGCAACCCAACAGCAACCTTATGAGAATGGGAATAAAGATCACTGTGATTTGGATAGTGCTGCAAGAGGTAAATTATCTGTGAAAGGACTTTACCTACCCTACATTCGATCTTCAAAAACGGTACAAGGTAAGGTCGTACTATTAGATGACAAGTGGAAGTAGGGCCGCATGTCGTAATTATCGGGAGCGAAAAAGAGACAAGACGACAAACTAGGCTAATTAGCCAAGTTTTGACGTGCCACAAGGCGGAGCATAATAAATAACCTATCTACAGATAGCGCCATCCACGAAGACGCGCCCCACTCTTCTACCCTTCTACCTAATCGCTTACCGTACAAGTGTGCAACATTCCGCTAGTGTTTTAGTTTTGTTGATACACAGTAATTACTTATTAGTGGATAATTAGTGTGTACCTCTCAAAAAACGAAAACACTAGCGGAATTAATTAGCGATGAGTAAGAATTACAAAAGTTAAAGAACATAAATGTATGGAGTAACCATAGAAATGTAAAAATATATCTATGGGAGTAGCAGTTTTTTTTTTCGCCATTTGAGCTTGGGTCGTTTAGTAAAAAAAATAGTTCATAATGATGAGTAAATTAGCATCTAAAGAAGTTTCCAGTTATTTAAATTGCACCTTGTATAGATTCAAATGCAAATTTCACCTACAATATATTTAAACTTATGTTTCAAATTAATATTACTTCAATTTAAACAAATATCAACTTTATTTTACTTAATTACTAAGTTGATTTCAGAGTGACTAGTACTATTGAAAAAGTTATAATTATTTTTGAAGTTGTAGCGTAACCTGAACTTTATTTTGTAGGATTTAAAGTTATTTTTCCATAAACACATATTTTTTTTACATTTTTTTGCAAATAAATTGCGAATGCAGATTAGGTATATTGCAAGCGGCATTTGCGTTTATGGGCCAAGTTTTTGGAACAAGTCTCAACGCATCATTTTGTAAAAACTTGCGAATTATTAATAATATTTGAATATGTTCGAAACCTCGCCTGTTTTTGTTGCATAACCTTTTAACCACTTACGCCAGATTAATTCGACAAATATTTTCGTGTTCATTTCGCCAGGGCCTTATATTTACGACCAAATGCCACAGCTCGTTTAATCTGCTTTTTTGTTTAATTACGCTGTATTCTATCAGGTATTTATTTTTCGTTTTTTTTTTTCGGGGGCTGGGGACACGTCAACTGATATGAAGTCGGGCGGTTAAAAGGTTAAATATTTATTAAAACCCACATAAGTGGTTGCATATTGCATAACATCACGCTTGTAATATCCGAAAGATTAGGCAGAGGTGTACAGGATCTACAGTACACCCACATTTCGCCAGTTATGTTTAATTGCCATGTAATAGGGGGCGAGCCTATTGCCATTAACCGGACACAAACCCAGACTCCGGGCTTCTACTGAGAAATTCCAGATGGAAAAATAAATCCAATATCAAGACTTTGTAACCATATTATTTTGATTTAATAGAGTGTCCATGGAGTTTCTTGCCCGTTCTTCTCCATAGGTACCTACGCTTTGGAATGGGCAACTAGCTTCATCTTTCTGACTGACCGACCCCTTGACAATTCAAAAGTGCCTGTAATGGTTTAATTGAAATAAATACTTTGAGTTTGAGTTTGAATATCACTTTACCCGACCTGGGAACCCAGGACCAACAAACGAGGTAGTTACAAATAGAGCCATCCACGTAGACGCGCCCCACTCTTCTTCCCAACGACCATACAGCCCGTGGTCGTTGCTTCTTCCTAATGGCTTACAGAACAAGTGTGCAACATTCCGCTAGTGTTTTAGTTTTGTCTATACACAGTAATTACTTATTAGTGGGTAATTAGTGTGTATCAAAAAACTAAAACACTAGCGGAATTAAGGTGAATGTGACATGGTAGACCGCGAAATTTAAATTTTCATACGTTTTTTTGCAATTTGCAGATCAGTGTCAGGTTGTATCTTGATCCATATATGATTCGCGACTATAATAGCCATGTATTTTACAGAATCTTAGTCATTTATATCTCTTTAAATTAGATTTCTACCATAAACACTTTTCCATACGAGATTTGTTCTTAGTGGCAGAAATCTAACTTACAAAGATGTATTAATGATTCTAATTATTATAATTCTGTAAATACGTGCCGGTTATAGTCGCGAATCATATTTTGATCAAGATACAACCTGACACTCTGAAAATTGCAAAAAACGTAAGAAAAATTTAATTTCGCGGGCATTCACCTTAACTAGCGATAACCACTAGCGATTAGTAAGAAGAGTGGGGCGCGACTTCGTCGATGGCACTATCTATCTATACATAGATATTATTATGGCAAAGTTGCGAAAAGGCCGAAAGCGAAGCTCTGAAACAGCCAAAAGTATCCAGATGCGGGCCGGTTTCTACGGCCGATGACCTACCAATAAACTGAACTAATAATATCTACTTATACCATTATTTTGTTTGTCAATGCC
This sequence comes from Amphipoea lucens, assembly GCA_947508005.1. Lineage (NCBI taxonomy): Eukaryota > Metazoa > Arthropoda > Insecta > Lepidoptera > Noctuidae > Amphipoea > Amphipoea lucens. Next base: position 7,905,257 of record OX382371.1, read on the forward strand.
AAGAGCAACGACCTCTCTAGGTACCTACCTATGTATGTGAGATTCTTGTCTCAACAAATAAGAGTATTATTTTGCCAAGATCAGTGTTTTCCAAACAATCTTAGTAAGCACGATAAGTAAATACCTAAATAAGTATTTTTGAAAATGGAAGTAAATACCTACCTACATGACCATTCCTTAAACTATACCCTAATTGCGTAACAGACTTTCAATAACAATCTGAATGATTTTGAAAGATATTGCTAATCCATTGCTTCATATGTTCGAAACATTTACATGCTCAACAACGTAAATAACGCAATGAATGTTGTTTAACTGTCAAAATGAAACCCATTGCTAATGGTGCGTTACGCAACTATCCCGCTGGCGTGGGCAAACCAGTTTTTGGTAAAAGTAAACAATAATAGCAAAAGTCAATATCCAGGCCCTACTTAGTTAGACGGCGCGTAAGTACCTACGTGTTCCACGCGCACCTCAAAGAGATGTCAGCAAAAAGGAAGGGTCCTGGCAGGGCTGAACCCTGCCGGGGGTGCGGGATTGTCCGAAAGGGTTACCGCTACCCCGGAACATCAAAGGCTAAGGAAGGAACACGGATGGGTTTTAGTCAGTAAGAGTCTGACACTCCCTTCCGCTCCACCCAGAGCGGGAGGGGTCATTTGATGATTTCCCATCCATAAAAAAAGGCCCTACTTAGTTCAATTATAATCGCAAAACTTTCCATTTTCGCTTATATTTATTCTGGATGCAGGCCAAAACTGCGAAACTACTTTTCAGTAACAAAAATGCTTCGTAATCAATCCATTTTTCCCTTATTTTCAGAAAAATGGCGCAGTACCAAATAGCGGGGGATAAGAATATCTGGTTCTGGCAACTGAACGACCCGGGTCTAGAGCAGTATGACTATGTTCAAGATGCTAGAATGTTCTTCATGTCTTGCGACGCGTGGCTGCTGGCCAATAACTTTTTAGCTGAAGAAGACATCGTAGTCATGGACGCTAAGGATATCACGCTCAAGTTTATCACGAAGTTCAATATCTCTGTTGCGAGGAAGCTGTCTAAATATCAAGAGGTGAGTGGCATATCTATTGTTTAACCGACGAAAAAAGAAGGAGTTGGAATGCTACATCAATTCAGGTTGATTGGCCTCTTATAATACTCATTTTTAAAATAAATAAAAAATTGAAATCAAGATAACAAGTTGATGTTTGGAGCCTCATTTTAAGCAAGAAATGCCTGTATTAGGAGACTCCGCTCTCCCATAGCAAGATTACATGATCAGAACAGAAATAAAAAACTACTTAATAAAAAAATCATTTGAGTTGATGGATTCGATTGTCGCAGTGGCTATGGCACGTTATAGTAGAAATCCTGGTAGCTAAACATTGCTCAAACCAGGACATAAGACAATTAACAAATAGCTCCTAGTTTGGGCAATGTTTGACTTCAGTGTTAGCACTTAGGTGCAGTGCTAACACTGAAGTCATCCATTCTGTACATCCATTCTGATTAATAGAAACAGATACAATTCTTCTGATGTTTCTAAATGTCTTCCTTTATACCAGCTGTGTTTCTAAAACCATTATTTGCATTGCAAATAACGTTTATTAATTAAATAATTCTTCAATACAAAGAATTCGTTACACACTTTTTATTGAATGTGCAGTGTGTGTAAAGACGATCTTTGCCCATCTGTCAAGTGGGCACATGGTACGAATTAACCCTGACAGGTTAATTTGTACCACGTGCCCACTTTTTTAATCGCGAAAAAACGGAGGAGGTTCTTAAGTCGACGCGTATATATATTTTTTCTTTCTAACATCCACTACTTTTATTATTGAGTGCAGCGTGGTCTTTGAACGTGGTCGGTTCATTTGTGTAGCACTTAGTAGATACGCTGCGCTACGGTGCAGGAAATCACCGTTGGGAAACCGGCATGTCCAAGAACCAAGAATTTCAAGACATGTGACATCCACCAACCCGCACTGGGCCCGCGTAGTCGATTGTGGCTCACTCCCTCTCACTGAGAGAATACCTATGCGTATATCCCTGCAGTGGGAACGTTATTGGCTCAATAATGTAATGCTGTGCTCGAATGCTCGTGGGTAAATTTTGATTTTATCACTGATTCTCTTCTTCTTAATCCCCAGGACGCCATGCCGATTAGAATAAAGCAGATCCACGTGATAAATGCGCCGCCCTTCATAGACAAACTCTTTGGGCTGATGAAGCCGTTCCTTAAACAAGAAATCACTGATATGGTATGTACTTTTTCCAACATTTTTTAAATATTTGAATTTATAAAGATCGCTGTACCATAATCACTTATTTAACCCGGAAGGCTGCTATTGGGCCGGACATGCAGAATTACGGAAAGCTTCTTAACTTAGGTCTATGTACGGTCAGTACTCTGCATTACCTGACCCCCCTTACAAAGAAGAAGAATAGGAGAAGGGTCGAGTTATGCAGAGCACTGTCTGCACATACAGTTCTGTCGCATGATGAGCTTTTGATTCAAAGAACAACCGAGTGGGTCCTATTGAACGCTAGGTGCGTAACGTGGTAACAGCGCGGTAGACTAAGGACAGATTTCACCAGTGAAACTGAACGCGATCAGCACATCTAATCCGTGTTCAAGGGCTGCTAGTGTGGGTCGCGGGTTATTCGAAAGAGATACCGTGGCCCCTGGCACAGGCAACTGAAGGAACACGGGTGGGCTTTAGTCAGTAAAAGTCTGACACGCCCTCTCGCTCCGCCCAGAACGGGAGAAGTTATTTGAAAATTTCCCACCCAAAAAAAAGGGCTGCTAGTGTCATCATTACTGTGGAATATTGACACTGGCAGCTCTTCAACGCAGTTTAGATGTGCTGATCGCGTTCAGTTACATTGGTGAAATTGGCACTAAGACGGAGATGGAGGGACGAGCCTGATTCCTTCCAAAAAGACCGTCCCAGGTTAGCTGACAACGGAAGTGCGTAGAAATGTGTGAGGGAGGCCTTTATCCGCGTAAAAATTGGTAGAACTTGGTGCTTGAACTTGTCTTCAGTATCGGGAAGGCCGAAAGCCGTTTCTTCATGCATATCCGTAGTGCCAAACCCACCAGCATCACCTTTTCCCAACTTTGTTAGGGTCCACCACCAGTATTTTACAAGGAGCGGCTGCCTGTCTGACTTCCACAACCCAGTCACGCGGGAGCACGATACCCCTTAGTAAGACTTGTGCCAAACCCTTCATTCCAAAATGTTGTTGCCCTGAAATAAAAAAAAAACAATTGTTATTCATTACAGATCCATTTCCACGTGCCAAAATCCGAGACGATATACAATTTTATCAGCAAGGAAGATTTGCCACAAGACTACGGCGGCAGCAGACCTTCTATGGAGGAAATGAACGAGAAGGCCTTGCAAATTGTCATGGAACAACGGTAACTATAGTCTCACAATTTTTTGATTGAATACTAAGAGCAGGCGATCTAAGTTTTCACAGTGAGATTTTTACAGAATAGATCGGCTGTGGTGGCCACATAGATATTTCTTAGGGTGGCCCCGTGCAGAGCATTGGTTGCCCCACAGATACAGATACACCTAGATAACGCAAGAGCAACTACTTCGCGTTCTAGCTCGTACACAAATCGTAAGCCGCCACTTTCGCGCTCAGTCCTGTGTACTGCTGGCTGGGTGAGCGTGAGCGCTGGCGTTAGGCTAGGCGGCGTCTTTGAATCGATTTGATTTTCCCATCACTAAATAGTGCTTGTGACGTCATAGTAGGCTGTCAAAAATGGCACGCTTGGTTTTCATACAGATCGTGATACTTGCGTTGTCTAGGTCTATCTATATCTGTGGGTTGTGGTCTATAGGTCGTAGGTTCGAACCCCGACAGGCGCTCTACTTTGTATAAAATATTTCATCAACACTGTTCTCAAAACGGTGAAGGAAAACATAGTGAGGAAACCCGCGTGTCCTAGAACCAAAAACTCGAAGACATGTGACATCCACCAACCGCCCGCGTGGTAGATTACGGCCCACTCCCTCTCAATCATCTTTGTCTCTGTCACCTCTGCCCTAGACTAGAGTCAAGAGCAAACCCATTTCAAATAAATAAAAAAAAAACATCGTGACGTTCGAAATTATAACAGCGTTCAATAGGGTTTATCCATTCACGAATAGTTGGAAAATTCACCCTATATAATGTTATTTTCCTTTATTTCAGGGAAACATTTTTGAATGAAAACTTTTGGAAGACGTCGAAGAAGGGGAAGATCTCAAAAGAAGCCACTTTCAGATCTTTAGACATAGACTAATTCTAGATAATTTTAATAAGAGTAGATATGACAATATTCTGCTTAACTATACGAATATTAGGTGTACTTACAAGTTATAATAAACGTGTGTGATCCTATATTTTTCGGATTAGGCGTTAGTTACGTAGGTGAGTAATTAATCACCTATTTTTTTTTAGTTTATCTCGGATTTGTAGGTACAGTCGGTCATAGCAATTAGCTGACCCACCTTTGCATAAATGGGTGAGATTTTTTAGAATACAAATTGTTAGAATTTTATAATGTATTTTATGTTTTATTTGTTTGAGCAAAGTAAATAATATATGAAATAATTATAAACTGTATGCCACTGCTCTCAAAACGGTGAAGGAAAACATCGTGAGGAAACCGGCATGTCCTAGAACCAAAAATTCGAAGACATGTGACATCTGCCAACCCGCACTGGGCCCGCGTGGTGGATTACGGCCCACTCCTTCTTACTGAGAGGGAGGCCTGTGTGCCAGCAGTGGGAACATTATAGGCTGATTATGTCAACCATTTGTGCAAAGGCGGTTCAGCTAATCGCTATAACTGACTGTACTATCGGTAATTACAATATGTTCTCGCTTAGTTTGCCGCTGACGATGTGACGTCAGTCAAGGGGTTGCGCATTCAGGGGGAGGGCATTCCATGGAACGGCAAATTTAGCGCGAACGGGTTGTACAGCATCATAAGTGATTGGGTTTTGAAATTGTAAAAACAAAAACATCATCTATGAGGAGTTGCATTATTGTAATTACAAACATAATTATACTGTAAAAATACTACTGAGCTCTGATTTTTAATTTTTTAGACTAAAATTACTTGTTTTTGGCAACATGACATTATTTAGTATTATATTAGCTGTCATAATGGTCTGGCAAACTAAAAGTCAGACTTAGGTCATTGTGATAATTAATTCAACCTTAGGTCAAATACAACATTTTAAAATGAACACTCATTTTTAATAATCACTGAGTCAGTTCATTGATTCATCATAATTGACAGTCATCGCTTTAAGCCTGATTTACACGGTGCGATTTAATTACCTGTGGCATACTCTGTTGAAAAATTAAAATTTGATTTATAATAATAGAAATTCAATTTTGTCTCATTAGCCACAGTTGAACTAATACGTTCAAGCAACTATAAAAGTTGCTCCGTCTAAACAGTTTAAACGGTAGGTACAAGTCATTTTGTTGCTTCAAGGATATTGGCACTGGCAAGAAACTTGCACCCTGTAAACCATATAAATGGGGCCTAAAATTTGAAACAGTACTATAGAGGTATGAGGAACAGGGTGTAACGTTCACTCATCCTCCATAGAAAAGGCCCTTCCGACCAGACGGGTGTTGAGTCTGGTGGGCTACTGCCCGAAGATTGATGACGGGACGTTATATATAAGGTCCCAATAAAATAGATGGACAAACTTTTAGAAATCATTCAGACCACCAAAATAAGGACAATGGTAAAAAAATATACGAGTACTTATAAGAAAAACGCATTAGATACTTACAATAAAAATAATCAGCTATACACTAATGTGCCCGGCAATTTATTATTTTAGGTCAAAATAAAATCACTTCAATCAGTATTTTTTTTTCTTGGATATCTTTGGTTAGACGTACTGAGCGCTGTGTTAAAATTTGTCCATGTATTTTAATGGGAACCTGTATTATGCTAGTTGCACGGTAAACTCTGCTTGCGCGTTGTAGGATTTTGCGTGACGTCAGTGTGATGCGTAGTTCGCATGTGGCGATGTAGACGCCGCCACAGTACAATTAATAAAAAAATGTTATTATTTAATTATTTAAAAATACCCGATCGCTCACTCATGAAGTCATGATACTGATTTATATTTAAAAAAAAAATGCACAATATTTATAAGTGAGCATACAAATAGCTGGCTGTGTTATTATGTTTGTGCCTTATTCTTTATATATTTATTTAGTATCTAATTAAATTAATTAAAACACTGTGTGCCTCGCAATTTGCCAGAATCTTGCGAATTTAAGATATTATAAATAAAAGTTTAAGGTGTGGTTTTACTCTAGATATGTATAAGACACAGATATAATAGATAGACCTAGATAACGCAATTCGCAAATATCACGATCTGTATGAAAACCAAGCGTGCAATTTTTGGCTACCTTCTATGACGTCACAAGCACTATTTAGTGATGGGAAAATCAAATCGATTCAATCAAAGACCGGTCGCGTGCAGCACCCGTCTCGCCCCACCCACGGGGTCTAGCGCCAGCGCTCACGCTCACCCAGCCAGCAGTACTCAGGACTGAGCGCGAATGTGGTGGCTTACGATTTTTGTACGTAAGCTGGGCACGCGAAGTAGTTGGCGTTATCTAGGTGTATCTATATCTGTGCTATGAGAAGTTCAATAATTAACCTTTTAACCGCCGGCCTTTATATCAGTTGTCGTGCCCCCAGCGCCGAAAAAAAAACAAAAACGAAAACTAAATACCGATGAAACGAGCTGTGATGATGTAATAATAATACAGATTAAACGAGCTGTGTTATTTGGTCGTATATATACGACTCTGGTGGAATGGACACGACAATATTTGTCGGATTAATCCGACGTAAGCGGTTAAAAGGTTAAGGAACACGAGTTCAGTCACGTGTAAAAAGATGCAAGAAAGGTAGTCTAGGGAGCGAGGCCCTTTCCCTTTAGTTTTATTTTTTTATTTTACAGCTTTGACATGCTGTAACTTTAGATTCCGTATTGGGTGCGGCAGCTGATTATCACATTCATGATTATTGAATATTAAACAACTAGGTAATAGAAATGAAATTTACTATGTATAAAATTGGTCCACTCTTTTAGTAATAAATTGGGTCCAGTTGGCACGTTTTGGGAACGGAACCCTAAAAAAAAATAGCATGGCCATAATTTGTGGACTTTTCTTACGTGACTGTACCAGGTACCTACATAATTATTTTTCTGTGAATATCTCTGTAACAAAAATTTCACTAATATTTTATTAACCTTTTTGGGTATTGTAATGTATTAGTATTCCACTAAGCAGGTATTTTATAGGTACATAGATGTGAATTATTAATCTTATTAGATACAAAGTTTTATACTCATTGAAAATTAAAAAAATATTCAAGACAAATATTGTACCTGCTTATACATTGTAAAAATAAAACATTCCATTAGTTATGGGCGGGAGTACTCTGTACAAGATTTGTGTTAAATTTAAAAATACCAATTGATATAAGTAAAATAAAAAAATATAATTTCAAAAATTACTAAGAAATGTGTTTTAATTATTAAAAATATGATATCCTAAGGACTCGTATACATGAGCGGCACGTTGCCAACGGTAGAGGCAACGGCAGTCGTCGATATTCATCGGCAGCAGCCGTAGACGCGTCGACGGCAGCCAGCGACAGAGGAAACTGCAGCCGCTGCCGTCGACAACGTGCCACTTGATTGTATGTGCACTTACTTGTGAAGCTGGTGAGGAATAATCCTATCGGTCGATTATAGATGATGCACTAAATAGTACCCATTCAGCAATAAAAAAATGTTACACTAATAGTAAGAAACTAGACTTGTCAGTTGTCATACTACTCCTTTTATTATGAACTTACGACAGTTTTTCCTGTAGACTAGGTATCTCGTTGTGCCTGTTGGAAGCTAGCGATTATTTTTTTAGGATGAGTTTACCACAACACGTGACGACACAGAAGGTGATTAAGTACCGTGCGGTTGTGTCGAGGTTAGAGGTATGTTTATTATACCCAGCGATTTAGGGCATGAAGGTATTGTATAGGATAATAAATTATCAAAATGCCTCATAAAATAACACTAATCGAGATATCTATAAACCATACTTACCAGATAAACATACGCATGCATAGCTAGTACAGACCCCAGCACATCAAGATCCCGAAACTGCCTATTTTTGTCCAAACAACTTTGAACCTTATACTTTAGCGATAATGTTGAAAATCTATTAAAGAAATTTGACAGATTGTAGTAGCTTGATGTGCGCCAGCACATCAAGCTACTACAATCTGTCAAATAGGTACAGACGCCAGCACATCAACCTACCCGAAACTGTCAGATTTTCCCAATAAACTTTGAACCTTATGGTTAGGTGATAAAGTTGAAAATCTATTAAAGAAATTTGACAGATTGTAGTAGGTTGATGTGCTGGCGTCTGTACATAGACATTTTTTATATTAAAATTTGTTTCATAATAATATCTACCTCATCATCTGCCTAGTCTTTTTCCAACTATTTTTTGGGTCGGCTTTCAGTCTTAACTAGAAGCCGCTGAAACCAGTACTTATTTTACGTGGAGCGACTGCCTATCCTACCTCCACAAACAAGTTCTGGGTAAAACTATAACCCTTGGTAAGACTGACTGTCAGACTTGCTTATGACGACCCGTAACTACTGTCAAAAATCCACGAATGAGAGCCGGGACCAAAAGCTTAACGCGCTTTCTGAGGTCACCCATCCACGGACCGACCGGACCGCGGCAATAGTAGCTTAATCTGCAACCTAATTACGTAACACTCTATAAATCTCAATCTGGATCATTTTGAAGGATATTGCTAATCCATTGCTTCATTATGTTCGAATTTGTCTGCACAGCACCGTAATCGCTATGAAAGTTGGTGAACTGTCAAAATGAATGCTATTGCTACTGATAGTGTGTTTGTTACGCAATTACCCCGCTGATCGTTCGACCCGTGCGGCTTTTATTACTTTTTACCTACCGAGTATAATTGGCGAAACTTTTTTATACGTGTATGTTGTCGAATAAAATATGACAGAATTGTACTGATAGGTAGCTAACCTTTCCAAACCAATGTTCAAATGGATTATGTAACTATTAAATAATCCAAATTAAGTATTACCAACAATTTCATTGTTATTGAACTTTGTTCCGCTGATAATTAACGCCAAAACATTTTCGCCAATTAGCTCATTTCCAAGCAGGACACACTTCCTGAACAGTAATTATAATCCATATATCTACACAATGAATAATTTCTTGACAATGTATGATGTAGGTTCCTACCTATTTCAATCAAGTGTTATAAAATTTGTTTTGAACCGATGAACGTTGGTGTATGTGTGTATAGTTATGCAGTTCTTGAGAGGAGACCGTGAATCAGAAAACCAAAATATTTTATTTCACATAAACATTCATGGGCACTTAGGAAACGTCAGAAGCTAGGTGCACGGTTCCAACTGGTCGTGCCTATGGAGAAGAGCCGGCAAGAAACTTCACGGATACCTACTCCTTTAAATATAATTGGCCTGTCAACAAGTGCCAGGTACTTAATAAAAAAAGAAAATGGTTAACAAATCTAGTTACAAGGCCTACAAACGTAAGGTAGGGTGTCCTCAGCCTCAGGCTAGGTGTCACGACGATTCACGAAGGGTGGTTGTGGCTGCTAGCAGCGGGATGAGAGTAGCCGAAGTATTGGACAGGGCTAAGTTCAGCAGGCAGCAATGGATTAGCTGATGACGAGTGTTATTCTACTCAATAATCTATGTGTAAGTACCTATTCTTATCGTACGAGTATATTTGTATCTTCCGTATTTTATGTAGACAAACCTTAATTGCAATAAACAAGCTAATACTAAAATATATAATTATATTATTTACAAGTTTTTTTTGTTGTTAAAAGCGGCGTCAGTGCTTCACAGAGTGCGTGGAATATCACTGAATATCACTCAGGATACTGTTATCCTGAGTGATATTCAGTGATTTCCAGGTATGACTTGTCCGTTCTTCAAAAATTGTATGCGTTTATGTATGAACTAACATTGTTTTAAGCATTATTTTACTAACAAAATAGATCTTGTTGTCTGAAATATAATTAAATAATAAAAATAAAGGTCTCCTCATACTTCTCCAATTTCCTTATCTTGTGCCTTATACGGCCTATCGGCCAGGAACGACTCCAAATCGTCGCTTCAGCGTTTTTAGGGTTCCGTAGCCAAATGGCAAAAACGGAACCCTTATGGATTCGTCATGTCTGTCTGTCTGTCTGTCTGTCTGTCTGTCTGTCTGTCTGTCTGTCTGTCTGTCCGTCCGTCCGTATGTCACAGCCACTTTTTTCCGAAACTATAAGAACTATACTGTTGAAACTTGGTAAGTAGATGTATTCTGTGAACCGCAGTAAGATTTTCACACAAAAATAGAAAAAAAACAATAAATTTTGGGGTTCCCCATACTTACAACTGAAACTTCAAAAATTTTTTTTCATCAAACCTGTACGTGTGGGGTATCTATGGATAGGTCTTCAAAAATGATATTGAGGTTTCTAATATCATTTTTTTCTGAACTGAATAGTTTGCGCGAGAGACACTTCCAAAGTGGTAAAATGTGTCCCCCCCCCCCCCCCTCTAACTTCTAAAATAAGAGAATGATAAAATTAAAAAAATATATATAATGTACATTACCATGTAAACTTCCACTGAAAATTGGTTTGAACGAGATCTAGTAAGTAGTTTTTTTTTAATACGTCATAAATCGAAAACCGCAATTTACCTTTCACAAAGTTACAACGAACTACAAGAACTTTTATATTATGTTACTTGCTGCTACGGAACCCTTCATGGGCGAGTCCGACTCGCACTTGGCCGGTTTTTTTTTTAGGCTAAAGTAAGTAGTAAGTCTACAATAATAAAAAGGACAGAGCTCATTGGGCATAAAAAAAGCTGTAATTTTTTTTTCGCATTTCACGCATGAACACTAAAATGAAATACTAATATGTAGAGAGAGAAAACAAAATAGAGTCGGCATCAAAAAAAAAATCGTTAAAAATAATTAAGATTAATGGTAGTGCCCTGGGGGCCTAAAAAGGCCACTTTGGCAGAATCATAAAATACTAACATTATGAATCATAATAAAAGTCGTAAAATGGTCACAAACTGACAATTCATAATATTATTTGCGTACAATTTCATATCACGCAATTCATCTGTTTGACAGTTTAGTATGGAGATTTGTAAAATGGTCCTCAAAATATGAATTGCTTTAATGTCAAATAATGTCATGAATTGTCAGTCCGTGACCATTTTAAGACTTTTATTATGATTCATAATGTTATCCTTTTATGATTCTGCCAAAGTGGCCTTTTTAGGCCCCCAGGTAAGACGACGATAATTTTGGCAGCGAATTATTTATGTCACACATCACTCACCACAATCACTCAAGCATAGAAATGTAAATCTATGCACTCAACACTCATCTCATCACTTTTTATGGTTTTATATAAAATAAACAAAATAATTAAATGATAAATAATAATAATCGGAAAACGCAGCAATACCAATTCCACTATGGGTTTATGTAATAATAAATAAACCATTTTAGTAAGGAACTCTATATTATTGACGATACATTGCAAAAGTTAATTGCTGTTATTATTTCGGTGTATAGCAGCTAGGTAACTATACCGATGAAAAACTTGGATATAACAATGTTGCTAAGCAGTACTTTGTAGGGCAATAAATAGGTACCTACCTATATTTATGGGGCAATCTGTTCCTCAACATTGTTAGGTATTTATTTTATATCGGGTAGCTATGTCAGTAGGTATACATAATCAAATAAAAATCATTGTTAAATTCATACAAAAAATAATGTTTGTGTTTAGCAGAAGTTTTAGGAACAATCATCACTTGTTTCTTATGCCGAATGTAGGTAGGTACTTTAGGCGCTAAGCACTACTAAAAAAAAAAACAGATTTTATATAGGTAAGTTTATTTAAGCTGACTGCCCAAAAAATGAGTCATTCATGTTCAAACCTTTTTTTTTGTTTCCGGGGCGGAAAATCTTCATGGATGAATATTTGAAGTGAGCTGTCATTGTACAGACGCCAGCACATCAACCTACCCGAAACTGTCAAATTTTCCCAATCAACTTTGAATCTTATGTTTTCGTGATAAAGTTGAAAATCTATTAAAGAAATTTGACAGATTGTAGTAGCTTGATGTGCTGGCGTCTGTACCTGATGCTAGGGATTGACACTTATGACGGCTCACTTCAAACTCACTTCACCATTATTGGTATTTTTTTACAGAATAATTCGGCAGATCTTTTTCCTTGTCATTAGGTAAGGTACTATCTCCTTCTTAGCGTGTCGACAGCAATCTAAATAAACTCGGCTCAGAATTCAGCTACGTGTTTGGCGCCATCACTAACCAATAATTTCAATCAAAGACATTTCTGTCGAGTCCAGATAACCGAAAATGCCTTCATAATAACTTTAGGCACTAACCCCTCAGGGTCTGATTGGTCTTTAGTTGGTACGTACTTTTTGCACAGCACATTGACATACACACAATTTGAATATCCAGCGGATCAAAAAAAAAAAAAACAAAAATTTGGTGTTATTATCGATTCGATTCGGTCAGATATTTTGTAAAATTTATTTTATTTGAAGGCGCATTTTATTATTTTTTTGGATCCCATATATTTTTGTCATGGTCTGAAACGAAATTGCCTGAACCATTAAAGATAGAAATATGAAGGGGTCTTCTCTCATCTTATCCTATAAAACTGGTGAAATGTGGATAGAATAACGTTTATTGTCTCCAGTATCTATTACAGCTGTAGTAGTAAGTACAGACGCCAGCACATCAAGCTACCACAATCTGTCAAATTTCTTTAATAGATTTTCAACTTTATCGCTAAAGTATAAGGTTCACAGTTGATTGGGAAAATTTGACAGTTTCGGGTAGCTGGCCGCTGCAGTATTAACACAATTGTTTCCTTAAAAGGAACTGCTATAAGGAACTACTGATCTAAAAGTCCTCAGTAGTTCCTTCAAAGGAACTGCTAAAGGAACTATCTAGTCTCAGTAGTTCCTTCAGCTTTTGCAAAGGAACTACTGATCCAAAAATTCTCAGCAGTTCCCTCAAAGGAACTACGAGAAGGAACTAGTGAGCACAAACGGCTTGATGTGCTGGCGTCTGTACGTGCACAAAACTGTTATACCGGAAGCAAAAGATTTAAACTTCAGCATTATGATCAGCGGGGTAATTGCGTAATCATACTATCAGTAGCAATTGTGATATATGATTGAATCTGAAATTAAGAGATCCGCAGATGAACCAAGATAACCAACATAGCCCGAAGAACTGCCAAACGGGTAGGGGACATTGCTCGCAAAACAGATGGCCGAAGGGACCGACAGGTTCTGGACGAACGACCGCATACCGGAAGACGTAGGCATCGACGTAGGGAAGGCCCCCCTCAAGGTGGATCGAAGACCTTGTGAAGGCCGCAGGAATTCGCTGGATGCGGAAAGCACCGAACCGGTCGAAGTGGCGGAGCTTCGGGGAGGCCCCTGTTCAGTAATGGACGTCTTTCGACTGAAATTACGATGATTTTTGGTGCAGTAAGAAAAGATTCCACCTCTGGGCAGGTCAGTTTATGAGTGTTACAACGATGCTGGCTATTGCTGTATTCTACATAAATTGTTACTATACAGGAACAGCCATAGTTGAAACCAGGGTTCTTACATTCTTGTGACACAGCAACGTGAAACTAGTTTATTTTTAGCTTACAATCATGACAATATTTTTTTAAGTACCTAGTGTAAGTGCCGGAGCACACGATCTGCACTTAGGTAGGTAGGTATTTTTATTCGTTGAACTCTGAATAATAATGGTAAACTTGCCTCTGCTTATTATCTATCATAATTCTAGGCTTCTAAAATAAGCTCACATAGGTAGGTACATGCATAATGATATCGCAGCATGTGCAAGATTAGATGACTGCAACATTATATTTTTAACATACTTTTATTAGCATTAGGTACCTACTTGTAACTAACTAACAAACAAACAATGTAATAATAATATAATCTTAGAAGTCATTTTTATTAACCTACTTCTAATTGTCATGTCGTATCGAAACGAAACTTTGTATGTCTCTGTAGTTCGGATAACAAAACTGTAATTTGGTAACTTGGAGCTGATCTGATGATGGAACCAGGAAGTGAATACTGAATAGTGGAACTCTTTACTAGTAAGCAACTTGTAAACTCTACGAGTTCACTAGTAGCCCCTAATCGTCATAACTGACTTGACTGATTGACTTTATATTTAAGACCCAAAAGTTAAAAATAAAAATATGTAGTTAAAAAAAACGCTTCTATCACGCACAAAATTATTATGTATTTATTGTATACTAGCGGCCCGCCCCAGCTTCGCACGGGTGCAATTTTTTTTTTCGAATTTCCAAAATTTTCTTTCATACAAACCTTGTCCCGGCAATACCGATCACAACAAAAAAAGAATTAGCGAAATCGGTCCAGCCGTTTTCATGTTATGTCGTGACAACGGAAAACGGGTTTCATTTTTATATATATAGATTATACATTATATGGTTAAAAGTAATTCAAAGTGACAAATCGTAAAAAACATGTATCAAGAACTAAATCGTCTGCGAAATCTTTCACATTTGTAAACTAAAAAGCTGGAAATAAAAAAAGTTATTAAAAAAATTAAAAAAACCCGACTGCAACCTTATACTAAAACTAACTGAAAAGCTAAAAACAAGCCCATTTTAAATTAAATAAAAGTTGGAAGCAGGCGGGACCCGTTTGAGTTTGAAACTATAAGGGCCTGATTCCAACTTTTATTTAATTTAAAATGGGCTTGTTTTTAGCCTTTCAGTTAGTTTTAGTATAAGGTTGCAGTCGGGTTTTTTAATTTTTTTTAATTACTTTTTTATTTTTATTAATTTTCTACATACCTATATGCGCTCCACACCGCATGCCGCTGCACAGGCCTCCTCTCTTTAAGAGGGAGTGGGCCATAATCTACCACGCGGGCCCAGTGCGGATTGGTAGATGTCACATGTCTTCGAATTTTTGGTTCTAGGACATGCCGGTTTCCTCACGATGTTTTCCTTCACCGTTTTCTCTTGGTTACTGTAGGTTAATTGGAGAGTAGTTAGCACATACATGTCCAAGTACATAGGTACTTCATTCACTATGATAGCAAAGTATCGCAATTTACAATTGCGGTTGCAACAAACGATGGCCAAATTTTGGCATATTTCATTTCAATGGCCTATGGATTGGTGTTGCGACAATGGCATTACCACAGAATCCGCTATGCGTGTCGTTCGCATTCACAAAGTCGTCTAGTGTTCGCTTGGCCTTAGTAATTTTAAAAATCGAATCGCGCAGATATTTTTTTATTTATTTATTTAGTAACGGTTGAGACGCCATTCAGTGAAGTCGGATTTATCGACGTCCTTCAGCGGGAACTATTTAAGATTTTCGTATTGTTGCAATTAATTCAAGGTAAACTGTTTATTATTATTATTTCCGTTGTCTAATTATACGCTCAAATTGAAAGCATTTTATGTAAAAAAACAAAGTGTATATTTTTGGAGCAATATAAAATTATACGTACTTAATTCGTCTAATTTGGTCAAAAATGTTTCTTCAACGGGTATATTTATACGATCATAGTATAGGTACATAGTATGATCGTTTAATAATTAATTTTAGTGAGACTTTATTTGATTTTTTCATTAATATACCAAGTTAATAACAGACCCCATTCAATATTTTCTATTTTATTTTAGTTTCCGATCGTTAATGAATTTTTATTACAATTTACCGTATTAACGAAATTAACGTCGGGTATTATTTATGATTTTATGTATTTGTTTTTTAATTTAATTATTTAGGCACAAATAGCGACTTAAAAATGTATATTAAAGTCGCTATTTGCGCGTCGATGGCATGCCACCCTCAGCGGCTAGAAAGATATGTAGGTGGTGCAAAATCTTAAAGTGGCGCCCCTCTATGCCATGTTCCTATGATATATGCATAAATCCAGTTGCTTACACGTCGGATTACTCGGATATTACATAGACTAGCTGTGCCCGCGACTTCGTCCGCGTGGACTTATGTAGATCTTTTTCAGCCTGTAATAAAACGCAATTTAACGTAACTTTAGTTTGTCTGTTCGTAAGTATAACTAAACAAATTATCGGATTGTATATAGGTTAGATAAATAAATAGTTTTAAATATATGTAAAAAAATATGTAGTGTATCTGCGTGACAAGGACAGTGGAATCTGAATGTTTGCCCATTCCGTGTGCGTAGTGCACTGTACACGGAATGGGCTGTGCCGTGTTTGACGATGCCACTGTGCTGGCGCTCTTGCCCTGCTGAGGTAACAAGTACCTAGTAAAGATGATAAATAATAACAATCAGTAATATAGTTTGAGAACTTTTATTTACACAGCAGTACCTAGATGGCTACATTTCCAGCTTTTGTGCTAACAAATTTCTGTATTAATTCCATTAATGTACCTATTAATTTTATACATCAATTATTAATTTAGAATAATTTAGCTGTTGGGCAATTGTATTTTCTATGGACAGGATTCCAAGGTCCGACAGTCTTTCACTCTTTCCTGACACACAGTGGAACGAATAAGTTTTACTTATCCAGTAAGTATAGACATTTCCGCGTCGACCGCTCCGTTTGCGCGCCTAAATGAACGTCGCGTCTCGGTCGTTTTTTTTTTATAAATGGCTTCCGATGATATGGTTAGAAAGGAGGTGACTAACGAGATGACGACTAATAGAGAGAAGTAAGGAAGAAAAATACATGTTGCCCGAACCCCAAATAAATTGAGATAGGAGCAGCAGGGTAATTATTATTGCACACTATCAGTAGCAAATGTAGCAATGGGTTTCATTTTGACAGTTCAACAACATTCATTGCGTTAATTGCGTTGTTGAGCAGACACATTTTTCGAACATATGTAGGAATGGATTAGAAATGTGCTTCAAAATTATTCAAATTGAGAGTAATACTGTGTTACGCAATTAGGGGGCTGGAGAATGACGATGATAAAAAAAAAGAAAGTTAAATTAAATACTTATTTTACAAAGTTAAACTACCAAAAACACGAAGCCTTTTGCGAGGCCAAAAAGGCTTCTATCTCAGCAAAATGCTGCGATATTTAAAAATAAATACCGCAGCACTGATATTCTGTTAGGGCCCTTAAAATAACATTTGCAATTGCACCTACTTGCCAATTTTATAAAATCTTTACGACTGCCATTATAAATGTAGCTGTAACCCGTCTATCATTAATGACTTCATGAGTCATACAGAGTCGTAATCATGACACATTGTCATGGGTGTTAAAGATAATTATCATTTTAATTTGCCTAACAACATAGGTTAACTTTAAAGAAGGTTCCATATCTAAGTACCTACATTCTATTAACATGTAGGAACGCCAATGTTAACGTTTTCATGACAGAGCAATTACAACAAAAAAGAAAAAAAAGTTCCATACAAAATAGGAACTTTTTGACGTGAAGAAGTCTTTTATATATTAAAAAAAAACTAACTTCTGCCCGCGATTTCCGTCCGTGCGGAGGTCAACTATAGGTAGGTACCTACCATAAAACATAATTGACCTAATGGCACTCGCTCGGTAGCTTTCTATAGGTGAAAGATTTTGTATCTAATCGGATCCGTATTTCCAGAGATAACACTCAAATAATGTTACCTCATTATTACTTTATGTTTTGACAAAAAAGTGAAATTTTTTTTTTTTTTTCATCATAAAAGGAAAATAGGTCGGTCAACGCACAACACACGCTCGAGGAGAGCCCTGCGTGGGCCTCCGAGCGGCGGTTCCTGGTTGCCAGGATCGGGCGAGACCTGTCTCTGCCGGCAGTATTGAGGGCTATGTTATGCCAAGGAGCTATGCTAAGGGTTATGCTATGAATTGGACGGCAGTAGCCTCCTTCTGTGAGACCGTGATGGTCAAGAAGGAGGCCGGCGAGCAGGATCGGGAGAGGGCCGATCCTGCTCAGAGAAGGAGGCGTCGGGGTCGCAACTGCCCCACTTACCAATCAAGGTAGGTGGACCTTTGGGGTCGCAGGCGCACAGACTAAGTGACCCCAGGGAAGACGGTGGCACAGTAGTCACGTGCTGCCGTGCATAGCGAGGCTCAGGGGAGGCCCTTTTACCGTTTATTGCCCGTGGTCCGACCGCGTAGTTCTACTAGTAGGACCACGGGCATTTTTCTTTTCGGTGGTTCTATCAATCGGACCATGGGCAAATCAAGTTCTATCAGTAGTACTAAGGGCAACTTTGTTTACCCGTGGTTCTATTAAGTGAGTAAACTTTTTTGCATGTAAAACTTGGAGTTACTAAATACCAAAATAAATGTTGGACATGCATTGGATAAGCTGCGATGATATATGTATATTCGTCCACGTTTACTTACTCTTTGTCAAAAATCTTTTTTTTAGTTAAACCAGCTAACTCTTTTACTCTCACATTTTTAATCTCACATTTACACGTCCGTCCATCAATGCCTCTTTTGTTGGCTGCTGCAGTAATGTACTATTTTCTTTTTAGTGCAATAGGTAGCTACAAAAACATTTTTAATAGAAGGTAATACGGGCTGGTGTCCGCAACTCAAAATAATGTAACAGGTATAAGTACTACGTAAGTAGTACCATGGGCAAAAATATTTATCTTAGTTCTACTCGACCAGTAGGACCAGTGCCAATAAAATATGATAATTTTATAACGATGGTCCGATTGATAGAACCACCGAAAAGAAAAATGCCCGTGGTCCTACTAGTAGAACTACGCGGTCGGACCACGGGCAATAAACGCCTTTTACAGTCTCCCCAGGGATGTGCCTTACAAGCGTTGCACGGGGGGTTCCGGAATTGGTCTTTTAAGAGGAACCGGGACTACCCTTATGTGTTGATGGTGATCACCGGGGTGGTTTTAGTGAGGTAAAAATCCCACAATGCCCGACCTCCCTCCACGAAGGTTGGTTGCCTTTTGAAGGTTTCCCCAAGAAAACAAAACAAAAAAAAAGGTCCATGAACGCAAAATGGTCAAGTCCAAGGCCGATAAGTACCTATACCTACAAGTATTTCAATAAAATCCATGACTGGTTTAGTTGGCCGGTTGAATGCCGTAATTACAGACACAATTTAAAAGCCATTGTGTCTCGCGTGGGCATACGAAGGGTTAAAGGTTTGATAGTTATCCTTTTTTAAAATTAGTTTTGAATTTATGCTTTAAAAACAAAAATGACATAAGTACCTAATAAAAACAAAAACCAAAATGACTCCTTCGTTTATTAGGTTCCTGCCTAGGTACTGAAGTAACTTTGGTTTATTTAATTATAGGTACCTAAACGAGCTTCTTCTTTGCAGCCAACCACGATTAAATATTTTTTGTTTTTGAAAAATTTGCTCCGGCCAATATTCCATAACATTCTATGTCTCGCATAAAATAATAATAAAGAACAATGGGAAAATTTGTATGGACCCCGTCCCCAGCAGTGTAGCACTATGGGCCATGTGTGAAAAAATCGATGTTATTCTGAATAACAAATTACTGAAAGAAAGTATGAAATAATGAATGTGGCAAACAATATTTTTTTCTTAGTTGTTTTTATATTAGACTGCTCTTTATGGTTACTTTTGTCAAAAACTTGATTTCTGAATGTCAATGATTGTTTATTTTAAGCATGTATTGTTTGCTCAAAAAATATTTCTTAATAAAAAATATTTATTGTGTTTCTATCTTTGTGGTTGAATAACTTTTTTCCCTTATTATTCACACATTTACTGTCATACAATAAAATGATGTATTTTTTACGCTCTTTCATTTGATATATGAGAAAAAGTGCTACAAGGGTGGGGACGCTTTTTCCCAATGTTCTTTATAATGTTTAATTATGTAAGTAAAAATAATTAGGTTGAATTAAACTGTCTAGTTTAAATGACGAACTACGTACGAAAAAAGCATTTAGTTTAATTTGCATTTTAACTTGCCTAAATTTTTGTCATCACAATTTCAGAGCATATTCCATATAACATAAAATTAAATTACCTATTATACCTGTTTTAGTACCTATAGTATAGTTGTATTTATAGTATAATTATATTGTACGTAATTATACCAACATAATTACGTATGTACTTATTTGTTGTCTACGACCGCTCTTTTTCTTCTTGGACAGGTAAATTAGCGCGAGTTTACTAGGCCCGAATGTGTAATTTGCAGTCGAAAGAGTTTTTGGGCTCCGATGGTTACAAAATGAGGATGGGTACAAAACTGGATTATGTTCCCGAATAGGGAAACCATGCCACAATCTTGATAAAAATCTAATTTGACCAATGTATTTTCAGATGCCCCAGGTTAACGAAAAAGATGTGGCTGCCTTCAAAGACTGGCTGGCAAAGGAACCGACTCTACCGAAAAATTTTGGTAAGTACCTACACACTTACCTAACACCAAATTTCTAGCAATCACAACAGTATTTAACATGACTTTGAAAGTCTGTCAGGTAAGACTGATACAAGCGAATGTTCATTTTTGTTTCATTCTACGTTCACTCGACACCGACAAAGTTTAATAGGAATGAACGTTCATCTGCTCATTTTTTGATCTGAGTTCTGTCGAGCTATTCCGCAAAGATCTGTCATTCCACCTGATGGATTGACACTATTGATAGTTCACTTCAGTTCAAGCTCAGTTCACCTAAGTTTTCACGGTGAGTTTTTTACAGAACATACCAGTAGTGCTATTCTGTGTAAATCTTACCGGGATACCTTGGGTGGAGTGATATTAAAGTGAGCTGTAATTAGTGTCAATCCCTAGCATCAGATGGAATCACAGCTCACTTCAGCTAAGATCTCACGGTGTGATTTTAACAGAATAGACCGCCTGCTGATCTGTAGGCGAGTGAAAAATTTTTAGTAACGAAATCCAACTTCGTTAACTAATTAATTCGATTTTCACTTTTGATTCATTTTGAATTCAGACATTTCACTCCGAGTAAAATGAAGAATGAAAGACAAAAATTAACAAAAAGTGAAGCGTCTGATATACGAGTATCTAGGTAGTAGGTATGCTTAATTTTTGTGTCGATTGTCCTATTAGAATCCGGGCGGAAACTATGTATCATGCTTAGGTAGGTACAGTTAAGCAAGTATAGTACCTAGTTAAAAAATATTTAGCATGTATTTAACCTCGATGACGCTTTACATAGT
The DNA here is from genome assembly GCA_947508005.1 of Amphipoea lucens. Classification (NCBI taxonomy): domain Eukaryota; kingdom Metazoa; phylum Arthropoda; class Insecta; order Lepidoptera; family Noctuidae; genus Amphipoea; species Amphipoea lucens. The sequence goes on from OX382371.1 coordinate 7,926,628, forward strand.
GAAGTTCGAGTATGTCAATATTAACAAAACTGCGTCTTTCATTCTCAACAATTTCGCTGTTTTTGTAATTTTGGGTATTGACACAGAATAACTAATAGTACTAACGTATTGGGTCGTGTATTCGGTGTGTTTTTTTTATACTTATATAAATAACTAGCAATAGCAATGTGGCTTGCACATACCTAGTATCCAGGTACTTTAATTCATTCATTCAATGAGCCTTAACCGCTGGGTTTAGAAGCATATTCATAAGATTTCTAAACGAAGGTGAGCAGCACTAAGGATGGCTTGTGAAAACTCCATTCCCTAATAGAGTTAAATACTACAAATTAGAGTTAAATAGGGGATGAAAGTTTGTAGGATTGTTCGTCATTTTCGCCGATGAGAAATGCCATCGGGCAGACGACTTGTAATCTATAACTCTTCTTGTATCAGCGAGGTAACTGCGTAACACACTATCAATAGCATAGGTTTCATTTTGACAGTTCAACAACATTCATATTTTTTCACTTCTCATGCTCTAAAAGTTCGTGTTTATGTTGTGCTTAGGCGACATAAAATCGCTTTTTATGTTCTAGTTTTTTTCTAAGACTAAGGTAATCAGGCCCGACAGCCATACGCACAATTAAACTTCGCAAATGAAAGTCGTGATTTATTTCATTTTCTTTAATTTATACCACTTCCGTGTTTTCTATCGTTAATTTAATAAAATCAGATAAAATAGTTGTCATTTATTATTTAAAAACGCAAAGAAACGTTTTTATGACTTGGCAGTATGAAGTACCCAAGTTGAATGACACATGTTGAAAATAAAAAAAATAAAACTTTTAAAAAGATTCGTGGCGGAAATTAGCTACCTATGCTTTGCAACATTTTTGATTATTTTATGTACTGTATACTTTATGCATGTTTCATTTTCTCGCAATCGAAGTGAATGATCTAATTTGAAGTATTTTTTGAATATCAGCGGTTTATTGTTCGGGTTAGAGGTAACTTTGGATATTTTTTCTATCGAGAAAATTTTATGGAATCGTGTTTTCGTCTAACATAAGACTTAGCATTAATCTTCAACTTTACCATATATTTATTTCAAAATTAATGGTGTAGTATTTTCGACATAACGGAGGATCACGCTAAGCCATTTGAGGTAGTATAGGCTCTTAACTATCCACACTCGCCTGCGGCTCGGGTGGATATAAACGTCTCGGGGTAAAATAGCTTCTTTTATGCATTAGTTTATGCATCATCTACTATTTTGTTGTTACCAAAAAATTGGAATGATGACGGAGTGGTTTGTCCAAGCGTTTATAGTAGATATATTAGAAATGCCTACCTACATACAAAACAGTCCAACGGCTGATGACCTGTCGCTTGCTTTTCCTCATTTTGTACCAACTGACCAATCTCATCATTCTGAATCAATATTTAACGGCTGTTAAATATTGAAATATGAAGAAACAGTCCTAGTACTAGTTGAATACTAAATACCAAGATATTATTATTCTTATGCCGTAAACTACAATGCTGATTCATACGTCAAACACGTAAACGGTTGTCAAGTTGCCAACTATAAATACTTGGTCATGGCAGCTATATTATCTAACGGCAAAATAGTAGATATTTACTCAGCTATTTAGATCCTCACTTTTAGCCACTTTCTCCCTAGTGATAATCATCGACAGTCTTTTTCACCCACTATTGAAGTCTGCTTTTGTGCTATGCTGCCCTAGTCTGTGCGAGTCTCATCCAGGTCTTGCCCGAGGTTGTTTGTGGATCCTCCACCCATCTTACGATATATTAATTGTTCAACTATATTGGGGTCATCATCATAATCATTTCAGCCGAAAGATGTCCACTGCTGGACATAGGCCTCCCCTAGCACCTCCTCTTCGACCGGTTTTGTGCTTCTCGCATCCAACGAGTTCCTGCGGCCTTCACAAGGTCGTCGGTCCACCTTGTGGTCTCTTCAACGGTGCCAGATCGACTATCAGTACATCGAGGTGCTGAAGTGTCTGTACGTAAAATAATATAATAAATGACTCCTAGTACCTACAGTTCCATTTACAGCATTATTCGTTTCACGCTTGGCTAGATAAGTAAGGCCCTTATTTTCTGCATCAGTTAAGAATACATAATTAAGTATAATGAAAAAAATATTATTCTGTATAAACGTTTTTTGTTTAACTAGTTGCGTTGCGAGTATATTTATTTATTTGTTGTTATTGATTACTCTTTTAAAAAATTATGTTTTTAACCGACTTCATTGATGTAATGATTTATATGCTTGGTAATTCACCTACAACAATGCTGTGGGCATTTTTTACGACACAAATATAAGATATAAAATTACTGTGGTGGGAACTTCATAAAACAAACTTAAAAAAAAGATTCTTCCTTTTCAATGGTGCAGTGGTATCATCTACACCTTCTCTAAGCGACACATTATTGATACCCGACATCCACGCGAACGAAAACTCGGCCACGGCTAGTAATTTCTATAATATTAGTGTAAAAACAAAGTTCAATTAACTTTTTATTGCCACTCATGGTGCGTTTACCAACACCAACAGTTCAAGAACCAGCACTTATAAGCAAGGTCGTATTGCACTTAGTTTCTTTTCCTACTATGGCACGCCTCGCCAAAGCAGCCCATTTATTTTGGCCTTTAATTTTTTTTTTTATGGGTGGGACATCATCAAATGACCCCTCCCGCTCTGGGTGGAGCGGAAGGGAGTGTCAGACTCTTACTGACTAAAACCCATCCGTGTTCCTTCCTTAGCCCTTTATGTTCCGGGGTAGCGGTAACCCTATCGGACAATCCCGCACCTCCAGCAGGCTTCGGCCCTGGCAGCCCCCTTCCTTTTTTACTTTGGCCTAATACTTAGTTTTTTAAGCAACATACACAGTTTCGGTAAACACATTCATGTGTATTAGAAATTGCAGTTTCGCGTGCCTCTCACTTTTAACAATGTAGGAAGTTACTTCGACTTATAAATTAAGATGAAAGTTAGGCATGTACGTTCAACTTTTGCATCAGTCGTTTAGAAAGTTAGTTAGAGACAGAAGAACCACGAAAGTGCTTTCACTGCTGGCCAAGCACAAAACGTCGTACATAAGATGAAATGCGGTCGGAGAGACTTTTGAAAAAAGTAAAAAGTCGTAATTCGAGGTTTGGCTCTCGCCTATTTCCTCCTCCAATATTGGACCAATTTAAAAGATATTTCTTAAACTGAATATGAAGGATATAAGTACAGGGTGTGGCATAAATAGTGGTCCACCGTTAAGGAGGCGATTTACGAGATAATCTTATTACAATAAAATTTTAACCATTATTACCCAAGGGTTCAGAAACTGGTTGTAGTTTCAACAAAAACCATTAATTTTTCATTTTGATTTCTGCTCATTACTGCTGAATACTAGAGCTATCGTGTAAAATTATGGTTTCAAAAACCATAATTTTGTAAAAGGGCTTTTGAAGAAAAAGTTAGTTCTTTTCTATTTTGACCCTAATTTTTAACATAATCACGGAAATTTAAGAGCGATTTTTGTAAAAAAAAATTTAACTACTAAAATGGTTAAAATCGTAATATATTATATAGTAAATTATCTGGTATATCGAATCCTTAACGGTGGACCACTATTTACGCCACAGCCTGTATACTGTGTCCCTATGTTTTTCATTTTTCATTTATAGTTGTCAAATTTGTACACTAGGCCAACCCGCCTTGCGCGTGATCAATGTTCATGCCTTCTCTGTCTGAGCAGAGTACTTTCCCCTGCTGTAGGCCAACAATCGGCTAGTAAACGAAGGAATCAGTAAACCTATGTATAATTTTGTACAATAACGTGTATTTACATTTTTGATGTCATCATCTCGCATTTACCACATCAATAAGGTAGATAAGATAAGATAAGTCTTTATTTGCCTTAAACATAGTATAATGGTGTTAGTCTTATTTAAATACAATGTCCACATGTTTAGCTACACAGAATATGTAGGTAGGTATAGGATATATCATTATTTATATCTACATGTAGGTACACTAAATTATGACAACTACTTGCCAACTTGATTGACCTGAGTACCTAACAGCACAATGTTTGTTCGTGCTGTTGCATTAATTAATGACAAGCACAACGTCAGTTTGAGGTCTTCTCTGTGATCAGAATTGTTAATGTGTTAAGGGGCCGGCGAACTACGCATGCTAATGCGTAGTTCATACAAACGTAATACCAAAATAATGTGTATATCAAACATATTCTTAAGGTAGTGTGTATTTATTCCGATTGGATTCCACCACTTTGCCCGATGCGGGAATCGAACCCAGGACCTCAGGCTCAGCAGTAGCATAGATACAGTTTTTTCATCGCGTATATGCAACAAAATCAGATTACAGAACAGTGGTTTTACCCTATGTAAGCTACCACAATCTGTCATTAGATTTTCAACTTTATCGCTAAAGCATAAGGTTCAAAGTTGATTGGTAAAATTTGACAGTTTCGGGTAGCTTGATGTGTATTCTATCTACGGTCCATTCTCAGATATTTTACCTCAGAGCACAGAATACTTAATAGCTCAGAGTTTGCGTCACTGTCAAAGTCATAGTGATCTTTATTGCCGTTGCAATAAGTTTGCTTTTGGATTGTTGCCACTGACAAGTCTGTCAAAATCACAATCATCAGTATTGTTGCCAATAAGCCTGATATAGTGATGGTGGATCGATCATAGCGGTACGCAATGATTGTTGACATAACCGTCTCGCATGATGAGAATCTCGTGAAAGCCGAGAAACATAAACAAATCAAGTATCTTGACTTGGCTCGCGAGGTTATAGATATGTGGGATGTGGACTCAGCGATCATTGTGCCAATAGTCGTGACAGCCAATGGGTTAATAGCTAAGAGCCTAGACCAACACCTCAGGAGGCTCTCGTTGGGCAGCTGGATCTAGAGCTTGATTCAGAGAGCGGTACTTCTGGACACGGCCCGCATAGTTAGGAGGTTCCTCTCTCTGGAGCCCTGACCGCCGGTAGCTTGGACCCTGTTCCCTATACCGGTGGGCTATTATTTTAATTTAGTTTTGTTAAATTTTAGTGTTTGTTTTCCTGACTTGTAATAATCACTATACCACTCACAGTACCACTTTCAAAATGTCGCAACTCTGACTCCAAGATACAGGCAAATGGGGTCACTGTCCGATCTATTCTTGTACAAATTGTGATTAATAAATAATTTGAATCTTTATACTCCTTGAAATAAGGTTGCTGTTAAATCGCTGGTACTAAAAAGTCTGTCAAAATCACAATGATCTTTATTCTCGTTATAATAAGGTTCCTGTTGGGTTGCTGCTTTCAGAGGTAAAGTAACTGTGAAAGGACTGTAGGTACACTTGTTATAGCCAGTTTTATTTTCCGCATTTCTGGGTTTTTACTTATACGTAAAAATATAGGTTTACGGCGCAATAGGATATATTTAACTTTAGCAAAAGAATTAAGTATTTAACTCCAAATGAACTTTAAGATCTGGTCTTTTATTGATTTTTGCAAGACCAAGGAAATAATAATCTGCGTTGTATTAAACTTTTAACATTGAATATTTATTATGTTGAATAAATTGAAATAAATAAATAATTTAAATAAAAAAAAATGTATCTAAGTATATATTTAAAATTCAAAGACCTGACTGACTGATATATCAACGCACAGCCTAAATCGCTGGTCCTATAGACATGAAATTTGGAGGGTGTGTTCTTTCGAAGAGTAAGATTCCCTAATTAACCATGATGATATTACAATGACTTATGACAACAACAATCAATCAAAAAATAAAAATCAAATTATTAATATTAATAATCAATAGAATCAATTGTCGACAGGATCCATAATTGATTCTATTGATTTATACTTACCACCTGTATGTGTACATTATGAATGCAATAAATATTGAATTGAATTACTTAAGAAAAACATGATATAAATTGTTTCAGAGGACAACCTAATAAAGAAGTTCCTCTTCAGCTGCAACTGCAGTTTGGAGCGGACCAAGAGATGCATCGAAGACTTCTGTACCAGCCGGGCCAACATGAGTGAAATATTCACCAATAGAGACCCACAGTCAACTAAATTGAAAACAGCGTTTGATATCACGTAAGTGAACGATGGTATCAACTCTGTTACCTACTTCTTCCTACTAATCTTGTCTTATATTACTTTGGAGTCGGCGCAGCAGGTTTTTTTTCTTACATATCATTCCTCACACAATCCATCCATCTTTTTATTGGTCTTCCTCTTCCTCTTTTTCTATTACTTATATTCATCACTCTTTTAATCACATGCGTTTCCTCCCTCGTCATCTCAAACAAACGATTTCCTTTCAACTTTTCCATCGCTGACATTACTTTTAATCTCCCTCTAATTTACTGATTTCATGCTTTATCCATTCTCGTCACTCAAACCAAATCGATTCACTGGTTCCTTGTCTTTATGACTAATAAAAATGCCAGACGTTACATAGTTATACCAAGTGATTTCTTCCTTAGCTTAGGTACTGTGGGAGACTTAAAGAGTCTCTCCAGGATCGCCGCCGTGCTCTTAGCTACTAGAATCCAACTCTTATCAATCATTATTATGATTATTATTATTTGGTATCGAGTACTTTTAGATAAAAAATTAACTGTCTACTCTTTTTTTCTCCCATTCTAATTATGAAACAGTGTTTATCTTCTTATATGCCTATGCCATTATCTTATCAAACATTCATGGAGGTTGGTTAGCAAAGCCATCCACTTATAACCTCTACAGTACCTACTTACCTTTTCCATGAAATATCTTTTCAGAAATGTGGCAACATACAACGCCGGGGTCAATGAGCTCCTTATCCACCGCCTCAATGATCCAGAGAAGTTTGAATTCTACGACGTCCTCAAATCATTCATGTTGCAAGCTGACCATTGGCTGAGACTGGAAAAGGATGTACTTCCTGAGAACCATATCGTCATTATGGATATAGGAGTTTACACGCTCAAGCTGGTCGCAAAAGCTAATATATTTTACTTCCAGAAGTTTGTTATCTTCTTATTGGTGAGTTCATTCAAGTATTTTTAACACTCCTAGTATTTATAACACGCTAGTGTGAATAAGCACTAAATCAAAATTATTACTAAGTGTAAAATACACTTAGTAATCATCATCATCACTTAATAATACCTATGCAAGTATGTACAATTGTACATACAAAGCTCAACATAAAACAAATGACAATTTTCCAGTGCTTAGTAAGTCTTTGGGTCACACGACCATTTTTGAGAAGACAAAGCCTGCAATTTACTTGATATCTCTATGGCAAATTGCCGTGTAATCACTGCATTAGGTATTGCGATATATGGGCATAGTGATCTTGTTCTACTATTAAGCCTTATTTACACGATGTGATTTAATTTCCTGTGACATACCATAATTAAGTTGATTTCAGAGTGACTAGCGCTATTGACAAAGTTATAAAAATGTTTGAAGTTGTAGCGTAACTGAACTAAAGTGAATGCACGGTACAGTCACGTCTAAAAGTATGTATACACTTGGCAATTTTCAATTGTGATTTTTTCGTGAAATAACGAATGCAACGTTGAAATAAGACACTTAACATAAACCTATGGGTTCGAAAATACTATTTTCGTAATAACATAAAATTTCATTCAAAAATAAAGGAGAAAATCGCCTTTGAATAAAGCCAAGTGTAGACATACTTTTAGACGTGACTGTACATAGTAAAGCTTTCATCCTAGCTAGATGTACTTCATCGTACCGAGAGATAACAGGTTTTGTAAAAACATTACGCTATTTTGATCATTATTAATGAAGGATAATTTTATCCAATTTTCAGGAGGCCATGCCGGTTCGTTTGTCGCAAGTCCACGTGGTCAACTGTCCTTCATACTACGAGTATATGTATGGCTTGATCAAGGGAGCAGTGCCACAGGAAACTCGGGACATAGTAAGTATTGGTAGTACTATTATACAGGATGAAATTGAATAGGTGCTCCAAATTAAAATATGTAATTCCACGGAGCATGCCATTAAGGAAAGCGATGCACATACGTGTGCGCAGGCAAGCGATTTGGCAACGTCGTCGCGCGCCCTTTTTAACCCCCGACGCAAAAACGACGGGGTGTTATCTTCGTAAAAATGGTCAAAATTAGGTAAATGACCGCTAGTTCAACGCGTTGACAATTTGCTTAGGGGCTGTCTCCACGAGCGAAAGAATCGCGGCGATAGTCTCGCCATGCCTTCAAATTTTCGCCGCGATGATATCGCCGTGTGGAGACACGTTCTAAGAGAGTGTATAGAAATACGTGGCACAACGATAATATCGCCGCGATTCTCTCGCTCGTGGAGATGGCCCCTTAATGTTGTGAACTCTGCGATGAATGGAATCCTCATTTTTTTTTTTTTTACTGGAATGCCGATAGTTCCTGTCTACTTAAATAGATACTTTACTCTTGGGTACTGAGCTTGTACATGTAAAATACTGGTACAGATTTAGCTGCATTCGGTTAGACGAAGCCGATGCCAGCATAGCTGGGAAAAAGTTGGGGAGATGGTGAATTAAAGACTTTTTATACCTGAGGGTTTCAATTATTTTAGCAAGTTTATTAAGAAATTATTCACCCAGATTATTTCGACCTCAGAAGCTAACTAAATGCTTGTAGGTTAATAACGTTACGCGGTAAAACAACCAATCCCAAGAACATTCATTTCTTTCAAAATACCATCAAATAAAGATCGATTTTGACATTTATTTCAGATTCATTTCCACACTGACCACATGGCGCTACACAAGTTTATAGACAAGAAATACCTGCCTTCGGAATACGACGGTGATGCAGGCAGCATGGTTGAACAAGACAAACATTGGATCAAGGAGATCAATCAGAACCGGTAAACTTTTGAAGTTAATTTAGTTTTGATTATAACCAAGCAATATTTGGATGGTTATTGGGGGAGACCCGACCAAATCTTTTCTTTTTTTTACTGAGGGTGGTTTCGCACTACGTCCGATCCGAATCCGAGAAATAATCCATAGTCCTATTTGTTCGGATTTAGTGCGCAACCTCTCATACAAAAAGGACAATGGTCACTTCGGACTGGCATTTCTTGGATTTAGATCGGATGTAGTGCGAAATCGCTCTGAGTGTCTCTTGCCCGGTTTCTAAAGTCCTCAGTCTCGAAACTTAGCTATTTATTGAAAAAAAAATCAATACCGAATGTTCAGAAAGGTACTGTTTCAAGTTATAGAACCAGTAGCACTATCGATTACATAAACTCTAGTTCTTCTTCTTAGCGTGTGCAATCTATATACAGTCAGCCCTGAATTTATCTACGAGCTTGGCATTTTCAGTAGCGTCCATCAACTCCTGTAGCGTGCAGACAACAGGACACGATATTAAGTGCCCTATTGTTTGTGGGACAGCACTACATTTCCACTCTAGTTAAGAGTACTTTAGAAACTGGAAGTAAACATTTTACCCCCTTACTAATAAACGTATTGTATCAGATAAATAGTTATATACCGATTTTTCTCTTTCAGTCGTCAGTAATTTGACTTTGGAAAGAAGAAGACAAAGCGTTGTGTAACTATGTAGACGCTATACAACGTTTATTAGTAAAGAGGTTTAGCCACAAAAAAATTTGCTTGATTATACAGATTCATAATCAGAATCATACTAATCATCATTTCAACCGAAATACGTGGACGTCGTTCGGTTTTAAAGACGTCGACATACGTCGTCAGTCAGACGGCAGTGGACGGAGTGGACCTCTAGCGGTCTGGCCAACCGGTCGATGTGGTGATGCTTGTGTTGGACCAAGCATCGCCACATCGGCCGGTCCTGTGTTTCTTGAATTTCTTGCAACCAGCGGATTCAAATCACATGCAGATTGACTACGTACTAATACTTGTTTTATCTATTTTCAGGAAATTCTTCCTGAACGACGATCTTTGGAAGGCAGATGTCAGTAAGAAAGTCAAAAATGGCGCAGTGGACAATATCATGAGCGGTTCCTTCAGAACTCTCGCTATAGATTAGATAATTATTGTGATATTTTTATACTTTTAATAATAATTAGGATTAATATTTGGTTCTCAATCTGGAAATAATTAATTTTAGTTATTTAGTGGTTAATGAGCCAGTTAGACTGGCGTGATTCTTAGCAAGTATAATTTTATAAATCCTTTATTCAATAGGTATTTTTTTTATCTTTAAGATGGAATAATTTGAGTACAGAAAATTCTATGCGAAAAAAACTGTTTCAATTCCAACCATATTTGGTCCCCTTGGTTCTGACTATTTACAAACTCCTGCATTCCAGAATATGAATAGGATCAATAGCAAATACCTCATAGGAAGTGACAAATACATAAAAAAAAACACTTCACAGTCTTATTTCAAAATAAAATATATAATTATCACATTAAAATAGGTAAAAAAATACCATAATATGAGGTATTTTAACAATATTTATCTTAAAATAACACGTTGAAATTATATATCATTCTGCTCAATGGCAAATATAAATTCATAAATCATGAATTATGTTATGTATTAAACTTTCTTTACATCGTTAGGCATAATATCCAAATCTTACTCTTTGTGGTAACATAAGATCTTAGTTTATCTTAATTTAATAAAAATAAAAATGTATCACCCAAGATTCAATTTCGTTATAATTGGAGCAGTCTTTCCCATTTTAAAAAGTTATAAGTATAGGTAACAAAAAATATTGACTTTACCAAACCTTTTCAATTAGATACGTATATTACGAGTTATAAAATATATTTTTTATACCTACTTCATAGTTAGAAATCAATAAAGTGCTGTGCGTACAGTAGAGTACGACATATCAAGTAAATACATACATTGAGCCGCATCATCTATCATTATGGATAACGGATAAGAATTAAGTAAATACTTTACATTAACCTTTTAACCGCCCAACTTTATGTGAGTTGTCGTGCCACCAGCGCCCGAAAAAAAAAAACTTAAAATAAATACCGATGAAACGAGCTGTGATGATGTAATAATAATACAGATTAAACGAGCTGTGTTATTTGGTCGTATATATACGACCCTGGCGGAATGGACACGAAAATATTTGTCGGATTAATCCGACGTAAGCGGTTAAAAGGTTAAAGGTCATATTTCACCAAAGTTTTATACTTATCCTGAGAATAAATTTTGAATTTTTGACAGTTTTTCCATACTACTAGTAGAACTGTCAGACGTCAATTTTATTCCACGGATAAAAGTGGTCTGACTTTGGTAAAATGAGCCCTAAGGGGGAAGCGCTAGGGTTACAAGAAAAGAATTGAATTTAGTGGGTAACCCTGATGCTTCCGCTATAAATCCTTACTTTGTAAACATACCTAAATTATTAATATTCCACTGAGGTCGCATTACAAACATCACGATATCGGTACCTACTTAAGCAACTACTGGTATATCATCAATCTAAAGCTAGTGATCTGAACGATCCAGGCAGCTCCTTAACTTGATCCACCCTGTCGTCACGGTTTCCCGAAGGTCTCAGAGACTCGTCTACTGCCCACCGCTTGTCATTTGTTAAGAACCAATCCCTGTAACAGATAATATGCTAGATTAGTCAAGTAATTGGCATTTGATAATAAGCCTGACTTATGTCCGCTTGATATTGCGGATGACAGTGACATGGAGGAATCGGCTCCATAATATTTTAGTTTGTTAATAGTTTAAGGGCTGATTTTTCCAACGCCAGAAAATTTTATCCGAGGAATAATTTTCAATTTTTGACAGTTCTTCCATACGAAATCTGCCAGACGTTAATTTTATTCTATGAATAAAAATATTTGTCTATGGAAAAATCAGCCCTTATTAGAAGCGTATAGGTACAGTCAGTGTATATTCTTGATTAGAAATATTATTCAAAACAAGGAGACATTTGCAGAAGTGCAAGTTACTTGATGTACGAAAAATGTGCTTTTTTGAAGATTTTTTAATGAATTTTATACCACAAGTTTCTCTAGAACCAAACACCACAGGAACTTGATATTTATTGTAATTGACATCCCAAGCATTACTGTATGAAAATTATGGAATTGTCACATTAGAAATCTCAAAATTACCTCTTGGCCTCCATCTTTTTGATCCACTCTCTCTTAATCGTTTCAATGGAGCCAGCTTTGCCGCCAAACTCTGATGGTAGAAGCTCTTGTGGAATGTCCTTATACAACGTGTCAGTATTAGGCTCGTGGAATTTGATCTGAAATAGGTAGGTTTACAAATAAACGTAAGAAAAAGTGAGTTGTGACATAAAAATGTCTGTTATTCTATATATTTGTTGAAATCAAAAAGAAAGTCGGCTGATCGGAGGATCCTCCCCTTTCTATGAGTGAACTTTACAACCTGTTCCTCATACCTCTATAGGTTCCTTTCTCTCAGCCTACTGTAATCAGGTAGATTTGGATGTTGGTATGGTAACAGCTGCTTTAAATCAACTCTATGGTAAAGTACTTACCAGTTTGGAGACTTCTGTCTTCAAGAACGGTTTGCAGATTCCGAAGATCTTGCCGATGTATGATGGAGCATTTATGACGTGCACTTGTTTTAGCCGGATTGGCATGGCCTCCTGGAATTAACAAAAACAAAATTTTAATCAATTTATAATACTACTTTACAGATATAGGCTTTGTGGGAATTTACAAAGTATGCATTATTATTTACATGGTACACCATGATTACAGAAATTTTTGGGTGAAGCGCTGCTCTCCTAGGTAGATCACTGAGTAATCTGTATTTAGGAGAGACAATATTGCAAATCTAACATGCATCTGTCGGTCTGTCCCATTATTCATCATGAAACCTTTTTGCTTTATAACGTTAATTAAGTACCAAGTAGGTAAGTGTCACACAAGAATCATGTAACTTTTTTTTGTTAGCCTACTCTTTTCCACTCCTGTTCAAAGGCATCCACTCCTTCCATTTTTCGCGAGCCCGCGCGTCCCCCTTCCAGTTTTGTCGGAACCTATCCACCTCGTCCCGCCATCTCCCACGTAGTTTGCCGCGACCCCGCCTCACTGTCTGAAAGCCATTTCTGTGCTATTTGGGCCCACAGTTTGTCAGGTATGCGACAGATATGGCCTGCTAATCATGTAACCAACCAAATGTCAAACAATGTTCAAACTTCTACACTAGCCGAGCTGAAGCTTTTAGGTTTAGTTGTATAATTTTCTATCTATATCAGACAACGATTAAATCTAATAATATCTACTTCATTCCACTTAGGGTCACGTACAGCAATGATCAAAGATCGCAATTACTGGATAAATACCGAGTACCTAATTCGAGTGAGTGAGACATGATAACTATATCTGCTCATAAGCTCTGTGCAAAGGTTTTAATGTGTGGTTGTTGTGAAACTTACTTAGAGAAGAAGTTAAGGCGGTGTCCTGCGTGAGCGACGAATACGACGCGACGCGACGCAACACGACGCGACGTAATGCGACGCGATGCTACACGCAACAAATGTCCTACGTGATTTTGGTCATTACTTCTCGAATCATGGAGAAGTACAGTACAATTTTAACAGGAAACCGTCAATGGGGACAACGGGAATACATTTTAATTATTTTTATTGAGTTCCGAATGGGGACAACGGAAACAGATGGAAAGTTCATATGTAGTTCGTGGTGTCGCGTCTGGCCGCTCTCAAAACAAGTACGCGTTACGTCGCGTCTCGCCGCAGACTGTCATATAGGGCGCAAGCAGGGTCTTCGCGTTCGCAGCGTCGCGTCGCGTCGTATTCGTCGCTCACGTAGGACACCGCCTTACACTTTGAAACTACTACAAATTGTCTCAAACTGAATAGTTTGGCAAGTGTGCATATTTGGTTGAAATTTAAACAAAAGCTCGTACTTAATGTACAGTTAAAATATTTGCAATTTCAGAGTATAGTTCCATAGATGGTAAAGCTATCCATTTGATGTTTTATTTACCAACTAATATCGAATAAAACGTAGCCCATATTATGTTAATCCAGGGTGTCAGCTACCTTCATACAAAATTTTATCAAAATTGGTCCAACCGTTTGAGCGTCAAGAAGTAACAAACATATAAACGCACACACTCACAAACTTTCGCCTTTATAATATTAGTGTGATGTGATTTCGAAAACCTGTATAAAAGAGGCCAACAACACGAAAATTGGGTATTTTTTACTTCTGAAGCCGATCCCAAAAAGGTTAGCGAGACAGACATTGGTCCGAAGATGATTTAGCTGACAACTGACATAACGGCAAATAATTTAATTTATTAAGCGTGCGCGTGCGTTTTGGGGGACTGTCAGTAGTTTTGACGTTCACAAAGTGCTGATTCTCAGCCTAGTTTGAATTAATGAATTTTGATGTTGTTTCAAGGTCAACGACCGAAACGTGTAACTTAATACGAACACAACAGGTTGTTCGTGCTCAGCATTGGACAAAACCTCAGCTGAATAGGTGTTATAATATTGAGAAGGGATTTCACAAAACCCTTGAGGTCACACCTTTATTTAAACTTGCTTATTGCAACTGTAAGTTTTTCGAAAGAAAAAATGATTTATTACTGTTATCGTAAGCTTAATGTTTCGAAAGCTCCAAGAAATGGAAGCGTTTACTAAATAAAGATGGCCTTGGTGATTTGCAAAATTTTTATAAAAATACAAGAAATTAAAACGATTTCTGATTTATTTCTTACTAGCTTTTGACCACGGCTTTACCTGCGTGGATGTCGGATATCGTCCCACGGGGACGTACTACCGGGATAAAAGTATCCGATGTCCTAACCCAAATCATGGCCTCTCCGTATGCTTTTCATCCAAAACCGTTCAGCCGTTAAGAAGTGAAAACGTAACGACAATAAATTGTAATAGCTTTCACACAGACCTATTTTAATGAAATAAAGATAAATGTTAGCTCAATTTACGGCCTGTAACCATATTTCCTCTATAAAAGAACTAAGTATACAAAAAAAAATTTTTTACCCCCTTGAAAAATCACCCTCGATTTTACAAAAACTTTGTAAAAGTTATTCCTTATCAAAAGCATAAACTTGAATATTCGTATGCCTAATTTAAGACATGCTGGGTTTCTTAACCAAACTTTTATCCCCTATGTCTGCCCCTATATTATCTAAGGGGCTTTAGACAATCATCATCATCTACGAGTACCTTGCCTTTTCCCAACTATGTTGGGGTCGGCTTCCGACCCGTCATAAAGAGCAATTATTGTCATGATTCCTACCTAGCCTATTATTGTCATTGGGCTTTAGGCATTAGTAGGCTAGTATTATTATTCTCCTTTATTTCATTTAAATACTTATAAATTACTTACATTTTAAAATATTTTTATAAAAAAAAGACAAAAAACATATAAAAAAATAGTAGCCCACCGGTATCGGAAACAGGGTCCAAGCTACCGGGGGTCAGGGAGAGAGAGGAACCTCCTGACAATGCGAGCCGTATCCAGAAGTACCGATTTCTGAGTCAAGCCCTTGATCCAGCTGCCCAACGAGAGCCTCCTCAGGTGTATTATTATTATTACTCGAAAGAACATACCTGTGTGTACATCATATATTTCCTGAGCGCAGACAGGTTAATCTTCCCGATGAACTTAAGAGACACATTCGCTGCATCGAAGATCGGAATCTCCCCAGCAGGAATCTCATGATCCTCAGTCAGCCTGGTGTCCGCCAACATGAAGAAAGTTTTCACAGCATCCACGAAGTTAAACAGGTCGAGGTCAGGGTTGTTGAGACGGTAGATGAAGACTTTGTAGTTCTCTTTTGTTTTATATGGAAGAGGCAGCATGTCCCTGTAAGGAGGAGATTGTTGGTGTGATTATAAAGAAATGGTTGTTAAGCGAAGTGCTTTAAAAAAAAAACTGTTTAAATTTAACAAGCACTTCTCACTATCAAATTACGGCGACTGATATTGTAAGAATTTCAAATATGTATGTTTGTGAATAATAAAAAAGCAAAAATTAAAAAAAACATCGACGAAAATAATTCATGGACGGAAACAGAAAAAAAATATTTGGTACACACGGCTACACATCAAGTTAATATACATAACCAGTATATGCTGACTTTTGATTGTAAGAAAAGCCTATACAATGCGAGGTCAGCTAAAACTGGTATTTTATAGCTTGATATGTAGCCGTGTGTACAAACCACTTTAACTTCTAGTTACTTGATACATAGTGGCCGTATTCGCGGCTATAGGTACTTCCATTATTTATTATTATTATTAGCCTGTGACGTCCCACTGCAGGGCAAAGGCCTCCCTACTCTCTTTCCACCTCTCTCTGTTCAAAGCTGCTAAGGACCAGTTCTTGTTGAAGTCCAGCTCATCCCGCCATCTCCGTCTGGACCAGCCACGATGTCGTTTGCCATTAAGAGGGACCCATTGGGTCGTAAGTTTGGCCCACTGTTCGTCTGACATGCGGCAGATGTGTCCAGCCCAGTTCCATTTTAGCGTGGCAGCTTTCCAAGTGACATCAGTTATCTTTGTGATGGAACGGATGGTCGTATTCCTAACCCGGTCTGTTAATTTGATACCCAGAATACTCCGTTCCAAAGCCCTCTGGCAAACCTCGAGCGTGGACCTCTGCTGATTTGTCAAAGACCATGTTTGACCACCATATTTGAGGATGGGAAGTATGCACACGTCAATGAGTTTTCTCTTAAGGGACAAAGGAAGATCACCCTTCATTAGGCCTTTCAAGGCCCAATAGCTCCTCCAGGCATTTTCGGTGCGTCTTGCAACTTCTTTGTTTTGTCTTGCCTGGAAAGAGACTATTTGACCAAGATAGAGATACTCATCAACGTATTCAACCTCCCCACCCGCCACAGTAATCCTGCGATGCGCGCTGTTCGTCATCAACTTGGTCTTTGACATATTCATCTGAAGTCCGACCTCTAGGCTTGCCGTGCCAAAATCGTCTAGCATCTGTGTCAACTCGGAGGCTGAAGATGAAAAGAGCACAATATCGTCAGCGAAACGGAGATTAGATAATCTCGTATTGCCGACCATAATGCCCCTTTCCGCCCAGCCCGCTGCCAGCTTTCGGAAGACTTCTTCCAGCACAGCTGTGAATAGTTTCGGAGACAGCGGGTCGCCTTGCTTAACTCCTTTCTCTATCTGGAAGGACGGTCCTGTCATGGAACTGACCTTAATCGCTGCAGTGCTGTTCATATAAATAATTTTTAGAAGATTGATGTAAGTGGTGTCTATGTCTTGATTTTGCAGGGCGTTAAAAATTGAGCTATGGGTGATACTATCAAAAGCTTTTGAATAGTCCACAAAGGCGATATAAAGTGGGAGCTGGAATTCTAGGTGTTTCTCGATAATTTGGTTGATGGAGTGAAGGTGGTCAATAGTAGAGAGGCCGCGGCGAAATCCGGCCTGTTCGACTTCTACGACTTCTATTACCTGAAGTCTAATTAAACTTGTTTCAAATGAATATTATTTAAAATTAAACAAATATCAACTTTATTTTAATGATAGTTAAGTTGATTTCACAGTGACTAGCACTGTTGAAAAAGTTATAAAAATGTTTGAAGTTGTAGCGTAAATTGAACTTTGTGTGGAATTTAAAGTTATTTTTCCTGAAACTCATATTTGTTTACATTTTTGCCATATAAATCGCGAATGCAGATTACATTATCATCACGCCCTACCAACGGCACACATCAAAGCTTCGGGCTACCTACTATGAATTTTCTAAATCGAACTCCAATAACTCTCAGGGCCCTAATTCACTATGATTACTTCGAAACCACGTCAATTCCTTAGCTAATCCTGCCAATCTCGCGTTGATTTCGCGCGATTTCGTTAATTGTGTCATAGAGAATTACGGCCCAGGGCCGTCTTGGTAATCTTGTCTCCAACCCACCTGGGTCTAGTACCAAACGTGCCAGTAGGCTATCTGGGAATTTGCCTAAACCAACATAGCTTAATGAAGCAAAGCCTACAAAGGACAAAATGCTTTAATGGCCATTGCATAGGTAGGTCCCATTGTTGATTGAGCAAATCTTTGCTCGTATGTCACCTCTGATCTTTGCTTTGTAATTAGCACCTTTATTGCAACTTCAAGTTGTTTGTTTTCGTGTGATTTTTATCCAAATTCTAAAAATAAACATGCAGTAATGGTTTTTCCGCATCATGTTAGGCGTATTTTAATAAAACCGGTCTTTCGAAGTGAAGAGAATTCGTCAATTTTAAAAATGTTAATGTAACAAATGTTTTTGGTTCTACTAGTAATTTTAAAAACTGAGGAAGAATCATAGTAATTGAAAAGGAACATCATGTAAATTTCTCACTTTCGATAAAAAAAATTGTATCTTGCACTAATGTTAGGAAGATATAAAAAGAGCTTGTCGAAAAAAAGTTATACATTTTTAAAGATGTCCCCGAAGAATTTCCCCAAAAAGTAAAAAATATATTCAAATCTCCTAAGCTATCAAAAATCGCGAAATATCATGAGGTATTTTCGGATATCCTAGGTATGAGGAATCTATTTTTTTTTAATTGGCGTCACTATTTGGACCAACCTGTATATAAGTTAAACCAAAAGTAACTCACGTTATTTCAAACACGCGTCTGATCTCTGGGGCACAGGGGTCACGCTTGCAGAACAGCTCAGGACCATTGGCACGGATGGTAAAGAACAGGTCGATGGTGCGCTTGGCCCGCTCCATACTAAAACGGCAGCTCGTCAGGAAACGAAGGAGGAGTATGTCATCTGGAAAGATATAAATCATTCAACTATAGAGCTATTTAATTTTAATTAGGCAGATTTTGAAACCACAATAATGAATGATACTCCTTCTGCAGAGCTGTCATTTGTAGATCATTGATAGTCGTCACGTCATGGGTAGTCAGAACCAGAAGCTCAAAAGTCTGACACCTAGTCTAAACTGCAAGCAGTATCGAGTTACCCAGTAACTAAGGGTTATGGAGGTCAGAAAGGCAGTCAGACTGGGATTCAGCAGCATCCGGTTAGACTGGAAGCCGACCCAAACATAGTTGGTAAAAGGCTAGGCAGAAGAAACCTGCTTATCAAGTCCTATTAATTCTCATACAGAGAAAACACGTGTATTGATCAACCACAAGAAACCTAATCCCTAATTATTGTAGATACGTAACCATGTAATGGCGAACACGATTATCTTCTTGCTTGGGTTTACCCTACAAATCACAGTCACATTATTGGGGCTGTGATCAAATCTTAAATTGATGGGAAACACCTAAACGAAAGATAATTGCAGAATGGAAAATGCCAATGGATTGTTTACGTCACGAAATACAGACTCGGCTTCCATTTTTTTTGCGTCTGAGCCGGTCGGCTTAGTGACTTTTTAATTTCTTGCTTCTCTATAAAAAACCACTTCTTTAAATGCTTATTCACTTTTTCGGAAAACATAGTAACCTTGGTCAATATATTCTGCTGGTGGAGTCGTAAAGTGCTAAATAACTTAAAGTCACGATATTCCAAACTTCTCAAGCTTATCGTCGACAATTAGTATGGTAATGAAATAACTACTGCAGTGCAAAAGTAAATATAGACAGTCACACTTCGTATATTCTAAGTAAATATTTATCAGCGAAGTTGAAAAACCACGACTAAAGGTGTGAATTTTGTATGTACATATATACTCGAAGACCTAGACAATACACTACATGAGAGCAGTAAAAAGAGATAAGGAGTAAGTCGTCGGATATAGTCGAATAGTTTAGTAAGAAACCGATGGATGTTTTGGAATTTAATTTAGGACTGATTTTTTCAACGCCAGATAATTTTATCCGAAGAATAATTTTGAATTTTTGACGGTTAATCCATACAGAATCTATCAGATGTCAATTTTATTCCATGAATAAGAATTATCTGTCGATTGAAAAATCAGCCCTTAGTTAGATAAATTATCTGTTTGGTTTCTATCAATAAAATGAAATTTTATCTCATTCGAAAACATCCAACGGTTTCTTAGTAAAGTTCCTTTGGTGACCGTACATGTTTTAATACTGTTTAGGACGATCTTAAGGTCAGCTTGTCTGTTATGGTATGGAATATGTATGATGTACCAATGATATATAATAGAAGCCCACAATGTACCAGAATGGAGTATATATGTACAGTCAACAACAGAGATAAGTATGCAGGATCGTCGAATATAGTTGAAGTTTAGTAAAGAACCGATGAATGTTCTCGAATAAAATTTAATTTTATTAATAGAAAAAACAAACAGCTCATTTATCAAATTAAATTTCAGTCGAAAACATCCATTAGCTTCTTAATAAACTTCATGAAAGTATATCCGACGATCCTGCATACTTATTTCTTTTGTTGACTGTACATTATTGCGCAAACACTGACATTTTCGAGAATATTGCTATAAGTAGTCTTGTCCGTCTGGTTGCAAGTATGGATGGGACCTTGAGGACCTGAATTAATGCCGAGAGAAAGAGTACCTAAAAGTATATCTACTATTTATATTATACCTAAATAAAAATCAACTCGACCGATTTGGCTGATTCTTTTTTTGTTATGCCCGTGATTGTCAGGACAACAGGTTTGTATGGAAGATTTTCCTTTTTTGGAAATCCACCGGAACAGACAAAGCACAGACTTTTCGTCAGTTATTAAAACGAAACATTTGTTGTACCATACATTTTGACTGCGTAGGTTAGGTATTACACTTTTCTATGTAACAGCAGATTTTTTTTTTTTGATAACCGACGGCAAGTTTTTACACTGGGTGTGCAGATGTCTCTGCCACCCTGTATTATCTAATTTTCTATTTTATATATTTCATTTCAATGATCCGATCAAATAAAAACTAACAGAATGATGTTCTATCGAAGCCATTCGCTATTAAATTAATCTTTCGATAGTTTGGTGTTTGGAGTTCATGTCGACACGTTGTGCTTGAGAATACCGTTCTAAGAACCACTTACCCTACCTACTCATCATGGGAGAAAGTGTAAACCATACACAACATTACATTTTGATCTACGATACGATTTGTCATGTGTATTTCAAGTAAGTGTCTCTAACAGTAAATACGTTAACGGACGGATAGTACTTTATTATTTTTTATAAGACCGTAGTCCGACAGCAGAGCAAAATCCTCTCTTCTCCCTTCTTCTCCTCTCCGAATACGGCCAACAGCTGGAAGTCTACTCCCAAAACACGAAGTTCGTAGTTTCAGCCGAAGTTACGGACGTTTACAACTTCGTACGACTAACGGACATAAAGTGCGGTTTCCGAAAACAACATAATATGACAGTTGTCCCTACGCCAGATGTGTTTTTGTCTGTCTGAAAAATTTAATTTGACACTTGATTTGACGGATCAACTGATTTTGGACGGTCCCGCATCTTCGTTGACGGACTTAGAGAGTAGACCTTCTGCTAAGAACTAGTTAAGAGGGCATAGACAAATAGAAATCGCTTTCAAAGCATTTCGGATTTCTACAACGACATTCTATAGGATTGACTCATATAAGCTTGTCGGTGCTATGTCAATTCAATTCAGTTTTATTTATTTAAATTTTTGAATTTTCCATAATCGTTATTACTGATAGAATGTCACTTTGTCAGCCCTCAGCTCATCCCGCCATCTGCGTCTGGTTCTGACTCGATGTCGCTTGTCATTCAGTGTGACCCATTGGGTCCTGCGTGAGTTTGGCCCAAGTGATAATTGGTCTAAAAAAACATTCCCGAGATTATATCATTATGTTAATGACCTACGTATAAGATAATCAATGAACGGCTTCATATTAATGTCTTGTGAAGCGATTAACCTCTTAATTACCGCTAATGAGACACAATTGATTAGCTATTGTAATGGGCCGATATCGGCCCGCGCCGGAACAGAGTACTTAACTATCAAAAAACCGGTCAAGACCAATTATTGTTAAATGTTGTTTTAATCATAGAGAACGAATGCTGTACGTACGTTCAAAATGACATGTATGGCAATTCAGAAGCTCCAAATCTCGTTGCAGACTGAATTAAAGACAATGAGTGCCTATTTGCCTCATGCCAACAAACCAAAAGACGCCTAACATTGAAGCCTACACAAAGTTAAATCAGTAACAAACGCTGACCTGCATTGACTACTAATAACCTGACAAATGACGTCATATGTCTGACAAAGCATGCGTCTACGCAACATCGGAGTTGCCTCATTCGTGTTCATAACAATAATTTTGACTGGTAATCTTCACGCAAGGGTCAACGACACCGGTCTATTGAATTCAAAGCAACTTTTACTTTTATTGTTACGAAAAAAATGTATGCTGCCGTGACAGCAGATAGTCTGTATGTCAAGAAATACAGGGTGTCCCGTAATTAATGGATAACCTCTTAAGGGGTCGTTACACTTATATTATGAACAACTTTTACTACGGGACCAAACATGATATCGCGAAAAAAAATCCGCTGCTCCCTACACTTATGTTCGCATAACTCGTCAAAATATAGGAAACAGCTGATTCTTGTTTCGCGATTTCAGGTTAAATATCCATTTGTTTTTGTGTTTATTTCATATGTAGTTATACTTAGTCTTTTAATTACTAACAAATTTTTTCTCCAAAAAATAAACTCCTGTATTTAATACATGCTATTATAAAATACTTAAATTTCATGATGCGCTTCACTTGGCCAAGGATAGACAGAGATGGCGAAACATCGTCAGGGAAAAATTGTTTTCAAGGGAGGATCACGACCCTCAGTAATGAGGAGTACGACTTGAGGAGGAGGAGAATATAAAATACATTAACAATTAACAGATTTTTATTTTATTTATTGAGTAACTCTTCCATTTCATCTGACATAGCTGCCTAATGTTCAATTAGTAAATTAGTTACTTGGCATTCAAATCAATTGTTTACGTCACTAAACATTAGTAAAAGAGAATTTAAAAAATTAAGAAAATAATAAACAATACGCTAAAGATTAATTGTCGTTTCGAAAGAAATTATACCGTTAAATCCGTTATCTATACTTATAATAAATCTGTAGAGAGGTCAATTCTGTACATGAAATATATTTTCAAAATAACTATCAGGGGATGATTAGTGATCGATACTGATGCCAAAAATGCAATCAGTAAAATTTTTGTCTGTCTGTCTGTCTGTCTGTCTGTCTGTCTGTCTGTCTGTCTGTCTGTCTGTCTGTATGTTCCTTATAGAAACAAAAACTACTGGACGGATTTTAACGAAACTTGGTACAATTATTGTTCATACTCCTGGGCAGGTTATAGTATACTTTTCATCACGCTACAATCAATAGGAGCAGAGTAGTGAAGGGAAATGTTGGGAAAACGGGAGAAGTTACTCCATTTTTTAAGCTTCCGTCGCGTGTGCAGCCTTAATAGTTAAAGTTACATAGAAATCATGTATGACGGAAATATTCTACATAAAATTGTCTAAAAAATATCCCGCAACAGCATATGTCTATCTTTTGTGGTTGACTCACAATAACACGTGTAACTCCTGATAGCTTAGCAGTTCGGAGCATTCTGATTATATTTGTTTACTCTTACGTTTATAATACTCTCACTCATCCCTAATTTAAAAAAGTTAACATTATTACCTATTCAATAAAAAAATAATCCATAGAAATCGGTATAGAAACACCAAAGTTATACATGAAATAAGCCATCGCGCCGTCGCACGTGAATACTGAAGGAATAAGGATTATTTTTGTGTAACGGTTGCCGCGCTCGACACGGGTCGCGGCGGCGGCGGTAGGGTATAAAAAGGCGGGAGGTCCGAGAGCGAGCTTCTCAGCTTCATTCACTATTTGGCTGTTGATGCGTTCAGAGCGTTCGACCTTATTGACAGACAATAATTGATATTGAGAAACCGTGCTTATCAGCGCGACTTTTAGTCTTTAAATAGTTTATTTGAATTTCTTTTGTTGTTATTTTGTAAAATAGGTATGAGTTGTTTTGGTAGTGTTTTAATATTCGTTCAAATTAAAAA
This sequence comes from Amphipoea lucens, assembly GCA_947508005.1. Lineage (NCBI taxonomy): Eukaryota > Metazoa > Arthropoda > Insecta > Lepidoptera > Noctuidae > Amphipoea > Amphipoea lucens. The sequence goes on from OX382371.1 coordinate 7,950,683, forward strand.
TTATTAAGCGTAGGTACTTTTATTAATTAAAGTAGTTATAAGTATCTATTTTTAAGTGAAGTAGGTATAGGTAGATAGTATTGCACAGGCGTTTTAGCTTTATTTTCATTTCTTTTTTGTTGTGAGTTATATATATTTCTGGTTATAATTCTATAAGAATATTTTAGTTTAAATAGTCACTTAGATTTTAAGTGTAAGGTAGCTAAAGTTAGGACCACGTATTAGTTGTTTTGGTAGTGTTTAAATATTCGTTCAAATTAGAAATTATTAAGCGTAGGTACTTTTATTGTTTAAAGTAGTTATAGGTATTTATTTTGAAATTTTACACAATGGTTCCCTTAATAATGTAGACAAGGAATTAGGAAGGATTTTTTTAAATTCAACCCCTAAGGGAGTTAAATAGGGGATTAAAGTTTGTATGAAAGTCCGTCAGTTATAAAGTTAGGATCTTCAAATTTTGGGTTTATTCTGACGACTAAAAATTAATTTATACGTGTCTCAGCGTTTTTGATAATTCCAACCCCAAAGGGTTAAAAAGGGGGATGAAGTTGTGTATGAAAGTCCGTCAGTTTAAAAGTTAGGGTCTTCAAATTTTGTATTTAGGCTAACGATTGAAAATTAATTTATACGTGTCTCAGTGTTTTTGATAATTTCTCCCCCAAAGGGGTATGAACGAACTGACTGAAATATCAACGCACAGTCTAAACCGCTTGTCCTAGGGACATGAGTTTTGGAGGTTGTGTTCTTTGTGCAGAGTATGGATCGAATAAGAAGGGGTTTTTGAAAATTCAACCTTTAAGGGGGTGAAAAGGGGGGATTTTGTTTGTATGAAAAATCTTATTTATTGAGTTAATAACCTTGAAACTTGGCACGAATACTTATCTAAGTAAATTATGAAGTTTGGAATTTTTCGTTTTTCTAAAATACCCCCTAAAGAGGCGGGTGTTAAAATTTGTATGGAAGAATTTTAACGCCCTGTCCGATTAACTTGAAACTCAGTATTTATACTAAGGACTAAAAATAATTAATAACGTGTATCAGGGTTTTTCGAAAATCTACCCCTAACTGTATGAATAGAGGTAGTTAATTTTAAAGGGGAGGATTTTACTGCGTGGCTTGATTAGCTCGAAAATTGGTATAAATAAACTTTGAGTCAAGTTATGAACACATCTTAAACGATTTTTCTAAATTCTACCCCTGTGGGGGTGAAAAGCGGGGATAGTTTCTTTGAATTGAATTGGCCCGAATACTTACTTATTTAAGTTAATTATAAAGATCATACCAACATACATTTTCGAAACTTTTAGAGGAAAGTACGAATTTCACGCGGACGAAGTCGCGGGCAGAAGCTAGTTACAATATAAAAGTTTATAATTTACAAACTCAAAGAGAAGGGAACCATTTAAATAAATCTTGTTATTATGTGTAATACCAAAGTAGGTCTATATTACTTTCTTTTGCAATTGTAATAATGTAGGAAACATTACGCATAATTGATTAAAGTAGTAATTTTATTTACACCGATAATCTTAGTTTGTTTGGAAGAACTTCCTCGGCTCATACTCGAATCACTTTTGAAATGCATTTCTGAGGCCGTTGCTATGGCGATGGCGTCCCGAGTCAAGTACGAGTCAAGGAAGTTCGAAATATTAGTGTCTGTCTTGCAATTGCAAACTTTAGGCTCATGAGTTTGCGAGCTTAATCAACAATTAAAACTATTTTTTGGGATCCCTAAGAATATTTTGAACATTCTCATCACCAATGGAATACCACCAACTGTGTGCTAGCGTATCTACTACGTAAGGTTAGGTTAACCTTTTAACCGCTCAGGTACGCCGGATTAATCTGACAAATATTTTCTTGTCCATTTCACCAGGGTCGTAGGTATATTTACGACCAAATACAACAGCTCGTTTAACCGGTCAAGCAGCGCGCCTCGCCCATTGGCGACGAAACAATAGAAAATCAATTGTGTCTCATTAGCGGAGCTTGACAGATTAATCTGCTTTTTAATTTAATTACGCTGTATTCTATCATTCTACCTATTTATTTTTCGATTTTTTTTTCGGGCACTGTGGGCACGACAACTGATATGAAGTCGGGCAGATAAAAGGCAACAGACTATTCTGTTGTTAACCTAACCTAACCTTACTTAGTTCTAGGGGTTCAATGCTGCGAATACTGGCGATGTGAACGCACGTCTATCTAAAACTACGTGATAGATTATTGCTCCAATAACACTTTGGCAATTATGTACATGCCTATAACCCAGTTTTCGAAGTACTACCTAGACCTAATGTGGCGTAACTGTTGAATCTATAAGTCTAAACCGGGAGGCTGTTCGAATAAATTGTGCAATGATTTCGGAACTAGTTTGAGCGTAATCCGCCAAGTAAACTGTCATTTGAGAAAAATATAAATTAGTAGCTTTTGGGCGCGGCTTCGCCTGCGTGGATATCGGAAAATATCCTACAGGAAAATACAACCGGGAGTAAAAGTATCCTTTTTGTTAACTATCTGTGTGCTTGAGTAACAAACATACAAACTTTCATATTTATAATATTAGTAGGACCTACGTATTGTTTTGTTCGTTGATGTCTTTTGTTAGAAAAGTACATAACCATTTTGAGAGCCGTGATGATGAATTTATTTACACAAAGTAAAGCGCCTGCCTGGATTCGAATGTTCGAAACTACCAACTTCAAATCGGGGCCGTTACCATTGGGCCGCCGCTGCTCTACCACTGGAGGAACGCTCATTTACATCGTGAGGAAACCAGAATGTCCTAGAACCAAAAATTCGTAGACATGGCACCTACCAACCCGCACTGGCAAATTTTTTTTAGGGTGTTCTACCCATGAATATGAACAACTTTCACTATGGGATCATTGACACTGAAATCACGAAAAAAAATCAGCTGTTTCATACATTTTGGTCAAGTTGGTATTGAACTTTTGTATGAAACAGCAGATTTTTTTTTCGTGATTTCAGTGTTGGTCCCATAGTGAAAGTTGTTCATATCCCTTGTCAACATTTGAAACCGGTAAAAAAAAATCATCCGGCAGACCGATCATGCTAAAACATAATTGCCTACGAAATGATTTGATATATTTTTTATCTGTTTCAAGGAAATTGGCTTGTATCATGTTTATGCGTGATGGAATCTGTATGTATGAAGGTCGATACATTGAGTAACAGAGTTAAAAAGTTTCTTCAAGATACAATTTATACTCGATGCAATATTTACCTAAATTCTCAAGATATTTTCTGTTGAGCAAGCTTCCAATCGGCAATTGAAACGTACAGACGCCAGCACATCAACCTACCCGAAACTGTCAAATTTTCCCAATCAACTTTGAACCTTATGTTTTAGTGATAAAGTTGAAAATCTATTAAAGAAATTTGACAGATTGTAGTAGGTTGATGTGCTGGCGTCTGTACCAACGTGCTGCTGAGCAAACTGATTATGACACAAGTATCGAGATCGTACCGAACGTCATGTATCTTAGGACTTAAATTACATGTATGATGAATACATAGTTTATTTTAGTTGGAGATAGACATGGACGCAATATGTAAAGAACTAGGAAGTTAATTTTAAAAGGTTCAGTTTGATTGCCCAAGACAGGGGTTACCGATCTTATTTATAATAAGCCTTTACATGTCGTATTTTGCGACTCCCTTGTAAAAGAAAATTTATAGACAAGACCTGCATGCTCTAGAATCCAGAGTCTAGCAGCTAGATTAATTAAAATAATCCTGCTAGACTCTAGATTGATTATTTTATATAAAGAAAACTCTAAAGAATATAGAATCTCACTGACTTTTATTTACTTACTAAAAATATTATTTACTAGGCTAGAAAAAAACAGAAGGTACAATTAATGAGACGGATGAGCTTGCTTTTCTGAGCATAACTTCTCAAATCGGGGCTGAAGTTTTGAAATAGCTACCTTCAATTTTTTTTTTCTAAATTGATTTGTGATCTCTATTTTGATATTACTGCAAGTGCAGAAAAGCCAGTTTCAAACAGGTACGACGTTGCAAAATGTAATAAAATCTTCATAGCTGTAGTGCTGACTTTCATTACATCGTGTGTCTGGTGACGTAAGCATACCGGTTCGCGAGGCATCTCGACGCACAATTAGGGAACTCCTGGCCTAAGAGACAGATGTTCGAAATTAACTAGCAAAATTCTTCTACGTGCAACCAAGTGGAAGCCTTTCGCCCGCAGCTTCGCCTTCTTGGTGGTCAGAAATTATGCCACGAAAACGCACCCCGGGATAAAATTATCCTATGTCCTAATACAGGTCATGGTCTGTCCGTGTGTCTATCCAAATCCATGCAGCCGTTAAGGCGTGAAAAGGTAACAAACAATTTTTTTTGGGTATTGTACTTTTCTTTTTACCGGCATGTCCTAGAACCAAAAATTCGAAGACGTGTGACATCTGCCAACCCGCACTGGGCCCGCGTGGTGGATTACGGCCCACTCCTTCTCATTGTGGGGAGGCCTGTGTGCCAGTAGTGGGAACATTATAGGCTGATTATATATGTATGTATGTACTTTTCTATGAAACAGCTGTTTTGTTTTGATAACCGAGGATAACTTTATACGCTAGGAGGCCTAGGATCATGTGCTGAATTCATGGTTATAGTTTACGGGTCGATGTCCCTGTCACCTGTATTGGTATGGATTCTAATCTAAGTCATGGAATATTGAGTGTTCCCTTACCGACGTCATGAGGCAGATGAGGCTGCTTGCAGAGCCAGTCCTTGATGGTAGCCAGTTCTCTGTTGGTGTCTACTTCAGGCATGTTTCTGTGAAAGAAGAACACGTACTTTGAACAGATTGAACACAAATTTATCTCTTTGGAAGTAGAAAAATAAATAAATAAAAATCTTCATTGCCAGACCACATGAACCATAAAAAAACACAATACAAAAAAAGAATATAATTAAAATGGCATACATAAACTATTTCCTCTCTTGCACAAATTGCATAATAATTGATGAGATGTAGGTATACCTATTATAAACATTTGTTATCAGCCTATTTTTGAGAGGCCTCAAGTCCTTTCAGAAGTTCGGTACATAAACATAAACCCACTTAGTAATTAACGCGGAATCAAGTTACAACCAGTATTACCAGTTCCATACATTTTTCGAGGTTTAGCATAACTTTAGATATTCTGGTTTTATTAGTAAGAGCACAGAATATACAAAGTGTAAAAAAATTTACCTTAAAAACTTTAAGAGGTGCTTTAGACCATCGAACTGAACAACTTTCACTATGGGACCAACTCTGAAATCACGAAAAAAAAATGAGCTGTTTCATACATTTTGGCCGAGTAGGTATTGAACTTTTGTATGAAACAGCTGATTTTTTTTTCGTGATTTCGGAGTTGGTCCCATAGTGAAAGTTGTTCAGTTCGATGGTCTAAAGCACCTCTTAAAGTTTTTAAGGTTAATTTTTTTACACCTTATATAATAGTATTAGACGTAGTATGAGGGATAATTAGATATTATTATTATACCTACATTTATGTTCAGGCTCGCAAATAATAAGTCCTAAAGGCGAAATGTGGGTGTAGGTACTGTGAGAGTAAATTAAACAAACAGTTTTTCATATAACATCCATAAATAATCCTAGAATGGATTTGCGTTTTTTACATTTATATATTTTTCATCTTCTCTCTTCCCGCTTGTCAGCTAGGCCGACGCGACCACTACTTGTTTTTGATTCCAATCTTATAACAAATTAATTTTTGTCTCGTGTTTGTGCCATCTATGTATATAAGGTCTATCTATTCATACACGAAATATCCGAAGGGGTCATTGTACTCATCATTATGAACAACTTTTACTATAGGACAAATCGTGATATCGCAAAAAAAGTCTTTCCGTACATTTTGACGAGTTATGCGAACATAAATGTAGGGAACAGCAGATTTTTTTTTCGCGATTTCAGGTTTGGTCCCATAGTAAAAGTTGTTCGTAATGATGAATACAATGACCCCTTAAGAGATTTCGTGTATGAATAGATAGGCCTTATTTATAATCGACTCGTGGCTATAAACAGGTGTGATGCCATGTTATGTTACTTATCTTCCACAAATAGTACCTATCTCACTGCACCATCGCATTAATCGTGCCATAATAGATGGAAACAATGGCTGCGAACGTCACTGCACTTCGAACAACTGATTTTCTCAGAACAATTGATTGGACATTACTTGTCCACCCTCAACTCGCAAATGTGGATCGTATCCAACTGTTCTACATAAATATAAATACAATAGATCAGGATGTGTTGTATATGGAACTTTTGGAAAACATGACTGGAATAAAGGTAGAGATAGGGTCTGTGGGGAAACAAGAACCTATTAATAGGAAAGTATGATTATGTTCGCATGGCTCGTCAAAATTTAGGGAACAGCTGTTTATTTTTCGCGATTTCATGTTTGGTCCCATATTAAAAGTTGTTCATAATGATGAACAACTTTTAAAACGGTGATTAAAATTTCACCCTGTATAACAGTAGATATGGAATACAAACAACAATTTAATTTCATTTTCAGCCTTCGTTTGTAATTCCGAACATGCATGCGAGCATCAAGACCTTCATTTTTTTGCAATGAGTAACTAATCAATTTATATTCATTACATGCAGCTACATAATTATTTTATATTTTTACGCAACAGCCAAAGTCAGGGCCAAATACGTAAATTCAGTCATTTAGTATCAAGTTTCGATGTTATCGTCTTAGTTTACGGAAATAACCTTGGTATTAATCAAAGTTATTAACACCTGCTAAAATATGCAAATACCTACTTGTGACTGAAGAATTTGCGGAATAGGTACCTAATACTAATAGAACTTGTTTTCCGACAAACCCGTTTTTTGACTTGACCTGCGACCGCTTGGTGTTTCAATCCAATCGATTGCGTTCGGATTTGCACCAATTTGTCTGACACCTCCCAGGATGTTTGTTCGTTTATATACAGGATGTTACGGAAACGGTATATCAATACAAACGGGTTGAAGAGTGTATCTGGTCTAGAATCTCTGTACAAAATTTCAGCTCAAAAGCATTAACTTCGAAAATGCTTAATATTTTTTTTATTTCGACATCACGGCGCTGCACTGGCGCGCGGCGGCGTGATGTGCACACGCACATCACACACTAGGCGCACAGACACACTACAGATAATGGATAATGACCCTCGTAGTGCGGTGACACGTTTGTTATGATTTCAATTTAATAAAGTAACGACATAAAAAAATATTAAGCATTTTCAAAGTTACTGCTTTTGAGCTGAAATTTTGTACAGAGATTCTAGACCAGATACACTCTTCAACCCGTTTGTATTGACATAGGTACCCTTTCCGTAACAGCCTGTATGTCGTCACTCATCGGAGATTTTCAGTGTCCCCCCCAACAGGTAATTAAATCATAATTAGGGCAAAATTGCTCATTGTTTTGAGAAGAAAATCAACGGGTATCATTTAAGCTATCACCAATTTAATTAGTTTTGTTTTTCTTAAATAATAGGGTTTGTCCTCCAAATAGTAGATCTGTCACCAAAATGTAGTCACCAAACAATGCAAGTGACCTAACCAAACCGAACCTCGGGGTGCCCTTCGCTCGCTCTTGCATCCTATGTCGACGGAGCCCCGCTTCGCGGGGCCCCTATTTCTGTGTAAAGGGTTTAAAGTAACCTAACCAAACCGAACCTCGGGGTGCCCTTCGCTCGTTCTTGCATCCTATGTCGACGGAGCCCCGCTATCTGAGAACGAAAATATTTCGTGGCGATAGATCTATTTATTAGGTGATACAAATATTTCGTGGCGATAGATCTATTTATTAGGTGATACAACTTGATGACAAATATAAATTTTGGTGATAGAAAATATAGTTCCCAAAATCAACAGACCATGCCAGTCAAGTACAAAAACAAGTCAAGTGCGAGTCGGATTCCCGCACCGAGGCCGCGAGGGCTCAACTACAAATACAAATAGGTAGGTAACAACATATTCACGATTTTCGGATTTCATCCTTTACTTGTGGTACATGACATTGCTTCTTGCCAAATTTCATAATTCTAGGTCAACGGGAAGTAGGTACCCTTTATTTTTTGATTTCGGAACACAAAAGGCCCGAATCTTTTGATTGCGTTGACTTCGAAGTTTGATTTTTTCACTGCTTCAAGGGATTGCAGCCCTTTTTTATATGTATGGGAAATCATCAAATGACCCCTCCCGCTCTGGGTGGAGCGGAAGGGAGTGTCAGACTCTTACTGACTAAAACCCATCCGTGTTCCTTCCTTAGCCCTTTATGTTCCGGGGTAGCGGTAACCCTTTCGGACAATCCCGCACCCCCGGCAGGCTTCGGCCCTGACAGGCCCCTTCCTTTATGCTGACATCTCTTTGAGGCGCACGTGGAACACGTACGCGCCGGAGTATTTGATATTAATTTCAACCTGATGATTCCACGTGTTCCTGAGAAAAAGGATCTTGACTGACGGACAGACAGACGATACTCCACTGCTCGATACATACCTATTTACTTATATTTATGTACTTGATATAATTTTCTACATATAATCGGCAGGTACAGGTAACAGACCCATGGCCTCATACCAGCACGCAGTGGAATCAAGTTCACAAAAGATTAATAGCTGGCATTGTGTTTTACGTGAGGCCTTGTATGCGACGCGAATGCAAAGATATCATAATTTAACGTTACTAAGCATCGCTTGATCTAGAAGACTAACTTAGACATGATTTAAATTCATATAATTGAGGTTCTATGGTAAAAAGAATCAGCCAGTTTGATGCAGACTTCTACTGATTTACAAAATACTATATTTATATCGAAGTTTTCAGAGAAGTTTTATTAGAGAGACTAGATTCTGCCCGCGGCTTTTCTTGCTTCCCCGACCCACCGCGTTGCATTACATCGCCTGCCCGCGCTATTTGTACTTCGTTTTCGCTAGGCGCTCTTTCTTACCTTTTTTCTTTTACCTTTTTCAACTTTTTGCATGGCTATATCTCCGAAATGGTGATTCTTAGGAAAAAAGAGCAAAAACAATTTTTATAGATAATTGCATGATAAACAATTTTGTCTCACATATTTTTATGATAAAACTTACCGTTTAGCTGAAAAATGCGAAAAACCGACTTTTGCAAAATTTGACCTTGAATATTATTTTTTGCACACGTCGGATCGATGGGGATTTTTGACAATTTATTTTTTATGGTGTTCCTAACATTTATACTAATTTTCAGCTTTATGCGAATTAATTTAACCTTGAATAACTAACTAACTTAATATTAATACTAATATAATATTAACTTTGACCGGGCTAAATTATCTGTGGAAATTAATTGCCCAAACCGAAGCCTTACTTTTAATATAATAAATGTCCGTCCGTCCGTCCGTCTTTTAATATAATAAATCGATTGGCACTGAACGAGACACAATAGAAGTTTTATTGTTATATTACGTCTGTGGGCGTTTAAAGTCCCATAAAGTGTTAGTTTAGACCACGAAAATAAAATTCTAGATAGGTTATATTACCTACAAATATTTGCAGGTAAATTTTAGTTACTCTACAACAAACCATCAAGGAAAATCCTCCATATATGCAAGTCAAAACCAAAATAACGACCTTGACAGTCGCTTTGATATGAAAAATTGAAAGAACGCTTATTGAGATGAAGAAACTAAGTAGGTACTATACCTACTTATTTCGTTTTTGTACCTACGAAATCAAAAGTTTCCATTGAACTTTTAAAAATCGAAGTTATTAAACAATTTACGAGAAAACGAGAAATTACCACACACTTTTGAATTGTCAAGGGGTCAGTCAGTCAGAAGGATGAAGCTAGCTGCCCATTCCAAAGCGTAGGTACCTATGGAGAAGAACGGACAAGAAACTCCATGGACACTCTTTTAAATCAAAATAATATGATTACAAAGTCTTGGTTAAATCATTCATGTTAAAAGTTATACATGTGAGAACGATGCAGAACGTTAAAAGCGTCCAAAATGACCAGACGAAAAAAAAAAAATTCAAATATTAAAAATTAAAATAAGCCATGGCAAAAAAGATAGGACCAGTCCCTACTGACGGCGCCCGTTCACGAACATGACGCATGTATTAGCACCATTCAGCTCATCCATTTTGAAGGGAGCTAAATAATCCAACACATGCGCCACCATCAGCGAGACAGCGAGACTTATGCCTCTGGGTACCTTTACAAAACCAGTTTGTAAGTTGACTCAGCGTGTATGTGGGTTGTATGGGTGCAAGAGGTTACTGTCCCAATATCTTCAGACGATAACGTCGTTAATTACTTGAAAGTATTGCTAACTGGTTGTGTTGTCATTTTACTCTGTGGACACAAGGCTAAACCACTGTCTACCTTCATGCTGATGTATCGTATGCACTTATATCCTTGAGATAGCGAACTTACACATTTAAAGGTTCCCCGAAACAGGTAATTACACGGTTGTCTGGCTTTATACGATTACACCACCAATATTAACTTTATTTAACTCATGCTCTATCATCATATGGGTCGAAATACGTTCACTGCTGGACATAGGCCTCATCCAGTGTCGCCACATCGACTAATTCTGTATTTCTCGCATCCAGAGAGAAATATGCTTGAATTAAATACTGCTTGGGAAGGTCAAGAGATTAGGCGGGTAGGTAAGTTTTGGATGTAACATCAGTAGAAAAAACAAGTGAGAAAACAATAGATACTTACTCCAACACCAAAAATCAAAATAGTAACTGCTATAAAATTTCTCAAACTCAAAGCATTTATTTCAATTAAACCAATTACAGGCACTTTCGAATTATCAAGGATTCGATAAGTCAGAAAGATGAAGCTAATTGCCCATTCCAAAGCGTAGTACTAAGTTTCCTATAAAGAAGAACGGGCAAGAATCTCCACGGACACTCTTCTTTCCTTTAATTAAAGGCCCCAGGAACTTTAGGTCTACAATTTACAAAACACGATTGTTTTTCATCGCAAAGATGCATCAGAAATTAAGATAATAAAAAACCAAGTATTTTTATTATCTAAATAACCTTAATAAGTTCTACGTGAATACCTTGGGTTATCCTTACTTTGAACCAGATCAGTTTTGCATGCATTTGTAAAAAAGTTAGATTCTGATTGCATAACAAATGCCTAATTTAACGTTGATACCTTAAATAATATAATCAAATCTAGTTTTAGATAATGGATTATGTAACCTCCTACTGCAAGATTTGGCCCCGAAATTAAGCAACATTTTAAGGTCAACATACCTAGTCTAAAACTAAAAAAGCCTGGGACTAAATTATCATTATGATGAGTCACAAACCGTTATAAACAAAAATATTTTTACTAATGCTGCCTATAAAAGAAGTTTACCTTACGCAAGAAGACGAAAACCTTACCTTTGGAAGACGTTTACCTTTTGCAATTTTGCAAAATAACCCCCTTCATTAATGAAAGTTGCCTAAAGTAATGATTTAGGTTAATAATTTGTTTTAGAATTATGTGATACACTTACGTAACTACATAGTTATGGCGATTGTGAAAAATATTTTTCATTCTTGACATGAACAATATTTTTTTATTTTTTATAAGTTATAACTTAAACTACTCATGGCTATAACTGTCGAAAAGTTTGACTAAGATTATATTAAACTTGTTATATTTTACAGTATCCAACAACCAATGGAATCTCGGCGAAGTTTACTATGTCAGTGTCGTTCAAAGACCTTTCTCCATTCAGTATTATCAATACTAACTAAATAACGGGTATAACGCAACAAACAAGTCACGAACTACGAGTAAAAAGGTTCGACAGCACATCATTACAACCGCTGTGAGTTTCTTAAGAGGCAACAACTAAAATAATGCTTATTCTAACATCCGAAGCGAAGGTAACTGATTTCGCATTGAACGGAATAGTTAAACCAAGGTCTAAACCTTTAATAAAACGAGAGTTTACTTGAGAAATAGGTTTTTTTTTTTTATTGTTGAAAGGGCCCGCTCTTGACATCGATCACACCTGATGGAAAGCGATGGAAGAGGTCTATGATAGAACGAGCGTGCCCGTCATATTTGACAGTCGTTACAGGTCGTCAGAAGCCCGAAAGTCTGACAACCAGTCTTACCAAGGGGTTTCGTATTACCCAGTAACTAGGTTGTGGTGGTCAGATATGCAGTCGCTCCATGTAAAATACTGGTACTCAGCTGCATCCGGTTAGACTGGAAGCCGACCCAAACATAGTTGGGAAAAGGCTAGGCAGATGATGATGAGATGCTGGCAGAGTTTTACACTTTGGCTGTGCAAATAATAAATGTGAAGGAGAAGTGCTGAGTACGACTGGTCGGGATATCAACCAATGGTTTACCTAATAGTAATTGTAACTCATCAAACGTTATCTTATCTCATTGGTCGCAGGCAATTGCAACTGCTGAGCGTCGGGGTTTGAGTTCGGATCCCGAGTTGGGAAAAGTGTAATTCGGGTCTTCCATTGGAAATAAAATAAAAATAAAAATAAATTTTAGAGTGGCGGCCCTTATCGGATTTGTGCACGAAGACTCGATCGACTTAAATATAATTATGTAACTCGCGAACCACAGAGCGAATACCATTGCCTATAACCCTGCGTACTCCTTTGGAGTCGTGGGGTTAATAAGGTAAAATAATGGGTTGTACAATAATTCAATAAAGTATTGAATCACACTAGGCGAAAGATTGTGAGTGTGTTTGTATGTTTGTTACCTTGTCACGCACAAACGGCTGAACGGATTTGGATGAAATTTGGCACACAGATAGTTTATAACTAGGATTAACACATAGGATACTTTTCATCCCGATATTCCCACGGGATCTACACTTATGCGGGTGAAACCACGGAGCGCTTCTAGTAAACAAATAAATAATAGTACCACGTTAGTCGTTATCCACGTTTGACGTTTAGTTGTGTCATCACGTTAGTTCCAGTAAAGTTGTGAAATCAACTAAGATTTCACTGTTCAAAACAATTGACATAATTGATGGTATGAGGCTTGCTGCAACTGTTGCTGGTTAGTCGTTTGAAATAATTGTATGGATCTTGTTATGTACGGTATTATTGTAAGTATCACATAATATGTGCACTTGTGAGGGTATGTCTAAATACTTATATAATAAACCAGTCTGCTTTGAATCTCGGTGTTTCATTGTCTCGAACATAACATTGGCGACGAGAAAATTATTAATTATCCATTTTAACGCGTGTGTGTAAAGTTTAAACATGCCGATAGGAAAAGTCGAAGGTTTCCAAGTCGGAACCCAAAATTGGGACACTTATGTTCGTCGAATTAAACAGTTTATAATGTTGAACGACATTGAAGAAAATTTACACGTGGCTACGCTAGTGACGTTGGTCGGTTCGGAGTGTTACGACTTAATGTGCGACTTATGTTCACCGGATCAGCCAGAGGACAAGACTTTCGATGTGCTCGTTAAACTGGTGAAAGATCATCTAGAACCCGAGAGATCAGAAATAGCCGAAAGGCATATATTCAGGCAGAGGAAGCAGCAGCAAGGTGAAAGCGTTCGTTCCTACCTACAAGGTTTGAAACATCTGGCTAAAACCTGCAATTTCGGGGCCTCACTGGAGGTAAATCTCCGCGACCAGTTCGTATCAGGGTTGTACAGCGAGGAGATGCGATCCAGGTTATTCGCCGAAAAGAATGTGGACTACAAGCGCGGTGTGGAGTTGGCGATGGCTCTCGAAGCGGCGGAGCGGCACGCAAGCGTGGCGAGCGCCCCGGCTGCGGAGGCCGCGAGCGCAGGCTCCAGCGCTGGCGCGAGCGACGGCCTGCACCGCGTCGGGGGCGCGCGCCCGCGCAGCACACGCGTGGCGCCGGCGGCGGCGCCCGAGCGGCGCCCGTGCGCACGGTGCGGCAAGGCCGGTCACGTGGAGGGCAGGTGTCGTTACAAGCATTATTCGTGTGATAAGTGCGGTGAAAAAGGACATTTAAAATCAGTGTGCACTCGTAGTGAGAAGGATGGAAATTCTAAGAAGACAAACAAAGGTCAGTTCTATCTTGACAATTCTGTTACCGACTCCGATACTGATAACGATTGTAATTTCTATAACATGGGTCACACCAATCATAATAGTAGTATAAATGTGTGCGAGGATGACGGTCCCTATTACATTAAGTTGAATGTTGAAGGTATGTTTTTAAAGTTTGAAGTAGATACGGGAAGTAAGATATCGGCTATATCAAAAAAGTTTTACGATAAGACGTTTCATAAGCTACCGATAATTAGTAAAATATTAACTTTTAAATCTTATACTGGAGACGTCATTCAAACACTCGGATATATACTGGTGACAATTATCTACAACAATAAACAACTTTCATTAAAACTATACGTTATCACTAATGGGGGACCTCCCTTAATGGGGCGCACATGGATAAAACAGTTAAAATTATCAAGTTTCGATGCACTTAATAGCCACCATTATGTATCCGATGAGAATTCATTGGCGAAAACACTCAAGGATGAATATCCCGAAGTTTTCGCTGAGGGACTGGGTACATTCAAGTCGCAAATACGACTACACCTAAATGACACGACTCCAGTGTTTGTGAAGGCGCGCCCTTTGCCTCTGGCACTGCGCGCGCGCGTCGAACGGGAACTCGATCGGTTACAGGGGGAAGGAGTTATATACAAAGTGGACAGATCAGATTATGGTACACCGATAGTGCCTGTAGTCAAATCAAACGGGGACATCCGTATTTGCGGAGACTACAAAGTGACAATCAATCCGCGATTGAAAGACTTTCATTACCCGCTTCCACGGATCGAGGACCTGTTCGCAACATTGGGTGGAGGTGAATTGTTTACTAAGTTGGATTTGTCGAATGCTTTTCAACAATGTTTACTCGATAAAGGTTCAAGGCCGATGACGGCAATCACCACTCACGTTGGTACTTTTGTTTATAATCGTGTGCCGTTTGGTATTAAGTGCATTCCTGAAAATTTCCAGAAAATAATGGAAGAGACTTTGAGTGGCTTGCCGTTTACGGCTGTGTTTGCTGACGATATTTGTATTAGCGGTAAATGTAGGTCTTCACATATGTCAAATTTAAAGGCTGTATTGCAGAGATTGAAGGAAAATGGCCTTCGAATTAATTATGGTAAATGCCAATTTTTTAAAGAATCAGTGACATATTTAGGTTATAGAATTGATAAACAAGGCCTACACACTGATGATAAAAAAATTAAAGCGATTGTAGCTGCTCCATCACCTTGTAACATTACGCAGTTAAGGAGTTTTTTAGGACTTGTAAACTTTTATTCAAAGTTTTGCGTAAATATGAGTGACGTTTTAAAACCTTTATATGATTTGTTAAAAAAAAGTGTTAAATGGAATTGGGACAATAAATGTGAAAATGCTTTCACTAAAATTAAAAAAGTTTTAAGTAGCTCTCCGGTACTCGCACATTATGATCCTAATCTACAATTTATACTGGCAGTAGACAGCAGTCCATACGGTTTGGGCGCAGTGTTGTTGCAACGTTACGATGACGGCAGCGAGCGGCCGCTTTGTTGTGCCTCGCGTACCTTAAATTCCGCTGAGTCCAACTATTCACAGTTGGATAAGGAAGCTTTAGCGATTGTATTCGGCGTGACTAAACATCACCAGTATTTATACGGTCGACATTTTATTCTTAGAAGTGATCACCGTGCTTTAAGTTATATACTGGGAGACAATAAAGGCATACCCGTAACTGCTGCAAGCAGAATTCAACGATATGCCGTTAAATTAGCAGCATATGATTTTAAAATTGAATTTGTAAGATCGGAGAGGAATTGTTTTGCCGATGCCCTGTCACGCCTCCCTCTCAGCTCGACTAGAGAACGAGTACGAGATGACGACGAATGTAGCTATCTAAACTTTGTTGAAGAAAACTTTCCACTCAGTTTTAAGCAAATTAAAACAGAGACGGATAAGGATTCCCTTCTCAATAAAATAGTGGGGTATACAATGTTTGGGTGGCCGTTACAGGTTTGCATCGATCAAGAAAAACCTTATTTTAATAGAAAAGACTCATTACACTTAGATCACGGATGTTTAGTGTGGGGTTACAGAATTGTTATACCTAAAGTATTACAACAATCAATATTAAAAGAAATTCACGAGGGCCATCCGGGTATAGTTAAAATGAAACAGATAGCCCGCAACTATGTGTGGTGGGAAACATTAGATAGTGATATTGAGCGCATGTGTAGTGAGTGCGCGGCGTGCGTGTCGCAGCGCGCACAACCTGCGCCAGCGCCATTGCACTCATGGCCCTGGCCCGAAGAGCCGTGGTCACGATTAAACGTTGATTTTTTAGGACCCCTGCATAATCGATATTATTTAATAATAGTCGATGCTCACTCTAAGTGGATTGAAGTGGAGCGAGTGAGCACCACTTCAGCAACTGTCGTCATTGATAGTTTCAGAAGGCTTTTTGCTCGTTTTGGAATACCTAAAAAAGTTATAAGTGATAATGGACCGCCATTTTCATCAGCGGAATTAGGTATGTATTTTAAGCGTAACGGCATAAAACATTTGCCCGTTGCACCATATCACCCTTCCAGTAATGGTGCCGCCGAGAACGCAGTACGCACTATTAAGCGGGTTTTAAAGAAGGCATCACTAGAAAATATTAACGACAACACTGCTTTAAGTAAGTTTCTGTTTATGTATCGTAATACGGAGCATAGCACCACGGGGCGCGAGCCGGCGGTGGCGATGTTCGGGCGCCGATTGCGCGGCAGACTAGACCTACTGCGGCCGGATACGGGCGAGCTGGTACGCGACGCGCAGCTGGCGCACGAGCAGCGCGCGGCCGCGGCGCGTCCGCCGCTGCGGCAAGCAGACATCGGGGACGCCGTAATCATGCGGGATTATTCGAAGCATAGGCAAAAATGGGCAGAGGGTGTAGTGGTGCGAAGATCAGGGCCAGTTACGTACGCGATTAAAACTAATGACGGACATCTTCATAAACGTCATATTGATCAGTTGTTGACAAAAGGTGTTAGGAAGTCTAGACGTTCTATCACGGGCCCGAGTCCTAGTGCCAATATGGAGTCAGTCGAACCTGAACTTAATGCATCCAATGAACAAACACAAAGCACTCCATCGTTAGACTCCCCGCAGTCCCCGCCTAATACATCCTATGAGAGTAAAGGGAAATGCCCGAGCGACGAGTCTACCGAACCAGTAGTCACGGCAGCTAAAAGTTCGCCACCATCTACGTCATCGCCGATCATTGATAGTCGTTTACGCCGGAGAGCTGCCATAGATTGTGCCAAGAAGTTAAAGACTAGAAAATAACAATCAATAGCAATTTTATAATCTTTTTAAATATAAGAAGACCTTCATTGGGATTTGTGGGTGGTCGTAGGTACCTACTTGTAAGTTTAAAATTGTTAATTGTTTACTTGTAAGTTTGTTTTAAATTGTAGTACCTAGTACCTATTACATTTATTAAGTTTTAAGTATGTTTTCTTTTGGATATTCTTTTTATTAGTAACTAACATTTTCCAGTGGCTTCGCCCGCTTATAACATATAATTATGTATGTATGTGTACCCTTTACTTAAACATGCATAGACTTTACATTATTTATAATGCAGGAAAGGTTTAAAATGTTTTAGAATAATAACTTAGTTACATGTAATTATAGATTAAGAGGGGACAGTGTTATGTACGGTATTATTGTAAGTATCACATAATATGTGCACTTGTGAGGGTATGTCTAAATACTTATATAATAAACCAGTCTGCTTTGAATCTCGGTGTTTCATTGTCTCGAACATAACAGATCTATTAGTATTCGTATGTGTTGTAATGTGTGTGTATGACAAATTGTTTCTTTAGATTTCGTTGTCGTTGTCGTTGTGGTAGGAAGGAAGAAATTGGTAGTTTTCGGGATATCTCGTTACAATAAGAATAGTTGCCAACACCCTATATGGCTAGAAATGATTTCTATAAATAAGCAAAAAAGCCAGAAAGAGATAATATTGATAAGTTAGCACAAACAAAACAAACTTAACAAGTTCAGAAAAGTCATGTCAATGTCATTGGTGGTTGACATTGAGCTGGATGGTGCTGATCCACGCGTCATGTTCGTGAACGGGTGCCGTCGGTTGAGACTGGTCATCTCTTAACTGCCAAGGTTTATTTTTAATATTATTTTTTGTATTGTTTCTCCATTTGTGTGTTTTTTTACATTGTTCTCACATATAGAAGCAACAAGATTAATAATGTACCCAGGATTTTGTAATATCTTGATTTAAAAGAGTGTCCATGGAGTTTCTTGCCCGTTCTTCTCCATAGAGATCTACGCTTTGGAATGGGCAACTAGCTTCAACTTTCTGACTAACTGACCGACTACTCAATTTTGACAATTCAAAAGTGCCTGTAATGGTTTAATTGGAATAAATGCTTTGAGTTTGAGTTTTCCTTTTTTGTAAATGTCAGTTGGGATAAACTAGAGCATGAGAAGTTTTAACCTCTATGGTTGATGTCAGAACTTTCTTCAATGTCAGAAAACAGGACCAAATTCGATTTAACAACAATGATCTAATACCTATAAGTACCTAACATCGATATAATTAAGTCTCAACAATAATACCTATCAGCTAAGACCGTGGGAAAACGAACTGCATGTTTATTGACTGTCATTTACACCCTTATCATGAAGCAAAGAAAATTATTAATGCCTAGGTAAACTACCTTATTTAAATATGTTTTGTTTTACCGTTTTGAGAGCAGTGGTGATGAAATAATTTACAGAAAGTGCCCGTCTGGGTTCGAACCTACGGACTCGTAAGTTGAGGTCCGCACCACTGCTCTTCAGAATAGCAATGCGATAGTCAAAAGATTAGTCATTATGCGTTTTTATAATTTCTAAAGTGACGAAAATATTGTGGAACACGTCCATAAAATCTTTATTTTTGGGAAATAAAGATGTTTATTATGAAATCTCTTTGCTGCCGAGGCTTATTTAATTTTATTTAATTTAATATTTGAATTGTTGTTTTTTCTTATCTTTTCATTATGGACGCTTTTAACGATCTGCATCGTTCTTACATGTATAATTTTTAAAATGAATGATGTAACCAAGACTTTGTAACCATATTATTTTGATTTAAAAGAGTGTCCATGGAGTTTCTTGCCCGTTCTTCTCCATAGGTACCTACGCTTTGGAATGGGCAACTAGCTTCATCTTTCTGACTGACCGACCCTTTGACAATTCAAAAGTGCCTGTAATTGGTTTAATTGAAATAAATGCTTTGAGTTTGAGTTTGAATTTATTTATATACATAAATTAATAATACATTAATAGTTTATGTTAATATTTATATTATTAAATGGAAATACGTGTACGTTATAACGTTATCGTGGACGGTAAAAAACGTTTTCATATAATTATTACCATACATTTTACTTCTCTAATCGTGATGTCGTAGACGTTCGCGACAATATCGTCACGTTATAGAAATTATAAAAGCGCATAATGGCAGGCAATACCAAGACTAACCCGCACTGGGCCTGCGTGGTGGATTACGGCCCACTCCCTCTCACAGAGAGGAGGCCTGTGTTCCAGCAGTGAGAACATTATAGGCTGATTATGCATAATGGGAGGGAGGTAGTTTTCCTTCCAAAGAAAGTAAAGGGAACTACATCACACATCGCGTTTCCCCGCTTTTCTTTTAAGCGATAACTTCTTACATAGGCATTGTTTGAGTCACGTCTCGAGAACAATAAAATCAATTTATTATCTTCCTCCATTAGATAACAATAATAAATCTTTTAAGATTGACTGCATAATGTATTCCGTGTAAGTCATTGGATCTAAGATTATGGAGTTTATTTACCTATATAAAGTCTGTTCAAACTTATGTTTGAAATTGATATTATTTCAAGTTAAACAAATATTAAGTTGACTTCAAAGTGACTAGGACTATTGAAAAAGTTATAAAAATGTTTGAAATTGCAGCGTAAACTAAACTTTATTCTGTAGGATTTAACCTTTTGAACGCCATTGTCACATAGGTATATGTGACAAACGAAATCTTACCCTGAACGCCAACGTCACAAATATGTACCTATATGACAAAATACACGTCGCATGGGTCGCACCATATTATGAAATAAACAATTTAATCATTACTTTTGTGTGTTTTTATTTATATAATTTAAAAGTTTAAGCTTCCGTCTATATTGTATTGCATGAAACTAATATAAATAAACCACCAATATCGAGAAATCTGTTGTTTTAAGTGTGTATGTGTGTTGTTTTGTTAAAGTGGCCTGGCGTCAGGGGTACGGCGATACGTTTTACTCTGGCGTTCAAAAGGTTAAAGTTATTTTTCCATAAACTTATATTTGTTTACATTTTTGGCAAATAAATCGTGAATATAGAGCCATCAAAAACATAACTTGTAAAAAAGCCAAGTCTCGCAACTCAGTTCTTCTACCGTAAAAAGTTGTGAGATCCATGTAATACCAAGTCGGTTAATTAATTCAGTCCCTACTTAAGGGACCTTGTGTCTTAAGTTATTACGTAATTAGCTAATCGAACAACATCCTATAGTGAGCATATCAATATTAAACATCTTTTATGTTAGAATAAATTAAAAAAAAAATTAAATAAATAGATTGATTTGGCCATCGCATGAAAACACAATGTATCTCACAAGTACCTAATACATATTATATTAAATTAGATTGTTTAGTGTGATTGCCAAGTCATTGTATATTTTTAGTGTTTGATGTATTTTTTTCATGTTATTTATTTTTGTGGTGTACAATAAAGTATATATAAATATAAATAAATAAATGAACTTAGAGGGTAAAATTGATGATTTTAATGATTATAATTCTGTAAATACATACTTGTTGGCACCTGACCTGCAAATTGCAGAAAACGGAAGAAAATTTGAATTTCGCGGTCTACTCTGACACTTCCTCTTAAAGTCCCGTGTAACAGGGGGCGAGCCTATTGCCATCACCCGGGCATCAATCCAGATCCAGACTCCGGTGTATTTATAACGTTACCTAATTATAATAATTCCGAAAAGTTACCTAAGTAATGATTACCGTCTGCTTAACCAAACATATTTTTCGAGTACGTCTTTAAAAATACACCATAATATAATATGCGTTTCGCAATTATTTGTCTAAGTTATAAATGATTGCCGTGTACTTATTAATATTTACGAGTACCTATATGGTTTGCAAACAATTCGTGACAACTAACATTATAAATATTGACATATGTATTACATGATTTCCGTAGATATAAAAACTTAGGGCGCGTCGAGTGTTTGTTTGTGCGATGCCACTCGAAGATATCGAAGGTGACGGAAATTCCTAATATTTAGTTATAAGCTGACCTCTACCAAGGTTGTGCTAAAGGGTTTGAAACATTTGTTGAGACGAAAATATAAACATCTTGAATTGGCGCTGATTACCTACCAGAGTTTTCGCTGATGGTGTGAACAGTTAGCGAACAACTATTCATACCAAATGTACCTCATTACTGACACGGAATCTACAACCTTTTGTACCCTTTTGTAACCTGTGTACTTTTGTTTCGATAAAGGCAAACCAGAGGTGAGGAACAAGACTTCTCCCGGGAGATAGGGTCCGTGGGGTCGCTACTGCCCCAGCTCGCCACTTGCTGTCCTGCGGGTTTCTGTATCTCTCTTGGTCTGGCTCCACACCCTAGGCCCTAGACCTATTCCGGCAAAGTATACTCTATAACTGGCACAGAGCTAGAGTTCGAAGCGCGCAAGCCCCACCACGACGTCATAGTAGAGATACGGTAATATTACGCATGATAACAATCAACATGAAAGTTTGAAATAGACATCACAACACCATGTATAGACATAAGAATGTATGTAACACATATGAGATTACATCAGCCTAAGTGCGGTAATTTTGCCTAAGTACGGCAATTTAGTCGCTATCTTATATACTATACTAGTATACTATATACTCCGAGAAGCAATATACCACAATCACACGCTCGATAGAATGTGTAGTAACACTACGTTTGCATTAAGTATTGACCCATGTTTCAATTAACCCCAGCGGGTAGGCTGGGGTCAATTGAAATATTTTCTGAAGGAAATAGCTTCTTCCTAAGTTACAGGCTAAGGTTACAGGTATATAGTAATATTAAGTAAAATCATTCGTTATTTAGCCAGATAGTTGAGTTACAATTTAAACCTTATTTAAAACTTATTTAATCACTATTACATATCGCAAACAAAAACGACCAATAATGCTCATGAAACCCTGCAATGTGACATGAAAATAAATACACCTCAAAATCCTAAAAGCATGTTCCTTACACCAGTAGATGAATCAACATTTATAAAAAAATTCACTGTCTAAAAAACACCAACTCTACTGGATATGACGACCTGAGCACTAAAGTGTTAAAAATATGTGCAAGGTGTTTAGTGTCTCCCTTAACCTATATTATAAACCTGCCTCTAACAGAAGGAGTATTTCCTACACGTTTAAAAAGGTCTATTGTCAAACCTCTTTATAAGAAAGGTGTAAAAACTGACATGAGCAATTATCGCCCAATAACCTTAATCCCAATCCTATCCAAAATATTTGAGAAAGTTATGTGCATTAAAATAGAGAACTTTTTAACAATTTGTGATATTCTTACAAAAGAACAATTCGGTTTTAGAAAGGGCAGTTCCACTACTTTAGCTTGTTTTGCCCTAGTAAAATACATAACTGAAGGTCTGAATCAAAAATCTAAGATAAGCTGTGTGTTCCTAGACATGACAAAAGCTTTTGATTATGTTTGCCATAAAACGCTACTCTCAAAGCTTGAGCATTATGGAATCCGGGGTAAGGCCAACGACTGGATAAAAAGTTATCTTTCTGAAAGATTACAATGTGTGGAAATAACTAAAACCTGTCAAAGGGAAAAAAAAACCTGTAGGTCGGAATATAAACAAAATAATTATGGCACGCCACAGGGAGGTATTGTATCCCCACTACTCTTTCTAGTTTACATCAACGACATTTCAGAGGCGATAGGTAAAGATTGCATACTATTCGCTGATGACACCACAATAATGATTAAGAGTGACAATAACAAAACCTTAGAAAAGGAAACCGTCCAAGCTCTGGATAATGCAATCGTATGGCTAGAAAAACATAACTTAAAAATAAATATGACTAAAACAAACATAATACAATTTCAAACATACAACTCAAACGTAGATAAACTGGACATTCATTATAAAGATTCTCACTTGACCACTGTCGATAATTGTGTATTCTTAGGTATAACGGTAGATAAAAATTGCAATTGGAAAACACATATAGATAAGATTCTTGCAAAAATAGATCGTTTTATATATGTCCTGAAACGAATTAGACAAACAGTAAACTACGAAACTGCAATGCTGGCTTACCATATGGTTACGTATCATCCGTACTTAGATACGGCATTGTAATATGGGGCAACTCAGTAGATTTTGACAGAGTTTTTAAAGCCCAAAAAAATGTATCCGAGCAATTTGTGGAGCTCATTTTTTAGACAGCTGTAAGCCACTATTTGAAAAACTTAAAATTCTACCTTTGCCATGTCTATATATTTTTGAAATATGTGTTTTCGTTCGGAGAAACTACAATTTATTTGAAACAAGCACTGACAGACCAAATAGCCGAACACGGCATAAAGACTTCGGCTGCCACCAATAAAACTAAAATTATTTAAGAAAAATGTATACTGCATGTCGATTATTATTTTCAATCATTTACCAAATAGTTTTCAAGACCTACCGCTGACAATATTTAAAAAAATACTTTTCAAACTATTATTATTTAAAATATATTATACCGTTAAGGACTACTTAGAAGACAAGTCAATAGAATCCGTAATTTGTAAGTAAGACTAATTGACATTGCTTATTGTGAATACATTTGCACGCCATGTTAGGGCAGGATATGCTGAAACTAATTTACTGTAACACCTTATGTACCATATTCTAGCAAATAAATACTTTGATTGATTGAAACCATTTGCCAAATTGATAGAGTAAATACAAATTTTATCAAAATCAGTCCAGCCCAAAGACTGGTCCAGCCGTTTCGAAGGTAATCCAGAACAAATAGACAGACAACACCAAAAATGTTCTCAAAAACGTTTTCATGGACCCCAGTCTACCCTACTAATAAAACTATTTATCTAAATCCGGGACAAGCCCATATCCGTTAAAAGTACATGGTTTTGGAAGGAATTGAATTAAAAGGAGAAAAACTGGTTAGCTTAGTCGACATCGGTGATAGGGCTATTGCAATATTTAGCTGCGAAAGGCTAGGACATACTAAAACGGATACCTAAAAGTGGCCACTATTATCCGTTTTAGTGATTATAATAAAACTAAACAATGTAAAACTACCGTTTGTAATAATATTATCGTATAATCCTGTGGAGCACAACTTAACGTGCTTATTTTCTGCATTTTCATTCTAAAATAAAATAAATACTTAACCAAACAAACGATGAGGGCGCCACTGTGCGGTCGGCGTCGTCTCAATAGAAATAATTCTAAAATTATCAAATTGTCTCTAAATTTTTCCAAATCTATTTTATCTACCTAATCCACGGCTAAACGTAATTAAAAGCCGGTTATTTATGCACAGATACATTAATTAAATGATACGCATACAAAAACGTTTTTTTATTCTGTCCATACATTTTCATGGTAAAACTAATGATAATAAAATTAAATGCCGAAATACTGACCTTGATGAAATTGGCATATTATATTATGACAGAGGTATAAACTTAAGGTTCCCGCAGACACGCGCGACACGACAGCGCGGCGCAAGCCTAGTAGAACAATTTCCGTGAAGTTTTTATAGTATCTAATAATTCTACTAGAGTCGCATCGGGCCAGTCTGCGAGAGCCTTTACAGTGCTGGATATGTATAATTAAATCATAACGAATCACTACTAATCAGTTATGATTTAATTATACATAACCAACACATGTTTTGATAAGGAATCCCTTATCAAAACGAACTAAAATTGAAAGGATGATCTAATTATATCTGTAAGTTTTGGAAACTAGGCTATGTTTATCAACGACCTGCCTAAATGTCGTTGAATCAAAATGAATAAATATGTAGGTACTTAATTAGATTTTATTTGCATTTATTGATTTTCTTTAATTACGATTTAATGACGAGTTAGATAACATGAATATCAACATTTTAAAACCCACACGCATGTAACTTGAAGTAACTTCTGCACCTTTTTTTGAAGGTCTATGACACTTATGGGATTGTCTTACATGTTCGCTATAAGAAGGAAACATTGTACTCAATCAAAGGGGCAATTCTCGTAATTTTAAGAACGTATACAGTCTGATCTCAGTCTCAATCTATCAAAAATAACTCTAATTTCTTACGTTTAGGTACGTCATGTTTTTGACTTTTGTTTGTCGCCGAGATGAGACTGTGACTAGGTTTCAAACGTTTTAAATGACTAGAATTGGCCTTCTGGTAGTCATAATTCATAACAAACCGAAAGCTTCCAAATTTGCATACTGGTAGGCGTCTGTACAAACGCCAGCAGCTGCACATCAAGCTTCCCGAAACTGTCAAATTTTCCCAATCAACATTGAACCTTATACTTTAGCGATAAAGTTGAAAATCTATTAAAGAAAATTGACAGATTGTAGTAGTTTGATGTGCTGGCGTCTGTACTTACCATGTTTTAAAGCAAATAAATATATTCTTATTATTCGATAGTTTATGTATTCTAAATCATAGACGCTTGGATGTATCTAAATCGCGATGTTACTGCGTCGATTGTCCGAAAGGGTTACCGCTACCCCGGAACACAAAGGGCTAAGGAAGGAACACGGATGGGTTTTAGTCAGTAAGAGTCTGACACTCCCTTCCGCTCCACCCAGAGCGAGAGCGGTCATTTGTTGATTTCCAATCCAAAAAAAAAAAAGATGCGTGAGGAATTCAGGAATACCGAAGGGCTCCGATTGAGTCTAAAACTAGTAAACATTCACATGAGTAAACCAGTAATATCCATAATCGTCCAGAATTGGCCAATGAGCCTTGAGACAAACATGTCTTATTACAACAACTTATTACGAAATATGAATGCAACACCCAAAAATCAAAATACTACTTTCTATTTGACGATACACGTTTACCAAAATTATTCGCTCAAAATGAAACTGATTTTTCTAAATCTTATGGGCACGTTTCCGGATGACAGCGATGCGCGGTACTTCGACGCCTAAGTGTCCTTTACTTAGTTTTTGTATTTTTTTGTACTTATTACTTAGTTTCTTAATTTGTTTACACAGTGTAAATACTTAGTGAGTTGTGTTATACAGGGTTTTTGGAAAAACACCAATTGTACTTATCATTATGAACAAATTTTTCTATGGAGCCAAACCTGAAATCACGAAAAATAAATCAGCTGTTCCCTAAATTTATGTTCGTATAACTCGTCGATCTGTAAGGAACAGCCGATTTTTTTTCTCGATTACAGGTTTGGTCCCATCCCATAGTAAAAGTTGTTCATAATGATGAGTATACAATGACCTCTTAAGAGGTTGTTGGTGTTTTTCCAATAACCCTGTATATTGTATATTTTAGCATTTTAATGTTTAAAGGGAAATAAATAATTTCTAAATAAACATTGAATAAAGTTTAAAGCGAAAAGGTCGCCCGCTGTATATATTTTCTAATGTAAGATTATTTTTTGTTATGTATTTTTGTGATGTACATTAAAAGGTACAATTATAAATAAATAATAACAAATAATTAGGTACCTTTGATAGTCACTTTCGCCCATTTCACTTTAGGTAATAATTTTAGTGAAAGATTATACAATAAACAATGAATTTATACTGTTGTGATGTAGGTATCTGATGTACAATATTCCGCAGCTGATAAAATAACTAGGTATCGTATCGTAATCATAATTAGCTTATCGCACTGATACAATTAACTATTATATAACTAAATATTTAAGCTAATTTTGCATGTGTTCACCTTCATCGATTTAATTTTTTTTTTTAATGGAATTGGGAATACATTCATCTGAAATCATCTGTATTTAATAGATACAAATGAAAAATAAAATAATATTCATTATAAAAACCAAACAACAAGAATTTACATAATCATTAAGCGCAATCTTAAAATAATAATAATAATATTACATGATGTATGTATTTTATAAAGGAGGTTCATGTTAATTTTATTCAACGCCAAAATAAAAACAAAAACTCACGGTTAAAAAAATGTGTTCAGCCAAGAAGAAACAAAATATCAATAGATATTATTATATTTCTTTTGAAAGTATTCCAGAATCGAAAGTTCAACTCCGGCCTAGTAACAGTATCGAGAACGCGTTTATGCGTCGGACAGTCGCGGCCAACTGAAGCTGAGCTGACGATAGGGTTTTCTCAACACCACTGGATACTGGTTCGGTCACTGATTGTACCGTGTGCGTCTCTGTATGGGATTTTGTAATAATTATGTATATTATTATTATTTACATGACAATACATCCTTGAGAGGTTTTGTATATGATGTAAAACGTCCGTCCTGTAACGTAAAGGCTGTCGAGAAATAGGTAGTTAGAGTACCTAGTTACATCTTTATGCTTAGTGGTTACGTATTGGAACTTGATACTTGAAAGGAAACTATGATCTACGGTCCTAGGGAAAACTTACGTGGGTGTGAAGGAAACACCTATAACCTATGCATGGTTTTCCTAAGTTTTAGATAGGTTTCTAACCTACTTAGTAGTGGTATTTTTCAAAACACTTGCTCGTAAGGTGGCGTTATTTGAGCAACTGGAAAATATAAAGTATTTTACACATTTTCATACTACAAAGTACCTTCTCACAAAGTTTCAGACGAAATCCATACTTAGGTAGGTACCTACTATATATTATAAAAGAGGTATGTAAGTTTGTCTGTAGGGGGCAAAGACATTAAATTATGTAAATCTCTTTGGTAGGAGGCAACCTTCGGAACTACTGATCCGGTTCCAAAAATTCTATCACTAATGGGAAGTTACAGTATTGCCGAGAGTCATAGGATATACATAAGCAAGACATTTCACACGTACGAAATCGCGCGCACAAACTAGTCACAAATAAAAACCGGCACAATCAGTAGGTACCAACCTACCTATAATGCAAGAGTAAACAGAACCGTAGCGTGCAATGACAACCGGCTGCAGCACAAAAAACCAGATTCTGTGTGAATGCAGACATGAAGAACTATGTAGGGCAAGTGTTTGGCCCGTGAATGTAAAGCTAAAGGGACCTTTCTGAGCGAAATAATTAAGTAGATAGTGATTGAATTTAATAATTGCGTCCGCCAACACAGCAGGTAAGCTATAGCGGCTTGCACCGGATTCATATTACTGTATTGTGTCGTATGATGACGGCTTCTGACACAGTGTTATCCAATAATAAAAAATTCGTTGTTCCTGAACAGATGATCGTTTGATTGGTGTATCCCGAGCCAAGACACAACATGACACAGTACCTAGCCTAGTGTTTCTGTGGCTTAAAGCAAGTATAAGTAATGCGCGTGAACGGGTTGTGAGCACATGAATTGTTTCTTTAATAAAAATTAAAAATCATTTGCCGTGTGATCACACTGATCACATAATCAGCCTATAATGTTCCCACTGCTGGGACACAGGCCTCCTCTCAGTGAGAGGGAGTTGGTCGTAATCCCACATGCGGACCCAGTGCGGGTTGGCAGATGTCACATGTCTTCGAATTTTTGGTTTTGGGACATGCCGGTTTCCTCACGATGTTTTCCTTCACCGTTTTGAGAGCAGTGGTGATGAAATAATTTACACAAAGTAAAGCGCGTGTCTGGATTCTAACCTACGACCTACAACTGGTAAGTCGCGGCCGTTACTACTTGGCCACACTGCTCTCCGATCACATAGAAATGTTATATCTATGACCGATCACTTTCATTCAAAGGCTAGTGGGAAGGTGTAACTCAAACCTGCTAAAGTGGGGCTACCTCGATGGAACGACGGCAGTAGGGTGTGGGTGTGGAGCTGTGTTGCAAACTATGCTTCACTGGTCTTGCTACTCTGTCATCTGTGTCCTAAAACAGTGTCATGTCATGTGTCCCAACTCCCAGCAATGGGAACATTATAGGCTGATTATGCTATATCTGCGTATACGTATACCCTGGCTGGCTCTAGAGCTATAGCCTAACCTTGACCGTGGCAACGTTGCAAAAGCGACCTTGTAAGTTGTGCCTAGAAGCAACAATCGAAACCAACCCCTCCATGCAAGAACAGGTATTGTGGAGATTGTGCCCTTGAAAAATACTGTACCTAAGTAAAAAAACGTTTTACTTGTATGTATTACAAACCTCTAGACCTTTATCTACAAAAAATATAATAAAAAGCACTAAGTCAAGTATAGTCAACCGCAAATCTCAGTGGTATCAATTTGACATTGTTGACAACGCCTTTATGTCGTAGCAGTATGGGCGATTTTCGATGTGCATGTGTTACCTCTGATTCACCGTTTGACTGTATGTAAGTACTTACCATGTACCTACCTACATAAGAACATGCACCCATGCACCTATGAAACCGTATGAAACGAAGTTGTGTAGGCATATGTCAAAAACAAGACGTCTGTCAAAACCCGTTAAAAGGGTACTTGAAATATTCCTTCAACCTGCAAAAAAAACCCCTTACGAGATTCAGATCTTTGTTTACTTGGGTTTTTTTGTCTTAATTAATGATTATGAACATGACTGAGAATAAGTATGTACCTACGAATGCTTCGTCTTACAGTAGAATTTAAAGTTTCCTCCCTACTACCATAAGGTCATCATTATAATAATATTCGTTGCCTTTTTGGGATTAGCCTCTACGTCAAGAAATCCTGCATGGAAGTAAAAAGTTCACGTTTTCAGACATTTCACCCGGGAATTAGGTAAGTAGGTAGATGTAGGTAATCTAGAGGAAAAACTCAAATTATTTTATTATGCCGGTGGAGCTTCTCCACCATAACAATGATATATCTATAGGTATGTAGGTGTAATGAAAAACTTTCCTATCCTATAAATATCAAATTAATATCGTAAAACAACCTATTTTTTTGCATAGCTCTCGTGCGCAATCAAATGGGACTGACGTCAATGAACAAAACCCAGTTAACAAAAAATATCTCGACTTTGCTTTGTGTGCGTTCCTTGATAAAAATGACATCGCACATTAAATACCTTTCGCATTTAAAGAATACCCGTTGTCTAGAAGCACGCAAGAACCACCATTGCATAGGTTCAATAAAACAGAGCACAGCAGGGCGTCGTTAGTATGAGTTGTCATTATTGAAGCCTCTTTATTACCAGCTATACGACTGAATGGACTGGACATAATATACTGATTAGGATTGTATCTGATTGTATCCACCGTCGTAAAGGCAGAATAAGACTAGCATCAGAGCCCTGATTCACAACCATACGACAGGCTATCGTATCGAAAACCTGACATTTCGATAACCTGATTTGACTTCCCCTCAACAGCAAATAGCTGTTGGAAGAATAGCGGGCGTCTATTTGATACTGACAAAATTTTCGGGTTATGGACTTGTGAACAGCATTGAGAAGACTCTTACGTTAACAATGATTAAGTTCGATACGATACGGAAGCATATCGAGTGTTTGTGAATAAGGGGGCTGCAATATTTTGAATATAGGCAGTATGGTACCTATGGTCATGCCTAATAAAAAACAGAACGCTGTTTGTTTTGATGGCTGTAAATGTCAAGTGTCACTGTCAGTTTGGTGTCAATCAAGCAAGTGAGCGATTTGTGAATAAAAAAATATTGTTTTATTTCTTTCTTTCTATCCTCATTTATCTCGATTTTATGTTTTGTGAGCTGTTAATGCAATACAAAGATGTTCGGTATCCGTTTGAGGCAGTTATACCGCACCTGTGATAAGGTTATCATTCGTAACCTCAGAAATCGTAGGTTAGACACAAGGAACCCCAACCCTGGTTTAGATAAGCAAATAAAAGCCTTTGAATCAGATGGTTTACGTGTAAAAGATGAAAATCTTGAAGAATTTGTCGAGCAGTCTGAAACTGACTTTTACAATGTGAGTATATCAAGTAGTTTGGACCTTTAGTTCCGTTCAATCTTCCGGGGCCAAAAACCACTATATTATTTAGTATGAGGCACTCAATTTATATTCAAAGTATCTCTTCTTGTAATTCTTTCCAATGCTGAGAATCATAAACTCAAAGAAACTTTTTAATTCTCATTTCACAGGTTGGCGAAGCTTACAATGAACACCAAAACGAGACACTGATTGGTAAATATGAGCTGCGTCACCGCATCGTAAAAGAGAAGTACTTCAAAGAGAACATGCCAAACCTCTTGACGTGGAGTGAGAAGGAACAGATCCGTCACTTAGTCAATAGTCAACCTGATGAGTGGACTCCTGAGAAGCTAGCAGAGAGCTTTCCTGTTACTGTGCCTGTCGTCAAGGTGAATAAATGCTTGTAACATAACATCACGCCTGTATTTATCGTAGGGTTAGGCAGAGATGTACCTATAGTTCAGCCGGGTACACTACATTAATACGAAAAACTTTATTCCGAAAGTCACAAATACGAATTTCAAAATACCGAATGGTTCAAAATTCCTTTTATAACAACTCCGATTTATCATTCATACTGTTTTAATAATTCCGAAATTTCAATATCCCTAACGTTTAAAATTACTATTCTCAAAATACCGAGTTTCAATAAATCGAATAACAAAAAGTCCGACTTAATGATAATTCGAAACATCAAAAATACGAATTCCGATTATTAAAATACCGATCAATTAGAATTCCGAAATAATAATGCTTTGTAAAACTGAATAGCAAGACAAATAAACACATATTTCCAATTGTAAGAATACAGATGGCACAAAACCAACAATAGAGCCCCTATTTCTGGGTTTAAAGTGACCTAATCAAACCGAACCTCGGGGTGCCCTTCGCTCGCTCTTGCATCCTATGTCGACGGTGCCCCGCTTCGCAGGGCCCCTATTTCTGAGTAAAGGGTTTAAAGTAACCTAACCAAACCGAACCTCGGGGTGCCCTTCGCTCGTTCTTGCATCCTATGTCGACGGTGCCCCGCGTCGCGGAGCCCCTATTTCTGAGTAAAGGGTTTAAAGTAACCTAACCAAACCGAACCTCGGGGTGCCCTTCGCTCGTTCTTGCATCCTATGTCGACGGAGCCCCGCTTCGCGGGGCCCCTATTTCTGTGTAAAGGGCTTAAAGTAACCTAACCAAACCGAACCTCGGGGTGCCCTTCGCTCGCTCTTGCATCCTATGTCGTCTATTGCGTTCGTTGAGTTCGGGTGCGGTAGCGGAAATAATTCGGAGTATTGAAAATCGGAATGTCGTTTTTCGGACCGAGACCCCATCGAGCATTTGATTCTTCGTATATATGAAAATCGGAAAACAAACAAGTCGCATTTATGACTTTCGGTAAAATAAATTTCGTGATTTTTAATAATAGACATTATGATTCTTAGGTATTATCAAATTCGGACTTTTGAAAATCGGAACATCGAAATTCGGAATAAAATATTTCGGAGTATTTGGGTGTTCCCAGTTCAGCCACATGTAATAAGGGGCAACCTTATTGCCACCAACCGGGCACAAATTCAGACTCCAGGCTGCTACTATTATAATAATTTCCTCATCAATTGGGCTATTAAATTTAAAAAAAAAAAAAATTAATCCCACTTGTACTTCCAGAGAAGAGTGTTCGAACAAAAAAAAAACTCTTTTGCTTTATTATATTAGTACTAGCTGCGCCCCGCGGTTTCACCCGCGTAAATGTCGATCCCGTGGGAATATCGGGATAAAAACTATCCTATGTCCTTTCCCGGGACTCAAACTATCTCTATACCAAATTTCATCGAAATCGGTCCAGCCGTTTTCATGTTATGTCGTGACAACGGAAAACGGGTTTCATTTTTATATATATAGATAGTATAGATCATGTTTGACCAAAGGCTTATTATTATTACCATCTTCATGCATTTACCCCATTTTGTTTGTTGTTGGTTCAGCATTTCCATACATCTCAGTATCATCTCTTAGGTTAGGCTATGTACAGACGCCATCACATCAAGCTACCTGAAACTGTCAAATTTTCCCAAGCAATTTTCAAACCTTATGCTTTAGCAATAAAGTTGAAAATCTATTAAATAAATTTGACAGATTGTAATAGCTTGATGTGCTGGCGTCTGTACACACTGACTGGTGGCTTGCTTAGCACCTAGAGCCTAGCGAGAACCTTGTGAGTAGCTAAGTGAAACAAACCCTCTAGAATTTTCATGTACGTTTGCCCAGCTAGGCCCCCCAGAATTTGCGATTTAGGTACACACCAATGCAATGTACTCGCCTCTAGGAGTATATGTACCGCTTTCTTTTTCAATGTACCTCTGTACTTTTGAAGAAATATGCAAAAAAAGGGGGCCGTGCCAGCCAAACGTTTTCAGCACGGCCCTCGTGTAACTTGAAAAATATATAGCGTATTAAAAAGTTTCATAAACTCAAGGAATGTACTTTATTAACACGTTCTATGTACCGTAACAGATATTGTGAATTCGTAATAACAAATAATATATAGACGTGGATAGGGGGCCGTGCTGAAAAAAAAAGAAATGAGAAAATATCTACAAAAGACAAAACAACCTTAGCCAAAAACTATATAAATGTAATTCATGTTTGGCAAGTAACATATGTACCGCATTGGTTTCTCATACAACTTGCTAAATTCAAAAAATAAACCAATTTTAGTTTATTCAGCACGGCCCTCTATAGTTGCCTATATCTTTTTAAATATGACATGTTTGTTTATAAAATTCGACTTCCTGAATTATGTATAGGAGTACATTCGTTCCAAATAAATTGCGATTATGGTGTATTAGTATTTTAAAAGATAAATTGGATCAAAAATATCCTAACATGCAACTGATGGGGTGACCATGGTTCCATAAATTAGGTAGAAATTATGTGACTACATTGAAATAAACATTCTTTTTTTACAATTTGTTTTTTTTTTTCTTCAAAATTAATATTAGCGATGACATCTTTTAAGGGAATTAAATCAGTTAAAACTTGTTGTGTGCGGTCGCTATTAATTCACTAGGTAAGGTTCAATCAATGTGATTTGTTGGAAACGTATCTGTAATTTTTTAAGCCTTTTAAGCTCTGTAGTCAAAGTGAAAGCATTTATTTCAAATAGGCACATAAAAGGCACTTTTGAACGTCAAAAATTACCTTAAAATAGAATTGATTCTAGTCGCCCCTTCCAAAAGGTAGTTTTCGTGTGGAGAAGAATGGGCAAGAAACTCCACCGTTACTCTTTTAAAATGTTTTAGGTACAATATTTTGCATGGGTACATTAATTATATAATAATATGTGAGGACGATGCACCTAAAATAAAATTACTATACCACAATAGGTAAAAGAATTGTAGTGTTTGTGACACATAGTTTTTCTGCGATTATTCCATAGGTAAACGTAACTAATCTGTGAAATGTACCGAAACTGTAATTTTATTGTAATGTACCGTACATCAATCCGTGTGATTTATTGGAAATATAGAAAATAGAAATAGAATATATTATGTACCTAATTTATGGAACCATGGTCACCCCATCAGTTGCATGTTAGGATATTTTTGATCCAATTTATCTTTTAAAATACTAATACACCATAATCGCAATTTATTTGGAACGAATGTACGATAGGCTGCAAAAGTGCATGGGTAGTACAGAAACAAAATCGTATGAAGCGAGAAATGACGCCATCTAGCGTAAAACCAGTTAACGACTGACAAAATTTATTTATGCTGTTATTAGATGGCGTTGCTTTGCTTTATATGATAAAATATTTTTGTAGTTTCTTTTTGTCTCTTCAAACATTCAAACAATTTATAATTAATAGTTTCTTTTAAAGAAAATTGTTCCTAATTATTAACCTACTATGTTAAAATTGAATATCAATTTATAAGTAGGTAGGTATCTGATTTTCTAAGTTTTAGTTTTCAAACTTGAGAGGGTAGGTTGAATATGGATTTATAAATAATTGGTAGGTGGTATGAATAATACTTAGATCGAAGATTTATGACAGCTCAATTGATCGTTCGCTAAGTTCATTTCGATTACCTCGTTCGAGTGCCTTTTGTTCAGTTTTTATTTATGATCAGGCGGATTACCTACTTATTTTACCAAAACGAGCACGAGTTATAATATTGATTTCTTACAAGAGCTCAAATAATTGCTTTGAATAATCAAGCCAAAACTTGTCAGAAATAGCCAGAGACCGATGTAAACGTAAGTAGTTTTATTTAAACACTTTTATATTAAAAACTGCATTATTTTTTTGTTACTATACTACATAATAATCATTATTGGGTATTAT
Organism: Amphipoea lucens; assembly: GCA_947508005.1. Taxonomy (NCBI): domain Eukaryota; kingdom Metazoa; phylum Arthropoda; class Insecta; order Lepidoptera; family Noctuidae; genus Amphipoea; species Amphipoea lucens. The sequence goes on from OX382371.1 coordinate 7,986,275, forward strand.
ATATTTCTGTTTTATTGTTGCAGAGACAAACAGTTGTTCTTTGAGTACGACGATTTGAAGAGGAGGGTTCTTTGAAACACCATCAAAGAACTGATAGACCACGACTTATAAAACACATTGCAGCATCAAACCATGATAAGCGAGTATGAAGAAAATGGATTTCTGCCGCTGAACCACTATGCTGGTTTATTTGACACAAGTTTTGACACTGTCCGTTGTGCTCTTCATAGTGGGCCGCGGAGGCATGCTGTGAAACCCTTGCTCGCGGAAAACCATACTTGAAGGGCAAGATTACAGTTCGCTTTGGATCACATAAACTTCGATTGGAGTAATGTCATCTTTACAGATGAAAAAACTTTTAAGTCCAGTGAACACGGACGCTTATGTTTGTGGCGTCGAAATAATACGCGATACACAAGTGGTTACGTTGCTACGAGCTAAATAATTATACTTAGATAATATTATTTATATTGACTGGAGACCTGGTTATGTGTGTATAAACTATAACATACGTATTTTTAATAATTTAAAAAGTTATGAACACTTTAAGTTCAAACAACATAGTTTTTAGTTTTTTATGTTGCCTACTAACCATTTGATATGTTTTTGTGCAATTTTGTAGTTTTTAGCCTACTTATTTAGTATCCATTTAATCCGTTTGACCTTTGTAATAAAATAACCTGGTCTCCTGTTTGTTTTTATTGAGGTTACATAAGCTTCAATCCTCTTTCCGATTTTGGAAACGAATACTTAAGCTATCGCCTCAATAACTTCATAATATTATAATGTTATACCTATAATATTTAATAAACTGACTATTAAATTTGAATAATAAACTGTAAGAAATAAACCTCTATAAATTTTGTATGGTGCTTTTTTTTGCGAGCCCACAAGGCGAGCCTGTTTACCTGCGATGAATCTGCTCTTTTTTCCTGTTGATAAGTAACTACCCACCAATTCGAATATTAAATTAATTATTAAAATACCCACTTGTTAGCTTAATAAATATATTCCTATCGGTTTCTATTATTATTTTTATCATTTAAGCTACGTATGCTGGTAATTGTAATGTAATAATTAGATAAATGTATTAGCCTTGTAACTCCTTCGTTTCTTCCTAACTCCTTACATACGTTTCGTAAATTAGTCATAGGTGTGAAGAAACCAACGCCATCTAGTTTATTTTCGAAAACTTGAATTCAAACGTTCACGGGAAAATAGACACTAAGGTACCCATGCAATTTTGCTGGCGACTGTACTCCTATACATAATTCAGGAAGTCGAATTTTGTAAACAAACATGTCATATTTAAAAAGATATAGGCAACTATAGAGGGCCGTGCTGAATAAATTAAAATTGGTTTATTTTTTGAATTTAGCAAGTTGTATGAGAAACCAATGCGGTACATATGTTACTTGCCAAACATGAATTACATTTATATAGTTTTTGGCTAAGGTTGTTTTGTCTTTTGTAGATATTTTCTCATTTCTTTTTTTTTCAGCACGGCCCCCTATCCACGTCTATATATTATTTGTTATTACGAATTCACAATATCTGTTACGGTACATAGAACGTGTTAATAAAGTACATTCCTTGAGTTTATGAAACTTTTTAATACGCTATATATTTTTCAAGTTACACGAGGGCCGTGCTGAAAACGTTTGGCTGGCACGGCCCCCTTTTTTTGCATATTTCTTCAAAAGTACAGAGGTACATTGAAAAAGAAAGCGGTACATATACTCCTAGAGGCGAGTACATTGCATTGGTGTATACCTAAATCGCAAATTCTGGGGGGCCTAGCTGGGCAAACGTACATGAATTTTCGGAACAGGCCGAACGGCACTCGTGGCGCCTTCACTAATCGCCTAGCTTTGTATTGAAGGATGTTGTCACAAGGATCTAAGCAAACCACCTGTCAGTGTGTAAATAGCCTTATATAATCTATTCTCTTTCTCAGACCCATCCACATTCATTCTCAAAGCAAAACTTTCCTCCATATTATTATAGATATTTACAACAATTACTTTGTTTCTTGACAGCAGTTTTTAATTTGTTCTTAATATTATCAATGTAGATCATGTTTATAGTGTTATCTCCTCTACTGTCAAGCCTATTAAAGTACGATTTTAGGTGAGCTATGGTTAATTAGGTGTATTTTTTTGCAGAAATTACTCAAATTCCCATGGAAGCCAGCTACAGAACAGCGCATCGCACGGCATGACGCCTCAGTCATGAGAAACTGGAAGGAACTAAAAGAGGGTTCTATAAATATACCACCAGAACTGAGAAATCATTTCCTGAAATTCTCCAACAGAACTATTCCCCCATTGAACCAGGCATCAGTAAAAATTGACCTCACGCCTGAACAAGACCTAGGAGAGTTTGAGCAGATTGTGAGGAAGTGTGCAGCAAAAGATAACACAGATAACTCTACAGAAAATAAACAAAGCAACACTCTTGCTCTGCCTAGTCCACACTCCTCAAAACCACTAGATAAAAAATTCAGACAAAAAATAGACCCAAAACTAATAACATTAGAGGAATTAACATCAAAAATAAAAAATCGCCTAGAAAAAGGTCGCGACATAGACATAAATGACAGAATTATAATAAGTTCTACAAAAACACCAACACCATCAATTTCCGAAAAAGTGAAGGAAGAAATGGAGTTGTTCCACGAAAGTCATAAAGAAAGTAGAGTAGAAGAATATAAAAGTAAAACTGACGATCCTAACGAGGTTATGAACTACCCAGAGAGAATAAGAATTCCAAAGAAAGCTTATAAGAAAGGAGCTACTTATAAAGTGAATGATTGCTATTATGATCATGATGGCAAATTTTTGTATAGAGTTTTAGGTATGTCTCAATAAGAAAAATGTAAGGCGGATGTCACACTACCACGCGCCACGCTCCGGTGCGCGGGAAACGAGGCCCCGCGCGTGGTATGTACATACAAATTAAATAAAAAGCGCTTTCTCGCGGGGCGTTTGGCTCCGGTTCCCGCACCCCGACGCGGGGCGCGTTGTAGTGTGAGATCCGCTAAGTATTGTATGTAGGTGATAAATAAAACAATTGATATCGAAGCCTTATATATTTTTTTTATAAAAATTATATGCATTTTATTATACTTGTCAAAATAAAATAATCTTTATTCAATAACAGAACTCCCGCAAGTTAATTGCCTGTCTTTTATGACTGTAGCTTTGAATAATATACATAATTCAATTTAGATTTTGCTTATGATGAATATTTTACAACTTCAAATATCTATGTGGCTTCATTGTACATTTTTTATGGAACTTAGAATATGGCTTGTACATGATAACTAGTGTACATACAATTCATTGGTGTTAAACATGAAATATACTTGTTTTATTTTTATCATAATAAAAATTGGATACAGAAAATTAATAAGCCAAGGTTGAAGATATACACATATAATTGTAGATTCAAATGAATAAGAATCACTAGAATTTGATCGAACAATTAGTTTCATGACTTTCTTGTTTTTGTTTTCTTCTAGTAACTAATGTTAGTTTCAATAAATAGTGTTGCATATTATTTTGAATACAAATAATATGAAATACTTTGTTAGTATCCTGAGTATTTGTGAGTTGCAGTATAGATTAACTGCCAAGTAAAATAAACCATTTATGTTTATGTACATGTTTCATTCGATTCTTTCTTTGAGTTACATTCCACTATAGATACTTTTAATATAGTTCAGTAACATAATAAATATAAGTATGTTTTACGTCGAGCCGTGCTACGTTTTACTAAAGGCGTACAATGCTACTTAGAAGACGTTGCAGTCATAATAAGATCTGCATCCTAATTGCATAACACAACTACAATCGCAATCTGAATAATTTTTAAGGATATTGCTAATCCATTGCTTCATATGTTCAAAAAATTTGTCTGCTCACAACGTAAATGACGCAATGAATGTGGTTGAACTGTCAAAATGAAACCCATTGCTACTGATAGTGTGTTACGCAATTACCCAAGTGATGTAATAATATTGTATGGTAATACAAATAATAAATGAATATGATTTCATCATATACCAACTAACTATATTGACACTTTCATGAATACTTTTGAATTTTGGCAGTCACATTATTTAGTGTCTCTGAAATAACGTTATCTGATATCACAAAAGTAACTACGTGTACAAAATCTTGATGCTACTTCACAATTCCTATAGATTAGAAACTAATTATGGTGTTATTTTAATCACACAGGGTGCTCGGGACATAAATAATGTGACTATGTAAACACACACAGACTCTTCACACAATTCGTTTACGAACTCAACCGCGTCACGTCACGTAATTAAGCACATTACATACCGCCCTCGGTGGCCTTACACCTACTCTATACAACAACTCTATGTACATACGTTATTACGGTCACCATCTCGATTACTTAACTTAGCACCCACGATTCTAGACTAATGGATATGCCGAAACGTGAATTTATTACATAGATTGCTTATGAGTGAATGATACTTCGAAATATAATTTGGGGCAATGTTCATGATAATTAGGCCACAATATCCACACAATTCCACCTATTTTACAGTTCTGACCTTACGGTTAACGATTCTACTAATAGATTCATCATTTATATAATAGTTTTAATGTTGAATCAAGCGTACCTTGATCCCGTTTGGACGGGCTTATGAAGTTCGTCAAGTTCCGGTTTTGTCGTCGTCATACACGAATGTAATGCTTCGATAAACTATATCGTTCTAAAATAAAATGGACGGTACTCCCTACTAGTGTTGTATATAGAACGAAACGCTCAAAACTAAACTACAAAAAATAATAACTCTTTATCAACAATGCATTTCTACTCATTATACATATGTTTTTTATACTGGTTTAAGTGTAAATAATAATATATAATGTATGCAAATAAACATACAAGGGATTCGGAACTCGTGTTCGAGTAGCCCCGTCGTAAATAAAAGCATTGCAAGCTGGAGTTTAAGTTTACACGAATGAATAAAAATGGTGCATTTTGAGGTGCAGCCCTGCGTTATACGCTTTCAAATCCACGAATATTGCTGCGCGAAAATTATCGCTTTGTCATACACACCATACAAGACCAGAGTGACATAAGGGTGAAATTCGCGCTGTAAAGACAGCCGTTTATTTGACACTCGAAAGTTAGTAAACCCTACCATACAACGAGGTCAAACTGAACAGACGCACCTGCGTGTACGCATACGCAGTTTCGATATAGTCATCTGTTTCAAGTAACTGATTACATAAGTAGTGGTCGCTTCGACCACCGCATGAGCGTAGAACTTTTAATAGGTAGGCTTTTCGTACGGATAAAAATAAAACTGGTCATGTATGGTGGTCTTATGATGTTTTTCAAACCTTCGCGCCAATGTGTTAAAACGCCTGCATTCATTAAACACCTCATATTTCTAAGATAAATTGTATTCGTGAGAGGTCCCCAATTAATGCAAGCGTCTTCAATCGAAAGCGTCCAGCCGTTAATACATCTAGTTTTAGAAAGCGGTTTTGTAGAGCGTCGTCTCTTTCGCTCATACCTCTCTTTCTAAAGCTCGATGTGTACACGTACAAGTTTACTCGTCGACGATAAGTCGCAGTCGTTTGAAATAATGTCGGCAGCAGACGGCGGTGGGAGAAGGGGGTAAGTCTTGTGGTCTTGCTTCGCCTCCTAATTGGTCGAGCGCTCGCGTGTATTCTCGTTGAAGTGCCATCAGGTCGATGTTGTGTTCGCCGAGGGCTGCCATCGCGAGGAATAGTATGTCTCTGTGAATTGTAAGGTTGTTTTAATAAGGACCTTTATAAGATAGCATTTTAGTTGAGAATGATTCATTTGTAATCAGAATTTACTCTTTTTAAACCGACTTCAACAATAGAGTTTGTAAATCCAAGAATTTCTCTAAAACGGACGGACTTATGAATAGAAATCGTTGGTTTTAGTAAACCCTCTTATTAAAGAAAATAACATAAATACTACCTGCCTTAGTCTATTTATATCGATGAAGTGGTAAGAATAGATTAAGGAATAATTATAATCCTTATGTTCAAGACCTGTTGCATTACGTACCTGTAGAAGGAATGGTATCGTTTGTTGCTGGACGTGTTCTCTCTCCACGCGGCTAGCTTACGTAGAGCGTCTGATAGGTCGTTGCTTAGCAACCCGTTGAGGACCGCTAGTGCCACACTGTAATTTAAACACGTAACTATTTATTACTGTTTTCTTTAACCCCTTATGCGTCAGCCTTGGAAATGCTTTATTCGCGTTTTAACTGTAATATTATATTGCACACCTCTTCAGTAACATATCAGACCGGAACTATCGTATTCCAGGACAAAGGGGCAGGAACTCAGCATACTATCTAAACTGCTTTTATAAATGGTATTTTATTGAAAGTTGGTCTAAAGGTTGTCTTTAAAAGATCATTAAGAGTAAGAGCGCCCATTGTGTCACCTATGTAAAGTTTCTACATTTATATCTGTAATTTATATGGTGTAGGTACATAACAAAGAGTATTTTATTGGATTTGGCAAACTAAAGAACTTCAAAAACTTTCACGATTAACAGTACTGAAGAATGCTTTTCCTCCGCCTTGAAAGTTAGCTAACTGGTAATGATGTTCAGACGACAAAAGAAGGAAGAAGAATCACTAGTTTACTTACGTGTGTCCCGCATGCGCGTCGTCCTCAGTAAGTAACAAGGCCTGCAGCGCACGTGACCGCTGATGATGTCTACGCTTGGAGCGCCACGCGTGGTGCAGTGCGACACCCGCTTCGCCGGCCTCTACAGTCGCGCTGCCGCCGCGAGAGTACTCCCACGTGCATATTACTCGACAGCCACCTATTATTACAGATTTGCATAAGTTACAAGCCTTGTGCCCAATGGGATTTCTCATCGGCAACTTCTCAGGAGCGTTACATTATGAGTTCCCAAGAAACGATAATACAACTAACTTTTACTAATAAACAGAAGTCCAAGTACCAACTATCACGTTTTTATTTTTTTTTAATCCTGCCTTATTGATCACTTTCGTTATTTATGGAACACTTGTGCAAATTTTCGTGCTTTTAGACCCAGAGGTTTAGGCTGCACGTTAACTGTCAGTGAATAAATGCATGAATTTAAACTTTTATTAAGTAGATATTTAGTTTATTATATAGGGCTACATAGTAAGAATATCATAAAGGAAAGGGTATCATGATCTTTGAAAAGGTCATAATATGAAATCCTAATCGAGCTATAGAGGTTCTAATAGCTGATTAGCTATTGGACCCTCAATTTTTTCCTCTATCTGCACCGCGGCAAGATTGGCGCGGTGTCCAATGGATGTTGAAGACAACTATTAGCCACTGCTCTGTCTGATACTTGTACCTGTTTAGGCTTTTTAGGCTGTTGGTAGGTCAGCAGTATACATGATGTAGAGAACCGGTCCCAGAACACTTCCCTGTGGAACTCCTGATTTGATCTCATACAAGTTGGAAAGTTCATCATGAATCTTTACTTCAAAGCATCGCTTCCTGAGATAAAACTTTATTGTGGTAAAACGAGTGTGGTAGGATCTTTGTGACTTTTGGATAATAGGCCCTCGTGCCACACTTTTGTCAAAGGCCTGGCTAATATTCAAAAAGACTGCTGAACAATATTTCTATTCTTCCAGCGATCTGTTTATAACGTCGACGATGCGGTGAACTTGAACTTGCTTGATCGTTCCGTGGCTGTTCCGGATGCCAAATTGGTGATTTGGAGTAAGGTGTACCGTCATCCTTTCTAGCAAAATTTTCTCGCCTATTATCACCCTAGTTAGACCAAGGTATAGTAAATATATAGTTGAATAGAATTGCTAAAATCTTCAAACTTTCATATGTTAGCCCTTCTCAAAATATTATTCTTCAAAATCACTACATTATTATAAAAACAAGTTAATTAAGTCCCCCCGCCGCGTCTGTTTGTCTGTCTGTCTGTCTGAACGCAATAAACTCAAAAACTGCCGAATGGATTTTCATACGGTTGTCACCAACTGACGGACAGTGTGATAAGGAGAGTTTAAGAAAGACAGAAAGAAAGAAAATTTTATTTGCTCTTATTATTATTTAGGTATATATATCTTATTTAGGTGTATAATTCATTAAAGTTTTGTGGAAATATGATGATGATTGTTGAAGATGTCGGAAAAATCATGGTAACTGGCAGCTTTACTGGCGTGTGCCAATAGTTATAGGAAAACAATATACAGGGTTATTGGAAAAACACCAACAACCTCTTAAGAGGTTATTGTACTCATCATTATGAGCAGTTCCGTAAGGTACTGTAGTTTATCCCTCATGTTTGGCGATACCGTTTTGATGATTGGTGCGCTTATGTTATTGTTAATTTGTCGTGTATAAGATCTCTTTCTGTATTATTGTTGAGCTAGCCGTGAAAACCTATAATTGGCTTCATGTTTCTTATTCCAGTGTATTTATTGTATTTATGTAAAGCTGTTGGTTTTCCATGTGATGAATAAATAATGATGAGTACAATAACCGAGTTATACGAACATAAATGTAGTTTTATGTTCGTATAACTCGTCAAAATGTAGGGAACAGTTGATTTTTCAAGAGGAGATGTTGTTGGTGTTTTTCCAATAACCCTGTATAAATGGGATATTTCCAAGATCCACGCGGACGAAGCCGCGGGCAAAAGCTAGTGTTATATATTTTTTTTACGAAACTACAAGTGGAAATCGTAAAATACTAACAATATGCAATAGAAACAAATTGCATGCAATTCTTGAAAATCTTTATTTCTTGGTCTCCATAGACGCCCCAAAATAGATACGAACAGCAGAACTCGACATTAAACTTCTTGATTTCTCTGAAAATACACAAAGGGAGAGGAGAGATTGAAATAAGGAATAGGAATCGAGTAGTAACCAAATGGAATTAAAAGGATTCGTGTATATCTTGCGTCGACAAAACATTTAACCGTAGGTACTAGCGATCGCCCAAAGTCGAAAAATTTGTATTCTAACAATATTTCAAGACTTACACCCGTTTATAAATTTAGAATTTGTAAAAATTAGCAGAACGTCCGGTAACGTCCCTGAAATTGATAAAAATAAATATTTTGCAAAAAAATGTAAGAAATTTTGAATTCCGCGGGTTACATTGAAGAGTTTGGCAAGTTTTCAACCTAAAATTCTCAATTCAGAAACCGGGCATGAAGATCGCACAAGTATACTTTTCATGATACTCGATGAAATGGCAATTTTTGTCACAGTATTCACAGCCCGGCTAGCTCAGTCGGTAGAGCATGAGACTCTTAATCTCAGGGTCGTGGGTTCGAGCCCCACGTTGGGCGAATCTTTTTGGTTGAGGAATATCTACATACAAATTATCAATTAATTCCCGGTTTGTTTACTACTCTGTAGGATTAAAGAAATCTGGGACCATCCACGCTAAACAAATATTTTTCTCTTTATAATATTAGTTTTTTAGATATCATCTAAACTAATATTATAGTTTTTTTTTTTCTTGTATATTTGTTTGTCGCTTTCACGCTAAAACGGCAGAACGGATTTGGATGAAATATGGCACATGGGTAGACCATGACCTGCACCCTAATTACGTAACAGAGTAACAATGTCAATCTGAATTATTTTGAAGGATATTACTAATCCATCGCTTCATATGTCCGAAAAATGTGTCTACTCAACAACGTAAATAACGCAATGAATATTGTTGAACTGTCAAAATGAAAGCCATTGCTACTGATAGTGTGTTGCGCAATTAGTCCGCTGGATTAGGACATAGGATACTTTTTATCTCGATATTCCCACGAGATCGAGCCATATGCGGGTGAAATCGCGGGGCGCAGCTATTCTTTATAACTTCATTTCACTCACCACTTTTCTCCGGATCATGCAGCATGTCCGTACTGTGATACTTCGTTGCGAAGTCCGGACACAGTAAATCAGGCAAATGGTTCTCGATGTTGGCTCGCTCTAGGAACCAGACCAAGTTCCAGTACACGATCGGATGTGATTCTACGAAGCCTGACTCTGCTAAACATGTGTCGCCTTCCCTACCTGGAAACATAAACGATATTTTTAATGAAATTGATATTACTACACTTACTGATATTGACTTTCCCAAAAGTTTGGATAGGCAAAGGTGATAACCGCAGATAGGTGGCACCAATGACGCTAGTGCAAATCATCGGGTTAACCGCTTTCTACCAAAACTGAGATTTTTAGGTCTGCCGGAAACATTTGTAATTAAACATTATTTTTTTATTGCGGTTAATTAAGTCTATGTGTGAATAGAATAATATTTATTATGTTCACCATAAATATTACAGATATAAATTTAGAAATTGTGCAAGCGGTGACATAACAAGCAGTATTTTTGCTAAAAGCGATCTTTTAAAGACAACCTTTGGATGGATTAAGGGAGAAAGCAGAGACAATACGGCAGGTAGTCTGTGGTGCACCATTTACATTATAAACAATGTGTGATTGGCAATTGGTGACTAGAATACATACCTAATATAGATTCGAATTCTTTCCTCAATACTAGAGGATTTAAATAAGGCACGCTGAATGTTTCTGTTTGTTTTTGGTCGGAACGGATTATCTGCAAACAACAATATATTTTTATGTAATAAGTGATTTATTTTCGTCTTGCTCTTATTGATAAAAGTTGTAGGTAGTCCTCTACAGTTTATAGCAATAAACTGCGTAGCAAGCTTTATACGCTGTGTTCATATCAAACTATTTGACCTAGAACAAACAACAGAGGGGCAATTCTCGTAATTTTAAGAACGTTTAGCTTTACAGTGTGATCTCAGTCACAATCTGTCTAAAATACGTCTAATTTCCCTACATTTTTGACATTTGTTTATCGCCGAGATGAGACTGCGACGAGATTTTGACGTTTTAAATTACGAGAATTGGCCTACAGAAGTAAGTGTGATCTACTCTGCGTAGAGTACTAAGTTTAATTTTTTTTCATATCATTAGTTCCTTTATTGGGGGTTATGTAAATTAAAACATTCATACACATATCACAAGTAAAGTATACGCTTCGAGAACTATCATCTGTTTTCGGAAATACGAACGCACGATGATGAGATCTAATACAACCATGTAACTCAACCCTCTGTTACAACCATGGGAGAACTTGCCTATTTTGAATTACAATGATCACAAAATTATACATTAACAACCGAAATTATACATTAACAACCGTGGTTGTGCAATTCTTTGGAATTTATATAAACTGTAACCTTTATAAACTTTTAGGTGTTGATGACAATCTGCGACCGGAGTAGGTAACCCGCTGGAGAGAAATCTTCATAGAAACGAGCAATGATAACATCACTACTACGAAGCGCGGTAGTACATAATTTAGGAGCTTTGACTCCGTGGGGGGTTACTCTTTGGCGCGATTTTGGTGCTAATTCGAAAACACGAAGATTATCGAAGCGCATACCTTCTCTGGTTTGACTGTAATTTACCTGTATAGACAACAACGGCACAGTATGCCGCCCGCACGCGATGCAGCGCGTGTTCAAGTTAGAGTCGTCGGCGGCCCACCCCGCCATAATGTCTTCGTCATATAGGAACGCAAGGCATTGGTGACATTGTGAGCAAGACGATAAGTGGACCACTATTGATGAGTTCTCTGACGTTGCTTGGTCCTGTCGAAAAAGTACAACGCATTAAATATCGAAATTTATTAATCTCAAGATTATTTGTAATTCCTATGAAACTCGCTAGAATTATTGGCTTTAAGCTTTGATTTTGTTTTTATTACTGCGTCATGTCTCGGCTACCAGTTTAGCCCGATAACAGCAATAGCTTACAGACTGGGTCACAATGCGATGTTTTCACTTAGAATAAAACTGGATTGACATCATAATCCTAGTCCGTAATCCGGGCTGAGGGTATTTTTCATGAGGCATTTATCATCAGTATAACTCATGTTGTTAATTTAATTGTTTCTATTATCGAGCCCAAAAAATGTTTTTGTTTGGAGTAGTGTACTTTTTAACCAACTTCAAAGCATTTTGGGTTATGCATTCGGCGAGGTTTCTTGCATACATTTTTATCATCCGTTATTTCAGTCTTGTCATTTTTCTTTGCTATATCATCTTTCATGGAGTTATGTATCGTTAAGTAGTAAATAAGACTACTTACACTCGTAACAGGGTACAAATTATCGGGTAGATGCGACACAAGAGTGGCTAGCGAGCCGCGTTCCATAGAACAGGCTAGCTCAGCATCGCTTGACGCGCGTCTAAACCCAATACCTCCCACCCATTCTGCAAATACAATATTATATAGGGTTAATACTAAAATGTGGTTAAATTGGAACAATAAACCAATTACAAATCAATGACGTACGTCAAAAATATCGTTATAATTATTGTAACTTTAAAGCCCCGTATTTATTGTAAAGAATGTTGAGAAATAATTTGGTGCTATTTTCTGAGCAACATCAAATGTTAACTGGCAATAAAATTGCGAGTCTATTTACCATGGATACGAGTCGTTAGCACGTTGACAGCAACACTGCAAAATTCAAAGTTGCCAGCAACATGTTTTCCGCAACACAGAAATATATTAAATATCTCAATGAATACGCGGCTTTATGTGTATTATCGTTAACTTTATATTTAAAAAAAAAGTAATAACCATCTGGATTAATCTCCGACGACCCATCAGTAGAATCTTCCTCTCCCATCAAACTGTTAAGCGCACTGGTCGCGTTACCAAACGCGCCCTTCACTGGCGTAGAATTAGCTGATATAACCTCTTTCATTTCATCGAATTTCTTCGCCATACTTGTTGCCGCGGATTTGAGGCTGCTTAGGCCACTTTGTAGTAGTTCGTTTGACCTCTTTCCAGCTATACTCGTTGGACTGAAAGATTTATTCTTATGTAGCAGGATATAAAAAAAAATACAGTGGTATGGTTTCTTCATTTGTTTTTAAAAAAGGTTGACTTAAATGGGTAGTAGAAGAATCTATGTACAAACACTAAAACAACCATGCTTATCACAAGACAGTGCGTTGAAAAGGCTAAAACATGCAAAATTATAGACGAACAGTGGTATGTGAGCTATAATGTATTAAATACTAGATTTTTCAACACAATGAAGACATCAAACTTTTTCTGGACACTAAATGGGAAAATTAAAAGATGGATGGCATGGTTTTATCGAATTTCATGAATACTTACAGCAGACAAAGAGTGGCGCTGCATTAATTTTGTTTACAAAAACATTATTATTTTTATTTTATTTTCAGTCAAATTAAATACAAGGTCAAATTAAATTAGCTAGCGAAACTCCACAGACATAATGGACATCGATATCTAAACATAATAAAACAAAACAAAAAAAAAATGTATTTTGGAGAACGTCGGAACCTGCGGTCGTTGAACAAAGAAAAAAGTATTCAATAATCTGTTTTGTTTTATTTAGATATCGTCGGTTCAAAGGTAAAACACACTAAGACTACACAATACACACAACTTTTGCTTAGATTTTCTCTGTATAGAAGCAAAAGTAGTAAAATCTCATTTTGGGTCAAAATGTCACTTAGTGTGTTTTACCTTTGAACCGACGATATCTAAATAAAACAAAACAGATTATTGAATACTTTTTTCTTTGTTTCAACGACCGCAGGTTCCGACGTTCTCCAAAATACCATAAAAATACCAAAAAAATATTTACCATTGAACCGACGATATACAGCATGTATCAGAATGGTGTTGTCAAAAAGAGTGATGGTACTAACCATTAAATTGAACAACTTTCTCCAAGAGACTAAGATCCCAATCGCGAGAAAATTGTCAGCCGTCCCACACACACTTGGGTTGAATAGGTTTTGAACTTTTGTATGGGACAGTTGATTATTTTTTCGCGATGTTGGTTCCATGGAAATTTTGTTCAGTTTGATGGTTCTTAAATAAGACCAAACCATTCTGACGCATGTTGTAGATACTTATCCAACATGTCTGTGGAGTTCCAGTATCTAATTTTACTCGACCCTGTATAAAGGGGTTTTCTTTGATGATTATTCGAGATTCTTACCTGAAGTAATTCTCGATCATAGCTTTCCCCAGTTTCATGTTTTCCTTGCGCAACGACAGTCGGGCTGGCGAATAGCGTCTAAGAAAACAAACAAGCTAGCGTACTGCGTGTTGGTGCGGTTAATAAAATAACAGAGCTATTTTATTAGAAAAAGTAATAAAACAAATAGGCTGGTTGCATCTTCAAGTACATGTTCAAAACAAAAACAAAATCCATCAAGACGTTTAGGCTACAGAGCGTGCCAAAGAACTATTTCTTTGAAAAGATGCTTCCATTAAGCCAGATTTACACGGTGTGGTTTAATTGTCTATGGCACACCATACATTGAAGTAACAATAAAAGTTGCAAGTTGCCCTCTAAACTAAACAGTGTTTAGTCGACGTCAGTAACAGTAATAGTTTAGTTCTCGATGTCAATAAATTATTACTAAACTTTTACTTGACGAGGCAACACAGCTAAAATTAAAAGCTACAATAAAAAATAAAAGAAAATTATAGCAGGGAAGCAAAGGGCTCCCCTGACAATGAAACGAACATGCTTAGTATTGAACGAGATGTTTGTTGTGAACTAAAACATAGCAGTGACATCTATACATAGACAACAAGGTTGTATAGTAATATTTACACATCGAAATTATCTTGGTGTACTTAAGTTTTGTATGAACTCTTGATAAAAGAACTGATATGGTAATTTTTCTACTGCAAGTGTAGTGTATAATGAGATTTTTTATATATCCTGGGATGTATAAAAAATCTCAATCAAAATAATCTAAGTTATTTAATATAGGTTTTTTTTTAAATAAAACTATTTCATTGAACCAAAATCAACTACATTTTATAGGCAGGTGTTTGCTAGCAGAGTTCAATAGCCAAATAGTCATTAGAATTTTGAGCACACCAAAACAATGAACACATGAATTCACAACAGTAATTACGTACTTTCTGAATTAACACAAAATTACTTATCTCGCAAAATCAAGTTCTATTTTTTTTAACACATATTCAAAAAATCAACACTCAACTCTCAACTACCCAACTCACCCGAAACTAATCTTGAGCGTGTTTCCCAAACTGACGAGGCTCGAGGACACGGTCCCTGCAGGCGCCGTCTCACTTCTGTGCAGTTTCCTGCGCACAGGAAACTATCGAGGTTATCTTGCTCAAAAGGGGCGTAGCTCTAGCTATACTCATACGTTAGCGGGCGCAATGTAATGTAAGGGGTGGTAGGGGGGAGGCACTCGACTATGCTCAGAGGGATAACTAACATGTAGGTAGTCTTTTTACCTTGCGGATACATCCTATTAATTAAATTTCATTCACACTGTGGAATTTTTCGTTTCGGATCTTCGAGGTAAGACTCTTTTTTCTTACTCTTTGTTTGAGACATCGTAGACACATGGTTACCAGAGAGCTAATGAAGTAGAATATCTCTAGATGGTGTCACAGGACTATGAGCCGGTAACCAACGTGTATTGTATATGAATGATATTTGCATATACGATGTTAGTTATGACTCTGAGCAACTACGTGAGGGATGTAAAGAAGGGTATTTTTTGTATCACATGCTGCTTGAAGAGTTTAGATAGTTTCCAAGCGTTTAACAGAAAGTTAAAGGGAATACAATCTCACACACATATTGGTAAGTAGTACATTATTTTAAAAACAAAAATAAAGCCTGATGAAAATGGATATTGCCATAAACATATGTGGACCTTTTGTGAAAACCTGTTACTTCCATCACTCATTTTGGGTAGCTGAACACAAGTGACTAGCTAACATGGCCAAATTAGGTCCATACACAGAATTTTCAACGGGAATATCTACCACCTTACAGGTCATCCGCAATGAAGGACTTTTCCAAATCAAGAAGTATAATATAATAGCACACCCCGGACACTCCATACAAACGCTCGCAAAATAATTACCTACTACTACTACATTAAAAAATGACGTTTGTATACGTATGAATGTGTGCGTGAGGTACTTGTGTTTGCGAGCGCTCTTGTTAAAGAACTGCGACGAATACGCCGAAGTGCGGGGTGAGGTGCGGTAACTGATGTTAGTGCGGGGAAGGGAGTGGCCTTTCTGTACGTAGTACTTTAAGTATTCTGTGATAATAGTCCACGCGCGGTCAGAATTTCAGCAAATCTTTTAACATTTAAACGCTCGACGCGACAGCCAGTCGGCAAACTCGCGTCCCAGCTTATTTATCGGTTATCAATTACAGTTAACTGCGGCGCACTTCGACACAGGCCATTCTGACCACTCACAGATTACCATATCACATGCCATCACATGCAGGCTGCAAAGAAAGCTCATTAACAACCATATATTCAAGGAAGGTGTATACCCTGTAAGTTCCTGCGGTGGTTCATCTTGAAACGAGTTGCTCCTACGATGGAACAGTTTGGGACTGACGCTGAGCTCGTGTTTCGGTAAGGAGGGCTCGTCGGTCGGGGGCGACACGGTCGGTTCTTGTGGGAGGTCGGGCTGACTTAATGCGCCGAGCGGATCGTCGCTTAGAACTGGTGTGCGGGCTGATACTCTGTGGAGTAAGCGGGAATAATTATGTCACGGTTTGAATGTTTATTCATTTGTTTCGAAGGTTAAAAGCTGTGTTTCATGAGCATCTATACATATTGTAAATTGAAGTCGCGTTTCATGTGTCTGCGTGTCCGCATTGTTCTAATTCTTCACACTTGGCGGGGCACTAAACGCCTCTCGACGTAATAACGATACAACTTCCGTGTCTCGTTCAGTGTACTTCAATGGGACAAAAACTACGCAACAGATTTTGTTGCGGTTTTTACCATAATTTAGATAATTTATTTCGGAAGGTTTATGTGTCTAAGGCTGGCCGCATACGTCCGGTTTCCTGATTCGGAATTCAGATTCGGAGACCTTGAATGCACGCATTTCACACAAAATCTTCTCTTTAGCGCACACGTTACTATACGTATAGAATACTATACTAATACGTTAAGGGCTTGTAATAGTTCAGGTAAAATTCAGATTTTGTCCCCACTTCCCCGCGCTATGTATCATTCTATTCCACTCGCACTGACATATTGATTCAGTTAGGGTGAACTGAACTATTGTTGGAAGGATGTCAAGAAATAAAATGATTAAACTTAACATTAATTTATTACATTCACATTGTATGTACAGTATATATAAAATTCTTTTAAATGGGCAGGTAAATAATAAGTAGGTATAACAAAACAAACATGAGACACTCATCATTCGCATAGCAAATACAGTTTACATCGAAATCCGCAATATAAGTACCTACTTCATTAGTGTTCTATGACCGACCAAAGACCATTGCTCTACCGCCATATATTTGTCACCATAAGACATCGACAGCCAAATAGAGCCGGCGCTCAGCTCACTGACAGCGTGCCATGGCAGGTTGTGCTGCGGCATCCCGCGGCGTTCCGTGGCATCCTGCTGAAAGCCCGCACAGACCGGACTGCGTCCCATTAACCGAAATGACCGCAGCACAAGTTTCAATCTTATTTCAACTAGCTTAGCAATCATAATTCCTCGACACAACGTGACCCACACGTCCCGCGGGATGCAATGGCGCGCCGCGGCATTACGTGGAATGAAACGGCATGACACGTCATGCCGCAGCTTCCCTGGCGCGTCGCGTCATGCCGCAGCGTCCCGCGGCACGTCGCGTCATTTCCCGGCATCGTGGTATCGAAATAAAGTAACATGAATTCTAGACTCATTGAAATAAGATTCAAAATAACTTGATTAGTAATAAAATCCTTTGCCATGACAAAGCCTTAAAATTACTTTTTTTTTGCTGAATCTTTGGCCAAAAAATAGGCTAGTCCTCTGGTCACGTGAAGAGTCGACCAATCGCTTGGCGATTTCTCGAAAAATTAAGTAGGCACTCGGACCTTATGGCCCTAGTGTATCAGCCCCAAACGGCTGGTACATATAAGTCGGAATAAGATTAGAGTATCTATTTGCGCTGTTTGAGGTTTTCTGTACCCGCAGTAATCGCACTAGCACAGCCAACCGTAATAGGAAGATGGGGTGGCGCAAGGTAGTCGATACATGTTGCATCACACACCAAAGGCCGACCTAACTTCTAAGGCATTATGGTCAATCTGTCTGGTCTTTTCCAATCGTCGCGAGCCATTGGGTTCTAAAACAGCTGGCAACCCAGCACTGTCAAGAGCACGCAATGGTTATAACGCATAATAATACGTCATCGGAATGACTGATGTCAATTATAAAGTTTCATACATTTTGGCTTTAACGGAGGTTTGGAATAGAACGAATTTTAAAATAAGTTGTTTTTAATGAAAACATTTAAATTAAAAAAAAAAGGAATCAAGAGGAGGAGAATGACGAAAGCAAGAACATTTATGTGGATTCCCTTAAATCCCTGATTTCCACATTCCGTGTATGTCTGGTATCACATAACTCTGGCAACATGTAGGTATGATGGATGAGTAAAAATTTGTTAATTTAGGTCTCATGAATTTTGCCCAATAATGATCGACTTTCTGTATAATTTCAGTTTTGATATGATTTTTACATCCCGATCATACGCCAAAAATACATGTTTTTCTACCAGTTATGTGTAGTTGTCCCTGCACCTGAATGTACCAAGGATGTTTCAAATTTATGGAAAGTCCATCTTTCGTTTTCCTCCAAAACCTTATTTTTTTTAATCTATTGCATCGTCCAACGAAGTCCTGAATGCAGAAATTGGACACTTTATTTCTACTATTGTGTCTTCTCCCTGCACAACTCCGTCCGGAGTTGCACCTAGAAAAGGTAACTCTTTATCAATAAAAAGACCACAAGGCTCTATTTTTTTAATATTAAATTGTGATGCTAGTTGTTTCATGGTAGTTGTTTCACTTTCTATTCCATGTTTTATGGACGGCACATTACATACATTTTTTGGATATATGTATAAGATTTTTAACTAAAAATAACTTTAATTTCGGAAGTCGGTGGCAAAAAAGTAATATAAAAATCCAAAGACACCGACATCCGAAATTAATGTTATTTTTCACTTTGTAGTATTTTTGGGAGTCGGTATTTTTTGTCAAAAATTTTTTGAATTGAAACTTCTTTAGGCGCGCTTGACTTGGGGAGTAAACTGGCGAACGCGTTACGGAAACGTGTGATCGGGCGAGTAGGGAAGGTACGTATTTATGCGACCGGGTTTTTACACCAGGTATTTGCTTCCAAGTACGCACACAAGTACGTAGGTACTCAAATAGTTCAACAACCGCGTTTGTTTTCGCAAATGCAATCATGCTCCTTATCAGTAAGAGCACAGAATACTTAATAGTACTACGTACAGAAAGGACACTCCCTTCCTCGACCTCATATCAGATACCGCACCTCACCCCGCACTTCGAGGTATTCGTCGCCGACTCTTTAGCAAGGGCGCTCGCGAACCGCAGCGCTGTATTGCTGATACGAACACACAATTATGCGATTTAAAAGTTTTATTTGAGTTTTAATCACGATGGTTGGATATTGTGATGCTTTTCCGAATTCGTATTTACATAAACTGTTTGTAAGATTTCGCATTTTCATTTGTTTATGTAGTAGTAATAGGTAATTATTTTGCGAGCGTTTGTATGGAGTGTCCGAGGTGTGGTAAGAGTCTATGGAACAATTTCGTATGCAAGTATTTTTACTTTAATGGTTTGTAAAAGTATTTTATTTTTAATTATAATTAAAAAATAAAATACTAAATCGAGAGGTTCTATGGACAGTTGTACACGTCAACAAGCAACCCCGTTACGAGTCTGGCAAACGACCCAAGAGCTAGATTGACCCGACACTATACCGAAGACATCCCGGACGTCAGCCTGTACGAGATTAGGATGGCTCTGAAGCAGCTTAAAAACAACAAGGCACCGGGTGATGACGGAATTACGGCCGAGCTCCTGAAGGCCGGCGGAAAACCCGTTCTTAAGGCCCTTCAGAGGCTGTTTGATTCCGTCATACTCGAGGGTAAAACACCACAGGCATGGAACAGAGGTGTGGTGATACTTTTCTTTAAGAAGGGTGACAATGCCCTTCTTAAGAATTATAGGCCCATCTCACTTCTGAGCCATGTCTACAAGCTGTTTTCGAGAGTCATCACGAACCGTCTCGCGCGCAGGTTTGACGACTTCCAGCCTCCCGAACAAGCCGGATTCCGTAAAGGCTTTAGCACCGTAGACCACATACATACGCTGCGACAGGTTATACAGAAGACCGAAGAGTATAACCTGCCTCTCTGCTTAGCGTTTGTGGACTACGAGAAAGCCTTTGATTCGATCGAGACATGGGCAGTACTGCAGTCTCTTCAACGGTGCCAGATCGACTATCGGTACATCGAGGTGCTGAAGTGTCTGTACGAAAACGCCACTATGTCAGTCCGACTCCAGGACCAGACCTCGAAACCTATCCTTCTGCAGCGAGGTGTGAGACAGGGAGACGTTATCTCTTCGAAACTATTCACCGCTGCTCTGGAGGATGTCTTCAAGGTTCTGGACTGGAAAGGAGCTGGCATTAATATCAATGGCGAGTACATAACTCACCTTCGGTTTGCCGACGATATAGTAGTCATGGCTGAGACTATGGAGGACCTCAGTACAATACTCGATGACCTCCATAGAGCCTCTGAAAAAGTGGGTCTGAAAATGAACATGGACAAAACGAAGGTCATGTCAAATGCCCATGTAACACCCACTCTCATGAAGATCGGAGATGCTACACTCGAAGTCGTGGACGAGTATATTTACCTAGGACAAACTGTCCAGTTAGGTAGGTCCAACTTCGAGAAAGAGGTCAATCGTCGAATCCGATTCGGCTGGGCAGCGTTCGGGAAGCTTCGCAATATCTTCTCGTCCCACATACCGCAGTGTCTCAAGACGAAAGTCTTTGACCAGTGCGTGTTGCCAGTGATGACATATGGCACTGAAACGTGGTCGCTCACAATGGGCCTTATTAGAAGGCTGAAAGTCACCCAAAGGGCAATGGAGAGGGCTATGCTTGGAGTTTCCCTGCGGGATCGAATCAGAAATGAAGAGATCCGTAGGAGAACCAAGGTAACCGACATAGCCCGATGAATTGCCAAACTTAAGTGGCAGTGGGCAGGGCACATTGCTCGCAGAACAGATGGCCGATGGGGCCGAAAGGTTCTGGAGTGGCGACTGCGTACCGGAAGGCGTAGCGTTGGAAGGCCTCCCACAAGGTGGACCGACGACCTTGTGAAGGCCGCAGGAACTCGTTGGATGCGAGAAGCACAAAACCGGTCGAAGTAGAGGTGCTTGGGGGAGGCCTATGTCCAGCAGTGGACGTCTTTCGGCTGAAATGATGATGATAATTAAAAATATACCATTAAATTTCTGATGCCAAACTGCATTCAGTGATGGATTATTTTTTATTAAATAGTTTTTGTAAATAGATAATAGCTTCATATTTGCAATAAATTACCACCGTTGTGTCATCGCGCTTCTCTTTCTTTTCCTACCGAACCTACGGTCCTGCATGCGGCAGCAGCGGGCAGCATTATATATGTTTATTTCCTTCAAAGGAACTATCTAGTCTCAGTAGTTCCTTCAGCTTTTGCAAAGGGACTACTGATCAAAAAGTTCTCAGTAGTTCCTTCAAAGGAACTGCTAAAGGAAATATCTAGTCTCAGTAGTTCCTTCAGCTTTTGCAAAGGAACTACTGATCCAAAAATTCTCAGTAGTTCCTTCAAAGGAACTACGCGAAGGAACTAGTGAGCATAAACGATATTTTTTACGAAAACAAGTTTTGATATTATAACACAACTTTAAATACCTCCAGGACCCCTGTACAGTTACATGCGGGTGCAAAATTTGCTGTTTGTGGTAGTGCGCATACAGCAAATTTTCACACCAAAAATTAAAGTCGATTTCCAGCAATTACTTTTGTCACAGATCTTTTGTGCAATGTTTCTTAGTTTGATGTACGACGGCTATAAGTATTTTTACACCCTGTATCAATAAATAGATAAAATTATTTATAAAAATAGTTTTGCTGAATATATTGAAAATACCATTACACATTGGGAACTGTCTAAAATAGGTACGTTTACCTCCCTAAATTTCTGACAATGTTTTGACATTGACATGAGATTACGATTTTAAACCATTTCAAAAATTATTTTATGAATGAAAACTACAAAATTTGGAAAAAATAAAAATACGAGGCCTTATATTTTACATCTATATTTCATTTTACTTTATTACATAATTTCTTCAGAACATAAAACGTTGTCAATCGGGTCTTTTGAGCGCAAGCAAAGTGACACGGGTTCCCCGTCTGATAGCCGAAGCGGTACTGACAAATACTGAATCGGGGTCCTGTCGGGGGCCGGGCGGCAGAGCGGTTCAAGGTATGAGTGGTTATAAAGCTGGATATTTCGGATCTCATCTTTTTACGTTAAATTTAACGATTAAAAAAATAAAAACGAACCTATGACACCTGCTTTATGTATAGTTCGATTAGCTTGCAAATTTTCATGGCCTAATTTGAAAATTTTCATTGAATATTCTCCTTTTATTTTGCGGTTTAGAGGTAACTTTGAGACTTCTTTGTATCGAGAAAATTGTATGCAATCGTGTTTTCGCAACCGATGACACCTCGCAGTAGTCCTCATCTTTATCGTATATTAATTTCAAAGTGAAAACTGCAGAACTGTTGGAACTACAGCCGTTAATGCTAAGGCAATTTTCGCAATCTGAACTAGTATCGGTCCTTAATATTAAATTTACAAATCACACTAATATTATAAAGGCGAAAGTTTGTGTGTGTGTTTATATGTTTGTTAGGCTGATTTTATAGTGACGCGTTTCAGCAGCGCCGTCGGAGCGCGCGCGCTCGGATATTATATGTATTGGGGTAGTAGTAGCGTTTCAAATTCGCGCGCTTGAGCAGCGCCGTTCGGTGAACGCGAACGCGCGCTGCCCAACGGCGCGTCTAGCGGCGTGACTATAAAACCAGCCTTACTCCGTCACGCTCAAACGGCTAGATCAATTTTGATAAAATTTTGTATGGAGGTAGCTGACACCCTGGATAAACATATAAGCTACTTTTTATCCCGATATTCCCGCGGAATCGATACTTATGCGGGTGAAACTACAGGGCGCAGCTAATAATAAATAAATCTCGATGTTTTGTAAAGTTGTAAAAACAGTGCGAATCAGGGGCGGGTCGCTAATAAACAATATACTAACTTGAGTGGTGACATCTTAGCGTCAGGAAGGTCAGTGGCTGCGGCTTCTTTCTCCGGTTCTTCAGGGAAACTCAGTGTTCGCGAACACCGAGATTTTGTGTTGGGTGTTACTACTGAAATAATAAGTGTTTATTATGAAAATAACAGTAGATTTAGCAATACGATGCCTGGCTGCTTCGTTGGTCTTAAGCGCGAATACTAAGCTGTACACTTTGTTTGATTCTCGGGTCGGGCAATATTATTGAAGTTTTCCATTAGCAAATTCGCAGTAGTAGCCCGGAGTCTGGGTTTAATATAATAAGCATAATCAGCCTATAACGTTACCACTGCTGGGACACAGTCCTCCTCTCTGTGAGAAGGAATGGGCTGTAATTTACCACGCGGGCCTAGTGCGGGTTGGTAGATGACACATTTCTTCGAATTATTGGTTCTAGTACATGCCAGTTTCCCCAAGATATTTTCCTTCAATGTTTTGAAAGCAGTGGTCATAAAATAATTTACACAAAGTGAAGCGCCTGTCAGGATTCAAACTTACGATCTACAACTCGTAAGTCGCGACCATTTCCACTGGGCCATCACTGGTCTGTTGAGTCTGGGTTTATGATCGGTTAATGGCAATAGGCTCGGTAGCTATTACATTGGAATTTTTTTTTTTTTTTGCTGAATCTACTCTTGACCTCGATTACGCCTGATGGAAAGCGATGGATGAGGTCTATGATGGAACGAGCGTGCTCAGAAGATGCCTAAGGCACTGGAACTTCCACGCATCGACGAAACACAGCAGGCTGCTTGACGCCGGACTCCGGTGTGAGGGTAGTGGTTGAGTGCAAACCAGGCGGGCGTTAGCCCTACCACCGCATGGGAAGAATTGGCCAGTCAAACAAGGTGTTGGGTGTGACTGTCCAGGATGCGCCGAGCGCTCGGTTCAGTTGAGTAACTGGCGGAACAAACTGCGCTACACGGGGAGGCTTCTTCGTGCATTCCATTTGCGAACGGCTTTCCCTTTCGCGGAAAACAGGCGTGATGTTATGTAAGTTTCATAGGGGTGAGGCGGTAGTTGGCAACGCACGTACTGAGTAATGCGCCTCCGCCCCACAGTCCAACCCCCCACATACCTAGGCGCGGCCAACTAGTTCCGCGCTATAATAGATTATTATCAGACAAAGTACTGACTGAAAAGCGTTTTATAACTGTGACGTCAGTAACGACGCGTTTTATATCTGTGACGTGAGTTACAATACTAACCATTAGGAGGAAACGCTAGCCTCTGTATTTGCTGCACGATCTGCGCGTCTCCCGCGAAGCTCTCCGACCGCGTGAGGATACGCAAGTCTGACGGACTGTCCGGGCTGACGTGTATTGGCTGTTGAAATAAATAAAATAGGTTGATTATATACAATTAACAATTAAGATAATGTTGGCAAAGAAAAAGTCATGGTCATACAAAAGCAGTTTTATATAAGGTCCGGCGTTTTTAAATTTGCCAAAGATGTAAACAACAATGGCCGCTCGAAATTGAATAAAATCGATATATAAGAACATTTATTTTAAGTAAGTAATGTTTGTTTTAGTCTAAATGTTCTTGTATATCGATTTTATTCAATTTCGAGCGGCCATTGTTGTTTACATCTTTGGCAAATTTAGAAACGCCGGATTATAGGTACGGATTTTATTAATTAGTCTACGTAGGTAGCCAAAAACAGACGTGATGAATCGCATCGGGACTGTTTTTGTGGGTAAATAAATTCAACGTATATTCTGTGCTGCCTGTAACTTTTGTGAACTTTTTAAATTGATAGAATCTGGAATAGCAATTGCGATATTTTTTTATCCGTACCTGTCTTTTCTCTGGTATTGGAATAGATGTACTTGATTCTTCGTTGTTTAATGAGTTACTCCTAGGTCTCACTGTTTCACGCAAATCTGGGTTGGACGGTACACCTGAAGCAAAACAATGATTAATTTATTGTACACCTTTTTAAAGCAGAGTTATGTTGACTAGAGGAGGATGCTAAATCGACAAACTCATAGCAAAAAATTGAACATCATCGTCCTACCCTTATCCCAAATTGTATAGAATTGGCGCAGCCTGTCTTCTTCCATACATCTCTATTAACAGTCATCTCAGTGGTCACGTCTTTTTACACCATACCATCGTTCAGACAATCTGTCTATCGTTTGTTTGGTCATCCTCTGCTCCTATAACTATCCACATTCATACTTCATTCGCAGAAAGACGAACATTTTAAACAAAATTCTGCTTCTACAGCTGGTTAACGCAAGACTATGTTCTTGTAACTAGATACTTGTAATTTGCTAATATCCTGAGCTATGTATGAGCCTATCAAAGCCACCTATTTAAGTTTGTTATTAGTCTGCTGCAAGCTTTCTTTAAAATAATTAAACCATAAATAAAATTAACCTAGTTTGAATATTTACCAGATATAAGTATCCCAGCGGCGGCAGACAAGCCGTGCGTGTGCGTGCGCGTGTGTGCGTCGCGCACGATGTTGCCGCGACGTACGAGCGCCTCGAACGCATTAGAACGAGCCTCCGCCTCGCGGTCACATGCTGGAATAGATCATTGTTATGAATAACTCAATACATCCTAGTATATTATTGTAACAATGTACAAACGATGCAGGGTCAGTTTTAGTGTTTGGTCTTCAGAGTTAAAACAGTTTTTTTTTTATCCTTAATCGAGCTGAGGGCTCCCATGACTATAATTATGTACACAAAATATATACAGTCAACAAAAGAGATAGTAGAAGTATGCAGGATCGTTGGATATACTTAGCTGAAGTTTTTTTTAAGAATACAATTTTATTTTATTAATAGAAAACAAACAGCTCATTTATAAAATTAAATGTCAGTCGACAACATCTATCGGGTTCTTACTAAACTTCAACTATATTCGACGATCCTGCATACTTATCTCTTTTGTTGACTGTACATAATATTTTTTGTTGTTCAAAAAACCAATTTTTCTGTCTTATCTATCTTTAAATAATACACCATTTGGTATTAAAGTGTGCTTGTATATACCTGAATCCAGACTGGTCCTGCTATTGGCGGGCTCGCAGGCGGCCATGCTAGCGAGGCCGGCTAGCTCCGAACCTTCGCCCACTGCCGCCGCAGACCGTACACGCGGTAATGTGCTGCTACCTGTAAACAATCATACTATCAATTCTGTACCATGATAATATTCATCGATAAAATGGAGCTTCCGAGTGAAAATAATTAGAAATAAAGCCATTGTCAGCCGATACCCATCATGACTGCGCGTCACGCTAACTAGTAACTAATTTAATTTTAACCCCGTATCCTGCATGCTGCAATATTTTTATAGCACTATGTATCCCTCGGAAGAAAGTGCGATTCCCAACTCGTGGTATTACTCAAACTACACCCTCGTTAGTAATCGGACACTTTCTCCCCTCGGTGGACAATGTACTATTTATGTTATTTTTATTACAGTAAGAAGACGATGTATTTTACCGAGGCAAAAGTACCCAAAAGTTTCGTGTGTTCTGACGTAAGTTCGTAAGTCTATATTCAACAATGAGAGTTTGCAATATTGTAAAATGAAATGATTTCTTACTGCCAGCGGATGTGGAGTTGAGCAGGTTGCGGCTGGATCGCTGAGCTCCAGCTTTCCGGAACAACGCCGCACCCACTACTGCAATGCGAAGTTTGTTCCACAGAAGCTGAGCGCCGCTACATAAAAGAAAAAAAAAACTTTTTTGTCAGAATTTTTCACACAAATTAATGAAATTGCAATTGCATTGCATCTGTAGTCACCATAGCAATAATTTGCCCAAAGCAGCAAAACTAGGGTTTACATTTTCTAACCATCGTTTTCTAATCGCAAGCGTTTATTAGCGCTCATGCTTATCACGCATTTCACAATAGATAATTAGTTTTTGTACATGGCCCTTGTCATGGCACTGCAAAACAATATTTAGGTTTGCTGATAAGTTAGTGAATTTAATCAAAACCTATCAAAACACAGCTACTAAGTAGTATTCCAAACAAAAAACAATAAAATTGAATGAAAATGTGAGATATTGACAAGATCACTCGCAATTTTGACCTCTATATCAACAAAAACAAACAGGAGCTCGTGGCTAAATAATAACAGTCGCACGGGTCGATCGAAAGTTAAGCTATGCTTGCCGCGGCTGGTTCGTGGATGGATGACATCCATTACATAGCGAGACCCCTCCGTGCCTCGAAAACCACGTTAAGCCGTTGGTTTCGGCTGTCATTTCTAGATCTTTGACAACGGTCAAAGATCTGGAAAGAAGAAGGGTTTCTGAATACCCGTAACGACGGGTATTCAGAAACCCAAAAACTTTGACAACCAGTCTTACCAAGGGGTATCGTGTTACCCGGTAACTGGGTTGTGGAGATCAGATAGGCAGTCGCTCCATGTAAAAAATACTGGTGTTCAGCTGCATCCGGTTAGACTGGGAGCTGACCCAAACATAGTTGGAAAAAGGCTAGACAGATTGATATTGATCAACGAATACGAACAATAATTAACTAAATACTATTAGATATGAATATCCAAAATACCTGGGCATATCCTGCGGCCACGTGGCTTCCAGTACGCACCGGTTGTAATACCCATACGTAAGAGCGTTAGGTTGCAGACCAGCGCGTTTCATTAGGAACAGTAGTTGCACCGCTAATACTGGCAGTGAATGATTGCCGCATAGCTGCATCATAACGCGGTAGCAGACCTGAAAGGAAGGATATGTTCTGAACAAAAGACGATCGATTACAGATTTAAAATGACTTGGTGTAATGAAGAAAGTCGTAATAATTATGAAGGCCCTATTTGGTTGAATGAAACAAGTGCAACGCGTGCCACGAAAGATAAGACTAGACAAACCACGTGGTTTGACTTGCACAGTACACGATTTTATGTCCCTTTAGCGGTGTGAGGTCTGAGCGCGGGACGGGACCTAACGTCAAAGGGGCGGCGGAAAGAGCGCGGGGGGCGGGGTCAAGTCCCATCTTTCGTGGCGCTAACTATACGGAGTTTTCTCATTTATGCCATAAACAAAGATGACGTTCCATAAATTATTTAAAAAAAAATATGAGTAGACGACAAATCTAAGAAATTTACGGTGCCATCGACATGACAATAGGGATAATACTTGCAAGAAAAATAACTACTCTTGGAATGGCCACTAATAAAGTAATTTCAATCCAACATCACTTTGTTGTAGCAAGTTGGTTGGATTACTTTAGTCAGTAAAATATAATCTCATATCCATACTAATACTATAAATGCGAACGTGTCTGTCTGCCTGTCTGTTACCTCTCCACGCTTAAGGTGAATGTTACATGGTAGACCGCGAAATTTAAATTTTCTTAAGTTTTTTGCAATTTGCAGATCAATGTCAGGTTGTATCTTGATTCAAATATGATTCGCGACTATAATAGACATGTATTTACAGAATCATAGTCATTAGAATCATTAATATATCTCTTTAAGTTAGATTTCTACCATAAACACTTTTCCATACGAGATTTGTTCTTAACGGTAGAAATCTAACTTAGAAAGATGTATTAATGATTCTAATTATTATAATTCTGTAAATATGTACCGGTTATAGTCGCGAATCATATTTTGATCAAGATACAACCTGACGCTGACCCAAAAAACGTAAGAAAAATTGAATTTAGCGGGCTACAACTACCCATTCACCTTAAACCGCTTAACCGATTTAGATGAAATTTGGTATAGAGATAGGATAGTTTTTATCCCGATATTCCCACGGGAAACTTATGCGGGTGAAACCGCGGGGCGCTGTTATTTAGTAATACGACAAAAAGTCTAAAGCTCACCTCATCACAAGGAACTTTTAACTTCGTGGCTCTTTCTAACAACTCGTACGCAGCTCTCAACGTCGCATGTTCTTTTCCTCGATTCAACATCATACGGCACGGTAATGACAAAAAGTACAAAGAATAGCAGGCGCCTAACAAACACTTGGCCCATGCTTCCGCTGATAAACTCGCTTTGCGGGCTAGTCTGAAAAGAATTACGTGAAATTAGAAATATTCTGAATGATTAGATAGTGATTAGCATATTTGGATTCTTCATTGTCTTGCATTATATCTATAGATTTGATTAATTCAGTATCGACTATATCCATGGTTGACAAAAATTTAATTCTAAATAGTGATTTCAGAGACTTGCGCAAGAGTTGCGCAGAGTGCTTGTACTGTTGAGGTTTTGCAAGCATGTACTAAAAGGTTAATTCTCTCCCAATCCACTGAAAACTACCTTGGCCCAGAAGGTAAGACAAGACTTTGAGAAGCACTGGTACCAAAATGGTCAGACAACCGCTAGATGTCATAATAGAGTCCAGCTATTCAGCTTCACGACAATGCAAGAAGCTTTAAGGGTCATTAGCAAGTAACAAAGGATTACGATACAGAGTGGCTGGGACATCGACGCGGAAACTGTAACCATGGATTCTTCAGTACATGATTCTGCGTTGAAGTTTTTGTCGGTTATTAAAAAAAAAAATTGCTGTTCCAAACATTTTGACTGCATAGGTATTGCACTTGTCTATGAAACAGCAAATTTTTTTTTTAACAGTTTGCGCGTCTACGTCCCTGCCCGTATAGACCTATGTTCTGTAATTGCGGTAGCCCGAACATCTGTTTCTAAACAACGAAAACCTGCTTGCTATTTATATCGGTAGTAGATAGGGTTGTTTACCTCTGTGCAGCAGCTATCTCATGTTTAGTCCGCCTCGCCATAGGCTCTGCGTCGTTGAGCGACTCAGCGGAATGTAATGCGGCCGGAGGTAATGCGTGTAGAGCGGCCGCACGAGCTCGCCCACCGCACCACTGTATTACTTTCTCGTCTAGTGTAAAGTTTTCGTACTTGTATGTGGCCTCTGGAACAAGGTGCAACAATTAGAATAAGGGTACTTGATACATTGGAATGGCAAGTGAACGTCCAACACGCTCTGGATAGTCCTCCTCGCTACCACCTTGCCAACAAGCTAATGTGCAATGTGGTTGAAGACGCTTTTCATATTATGGTGGAGTGTGTCCGGAACGGAGCGGAAAGGTATTTGATTCGAGACCAATCTAATATGAACATTAATCAAATAGGAGAATATAATATTATTTTAGCTTTTCTAGCATCCAAAGCCGCTAAAATATTATATAAATTAGTTAATTTAGGAATTAAGCGTAGATGTTAAGTTTTGCATGTAACAAAAGTTCCCATGAGGGTGGCATGTTCACTATGTGATCAAAACCCTCTTTAATAAAGAAAAATTAAAAAAAAAACTAGCTAATGTGCGGGGTAATTACGTAACACACCAACAGTAGCAATGGCTTTCATTTTGACAGTTCAACAACATTCATCGCGTTATTTACGTTGCTGTGCAGACAAATTTTTCGAACATTTGAAGCACTGGATTAGCAATATCCTTCATAATCATTCAAATTGTGATTGATCGTGTGTTACGCAATTTGGGTGCTGTTTACAACGACATAGACCTGAAGACCAATTCTCGTAATTTAAAACGTTCAAAATCTAGTCGCAGTCTCATCTCAGCGACAAACAAATGTCAAAAACTTGTCAAAATGTAGGGAAATTAGAGGTATTTTTCACAGATTGAGACTGAGGTCAGACCGTGAACGTTCTTAAAATTACGAGGATTGCCCCTCTCTTCTTTCTTCAGCACTACTGTAGTGCTGACATAAGCGAAGATGAGGGCACAAGTCTTAATGTATAACATGCCCTTGCATGAAATGACGTCAGCATAAGAAACTAGGTCCGAGTGGGCTCTGCAATTAAATTTCTTCTTGCGCAATTGAGATAACGGGAAACACCTTTTGTTTAAAAGAGTCGGCAAGAAACTGTCCCTCAAGGCATAAGGAACATAAGATAAGAATGCATTATTTTACAAAGATCGAAGGGTTTTTAACGAAGGCAGGTGTTCAGATATTCAAGGAAGCCCAAAAACTTCAAACTTCTTACCCGGATCAGGAGGATCAGGCGGCAATACAAAAGCGGTCCTCTCAGAAACATTACTGGTATCCATTCCTAACAGCTGCTCGTCACCGGCTGCGACCCTTTCTATACATTCATCGAAGAACGTTAGTCCTTGGTCCGGTTCGTATACGAATGATCGCTCCTCTATGAATCGAGTGAACATTTGTGTGCGCATCATTAGGCCGTAGAAGCGTTGGTGCGTCTGGTGAAAAAGAAGACGTAATTTAGCTAATGAATTTTAAAGTATAATAAAGTTAAAGTTTTTTTTTGGTACAACCACGAATTGGCATAATTACAATTATAGAGTATCTTTATATATTTTAAGAAGGCTCACTTTTGCTTGCATGTCGATCCTTTATTTGAAAGAATGATAAATCTATTGCTAAAAGCCGAGATTCATGGACCTTGAGGTCTTAACACGTGAGAGTAGGACGGTAGATATTTCTTTCGGGATTTCTAAAAACCTTTATGAAGTCTCGTGTCGTCTCGGTCTTATGATTTATGACCTTTTTTTTTTTTTTTTTTTTTTTTTTTTTTTTTTTTTTTTTTTTTTTTTTTTTTTTTTTTATGGATGTGAAATCATCAAATGACCCCTCCCGCTCTGGGTGGAGCGAAGGGGGTGTCAGACTCTTACTGACTAAAACCCATCCGTGTTCCTTCCTTAGCCCTTTATGTTCCGGGGTAGCGGTAACCCTTTCGGACAATCCCGCACCCCCGGCAGGCTTCGGCCCTGGCAGGCCCCTTCCTTTATGCTGACATCTCTTTGAGGCGCGCGTGGAACACGTACGCGCCGTCCGGCAATGATTTATGACCATGCTTATTTAAAAAACGTCCGTTTGCAATTAAAATGATTAATTATTATAGCGTAAAGTTACATTTACTTTTAAAATGCTAGTGTAAAGGGGTTTGAAGGTTTTGGCCCTAAAATCAGCCGCCATTTTGATTTTTTTTCAGAATCGCGGTGCACAACAAAAGTTATATATTTAGATAGAGGACACTTATACAGGGTGTCCCAAAACTCAACGTCAAGCCGAAACGGGGTGACAGGATTGATCATAACCATCACGAGAAAAATCTGAAAAAAAATCTATCCCATGCAGTTTGAAAATTATGGGCATTTTAAGAAAAACCTAGAAATTTGATCAAACTGTATCATTTTTCGGTTATTGTGGTTATTATTTTTTATTTTTGTTCATTTGAACTTTAGAAACGTAATCCTAAATAACATTTCTAGAATCCCAATAAAAAATAATGACACAATTGCCTTAAGTTCCCGAGAATTGAGACTATTTGTTAAACTACGAATTTAAAATTTTCAAGATTCGTCGACTTTGACAGGCCCTCCTATAAAAAAAATGTACTAGAGTGCCTTGGCAAGTAGCATTAAAAGTTGGCGCATTTAATCAGAATTCTAAAATGGTACAATACTTGTTAGTTCCATACAATAGAAAAGAGTAAAAAAATTAAAACCTCAAGTAACCCGATTTTTGCTATCAGATTTTACTCAGTTAAAATGTTTTTAATTCGCACAAGCTCTAGGTAGGTTCTTAATTTTAAGGCAAAATGATGAGAGAGATGGATAATGGGTATGTTTGCCATGAGTGAGCGAGACAGATAGTGACGCCACGCATTGAGACGGAGATGCGTCGTTTAAACGAGTGCGAATGAAACAGATAGATGCTATGGCATCTATCTGTTTCATTCGCACTAGTTTCAGCCAAGCAAATGGCTACGCTACCAGTCCGACACCAACCAGTTAGTACGTTTCGCTCATTCGTCTACTGCGCACGTTCGTATTCGCTTGTGTTGATTTAGTACTGACAACTTTGGCTTCTCTTTTTGGACTTGAATCTTTGTGAATTGGACTTGTTGATAACATACCGGCAACTTTGGCTTCTCTCTGGACTTTTGTGTTGGCATCCTTTTTATCTACCATGCCTACGCGCTACACTTCACAAGAATATGCGAACATGCACCTCATTTATGGGGAATGCAGATGCAACGCAAGTGCTGCCGCTAGACTTTATCGTGAAAGATATCCAAATTTAGAGCGCTACCCGGATCACCGCGTGTTTGTTGTGTATGTATGTGTTCACTCACAGAGGGCGGCCATTTCCCGAATCAAATACAGGCTGGAGGTAGACCTGTGTTTCCTTTCCAGGAAGAAGTATTGCAAGAGGTCGCACGTGACCGAAGTATTTCCGTACGTGGAATTGAAGAAAGAACGGGAATACCGAAAAGCACTGCTCATCGTATTTTACAAAGAGCCGAAATGCATCCGTTTCACGTACAACGAGTTCAAAGTCTTCTACCTCGAGATTATCAGGAAAGGATTTCTTTTTGTAGAACAATGCTACAGAGGCATAATGAGAATCCCCAATTCATCCAAAAAATTCTCTGGTCAGATGAATCGACATTTAAAAAAGATGGTTACATGAACTTGCACAATTATCACGAGTGGCATGTGGAGAATCCACATTTAATGCGAGAAGATAGATCCCAGTATCGTTTTAAAGTAAACCTGTGGACCGGAATTTTAAACGGTAAAATTATTGGGCCTATTGAACTGCCTGAGAACTTGAATGGAACTAATTACCTACATTTTTTAAGAGAAGATTTACTGTTGCGGCCTGTGCCCGCATAGCAACGAGCGCGGCGCGCAGGCAGCGGGCCGACGTCATCCTCCGAAGTCTCCGCTGAGCCAATCAGTGCGCCGTTGCGACCAGCGGCAGGTATCACGCCATACCGCAGCGGACCAATGGCGGCGCGCCACCACACACGACGGCGGGGGGGACCTCGCTCGGGCTCCGCGGCAGAAGGCCGGGGTCTTTTTCACTTGCTCCGACGCGGCACCACCGATCGGTCAACATACGCTTAATATTGTAACGGGTCCTAGAATTCTGTAATCTTGTACACGTCAGTTTAAAGTTAAAAAGTCTAAATAAGTATTGGTTTGTTCTATAACAGTTTTTCATTTTAGTCTCCCTAACACATACCTAAGCATAGGCGTCAACAAGTGGCGACCGTGACAGGACTCGTTGCGTAAAATTTAAATTCATCGAGAAGCGGCGGAAGATCGAATCGTCGAGAAGCGTCGACGGAAAATTCGTCGCGTGGAGCAAGTGCCGCAGCCCGCCATCCATCCAGCCGGGCTGCGTAATCAAGAAGAAGGGGAGCGCGGACGAGCTGCTGTGTCCAGGGAGACTTCGGAGGGTGACGGCGGGTCAAACTCAACACGTCTGCCGAAGGTCTAGCCCAGGAGAGTAAGCCCTGATCCATTCATTTCCTTTCTTTAATCTTTTTCCTGTGTGCCCTTGCGCTGTGAACCAGTACGCGGCTTGCTGTTCGAACGTCAAACGGGAAAAGGGCCATATCTTTTCCTAATTTGCAGGGTTAATTGCACGTGGGTTGAGCTGGCTTATGCTTCATGCTTGGCTAGGCGCTAAGCTGCAATTTTTCTACTCTAGTCGAATCATTTGTATGTTCGTGTGCACCTACCCGCTTAAGTTCATTTTCATAAAGGACGATGAGTCAGAACGTCCCCCCAACCTTACATTGACCAACAGACTTAAAATGTATCTCATTCGAACCGCCTTAGCAAGCTGATCAATTTTAACTATGACGACATCTCTCAAAAGTGCGGGATATTCCGAGAAAATCATGTTTTAGTGTTAATATTGTCACAGCGTCCCCCCAACCCTTACATTGACCAACAGACTTAAAATGTATCTCATTCGAACCGCCTTAGCAAGCTGATCAATTTTTACTATGACGACATCTCTCAAAAGTGCGGGATATTCCGAGAAAATCATGTTTTAGTGTTAATTTCGTCACAACGTCCCCCAAACCCTTACATTGACCAACAGACTTAAAATGTATCTCATTCGAACCGCCTTAGCAAGCTGATCAATTTTTACTATGACGACATCTCTCAAAAGTGCGGGATATTCCGAGAAAATCATGTTTTAGTGTTAATTTCGTCACAACGTCCCCCCAACCCTTACATTGACCAACAGACTTAAAATGTATCTCATTCGAACCGCCTTAGCAAGCTGATCAATTTTTACTATGACGACATCTCTCAAAAGTGCGGGATATTCCGAGAAAATCATGTTTTAGTATTAATATTGTCACTACGTCCCCCCAACCCTTACATTGACCAACAGACTTAAAATGTATCTCATTCGAACCGCCTTAGCAAGCTGATCAATTTTTACTATGACGACATCTCTCAAAAGTGCGGGATATTCCGAGAAAAATCATGTTTTAATGTTAATATTGCCAGAACGTCCCCCCAACCCTTACATCGACCAACAAACTTAAAATGTATCTCATTCAAACGGTCTTAGCAAGGTGATCATTTTTTACTATGACGACATCTCTCAAAAGTGCGGGATATATCGAGAAAAATCATGTTTTAATGTTAATATTGCCAGAACGTCCCCCCAACCCTTACATCGACCAACAAACTTAAAATGTATCTCATTCAAACGGTCTTAGCAAGGTGATCATTTTTTACTATGACGACATCTCTCAAAAGTGCGGGATATATCGAGAAAAATCATGTTTTAATGTTAATATTGCCAGAACGTCCCCCCAACCCTTACATCGACCAACAAACTTAAAATGTATCTCATTCAAACCGTCTTAGCAAGGTGATCAATTTTTACTATGACCACATTTCTCAAAAGTGCGGGATATTCCGAGAAAAATCATGTTTGCTAATATTTTTGGCACAAAATAACAGTTTGTAAACCATATTCTTTGATTTTCAAACCTCTCAAGATCAATTAAGAGATGCCATTTAAAAAACAGAAAACGTCATTCGTTACTCGTCCAATTTTTTCTATTCCTATAGGCAGTTGTCCCACCGGCGGCGATGAACGAGTAGCGAGTAGAACTAGCAACTGAAAACGAGTTGGCGAGCAGCGAGCAGCGTGTGTGTAGTTCCGATAGTTTTGTCGCTGGGCTATCAGCGAGCGTTCGAGTGCGACGGGTGATTACTTGCACCACTCGCTCGGGGCGGTTAGTCCCACAGGGGTTTCTCTCGGCGTGAGCTCTGACCGCCAAGCGAGCATCGCTGAGCGAGTATTATCTTTGATAACTCTTGTCGCTCAGCGACAAACCAGTGGAGCGAGTCCTCGCCGGCAGTGTGAACAGTCAGCGATTAACTGTTAATATATGCATCTCTTTTGTTTACACGGAATGTACATCTATTGTACGTTTCTTGAGCGAGAAAACAGCCGACAGTGAGTCGCTTCCTCGCCGGCGGTGGGACAACTGCCATATGCTCGTCCACGACGGAGACGCGGGTGTCTCCGTCTTGGGCGAGCTCGAATCCCTCACTGCACTCAGGATTCAAGTCTTAACTCCCTCGCTTCGCTCCGGAGTTAACTCAAACCTAGAATCCTTCGTTGCGTTCAGGATTCAAAATAGCGCCCGCGACAACAAGACACTACTTTATCCCATTTGTGAATAATCTACTATATATCATGTATGTTGAATTTGAAAAAATAAATAAAACGATTATTTTATTTCTAAACCCCATGGATTTTGGACTTAAAAGCTGGTTGCTAGTATTTTTATAGATCTTTATGAACCTGATAACACATAAAAAAGATCTGTTGCAGGGCGGGGG
Organism: Amphipoea lucens; assembly: GCA_947508005.1. Taxonomy (NCBI): domain Eukaryota; kingdom Metazoa; phylum Arthropoda; class Insecta; order Lepidoptera; family Noctuidae; genus Amphipoea; species Amphipoea lucens. The sequence goes on from OX382371.1 coordinate 8,023,287, forward strand.
ACGGGCCTAGTGAATTAGATAAATCAATAAAACGATTTTTTAATTTTTATTTTATTTCTAAGCCTCATGGATTTTGAAGTTAAAACTGGTTGCTAGTCTTTTTATAGATCTTTATGAATCTGATAGCACATACAAAAGATCTGTTGCAGGGCGGGGGACGGGCCTAGCGAATTAGGAAAAATTAATAAAACGATTTTTTAATTTTAATTTTATTTCTAAACCCCATGGATTTTGAAATTAAAACTGGTTGCTAGTCTTTTTATAGACCTTTGTGAACCTACTAATACATACAAAAGTTCTGTTGAAGGGGGGGACGGGTCTCATACAAATATGGTCATCGTTCTTTAATCCCACGTAACGCATAACCTCACTTTTGGCGATATTGTAATACGCAAGCTAGCATTTTAAGCTGCACGCATTGTTTTTCCTACCCAATCCATATTCATGCACGCGTGTGAATTAAGTGCACGCAACCAAAGCTTGGTGAACCAGCCATCTTGCTGACTATTTCAGAGTTCCGGCCATACGGCAACTGTTCCGGTGCAGAACCAACGCAGCCAACACAGCGGATTCCCTCGACGCGCCGACTACATTAGCGGCGGCCGGCCGGCGGCCCGCTACGACGCGGAAGTCGTACCTGGGACCGTGTTGGAGCAACGCCTAACATTGTCAGGTTCACTGCACATTTATCTATTCAGCTCATTGTATTTCATTGTTTTGTGTTTTGTATTTCGATAGACAATAGGTCTCGTTGATAGCAAAATGACCAGTGTAGATACCGACCTGAAGGTCAAAATTAAAGAGTTAATTAGAAAGCGTGGCACCATAAAGGGTAGATTAACAAAATTCATAGAGTATTTAGGTACTATGAAGAACTTGGAGCCTAGAGAGGTTGCCAGTGTCCAAGTTAAAGAAATTTCTTTGAGATTAGCCAAGTTTCAAGAATTATTTAAAACATTTGACGAATTACAGTCAGAAATTGAAATATGTTGCTCCGATGTAGATGAACAATTGGAAGAAAGAGAGGCAACAGAGTGTCAATTTTACTCTGCTCTCTCTGTAGCTCAAGAATTAATTGAGGCTACCCCATTACCAATAAATAAAGCAAACAGTGTTGGAGAAAATAGTAATTGTTCTCATCAGCCAAGCTGTTGTTCTCATGCATTTAACGGAGTGAAATTGCCAACCATACACCTTCCAAAGTTTGATGGAAACTTGTTAACATGGCTAGAATTTAAAGATACATTTGATTCTATTATTCACAGCAATAAATCAATTCCAGAAATAAATAAATTTCACTATTTAAGGTCAGCTTTGGAAGGGAGTGCTAAGGGGATAATTAAATCAATAGAGTTTACCTCGAATAGCTACAAATTAGCATGGGATTTATTATGCGAGCGATATGATAATAAAAATATTCTCATAAACAATCATCTCAAAGCTTTAATTAGTGTTGAAAAGTGTAGTCGAGAATCCTACAAGGCGTTAAGGTACTTAGTAGACCATATGTCAAAAAACTTGAGAGCGCTGGAAGCTTTGGGTCAGCCGACTGACAAATGGGATGCACTTATTCTATTCATTCTAGCTTCAAAGTTAGATCCGGTGACTAATACTAAATGGGAAGAGCATAGGTCTACGTTAGCCGATTACCATAGCTTAGAAAATTTCACAAGGTTTCTAAGAAATCGAGCCGATATTCTAGAAACAATGTATTTCGCAGGCATGGAAAATGCCGAGAAAAGGGACCGAAAGTCAAGCAGCAATAAAGAGCCTAAACCGAATAGGACTTTTGCTGCTTTAGGAGATAAAGGTGGACCGTCCACGTGTCATGTCTGCAATGACAGTCACCATTTATCCGAGTGCTCCAAATTTAAGAATATGGACATAGGGGATAGGCTATCTGAAGTCACAAGATTAAAACTATGTAAAAATTGCCTTAAGAGCGGTCACAACTCATTTCAATGCAAGGCCAAGCTTACGTGTCGTGTATGCAAACGGAAACATCATTCACTAGTACACAATGACGAGTTTAAGACCAATAGGTCCACAGCAGACGCTCCGGCCCTTGAGCCCTCTAGCTTACCGGTTTCTCTCTCAGCGGCCTCAGTAGGTCAAGTACTGCTAGGCACGGCTCTAGTAGACATAGTGCATCCGCAAACTGGGGAAATCTATCAGGCAAGAGCGTTACTAGACACAGGTAGTCAGATGTCCTTACTATCCAACAGCATGAAACAAAAGCTTGGGTTAATTTGTGACACTTCCCGTCCCACTCACGTTGCCGGAATAAATAATTCCATTTCGAAGGTTTCCGAAAGGGTAAACATTAAACTCAAGTCGCGCGTGACTAATTTCTGTATCTCGGTTAACTGTCTTGTCTTACCAAATATTATGGGTACGTTGCCCAACATGCAGGTAAACGTTAAGCAACTCGGTATACCAAAGGAAGTTAGTCTAGCGGATCCCACTTTCTATGAACCTTCGAAGATAGACATTCTGTTAGGTGCGGATGTATATTGGGCGATTGTGAATGCCAATCACATATATCTAGGCAAAAATAAACCAGCACTACAAGACACTAAACTAGGCTGGGTAGTGTCAGGCCCTACAGGGCAAGGTAGCCTAAAGTCCCTCACTGTAACTTGTAACTTTAGCCAAGACGCACAAGAGTGTCTAAAAAGATTCTGGGAAATCGAAGAGGGTTATGCTGAACACTATTCCCGTTCCCCCGATGAACATTTCTGTGAAGGGCATTTTGTTCAACATACCAAACGCCTGTCAAACGGAAGATTTTCTGTAGCAATGCCTCTAAAGGAAGACCCTGAGAGCGCGTTAGGCGACTCCTATGCAATAGCTAGGAAGCGGCTTACCCACTTAGAAACCAAATTAAATAAAAACCCCCAACTAAAGGAAGCTTACTCAGAGTTCATTAAGGAGTATAAGGAATTAGGTCACCTAACCGAAATTGCACAACCGCAGTTCGGGTACTACCTACCCCATCACTGTGTCATTCGGGAACATAGTGAAACCACCAAACTCAGAGTAGTCTTCGACGCATCTGCGAAGACTACCTCTGGAAAATCACTAAATGAAATACAAGCAGTAGGTCCAGTCATTCAGAGTGACTTAATGTCCATATTACTACGTTTTCGAGAGCATAGGTTTGTTCTTACCGGAGACATTACTAAAATGTATAGGCAAATTCTAATTGATGAGTCACAACGTCATTTGCAATTAATACTATGGCGTTGTGAGAAGTCTCACAACATTGTAACTTACCAGTTGAATACAGTGACTTATGGTACAGCGTCAGCTCCCTTCCTTAGTACGAGGTGTCTTCAACAACTCGCGCTAGAATGTGATGACGAACTTATAAAGGAGGTTATGCTAACTGATTTCTACATAGACGACTTAAGCACTGGCTGCGCATCAGAAGAGCAGCTGACGCACCTCCATAAGGGTACTACTAGAGTGTTAGAGTCGGCGGGTTTCAAGCTTAGAAAATTTCGTACAAATTGTCCGCAAATATTCAAGAAGGACCACTTTAGTACTGATGTTCTAGATCTGAGCAAGGAATCCGCTGTGCTAGGATTAAACTGGTCTCCAGTGAATGACACAATTCAATTTTCCACAAATATACCTATAGCTGCTCAGATAACTAAACGAACGATTATATCGATGACATGTAAAATATTTGATCCATTAGGACTACTGAGTGCGGCCATCATAAAGCCAAAAATTCTACTCCAAAGGCTATGGTGCGCCAAGTTAGACTGGGATGAGCCAGTACCAAATAATTTTGCTAAGGACTGGCTAAACTTTAGCAATAATTTATCATATCTGTATAACTTGCATCTACCTAGACACACTCTGTGTGAATTACCAGAGTATATTGAATTGCATTGTTTTGTAGATGCCTCACAGGCAGCCTACGGCGCCTGCGTTTATTTAAGGTCAAGGAGTAACAAAGGTAGCTACACCTCACGCCTACTATGTGCCAAGGCCAGGGTAGCACCCCTTAAACCTATGACTATCCCTAGACTAGAATTATGTGGAGCGCTCCTCGGCGCTAGACTTAGTCATAAAGTAATTCAGTCCTTGAAAGGAAAAATAAATAAAAAATTAATATGGACCGACTCCACGGTAGTACTAGGATGGCTAAAAATGCAGCCAAACTCACTTAAAATGTTTGTTCGTAACAGAATAAATGAAATTCAGGAGTTAACTGCTGAATATCAATGGCGTCATGTGCGCACAAGTTTGAACCCTGCAGATATGGCATCAAGAGGAGTAGAACCTCACGTGCTGCAAGGTTCAACGCTTTGGTGGGAAGGCCCTCCCTTCTTAAAACAAGAAGACAGTGAGTGGTCTCCCAAGCTAGCTCCGTTAGAGGAAAAATCGCTGCCAGAAGTCAAACCACTTAACCCATACTCATGTGCGGCAAATAATAGTAATAGAGTAGATAATACAAAGCTTATAGATTTCAACAGGTTCTCTAATTTCCTACGGCTGAAAAGAACAGTCGCTTACGTACTAAAATTTATCCAGATAGGAAAAGGGCAGATAAATGCTAGTCCAACCTTATCGGTTGAAGAGTTGCAAAAGGCATGCACTCTTCTAATTAAACTCAGTCAACATGAGACTTTCTCTGAAGAAATCGAAATATTGAGCAAAGGGCTGCAGTTAAACAAAAATTCAAAAATATTGCCCCTTAATCCTTTTGTAGACTCTGAACGAGTGCTACGGGTGGGAGGCCGGCTGGAAAATTCGAGATTCAGCTATGATAAGAAGCACCCGATTCTTCTAGACGCTAAACATAGATTCACTAAGCTGTTAGTAAAATATGAACACTTGCGCTTGTTCCATGTTGGTCCCCAGGCACTGCTTGCAGCCATCCGTGAGGAATATTGGCCCTTGGGAGGGCGAACCCTTGCTCGCACGACCACCAGGCAGTGTGTTGTGTGTACGCGATTGAGAGGTAAACCTTTCGAACCAATTATGGGTGATTTGCCGGCCGTTAGAACGGATAATAGCTTCGCCTTCAGTTCTTGTGGGGTAGACTTTGCGGGCCCGTTTAAAATTTCGAGTCGTAAAGGCCGAGGGAACCGCATAACTAAAAGTTATCTATGTCTGTTTGTGTGTCTTACAACTAAGGCGGTTCACCTAGAGGTGGTCAGCGACCTCACGTCTGAGGCATTCATTCTGTGTCTCCACCGGTTTGTAGCTAGGAGAGGTAAACCCTATGTCATATATTGTGATAACGGTCGTAATTTTCTAGGTGCATGCAATGAGCTGGGTAGGATGCTGCAGGAGGCCCAAGAATCTGTGTACAATTACACGGCGAACGAGGGAATCCGCTTCGTGTTTGGACCTGCATATTCGCCCCATTTCGGAGGCATATGGGAGGCTGGTATAAAATCCTCTAAATATCATCTTAAACGAGTAGCTGGGGAGGCCTGTTTGACGTTCGAGGAGCTGGCGACACTATTCTCGCAGATTGAGGCCATACTCAATTCCCGTCCCCTCTCTCCCCTCTCGTCAGACCCTAATGACCCCTCTCCACTAACCCCGGGGCACTTTCTGGTGGGCAGGCCGTTGACCGCCATCCCATCACCACCCATCACAGCACTGCGGCCCAACCGCTACAAATTAATTGAAAAAATCCGCCAACAGTTCTGGTCCAGGTGGCAGAAGGAGTTCCTGGCCGAGATGCAGCAACGGTCCCAGTGGAGGACCCAGCAGCGAGGCATTTGCCTCGGCGACCTCGTGCTCCTGCGGGAGGCAAACCTTCCGCCGCTCCAGTGGCGCCTGGGGCGTGTCACGCGCCTACACCCAGGCCCAGACGGGGTCAGCCGGGTGGCGGACGTCGCCACAACCAAAGGGACGGTCACTTGTGCCGTCCGCACGATGTGTCCCCTCTGGCGGGACATGTCATCCAGTTGAAGTCGAAGTCTTCAACGCCCGGGAGTATGTTGCGGCCTGTGCCCGCATAGCAACGAGCGCGGCGCGCAGGCAGCGGGCCGACGTCATCCTCCGAAGTCTCCGCTGAGCCAATCAGTGCGCCGTTGCGACCAGCGGCAGGTATCACGCCATACCGCAGCGGACCAATGGCGGCGCGCCACCACACACGACGGCGGGGGGGACCTCGCTCGGGCTCCGCGGCAGAAGGCCGGGGTCTTTTTCACTTGCTCCGACGCGGCACCACCGATCGGTCAACATACGCTTAATATTGTAACGGGTCCTAGAATTCTGTAATCTTGTACACGTCAGTTTAAAGTTAAAAAGTCTAAATAAGTATTGGTTTGTTCTATAACAGTTTTTCATTTTAGTCTCCCTAACACATACCTAAGCATAGGCGTCAACATTTACCAACCCTGTTAAAGGACGTACCACTAGCAGATCTTCGCGACATGTGGTTTCAACAAGATGGCTGCCCAGCGCATTTCGCAGTGCAAGTAAGAGATTTCCTTGACCAGGAATATCCGGGAAGGTGGATTGGACGTTCGGGCACTATCTCGTGGCCCGCCCGTTCACCAGATTTAAATCCCCTGGATTTTTTCTATTGGGGAGTTCTCAAAGAAAAAGTTTACTCAAAGCCCATTGAGAACGTAGCCGACCTGCGTGAACGCATTTCTCAAGCAGCTGAGGCGATCAACTCTCGAAGATATGCCCGACTAATAAGTAGATCTTTTTTAAGAAGATGTAGGGCTTGTATTGAGGCTGATGGTAAACAATTTGAACATTTATTGTAATAAAAAACGTTATTTCTCTATCATCAGACTTTTATTCCAACAAACCTAATTATTTTACTAATTTTACTAACTTTTTTTCACTTTGGTAAAAGTGGCGTCACTATCTGTCTCGCTCACTCATGGCGAACATACCCATTATCCATCTCTCTCATCATTTTGCCTTAAAATTAAGAACCTACCTAGAGCTTGTGCGAATTAAAAACATTTTAACTGAGTAAAATCTGATAGCAAAAATCGGGTTACTTGAGGTTTTAATTTTTTTACTCTTTTCTATTGTATGGAACTAACAAGTATTGTACCATTTTAGAATTCTGATTAAATGCGCCAACTTTTAATGCTACTTGCCAAGGCACTCTAGTACATTTTTTTTATAGGAGGGCCTGTCAAAGTCGACGAATCTTGAAAATTTTAAATTCGTAGTTTAACAAATAGTCTCAATTCTCGGGAACTTAAGGCAATTGTGTCATTATTTTTTATTGGGATTCTAGAAATGTTATTTAGGATTACGTTTCTAAAGTTCAAATGAACAAAAATAAAAAATAATAACCACAATAACCGAAAAATGGTACAGTTTGATCAAATTTCTAGGTTTTTCTTAAAATGCCCATAATTTTCAAACTGCATGGGATAGATTTTTTTTCAGATTTTTCTCGTGATGGTTATGATCAATCCTGTCACCCCGTTTCGGCTTGACGTTGAGTTTTGGGACACCCTGTATAAACAAAAAATGTTATAAACATAATATCCTAAAGCGTCAGGTTTCGGAGTTATTCACCGAAATATAAGTCGAATACATTAAGGATTTTTTTGTTTTTTTCCCTCCAGGTAAGCATATTGAACTATTGAGGTAATAGAAACGTTATGAAACCTTTATGGAGAAGAAAAAAATGAAGAATAGACATTTTTTAAATAAATAATTAAGCACGGCAATTTATAGTTCGTTTTTTAATCCCAGAGACTAATCTGACAAGTGTAATGTCAAACTTCTATACTAAAAAAAAACGAAAACACAAAAGACTTAAATGTCAGATTAGTCTCTGGGATTAAAAAACGAACTATAAATAGCCGTTTTTAATTATTTATTTAAAAAATGTCTATTCTTCATTTGTTTGTTCTCCATAAAGGTTTCATAACGTTTCTATTACCTCAATAGTTCAATATGAAACCTGGAGGGAAAAAAAACAAAAAAATCCTTGTTGTTTTCGAATTATATTTCGGTGAATAACTCCGAAACCTGACGCTTTAGGACATTATGTTATATAACATTTTTTGTTTGTATAAGCGTCCTCTATCTAAATATATAACTTTTGTTGTGCACCGCGATTCTGAAAAAAAATCAAAATGGCGACCGACCTTAGGGCCACCCTCCATACAAAAATCTTCTAACCCCTTTGGGAACATATTTGAATTTCGAAAATTAAAATATCTACGGTTAAAATGTCAATGCTCAAACATCGAAAATTTAAATATCGAACGACTATAAACACGAAAATTAAAATAACGTAAGTTTATATTGTCGAATGGTTAGATAACCTATTTTCAATATATCTATAATCTAACTGCTGTCTTACCTTATCCCTGGTCCTCATAAAGGCATCCATATGGAACAGCGCGTGTGGGTCCGTGGTACCAACAGTGGGTGCCTTCGTGATAGGTATGAGATAGTTCCGATACCCTTGGAGGGTCACCGCCATGAAACGTAGGAACGCTTCTTGAATTTTTAGCTCCAAGGCTTGCTGGAAAGTAAGAGATATTACAGCCCGATTCAAACTTTATGGCGGCTCTGAAGTGCGCTACTCGCTGCGCAGTACCTCACCCCTCACCCCCGCTGACACGTGAATTTGTTACTGCGCAGAGATTTGCATTATGTTCCAAGCCGCGATAAAGTTTAAATCGAGCTGCATGTGGTCATATTTTTCATGAGGATTACAATATGGAATGGAATGAGACATAAGCATTGATTTTTATTGTTACTGTTGTTGTTAAGATTTTTTTTTTAAATTTTTTTTTTGTGGTTCACGAACTGTTGCCAAATAAATGTTATTCTTTCTTTTTTTCTATCTTGTTTTTGTGAAAGTAAGTCAGTAGTAACGCCGGGACGATGCGCTAAAGCTTGCAACGTGATGAATTGAAATTCTGTCGCCGCTATTTCACCGTAAGCTTTGAAGTAACATTATTTTTTTTAATCTCACGAAGCGACGCGCGCTTTACGTGTGGTAACCAAGTGTACAAACATGCTGTGAATGTGTGCGTGACGACGGTCCTACTTCGCCATTGTTTCAGACGGTACCGTAAGCAACTGCGCTTAGACAAACATTCACAGCATGTTTGTACATTTGGTAATCACAAGTACAGCGCGCATCGCTTCGTGAGATAAAAATACTATACAAAGCTTATGTTTCACTCTCTAATTGCGTATAATGAAATAGTTAAGTACCTCCTTTTTCCTCTTCTGGAAATCTCTATCTAAACTCGTCGTAGGTTCTCCATTATATTTCGCTTCACTTGCATGATGAACCGGCGAAGCTAAAACGATACGATAACTAAATTGAACAAAACATGATATAATTTTAGAGTAAGCAGGTTCAACCGCACGCCATTAGCCTTCCGCCGGGACCACACAGCGTACATAAAGCGCTGTCTGCCGCGGAATATGGTACGCGCGTCAGTATGATAATAATGCGTAGATATGCGCTCCGGCAGCCTACTGTAACTTATTTTGAAACGTTGATCTATATTCACCTCATACGACAAGAAGTCTACTCCCAAAGCACGACATACATAATCTGCGTTCGCGATTTATTTGCCAAAAATGTAAACAAATATGAATTAATGGAAAAATAACTTTAATCTGTCAAGCTCTGCTAAGACACAATTGATTTTCTATTGTTTCGTCGCCGATCGGCGAACCGCGCCGCTTGACCGGTTAATCCCTACCTACACAATAAAGTTCATTTTACGCTACTACTTCAAACATTTTTATAACTTTTTCAATACACACACTACACACACACACACTACATTTTCAATACCTTCTAGTGCTATCTCTATTGTAATTTCTGCATGCTCAAAATTATAGTGTTCTTTAAAAATCTTAGTTGGTATAAATAAATAAAAGTATCATGTAATGAATTGGGAGAAGGCGCTGAAATCCGACATACAGGTTTTTACCTAGTTTGGGTTTCAAAGGCTTCATATGTTTTGTAACACTATTTTATTCCAATAAAATTTATTTATTATTTATTAATAGTGCTAGTCACTCTGAAATCAACTTAATTTTCATTGAAATAAAGTTGATATTGTTTAACTTGGTGGGGGTGTGCAGCACTGCGCACTTTTACTATAGTTTCGCCCAAAGTTACGGGCGATTCCTACTCCACCGTATCACGGACATAAGATTACTTTGGGGCCCGACGTGACAATAAATAACAACACGATTTGATAGTTGTCCCTACTCCCAAAATGTTTATGCCCATCCGAAAAAATAAATTAATAGAGTTCACTTCGAAGTATCGAACTACTTTCGAACGGGCCCATATCTTCCGTTGACAAACTTAGAGAATAGGCCCCCAAGTTAGTAAGAATTGAGTTACGAAAACTGCCCTTATCGCTATGAAATAAAGGCGTTTTCAAAGTCGAATGGACATGGACGTGCGGTTGATATTATTACCCAGTAATAATGTGGTGGGTCTACTAACCTGGTCTAATATTTCCGTAAAGTGAGTCTAACGTCTGTCTAAGTGCTCTCGCTTGCCGCTTCGGCAGTAATTTGAGAGATATATGTCTTTGCGTTTCACATATCTGAAAGAATAAAAAAGGAATTGTTACAGGAGGAAGCAGTTGTTACAATAAAGCCAAAAAAACCGAGTGTGCTTATGACCACACAACTGAAGTGAAACTTCAAACGTATTGACTATGAGAGGAAGAGAGAAAGAAAATGTGCGCGCGCACTGCTTTCTCTTGCTTATATCCCCCACTCAACTCCCGTTCGCCTCACCCGATCACACTTTTCGTAACGCTTACGTCACGCGTTCGCCAGCTTACTCCCCAAGTCAAGCGTGCGTAAAGAAGTTTCACTTCAACAAGATATAGGCAAACTCATGGAAAACGCTCAAGTGCGATAACCGGTGTAATTCGAGCAACATAAAACAATGCGGGTTAGGGGTGCTACACATTTGTACGGGTCTGCATGATTCGGTATAGCCGAGCGGCAAATCATACTTTCGAATTTTGCCGCCCGGCCGTGCTGACTCATGCCGATCTAAACAGGTGTGTAGCACGCCTTAGGTTTTTTTAATCAATTCTATATTATTTGTATAAATACTTACTGTAATATTATTGGTGTCTAAATCAACACAAGTCACATCTGGTGGGGGTTCGTAAAGATCGAAAAACCTCGAGTCAACTCCGATTAAATACGGTAACGGAGCATGTAATACTTCTGCTAAACCTGAAACATGTATAAAAATATTTTTAAAAGGAACTTCCACTATTGTGGACCCTAAATAAGAGAACATTTATAGTTCATTGTTCACTGTGTAATCAATTGACAAGTGTCGTTTTACTTACCTAATGGACACAGCGGTATGTATGGACACTGCCATTTAAACGGGAATAGAAGACTCGAGACTGCTTCCGAAACTGCTGTTAAAGTATCAGGCCTGTAAAAAATTAAATAAAAAAACACAAGAGTTAAAAAAAAAGTTTAGCATATTACAAGAAATCTAAGTATTAATACAGTTTACGCCAACGTTCGTGGCAACCGCGGTCATGAAACGCTGGAGCGAGATGACACGAGACTATGAATAGGTTTTTCAGAAATAATGTTTAAAAATATATCAGGGTGTCCAACTTGCAACTACAATCTGTCAAAATTTCTTTAATAGATTTCAACTTTATCGCTACAGCATAAGGTTCAAAGTTGATTGGGAACATTTGACAGTTTCGGGTAGCTTGATGTGCTGGCGTCTGTACCATCACTCCTGTGCCGTTATTTCGTTAAACAATTGGTACTAAATTCTTACCTGAGCGAGTGTATAAGTACTTTCTGTTCGGTGATAGCTAACGCTAACACTAATAGGCAGTTGTCGGGTCCTAAATTGAGCAGTAGTTGTCTGAAGCTAGCCCCGCTGCGCACGAGTGGCTGGTCGTCACGACGTGTCACTATTACACGGTCGTGTTGGTTTGTTGGTGATAACTGTAAATTATGTAGATTTATAGGTATAAAATATGCAATAACAAAGTAACATTACCCGTATTTAAATATAGCACATCGAGCTTCAGAAAGAGACTGTCATAAATACGTATGAAAGACAGAGACGACAATTTACATTTCTTTCTAAAAGTTGAAACAAAACTTGGTCCTTCGAGCCGGATCCGAGGAGTGGAAGATTAAAAGTTACTTTATGTGATCTTAAGACGTAGGTGGAATGACTTACTTGTAAAAGTATTCTTGGTTCTGGAAAGGGCACTTCTTCTATTAAATGAGTTATATACCTTTCTATGGGTATGTTTAAGGGTTCTTGACTCCATGACATTTCCTGAAAGAACAACAAGTATATTAACAGCTCATAAAACTAAGGTCTTCGGATATTAAATCTTTTAGAAGTTATGATGGCAAAAACAACCTGTGCTTATACTTACGAGTATGTACAGCAGCCATCTTTCAAACGTGTCGCTAAAAGGCCATCGAGACAGTAAACAGATACATTTGATCGCGTACACCGAATGCGTGCTATGCGATATTCCTTCCCGCCATCCTAGTTGTTCCATCTGGTATTCTGTTAGCTTGGAATTAGGGTAGCTCTCGTAGAATGTTACTGCCGACCCGTATACCTGTGGTAGAAGAATTTTCCATTCTAGTTTAACCTTTTAACCGCCGGACATTATAACAGTTGTCGTGCCCCCAGCGCCCGACAAAAAAAAAACGAAAAATAAATACCGATGAAACGAGCTGTGATGATTTAATAATAATACAGATTAAACGAGCTGTGTTATTTGGTCGTATATATACGACTCTGGTGGAATGGACACGAAAATATTTGTCGGATTAATCCGACGTAAGCGGTTAAAAGGTTAAAGGAGGATCTATCAAATGCATATCATGCAAACAAACGAAAATATTGGTCAAATCTATACACATAATACAGGGTGATTGGAAGATGGGTGCAAAGCTTTAAGGTGAAGATAGTATAGACAATTTAGGACCATTTAAGCCATGGTTGTCTTAGACGAAGTCTTACCAAATTTTTTTAACCAAATTTTTAAGTTTTTTTTCGGAAATTCTCAAAATTTAATGAAAACTGCATAATTATGGCCAAATTGAATGATAAATGAATTAATTTTTTATTTATTTAATTAAAGTAATGTGTAAGCAACCAAGCAAAACATGTTTTAGGCTTCTGTGTCATTAGACATTTTTTTTACAGATATTTAAACCTCAGAAAAAATAAAAAATTTGTACAATACGTCTTTTAAACCTTATTTAAAAAAAACGGAGGGTGCTTTTTTTGTTCAAACCTTTTTGAAGACATGCTTGATAATCGCTCTTTCTTTTGAGGTATCATTTATGCGGATATCTTACAAATTATTGAAATTAGGACCTAATAAACCAAATCGAGGGAGAAATTTTAAATTTTAGGCAGTCTAACAAAACACAAAATTTTTGCTTAAAAGAATACTTTATGTGCTCGAAATGATAACATTGTTCAATTCTAAGAATTTTTGGCACATGCAGGAACCAATTGAGGGGAACCCATTGAGGGGATTCTCTAAACAATGGCCACCGAGCGCGGTGCGACGGCATTTCCAGGTAGAACGCCCAATGAATAGCAAAAAGCGATAAAGAGTTGGTTTTTACAGCAAAATGGTCTTAGTTACTGAGGCAACAAAGTCGTTTTTCTTTAGTCAGGGTCAGTCGGTCTGTGATGAAGCCGTTACATCTTTTACTTATTAGTCAAACTACTGCCCTTGTGAGTGGACGTTGTCGTGTTGATTCACAATTTACCGTGTTCAGTTGTAGCCCTTTGCGTTCCTGCACGTGTTGTTTGCGTTAGTTTTGAACTTTTTTGTTTCACCGTGTCCAGTCGTAGCCTCGCGCTCCTGCACGTGTTGATTTTTGACTTAATTGTGTTGAGTTGACGTTTAGTGCGCTCCTACGCCGTTTTTCTTAATTGTTAAGTGACTATGGCTACTTTTTCCAATCAAGAATATGCGGATATCGTATTTATGTACGGTAGAGCAGACGGCAATGGATCTTTGGCGCGACGGATGTATCAAGAGCGCTATCCGAATCGCAGGATACCGAATGTCCGAGTGTTTTACAACACGTTTCGTCGTCTTGCCCAAGATGGGTTTCACCGCGTGGAACCTGGAGTCAACCCGGGCAGACACGAAACTGCCGTCGACGAAGACATTTTAGCAGCATTTCAAGCGGATCCTACTACCAGTACTAGAGCAGTAGCTCGAAATTTAAACATTTCTCAATGGAAGGTGTGGCATACAATGCACCAAAATGATAAGTATCCGTTCCATGGCAGGAGTGTGCAAGGTCTAGTAGAGCAAGATCCTCAAAGAAGAATTCAGTTCTGCCGTTTCCTCCTCAACAGAGACATCGAAGATGCGTGGTTTCTGAAATCAATCTTGTGGACGGATGAAAGTAAATTTTCAAGGGAAGGTATTACAAACTTTCACAACATCCATGAATGGGCCGACGTAGACAACAATCCACATTTTAAGAAGCAGGTGTCATTTCAGATGAAATTCTCTGTGAATGTATGGGCTGGAATAATTGGCAGAACATTGATTGGGCCCCACTTTTTGCCTGATCCATTGAATGGCGAAAATTATTTGCAATTTCTGCAAATTGATTTACCACTGCTGATAGAGGAATCAGGTGTCCCGATCTTCGAAAGAGACCGAACAGTCATCTTTCAGCAAGACGGCTGTCCAGCGCATTGGACTTTAAATGTAAGGGAACACCTCAACAATTGCTTTCCTGATAGCTGGATCGGCAGGGATGGACCCATCCCTTGGCCCGCTCGCTCCCCAGATCTGACCCCGTTGGACTTTTTCGTGTGGGGCCGGGCCAAGGAACTGGTGTATAACAACAAAGAAATTAACACTAGAGAAGAATTGATACAAAGAATAAATTCAGCGTTTGAGACAATGAAGCAGGAGATGATGTTGAAAATAACGACTACAGAAGTTAGAAGACGGGGCCGTGCTTGTATTAGGAATCACGGCCGTCATTTTGAACATGAAAAATAAATAATTTTAATTCAAATGTTGTTTTAATTAGTCTGCCTAAAATAAAAAAAATTCTCCCTCAAATTGGTTTGTAGGCCCTAATTTCAATAATTTGTAAGATATCCGCATAAATGATACCTCAAAAGAAAGAGCGATTATCAAGCATGTCTTCAAAAAGGTTTGAACAAAAAAAGCACCCTCCGTTTTTTTTTTGAATAAGGTTTAAAAGACGTATTGTACAATTTTTTTATTTTTTCTGATCTTTAAATGTCTGTAAAAAAAATGTCTAATGACACAGAAGCCTAAAACATGTTTTGCTTGATTGCTTACACATTACTTTAATTAAATAAATAAAAAATGAATTCATTTATCATTCAATTTGGCCATAATTATGCAGTTTACATTAAATTTTGAGAATTTCCGAAAAAAAACTTAAAAATTTGGTTAAAAATATTTGGTAAGACTTCGTCTAAGACAACCATGGCTTAAATGGTTCTAAATTGTCTGTACTATCTTCGCCTTAAAGCTTTGCACCCATCTTCCAATCACCCTGTATAGTAACTCAGTCTCCTTGGTTACTGAAAGGCTATAATCTTTCGAAGCCTGCATAGTTATTCACCATTAGATACGCGTTCCCCCTAAACAAACAATTCTATCCGGCAAATCGGAATCGTTTATTTAGGGAGGGGATCACTAAAAAACTGTTACTTTTACTACAATTTTGTAGCTATCCCGTTAAACGCACTTTACAATCGATTAGGCGACGTCGTATCGAATGATTATGAATAGCACTGCTGGTGTGGTTAGTTGAGAAAAATTACAACTACCGTCTAATGAGTTGGTATTAAATTGGACAACAGATTAGATCTACAGAAACAAAGGGACAGTCTACTAATGTCGGAAGGCTTGTTAAGTTATAATTTCCTGCTTACTTGATGAAGAGATTCCCACAGAAATAATACACCCAAAAATATCATGGTCAGCAAAATATATAAATAAATAGCAGCAAGTTCTTGAATAGTCTTAAGCCATTAACCTTATCAGCTAATGACTCACAGCATAGTAATATATTATTATAAAAATAAGATTTCGATCAGACCGACAGGAAATACTACATTAAAGCACAGATGTCCATAAGATGTTTTTTCATGTCATTGTACTCTCAAATACCTACCTATTCAAAAGGTTTTTTCTTGTAACGATTTGTTTAAGTATCTAAAGTGGGAAACATTTCATTCTGTGCTATTGACATTTCGTGCTTTTTTATGAATCTAAAAAGACTTAATATTTTTTAGTTCTTTGGCGTGTTAGTTCTAGGTATTTTAGTTAAGGTTGTAAGATACGATAATATCAGGAGTTAAAAAAGTATAACCGTTCGTCCACCAATGATGATAAGACGAAATAATGATAGCAAAGCTTCATTCACATTTCTAGGGAATCATGTATTGTAGGTAAATACGGTTATCAGAGGTAATAATTATTGGATCGGTCCTAGTCAGTTTTACGTTTATATGTTACTCTTATTTATTCCTTCACAAAAAATGGATACACTGTCTACATGTTGGGAATGTTCCAAAAGGAAATGTGAAGCCGGAAATAAGGGAATACACCAACGGGTTAATTGCGTAACATACGAACAGTAGCAATGGCATTCATTTTGACAGGTCAACAACATTCATTACATTATTTGCGAGGCTGAGGAAATTTTTCGAACATATGAAGCAATGGACTATCAATCATGTGAACGGTAAAAACCTAACTTTAGTAAAAAAAAGAAGACTAATAAAATTATCTGTGTCACTATTTTTGAGCATTTATTAATTGGTTTATCTCCTGTTACCGGCTTGACGTTGACTCTTAGGTCCGTACACGGTGTGTTTATTCTACAGAATATCAAATGAAGACTTCTAACACTCCAGCAAGTGGGGCATGGTTTGATTAGAAGCACCACACACCACACTCGTACTAGGTGTTGGGTGGGTCAGTAATATCCCACGTCGACAAATTGTGTCCGCAGCGGCCTACTTGGGTACGCAATCTATTGAGAGCTTTCCGTATAGGCCACTGCAGATCACGCCCGGAAGAAGGCTAAGAAATAACCACAAGTACCTTATAAGTAGCATCCGCAACAGTCAGTACAAAGGTGGAGAAGACGGGTTTAGGCATCGCCGCGTTGTTAGGCCATAGTTCTAGGGTTGCACCCATCGGCAGACAGAAGAGCGGCACCGATGTAGGAAACAATATGTTACGTCGTTCTATCATTGGATACCTGTAGGTAAAAAGAGGGTTATGTTAATAGTTATCATAAACTCTTTGAACTATAGTCCGCGCGGAACTAGTTGGCCGCTGAGGTGGGGACAGGGGTGAGGCGGCGGTTCGCAACACACGCACTGAGTAATGCGCCCCCGCCCCTCCGTCCCACCGCTCACATACCTAAGGCGCGGCCAAATAGTTCCACGCGGACTATAAGTAGCGACTAGCCTCATGTTCTGAACCGCCATAAAGTTTGAATTAGACTGTAATAACATCTTTTAAATTCAAGGCTAGCTCTTAAGGATTTAAAAACCAGAAACTTATCACATCACAGATAAAATCTGATTATGACACGGTTGCCATCTGCTAAAATCATGTTTTTAAATACCACTCAACGTAATACAAAATAAGTAATAAAATCTCATACATAAAAAAAATATTTTTAAAGTCCTACGCTCAAAAGGTCGAAACGAAACCCTAATGACATACTTAGGTATGTATCATCATCATCATCATTTCAGCCGAAAGACGTCCACTGCTGGACATAGGCCTCCCCTAAGCACCGCCACTTCGACCGGTTCTGTGCTTCCCGCGGCCTTCACAAGTTCATTGGTCCACCTTGTGGAAAGCCTTCCGGCCTGCCTTCGCGATGGCCACTCCTGAACCTGTCGGCCCCATCTGCTCTGCGAGCAATGTGCCCTGCCCATTGCCACTTAAGTTTGCCAATTCTACGGGCTATGCCGGTTACCTTGTTTCTTCTGCGGATCTCTTCATTTTTTATTCGATCACGCAGGGAAACTCTCAGTACAGCCTCTCCATTGCCCTTTGGATGACTTTTAGCCTTCTAATAAGGCCCATTGTGAGCGACCACGTTTCAGTGGTATAAGTCACCGGCAACACGCACTAGTCAAAGACTTTCGTCTTGAGACACTGCTGTATGTGGGACGAGAAGATATTGCGTAGTAGTCTGTATGTCACATGAGTTTTGTTCTTAATGACTTTTGGTCTCCACTTTCAATATTGTTTGTATAAAATGACCGATACAAATGCAGTTTTTATTCAGACCGATATGTAACTAATTAAAAGTAGGTAAAACGGTATTATCATTAACATCGGTCCGTTTCAAAGCGCTAATTAATGACGCACGCTGAGAACGTTATAATTAGTTACCGTTTTTAACAATTTCGACTGTGTAGAGAACCTGAAATTCTATGGACTACTTTCGTGAATACTTGGCACTTTGGCAGAAACAAACACCAAATTTTGAAATAAACACTTCGCAAGAACTTCATTGTATTTGTTTTCTTTGGAAGCTCGTTCGTAGTATTTCCGATATTATTAGCCGGAGTTAATCTAGCTAAAAGTGGTATCGGTTTAATAACTTTAATATCTTGACATGTCTTTCAAGACTCAGATTAAGGAGAACTTGGCTCTTTAAAATATAGTACACATACATACATAAACTCACACCCTTTTTCCCATGAGGGTTGGCTGTAACTACAGAACGCAATCTGCTACGATCTTTACGTACCCCTGTCCCTAAATGTTCATTAGAAAACCAGCGGCAGACAGCGCGGCGTCTGTCTGGCATTAACGCTGAAATTAACCTTTTGGTGTAGTTAAAACATTATTTTTACTGTTTTATTTTCACGAAATGTGCCCAAAAAACGTTATTCTTGCTTTCGTATACCTAAAATTAATGTAGTATTGTGGATAATTACCTGAACAGTACATCGGGTTTGTAGGCAATTATTGGTGGACGGTTCATTGATTTCTTGTAGCAGAGAAACACATCACTGCCCATTAAACCTGGAAATTAAGCATTTGGGTAAACACAAACCATTGGAGTCGGGAGGCTTGTTTGATGATAATTAAAATTGAGCCTTAAAAGCTTTCATGTAAGGTTGAAATCTAAAAAACAGTACTAAACCACACCGGGATATTTTACTGTAACAACCCATTATTACTAGTAAGTGTATATTTTAAAACGAATATATTGTTGTTTATAACATTCATAAATACGACAAAAAGATAAGATTTGTATTCAGAGATAGTAAATAAATACCTAAAACAACACAGTATTTAGTATTACTATAAGTGTAAATTATCATCAGATTATGTCACAATTAGCCCATTATTAGGTAATATGATATTAATTTAGATAATGCAAATATTAAACGCAGGTTTACTCTGCAGAGTAATAGCTTGATATGGAGGTATAGTAACTGAATTAAATATTTCAATTGCTAGTTATCAATGAGGGCGCTGCCGAAGCTGGCTAAGAGGTGGCGAGAAGACTTGGACGCGTACCGCGAGGGCTGGTTCACGGTGGCATGAGGAAAGGAGACAAGGACTTGGGTACCCAGCAGTGCAATGGGACATTATAGGCTATATAAAAAGGAGTTTTCAATGGGTCCCGGAAATGATCTTATAAGTTTATACAGAAACTTTGTTCAATGGCGAAACTTCGCAGATCATTAGTATTTTATTTCTGTAAATTAGTTCTAAAAACCACTATTACACATCGAAAGAAATAATAATATTTTAAAACTAGACATTATTTTGGTGGATCATGTGAGGACCAAGCAAATGAGATGGTCTTTTAATACATTCTGTCCCGTGTAGGTCACCAGTGACCGCGAATTTCTATTGTCTGTTGTCTGGCAGTCAAGGTGTTAAGGAAATAACTATACAGATCTAATAGAAAGGGGTTTGAAGGTTTTGGCCCTAAAATCAGCCGCCATTTTGATTTTTTTTCAGAATCGCGGTGCACAACAAAAGTTATATATTTAGATAGAGGACACTTATACAAACAAAAAATGTAATTAACATAATATCCTAAAGTGTCAGGTTTCGGAGTTATTCACCGAAATATAAGTCGAAAACTACTAAGATTTTCTTGTTTTTTTTTTCTTCCAGGTAAGAATATTGAACTATTGAGGTAATAGAAACGTTATGAAACCTTTATGGAGAAGAAACAAATGAAGAATAGACATTTTTTAAATAAATAATTAAACACGGCAATTTATAGTTCGTTTTTTTAATCCCAAAGACTAATCTGACAAGTGTAATGTCAAACTTCTATACTAAAAAAAACGAAATCACAAAAGACTTACATGTCAGATTAGTCTCTGGGATTAAAAAAAGGATCAATAAATTGCCGTGTTTAATTATTTATTAAAAAAATATCTATTCTTCATTTGTTTCTTCTCCATAAAGGTTTTATAACGTTTCTATTACCTCAATAGTTCAATATGGTTACCTGTAGGGGAAAAAAACAAAAAAATCCTTGTTTTTTTCGACTTATATTTCGGTGAATAACTCCGAAACCTGACACTTTAGGATATTATGTTAATTACATTTTTTGTTTGTATAAGTGTCCTCTATCTAAATATATAACTTTTGTTGTGCACCGCGATTCTGAAAAAAAATCAAAATGGCGGCCGACCTTAGGGCCACCCTCCATACAAAAATCTTCAAACCCCTTTATCACTAACAACTTCAATATCAATTTCTATTCGCATTTCATTATAATTATGGTAATACCACCCATGGACTCCACGAGACAGGCTCGACTAGTGTGGAGATCATAAGTAAAATGCTTCTTTTGCGTCTTATATATTTTTTTTAATGTAAATCTAGCTAATAATGTAGACTAAGGAAATGTGAAGCACTGTTTTTGGCAAATACCTAAACATTATCACCATTATTATAAAACAACACTTACCTTTATTCAAATTCTTAGGAATCATACAAAAGGCATGGGGTGGACATTCCCCTTTACTAGCTACTATGACACACACATCGACCACAACGAGGGCGTTACAAGGGGCCCCAGTATGCGCCCTTCGGTACGTAATGAAGGTTTTCGCTGTAGAGTTGTTGACATTGGCCAAGCGACCCCCAGCGGATTCCAGGACCATCTCTGCATCGGCCATGAGACGCTCCTTGCCATCGTACATGACACCTGAGGAAGATTATTAATTTTGTTCATTATAATATGGATTATGATTATGCCAGGAGATTAAGTTTCTCAAGCACATGGACGCGGGCTCGACAAATGGCAAGTATGAATGCGATTTTTTGAAAATCTTTTAACTATGTTCTTTCTAAATTTGTCTTGGGACACCACAAATGTTTGAAAACAGTGAGGAAGAGGAAATCTTGACGTACAAAAATTAAGTCTGAAAATCAATAATAAGTAAGCATGGTGGTCAATTCTCGTGCATTCTCTCTATAAAAAAGCCTGAAAGTCTCTATGAGAAAGCCCTGTTTGACCTGTAGGAGGAAAATTTCAAGCTGATTATTATATTATGCAGTATGTTTTTGGGGCTTATTAGTCAACGTACATTTCGGGGGACTAAATTCGTATGAATCGACTAATAAGCCGTTTCTGGCGTTCGTAAGCACCTTGTTTAATATTATTTTAAGTAAACCCCTCTAGGCATCACTTGTACAAGTTTGTCCATTCTAAAATAATGTATGAGTTCACGGAATCCTATATTTTATAGCGGACGAGGCGCATTAAATTTTACATACGCCGAATTGTTGTTTTCGGAATTTCCCATATTTTGCTGCCAGATTACTGTTATCAGTCAGAACGATGACATGGAGGGTTCCTGCCATAAAATACTAACTTTCGAATAACTATTTCCGAACACTTATGTACATATATGCGTCCGGAAATAGTCCACAAAGTGACAAAACAAGAGTGAATCCATACTAATATTATAAATTCGAAACCAACTCTGTCTGTCAGTCTATCTGTCTGTATGTTACCTTTTCACGCGTAAACTGCTGAACCGAAATGGACATAGGGTACTTTTTATCTTTTGATATTCCCACGGGATCGAGACTTATGCGGGTGAAACCGCGGGGCGCAGCTAGTAAACAAATAAATAAGTAAGTAGGTACTTTTATGTTTTATGTTTTGTTTGTTTTTTGTGTTTTATTCCTATTCTAAGTGGTGATGATGAATAGAAAGGCAGATTGATTTTCCGTGAAATCGAAATTATGAGCTGCATCGTAAATTGCGTAACATAATATATATTATTATCAATCAAAATCTGAATAATTTGAAGGATATTGCTAATCCATTGCTCGGCTGGGCAGCGTTCGGGAAGCTACGCAATATCTTCTCGTCTCACATACCGCAGTGTCTCAAGACAAAAGTCTTTGACCAGTGCGTGTTGCCAGTGATGACATACGGCACTGAAACGTGGTCGCTCACAATGGGCCTTATTAGAAGGCTGAAAGTCACCCAAAGAGCAATGGAGAGGGCTATGCTTGGAGTTTCCCTGCGGGATCGAATCAGAAATGAAGAGATCCGCAGGAGGACCAAGGTAACCGACATAGCCCGAAAAATTGCCAAACTTAAGTGGCAGTGGGCAGGGCACATTGCTCGCAGAACAGATGGCCGATGGGGCCGAAAGGTTCTGGAGTGGCGACCGCGTACCCGAAGGCGTAGCGTTGGAAGGCCTCCCACAAGGTGGACCGACGACCTTGTGAAGGCCGCAGGAACTCGTTGGATGCGAGAAGCACAAAATCGGTCGAAGTGGAGGTACTTGGGGGAGGCCTATGTCCAGCAGTGGACGTCTTTCGGCTGAAATGATGATGATGATGATGATTGCTCCATATGTTCGAAAAATGTGTCTGCTCAATAACGCAATGAATGTTGTTGAACTGTCAAAATGAAAGACATTGCTACTGTTAATGAGTTACGCAATTACCCTGCTGATCCTGATTTTTCCTAACGCAATTAATCTCGAGCCACGTTTTCGTTTTAAAACATTAATGTCATCGGAATAATTTATTGAATGCCGCATCAGACAGAACAATTTAAAATATTTCCTACAAAGTTATCAAGGACGGAAATTTCACTTAGAAACAGTGCCACATACAATAGAAAACCACCAACAAAAGCATCGACATACTTCACAAAACAGTGAACAAAAAATGTACTGCAAAAAATAATCGGGCGTGGTAACGATAAAATACTACAAGTCCACAACTGATAGCACTGCATAGCTCCCTTTATCGCAATCAGCGATATAATATGACCTATCTATGTTAAAGACTTAACCTACTTATTCGATGGATTTACTCTGCTATGTGACGTCATTAGTGTGTATTGTGATTATTCACCTTTGCCAGATAACGGTAGTTTATCTTTGCTTTTTGTGGATGAGTATTATAGTAAGCTACTATTTTGTGCTACTTTATGGGCCAACCTCATAATTTTATCTATGAACTAGCTTCCGCCCGCGACTTTGTCCGCGTGAAATTTTACTCTCCCCCCATTAACCCCTTTCGAAAACCCTTTCTTAGTGGATACCTACTCTTCACAAAGAACACACCCTCCAAATTTCATGTCTCTAAGACCAGCGGTTTAGGTTGTGCATTGATATATCAGTCAGTCAGGACTTTGAATTTTTATTTGGCAATATTATCTATACTTACAAATATTTATTCTCACTATTATTATTCGAGCGTATGACACTCGTGGGCTGCAGCTGACTGAAAATCGACGTCAGGTAGTACTTATACCTTGCCTTGTCATCTGGCATTATGCTGAGCTGAGGCCCGTTTGGTATTTTTTATCTATTTCATAGTTTTAAGGTGTGTTTGTTCTAAAACGCATTTTTCTTTCTCTCTTTCGATAGCAGTTTCACATTTTCATTGGAATCAGTGACCCGATTTTGATGGTGTTGTTTACATACCTACGAAACTTCTGGGGAAAGTCAAAGCTATAAAACTTGTGGCGGACCTTATTACGTTTTCTGCACGATAAGATATATCGTGCAGAAAACGTAATAAGGTCCGAACGCTGTCACATAAATATAAAAGCCATCGACCGAAATGGAAGCAGATAGTCCAGATAATTGATAGTTAATTTCTTTGACGATAAAAACAGCCAATCTAAACGATAGTGGAGTGAATACAGGGACCCTTTAAAATAGATGGACAAATTATAACACAGTGCTCAGTACGTCTAACCAAACATATCCAAGCAAAAAAAAAACACTGATAAAAATGATTTTATTTTGACCTAAAATAATAAATTGCCGGCACATTAGTGTATTTTCGTTAGCTGATTATTTTTCTTTTAAGTATCTAATGCTTTTCCTTATTTTTTTTTTTACCACCGTCTTTATTTTGGTGGTCTTAGAAATCATTCAGATCTCTAAAAGTTAGTCCATCTATTTTAATGGGACCTTATATAGACGATTTTAGAAAGCGTCAGAGTACCAAGCGAAATTCAAATTTGCTTACGTTTTTTTGCAATTTGAAGGTCAGTATCAAGTTGTAGGTATATTGATCTAAACATAATAGGGTAGTTTCCTGGGTAAAAAAATAATAATTCTAATTAGTCCGTCAGTTAGATTATCGAAAAATAATGGACCCATGTTTTTTCTTTTGTCAATCAAACAAAAAATGACAAAGATAAAGCGCGTCAAAATTTGGGAGTGGGGGACTCCCAAATTTTGACGCGCTTTATCTTTGTCATTTTTTGTTTGATTGACAAAAGAAAAAATATGGGTCCATTATTTTTCGATAATCTAACTGACGGACTAATTAGAATTTTTTAGGGAAACTAGCCTATTCGCGGCCGTAACAAATATTTGTTTATGGAATAATAATAATAAAAATCATTAATACAACTCTCTTAAGTTCATATTACCCTAATTAATTGCTATTTTATTAAATCATGAGATTTGACGTCAATTCTAACACAACGAGTTGTGTTGCTGATTCTAATGAGTATAATTCTGTAAATTCATAAATGTTACAGTCGCGAATCATATATTAATCAACGCATAACAACATACAAATTGCAAAAACAGAACCTCCTTTTTTGAAATCGCTTAAAAACGTAAGGAAATTTGATTTTCACGGGCTATCTTTGCGTATTCCTCTTCTGCTTCGTAAACGCACAGTAAACCGTTTAGTCAAATGTGCTTAAACCTTCTAAACTAATGATTTGTATGCATCGCTAATCCCTATTTATAGAATCGACTAATTTAAGTGTTATCGAGGTGCCTACGTTTCCGCTGCTCATGAATAATTTAGTAGGTTTGAAGGACTCGTCGGAACACACCGTATGAACCTATGCTCTATCGTCGGTGCGTGTAAATTAGGGAAAAATCGAAGTTACGGTGACATAATATGACGTTTTGGGAACATGCTTATGTACCCGTCGCTCCTCGTAATAAAATAATAAACTGTATGTTAACCTTTAGGTACCGCTATACTGGGCTGTCACTAAAAATATTGTCAGCCTGTCCCCTACTGGGTGAAGGCCGGCTTTTAATTGGATAAGCCTGGCAATTCCAAGAACAATAATTCTCTAGGACCTAATTTCTGACAGCCTGATCTTTTGTGAATACTAATGATCAGAAAAATTGTCACAGTTTTTTTTTTTGCGTGACAATTACAGGGTCACATTAAATTAACCAGCAAAATTTCAGAGATGTGATGTGGGTATCGATATAAAATCATGACAAAACTTGGGTGGGTACAATATCTATCTGTTCTCTGTCCGTACAACATAGCAACGGATCACAATAATGCACTCTTGTTCTTATTCCGTGATTCTAGTAGCTCGTTTATTGTTGGAGTGATTGGTCTGATTAGTTGAGTGTGGGCGATTAACTGTTGTAGATGAATATCTTAATAACATTCCCTATTTTGAGGAGGCGAGCTTCGGTTTGAATGGTAGCATTGTTTGTTGTCTTGAACGTGTTCGTGTTGTTCACATTTTAATGACAATAATCTCTCTGGAATCAAATGTTGGGTATTATTTTTACTAGTGAAGTAGTGAGTCAGGCAACCTTTGCATCATAAAATAAAAATGGCGGATTTTTCACGTTTGTTTCGACAGTTTATTTTTACGTTTCTTATTCATCCAATCTACTAGCGGCTATATTACATAAAGCGCTTTTTCCATTTGAAGATTAAAACCTTTCATATAAGGTATCAAGACTACCAAAAATGGTTTTATCGTTCGTATTGTGTATTTCCAGACCAATATTTTCCATGCAGTTGCTAGACAGATGTAGCTGAGTAATAGCATCGTAAACTACAGATTGCAGAACACATCTAGTCAAGTTGCTTTGTTTATAAATATTAGTAAACATAACGAAGTGCATTCAAAGAGCCTTTACGAGTAACGACTAACAAGGCCCTTTCGTATGAGTTGTCA
The DNA here is from genome assembly GCA_947508005.1 of Amphipoea lucens. Classification (NCBI taxonomy): domain Eukaryota; kingdom Metazoa; phylum Arthropoda; class Insecta; order Lepidoptera; family Noctuidae; genus Amphipoea; species Amphipoea lucens. Next base: position 8,049,738 of record OX382371.1, read on the forward strand.
GTCCCACGACCAACTTTAATCATACCAGATTACCAGCCCATAATTATCCCATTACAGGTCAAAGCTCCTGACCATATTTTAGAGAATGCTGGAGCATTGATAACCAGTCTTGCTTACAGCATAACATAATCAGCTTATAATATTCCCACTGCTGGGACACAGGTCTCCTCTCTGTGAAACTCTGTGAGAGAGAGTGGGTTGTACCACGCGGGCCCAATGCGGGTTAGAAGATGTCACGTCTTCGAATTTTTGGTTCTAGGACATGCCGGTTTTATCACGATGTTTTTGTTGCTTACTGCATGTTGACGAATTCAGATATTTCGTGTAAAAATACCCATGTTTCCTTAAGATCTTTTTCACCACCATTTTTCAGGGTTGTCCAAGATAAATCAACTATGCTGGCTGCTTATCTTCGATCTATTTGCGTAGCTGAGTGATACAAAAGATGAAGAAATAACCTTACCGATATCGACAAGGGGTGGTCGATCCCTGCCTCGTCGTATGCAGAGGTAACATTCTGGTGACCGCATGGACCCATGGTTTAAGTCTGCTGGTAAACCTGTGGGTGTTAGTTCTAGGACTTCGAAACCGCTGGGAACTGTTTCTTCTAGACCAGGGAATATTACTCCTGTAACAAAGAAAAAATTAATGTACCTAGTTAGTGATCGATAAGAAGTTGGGCCAACTCTTGGTCTTTCAAAATTTAAGTGTTGGTTGATTGGCATGGTTTAAATGGAGGAAACGCATGTCGCTAAAAGAGTGATGAATATAAACGTTGATAGATGGAGAGGGAGGAAAGCCAAAATAAAATAGATGGAAGGATTGTGTGAGGAATGAAATGAAGAGACGGGGCTTAATCATAGCGTGATGGTTGACCGGGGAAAATGGAAGAAGAAAACACGTTGCGCGGTAACATAGAACAAGGATAGGAAGATGATTATGTATGATGATAATGGTTGATTAGCGTTGTAGCCGAAAGAGAGCTCAAGCAAAATGCTTCGGTACGGTTCAAGAGTTTATAACTGACACGAAACAAATATTTGTTACGTCCACAGAATAACTTTTAAGTTTTGCGTGTCTGTAGAGAATTTGTGTCTGTACCAACGACCGTTCACGCCCACGATATTTCTAAACATTACATTGTTCCGAGACATAGGTACCTACTCCAGTTTTTACGTGGACGCTGAATCATTGAACCAAAATTCCTATTGCGTAATACCGGAAGAAGATATCTAGCAGTCCATCAGAGGGTTACCTACAAACGAAACACACTAGGGCACCGACCAACTAATTTGCAAATAAACAAAGCTGCAAGTCAGCATACTTCTGCGTCCTTTTAAAATGTAACGTTAGCTACCGTGTAATAATTCACATAAGAATCTCAATGTTAAGCGAAAGCTTTTTTATTTATATAAAAATTCAATAGTTTAAAGGTCTTTGTGATCCAATACGATTGCCTTGACAATGGCTGTAGGTACTGCCAGTACTTCTTTCTTTCTTGATGTTTTTATTTAGCTTTTAGCTCCACTTCCTTCAAGTCGGCCTTCGTTTATTCGGTGTAACATATTATTACTATAATTGGTAAGTAAGTACGTTGTGTTACCCGCTTGTTTTTTTTTTTGGAATGGATGTTGTAAGAGATGCGTAACATGTTAAAGCGAATGGGCGGCAATATAAACTTGTAACATAATAAAACTTTTTGCTGTGAAAACCTGATTTCCCCAAGGAATGCAGAAGCTTCTCGCAAAACAAGATCCCGCTAATATCGTAGTCTATTAAAGCGTCCGCGTTATAATCCGCTATCAGTCTGTTACACTTCGTTCTAAAGATGGGCCTTCTTATCGTAATAAGATCTAAATATTTAACATTTAATCATCAAAACGTGACATTTCTCCACCTATCCCTTTCAGCAGTTTATAACCCTCACATGTAGGTAACCGTGTAACGCTACAATTTTTAACTCCGCTGCGTATAACTTATAAGTAATGTAAACATTCATTATCTATGACCGGCAGACTAATTAACAATTCATATCCAAAAGAATGCGCATGCTCCTTACGTCACACAAACAATGATGCTTTGTTGACCCGAGTATATCTAGAGGTTTAAGTGGCATTGAACCCAACTTGTAGTTCGATGTATCGATGGTGTCAATATATCTGAGAATGAGCACAGACAGGGGGGTCAAATGAACGTGGCCCTTTGTTGAACAATCAAGGCGAGGACTGACGATTTATGGGAGGCGTGTAACAAAGAGGAAATATATTGAGATCGATTGATTCTATCTGGAAGTAGCGCTGCAATAGTTGATAACAATTAATGATAGATGCATTTGTAACATAATAGACGGAGTGTCTTGCAGAAACTTTATTGCGGTGTTTCATCTTCCTAAGCTTTACACTTGGAAGGTGCGGACGTTTTTGGGAACTGACTTTAGCCTTTTACACAAAAAGTGCTCATTTTAGATACCTAGGTATATGGGGTACATTATACATACAGACGACATAGTTGCCATCGCGGGCAAAACCTGGATGAGGCTGGCACTGGAGCGTGGTGATTGGCACAAGAAAAGAGAGGTCTATGGCCAGCATTGCCCAGCAGTGGGTGAAGTCGGGCTGTAGATAATGATGATGGGCTCCAAATAATGCCGATAAACTAAAAGAGTTCATGCAAACGCTGAGATAAGATAGGAACCTTGTTTTGGTTTTAGAAGGATTTTCTGAATAGGTAGGTACTATTTCGTCGTCTGTATGTAACGTTTTTTCTTCTGCAATCTGTGCCAAGTTCAAAATAAATGCGTTTCTTTCTTTCTATAGTCCGACAGCGACACATGCAATTATCGACCGTATTATTTTCTGTAAATAATCTACATTATACTAATAATAAAGCTGAAGAGTTGTTTGTTTGTTTCAAAGCGTTAATCCCTCGAACTACCAGTCGGATTTGAAAAAAGATATTTGCATTAAATAGCCCAATTATTGAGGAAGGTTATAGGTTATCTCGGTTATCTATAAAGGGTGAAATTTTAATCACCGTTTTTCTCTTAAGGGGTCATTGTACTCATCATTATGAACAACTTTTACTATGGGACCAAACACGAAATCGCAAAAAAAAAAACAGCTGTGCCCTACATTTTGACGAGTTATGCGAACATAAATTAATGTAGGGAACAGCCGAATTTTTTTTCATGATTTCGGGTTTTGTACCATAGTAAAAGTTGTTCATAATGATTAGTACAATGACCCCTTAAGGAGAAAACGGTGATTAAAATATCAACGCACAGCCTAAACCGCTGGTCCTAGAGACATGAAATTTGGAGGGTGTGATCTTTGTGAAGAGTAGGTATCCACTAAAAAAGGGTTTTTCGAAATTCCACCCTTAAGAGGGTTAATGGGGGGAGGGCGAAATTTCACGCGGAAGAAGTCGCGGGCAGAAGCTAGTAGGTTAAATAACAAACACGTGGATGTTTCAGCAAACCTGTTTGCCAACAAAAACTGTCGTGTGTCATAGTTTCTTATACTTATGTATTTATTTATAATTATTATTAATACAAAAACAATATTACTTTATGGGTACGTAGTTTTTATAAGTAGGTACTTCACTGAACATTATTATACTATGTTAATGGCAAGCGAGTTTCATGTTCATAAAATTTAATGACGAAAGTAGCCAGGCTAAGGGAAAACATACTAGCTTCAATGTTTACCTGATCGCTAGCTAATATTAATCGCACACCTGTCCGCCGTTGCATAATATCATATCATATCAAAACAATGGATTATGTACCTACTACAGTCAACAAAAAAAAAAAAACGTACAATACTTAATCAGCCTATAATGTTCCCACTGCTGGGACACCGGCCTCCTCTCTGTGAGAGGGAGTGGGCAATAATCCACCACGGACTGGTGGATGTTGGACGCTGCTTTCTGCGCAAATTTCGGACTGGCCATTATTTATCAGCCTTATAGGCAGCTAACTTCAACAACAACATATTTTTAAGCAATTTTCTTTACTTTGTTAATGAGATCTTTGGCGTGCTTCTTCTTTGGTATATTGGCATGAACAATGAGATTAGCTTTTTGCCGAGGTGAAAATTAAATGATAAGCCAGTTAGCGAGATCATAGCCAGGCGGCAGCGGCGTGCATTGGTTTTCAGAATAGGTAGGCACTGGGCCGGGTCTAGTCTAGACAAACGCGGTCACTAATCAGAATAAAAAGTGAGGTCAAATGTGTGGTTATTTGAGTAGGCATGCCTACTTAAGGGTGATAAATTGCGAAGGTCAACGTCATGGCATTACGCGTGAGATGTACCTACGTATTTTTAATTTGGTCGTATTAACTTGAACGAGTTCTACCAATGTCAATGTGCGAATAGTAGGTACGGGAGCCGAGTAGGCCGTCCGGCGACTGCCTACTGCCGCGCGTGTTTGTATGAAGATTTTGTTTTTTGTTAGGTATGATAATAATTGTGGGGCACACACACTAAAATGTAATTGACAGGCTTATGTTGATATATCGAGGTAGGCACTGCTTATATGCCTATATGCAATGCACGCCACTGCCAGGCGGGCTGTATAAGAATTAGGATGCTCCATTCTTTAGTATAGCCCGATTCAAACTTTATGGCGGTTCAGGACATGAGGCAAGTCGCTGCGCATTGCGCAGTAACAAATTCATGTCTCAGTGAGGACGGGGGGGGGGGAGCTACTGCACAGCGGGTAACGTACTTCAGAGCCACCATTTTTCTTTTTCACCAGTTTAGTTTGACGCGAACTATAGGTATTGCACGTCTGAGAAAATCGTAGGTTTTTATTAGCCCGCGCGGAACTAGTTGGCCACGCCATAGGTATGTGAGCGGTGGGGCGGAGGGGCGGGGGCGCATTACTCAGTACGTGCGTTGCGAACCGCCTCCTCACCCCTGTCCCCACCTCAGCGGTCAACTAGTTCCAGAGAAAATGAAATAAAAATATTTTTTTTAGTAACTCTTTTGTTGGCTGTACCTAGTATATTGTTTATAATATTAAATGGCGTTGATTCATAAGGATGAATGTACCTATATTGCTTGCCTTATCTTAATTAACGATCTAGAAAAGTTGTATAATGAAGTTATTTATAAGGCTTATCAGGATTTTTATTTTTAACAGATTTAATTATTGTTTAATGTTCTAATACAGACAATGCTGTTATGTATAGCTGGTAAATAAAAAATGTTGGTTTATCAGTAGTTATTCATTTGTGGAGTTAAGTGTATGTTATATCTAGGGCGAATTTCACCAAACTTTTATACCTAGAATAAGTCTTATCCTGAGAATGATTTTGATTTTTAACAGTTTTGCCATACGAGAGCTGTCATGAAGACGTAGTTTCTTTTTCCACGGATAAAAGACTTTGGTGCAATCAGCCCAGCCAGTTAACTTCTTAGGATTAGAAACTAATGTTAAGATAAGAAGTTACTAAAAACGTCTGCCAGTTACTAATGTGATATTAATGCTGTGAAGCTGTGATGCAATGGGTTTTAATTTTCCAAATGAAAAATTTATTCAATTTTTGTTTCACATAACTGCTACAAATCTCAATAAATACAGGTTATAAAGTAATGCAAGCAGCTATCATCTACCATCAATATCAATCTGCTTAACCTTTTCCCAACTGCGTTGGGGTCAGCTTCTAGTCTAACTGGATGTAGCTGAATACCAGTATTTTACATGGAGCGACTGACTATCTGACCCCCCCAAACCAGTTACTGGTGGGTGGTTGGGTACAAAACCCCTTGCCCTTGGACTGGTTGTTAGACTTTGAGGCTTCTGACAACCCGTATTTAACTACTGTCAAAGATCTACGAATGGCAGCTAGGACCATCGGCTTAACGTCCTTTCCGAGCCAGAAGGATATGTAATGGATGGTCACCCATCCACAAACCGAACGCGGCAATCGTAGCTTAACCATCGATCGACCCGTGCGGCTGTTATCATTTACAAGCGACCATACTATAGGTATAATAAATCAGGTTGATGTCCAGTTTCTAGATAAGGGAAGTGTCCTAGATACAGCATAATGGATATAAAACCAGTTTCGCTCATTAGGCGACAAATCCCCACATAATGGCTGTATCACTTGAACTTGTAATGTACTTTCACAAAATATTACAACTTGTTTTCTTACTGTTTAAGTATATTTTGATATGCCTTGCAGTTTCCCTGAATGGATTGGTTACTCATAAGCAAGGATTTGGTAGGTCAAGGTAGATTGGTTTAACTTTATGTTGTTTGGCCAGACAAGTGTCAATAACACAGTGGTCCACAGTCCTTATCAATATACTTACTGAAAAATTGATTATAAAAAATATTAGGGGCATGGGCATTAGCTGTGATAAGAAGACCAGTATTTGATTTGCTGGATAAAAATCTAGATTCTCTGATATCATTCATTTTTCTAAGAAAAACATAATATTGTTGAACATTGAGATTTATTTCACTGAGCCTTATTTATCGTTATTTCAACTCATACATATAGTGATACAATTCAAGGTTTTAAATATAAAAAGAAGCTGCCAAGTGCGTGTGTGGTTCACACTCAAAGGGCTCCATACCGGGAGCGAGCAAAAAAAACGCCGATAAAAACACATTTTAACCCTTTAATTTTTTATCTTTTTATTTTATTATTTGTTGTTAAGTATAGCAGACATAGTACTACGAATTTTGTGAAAATTTATTTTTTTGCCATGAAATATAGTTAAAGCATTAAGTAGGTAATAAAATGTGATCACAAAGTATGCAATGACTGATTTCTGCAGATATTAATAATACAATTACACATACACTTCGCACCCAAGTATCTGTTACATGAAGCACACTGCAACTTGATACCTGACCACGAACCTTAGAGTGTGACAAGTCATTCAGGAATTTACTATAACTGGATTATGCAAAGATATTGATGCAAAGTAATAACATGACAATAGCGTAACACCATTGTCGTTTTAATTATGACTGATTCATCACAATGTTAATGCTAAATACTTATATCATGCAGGCTAGGACATGATCGCACAACCTGTTACCATGGATTCAGTTTATGATTCTGAACCCCCTTGGGTTGAAATATATCATTGGTTGTTAAAAAAAATTTCGCTTTACCATACATTTAGACCGCATAGGTATTATATTGCAATTTTCTTCATAGAAATGTGCAATATGATACCCGTGAAAAAAACATCCCGAGGGCAACCGAACACATCCGATGCGGTGTCGGTTACAGTAACAGTGGCGCGAATTCAATGGTTTATTCCCATCTCAAAAAATGCCCAACGCACCTAAAAAGGTTTTCACTTAAAAAAAAAATTAAAAATCTGCTGTTTCATAACAGCAGATTTTTTTTTTGAATATACATATATTAATGATGCTAGGGGGTTTAGAATCATGTGCTGAATTCTTGGTTACAGTTTGCACATTAAGGTCCCTGCCACCTGTTAAGGTGCCACTATTTGATATTTTTTCCATACAAATTTCGGGAGAGTATTACTCCACTGTTTGACATAGTACATCCAAAGTTAAACATTGTATTGTTTTGTCTAATTATTAATTGTGTCTGTACGGAAGCAGAATTGTAAAATAACAAGCCATTAAAAAGTTATGAGCCAACAAAGATTCGTTTTTTTGCTATTTTTAACATAATTTTGGGTGTAAATAAGTAATAAAAGAACTGAAAAATATTAAAAATTAAATCCGTACCGACAAAGCTCAGTTATCGAAGAGTTCAAAAAACTTTATTTGTGATTGATTTATGTAGTGGATTTTTCATAGAACTCGATTTTCCAAAGCACTTTTCAAGTATTTTTATGCACCTATCAGTTCGGAACGGTGTTTCTGTGCGTGAGAACTAGATGTTGTGCGTGTAGATTAGCGTCTAACTGCTCATCACTGATACTAGCTCCGTCAGACACGAAGCCAAGTTAGACAGCGTGATTTTGGCCATGACCACCAGTGAGTTCGAGCTTGTGTTTAGTTTACTCTTAAGGAATACTTAACGTTCTATCCAGCACTTGTTCCATGTAAGACTAATGTAATGCTCAGGATGTCCGCCAGATAAATCTTAATAATTATGCAGGAATGTATGAAACATGACCAAAATGACAATACATAAGTGACCTAGAGAATCAATTACACAAAGTATGTAGTTGGACTTCAATAATTAATTACTTCCTCGTTGACCTTAATGCATGCTATATTCGGTGCAAATTGACAGCAATGTGTTAAAGTTGAGTGTAAATAAATGGCATTAGTTAACCATAAAGGTTGTGGTGTTATCTTTGTTTCAGTCATGTTCACTTAGAACCAATTTATAGGCAGCTGACAAACAAGACTGTTTATCACATTTTATGTTACATGGAAATGATAATGCCATTAACTGGATATGGGATTGTCTTTACCCCCAATAAGTACAACATGGATATAAGCTTGTTTATATTATGCCTACCTAGTATTGGCTGATATAAATAAATATGTAACAACAATAATCCATTGTTAGAATAATAAACAAGTTTTATTTTTAGTTAAATGGGTTGATTTGAACATATTTCTTTGTCATATTGAAATAATACGGGCTTGAAATAATGTCTACAAAATATTGGTCCCAAAATAATGATGTGAAGCCTCTTTGTAAATAATAAAAAAATAAAGGCAGATGGCCTTTAGCTGAGCAGTAATCTGCCTTGAAGTGACAATAACATGAATATCGTAGGTATAGTTATTGAAAGGCAGACAGAATATTATGTTTGCCCAGCATTATCATCACAGATACATTAAAACAATGTATTGTTAGTACTACCATCTATATCTTATTTGTTTATTAAAAAATCCCAATGTTAAGTTCCGATTTGAATGATCTGCTCAAAGTTTTTGGTATATTAAGCGATTATACGAATTTATTCATATGGAACACCAAATAAAACCCTCCTTAAGGCCTATTTACATTACATTATTCAAACAGAACTTAACTTATGTGCATACTAAAATCAATATTTGAATGACAAACACAAAAAAATCCAGCTGGGAGATTATTGAAATCCGAGATTTAAACATTTTAGATTTGAGTAAGAATATTCACAAAAAAAGAAAAAAATACTTACCAATGTCTGTGATTGGTGGTTTAGTACTGTATCCTTTGAGGTGTCCAGAGTCGCAATCGTCAAGTAATTCCGGTTTCTCCGGTAATCCAGCGATCACAAAATAATCGGCGACTTTCCGCTCATCCATGTTTTACAATTTTACATACGAGTAACGAGTACCTACGATAAAAAAAAAACTCGTGGTCACACTAATGTCAGCATCACAAGAAAAATAAATACAACCTGATTTTTTAAGGTTAACGAACATGTATCACATCAATTTGTGTACTCTTGTAAACAGACCAGTTTATATAACACAGAGATACGAAAAATAAAAATAAAAAATGTACCACTATCATGAAACCCTTGAAGTGAACTTACAGTTTATTGCTACAGTTAACAATTTGAGCATAAACGCGTCACACATCGTTTTACGTAAATATTTTTATTTATAGATTTATTGCGTTGCCATTTATAATCACTTCTTAATGTATCACAGGGGTGCACTTGAAAACTATTCGTTTTTATTGAGACTTTTGCAAAACGTCATTTTGTCCGACAACAATCAGCCAAAGACAATTTTTTTTTCTTATTTTCTCGTGGTAAATTTTGTTTGACGAAAGCGGCAGACTTCAGCCTAGAAATTACGATGTATTTGTTTCTTCTCGAATTAGTACTTAATCCTGATTTTTAGTTGTAATTTGTTTTTAAACTAATTATAATATGCACAGTAGCTTATTATCAATAAAAAATATTAACGTGACAAAGCATAGACAATGACATTTATAAAGCTGCTTATACACGATAGTTTATAACGATTAACACATAGGATACTTTTTAGGCCCATATTTCCACGGGATCGAAACTTACGCGGGTGAAACCGCGGGCCGCAGCTAGTTCATAATAATATTAAATTGTAAATATATTTTACTTAACCGATGAAAAGTTATGCTATCTTTTTTATAGCTGGATGTTCTAGACGATTTCCCACACCATTTAATTGAACAGGAACTCATAATTGTTTTTATTTATGCAGAAAATGTTTTAAAAAGTATCAAGTCAAAAGCATCAAGTGTTGGGGTCTGCTTCCAGTCTAACCGGATGCAGCTGAATACCAGTATTTTACATGGAGCGACTGCCTATCTGACCTCCACAACCCAGGTACTGGGTAATACGATACCCCTTCCTCTTGGTAAGACTGGTTATCAGACCTTCGAGCTTCTGACTACCCGTAACGTCTGTCAAAGATCCAGGAATGACAGCCGGGACCAACAGCTTTACGTGCTTTCCGAGGCATGGAGGGGTCTCGGCATATAAAGATGGTCACCCATCATAGACCAACCGCGGCAAGCGTAGCTTAGCCTGATGGATTGACCTGTGCGGCTGTTATTATTTCAAAATCAACAGGTTCGATTCCTGGCTAGAAATATTGATTTTTCAAAAAATCCAATGATGCAGTTTTAGGGACTAATCACACTTATTCAGCTCCGTTCAGCTTTTGTCCATAGAAAACAACGATTTTGTATGGAGTCCGTTCAGCTCTCCGCGGCTGAACGGATGCGTACGCATCTCATACAAAATCGTTGTTTTCTATGGACAAAAGCTGAATGGAGCTGAATAAGTGTGATTAGTCCCTTAGTTTTCATCAAAATCGAGCCCGCGACTCCTTTGAGTACTTTTCGCTATTCCTCATAGTTTAGAATTTGGCCATCCACGCCCACTTGGAAAATTCATCCTGTATAGGCTATTAACATCACGCTACGACCCTTAGGAGCCGAGCAAAAAAAAAAGTTGGAAGGTACGCTACTCGAAAATAAAGTGATAGCTCGGGCGGGTGTTATGTTACGAATTACGATGCGACGCGATAGGTCGGGGGGTCGAAATTTCAGGTGAACGAAGTCGCGGGCATAAGCTAGTAGTTTATATTTCTGGTGAGTTGGACTGTGGATGAGTAGAGAACTTAGTATGACTACAAATCATTACTTAAGCAAACCAATACCTGAGGTTTGATAAAAGGAACCTCTTTTTTTTAAAGTAGGTTAAAAAAAAAACTCAAAAATGTTACGCAATACATTTAATAACATTTAAACATCAATAACAATTTCCTTCAGTGCTTTAACTGATGGCGCTATGCTATCATTTAATTCCACTGTATCAGTGCTATTGCTTATTTGTGCTCCAGCCATTAAAAGGCTTATAGCGCCTTCTAACTCACTCACTCTTTTACAAACTTCTATTTCCTCTGCTATCTCTTTCATTAACGAAGTGTACAGCCATAAATTGAGTTCAGAAAAGAATTTTACTTGACTTTCAAATACATCTACAAATACATTAGCTGCATCTACTATCACTCTGGTAAACCGTGTTTCTCCTAGATTTTTCTTGAAATATTTGAGTAATGTACCTATGTCTTTTTCATTTAATCCATCCATTGCTACATGAAGAACTTTTCTTCTTAACATCTCTTGAATTAAAGCAGCAGTTCTTTCTGGAAACTTAGTAGCTACATAAGTTTTTAGGACAGCTGACAGGGCTTTGGTGAACTCCATTTTTCTGAGGAACTTATCAAATTCTGGTCCTTTGGCTGGTTTGGATTGTCCTTTCTTGTTACTTTTATCATGCACTTCCTCCACAATTGAAGATTGAACATGGTCTGGTGCAAATTTGAACAAGCCTCTTTTCTCATCAGATGGTTTTGCAGGCTTTTCCCTTTTTCGTATTGATATGATGCCATCAATCATTCCAACTGCTAGGGTATCATCATGTTTGGATATAGCCATGCTCAATACTGCATTAGGGAAATCAATATTGTGTACAACTTTGAATGTGGAGATGTCATAGATTTTTACATGTCTGTCCAATGAGGCGGACATCAGTCTGCTGTTGTTACTGGCTAGTCTTAAAGTAGTGACGGTTTTATGATGTTGAGAAATATTTGCTAATTGTTTTCCTCCATTGAAAATGTCCCATACTTTGATTTCTGTTCCACCAGCACTTATGAATATGCCTCCTGACGGTAAGAATAGTGTTGATTCTACTGGACTGCCATGGTTGACAGAAAGTACTACCTCGTTAGACCTGCAATCGTACAGTTTAACTGCATGATCATAACCTCCAGATAGAATGATATCTGGGGAGATAGGACTGGCAGCCCCTGCTCTTACATAGTCCGAGTGCTCAGTAAAACTGGCAATCTTCTCCTCTGTTGCTATGTCCCATAGACAAACAGATTTATCATCTGAGTAACTGAGAATTTTGACTTGATCCTTTGTGAATAATGTCCTGTGCACCTGAAATCATGATAAGAAATTATTTAATTACGTAAGTAAATTAACAAGTTGTAAGTATTAACCTCATAGATCGTCACTCACTGGATGCCTGAAGGAGGGCATCACCGACGAGGTAGAAGACGGCGAATGTGGTGTGACGATCTGACGAGGTTTGCAGGGCCAACATGGCCAGATATCTCTCAAGACCACGAGGTTTGGAAGGAAAACGGGGAGGCCTTTGCCCAGCAGTGGGGCATAATATAGGCTAAAAAAAAAGTATTAACCTAACTAAAGGAGTTTGGAATGAAACAGGCAAGGTGACTGAACTCAAACAGGTAAGGTACACAACAGACGCATTATTGTCAAATTTTTATGATCTATTTTTGGACAGTTTCATTACATTTAGTACTAGTACATAGACTAACCTGCCTGTATTAGGCAGAGGTGTACCTAATAGTACACTTATGCCAGTTATGTTTAAGTCTCAAGTAATAACCAAGCCAATTTGCCATCAACCAGGCACAAATCCAGACAGGCTACTACTGAGAAATTCCGGATGAAAAAACCCGATAGATTAACACTTTGCCAGATAGCGGGAATCAAACCCGGGACCTGATACTCAGCAGTAGTGATTGCAACAACTAGACCAACAAGTCTATTAATATTTATTCAAACTTGTTTCAAATTAATATTATTTCAAATTAAACAAATATCAACTTAAATTCAATGGTTATTAAGTTGATTTCAGAGTGACCAGCACTATTGAAAAAGTTGTAAAAATGTTTGAAGTTGTACTGTAAACTGAACTTTATAATGTAGGATTTAAAGTTATTTTTCCATAAACTCATATTTGTTTACATTTTTGGCAAATAAATCAGGAATGCCGATTAGTATTATAATTATTTACTTACAGGGCCAGTATGTCCAGTAAACACTCTGAGCACATTCTTTGACTGCACATCAAATAGTTTGACGGCTGCCTCTTCACTGCCTGCCACCAGTAGTCTGCCATCACCTCTGAAAGAAGCACCATAGGCTGCTTCTCTAAACTTTGAGATGTTCTTCGTTACAACTTTAGTGATAGGATCGTATATCTGAAAAATGAACCATACCACCATTATCAATTTTTTTTCAGTTTAGTTTCATCAACATTCTTTACTGTAATTTCATTCATTCTTCATTATAGGCATTACCTATTATTATTTTGATTATGATGATCATGATCAAAATCAGCCTATAATGTTCCCACTGCTAGGACACAGGCCTCCTCTCTGTGAGAGGGAGTTGGTTGTAATCCACCACGCGGGACCAGTGCCGGTTTGTAGATGTCACATGACTTCGAATTTATGGTTCTAGAACATGCTTCATGAATACTCACAATGATCCCTTCACCGTTTTGAGAGCAGTGGTCATGAAATAATTTATACAAAGGAAACAGAAACAGTTTTACTTTAATTTTGAATAATTTATTGCTACCGAGTTTAATAGAAACATGATTTATTGTAAAAGAATTAATAGACACCAAACAGAGGCATAAGTATAGGCATTCTTTGGAAAACTGTTTCATAATGATGATATGAAACCAAAGTGCTAATCTAATGTCTAATTATTTCCATTTATGAAGCACTATCCCAAGCCAGTGAGATAAATAAATTGTAAATTACTGACCTGCACCCTGACTGAGCATGTTGCCGCGAAATAATAAGGTTCTACAGGGCTGAAGTCCAAATAATCTATAGCACCAAACTCCTTCACTAGCACTGGGGACTGAAAATATAAAACAAATTAGTAAAATTCCACATAAGCTTTAATTTCCTCGTAAGTTATTAAATTTTGGTGCACTTACTCCTAATTTCTTCCAGTATATAGTATCCTCTGTAACTACAGAAGCTGGCTTCTGATAAACCGCCTTACTTGTTTTCTTGAAAGGATATGAAATATGTGCCATGTTTGTATTAGTTTTATCACATAAAATGTAATATCATCACTTAATTAACGATTTTTTAACAGAACTCGCGTAAAAACATTCCCACGTTGTTTTGAAACTTTTGATAGCAATTATTAGCAATTGACACAGATAACAAACAACACGTGCAACTGACATTAAACTTGACAGATTATAAAATCACAAAAAGCTACAAAAAATCCTGTAAAAATATTTTTTCTAATGAATCTCTTTTTACAAAATGTCGTCCAAATATTTTTATTAATGAATCTCTTTTTACAAAATGTCGTTCAAATATTTTTATGAGCTTTTCTTGTATTAATAAATTTTTTCACGACTTTATCAATATATATTTTTCAATATTGTGTTGTTTATGTGTTTGGGTCTCAAAAAATAATTTCCTAAATCTAAAAAATATGAAAGAAGAACCAGAGATGAACCTATAAAAGTACTCTGTGGATGAACCAGAGTTTACTTTACGCCATAGACAACTGTCTATGTGAATGTCAGAAATGTGCCGTAACAAAAATACAAGTAATTTTTAACAAGTTTGTTACTTATTAACCGGATTGTGCAAAGGAAGTCAGCCACAATGTTCAAATTACTTAGCCGCCACGGCCGCCCTCGGAGTGCTATTATAAATTACTTTTCTGAAAAGTCTTTTGAGGTTAGAAAAGCAAAGGTTTATTACGTATATTCCTCAGCAGGATCCGTAAGGTTTGCTTCTACCGGTGGCAGCGATGCAGGAAAAATAACAACCGTAGTCGATAGTATACCGGAAGCACCGCCAGTACCGGATCCTTCGACACTTGTCGACTTGACTGAAACTGTACAAACAATAGCTGCAAATGGAGAGCCTACCCTTGCCAGTCTTGGTCTTGGTGGCTGGTCTCCTGTGGGCATGGTTCAACATTGCTTGGAGTACTTACATATTTCCCTAGACGTACCCTGGTGGGGAGCAATTCTCATTGGAACTGTTTGTGTCCGTTTAGCTATGTTCCCGCTAGTCATAATGTCACAAAGAAATACAGCGGTCATGAACAATAACCTGCCAGAAATGCAACTTATTCAAATGAAGATGACACAAGCCAGACAGACTGGTAATCAGCTTGAAGCTGCTCGGTATGCCCAAGAGATGATGGCATTCATGAAAGAAAAAGGTTTAAATCCACTGAAGAATATGTTGGTTCCTTTAGCTCAGGCACCTCTGTTTATTTCCTTCTTCATAGGATTGAGAGGGATGGCAAACTGCCCTGTAGAGAGTATGAGTTATGGGGGTTTGTGGTGGTTTATGGATTTGACTGTACCTGATCAATATTTCATTCTGCCTCTTATAACCAGTGCCACAATGTGGGCAACAATAGAATTGGGCGTAGATGGAGGGCGTCTTGATGCACAAAACATGGTATTGATGAAGTACTTCCTTAGAGCAGTCCCAGTCATCATGATTCCATTCACAATCAACTTCCCAGGTGCCATCTTAGTTTACTGGTGTTCCAGTAACTTTATATCACTTATACAAGTTGGTTTACTAAAAGTACCAGCAGTAAGGGATTACTTCAAGATTCCAAAGTTGCTCAAACATGCACCTGACAATCTGCCAATGAAGAAAAAAGGATTTGTTGATGGAGCTAAAGACTCTTGGACAAACATGAAAATTACAAAAGAGTTAGCAGAGAGACAGAGGATAGATGAAATGATTTTCACCAGAGCTGGGAAAGGACCTCTGCAGAAAACATATAAATTTGACCCAACAAAGGTATCAAATGTACAAGCAAAAACGAAGTAGGGGTAAATTGTTAAATATTTGTTTAGTGTAGATTAAATATTATCTAAAGTAAGAAGTTGCAGTTTTGTAATTAATCATTTTTATTGACAACTTTGACTTTTTATGATTGTCTATCAGTTGATGTGTATGGAAATCATACTAAATATTGGGTACCCTGCATTTAGGGACTTGTTTGATAGAAGCACAGTTATTAAAGTTTTATAATCTTTGTTTGGCATGTTTGTGTTCTTCCTTTTTATCCACTAAGATATTTTTTATTTTGTTTTCATTCTATGGAAAATTTTGAACAAACCTCATGGATGTATCCAAATTTTCCCGTGACTAAAGGTTAGGCTCATGCCTAACCTTTAGTCACGGTAATGGGTCAACCTACTTCACTGCTAGCCCCATGTTCTAAACCTATTCTTCTTCGTCGAATCCATGGCCCAAAACTTCGCCACTTACATGGCATCATCGGTAGCAGCACAGGTTATTATGGCTGAATTTTCTAAACCTATTAAAATAAATGTATTTGTTTCAATATGGCTGTAACCTCTCTTCTAGTTTTTTTCCCAACAATCCTAACTAGGTCAAAAGAGGTAAAAATATCACAATGGTACAGAATTTTATTTTAGCTATAGTGTCGCTCGACGCTCCATTCGGCGAAAACTGCTCTTCGTGAACTTTACTTGTTGTAGTTAGTCGCACCGATTGTAGATGGCAGCACTTGTTACAAATTTGAATTTCTGCATTCATACCCAGTGTGAACCGTGAATGAAGATTGTGAATATCATTTACCATGAGAACAACGAGGATAATTATTAACACGTGAAACTATCAATGAGCAACTAAGTTTGCACTAATAGTTTCGTAATGCTTTGCGTTAGAGAATACGAGCTTCTGCCCGCGGCTTCGCCCGCGTGAATGTCGGAAATTATCCCACAGGAACGTACTACCGGGATAAAAAGTAGCCTATGTTCATCCTCAGGATGCCATCTATCTCCTTGCCAAATTACCGAAATCCGTTCGTCATCATCTTCCTGCCTGTCCTTTCCCCATGTTGCTTGGGGACGGTGCAACACGTTTTCTTCTCCCATTCTCTCCATCCTTGCTAATCCATACTATAATATTATAAATGCGAAAGTGTGTCTGTCTGTTACCTCTTCACGCTTCAACCGCTGAACCGATTAGATGAAATTGGGTATAGAGATAGTTTGAGTCCCGGGAAAGGACATAGGATATACTTTCTATCCCCATATTCCCACGGGATCGAGACTTACGCGGGTGAAACCGCGGGGCGCTGCTAGTTTATATTATATTAACATTCTATTTATATAAAACTAGCTGCTGCCCGCGACGTCGTCTGCCTGAAGGCTCTACAGCACCAAAAATACCTAAGATGCCAGTGTCGCTATAGCATTATAAGTAAACCACTTTTAAAATAGCATTAAAATATAAGTTTTTTTTTGCAAGCGAAGCAAGTGAAGAGAGTTATATGGGAGTCCTGCTGAGTTCAGTGTGGTGTGGGGGATGTGACTGAAGGAAATAGAGAAAACAATGCAGGAATACATTCCAGGACACAAAAGAGTAAAAATACGTACAAAGGCATCATACCTTAAAACACTTCCCTATAAACAACGTTGGTAGTTATGCTGCCTGGAGCCAAAATGTAAAGAGAGTCAGGACTGGTGACGCGGGAGCAAGCGACGTACAGTTGTCCGTGTGAGAAGCAACTCGTCCTGAGGTTGACACCCGCTGCCCTCAGTGTCTGCCTCTATTGATGGTTATCGCGAAGCAAACACTCACGGGGAACTGTACGCGCTTGAACTGGAACGGGAAGATATGAGGTATGAGGGGAATGCGTGGTATAAATACTGCCTCGCCAACGCTACAACCCGTAAGAATTTCCGCCTCAATGGTGTGTCTGTAGAGCGAAATGACTAGGGTGGGTCCCGTTACACAACTTCAGAGGAGATAGGTTCCGAAGAAGCATAATCGGGATACCGACCTTCAGCTTGATGGTATGCGCTGGAAGTCCACTTGCTGACAGGGAGTTCAGAAATTCCACGGGATAATGTGTGGCGTCATCTTACTCGACAACAGTGTTTATCGAGGTGTAGACCACTTCATTCCCCTCAATTTCCGAGAGAATGCATTCGTTAATTGCTGCAGCCTGATCATTTTTGGACGTCAAAATGGCCCGCTCACACACCCAAGAATTCTGCAGGTGCAGTATACGACTGATGTCCCCGTACACACAGCAAATGAGTTCTTCTAAGCTGGATACCACTCTACCGAGAGACTGGAAGCACCACCTGTCCACCTCTCTCTTCTGGTAGAGTGCCTTCGCGAGGATTAAGGACATTGGAGAATTCTTGAGCACGTGCATTGCCGCCGAGCCGAGCTCTCATATTAATGGTCAAGCGCAGCGTACGAACTCGTGACCACAACGAAGATAGTTTCAACGAAGCATTCACCTCGTCAGCCCTCGATCCCCGTGTCACCACGGGAAGCGTTTGCCGGAAATCGCCACTGAACAGAACAGCTGTGATACGACGCATCAAATGTTCGTTCCTGCGGATGTCCTGCAGGGTTCCGTCCACGGCGTCAACTGCCTTCCTATTGGCCATCGTACACTCATCCCATACGATCAAAGAGCAATCCTTGAGCACGTGTCCCTTATCGCTGTTACGTGACACACCACAAACAGACGTTTTGGCGCTCTCTAAATCGATAGGAATTTTAAACATGGCATGTGCTGTCTTGCCACTCGGAAGCAGTGTGGCAGCGATTCCCGACGACGCTACAGCAATAGCAATTTTGCCTTGCCTGCTGACCTCTGCAAGTATGCAAGTGGTAACAAATGTTTTTACTGTTCAACCAGACGCATTCCAAGAAAAACATTTGACCCTGGTTTTTTCCCAACGCTTTCAAGGACGGTGTCATAAATTTGTTTTTGCTCTGAAGAGAACAAAACGACATGGTCATTTCGCCCGGATCGTAATTTGTCTCAGCGTTATACTCCCGATTTACACGGTCTTGATGCGGTGATGATTGGGGAGCTGGTAACCCATATTCGATCAGTGAATTGCCGCCGATAGAAATGACCACATCTTGAAGTGAACTGAGACAGGTGTTCAGCACGCGTTCATCAGTTACTCCGACTTCGTCTCCAGTAGAAACATAACTTTTTTGTAATACTTAACACCGCATTTTTTTTTAATTGTCGTCCTCAACTCTGTTCAAGATTTTAAGGGTTTTGTTGGAACTTGAATTTGTCAAAACGAACTATACGATACATTTTTTATGAAGAAAATGCACATTGCCATCTATGAATTTTAAGAATAACTAACTACTAACCTCGCCAACATGATCAAATTTAAATTATTAATTTCCAAAAAGTGTCAACATGTAACTTGATTTGATTTTTATGAAATCTCATAGATGGCGCTGCTTTAAAATTTTCTTTATACTACTAAAATTCATTAAACTATGTTTTTTCTGCCCAAGTTACTTAAATGGCGTAGTTTTTATAGTGTAAAGCTAGATAATAGCATAGCTTACTGAAAAACAACATTTAAATATGCGTCGTTAGATTACACGCTGTCACAGAATGCGTAAGAAAAATAAAGATTCACAGCTCCTCCCCCATAGGTGATAGCGTGATAATATGTAGCCTATAATATGTTGACCCGACCTCTTAGTAATATTCATGCAAAATTTGAAGTAAATCCATGCAGTACTTTTTGAGTTTATCCCGGACATACATACAGACAAACAGAAAAACAGACAAACAGACAAAAATTCTAAAAACTATATTTTTGGCTTCGATATCGATTGTAGATCACGCCCCAAGTATTCTTTTAAAAAAATATTCAATGTACCGTTTTGACTTTCCTACGATTTCATTATATGTATAGATGGCTTCGATATCGATTGTAGATCACGCCCCAAGTATTCTTTTAAAAAAATATTCAATGTACCGTTTTGACTTTCCTACGATTTTATTATATGTATAGATAATGAAATAACCATGTTTTATCAAGTCGCGTACTTAAAACCGTGCGAAGCAGGGGCGGGTCGCTAGTTAAGAATAAGAAGGTAGCAAGATAGCTTAACATAATTCGTGATGAAATAAGAAAGTAATATCATACTTAATACCAAATCTCAATATCGAAGACATCCAATAAAATAAATTAACACAATAAATAGCCCCATAACACAAATAAGATGAGAATATTGAAATACAGATGAGTGCTCGAAATATGTATTGTGCCTGGGCGTTGGGGCCTGTCGGAATGTTTTCGACGGAAATAATAGATAATAAAGAGGGGAACCATTGCCGCTTGAACAAAGCAAGGGCTCAAAGGCTGAATGCTTAGAACGCAATTACCTACCGATGTCGAGAGTCCCGATGTGGAGGGGCAGCTTTATTAACTACACAGAATGATTTTCGTAGCTTCCTATCACATTACATTTTATTACTTATTATTCTATGAGAGTGAGGGAAGAGGGAGTGCTCCTGTTTCTGCGTACATACTTGTGCACTATAATATGTCCCACGCCGAAGGCTCCGTTGAGATTGGCGGCCATGGCCGAAATACGGTCTGGAGGACTACCTATACTTATATCACATTACACAGGACATCAGGATAATGTGCCGTAACGTAGGTAAAGATGTTTTTGGGGACATTGAAATATTACCCACGTCTGGCGCATTTTGGGCACCGGGCAATCATCCCTTCTACCTAAAAATGATGACTGTCCAGTTCACGGTGAGTTCAGTATTACCCAGTCCTACTCCTTGCTGAAAATTAACCTTTTAACCGCTTACGCTGGATTAATTCGACAAATATTTTCGTGTCCATTTCGCCAGGGTCGTGTATATTTACGACCAAATACCACAGCTCGTTTAATCTGCTTTTTGAAGTGAAACTTCTTTACGCACGCTTGACTTGGGGAGCAAGCTGGCGAACGCGTGACGTAAGCGTTACGAAAAGTGTGATCGGGCGAGGCGAACGGGAGTTGAGTGGGGGATATAAGCAAGAGAAATCAGTGCGCGCGCACATTTTCTTTCTCTCTTCCTCTCATAGCCAAATACGTTTGAAGTTTCACTTCAGTCGTGTGGTCATAAGCACACTCGGTTTTTTTTTATTTAATTACGCTGTATTCTATCAGGTATTTTTTTTTCGGGCGCTAGGGGCTCGACAACTGATGAAGTCGGGCGGTTAAAAGGTAGACATGACATGAGCCATTCTTATTACATCGTTCGCCTGCTGACTGCCGATATGAGAGAGAAGACTTCTGATTGTGGATCTAAGCAGTTGCTGGATTGTCAATAATCATCATTCTCCTACCCTTAGATATCCAAATTTTTTTGGGGTCGGAGCAACATGTATTTTTCTTGCGTACCTACTTTTTTATTAGTCATCATCTCAGTCTGTAGTCACCCCCTTTCTAACCATATTCAACATGTCAATAAGTAATATGTACCTAAGTTTAAGTAGGTACCTACCTGTATAATTGGCAACTGTGTAAGACTGAGGCTGTTGTGATCTATAGTACTTAAGATATAGGTATTATACATAGAAGCTGTTGGTGTAAGTACCTACCTTAATAAAAAAATAAGTATTTGTTCGCATAGATATTTTCCATCATCTTTAAACTATACAGGTAAGTACCAACTTACGGGAGGTACGATTCCCAAGTTGTTTCACTAGAACTACGAAAACTGCCCTTACTATTACGGAATAAAGGCCCTGTCGTGTCGAGGTCCAGTTAACTGTTTACTAGTGTACCTAACGTACGAAGGGTAGGGTTACGTTCAAAACCCTAAAAGTCGGAAGGGAAACTTTATGTAAACAACGTTATCGGTTCCTGTTTGTTATAAGTTATCGGAAGGCTATTGACCTTAGTTTATAAACTAGAACAATAAGTTATTACGAAGTTCCTAAGTAAGTAGGTAGTACCGACCAAACACGTGTAGAATCATATTTGTTGAAAGGGCTTCGTGGAATTGAGTTTAGAAGAACTACCGAAGTACCTACAGTATGTAAACACATAGACATAAATATAGGTACCTACCTAGGTCCTAGGGCCAAGGTAATATCAGGACAGTTCATGCTCAGTAGTAGCGCTTGCGACCAAGAGCAACAGGCAGTCAAATAAAAGAAATAGGTACCTAATCTGCGTTTGCGATTTATTTTCCAAACATGTAAACAAATATGAATTAATGGAAAAATAACTTTAATTTCTACACAATAAAGTTCAGTTTACGCTACAACTTCAAACATTTTTATAACTTTTTCAATAGTGCTAGTCACTCTGAAATCAACTTAATTATCATTGAAATAAAGTTAATATTTGTTTAACTTGAAATAGGGGGGGGGGGGGAGTGCGGCACTGCGCACTTTTATTATACTTATGTTGGTAGCATTTCAATTCCTTAAACGAGCTCCTTCACAAAGAAAATCAATGAAAATCTATTGTAAGCCTAATTAGTATAATGTACGTCTGATTAATATTATTCTATATAATCCTGGAATTATTATACCTTTAATAGATGTTGTATTGACTGTATTAAGTAGCATCAGGGAGGCAGATGTTAAAGTTTAAACATTTTTAATTTATAGTGAAATATATTTCATTGCTAATCTAAATGATAATAATTAAATGTATTATTAATTATCAACTAATTGTAGATGAATAATTGTTTGTTAATAGCCATTATATTAATTTAAGATAGTGTATTTATAATCGAAGTTAATGTCATAACTGACAGTCGTTGTGACAGACAGACATCGCGCAACCGTTGTAAAATACAAAAAAAGGTAAATTTTGTGATTAAATTGCTGTGGAGTTATCACTGGATTTTATTTCTGTAACACTTCTGAGGCTATCCCGATAGCTTCAGAAGTGGGATACACGAAAAGTATTACTCTTTTGGACTTACGTCTACGAGAAAAAACGTAAGTAAATAGAATGTCGGTGCTTGCTGTACAAAGCAAGTAACACAATTATTTTGGAAACATTATTTATCGTTGCCCGCGATTGGCAAGGGTACTGGGGTCGATTCTTGCAATCGAAAAGAGTAAATGAATAGAATAGAATAGAATACTCTTTACTATGTACACCATATAAATTACAGACATGAATATAGAAACTTTACAATGGGTGACACAATGGGCGGTCTATGGTAAATGTTCTTTTTTCTCCGTTTCTGTAATGATTGCGTATTTCGAGATGAACATTGTGTTGTATGCTACGGTGTTAGTAGCAGTACTATGTGATAAAAATCAAGCTTAATCAGGAGTGATTAAGTCACTATTACTAAAAAAATATTAAACAACTACACATATAGCTACATAAACTTAATCTATGTTAATGATGTTAAAAATAATGGTTTACTAAGCTGTCGTCTGTCAGTTTCAGTGCTCGACATGGAGAGAGAGATGAGTCAAACCCGAGATTATAGGACTCTTAGTCCGGACCCAGGAGTACCCAGGTTTGAGGGTCAGGGTCGGGAATCGGTAGACTTGAGGCGTGAGTGTAGCCACGCAACTTGGCCAAGAGTACCCATGTATAAGGGTCAGGCTAGGAGGACACTTTCGGAACAACCAGGGGTATCACGGGTGCGTGATACTGAGGTTGATAATAATTATGACAATATTGACGGAGAGCGTCAAGGACGAAGGGTGCTTCGTCCACAAAGGGTTAAGGAGAGATTTCTTCGTACGCCTTTGAGGTCAAGGCGTAGCCGTTCGTCGAGCGCTGGATCCTATAGCCGTGAGGGTACCAGAGAGAGAAGTACGAGTCGACGAGATAGGAGACCGGAGGACGATAAGGATTCACGGTCGGGTTCTATACGCGACCGGAAGAGGAGCCATCATCTTGAGCAAGGAGACGACGGTGAACAACAAATGTCATCTACTTCTAAGAAACCTAGGATTGTAGACTCCACTGAGATTATTTTAGATAAATTTTTGTCAATTTTGCAATCAGTTAAGAGTTCAGATAAGTCGAAGTTGCCTTTTAATACTAATATTGTCCCCGAGTTTGATCCTATGACAAAGGAGCAAACTATTTTGACTTGGTTGACAAAGGTAGAAGAATGTTCAGAAATTTATGGCTGGGAAGATAGAGAAATAATTCACTACGCCCTGCCAAAGTTGATAGGTGTAGCGAAGACTTGGTATCAAAGTTTGCCGACAATGATGTATACGTGGAGTGAGTGGAAAAAGAAGTTGATTGAATCGTTTCCTGTTCGCGAAGACTATGCTGAACTCTTGACTGAAATGCTGGGCAAAAGGGTTAAATATGGAGAGTCACTTGAACATTACTATTATGCCAAAATTAATTTGTTAAATAGATGTAAGATCTATGGGCGTCAGGCTGTGGACTGCTTGCTATACGGCGTTGAAGATAGGGCTGTTAAAATAGGTGCGCAGGCTGCACAATTCTCTGAGCCAGAGCAAGTGCTGAAATATTTCAGAACTGTGAAAATAGGGCATGGTCGGGAAAATCCTGATTCTAGTTTTAAATCCCGAAACGAACGTAAGGATACAACTATTTTATCAAAACCAGAGGGTTTGAAAATGACGTGCTATAATTGCGATCAAATTGGTCATCCAAGTTTCCGTTGTGATAAACCCCCAGCTAAGTGCGTCACTTGCGATAAATCGGGTCATTTGTCAATTCACTGTTTTAAAAACAAACGCTTGAATAAAGATCGCGAAAACGAAACTAGTCTGAATAATAACAAAACCGAAAAACAAGTGTCCCAATTATGTTTATCTTAAGACTTGACTGCTAAGTACATGCTTGAGATCAAAGTCAATAACCATAATTTAGATTGTCATCTAGATTTAGGGAGTCAATGTTCTCTTATAAAGCTAACAAAAGCTAGGGAACTCAACTTAGACATTGTAGTACAGAAGATTTACCTGTTCTTAGGGGTATAGGCGCTAACCTAATCTCGCCAGTAGGTATGACGATTGTTTCCGTCGAAGTACAAGGCATAAAGGAGACGATAAATTTTTATGTAGTAAATGATTTCGTAATCAACCAGTCAGTTCTATTAGGACATTCCTTTACCGAGAAACCAGATATCGTTATTACAAAAACCCCTACCGCTGTGATATTTAACAAAATTCCGAGTGTTAAAATGCGTCTTGCAACTAGCGACGATACTGAAATCCCGTCGAATACTTTACGCGCTGTGCAAGTTTCTACTGATCCTAGCGTAGATGCACGAGTTTTTGTTAATGGTTCATTGCGGGGTCCAGAAGGGAAGGAATACTACCTCCTCCCTGGAGAATATGAGGTAAAGGGTGGGCGTAGCGCGCTACTGATTCACAATGCATCACCCAGTTCAATCACACTTGAGAAAGGAACCCTTTTGACACGAGTACAATATAAGTATCTTGAGAATTTGGAAAATATCTTAAACTCGTGCAATGTCACAATCTGTGAATCCCAAAACAATGACGTTTTCATCCTGTCTCGAATGCTCACACCACAAAACACCTGGCGGTAAGCGTGAAGGTGAACTGCACCCTATAGAAAGGCCAAGCGTACCGTTTCATACGGTTCATGCTGACCACTTGGGTCCATTTGTAAGGAGTAAAAAAAGGCAATTGTTATTTACTCGTTTTGGTCGACGGTTTTACAAAATATGTTATCGTAAAACCGGTTAGAGACACCAAATCGGCGACCACAATAAAAGTACTCAAAGACCATATCAGCTATTTTGGTGTCCCAACACGCCTTATCACCGACAGAGGCACCAGCTTCACTAGCGGGGTTTTTAGGGAGTTTGTAATGATATACGGCATTAAGCACATTATGAATGCCGTGGCAACTCCCAGGGTGAATGGTCAAGTTGAAAGATTCAACAGGACCATATTAGACGCCCTTTCTACTTCAGCCCACGGTAAAGACGAAAAATCTTGGGATGAACAAATTCTCGTTATACAATTAGGTTTAAATACTACGACTCATAAGACGACGAAAAAAGACTCCATCAGAGTTACTTTTCGGATTCAACATTAAGTGTAGGAGTGAAAGCATATTGAGTGAGATTTTAGACGATACCGTGACCGTAACATCGGCGGAGAAATTAGCAGAAGTAAGGGACGCAGCTGGAAAGAAAATAAGTGAGACTCGGATTAAAGATAGGGAAAGGTTTAATCGTCGTAGGAAACCAGCGAAGAATTATTCAGTAGGAGACTTAGTACGTGTAGAGCGACAGGTTCCTAACGACGGTCAATCACAAAAACTGGCTGTCAAATATCAGGGTCCGTACCGGGTAATAAAAGTACTACCCAACGATAGATATGTCATCGAAGACACTCCCCTATCGCGCAAAAATAATCGTTGTTACGAAGCCGTCGTAGCAATCGACAAAATGCAGCCCTGGTTAAATTTTAGTAGAAACCTGGAAAGTAGTTGTGAAGAAAGTGGTTCAGATAATGAGTAAAAATAAATTTATAAAATAAAAACTAAATAAAAGCTATGTTCTTGTTCGTTAAAGTGTTTATTTATATTAATTTAATATAAATAAATTACTATCAAATTTAATGTACTATGATTAAATAAAATTATTTCGATTATATTAGGTTAGTGTTTCATACAATTATAAGCCTCGATCAGCATTTCAAGTGCTTGTTGTGTCTAGATGTCACATCCGTGTAGATGTTTATGTCAGAACATAATACATTATTAATGTTTGAGTATCAGTCTGTAGCACTTACAAACTACAGGTTCTGTTTGGTTTGGATTCTATGACCATGACAATAATTATTTCATTACGAATTGTACTGTGGTATAACAATAACAGTAATGATTCCTGTCTCAATTCAATCATTTCGTAATAAAAGTATTAAAAAAAATATATATAATAATAATACACTGTTTATCCTGATAATAGTAACGTCATTCTTTTTCGCGAAGGGACTCGCTTTCACAGGAAGGCCGAGCTGTAAGCCTAATTAGTATAATGTACGTCTGATTAATATTATTCTATATAATCCTGGAATTATTATACCTTTAATAGATGTTGTATTGACTGTATTAAGTAGCATCAGGGAGGCAGATGTTAAAGTTTAAACATTTTTAATTTATAGTGAAATATATTTCATTGCTAATCTAAATGATAATAATTAAATGTATTATTAATTATCAACTAATTGTAGATGAATAATTGTTTGTTAATAGCCATTATATTAATTTAAGATAGTGTATTTATAATCGAAGTTAATGTCATAACTGACAGTCGTTGTGACAGACAGACATCGCGCAACCGTTGTAAAATACAAAAAAAGGTAAATTTTGTGATTAAATTGCTGTGGAGTTATCACTGGATTTTATTTCTGTAACACTTCTGAGGCTATCCCGATACTATCAAGGAAAGGAGAAGCGTTCTTAACGTGATTCTTTATTTTCTTTTTCTTTATTGATCAATAACAGAATAACAAAGCCAAAGGTTTTGTTTCGTTGAACTATGCCGTAAAAAGTTTCTTAGCTTAACGGGCAATTATCCTGAACTTACAACCTAGTAATGAGGTCTCTATTTGAAAAGGAAATGTTAAAACGTTGCCTTCGGATTTTCTTTGTTTTATTCAGTGTTTTTTATCTCATTATTTGCAATTGCGGAGTATCTACGAGTGTTTGTTATGCTTGTTTTTAAAAATACCTCATCATCTGCCTAGCCTTTTCCCAACTATGTTGGGGTCGGCTTCCAGTCTAACCGGATACAGCTGAATACCAGTATTTTACATGGAGCGACTGCCTATCTGACCTCCACAACCCAGATACTGGGTAATACGATACCCCTTGGTAAGACTGGATGTTCTATATACCTATTGCTAATAAATTTTGCTTCATATGTTGGAAAAATGTGTCTGCTTGACAACGTAAACAACGCAATTAATGTTGTTGAAGTGTCAAATGAAACCCATTGCTACTGATAGTGTTTTACGCAATTACCCCGCGCTGGTTGGTAATTAACTAAGTAGGTACTTATTACTACATAAAGTCTGTACCTAAAAACGAAATAAGTATTATTTTTGTATAAACTGGGACGATCAATTTATCAAGTAAACGTTTCTGTTGCAGCCGGTACGTAATCGACCCGTTGCAAATAGTATTTGCAGTTTCGTAAATAATGTAGATACGTATTACTTACGTCTAGTAAGAGCTACGCTACTACGCTACTGCTTCGAGTGCTACGTCAACTTCTTGGGCATAGTCGTCCAAATATTGTGTATTTTAAATATAGAATAGAATACTCTTTATTATTATGTTCACCATGTAAATAAATAAAAAAAAATATCTTTGTGGTCACGATCAAAGCCGATAGATGATAATCATACCCTACCTGTTTACTATAAAACATAACGCATAGGTACAGTAAAGCAAGATTAGTGCTTCGAAACGACAGCTACGTAGCCGAATCTCGTAGCAACTGGCCTTCGTCGCGTCGATGGCTACGCGCGGCTATGGCTACGCGCTTCTACGGCTACGCGCAACTATGGCTACGCTTGTCTACGGTTTCGCGCGTCTACGGCTATGCGCGTCTACGACTACGCTATTCTACAGCTACACCCTTTCACAGCTACGTGCTTCTGCGGCTATGCGCGTCTACGGCTACGCTTTTCTACGGCTACACTTTTCTACGGCTACGCGCGTCTACGGCTACGCTCTGTTAGGCCGTGCATTTACGGAGGGTTTTAAAATAAGTAAACTGTTTTACTTAATGTATGTATATTAAAAATAACATACAAAATTAGGACTTAGGACGTGTGTGACTCTTTAGGATGACGGAGTGAGACTGTTGTAAGTGTCCTCAAAATTGGGCGACGGCGACAGGCCCTTAACGGTGATACTTGAGATTGGAATGCTGAGAAGTGCAGGATGCGCTTCTCTTAAATATTTATTTTTAATTTATTAGCGAGTCAGGGTTATAACAACCCCCTGCTTAAGTGGAAACTTACGCCTCTTAAAAGCGAAGTTTACAAAAAAATGGTTTCTAATTTGTTGTCAGACGCGGCGTATGACGTGTTAATTGAATTATGTTTTCGCCGGTCGGGTTATCGGTGTTGTAATTATTAATTTTAGATTCATCTAATATTTGATTGTGTTTAAATTTCTTGTAAAGAGCCATACATTTCCTATTACAGTAATGGTACAATAAAAACATGACAAAAATACATGTAAACATAAATGTATATAAAACAATAGAGTATGATGGAAATACATTAGGTGTTTCATTAATGTTAAAGTTCTTAGCTATTTCTAGAATGTTAGCAATCCTATGGTTAATTATATCTAGGTTATCGGTATTCTGATTAGGTATAATTAAGTTTATTAAAATTAGACATATTACAACATGAATCATGGATTAAGTTAAAATTGGAGTGAATATAATTAAGAATTGATCTAAGATATTTCATACTTATTAGTTTTATATTTTTTTTTACAGTATCCTTTACAATTAGGTCTTAGTGTTAGTATACATGTGCCTAGGATAGTATATTCGGATATTTTGCTTTCACAAATGGGGTTATCTTGAGTACTAAGTTCTTTAATCTGTTTACAAATGTGTGCAAGCTAGTAACAATTTTACAAACACTTAATTTATCTAGCGTTATAAACTTAGATCTATCTTTACATAAAGCTATGTATGTGGCTATGTGGAAAATTAGTGCATAGGATTTAGATACATTACGAGGTACACGCACAGGAACATTCTTATACAAACTATATTGGCTTATCAAAACTAAAGGAATACAAGCTTATCATCTAAAATATAACTTACAATTTCTGACAGATTTATTTAAGTGTTTAAGCCACTTAGCTCCGTTGGGAATTCTGTGTATTTAGGCAAGTTCTTAATATTTTTCGACCAGGTCGTAATACAGATTTTTTTTGGTGATAGAACTGACGGGTGTATCGAGTGTTCGAGTTTGCGAACAGGATGGAGTTAACAATATCTTCTAATTTATAGAAGAGGCTTAAACGCTTGACTAGAGCACATTTAACGAGTTTTGTAGAGTGGCTTTAAGTGCTAAAACATTTGTAACGGCTGTGATATTATCAACGTGGGAAGAAAGGTTTTCTGTTACTGTGTCGAGGGCTTTCTAGTTTTTATTAATTTTATGATTGACTTATTTAAGCTATAGATCGCGGATTTACAGATTAGAGTGTTTTCTCTGAGTTTGTTGTCATTCTCATATTAGTACTTGAAAT
This sequence comes from Amphipoea lucens, assembly GCA_947508005.1. Lineage (NCBI taxonomy): Eukaryota > Metazoa > Arthropoda > Insecta > Lepidoptera > Noctuidae > Amphipoea > Amphipoea lucens. Next base: position 8,080,074 of record OX382371.1, read on the forward strand.
ATTGATTATGTTCTGAGCGTTTGGCAAACCATAGCATAATGCTGTCACACTGTAAGAGAGTATTTATGCATATATAAGTCCTTAACTAATTTAACACTAAATAAAAGTAGAAAGATAGGATTACTTATAACCTAGGTGATATCTATATCTGTAGCTAATTTTACTTCATCGTAGTGATGTTTGACATGTTTTCTATTGATTAGTAGAGAAAGTGTGTGGTTCCCATGGACTTTTACTACTTTGTAGGGACCTTTCCACACAGGTGACAATGCTTTCCGCATTCTTAAGTGGTTTTTTAAGTAAACCATATCACCAACCTTATAAGTGACAGGTCGGGACCGTTTGTCGTAATATTCTTTCGACGTCTCTTTGGATTTAGTTATATTTTCTATAGCTTTATTATGGGACAGTTTCAAACGGTGACTTAACATTTTAATGTAGTCGTGGTAGGTGTTAGTAGGGTTTAGTTCATAGACTGAATCTGGTAAGTAAGGTTTATGACCGAACAGTAGTTCATAGGGCGTGAATTGAGTAGTCGTATGGACGTTAGTGTTGTATGCAAGAATTCCTGTGTAAACATATTTATGCCAATCGGTTTGGTCGTTGTTAACATATGATTTAAAATATTCCTTTAAAGTGGAATGACTTCTTTCTAAAGCTCCTTGTGTTTGGGGATGATAGGGTGTTGACCACAGTTGTTTTATTTTTAGGAATTCGCAGGTCTTTTTAAACAAATCAGCTGTGAAATTAGTACCTTGATCAGTCAATATAGTTTTGGGGATACCGAATAAGGAGATAAAGTGGACAAGGCATTCACAACATTCTTCGGCTGAAGTATTAGAGATGGGGTAAGCAAAGGAGAATTTTGTCAAGTCGTCCTGAAGGGTTAGTATGTATTTGAATTTGAATTCTCCAGCTTCAGGAAGCGGACCTACGATGTCGAGGCTAATGCGTTCAAAAGGCGCAGTTGATGTAGAAGTTATCTGCATAGGAGCTCGATTGGTTTGGCGAAGAGCTTTGTTGAGTTGGCATTGGGAACATTTCTTCACATAATTTTGTATGTCGCTTTTCATGTTTTTCCAATAGTACCGTTCTCTGATACGATTGTACATGCGTGATTGACCTACATGTCCGGCTACGGGTAAGTCATGATTTTGTTTTAGGATTTTAGGAATTTCGCTTGAAACTGGAAAGATAATAGTATTTTTGTAAATATTAATCTTAATATTCGTATTGTGGAATACATAAGCTAGAATATTATATGTTTTAGCGTATGAAAGTTTGACGAAGGAATCTTTGAAATCTGAAATAGCAATTTCTTTGGGACTTTCATCGCATCCTACTAATAATTCGTTTCTTAGGTTTTTCAAAGATTTGAATAAATCTGGATATGGAAGGTCATCAAAGTGATGTACTTTAGTGAAAATTAAGTAATATGATTTACCTTTAGATTTGAGGTTTTGAAAGGAATACAGTGTTCTTTCTCTATTCATTAGATCAGAGGCGTCGCTATAGTTAGCAAGGATTTCTTCAATATAAGGATTCGACTCGTCAAGATCAATGGATGTAGGAATAATGATGACTTTTGAATTTGAAGATAGTAGAGGGTTTGTATACTCGTGTATTATAGTGTTGAAAGTATATTTTTTATTAGATGTAGCTTTCAGGAAATCGGAGTACGAATTTTCATACACATCAGTACTTGGTAGGTTTATGGGCGAGTTTTCAGAGTTTTCGAGGTTTTGTAAGTTATAACGGTCAGGATTAAAAGAACTAGGCGGGAGCGGTGAATCTAAAGGATTAGCACGTGAGGTGCCTGCTTTCGGGGAAGTAGGATTGTTAATATTTATGGGATTTGATACAGGAAGGACGGGGATGGATTCTAAATGTTCGGTTTTTATTGCATTTACAGGGGCTGATGTACATATTGGATATCTAGATAGTGCATCTGCAGCGGAGTTAAGTTTTCCCTTCTTATAAATAATTTCGTATTCATATTCTTCTAGTTTTAATCTCCATCTTTGTAATTTACTGGCGGGGTCTTTGTGATTAAAGAGCCATTTTAATGGACGGTGATCGGTAACGATTTGGAATTTGCGACCATACAGGTATGGCCTGAAGGTTTTACAACCAAAGAGGATTGCTAGTAATTCTTTTTCAGTGGTGTTGTAATTGATTTCACTTTTATTAAGGGTACGAGACGCATAAGCTATAGGTCTCTCTTTACCATTTTCTCCTTGAGAGAGTATAGCACTTATCGCGTAGTTAGACGCGTCACACGTGACTATGAATTGTTTAGAAAAGTCTGGATATGCTAGTAGAGGTGGGGATATGAGTCTAGTTTTTAAAGTTTCAAAAGCAAGTTGATGTTCATTTTGCCATACAAATGGAATGTCCTTTTTCAGGAGGGATGTTAGTGGTTTAGCGAATTTAGAAAAGTCGGGTATAAATTTTCGGTAATAGGACATGAGACCTAGGAATGATTTTATGTCTTTCGCGGATTTAGGTCTCGGAAAATTGGATACGGCTTTGATTTTTTCAGGATCGGGTTTTACACCGTCATCAGTAATTTGGTGACCGAGGTAGGAAACTTCTTTTCGAAGGAACTCGCATTTGTCGGGTTGCAGTTTAAGATTAAATTCTCTGATACGTTGGAACACTAATTCTAGATTTTTGATGTGGGAATCTAGGTCATAGGAGTAGATAACGATATCGTCGAGATAGACAAAGCATCGGATTCCTTGTAGTCCTGATAGGACGGAGTTCATGAGCCTCTGGAATGTTGACGGGGCGTTTTTCAGACCAAAGGGCATTCGCTCAAATTCGAAGTGTCCCTGTGGTACGCTGAACGCAGTTTTAGCTGCGTCTTCAGGTAATATTTTGACCTGATGAAATCCAGAAGCTAGATCTAGAGTTGAAAAGTATTTGGATTTTCCAAGTTGATCTAGTATTTCAGTGATGTTGGGAATAGGATAAGAATCTCCGATTGTGACATCGTTTAACTTCCTGTAGTCTATGACAACTCTCCATTTTCGCTGGCCGGAAGCATCTAATTTTTTTGGAACGACCCAAATGGGTGCGGACCATGGGGACATAGGAGGTTTAATGATGCCTTCGTTCAGCATTTTAGTAATTTGTTTTTGAACTTCTTGTTTATGGCATTCAGGAAATCTATAGGATTTAACGTGGATCGGTGCGTTACTTGTTGTTTTGATTTCATGTTGTAGCGCACTCGTTGTCGTCAATGGGTCACCGGGTAGATGGAATATGTCTGAGTAATTAGAGCAGATTTGATGAAGGACGTTAATTTCTTCGGAGTTTAAATGAGACGTTCTGAGTTGTTTAAGCACTTCTTTAGTGCGGGAATAGGTATCTTGAGGCGATATAGTATTGATAGGATATTCGTCACATTGAACGGATTCAGAGGGCATTTCAACTGGAATCAGAGTAAGATTCAAATTGGATTTAAGTGGTATAAGGGAGTCAGATATATTAGCAACAGTTATGTTGACTCTATTATTTTTCTTTGTTCTGACTAAGCAGTTTGATATCAATATGTTTTTGTGTTGCGTTTGATCGAGGATTAACCCTTCTTTTATTTCAGGATTGGAGACGGAGCATTCTATTACCATTTCAGATCTGGCTGGAATATAATAAATAGGTTCGTTAAATTGGACTGGTATTTGTAATTTATTAAATCTGATCTCTTGGCTAACATAATCGATGTTACCTCCAAAAGCGTTTAGCAAATCGCTTCCGATGATGCCATCATAAGGGAGATGTATTTTATCTACTACATGGAATTTGTGATTTACGAGCTTTCGAGGCGAGTCGGATAATTGTAACTTAAGTGGGAAATGACCTAAGGTTACCGTGGTTCCTTGGTCGGGCTCTATTCCTTTTAGGTTTATAGGTTCGGCTATGAGTTTGGGGATTTTATGCATACAGCTTTTCTTGATGAGACTAATTGCTGATCCAGAGTCTATTAAAAGGCATAATGGTGAGTCTGAGACGGAAGTGTTGATAAGGAGATGCGGGAGTAAGGTTCTTCGTGGATCAGTGGTAATTTCAAATATTTCTTTAGGGTTTGCAGATTTTTTTTGTTTATCAGATTCGGTGTTTTTGGATTTAGTAAAATTAGGGATTTTAATGGATATAGTAGGTTCAGTGAGTTCAGTACATTCAGTAGGTATAGTAGATACAGCGGATTTAGTAGATTCAGTGGATATAGTAGATTCAGTCGATTTATTAGATTCAGTCGATTTAGTAGATACGGTGGATTTAGTAGATTCAGTGGATTTAGTAGATTCAGTGGATTTAGTAGAGTTAGTAGATTCAGTGGATTTAGTAGATTCAGTGGATTTAGTAGATTCAGTGGGTTTAGTAGATGCGGTGTCCAATGGATGTGGTATGTGGTGTCTCGCACGACACCGATACGAGCCACTTAATAGTTTTTTGGGTCATTGTCGGTTTCATCGTTGAATTCAGGGTCCTCTTGTTCGTTTGATTCCTCAACGAAATTTACTCGTTGTGGTGGTTTGTTACCGGAAGTAGAAGGTTGTTCATTATTACGGAAACGATTGTTATTATATTCGCGTTTACGGCAATTTTCGATTGAGTGCCCCGGGAATTTGCAGTATCGGCAGATATCGGATTTATTGGGTTGACTGTTATTACTAGATGGACGATGTTGTTGGGACGGAGGGACAGGTTTATTTGGTTTAGAAAACTTGTTTTCCGTAGGTTGATTTCTCTTGAATATTGACTGTTGAATGCGCTCTTCGTTGATAGCGTAATTTACGGCCTCGTTTAGGGTTTGTGGAGACCTGCATCTCACCATGTTAGAGATACGCGGGAGTAGACCCATCGTGAAATGATGGAGAGCTAAATCTTCCATTGCTGCTGTACGGCCGGGAAGTTCTTTGGCTTTAGCAGTGGATAGTGACACTTCTGTAAGCAGACGTGAGAGGCATGTCTCGATTTTCAAAGCGAAATCGTTAACATTTTCTAGCGGACTTTGTTTGCTCTCTTGGAGTTCAGTAAGAAGGTGGGCATAGTGCTTCCTGTCACAAAATTGGGTTTTAAGAAATTCTTTTAATTGTTCCCAGGTACTGAACTCTTTTATTGAGCAAACAACTTCCGCTTTCCCTTCAAGTCGGCTTAGGATATATTTGAACAAAATAGGTTTTTGTGATTCTGAGGCAAGTTGATAAGCGTTATTGTAGTTGGTAATAAATGAATTGAGTGTTTCCCGGGTTCCGTCGTATGACTTGACGAATTTGAACAGGCTGTTGAGGTCCATTTCTGGAATTAGTTTTGGCAGGGATTCCTGGATTTCTTCAGGTTTCAGAGCTTTGCTCATAATATTATGAGGTATTAGTGTGAAGATGCGGTGTAGCGTCGTTGTATAATATTTGAAGGACTCACGACAGGCAGGCGAGTGCGAGGGCTAGCTGCATTCCTGCGTGCTGCGTGCTGGAATTGTTGATCGTGCCGTCTAGGTCATCTAAGTGACGGCCGGATGGATGTAACACTTGTTTTATTTGCACTTACAATGGCACTTGCACTTTTCTTATGAGATTTTCACTGATTTTAGTTGATTTTCACTGATTTTCACAGGTTTTCCGAGTGATTCTTCGGCGGGACGGAGACGGACCATGGGATTAACTTTCAAATCCCTTAAGCTGCCACCAATGTTAGGCCGTGCATTTACGGAGGGTTTTAAAATAAGTAAACTGTTTTACTTAATGTATGTATATTAAAAATAACAAACAAAATTAGGACTTAGGACGTGTGTGACTCTTTAGGATGACGGAGTGAGACTGTTGTAAGTGTCCTCAAAATTGGGCGACGGCGACAGGCCCTTAACGGTGATACTTGAGATTGGAATGCTGAGAAGTGCAGGATGCGCTTCTCTTAAATATTTATTTTTAATTTATTAGCGAGTCAGGGTTATAACAGCTCGTCTACGGCTAGGCGTGTCTACAGCTACGTACTTCTATAGCTGCTATGCTCGTCTACGGCTACGCGCATCTACGGTTATTCTTCACAGATCCCAAAGATAACTCCTTAGGATAAACTCAAGTGTTTAATTGAAATATCAACCGGTGTCACCTAACAAAGTAATCCTGAATTACATTAGTCCTTATAAAACCGCAAGTACCTGCATAGTTGTAAGATCAACGTATACACTTTCTTTACCAAGGCACAGTACCGTTTATTGTTGGCGAAAGTCCGTGCTTAAATAGTAATGGAGAACCTCCTTTGAAGTTGAAACTTCCGAATTTTGAAGTGTTCTCGGACTCACTCGCGAACTTCGTCTTGGGGACTTGTTATACTTACTTCGCCTAAGAGCATACCTATAGGCTAGGGATGGACAACCGCTATTGATGTCTGTGAAAAGAAACGCGAAGTACCTAAAAACAAAAATTAGTCACAATAGAGTGCTTGACACAAATGAATCGTGAGATGCCCGTTGTACCGTATGCACCATTGACCTGCACCATCAGTGGTGCAAAGGAGACTAATTAGTGTCTACGTAAGAAAACACCGTGTGTCGTCAAACCCAAATAAATTAGGACAAGGACAGAAAGCATGAGATTAAAATTGTAAGCATAATAGTATATAAGTAGATATATATTTCATTTATTTATTTGAACCTTTATCATAGTTTAAATAACTTAAAGATTCAAATAAATGAATAAATTAAAAAAATTAATAATACACTGTACATCGAATGTCTTGCCAAGGGGTATCGTATTACCCAGTAACTGGATTGTGGAGGTCAGGTAGGCAGTCACATCCGGTTCAGTTGCATCCGGTTTGACTGGAAGCCGACCCCAATATACTTGGAAAAAAGCTAGACAGATGATGACACTGTAGACCTGAATGACTGAAAGAGAAATTAAAAAAAAAAACTGTTAGGCACGATTTCACACCTACTAAAACTGAACAGGTAATGTCGTGTACAGAATTTTCAGTCGCGTGCCATTCGAGGCACTTGTGTAATTTATCTATCGCACCCGTCAGCCGAAGGTTCGCCGTCTCTGCTATACGTTTTGGTTATTCGAGAAAGTAGGAACAAAACAATACGCGTTGGTACCTATAGTAATAGTAATAACAATGTGGCCGGCATCTTCAACATCATTATCATCATCAACATCAGCCTACAGCATAGCCCTCTGCTGGTAGCACCAGCCACCCTGCGAAGATAGTTTAGTCTGTGCTAAATAAATGTATTTCCTTTCGTTCTTTTTCTTTCTTTCAAGATCGTTGTTCCACCTAGCCTGAGGACCTTACGTTTGCCGCTTCGCGGTCTCCACCCAAGAACACATCTACCCCAACGGACATCGGATTTACGGCTAATACGGCTGGCCCATTGCCACTTCAACTTGCTTGCTTTAGTTTGCATCTTCAACGTCACACAGTGACGTCACGCAAAAAATTCTGCATCGCGAAGGCAAAGTTCACACGGACAGCATAATATACAGTAGCGGTATCTATAACGCCACATGCGAACAGCGCGTCATACGGACGTCACGCAAAATCCTGCATCTCGCAAGCAGAGTTTACCGCGCAACTAGCATAGATATAACGGCCCAGCATGAATCATTAGGCAGTTGCCAGCCAGACACAACACCCGTCTGGTCGGAGGATCCTCCCTTTTCTATAGAGTATGAGTGAACTTTACAGCCTGTTCCTCCTCATACCTCTATAACACAATTTCGTACATAATATACAATCGTCGAGCAGCAACTTACCAGACACAACACCCTTTTCTATGGAGGATGAGTGAACTTTACACCCTGTTGCTCATACCTACTTAGATATTAAAACTTGGTTTTTTAGTAGATAGCTTATTCATTAGGGAATTCAATGCTAGCCAATTAGGGTAGGTACCTACTTACCGACTCGTTTCATATAAATGGGTCGGACCCATTTAGTTTCGTTTATGAACTCTGAACTATAATAATTATTGTTGAAGTGCTTAGCCGATATGTAGGCGGTAAACGTTTTGCCAAACTAGAGTAGTTCATAAAAGTGCTTTATCGAACCGAATAAATAAGGAGATAATAAGGGGATAATTTAATTAAAATAAGGAGTTAGAAATAAGTTAGGATAAGAGTTTAGATAAGTGTACACTATCGCAATAGGTTTCCCTGTAAGGATAGATGTAAGTTGGAGAATAAATACATAAATAAATAAATAAATCTGTTTTAAATCAAGTATAAAGAAATAAGTATGACTTCCTCGTTGGTCTCGTGGTCGCAAGCGCATGAGGTCCAGTTCCATTCCTAGGTCAGCCAGGTGTTATTGGGTTTTTCAATTAGGAATTTTCCCAGTAGCAGCCCGGAGTCTGGATTTGTGCCCAGTTGATGGCAATAGGCTCGCCCCTATTACATGGGACTTAATTAACATAAACTTGTGAAATGTGGATGTAGTACAGGTACTCTGTGCCTAACCCTTTGGGGATTACAGGCGTGCTTTTTTTTTTTTTTATGGATGGGAAATCATCAAATGACCCCTCCCGCTCTGGGTGGAGCGAAGGGAGTGTCAGACTCTTACTGACTAAAACCCATCCGTGTTCCTTCCTTAGCCCTTTATGTTCCGGGGTAGCGGTAACCCTTTCGGACAATCCCGCACCCCCGGCAGGCTTCGGCCCTGGCAGGCCCCTTCCTTTATGCTGACATCTCTTTGAGGCGCGCGTGGAACACGTACGCGCCGTCCGGCACGGGCCTGGTCCTGATCGGACGGTGAGCTACCCATTACTCTCCGTCCGCAGGCCCGCGCCTACGGTGGCCGGGAGTCGTCACGCGGCTCCCGACACCCGGAGCGTCTCCCGCGGCGGCTGGGGTGTGAGGCTCTTTCCCTCAGCCGTTCCGCCACCTCCTTCGCTAGCATGACTGCTTCGCAGAAGGAGGTGACCGATTACAGGCGTGCTGTTATTTTATTTGCAGAATGTAGATGAGAAGAAGAAATTGGGAAAGAAGCAGAATAGCGTAATCAGCTTATATGTTTCCACTGCTGGGACATAGGCCTCCTTTCTGTGAGAGAGAGAGTGGGCTGTAATCTACCACGCGGGCCCAGTGCTGGTTGCAGAGGTCACAATAGACAATACGGCTGTTTTACACATTATGCCGTGGCATTGTGCCGTGTGCAAGGGTTCATACACATCCAAGGGCAACCAATACAGCGATACCAGTCACGGCATAATGTGTAAAGGGCCTTACCTACCCTTGGATTTGTATGAACCCTAAGGCCTTATGGCGCCGCGGGCGGCGGCGGCGACTTTTGTCCTACACCAACCGGGGGTTATCCTTGGGCGCACTTGCATAGTGCATACAGGGATAATCGTCGGTTGGTGCCACATTTCATTAAAATTTCCTAAGGGGCCTCCGCGAGTTGGCTTCGGCCGTTTACAAACCATGCCCCATACAACTTCGCCCTCCTTACTGTACAATCGTTGAGCTCCTCAAGTTCTGAGTTGAGCTACACGATTACTGACAAGTGCTTGCACTGGCTGGACGGGTCCACAAAAATCTGTGTGTTTCTTTCCTAAAAATACCATTCCAGGCACTAATCTACATTGTCTTCACATGATCTGACCAAGATTATGTGTGGACTTTAAAAGAGACTTTGACCCTTGAGCTTGTTTCGCCATGTCTTCTCAGGGGTAGTCAGCTATAGGAAATGTCATTTCCATCCAGCTTATTTTTTTTTTTAATAATATGACGTGTAAAAGTGATTCCGATAACAATTTTTTTTTAGATTAAACTAAGTATTTCATTTCATTTAATTTCATAAGTGTATATCCGGTCAGTCTGGAAGCCGAACCTAACAGAGTTCGGAAAAGGCTAGGCAGATGATGAAGTGTATATTCACCCATTTTGAGCAGCAGTGGCCCAGTGGCAACGGTCCCGACTTACGAGTTGTAGGTGTGGGTTCGAATCAAGACAGGCGCTTTACTTTAAGTAAATAATTTTAGCACCATTGCTCTCAAAACGGTGAAGGAAAACATCGTGAGGAAACCGGCATGTCCTAGAACCGAAAATTCGAAGACATGTGATATCTAACAACCCGCACTGGGCCCGCGTGGTGGATTATGGCCCACTCCTTCATGAAGAGAGGAGGCCTGTGTCCCAGCAGTGGGAACATTATATACTACCCTATGTGCAATACAACATCTCTTACTTCGCACGGCAATAAAAATAAATAAAAACCGATCGTTACCCGCCACCCTTTTAGACACCTACAAAGAAATCGTAACATAAAACACTCGTAGATAAGTTTGTTCGGACAGCGCTAGTTTTCTGCCGCGTCCCGAAGATTTATAAGCTAAATCTGGAACAAAAGAATATTACAAATTCTACTGATATATGTTACACCTGTGCTGAGTGACGTATACCTTTGGGAATTAAATGTATGACTATTTATCTTAGCGCGGTCGAAGTTTCTTTATCTATCTATGGTCTGTTCAAAAAGTATCACACGAAAATGTAAATAAACCCTGTTCAGATTAAGTTCTAAGTAAAAAAAATTCAGTAAGTACACTGATTTTTTGGGATGTAGTTGGGATAGATACCAGTTGTGTAAATCCAAGGTTATAGCTTTGAAAGGCACTAACTAAGGAACTATTCGCATAATATTGTGAATAACGTTTGGGATTCGGTAAAAAAATTGTTTTATATAGAGAAGAAAGGGCAAGAAACTACTAAGTTACCAAAATGTTTTACAATATTTTATATATATTAATTATAATAAATATATGTTTAAGTAAGGGCAGGGTGTGTTCATCTACTACAATAAGTACATAATTATACTTCAAAGCAAGTACTAACCAACCAACTTGGGAATGCCCGACTCACTAATATAACGTTCCAAATATGAATTCAGCTCAGTCGATAGAAAAGCCTCAGCATCAAAATGGAACCTAGATATTGTCAGTATATATGCTCAATAACTCCATAATGGTGCCGATTCTGTTGTTCACAAACTAAACAAACTAGTTTAGTTTGTGTACAATAGAATCGGCATCAATTTCTGCGTCGTAAGAATACAATGATTACAGCCCACTCCATCTGGAAGAGAGGAGGCCTGTGTCCCAGCAGTGGGAACAATATAGGCTGATTATAAAGAATACAATTCGACTAAATAATAATGCAGGTACAGTGTACACAGTCAATATCAAGAAACGAATTAGGGCAATATAATTTACCCTGGTAGGCACTCAGGTGCGTAGGAAGGTAGGTACCTATGGATTGCCATGACAACGTTTTTCCATTTCGATTTGAAGATATTAAATAACGTAATGAGATGTTTTTCTGAATTAGACATGTAATAAAAATTCTGTAAGTACCGAAGGTTTAGTCGACATTGGACTTATTACGTTTTTGCGAATAATTACGTCATCTATATCACATTCCACACAATGACATGCGAGCATAATTCCAATTCGATTAATTATGTAGATGATAAGCAGGGGATGTTACTGATTTCATGTTACTTTGTGTAATTTTGTAGGTATGTACGCACACAACTACATTTTAAACTTTAAAACACACTTAAAAACGAACCCGCCAATAACCACTTTGTAAAGGCACCTTGTTAGCCATAGGAAAACTGCCATGATCACCATCCTTGGAAAAATAATGTGGGTAATTTGCATTCGCGATTTGTTTGCCAAAAATGTAAGCAAATATGAGTTTTTGGAAAAATAACTTTAAATCCTACATAATAAAGTTCAGTTTACGCTGCAACTTCAAATATTTTTATAACTTTTTCAATAGTGCTAGTCACTCCGAAATCAACTTAATTAGGTAGCATTACATATATGTAGGCGCGGTCGCAGCCCAAGATTGACACGACCCCATGACCGGGGCCATCGGACCGCGCCTGCATATATGTACCTAAGTCGACAGGAGAACGCTGTTAAGCTTTTGTTTCCTCCTATAATAAAGAGGTGAAAGGTCACACAATACAAGTGTACCTACATACAGAACGATTTCTGCACACAGATTTTAAAGTACCTACATTCTCTCTATCCCACGCATCAATCGTGTGTATCGAATTCGTTTTAGTTGAAATTGGCTTCATTATTGTACACAGTTTTGAATCAAAATAAAGTGATTTGGACAAGTCGCGCGTGTACGCACGATTTACTATAATGCAGCTTCTACGAGTATATTTTTCTGTTCGTTGCTGATCGGCCGTTTCCATGCGTGTTTGGACAATGTATTTCAATGAACTTTGGTTTATCATAATGGAATAAAAACACATAGTTTGACCAAATTAATTCTGTGTAGTGCGACAATGTAAATTGTTATTACATTATTCAACCCCAATATAATTAGTTTATGGAAACAATATTGTAGTCAGTAGTAACTGTAGTCAAATTGTGAAATGACTGGTTTTTATGTTTTATGTAATTGTAAGTACCTATTGGTTGACCAAAAAATTACAAAGACAAAGACATTTATTCGTCGGATATGGTAGGTACAAAGTTGGTTGGTACAAATGGATAAGTTCAACACATCCGCCGCTAATAGCGGCATACGAATATTTACAACGTGAAATTAATGTATTAATGTACACGAGGGTAAGTATAAAACCTAACTTAAACTCTAATAAACAATAAAAAACACTTATAACTATGGACATATTTTATACTCTAATATACAATATCAAATAAAAACACAACAATAACAATATTTATATTTTACAACTAAATAAATCTAGGTACCTTATTATTTAAAACAAAAAAAAATGTGTATATACCTATATGTATTATTTACCCTTACCTATAATCAAAAAATTCTTTTTCACTTCTCATGCTCTAAAAGTTCGTCTTTATGTTGTGCTTAGGCGACATAAAATCGCTTTTTATGTTCTAGTGCATAAAGTAATATTTTTTTCTGAGACTAAGGTAATCAGGCCCAACAGCCACACGCGCAATAAAACTTCGCAGATTAAAGTCGTGATTTATTTCATTTTCTTTAATTTATACCACTTCTGTGTTTTCTATCGTTAATTTAATAAAATCAGGTAAAATAGTTGTCATTTATTAGTTAAAAACGCAAAGAATCGTTTTTATGACTTGGCAGTATGAAGTACCCAAGTCGAATGACAAATGTTGAAATTAAAAAAAAAAAACTTTTAAAAAGTTTCGTGGCGGTATTATCTGTGTTGGCGGGAATTAGCTATGCTTTGCAACATTTTTGATTAATTATGTACTGTATACTTTATGCCTGTTTCATTTTCTCGCAATCGAAGTGAAAAGCAGAGTGTATAACTCAGGCATAAACGAGCCATTTTACCCCTCGACTTAACTATCCACCCTCGCCTGCGGCTCGCGTGGATATAAACGTCTCGGGGTAAAATAGCTTATTTTATGCCTTAGTTGTACAATCTACTATTAGAGTGTAAAAATTATTTTGGAGAAGCCAATTTTTCAGATTTTTTTTGTAAGTATTAAATGGTAGCTCTCTTATTATTTTTGGGATATGGTTATATATTTTAATGGACATAAGGTAGCTGTTTCTGTAGTGGAGAGTGCTATTACAAAATTGTTTTTTTAATTTGGTGGGGTCCCTTATTGCAAATCTATTGTTTTCGGCTACTGTGGAGAAGAAGTGAGAGTTTTTCTTGACAAATATGGCTATTTCAAAAATGTAAGTAGAGGATAGAGTATTACCGATCATAATAACAATGTGATTAAAATTGAATAATTTTCGGAACGCTTTAAAGTGGCGCACAATACGGGGCTCCTGGTTAAATAATAACAGCCGCACGGGTTGATCAAAGGTTAAGCTACGCTTGCCACGGTCGGTTCGTGGATGGGTGACCATTCATTACATAACGAAGCATTTACATACCTTCGTGCCTCGGAATTGGTCCCGGTGTCAATCGTAGATTTTTGACAGTAGTTACGGGTAGAAGTGCGCGCAAGATAACTTTGCGCGCGACTGGTGGCGTGCTTAATGTTGCTAGCCTAACAAATATTTTTTCCTTCATTTGATCAAAAATGATTATCAATAGTCAAACTTAAAGTAATTCTAGATATTTACTGCCTGTAATCAAATTAATGCCTCATAATATCAGCCTATAACGTCTATAACGTTCCCACTGCTGGGACACAGGCCTCCTCTCTGTGAGAGAGAGTGGGCCGTAATCCACCACGCGAGCCCGGTACAGGTTGGTACATGTCACATGTCTTTGAATTTTTGGTTCTAGGACATGTCGGTTTCCTCGAGATGTTTTCCTTCACCGTTATGAGAGCAGTGGTGATGAAATAATTTACACAAAGCAAGCACATGTCCGGGTTCGAACCTACGACCTATAACGTGTAAGTCGCGGCCGTTACCACTACGCCACCACTGCTCTAATTAATGCCTACTAGGTTATTTCCATTAGCATACAGGTCCCTACTTAATAATTTAAAAAAGAACTTCATGAGAAACTTGCAAATCTTTTATTGAATACTTAGTAGTAGGTACTTTTAACCGGTCAAGCGGCGCGGTTCGCCGATCGGCGACGAAACAATAGAAAGTAAATTGTGTCTCATTAGCGGAGCTTGACAGATTAAATTAGGTATAACAATGGTCCTGCAGTGGGTTAAGACCTTCCATTCGAACATCTTCATCAGATTCCATGCTAGAGTCTTCATCAGAAGAGCCAGTAACATTAATTATAAAGTCTATTTCCATATTCAATAGCCTGGCTTCAAATATTTGTCTTCTATTTTTTCTACATGTAGACAAGACATACATTGGGATAAAAACCAATATCGTTAGTCACCGCTGGTACGAATATATAGGGGAATTTTGTTAATATGGCAGCCCTAAATATTACCTGTCAAATAAGCAACGAGACTTCTAACTTTAGAAAACGGTACCGTTTTCCTCGTTCTTCTTTACAAGCATATTGAACCTTTAGGATAATAATCCCTGCCAACGCTTTTAATCATTTTCGGCATAACGATGGCGATTGTTTTCTTCGAAAGAAAATACTTGACGAACAACTGACATAAACGTAAAGATTGAAATTATTATTTTCAATTTCAGCCGCGCGCATACTTAGGTATTTTGCGCGCACTCTAGTCAGAAGCCCAAAAAGTCTGACAGCCAGTGTTACCAAGGAGTATCATGTTACCCAGTAACTGCGTTGTGGAGGTCAGATAGGCAGTCGCTGCATGTAAATACGGGTATTCAGCTGCATCCAGTTAGACTGGAAGCCGACCCCAACGTAGTTGGGAAAAGGCTAGGCAGATTGGTTGTCGAAGTGGCGCACATTAATTTTGTGTCAATGGCAATTCCAGACTATTTTTTACGATTTATCTTCGTAGGATCCCAATTTTAGATCCCATTATTAGGTATTAACGATGTGTCCCATTTGCTATTTCCATTGAATCCAACGTTATGCCCTATCAGCGATATTTATGTCTGTAAAGTTCACTATAGAAACAAACTTATTGTTATAACCTGAGGCTTGTTATAACAATAACTAAGGAATCGTCGTGTCGCCGTCTTCAATAACATTTGTGTATTTCAGTGCCTCGCCTCGGTGTGACTCGGCTGTCTCGAGTTTTAGGGATTTGTCCACCCGGCCGCCTGAATCTGCGCCCGTCGGGGGCTGTTACAATGAAATATGAGTATTATTACCAACTTTATAGCCGTTTTATTTCATTTCTGCACCAAACAGTTTCGTATTTTTGTTTTTTTGCATGTATATGAGAACGTTTGTCGGCGTTAACGCTGATGAATTCCAGACCAACTCAGAATGCTTATGAAAAAAAAAATGTATTGTGGAAAATAAAATAAAACAAAAGCTTGTGGACTACAATTTCTGCTACTACTTATTATTATTTCATTTATATATTATAATTTACTTTTTAAAATATTTTTATAAAAACATTTAAAATTAAATAATTCAAGAAAAAATCTGCCAGAGCAAAAGAGAGGCAGAGGCGGCGCGCCATTGACCTGGTGGTCAAATATAAAAAGAGACCTCAAAAAAGCCCAATTGCCTGAACCGACAACCCAAGACAGAATAACTTGTCGCAGAAAAGTGAGGAGACCCGACCCCAAATAACGGGACCAGACGGAAGAAGAAGAAGTTTTAAGAATAAATATTACCGTTTATTTATTATTAATAATTGACCTTGACCTTAATTTATTGACCTTGTGAAGGCAGCAGGAACTCGTTGGATGCGAGAAGCACTTAACCGGTCAAAGTGGAGGTGCTTGGTCCCCCTATGACCCCCTATGTCCAACAGTGGACGTCTTTCGACTGAAGCGATGATGCTGAATTATCATAAATACGTAAACTGACATAACATAGGAAGGTAGGTACCTTCTTGACATAGGTACCTTCTAAACAGGTCTACGATTCCCAATAACAGTTCCATAACAAACTATAAACAATACATCAACCTCGTTTATTGATGATCACGGAACGCTACGAAACTAACGAATTCATATTTTATGCCACAGACATCTATTACCATAACTATCCCCGGTTATCGCGGGCACGTACTGTATGATTTGTTTCTGAAGTCTCATAACGATCCTATTGGCCCGATAGCATCTTGCGGCATGAATATTGGCCAATACGGTAATAACAGCGATAGTGCCCATTCGTTGTAATAATTACTCGGTTAAAGGCTTGATGCTTTTCTAGTCGTGGAGATTTAGTATGCGTGTTTGTAAGCTTGAGGTCTCGCTTTTACTAACCAATAAAGATCTTAATCGTACCCCGTATCGGGCATTCAGTGTTAATCTATTATCGTTTCTCGGTATTGCGCTGTCGAAATTACTTAGCAGTTGTAGTGGATATTATTGTTTGATGATACTTCTTGAAGTGTTCCATTATAAGTTCCAAGTAATGGGTAAAGTATCTGCGTTTAGAAGTTAGTTATGTAATGGGCGAGACGTAAATATGTTCTCATTTTTAGGGTTCCGTACCTCAAAAACGGAACCCTTCTAGGATCACTTTGTTTTCCGTCTGTCAAGTCAAGACCGTTTATCTCGGGAACGCGTGGAGGTATCAAGTTGAAATTAAAACCATATACTCAAGTCTACAGTCCCTTGAAGCTGTGAAAAAATTAAACTTCTGTGTTAACGTAAAAAAAATACGGCCGTTTGTGCCGCAAAAAACGTATATTTCGACACTCAAGGGAATCAAAATTTATAGGGTACTTTCCGTTGACCTAGAATCATGAAATTTGCCAAGAAGCATTGTCATGTAGCACAAGTAAAGGAAAAAATCTGAAAACCGTAACTTTGTAGTTACATATCTACAATTTAGACTATTTAGATTAGTAGACTCGCACTTGACCGGTTTTTTTTATTTTAGAAATATATTTTATAGGCCAAACCCGACTTTAGGATGAACTACATAGTTTCGCCTAGGCCAAACCACTTGTCCTTACACGGCCCGGGTTGCATGGATGCGGTCGGTCGATAGGCGACGTAGGATGCAAGAGCGAGCGAAGGGCACCCCGAAGTTAGGTTTGGTAAGGTTACTTTAAACCCTTTACACAGAAATAGAAGCCCCACAAAGCGGGGCTCTGTCGACATAAAATGCAAGAGCGAGGGAGAACTGGTTTGGCCTAGGCGAAACTAGTTTATCCTAAAATCGGTTTTGGCCGGTAACATAGATACAACATAAAGTGTTTGAAATAGTATTCGTATTCCTTTTCTCATTTCTATGCTGTACGCATTTATGTAACGTGATTTAATTTTCGCAAGCTTCGCAATAGTTGTGAATAAAATTGCATACTGAGCCCTGAGGCTATGATTCTTAGAATGTATCGAAGAATCCAAATAAAAAATACCGCAAGATACACAAAATCCGAGGCGCTAAATAAAATAAATTGAATCCAATCAGTTAGTCTAGACCCTTAGAGTATGTGTCACGTTCCTCTTGTAAAAATCCTTATTATGTTTCGTACTTTAATTAAATTCGTCGAATCAATTGAAAAAGCAATTTGGAATCCTCTCAAAGCTGATTTTATGTTACGAAGTTTATTATTTTTTTTGTTTATTACCTAAATAGATTCGGTTGTAGATTGCTGCTCGATACAAAATTCAATTTCGATCAGAGAAGGAAAAATACGATACCTTAGTCCTAATAAAAAGATCATAATTGGTCTCAAAAATAAATTCTCATTTAGAGTGCCGTAAACAAATGATCATGCTAACGGAGAAGGTAATTTCCATAATAAAAATAACAAACCGACTCATCATCTGCCTAGCCTTTTTCCAACTATTTTGAGGTCGGCTTCCAGTATAACCGGATGCAGCTGAGTACCAGTATTTTACATGGAGCGATTGCCTATCTGACCTCCATAATCCAGTTACTGGGTAATACGATACCCCTTGGTAAGACTGGTTGTCAGACTTTCAGGCTTCTGACGACCCATAACGACCGTCAAAAATCGACGAATGACAGCCGGGACCAACAGCTTAATATACTTTCCGAGGCACGGAGAGGTCTTGGTATGTAAAGATGGTCACCCATCCACGGACCAACCGCGGCAAGCGTAACTTAACCTAATCGATCGACCCGTGCGGCTATTATTACTTAGCCACAAGCCCCCCATAATAAAACGACTAGGTACCAATACAAATAATTCATAAAAATGCGAATAATCAAATTGCCTCTATTGTGAATTTGGAGGGAAATTACAGGGACAGACGGAGATAGGGAGACGCAAACGACATCATTTTAGGGAAAGCAGCCGTTTCATTGAATAAATTATTTTCTAGGGAGTTATAAAATGAAAGTGTCTCTATGTAATAGGGTTTAGAGAGTTCAGATGTCTATGTTGGGGCAATCACGGCGTGTGTTCAACCACCGTGGTGTGTTGTGACCTTTATATTGCGTAGGTTGTCTTAATGAGTTTGAGGTAAACAAAACTTTTGTTACCTATGGTCCCCGTCACGAGAAGCTTTAAATTTTGTAAATAAAGAACTTCTACTAAGTTTCGTAGCGACAATTCAATCAACAACAAAATATGATCCTAAATTCAATCAACTCAGAGTAACATATACGTGTAATACGAAACTAACGAGCAATTTCACTTGGTCGGGTTATATTTTAGCGATATAAAGCGCTGTCGTCTAATGTTTTGTGGTACTGGGAACGCGTCTGACTCATAGAACGTAAACATTTGAACTACCATTTTGAAGTAAGTTCACGCTGACGCTGTCAATGCTGCAGAATACTCGGAATCGTCTGACAACAATAAGTAGATGTGTGTGTTAAAATAATTATTTCCCTTTATAAAAATAAAAATCATTACAAAACTGTTTTTTTTATTTTGTTTCAAAGGTTGCGAACCTCTGAATGTGTGTTTACAAAATTTATAGCTTCTTGTGACAGGGACTTTACGTCTATTGTGGTGAACGGGGCCTTGTATAATGTGTGTTCCGTGGATATAACAAGATCAGCTACACACTTTCAATCACAATCTGAATCATTTTAAAGGTTATTGCTAATACATTGCTTCATATGTTCGAAAAACTTGTCTTCTCAGCAGCGTAAATAACGCAATGAATGTTGTTGAACTGTCAAAATGAAAGCCATTTCTACCGATAGTATGTTACGTAATTAACCCGCAGGGTGCTAAATTACAAGCAATCTATTAGTAAATATTTTATTTTCATGCACGTAGTTTTACGAAGCAAAACCTCTTGGCTGTCATTTTTTAAGCATATTATCCAAAAAATAAAATATAACACTACGTAAATTACAGTCACACTTCCGCTTTACAGTCAAAACAAAGCAAAATGGACGAAGTACCTACAACGCAAGACCCTTAAATATGTGTTCCATTTTTCTCCCATCATCAGTATCACCAAAACAAAAAAAAAAACTATGTTTTATACATAACTAGCTGCGCCCCGCGGCTTCACCCGCATAAGTTTCGATCCCGTGGGAATATCGGGATAAAAACTCTCCTATGTCCTTTCCCGGGACTCAAACTATATCTGTACCAAATTTCATCTAAATCTGTTCAGTGGTTTAGGCGTGAAAAGGTAACAGACAGACAGACAGACAGAGTTACTTTCGAATTTATAATATTAGTATGGATAGTAAAAATGACCATGAGCACTCGGGCCGTGGGGTCCTAGTGCTCATGGTCTTTTCGAAACGACTGGTTGACACTTCCCGTGACTCAAGGGCTGGCTTTTACCTTGGCCAGAGGCTAAGCATTGCCATACAACGTGGTAATGCCGCCAGTCTCTTGGGTAGATTACCAGTCGACAGCGATGCGGATGAATTTTTCGACGCTATATTCTAGTTTGTGTATAGTTTTAGTTAAGTTAGGATTTAATTTTGTTATTTTTATTCATTAATTAGGTGTTAGTTATCTATACAGGGTGTTACAGAAAGGGTATATCAATACAAACGGGTTGAAGAGTGTATCTGATCTAGAATCTCTGTACAAAATTTCAGCTCAAAAGCATTAACTTTGAAAATGCTTAATATTTTTTTATTTCGACATCACGGCGCTGCACTGGCGCGCGGCGGCGTGATGTGCGTGTACTAGGCGCACAGACACACTACAGATAATGGATAATGACCCTCGTAGTGCGGTGACACGTTTTTTATGATTTCAATTTAATAAACTATCGAAATAAAAAAATATTAAGCATTTTCAAAGTTACTGCTTTTGAGCTGAAATTTTGTACAGAGATTCTACACCAGATACACTCTTCAACCTGTTTGTATTGATATACCCTTTCTGTATATATAACACCCTGTATATATAAAAATGAAACCCGTTTTCCGTTGTCACGACATAACATGAAAACGGCTGGACCGATTTCGATGAAATTTGGTATAGAAATAGTTTGAGTCCCGGGAAAGGACATAGGATAGTTTTTATCCCGATATTCCCACGGGATCGACATTTACGCGGGTGAAACCGCGGGGCGCAGCTAGTTATAAATACTTAAGAACTTATTATTTTAATAGTGAAAATTCAGTCTATGTCTTATGGTTATAAATATTATAACATAATATTCTAATTAGGGTGTCTAGTGGTATGCGTTAATTCTGGGACATGTTGTGTAATAATAAGTTGTATCTATTTTTGTCTCTATATTGTTGTCTATATTGCCCCTATTCTTCGCTTTCGTTAATCAAGTGCTCACGTTCATACGGGTGTAAAAATATCGAGGCAGAATTTTATCGCGCATTGGATTTTCAACTCTCGTTCCTGAGCCGAGCATTGAGAATCCAACAGAGCGCATCCCAGCGCGTCAAAAAACATACTGTTGGATTTTCAACTCTCGGCGCTAGCCAGTGCCTTGAAAATCCAGTGTGCGACGGGCGACGCCCGAAAACTAAAACGCGCCCGTGCGTAACTGGGCATATTCCGTGATATTCCGTACTTGATACATATTAATAGTATTCTTAATTAAAGGTACACATCTACCTTCAGGTATGTACAGATGCCAGCACATCAAGCTACCCGAAACTGTAAAATTTTCCCAATCAACTTTGAACCTTATGCTTTAAGTGATAAAGTTCAAAATTTACTAAAGAAATTTGAAAGATTGTAGTAGCTTAATGTGCTGGCGTCTATACTTAATCCATTAAGTCGTACTCCAATTTCTGTCACTTCGAAGCTACTTTGGCAGTATAACTTAAGTCCATAATTATTAACTAGTTAAGTGCTGTGACAATCTTTAATGAAGTTGACTTTGCTTCGTGGCTTAGCTTCGTCTTTAATTACATTTAATTTAATTACCAAATTAAACTAGCTATTAATGTTACTTACTGTAAAGTATGTACAGACGCCAGCACATCAAGCTACTAGAATCTGTCAAATTTCTTTAATATATTTTCAACTTTATCGCTAAAACATAAGGATCAAAGTTGATTGGGAGAATTTGACAGTTTCGGGTAGCTTGATGTGCTAGTGTCTGTACTACATCTCTATAGTAGGTACTTAGTAGGTGCTTGTCTTAAAGTTAAGCTAGTGTAGCGAAATTTAATTTTTCTTAAGTTTTTTGCAATTTGCAGGTCTTTGTCAGGTATCAGGTTGTATGTTGAACGACTATTTCATAAAATATAAATCAATAGGGTTATGTATATCAACTTAAAGGGTTGTATTGATGATTTTAATAATTATAATTCTGTAAATACATACCTACTTTTATGGTCGCAAATCATATTTGTTAAATAAAGATATCGTTCTTTCTTAGGTCCGTAAGTGATAAGGAGTAGGATAGGAATCGCCCGTAAATTCGGTCGAAACTACGGGTTTCGTGCTTAGGGAGTAGACCTCCTGAAGCGGACTATTTGTTGTAAGTACAGATACATACAGACATACATGACCTACTTGACAGATGACGTGTATTGCAGAAACACGTGTGCTAAGGCATGGGGGTGTTCGGGCTCGCAACGGAATTTCTATTATTACATTTTATTTCCCCGACTTTAGTCGTGTGCAATGAATATCCTCGTACTCTTTGAGCCAATTATATTGTTCATATGTACGTTTTCCTGGCATACATAATGTTTTCAGTGTCTATTAAAAATAAAACATTAGGTAACGTTGCCATGGTATGAGATATCTTCTAAAAAATAAAGGTGCAATATCGAAAACTAGAACCAACCAAAGGGA
This sequence comes from Amphipoea lucens, assembly GCA_947508005.1. Classification (NCBI taxonomy): domain Eukaryota; kingdom Metazoa; phylum Arthropoda; class Insecta; order Lepidoptera; family Noctuidae; genus Amphipoea; species Amphipoea lucens. Next base: position 8,102,710 of record OX382371.1, read on the forward strand.
CTATCGAAGTAGTATCAACGCATATACATGGAAAATCGAGCTATATTGGTAAACTAGCTGCTGCCCGCGACATCGTCCGCGTGATTTTTTTTTTTTAAATAAATGTAGCTGAACTTACTTCTTACTATTTCAGCTATCTGTCAGTGAAAGTCCCGTCTTCAAAATCGGTCCAGCCGTTTCAGAGATTAGCCGGAACAAACAGACAGACAGACAAAAATTGTAAAAAATGTTATTTTGGTACATGTACCGTGTATACATCCATATGCATTTAGTAAAAAGCGGTTATTGTAATACAAACAGACACTCCAATTTTATTTATTTGTATAGATTAAAAACATTAGAAAGAAAACCCTGTATCGCCAGCACTTTCATTTACACATAAACTAACATTGTCTCATATTAGCGCATCACGTACCAAAATGGATAGAACATAAATGCTCTAAATTAATTTATTGAGATTGTCGCAGTTATATTATATAGTTGAATTGAATTTTGAATAAAAACCTTGTTCGTACTACGTTCTCAATAAGAAAACAATATCCTATACAAGATATTTTTATTATCTTCTTGTTTAAAAACACATTAAAATTAACGTGAAATTATTTGCAGACTCTATTACGTAGAAGCGATTAAATTATGCTTTCTTTTCATTGTTTTTGTGCAAACTTACAAAATACACAATATTACAAGTCGGATAATTTTGATTTCCTCGAACTGTGACTTATTGTCTAGTCTGATATTATATTTTGTGCAGTTGTTTCTTGAATATTGTTTGGATTTTATCCACAAAATATGAGGATAAGGAAAGTTAAGATTTCAGGCACACGTCCGCTGTCTTCAACAGTTTGCAACAGAGCGATGGCGTACTCTCTCAGATGGACAGTTGACATGACACTTGGCAGTTTGTGTTGCCAATCTTGAAAGCACTTTGTCTTTGAATGACGGGTGTTGTCCAGTGAGGATTCAAGCTCGATGGAAAGGTGACGTCATTTGGTGTGAAATGTGATTTAGTCAATTATTTAAATAAAAATGGGACCTGGAACCTCAAAATACATTTTTCTGAGACTGATACTCTCAACATAACAAAACCAAGTGGGATATACTTTCGTAGGTATCTAAATAGTAGGTACATCAATCTTAATCCTGCAATTCCAATATACCAAACTAGCTGCGCCCCGCGGTTTCACCCGCATAAGTCTCGATCCAGTGGAAATGTCGTGATAAAAAATATCCTATGTCCTTTCCCGAGACTCAAACTGACTCAAACTATCTCCATACCCAATTTCATCTAAATCGGTACAGCGGTTTAGGCATGAAAAGGTAACATACAGACAGACAGACAGACAGAGTTACTTTCGAATTTATAATATTAGTATGGATTCCCAGCTTAATTTGTTAGTGCTCACGTACATAATCTCAGATATATATTTTTTTTATTTTATTCAACACAGGTGATAGAAAAATCATAGTGTACATCTACATAGGTACCCAGTGTAGCCAAAATTCAATTGAAACATAATATTCTGGACAGTCTGTGTGCAAAACTTTACACCGTGCCATAAGGCCCATCGTCCACGGCGCCACTCAAAAGCATTGTTTTAAAAACTTAAATCAGCAACGAGTAGCCAGAATGCTGCTGAATTGACGAGTCCTAAAGTGGAGACCAGGACGTGAGACGCCCTTTAACTAGATGGACCGACGACCTTAAAAAGTTGGCTGGGACAGACTGGATGTGGAAGGAGGAGGATAGGGTGTTGTGGCGCAAACTGGAAGAGGCCTATGTGCAGCAGTGGACTGCGATAGGCTGAGTTGTTTTATATTGAGCCAGAATCTCACTAGCACTAGTGATTCAATGGCGATCCGTACACGACGCAACCAATCACAAACTAGTTAATATCGTGTTAGTAAGCGTGCATACACATGAGCGGCACGCGTCAAAGGTAAAGGTAGCTGCAGCCGTCGACAACGTACCGCTCGTGTTTATTTGACGACGACGGACGGTGCTATCGTATGTTGCGTCGTATACGGTCATTGAAATATCTCTACTAGTGCTGTGACATTTTGGCTGTCGTGGACGACGGTCCTAAGAGTCACAAATCCTATTGCAAACGAACACCAGATGATCCTGTTACCTTTGTATCCGTAAAAGTTTGCGCATACACTCCAGACCACTCCGTTTGATTGATACACTTTTTTTCCGGTCGACTGGGTATTAACAACTTCATCACTTATTTTCTTCCCAAAGGATGGGCTGGCTTTTGTTTGTGGGTAAATAGCACTGTACAGTACCCGGCTGTTTATATGGGACGTCGGGTTTTAGAAAAAGTTCGGATTTGTAGAGTGTCGTCTCCGTTAGTCATACCGGCGGGGCAATTGCGTAACCTTTCATTTTGACATTTCAACAACGTTCACTGTCTTATTTACGTTATTGAGCGGAAAGTTTTTTGGAACATATGAAGCAATGGATTAACAATATCCTTTAAAATGATTCAGATTGTTTTTGAAAGTGTATTACGAAATTAGGGTGCTGTGAGACAGTTTCTTTTTAAAGCTCAATTTTAACGGCTGGGTGCTGTATTTGAATGAATTATTTGATTGAATGGATCACAACCATAATAAAAACTACGCTAAGCGTAAATCGCTTAGCGTAGTTTTTATTATGGTTGTGATCCAGGAAAAGTAAATATGCTGAAGAGGATAATTAACGACTTTTGACAAACAAGATCCAAAATTTTAGTTCATGAATAAACCATTTAGGTAGTCCGGTTTTGTTTACTTATAAAATGATAAAACTGAGTTTATACTCAATCGTGATTTTCTGAAATCTATCTTGTCCATATTGAATCCGGAAGAAGATCATAGATAGGTGCAATACTAAGAGTAATCAGAGAGCAGCCGCATTGATAAATATTTCATAAAAAAAACCGTACCTGCATGGTCCAGGGTGTGACAAACATTGATTTGTATAACGCTACAGTTTCATAGAAGACCGGTGGCCACCAATAAGGGCCAAAGTGAAGGCTATCATGAAAATGATGGCTGTGGCAAAGATATCAATCGTTAGATTTGCACTACCGCGTCACCGCCCCGACCCTTGCTCGAGCCAGCCCTTGTCGCTGTCAGTAAGAGTCTGACACTCCCTTCCACCCAGAGCGGGAGGGGTCATTTGATGATTTCCCATCCATAAAAAAAAGCCCGTGCCGCTGAGCCTGTAGTTTTAAATTCGTCCCTAAATTATTCCGATCCAGCCTGTTATTTGCTGCCCTCTTCCAGCAACGCCCTAAGCCGAGGTCCGTACCCCACAGGGGGGCTTAGCGTGTAGTCGCTTAGTTTTTACGTTTTTTCAAGCCCTGGCTGGAGGCCTTAATTTATTGAGGCACCCACACGCAAGCCGACGATAACCTTATAGGTTGAACTGCGAGATGCCAATTATAAAAAAAGAAACTACTGCGTCAAAACATAGTCGCATTTCTGATTTGTTTTGACACCTCTGACATACAATGACGCAATGACATCACTTGATTGTCATGGAAACGCTGTTTTATAATGTGTGAGCTGACTGTTCTCACTATGGACACTTTTTCTTCTGACTAGTACGGTGACGGTAAATCTAGCGATTGAAATCTTTGGGCAGCGGGGTTTGACTTAATGTCAAATGGTGCTCCCACACTGCCTCAAAATTTTTGCTTTGGTCGGGTCCAGTTCGAGTGGGTCCAGTTGACCAAAGACTCCCGCTGTTATAAAATGTTTTCTAACACTATCTAACATGAAAAACTTTCTGACTTTTTGAAAACCTTTTTGATTAAATGTATTCGATCACAATGTTAGAAAATGTTTGTAAACATTTTATAACAGCATTGTGGGAGCACCAAAAGACTGGCGAAATTGACGGATTTTTATGACTGACGTTTTAATTTGTCGGAACCGCTTTCCTAGTAACACAAAGCATAAGTACCTAATAGATTTAACGCTGATGGCACTGAATATTCTTACTGTTTTATTTTTAATTGATTTTAGTTTAGTTTAATTTTAGTTTTTGTTATACTGTCATACAATAATCACTATGTACCACACTTTTAAAATGTCGCAACTCTGACTCCCAAGATACAGGGAAATGGGGTCACTGTCAAATCGATTCTTGTACAAATTATGTTTATTACTTGCATATTTGAAATTAATTTAATTTGTGCAGTATTCCAGCCAGATCATTTAAACAACTATAGAACGGAACCCATAGAAAGCCCGCATCTTATGAACAAATAGCACTTGACGGGAAATGTTCTAGAATACAAATTAGTCGAGAGATGCAATTTCACGGAGTGATGTGACGGTTTGAACGGCTTCCAACATTTCAGACGCAGGAATTTCCAATAGGAAATGATTATTTTTCAGTATTAGCTTATATTCTAGTCGGCTCTCGTTTAGTATTCATGCAATAACGGAGACACTTCGGCGTTTTATTTTTAAATGTAATATTTCTGGGGTGTTCTGGTGCTTGCCTGTCGTCGCTGCACGTTTTGTTCGATCCTAGGCAGCTATGGTTTGAACGTGAGTAACCGTAGTTATGTGAGCACGAGAAAGGATAGAGAAAATGCTTGTTTGTTCTATTCTATGTTTGTTAATTCGATGTCGGTATGATACCCGCTCCCTAACTGCGTAACGCACTTTCAATGGCATTGTCATGAATCATTTTGAAGAATATTGTTAATCCATAGTTTCAAATGTTCGAATTTTTTTTCGTCGGATATAGTTGAAGTTTAGTAAGAAACCGATGGATGTTGTCGACTGAAATTTAATTTGATAAATGAGCCGTTTGTTTTCTATTAACAAAATTCAATTTTATTCGAGAACCGTCCGTCGGTTTTTTCCTAAACTTCAACTATATCCGACGATCCTGCATACTTATCGCTTTTGTTGACTGTACAAACACAAAAAGACAAGCAGACAGGAACAGAAAAATCCGTACAAAGGTTATGCTTATTTCTATGGAAATTTCTTCCAGCATACCTGCGATAGGAGAGTACAAAAAGAAGATGAAAAAAAAATGTCGCCGCCTGTTCAACAACATAAATAACGCAGTGAATGTTGTTGAACTGTCAAAATGAAAGCCGTTGCCCGCAAAACACAACACTCGTCTGGTCGGAGGATCCTCCCTTTCCTAAGTATGAGAGAACTTTACACCCTGTTCCTCATGCCTCTATAAATACAACCGAACAAAAAATATCATATTTAAGCCGACGTCTTACACAATTCAAAATTTTCTCCAATTGTGTCAATGATTAATTTAGAAAATTCAACTAATCAAATTACGAAAAAGTACCTCCCTACTAACTAAACCGTTTTGCTAAAAACTTTGCTCATCAATCATTGGAAACGATTGAGCGTTTGTTAGCGATGTTGCTTGTGATAAATGAAGATACCAAAAACGAAGTCAGTGGGGTACTGTTGGCATTCTCGCTTAGATTTGATGTATGCACCTAAGTACTATAGCTCTGAAGCCACTTAGCAGTATATCATAAAAAAAATACGGGGGCAACCGTCATCTTGCAGTTGTCACGTTGCAGTATAAAACTGATTTACATCCGTCACCTCACCACACACAGGTCCAGTTGAAAACCAGCGTCAGGCACTAGTTGTCTGGCATTTTTGCTGAACTGGCCCTTTTTTAGCGCAGTCGTGAGGCACACTTTCCTGCTTATTTTTAATTTTTTTTAAATCGGACTTTATACTTTTTTTATTTAATCTTTACTTTTTGTTTTTATTTGATGTATGTATCTGGTGTATTGTGTGTCTTTGAGTCTGTGCTAAATAAATGTATTTTCTTTCTTTCTTTCTTGGGGTAACAGTCAACTGGGAAATGCCAGCGCCATCTAGTTTTAAAATACTGACCAACAATTGATTGACGTTTAAAAGTGTCTTAAACGATTTACTTACATAAATAAACATTATTATTTCATTTCTTGTGGTCAGCTATATGTACAGTCAACAAAAGAGATAAGTATGCAGGATCGTCGGATATAGTTGAAGTTTAATAAGAAACCGATGGATGTTGTCGACTGAAATTTTATTTGATAAATGCGCTGTTTGTTTTCTATTAATAAAATTAAATTTAATTCGAGAGCATCCATCGGTTTCTTACCTTCAACATGTGCAACGATCCTGCATACTATTATCTTTTGTTGACTGTATGTACATTGGTTGAGTTTCAGATGATAAAAATAAAAAGCCCCTGAAGGCTATTTTTTTAAAGGGTCTTATTTGTTCAGCATTATGAGAGTTTTGCAAAAAAAAATCTCGGTAACTTTTTTCAGTGGTAAGAAAATTATCACAGCTCTTCGAAGTTCGCTTATTGTCCTCGCGCTGTAATAAAGCTTACTAATATAATTAATAACGCTCTCCATCTCAAGTAACTCAATAATGACTCTAAAAATATACTTCAAAGTAAACAAAACATGATCTGTTTCATTATGAGCGCAATAGAGCATCTAAACGCTTCTATTAAACTTAGTAGACAAGAGACTCTTAACAAGCACGAAACGAAAAAAAAAAAAACGAAAACTTCAGACGGACGTACAATCATTTAATGAATTCGCAATTTGCATACCGACAACGACCCAAGAAAAAAGTAGGGATTCACCTAGAGAGGACAGTACGAAAACATTGAAAAAGCATTAAATTTTAGCTCGCTTGTTCAGCGCACACAATATGGCTGAAATGCGTTGATCAAATTATTTGACTGTAATAGTCACAAACCAAATACGTGACCAAATGTTTATAGCAATTGAACTTGTGGTTTGCGCAGTATTATTTTGGAATATTAAACTTTATTTTGTTTTGTAATCGGGACCTAATTATTAGTAGAGTAATAGCTAAGGGTCAGTTAACACCGCGACGCGACGCGGCGCGCAGGTTTCAAGATAGCAATACAATTATAGACCTTACCTTCTACACAAAAACGTACACAATTCTGTGTACCTACTACGTTGAGCTACGCCGCGCGGGCGCAGCGCAGCGCCGCGCGACCCTCCTCACTGATGTGTACCTTTTTGTGTAGTAGATAAGGTCTATAATTGTATTGCTATCTTGAAAACTGCGCGCCGCGCGGTGTGAACTGACCCTAAGCTGCAGGTATTCACTTAAATGATACAGACACACCACAAAAATAGTTCAACAGCTCTATAATATCTAAAGTTGGTGCTACTTCGTCGTTCTGTAATCGTGCTCTTGTCTCTCTTATTATTGGTGTCCCTTTTGTTCCGTCTTTAAATTAAAGACTATTGACCTTAACTTTTTCCTTTGCCATTGCCGTTTCGTACTATTAGTAACTGAAGTAGATCGGACTAATTACAGGAAACACTTCAGTGGCAAAGTATCATCTGTTCCCGTCTGTACCTAATCTAAAAAATTCAAAGGGGACCATTTACATGCAGTTAACAGAGTCGTCTATATGTTGAAATGTGTACAGTCGATTCGAAAAGTTGGAACGTTCGGAAAGAGTTACCGAATTCATGAAGTGCAATTCCACTTAGCTTTGGGTCGGTAAAACGCTGATGCGGACGTGGTAATTTGGGTAATTTTTCGACGAGAAGAGTCAGTTCGGCGGTCAAAAGGAATGATTCCATTTCAGTCGATGTGCTCTCACGTAGTTCTAGTAGTTGTATTAATTAAATGCAAGCCCCCGAGTCCATTTTACGAGCCCCGGTAGAGTGGAACTCGTTTCGTTTATCCGCTTCCACTCATAAGCAATTACTTTGCCGAAACGACTTTCCGAGGGACCACGAACGTGCAAAGAAATTAAGCTTTGCGGATTTTAGGACATTAATAGTGGTTAGCGATTTGAGTGTGGTGTGTCAAGTAGGTATATACGGACTTAAGGATATCTGTTGAATGTGGCAGAACGTACAGAGTGTGAGAATCTAGGTATGAAGAGTAAAATATGAAGAATTTTTTTATAAGTAAAATATGATGAATGTTTTTATCTTCCCCTATCGCCATACCATGACTACATAATAACAGCCGCACGGATCGATCGAAGGTTAATCTACGCTTGCTGCGGTCGGTTCGTGTATGGGTGACCATCCATAACTTATCGAAACTCCTCCGTGTCTCGGAAAGCACGCTAAGCCGTTAGTCCCGGCTGTCATTCGTAGATTTTTGACAGTCGTTACGGGTAGTCAGAAGCCCGAAAGTCTGAAAATGAGTCTTAGCAAGGGGTATCGTATCATCTAGTAACTGGGTTGTGGCGGTCAAATAGGCAGTCGCTCCATGTAAAATACTGGTATTCAGCTGTATCCGTTTAGACTGAAAGCTGACCCTAACATAGTTAGGAAAATACTAGGCAGATTAATATAGCCATACCACAATAAGATGAAATATGGTGTATTTAATGGACTTATTTATTTATACAGCTAACATAAGTACTTACCGGGCCGTCTTTCCATAATAAAAAGCTCTCGCCCAGACCGTTTTTCGTTTCGTGGTTGCCACTCAAGAGCCTTCCCGCAAAATTGCCATTTTAAGTTGTTAATTAACATAATTTAATTAAAAAAAAAAGAAAGGAAGAAAGAAAATACGTTTATTTGCGGTAAACATGGCGCTGATATAGAACACAAACATAAAAAAGGTAATTTTATTAGTTTATTTAAACTTTTCGCACACAAAGGTACAAAAGCGGACTTAATGCCTCAGGTATTCTCTACCAGTCAACCAAGGATGGTGAAGAGATTAGATGGCAGGTGCCATGGTGGTGGTGGTGATGAGTTATTCATTTGATTAAGAAATAACTGCGTGTATTCTACTTTAAAGTTATTCTGACAAACAGTTTATTAATTTAACTCGAGAATTTTGTTAGCACAAACAAATGCACCTAAACAGCAGATTGGATGCCTGCATAGCGTTATTTGAATCTTTGTGTGTTCACGGATTTAATAACTTGCTTTGGGTTTACAATTTACAGAGCTGTTCTCTGTTAGCAGTTTCAATGAAGAACCAAATTACTATGTTAGTTCCGACTAAAACCAAGCTCTAATGCCCGGTTTACACGAGGCTAGTTTTTGAAGCTAGGACAGCAAGATTGTGCTGGTAAGCTAGCCATGCTAGTCATTCTGGCCTCGTGTATACAGAACTGTCCTAATGTTTAGGCTAATAAGCTAGTGAATGAAGGAAAACGAGTTATGGAACTCAAATGGAGTTGGGCAGGACACCTACATTCTAATTGCGTAACACACTATCAATCAAAATTTGGATAATTTTGAAGCATAATTATTGCTATTACATTGCTTCATAATTATGTCCGATTAATTTGTCTGCTCCACAACGTATGTAAATAACGCAATGAATGTTGTTGAACACTCAAAATGAAAGCCATTTCACGCGCAGTGATGGCAGGAGGAGTAAGGCAGTGACTGAGTGACGTCCAATGACTGGAAGATGAATTGTTGGTCGTCCGGCGGCGTGATGAGCGCACGATATTATTGCCATCGTGGGTAGAACCTGGATAAGGCTGGCACAGGAGCGTGGAGATTGGCACCAGAAAAGAGAGGTCTATGGTCAGCTGTAGGTGAAGTTGGGCTGTGGATGATGATGAGGTTAGTGAGAAAGACAGTAGGCTAGTGTGATAGTTTAATGGGATGGGGTTCTATTTTTACCCGACTACGGCGAAACAAAAAGGAGGGTTATGATTTTGACCGGTATGTATGTATGTTCATCTGTTCCCTCATAACTTCTAAACTATTTGTCATAATTAGACAAATGAAGTATCGTTAGAAGCGTCTTGACCTTCCGCTGGTTATAGTCTATGTAACGTCACACTAAATTCAATATGGCGCCCTCTAGAGGACATAAAGTAATGAATTTAAAAATAAATATTTTGGGATGGTGCCTTGTTGGATATTGAATGAAAGGGCTTAATTAGCACATTTCAAAAATATAAATATTACCCAAATAAGCCCCAAAATAATTAAATAAAAAATAAGTTTAAAAACTAAAACCTACTAAAACTACTGAAAAGGATGAAACAAGAAAGTACCTTCCCGTGGTCGCATGCTACCATAGCTTATAATATGTTAGTACAGCGGCATGCGACTACGGGAAGGTACTTTCTTATTTCATCCTTTTCAGTAGTCGGGTTTTTGAGCTAGTAGCGCCCCCCACCACCGATTTTACCCCCTGTTCCATACTACGAGTAAGTATCTTGGCCAAAAATGTTGCGGTGGCTTAAAGCCTTGGGGTGAAAATCGAAATTTTCTCAGTGGACTGTAGGAGGGGCGGTTCGATGATGCAAATAGTGTTGGTGGTGTGGGATAATGATGATGGTACCTTCCTGGTGAGCTATGGCGGCGACACGGTGAGGAGGGTTCCGTAGCCGCGTGGCGGCGGCGCGTCCAGAATGTTACGTACGGACGAAGATCTGTACTTTCCACAGCACAAAGACACATACTGGCACAGTTTAATAACAATCTTCGTTCTTCGCGATGAAATTTGAGTTCTTTTCGAGTGAGGGTTTATTTTTGACCTGCAAGTCTTGATAGCGGTAGCCTCGTCTGACCGGCGAAGCTAGTATCCAATCGCATCAGTTTACTCTACGGACTAAGTCACTGTACTGCTTAAATTTCCTAGCATCATGTAAATAGTTCTAGCATGTGCCAAGCCGGGATAGTAAGTCAGGATAGTAAGCCAGTATATTACTTCCTTGCTATCCTAGCTTCAAAAACTAGCCTCGTGTAACCCGGGCATAACTCCCTTCTACCAAAATACCATTTAATATTTATAACCAGTATCTTGTGCAAGATTTATCCGCTTAATCGTAGCGACAATCGTTTTTTTACGATCGAAACTATAGCCGTTAAGTCAATACTTGAAAACTTTTTTACGGCTCTCGATTAAGCGAATGAACAGATTTGGAAGACCGAATAAAACGACGAGAGTACGATTGTTTATAAAGTTAATTTATCAAGTTTTTTGTTTCGAAAATGGCCGTTCAAGAACGAATAACTGAATGTAAAAGGTTTTTGCATGTTTTTTGCGGCTATTGTGTGTTTTATAACTATTATAGGATTTTAGACAAACGTTTCGAATACAAAGTAAATGTTTCTAAATATATAAAATATCCTAGTAATTTGAAAAAGCAACTTTATCCTCGAGATGTCGTAACTTGGTTTTTAAATGTTTGTATTGAAAATTGCGCAGGTAGAACTGAGTTTCGTCCCATATTCAAAGTTTGGTGCTTGCGAACTTTGTGCACATCCATAGATTGTGTGCCAAAGAACTCGGTATGTGCACTTCGTTGCAACTGAGTTCCTTTTAGGTGAATTCCGCATGAACCGAATGTAAAAGGCTTTGGGAATATGCGGGCTTCCGTTTGCGTTGCAGGTTTGGTCGCTGGTTGCTGTAGCATGCTCGTGTTGCAATCGCAAACGAGCGGGGATCTTCTCACATGTGTTTAACTTGTTTCGAGATTATTTGGCAGTATTTAAGTAAGATTTGGAATTGGGTTTTTAATTACAGTAACGAGTGTGTGGTGTAACGTGAATGGATAGAATAATAAGAAAGAATATAAGAGGAAGTCTGAAAGTGGCACCGGTGACAGAAAAGGTTATGTGGTAATCGGTTGTCTTGGTATGGGCATGTATTGCGGAGGAGTGAGGAAAGTTTTAAGGATGAATGTAGTATATAAAAAAGTAGAGAAAGACCAGAGAAACGATGAATGGACTATGTTAAAAATGATATGGTTAGAAATAGGGTGACTAGCGAGATGACGACTAATAGAGAAGTATGGAAGAAAAAGCGCCGACCCCAAATAAATTGGGATAAGAAATAAAGTGGCGAGACTTTAGCAAGCTCCGTTCATTGTATCTATCTTCAATGTTACACTATAAATAGATTGAATCTAATTCAATCACACCATCATATAACATCACCGAATACTTCGACGCCTAAGTGTCCTTTGTTTTTATTTTAATTATTTTTATTTATTTGTATTGTAAGTTAGTTAATCATTTATTTTAGTATCTAGTGTATATAGTTAGTTACTTATAATGAAGCAATAAAACATGTGTTAATAGATATCACCATATAAACGCCTACTTACCTACGTAATGTATTACATTTTGTTTCGATTTGAATAATATAGCTAAGTAGAAGATCTGAGTGGGATTGGAACTCAAAACAGTACAATAGGTGCTTGTTTATGTCAGACAATCGACTATGCAGAAGGAACGAAATAGATGGGTACAGAAGGCCAACTCCATTCAGCGTGCTGAAACAGACATAAGAAATGTACTTAGACCCGTAGAGTGTAACAAGGTTCTTTACATGACATTGACAGGGGGGCGTTACTGGCAAACATTTGTGAGGTGAAATAGTCACTGATATTGCACTTATTTAACACAAAATAATTTTTTTAAACGCGTTTCTTGTATGGGGAGACCCCCTTTAATTTTTAACTTTATTTTGTTTTTATTGTTTGTTGTCATAGCGGCAATAGAAAAACACACTGTGAAAATTTCAACTCTACCTATTATTAAGGACAATTTCCAAGGAAATTGTCCATAATAATTGCCCAAGGGCCCAAATAGCACAGAACTGGTATTGATGATGTTATGATCCTAATCCTACTTATAAATAAATATTTGTTACGGCCGCGAATCATAAATCTGATACTGACCTGCAAATTGCAAAAAACGTAGGTAAATAATTTCGCGGGCTACCTTAGCGCATCCGCCTTAAGAATTAATTTCTCTGACTTCCACTGTGATAGAAGCATGTGTGCGTGCGTTTTCGCTTGTTTTATGGAGTCGACCTTCTACACCTATCTATTATGTGCCAATGACTTCGCTGGGAATAAATCTATTTGATTGCTAGCGTGATCGCTGGCGGCTGAAACAAGCCTTTAAACTGCACACATGTTGCCAATAATTTCAGAATAGCTAGCAGAATATTTGATACATCCCACTTTATGGAATAAACAGTTTGGAGAAATATGCTGGATTATAGATGTTTGAGAGCGAAAATATCTGAAAAATATTTTGTCTGTTTGCTGTTTCGTGAGTTGATTGGCGAAAACGTGTTTTACGTGCATTATTGATTTGCTGCGTTCGAGTGAAATGATTATTGAATTAAAAGATTCTTTGTTGTGAAGGCACAACTAATGGTATTGAAAGTTTCATCTGCGATCCGGCTCGAAGGACCACAACAAGAACAACAATGAAATGTTGCAATTTATGGTTGATACGGAAAAATGTTATATTAAGTAGACACACACACACACATATATAGAGCAGTGGTGGCCGAGTGGTAACGGCCCTGACTTACGAGTTGTAGGTCGTGGGTTCGAACTTAGACAGGCGCTTTGCTCTGTGGAAATAATTTTATCACCACTGCTTTGAAAATGGCGAAGGAAAAGGGCATGTTCTAGAACCAAAAAACTCAACGACGTGACGTCTACCAACCCGCACTGGGCCTGCGTGGTAGAATACAGCCCAATTCCTCCCGAAGAGAAGAGGCTTGTGTTCCAGCAGTGAAAACATTATAGGCTGATTATGCTATTATGCTACAGAAAAATGTTACAATATATTACTAAGGTTTCCGCAAGTTAGTTTTCACCAGTTTTGCAAGACATAGTACTTATCTATCGCAAATTTTACCTCAATAATACAGCTATAGAATAAACTATAATTAAAAGTTAACAGTTTCCTTTGGAATTTCTCTAGATAGTCAGTGACATTTTTTAAGTTAAAGCAAAGTAATAGTCCAAGACAATTTGCTAGACTTCGCTTCTGTTCGTCACCTGTTATAATAACTAAAAAAATGCCAGACTAACAAAATGGCCGCCTGTATTATCAGTGTTCCAAATTCATGATCGCTTTTTGTTTCACGCCCAATATGTACAACACAGTACAGCTACGTAAAAAAGTGCAACATTACCGATTGTATCTCTCGTGATTTAGATACATTCGGTAACAAAAGCGTTTATTCGTACACCACAAAGCCTGGGCCGGCCCGTAAATAACACGACCACTCTATCCCATGTAACTACGTAGATAAAGGCAGTCTACACTGGAACAAGCGCCTCTAGATTTGATCGTTATCGGATTCACAGTGCAATGGAAGGATCGTTAAAAAGCTTAAGCGCCAACTTCTGTGTAGTTTGTCCCTAAGCGGATTTTACAAGGTAATGTGTCGTTTGAATATTAATAGTTGGTTGACTCTGGGTCTGTTTCTATACTTTCTATGCTGGTATTATAATGAGGGTAGCAATAAGTATCGGCTTATATTAATCCTACAAATATGACAACTTGTAGAACTCGTGAGGGGCTCGTGGCTAGATAGTAACAGCCGCACGGTTCGATCAAACGTTAAGCTATGCTTGCCGCGGTCAGTTCATAGATGGGTTACCATCCATTATATGTCAAGACCCCTCCGTGCCTTGGAAAGCACGTTAAGCTGTTGGTCCGTGCTGTCACACGTAGCCGAGACCAGGTAGTCAGAAGCTTGAAAGACTGACTTACAGTCTTACCATGGAGTACCCGTTTTAACCAGTAACTGGGTTAAGGAGGTCAGATAGGCAGTCGCTCCATGTAATAGCTAGCTAATACTGGTATTCAGCTGCATCCGGTTAGACTGGAAGCCGACGCAACATAGTTATTATAACCAAAGCTAAAGAGAAGTCACAAGGTAAAAATGCATGAGAGGGCATTCCCTATTAGAGAAATAGAGACATCTAACAGAATGTTGCAGGTCCTTTGGTGGGCATACACATAGGTAAGTACATATTGTTGAAAAGTTAGGTAACTTTAGCAGTCGTTGGACGTATGGCAATATTAACAACTAGTTGCGCCCTGCGGTTTTACCCGCATAAGTCTCGATCACGTGGGAATATTGGTATATACAATCAATTAAGTCCTAATCGAGGTCATGATGGTCTACCCATGTGTCAAAGGATGCACACAGATAGTTTATAACCTGGATTAACACATAGAATACTTTTTATACCGATAGTGCGTTCCCGTGTGACAATCTCCGACGTTAACGCGGGCGAAACCGCGGGCATAATTTGGTGATCATTAATTTCGATGTGACGGGTATCTCTGCGTACGTAATAATGAGTATTTCCCGTAACTACAGATTTTGCTGTATAATTATTGAATGTTAATGAGTTTTTAATCAGCTTGTAATGTGGGACTACAAACATTATTTAATTAACGGGTAGGACATGATTGAGGTAATCTATTGTGTTGTTAATAAGTGGTCCATTTTGGTTTGGTTTGTCGATTTCATGGTGGTTTAAATATACATAGTATGCAATATACCTACTAATATACCTCCAAATAGAATTAGTCATTGATTGTGTAACATTGTTTAGTATGATGTAAGAATATGGGTACTTTCTAGAAAAAACCCTTGATTACGTAATAATTATTAATTATGTTGTAAAAATCTGAGAACTTTCTGGAAGGACCATTGTTTGGGTACATAAGGGGGTGCTGTGCCCAGTGAGCCAGAGTTCGCGTTAGTTCGTCAACAGACGTGGTTCGTCTGTTGTTCGCCAATAGTTTGTCAACAGTTATAGTTTATCTTAGTTGGTCAGCAGTAATCAATAAGTTCACTTGAATAAGTTATTAACAAGAAGAATAAACAAGGATATTAAGAACAAGTGTATTATTTGAATAAGTGAAACCAACATATAGTCCACGCCATTAAACCTACAATATTCGTACATGAAGCTTACCAAGGGTATCTAGTCTTACCAAGGGGTATCGTATAAGTAACTGGAATAAGTAACTGGGTTGTGGAGGTCAGATAGGCAGTCGCTCCATGTAAAATGCCAGGTTTTCAGCAGCATCCGGTTAGACTGGAAGCCGACCCCAACGTAGAAAAAATACCTACACCTTAAAACTATAAAACAGAAAACAATGATTATAGTGCCAAAGAGCCCAACCTACCTACCTACACGTGTACCTATCTTGCTACATAAATATATAAATAGCTGTGACGTCACGACTACACATCCCATATTGAGAGCTTACGGCTGAATGCTGTTTTAATTACATGCGCCCTCAAAGGATAGATATTTACATTTCACGTGGTAATGCTACTATTGGATAAATTGCGTTTCAGTTTCACAGGCAATGTGTCAATATGGCGGAAATAGAAACGTTAACATACATGGTTCATGTACTTCCTTATTGCGACACTAGGGACTCCATTAGTTCATGTACTGCCGCATCGCTGTCATCCGGAAACGTACCCAGAAGACTGGCAGCTATGCCACGTTGAAAGGCAATGCTGATTCTTTGGCCAAAGAACGACCCAGCCCTCTGGTCACCTAAAAAGTCGACCAGAGGGCTGGGTTGTTTTACTGAGCATCCTTGAGTCTACTGAAGAAGGGCTAATCTTTGAGAACATTAATAGGCTGATTATGTATGTTATACAATGTCGGAGAAGGTACGTTTGTTTCGTTATCATCAGCCATATTTTAATTACTTTGGGCGTACGGGTAGTGTTGGTTATTGCGCAATAGAAAAACCGTTTGCAGTTCAAATAAAATTATAATTTTACGGACAAATTAATCACACTAGCGTATCACACACTGTAGGTACACGACACAATTAGGGCCAAAGCACACACGCTACTTTTAGCATCGGCGATCGGCGATTTAGCTGCATTTTAGAAGCTAAATGCAGCGACCAAGCATTGCACACCGTACAATTAAAACGCGGCGATTCAGTCGCTTTTCGGAAGCTCGACACAGCGGCTGAACGCTACACTCCGCACACATTTGGATGCCGGTCGCAGCGATTTGGCATCTGCGCCAGCATCGGAGCAGTCGTTAAAACGCGCGATTCCGATACTGCGTCCGAACGCAGGAAGTCGCGAAATCGCGATGCAGCGTCGATCCAGCATCTGAGCAGTCGCTAAAACGCGCGATTCCGATACGGCGTCCGAACGCAGAGAGTCGCCAAAACGCGATGCAGCATCGATACAGCTGCAAAATCGCCGATCGCCGATGTTAAAAGTAGCGTGTGTGCTTTGGCTCTTAGATACGAAAAGCGAGACAGTTTCTGAGCACATGTGGTCCGTCCAATGTCCGATGATCAAAAGAGCACTGCTCCACACCGCTCTTGTAGCTGTAGCTCTCCTCGAAGGTCGACCCCCACGAACGTCACCAGATGGCACTGGCGTCCCAATCAGTCAAACGACACGCATTTCCCACATATATACATATGTTTTTCTGTCATACGGACTACGGTAACGATATGACAAGTTATAGTTGAAACTCTTCGGTGGAAATTAAGTTTCTGTGTTTCTGTCATTAAGTTGTCTAAAGTTTAAAGTTAGATTTTGCATTGCTTTAGTTAAAGTTATAATGGTTCGTTGTGATATTGTTTTCGTAGCTGACAATTTGACGGGTAATTTTTAGAAAACTTTTAAGGTTTGATAAATTGTTTTACCTACTTAAGTACTTACTTACTCAAAAATATTTATAAGATGTCTTGTGTTTGACTGAAACTTGACCCCCACGATTTTGGAAAAGGTTTTATAATAATGATGCCTCAATTAAACATGAAGCCACTTAGTTCTCGACTCAAAGGATTACCATCTTTTTGAGCTGAATTTTTAGGTTGAGTTTTAAATATCAAGAACGAATTAAGGATCTAATGTTTTTACCATGGTCGAGTTAGCCATGCATACGGGGTCGCAGGGACGCGCAAACTGAAACCATCAATTCAGCAGACGATTCTAGCCCCTAGCGTAAAAATGTTTAGTCTGTTATCAAAAACAAAATCAACTGTTTCATAGAAAAGCGCAATACCTACGCGGTCAAAATGTATGGAACAGTTTTTTTTTTAACTGACGAAAAATTTAATACCTTGTGTTATTAAATTTTTCGTCAGTTATTAAAAAAAAAGGTGGTATCAGAATCAAATACTGAATCCATGGTAACAGGTTGCGCGTCAATGTCTACCTGTCATCCTGTACAAATGAAAAGATATTCAACTCTGTTTTTTAGAAGAAACAGCAACACAGATTTTTACTGGAACAAATAAAAATTGCACGTAAAGCTAGAGAATTTAAATGAATAAAACGAACCAACTTTCGACTACTCCACATGAAAGTTTACAATTACCAACAGATATAATATTTGAATTAAGAATTTGAGATAATTTTAAAGTAATGGAACAACAAACTGAATGTCATACTTAACAAAGCTCAAATTCCATTGCAACCAAATAAAACTTATTGGGACCTTTTTGTTACACATGTGGTCACTCAAAAATCAACTTAGAATACATTGCAATAAAGTAGATAACTGATTAATCTGTCAAGCTCCGCTAATGAGACACAATTGATTTTCTATTGTTTGGTCACCGATCGGTGTCCCGCGGTCCTTGAGCGGTTAAGTGGCGATGGAATGTAAATTATCTGAGATTATGAACACTGCACCTATAATTATACTGGTACCGGTACTCAACCCGGGGAAGGAAAACATCGTGAGGAAACCGACATGTTCTAGAACCAAAAATTCGAAGACATGTGACAGCTACCAACCCGCACTGAGCCCACGTGGTGAATTATGGCACACTCACAGACTGTGCCCCAGCAGTGGAAACATTATAGGCTGATTATGATGACCTATAATTATAGCTAAGTAGACAGAAAACAAATTGTGTTAATAATGCTGTTCTGGATGTTATAATAATTTGACTATCCCAATGATTCATTAGCGGTTGTATACTTGCTCAGTGTTACCGATCTTGGTACAAAGGTCGATGGTGCGATGGGATTCCTTCAACTGCTAAATTGCTGGGAATTAATAATCGGGCTCCCTGGGTTAATTAAGATAGACTCCAAGCTGTTTGTGACGTCAGATAGGACCGGGTGGATGTTGCTAGTGCAGAAACAATGTACAGAAGGACCAATTCATAAATAGGACAGACGCATTCAGTTTAGTTAAATTATTGTTAGACAAACCTTACTTAGTGGCGGAGGAAGTCGTCGTGAGGAAATCTAGACTATATCGGTCTCATTACAGAACAGTTCTAACTTTAGTTCGAAGTTAAACTTTAACCCCTTTACTAATATACGTATTATATCAGATGACACATCGATTTCTCTCTTTCTGTCGTCAGAAATTTGACTTTCGAAAGAAGAAGACAAAGCGTTGTGTAACTATACAGACGTTATACAAAGTTTATTAGTAAATTTTTAAATTTCGATTTTTGTGCTGACAATGTTCCAATAACAAAAAGTGCCGTCAATTACCCGAGTGTAATTTGTCAATTTTGTATTAAAAACTTTAGGATTGTGGGAATAAAGTTTAAAATAAAATAACTGGCTCGAAGGTTCAAGCTTAGAACATTTGTATTATTAGTCTGAAATCACCATCCCGCAATGAACTGCATGGTTATCGTTATTTGTTTTGTAAAAGAAGCGGGGTCTAGATAAATAAGGGTGAAAAATAGATGCTATTCGAAAAAAATATGATTATGTTTTAGTACCCACCTAACTGCCGCCCGTCACATCTGCCCATTTTCCTCGCGAAGCCTCAGTATTTCTTTTATGACACTTCGCTGCGTTTTTCTTTCTCGCCAATATAAGCCCTATGTGATAGGACGCGAGCCTCGTCCTTTACAGGGCTCAAATCAATCCCTGAACTGCTACGAAGGTCTTCATATAATGGTAAAAAAGGAAATATTATATTATTGCGCTTCATTAGTCATGTAGCGGATGTTGCAGAAAAACAGCCAGTCTGAGACAGGGAATACATGGGGGAAAATTGACATTCACTGGTGTGGCAATCTGGATCTGGAGATATAGTCTATTCTATTTTTATTTTTATTCAAGAGGAACAACAAACAGCTACAATATAAAACAGAGAAACAAGAAATTCACGAAACATAGACAATATGGCAGCCCACAACGCTGTTCATAGGTTAACGATAGGACACAATACAGTGAAAATAATCGCTAAAGTAACAAATTCAATTATTATTATATGTATGTTTTTTTACTAACTTATTAAATTAACTTTCGTGTTTACGATGTATATAATAAATATGTAATGTAATATAATGTATATAATACTCAAGAAAAGACACAAAATGAAATAAAATAAAGAATAAAATAGTCTATAGCATTTTGGATTTTTTTAATCTTAATTTTTGAGCAGAATAATAAAGGCTTGACTGTACTTACATTGCCGTGTAAGTATGCATAGCTGCTCCCTCTCACTGAGAGAAGGCCTGTGTCCCAGCAGTGGGAACATTATAGGCTGATTATGTTATGTATGCATAGCTGGAAAACACACGATTGGATAGAAGGGAGAAATAGGAGGCCTTTTGCCCAGCAGTAAACTCCCAAAAACAGAAGCAATATTTGTGAGAGCAGTTTTGGCCCAGTGTTAACGATCGCAACTTGGTTCGTGGGTTCGAACCCGAGGAGGCACTTTACTTTGTATAAATTATTTTCATCACCACTACTCTCAAAACGATGAAGGAAAACGTCGTGAGGAAACCGGCATGTTCCAGAACCAAAAAATCGAAGACATGTGATATCAGCCAACCCGCACTGGGACCGCATGGTGGCTGATGACCCACTCCCTCTTATAGAGAGGAGGCCTGTGTCCAAGCGCTGGGAACATTATAGGCTGATTATCCTAATTCATGTTTCAAGTGGTTATTCTGTGTTCCACTGCGTCACGGCTAAGGACCGGCAGTATTGCTCTTGGAAAACTGAACTCAGTGGAGATATCTGGATTCTGTTTAACTTGTGCAAGTAGAAACTTGTGTCAAGTATCTTCGTCACAAATGCTAATTTGTAGTTTAACTGAATTAATAGTTCGAGTATCCTGATTCCTGTGTAAATGTAGAGGAAGTATAACATACCTATTATTTTCTGCATTAAGTAAATAAAAATATATAATGTTTACAGAAGGATTTTTCAGGGGAATATTGCCTTAATCACCACGTGGTACTTTATCTTACAGAAATGTTATCTCATTGGAAGGTGGGGTTCGTGTCTAAATAATAATAGCCACACCTGTCGATCGAAGGTTAAGCTACACTTGTCGAGGTCGGTTCTTGGATGGGTGACCATCTATAACATATCGAGACCCCTCCGTGCTCTGGAAAGCACGTCAAGCCGTTTGTCCCGGCTGTCATTCGTAGATCTTTGGCAGTCGTTACGGGTAATCAGAAGTCTAAAAGTCTGACAATCAGTCTTGCCAGTATCGTGTTACCCAGTAACTCGGTTGTGGAGGTCAGATAGGCGCTCCATGTAAAATATTGGTACTCCGCTGCATCTGGTTATAGGAAGCCGACCCCAACATACTTGGGAAAAGGCAGGCAGATTGATTGCTATCTCATTAGGAGTATTGAGACTATAGAAAAGTCTAACTTTTTTTTTTTCAAAAGTCACTAAGCCCAAGTACGCACGGACGGACGAAAAAATATCACGGCGGGATTTTATCGTGCATTGGATTTTTAACTCTCGGTGTTGAGCCGAGAGTTAAGAATATAACAGAGAACATCCCAGCGCGTGAAAAAAACAGGCTGTTGGATTTTCAAGTCTTGGCGCTAAGCGGAGCGTTGAAAGTCCAATGCGCGAAAAAATAAAATCGCCGCGGGAAAAACGCGAAGGTGCGATACTGGGGTATCGACATCCGCGATGGTCTATTTCTAAGAACCAAAGGATAATAACCTAAATAACATTAAACCAAAAAAACATGTTAACAACCTAAAAGTTGAGCAAGATAATTCTCGCAAAAACGGCAGAAACTCGGACATAAGACACTTGCCGTACCAACACCGATTATAAAATCGCAGCAATAGCCCGTAGCACTAACTCTCCTCCTTATCTAAATAAAACAATTTCGTTGAACCATTTCCATATAAATCCTGTTGAAACAGCGCCTCTGGTGGTGCTTTCAGGAAATACAATAAGCACATGTCACAGCCGTCCAATCCCTGTGTGGCCGGGACCGCCGCGCCTTGAATTTAAAACAAGCGATCCATTTTCAAACTAAATCTGTAAAATAGGCCGGTATCCGGAACTCCGGAATACGGAGAATTTGTACAAGTTCCTGCTTGTTTCTTGGTGATTTGTGTTGCTTTTGGGTATTGGTTGGTTATTGAAAAAATGATAACAGCACAACCAGTTATTTTTTTTTCTGCCCGCGACTTGCGTATTTTTTTTTTTTGACTTTTCGCTCGGTTCCTAAATGTCGTAGCGTGAAGTTATGATGTTAAATAGCTTCTTTTTCTTCATAAAATGGGCTATCAAATGCAATATTCAAATCCGACTAGTAGTTTCAGAAATTAGCACGTTCAAACAAACACAAAGAAACTCTCCAGATTAGATTTGTTAGTATAATATCAGTAGAGATGTAGGTACCAGATTCGTATGGTAACTGCTGTGCTAAAATGCTTATGATAACAAACGTGCTATAGCAATCACACTAATATTATAAAGGCGAACGTTTGTGAGTGTGTGTTTATATATTTGTTACTTCTTCACGCTCAAACGGATGGACCAATTTTGATAAAATTTTATGTGGAGGTAGCTGACACTCTGGATTAACATATAGGCTACTTTTTATCCCGAAATTCCGACGGGATCGACACTTATGCGGGTGAAACCGCGGGGTGCAGCTAGTAAGTTTTTATTTTCTTTAAAAACTCCATTACTGATAAATGTAGATTCATTGCCCTTTTATGCTCAATTTGGTTTCACTTACATAGTCAGCCGACTACACCGAGCAACTTAGTAGCTGAATTCTTTTTAAGTTTATAGAATGGTTCCGTGATAAAACACAATTCAACTTATATAGTCCACTATAAAACAATATGACTTTAAGGCACGGTAATCCTAAAATTATTTGATTGAAGGCTTTCATACAAAGTGTAGAACAATGTGACGTCACCGATTCAACATAGTCCATAGCACGTTTTAGTATTTATGCTTTTAAGGGAGAATTTTGCACATCTAGACCTGTGATGGGCAGTGCGGAAGAGGGTAATTATTGCTCTTGCTACTTGAGCAAGGGCTTAATTCACCCTTAAAATGTCGTATGAACCGGCGATTATTAATAAGGAAAAAACACTCGAAACGACAGTAAATATAATGGTGAAAATCGTTGAGTGCTTACTTATGAACAGGGCAAGCAAATATTTAAAAAGGATTTTCCAAATGTAAAATAAGCATTAGATACGTCTAATTATATATAAAAGAAAAAAAAATCGGCGAGAGAGGGATCTGAATTAATAGACAATGTAACATCATTATTATTTTTAATATAGGTTTACATACAATTATACATACATTATTCCCCTCACTAATAAACGTATTATATCAGATGAATGATGATGAAACACACCGATTTCTCTCTTTCAGTCATCAGTAATTTGACCTTAGAAAGAAGAAGACAAAGCGTTGTGTAACTATACAGATGCTATACAACGTTTATTAGTAAGGGGGTGGGTATGACAAGTGAACATTGGTAATTGACAGACTGTGTAGTAGATACTCGTAGCAAGAATACGCGGAGAACACGTAAAATCAAAAGTAATTTATTTAAATTAGGCTGAGAATCAGCGCTTTTCGAACGTCAAAATTACATAAAACAGTCCCCCAAAACGCTCACCACTTTCTAGTGCTTTCGCTGGGAAGAAGTAATGTAAATACACACGATTTTAAAATTGAAAATACCTACTCGTTTTACTTAGTTTTATCTATGGGTGATACTAATTGTGCTAGTCGCAAAAACTTAAACCAAAATGCTATAGCATAATTGTAATTTCGATTTAAAAATCGTTCAAGTGCACCTTTGTGCTCACTAGTTCCTTTAGTAGTTTCATGCACGTTACGTTTACGTCGGCGTTCGTGCCTCTGATCCTGAATTTTAAAAATGGCCGCATTTGAAGTGTAAAGTTAATAAGAACGCCAGTTATGTCGCTCATAGATATGAAACAAAAGAAGGTACGAGATTGGCGCAGCTGAGATCCAACATACGGAGAATTTTTATTAAATCTCTGATATGTGAAGTACGTTTGGGAATGCAGATTTGAATATAACAGTCGTATTGCAGTCTCCGGGCAAATCTGATTCCAATATCACTGTTCATGATACTCCGTGCAATATAGCTCATGCGTAGAACATAGAAAATAAATATATTTGTTCGTCTCAATGTCGAAAGGAACGGTATTTCATATTTGGGACTGGGACGTACAAATATTCGTATTTGATTGAGAAATGAAAGTAAAACAGAGAATGTATCTATTCTTTGTTATTGCTGCAGTACCTTTTGGTAAAGGTCAAGTAAAATAAGAATGTAGGGTAGGTCGTGGGTGGAAACCTACGACCTTCCCCGTACCCCGTACCGACTGAGAGTGCAAATAGTCTCTGCATAAAATGTACCTAATGCAGAGTGACCTCTGTGATTACAACCTTCTTTTCTAATTAATATGTCTGGTCATCAATCTTTTTAAACAGAATTTTTTAAATTTTGACCTTGACAAGCCAAACACTTGATAAAAAAAAATTTGGATGCGATTTTTAATAATAATAAATTATACGTGTGTTTAAGTGGTGGGATTTCCTTTTTATTTCGCTACACTACCTAAAGAAGGATGTTTCAATTATAGCAACCTTTTTAGACGATGTTTGTATGTATTTCGTAAAGGAACACAAGAGTACCAGCAACCGTGCGGTTAGCATGTTTTAGGTGGAGCATACTTTGCGGTCAAATAATGAGGACATAAAATAGAACGGAATGCACTCGGCGGTGTTAAAACGCAGTTTAGTTTCCGTTCCAATTCTATGCAGCAGGTTACTAGGAAGGAAAATCGTTGGAAATGCTAGGTTAAGATAGTGTTTAAATGTTAATGTGGCATTTGGAGATAACGAACACAAGTTACTATCAGCAAAGTCTACACGAACAACTCGCCTAATCCCATCGGCATTCGGCAAGCACCTAAAGCCGTGCAAATGAGTCAAGCGAGATCCACGTCTTGTGAGAGAGGGAGCCCCGCTAAGTATTCTCTAAGTCGAATCCGTCATTATTATTCCATGAAAAGGGGCCGCGAGTTCACCGGATTCACACCTGCGCCGTACAAATAACCACGTAAACCTGACAAATTGTTTCACATTCATATTGGTCACGAGTGGTGTTGCCACGTTGCCAAAAAATAGATGTTCCGCAGAAACTTAAGGTTACCCGATTTGAACGGTCACGACCTTTATTCGGCACATTTTGTGGGCCCGCGCAAACATTGCCGTTTTTGCTCGGTTGTTCGGCCGCCCGCTGACTCGGATTATATTCGGGATGGCATTAATCTCCCTGTAAATGGTGTTTGTAATAGAGTTTTTAGGATGCGTCAAGATAATGCTTGTTTTTGCCGGCATTTTACTTTTGCAGCTGAACCGATAATTGTTTGTTTGTTTGCTTATAGCATTAGCGTAGGTATGGATTTGTTCGTTGGGGAAGTAATTAAGTTACGTCAACAGCTCGCTAATCTGACCTGGTACGCCGCCAAGTTCGGGACTTCCACTATGATTACAGTGTTATCCCCTAAGGAAGTTAGCGGTATAGATCGCTGACAAAGGACCACGACGCTGTTGAGGCGAAAATTAACAGATTGAAGTGAAAGGGATTAACAATTGCCTTAGTCTTAGGTAGGTATAAATAACTGTTAATAATTTAAATAAAGTTAACTCATATTGACAAAGCAACGTCGTAATTGCGTTATTCACTTACCCCCTTCCTAAAAACGTACTATATGAGATGAAGTTACACGACGATTTCTCTCTTTCAGTCATCAGTAATTTGACTTTTGAAAGAAGAAGACAAAGCGTTGTGTAACTATACAGACGCTATACAACGTTTATTAGTAAAGGGGGTTTGGTACTATGGCAGCTGTGTCTTTAATTTTGACAGTTCAAGAACATTCATTACGTTAATTACGTTGTTGAGCAGACGAACTTTTCAAACATAATATATGAAATAATGGATTAGCAATTTCTCTCGAAATCGAAGGGTATTATGTTAAGCAATCACGATGCTGGTGTTGATAAAAAACCCAAAACATTTTTTCTCACATGTCGATACACACTCTGTGGCAAAGCAATTCAAAATCCAAGCTTTATCCAGAGTATCGTGTGAAGATGTATGACATAAACGCAGGTAAGCTCTGAATAAGTAAGGAGGTGTGTTTAAGTGTTGTAAGTTATTAATGGCGGCTATCACATCGCGGCTTAACGCTTTAAGTACGGTCCCAGCCCGGCTAGCTGGTTACATTATGCACCTCACTAAACCGAAGATAAATTTCGCTAATTTTACAGTAATCGGTGTTCGGGAGTCATTATCAAGTGCTAATGCTGCTTAGTTGCGTTGCTAACCAATCACGACCTCATAAATTATATTTTTACTCGGTAGTTATTTTGTTCTTTTTCGGGAGCAGGTGGTGGCCTAGTGGTAACGGGCCCGACTTACGAGTTGTAGCTCGTGGGTTCAAACCCAGTCAGGTGCTTTACTTTGTGTAAATAGTTTCATCCCCACTGTTCGGTGAAGGAACGCCGGCATGGCCTAGAACCAAAAATTCGAAGACATGTGAAATCTACCAACCCGCACTGGGCCCGCGTGGTGGTTCATGGCCCATTTCCTCTCATAGAGAGGCCTGTGTCCCAGTAGTAGGTACATTATAAGCTGATTATGCTATGCTATGACAGTCTGCGAGAGATAATTAACGCGCAGGATTTCTCAGCTAGGTATACCTATTACGACGTATGTAGATGTATTGTGAAAAAACTAAGACCAAACCGGCAGGCACCTTTTTCTTTTTTACAAAGCAGTGGCACTCCGGGAGTGCCGACAGAAGTGAAAACAAAATACAAACAGAATACTTTGCCATTACTCACTGACATATCAGATAAACATTAAAACCGAGTACATCCCGAGAACAGCCGAACACATCCGAAGCGGTGTCGATTACGGTAACAGTGGCGCGAGTTCAATAGCTTTTCCCTTCTCAAAAAATGCCCAACGCGCCTAAAGAAGTTTTCACTTCAAAAATAGAATAAATGTTTCTTCACAATATGAAAACACAAACAATAAAATTGTACTTTATTAAATAAAATATTTATTTGACGCAACTACATTACGTTACATTTCGACCAAAACAATGGCATAGTCGGCACAATATGCATAATATATATACGTTTGCCAATACACCTGTGTCATAATATAAAGTTTTCATCGGAATGGACTGTCTGGGATTTGTAATATAAATTCTCAAATGAAACGTGGAATACTGTGAGTGTGACGTAGGACGGAATGGAGAGAATGGAGTCATTACGGCGTCTTTCAAATTTTAAATGAAATACCATATGAGGTGTTTACATAATATTTGGCATTTAATATGTCACAATATTAAAAGCTAAAATCAAAAGAGGTTGCGTCACCGTACTGTAGAGATAGAAGGTTTTTACCGAAAGAATTCTAATATATGTATTATATCGTTTATTTTTCTCAAGAAACGTCTACCTGTCTAGATCAATTCCACAAGTAAACTGAGTAAGGGCGAATTCCGCCAAACTTTTATATCTAGAATAAATCATATCCTAAGAATAAATTTTGATGTTTTGGCAGATTTTCCATATAAAAACTGTCAGATGTTAATTTTTTTTTCACGGATAAAAGGTAAAATTGACCCTTAGTGAATTTGGTACAGCCTTTTAAGTTGTATTTAGCAATTTTGTGACAAAACTGGCTTTACAAGTTTTTCTATAATAAAAGGAAACTAGTCATCAACCTATAATACACTGACGAGATTGCTCGTCAGTGTAAAAAAAAGCCACTAACTTATCATGAAATGTTTCCGACACCACGCAAGATAGCTTCTTGAAGTGAAAAGCAACATACAAATGTATTATAATAATAATAATAATAAACCATTTATTTTCAGGTTACAAAGACCCATACATACATACCTTAACATAAGTATACATAATAATGAAGTATTATATATTATTACTAGCTGCGCCCCGCGGTTTCACCCGCGTAAGTTTCGTTGCCAAAAAATTCTGGAGAGGGCCACCCTTAACACCTAATATTATAAATTCGAAAGTAACTCCGTCTGTCTGTATGTTACCTTTTCACACCTAAACCGCTGAACCGATTTCGATAAAAAATGGTATAGAGAGAGTTTGAGTCCCGGGAAAGGACATAGAATATTTTTTATCCCGATATTCCCACAGGATCGAAACTTACGCGGGTGAAACCCCCCGGCGCTGCTAGTCAAAACTATAGGTAGGCAATACCAGCAAAAGTTATCCCACATTGCGGATAGCGTAAAAATACCATAGCTTATTACAATTACAGCTATTCCTACAAATGAGAGTACAAAACGTTTATGTAAATATCCCGGCGTGGTCCGTAATATACTGCACCACAACTAAGTTATATTTTAGCATATCTGCGACAGTCTATCTGTTGTTTTGACTGCATAATTCGTGAATGCGTTATAGTGAATTAAATGCAGCTCTGGTTGCATTTTCTTGATAAAATTGGAGTTATTTGCAATTCAGATCCGTCTCCGACTCACCAAGATTACTTTGGCTGCTGAACAAAACGGTTCCTTTTGACTTGAGCCTTAAATTTTGAATAAAATAGAAGCCGCAAACCGGATAATGTGTCTTTTTTATTATTTTCTATTATTTTGACTTGGTTTGGGATTATTGATGACTGAAACGTGGACTTGGGTAACTACGTTATGCGTTTCAACTTAATCTAATACATAAAAATCTCGTGTCACATTGTTTGTTATCGAACTCCTCTGAAACGGCTTGACCAATTTTTATGAAATTTTTTACGTATATTTCGTAGACTTGAAAAGAGGTCGTTGGCTATTTTTTATACCCCTAGGTGATAAGGGTGGCCCTCTCCAGAATTTTTTTGGAATCAAAACTTACGTGAGTGAAACCGCGGGGCAAAGTTAGTATTGATATAACTTAATATAAAGCCTCTTTGGTCTAGTGGTCGCAAGCGCTACTGCTGAGCATGAGGTTTTGGGTTCGATGCTCAGGTCGGGCAAAGTGTTATTGGGTTTTCCTTCAAGAATTTCTCAGTAGCAGCCCGGAGTCTGGAATTGCGCCCAGTTGATGGCAATAGGCTCGCCTCCTACATGGGACTTAAATATAACTAGCGAAATGGGCGTGTAATAGGTTTGTGCTGCACCTCTGCCTAACCCTTTGGGGAATCCAGGCGTGATGTTATGTGATGTTAGTATAAAGCTTCACAGATACATACACACACATACATACAGATACATACATCTGATACTTTGGGGCTGTTCATTTATAACGTAAGACAATTTCAACCAATTTCTGACCCCTCCCCCCTACGTAAGAAAAAATAAGACTTGAATGAACCCCCTTTCCTCCCCCCTTGAATATTACGTAAGATCAGAATCTATCAAAATTACAAAGAAAAATAGCAAAAAAAAACTTATAATTTTTGCTTACTTTTGTGATCTTACGTAAGGATAATCTAGAATCTAGACCCCTTCCAACCCCCATATAAGAATAAATATGACTTGTTCGGACCCCCGGGGTCAAAAAATCTTACGTAATATAAATTAACACTCCATTTCCACAATTAATTTCACATCTTGGTACTCAAAATTGGTTTCTTCATTCTTAATTTACTGAAAGCTAACTCCATTAAAATAAGTATAGTGATGAAGTGAACCCAAAGTTAACGGATGCGACCTCAGACATTGCAGCACTCTTCCAGATTCTGAATTCAGGAGCCCCCGGCTGAATTATAATGAAGCAAGGAACTTCGCAGCCAGCTTGCAGCTTCGGTTGCAAGAAGAAGAGAGTTATCCACGAACGGCTATTGTTTTTAATGAATTCCCAACTTTTGCGAAAGTTCGTCTGAGTTAGGAACATTACCTGCAGCAAATTCCGATACCCGAGTTGAACGATGTGCTAATTATTATATTATCGCTTTTTGTTTTAGTGGCTCTTTAGTGGAGAAATGGATTTTATTATTTCTTTTAGTGGAATAGTTTTTTTAGGGTTGGATTGGAAGTAATGCTGTCAGAAAGGACTTTAGGGTAATTACTGCCCGTGACATCACAGCGGCGGGCCCTATCAGAATATCAGCGCTGCGACATTTATTTTTTAAATGTCGCAGCATCATGCTGAGATAGGAGCCTTTTGGTCTCGTATAGGAGTTTCTGTTTCATTTTTCTTTTTGTTACTTTTTTTATATAACTTGGTTTTTTATTTTTACTGTGTTTAGTTTAGTTTCTGATCTTCCTGTACGAACAGCTTCAGAGAAAAGGAACCCCCCAAGACTTTAAAGATTATCGCCCGAGCGCGCTCGAGCCCGCCGTCGCTCGTCGCTCGAGCGATGGCGGGCTCGAGCGCGCGCGCTCGGGCGCGTCACGTGGCTCTGGCCTCAAGCAGCTCCCTCCCCCGCTGCCGCGCGGCGCGGCGCATCCATCTCTGCCCGAGCATCCACCGATCCCACTCAAATATTATTTGCAAGTTTTTAAATAATTATAATATGGTATTTTTTCGGCTTGTTGCCCGAACCGTATCCCAAGAATAACTTAACTTACAAAAAGACACTTTCCGTGCGATTGAGGATACGAACCCGCATCACCAGGCGCCAGCCGATCACATAGACCGCGCCTTATACCACTAGACTATTGAATCAGTTAGCCATCTTAACGAAAATTTGAATAGCTTTACTCCTTTTATCGAACAAGGTTGATAACGGTCTAATCTTCTAGATATTAAGGTTTAAATTTCAACTTCCACCACGTATTATAAATACTAACACCTTACCGTCTTGTTTTACAAAATGCAATTCGTAACTCCTCAATTTACTAAAAGATAAGGTTGAATTTTGCATAGATTTCTTGTTTGGTTGAATAGAATGTGCCTGATTCCGATTGTTGCACTACCTACCGTAATTTTACTTCAGAAACTTAACTAGCTGTATGAACTGCGAGTTAAGATTGAATTTAGAATACTTCTTCGCCTTATTTACTAAACTGTGATTGAGGGTATAATTACTTTTCAAATCGTTTCGTTTTCGTGTCGATCCGCTTGTGCGTAATTATCTTCGTCGAAATATTATCCAATTTATTAAGTGTTTGAACAGTTGATTATATTAACCGATAGTATTGTTCGATTAATAACTTTTTGAAGGCTAGAATTAAATAAACTGACGACTGAGGGAAACTGACCAGTGATACGCGGACTCTAAAATTGTTGTTCTCTGGGAACAGGAACAAAGCATAAAGAACGAGATATGGCCATAACGGTAAGATTTACGTTATACACATATATGTATTTATTGTTGCAATCATGTTGCATTATTACTGACAAGTTGGATTTTTTTATGTATTCCTAATATTATTATTTTCGTTCCAGAGAAAAACAGTTCGTAGATGGATACAAAGGTATCATGCAACTGGTGATGTGAAATGTGATCGCCAAGGCCCTCGCTCAATAATTGTTTACACTAATGAATCGGGGCGACACCGTAATATTGTGGAAGTTCACTCAGTGACACCCTTCAAAACTACGCGTTCAAGTGTGACTTCAAGAAGTGATAGACAGTGACGGCCATCCTCTCCGTTATTAATAAGCAATTTACTCGGCAGATTTATTGTGTAACTGATCTGATAAAATTACATTGGAACGTATGAGCAAGTGTTAATAATTCCCAATATTTGTGGAATCATTAATTCGTAGTTAATCAAAAATAAACAACCTTTATTATTATCAATCCAGATGCTTTTGTTTACAAGTAGTCTTGTAATGTGTGATGCACCATCTGACCTCACATATTTTTATAATTTCTAATGTTGTGTTAAATAAGGGTTATCAGAAAATGTGATAAAAGAGAAAGATGTATATTGCTATACTTTTATAGTTTAGCATGTTGGTTCTTCCTCTGTAATTCACAGGCACAAATGACAACATTTAATTTTTTAATCTTTTTTTCCGATAAGATAAGTATAAAAAATTAATGTTTTCACAACTTTAAATGAATAAATATTATTGTAGTTGTTTCTAGAAAAATCTATAAATGAACCGTTATCTAATGTTAAACATTCTAAACCTCACCCAGGGTATCTATTTTGTGTTTAGTTAATATTCTAAGTAAATAACCCCAATTTAACACACATAGAAAACTGTATATTCAACCGTGAAGTGGATTCCATGAAGTCCTAGAAATGTAATTAGAGAAATAAATGAATATTGTTTATGCAACATGCCTAGATTTTCTTACAAACCTCATACCTACTTCAACATTTGATTTCTTAAATAATAATTAACAAAAATCACATAATAACCTATAAAAGAAACAAAAAAAAACAAAAAAAGAACTTCTCGTCCGAGGATTTGAACTCGAGACCATCGAATTGTTAAGCCGCTGTCTTAACCACTAGACCAACACGCCATATACAATACGTTACAAAAAACTTAAATGGGTTTAATGTCATTCCCAAAAGGGGTTCCCTTACTTTGAAGCGGACTGTACAAGTCGCAATAAATACTTTTTCTTTCTTTCTTTCTTAATTACATGCCGAAAATGCCTCGCGATCGCAGTTTAGCTCGCTACCTCGATTTCAACTCCGTTTAAAAAAATTTATGCTAATAGACACGCACGCACATGCCGAAGGATATCTCATTGCCATACATCGCGGGCAAAAATCCCCGAACATATTCCAATCAACTCAGCCTATCTCAGTCCACTACTGGACATAGGCCTCCCGCAGACTGCGCCACAACACTCTGTCCACCGCCTTCCGCATCCAGTCTACCCCAGCCACATTCTTTAGGTCGTCCGTCCCTCTAGCTGGCGCCCACACTAAGCTTGCCGATACGCGGTGTCCACTCCAGGACGCGTCTGCTCCACCGGCCATCGGTCCTTCGACACACATGGCTAGCCCACTCTGCCACTCCAGTTTGCTTACTCTGCAAGCTATGTCGGTAACTCCGGTTCTTTTCCGGATAATTTCATACTATTATTGGTGGTATTCAAAATAATTTAAAAGTCATTTATTCAAATAAGCCTGAAAATCAGCACTTTTTGGACATCAAAATTACATAATTACATCCTAACATATTTGGGGTACTTTTAGTCTCTCGTGTGTATTCGATGCAGTTATAAGCGATCTATTTTGACGGACAAAAATGTATCCCAAGGACTAAGAGGTTAGCCTGTTTCTCAAACCCATAATAATCTTTCCTCTTAGTACGTATATTATATACATTTGAAACCCACTACGCAACATAACAGTTTATTTATCAGTGTATTACGCACACAATACCGTTAAACATAACTTTAGAATAACATTATTAAGCCCTGAAGCATCTCATTAACGTGCCTAACCTTCCAAATTTTACGATTCCAGCGCCAAGATGTTGATAAAACTTTTGTTTACAATGTACACTGGTTAAAGAACTTTATGGCTAATGAAAAAGTGTACATTTTAATATATAAGTAAGTTGAACAGCTTAATAAGATTCACCTGTATAGCCTCGCGGTTCTTTTAAAGCTTTAAAGAGATTTACTCGCAACGAGTCGAGTTCTCATTTGTTTATTTTGAGACTTTTTATGTTTCAGTTTTGTTTTTGATTGTTTTATTTTATTTTTGCTTTTAGTTGTATTGTTAAAATAGGCCAAATAAATAAAAATAACTTTTGCTTTGGATAATTAACGCGCTGGGTTGTAGAGGTTGAAAGTAGCTCCCTGTAAAATACTGGTATTCGACTGCATCTGGTTAGACTGGGAGCCAACCCCAATACAGTTAAGATAAGGCTAGGCCGATGATTGTGTCCGAAAGGTGCGGGATTGTCCGAAAGGTGTGGGATTGTCCGAAAGGTGCGGCATTGTCCGAAAGGGTTACCGCTGCCCCGGAACATAAAGGGCTAAGGAAGGAACACGGATGGGTTTTAGTCAGTAAGAGTCTGACACTCCCATCCGCTCCACCCAGAGCGGGAGGGGTCATTTGATGATTGCCTATCCATAAAAAAAAGGCCGATGATGATGCACAATAATCTTCTGCAGATTTCTGAAAAGAGTTAATTACCAAGCTATTTTGTGAACAGATTTATATCAGTTTACAGATTATTAATAACTAACGACCTGGCCCCGTTTCACACTTCGTGGTTTTAACTTTTTTTCGAATATTTATTTATTTAATATTTTCACACACAAAAAGGTACAAAGGCGGACTAATGTTTAATATTAATATATAATAATTTATACAAATTAAAGCGCCTGACTGGGTTCGAACCTCGTAAGTCGCGGTCGTTACCACTGGGCCACCACTGCTCTGCAACCGCCTATGACGACACAACCCGTCAACGAAATGTTGCAAAAATCCCATTAACTAGTTCAATGCAACAAACACCATCGGATGCCCAAAACAAATGACTCGACCACACTACTTGTAACGGTCACGCCGTCAAATAACAAGTTATCTATCACTTTGACGATAACAGATGCAGTTTGAAATATTCCCATTAGGAGCCAAGCCGACAGTACAACTGCCATTAGACATGGGTTATTGTGCAATAGTACGTTAGAGGAGAACAAATAGCTATAATTCGATCCACCAGTACCCCTCAGAGGCTCGTATGTTACTTCACTATACATTCGGCTCCGATATTTTCCACTACGCGAGTTGTACTAGAGTGAAAGAGTACAGACAATTAATGGTTACTCTAAAAGGTCTTTTAGAGTGGAAATATATTTGTTTGTTTACGGAATGGGATGTTTACTTATTTATATACAGCCTTCATCCACCTTAACCTAACTGGTTTGTTTGCCTGTAAGAAAGAAAGAAAGAAAGAAAGAAAATGTCTCGGGTTTCGGGCTAAGGCCATTTCTCATACAGAGAAGGATTGAGCCTGATCACCACGCCGGCTCAGTGCGGGTTGGTGATTTCAGACCGATGTCCAGGGTTTCCTCACGATGTTTCCCTTTACCGTCAGTCAGTGATGTCTAAGAATAATTAAGCAACATAGAAAGTACGTATAACTTCGAAAAAGTCACATTGGTACTTGCTGGGTTTGAACTCGCAACTTGGGGCGTAAGATGCGGATCAGATTACCTATTTAATGGAATTTTGATGTTAGCCTTAGGCCCTTAGCTTTATACTAGGTATTTTAAGTATTTTTGTTGTTTTTGTGTGTATATTGTACAAACTTATTTTTTTCTTTGTTTCATAGGTTATTATTATTGGTTTCAAACCTAGCAAGTATTGTCAACCTCGTAATTGCGTGCTTTAAAAATGACGCAGAAAAAGAACTAAAAATACAAAAAAAAAAGTTGGAGGAAAATATGCGCCACAGCCACGCAAAACGGCCATTGCTCAGTATAATGCTACGACCCTATGCGAGATATAGCCCCAGACAGACAACGTGACAGTCTTAGTGAAGTTTCAATTTACTGGGATTTGTTGTCATAAGTGGTATCTAAAGCAATTACTAGATCGACTATAATTATCGAAGTGATTTCGACAATTTTGTGACTCATAGTGAAGAAAAACATCGTGAAGAAACAGACCAATCGTGATGATCGATGTTTTCTTGCTGTAAATACATAATGCGGCTCTTTAGCTTTGTAAATTCAGACTAATATTACCTTTCCACGCATTCACAGAAGAATAGATTTGGATACAATTTGGTACGCGGATAGACCATGACCTGCATCAGGAGATAGGATACTTTTTATACCGGTAGTAATCATAATCATTTATTTGCAATAGGTATGGGTATAATGTTGGTCTTAAAGTCTATACACAGTCAGACATTTAACGTGAAAAACATTACATAATAATGTATTATATGTCCAATGGCGTACTTTTTATGCTAGTTTCTATTATTCATTAATTTTACTACTAGTACTTTCTCCTGGTATATTTTCCGAACTCCACGCGGGCGAAGTCGCGGGCAAAAGGTAGTTGTTAATTTTGTAGGTATGACTTTTTTCAAATATAATTGTTAAGTCTCGTCTTGTTTTAAAGCATCATTAGTTAAAATAACAAACAAAAGAATTGAGAGAAATATTTTGAAATCTTATGAATCTAATTAGCAGATATGTATTTCAATATTAATTATTCATGTTTAATCAAGACGAATTCTGAAAATATTTGAGTTATTTGAATTCCTAGACTGCATTACGATTGAAACTCAACATTTCAATTTCTTAATTATGTTTACTTTTCTCAAACATACTTGGAAATTTGAGCATTATTTTGACAGCCTTCTTCGAGATAAATCGAAATTGCTGTACTGTCCAAATACATGTGAGCAGCGGCCGGCAAAAGTTGTATGTAAATCCATATCTGTAGTGTTTTGCGGTCAAATAAATTACATAGTAAACTCATATCTGTCGTGTTATTTAAAAATGGAACGATCTCTTACTCCGAGACATGGCAACCAAGGAGGTAACTTATCAAAGGTTTTATTTAAATTTCGAACTGGCTTGCAAATAGAAAGCTGTTTATTGAAAAAAAAAAAAACAAATGAACACTTTAAGGCCGGCCGCATACGTCCGGTCCGGTATTTTAAGTAATGTTTGTTTTCGTCTAGTTAGCTCAGAGATTTAGACGAAAACAAACATTACTTAAAATAAATGCTCTTGTTTATCGATTTTATTCAATTTCTAGCGGCCATTGTTGTTTACATCTTTGGCAAATTTAATGCGGCCGGACCTTAGGTAATTTTTAACCCCAAAAATTAAACTATGTTTACAGTCACACTTTCGCTGTCCAGTCAAAATAAAACAAAATCGACGAAGTACCTGCAACCCTAGATCCTTATACGTGTGCGTACGTATATTTGTAATGTGGCCACAATTTTTCTCCTACAATCAGTATAACTAATTTAACAAATAAAATCAATGTTTAATGTATTAATAGTAAATATTCAGTGTATGTATTATTGCATAAATTCCAGGACATGTTGTATATAGAAGCTATTGGTGTACCTTTATAAATAAATAAATATTGCTGAAGAAAATGCTTCATATTTTTTTCAAACAATTAGTAGTTCAGTGATAAACTAATTGAAATAATCATTCCGATTGCGTTACATTGACACTCGAAACAAAATGAAAGCGTCAATTAAAAACTGAAATCCCGTTACCAAAGAGTAGAGAGTATAATGCCAATGAAATTACCGTCAATCTGTCGCGAGCAATCAATGAAATGATTACATTCTCTGTGGAAATTCGACAAATAAGTTGAGCTCGTAATTATTGTCGATCAAATATTTGTCATGGAACCTTCCTGTTTGCTGATTAAGTAATTCAATGTTACATGAGGCACATAATTATATTAGTCTGATGCTGTCGGTGAACAAAATGCGAAACAACTGCTGGTTTTCTTGAATTCATCTATGTTTGGTTCCAATGTACCTAACTGTACCAACCCATTTTATTAGGTAAGAAAAAAAAAAAATTGACATTACTTAATGATATTTCAACCAATATCTTGTTAGTGATTTATTAAACTTAGTATAATTACATGCCGAAGACACTCACGATCGTGGTCGGAACCTCGATATCCATACTCGCTATTTCTACATGGATGGCGGTGCGAACACGTCGGTTTAGACGCACCTTTTTTTTTCGCGGTGAAAATCCTCATGGACTTCCTCTATCGTGGGGGTGACAGAAGGGCATGCCGTACTCTTACCGGCTAAAACCACCACGGCGTTCCACCTCTACCTAGGGCCGGGGGTGCGGGATTCGCATAAGCATTCACCGCTCCCCCAACAGGCCTCGACCCGCTGTTCCTCAGCGGGTCCCACCTCCCCGTGCGCCCATTCCTATAATGGCCGCACCCACTCTTGAGTGGCACGCGTGGAACACTACAGCGCCAACTCGGGCCTGTCTGGTCGGACGACGGACGCCCCTAGTCCGCCGACCGCAGGCCACCTCTCATGGAGGTCGCAGATCGTTTTGCGCCCTTCTCGGGCGCCCGAAAACTTAGTTGCTCAGTCCTGTGTTTGTGCTGTACTCTACCTACCTCAGATGAACATGTTTTCTCTTGATAGTGACAGTGACGATGAATTTACGTTAGCAAGCGGAAAATGGGGCACAATTTTCCACTTGCTGACATGAATTCTTGCGTATGATTTCATGCCTTATCGGCATAAAATCATACGCAAGATGCAAAAGCGATTACTAAAGGTACTGTCACGAGACAGTACCTTTGTCTAGTCTACATTAAACACACAGCTTTCCTACAAATGTATCGTCAGTGAAAGTCGATTTTTGTCGAATCCCTCGTAAGTCGATTGATCAGAATGGAATCGTATTATTCTCGAACTGAGTGGGTACTTTCTAGGATGTCAGCTGTAATATACTACAGACTTCTGCTTACGACTTTATGTTTGAGCACGGTATCGCATTGTGTTCCTTGCATATGCGAGTGTTGAGAAAGTATAGTTGTATAGAAACATCGTAGTAGGTACTTTCTCATTAACCGACTTCATTTTATGATGTTACTAGCTGCGCCCCGCGGTTATACCCGCATAAGTCTCGATCCCATGGGAATATCGGGATAAAAAGTATCCTATATCCTTTCCCGGTACTCAAACTATCTCTATAACAAATTTCATTTAAATCGGTTTAGCGGTTTAGGCGTGAAAAGGTAACATACAGACAGACAGACAGAGTTACTTTCGAATTTATAATATTAGTATGGACTAGCTGATTCAGCCAACTTTGTACCGCCTCAAAATCAGTAACAACGAATGTATGAGAGAATTATTTATCTTCATTATTTTTTTTTGTGAAGTTTTCGCATGTTTACTTATACTTAGTTATTCTGCTATTCGGGGAGGAGACAAATTCAACAAATCAAAGATCATTAAAATCGGTCCAGCCTCTCTTGTTTTATTTATATAGATTATTGATTTGTCTATTTTTTTTAACTAATCTAATTGGCGAACAGCCGCTTTATACTAATGTAAAATAAATAAATTGATATTTATTTTTTACTAAGATACACTGATGGCTTCGTAAACAAAACTATCTTGGCATCAAATTCACCTTTGGTAGTTGGTCGTCCGTCTTTATCACGCCTGGATATCAAATTCATCGAAATAAAAATCACTTTGCTATCCAAAGCACACTAAGCTGATCACTGTTAATAACTACATATCTTAGTAATAGTCTAAATATTAACACATTGTGGTAATCAACGATATCTCCAAATTAGCAACAGTAACAGAGCAGATAATACTATTATATGGAGCTGCAGTCCCAACTAATTAATCAATCACTGATCACGGCATTGCTACACATGATGTTAACACTTAAGGGGTACTTACACGGTTGGCCGCCTCAGCAATGCGGCCATGCGTCGACTATGCCCCGCTGGGTCAAAGCCGACAGAATCGTATTAATTCTCGACCGAACTAGCTTTGAGACATTGGCAATATATGTATTGTTGGTGCAAGGTTTCCTGTGCTTATTAACACTGTGAGTACCAGGATTAGTTTTTGTTAATTACTAGCTTAAATGTGATGTAGCAGCTAAGAAATTGTGTACATGCGTTCGGTTATTATTATAGCTACTACGATAGTGCAGCATTGTACTGACATAACACGCGTAGCAGCGAGGTAGCGAATGCAGCAGCGACGTAGCGCACCTAGCAGCGACGTATTGCACGTAGCAGCGACGTGGTAGCGCATGTACACGTAGCGCACGTAGCAGTGATGAGGTAGTGCACGTAGCAAAAAAGTAGCGGACATAGCAGCGACGTAGCAGCGACGCGGCAGCGCGCGTAGCAGTGACATAGCGCACATAGCAGCGACGTAGCACACGTAGCAGCGACGTAGCGCCCGTAGCAGCAACCAAGCGCACGTAGCAGCGATGTAGCGCACGCAGCAGCGACGTAGCGAACGTAGCAGCAACGCAGCATACGTAGCAGCGACGTAGCTCGTCGTGTAAGTTTCGTACTAATTTACGTATAGTTAAATTTTAATTTAGGTTGTTATTTTTTCAGACGAAACCATAAAACATCGGTAACTGCTGGTGGCAATTCATATGACAGTCGCATAAATATATATTAAGATATTTCAAAATACCAATAGTAAGTTTTATAAAATCTCAAACAGAATGAGACTCCACACCATTTATCTAGTAAATAAATAAATAAATTACACACGGTTCAAGCCAGAACTCCTAGTTGATTCTCAACACCAGAAACTGCAATGTATTGTACCGTTTAAATTGTTCAAACCAGGCATCTGCTCGACGCAGAATACAGTATATACACATCTATATATACATATACACATATGTACGACTACATGGCCTGAGAGACATTCTCGTCTCTTCGTGTCAAACTGAAGTGATATAAAGAGCTTTACACGCCTTCCAAATGTATTTACATACTCGATTCAATCTAAATAACAGGAGACGTATGCATGCTCTCTTTGTTTGCCGGAATAGGTTGAAGGTAAGCTGAGACGCACGATTTTGGATATGTTGTTCGGGAGCTATTGAAAGACTGGTGGAGCTTTTGTTTTGAGTAGGAATTTCAAGAGTAGTAAGATAATAGAGGCATTGAGTGATGGTGTTTTCCAAAGTATTAATTGCCCTCTGCAATAAAGCAAGGTCCTCCAGACCAAATTTCGACCATATTGACAAATCTCAGCGGAAACCAGCCTTCGGAGCGGGAAACTTTATAGTGCACTAGTGTATGCGCAGACACTGTGCACTCTCATTCTCCGATGGGATGGCAATCCGCCACGACCGGAGAGAGGGCACAGAGTCAACGGCTTAATGTGCTTTCTGAACCACGGGAGTATCACACCACCAAATTTTCCACATTCCGGGCTGTTACTGAGAAATTCCCAATGAAAAAAGCCAATAACACTTTACCCGATACGAGAATCGAACCCAGGACCCCATGCTAAGCAGACGCGGTTACGAATACGAGACCAATGGGGCAGCCCAATTACAGCCGCGGCGACTGCGGCTGTTATATCTACGCTTGCCGCGGTCAGTTCGTGGATGGGTGCCCATCCGTTACATATCGAGCCCCCGGTGTCTTGGAGAGCACATGAACTTATGGAGACTCATGCCCTTTTGAATGTTAAGGTTAAAAGTACTGCTATTCGTACGTTCTGAGGAATCTTAAGATATTCTATTAAACCACCTCGTAAGTGCATCCATGTAAGTGATGGCGCAGAATTGTTTACAGCGAGCATTTTTCTCTATCACTCCCGACTAGACGGTCCGTCTTTGTTTTATACTACACTAAAGACCCGACCCTGCTTCGCTCGGTTTTAAAATTACGACTTGACAAAACATCGAGATTTGTTAGATTAATATTAATCTATTCCACATGAACCTTCTGGAATCAATCTGCCAAGCCTTTTCCCAACTATGTTGGGAACAGCTTCCAGTCTAACCGGACACAGCTGAATAAGTGAATACCAGTATTTTACAAACATAGAGCGACTGCCTATACAGGATGTTACAGAAAGGATATATCAATACAAACGGGTTGAAGAGTGTATCTGGTCTAGAATCTCTGTACAAAATTTCAGCTCAAAAGCATTAACTTTGAAAATGCCTAATATTTTTTTATTTCGACATCACGGCGCTGCACTGGCGCGCGGCGGCGTGATGTGCGTGTACTAGGCGCACAGACACTACAGATAATGGATAATGACCCTCGTAGTGCGGTGACACGTTTGTTATGATTTCAATTTAATAAACTATCGAAATAAAAAAATATTAAGCATTTTCAAAGTTATTGTTTTTGAGCTGAAATTTTGTACAGAGATTCTAGACCAGATACACTCTTCAACCCGTTTGTATTGATATACCCTTTCCGTAACACCCTGTATAAACTCCACAACTCAGTTACTGGGTAACGCTATACCTTTGTTAAGACTACGAATGACAGCCGGGACCAACGGCTTGGCGTGCTTTCCGAGCCACGGCGGGGTCTTGACGTATAATGGGTTGTCACTCATCCACGAACCAACCTCAGCAAGCTTGATAGATCCGTGTGACTGGCTGTTTAGCCACGAACCCCTCATTCCGGATTCAATTTTCAAAATTATAGTGGAAACTGCTCCAAAATCCGTAATAGCTTAGAAGAACAACGCGGTCACACAGACGCGAAAAGTCGTCTTTTATAATATGTACTAGTTGCCCGGCGTGACTTCGTTCGCGTGGTGTCCTACCTCTGACCCTACCCTACCCCTACCCCTACCTTACACGAAAAATAGTTAAAAAAAAAGTATTTTACGTCCTATTCTCAGACCTACTGAATATACGAGAATACACAAAATTTCATAAGAATCGGTCAAGCCGTTTCGAAAGAGTTTTGTTACAAACACTGTGACGCGAGAATTTTATATATAAGACAGATATTGATACCTACTCCCGAGGGTGTATACATTTATGGACGTACGATTTCACGGTCGGACGCCTCGCATGTGAGACAGTCTCGACGAGCCGGCCGCCAGCCGGATCAAGCCGGATGGAATGATTTCGTCTTACGCATGGCCGGATACCGATCTGCATCGTATAGTCGCCGGCAATTCGGAAACCAGTGTGCATTGTTCTCGAGTTAACGAATTAGCCGACGATAGAGAGTTCTTCGATTGGTTGTGATTAGTGGAGTACAGGAAAAGAGAATATGAAATCGGCTTTTTGAAAACCAGCCCGGATTTTTGAAGTGAAAACTTCTTAAAACGCGTTGGGCATTTTTGAGATGGTAAAAAAATCATTGAATTCGCGCTACTGTTACCGTAACCGACACCACTTCGGATGTGTTCGGCTGTCCTCAGGATATACTCGGTTATAATGTATTTCCGATATGTCAGTGAGTGAGTGCAAAGTATTATGTTTGTGTTTTGTTTATACGACGATTAAAAAAATACACACGTAATTGTTCAAGTTTTCACTTCTGTCGGCACGCCTGGAGTGCCACTTTTTTTTAAATGCTATAATATCTGCTTTTATAGCAGATTTTGATGAAATTATTTTGTAACGCCAGGGAAATAAATTGTTGAGCTATTTGATTACCAACTTAAATTGCCATACAACGTGCAACGTGGTAATGCCGCCTGTCTCTTGGGTACATTACGAGTACCAGCCGACAGCGATGCGGAGGCATATTTCGACACCATATTTTTGTTCTGTTTGTCTCTGCATCACCCAAAGGTTGACTGGCAGAAAATGCCTATGGCATTAAGTCCGCCTCTGTACATTGATATGCTTGAAGTATTAAATAAATAAATAAACATTTTAGTTTGTTAATAGTTTTAGTTAGGTTAGGTTATTATATTTTTATTTTAAGAGATTGTTAGTTTATTGTCATACGAAAGTCAGACAACCAGTCTTTCCAAGGGGTTTCGTATTACCCAGTAACTGGGTTGTGAAGGTTAGATAGGCAGTCGCTCCATGTAAAATACTGGTACTCAGCTGCATCCGGTTAGACTGGAAGCCGACCCCAACATAGTTGGGAAAAGCAAGTGGCATCTACCAACCCGCACTGGGCCTGCGTTGTGGATTACTACGACCCGCTCCCTCTCACAGAGAGGAGGCTTGTATCCCAGCAGTGGGAATATTATAGGCTGATTATGCTTATGCTACGCGTTCTTCCCATTGGGGTAGGCAGTCACTACAGGACGCCACCTGCTACGATCCTTATATACTCCTGTTGCCTAGTTTATGTTCATACATTTTACCTCCCAATCAAAACGAAAACTTGTAGGAGAGTTTAGAACACCTAAACATTGTTTTTTTTTATCGGTGGGTTTAGTAACATGTTTTTGGTAACGTATAATAAAAAATAAAATGTTGAAACTAGAGCGACGTGTATCGAATATTAAAAAACAAAAAAAGAAAATCGCGATGGAAGTCAAAAGAGATATTAAAATACCAATTTGCGGGTTTTGTTTTAGCTACCACGTTTTTATCCTGCGTTATTTTTCGTGAAAAACTAGATATTTAGTTTTTCGAAAAATGTGGGATATCAGAAATATGGGATGTATACTAAATTCAGGTTTAGTTTGAAAGATATTTATTCCCAAAAAAGACACAGACACATCAAATCCATTAATTTATTATGGATTTGACCAATTTTGATACCAATCGACTCTATGAGAACAATGCTTAAAATAAATTATATAAAGTTCGTCACAGACGTCACGCTAGCAATTTTGATACACCCATCCAATGCATTTAGCTTGGGAAGGGTGTTATTTGTTATTAAATATGCAGGTAATTGAGAACTGAACATTCACTAGTGAAGATATGGTACGTTAGTACGTATCCTAAGTTTGTCTTGTGCATCTTGGACAGACAACCACCCTACCAACCTCGCTAACTAGATAC
The DNA here is from genome assembly GCA_947508005.1 of Amphipoea lucens. Taxonomy (NCBI): domain Eukaryota; kingdom Metazoa; phylum Arthropoda; class Insecta; order Lepidoptera; family Noctuidae; genus Amphipoea; species Amphipoea lucens. The sequence continues at coordinate 8,147,117 of OX382371.1, forward strand.
TTTATTTTAGTACCACGGACATAAGCTATTCTTCCAAATGAATTTATCTTTAAAGTATGTAACTTAAAGAAGCAACAAGAATAATATGGTCTATGATTTCGTAATCATGATTTAAAAGAGTGTCTATGAAATTTCTTGCCCGTTCTTCTCCATTGAGATCTTCGTTTTGGAACGAGCAACTTATAGATTAACTCTCCGACTCCTTGGCAATTCAATAGTGCCTGTAGATGATTTAATTGATATAAATGAAAGCATTAATTTATATAAACCATTTACACGCATTTTTGGCAGATCTCAAGAACAATCTGATTCTTAAACCTGTGAAGTAGTCTTAGTTGTGATTCCCAAGACTCCAGAATGAGCATATTCAATTATATGATTTGATATCAAGGATACCTTGTATAGTCCATACTGATAGTGACAGACGATGATGAAAACAATAGCACTTTCCTAATTGATAGATTTAAGGTGGTAAAATAAATAAATACAAAAACAAATACTTCTACTCACCTACCTAAATCAACAGTCAGAACCTAGATAAAGTGGAGAAGACAGAGATTAAAACAGAAGAAGAACTAGCATGGGATCCATTTGGTTCAGGGGATCGGACCAGAATAAATCGTCAAAATGTAGGAGTGTTATCCGAACCGTTTTTCATTCCACATGTTCCCATCACTCCCTAAGCCCCAACAAAAAATAAAACCACGATATGAATGCTGCGTTTACATCCATTCACTGCTAACTCCATTTAAAGTCAATATATGTTTCATATACTGGAGCACGTTCGTGGCCCAGTACAGGCAATCATGGCTTGTTTAGGTGAGATTGGCAACAATGTCCCTTCTAATCAATGCGTAGTGTGCCCTCGGGAAATACGCCGCGTACTGCACTACGACGTGATCGTTTCATACAAATACTGAATAATACACTGACTTTGGTTTAGACTGTGTGTTTTGGCGTATGTGTAGGTGCATTGAGGTTTAGTCGCTGTTAATCTTGTTCATTAAGTGATTGGTTTGTTGCTATGAAAGGTTTTGATGGATTCGGTGGTATTATAAAGGTATCTATGAGGAACAGGGTGTAAAGTTCACATATCACAGTTCCTTAGAAAAGGAAGTATCTTCAGACCAGACAGGTTTCGTGTCTGGCGGTTACGGTTTTACGGCTTTAAATTAGAGCGGTGGGTGGGTGGATTTAAGGCGTAACAATTTTAAGCCCTAGAGAATGTTTTATTTTTTTAATGTTATATAACGTTACATACGTGCAATCTAAGATCTGCTTGTTTTAATACTGGCAGGGTTAACTAGTCAATTTTCATTTCTTCAAAAGAAAAACTGATAAGTAAATGTAAAACTGAGAATCACTTAAAAGTGTTCACACCGTATACAATTTTGTATGAACTAGAAACTGGAAGTCTGCATAAATCATGTGCGAGACAAAAATATAAAACAGTGTAGTTTCTTGCCTCTGCTGCGATTCCAAGCATCAAGGCTCCCGCAGACAGGCGCCACGCGAAGGTAAGACGCGATTCTTGTAGAAAAATTACCATGAAGTTTTCATAGAAGGTGGTCTACTGCGGGAACCTTTACTTGGCAGTAATTTTATTGCAATCTTAGTTGTGAAAGTACCACCTTTAGCAAGTTTAACAAAGTGTTTTCAAGCTGATGGAAGGTTTCACTTAGATGTTGTTGTATAAAGTTCTAGGATGAGTTGTTAAACTGTTCTTTGGCTACTTTTAAGAAGACTATATAAGAAGCTTCATAGTTAGGAAATTTTTTAAAGCTATTGTATATCACATCTATATATAAATGATAAATTGAATAAATACTGGTATACAGATTCACCCGGTTAGACTAGAAGTCGACTCCAATATAGTTGGGAAAAGGCTAGGCAGATGATGACATATAAATTGAAGTCGGTTTTCGTTAATGCCTTGTTTTTCTAAAATACGCAACAGATTTAGATGCGGTTTTTACCACCATTTAGAGATTTTTTTTCGGAAGGTTTATGTAAGAAATGTATAATTAAACATACACATAATGAATAAATTTAGATGTTTTGTCAAGTGGTAAAAACCGTGTAAAGCAGGCGGGTCGCTAGTAAAAATATTAATAAAACAGGCGAGTTTCTTGTCTCCACTGCGATTCCCAGCGCCAGTTGTAAAAACTCAAAAAAACACTTCGCATTCATTTTTATTGAAATCATAGTTGTGAAAGTATCGGTAGTTGAGGGGGCTTGTGGCTAAGTAATAACAGCCGCACGGGTCGATCGATCAGGTTAAGCTACGCTTGTCGCGGTTGGTCCGTGTATGGGTGACCCTCTTTACATAAATCAAAACCCCTCCGGGTCATTTGTGGATCTTTGACAGTCGTCACGGTTCGTCAGAAGTCCGAAAGTCAAGTCTGATAACCAGTCTTACCAAGGGGTATCGTATTACCCAGTAACTGGGTTGTTGAGGTCAGATAGACAGTCGCTCTATGTGACTGGTATTCAGCTGCATCTGGTTAGACTGGAAGCCGACCCCAACATAGTTGGGAAAGGGCTAGGCAGATGATTAGTTGTGAAAGTGTCACCTTTAGCAATTTCACAGAGTGTTTTATAGTTAATGGAAGTTTTCAGTTAGATGTTCTGAAACGAGTTGCAAAACTGCTCTTTAGCTACTTTAAGGAAGATTATCTAAGAAGGCAATAGGTTCGCCTTATTAAATGGGACTTAAACATTCCATGCGAACCGTGGGTACACTTTAGGTACACCTCTGCTTACCCCTTTAGAGAAACAGGCGTGATGTTTATGTGTTATAAGCTAGTTAGGAAAATATTCGAAGCTAAGCTGTTTCCAGATTACAGGGTTTATTTATGAAAGTTGCAAAAAGTTAAGTAGTGATTGGCGACTGTTTAAAGGTATGATTCCGATCTCGGTAGAACGCAGCAGTGCTGCCGCAGCTCTACTAGTCCCCATATATTCTCTATAGGTTTATATGGAGACCAGTACTGCTGCGACAGCACTGCTGCGCGCTGTCGAGATCGGAATCATACCTTAACCGTACCTTTAGACGTTTAAACGTCTCTTTACTTTTTAGCAGTATTTATATAAAAGAAGTAAATATTTACAAAGCGGAGACGACTGGGGTCACGCTAAGACTTCTGGGGTCTTTTTGCTTAATCGTGCGACTTTTTCTTGGCCTAAAACTTCGCCACTTCCGCAGCGTTATCGGTGGCAGCGCAGAGGTCACTTTGGCTGCATGTTTTGGGATACAAAGGGAAGGATACGAGGTGGAGCATAGTGTATGACACAGCTCCACATCCAAACGTTGCTGCCGTTCCGTCAAGATAGCCCGTTTACGAGGTTCGACTTACATCTTCCCACTTGGGTTCGGAGACGGTTCAGGGACTACTGTGAGACTGATCCACAACTACAAACAACAAACCAACAACAAAATAAAACAGATTTAATAACTTTCTGTGACTCCGGGAGCAATCCACATTGTAAGGAAATTTTGCTACTGACATTTCCTGAATAATTCAAAGACATTTGACAAGTACCCGGTTTTCGTGCAATTGTGACTTGCGAGATGCAAACGTATTCAATGCGTCTGTCAGGTATTTTTATAGTTTGACTCGTGTAAGTTGACGACTTTTTGCGAGTCTCAAGCGTTTTAAGTACGTGTCAAAGATTATTTGGCCAGGTATCACTGCAAATAAAGTTATTGCCTGTATACTTTACAGTGTAGGTATTACAATCGTTAAATAACTTCAGTTACAAATTGACGATGGTAGGTAGGCTACGTTGAATGCCGAATAGTTAATTTAAAACTATAATTTTTAAATAACATTCTTCATTTATTATTTATTTATTTAGAAAAAGAAACTTACAGCTAAACAAACAAAAAAAAAAGGAAACAATAGTCGACAGAAAGCCAATCACAAGTCTTCGCGCTTAGAAATTTAATCTCGCACATAACTCTGATTCATTCGTGCTTACTTTCACACACTCTCACATTTACATTCACAAACCCTCACTCTCACTCATACACAAGTATGCCTGCGTCCGTGCTGCATGTTTAGCGTTAATGCTCTCTTTTTATTAATACTAGCTGCTGCCCGCGACGTCGTCTGCGTGAAGGCTCTATAGTACCAAAAATACCTAAGATGCCAGTGTCGCTATAGCATTATAAGTAAACAACTTTTAAAATAGCATTAAAATATAAGTTTTTTTTGCAAGCGAAGCAAGTGAAGAGAGTTATATGGGAATCCTGCCGAGTTCAGTCATAAGATGTGACTGAAGGAAATAGAGAAAATAATTCAGGAATACATTCCAGTACACAAAAGAGTAAAAATACGTACAAAGTATCATACCTTATCATACCTTACAACACTTCCCTATAAACTACGTTGGTAGTTAGGCTGCCAGGTGCCAAAATGTATAGAGAGTCAGGACTGGTGACGCGGGAGCAAGCAACGTACAGTTGCCCGTGTGAGAAGCAACTCGTCCTGAGGTCGACACCCACTGCCCTCAGTGTCTGCCCCTGCGACTTATTGATGGTTATCGCGAAGCAAACACTCACGGGGAACTGTACGCGCTTGAACTGGAATGGGAAGTTATGAGGTATGAGGGGAATGCGTGGTATAAATACTGCCTCGCCGACGCCACAACCCGTAAGAATTTTCGAAGAATTTTTTTTTTCGATTTTTTTGGTGTCTGTGGAGCGAGATGACTTCAAGGCGGGTCCCGTTACACAACTTCGGAGGAGATAGGTTCCGAAGAAGCATAATCGGGACACCGACCTTCAGCTTGATGGTATGCGCTGGAAGTCCACTTGCTGACAGGGAGTTCAGAAATTCCACGGGATAATGTGTGGCGTCATCTTGCTCGACAACAGTGTTTATCGAGGTGTAGACCACTTCATTCCCCTCAATTTCCGAGAGAATGCATTCGTTACTTGCTGCAGCCTGATCATTTTTGGGCGTCAAAATGACCCGCTCACACACCCAAGAATTCTGCTGATGCGGTATACGACTAATGTCCCCGTACACACAGCGAATGAGTTCTTCTAAGCTGGATACCACTCTACCGAGAGAGTCTGGAAGCACCACCTCTTTTGGTAGAGTGCCTTCGCCAAGACTTAGAAGGACATCGGAGAATTCTTGAGCACGTGCATTGCCGCCGACCCGAGCTCTCATATTAATGGTCAAGCGCGGCGTACGAACTCGTGACCACAACAATGCATTCACCTCGTCAGCCCTCGATCGTGTCACCACGGGAAGCGTTTGCCGGAAATCGCCACTGAACAGAACTGTGACACCACCCATCAAATGTTCGTTCCTGCGGATGTTCTGCAGGGTTCTGTCCACGGCCTCAACTGCCTTCCTATTGGCCATCGTACACTCATCCCATACGATCAGAAAGCAATCCTTGAGCACGTGTCCCTTATCGCTGTTACGTGACACACCACAAACAGGCGTTTCGGCGCTCTCTAAATCGATGGGAATTTTAAATATGGCATGTGCTGTCTTGCCACCCGGAAGCAGTGTGGCAGCGATTCCCGACGACGCTACAGCAATAGCAATTTTGCCTCGCCTCCTGACCTCTGCAAGTATGTCAGTGGTAACAAATGTTTTTCCTGTTCCACCAGGAGCATCCAAGAAAAATCATTTTACCCTGGTTATGCCCAACGCTTTCAAGGACGGTGTCATAAATTTGTTTTTACTCTGAAGAGAACAAAGCGACAGGGTCATTTCGTACGGTGGTCATTTCGCCCGGATCGTAATTTGTCTCAGCGTTATACTCCCGATTTCCACGATCTTGATGCACCCATATTCGATCAGTGGATTGCCGCCGATAGAAATGACCACATCTTGAAGTGAACTGAGACAGGTGTTCAGCACGCGTTCATCAGTTACTTCGACTTCGTCTCCAGTAGGAACACCGCGTTTTTTTTTAATTGTCTAATTCTTTAATTTTGAGGGTTTTGTTGGAACTCGAATTTATCAAAACGAACTATACGATACAACTTTTATGAAGAAAATGAACATTGCCATCTATGAATTTTAAGAATAACTAACTACTAACCTCGCCAACATGATCAAATTTAAATTATTAATTTCCAAAAAGTGTCAACATGTAACTTGATTTGATTTTAATGAAATCTCATAGATGGCGGGCGCTGCTTCAAAATTTTCTTTATACTACTAACATTCATTAAACTATGTTTCTCGTCCCAAATTACTTAAATGGCGTAGTTTTCATAGTGTAAAGCTAGATAATAGCATGGCTTACTGAAAAACAACATTTAAATATGCGTCGTTAGATTACACGCTGTCACAGAATGCGTAAGAAAAATAAAGATTCACAGCTCCTCCCCCGTAGGTGATAGCGTGATAATATGTAGCCTATATGTTGACCCGACCTCTTAGTAATACTCATGCAAAATTTGAAGTAAATCCATGCAGTAGTTTTTGAGTTTATCCCGGACATACAGACAAACAGACAAACAGACAAAAATTCTAAAAACTATATTTTTGGCTTCGATATCGATTGTAGATCACGCCCCAAGTATTCTTTTAAAAAAATATTCAATGTACAGTTTTGACTTTCCTACGATTTTATTATATGTATATAGATTATTATTATTTCCATTACCTACATATCCTAACCACTGTTACAATTATGATTTTTTACCTCTAGCGGCAAACTATTGGGTATCGAAATATAAAGAAACAACAAACTATCTCAAACACTGTATATTTAGAAAAATAAATCAGCTCAACATAACCACTCTCGGTAGCCGTTACGGGTCTACCGCAATAACAGGTGGAACCTTAAGAACTAATTTACCTTGTTATTTATAAATTAGGTAGGTGACTATAGTTAAAGTCTATTATTGCCAGCCAGCTAAAATTTCAGCAGAAAGAGCTATGGTCGTGGGGAGTTGGAGATAAAACCAGTACTGTTCCGTTTAAAAGTTTAGATTAAATATTATACATTTCAATGTTAAGGTAAAAGTAACCCTCTAGTTATTATGAATGTTATTACGTTATTAATATTATAAATGTGAAAATGAGTTTGTTTATTTGTTACGCTTTCGCGCTAGAACGGCTGAACAGATTTGAATGAAATTTGGCACATATGGAGACCATGACCTAGGTTAGGACATAGGATACTTTTTATACCGATATTCCCACAGGATTTTCGACTTATGCGGGTGAAACCGCGGGGCGCAGCTAGTTTTTTATAATACAAGTAAAAGATACTTATTTATGTTATGGAAGTGCGGAGCCTCCTAACACAGGCTTATCTGTTTAAAAGAAGGCCTACAGTTGTTGAGGTTTAATTGTTAAAATAATATACCATTTTCATTTTCAAAACTGGTGATAAAGACTTATCTACACATCTTGTCAAGTGACTCGAACAATCTAAACAGCTAAGCCACCCATCTTGGTCGTCTAATCTTCTCTCCTAAAGATCACTGACTTGCAAATCGGCCTTAAAGCCTCATTCACACTATCGAAGTTAAAGCCATGTTAATATAAAGCAGAGACTTCGTTAACAGACTAAGACGAGGTTTACTGTCGCAAGATGCATGCGGTAGCGGCAAATACACTGCGTGGCTGCAAGCGCAGCTGCATGGCGGCAAACATGGCTGCGAGGCGGCTTTCAGTCTCATTCCTTGTGCAAATCTAGTTTAACGTCTTGTTAAAAGGGTTTCGTGCACTTAGGCAGAGCTGAGCTGAAATGTTTGTAGTCGAAGTATGCTTTACCGATGTTGGATCGGATTCTTAGACTGTTTACTTTGACGTATACCTACATTACCTTCCTGTATATAAAACAAACGGGTTGAAGAAACCGCAGTTTCTATAAATTACTGAAAACTGAAAATTTGTCTGTAATTAAATAAGTATCGTAACCGCAACTTTGTTGTTCAAACTGTCTTCTGTTTAAACTTAGGGATTCGAAAGCCAGAATATTAAATTAATTCTCTAAAAGTTGTTAAAATCGCTGTGACAGGCAGTCATTAATAGACGTTTAGTAACCAATTAAAATGATATTTTTTTTTATTTTTTTTTTTATTTATCCATTTATTTCAGGCATCAAGGCTCATAGAAAACACATAAAATACAATATTAATATAACTTAAAAATACTATAAATAAATACATCATTATAATTACACTAAGAAACTAACTAGACACGAAGTGACGGCGTCGTGTTTCGCTGACTGGTGTCATGTAGCCGGCCACGAAACCGGCGGTACACAACACCCTTCGGCCAGAACTCTTCTTTGAGGAACTTCTCGAGATGGTGTGTCGGAACACGCACCACGAACGACTTGAAGTTCGTATTGTGACGCGACTCCAACTTCTAATGTGTGTGTGTGTGTGTGTGTTGTAATAAAGAGTGTTTTATTCTATTCTATGTACCTGCTTAAACGGATCCCGAAGGAACCTGTAATTGGCGACTATACAGGGTGTCCTTGGAAGTTTGGGTCAAATTGAATAGGGGCGTGGGCAAGGTCATTTCCAAACTTTTTAACCCTGAGAATGTCGGTGAATTTTTTTTACGGTACGGTAGTTTTTTTAATGATTTTATTCTTTTAGCACTATGTGGAGAGATTGTAAAAAAAAACAAAAATTGGTCATAACTTTTGAACCGTAAAAAAATTCACAGACATTCTCAGGGTTAAAAAGTTTGGAAATGACCTTGCGCACGCCCCTGTCCGATTTGATCCATACTTTCAGGGACACCCTGTATAAGTCCGAGGCTATTGTTACCTATAGTACTTAAGTAATATTATACACAGAAACTGTTGGTGTAAATAAAATAAAAAAAAGGATATAAAAAACCTTTAAGGTCTGATGTACATCATTCCTTATTACGTCATTTGAGTCGCCGGCAAGTAACTTGCATCGTGTAAATGAGGCTAAAAATTGTTGCAGCTTTATAGAAACTGTTAGGTGGTATAACACTACCACTCATTATTTTAGTGTAGCAACAGTGCCGTCATTTCCTCTGGAATGGCTGCCATACTCGCTTGTAATAAAAGTAGACTTTTACTTACCTACCGGCGGACTTCATAATTTTCTGACTGATCTCCCCGAAGACGTCCTATCTACAGCCACTCCTCGTGGTGTCTTATGTGAACGACCACGTTACAGCAATAAAAAGGGACATTTGCCGATTTTTGCATAATAAAATCCGCCCCAAATGAAGTTACTTTATTTTTCCCCCATTGCATAGTGGTATGGCGAAAAATGTGCCATAAGCGCCATCAATAAACACGTAACAATGTTTTAGTAGGTGCTAATAATTGTCGAGCACTTATGTACAGTCAACAAAAGAGATAAATATGCAGGATCGTCGGATATAGTTGAAGTTTAGTAAGACACCGATGGATGTTGTCGACTGTAATTTGATAAATGAGCTGTGTTTTCTATTAATAAAATAAAATTTTACTCGAGAACATCCATCCGCCGATCCTGCATACTTATCTCTTTTGTTGACTGTACGTACATAAAGTAAGTGTATACGAGAACATTTCCATTTTGGCAAATTGTCTGCTACTTGTCGTCTGTCGTTATATTTATTTGATGTCATTGTTATGTCCTCATCTCCTAGCGTTATTCTAAATAGTAGGTGTTATTATATTCAGCTTTTATAGGGTTGTACGAAACTTCAAGCTGAATAAAATGTAGGTAGAAACCTTTTTAGAAACACCTTTCAATGTACTAAAAAGTATATTTTCTTAAAAGCTTGAGGCGTGAACGTCCTTCTTTAAGATAAGCTAGTTATCGTAAGTTTCATTTTATACTTTTTAGCATTAGAATTTATTTAAAAAGTTGTTCTATCACCTTCACTTGAAAGGTACTTGAAAAAAAATCAACGAACCCAATCACGGTTTTATATAAGTCATGGGGTGAACCCTGTAATCCTGGGTATAGAATTTGATTTTAATTTTGTTTGTTTACGAAACAGAACATCTTTAGATTTTGAGGTACTCGTAGATTCTGTACCAGATTCGTGCTATTGTCTTTTTGTTTCGACTGTATCCACGGGTAGCTTAAAACAATAGATGTTTTTTTTAATTTTGACAGTGGGTCCAGTTGACCAATAAAAATATAGAAAATTATTGCTTTGGTCAACTGGACCCGCGGGTCCAGTTCGAGTGGGTCCAGTTGACCAAAGACTCACATTTCAATTTTGTAGGATAAGAGGAAGTGGTTTTAATTCAGCATGCATGATTTCACTAATACATACTAAGTTACTAAATAATAAAAAATAAAATAAGTTTATTGACGCACGATACCTTATTAGTTATTACCAATACATTTCACATAGGTACATTGGATTTTGGTAAAAGGCTGCACAAATAGTGAATAACCCTGCCTCCTAAAATAGAGGAACCCTGGGACCTGGAAGTCAGTGTTTTACTGTAACTTCGTGTACAAAAGAAACCTTTATTTATGTGTGTTAATAAATGATGAACTAATTAACTTATTGACAAGGGAAGTTAAATAAATACTTGTAAAAAAGTAAAGAACAAGGTGTTACGAAAGTTACATGTCCATGTTTATTGCGGACCTCATGTGCATGTTTTGGAATTCCACGACTATTTTCAGAGTCAAACGATGTTCCGTACGTTTAAGGGTAAGGACACATTGATCGACGCCGTTCGACGGTTTGTCCATACAAAAAGAGAGCAAAGTATGGAACATGTACGCATCCTTTCGCATCGACGGCGACGAACGCGCTCCGGCGGCAATCGACGGCGTTCGACGGTTTGTCCATACAAAAAGTATAAAAAGAGAGCATGTGTGCTCCTTTTCAATCGGCAAAGTGCGAAAGGCCGTCGATCAATGTGTCCCGACCCTTATACGGAAAATACCTCTCACCACGTTTTACAAAGCCTTTTTTAATTAACTGACAAAACTTCACAGACTATTTATTATTAGCTAGGGAGAGCTCCTAGAGCTCTCCCTAGCTAATAACAGAAAAAAAAACGATTTCCTAAAATTCTAATTTCAAATGAACAACTCATCACGGGATCAACCTCCACGTGTCGCCTGTAGTTACTCTAAATTAATTATGATTTTAGATTTTATTTTTTTTGCTATTAAATGCCTGTTTCCTCTACGGCTGTGAAGGTTCTAGTTAATTAAAATGGCTTTTTATAATTAAAAAATGTGGCAAATACTCGTATAACTTTAAAAAAATTTAGATGTTTTTTTCAGCCTGTAATTAAGGTAAATATAGAACAGTCCGTATATCAACAATCCGCCCTCTTCGGGCAGACCGTCCGAGTACCTTTTACTATATAAATAGGTTTCACCTAATCAAATAAATTAATTTTTGATTGGGTAGGTTTAATTTAATTAGCAACTATTTACTAAGTTACATGCAGCGTTAATTTCTTATGAACGGTACGTTTAAAATCACTCACGAAATGAGGTACCTGCTACCTATAATTATAAGTAAATATCTATTGTGTAAATATAATTACCAATCATACCAAGCAAGGGGTATCGTATTACCCAGTGACTGGGTTGTGGAGGTCAGATAGGCAGTCACTCCATGTAAAATGTATGTGTAATGTCTTACAGGATGCAGCTGAGTACATACTCAGCTGCATCCTGTAAGACTGGAAGCCGACCTCAACATAGTTGGGAAAAGGCTAGGTAGACGATGACCTATTTTAATATGACATAGTATATCGTATGCTGTTTTCTATAATAAGTTTATTTTTATTTGTCTATGAAAATAGATTCAGACAGTTTATTTTTATTTAACACTAGCTTCTGCCCGCGACTTCGTCCGCGTGAAGGAAATTTCACCCTCCCTCCATTCACCCTCTTAGGGTTGGAATTTCGAAAAACACTTTCTTAGTGGATACCTACTCTTCACAAAGAACACACCCTCCACGTAACCTACGACAAACTTATTATTTGCGGTTGGTACAGTAATCGGGTCTAGGGATCGAACCGCAAAATTAAGTTTGTTTTTTATTGTATATACTTTTACAGGATAAAACGTACCCAGTGTGGTGCCCAGGATATTAAAGAATCATTATACCAAGTTTCATCGTAATCGAACCGGTAGTTTTTGCGTGATGCCTGAACAAACAGACAGATAGACAGACAGACAAACATTTTTTGAAGTGAAAACTTCTTTAGCGGCGTTGCAAACTTTTTTATAATGGGTAAAAAATGTTAAACTCGCGTCAGGACATCGCGTCAGGACACGTGACCGTCAGGAGAGATTCCCCCCCCCTCAAATTGAACAAAGTGCATCTATTAATGAAAAAAGTGACGCAGAAATAGTGGAAAAAAAAAGAGTTATATTAATTCAATTAATAAGTGATTTATTTCAACGTTAATATTCAAGTTTTCACTTCTGCCGGCACTCCCGGAGTGCAACCCGTCTTTTTTAGGGTTCCGTAGCCAAATGGCAAAAAACGGAACCCTTATGGATTCGTCATGTCTGTCTGTCTGTCTGTCTGTCTGTCTGTCTGTCTGTCTGTCCGTCCGTCCGTATGTCACAGCCACTTTTTTCCGAAACTATAAGAACTATACTGTTGAAACTTGGTAAGTAGATGTATTCTGTGAACCGCAGTAAGATTTTCACACAAAAATAGAAAAAAAAACAATACATTTTGGGGTTCCCCATACTTACAACTGAAACTCCAAATTTTTTTTTTCATCAAACCTGTACGTGTGGGGTATCTATGGATAGGTCTTCAAAAATGATATTGAGGTTTCTAATATCATTTTTTTCTGAACTGAATAGTTTGCGCGAGAGACACTTCCAAAGTGGTAAAATGTGTGTCCCCCCCCCTCTAACTTCTAAAATAAGAGAATGATAAAATTAAACAAATATATATAATGTACATTACCATGTAAACTTCCACCGAAAATTGGTTTGAACGAGATCTAGTAAGTAGTTTTTTTTTAATACGTCATAAATCGAAAACCGCAATTTACCTTTCACAAAGTTACAACGAACTACAAGAACTTTTATATTATGTTACTTGCTGCTACGGAACCCTTCATGGGCGAGTCCGACTCGCACTTGGCCGGTTTTTTTTTAATCACATTTTTGGGTTTGGTGTCGGTCTAGTAACACCCCCTGCCATTAATTTTTTGATATTTTCAGTGTACAGAATTTTCACTTCTACAGATTTATTATAAGTATAGATGAGAATATCAGGATAAAAAGTATCATTTATCCTATGTCCTTGTCCTTTTTTGTCCTATGACCTAAAACATTGTCATGGTCTACCCATGTGCTAAATTTCATGCAAATCCGTTCAGCCGTTTTAGCGTAACAAACAAACATACAAAAAAAATCAAATCTTTTCTTCTTTCTTTACAATTATATTTTAGAAAACGATTTTATACTTCTTCAATTTAAATATTTAAGTTCTGAAAGTGGAAATGTGGGCTAAACTTGGGAACTTTTGCAAAAATATTTCATTTTACAAATCAGCTTGTTAAAAATATCGGGTTGTGCACCCGATGGGCTTCAACGTAGTTTATTAAAATTTATCTCCACTGCACCATACAGGATATTGGACAGTGATAGCCCGGAAGCAACTAATAGCCGATTACCTACAGACCATTACATTGATTTACTATCAACAACAAATTAATTATGTTCACAATCACTTGGGAACGCCGGCGTCGATTGCAAATTATGTAGGTAGGTAATATGCGCAGTAAATACCTTTGAGAGTAGCTTAGTATCTAGATATTGTTGTTGATAATGTATTGTAATACCAGCCTATTACTGTCCCACTGCTGGGCAAACGCCTCTTCTAATACCGAGAAGCCACGATCATTGATCACCACGCTTGCTCAAGACGGGTTGGCGATTTCAGACTTATATTGACTACTAGCTGTGCCCGCGACTTCGTTCGCGTGCATCTCGGAAAACAAATTGGATTTCAAGGGTTTTAATTTTTTTTGCGCCTATTTCTCTTTCTGAAATAAAAGTAGCCTTAGTTACTCCTTATTACATCAGCTATCTGCCAGTGAAAGTCCCATCTAAATCGGTCCAGCCGTTTCAGAGATTAGCCGGAACAAACAGACAGACAGACAAAAATTGTAAAAATTGTTATTTTGGTATATGTACCGTGTATACATCCATATGCATTTAGTAAAACGCGGTTATTTTAATATTACAAACAGACACTCCAATTTTATTTATTTTTATAGATAAGCCCAGGTTTTCTCACGATGTTTGCCATCCACCACCGATGTCATGTCCACAATAAACTCGGAAAGTACATATGAATTGAACAAGTCATATTGGCACTATTGCCCGGATTGGAACCCACAACCTCGTACATGAGAGTCGAGGCCTACTGGGCCTGCACGACGGACTACGGATAATGTATTGCTAAGAGCCAATGATAATAAAACTAATAAAAAATAATTTTATAAACATTAAATCGACTTTAAAATGTTCTCTCAAAATTATGAAATGATTTTAATTCCGGAAGTCGGTGTTTTAGGGTCTGTATTTTAGTTTTTTGCCGACTTCCGAATTTAAAGTTATTTCATAATTTTGAGTGCATTTCCTTTTGAAGTCGATTTAATTTTTTATTATAAAACTACTTTTTATTTCGTATTTAATTAACTTTTAAATAAAAACTGGAATATTTGTTTGTAATACGTAGTTAATAGTTTTGGTGTAAATATTGTACTAGAGTTTGACCAAGGTTTTGAGATGTTTTCCCTTTGTCACTACACCCGTAGCTCGTATCAAACGCCAGGCCGTCACACTTACACGTATTAGTCCATCATATCTTGAAAATTACTGGATTGATTTTGATGAAAGTTGCACTGTTCCCTAAGTTGAATAAATGTAAGCCAACAAAAAAAAAGTGTCGTCTATAACTAATTCCAAAACATTTAAAAGTTCACTAGAAGTAAAGATTACTTCAGGCATCGTTAATTAAATATTTAACTTCGTTAATCGCTAATCCGTTACTAAAAAAGTTAACTTCGTTAAACGTTAAAGCGTTACACTTCGGAAGATTAAACGGAAGTTAACGTTAATAGTTAATCGTTAACTCGTGATAGAAACTGTATTTTATATAGGTATCGTTGCGTTAGTGATTTACTCATTGAAAAAAAAGGTAATGGGCTATGGAAGTTTAGGTAGGACGTGAATAATTACTAAAAGAAGGGTATATCATTGGAGTTTTTATGAATAATTAACGGTCTTGTGCCTGCCCAGCTTTGACTTAGGTACTACCGGCTTATACACTTTTTGAAATTCAGTCCTGCATTTATTAGAGGAACAGAAACCTCTCTGTTATCCCTACCTTTACTAGTAGGTACAGACGCCAGCAAATCAAGCTATCCAAAACTGTAAAATTTTCCCAATCAACTTTGAACCTTATGCTTCAGTGATAAAGTTGAAAATCTATTTCACAGATTTTAGTAGCTTGATGTGCTGGCGTCTGTACTTTTGAAAAGGAAAGGGTTCTGCAGTACAATGATAACGAGGCGAGCTCCGCTATTCATTGGAAAGTTCCAATTTCGGACGGTAACTATTACCTATAACTGAAAACCCCAATCGCCATTATACCTGGTTGGATTTAAGGTATTAGCTTTCCGAGTTTGTTGACGTTGTGGTCTGTGAGTATATTGTTACGTCCTAACTATACCTACTTGGTCCTAAACTAAGTACCTCCCTCGGTAAGTATATCTATAATGGGTCAATAAAAGGCGCTCTTCCTCTCTCCTACTTATTTAAAGTTTTGCTGTGCCCGACAGGGTCCATAATAATTGATTTATACTTACCACCTCTATGTGTACATTATGGGTGCAAGAAAGATTGAATTGAATTGAATCAAAAATAAAACCCCGTTCGGAAAACCTGGTTATTTTCCTATGTAACCAACCCTCCACAACAATTTTTGTTTGCCGGAATCGCGATTTTTTTAAATAAAACATAAGAACTAGTTTTAGGTTAGGAAATATTTATGAACTGCGGAGCTAATTGTCTAACAGCCCACTCCAACATTAGTTTTTTTTTTTTTAGGTTAGGAAATATTTATGAACTGCGGAACTATTTGTCTAACAGCCCACACCAACATTTTTAATGGCCCTTCATTAATTACACTACTTGAGTATAAGCAGTAAAATTACTGAACGGACAGTTACGTGTGGGCGGTTAACAAATCGAAATTAGTCGGTAAGAAGAACTTGGAAGTAGCGCTTGACGGCCGCGGCATCGCTCGCTTCGCTTGCTCGCCTCGCGCGCGGTTGGTCTCAGTTCTAACCTAACCCACTACATTATTAACTAATTTAATTTAATTTTGGGTTTTGCACGTACTTACAAATTAACTTTTCTAATCTATATAAAATACTACATTTTATTTTTTATAAAAAAAATGGCGTCTCCGGCAAAAAAAAAAATGTTGTGGAGGGTTCATAAGACCCTCTAGAACCCCCAAATAGTCTCACATTCTTTCGAGCGAGTCGGCGTGTCTAAACCTAACCTTTATTTTTAGTCAGATAGTAAATCGGCAATCAAATCTAATATTAATTAGTTGCTACGGTGTGACCAAATAACAACACTCAATCAAAACAACACGAATTCGACAAAATATGTTTTACATGCCATCAGTCATGAGTCTGTGAAGTATGACATCCCAAGCGTCCCAAATCAAACCAGGATCCCTTGTAACAATAGTGTACATTTATATCTTTCAGGTGACACCCCTGCGTTCCAAAGTAGAGATGCGAATGCCCGAAACATGTTTTTGCTATTTGAATAGCGGAAGGCGTTTCAACACGCGCTTATTGGCGTATGTTGGCATCTATTGGCGTGTCGGAGTACGACAGACTACGCAATAACTTACGACGATACATCAGAGTGAAACTTGCGTCACTGTGGAATGAAGTTAACGGTTTGTAGGGCTTCACTATTTGTATGTGTTCGTTGAAGAATAAAGTGAAAAAATACCAGTAGTGGAAAAACAAAATGAAACATGCTATAATCATGATAATAAAAAAGTACGATCACTTCGATCCAATTTAAAATAAAGAAGGATATATAATAAATAATTAATTACTTTGGTTTGGTCTCAGAAACAAAATTTTCAAAGGGCACTAAAGTTTTTGACAACTTTTACCTCCTCTGTCGATTAATTTTATAACAATGGATTATTTTCAGTATTTAATGAAGAAAAAGGTTCCGCTAGAATGACAAAGAAATTACAGTTTATTAGACAAAATGATTTTTATTATAAGATCAAAGAAAATTGGAAAAGTAATTTAATTATTTCTGTAGAGTGTAGCGCTACCTATGTTTTATACCGGAATATTTTCAGGAATAAGTTTAAATTATTTTTCTTCAATACTGATTTTCAAAAGTTATAGCTGCGTTTCCACCAGAGGTGAGCGAGGATGCCTAGTGAGGGATGTGTGTGAAACCAACCAATAACATCGCTTCATTGTTATAGCTTGAACTAAGTTAGCGTTGGTATTGGTTCGTTTTACACACATCTATAGCTACGCATCCTCGCTCATCTCTAGTGGAAACGCAGCCTAAGCCGTTAGTCCCGGCTGTCATTCGTAGATCTTTGACAGTCGGTACTGGTCGTCAGAAGTCCGAAAGGCTGACAACCAGCCTACCAAGGGGTACCCAGTAACTGGGTTGTGGAGGTCAGATAGGCACTGTTGCTCCATATGAAATACAGGTACTCAGCTGCATCCGGTTAGACTGGAAGCCGACTCCAACATAGTTGGGAAAAGGCTTGGTAGATGATGATGATGTAGGAAATAAAAAACAAACTGGGAACCCAGCAAGAAATGAAGCGAAACTTACAAACAAAGGCTTAGTAGAAAAGGCTAGGCATACGATGGTAGATGGTGACCCCCTCAATACTATAATTCTTTTGTCTCGTTATCTTCTGTAGTTGAATCAAACATTAAGATACAATTTAATCTTTCGCTTGTATCATTTTGTAATCGAAATCTTCGGAATCAGAAAGCTGGTATGTCTACAAGTTGGTAGCTTAAACCTTAAATCTATTGAGAAAAATAACACTTCAATCCGTATGACGGGATAGAAAACACGCATACTTGATTCTAGGTAGGTACAGTGGGCAAAAGAGATAGGTAGGTATGTAGTAATGTAAGTACTGCAGGTTGTTATAAAAACTCGAGAGAAGTGGTGGCCCAGTGGTAATTGCCGTGACTTACGAGTTGTAGGTCGTAGGTTTGAGCCCAGACAGGCGCTTTACTTCTTGTAAATTATTTCATCACTCTGTTCTCAAAACGGTGAAGGAAAACATCGCGAGGAAACCGGCATGTCCTAGAACTAAAAATTTCGAAGGCATGTGACGTCTACCAACCCGCCCTGGGCCCGCGTGGTGGATTACGGCCCACTCCCTCTCATCAAAAGGAGGCATGTGTCCCAACAGTGGGAACATTATAGGCTGATTATGTGTAAAAACTGCTTAGGAGCCAAATCATTTTCATCGGTTATCTGTGTATATTAATATAAGTTTGAAATCGTGGTAATCAATGCTCATGCCATCTCTGTATGACATGAACAGAAGCCCTTTCAATAAAGTGGGATAGAGACCCTTACAGAGTGCAACGTCTAAAATTTTACACATTTCCGTGATCAACAGAATGACATGCTCATAGCCAGAAGCGAGCCTTTGAGTCTGTAAGTTTAAGTGCACTAAGAAAATATTTTTCATAATCTCACCCCAGGAAGGGCCAAACAGTAATTAAAATTTCGTAAGCGAAGAAAGTTGCGGCCAGCCATTAGCAGGTATCCGTCTACATGATAATGATTGTCTGCACACCAAACCCTTTCGCCATGTGTACATCACTCTCAAATAAATCCCTGTGGAGCGTCTGAAGTACGACAGCTCGTTTAATTAGTGGCTATTTAACTTTCGTTTAAATTTGTTTTGTCCATGTTTGAGTTTTGCTTTGCTTAGCGAAATTCTACGCGAGGCGAATTAAAGTTTTCGTTTAATTATGCAAGATACGAACTGTGCTGTAGATGGGGGGAGTCGTTTAATGGTGATTCCTGGAAGATTCTAGGTATCTGTGTTACTGGTCTTGTAATGAAAATTCAGTAGAGTTTTTAGTTTTTTTTTTTGTTTTTAGCTTAAATGCATTTAGATGTTCAGTCTAGCATTTGAGATATCTATCTCGGGAGTAATACCGTAAGAGTCGCTGTAAAAAAACATCTCAACTTCAGAATTGTCTTACGTGTCATTCATTTTAAAAACAGCATTTAACGGTGATGTTTCATGAGATCTTTTATAGCATTAGTACAAAAAAAAAAAAAACGAAAATAATGGGGGAATTAAAAAATAACAGGGGAATTGAAGAAAAATGGTTCACTCTGGGATAGATCACTAAGTTATAAATCCAAATCATTGGAATTAAAACTCATATGTAGTACAAATGCGTTTCTGTACTAACATTTTACTCTATTATTTATCACTAATTCAAATTACTAATAAAAAGTCGGTCTCTAGGTACTATATTAAGTGCTAGAGTAACTATGGAAAATAACCTTTTATTGCCATGAATATAGTTCTAAATAAACCGTATTAAACAAAAAAAAAAAAGTTTTCAAAAACAAAATCAATGTACGGCCTACGAGGCCTTGGTTTTAAACCGCTATTTGGTTTAAAACGTTTTATTTACAACTATAGCCACGAATAACATGTTACACATTCTTGTACGGTGTAACATGTCACACACCTATAAATCTCTTAAAAGAAACGAAAACCATCAACGATTGTATTGTTTCTTTATCCCCAAATAAAAAAAAAAACAAAAAAGGTCGAGTGTAATCCTCTATCAAAATTCAGCTTACCGAAAAAACACCTAGATGAACGGAAGCCTCCCAAATGAAGTGGTTGGCGGGACCGGATAAGCGGAATGACTTTCCGGTCTCGGCGGCATCGTAAAAGTCAACGCATGCATTTAATTTCGTGAGTTATATTACTAGGTACGAATATAGGCTTGTATTGTGGACAGTGGATGCCATTTTTTGTTTTAAAACTTAAATACGTACAGTCGGTAGTATAAATATGTGCACTATTGGCGTAAAGCAAAAGCGATTTTTTAGTGCATACTTAGTGAAATTCAAAAGATTGAAGTAGCAGTCCCGATTTACGAGCTTAATGTCATGGGATCGAACAGAGACAAGCAAGCATTTTTTGTAGTTAGCCACACTCTCCTATGTATTTCTAGACTTCAGGCATGTTTAAGGCAATTTATTTCATCACCCTTGTTCTAAATACAGTAAAGGTTTTAAACCACATCTTGACAAAACCGGCTAGTCATAGAAACAGAGTCGAAGAATTCGGAGTATTCACCATACGCTACGAAAAAATCACATATTCATGCTCGTGACTGTACAGGGATTTTAAAACCGCGGATCCGTTTTTAAAGATCCGGAGGTGTGTTTCGGATTGGTAGCTGCATATTTTCTTTTGTTTCGTTCGTCTGTTAAACATTCTTTTTTTCCTAACAGGATGAGTGAAAACAAAAGAAATGTTTTGGACTTAAGGACCAGAACGGCTCGTTTCTCTCAGTTGACTTTTATATACTACGGCTAGTTGATTCATTCCTTTATTTTGTTTTTAGCTGAGTTGGGCACAAGGCAGACGGTAATAATTATGTTAGAATTAATTTTGTTCTTACGGTAGAGATAAGTTATTTCTTCCCTTCTCAGTTTCATTCATCATAATTATGGCCATAGAATTAGCTGTTTTTTCTTACATACATATTTAATTTAGATACCTACCTATAATCAGCCGGCTTATTCTGCAAAAATTTTATCGTGAAAACTTAGGTACGGAGTGAGCTGTCATACCTCTTGAGGGGCAATTCTCATAATTTTAAGAATATTCACAGTCCTGGATTTGTCTCACTCAATCTGTCAAAAATACCCCTAAAATCTCTACATTTTTGACAAGTTTTTGAGAGATGAGATTGTGACTGGATTTTGAACGTTTTTAATTTCGGAATTGGCTTTCAGAAATGCTATTCTGTAAAAATCTCACCGTGAAAATTTAGGTGAAGTGAGCTTAAAGTGAGCAGTTAATAGTGTCAATCCCTAGCATCAGGTGGAACGACAGTTCACTATAAGCTCACTTCACCTATGTTACCACGGTGATCTTTTTACAGAATAGCACCGGTGATGTTAGGAATTGACACTATTGACAGCTTCACTTCGTCCAAGTTTTCACGGTGAGACTTACCTACAGAATCGACCCACGGTATTCGGGGAGTTCTTGAAGTAGACGTGGTGGCGACTCGACGTGGCGGGACTCGACGTCAAAGGAATAAATCTTCACCTTATATAATCATTAAGTATTAATATCAAGTAGTAATATCTTGATTTAAAAGAGTGTCCTTGGAGTTTCTTGCCCGTTCTTCTCCATAGAGATCTACGTTTTGGAATGGGCAACTTGCTTCAACTTTCTGACCGACTGTTTAATTTTGACAATTCAAAAGTGCCTGTGAATGGTTTAATTGAAATAAAGGCTTTGAGTTTGATTTTGAATTAATTTCTCATGAATTACCACCATACAATATTATCTACCTAAATTTTTTGTTTCATTTTTAAACTAAGAAGCCACTATCTCATAAAAAAAAACATCATTACATATTCCAAGTACCTATAAGCACGCTTTATTTCACAAATGTACCTTTCCCGATAGCTATTTGCTTACAATCTGTCCCATGTGCGTAACGCTAGGGATGCATAGATATTTGTCCGGGACAAACAGTTCGCTAGTGGCGTCCCTCTGATCCGAGCCCGCTTGTGTACACTCGGCTTAAGGCTCAGGTGCTAACTTAGATGCATATTTGTAAGAATTATGCGACAGTCTTATGTGTCTTAGAGTAAGGACGTTTGTGAGTTATGATTAATGTAAAGTGACAACAAGCAATTTAGGTACTTATTTCTGTAAGTAGAAGTATGTGTTTTCTGAAAATTCCAATCTCAATTTTAAATAGGATTAATTCGTCATTACATACATAAACTTACGCCTTTTCCGATCCTGACGATCCTTCGACCAGTACCCTAATTGCGTAACACACTTTCAATCACAATCTGAATCATTTTGAAGGATATTGCTAATCCATTGCTCCATATGTTCGAAAAATGTGTCTGCTCAACAACGTAATAACGCAATGAATGCTGTTGAACTGTCAAAATGAAAGCCATTGCTACTGTTAATGTGTTACGCAATTACCCCGCTGCTACGATCCTTACATACTTCTTTTGCTTCGTTTACGCTCATACATCTAGTTATTCACGCACGCCGCCGATTGCGAGTACTACGCACCTGATCTTTTTGAAGAACATCACCTATAAGATCACTATATCTATATATCTATACATTCTATACAAATAAATAGAATTGGAGTATCTATTTGTAATAATAACCACTTTTTACTAAATGCATATGGATGTATACACGGTACATATTCCAAAATAACATTTTTTACAATTTTTGTCTGTCTGTCTATCTGTCTGTCTGTTTGTCCCGGCTAATCTCTAAAACGGCTGGACCGATTTTGACGGGACTTTCACTGACAGATAGCTGATGTAATAAGGAGTAACTAAGGCTACTTATATTTTAGAGAAAAAAAAAGGGTCCCACAAAAAAAAAATCCACGTGGACGAAGTCACGGGTAACAGCTAGTATTATATATGTCCATCTAAGGCGAGCTCTCCCGAACGGTGATTTAATTCGAATTAAATAAAAAATATGCACCTACATCGTGAGGACACCGGCATGTCCTAGAACCAAAAATTCGAAGTCATGTGACATCTACCAACCCGCACTGGGTCCTCGTGGTGGATTACGGCCCAATCCCTCTTACCGAAAGGAGGCCGGGGTCCCAGCAGTGGGAACATTATAGGGTGTTTATACTATGCATCTACAAACAAACATTGCGACGGACCCACCATACCAATGGTCATACCCCTGGTGGTATGGTGGGTCTAAAACTATACCACTGAGAAAATAGTGTGGTGGACTACAAGAGCATAAATTATTCAGGAGCTACCATCGTGGGAGCTACCTATACTCAGGAATGTCTACTTATTTCTAACTATTACTATTCTGTTACACATGCCTGAATCATGTAATTCAAGTATCCTCATTTTGTATAACGACATTAAAAACTCCTTGCATAAACTTTTATTTTTCACATCTATCTGCTAATAACATTATACTTAATACAATTTTATGAAATTGCAAAAGTGACCTATTCTATTTTTAGGAGTAGATCCACAATGAATTGCAAAATGAAAGAACTTATATGAGAAGGGAATTTTATACGAATTTCTTTAGCTTTCCCATTTCTTTTGTCATGTAATATCTAGAAAAGTATTCTATATACCTAAGCTGAATTTTCTTTGTACAGAGGAACGCTTAAAGTTACGTAGCTCTAATATGAAATGGTTCAACTTTGACTACAAATGTAGGTATTCTTCAACGAAAGAATCTCTATAACTTCGTTGAATATTTTCTGCTCGAGTCCCTACAAAACTATATTAAAAATTGTGAAGTCCGTCCTTTTGTTGCACGTTCCCGTTGCATAGAGCGAAATAGTATAGTTAGACATTTTTGTAATATAAACTTTGATGCGAATACCTAGTAGTTTTAATGAAATACAAAGTGAATTACTTTTTTATGATATTGAAAATTTTGAAATATTACTTTTGGATTCTGTTGAATAGCTAAGCTGATTATAGAATTGGCAACTTGAATAACGTAAAATCGGCAGATTGGGTTGTGAAATGTTGAAATATCAGTAAAATCTAGTTTTCTGAAATGGAAAATGGTTGGTTTCTGACGAGGGGCTGACAGGTGGCTAAATTATTATCTCACTTGTCAGTTCTAATACCTAAAGCTGATGACGGGTAGCCGCATCATCAGAATGGAAACACTGGCTTTTGATTTAGTTTTTAGTAAACCCTACCTATTTATTATGTTTTGCGAACTTATTTTATTAAAAAAAAGTATTTTGTTAAAAATGAGCTCTTTCCTTTAGTTTGCCGTATGTACGAGTAGTTATTTCCCAAAAGTCGATCCTTATTAGCGACACTATCGAATGGTGTAATAATACAGTGTGTGTGTGTTTTTTTTTCAAAATCAACAGGTTTGATTTCTGGCTAGAAATATTGATTTTTCAAAAATCCAATGATGCAGTTTTAGTTTTTATCAAAATTGAGCCCGCGACTCCTTTGAGTACTTTTCGCTAGTCCTCATAGTTTCGGATTTGGCCACCCACGCCCACTTGAAAAATTCACCCGATGATGTAACTGAGTGGACTGCTGCATACACTTAAAACACATCTTATTTTACCCCCGATAGGTAAATCATTTTTTTTACTAACCTGCACTGTCCCATTCCTGGGCAAGGCCTCCCTCCACTCCTTCCATCTTTCGCGAGCCTGCGTGTCGGACCTATGCAGCTCGTCCCGCCATCTCCTACGTGGTCTGCCGCGACCCCGCCTCACTGTCTCAGGGCACCAATTCTGTGCTATTAGGGCCCACAGCCTGTCCGGCAGCATGCGGCAGACCTGTCCTGCCGAGTCCCATTTAAGTTGGGCAGCCTTTTGAGCCACGTCAGCTATCTTTGTTTTGTAGCGCAGTATTGTGTTTTGAACACGATCCGTTAATTTAACGCCTAGTATACTGCGCTCCATTGCTCGTTGGCAGACCTTGAGTTTAGGTAAATCATTAATCAATGAAATTCTGTTTTCTATTAGAAGATCTTTCAGCTTTACCGCACAAAAAATTAATTATTCGGTTGTGCATTATCTCTAAAACACACAAGTAAGTAAAGCTGCCCATAGTAAAGCCAATTGAAAACAGGCCCGCGAAGCGCATTTACATAATATGAAAAATCATCCCGCAATATTCATGAGTTATATCATTTTTTTAATCGCATAATTCTTCGTAAGGCCACGAAAGGGTTTATCATTGTTATTTTTTATGATTATCTTGAAAAGTGCTAAAGCCTTTTATTACCCTTTTATAAATGCCGTAAAAGTACTCCACGATTTATGTCCGTATCTTTTTGTTACCTAGCTACCTCTACGTACTGTAATCCACTTTAATCCTGACTGGGACAATGTCTATTCGACAAAAAATCGGTCCTTCACTTCAATTTGCATGTGAATAGCCGACACAGTTCTCTTGGCCGACATGAGTGTCGTGGGGACATTTTTTGTGGATCCCGACCAGCCGCGATTAACATAAAATGTTTGTGAAAACCGCAATATATGGAGCGTATGACTTGATGTGTGGAACCTTCTGCCTACATAATACTTGATGAATAAAATCTTCTTTCACGTGAAGCTTGAATAATTTAATATCTTATAACCCTTGCGAATATTGAACCTCAAAAATTTTTTATCGAGATTTCATCATAAGTTTATTCAATTTCAACCTCGTAAAATTAACATAGTTTTAAGTTAGCAGTAATAGAGACGGACCCATCCCTAGCCGGGGGCAGGAAACACACCCACACTACAATTTGCATGTCGGGGCTAGAAATAATAGAATCCTCCTTCAGATAAATTAATATATTCTTCAATTAAGCAATTTAACGTCATAATAAAGAGCAGAATGTTGCCATAAAATGCTCAAGTCGGGTCGGAAATGACTTTGGAGTTGGCCCTTTTTACACAAAACGGTGAATCCTCGAGCGCTCATTGACCTTTAAGTTAACAGGGCTTTGAAGTGAAAGTTAATTAAATTTCTGCTGCTTACATTACAATGGAAATTTGCATCAGGTAAATACGAAGATGAAAAATACATGGATCCATGAATATAAGAACTGTTGTATAAATTATGATCGTTCGTTTCGCTGGAGTTGATTGATGAGGGTACGTGGAATGATTTCATCCGTGCAGCGGCGCCCAACTATTTAGGGATTGGGTAGGGTAGAGAATAGGCTATTTTGTAGAATGAACTATACCTAAATGTAAATCTTTGTTCTGAGATGGATTGAGTAAAGATACGTTGGTGATTTCTTATCGCGTGGGCTGAAAGAGTCTGTCGGATTGTCGGCCTTTGCAAGTAAAAATAACAATTTTTACTCCGACCGTAATTTAATTACTGTTGCTCGTCCCACACAAACCACTTAAAATCATTGCGACTACTCAGGGCACTTATCCTTATTGCCCGTTTTACGTAATAACCATTAATAATGTTTATAATGTAGCCTTGTCACTTCTACTGGAATTAAATGTTTGACTGTTGACGAGTTTAAGATCCGACTAATTTTTTTGTTAGTCTACTACATACACATGTTAAATTAATTATATGCATTTCTTAGTTAGTCGCAATAGTGACAAGGTTATATTTTTTGACACCAACATTTTTGTTGATAAGCTAAGGTCGACTAGAGATACTGTGTATCTGCCCATTCGTTTTAGATGTCAAATAGGTAGGCTATTAGCTGTTAATATTAACACGAACAGGAACAAAAAACATTATTCTGATTACCCACTGGATACGTCATATGGTCTCATTTGCAATAAAAAAGTTGCTCAAGAATTTGTAAATTTCTTTACCAGTATTCTAATTAAAACTACTGAAACTTTTAATTCCTCGCCCTAGCTCGCTGTTGATTTGGTAAGGGCGAACGTTTGAGCCTGCCCGATTGAATTTAACTTTAAGCATGTTAACCCCATGACGGTAATAATAGCTTTTAAGCAAATCAGACCAAATTGACCGAAGATCTTTGGGGAATGTTCATTAAAGTCTGTACCTTCATAATTGACACTAAAGCACCTTACTTTGCTTTAATATTTAATTTATGTGTGGATCAAAGAGTCTTCCCGGATTTAATGAAATATAGTAAGATAATTTTTCAAATCCGGGGACAGTAAAGACATCAATATAATTGTAGACCCGTATCTGTACAGGTCTTTGAAAGATAATGCTTAGTCAAATGCTCAATCATTTTACCTCGAATACAATCCTTCACGATCAACAGTATAATTTCACCAAAGGACGTTGTAACCTTATTATTCATTTCACGTTTTTAACGCGTTGGAAGAGGCCCAAAACGCCATAGGAATCTTTTGTGATCTCTCCAGGGCATTTGATTGCGTCGATCACGAAACATTAGTCTTAAAACTTGAGTTATCAGATTCGTGAAATCTTAATTAAATGATAGAAAACAGCAAGTTCAAAAAAATGGTTATAATTCACTTGATTTTTCTTTCATAGTATCATGCCTTGAAAAAATGCGTAGATCCGTGCTGGTCCTGCTCCACAACCACAACTAAATGATTAACACTTATAAACACTGTTGGAGCTGCTGAAGATTGTAATACTATCTTTACATTGTATAAACTTAATCTCCTTTGTATTATATCATTCCATAGGACAGCTGTGAGTATTATGTACTATAGCGCTAAACTTTACCGGGTAATATGTCTTTTATTGACTTGAACATGCCGAATGCCCTGGCGGCTGACAGATGTCATGCTGACTCAAATGTCTCGCTGACGGCGGCGCGTGTGTTGGATCATTTAGCTCCCTCCAAAATAGTTGAGTTGAATGGTGCTGATCCATGCGTCATGTCCATGAACGGGCGCCGTCAGTTGCGACTGATCATCTCTTAGCTGCCACGGCATACCTACCTATTTTAGTTATTATATTTTTATTTGCTGTACTCTGGACGCTTTTAACGTGTACGTCTTTTTTAGATCGTTCCCAGATACCTAATTAGAAATTCAACATTAATGATGTTACTAATGTTTTTGTAATAATATAATTTAATCTGTCAAGCGCCGCTATTGAGACACAATTGATTTTCTATTGTTTCGTCGCCGATCGGCGAACCGCGCCGCTTGACCGGTTAAAAGAGTAACTCTTTAGTTTCATGAGTTTCATATCCGTAGGGACCTACCTACTACGATGTGGAATGAGCTTCATATTTCTGACCGCAAGACTCAAAAATGCCTGTAAATGGTTTGATTTAAATGAATAGTTTGTTTTTGCAGTCTGTTATTTTTCCCTTCGTGTTTATAGGCCCTTCTTTCACGATCAACATATTATTTCCATAAATTATTTATTTTCAGAGTCCTAATTATTTAATGATTTTCCACCCTCGGAAAATTGCGCCCGTTATAAAAGAAAAATAAACACAGTTCACTGAAAAAATCTG
Organism: Amphipoea lucens; assembly: GCA_947508005.1. Lineage (NCBI taxonomy): Eukaryota > Metazoa > Arthropoda > Insecta > Lepidoptera > Noctuidae > Amphipoea > Amphipoea lucens. The sequence continues at coordinate 8,175,308 of OX382371.1, forward strand.
CTTTTTTCTGAATACAATTCATGTAAAATATGGAGCTCGGATCCGAATGGATTTTTAATAATTGTTCATTTGCAGTAGTATTTTATGCGCATTAGCATATCTAGGTAAGCAATGTGATTATTGCAGGTAGGTAATATGAAAGTCTTAGCGTACCAAGGGGTATCGTATTACCCAGTAACTGGGTTGTGCAGGTCAGATAGGCCGTCGCTCCATGTAAAATATTGGTATTCAGTTTCATCTGGTTATACTAGAAGCCGACGCCAACATATTTTTTGGAAAAAGGTTAAGCAGACTGGTAATATAAAAGAAAGAAGTGGGTAGCTAAGTACCTACTATCGATTCGAAAAGAGAGTAGATACAATCTTTAATTTTTTCATTAAAATGTTAATTTTCTCCTACGTTTCTCGAAAAAACAAAAACATTGTTTAAACGATTAAAAATGCTGGCCCTAATTAAAACGTCCAGACAAACTTAACACAAGAAAGAATAATAGATACCGTATTTTATTAAAATATTCAGTTAATATTATGCTAACAATCTTAAAATAATAATATGTACAAGTATAGAAAAAGGGAGGGAAAACAATCAAAGGGCATCTAAAAATTCGTCCGCATCACTGTCAACGGGAAACGTGCCCAAAAGGCTGGCAGCATTGCCACGTTGTATGGCAATGCTGATTCTTTGGCCAAAAAATAGGCCAGCCCTCTGGTCACGTGATGAGTCGACCAACCGCTTGGCGATGTCTCGGAATACTAAGTGGGCACTCGGGCCCCATGGCCCTAGTGTTTCAACCCCAAACGGCTCAAATATGTAAGTTCCAAAGAGATTGGAGTATTTGCGCCGTTTTAGGTTTTCCGCACCTGCAGCAGCCGCCCCAGCACAGCTTACCGTGCTTGGAAGATGGGATGGCGCAAGGGTGTCGACACACGTTGCATCCCACACCAAAGGCCTACCTACCTTCCAAGGCATTATGGTCATCCCGTCTGGTCTCTTACCATCGTCGCGTGCCAAACCATTGGGTTCTAAAACAGCTGGCACCCCAGCGGTGACAAGAGCACGACGGATGATGTCATTGATGCTGGCATGCCGTGCTATCCGGCCTGCGCTTTTACTGCAGGATAAGCCATGGTGTCCGAGGCAGTCGACACCTTCACCGCATTGGCAGCGATGCGGAGCCACGCAAGGGGCGCCCAGACGCAAACAAGTAGCGAGCCGGAAGGTGGTGTCACCCAGCAATGTGCCTATGTTGGGTGACGGTAGTGCCTGAAGCCAGAGACCCGACTCCCACTCACCCACAGCCAGTAGGCGGGCACGCTCAGCAGTATTGGTGGACGTATTAATAAGATTATTCCGTACCAACCTGCAGAGCGGCTCATCCCACTGCCTCTGGGAAGATAGGTTCGCGGGCCGATCTGTATCCGGGCAAGCCATTTTCCAGGCGTTCTCCGCGTCGGCCAAGCACGGCACTTCAGAGTCAACCAGGGAGGGGGCTAAAATCTTCCCGGTCAACTTTTCGGTGCTGTGGACAGAGGACAGGAACGCCGGTAAGCTAATACTGGTAATTTTGCGGACGCCGAGGCCACCAAAGCGGATGGGTAGTGTGGCTTGCAGCCACGCTCGGTCGTCCAAGGCCACATTTAGAACTGATGTTAATGTGCTGCGAATAATTTGGCCAATTTTGTCCAAGAGGTTTGGCTGCTTCCATAAAGGGGAAGAGCGTAGAAAATATATAAAATTTGGGCCAAAACAACAGTATCTAATTAGGGTGAATGCCGAATGTAGATTAATTTTGGAGAGTCTGTCCGAAATGTCGTTGAACTTTTTAATTTTTTCTTCGATGAAAGGAGGAAAACTATCTTCCAAAATTGGGGAACCTAGGAGGTGCAGTGAGCTCTTTTCTAAAATTTTTATTTGTGGGGCTATTGCATTAAATTTCTCTAGGGTCAATTGTCTGTCGGTAATGTCAGAAAGGTAAATTTCGCATTTTGAGGGGTTAAGGTCCAAGCCAATAGATTTAAATTCCTGTTTGAGAAGTTGTAGGTCATTCAAAACGGTGTCTACATCACCTCCTAGCGTTCCATCATCTAGGTACCACACGTTGAATTTTGAATTTAGTTTCTGGATGATTGGATGAATAGCCAAGCTGAAAATGACAGGCCCGAGAGGGTCACCTTGTTGGCATCCTACTGCAGATTCCAAAACATTGTCCTTATATAGTAATTTGGAAGGGTGTCTGTAACACTGCCACATGAAACCATAAATTTCGGGTAATTCTTTTTTGACTTCAGCCAACAAAGTGTCCCTGTTTACAGAATTAAAGGCGTTCTTCACGTCAACCTTGAGGATGACCTCACCTTTGTTCGAGCTTATAAAAGTGGAGATACCTAATTATATTTCAAGTTAGAAGTATTTACTAAGGTGTACAGTAACATTGTCTAGCTATGTGGCTAATTAGCGAACGCCGGTAATTTGCACATGTGAGGGCTATCCTTTGTACCACATTAAAACACCCATATCACGTTTCTTTGTGTCTGTGCCACACTCGCAGGGCCCATGCGCCCACAAAACAAATTAATTTCAACTTCGAAACAAATGTTGACTCGTTAGCCCAACAATTGTAGAGAATTATATTGTTATAAGTTCAACAGTGCTTTAAGGCTTTTTTTTTACTGAATCCCCCATTCATACCCAAGTCTGACGGTCTGACCTTTCAATTATGTTGGTAGGTACCTGGTTTTCAAACAATAAGTTTCAGGTTCTACAACGTACTTTGTAACTTAAATAACCTTTCAACGTTTCCATTTTATTCTCTTTTAAATATGCAAAAAATACCATCGACCTTTGTTAGGTTTTTTATTCACAATTTTTCACAGGAATCTCAGTTCATTTTATTTACGTTGAAATACCAGTTTCCTCCTTTAATATGAACTTATGTAAGAAATGTTTTGCAAGCTTTTTGCTGTTTAACAATGGAAAAATGCAAGTTGCAAACAGACAGGAGAGACTTATGGTTTCTTAACGTTAGGGTGTCTGCACATTAACGATAAGGAACCAGCTTTAACTGAAGTCGGCTTCTTTGGTCATATGTCATATCGTGTTAATTTAGTACATTCACTGTAGGGCCTGCAATTCAAAATAAATATACCTAGCCTTTTCCCAACTATGTTGGGGTCGGCTTCCAGTCTCACCGGGTGCAGCTGAATATCAGTATTTTACATAAAACGACTGCCTATCTGACCACCACAATCCAGTTACTGGGTAATACGATACCCCTTTGTAAGACTGGTTGTCAGACTTTCGGGCTACTGACGACACGTAACGACTGCCAAAGATCCACGAATGACAGCCGGGACCAACGGCTTAATCTTCTATCCGAGGCGCGGAAGGGTCTTGGTATGTAAAGATCACCTATCCACGGGCCAAACGCGGCAAGCGTAGCTTAACGTGCGGCTATTATTACTCTGTGAGCCCTACAATTGTCAATTAAAAATAGGTTTTTTATCGAAGTGCTAAGCTATAAAATTTTTGGTCTGTGCCCTAGTCACGCATCTTTTCAAACCGAAAAGAACAACTCGCATTTTTAGGGAGGGAAAAAAGCAGTAAAGCCCCTTTTTAGACCGAAAAGTTGAATCTCCGAATGGATGCTGAAAGCTTAAGACGCTGCCAAGTCTTATATGCATACAGCATCATAAAAAAGCAGTTTTGCCGGCTAAGCTACTGCGGTACGGTGGCGACAATGTAATTGACACTCTTACGTTCTGAACATTTTTAAACCGTCTCCGCAGCGGTCAATGTAAGGACGTCTTTACAACTAGCGTTGTGTAAATTGGATCATTTTTCTGAGCTTGCAATTCAAAAGCAACTGCGATGGTGGCTTGGTGTGCAAAGGGAACAGTTACTTAATGTGTCTGTATTTACAGTATTTTATGCAGCATAATGCAGAATGCCTACATCAAGTAAAAATATTATAAAAACAACCTTCTAAACTCGATGCCTTTTAGAATACTTAGTTTATTTTACAATAGTGCCGTCAACACGGAAGAAAGCGTTCTTGCACCCGTCAGTTTCATACAAACGAATTATGTGTTTTGCGAATTTAATCTTTATTAGCTACTAGAGTTGTTGCACGGTGTCAGGAACGCATTCTCTGGACGGCCGAACTGTAACATAATGTTATCTTAATGACTAACAATATTGTATCTACATACTTTTAACTTCAATTATGTTCCGATACTCGTTCCAAGGAACGTTTATGGATATGCAACCAGTATGTATAATTCTAAGTGAATATTTGTATTCTGTTTTTGATAAATAAATGTCCTAAACCATAAACCATACAATAGGTATCGCTTTAGAATATCCTTACAGTACCTAGTATCTGTCAAATTTCTTTAACTGATTTTCAACTTTATCGCTAAAACATAAGGTTCAAAGTTTATTGGGAAAACTTTACAGTTTCGGGTAGATTCATATGCTGGCGTCTGTACATAATAAGGTTAATGAGTTCATGTAGCGGTCACTGCATGAAGAGTACCTACCTACCTACATTCATATTTAGCCTCACCTGGTAGCTAGAATAATAGAAGCTGATTGAAACATAGTTTGGGAAAGGGTTTTGATGAATTTCAAATTCGACTGTAAAACTCCTCTGTAATAAACATAATTCTGTAGTATTATCACGATTTTAAGGCTACAATATCATGCTAATATAGAAAACAAATGTATATAAATAGAACAAGTCACAACGGAACAAATCGTAAAGATCTATAGAACTATAAAATTGTCGTAAATTGTTTACGGATTCTTTATATGAGTTCTAGATCATACAAAGTCGGGGGCGAATATGTTCTTTGTAAACTAGTCATTTGCGCTATAGATCGTCTAGGTAACTTAAAATTGTGCTGCCCTTCTTTTTGGGGAAATCCTCATGGATATCCTCCATCTGGGATGAACGGAGGGTTATGTTGCGCACCCCTGCCTACATTTCAATTGTTTGTATAGAAGATTACGTTAAGGTGCGCAATTTTAAAGTTGAAGATCTACGTGACAGGGACATCGACGCGTATCAACTGGCCGGGGGAGCGTGACGAAATGCGCAAGCACTCCAGCACCCCGGCTAAAGGTAGCAGCAGGACACCGTGTGGTTTTAGTCAGTAAGAGTCTGACAGAACACTCCACCCATCCCAGGGTGATGGCCATCCATGAGGATCTCCACACGATAAAAAAAATGGATTCAGTACATGATTCTGAACCCACCAGCGCTGAAGTTTTTCGTCGGTTATTAAAAAAAAATGTTATTTCATATGACCGTGTAGGTATTGTACTTTTCTATGAAACAGCTGATTTTTGATAACCGACGAAACATTTTACGGTAAGGTGTCTAGAATCAAATGCTGAATCCATGGTTTCAGCTTGCGCAGCGACGCCCTTCCACCTGTATACATAAGAACCAATATTTTTGTGATGCTTAAAGAAGCCTCCTTGTGTAGCGCAGTTTGTTCCGCCAGTAACTCAACTGAACCGAGCGCTCGGCACATCCTGGACAGTTACACCCAACACCTTATTTGACTGGCCGAGTCTTCCCTTGCGGTGGTAGGGCCTTTTTTTTTATGGATGGGAAATCATCAAATGAGGGGCCCTCTCTGGGTGGAGCGGAAGGGAGTGTCAGACTCTTACTGACTAAAACCCATCCGTGTTCCTTCCTTAGCCCTTTATGTTCCGGGGTAGCGGTAACCCTTTCGGACAATCCCGCACCCCCGGCAGGCTTCGGCCCTGGCAGGCCCCTTCCTTAACGTCCGCTTGGTTTGCGACCACCCTCCCACCGGAGTCCGGCGTCAAGCAGCCTGCTGTGTTTCGTCGATGCGTGGGAGTTTCATCTGGCAGCATCAGCATCTTTTGGGCACGCTCGTTCCATCATAGACCTCATCCATCGCTTTCCATCAGGCGTGATCGAGGTCAAGAGTGGGCCCATTCAGGAATAAAAAAATAAAAAAAAGTTATAAGGATCTAGTGGCGCGTGGCCGAAATCGGAACTAACGCCGCCATTTTGATTTTCCAATTCGGTTTCACAAATGTTTGCCAATAGCGCCCTCTTGTCAATGTCATTCAAGTACCAAAATGTTCTTGAAGTACTGCGCGATACACGAATAAACAGCATGTAAAGAAGTTGATAAAAATGTTGACAGCCTAATATAAAAAGTTTTAATCCAAATCTGCAAATGCGTTTCGCGTCTGAGTGTTTTTTTTTCGAGTTTTTCGTTCTTCATTTCGTTTTGAGTGCTTCTTTGGAGAGTAGTATAATTAACGTGGCCCTTACTGTCATTGAATTTGCATGGACTTTATCGAACTAAAAACCAGCTGGTTTTTATTTAAATGTTGGTACGTAGATATTTTACTCCCAGCTGTCAGAAACCCGAAAGTCTGATAACCAGTCTTGTCAAAGGATAGAGAAACCCTTTGGGAAGCCTGGTTGTCAGACTGAACAGTTACTGGGTAGTGAAGTTAAGGTAGGCAGTTGCTCTGAACATAGTTGGGAACATGCTAGGCAGATGATGATAGACGGTACTATCTATGTAGTCTAATCTTATATAGTGCAGGCTGGCTATAATTTAGCGCGGGTCACATTCGAAAATTCAAGCAAGCTTAGAACGGGGTGTCAAATATTTTAATAAATTGCCATGTTTTATTAACAAAAATAACAAAACTAAAACCTAACTTAACTAAAACTATACAAAAACTAAAATATAGCGTCGAAAATATTTTATTAGGTTTTTTTGTTTAGATAAGTCAGTGCTGTGCAGTGGGCAGGGCACATTGCTCGCAGAACAGATGGCCGATGGGGCCGAAAGGTTCTGGAGTGGCGACCACGTACCGGAAGGCGTAGCGTTGGAAGGCCTCCCACAAGGTGGACCGACGACCTTGTGAAGGCCGCAGGAACTCGTTGGATGCGAGAAGCACAAAACCGGTCGAAGTGGAGGTGCTTGGGGGAGGCCTATGTCCAGCAGTGGACGTCTTTCGGCTGAAATGATGATGATGATGAAGTCAGTGCTAGTTTAGAAGAGAAGTCTATCGGTGTATAATTACTTTAAGGGGCTTTTCAAGTCCCTTACAGTACCTACGTTGTACCAAAAAGTGCCTGAAGTCAACAAATTCTACAAAATCGGGACCACTTCTTTTTTTTTTGTACTCCTTAATTTTCTTAAGCAACTAAAATCATTGCGCAACCCGTTATGCCCATAACATTTAGCAGAATTGGTTCAACGACAGAGTTACAAAAACAAAGGTGTCGAGTAGGAAAATTCTGGCAAGATAAGCAATTCTAAAATGGTTCCCGGTTATGAGATAAAGCACACTAAAAATGATTTAAAGCGCAGTCTATCTTTATCGTGTCTCATGAATAACAGATGAATGTGTGTTTTGTAAATTCTACTAGAATAAGTTAGAAGGAACTTGAATTTTGTGTAACAAACGCCACTGGAACAGCTGTTCAGAATTAATGTTATGGTTACTTTGGGAAATGTGTTTTTCTCGTTTATTTTGTTTTCCACAGAAAACATTAACTTTTCTTTGTAAGTTGCACCGTGGAAAGATTCTTTTGCCATGGGGCGATTAATTGTGTGCAAAACATCAGACACTTCGTTCTCATACCAACTTCTTTTTATACGTTCACAAAATATTATCAATCTCAGCTATTCACAGTGATTTATTCCCTATGCGATAAGCTAACAATGCGGTTGTAAAGTTACACCTCAAACGATGCTGAATTCGGAATCATCGACACAACAAAAAAAAAAAGAAAAATATGCACAATGTTCATATTATTAAGTAGGTAAACCATCTGAAAAATAATGTCGTAGCTACGACAGTTTAAAATCCCGGTACCGTTTAAAATTACCCATTATCTTTTGTGCCAGTTAACGTGGTGGTATTTGGCAGTCAAATTAACCACGTCACATATACGCCCGATATTTGGCTCAACTTATCGCCAATATTCCACAAAAGATTTTCCTTAAAAAAATATTTTGAAGTGAAAACTTCTTTAGCGGCGTTGCACACTTTTTGTAATGGGTAAAAAATGTTAAACTCGCGTCAGGGCATCGCGTCAGGACACGTGACCGTCAGGAGAGATCCTCCCCCCCCCCCTCTCTTTCTACGGCGGCGCCAACCGAAGTGAACCAAGTGAGACACGATAATGGATGGATGGATGGATGGACGGACGGACGGACGGACGGACGGTGACGGTGACGGTGTCAGTGACGGTGACGGTGACGGTGACGGTGACGGTGACGGTGACGGTGACGGTGACGGTGACGGTGACGGTGACGATGACGGTGACGATGACGGTGACGGTGACGGTGGCGGTGATGGTGGACGCGGACGTGGACGTGGACGTGGACGTGGACGTGGATGGATGGATGGATGGACAGCTGATGGCTCGACCGTCTGTGTAGTAGCCACACTGCTGTGTATTCGTAAAATTCGTGTATACAGGGTGTTACGGAAAGGGTATATCAATACAAACGGCTTGAAGAGTGTATCTGGTCTAGAATCTCTGTACAAAATTTCAGCTCAAAAGCAGTAACTTTGAAAATGCTTAATATTTTTTTATTTCGATAGTTTATTAAATTGAAATCATAACAAACGTGTCACCGCACTACGAGGGTCATTATCCATTATCTGTAGTGTGTCTGTGCGCCTAGTACACGCACATCACGCCGCCGCGCGCCAGTGCAGCGCCGTGATGTCGAAATAAAAAAATATTAAGCATTTTCAAAGTTAATGCTTTTGAGCTGAAATTTTGTATAGAGATTCTAGACCAGATACACTCTTCAACCCGTTTGTATTGATATACCCTTTCTGTAACACCCTGTATAAAGTGTTTAAAATATGGAAATTGAACAAAGTGCATCTATTAATGAAAAAAGTGACGCAGAAATAGTGAAAAAAAAATGAGTTATATTAATTAAATTAATAATTGATTTATTTCAACGTTAATATTCAAGTTTTCACTTCTGCCGGCACTCCCGGAGTGCAACCCGTCTTTTTTTTATTTATTTCTCCACGTCGCCGTCGCAGATCGTACAATGAAAAGAAAATTATGTTTTTTTTCTCTAGTCTGTTTCAGCTTGAGGTCGCGACATTTTCCTCAATGAAGGCAAGAAACAATAAGTGATTTATAACCGCAAAAAAGATCGACATCCGAATCTAATATTGACTTCCTGACTGACATCCTTTACAGTTTTTCTTTTTACGAATAATAATAAAAATCACAACTACCTAATATCGTACGATTTATCTGGAATAGTTCCGTGACTTACAGACAAGGGGGCCTAAAAAGGCCACTTTGGCAGAATCATAAAAGGATAACATAATAAAAGTCGTTAAATAGTCACAAAATGACAATTCATAATATTATTTACCTACAATTTCATATCACGTAATTCATCTTTGTAACAGTTTTGTATGGAGATTCGTAAAATGGTCCACAAAATATGAATTGCTTTAATGGCAAATAATATTACGAATTGTCAGTTTGTGACCATTTTACGACTTTTATTATGATTCATAATATTATCCTTTTATGATTCTGCCTAAGTGGCCTTTTTAGGTCCCCAGAAAGAAAATATAAAAGCAGGGCAAAGGCCTGCATTTCTCCTTTCCACTCCTCTTTGTCTTGAGCTGGTCTAATCCTGTCTCTAGGCGTCAAGCTCGTCCCACCATCTTCTCCTGGGGCTGCCTTGATGTTGCCAGACGTTTTCTGGGCCCTACACGGTGGTAGATTGGGCCCATGACTCGTTCGATATGCGGCTAAAGTGTCCAGCCTAGTCCTACTTAAGCTTGGTTTTCGTTTTGCTTGCTTTTTGTTTTGGAGCGCAGCACTGTTTTCCTAACACGGTCCGCGTATCTGACTCTAAGAATGCTGCGCTCCATTGCTCGCTGACAAACCCCAAAGGTTCCCTCAAAGACAAGTTTTGACCGCCGTATTCGAGGATAGGGAGTATGCACATGTCCATTATTTTGCGTTTATGGCAAATCGTTAGATCTCCTAGAAAGAAAATGATGATTATATTTCTGGATGCTCTACTCAACGTATGAAGATTGAATAGTTCTAGATTTTAACCTGAAGTCTCACCTCAAAATTCGCCTTGTTAACAGCATTCAGTCTACATTTAAAGCCTCGAAAATGTTTAACATCCCTCTTACCCTGCTCTCATAAATCCAATCCAAATATAAAAATATATACAGAAAACGATAAATCGTTATACATAGTGTTCTACATACGAATATATTTTACTAACGACCCGCCATTTCTCCGCACTTGTGCAATTGCGACATGTCAAAACATCGTTTCTGTCCTAAATCCAAGTTAAATATAAAAGTATTTTACATACAAATATTCTGGAATAAATATTCCTATGATGGTGAAAACTGCATCAAAATCCATTGTGCAGTTTAAAATATCTATGCGGTAACAAAGACACGCCCCCCTGCTTTGCATAGTTTTTACGATTTGAAAAAACATCGAGATTACAGAAAAAATAATATTAATTAAAAGTGTCCATACACCCGTTTCGGGCGAGTAAATTCATGCGAATCAATCAATAAGTCAACCTGTCACACCTGTTCCACGCACGCCTCAAAGAGATGTCAGCATAAAGGAAGGGGCCCGTCAGGGTCGAAGCCTGCCATTCCCTGGTAGCGGGATTATCCGAAAGGGTTACCGCTGCCCCGGAACATAAAGGGCTAAGGAAGGAACACGGGTGGATTTTAGTCAGTAAGAGTCTGACACTCCCTTCCGCTCCACCCAGAGTGGGAGGAGTCATATGATGATTTCCCATCCACAAAAAAAAAGACGGGTTGCACTCCGGGAGTGCCGGCAGAAGTGAAAACTTGAATATTAACGTTGAAATAAATCAATTATTAATTTAATTAACATTACTAATTTTTTTTTTCAATATTTTTGCTTCACTTTTTTCATTAATAGATGCACTTTGTTCAATTTCCATATTTTAAACACTTTCGGTCTTATTCATAAAAAAAGCCTATTGAAGGTTTAAACCATTCAATGCTCAATAGGCCTTTAAAACATTCGAAAAAATTTTGTATTCATAAACGCTTCATAAACGTTCTATAACTAGAATGTCCTACAACTTCTAAATGTTGCCATTATAATGAAGTCATCCAATAAATTGGCCAACACATTAAATCGGCATACGAGAATATCTGTCTACGAACCGAATATTTGTGTCCATAGACATTATTACGTATGAAAAACTAATTTATTGTCTACAGTTTCAACAGTTTTGACGCGACAACGTCATAGTCGTCATGGAAACAATATGAATATGTCAATGAATGAATTTGATATTGTATGTGTCAAACTAAAAAACTTTTGAATATTTTTTTTGTATTTAAAATAAATGAAATTAAGACCGGAGACTAGTTGCAATAAAGGGCAAAGAATTGAATATTGGTTGGAGGAGGATAAGGTGTGTACCTACTGTTACAGCTAAAATGTGTTCAAAGTAAGTTATGTTTTGTAAACATTCTCAATTTCTTATACTTATGCTTGCTTTTGCTTCTAATCCTTAGATTTTTTGGAAGAATTGGTCAGGGAGAGGTCTCCATAATAGAAAATAAAAACACTGACACAAGCACTAACGCTAAACAGGGGCAGCCTGGCATGATTTACGAATTAGGTGCCTATCCAATTTACAATTTTACGAAGAACTTCGTTTGCCTGTACAAAACTCATTGTAACAAAAACAAAACCCGCCATAAGAATAATAATGACTGTTATTTTGATGCCGCTACTGATTAATTAAATCAGTATAAATAAGATAATGAAGAGAAAGAATTTATAACATTAGTTTTGTATTTCAGGTCAATAGGACTAGTAAGGATGGTGCTTCACTACGAATAACAGAAAATGAAACGGCTTACAGAAGAGACGGCACAGATGGCAAATGAAAAGCAAACATTTTAAAAATGTTGTTCTGCTTGCACAAGTTTTAGAAGCCAAATTAGAGTTTAGAGTATTGTTCAGCCATGAACAAGCAAGAGTTACATACGCCAGCGTCAGCATCAAGAGCGACATACATTCGTTCCACATAAATTAGTAATTAGTAAATGAATAAATTAGTCATCAAGCTGGAGTAGAGTTTGATTCATCTTCCATAATTCCTCTCACTATGGCCAAGACACCTTTAGCCATCACCAGTTCTATGAGTATGTGGGACCGGCAATGACAAAACTATTTCCTGTGTACACATTGCACGACGTACACAAACCCCTATTCCTACCCAAATTCTGTCTGTTCCCGTAGGTCTCCCGTAGGCTTGTATGATAGGTTAGGGTGTTAGGATAACTACGGTGTTAAGTAGTTGCTGTAGGTTTATAATCAGTAGGGTGAGGTAACTATAGGTACCAGGCTCGATTGTTACAAACTTAGCCACACTGTATGCATTTGGAATAACAGCCGTACTAAGCTGTAAGTCCCGGTGCGTACAAGTATTATAAAAATAAACTGATATTTGTATACAAGCTTTTTATTAATGAACTACTCCCTATTGCCACTTCCACGTTGTCGTCGGTGGCAGCGCAGAGGTCACTTTCACTGCATGTTTTGGGTAGGATAAATAAGGCAGGATAGGACGTGGAGCATGTTTTGCAACATAGCTTCACAGCCACACCCTACTGGAGCATCTCCCTGCAGGGTGTAAACTTCCGTGGTCGACACGGAAGCATTGTTTTCACACAAAAGCAGTAATGTCCCACAGTATTTCTTGTTGGTATAATGTGCTTCGTTATATTTTTCGTCGCTTCTATTTTGTATTGTAGGTAGGTATATAATAATAAACTAAATTGGTTAAACAGAAGTTCAAAATAAATTAAATTCAATATGGCTCCTCGAAGTACTATTGTTTACGAAACTGACTTTTCAAACATTTGTACGTCAAATGTCATTTTCATCGGCCATCTTTGTCGTGTCTCACTTGGTTCACTTCGGTTGGCGCCGCCGTAGAAAGAAATGCGGGGGGGGGGGGAATCTCTCCTGACGGTCACGTGTCCTGACGCGATGCCCTGACGCGAGTTTAACATTTTTTACCCATTACAAAAAGTGTTCAACGCCGCTAAAGAAGTTTTCACTTCAAAAAAAAAAACTGTCATATAGAGATACATGAAAAGCGACTATTTATACGTTTACTGTCTTCTCCGAAGTGGACCAAAACCAGCGAGTAGATACTCAGCAAACGTAATTACTGTACCCACATCAATTCTTTGAAACTACGTGTTTAATTTCTCTACTTCGTTTACATTTACCTGGTAACCAATCAGGAATTCATTGGAGACGCTTTGAGTGCTGAGAAAGTAGAAAATATGTTAGGTTAGGTTTGATGTTAGGAATGCAAAAATAATCTAACCTAACATCACGCTTGTTTACCTCGAAGGATTAAGCAGAAGTTTACCTATAGAACACCCTTGTTTCGCCAGTTATTTGAAGCCCATGTAATAGGGGGCAAGCCTATTGCCATCAACCGGGCACAAATCCAGACTCCGGGTGAGAAATTCCAGATGGAAAAACCCAATAACACTTTGCTCAACCGGGGAATCGAACCCAAGACTTCATGCTCAGCAGTAGCGCTTGCGACTACTAGACCAATGAGGCGAAAAATACTACCCATTTTTTTTCCATTTATTCCCGTCTCTTTATTTATTTACTAGCAGCGCCTCGCGGTTTCACCCGCATAAGTGTCGATCCTTTGGAAATATCGGAATAAAAACAATCCTATGTCCTTTCCCGGGACTCCAACTATCTCTATACCAAATTTCATCTAAATCGGGTCAGTGGTTTAGGCGATTCTCACACTGCCCCGCATGATGCAGCGGGGCGCAGATAACGCATCCACGCGCGTGATTTTTTACATACAAATTCAATAAAAACGCACTCACGCGCGTGGAATTTGGCTCCATATCCCGCACACCGCTGCGTGAAACGCAGCAGTGTGCCAATCGCCTTAGGCGTGAAAAAGTAACAAACAGACAGACAGAGTTACTTTCGAATTTATAATATTAGTATGGATTGCTCCGTAATGACGTCTTGAGAGTAATCTTTGTTTAATTATCTCTCATGTGCTGACAAATACTCTGTAGCAAATAGTAAAACGGGAGGGAGCAGTGGTAGCCCAGACTTACGAGTTGTCAGTCTTGAGTTCGAACCCGGTTTAGCGGTTTAAGCGTGAAGAGGTAACAGACAGACAGACACACTTTCACATTTATAATATTATAATCCATACTTTAATATTATAAATTCGAAATTACCTTTTCACGCCTAAACCACTGAACCGATTTAGATGACATTTGGTATAGAGATAGTTTGAGTCCCGGGAAAGAACATAGAATAGTTTTTATCCCGATATTCTCACGGGATCGAAACTTATGCGGGTGAAACCGTGGGGCGCAGCTAGTATAGTATACAGGGTGTCCCTGGAAGTATCGATCAAATCGAATAGGGGCGTGGGCAAGGTAATTCCCAAACGTCTTAGCAAAAAAAAAAACCTAAAAAAAAAGAGAAGAGAAATCGAATCGTTTTAAAAAAATCTTTAAAAAAAAACTATCAGGGCTATCAATTTATTTTTTTTAGATAGCCCTGATAGTATTTTTTTATGATTATTTTCTTTGAGCACTATGTGAAGTGATTGAAAAAAAAATTAAAATCGGTCATAACTTTTGAACCGTAAAAAATTCCCTGATATTCTCAGGGTTAAAAAGTTTGGAAATGACCTTGCCCACGTCCCTATTCGATTTGATCCATACTTCCAGGGACATCCTGTATAGTATGAATTTTATTATTTATGTACACACAGTAAAATACATAGGGAATTACACATAATATTATAATTGGAGTACAAAGGTACGTTATGTTTATATTCCTGTTTTAATTACTCCTACTAATGCAGCTCCCGTGAAATGTAGTTTAATGTAATCCACATCAGTATGCAGAGCGGAAATTTCCTGTTAGAACTGTTGTTAGGTTTTATTAATTTAAGCACGAAGTTTCGCGTGTACTTAAGTGACATTAAATGGTAATTAAAATACGAGTGTTGAACTGTTTGGAGCAGGAGTTGCTTAATGACCGTCCGTGAACTATTTGTTATGTGGCAATATTGCGACCGGGACCATTCGTTGCGGTAATCAATGGCAGATCCATATAACTTGTTGTATAACTAAGCATAGTTTGACAGCGAACGTAGGAGGAATGTAACTTTATCTATCTATCCATACTAATATTATAAATTCGAAAGTAACCTAAACCACCTAAACCACTGAACCGATTTAGATGACATTTTTTATAGATATAGTTTGAGTCCCGGGAATGGACACATGATAGTTTTTATCCCGATATTCCCACGGGATCGAAACTTATGCGGGTGAAACCGCGGGGCGCTGCTAGTAGGTAAAATAAAACAAAGTTGGGTTAGTTTCACCATTTACGACTTAGAACGGCTGGACCAGTTTTTATGATCTTTGATTTGTAGGATTTGTCTCCGCCCCGAATAGCAGAATAACTATTAAATCATGGGAAAAATTCATGAAAAAAAAATAATATTGAAGATAATTAATTTTCTTGTACATTTCGTATAGATCGGATTTTTCGATGATATCTCGAGAAAGAATTGAACGATTTTACTTATAGATTCTGAGGCGGTACGGAATCACCGGGTCATCTAGTTTAATTTAAATTACACTTGGATTCAATGAGTGAGTGTGTTTGCTATGAAAAACGACTAGCTTTTTAATAAAAAACAAATGAAACAACACAGAAGTAAATAATTCTCAGTGCACACACATTAACCGTCAGGTGCCATATGCTCAAATAAATTGCTTTTATCTATATTTACATTAAAGAGTAAAGACCACTTCACTGCCAACAGCGGACATTGAGAAAAAAAGCGCTATATCCAGCGGAACATTAACACACTGGCTCCGTTCCACGTCTCTCAGAGAAGTCAAAGCAGTTTAGTGGTCAGATAAACAAAATAATTAAGCGCTTATGGTAATTCTGGTGGGAGTGGTGCCAGCGCTTTATGTAAATGTGCGAGTACCGAGTACTCGCGACGGCGACGGGATGCGCTACTACAAATGCAACTAACTCGCCGACGACGGCTTAATTCTGTTTTAATTTCAACTTTAAACTTAGTTTTATGGGGAATTATGAATTCTGAAGGTGCTCGAAGCGGTAAGTTAGTTGCGTACTTGTGTCGTTTGGAATTGGGAGGGGAAGTGAGCGTGGGTATGTGGAAGAGTAACGATGTTAATTCTGTTATTAATTACCAGATGCGCCCCACGGTTTCACCCGCATAAGTTTCAATCCCGTGGGAATATCGGGATAAAAACTATCCTATGTCCTTCCCCGGGACTCAAACTATCTCTATACCAAATTTTATCTAAATTGGTTCAGTGGTTTAGGCGTGAAAAGGTAACATACAGACAGACAGAGTTACTTTCGAATTTATAATATTAGTATGGATTGCTCCGTAATGACGTGTTGAGAGTAATCTTTGTTTAATTGTCTCTCATATGCTGACAAATACTTTGTAGCAAATAGTATAACGGGAGGGAGCAGTGGTAGCCCAGATTTACGGGTTGTCAGTCGTGAGTTCGAACCCAGACAGGCACTTTACATTGTGTATTTAATTTCATCACCACTGCTCTTAACTCGTGACAAAACTGACAAGTCCTAGAACCAAACATTTGAAGACA
This sequence comes from Amphipoea lucens, assembly GCA_947508005.1. Lineage (NCBI taxonomy): Eukaryota > Metazoa > Arthropoda > Insecta > Lepidoptera > Noctuidae > Amphipoea > Amphipoea lucens. The sequence continues at coordinate 8,192,072 of OX382371.1, forward strand.
TGTGACATCTACTAACCCGTACTGGGCCCGCGTGGTAGATTACAGCACACTCTCTCTCGCAAAGAGAAGGCCTGTGTCCTAGCAGGGGGAACATTCTAGGCTGATTATGCTGAAATGCTGACAAATACTTTGTAGTAATGGTAAAATGATGGTATGCTGAACACCGCTGTTCAACTCTTCAGGGAATGCTAGCGTCTATGTTTTGTATTATGTTTACTGTAAACTGCGTTCGTATGAATTAAAGAAAAAAATAACTTTAATTCCAACACAATGAACTTCAATTTACGCTACAACTTCAAACATTTTTATAACTTTTTCAATAGTGCTAGTCACTCGGAAATCAACTAATTGCCATCGAAGTAAAGTTTATATTTATTTAATTTGAAATAGGGTGGGGGTGTGCAGCACTGCGCACTTTTACTATAGGTACTTTAGTTAAAGCAAAACACTATGTTATAGCAAAACATATTTCGATTATTTAGCAAGAAGGGATAGGTAGGGACTGCTTTTTTAAACGACCCAGTACGTTATTCATCTTCAATTCAGCAGAGACGAATATGACTCTACTATATTTCTGAAAAGTACGACAAGTAAGTACGACCTCTGCATAAAGCCTTTGGGGAAAATGGGCGTGATGTACGACACCATAAATGTAAGGTTACTTTATTTACTTTTTATAAACAACGTATATTTTCTTTGCACTACACAACATTATAGATAGTCATAGTTATAGATAGTTTAGTTTAGAAAATTTCTTTATTAACATACTTAAAACATAATTATACAAAGCTGTAGTACTTAAAAAATAAAGTACCTAACAGTTACACTAATATTATAATACAACACTTTTACAGGCTAGGATCACCTTTATAAGTATACAATAGTGATGGTTACGAACTTATTACAACACAACATGAGGCATTTGATAATTTAACCTTACATTACCTGATGAAATTGTTGTAATAATTTAATTTATAAAAAATGAAGGGGCAGGAAATACTTACTTACTCGTAACTACGCGCTCAGCCGACCGGTGCAAACGGTAGCTCAGGTGATCGCACATGGCCTGTCATAAATTGTAGGAAGACTCAAGGAGCAGAACCAATATAGTGTCTAGCTCTAAATAAACCATACACCCAAACCCGTCACAAACCAACACAAATTTCATCCACCACTGATTCAATTTCTCACGTCTAAGTGAACGCATTTGGCATGAGCAGTAGCTCGATAAAATATGCACGAGCTTACATAAGTGCAGGTGAATACTATTACGTTCCAATGATGTAGGGAGACGGATTGTTCTGTTTATGCTCCTATATCCGTCTTCCGCAAATTTGCATACATGTCAACCGTATTTCTGTATGTGATTTTCATGTCAGTGTAATTCTTCAAACGGTAGCAGGGTTACGTATCTTCTTACAATATAGCGGGCGTCTCCTTTTTAAGGAAATTTCTCGCCGGCTGGTCGTGACCAGAGGGCTGGGTCGTTCTTTGGCCAAAGAATTAGCATTGCCATTCAACGTGGCAATGCTGCCAGTCTTCTGGGCACGTTTCCGGATGACAACGATGCGGATGAATACTTCGACGCCTAAGTGTCCTTTGTTTTTTATTTTTTATATATTTGTATTATAAGTTATTTAGTCATTTATTTTAGTATCTAGTGTATATAGTTAGTTACTTATTATGAAGCATGATTATATTTTGTTTCTGGTGTGTCTTGTAGAGTTTCTTGCCAGTTCTTCGCCATAGGAACTTAGGTACTATGCTTTGGAATGGAGCTTCATCTTTTTGACTGACAGACTCCTTGACATTTCAAAAGTGAATGGTTATTTTTGATGAGCGTTGTGGACGACGTTCCCTGGGAAATCAAGAAACAGTTTCCAATAACATAGGTACAAAGTTATTGCCAAAGCCGAAACTATTGTACCGTAATCCAGGTGAATGCAAACTTGGAATCAGTAAGCCATGAGTTTCAAGCCAGTCAGCTCGAAGTAATATGATGAATCCATTCCTAGTGCGAACACGTATTACCTGAAGGGCTTAAAGGATAAGTCTGCAAGCTATCCAGGTAATCCTTAGTGAAGTAGAACATTGCCTTTTGAATTTAAACTCATTGGATTTTCAGTTCAACAAAATTGTTTTGTTCGAGAGTAATCGTAAGCATTCGACAAGTCAATGTTAAATCAGAAAGTTACATAATAAAAAAAAAATCCATTGGATAGTTTACAAGGTCATCGATCCCCCTTGTTGGCCTTTCAACGCTACATCTCCCGACCTTGTGAAGGCCGCAGGAATCCGTTGGATGCCGATTGCGCCGGTGCTTGGGGAAGTCTATGTCCAGTAGTGGACGTCTTTCGGCTGAAATGATGATGATAGGATAGAAGACAAAATGTCTTTTCAACAGATTCTGCCGATTGTTCTGTACACGTTCTTTAGTGAAATACTACTACACTACTAGGTATAAAATACCGTAAGAACACGTGTTACAGTTGTACATCGCAATTCCAGTCCTAATTTATTACCTCTGTTTAAAAAACAACTTTTTGAATTTGGTTTAGCCAAGCCTAAAATAATTTGTGGCTGTATCCTCCGAAAAGTTAGTTTTTATATTATTTCTAGAAAACAAACGTGGTTTCATCATCATTAGCAAATTACGAGAGCTAAATTCGTAAAACCCTTCTTTAATTTTTTAAACAAACTTTCCCGTTCGTAGTCAAAATAAACACAGCCATTGGCTGTTTGTTAGACTCAACAATATTTGTAAAACAAAAACAGGCTTCGTTATCTGATCCGAGTTAACTATGACTACGCTGATTAAAACTTCACAAAGTTGTGTATCGTTAACTAATAAAACAGACTTCGAAGTTTACATATTCACTTCAATTTCCAACTTGTTTACAAATTAATTAATTTTACGCGAAACTAAAAATTTCGAGTCTAGTTGAAAGTTTCCTTTGTGTAAAAAGAGGAGTTGGTCGGTAGTGAACTAGTGTATATTGAGCAGAAGTTTAAAAGATGAGCGGGACTATCTCTAGATCTTTAGATAACTGTGTATACGTGTGTATATACGTAGGTACTATACAATGACTATGGTTTAATTCTCTTTGGTACTATAGGTATTATAGGTAAGTAGGTACTGCTATTTGAGGCGGAGATGCTGTCAAAATGGGTCAGTGATTTGTTATGGTAAAATTTTAGGTGCTGTCCAATATCCAGGGGCAAAGAAAGAGATACAATAAAACATTTTATAACTAATTCCAATATTATTTCATAACCTGGCTTTCATTTTCTCTCTCTCTCTTTCTTTTCCAGCTCTAAATGATGGTAGGATAAGGTTTCCTCGTTTTTTTCTACTGAAAAGCAATGATATCAAGAACAAAAAAAAAAGACTGAGAGTATCGACGCGAACAACACAATAAATAAACTTGTGTGGGTAAAATGCTTGCCTTGTTTCGTGTTGTCAGCTTATCGTGTGATTTTTCATTGAAATAATTAACTCTTAAGGCGAAAGCGTCAGGGTAGACCGCGAAATTAAAATTTTCTTACGTTTTTTTTTGCAATTTAAAGGTCAGTATCAGGTTGTACGTTGATTTAAATGTGATTCGCGACCGCAAAACATGTTTATTTATATAGAATTACTAGCAGTGCCCCGCGGTTTCACCCGCATAAGATTCGATCCCGTGGGAATATGGGGATAAAAACTATCCTATGTCCTTTCCTGGGACTGAAACTATATACCAAATTACATCTAAATCGGTTCGCGGTTTAAGCGTGAAAAGGTAACAGACAGACAGACACACTTTCGCATTTATAATATTAGTAGATATGGATAATAATAAAAATCTCTAACTTTATATTAGTTATTTCAAGAAATCAGGCCATTTCTAACTTAAGGAGTTGCTTTGCTGATTCTAATTCTGTAAAGCCTCGTGTTACGCTCGCAAATTATATTTTAAACAACATAAATAACCACACTGATCACAAACACACCACACATACATACATACTGTACACACACACACACACACACACGCATCACGTCTGTACATACTGATCTACAAATTGCAAAAAAACTTAAGTATCGTATCCCCTTTAATGTGCGTTTCCCCTTTGAAATAAATCATACTTAATGGTAGTTTATTCGCGTTTCTAACTATTCTAACTCAAGTCAGTACGAACATACATAAGTACCGACTAACTAAAAGATAAAAAGAATACAAAAATGTCGCCACTGAGAAATATAACTCTTCTGGTCAAGTATTTATTCTATGCTCTATTCTGTAACAAGCATGCATACATACTCAGCCTATAATGTTCCCACTGCTGGGACACAGGCCTCCTCTCTGTGTGAGGGAGTGGGTCATACCTACTCCACAACGCGAGCCCAGCGCGGGTGTTGGATGTCACATGTTTTCGAGTTTTTGCTTCTAGGACATGGTGGTTTCCTCACGATGTTTACTTTCACCATTTTGAGAGCAGTGGTGATGAAATAATTTACACAAAGTAAAGTGCTTGCTTGGGTTTGAACCCACGACCTACAACTCGTAAGTCGTGGCCGTTACCACTGGGCCACCACCGCTCTCTATTCTGTAACAAACTAATACAATATCTCGCCAACCTCAAGAAAAATAAGTATTTGTCAGAAGTTGTTTCAGAAAAGGTGTTCCCAACTTGCGGAGTAAAAACAATGACATAAACTTTTTGTTTTTAGACCGTCGACAATAATGTTCGATATGTTTGCTAATGTATTGACATGTCGACAGAAATTGGACAATACGGTCCCGTAACGTTCCGTGGTCGAATAAAATTTATCACCGATGAAATATTTTCAGCCATTAGCCCGTTTTGTATTACAAATGAATGAAGTACATATCAATAATTTTACAGTACGACCACATTGACAATAATGTCTTTGTTCCCAGTCCTGGTAATATGTGCAATTTAATTATGATAATGGTTTACATATTTTCGTTGGACATCAGAATTTAAAATTGAAGAGGAGTGAAATTGGGTGGCCTAGATTCGGGAAATCTGTATACAAGCACTAGTATTACTTGAATATCTGTTCAAATAGATAGTCTCAACAAAGGGACGAGCTGGACGCAAATGTGTTTAGTGCGTTAAATACTTACCTAATATGACTAGAGCAATAAATACAAGTATTAATGAAATGGCTGTAGGTTTCATTACAAGAAACCGATAATCAATAATTGTCGGAGCTGTTATTATTAACGAGCAGCTCTTGTATTGAGTTGGTCGGGTTCTTCTTAATTTAAAATGCTTCCGTACAAACAAAATTCTTTAATAATTCGTTTCTGCATAGTTAGTTAAATAGGTAGTTGGATATTAGACGAGACGTGGTCTCACTTCGGAGTTCGTAGCGGTGTGTGGCGGGCGGCGCGAACACGAGTCGCTCGCCGCGTGCGCGCTCTCCTGCGCGCCCCTCTCAGGCCCCTCTGGTCAACAATAATCGAATCTATATTGAAGCTGAAAAATTAAGAAAACATGAAAGACATTTTGAATGAATTTGGTATTTTATTTTCATTCATAAGTTAATTTAAACGTACCTAGTAGCGAAAGTATTTATCATAAAATAACATCAGTTCTGTAATCCCCGCAGGGTTAATTAGAGTTGTACCTATACACGCACATTTCGCCACTTATGTTAATGTCCAATTAAATAGCGGGCAGCTAAATAATAACAGCTGAAGATCTGCTGGTCGCTCGAAGTTAAGTTAAACTTGCCGCGGTCGGTTCGTGGATGGATCCATTACATATCGAGCCCCCCGTGCCTCGGATAGCAGGTTAAGTCGTTGGTCACGTTCATTCGTAGATCTTTGACATTCTTTACGGATAATCAGGAGCCAAAAAGTCTGACCACCAGTCTTGCCAAGCGGTTACCCAGTAACTTTCGTGTTACCCAGTAACTTAAAGTAAGTACTGGTATTCGGCTTTATCCGGTTAGACTGGAAATCGACCGGTCGAGCCCCAAGGTAGTTGGGAAAAGGATGGGTAGATTGAATCCCACAAAAGTATGTAACATACAAAACAAAAACACTGCAAATATCCCGGATATATAAACACTAAAGCCAAAACACGATTAAGCGATTTGCTCACTCGACAGAGACAAGCGCAGTAGCTTTTATGACTCCACAACAAGAACGGACACAAAGAAATATTTGTACGTACTTGGCCATTCAAAAACGAACACAGTCAACAAGGGATTACTGCACGACAAAGTTTACCAACTCGCGGTTACGATCTTTCGAGGTTCGCCAAATATCGTCTAATGTCACCTCCACAGAGAATATTTATTAAAACTAAAGCAATACAAGACAATACAAAGCGTTCAAGTTTCGCGAGAAGTAATATTTGCGGTAATATAAAAATATATTTGGTTATTAAGGCGAAGCTACACAGTACCAACTGAGCGAGAGAGAAGCTATTTGCGCGTGGTTTCATCGATATCGTTTTTAGAGTCGAAACTCAAACATCAAAATCGCCTTCCCATAGGTACTCTGCAAGCTCGATCTACACTTATAAGACTGTAATTACATTCAAGGAAATGTATTGCTAAGTAAAATGAAACCCTTTGTCAAATTGTCGTGTTATAGTCATGTAAAACAACTGTCAAAGAATGACAGTTGTGTTTTGTTTACCCGAATTGCATTGACGTGGAAATAGCGGTCATTGCCTTTTCCCTAATATCTCTCCATAGGAACCTAAATAATAAACTATATATGATTTTTCGTTAATGGAACATGTTAAGATCTCGATAGATTCAGGACGTTAACAGACTTTATTTCAGTTTTAGAAATAAAGAATGCCAGACAATGTAGGTGTGTCAATGACCGCTATTGTCACGCTAAAGCAATCCGGGTATAGTCAATTTACTTAACAATTAATTTACCTGACTTTACCTAAGTACTTTATAAAAATTCCATCGCATAGCATGGTGGTTTTGAGTTTTGGTCCTAACGACCCGCGTTTTCTCCGCTCTTGACCCGCGATACCTCCTCTCCGGACCCGCAGTCTGTGTAGTATAGGCCTAACACTCAACTCGAAGAGCTATTGTGCGTCTTTCTTTCATTGTGTCAGCAGCTGTGTTTATTTATTGTGTGTGGCTTTATGTAATAAATATTGGATTTTCTTTAGACTACAACTAATGGCTCTAACTCGCAAATTTTGTGAATGGATGTAATTTGTGTTTGATGATAAATTTCGTATTTTTTAATATTTTTTCAGAATACCTGAATACGATAGATACTTCATTTAGTTCTTAATCCTTTATTGCTAGTAAGTATATCCTTTACAGGTTGAAATTGTAATCACCGTTATCCTCTTAAGGGGTCATTGTAAAAAAAATCAGTTGTTCCCTACATTTTGACGAGTTATGCGAACATAAATGTAGGGAACAGCTGATTTTTTTTACGATTTCAGGTTTGGTCCCATAGTAAAAGTTGTTCATAATAATGATGAGTGCAATAACCCCTTAAGAGGATAACAGTAGTTATAATTTCGCCCTGTAAATTATTATTATTTTTTTAGCTTCTGCCTGCAACTGTGTCCGCGTGAAATTCCTTGCTCCTCCGACCCACCTCGTCACATCGCATCGCCCGCACTATTACTTCGTTTTCGCTTAGCGTTCTTTCTGATTTTTTTTCTTTTTGCTCAGCTCCTAAGAGTCGTAGAGTGATGAACTCAAATCACACTAATATTGTAAAGGGGAAAGTTTGTGTGTGTGTTTATATGTTTGTTATTTCTTCACGCTCAAACGGCTGGACCAATTTTGATAAAATTTTGTTTGGGGGTAGATGACACCCTGGATTAACATATAGGCTACTTTCTATCCCGATTTTCCCACGGGATCGATATTTACGCGGGTGAAACCGCGGGGCGCAACTAGTGCAAAAATAATTGAAATCCGACTGGCAGTTCCATAGATACGTAAGTGCGTTCAAACAAATACACTCCTCAGTTTTATTATGTAAGTTTATAAAATTTTTATTCTACTTATACCTAAATCTCGACGAACGTAATGAAAGAGTTTTTATTATTGTTTTTGTGGAGAAAACAAAAGGTGGAATGAAACTGATATAAATTCCCATTAATATTAATTATGATTTTACTCGCATATCGCGGGAGTTAACCTTTCCCTTTTCGTAATCTCATTACATTGGGTTACCATTACGAATATTTTATAGTGGAAAATGTAGATAATAAATATACAAAATGGCTGCTTTGGCGAGGGAGTCGGAATATGTAAATCAGCGCTATTTGTTTCGTTCTTTTTACTTTTTTTATTGAGTTTGACAGGTTCTACAAATACGCTGTCTCTCGATCTTAAGAAGGCATGGAAGGGGATTTTTGTGCAGCCTTTCTCTATATGAAAAAAAAAGGTTTCTGTTAAAAAAATGTAGCTACATTGTTTGTGCTTGTTGTCTATTATAATAAAATACTTATTAGGAATTGTTTGCACACTATAATTAATACTGTAAATCTTTCGAAAATAAATAAACATTATCACTTCACCCACTGCTGTCTTCGAATCCTCATTTTTCGTGTAGAACCTACATTAATACTTGCGAGAAAGAACCACTTCGTCCTTTTTTGCTATAAACTCGTTACGTAAAACAAATGTTTGGTTGCCAAGCAACCAATTCCATTACCGGCTCAGTTCAAGTGACGTAGAGAACGGATTACTCAGCAGCAGCAATGTACGTTAATTGCAATTCGTGCTCAGGTACAAAGAAATACTTTGCGAGTGTAATGAAAAAACTTTAAAACTCTTAATTCCCTTTATAAGCTGGTCGTCTTAAATGTGGCTCTTTGGAGCGTTATTCTGTTATGTAAACTGGGAACTGGAAGTATTTTTAATTTTTCTCCGTACTTTGTGGTTACAACAATCTGTGGAGTGTTCTTCTTTTGTCGACGGTTATTTCTCGAGGGTTGGTGTTGTGTTTATTTTGTTATGCGACTCTCTTGTTCATTCTGTTAGCTCTTCTAGTTTAATTGTACCGTATGACGTAGTTTCTTGAGGTGACAGGAGCGTCTTGTTTTTGCACGAGTCAACTTCAAAATGAAAATATCTCCGTTAGTGAACCTGTGCGCCCTAATTGCGATACAATAGCAGAATTTAGCTTTAATTATAATATATTAATATCATTATATTTGAAACCTTTCTCTGTTTGACAGTAATTGTTTATCTAGTTAGATTAACACAATGGATATTGTTAAACTGTCATAATTCTGTTGCGATTATGAATGTGTTACGCAATTGAAGTGCTGGGCTTTAAATTGGGTAATAAAACTTTATTGTTAATAAACTCAAAACATTAAATTTAAATTAAATCGTTACACTTTGGAACTGTCAAACTCAAACACAAAGCATTTATTTAGAATAACCCAATTGCAGGCACTTTTGAACTGTCAAGAAGTTGGTCAGAAAAATTAGAAAAATTTCCCGTTCTTTTCGTATAGTGCAAATTAGAAGAACGGGCAGGAAAATTCATGGTTAGACACTCAGTTTAACCGGTCAAGCAGCGCGCGTCGCCCATTGGCGACGAAACAATAGAAAATCAATTGTGTCTCATTAGCGGAGCTTGACAGATTAAAGTTCCTTTTTAAATAAAAAAAAGACGGGTTGCACTCCGGGAGTGCCGGTAGAAGTGAAAACTTGAATATTAACGTTGAAATAAATCAATTATTAATTGAATTAATATAACTCATTTTTTTGCACTATTTCTGCGTCCCTTTTTTCATTAATAGATGCACTTTGTTACGAATACACGAATGTTACGAATACACAGCAGTGTGTCCACGTCCACTTCCACTTCCACTTCGCCTTCCACTTCGACTTCCACTTCGACTTCCACTTCGACTTCCACTTCCACTTCCATCCATCCATTGTCGTGTGTCACTAAACTTGGTTCACTTCGGTTGGCGCCGCCGTAGAAAGAGAGGGGGGGGGGGAAATCTCTCCTGACGGTCACGTGTCCTGACGCGATGTCCTGACGCGAGTTTAACATTTTTTACCCATTACAAAAAGTGTGCAACGCCGCTAAAGAAGTTTTCACTTCAATAACAACTGAAGAAGCCATTTTAATAAAATTAAATTAATCAGGTATAGTCCTTAGTATTTGTATGCTTGGTCGCCATACAAAGGTCTCAATGGCGGCCGTCATAAAAATGGCAGCGTAGTTTGACTTTATGGTGTCAAAAAAGCTCTCTAGGAAAATACACGCATTTACTTTCATAAATAACGTTTCAGACATCATTTTGCTGGTAAAGTTCGGACCTACGAATAATATTTGACGTGTGCTCGCTTGCAAGAAAAATGTCCGACTGATGACGCACTGAACACGACTTTTAAGCCCCGCCTACTTGGACACGACTTTTGTTTGGTCATTCTTTTAGCGCAGTTACATTTCCTGACTTATTACTTAGTGCGGACACGATGTGGCGACCACCGCTCTTCTAGAAAACTATAGTAACTCTGGTAATAAACACTGAAGTACCTAGTAAAGATAAATAAATGATATTAATAAAACAAAAATCAATCAATCTGCCTAGGCTTTTCTCACCTATGTTGGAGTCGGCTTCCAGTCTAACCAAATGCTGAATACCAGTATTTTACAAAGAGCGACTGCCTATCTGACCTCCACAACCCAGTTATTGGGTAACATGATACCCCTTGGTAAGACTGGTAGACAGACATTTGTGTTTCTAACTACCCGTAACAACTGTCAAAGATCCACGAATGATAGTCGGGATCAACAGCTTAACGTGTTTTCCCAGGCACGGAGGGGTGTCGATATGTAATGGATTTTCACCCATCCACGAACCAACCGCGGTAAGCGTAACTTAACCTTCGATCGACCCGTGCGGCTGTTTTTATTTATAGCAACATAATGTTGCTTTACAAAGATAATTTAGAATTAAATTATTGTATTATCAAGAACTTCTAAGGCCTAATGAAAATGTAGTGTTTAATGAACCTTGCAAAACGGCTTTTAGTTCAAATACATTTAGAATGTAGCTTTTATCTAATACTATGTATTATGAAAATCAATCATTATTTGCTACTCTGGTCAACTGAAATCACTTAACTACAAATAGAGGTTAATGGTTCTAGGGTCGTTGATAAAGTGGATAAGACAGAGATTAAAACAGAAGAACTAGCAGGGAATCCTGGGGGGGGGGACTTGGAGGGGGGTTCAAGGGATCATACCGGAATAAAACGATTTTTGGGGCATTTTGGCGACTGTCGAAATAAATAAAAAACCGTGTTCTAGTTACCGAGTCAAAATTGGCAGAATTTATTGGTAAATCATTCTAGGCTTTCTTACATTATAGAGCAGTGATGGCCCAGTGATAACGGCCCGATTTACGAGATGTAGGTCGTGGGTTCGAACCCAGGTAGGCGCTTTACTATGTGTGAATAATTTCATCACCACTCCTCTCACAATGGTGAAGGAAAACATCGTGAGGAAACTGGCATGACTTAGAGCCAAAAATTCGAAGACATGTGACATCTAGGGTGCTGAAGTCAATATTGAGGTCAAAATGAAAATCCAAGATGGCGGCTACGAATTTATAAAAACAAATTGAACTTCGTTCCTGGCGTTCGTCGGCCCACCATGTGGGATGCCTTCCAACGCTACGTCTTCCGGTACGCGGTCGCCACTCCAGAACCTTTCGGCCCCATCGGCCATCTGTTTTGCGAACAATGTGCCCTGCCCACTGCCACTTAAGTTTGGCAATTCTTCGGGCTATGTCGGTTACCTTGGTTCTCCTGCAGACCTCTGCATTTCTGATTCGATCACGCACCTACGTACACAGACTTAATTAACAATAACAAACAATTTATGACTGGTGGTTTAAATTGCATCTCTAAACGCACTAATGTGGTAATTGGATGTGACTTACCAATTACTGCCAAACGTTCAAAGGTAAACTATTTAAATAACATCATGATTCAATAATTGTTGCAAACACTAATTAGTGTCTAGTTTGTATTTGCTTTTACTTCAACGAGGTAAAGGTGCTGTTCCATTGCTGTCCACTGGCACGCTACGCACGTGTAGGTACTTAGCTTCACATTGTATGAAAATGTAAATGGTATCATTCACTGAGAATGATGATTAATTTACACGTGGCCTCAGAGCCTTTTTTTTATTGTGTGGAAATCCTCATGGATGTCCACCACCCTGGGGTGGGTAGAGGGGTCTGTCAGATTCTTACCGACTAAAACCACACTGTGTCCTGCTCCTACCTTTAGCCGGGGTGCTGGGGTGCTTGCGCATTTCGTCACGCTCCCCCGGCCAGGTTTGGCCCGCATGAATACATGCGGACCCCGTCATTCTCAGCGGCCGCAAACGGCCACCATTCCTCTACAGAGAGGCGCGCGCGGAACACGGCGCGCCGCCGTCTCGGGACGTGGCCTCAGAGCCTAATGAGCAGTAAATAACCTAAAAAGTGACATCTCTAAGCGATAACGATTTTGGAAAATTCTAAAATGTATTGGACTGACATAGCTACTATATACAATACTTTATATTATGAAAATCCGAGTTATTCCGGTCTGATCCCTGACCCCCCCCCTCCACCCTCTCCCCCGCGATCTCCTGCTAGTTCGTCTTCTGTTTTAAACTTTGTCTTATCTACTACAAGCTTTCTCAGTGGTAGAAATACTAAAAGGTTTGGAAGGTATTGCCACATGTCTAGCCGTTCTTTACAGATATGTCAGGCGTAACTTCAAGGCATCGTCTTTTGTTTATTTCACGAATCGTCAACTAATCCGTGCGCTGCATGTGTCGCTGTGAATACACGCAGCCCATTAAATGTGCCCAATCAGCTAACGTGTGTAGCCTCTGCGTGCAAATCCTACGTTCAATGGAATTGTCCCTTTACGTCAATGAGATAAAGCGAACCACCATGCATGGTTTTAATTACTGTAAACCGAAGCGTATTGTGTAAGTACGAGTATTATCTATCACTAACTGGTCAATTAGTTAATTCTGATGTAATTTGATAATGCAGTGATACAAAGTTAATTAGCCGTATTTCGGATGAAGTAATTACTGTTTAGTGTTGTTTGTGTCTGGTGTTGGTTTTGTTTCACAGTTAGTAATTTTGGTGTGTATACTGAAACTCATGATAGGTTTGAACTATGAACAATGGTCGAATGCCTTCGTCTATAAACAAGTACATAAACCGTGAATAAAGCAAGGCATTCCATAACCGTAGTGCGCGAACTGTAAAAGACTTGTCATAAAAGCTGATGGAATGCATCGGCATCATGACCTCAGATCTATTATGTGTGGCATGATGGAACTTGAAACGTTCTTAAAGCTAAGAGGGGGTTGTAGGATTGAACAGAATACTATAGAGCTAAAATCGGATATGAGAATTCCGACGACGACGTACGGAAAGCCACTTGAGCTTGTTAGAGACACATTCACATAATATAATCAGCCTATAATGTTCCCACTGCTGGGACACCGAGGCTTCTCTCTGTGAGAGGGAGTGGGCCGTAATCCACCACGCGGGCCCAGTGCGGGTTGGTAGATGTCACATGTCTTTGAATTTTTGGTTCTAGGACATGCCGGTTTCCTCAAGATGTTTTCCTTCACCGTTTTGAGAGCAGTGGTGATGAAATAATTTACACGAAGTAAAGAGCCTGTTTGGGTTCGAACCTACGACCTACAACTCGTAAGTCGCGGCCGTTACCACTTGGCCACCACTGCTCTGATCGAAACATAACATAACATTAAAAGGTGCGTTCGGTTTCAACCTATCTATCTTTCACCAAGCGACAAACCAAGAAGAGACAGGAGAACGATTAAGATTTTCAGAAAAGTATATTTTATTCGGGAATAGGTACAGTCAGCAACAAAAGCCGATTAACACTGTCCTTTTTACGTGTTATTAAAATACGAGTAACAACATTTTTTTTTCAATAAGCTGATTTTTAACTTTTCACATAATAGTAAAGACTTTTTATTCTAAAATGTTGTCTACTGATTTTACTGCAATTTTGAACAAATATTTTGCTCAATAACTGAGATTAAAAAAACTGAAGTGTCCATCGACTTTTGCTGCTGATCGTACATGCTATTTATGGCAAAAAACTAAGCAGCCACGTTCACCTCTTACACACGTGACTAGACCCACATTTCTCAAAGTTTCCTTATCTCTTTCCTATAGAGGCTATAATGAAGGTACAATAACGCCGGTAATTGATCATTACGCCCGTATTATTGCCACTTATGAGAACAGAACACACCTTCGCACAAAGATCAAAGAACTCACAGAAACTATACATATTATATGTACGTATATTGAAGTCTATTTTCGCGTCTGTCTGCGTGACCGCGTTTCTCATTTTGGTTTCTACGATAATTTATATAATTGATTTCGGAAGGTTTATTTATATGTATAACTAGCAGCGCTCCGCGGTTTCACCCGCATACGTTACGATCCCGTGGGAATATCAGGATAAAAAGTAGCCTATGTATTAATCCAGGGTGTCAGCTACCTCCATAACAAATTTTATAAAAATTTGTGGAGCCGTTTGTGCGTGAAGAAGTTACAAACATACAAACACACTCACAAACTTATGCCTTTATAATATTAGTGTGATTATAATAATACACTGGCTTCCCACGACTTCGTCTTCTTGAAATTTCTTGGTTTAACTTAAATTATATCCTATGACACTCGGAAATACTGTAGCTTCCCATTAGAGAAAGAATTTCCGGAATTGGGTCAGTAGTTCCGAAGGTTACTACACACATGAAAACTCACAAGTTGGACCTCTTTTAATCTTCTACTATTTCTAGTTCTAGTTACACCATTTATAACTCAAGAACGGCTGGACCGATTTTAATGATCTTTGATTTTATCTCCGCCCCGAATAGCAGAAAAATTTGCGAAAAAATAACAATGATGGTAATTTATTTTCTCATACATTTTTTATGGAATGGCTTATTGATTCTGAGACGGTATGAAGTTCAGCTAGTTTTAGCATAAATAAATATTAAACTTATTTCAATGTGTTTTCAAGTAGTAAAAACCGTGCGAAGCAGGGGCGGGTTCCTAGCAGTTATATAAAATGTATAGAATAGTGTATAATAAAAAGGTATAGTTATTGCCTTCCTGTTGGACTCACAGAGAGAATACTAATCGGAAGGGAACGAGTTTAGATGGGCTAATATTCTTTCTGCGCAATCAAAAAGTCAACAGCTCACCGTTATGACAATTCACTTTGCATTCATGACGGAAAAACCATTTGGAATTCAATTTCCATGCATCTTACCTTTAGGTAAGTAGGGAGGAAAAATTCTATAGGTAAACTGAGAAAACTGGTCATGTAATGCAAGATGCTTTTGTGCGTGTTGACTTCTGCATGTTTTTTCTCAAACAGATTTAGTTAGCTGTGTATCTAATATTACGAGTATTAAATGACAATGTTTTTCGACCAACTTTTATGTGGTTCAGACAGACCTATGCGATATGCAAATCATGATGATGATAATGATGAAATGCATGAAGAAGCCTCTTCATGTAGCGCACCTTGTTCCACCAGTTACCCAACTAAACCGAGCACTCGGAGCATCCTGGACAGTCACACCCAACACCTTATTTGACTGACCAATTCTTCCCTTGCAGTGGTAGGTTTAACGCCCGCCTGGTTTGCGACTACCCTCCCACCGGAGTCCTGCGTCAAGCAGCCTGCTGTGTTTTGTCGATGCGTGGGAGTTCCAGTGCCTTAGGAATCTTTTGGGCACGCTCGTTCCATCATAGACCTCATCTATCGCTTTACATCAGGCGTGATCAAGGTCAAGAGCGGGCCCATTCGGCAATGAAAAAAAGTCAGTATTGTCTTATATCCTTAGTAAGTATCAAGAAAGTACAGTACCTACCTATTTATTAGGTGATATTGCTACCAGGTTTGAACCCACTATTTCAATACCCAGGTCACCTTGTCAAAACCAGTTACCACTACCTAATTTTACGTTACATCAAACGATCAAAATAAAGCCATTGGTTAAGCCGTAGACAAGTAAACGTTGGTACCAATGCCACTGAACTGCTGTGGTGAACCACTCCAAACACTGGCATATTTAACTTGGCTGGACGTAAACTGGCCTTTGGCATGCAAAAAGCGACCGTGCGGTGAGATACATGTACACTCGCTCCCCTACGACCGCATACGCAATGTACGGTTGGGATAAAAAGGAAATGATTGTTTTACTGACTTGTACGTTGTTGAAATAGTTTTAGAAGTCAGTTTGTTTAAATCTGTTTTTTTTTTATATTTACTGTCATGTTAAACTTTTATTGAACCTTAATTCCACTAAGAAATCTTTGTGAGTTAACCGTGTTTCATAACGGTTTCTAAGTTATTTTTTTTTTATTGTAAGTCGGATTTTTTTAAAAAGCTAACAGTTAAGTCTTCTTCTCAGTTTCTAAGTTTATTGGGTAAATTATTAAAAAAAAAATATTAAAGTTTAAAAACACGTCGATTGACCTTAAGTAAAAGTTTATTTTAACTCCTGCTTATAACTCACATAATTATTTTTACGTTAGCCTACATTGTTCCACTGCTTAGCAAGGGTCTCCCCCAAATCCGTCCAGACATCCATCTTACATACAAATACACACAAACATACACACTTATAAACATGTAGCGGTATCTACAATGCCACATGTGAACTACGCGTCATTCTGACGTCACACAAAATCCTGCATCGCGCAAAGAGAGTTTACCGCGCAATTAACATACATACAAATTCCCGACATCAATCGTTGGGCAGATGCCCGCTAGACACGACACCCGTCTGGTCGGGGGATCCTCCCTTTTCTATGAAGGATGAGTGAATTTACACCTTGTTCCTCATACCTCTACAAATATTTTAATATAAATAATCAACGCTCTAACTAAAGGAAAAATTAAAATGAATAAAAAACAGTAATCCTATTAAAATAATTTCCGCGAATTTTACAAGACCAGAGAAAATGTCCTTACCCCATCTGCTTAATATTCTTTATAAGTGAGACTATCAGTAAAACAATCTAACGAAGTCTTTATCCGATACTAAAAGCTTTTGTAAACTGCCGCGGAAAATTGGAAAACTCCATAGTTTACCGCAAAGTCTGCGGTAACTGATTGCTATAAAAAGATTGGGGCACGAATTTTAAGCTAAAGCAAAGAACAATTATTTTTGTACAACATAGTGATGGGCTCACGTACAAAAGCTACGAAGGCCGTTCAGTGACACGACCTTCAGTGTCGAAATACGCGACCAAAAAGAAGAAGTGATGGGCTAGACACGCACTTAGTTGTAATTAATTTCATCACCAGTCTGTTCATAGGAACGATGAGGGAAAACATCATGGGGAAACTAATATGTCCAAAAAAGAGTGTCCATGGAGTTTCTTGCCCGTTCTTCTCCATAGGTACCTACGCTTTGGAATGGGCAACTAGCTTCATCTTTCTGACTGACCGACCCCTTGACAATTCAAAAGTGCCTGTAATTGGTTTAATATTGAAATAAATGCTTTGAGTTTGAGTTTAAAAATGAAACTAACATCTAACAATCCCTCTCGAAGTGAGGAGACCTAGATGTCCCAGCAGTGGAAACAAATAGGGTTATTATGCTTATGCTGCGAGTATTGATGGGCTTTTTCAAGGTAACTGCAAACAGTAGATTCTTGTTTATCCTTGACTATAAGTCGGTATTATTTTCTTTCGATCACATTGATACAAGTTTGGTTTCGGCTTGGCTCAAAATACTCGTAGATACAAAAAACTGTAGTGAAATTTCGATCAATTTTCCGATTTTATTACTGACTTTGCAGTCTATTCTTGGTAAGAAGTGATGGATCGTGTCTCATCTAATTTTATACTTTTGTTCCTACGAACAATACAGTGGAACCAAAATCTATTTTTATAAAACTAGCTGTGCCTGGCATCGCCCGGGTGAATTTCATGTCTCTTCTATTAAAAAAAAAACTTGTCCTGAGACTTAGGTACGTACAACAACAAAAAAAAAAATCGGCCGAATTGGTCGAGCTGTTCTCAAGTGATGATCTTTCATACGTGCGAAAATTGATGTTTAATTATAAAGACTAGCGACCTGTCCCTGCTTCGCACGATTTTTACGACTTGACAAAATATCGATATTTCTTTATTATATGTAAGTTTAATATTAATGTATTTGTATTATACATGTAAACCTTGTGAAAACCACACCAAAATCCATGGCGGAGTGTAGAATAACAACACGATTACACAGACAGATACGAAAAATGGTTTTTCTTTATACTGTGTATAGTAGATATTTTCCAAGAAGACTTCCTAAAATAAAATCTTACTCTTACAAACATAACAAAAGCATGAGCTTAGCCCAAGTTTAACGCACAAAGCGTCATCCAGCTACCTACGCATACACAAACAAAATAGGTATCATTTCGGACGTATAAAGGATTTTCTGGTTATGTATTCTGCGAGAGGCTTTCGCGCGTCGCCAGTCACCGCCCTTTGTCCTGCAAAGGCGTACCGTTTTTATTATGAAAATCACGGCACTTGCTTCCGCTGTGGTAAATACAGGCGTGTGTCATGCGTAATGTCACCTGCTTACCAGCTCTATTGTTTTTGTGAAGAGCTTATGTTTGTAGGCTTTGGTTTTGTCGAGCTGGGGTTAAAATACAGGGTAATGTTTGCGTTAGTGTAGTGTAGATGAATGTGGAATTACATAATTGAAATAGCTTTATACGAAAAATTTGAATCTGGACTTCAAGTAATGCTCTTTTGTCTGCTTTACAAGCTAGCATAGAAATGTAAAAAACAGGAGAAGTGGCAAGGGGGCGTGTCTGTGTCCACGCGTCATGAGCAACATGCGCTTGTACTAGGCGAATGGCCGTCTCCGCGAACTAGTGCGCTTTTGACTGTGATCGTGATAAAATATAAAAATGCCGAGTTGTTCAGTGGTTTCCTGTAAAAAACGAAGTCAAAATAAAAACCTCGTATCTCGTGGAATCACTTACCATATATAAGTAAAAGTATTTTACTGTATTTGTCTTTAAAATCATGAAAAACAACAAAGCGTAAAATATTTCTTGCTTTTACTACGTTATTTTTGTTTTCAAATATCGCAGCGGCTATACTATTTTTGCAGCAAATACATTGCTTCTTAACCACTAGCCACTCAGTATGTCGTAAGTGAAAAGCAAGCAATGTAAAAATTACAAAACGATACTTTATTTTCGCCGAGCGTCGCATAGTACAGCCGCTGTGTCTTGCGGCGAGATAGTGATGTGGTTATGAATGTCCACTAACGTAGGCTATCGACAACAACGTTGAATGCTCAACGAATATATTGCTATTACAGTTAATTTTTCAATTTGTCAACCGTTTTAACCCGGTTTATAGAAGACCTGAAAATATGACGTTTAAATGGTTGGAAGGCCCTTGAGAAAATGTAAAATAATGTAAAATTTTTTTTATTAACTGTAATTACTTTTTTAAACACATTTTATTGATTTATAATATAATAATATGTTCTGAACATATCGTTTTTTATTTATTTTATTTTCATGACCCTTTATTTTTCTTAGTACAATAATGAATTAAAGAATCGATAACTTTCCGATTTAGTCAATCACTAGCGTATATGTAAAATAAATGGCTTTTGCACAGCACAACGATAGCGATAGATGTTTTTGTGTGAGTGAGTTGTACGGTGCATGGTAAAATGCACGCTGTGCGTGATGATTTAAGGTTTATAATTGATTGTGTAGTACGTTCTGATTTATGAATTGCAAGAGTGTGCGCGACTTTGTATCTATTGCTTTTACTAAACTACATCTGTAGTAGTGGCGCGGCGGTGGGGCAAACCTAGCGACATCGGGTTCTGATACATTTTCAACTACGAGGCATATCTCCTTCTTTCATATATCTATGCAAGCTAGCATGAAATGTTGAGCTAGCAGCTACGGCGTAGATGGTTAGCTACGGCGTAGATGATTTGCTACGCTGCCGTAGCACATAACAGAAGGCCAATTCTCGTAATTTAAAACGTTTAAAATCTAGTTGCGTTCTCATCTCGGCGACAAATGTATGTCAAAAACTTGTCAAAAATGGAGGGGAAAAAAGAGGTATTTTTGACAGATTGACACTGAGATCAGAAGGCCAATTCTCGTAACGTAAAATGTTCAAAATCTAGTCGCTGTCTCATCTCAGCGGCAAACAAATGTCAAAAACTTGTCAAAATCTAGGGAAATTTGAGGTATTTTTGACAGATTGAGACTGAGATCAGACTGTGAACGTTCTTAAAAATTACGAGAATTGCCCCTCTGGTCAGTTCTATAGTTCGTTTAGCTTGATGAACTCTTTAAATGTGTAAGACGATGATAAATCCCCACCTACAAGACTTTACTTAATGAAAAATCTAATCTGAATGAAGGTCACAATTTCAATTTATTTTTTATCATCCAGATTTTCCTGTTCCGTCTCCATCTTACTGGTTGATCTCTTAAAATACAAGCTCATTTTGTTTGACTACATTCAAATGGAAAGCGATGGCAAGTTTATGGGCAAAGTAGGTATTTTTATTCAAAAACTTCCTTTTCAACTTTACTGCGAAGAAAAAAATGGTTCGTTGAATTTGTTTTCCAATGATCTTCCAGTAGGTACTTTTTGTTGAGCCAAAGTTTTTTTGAATGTTTTATAATTATGACGATAAGAACGTTGAAGTTAGGGGCCAAGTTTCCACACCAGCGTAATTGAAGGTTCTTTGAAAAATAAACTAAGATTTTTTAAGTGTAAGGAGTTTTTTAGAGACGTGAAAATTTTACTACGAGCCCTTTTCTTTCGTCTTTGAGACAAAGGCGAGAGGAATTGCGTCGACTAGATGCGGTCTCAACAATTCTATTCTTTTCTCCAGTAAAACAAAGAATTTAATTGTAGTTACCAGTACCACATTTTGTCGGATGTTTGACGCAAACAACAGAAGAATTCTGAGGGCTTCATAAAAATACACTTGAAACTGTTATAATAAAACTAGGTATCTTTTGAGGGTTTTTCTTTGTTTCCTATACAATTGAAAAGGAAAACATCAGAATTATAACAGACTAGCTGCGCCCAGCGGTTTCACCCGCATACGTTTCGATCCCGTGGGAATATCGGGATAAATCTATCCTATGTCCTTTCCCGGGACTCAAATTATATCTATACCAAATTTCATCTAAATCAGTTCAGTGGTTTGGGTGTGAAAAGGTAACATACAGACAGACAAACAGACAGACAAAGAGACAGAGTTACTTTCGAATTTATAATGTTACTAGCTGCGCCCCGCGGTTTCACCCGCGTAAATGTCGATCCCGTGGGAATGTCGGGATAAAAACTATCCTATGTCCTTTCCCGGGACTCAAACTATCTCTATACCAAATTTCATCGAAATCGGTCCAGCCGTTTTCATGTTATGTCGTGACAACGGAAAACGGGTTTCATTTTTATATACAACATTATTTTTAGTATATGCGAAACCTGAATATAGTTTGTTCAGAATAAGTAACTGAATCGATTCCAATAATTTTTACCCCATGTTATATTTTGGCCCAAAAATATTTAAAAAAGGTTAATAGTTGGACACCCCGAGTATATTATATTGTGCCCCGAGGAGCGACTAAGTAGGTAGTTATCTACCATACGCGCACAATGGCGCGGCGCCGGCGCACAGCGAGCGGGGCGACCGGGGCGGGGGTGCAGCAACCTCAGTCACCCGGGTACCACTGGTTGGCGCGCACGTGTCGCGTGGATCCAACTGCATAATCGCGAGCGCGCGGCCGCCGAGTTGTGTTTCGGTTGATCGTGTACTTACCTATCGTATGTAAAAAGTGTCGTGTAACCATGACTTCCTCATACACAAACGTCCAGTACACAGAAACAACGATAACAGTGATAACGTATTCCTGGCAGTGCGGCGGTACGAGGAGCAATCAGAGTATCGTGGAACACAATGCTTTACCGTGATGATTAACATTTTTAAACACGCCAAGATGGTTAATTGTAGAAAGTTATTATTTGTACCTACAGCCTGCTGTGGTTAAGTAATGCGATGTTTAACACTTTTCATCCACTTTGAACAAATCGCATTGACTACATTGTATCACTTACGGCTTACGAATAAGTAATTACTTATTCGTAGCTTACGGCTGCATTTATTTACGAATAAAGTACATTATAATAACTACCTACACTTGACCATTACGACAGTCCAAAGCCTGCAAGTGTGATGGAAAATGTTATCACCAGTTAATTACAATACAATCGCCGCGCTGTACCGAACGGCACGCGGTGGGGGAGACCATGTTTTTGGACGGACAAACAGGTAACATAACAAGCTTATAACTTGGTGATTATTCATGATACAGTTTTGAAATTTTGTACATAGATTCTTTACATAAAAATACTAGACACGTGTTTCGGGTTTCGCATATACTAAAAATAATGTTGTATATAGATAATGTTGTTCGGATTGAATTTAGTTAATCCAAGGCTTCAATTTACTAGTCAGTTAAGACAATTCCTATACGATTTGAAGTGAAAATATCACAATGATAGCAACAATGTGATTTTAGTTAATCCAAGGCTTCATTGCCTCAACGTAGATTAATCCATCAGACGTGTAAGTATAAGGTTAGGAACCTCTCAATTACATCAACAGCGAATAGATAAATAAAAACAGTTTCCATGATTACACAGGGTGGCAGGAACTGTAACCATGAATTCAGCACATGATTCTAGAACCACTAGGAACAAAAAGAAAAATGAATAAAAAAAATAATTAATAAAAAAAAATGAATATATAATGAATAAATAGAAATTATTCATCAGTTATCAAAAAAAAAAAAAATATCTGCTGTGTTGGTATTTAGTCGATTTAAATATGCAAAAATTAATTAATTCTTACTTTGTAATAATGGCAACACTGTCACTAAATGATTAATATAAAAACCAACAACTGCTCTTAGTTAGTACCTTTTTTTCTTTTTGCTGTGCTAGGAGACACACATAAAAACTTCCATCTGAAACGTTAAAGTAAAATAAAATGAACATTATTTAAATGCAAAGTTACTGCTTTTTGATTCACGCCCGGAACCTGATTTCCTATATGCTGTTTCAAAGAAAAGTGTAATGGAGTCTACACACCAAACCCGCCGACCCGCTAACATGTGTCATGGGGCTGTGTCGGTGAGTTAGTCGGCGGCAAGAAATCAGTACAACTTTTTTAGTTAGTTAACACAAGCACGTCACTATCGCTGGAGTGTCGGCGGGCAACTGAGCGCGTACGCAAGTCGCCGGCCATGCCGCCGACTTGCACGCGCGGGTACGAGTCGCCGACATGATTCTTGAAGCAAAGTCGCCGACACCAAGCCGCCGGGCTGTGTCGGCGGGTCGGCGGGTTTGGTGTGTAGACTCCTTAATACCTACGCGATCAAAATGTATGGAACAGCTAACTTTTTAAAGTAAGTGACGAAAAATTTCGCGCTTTTCATGATTATGAACTCTCCTGGTTCAGAATCATGTATTAACACAGGTTACGCGTCGATCAGGCCACACTGTAACACATCTTAGGTGTGCCATATATGCAGTTAATAACGATATTTATTTCTGTGTTGACTATAATATATTTAGTCAAACTTTATTTTTCTTTAGTCTTCATGCTGTATGTGACATACGAGAAAAGCACGGAGTGGTAAAAATAATATTGACAGTAAAAAAAATGGCCCTTTGTAATTTTATATTTTAATGTTAATATAACTGTCTATCTATTACGGTTCCTGAGATACAGCCCTCTGACAGACAGACGGACGGACGGTCAGCAGAGGCTTAGTAATATAGTTCCGTTGGCACGCTTTGGATACGGAACCCTAAAAATGATGATAGAAAAAATGAATAAATAGAATATTCTTTATTGTACACCACGGAGATTTGTGACGGGACTATTTGGTCTGCTTCACGTTTATTAAAAGTGTCAAAACCTGTGTGGTCAAAACACACCAGTTTATAACTTTCCAATTAATAACCACAAGCTTCCTTACAAAATTACTAACTACCGAACAAATTCTAAACGTATTTAGTGTGTGGTACTGGCTAGCGAGCTGGTCGACAAGTGTCGTGTTTAAATGCGCCACCAACCGTGGCCGCCGTGATTTCTTCAGTAAACTACTCACGTAAAACTCTGCCCAACACCTGCACACAAATTTTTTGGTGCAAGGTGAGAGCGGTGGCGGGTTGAGCAAGTTTTGTAAAAAGTGGACACCCTTGGTTCATATTTATCGGATGTAGATTAAGCATTTAGCATGTAAGGCCTCTCTATCGCATTGGATTGCTGACCTGTAATGGTAATTGTAGGTAAGATTTGAATAAATAAATATTTATTTAGTTAATAATTTAAGCACACAAATGTACAGAGGCAAACTTAATGCCATAGGCATTTTCAACCTTTGGGTGATGCAGAGACAAATAATGGTAGGTCCTATTGTGAAAAATTGAGGAATAAATATTTTTAAATATAAAGGGACGCAAAACCTATTAAAACTATAAATATAATATGTATACCTTATAATGTGCTCGTAATTTAATTACCAAGCGTCCTTATTCCACACATAAAGTGTATTTTGTAAAAAAAAAAATACTTTTTTTTACTTTGTCAGTCATTTTGAAATCAATTTAATTTACACCTACATAAAGTTGATATTTTTTAAATTGGAAAACTTCAATTGAAAACGAAAGATTTGAACTTACGAAATAGGTACTCTTATGACGGCGTATTGCGCTATGAGATAGTGTTAGGCTGGCTTCACAGCTATCCGGGAGACCCGTACGGGCTGTCAGTACGGGCGCCCGGAGAGCACATGTTAGGCGCTAGAACATCGTTTCACAGCGACGCGGCTTGATCCGTACACGACCCGCTCCGGGTTGAGCCCGTACAGCGCATCTGTCTCCTGCTAGCAACCGTATCGTACTGAATCATCGTTTCAGAGCACTGCGGGTACTACCCGTACGGGTCTCCCGTGTACGGTCGGCCCGTACGGGTCTCCCGGTCAGCTGTGAAACTTAGTGATAGATAAGAAATAATTAATGCTAAGAAAATCTGTGTAAGTATAATTAAAAGACAAAAGCAATATTTTCTCATTACCTCATTTTCAAAAACGGAATTAATTGCCAAATGTAGATAATACTATTAATAACACAATCAACCAATTTAATAAAACACACGTTGTTACAAAAGATATCGAGTTCGATTTCTGGCTGCTCTACTCTATTGCTGTACTACTCATAATTACATCTCTAATTGTACCTGTATTAAAGGATCACCATGCTCCAACTGGCTCTTTGCCCGTCATCATAATTAATCATCATCTGCCTACATTTTTCCTAACCATGTTGGGGTCGGGCTTCAGTATAACCGGATGCAGCTGAAGCGACTGCCTATCTGACCTCCACAACACAGTTACTGGGTAACACGATATACCTTGGTAAGACTGGTTGTCAGACTTTCGGGCTTCTGATACCCAAGACGACTGTCAAAGATCTACGAATGACAGCTGGAACCAACGGCTTAACATGCTTTCCGAGGCACGGAGGGATCTGTAATGGATGGTCCCCCACGGACCGACTTCGACTAGCGTAGCTTAATCTTGAAGATTGACATGTGCGGGTAAATGTTGCAAATATCATATTATAATAGAATAGACATATACAATATATAATAGGTGTTATGATACATTAAAACTCAGCCATATTTCAAACATTTATATTAACACTCAATTAATATTAACCAAAAGCCAGATTCATCAATCCAGAGCAATTCAGGCAATTATTTTCTCTGATAAAAACTCAGAATAAATAATTGGAGTTATGTACAGTAAACACTTCTGTGCACCAAAGTAGTTTGACCCGTTAATTGACATAATTTACTATTGTCACTCCTATTTCTTGGGAATACATCAGCAGGGTAATTGCGTAACACATTATCAGTAGCAATAGGTTTCATTTTGACAGTTCAACAACATTCATTGCGTTATTTTCGTTGTTGAGCTGATGCTTCAAAATTATTCAAATTGAGAATAATAATGTGTTACGCAATTGGGGTGCAGATACACGTTCAAAACCACTTGGATTTTGCTTAACAAACAGTTTATAAGAAGTAATCTTGTGATTTAGACCAAACAGTATTGTTGTACCTGTATTACATTTTATGTTTACGATTGTGTCCGGGCGCGGCCGTCCGAAGATGCATAGTTATGTTACTACTATCTGAACGCTCCGAGGAAAATCCTGAAGTTTTGCTGCAAAATACTTTTTTTATTTTCCTAGTAAATGTACTTTCGTCTTCTTGGGAACATTTTCGATATAGCGTGATTTGTTGTGGCATAATATTGGTCCCCAATGACTTAATCTTTGAGTTACGGACCGAAGTTCGTATTTTGTTTGTTTTTATTTCTAGGAATGACGACGTACTTATGTCGTTGTTTAAAAGTTACAAACTCGTTTCTTGTGGTGTTTGTTTGAAAGTAACATTAAGATTTTTAGAGTTCCGTACCAAAATGGTAAAAAGGAACCCTTATTGTGCAACTCTGTCTGTCTGTGCGTTTGACACAGCTGAATATCTCAAGAACTACTAATGCTATCAACTTGAAATTTGGAATAGTTTTAGATGACGTTTGCCCAACTATTCTGCAATTATGAAATAAATAAAAATACATGTATTTTTTTTTTCAACAGGGACTGAAAGGGGTCTGCAAAATTCGAAGTGGGGCGACTAGGGCATGTGGGGTATCATATGAAAGAACGCAGTATTATCGACTTTTGAAGAAAAAAAAAAATACCGTTCCCCCCTTATCTCCGAAGTTTGCAAAGAGAAAAATCTGAAATAATTCTGTGATAGAAGTTTATGTAAAGATTACAGGAAAAATAAAACGATGTCTCTAAATAGCATAGTCTTTCTGAAATCATCAACAAAAGCTACATTAGTTCCACTATCGCTCAAGAGATGGCGCTTACCTAAAACTGTAATATTCTACACCGCAGTCCGCAGCGCGCAGTATTAAAATTCTCTGACGAATACAGGGTGTTACGGAAAGGGTATAACAATACAAACGGGTTGAAGAGTGTATCTGGTCTAGAATCTCTGTACAAAATTTCAGCTCAAAAGCAGTAACTTTGAAAATGCTTAATATTTTTTTTATTGCGATAGTTTATTAAACTGAAATCATAACAAACGCGTCACCGCACTACGAGGGTCATTATCCATTATCTGTTGTGTGTCTGTGCGCCTAGTACCTACACGCACATCACGTAGCCGCGCGCCAGTGCAGCGCCGTGATGTCGAAATAAAAAAAATATTAAGCATTTTCAAAGTTAATGCTTTTGAGCTGAAATTTTGTACAGAGATTCTAGACCAGATACACTCTTCAACCCGTTTGTATTGATATACCCTTTCCGTAGCACCCTGTATAGGCCTCGCCGATGAAAATTTAAAAACATTATTAGGATGGTACGGAACCCTTGGTGCGCGAGTTCGACTCACTCTTGATTTATTATAAGGTTATGCTCTTCATCAGTTTATCTACATAGGTCATCACTGACCGGTCCTCAGGTGCTATTAGGTTTTTCCTTTAAATTTTTTCAGTAGCAGCTTGGAGCCTGAATTTGTGCGCGGCAATGATAAACCCTCGCCTCTACTTTATTCTTCTGCCCACTGCCCACACCTTCATGGAATCAGGATGATAGGAATGATGTTGTCTTATTAATTGAATCTACACGTTACGAAAATAGTTCCTCCCACATACCTACGTAAATAATAAATTAATGAATAGTCTCGCGTGATATATTACTGTCATAGCGCTGTCAGTCTGTGGTGTTAATTGTGGCAGTGGTGTGAAGCTGCCGAAAGATATGTGAATTAATTAGTGGAACAGCGAGTTATGGCACCTATTTGTGTCGCGGGAGGTATTGTGTGCCGGCGTGAGATATGGTTGCAGTTTATTGGTCGGTATCATATAGTATTGTCGCAGACTGCATTTGTTTTGGTACTGGGCAAAGGCCTCTTCTCGTGAAAAGAAAAAAAATACGATACCTCTTGGTAAGACTTGTTGCCCCGTAACGACTGTCAAGATCTGCAAATGACAGTCGGGACTAACGGCCTAATGTGCTTTCCGAGGCACGGAGGGGCCTCGGATGAAGTGGATGGTCAACCAAATTATTATCAGATTTTAAGAGGTCAAAATTGTTTTATAATGGCGTTAAGTGGTTTAGCGCTAAGGAGTATTTTATTGAGAAGTATATTAATTTGTTTAACGAAATGTTTTTGAAGTCGGCGATAAAATGTGACGACGAAGTCAGTGGCTTTAGATACTGAATTTCTGAAGTCTGTATTCTTTTTAATTTTATAGGGTATGTACCCAAAGGGTGGAAATGAACGTATCGTTTCCATTTTTACTTATACAACGTGTAACGTTAAATGCGCAAAACCTCAGACACCCCAACTGATTTTTAATTCAATTGACCTATTTCAGAGAGAAAAAAAATCATTAAAAAAATTGTAAAGGTTTTATGTGCTGTTTTAGTTTTTCTGGCAATTCTAAT
Organism: Amphipoea lucens; assembly: GCA_947508005.1. Taxonomy (NCBI): domain Eukaryota; kingdom Metazoa; phylum Arthropoda; class Insecta; order Lepidoptera; family Noctuidae; genus Amphipoea; species Amphipoea lucens. The sequence continues at coordinate 8,220,735 of OX382371.1, forward strand.
CGTTTATTGCGTCTGCGTCTGCGACGACGCTCTATTGAGGGAGGAGTCGTCACCGGGCCGCTGCGCCGCCGCGCCGCGCTGCGCCGCGCATTACGTACCATCTACGCTCCTAAAAAACTTGAACAGTGATTTAAATATTTCCATCACACTTTTCCAGGCTTTGGCCGAATTAACGTTGTCATTACAATGCGCCAACATTCTCACCATTTCACAATATTGAATGTTTGTGTACAAAAACGTTGCGAAATTCACGCGCACGCGCCGCCTCACCGGGGTAACGGGATAGAACAATTACACCTGTGACGCATGTGCCGGCGCCGCTCAGACTGAAGTAAACACGGCCGCTGTCAGTCACGTATTTCGCACGCCACGCCCCCGTGCAGATCGTCATTTCTCTTTCTAACCCTTAGGTTAAGTTTATGTTAAAATAAGATAGATAACATTATTGTTTATTTCAAATTGTCTTATTCATGGTACTTACTGTACGGAAGATTCGTATTTGCAATTTGCATTGAAATAAGAGCTACTATTATCCCGCGTATGGGAAAATTTAAATTGGTCGACAACAACTTGTATTTGTTTACCTTTTTTGGCGGGTTTGCGCATGTGATGGCTTGACTTATTAATAAATAGACACGGCAACGTTTTTAATGAAGATTTTTTGAAAAATGTGACCTATATTAAAAAGTGGTTCAATTGATTCTGCTCGTTATTCTGATCAAACTATTTTCAGGTTTTGCGCATTTAACGTTACACGTTGTATAATGATAGTTCAACTATAACGTTCTGATAACGTTTGCAGGGCATCATGGCCAGAGATCGCACAAGACATAGGTTTGGAAAGAAAAAGGGGAGGCTGTTTAGTAGTCGGACAAAATATAAGCTAACAAAAAAAAACCTAACTACTCTTCACTAACGTTCTATGTTCACGTTACTTTACCAAAGTTCAACAAATAACAATTATGTTATTTTGGTATAGATACATTAATTAAATGTAACAGACGTTCTCATTTGTGAGGACTTGAGGAGTGAACACAGATATCCGATAGGTACGGACTTCGAAGCGAGTTTGCAACAAATTGGAGAGTGCTCTGTATGTGTCAAGTAGCCAGCCTGTTCACAGCTGTTCGAGATTTTTCTCCTCAACATTATCTTAATGATGTCTCTTAATTTTCTGTTTTCATATTTCTGTTTTGGTTGTCACATTTCAATGTTTTTTTTTTTTTGTAACTGTCGTAAAAGTTATCGTCGATAGGAAATTTTTGACCATTATTTTTGTGTAAAGGTGTAATATATTGATCGTAATCTAGCAATATACCACACTAATATTATAAAGGCGAGAGTTTGTGAGTGTGTATGTTTATGTGTTTGTTACTTCTTCACGCTCAAACGGCTACACCAAGTTTTACAAAATTTTGTATGGAGGTAGCTGACACCCTGGATTAACATATGGGCTACTTTTTATCCCGATATTCCCACGGGATTGACTCTTATGTGTGTAAAATCACGGGGCGCAGCTAGCATTAAATATTTGCTAGCCTACGCTGTTCCCTCCTGGCCAACGGCTTCCCATTCCATCCATCTTTCGCGAGCCCGCACGTCTTCCTTCCAGCTTTGACGGAACCTATTCAGCTCATACCGCCACCTCCTACCTAGTCTGCCGCGACACCGCCTCACTGTTTTAGTTCTGTGCTATTTGGGCCCACAGTTTGTCCAGCATGTGGCAGAAGCCTATTATTAGTAGTTGAATTTATCAATTTAACTTTCTAAATTCATGTATTAAACTATTCTACTTTTAAGTACCTGTGTTATCTACTAGGCCATCAGGCGTCCTACAGTTGAGCCAAGAAATGGGTCTGATATTCGACAATATCAGTATTAAAGGATCCCACAATTCAACCCAAATGTCGAAATAAAGCGCAAACGGCATAAATTAATAGGCTTATTGTATATTCTTCCCAGTTTATTCGGAGTACTTTCTCTAATACCACAGATTCCAGCCTCTGCGGAGGCAAGTCCTAAGCTCCTTTGATTACGCTCATACACATTCGCAGTAATTTCGAGCGAAGAGCGAAATTGAACCTTATTAATATAAATTTTTGTGTGACGACGTAAAAAATCGTTTTAATAATGTCACGTTTTAACTACATATACTTCATCATGACCTGAGGCGTTTTTCCTCTGTGATAATGATGTTAGTTTAGAAATTGTTTCTACTAGTAATAATTTTAACGTGAACTATTTCGTTTTAGGTATAAATAATGTTTTGAGCAGCCATAGCAACGCTATTATGTGCTAATTACAAAATTCCCGAAATAATAAACCCACCAAATAATTAATTCAAAGTACGGTTTCGCATGATTCTAAATTAATTAGAATGAAATGGTTAAATTACAGCAATAACTAATGGCCGGAATTAGTGCTTGTTACATTTAATTATTTGGTGTATTTAACAAAATAATTGAAAATTTTTGATGATCAAATGGCATTTGCTAAATTCAAAACATTTTTCATGAATTACATACTTGTTTCAGGATTGTTATTCATTTTTGCATTCTTCTAAACAATGGAGCTGTAATTTGGAATATTTGGAAATCACCGCGAATCTCTGTTTCTACAAACTTCTTTTTGGTCGTCAAATGCAATCGGTATTTCAAAAATGCACACCAAAATTTGCATACAATACCAATAGCAGCAAACCAATACTGGGTGCCATAAAAATATTTGTCCCACAAAATTTATTAGCTCCGGGAACAGTTATTGTCTATTCGGGCGTCGAGTGACTTTATCATACATTCACACGCACGTTTGACTAACGTCGTAAGTTTGATTTAATATTTAAACGATGTGAAATGGAGTTTGATTCTGAAAATGGGGGAATTTTCGCAAAAGGGTTGGAATTTTCGCAAAAGTGTTGGAATTTTCGCAAAGTTAGATCACGTATGACACGTTACATCGAAGCCACTCTCCTCCTAACTTTATCGAGATTGGATTGGTATTGATTGTCGCTCTTAATAACGTTGCATTTCGCACAGCAAGCGTGTTTTGTTTTTATACGTCTGGGTTTAAGCTTTGAGAATAAAAGCAGCAGCGATTGCAATTAAAGGATGTTAATTTTTGATCAGGAGACTCTATTCTATATTTTTAACTCCCAAAATACAAGCTTGACTTAGTTTGGGACCTGATAGATCATCTAATTATATGCTGCTGTACAACCATCAAACATCTTAATGAATTGTATTTTATAATTTAAGTTGTTTTTTAAACCTTGTAAACTTATAGGGTTACTGACGTGATTATTAGGGATTTAAAATTTATTTATTTGTGACACGTAGTTATAATGTGGCCTATGATGTGGATGTGGTAGTTATAATGTGAATTAAAAGAACTATTTAAATCACACCATCATCAGCGTACAGCAGTCTACTACTGGACATATGCCTCTCCTTTTCTTCGCCATTTGACTCGATTTTCGGCAACTCTCATCCAGCTGCTACCAGCCATCCTACGAAGATGGTCGCTCTACCTAGCCTGAGGTCATCCTACCTTACGTTTGCCGAAAACACACGTTTTATGTGTTTCAAAGGAATCTTATAATGCGATTTGTTGGGACTGCGTTAGAAAATTTGCACCAATTCGTGGAAAAAGCATGGCTGAGAAAAGACATTTATTATTTTATCGTTTCCTGTGTCATTTGCGCAGTAAATTCTATAATGTGATGAAAAACACAAAGGATAAAGATTTTCGTATAAAAGGTATTATTTTTTAAGTCTTGTTCCAAATATATTATTTGAAAATAAAGAGAAAGGGTTTTTTTTCTCAGCTCTTGTTGGTTACAGTTGTTGGTCTTTTCAAAGAAAGTAAATAGCATTTTCTTAGAAAGTGTGCCAATTGCGAACACCGCCTTACGCGTGTTTCGTGAGTAAAAGTAAAGACTCACCAAGTAAAATGGTGAACCAATTCACCAGGATTTCTTTTTCATTTACGGCCATCCTCGAGTAGTGAAAAACTACCTTTGTATGTATGTACAGTCAACAAAAGAGATAAGTATGCAGGATCGTTGGATATAGTTGAAGTTTAGTAAGAAACCGATGAATGTTGTCGACTGAAATTTAATTTGATAAATAAGCTGTTTGTTTTCTATTAATAAAATTAAATTTTTGTCGAGAACATCCATCAGTTTCTTACTATACTTCAACTATATCCGACGATCCTGCAACTCATCTCTTTTGTTGACTGTACCTATTACGTATAAATAATAGGCAAAGTAGCCCGCGCGTAGGTGAAAACAAAATCAGAATAGGCTGGCCTCTTATTGTTTTTAAACCCCGAACTAAGATAGGCCAACTCAAGGTTACAAGGGTAAGTTATACCACAGACGGTTGACTGTATTGATCAATGAGAAAAAAAAACTGAAGACTGTATGAACACGATCTTTAAGTCGTCGTGTCATAGAGAACCCGGTAGGTCCCCTTTGTTTGTATGTTTCGCTTCATTTCTTACTGGGTTCCCAGTTTATTTTTTTTTCCTACATCATCATCATCTACCTAGCCTTTTCCTAACAATGTTGGGGTCGGCTTCCAGTCTAACCGGATGCAGCTGAGTACCAGTATTTTACATGGAGCGATTGCCTATCTGACTTCCACAACCCAGTTACTGGGTAATACGAAACGCCTTGGTAAGACTGACTGTCAGAGATCCACGAATGACAGCCGGGCCGGGACGTGAGGCACGGAGGGGTCTCGGTATGTAAATATGGTCACCCATCCACGGACTAACCGCTGCGATCGATCGACCCGTGCGGCTGTTATTACTTAGCCACAAGCCCCTCTTTTTTATTTCCATCTAAAGAGTATATAATATTAGTCTGTTGTTTTTGTTTTAACTTTTCATGTAGTTAATTTTATTGCTTGTATAAAATAGATTGTAATTTTATTCATTCTAAATGAGATTCTATTTCACATTATTGGGAATATTTTTTTTCAAATTATAAAGTTCTCAAACATCACAAAACGACATCCCTTTTTGGACCAAGTTAGTCAACAGAATAAAAAAAATAAAAACATGGCCTTAAATTGCCACTGGCAACTGAAATGGCATTAATTGGTTTAAATCCCTAAAAACACATCTATAGCATGTCTCAACAAGTCAGCACCGGTCGACACTGTCCCGCCCCGGTTCGTCCCCCAGAAACGAAGTTAGCACTGCCAATATTTCAATTTAAATGCTATACCTAATTCCGCACCCCTTCAACACAGAACAGATAGGTACAGAAGGTTAGCTTCATACAACGAGCGATAACGCGTGTGTTATCGCTCGTTGTTGTGCGTGCACACATACACTGCTCACGTACAGTGAGTGCCAGCGCACTCGCATCGCCCGCAACGGGCAACGTACAGCGAGTGCCAGCGCACTCGCATCGCCTGCACTGTATAATCTTACCAAATTTATTTGATGAAAGTGTATACAAACCCTGTTCAGGTTAAATTCTTACGCAATCAGTCATGAAATCCGAATAAGGAACACATTCATCTGTGTTTTAAGGCTTCAACTTTATAGGAATATCTCACCATTTTTCCGACAGTTATTGTTTGAATAACATAATTACTTCATTAGAACTGGCACGCCACAAGCGGTCCAAAGTACTAGCACGTCCCTGAGAGGTAATTGAGAAATCAACCAGGAAAATTGCGGTATTTAATTGTCAAATTAAAAACTAAAATTTTATTTTGGGTTTAAATATCAAAATTATCAAATCAAAGCACTTGATTTGTAAGTGCTTCTACAAATTGGCATCCACATGTACGTTTTTTGATCCATTTGTTTACGTTACCATCAGACCAAAATCAAAAGTAATTTATTCAAATTAGGCTGAGGCACATTTCGAACGTCAAAATTACAAAAGACAGCCCCCAAAACACCCACCCTTCACCTCCAGATATTTTTGGAAAAGACTATACGCGTCTATGAATATTGTAAAATTAATGAACAATAGACACCAGCTTTTAAAGCAAGCAATTAAACATAAATATTATATTCTAGAATTAAATACACTGTAATATTTTGAATGTCAAAATGTCTGACTATGTATTAAAACTTAATTACTGACTTTAAGACCAATACCTATTCCAAACAAATGGTTATGATTATGTTTGTGTGCGCGTGTTTTCGCTTGTTGCATAAAGCCGGACTTCTGAACCTATCTATTGTGTGCCGTCGATGGATGCGTGAGATGAAATCTGACGACTGGTTACATACAGACATGTCTGGTAGACTATAGGTAGGTCTGGTGGACCCAAGTCTGGCAATTTTGTTAGTGTTTTGACTGGGTTATTTAAGGGTTAGGTGATTCTGATTTATGATTGGCTGTTGAAAGGTTGGTTTTAGAGTTTTAGATGAAAAAGTATCTGTGTTTCTTTGTCTAGACTCTAAGTAGAGAAAATAAGTAGTGCTTTATTTTATAATTCAGTGTTTTATTTTCTCCATTTATTGTGCATAAAACTGAATATAAACCATCCATAAAGTTTTATGGCAATATTTCTATGTATTACTATTAAACGGCTTTTACACTTATTTTAATCCTACTACTATTATAGACGCGAAAGTTTGTGAGGACGGATGTATGGATGGACGTTTGTTTCTTTTTCACGCAAAAACTACTGAACGGATTTGAATGAAATTTAGCACACAGACAGTTGATAACCAGGATTAACACATAGGATACTTTTTATCTCGATATTCCTACGGGGTCGTAACATAAGCGGGTGAAACCGCGGGGCGCTGCTAGTAGTAAGTAAGTACTAGTTATTACGGCCATTTTCTGTTATTATCATACCTAAAATATACCCAATTTAAAGTGATAGTTTTGAACTGCACCAATTTAGAATAGAGGAGCTCAGACAATTTGATTTGGAGCCGAAAGTGTCTCGACACCCTCCGCAATTTGTCGGGGGTATTTATTTAAATTGATGCTAATAAAATGAATTACATTGTGTTCTTTCTACTGCGCCAGCCTTCAGACTCGATACCTGCGCTGCAATGTAAGTTATAGATGTAAGTACAATTAAATGGAATAGGCTTTATTGTGAGATATTTCAAGACGTCTCTTTTCAATTTAACGTAACATTATTTTTATTATGTAATAAACAATTATGTATTGTTTTTATTACTTCACATTTAAATTCGACATTGCTATTTTCTGAGACGTTTTGTATGTATATAACTATTGTTGTTTCAGAAATCAGTTGTAATTTCACTATTTATTTTACATTAACACGTAACGGCCAAAGGCATACGAGTATCTACATTAAATATGTTTTTTTGTTCTATTTTCCGCATGACTGGAGAATATAACAAAAAACTTATTTTATTTCATGTAAGTATAACCTGTCAGAGTAATTTCTTAGACATAAGGGTACCTTCAATAAAAGCAACCCCTCTCCCCCATACGATGAACCTCCTGGCTCCTGCCTCCTCCAGGCAACCAAACCTTCTAATTTCACTAGGAGGCTTAAAATAATACAAACTACTCGTATGTATAAAACTTAAATTAATATTCTCACATGCACTTCAGGACAAAGACAAAAAACATTCTAAATCAGATAAACGCACATCGACAGAAGAATTACCTGGCGTGAATAAGTAAAAACCAAAAGTGGTCAAGCAAACATAAAAATAAGAAACATTCACTGGTTCATGGGAAAACAGTCATCACTAAGCTTAGAAAATAAACTTCTTATCTATAAACGCATCCTTAAACCTGAATGGACATATGGTATAGAGCTCTGGGGATCGGAAAGCCACTCAAATATTGACATATTTATTTATTTATATATACTTTATTGTACACCAGAAAAAAAACATAACAAAAATAAAATACGATTATTAATATAAAACATATAATGGGCGGGTTGAAATAGACAGTGATTGCGTGGATATAAAAATAGATACTACAGCGCTTCCAAAATAAGGCATTAAAAACCTTAAGTGGTTCACCTTGGTTCACAAAAAACATCGAAGTACATGAGTACCTACAAATCGCAACTATCAAGGAGGTTGCAGAATAGTCCTACAAGAATTACAAGGAAAGACTCCAACGTCATAAAAATGAACTCACTGTGACAATTATAAAGTCCTCGGACTCTACCTACAGACTTAAAAGAGAACGAATAGCGTCAATCTAACTAACTCTGAAAAATCTAATAACGAGATGAGGCATCGCTGGGTGTAAATAATCTCGAACTGCCAAGTGAAGAAATAACCAGTCTGATTAAAGCTCAAGCGCTGATTGCAGATCGAAAAAAAAAAAAGAAACGCAGATCCAAAATTGTGATACCGCCTCAATGATTGACGAAACCCCATGATTTATCAAAGCAAATTGTATAAAAACAAGTCCGTTTGATCTATACGTTGTTTATAAATCAAAGCAGAACGCGTATTTTTATGTCGCACCCTAGAACGGGTCGCCGCGTAAAATATGAACGGTTAAATCCTGACACAAAGAATATATGCGATCCTCCGGACGGACAATAAAACAAAATGTGTCTATTCATAGCTATTTTCTTGTACATATTATCTAAAGAGCTTTTAGATATATCTACTGAAAGATGTTTTTGCTTAAAGAAAATACACTTAAAAGATTTGAAAAGAACTTCGATTCGTGGCCACGTTTTGTATTTTATTTTTCAAAGAATATTTGCATGCTAAATGGTTTGGTTCGGACGACCTAAGGAAGGTGGTTGGGGTAGACTGGATGCGGAAGGCGGAGGACAGGGTGCTGTGGCGCAGTCTGGGACAGGCCTATGTCCAGCAGTGGACTGCGATAGGCTGAGTTGATTGATTTATTGAAATGGTTTGGCTAACTCCAAAACGCTTTTGAAGACGTGAAACATAGTCTGATGCCTAATAATGTCTATAAACAGTGCATAAAGCTACGGAAAGTAATTGTTAAACAAATTGTCTACCAACTTTAAATAACTATAACCGGTGTAAAAAGACACTTGACGAAGCCGAGAGTCACTTGCAGTCCCCATCATTGTAATCATTTTTTTGTACTGGACCATACCTGGGAACCTTCTGGTTACGGAGATATTGAAGGTCAAAGTTCCAACTTTTACTGTCGTTGTTTTACAAAAACAAGTTTTTGAATGTTATAACACAACTTTAAGTACACTCACGACCCCTGTACCGTTGCAAGCACCCATAAGCACAATGTTTTGCGTATGTTACAACTTACATTGCGCACTACCGCAAACAGCAAATTTTCACAGCAAAAATAAAAGTCGTTTCCCAGCAATTATTTTTATGCAATGTTACTTAGTTTGATGTACAGAATGCGTCGTTGACGGCTATTATGCGTGTGGGACTTTTTACACCCTGTATATTTCAATCACAACTACGATTTTTTACACCCCGTATATTTTAATCACAACTATGATTCTTTGACAAGTTTATGAAATTGCATGTCACGGCAAATTGACGTAGGGTGTCAATTTGCCTAACAATTTGTAGATCACTTGGCGCCAGCTCGGCTTAGAAATCAATCGACAATGATATCGACGATGTCAGTAGGTAATTTAGTTTGAAAGTGAAAGCGTAACTGTGCGTATGATTACCTGCTCCGTAAGACGTGGGAATCGAAAATATCGTATCTGTGTTATATATCTATTGAAAATACATAACTCATGATAATTCTGAGCAAGCATTCTAGGTTTCACCTGAATTTGGCTAGATTAAAAAGCTGTCACTGCTTAGTAACGAATAAAGGAATGATTTCATGATCAAATAACACTGTCTAACCTGCTTTAAGCATCTATATTTATACAAATAAATAAAATTGAAGTGTTTGTTTGTAATATCAAAATAACGGCTTGTCAAAAGCATATGAAAGTATATACGGTACTTTTTGTCTGTCCGTTTGTTCCGGCTAATCTCCGAAACGGCTGTACCGATTTTGACGGGACAGATCTGGCAGATAGCTGATTTTATAGGGAGTAACTAAAGCTAAAAATAATGGTCTGTTCCCGTTGTCAGGGTTCCGCAAAAAAAAAAAACAATCCTTGAAATTCAATTTGTTTTTCGACATACACGCAAACGAAGTCGCGAGCACAGCTAGTACAATATAAACCCTGGCTTTGGCAATAGTTTTGTAAGTAGCTTGTATTTTTATTACATTTCAGGCTTTGCAACGACCGTAAACACTACAGAGTTGGAAACCAAACAAACAAATTAATTAAATGCGTCCTCGAGAACCAATACATTAAATTAAAACAGCTCACTAGCACAAAAATAAAAACCCAATCCCACAATCCAGCCACGCCTATCTACTTCTTCTTTTATTTTGATCCGATTACAGATAATGAATTTACAATATTCCGTGCACAGAACTATGCGGTGTCTGCCAAGACTAGGCTGGCAGAGGAAGCCAAGAGCTTGGCCACACATAGCGACAAACCTCCAATTAAAAGTACGTCACGTTCCGATGCCGGTGGAGTTGCCAAATGCAGGCGACCAGGATTTGTTCCCTGCGGCTTATTGTGAAATGTTATGACGGAGACTGTTCGGGGGTAATTGTTTTATAGATTCGGATTTTTGAGGGGTGGCGGGAGAATTTCTTTGTTTATCGAGTGTCTTACTAACTATATTTGTAAATATACTATACAGGGTTACTGGTTAACTGACCTTTTCCTGCTTGGTGGTTGTAGGGAGGTTATTACCGATGAATTAGACCATTAAGTCCCTGACCAATCGTGAACCATTTATGAGAAAAATTAAATTTAAGTTTTATTTTTAGTTTATGGGATAAGGTGTTTTAAAAATTAATAAAAAGAAGTATTGGCTGTATTTAAATTTAATTTTTTTCTCAATTAAAAGACAAAAAAAGCATTCATTATAGCATTTATTCCGGAAGGTTGTTAATACAGTGTATAATACATTAATATTAAAGTTGTATACAATAAAAAAATCCCGATGTTTTTCCTATTCGTAATTACCATGGGCGGGTTACTAGTAAATTATAATTTTTGGTTATTAAATAATGCTAACAAATAAAAGAAACTGAACTTCATGATGGTCAATGTGATCGCTGAATGGCTTTCTTAGCTACAGATCAGATATCCATGGAATGGAACCAAACATTGAATTTTGTATACTGATGTTTTAGTTTGTGAAAGAAAACATGATGAAGATTGGCTCCCATTGTGCCGATCGCGATCTGTGATCACCATCCAACCTATTTTTCTATAAAAATCTCACCGTGAAAATGTAGGTGAAGTGAGTTCACTTCACGACATTTTCATGAGATTTTTGACACTATTATCTCATTTCAAGTTTGAAATGAGTCAATAGTGTCAATTCCTGCATCAAGTGGAATGACAGATCACTCTAAGGTCATGGAAGTGAGATGAGAGAGAGAGAGAGATTGGTGAGATTTATACAAAATAGATCGATTGATTTGCTTGTGGCTAAGTAATAACAGTCGCACGGGTCGATCGATCAGGTTAAGCTACGCCTACCGTGGTTAATCCGTGGATGGGTGATTACCTCCACATACGAAGACCCTCCTTGCCTCGGAAAGCACGTTAAGCCGTTGCACGTTGGTCCCGGCTGTCATTCGTGGATCTTTGACAGGAGTTATGGGTCATCAATAACTCGAAAGTCTGACAAACCAGTCTTACTAAGTGGTATCGTATTACCCAGTAACTGGAGGTCAGATAGGCAGTCGCTCCATGTAAAATACTGGCATTCAGCTGTATCCGGAAAAGGCTAGGCAGATGATGAGATCGGTTGATTTGCAGCTTTTATACAGTCAAACTCGTTCGCGGTCTGCACCTCTATAACAAACCCGTGTCTACCCGTCAAACTGTCAAACAAAACCGCCAAACAAAGAACGTCTAATAAAATTCATAACGTTTGGGATCACCACAAACAAAACAACTGACTGATCACAATAAAATTAATACGAGATGGACGCTTCTAAAATGCTAATTGAGTTTAAACAATCCATTTTGCTTCGGTAATGGCGGGTGCGGGATGCGAATGAACAAAAAAAGTTCTTTGTATTGATTTCTTAAGCGCCAGAGAGTTTGTCGTAAGTACTCCGTGAAATAGGTCACCACTAAAGTCTCTCTTTGACAAAATAGTGATTTTTGTGCTGAACAATGGTTTTAAGTAGGGATAAGTTTGTTAAAGAGACCGATGAAGTTCTGGAGGACGGCTTGATGCAGTTAGGGACTTACTTCGAATCTTTTGATGAAATTATTTCCATCGGATCCAAGCGACAATAAATTAGAGGCAATGATCGAAAAGTCAAGAATAAAAATGTTAAGAAAAACCCAAATTCACTTATACTTAATTCAAATTTATGTTATTTCAAGTTAAAAAATATCAACCTTATTTTAATGGTAATTAAGTTGATTTCAGAGTGACTACCACTATTGAAAAAGTTACAAAAATTTTTGGTGTAAACTGAACTTTATTGTGTAGGGATTAAAGTTATTTTTCCATAAACTCATATTTGTTTACATTTTTGTCAAATAAATTGCGAATGCAGTATAAGTACTAACATTTTTACACATAACATAACATCGCCCTCGTATTTCCCGAATGGATAGGAGGATCCCGATATGATCCCGTGTACTATACAGGGTGGCACGGACATCACAGCGCAATCCGTTACCATGGATTCAGTACATAATTATGGAAAATATCATACATTTATACCGCATAGGTACACCGCGCAAGCACTTAAGTATGAAACAGTCGTGGTGAAGGCCGCAGGAATCCGCTAGGTGCGAGAAGCTTGGGAGAGGCCTATGTCCAGCATTAGTCGTCTTTCGACTGAAATGTCGATGATGAAATAGCGGATTCTTTTTTTATAACCGACGAAAAATTTGTACGCTAGAAGATCTAGAGAATCATGCGCTGCATTCATGGTTTACAGTTTGCGTATCGATGGGGATGTCACCCTGTATACAATGTGTAACATAATTAACGCAAGACCTCATACACCCCAATTAGAGTATTGAGTTCAAAGCATAATACAATTACCAAAATTTTTTTTTAAAGCTAACTATTATTATTAAGAAAATCGTGTTGACCCTAACATTATTTTATGCATTTAAAATTGAGTCTTATTGCTTTGAAATAAGATTCGCTTTTCTTTGGCTCGACCACCGTTCAGTATGGCAATAGACATAATTTTTTTTTAAATATCTATAATAAAAATTATAGATTTTGATTCAGTAGTCATTTATGAACAAACTACTCTCAGGACTTGCGTTTATTCTGTTACACCTTGTATATAGTACACTGACTTTTCACCAGTTCCGTTTACGTCCCATGTAATAGGAGGCGGGTCTATTGCCATCAACTGGAAACCAATCCAGAGACCGGGAGGGGGAAGGGGGGGCTGCTTCTCAGAAATTCCAGATGGTAAAGCGCAATAATACCTTGCCCAACCCGGGAATCGAACCCAGGGCCTCATGTAAGTACCTATACGTCTTTTTGCAATAATTAATTTTTTCTTACTTAAGCACAGACATTGTTTGTGTTGAAAAATTCTAAACTAAAAAATGAGCGCTTTACAAGAAATCTAAATAGAAACTCGAAACCCTTTGAGACAAGACTATTTACTTAGAAATTTTAACAAAAAAAAAAACTAGAGTCTGTTATTCAATAGCCGTCAGCAAAGAGTTTGGAATAGACAAAGTAACCAGTGAACCCAATATAGGGTTCACTTTTCCGTTTTCAGGGTTCAGTAGTCCCGAGTGCAAAGTAAAATCTGCGGGGATTTGAGAAAAAAGTAAAATAGAGGTGCGGTATTAGCGAACATCGAGTATCTGTGGTGCTACTTTTGGCAGCATTTTAGTACATAAATCGTCTAATGGGCATTCGAATGCTTATTTCGGAGTTAGAAACATTCAGAGTAAGCCACAATGAGTTCATCACCATCTGCCTAGCCTTTTCCCAACTATATTGGAGTCGGCTTCCAGTCCAACCGGATGCATCTGAATATCAGTATTTTACATGGAGCGACTGCTTATCTGACCTCCATAACCCAGTTACTGGGTAATACGATACCCCTTGGTAAGACTGGTTGTTAGACTTTCGGGCTTGTGACGACCCGTAACGACTGTCAAAGATCCACGAATGACAGCCGGGACCAACGGCTTAACGTGCTTTCCGAGGCACGGAGGGGTCTTGGTATATGAAGATGGTCACCCACCCACGGACCAACCGCAGCAAGCGTAGCTTAACCTGGTCGATCGACCCGTGCGGCTGTTATTACTAAGTCACAAGCCACAATGAGTTGTTCGAACGAAATACTAATTTTCAGTACTAACGGACTTGGGCATAGTAGTGCGCTGTTGCGGTGAAAGCATTTGATTATGCAAAACTCATGATTGGCTCCGTCTATCAATGTTACATTTTGTGTTCAGTCGTTTGAAACGGAAAATACTTCGGTTGTTTCATTTGCAGTTTTCTCTTTGTATCCATACTATATATATTTATTAAAACTTTATGCACAAGTAAAAACTGTACAAAGGCGGACTTAATGCCTTAGGCATTTTCTACCAGTCTACCTTAGGGTGATGCAGAGACAATACATAGTAGGTGCAATAACAAAAAGAAAAGATAAGAAAATATATCCATAATAACCATATAATCATATATCCATATAATATATCCATATTATATGTATACTATCTATATATATAAAATTCAAAGTCCTGACTGACTGACTGATATATCAACGCACAGCCTAAACCGCTGGTCCTAGAGATACGAAATTTGGAGGGTGTGTTCTTTGTGAAGAGTAGGTATCCACTAGGAAAGGGTTTTTCGAAGTTCCACCCCTAAGAGGGTGAATGGGGGAAGGTGAAATTTCACGCGGACGTAGTCGCGGGCAGAAGCTAGTCTATACTAATATTATAAAGACGTAAAGTTTGTATGTTTGTAAGTTTGTATGTAGGGGGTAATCTCTGGAACTACCAGTCGGATTTGAAAAATTCTTCTTGCATTTGATAGCCCAATTCTTGAGGAAGGCTATAGGCTATGTAACATCACGCTATGACCCTTAGGAGCCGAGCAAAAAGAAAAAAAGTAAAAAAGAACGTTAAGTGATAGCGCGGGCGGGTGATACGATACGATACGACGGGGTGGCTCGGGGGAAACAAGAAGTTTCACGCGAACGAAGTCGCGGGCTGAAGCTAGTAATAATATTATAAATTCGAAAGTAACTCTGTCTGTCTGTCTGTCTGTATGTTACCTTTTCACACCTAAACCACTGAACAGATTTAGATGAAATTTGGTATAGATATCGTTTGAGTCCCGGGAAAGGACATAGGATAGTTTTTATCCCGATATTCTCACGGGATCGAAACTTATGCGGGTGAAACCGCGGGGCGCAGCTTGTACTATATATTTTTGGCAAAATATTTTTGTCTTCCAGTTCCCTTAAAAATTACTTATATTCCACTGTCATCTATATATAGATACCCTTGTGTAAATTGATACGATTTTTATATCAAAGCCATCGCCAAATCCTTTGTATTAAAAAATGGAAGCGACCTTTCTAAAAACTCTTTTTCCGCTATTTTTCTTGTTTTAAATCGTCGCCATTCAAAAATATAGCGCAAGGCTATAAACAGAAAGAGATGGCAGCAGTAACGGGTGCGCCAAATTGAATTCATCGTCATTTTTTACCGGCTCTGCACGGAACAACGTGCTAATGTGTTGTAGTGCACGATAGATAACAAATTCGTTGCGACATGCGTACATCGATGCGGCGCGACTGTGATTAAGTTAGTTAGTCATTTTATAGATAACTAACTGATATTTTATAGGTAACTGATATTCAGATTTTTTTATGCCACTGTTTAAAGTTATCAACTGTTATTTTTAACCGACTTCTAAAAAAGGAGGAGGTTCTCAATTCGAATGTTTGTATTTTTTTGAAGTGAAAACTTCTTTAGCGGCGTTGAACACTTTTTGTAATGGGTAAAAAATGTTAAACTCGCGTCAGGGCATCGCGTCAGGACACGTGACCGTCAGGAGAGATTCCCCCCCCCATCTCTTTCTACGGCGGCGCCAACCGAAGTGAACCAAGTGAGACACGATAATGGATGGATGGATGGTGACGGTGATGGTGATGGTGATGGCGATGGCGATGGTGATGGCGATGGCGATGGTGATGGCGATGGTGATGCGATGGCGATGGTGATGGTGATGGTTATGGCGATGGCGATGGTGATGGTGATAGCGATGGCGAACGCGATGGTGATGGCGATGGTGATGCGATGGCGATGGTGATGGTGATGTGATGTGATGTGATGTGATGGTGATGGTGGACGCGGACGCGGACGCGGACGTGGATGGACAGCTGATGGCTCGACCGTCTGTGTAGTAGCCACACTGCTGTGTATTCGTAAAATTCGTGTATGTGTTTCAAAAAATGGAAATTGAACAAAGTGCATCGATTAATGAAAAAAGTGACGCAGAAATAGTGAAAAAAAAACTTAGTTATATTAATTCAATTAATAATTGATTTATTTCAACGTTAATATTCAATTTTTTTTTTTTATGTTTGTTCGCGCATAACTCCGTCGTTTGCCAACCGATTTGAAAAATTCTTTTTTTGTTGGAAAGGGTATACTTCCCAAATGGTCCCATGAAAATTTTATCGAAATCGGATGAGCGGTTTTTGAAAAATCAACAAAAATCTAAAAATTTATCTACATTGTCTACATTAACGATCTTTTTGTTTACATTTTTGTGGGGTACAACTAAAAAGTGAAAAATAAAAACTTTTTAACAAAAAAAAACAACCGACTTCAAAAAAAAACACTACAAAGTGATAAATAACTTTAATTTCGGAAGTCGGTGTCAAAAAACGAAAATGCGGAATCAACGACACCGACTTCCGAAATTAAAGTTATTTATCACTTTGTAGTGTTTTTTTTTGAAGTCGGTTGTTTTTTTTTGTAAAAAAGTTTTTATTAAGTAAGCAAATTGGTTTTGCGTCCACTATTAAAGGGTATGTTCCAACGTAAAATGTTTTAAATATCACACTAATATTATAAAGGCGAAAGTTTGTGAGTGTATGTGTTTATATGTTTGTTACTTCTTCAGGCTCAAACGGCTGGACCAATTTTGATAAAATTTTGTAAGGAGGTAGCTGACACCCTGGATTAATTTACAAACTACTTTTTATCCCGATATTCCCATAGGATCAAAACTTATGCAGGTGAAACCGCGGGACGCAGCTAGTTAAATAATAAAGCTGTGGAGTTTGTTTGTTTGAACGCGCTAATCTCTGGAACTACCGGTCAGATTTGAAACAGCCGTTTGAGCGTGAAGAAGTAACAAACATATAAACACACCCCCACACACACACGCACACACCCCCTCATAAACTTTCGCCTTTATAATATTAGTGTGATGTGATGTATGTCCTAAGATCAATAATGTACCTTCACTACTGCAATCTACAATTCTACATATATACAAAATACTTACTGCCTCCCATTGAAGCCGTAGCAGATATTTTTATACCACTTAATATAGTATTTTACTAGCGAAGTAGGTTCATAAAAGACAGCCTTTAGTACAGGAGAAGTGATGTTCACCTGTAAAACTAAAATAGGGTAACCTACAAACAGTGTTACCTTCTTTCTGTACATTTGGCCCATATCAGCGAACGAATTTGGTCTACCGCTGCATTTGGACACATATCCATCAAAGTACTTAGGTAACAACGAATAGGCACTGTACAAGTCCAAACGTAGTCCCACGATGGGCCACTGTGAACAGGCTATTTCCCATTTTCCAGGCAGTTGTTTTGATTCGATTTCGCTTCCATTTGTACTCGAATTACACAATTTTGTTTTTCGTTCCAATCGCATTATTTTAGCGTCAACAAATGCGTTGTACCAAACGAATTTTCACCGTCACAAAATTTGGTAGTAGTGCACGTCATAAATATTGAATCGATGTGATTCTATATCACGGTTAAATTGCCGATGTCAAAGAGAACAAATCAGCTATCGTTTTTCTTATGGGGAAGTGAACGCGGTCTGGCATTTTAGGAAATTGGTTGTAGGTAGTATAAGCATGACTCTAGGACATGCTGAAATGAGTTTTGAGAATGGCGGGTTTTAAAATGTTGCCTTCTCGTAGTCGTCGTCTTTAAAATATGTATATAAGTAAGACCTTCTCTTCTTCTTCTTTACTTTTCTATCCATATTTCCATACCAATATAATAAAGGCGAAACATTTACTTTATTATAATATACAAACACGAAATGTATATATTATATACAAGTAAGTATGTAATAAAAAATAAAAGAAAAAGGAAAGAGCTCATTGGGCATCAAAAAATTCGCCCGCATCGCTGTAAATGGGATAAGTGCCCAAAAGGCTGGCAGCATTACCACGATGAATGGCAAAAGCTTAATTTTAAATTTCGCCAATGCAATTTGACAGACAGACAGTCTGGCATCAGTCAGTCTATGTGTAATGATTTCACGTCTGAACCGGCCGTTATGAAATTTGACAGCCTGGAACCCCTGGTACAGGACATAGGCTACTTTTCATCCTGGATCGTAGACTAAGTCGCAGGCAACAGCTACGAAGAGAGATACGTGATAGTATCATTATAAGACAAACACTTCTTAGACGATATTATTACGACCTAGCTTATACAAAACGATTTTTCTCTCCCCATATTTCAACCGAAGTACACACTTCACTCACACACACAGTTTACTTAGCCTAAAAACAGACATTCTGGGTTTGTCCAGTTTGTAAGTCAGTGATAAGGGCCCTGAAATCCCACACACTGTTAGTTTAGGACCTCTACCATTAGGCTTTAATTCTTATAATACAAATAGTGTAGTGCAAACATTAGTTCAGCTTGAATTGAACTAGTTCGTAGAACTAACAGGAATTATACGAAAATCACCAAATTTATGTTGATTTATAGCGACCCAACCCCTTTCGCACCATTTTCACAAATTGAGAAATTATCGAGATGAGAAAACATTGATTTTTTGTATGTTGGTTTGTAATTGATAAACTCAAAAATACTTAACCGATTTTAAAAATTCTTTCACATATAAAAAGCTTAGTTTAGTTTGTGAAGAGTTATAATTTCGTTATTTTTATTAATTAATTAGGTATTAATTGTTATTTACTTACATATTATTTTAATTCTAGATATATATTACCAGTTTAAATTTCAATTAAAAAGCTACAATATCAGCGAGTACAAGGGCTGTATTTTTTTGTATATTATGGTGTCTTACCACTTCCCCGTGAACGAAGTTGCGGGCAGAAACTAGTTTATTATATGCAAGTTTAATATTAGTGTATTATTCACACATATACGAGTAACTTTCGGAACAAATTCTCTAAATGATGGTGAAAACCACATCACAATACGTTGCGTAGTTTAGAAGGCGGGACACACAGTCAGTCACGAAAACTTACTTTAATTTATAATTTATCTATATATATAAAAATGAAACCCGTTTTCCGTTGTCACGACATAACATGAAAACGGCTGGACCGATTTCGCTAATTCTTTTTTTGTTGTGATCGGTATTGCCGGGACAAGGTTTGTATGAAAGAAAATTTTGGAAATTCGAAAAAAAAAATTGCACCCGTGCGAAGCTGGGGCGGGCCGCTAGTGTACTTATATATTAGGTTGAAATCCGCAAGAAATAATTCATCTAAACCCCCCCCCCCCTTACCTTACCCTTCCTACCTTTGAATCAAAAGCCTTTTGATTCAATGGTAAACCAGCATTGATCACCACGCTAGACTATGTGTTTGTGATTTCAGACTATGAAGAAAACAACTTTTTTCCTAGAATAGAACACACTGGTGGTGTCTGCGATTAAATTGGAAAGTACATACCTAAACATTTAATATCGCATTCGCAGCTAAGGTTTTTTTACCGAGACTGACTCATTTAAAAGGCGGATTTTTGAACATCCCGACCACCACGATTTACGATATAATGATAACTATTCGGCTACCAATAAATAATGTAAGGTACAACTACATAAACGAACTAATACATAAGCCATGTTCCATGTATGGTCTACGTCGAAACACGAACCAATAGTGTCATCGAATAGGCGGTCTGTAGCGAGTTGGTAGCTAAAACTAAATGCATTTTTCATGTTGTGAGCTCAACTTCTATAAAGTTGGGACATACTCTCGTGGATACCGTACACTGCTCTCTTTAGTGATTTATTTCGTTAACATTTATTTGTTAAAAATAAATGTAATATTGAGCAGTAGCACATTTTTTTTCTGTTCTGTTTTGGTGCTGAAGATTGAATTAGCACATAAAAAACCCAGGCCCTGGTTCAAGCCATGGTCCGGAGCAAGAGGGAGTTCCAGGCAGTCACCTCCTTCTGCGAAGCAGTCATGCTAGCGAAGGAGTTGGCGGGATGGCTGAGGGAGAGAGCCTCACGTCCCAGCCGCCGCGGGGGACGCTCCGGGCGTCGGGAGCCGCGCGACGACTTCCGGCCACCGTAGGCGGGCCTGCGGACGGAGAGTAATGATTAGCTCACCTTCCGATCAGGACCAGGCCCGTGCCGGACGGCGCGTATGTGTTCCACGCGCGCCTTAAAGATGTGTCAGCATAAAGGAAGGGGCCTGTTAGGGCTGAAGCCTGCCGGGGTAGCGGGATTGTCCGAAAGGGTTACCGCTACCCCGGAACACAAAGGGCTAAGGAAGGAACACGGATGGGTTTTAGTCAGTAAGAGTCTGAAACTCCCTTCCGCTCCACCCAGAGTGGAAGGGGTCATTCGATGATTTCCCATACAAAGAAAAAAACACATAAAAAAACATTTTTTACTTTTCTTTTTTACATAGCGCAAATCGAGATCAGAATTTCATAGATGATTTGTTATCCCAACATGCATTTACGGCTGAACGGATTTCGATGCAATTTGGAACATAGAACATGTCTGATTAACGCAGGCAATAATTAGTTTTTCTTAATAAAATGGCATTTTCCCTCACAGTGTATACGCCCTATTAAGTATAACGTATGTGTGCGTACCAAAAAGAACTTTTAAGTCGTACTCGTTTATTTGTAAAGAACTCTCAGAGCAAAAGGGTTTCTGAAGTAACTTAGCGACTGCATCATAGACAAGATACAATGTTAGTTTGCGTTTGTTGAAAGCTTACTAACAACTCGACTTTATAAATAAGCTCATGGAAGTTCGTTTTGCTAACATTTTTTTTTAGTTTTGTTTGAATTCCGTTATAATGATGTTTTTGTCGTGTCGAGTTGTTGTGTCGAGTTGGACTCTGATTTTCGTGATATTATAGCTGCCCAATAGATTCACCCTTTACTTTTTAGCTTTTTTTAATATTGATAGTGATGGTATATAATGAAGTAACGATTAAAATACTGGTATTCGGCTGCATCTGGTTTGAATGGAAGCCGACCCCAACATAGTTAGGAATAGGTTAGGTAGATTGCAGTTGTTTAGTATTATGGTAGTATACAGGGTGAATTTTCCAAGTGGGCGTGGATGGCCAAATTCTAAACTATGAGGAATAGCGAAAAGTACTCAAAGGAGTCGCGGGCTCGATTTTGATGAAAACTAAAACTGCATCATTGGATTTTTGAAAAATCAATATTTCTAGCCAGGAATCGAACCTGTTGATTTTGAAAAAAAAACACACACTGTATTATTACACCATTCGATAGTGTCCATAATAAGGATCAAATTCTGGGAAGTAATGACATACGGCAAACTTAAGGAAAATGTTGAATCTTAATAAACTGCTTTTTATTTTAAAGTATTCATACCTACATTACGTATGTACCTTGTTCGAAATGATGCTCAATATTTTTATTAACCCGCCCGCAGCGCAGTTACCTTCACAACATTATGTTCTAAATTCAAATATCTATTACGATCTTTGGAAAATATTCTAATGGAATCAATAATATTGTAATGCTGAATGCAGTACACAATCCTTGAGACATCGAATCCAGCTATGTATTGAAAACAATGGTCATCATTATGAACAATTAATCAGTTAAGGTTTAATAGGTAGGTATAGGTAATATAACCCGGGCCCGGCTAAATAATTACAGCCGCACAGGTCAATCCATCAGGTTAAGCTACGCTTGTCGCAGTTGGTCTGTGGATGGGTGACCATCTTTACATACCGAGACCCCTCCG
Organism: Amphipoea lucens; assembly: GCA_947508005.1. Classification (NCBI taxonomy): domain Eukaryota; kingdom Metazoa; phylum Arthropoda; class Insecta; order Lepidoptera; family Noctuidae; genus Amphipoea; species Amphipoea lucens. The sequence goes on from OX382371.1 coordinate 8,242,949, forward strand.
TGCCTCGGAAAGCACGTTAAGCCGTTGGTCCCGGCTGTCATTCCAGGATCTTTGACAGTCGTTACGGGTAATCAGAAGCTCGAAAGTCTGACAACCAGTCTTACCAAGGGGTATCGTATTACCCAGTAACTGGGTTGTGGAGGTCAGATAGGCAGTCGTTCCATGTAAAATACTGGTATTCAGCTGCATCCGGTTAGGCTAGAAGCCGACCCCAACATAGTTGGGAAAAGGCTAGGCAGATGTCATCATCCATGTTACCTACCTCATCATTGAGGTAGGTAACATAGAGAAATAAAAAAGTATTTTGTTAAAAATGAGCTCTTTCCTTTAGTTTGCCGTATGTCATTATTTTCCAGAATTTGATCCTTATCAGGGACACTATCGAATGGTGTAATAATACAGCGTGTGATTTTTTTTTCAAAATCAACAGGTTCGATTCCTGGCTAGAAATATTGATTTTTCAAAAATCTAATGATGCAGTTTTAGTTTTCATCAAAATCGAGCCCGCGACTCCTTTGAGTACTTTTCGCTATTCCTCATAGTTTAGGATTTGGCCATCCACGCCCACTTGAAAAATTCACCCTGTATAATTGCTATAGCTATCTAGTAGGAGGCAAACAAGCATTACTTACAGACGATTTTTTTACAAACCGAACTATGTATAATTTTTGCCTATAATTGCACAACTTCAGAGCAAATGCCTTTTTCATTTAGAGAAGTCTTAGGAATTAATTATAGAGACTTGTTAATTGCCTATTGGCAATACACTTGTGTACGACGATGTCTATTCTAGAAATCAGTTTCATAGGTGCCTGCTCATTGGTTCACGCATCACCAACTCTGGTTCAAATAGTTATTGTACTCAAACATTTGGACGTATATTACACACTCCAGTGCTTCTACGGGCAGCGCATGCCAGGTACCTATTCCTAGGTATAATCGGGAAGGAGCCATTGCACCCAAGTTCCGCATAGTCAGCGCTAGATCGACGTCTAACTCGGCAAGTAAACAGGGGCTAGGAAGATAGCGGGGATGTGATAAGAGTTTTTAAGTACTTAAGTACATAGGGACTTTTTAGCCAACTTTTAGATAGTTGATGACGTTGTTTCTATTTTAAGTAAAAAATTGTTGGTGAGACTCATTCGCTTTTAGGATTTTTGTTCAATCAATCAACATAATCAAATGTCATTGAGAAGCAGCACTTGAACGTCCAAATTACATAAGACAGACTCTAAAGCGCCGGCCCTTCACCACTTCCTAGTGTTTTTGTCGATCAGGATTACAATTTTTGCTCTAGTTATTAACCATAAGGAGAAAACAGATGAATACGTTTGTTTGGAATTATTTATTTATTTGCTCTCATGCAATTAAAAGATTTTACAATAAATTACTATTGGTTTTTGAGTCTTTGGTCAACTGGACCCACTGTACAAAAATATTGTCAATGCACTGCAAAATATAAATTTTAGGCTTGCTGTTGAGTTTGTGAACAATAATCCTAACTAATATTATAAATACGAAAGAAAGTTTGTTTGTTACCTTTTCACGCCTAAACCACTGAACCGATCATCCTGAAATTTTGCATATACGTTTTTAGGTGTACAGAAACGGACATAGGGTACCTTTCGTCCCGAAAAAGGTGCTGTTCCCGCGGAAAACAACAATAACGTTATTATGATAATAGATGGCGCCACGTGTTTAGTGAACTTTGTCACATTATTTAACTCTAAGGCGGCACGAAGTTCGTCGGGCCAGCGAGTTTAACATAAATTGAGTCTAAGCTTAACAAAACACAATAATATTTTTTTGAAATATAACGCCAAACGCCAATGGCCACGTGACCGCGTTTCCTCTTAATTTCAACCCGCTAGCCGTCTGGCCATTAAACACTTACTGCCGCCGCTATCTTCAAAGCCACTGCCTTCATCGATCTAATCCAGTCACACACAGTCACGTATTACATTCGTACACACTTCTGAAACGAAATGGTGTCGAAAAATATCTGTATACCCTCCCCCTATATCAACATTCGAGGAAAATTGTTTTTATAGATTCGATATGCCTCAATTTCAATTGGTCTCGGATCTCTTTCGATATTCGATTTCGAGAGGAATCAATTTGGGTTTGAATGAAGTAAATGAACTTCGGCTTGTGGTTTTCTTAATGCTCTTTTATTGATATAAATGTATTGGTGGGAAGATTTACAGTTCATTGTTTGGTTGAAACGGTTAAATAATGTTTAACCTTTGGTAAAGATACCCAAATGAAGAAGAGAAATATCACATTGAATATTAAATTGCTGTTATTACGGAGACTAATTTTATTCAAATAGAAAATGAGGGCATGTCGAAGCCCTAAGTACTTTCTGAGGGTATTTATACAGCGGTAGAGAAGTGAAAAAAAAACACGTTATCTGAAATGACAAAAGCATTACACTTTGATTTGACAAACGAAACACAATGGATTTTGGAACGAAGTTCTTTATCGCGTTTATCGCGGCTTGCGGTAAGATTAGGAAAACTGGTAGAAATCGTCACGTTTTCGAGGGTGCTAAAGCCGATATTGACGTTAAAATGTAAATCCAAGATCGGGACAGCGAAAACCGATAGTGAGGTCAAAATAAAAATCCAAGATGGCGGCTGCGAAATTTTTTTTATTTTTATTATGGGCGTCGTTTTCATGGTTTTCATGGTTTTCGAGGTTACTAAACCCAAAAGTGAAATTAAAATGAAAATACAAAATGACGAAATTCGTTCCTGACGGCACAAGTTTTTTTTAATTATAAGCTTTTCTTTCAAAATGTAAGTATAGATTGTGTTAATGAAAATGGGGACTTGGTGTATAGCTCATAGTCCTTGTAGCGGAGGTAATGGATCAGCTAAAAATGCTGTAACAGCACTGTTAATTAGTGCTACGTCACCGGATGTTGTGATGTCCACGCTGGAGCTACAATTTGGAAATCCAGATATCATCATAGCTCGCGATTTCGGCGGAGTATGAAACATCCAGCAGATCCGGCTCGAAGGACCAAAATGTAGCGGAGGTAATGAAGAAAGCAAGATAGATTTCCAAAAAGTGTCGCGGACGAGGAGGTTGTATGTGCGTGTTGTTTTGACCACATAGACGACTACTCGCGGAACGGCTCGCGTCGCGCGCCGGCGCCCCCCTGCCCCGCGCCCACCTGCTTCAACTCCCCGCACATTACAAGCTCCTCATGCGCACACCACTCTCGAGTTTTTTTTTTTTTTTTATTTGTAATGGGCTTGCTCTTGACTCTAGCCTAGGTCAAAGGTGACAGAGACAAAGTCGACGATGGAGCGAGCTTACCCAGAAGAAGCCTGTTCACTCTCACTTTAAAGAGATTCGGGTTGTATGCGCTCGGAAAACGTATGTATGTTTATTCGTAAACAAAGTACAAGATATATTAGAATTCAATAGATAAGTAGGTAGACATATGTATACATAGATCGCACAGTTAACAGTCCTGTTTAAAGTTTTATGTTCACCTATTGTGCAAAATATTGAAATAGGTACTAGTTTGGTTCCAAAATGTTCAACTCATCCCAACAATTCATCATATTACCAACTAACTTGTCAAGACTTGACCCAGTTAACGTTTATCAGTACACAGCAATAACCATGACTAGCCGTACAACAATAATACATCGCCACAAAGCATTAGGAAAGGATGACATCACATCTGACCAGGGACAAGTCCTCGGATAACTTCCGACAACTTCCCGACTAAATTGTCCATTTATTTGCTAAATTAGCATGAACTTGTGCCCTCCACCCGCTGAGTACGCTCCAAGCGGAATTACGACAGTCCTAACTATTTTATAATTATGTCTTTGGGCCATAAAGTCTATAATATACGGCCAGTAAAATTAGTAAAGGTGAAGGAGGATTTATTCAGTTAATATTATCGTAAATCATCGTTTTTAAGGCTCTTGTTTTTTGTGGAATTATTAGATGGTCCATTAGATACATTCCAATAATAATAAAATAGTACCTAATGATAATAGTGGAATTTGTGCCTTACTGCAGTTTTATGGAATGAAACTTTCTCATCACTAAATTATATTATTGAATTTAGAAATATATAAGTAGTATAATAGTAAAAAAAAAACTTATTTTATTAATTATTGTTTGTTTGTTGTTGTTTTAGTGTATCGTTTTTTATTAACTTTTTTGTTTTTATTGTTTATTTTTTATTCGTCTCTTTGTTACCAATTTGTTTTTATGTTATTTGTTTTGATTTGACCTCGACTTTTGAAGAACATCTTTACATCATCAAAAATTACAACACCAGAACTTTACAATAGAATTCTTGTTATGATACTGTACACTATTACCCTTGCTATTCTTGAATTGACTCACAAAAACAAGAAAACTGAATGCCTGTTCTAATTGGGTACCCCAATCGAGTCAAAATTCCTTGAAAATTGGGCAGCAAACGACGTTCAAGAATGAACTCAACTATTACGTCACCAAAATCTTATACCAAGTGTAATAAAACATACCATACCATATGTTGATTTTCAGCGTATGTAATCACCCTAAACACATAAAGGACAAATATCATGCCGTCGTCAAAGGGGTTTCACATTAATTGCCATCAAGTAGTATTTGTGAAATGCTAATCACTTATAATTGGATACGGGACCTTTATACAGAACCGATATGCTATTTATTGGACTGTTTAAAATTCAAACGTGACATCTACTTGATGTTTGAGTATCGGAATTGGATTGAAAATTGGAATTTTGTTCGAGAAAATTAAGACATAAGTGTCAGAGGGTGTGTTATTGATCTAATGGTATAAAGGAAGCTTATTATGTATTTTAGTAATGAAGCTGTAATAATATGTAAAGCTGAAGAGTTTGTTTGTTTCAACGCGCTAATCTCTGGAACTACCAGTCAGATTTGAAAAATTATTTTTGCATTTGATAGCCCAATTATCGAGGAAGGCTATAGGCTATTTAACATCACGCTAACACTCTTAAAAGCCCTGTAAAATAAACTAAGTCATAAGAAAAGCCAGACAGAACATAAAGCGACAACGAAGCGCGTAGCCGACGAGGTGGGTTGGGGGCCAAAATTTCACGCGAGCGAAGTCGCGGGCAGAAGCTAGTACCATATATTATATATTAATCATTACCATATTGGCAAATGTTTACGCAGGATAAATGTTTAGTTAGTTACATAGTTTCGTGGTCCCTGCAAACATAACCCCGCTCTTACTTTTCAGGACCATCGTATAGCAACAAGGGTTGTCATTTAATCTTCATTCACCAGAAATAATACTTGAGGGTTGTCATGAAAATCCCAAACTTTACAAAAAGGACACTGCTAGCGACTTCCCTCTGTGCGATAATGATAGCACACTATAGGCCGACCGCTTAACTGAGACGTTACCCGAGGCAGCTGCGCGGTGCAGGAGGGGTGATAGTTGTCACAAGTTGACGATTCACTGAGCTCTCGCATCACGTCACCACACCCCTCCCGTAGCGCGCTGCTACCTCAGGCAACGTCTCAGTTCAGCGGTTGGCCTATAACAACCCAAATCAGTTTTCCAACCATGACTATCATACTTACCATAGCATATTTTCTTCAAGCCCGTTCTTTATTAAGAAAGAGCAAGCTGTAGTCTCAAAAGAAAGCGTCAAACATTTCACCTAACAACCTTATTGACATACACACACAACCTATCACTAACACACTCATACACCCTACAAAATCCCCTGACGTGTCGCCGTCCGTATAACTTACAACTATCAAGCTGGATTACAAACAAGTTGTTAATTGTGGCGAATTACGACGCCCGTTCTGGTTTTACTAATGAGTTCGCCGGTTTCTTGGCAAGCACATATCTTTAGCTTAAACTGTGAGAAGTAAAACAGAACACATCGGTACCAAATGCACCCAAGGAGCTTATTTGTTCTATTTGTAGGTAATGGCGGTTTGAGATTACATTGGTTTCGTGTTAGATTGTTTGAATGTGTTTTTGAAGTGAAACTTCTTTACACACGCTTGACATAGGGAGTAAGCTGGCGAACGCGTGACGTAAGCGTTACGAAAAGCGTGATCGAGCGAGGCGAACGGGAGTTGAGTGGGGGATATAAGCAAGAGAAAGCAGTGCGCGCGCACATTTTCTTTCTCTCTTCCTCTCATAGCCAAATACGTTTGAAGTTTCACTTCAGTCGTGTGGTCATAAGCACACTCGGTTTTTTTTTTTATTATCTTTTTCTTTTTTTTTTGATCATTTATCTTTTAAGAGAATTACCTAACATAGCTGCTTCAATCAACTCAGTTTATCGAAGTCCACTGCTGGACATAGGCCTCTCCCAGGCTGCGCCACAACATCACGTTGCGTTCACGAGGCATGCACGCTACGCACACGCAGCGAGCGCGTCATATATTCGCCTCACTGGAAACACGCTCGGGGGCTCTTATTCTTACTAAAAGCGAGATTATATTACAGTTTTACGTGAGAACCAAATAGAGACATAAGCAAGGTTGCAGTATTCATCTGCGTGCTTTTCTCGAGCCTACAATGTTACCATTTCTCCTGCCAGCAAGAGCTCAGGCAGTCTTATTGACAAAGCGAATTAGGTAGCGGACCTTAAAGGATATGCTGCTCTGTGCTTTATGAAGGGCTAGCTGCGCCCCGCGGTTTCACCCGCATAAGTGTCGATCCCATGGGAATATTGGGATAAAAAGTAGCCTATATGTTAATCCATAGTGTCAGCTACCTCTATACAAAATTTTATCAAAATTGTTCCAGCCGTTTGAGCGTGAAGAAGTAACAAACATATAAACACACAAACACACACACTCAAAAATTTTCGCCTTTATAATATTAGTGTGAAGTGTGAGGATTTAAGTTAAAACCGAATAAATCCTGACATAGTCCTTTATGGTAGTCCATACCATAGACAAAAGTCTCTGAGAATTCACAGATAATTTTGTCTATGGTATTGACTCAAGTCGTGATTATTTTGATAATAAAGCGTGCTTGCTAAAAACTGAATTAATTATTGGCTGTATAATAATGATAGTAAGAAGTATAAGCGAAGATAAACAAATTAATGTTTATTTGTTTTTGTAAGGGTGTACATAATATACTACCCACACATTTTAGAATAATTTTATTCCATTTCGGCGAAACCGATATTTCGTGGAAAGTCTTTGTTTTTTGTTGAATATAAACCTAAGGGCGAGTAAATAAGTTTTCATTACATACAAAATAATATAAGTAACGAGCAAAAAATAATTACTGTTGAAATACACATTACACTCAAGGTAGCCCGCGAAATTCACGTTTTTTGCAATTTGCACGTCAGTGTCAGGTTGTATTGATACATGAAATAGTCTAGCATTATAAATGAACGAAGTTGTATTGATGACTTTAATGATTATAATTCTGTAAATACATACACGTTACGCTTATGAATTGTATATTGTTCAATATACAACCTGACACTGACCTGTAAATTGCAAAATTCAGCGACAAGACCGCCTATTGTGTCACCCTATTTATATTTTAACCACCTTACTAATAAACGTTGTATAGCGCCTGTATAGTTACACAACGCTTTGTCTTCTTCTTTCGAAAGTCAAATCACTGACAACTGAAAGAGATAAATCGGTGTGTACACGTTTGTATATGTTTATTAGTAAGGGGTATATCTGTAATTTATATTATGTGTATATAATAGAGCGTATTCTATTCTTATCTTTATAAAAAAGTAAGGAGACAAAAGTCATGTAAGATTTTATGCCTAAATGAGGAAATCGAATCCCTTGTAAGTACATTTTATTTTATTTACTACAAGCGTTTAGTAAGACCCTATTTCACAACGATATAATCGCAAAACGGCTCATAACCATTCGGTTATGACCCATTTTTGGAACTATGATTTGCTAAGCGTGGGTATGCTCCCTCGCTTAACAAATCATTTCCTAAAACTTAACTACGGACGGAGTCAAACATCGAGACGCTACCGAAACCCAAAAACTTTCTAGCATACAAAGGACGGGGTAATCTCTCAATTTTTCCATGCCATGGAAATTGAATTTCTGTCCACCATAAAAGACCCGAAAAAGGAAAAGTTTGTGTTATGGACGATTTGGCCAGGCCATTTGGCAAACATTGGCGCTCAAGTTAAAAAGAGGAATGAGTAGTAACGTGGTAAGGGGCACTTTAGTATGCGCTAAAGTTTGGCGGTTTCGTGGTATGGGGCACTTAAGTTGGTCCATTGTGATTATGTACCTATGTTGTTTGTGTGGGCTTGTAAACAGTATTTGACTTCATACGTTACGGTTAGCTCTTAGGTGATTACATTACGTTGATATTGTTTGGCGAATGATTATTGTTACAAGATCTTCTCACAAACAGAAAGGCTAGGTATTTCTGAGAAATTATTCTCGCTATTCAATTTTATAAAGGCTAACACAATATTCACGCTTGTATTCCTCGAAGGGTTCGCCAGAGCTGTATAGTACCTATCCACTCTCCCATCTACCCACATAATTATGTATTGTGCGGCAACTGTTTTGTGACTTCCACGTAATTGAGAGCCAAGCGTATTGTCATCAACAAGGCACAAATTCCAAATACACAGAATATCTTCATACTTCAATTTGTAAAGATAAGATTTATTATAGTACTATAATGGTGGCGGTTGAATGAAACCAACGATGACAGTTAGGAATTTATTTACTGTAGACAATTCTTAAGTTCTAGTCATTCTAGTGTACAAAAGTTGTCTAGACAAAACCTATGTGTGGTTCCGGGGATGAACTGCGGGGCTATCCTGTCCCTTAACCTCCTAGCTATGCTATTCCTGAGGGCGACGGGGCTTCCGCTCAGGTCAAGCTTATGACAACAGTAGTGACTGCAGGGCTGTCGACCACTGTGCCTTCTAAGTAGCGAGTGATCGTTTCTTTTTTTTTGTGGAATGGCATCTCGCAGTTCAACCTATGAGGTTGTTGTCTGCTTAACCGGGCTTGCCTGTGGATGCCTCAAAATTAAGGCCTCCAGCCAGGGCTTAAAAACTTATAAACTAAGCGATTACACGCTAAGGGCACCCCCTGTGGGGTTCGGACCTCGGCTTAGGGCGTCGCTGGGAGAGGGCAGCACGGGGCAGGCTTGATCAGTATTAGAGTGATCGTTCCTCCATGGTTGATCGTTTATATAGTTGGCTTGACTGATCAATATGTGTGTCTTCACCATCTCATCCATGTATGTAGTGGTGACCTTCCTCAAAATTTGGGCTATAAAATGCAAAAAGAATTTTTGAAATCTGACTGCTAGTCCTAGAGATTAACACGTTCAAACAAACAAACAAAAAACAAAACAAACTCTTTATTATAGATACAAAACAAATTATACCAGTTCTACCAAATCAACAGATAGAATGGCGTTGGACGAATATTAACGTTCAATTTCATTCGCCGTTGATAAATGAATTTGTGAAATTAAATAAGTTTGGAATCTTCTTCCAAACAATTGAGTTATAAATTTAGATAAATAACCCGACACAAACTTGTATAATTTGTCATAATTAGTGGTATTGGTAAAAAATTATATTAATATAAATATTTAATTTGAATAACAAAATAAATCAATGCTCAGAATCAAATGAAACAAATCAAATGAACAACCGCTAGCCGCGGTTGGTTTGTGGATGGGAGACCATTTCTACATAATATCAAGACCCCTCCGTATCTCGGAAAGCACGCTAAGTCGTTGGTCCCGGCTGTCATTCGTGGATCTTTGGTAGTCGTCACTTTCGGGCTTCTGTCGACACCGTCAGAAGCCTGAAAGTCTGAAAAGCAGACCCAATCAGGGGTATCGTATTACCCAGTAACTGGGTTGTAGAGATCAGAGAGGCATTCGTTTTATGTAAATACTGGTATTCAGCTGCATCCAGTGAGACTGTAAGCCGGCCCCAACATAGCTGGGACAAAGGCTAGGCAGATGATGATGACTATGAGAGTGAGGGAATAGGGAGTGCATCTGTGTCTGCTTGAACACTTGTGCACTATAATATCTCCCGCGCCGAAGGCTATCTGTTAAGATTGGCCGTCGTGGCCGAATTACGGTCCGGAGGACTTCAATTAAGTTGATTTCAAAGTGACTAGCATTATTCAAAAGTCATAAAAATTCTTGAAGTTGAATCATAAAGTGAATTTTATTGTAAATGAATTAAAGTTATTTTTCCAATAACTCATTTTTGTTTACATGTTTGGCAAGTAACAAAAAATCTATTTGCTTTATGTTGCTTGTAGAATAATCTAACAAAAAATCAGAATGATTGTATGTATATTAGTTCGGTTTTATTGTTAAAAGAAAGTTTTTTAGAGGTATCTTCATGATTTTCTTCTATCATATCAAATTAGTTGTATTATGTTTTCAACACACTATTTAACTAGCACATATCCTGAAGAATATCATATAGTTATTTTTCTGATTTTGTTTACTGTGGTCGATCATATACTTTTACGCATTATAACACTTGCGTTTTTTACATTTAGGACCTGTAGTCCCCTTAATGTATCTCCGTTTCTCGTTATCTACAAATCCACATGAATCAATTAAATATGTTTAATTGATCGTCTCTCCAACATACAGTTTGAAGTGCAATCCGCAAACAGAAGTGCAAACTAATAACTTTCATCGTGTGGTTAGTAGGCAAACACTATTTCAAACTGGTATTAATGTTCGTTCTACTAATTTATTGCTTCACTAGATCCTATTAAAGGCGTAGGGTTAGTTTTGAGAGCCTTTGGGCTTTGTTGTAATAGGATTTTATGATATTGATTTATGTACAGGGTTATTTTAGTGAGAAATATATGAATACTTGCTTATTTTAATAAACGAATAGCAGTGTAATTATCTTTTCTACCGAACTTCTACGTCCGATGGCGTCTGTTGCTACGGCGTAGCAAAGTGCTACGTCATCATGCTACGACAAATCTGAAGCTTGGGTTACCTACGATAGCGGTTTCGCCACATAAAATCTATTCAGACTCTTGTTTCAAATAATTGTTATTTCAAGTTAAACAAATATTAAACTTTATTCCAATTGTAATTAAGTTGATTTCAGAGTGACTAGCACTATTGAAAAAGTTATAAAAATGGTTGAAGTTGTAGCGTAGATTTAAAGTTATTTTTCCATAAACTCATATTTGTTTATATTTTTGGCAAATAAATCGCGAATGGAGTTTACATACTTTACACGATAGCACTGTGGTCTAAATAGGCCCATTTTCTACTTAATTAAAATCTTAAATTCATTCACTGACATACAACTTACAGCCACCGCCTGGGTCTAGAAGCATAATGCGCAATACACACTGAGCCCGCCAGGCCGCCGATCTATGTCGGAAACTTTTTGTCGTCGGGCTAGTTGGCGGCTTCACTTATTGCAAGTCGGAAAATTTTGTCGGCGGCATGTCGGCGGATCGAGATGAGAAATTTATTTGGCAGTTAGTGATTGCCACGTGTCGAAAAATGTTGTGTCATATAATTGTCGGCGGCCCGGCGGGCTCAGTGTGTATTGCGCTTTACATTTGGTTCAAGAGTTCCGTACATGAACATACAAACTTTTATCGCCTATTTAACCCGTTTAGGGGATGAATTTTTCAAAATCTTTCGAAGTGCTCATTTTCGTTATACTATAGAGGTATGAGGAACAGGGTGTAAAGTTTACTCAACCTCCATAGAAAAGGGAGGATCCTCCAACCAGGCGGGCGTTCTGTCTGGCGGGCAACTGCCCAATGATACATGTCGGGCCATTATATTTATGCTAGTTGCGCGGTAAACTCTGCTTGCGAGATGCAGGATTTTGCGGGACGTCCGTATGACGCGTTGTTCGCAAGTGGTGTTGTAGATACCGCTACAATACTATGTATAAAGTTTTACTAAGTTATACTATGTGAAAGTTTGTATGGAAGGTCATAATTTTTGCTGATAAGAAAACCCCATTGGGCACACGGCTTGTATTAGAGAAATCTGGAGTAAAATGACTGAAATGAAGTTGCTTTGTTCAGATGCATCATTTTTATGGTAGTCCGCGTTAACTTCAGCTCGACCAAAACATCTTTTACTTTTATATCTTTAGAAAAACAGCTTCTTTATGTCCCCACTCTGCATATGGTGATAAAATAAAATACACAGAATTTAATAAGAGAATTTATGCGTTAAGTGACTGCTCGACCCTGAACGTATTACGTATTAAAAATATTAACAAAGACTTTTATTACCGAACCTCGGTTCTTCATTTTTACGATGGTATTGAAGTAAACTGTTTATAGCGGTATGAACGGGAGTTAGGTTGAGTTTTATTAACCTTTTTTTGGTCGGACTCCTTTAAGTTTTAGAGTTTAGGCCTCATTGGTTGCAAAATGGGTTTTCGGTGGATTAAGTTTGGTAAAATGAGTTGGTAACTTCTTGTTTTATACTGTTGTTTCTTCTTTTGTCTGTTAAATAATTTTCACCCGCATAAGTCTCGATCCAGATTTATATTATCTGGCTTTTAAAAATCAGCCCTAATAAGTACATTTTTTTTTGTAGGCAATTCTTTGTATGTCAACAAAATGCGTCAAGAAACTGCTGACTTTAATAAAATCTATAAAAATAATTTAATTTCAGTGACTATGTATTATTTTTCATACAAAAAGCTTTCTGAAAAGTACATAATTCTACGGAATATAAAGGAGTAATACGAAGAATTCCGCTGTATATCTCATAAAGCAGGCTAAACTAACTTTTACACATTATATTACCGAAAATATTAAAATTTCTCTGCTTAACAAATATTAATATTTTCAGTAGGTAATACTTACATAGTATAAAACAACGTCGCTGAAATGTCTGTACGCGCATAACTTTCGGATGACTGCACCAAATTGGGTAATTTTTTTTTTGCTGTGTTTGACATTGCCAAGACAAGGTTTTTATGAAAAAAAAATGTAAAAAAAAATTGCATCCGTGCGAAACTGGGGCGGGCCGCTAGTAATATATAAAAACCGAATATTTTTTACATGAAATTACATTTGTTTTCATATTTTTTCACATCACTTTCAACATTTCTTTCATAATAAATATATTAACAAAAAAAAGGAGTTGGGAGAACAATAAAAAAAAAATCCGGGGGATTTTCTCCTATTCGGTGACCAGACTTTTGTTGTGGGTCCTTTGTGTTCGAAAATGTGAAGATTTTATGGCTACCCGAGTGTGGGCCACTGTCCTTGTAACGTTAGCATATTAATGCGTTAAAAGCCCTTCGTAAATGGTAAAGTATAAAATAAATAGATTTTCTTTTGTTGCTGTAAACACATTTTGTTGGCGAATATTATTGATGGGTCTTTGAAGTATTACTTTTGGTACTTCTTTAACATTATTAATTTATTGAAAATCAATATACGAATACCTTCAGATTACCAAGTGCATTTAGATTTTTGAGTATAAAGCGATTCGACTGACCTAAACGGCTCAGACTTGCTCAGCAAAACGATCAAAAAGTTATTCAAGCTCTAAGCGAAATATAGATAATTTAAGCAAGTAAAAAAAAAACTATTCAAAAGATCTGTACTTCTTGCCATACTTCATTCACCTCAAAAATATCCACAATACCTCAAACGCAAAGAGACGGAACCATTCACCAAGTCTTTTCATTTCAACTTTTTCAGCATCAAAAAGGCACTGAATTACGGTACTATTTACTAGAAAATGAATTGGCCAATCTGCACGCCACGGGTTAAGGGCTATGTGCATTTATTTGAACGGTACCGCGCGTTAACTGTGCGGTTACAAAGCGGTTGTACAGCGGTTAGTAATGACGTCATCTGTATGGAGGCTCTCATTAGATGTGCGGTTGAATCTGAATGACTTCATTTTGTCAATCGTTTTGCTAATGTTGCAGATCATTTTTTTTTGTTGTACTGGGGCTAAATGTCAATTTAGAAAGGCTTGGTATATGTTAATACTATCATCATTTGCCTAGCCATTTCCCAACTATGTTGGGGTCGGCTTTCAGTCTAACCGAATGCAGCTGAATAAATAAATAAAAAAAAAAAACAGTATTTTACATGGAGTGACTGCCTATCCGACCTCCACAACCCAGTTACTGGGGCAATACGATACCCCTTGGTAAGACTGGTTGCTAGACTTTCGGGCTTCTACGACCCGTAATGACTGTCAAAGATCCACGAATGACAGCCGGGACCAATGGCTTAACGTGCTTTCCGAGGCACGGAGGGGTCTCGGTATGTAAAGATGGTCACCCATCCACAGACCAACCGCGGCAAGTGTAGCTTAACCTGATCGATCGACCTGTGCTTCTGTTATTATTTAGCCATGGGCCCCTCTTGTTGTTTTTGTATTTGTTGATACTAATAACAATTTAAGAAACAACTAGCTGACCCGACAAACGTTATAACGTATTATAGACGGACCTATACAAAAATCCCATAGGAAAAACACATTACGTTTTTTCCCAATTTTCCAATTTTCCAGGCAACTTTTTAAATATTAAAAAGAAAATAGACCAATTCGGTCTAGCCATTCTCAAGTGATGCGCATACCAAAGAACATCATTTAATTTTTTATTTATATAGATTTAGTAAAAGAGTCTAGTATGGTAAGGTCTTTGTGTTCGGAACTAAACAATCCTTAAGCTAGACGCAAACGCTGAAGGCATTGAAAAATGACAACACAAACCGCAGCGCTTTAAAGCGATGAAAAAACGCCACAAGATGCACTCTAAGTTCTGGTACTGAACTGTTTACAGCTCTGCAGCTTATATTGCGCTGGTGACACCACTCCCCATTTCCGTTCCATTTTCGCGATTTTTAGCCAAACTACGTTCCACACTGCCAATATTGAAAAGCGAGGCGAATATTTGGCATGGGAAAGCTTTGAACACCCGAGGAGTTTTAGTATATGAGACACACGACCGCTTGGCGAAAATCGTTGTTATTTTATTTTTTTGGTTTGAATTTGTATTTTTTATAGTTCCATTCTTGTCTTTCATAAAATGGCTTTATGGAATCAGCCTTATTGGACTTCATTTGGTATAAGTTGTGTCTCTAAAAATGACATTTCAGACTTCAATCTACATGGTCTTCACATGGTCTGACCAAGATTATGTCCGGACTTTAAAAGAGACTGTGACCACTGAGTTTGTTTCGGCCTTTTCTCTCAGCGTAGTCAGATAGGAAACGCTGACCTCATCTAGCTTATTTATTTTTATAAGGGTAGTAAAACTCCGAAAAAAAAATTAAAATATGAACATATTCAAAGTATGAAATTTACTGCTTTATATACTAATTTTCCGACAGCTCATATGCGAATACAAATAAAGAAACACGATTTCGATATGCTATTTAAAGAATAAATAATTTCATATCTTTTTAACTTTTTTCTTCAAACCTCACATTTTAGCTGACGTATTCACAATATAAACGAGGTCTTAAAGCCTCAAATAACTATCGTCAAACTCACACAATATGTTAAATGTACTTGAAGGGTTAAACTATACCAAATACTAACGTAACTAATGATTTACCATAACAGTTTTGGACAGAAAATCGATATAGTTTGTAAGTGAACGTTGTTTCAAATGTCCGCATCTCGGGCATAGCTATGGTAAGTTGGATGCATAGCATTTACTTATTAGTTCCGACAGGCAAGTTGCTAGCAAGTTTTTGAACTCCTCGCCAGATTCGGTGTACGGCAATGAGTACTAAACTGGTTTTATTAGCTTTATATCGCGAACACAAACAGAGAACAGTAAGTTCACTTTGTGTGGAAGTGCGGTATTAGAACAGCTGTATTCTCGGACCGAAACTTGGTGAAGATGAGTTAGTTGGGACTTAAGGTGCTTCAAATAGTATCTATGTTTAGAGATACTTAAACGTGCTTCCTGGTCACCTTCGGCAGCTGAGTGGCCACTCAAAACTCAAAGTATTTATTTCAATTAAATTACAGGCACTTCAGAGTTTTAAAAAAGTCGGTCAGTTAGTTGGCAAGTTGATGTCCATTCTAAAACGTAGATCTCCATGGAGAAAAACGGATAAGAATCTCCAAGGAGATTCTATTAAATCAAGATAATAACAAAATTCTACTATCTATACATATAATAAAATCGTAGGAAAGTCAAAACGGTACATTGAATATTTTTTTAAAAGAATACTTGGGGCGTGATCTACAATCGATATCGAAGCCAAAAATATAGTTTTTAGAATTTTTGTCTGTTTGTCTGTATGTATGTCCGGGATAAACTCAAAAAGTACTGCATGGATTTACTTCAAATTTTGCATGAATATTACTAAGAGGTCGGGTCAACATATAGGCTACATATTATCACGCTATCACCTATGGGGGAGGAGCTGTGAATCTTTATTTTTCTTACGCATTCTGTGACAGCGTGTAATCTAACGACGCATATTTAAATGTTGTTTTTCAGTAAGCCATGCTATTATCTAGCTTTACACTATAAAAACTACGCCATTTAAGTAACTTGGGCAGAAAAAACATAGTTTAATGAATTTTAGTAGTATAAAGAAAATTTTGAAGTAGCGCCATCTATGAGATTTCATAAAAATCAAATCAAGTTACATGTTGACACTTTTTGGAAATTAAATTTGATCATGTTGGCGAGGTTAGTAGTTAGTTATTCTTAAAATTCATAGATGGCAATGTGCATTTTCTTCATAAAAGTTGTATCGTATAGTTCGTTTTGACAAATTCAAGTTCCAACAAAACCCTTAAAATCTTGAGCAGAGTTGAGGACGACAATTAAAAAAAAATGCGGTGTTAAGTATTACAAAAAAGTTATGTTTCTACTGGAGACGAAGTCGGAGTAACTATTGAACGCGTGCTGAACACCTGTCTCAGTTCACTTCAAGATGTGGTCATTTCTATCAGCGGCAATCCACTGATCGAATATGGGTTACCAGCTCCCCAATCATCACCGCATCAAGACCGTGTAAATCGGGAGTATAACGCTGAGACAAATTACGATCCGGGCGAAATTACCATGTCGCTTTGTTCTCTTCAGAGCAAAAACAAATTTATGACACCGTCCTTGAAAGCGTTGGGAAAAAACCAGATCAAATGTTTTTCTTGGAATGCGTCTGGTGGAACAGGAAAAACATTTGCAAGGCAAAATTGCTATTGCTGTAGCGTCGTCGGGAATCGCTGCCACACTGCTTCCGAGTGGCAAGACAGCACATGCCATGTTTAAAATTCCCATCGATTTAGAGATCACCGAAACGCCTGTTTGTGGTGTGTCACGTAACAGCGATAAGGGACACGTGCTCAAGGATTGCTCTTTGATCGTATGGGATGAGTGTACGATGGCCAATAGGAAGGCAGTTGAGGCCGTGGACGGAACCCTGCAGGACATCCGCAGGAACGAACATTTGATGCGTCGTATCACAGCTGTTCTGTTCAGTGGCGATTTCCGGCAAACGCTTCCCGTGGTGACACGGGGATCGAGGGCTGACGAGGTGAATGCTTCGTTGAAACTATCTTCGTTGTGGTCACGAGTTCGTACGCTGCGCTTGACCATTAATATGAGAGCTCGGCTCGGCGGCAATGCACGTGCTCAAGAATTCTCCAATGTCCTTCTAAATCTTGGCGAAGGCACTCTACCAGAAGAGAGAGGTTGACAGGTGGTGCTTCCAGAGTCTCTCGGTAGAGTGGTATCCAGCTTAGAAGAACTCATTTGCTGTGTGTACGGGGACTCAGTCGTATACTGCACCTGCAGAATTCTTGGGTGTGTGAGCGGGCCATTTTGACGTCCAAAAATGATCAGGCTGCAGCAATTAACGAATGCATTCTCTCGGAAATTGAGGGGAATGAAGTGGTCTACACCTCGATAAACACTGTTGTCGAGCAAGATGACGCCACACATTATCCCGTGGAATTTCTGAACTCCCTGTCAACAAGTGGACTTCCAGCGCATACCATCAAGCTGAAGGTCGGTGTCCCGATTATGCTTCTTCGGAACCTATCTCCTCTGAAGTTGTGTAACGGGACCCACCCTAAAGTCATTTCGCTCTACAGACACACCATTGAGGCGGAAATTCTTACGGGTTGTGGCGTTGGCGAGGCAGTATTTATACCACGCATTCCCCTCATACCTCATATCTTCCCGTTCCAGTTCAAGCGCGTACAGTTCCCCGTGAGTGTTTGCTTCGCGATATCCATCAATAGAGGCAGACACTGAGGGCAGCGGGTGTCAACCTCAGGACGAGTTGTTTCTCACACGGACAACTGTACGTCGCCTGCTTCCGCGTCACCAGTCCTGACTCTCTTTACATTTTGGCTCCTGGCAGCATAACTACCAACGTTGTTTTTAGGGAAGTGTTTTAAGGTATGATGCCTTTGTACGTATTTTTACTCTTTTGTGTCCTGGAATGTATTCCTGCATTGTTTTCTCTATTTCCTTCAGTCACATCTTATGACTGAACTCAGCAGGACTCCCATATAACTCTCTTCACTTGCTTCGCTTGCAAAAAAAACTTATATTTTAATGCTATTTTAAAAGTTGTTTACTTATAATGCTATAGCGACACTGGCATCTTAGGTATTTTTGGTGCTGTAGAGCCTTCAGGCAGACGACGTCGCGGGCAGCAGCTAGTATATAATATATTTATTCAAAAATTATAAAGCATGAAAACTAGAACAGTTTTGATTAAAATAATGTAAATTATATTCCTAAGAAGACTTACGTGCCTGAACTAGGTCATCCTGTGTTTCAGGCGAGAAGAGCTAAAATAGTCTAAAATTAATAAATAATCAAAAGTTGACAATAGACAAATAAAATAAAATATGCAATATGTGAGAACAATGTAAAAAAAAAATAAACAATTCAAAATATAAGATTACAAATAAGCTCTGACAGTTAAGAGATAACCAGATTTCCGGCTTACCTTGGACAGTTGACTAGTCAGGATTTTTACCTCACTAAAACCACCCCGGTGATCACCATCAGCACATAGGGGTGGTCCCGGTTCCTCTTAAAAGATCAATTCCAGAACCCCCCTGTGCAACGCCTATAAGGTACATCCCTGAGGAGACTGTAAAGGGGCCTCCCCTGAGCCTCGATATGCACGGCAGCACGTGACTACTGTGCCATCGTCTTCCCTCAATTTTGCTTACCCACTGAGTTACCAAATGTTTTCGCCAACGCATTGACATATTTGAATTTTCAATGTTACATAACGTCTGTATATTTCTCGAAGGCAAGGTTTACTCATACCTAAGGAAAGCCAGTTCCATGTAGTTTGCAGAATCTATTTGGTATTTTTGGGTTGCTCTTGCCTATACGAATGAGTGAGAGAGAGAGAGGGAGAGGAGGGTATGAGTGTGACAGATTGAGAAAAAGAGAGTTTGTGTGTATGATATTCAGACTCAACCTTCTAACGTTCTAAAGGAGGTTGTATGAAACGAATCACACAGATGGCTCATGATTCTATTAAAAAATATGTATACGCTTTCTGTCACTTACTTGCACAGTGTAATATTAACTAACATAACGCGGTACCAGCACATAAACTGCGACTCTTTTTACGGCACCGCGAGAATTAACGTGGCCGCGTAAACTTGAGTTATTAAACTCAAATATTATACCTTCACATTTTGTTGGAGTTCGGATTTTACTTGGCAAACCACAAGCTTAAAGTATCGCCAACAAAGAAAACTCTTCCTTTGTTAAATTATATTGTGTAATTTTATTTGGACGGTATATTTTATGAACATACTCTAGTAAATACTTTTTGGCTTCAACTTTTTGTAATTAGCAGAATTTTGCTCTGAATACTTAGGACTTGTTAAGGTTTTCTCGAAAAGTTTTCGGCAAGGCTTTTAGGGTTTTGACCCCGTATCTAAATCTTTGACTTAGGGTTTATAAAGGTCGCATAAAAGCTTGAAGGTTCTTACATAATATACGCAGTGAGTACTTTGTGTTCTTAATTGACCCATTGGTGTCATGGTTGCAAGTGCGACTACTGAGCGTGGGGCCCTGGGTTCAGGTCCCACGTCGGGAAAAGTGTTACTGGGTTTTTCCATTTGGAATTTTAGGAATTTCTCAGTAACAGCCCGGAGTTTAAGGAGTAGTGGTGGCCCAGTGGTAACGGCCCCGACTTACAAGTCGTAGGTCGTGGGTTCGAACCCAGGCCGGCGCTTAATTTTGTGTAAATAATTTCATCACCACTGCTCTCAAAACCGTGAAGGAAAATATCGTGAGGAAAGCGGCATGTCCTAGAATAAAAAAATCGAAGACATGTGACCCGCACTGGGCCTGCATGGTGGATTACAGTCCACTCCCTCTTGAAGAGAGGAGACCTGTGTCTCAGCAGTGGGAACATTATAGGCTGATTATGCTAGCTAGCGTGCCTAAAAAAACAGGTTAAGACGTTGGTCCTGCGTCTGATCTTTCTCGGGTCGTGTCGGATTGCCGTCCCACAGGACTCTGAGAATGAAGGAAGAGTGAATGCACCTGTGTCTGCGCACGCACTTGTGCCATAATAGCTCCTGCGTAGATGGGTGGTCTCCGTTGAAATTCGCTCTGGAGGACTATTTATAGTATGTAAAAACTCTGCCTATTGCAGTCCACTGCTGAACATAAGCCTCTCCCAGGCTGCGCCATAACACTCTGACCTCCGCCTTTAGGCCGTCCCACACTACGCTTGCCGATACGCGGTCTCCACTCCAGGACTCACCTGCTCCACCGGCCATCTGTCCTTAAACAAACATGTCCCGCCCACTGCCATTTCAGTTTGCTTACTCTGCAAACTATGTCTACTCTGCAAATATGTAACGCCTAATAGTATTGTATAACCGTTCATCAGGTACAAAACGAGGTCCCAAAAACCGATGTTTTACGATAATGTCTTGAACGGTTAGTGTTATCATAAACACTATTACCGCCATAACTCTGCGAGAATATCTTCGACTAAAATTTTCTTTGTCATTTTGCAGATGGAAATGATAAATAATTCATCATTCGAGCCTTACTTAGACTAAGTACACCATATTTCATATTGGGCCCTTCTGTGGATGCGACATAAAATACAGTCGAGGTAATCCCATCCATCTATGATTTATACGAAAGAAGGGTCAATGTGGAAATTTCATAAGCGATATATCACCGTTTCCTATGCAGAACTATTAAGATACGGAGACTTATAGGAATAGTATAATCGTCAGGCGTGGCGATTGATGACGCAATCGTAAACACGTGGCTCGAGTAGTAAATATGGCATCGCTTTCCATAATAATTTGTTTCAGTGATGGAGGATTTGTTTGGTCATATTTCAATAATATTATTAATTTATGTGACCGTGTTATGTCATTCAGAAAGTGTTTATGTTAGCTCAGTTTTTGTGGCAAAATGTTGTGTATAAAATCCTTTCTTACTTGATCCATTTTTTACTAAACGCGATGAGTACTTATATCAATAAAAATAAAATTTGATGAGTATAATGTGATATACTGCATATTCGCAGTCAACTGCCCCGTTGGTCTCGTGGTCCCAAGCGCGACTACTGAGCGTGGGGCCCTAGGTTCGATTCCCAGGTCGGGTAAAGTGTGATTGGGTTTTTCATTAGGAATTTCTTAGTCCGAATTTTGGAAGGTTTTATTTCTTTTGAAAGTGATTGCGGGTCGGCTCGGACTACTAAAGTGAGAGAAGAGAGAATGCACCTATGTATGCGCATACACTTGTGCACTACAATATCTCCCTTGCCGAGGGCTACTTCTCCGTTGAGATTAGCCACCACGGCCAAAACACGGTCTGGAGGACTATTTATTATTTGCAGTACATTGATATACTCATCACATTTTAACGTTATAATTTCTATGGTATTAATACAGAGTATTTTCAAATCCGTTTAATATACCTATTTAAATCTAATCCGCTGATTGGCAACGGATTTAGAATACATTGCTGCTATAAAGCGAATGAATCGGAACTAAATTACAAATGTACGTTATAAATTAAAATTGATTAATTAGTCACGCATTCAGATCAAAACAGAGCAGCACGTTTGATCTAAAAGCAAGCATTTCGAATGAACGAGGTACAAATTAAATTAGTTTGTTGAATGCTAACCTTTCCGCTACTTTAAATCAAAAACACTTTATTCATGTTCTTTTCAAAGGAAAATAACGAAATAAATTGAAAATACCTTCCTTTGCAATTAAGGGGTAGGCACCCGCTTTTTAGAGATGAGTAGTGAGACCCAACTTTGCTATAGCTTAGTTTTTATTTAATTTGCCTGTAGACAAAGTTTGCAGTGTGGTTTTGAAAAACAAAGACTTCTCAGTCGTAATGGTCGACTAAAGGATTTTGTGATAAGCAGGGACAGCAGCATAGTTTATCTATGTTTATGATTTAGTTACTCCGGACCCTGGTTGGCCGAAGCAAGGAAAACCTGTTCAGGTGGAGATTTATAGACGACTCCGCCTTGGAGTGTAAATGTGGAGCTGTTCCACAAACTATGGGACACTTAATATCGTGCCCTGCGTGTCCTGTCAGCTGCACGTTACAGGAACTGATGGACGCTAGTGATGGCGCCAAACAAGTAGCCGAAATCTGGACCGAGTCCATTTAGATTGGTATCGATACGCAAAGAAGAAGACTGACTCTTTTATGTATATCTCTCTACGACTATAGTGGTCGTACGATTATAGTGGTCTTAGATTATTGACCAACATAACATAACATAACGCTTATTTTCCCCGTAGGGTTAGCAGGGGAGTACAGTCACGTCTAAAAGTATGTATACACTTGGCTTTATTCAAAGGCGATTTTCTCCTTTATTTTTGAATGAAATTTTATGTTATTACGAAAATAGTATTTTCGAACCCATAGGTTTATGTTAAGTGTCGTATTTCAACGTTGCATTCGTTATTTCACGAAAAAATCGCAATTGAAAATTGCCAAGTGTATACATACTTTTAGACGTGACTGTAGTACACCGAAATTTCGCTAAAAATAGAATTAATTAATGATAGAAAGAAAGAAAACGTATTTATTGCGACTCGTACAGGAAGATCACAATCTAAACTAAACACTGTCAAAAATAAAAAACCAAATTAAAATTAAAAAAAATAAAAATGAAACAGAAAGTCCTATACGAGGCCAAAAGACTCCTATCTCAGCATGATGCTGCGACATTTATAAAATAAATGTCGCAGCGGTATTCTGTTAGGGCCCGCTGTGATGTCACGGGCAGTTACAGAAATAGAAAAAAGATAAAATAGATATATGTAAAATATTAGCAAATAAAATAAAATATTCATTTTTAATCCGCGCCAGACGTAACCTCATTACTTGTCTATGCCTTGAGTGTCAGAGGCACTCTGTGGCATTGCTGTGACAAGGATGATGATGTTTTTTTATCTATACACCAGACTTGGTTTCCGTACATCATTTTCGGATGACCACTGGAAATCTGCGCTGTTCTTTGGGTCCCCCATAGCACAGCGTCATGCGGAGTGGAAGCCTTCTCGGCAAAGTCACAGCGTGCAGCCGACTATGTACATATGTTATGTGTTCAATAGTATAAATCTGTTTTGTTTTTATGTTTTTTATTCGAGTTATCTTATCTTTTTGTATGCACGTCATGTGTTTCTGCGATAAATAAATCAATTTTTCTTTCTTTTAATAAAAAGAGAGAAACGTAGCGAGGAATTGTGAGCAATTGTTTGAAAAAAGAAATCTGATTTATTTAAATTCTATTCATTAAATAGAATTTAAATAAATCCGATCTGTTTTTTCAATTGTTTAAAAAAAAAGATCTGATTTATTTAAATTATATTCTAAATAGAATAGAATTCAAATAAATCAGATCTCTTTTTTCAAACAATTGCTCACAATTTTCACAATTCCTAGCTACGTTTTTAGAATCTGTATTACAACAAGCATCTCAATCTCAACAAATAATCTCATTGTTTTCCACTCCCGATACGAAACGTTCACTTAAGGAACATCCAACAATATCCTCTTTAAATAAAATATATCTCTCTCCTCGCATTACATCCTTCCGAATGTCGTAACGCATTTAGGCGTTCACCTCGAGCCCTATAAGGTTTAACATAATATCATAAGATATTTCAGCAAGACGCCACCCTCCTCACTAACTGACGAAAAGTTGTTTACCTAACTTTTGATTGCCTTCTTTACTCGGTTTGTTTACTTTTTTACTTAGAACGGGAAATATTATGAAACTTTTTTCGTTTAAGGCTCGAAGATACATAAATGGGTTTAGAACTCGTTCGTCTTACTAAAATTTGTTTACCTATGCGCTGTTTTTATTAGTCTTTCGGCTCTCGCCTGAAAGGTTTTGTTAATGGAGGAAGACGAGAACAAATGTCGATGTTTAATTGGTTTATTTTTGACACAAATTAATGAATTTAATTGGAGGAATTGTTGCGTAACATGATTTCAAGGCTCTTTTGTTTGTATTTTTATTAATTGACACAAAATATCTGAAGAGTTTCGAACAACATT
Source organism: Amphipoea lucens (assembly GCA_947508005.1). NCBI lineage: Eukaryota > Metazoa > Arthropoda > Insecta > Lepidoptera > Noctuidae > Amphipoea > Amphipoea lucens. Next base: position 8,267,485 of record OX382371.1, read on the forward strand.
TTGTAATTGGTTATTCCTTAATTAAAGACATTTCAAACAACTGTAATGGCTCTCAATTCAAAAGCAACTATTAACGCTTACTTAATCCTTATTCAATGTCAATTACCCGACAGCCAGGGCCAAACAAGTTGCGTAATTACAAATTGTAATTAAATCTAAAACATCGGCCCTTTGGCTCGGCCATCCCGGACTTCCTAACTTAATTCGGGGCACGGAACAATTCCTGACACCGTTGCATGGTAGGAGTCCAGATCAAGTGCGTTTTTGCGTCTGCCTTGCGGCTGTATACTCCCCAACCAATTACTGTACGCTACTTTAATTACACAACTTGTAGCGAATAAGTTTCAGCTGAAATTAGATTTAAGGTAATTTATTACCTTAATTCTCACTTTATAAATTACTTTTGTAATTAAGGTCTCAATTTAAAGTTCTGCTTGTTGGTCCAGACACGTGTTAACAAATGAGTTGGCATAGTTACACGATAGAATTGTATGAAGATGAATGTGGAGTGTTATGCCAAATATAAATAATGTTTTATTTTCTCCATGAAGAGAAATTAATTTAGAATATAATGTATCTTGATGAGCAGTGGTGGCCTAGTGGTAACCGCCGTGACTTACGTGGTCGTTGGTTCAAACTCAGACAGGCGCTTTACTTTGTATGAATTATTTCATCACCACTGCTCTCAAAACGGTGAAGCAAAACATCGTGAGGAAACCGGCATGTCCTAGAACCAATAATTCAAAGATATGTGACATCTACCAACCCGCACTGGGCTCGCGTGGTAGATTACAGCCCACTCCTTCTCGAAGAGAGGGGGCCTGAGACTCAGAAGTGGGAACATTATAGGTTGATTATGATTATGCATCTTCTGTCTTTACTAGAACACACAATCATGGGTTCAGGTAGTATGACCTATTTTTCGAGATATAGCCGCATAATTTATACCTGCCTTCAGTATAGTCAAGCTTCACGTAATTGTCAAAATAGTGACTAACTAACCTCAATCCCAGTAAATGTCACTTTATTTCATTTCTAAACCTGACTAAAACAAAGTTGGAAAACTGAAATTAATTTAATGCACACAGTTTCAAAGCGCGTCCTTGATTGGCTCAGTGTCACTGGCGTGTTAGGACAGGATATGACTTTCCGGATTATAACACCCGACTGTCGTACTATGGTGATTCCAAATTTCGTAATTCCGAGGTTCTTTTTCTGGTTCTGACGTTTTTATGTAGAGGAGATAATGGAGTTAGGTGTTGAGATTTTGTAGGTGGTTTGGTTATTTTCTGAGATTGAGCAATCTGATGTGTGCAACATTATTAATATTGAGCTATCTACTTAAGAGCGTTTACGACGTACAGTCACGTCTAGAAGTATGTATACACTTGGCAATTTTCAATTGCGATTTTTTCGTGAAACAACGAATGCAACGTTGAAATACGACACCTAACATAAACCTATGGGTTCGAAAATACTATTTTCGTAATAACATAAAATTTCATTAAAAAATGAATGAGAAAATTGCCTTTGAATAATGCCAAGTGTATACATACTTTTAGACGTGACTGTACGTCATTTCATATAAACTTTCAAGCTCTTGTTTTTCGTAATGAATGAACCGATTCTAATGATACTTCGTACGCTTAAGCAGAATACAAAGGTCTAAAAAGTTAGTTAAGAACATTTTCGAAAAATAGTGTTATAGCCAAATTAGACCGATTTTAAATTTTCCATAGAAACAGAGATATCCATTTATCTTTTTTTAAATAAGACATTTCGAAAATGTTGTTGTTTATTGTTGTTGTTTATTGCTGTTGTTGTTGTTTGTCTGTTGTTATTGTGTGTGAACTCGTCTTTGACCGGGGATACGTAGTCATTTGACCAGCCGCATGCAGGCAGACCGTCACCATTCTCGTCAGAGGGCCCTACACCCTCCCAATACTAAATCAGCCTTTCTGGCAATAGTTACCAAAAGAACGGCTATCTCTTGTAATATTAAAACCCACTATTAAAATAAAACAGTTGTAACTGTAAGCAGAAACGTTTTTTAAACTACATACTTATTAATTTAATTGAATATTGATATTGATTGCTTTTCTCTTTGTAAACCGTATTAACACAATTAACGGAGCTGAGAGGCTCACGGGAGCTTTAACAGCTGCCGTTCAATTAGTGTCTTTTTATTTAATTAATAAAACAACGTAAAAGAAGTACCTTTATTTTTAGTTATTAGAGCAAAATGAAAAGGTTTCAAGGGATATAAAAGTACCGTTTTTGAACTTTCTTTTTAAATATATACAATAAATATATAATATACAATTTTATTTTGTATTTTTATTTATCATTATGTTTAGTTTCTTTTATAGTCTTCCTATAAGAGTCACAATGAACACCTTTTCTTTCTTTCTTTCTTTACCTAATAATATTACTACTAGTGCTGCTTTTGTTTTTTTTTTTATACTAGTTGCTGCCCGCGATTTCGTTCGGTTGACATTAATACCTTTTGATTTTCTTTTTCTTTTTTCTAAAATATAAGTAGCCTAAGTTACTTCCTATAACGTCAACCCTATGAAAGCCCCGTCAAAATCGGTCTAGCCTTTTCGGAGATTAGCCAGAAAAAACAGACAGACAGACGGACAAACATTTTGAAAATTGTAATTCTGTTATAAGTACCGTATATACATACGTTATTTTGGCATTACAAACAGACACTTCAATTTATGTAATATGTATAGATTTTTTTCTTTTATTTGTTGAGATAATAGCTGTACCACGTAGTTAATTAGAGCTTTTTCGACATGGAACGAGGATCTTAATCGTGAGTCACGTTCGACTCGTAACTTTGCTGTGTGATGTCTCACGGAACTATTATAACTACCTATTTCTCCGACGACGACTGACCAAATATTTCTGTAAATATTTTATTTTAGCGTTTGTCCGCGTTCGCCCACGTGGATATCGGAAAATATCCCACGGGAATTTACTACTGGGTCAAAAATATCCAGGTTATAAACTATCTATATCCAAATACGTTTAGCCGTTTTTGAGTGATTGACTAACAAACATTCAAAATCTAACTTTTATAATCTTCTAGTACCTAATTGTTTGTTTGAACGCGCTAATCTTTGGAACTACCTGTCAGATATGCGGTAAATTAAAAAAATCGTTTTTTTGGAAAAGTGGATTAAGATGAGTACGATCATGTTTATCGGTCACTAATTACCAATCATTCTGTATTAGGATCATGATTTTCTACCACTGGCTATTTTTATCATCAAAATTCGTCAAAAATAACGTGAGAAATAAGGTGTTTATGTTAATAATGACGTGGAAGGGAGGCTCGTTCATATTTACGCACATTTTCAGTCATAATTTCGTCCCGAAGCTGAAGGCTACAATCTGGTAAAATGCAAGATTGAATTTGCTCCTGATAGCTAATTTATTTCTCCCCGAGGCGTCGTGTACACTCAACCGCGTTAACTTATAACAATGTTATCATACAAAATCTTTTGAATTATTTTTTTACATTTTAATTTCGCAGCTGTTTTGGAATTGTTATCAGTTTAAATTAGGGAGATAATTGATCATTTCAGACCTGTCGTTTGAGGACTTTTTTAGTTGTAATTTTGTTGTTATTTCCATGGCTGATTTAATTTAGTAAATTAACATTTTACTTGCCATTTATCTTTGAAGTGATTAAAACAAGTTTTAGGATGATTTTTGGTCTTGTGATTTGAAATTGCTACAACACTGGAATTAGAAAGTTAAGTTACCACCCGATCGATGCTGCAAAAATCTCATCGTGAAAATTTTAGTGAAGTGAAATGTTAATCCCTACCATCAGGTGAAATGCCATCTCACTTCAAGCTCACTTCACCTTAGTTATCAGTAGGTGCTTGGGGGAGGCCTATGTCTAGCAGTGGACGTCTTTCGGCTGAAATTATGAAGTAGGTTTATAAACACACTTTTATACTTCAATCATATTTTTAAAACTAGATGAGGTCGGCGTTTTCTATCTGACTACTCTGAAAAGAGAGGCGGAAACAAATTCAGAGGTCACAGTCTCTTCTAAAGTCTAAACATAATATTGGGTGTCACCATTGCGAGGATCGCCCAGAGGACACGGTGGAGCATACGGTGGAGATCTGCCCCGCTTGGGCGGAGCACCGCCGTGCCCTCGTAGAGGCGATCGGCAGCGGCGGCGACCTCTCGCGTCCGGCCCTGGTTCAAGCCATGGTCCGGGGCGAGAGGGAGTGGGTGGCAGTCACCTCCTTGCGAAGCAGTCATGCTAGCGAAGGAGGTGGCGGGACGGCTGAGGGAGAGAGCCTCACGTCCCAGCCGCCGCGGGAGACGCTCCGGGCGTCGGGAGCCGCGTGACGACTCCCGGCCACCGTAGGCGCGGGCCTGCGGACGGAAAGTAATGGGTAGCTCACCGTCCGATCAGGACCAGGCCAGTGCCGGACGGCGTATGTGTTCCACGCGCGCCTCAAAGAGATGTCAGCAAAAAGGAAGGGGCCTGTCAGGGTCGAAGCCTGCCGGGGGTGCGGGATTGTCCGAAAGGGTTACCGCTGCCCCGGAACATAAAGTGCTAAGGAAGGAACACGGATGGGTTTTAGTCAGTAAGAGTCTGACACTGCCTTCCGCTCCACCCAGAGCGGGAGGGGTCATTTGATGATTTCCCATCCATTAAAAAAAAAAAAGACATAATCTTGGTCAGATCAAGTGAAGACCATGTAGATTGGTGTTTGAAATGGTATTTTGGGACCTGTCCAGTCAGTACTTAATTTAGTATTCCATGCAGTTCAATTTGTTATACTGTTTACAATTGAAATTAAAGTCAGACTTTTAAAATACATGTTAAATCCCAGTTCGGAAACAGTTAAAAATTAACCACAACCAAACGACCTCTATCTAAAACGAAATCTAGACCGAAATAAGCAATTAAAATCCCAAAACAAAACACACTTTCGCTGGTAATCTAAAATAAATGTCGCCATCAGATAGTCTTTGTGGCGACACACCGAATAGCTCGTTAAAATGTGTCCCGCGATTTCTAAAGTACCGTATAAAGAGTTAAACGCAGAATAAAAACGTGCAACGTTATTCGTCTGTATCTCAGTCAGACATAAACCTCACAAATTGACCCATTTCAAGTTGAACGTAAAACTAAAGGCCCCACATTACCGGCAACCCGGCAACCCTGCCGGGTTACCAAGGACAATACTTTACCACTTACGGGCCAATAAAAACGCGCGCACAACATAATTGTGGTCATAACATTATGAACGTTAACTTTGTGGAAGAATTAGTTTTTGTATAGGGAAACATTTGTAGCCTACTATAAACTACTAATTAACAGGGAACAAAATTCATCTCTTAAGTTAAATATTTTAGCGAATAAATGTTTAGATTTTAATTATCTTCATCGTTGGTCTAGTGGTCGCAAGCGTTAATGCTAAAACATGAGGTCCTGGGTTCGATTCTCAGGTCGGGCAAAGTGTTAGTAGCAGCCCGGAGTCTGGTTGATGGCAATAGGCTCGCCCCCTATTACATGGGATTAAGAAAATTTGGTAATTGCAAGTTAATTAGTTTAGGGAAAAAATGTCGTCTTAAGAAGTCTCCACTTTCTCTCTCTGTTCTCCGAGGTTTAGGTAAATATACTCAGCCTATTCCGATCACTGGTAATAAGTGATGTATATTTGAGAAAATTTCTATGACGCTTTACAAGATGCCTACAAAATGCTATAAGGAATGGTTGCAGTTTCTAAAGAGCGAACAACGTACGAAGCCGCAAAAGGATTGTACCTGGCAAGGAAAAGTCTATCCCGCCATCTTTAGTAGATGTCGACAACTGAACAATGAAACTATTTCAAAGCTGCTGTATTCCGTCTGAGTTTAACAAGATGCTCAGAATGCCATTTTCTGCCTACCTTTGATCTCCATCCACAAACCCGCGGGCCCGCGTGGTGGATTACAGCCCACTCCCTCTCAAAGAGAGAGGCCCTGTGTCCCAGCAGGGGGGACATTATAGGCTGATTATACTTTGATCTCCATTTAGATAACACGCCATGACATGCCATCGACATGCTAAGAATAAGAAGACCTTTGATAATAATTTACAATTACCGCTCATCGATCATTCATTATTCATCAAATTCATTGATCAGTACTCGTATTCTATGTTAATAAGTACCTCGTAGGTACTTATTGACAGGCCTACACTGTCCTCCCATATCTATTAATACTGTAATTTGAAAACGATGTAAAACCAAATCCTACTTCCTACTAATCCTATCATACTATTATATCCTACTATCATACTTCCTACTATCCTTCCTACTAGTAATTAATTATTAATCCATATAACTTTGCAGTAATATATCTTATACCTCAGAATAACATATAGAATACTTTTTATCCCGATATTCTCACGGGATCGACCCTTATGCGGGTGAAACCGCGGGGCACTGCTAGTATTTCAATAAGAGTAACCGTTTAGTTTCTTGCGGCTCTTCTCCATAGGAACCGACCAATTGGAACCATGCACCTAGTTTCTGACGTTTCATAAGTGCCTGTGTAGGTTTATGTGAAACTACCTTCCACCCGCGACTTCGTCTGCGTGAAATTTTTTGTTCCCCAAACCCACTCCGACGCATCGCATCACCTGCCCGCGCTATCACTTCGTTTCCACTTAGCGTTCTTTCCGAGTTTTTTTTTTAATTTTTTTCGGCTGCTAAGAATCATAGCCTTCTTCAAGAATTGGGTTATTAAAACAAAATAACGGAGAGCGGGCCCATTCAGGAATAAAAAAAAAAGTTTTTTTCAAATCCGACTGGTAGTTCCAGAGATACAAATAAACACGTTTTACCTCTTTATAATATTAGTATAGATAAAATATTTTGATTTCGATTAAAGTTCAATATACTGGGATGATTTTAATGATGATGATAAAAATCTATCTTTATCATATTCGCCGATTATCAAGTGTGGTTCCACCAATACTTTATTTATTTATTTAATACATCAAGCACATAAATGTACATTGGCGGACTTAATACCATAGGCATTTTCTACCAGTCAACCTTTGGGTGATGCAGAGACAAAGAGTCAAGTGGTAGGTGCAATAATGAAAATTGAGGAATAAATATTTTAAATATAAAGATACGCATAAACCTATTAAAAGTATGATTATATACGTAATTACGTATAATTATAAGCACAAATAAATATACATAAATATATGAATACACTTACTAAAAAGAAATAAGACAAACAATAAGAAAATATTATCGTTGTGATGATACCGCCAGCTTCTTGCAAATGTGCTCGCGAAACTTAACTTTAAGGCGCTTACATGAGCTAAACGCAAAAAAACGGTAGTTTTCGAAACAATAAAAGTATATGATCGCCTACAGTAAACAAAATCAGAAAAATATATGATATTCTTCAGGATATATGCTAGATAGATAGTGTTTTGAAAACACAATACAACTAATTTGGTACGATAGAAAAAAATCATGAACATACCTCTAAAAAACTTTCTTTTTACAATAAAAACCATACTAATATACATACAATCATTCTGATTTTTTGTCAGATTATTCTACAAGTAACATACTAAAATGATAGTGTTTTATTTTTTTATTTAAAACAATAGTTTTTTTGTAAATCGAATATTCATAGTTCCGAACATAAAAAGTGCGCATGTGTGCGTGAACGCCCGTGTAGCGACAGTGCCGGCCGAGGCCTGATGCTATACGGACGTGTCGCTCTTTTCGCCGCACTATTTCCGTCAAAATTGTTATGTTTTTGTTAAGTTTTATTTGTAAATTCATTGTTTATTGAAGTGAAAACTTCTTTAGCGGCGTTGAATACTTTTTGTAATGGGTAAAAAATGTTAAACTCGCGTCAGGGCATCGCGTCAGGACACGTGACCGTCAGGAGAGATTTCCCCCCCCCCCCATCTCTTTCTACGGCGGCGCCAACCGAATTGAACCAAATGAGACACGACAAAGATGGCCGAAGAAAATGACATTTGACGTACAAATGTTTGAAAAGTCAGTTTCACAGAGTACTTTTTGGTTTCCATGACGACCATGACGTTGTCGCGTCAAAACTGTTGAAACTGTAGACAATAAATTAGTTTTTCATACGTAATAATGTCTATGGACACAAATATTCGGTTCGTAGACAGATATTCTCGTATGCCGATTTAATGTGTTGGCCAATTTGTTGGATGACTTCATTATAATGGCAACATTTAGAAGTTGTAGGACATTCTAGTTATAGAACGTTTATGAAGCGTTTATGAATACAAAATTTTATCGAATGTTTTAAAGGCCTATTGAGCATTTTAACTAATGAATGGTTTAAACCTTCAATAGGCTTTTTTTATGAATAAGACCGAAAGTGTTTAAAATATGGAAATTGAACAAAGTGCATCTATTAATGAAATAAGTGACGCAGAAATATTGAAAAAAAAAATGAGTAATATTAATTAAATTAATAATTGATTTATTTCAACGTTAATATTCAAGTTTTCACTTCTGCCGGCACTCCCGGAGTGCAACCCGTCTTTTTTATTATTTGCATTATCTTCTTTCCGTAAATATTTTTATTTCGTGTAAATATAAAATACTTTTAAGTTTGTTATGTATGGATGCAAGGCGCGCGCCATCTATTGTACGGCGAGTCCCAACTCCCGGGCGTTTCACTTGTGTCTACCGGCAGTGGTCCGCGTAACCTAACAAAGTTAAAATAGGGTAATAATTTGTAAATAAATGGGAAATATAGTGAAACATTCCGTTAGGAGGACTACAAAACGTTCATATAAAACAAAAGCCGAACATAATATGAACGAAAGTAAAAAGTATGAGCATTTTATTTTTAACTGAATATTTTTATTTTTGCAATAAAACTATGAATTTTGGAAACATCTAAGAAAGTGCAGTCGGTATTTTCGACTTCACGTACAACTGTCACAGTGACGTATGTGGACGACGTGTAGATTTGTATTCGAGAGTCCCCGGGTTCGATTCCCAAGGTTACGAAATCGTACTTTCTTTTTAAATTTTATTTAAATGTATTTTGAATTTTTAGATAGATAGTGTTTTGAAAACATAATACAACTAATTTGGTACGATAGAAAAAAATCATGAAGATACCTCTAAAAACTCTTTTTACAATAGAAACCATACTAATATACATACAATCATTCTGATTTTTTGTCAGATCATTCTACAAGCAACATACTAAAATAATAGTGTTTTATTTTTTTAGTTCAAACAATAGTTTTATTGTAAATAGCATAATATTCATAGTTCCGAACATAATAAGTGCGCATGTGTACGTAAACGGTAAACCCCCGTGCGTGTAGCAATAATGCCGGCCGAGGCCTGATACTACCTATACGGACGCGTCGCGTCGCTCTTTTCGCCGCATTATTTATTTGTACCTACATACATTCATTGTTTATTATTACTATTTGCATATCTTCTTTCTGTAAATATTTTTATTTCATGTAAATATAAAATACTTTTAAGTTAAAATAGCGTAATAATTTGCTATCAATTATATCATTTGTAAATATGGGAAATAAAGTGAAACATTCCCTTAGGAGGACTACAAAACGTTCATATAAAACAAACGCCGAACATATGAACGAAATTAAAAAGTAAGAGCATTTTATTATTACTGAATATTTTTTTTCGCTATGAATTTTGGTAGTTTAAGAAAATGCACTTATTACGCATAAGCTCAGTTTTTTCGACGAGATACGCAATCGTTACATTGGCTTATGTAGACGACGCGCAGGTTCGTGTTCAAGGGTCCCCGGGTTCGATTCCCAGTGATACGAAATCGATTTAATTTTATTTAAATGTATTTTGAATTTTTAAATATATTTTTATAAATAACTAAAAAAACGTCTACAATGTAATTATCTTTCACAGGAGAAAGAAAGTCGAAAATATCAACACGGAAGTTACTTCTAATGCGTAAGTACCTACACGTTTTCTATGCCATTGTAACAATAAAAAAAACCTAAATTTATTAACAGACCGCGACTTATTGATAATATGCATAAAGAAATCACAGATTCATCCGAAAATTGCGATGAAAATTATCACAAGCAAGAGTTTAATTTTTATTGATTGTGTTTATAATAAATAGAAATCATAATAATTATGTATGAATGTTAGGTACGAGTAGGTACCTAATCCTTGAGGCCGTTTACACATCATGCCGAAGCTGCAGTGGCATCGCCGCCGCCGCGGCGCCGCTGCATCAGTCACCCTTGGATTTGTATGAACACACGGCGCCGCCGCGCCGCAACGCCGCCGGCGGTGCGGCGCGGCGACGAGTTTTGATAAGATCTATCAAAACTCGCCGCCGCACAGTGGTCTGAAAATCGAGCTCCATACTCATAGAAACTTAAAGTACGGAAATAAAAAAACAAAAATTGTAATGGGTCTAGTATACCTCCCTTTATGTAATATTAACGTATGGATGGTATCAGTCGCTCCACGCGTGAGAAAAAAAAGTTTTTTGTTTTTTTTTTGTATGGGAGAAAACACTACATTTTTTTTAAACTGAATGGAACTGATAGGCTGGAGCTCACACGAGCTATTGTACCATACACGGCCATCAAGATGACATACAATTCATGGACCGTTGGGCGCCGCTTTGCACGTAGCAAATTTTTGAAATTTTGTGTTTTCGATATGTGATTTTTCAAATCTTTGACGTGAATAAATGAACTTGCTGATCGATTTACTTATACTATCGTTACTTTTAGCCTGCTTATGACCTTTATGATGACAACAATTAAAAATTATGTTGATTATAAGTACCTATACGTTTTTTTTTAATTTCATTCCAAGAACTACTTAACTCATTTAATCACCGTTGTAGTGTATCTATTAAATAGATATGTAAACACTGTCTCATTCACACAAGCGGGGTAGCTGCTGTCAGTTATGTTATGTCATCTGTCAGTTACGAGGAATGGCGGGAAACAGACAAAGTGAAGCAGGCTATATACGATGGCGCTTGGTGTGGTAGTGAGCCAGTGAAGTGATATGTTTAACATAAGTACGGAATCAACAGGATTCTACAACCGTGATTATGGTTGAGTTATAATTAGATACTGCTTCAATCTGAGCCTCAATCAGAGCCTGTTCTTCCACGATGTTCAACTTGTTTTCGTTTGAAAACTTAAAATAAATTGGTCAGCAGAACATTGTGGAAGATGGCTTTGGATTCTCCCATACCTTTTCTTCGCCACAAACTAAGCGCAGAGGCACAAAAGAACACATAAACATACTGGAATCGTCTTCGTCTGCCATAGTTTGCTTATACAAACTTTGCCCTGAAGCACCATCAAAGCCATACTTGCATATAATTGTTAACTCTTTGCCATCCAGCGAAGGTTCCACACGTAGGAATTTTCCAAGCTTTGCACAGTTTTATCCAAAATTTAGCTTTACTTTTACCTCTTCTTCCGTGATGTACAATGGTAACTTTTGGAGGGCAGCAGTCCTTCTTCGCCTCAAGGATGGCAGTATAAGAAGGACACAGTGGTACTCCTTCTTCTTTTGCACAAGATCTTAATGTTATATACTGCCACTTCGAAAGCTTCAATGAGGTCAAAATAAATAAAGCTTTATCAGCGGAATATATAGGCACAGTTTCCTTGGGCTTTAACAATTTATTTATCCTTGTAGCCTCTTTGCTCCGAGACTAGTTTAACGATATCTGCTATATTCTTGTCATGTGCTTTCAAACCGGTTGCATGAGCAAGGCTTTCAGTGCTATACGTTAGGAGGTCTTCCGCTCTCCTTCTCTTCTGTAGCGGGCTTAGCTCTTTAAATGGTTTTCTCGGCCTCACAACTGATGTTGATGTTCCAACACTGCACGTCTCCGGTGTGTAGGATGTTGATGCACCCTCATTTAAAACAAAGTCAGAACTGGAACGGGTTTGCTGCTCTACTGACACTAAATAAGGGGTCATCTTTCCTTTCATGATCTCAGGCCATTTTATGTTCTCTTGCAGCCATGTCTCATACTTTGTTATGTATGTACGTCTCGTGAGATTACACGAGATCCATTTGTTCCTCAACGAACAAACATAAGTCTGACAGAATTGTTTCAATACCCTCTTTTCATTTTCTGACAAATCAATAGTATTCTCAAAAACTTCAAATAAAACATTAGGCTGTGAAAAACAATTGTTGTTTGTCACAAACATGACAATGTCCAAATTGGTATCACAACCTTCCATCACAGCACAATTAAAAAAATAACGTAATAAGTTAGCGCGCACAAGTACTGAGAGCTACTGATAAAAGTAAGCTCAAACGTCCTGTTTTTATACAACTACCCTCATTATCGTTCGCTATTCTTTAATTAGGTTTTACAGACTAATATTACAGACAATAGAATTTTATTGTGACTAGGGCCCATTTGGCCCTGCTAGAGCTGGTTGATGCTCATGTCATTAGTATATAATTATAACTCAACCATAATCACGGTGATTAAATGAGTTAGTTCTTGGAATGAAATAAAAAAAAAACGTATATAATCAATATAATTTTTAATTGTTGTCATCACAAAGGTCATAAGCAGGCTACAACTAACGATAGTATTTAATAAGTAAATCGATCGGCAAGTTAATTTAACCTCGTCAAAGATTTGAAAAATCACGTATCGAAAATTCAAAAATTTGCTACGTGCAAAGCGGCGCCGAACGGTGCATGAATTGTATGTCATCTTGATGGCCGTGTATCGTACAATAGCTCGTGCGAGCTCCAGCCTATCAGTTCCATCCAGTTTCAAAAAAATGTACATTAAGTGTTTTCTCCCATACAAAAAAAAATAAAAAACTTTTTTTTCTCACGCGTGGAGCGACTGATACCATCCATACGTTAATATTACGTAAAGGGAGGTATACTAGACCCATTACAATTTTTGTTTTTTTATTTCCGAACTTTAAGTTTCTATGAGTATGGAGCTCGATTTTCAGACCACTGTGCGCCGCCCGCGGTGCCATACTATTATATTCTGTGGCGATGCCGCTGTATTGGTTTCTCTTGGATTTGTATGAGCCCTTGCGGCGCGCCGCCGCGGCGCCGTGTGTTCATACAAATCCAAGGGTGACTGATGCAGCGACGGCGGTGCCGCTGCAGCTGCGGCATAATGTGTAAACGGCCTCAAAGATTAGGTACCTAACATTCATATATAACTATGATTCCTTTTTATTATAAACAAAATCAATTTTAAATCTAATTTCTTGCTTTTGATCATTTTCATCGCAATTTTCAGATGAATCTGTTACCTATTTCATTATGCCCATTATCAATAAGTCGCGGTCGGTTAATAAAAACATTAGGTCAGAATTTTTTTAATTTTTGTAATAGCTTAGATAACGTGTAGGTACTTGCGCATTAGAAATACCTAACTTCCGTGTTGATATTTTCGACTTTCTTTCTCCTGCAGACTTTTTTTAGTTATTTATAAAAATATTTAATAGATATATTTAAAAATTCAAAATGACATTTAAATAGAAAATTCGATTTCGTAACCTTGGGAATCGAACCCGGGGACTCTCGAATACAAATCTACACGTCGTCCACATACGTCACTGTGACAGTTGTACGTGAAGTCGAAAATACCGACTGCACTTTCTTAGATGTTTCCAAAATTCATTGTTTTAGAAAAAAACACTGCAAAGTGATAATTTTTATTTCGGAAGTCGGTGTCGCTGGTTCCGCATTTTCGTTTTTTGACACCGACTTCCGAAATTATAGTTATTTATCACGCTGTAGTGCTTTTTTTGAAGTCGGTTGTTTTTTTTTCTTTCTAATTGTACCTACCCCACAAAAATTCAATTAACACTAGTGCATTGAAGAATCATCAAAATTCGCATAGAAATGCCGGAAATGCAGTACATTTATGCATATTAACTTCGGACATACTACATAAGAATAATTACCTAATGTATTATATACTAAAACCTTCCTGGAAGTATGTAGATCACATTAGTGAAAGAATGATCAAAATTGGTTCATCAGTTTTTGAGAAAATGTACAAATATATATACAAACATACATACATACATAAAATACATAACTACATACATACGGGTCGAATACACCACCTCCTTTTTTGAAGTCGGTTAAAAATGTTTTAAATTTCATTGAATCAGTTTTATTTCAAAATCACCCACATCCTTATTTTATTCAAGTCATTCAAAAGAAATAAAAATAATTTTGTTGTCACACGTAACTACATAATTAATTGTTTGTTAGATCTTGAACTTATTTGCGCATCGTTTCCGCGCCATCTATTAGAATACTAGGGCGTAATCTCACAAAACCGTTACTTCTAAATCTCATGTATGCTTTATGTCATAATAATTGTGATGGGCGTCGTCGTCAGACGGCGTTCGCGTCGATTTGTACATGTGTGCGTGCGTTTTTCAAGGACACTTAGGTCTACTAAGCCCCTTAAAGGATAATCGGCTGGTTGCTATCCTGATTCATAAGATTATTATTATAAAATACATTTTCTATCAGTGTCTTCGACAACGTTATGTTAACTGAATTCAATATGATGCCAGACGTCATACCTGTTGTTGAATTATTAATATAATAGCTTCATGAACGTATTGCTGGGTGGATACAACCTAGTTTTACACGGACGCGGAATAAATTCATGAACTGACACACCTTTTCATCGTCTCCTTTAATATCTCTGTGTTTTCTTAAGGGGCTTACAGGACCTAAACGCAAAAAACGCAAGTTTTAGAAACAATAAAGGTACATCGACTACAGTAAACAAAATCGAAAATTATATTATACGTTATTCTTCAGGATATGTGCTAGGTAGTGTGTTGAAAACATAATACAACTTATTTGGTACGATAGAAAAAAATCATGAAGATACCTCTAAAAACGTTCTTTTTACAATAAAAACATACATACAATCGTTATGATTTTTTGTCAGATTATTCTACAAGCAACATACTAAAACTCTAGTGTTTTATTTTTTTAGTCCAAACAATAGATTTTTCGTAAATAGATAATTGCTTCATATTTTGCAATAAATTACCAGTGTTGCGTCATTGCGCTTCTCTTTCTTTTCTATGCAGTCCGACAGTGACCGCGTTTTAGGTCATGTAGTCCTCTTAAGGTTACCATTTTTTATGGTATTGAGTAGTAAACAAGTAGAGGATCCACCTAAGGGCCTTGACAAAATCATCTGCCTATCCTTTTCTCAACAATTTTTGGGGTCGACTTCCAGTCTAACCGGATGCAGTTGAACCAGTATTTTACGTGGAGCGACTGTCTACCTAACTTCCACAACCCAGTTACTGGGTAACGCTATACCCCTTGGTAAGACTGGTTGTCAGACTTTCGGGCTATTGACGACCCGTAACGACTGTCAAAGATCCACGAATGACAGCTGGGACCAATAGCTTAATATGCTTCCCGAAGCACAGATGGGTCACGGTATGTAAATATGGTCACCCATCCAAGGACCGACCGCGGCAAGCGTAGCTTAACCTTATCGATCGACCCATGCCGCTGTTATTACTTAGCTACGAGCCCCTTTTTAAGCGACAACGATGATATAAAATTCAAAAAAATATTGGTTTTACATAAACTACCTATATGTCAATCCTGTTGAAAGACTTTATAAAAAAAAATACGAAACTCTTTGAAAGCGATTGCCACTTGTCTAGGCCGTGTCACCATAAATATCTGTAATACCTGAAGTATAGCTGGTGCGTTTTCCACCTTAGTGTGCATACACACGAGCGACACGCGTCGACAACAGCCGCAGACGTGTCAACAGCAGCGGTGCTATTCTGTAAAAATCTCATCGTGATATCTCAGGTGGAGTGAGCTTAAAGTGAGCTATCATTCCACCTCATGCCAGGGATTGACGCTATTGACAGCTCACTCTAAGCTCACTTCACTTATGTTTTCACGGTGAGATAAATTGCAGAATACCACTACAGGCGTCGACGGGTGTTGACGGCTGTCGTCGATGCGTGCCGACGGGTGCAATTGCCACTGTCGTCGTCGCGTGTCACTCGTGTGTATGAGCACATAGAGAAAAAGTTAAATAAAAATATTGAGAGCATGTGTTATAATTAAAAAAAAAACCTAATCAAGGTCTTGAGAGCTACGACATACGAGTAAGTATCTATTTACTAAAAACCTAGAGAAGTATAGTCAGGTTAGACCTCTGGAAATTCTATTTCGAAGATAAAATGTTCAGACCTAGTCCAGCGTGTTTTTGTGCGTGATTTCCAAGGCTCATTTCATTTTATTTTGCTTCTAAAAATATTTTTTCCTGGTAAACTCTTTTGGCTACTTTATTGAAGTATTCCTAGGAATATTGTGAACTTAAATCCTGTGTTCGTGATCTCTTAAAGCCTTAATGATGCATTTTAATGACTCTTGAAAAACCTGTACTCTTCGATGAAACTATAAAATTTGAATTGTGTCTGCGTTGTTATGTTTGAAAGAAATTGTGTGGGTAGTTGTTTGTTATTTATTTTATTCTCAATATTTAGTAAATGGGCCTTTGTTACCTGCTTATGATAAATATTGATGACACTTTTTCATGTGGAGGGCTGCATGAGTAGGGAAATTACCAAAGAAACATTGGATGGAATGTTTGTGTATCGGTATCTACAACGCCACATGCGAACAACGCGTCATACTGACGTCACGCGAATCCTGCATCTCGCAAGCAGAGTTTAATCATCGGGCAGTTGCCCGCCAAACACAACCCCCGTCAGGTCGGAGGATCCTCCCTTTTCTATAGAGTATGAGTGAACTTTACACCCTGTTCCTCATACCTCTATATGTGAAAGATCATGTGTGAGACATGGCTAGAAAGGGAGTGACTACGATGGAAAAGGAGATAATAATTTAATAATAATTTTTATAATTTTTAATTAGGTAAGTAATTTTAATTTTACTTTTTTTCTTTTTCTCTTCAAGACACAGACATCAGTGAAGCCCTGGCTCTTGTACTAGGAGTTTCTGTATCACAAGTGCCAGAAATATGTTGCGCCAATTCCAAATAAATTTAGATTAGTGCAGGAGAATGATGATGATGATTTTTGCATTTATTAGGACTGCTACATGAGCACTCAGTAGATTAACTAATCGATGAGACAATCATACCTACCTAGTGAACATATACCCGCTTACTAATAAACGTATTATATCAGATGAATAGCTACACAACGATTTCTCTCTTTCAGTCGTCAGTAATTTGACTTTCGAAAGAAGAAGACAAAGCGTTGTGTTACTTACAGACGCTATACAACGTTTATTAGTAAGGGAGTTAGTTACTTGCCAATGATAATTATGTAGGTAAAAAAAATTAAAACCCACTCAGGAAGTGACCGAACACTCAAACAGATTATATCATTACATCACATCTTCATCATTGTCTTACAAAAACACTTGAACAATCAGAGTAAAAGTGAACATTCAAAGTGCGTCAATTGAATTATTCTAACTAAGGCGAATGTCATCACTCTACTTAAGGCAAAGATTAAATAATAATGAGTCGGAAGGCAAAGTGATGACATAAAATCTCGCGGGAAAATTGCTCGAAACACTCGTCTTTACTCTCAAGTTTGCATAATGAAATACTTGTGGAAATACAATATAACTTGAGTTGGAGTCAAGTTAAGCAGGCAATTTGTATTTTGCTAACTTTTCATTTAGTTATAATAGTAAGATAACTTTGTTATCAAGCTGTGACGTAATTATTAAGGTTGCAGCATTTATTACGTTAGTTATTCAAAATGGCGGCTGCGAGATAATGCTTTGCTTACAGAAAATACAAAAATAAAAGTTGCAATAATATTTTACGTCTATTTATCAACATCAGTAATCAAATATTCATGAAGGATTAATATATTTTTTTTTGTCAAATCCTTGAAATGTGTGTGTCAATTATTTATTTGATTTGTGGGTAGGTAGGCACTGGCTCCAATATACAGTTTATAAGTACGAGTTGAAACTTATATTATCTGTGAGCCATATTTATATGGTGTGAAGACAAAAAGAAAACTGTATTTTTTTCGTTAAAATTTTGACAGTTTGTAACTATCACAAATGTTACGATAAAGAGACAAAACAATGTTTCTTATGTTTCGTAAAATACGTGCATTTTATTTTGATTTTGAATGGAAATATTCTTCATGTCACCTATTACACCTATAAGGCTCCCGCAAATAGGCATGACTCGACTCTAGTAGAATAATTTCTATGAAAACTTTATGGAAATTATTCTATCAGAATCGCGTCACACCGTATCTACTGTACCTACCACACTGCTGTAAAGTAACTATTGTGGTACAGTAATTTTATTCTAGGTGCATCGTCGTCACATATAAAAGAATATAAATGTAAATATATATTTATATACGTAACTACCCTATCATACGAAACTACCTTTGGAAGGGGCGACTAGAGTCAATTGAATTTTTTTTATAAATTTTGAAGTTCAAAAGTGTCTTTTATGTACCTATGAGTGATTTTGACTGTCGCGTCGCGCCTATTAACTGATTTTCTAGTCGTTTGTGTTAAAACTTCTATAAAATAATAATACCTATACAACTAATAAAGCTAAATATTTTCTTACATAAAATTCTGATAACAAGACCTCAATTTATAAGACACGACGGAAAATTTCACTTCAATTGTTTTAGCAATTTCGGGGTTATGTTACGGTTGGTGGGGCGAATAAAATTGCTATCCTTAATAATGTTTCAATTCTCAGAGGCATTTTATGTCAGTCCCCTTGTAATTTTGTATACTAAAGACTCGAGCGAGTTCCAAGAAACTAGACTGAGTTTATTGAAATAATATAAAAACTGAGACTTAATTTTATTTGAACACATTTCAAGTGAGCGTATCTATCAAAATATTCTTTGACTTTATAGCTGTGATAATATCACACGATTTGCAAATTCTACGTACAGGAAAAGATTGAACTTTAAAAGACAATTCTACGAGTATCTTGGTATAAAGACTCATTTGAACACACTTCAACACAACATTAACAAAAAAACAGACAGTTACAAACCATAAAATTAGAATCTCTATTTTGCAGAATTAAAAGCGTTTTACCGCTGTTTATTTGAGAAAAACTGTCAGATTTCACATTTTGTCGTGACACAAGGCTGGATTTTACGGTTTCCTTCAGCATGGGTGCAAAAGAAATTAGCACAGAAGGTCGGTTCTACGCAAGGAGTAGAAACAGGCGTACATACACATAAACGCGTACGTACAGTGATCACGAACGAATGCCACTCACGAGCGCGCTTTATGTGGAGCGTGTCTGTGTGCGTGAGTTTTTTGCTTGTTGTTTGAAGCTGAGCTTTTGTAACTATTTATTTTGTGGCTTGGGCATGTAATCCCGGGCGTCGGTCTGTGTGCTCGCTGAGGCCGTGTCTCCAGTGTCACCCAGGCGATTAAAGTGATTTACAATGTGGCCGCTGGCCCAAGAATTAAGAAGTTTATTTTAGTTCTTTGAACTAGGATTTATTAGGAAACGTATTAGATGTGTGCAGGTTTTAGTATTCTTACAATGTATGTGGGTTTTACTGACGTTATTGCTAGCAATTCCGGAAGCGTGGGTTCTATTGCAGTACTTTAACCACAGTATTTTTAGTTTCCTATGTTTGTTACATGAAAAGTCACAATAAAATGCTCTAGGCTACAATCAAGCTTCTACAAAACAAAAAAAAGAATCTTTGTGTTTCATCCGTGCTTGTTACTGTTATAAATGCCGGAATATTCAATCTTATTCTGACCCACACTGTCACTGCCACTGCTAAGTAAGGCCTCCGTAAATCTTTCCAGGCATCCTTTTCTAGAGCCTCCTCGATCTAACCTTCGCGTCTAGGTCGTCTCGTCACCTCTTCTTGGGCCTCGGTGGCGCTGTCTATGCTCTGGCCTTAACCGTGTGGAGACTATTACCAACCTAAAGATGTTTTGTAGTGGCAGGAAACCTTTTTGAAATTAAGTGTCGTTTGAGTATATTCGAGAGTAATACTAATAAATGAAACATCAATAATTTCTCAATTTTCCACGAAAATCACAATCATGAAGCCATTAAATCAGTACGTCCTCAATTATTTAATTAGAGTAGTGTTTCCATGGCGAATATAGTTGTAGGTATATACGCCAGTGGTTCAATTAAGATATATCGTGTATCAAAGATTTACCTTAATGGCCTGTGCTTGAATCGCTCGGGTATATCTGTGTTTGACGAAGTGTAATATGAGTATACTCGTATAATTATGTCTTTACATGTTAGTTATGTAGTCTGACTAATGAGCTCTGTTTGACTACAAAACAATATTGAAATAAATCTTCCTCCAGTTTTAATGATTAGATGTTTATGATAAAACTGGTAAAAACGTGCTCTTAACAACATGATAATAATTATCAGTTAATTAAACTGTTTTTCGTTTCCTAAAAGCATCAGGGATAAATAACTTTAATTTCGGAAGTCGGTGTTGTTGGTTCCGCATTTTCGTTTTTTGACACCGACTTCCGAAATTAAAGTTATTTATCACTTTGTAGCGGTTTTTTTTAAAGTCGTTTGTTTTTTTTTATTTGAATGAAAAAAAGGTTTTTTTTTTCACTTTTTAGTTGTACCTAGCCCACACAAATTCAATTAACACTAGTGCATTGAAAAATTGAATACACCGACTAGAAGAATCATCAAAATTCGAATAGAAATGCCGGAGATGCAGTACATTTATGCATATAACTACGTACATAAGAATAACTACCTAATTTATTATATACTAAAACCTTTCTGAAAGTATGTAGATTACATTAATGAAAGAATGAGCAAAATTGCTTCATTAGTTTTTGAGAAAATCGCGGACATACATACGGGTCGAATACAGAACCCCCTTTTTTGCAGTCAGTTAAAAAGCATCAGGGACCGCTAATTTACAGCTCAGAATAGATAGTGTTACATTAGCTACAAAACATCTAGAACATTGGGTATTACGATACCACAGATAAACTAACAAAGCCAAAAACTGAAAACAACTCTCATTTGCATTGGAGGGTTAAATTAAAAAAAAAGAGCGTAATCATTGCCCAAAAATATTGTAATACTTTTATTTCATGATCTTCATTAAGCCGTACTTAAACAACTGACTTTCCACTTCGGAACTTCAAAATATAATTAAATACGCTAGGCATATAATTTAGGTTAAGTACAAACGCCGTGTTTCTTGAAACACGATCCTTAAAACGAGGTTCAGTAAGAAGAGACTGAATCTCTCCAGCGTACTAATAATAAGTAAAAAATCAAAAGAATTTAACAAGTGGTGTTTCGTAGCGGCGAAGGACGGCGATGACAAATGCTCCCTCGGGCCCGCTCCACTGAAACTTGGACTGAAAATCCCGCAATGTTCACCAACTTATTCCTACTCATCTGTTATGTTTCATTTGGGTCGAGTTTAATGAAAATGATAAAAATATTCCAGCTACGCTTAGCCTATTGTTGTACGTTTTTATTGTTTAAGCTTTGTTTGTTATTAACCTAATGTTGGTACTCGATTCATCATCAATATAAAGAGCAATATTGTTTCATACTTTATTTGAATTTCGTGTGTTTTCAATTATTTTGCGTGTTGTTTCTCTGTACGATGTGTTAGACGAAATGAGGTCTTTTATCCAATTTATTAGAAAGTAAATTACCATCGTACTACCGAGAGTGCTTCAATTTCGCTTGTTTGAATTCGTGTCGTCGTGTAATCACAAGGCTATGGAGTGTTTACACGTGCGCCGAGTTACTAATGCTTATCATCCGTTACGACTTACGTACAAACTCAAGCATTTGTCTGGGACAAGTTTATTATTCTCATCAGATTAATGCACGAGTATCAACGTGAAAATAAGATAAAAAACTTTTTATTCTTACCGCGAAAATCCATTTCCCAGTTAAACAGATCTTTTCACGTTTTTTGCTCATTGAGTCTGAGAGTTTTTGTTCCATATTTTTAAAGATTATCGCAGGAGTTCATTTGGAACTTTACCTTAATGAGAAATGTAAGGCGGATATCTAAAGGAGTAGGTGTAAATTAAAGGGGACCGGAAGAAGTTAAATTCTGGACGGAACTTTTAATTACGATGAGTGACCTTCGGTATCATTAGTCAATTAATTGATTAAAATTGGAATAATTTGGTGGCGTTTGTAATTTGAAGTTAAACGAGTCACTTATTAACCTTTCGCACGCCATTGTCACATATATGTGACAAACGAAATCTTACCTTGAACGCCAACGTCACAAATATATGACAAAATACACGTCCCACGGGTCGCACCATATTATGAAATAAACAATTTAATCATTACTTTTGTGTGTTTTTATTTATATAAATAAAAATTTAAGCTTCCGTCTATATTGTATTGCATGAAACTAATATAAATAAACCACCAATATCGAGAAATTTGTTGTTTTAAGTGTGTGTGTGTGTTGTTAAAGTGGCCTGGCGTCAGGGGTACGGCGATACGTTTATACTCTGGCGTTCAAAAGGTTAAGGAATAACTAATTGCATTTACTGACAAATTAAAGCATCAACTTAAGAGAATACTTTTTGAAAGGCTTACTTTAATTTCTGCTTCCAGTCTGAATTTTCAGATAGAGATCCTTACATGAATATGCATGTAAAGTCGAGTTACTAAAGTAAAGGATTATTAAACTGCTCTCGAACCAAAATGCGGGGATAACGACTAGAGGCTCAGAAAGGGTCTAGATATTTAGTCAATCTTAGTAGATACCTGACTAAGGGATTTCATAGGCTTTGGAGGCTTTGAACCTAATTGGGCGAAACGAGTTGTCAAAACTTAAGAGGAGGAATTACATTCCTGAACCTACAATCTAGATGTAAAAAAAAAAACAACCGATTTAAAAAAAAGCACTACAAAGTGATAAATAGGTAACTTTAATTTCGGAAGTCGGTGTCGTTGGTTCCGCATTTTCGTTTTTTGACACCGACTTCCGAAATTAAAGTTATTTATCACTTTGTAGTGTTTTTTTTGAAGTCGGTTGTTTTTTTTTGTAAAAAAGTTTTTATTTTTCACTTTTTAGTTGTACGTACCTACCCCACTAAAAAGTAAACAAAAAAATCGTTAATGTAGACAATGTAGATACATTTTTAGATTTTTGTTGTTTTTTTAAAAACCGCTTGTCCGATTTCGATAAAAATTTCATGGGACCATTTGGGAACTATAGCCTTTCCAACAAAAAAAGAATTTTTCAAATTGGTTGGCAAGCGACGGAGTTATGCGCGAACAAACATAAAAAAAAACATACCTCCTCCTTTTTTAGAAGTCGGTTAAAAAAATATTTATACAATGCGGAAACAACAATACGACAATAAATGAAAATACTGGCCATACCAGTAAATTGGAGTATTTTGAAGAAGGACTTGCAGGGGATCCAGGGTTGGATGGAGCAGGGTTCAGTTCACCGGAATAAATCAATAAATCTTAACATTTGAATTTGAGAGAATTTGAAAAATCATTTTTTGAAACAAATTTCTTCTTGGCGTGTCGCTGTCAATCTATATAGAGCTAGCCCAGAATTAATCCAGCATACAGACAACAGGACATGCTGAAACAAACTAAATAGTAGTGATGGGTTTTGCCAATCAACCGAATGCCTATAGTGACTAAAATATTGGGTATATATACCCAATATTTTAGACACCATAGGCAGTCGGTTTCTATCCTAGTGGATAGTCATATTCCATATATGTATATAAAATTCAAAGTCCTGACTGACTGATATATCAACGCACAGCCTAAACCGCTGGTCCTAGGGACATGAAATTGGAGGGTGTGTTCTTTGTGAAGAGTAAGTATCCACTAAGAAAGGGATTTTCGAAATTCCACCCCTAAGAGGGTGAATGGGGGGAGGGTGAAATTTTGCGTGGACGAAGTCGCGAGCAGAAGCTAGTTAGATATACAATACCAGTACCAAGTGCTGCAGTGTCCCAGCAGTGGAAATATTATAGGCCCACTCCCTCTCACAGAAGGGCTTCTCTCTGTGTGAGGGAGTGGGCCATAATCCACCACGCCGGCCGCGGGACGCAGGCGTCCTCTCTGTGAGAGGGAGTGGGACGTAATCCACTACGCGGGTCCAGTGCGGGTAGATGTCAAATGTCTTCGAATTTTTGGTTCTAAGACATGCCCGTTTTCTCAAAATGTTCTCCTTGACCGTTTTGAGAGCAGTAGTGATAACAAAGTACAGCACGCCTGTCGGGGTTCGGACCTACGATCTAAAACTCGTAAGTCACGGTCGTTACCACTGGGCCATCATTGCTCTCCTCATTGCTCTGTCATAAGATATACAAAGTAAAAATTATTGTCGTAACGTCGTCTCCACATCATACATCCCCATAATATTATTGTATAGATAGATATCTACAAATAAAAGTAAACAACGTCTCCCCCATAAAAAGCAAACAAAGTTATCTTATAAGGGGTCTTACAAGGGATGCGGAGTTCAGTGTGTGCAAACGAAGGGATGACAACGCGTCATCCCAAGCTCAGCTACTCACTTGGCAGTTATAGTGGCGTAACTGTTTTGATTTGTACTTAGTAGGCAACTCTGAGTTGATCGGAACGTGGGGTCAGTGGGGCTGATGTTCAACTGTTTTAGATTGAGAAAGACCAGCAGTAGTCTAGGTTGCTCACAGTCAAATGCATAAATTGTAGTAAGAGCAGTGGTGGCCCAGTGTACGAGTTGTAGGTCGTGAGTTCGAACCCTGTCAGGCGCTTTACTTTGTGTGAATTATTTCATCATCACTGCTCTCAAAACGGTGAAGGAAAACATCGTGAGGAAACCGGCATATCCTAGAACCAAAAATTCGAAGACATTTGACATGTACCCGCACTGGGCCCATGTGGTACGGCCCACTCCCTCTCACAGAGAGGACGCTTGCGTCCCAGCATTGGGAATGTTATAGTCTGATTATGCTATACGCAGACAAATACGCTATGCGCGGTAGGTTGACTCTTAGCACCGGATGTTTCAAGTTGCTTTTATAATTATGTACCGCAAGGCTGGGGTCGACTGGATGCGGAAAGCGGAGGACAGGGTGCTGTGGCGCAGTCTGGGAGAGGCCTATGTCCAGCAGTGGACTGCGATAGGCTGAGTTGATTGATTGACCGCAAGACTTGAGCAGCAAACACTATGCACAGACGCCAGCTTATCAAGCTACCCGAAACTGTGAAATTTCCCAATCAACTTTAAACCTTATGCTTTTGCGATAAAGTTGAAAATCTATTAAAGAAATTTGACAAATTATAGTAGCTTGGTGTCTGTACAAGATCAGCTGCGTTTCTTATGTTGCTACAATCTTTAGGCGCCATCTACACGGGCGCGACCATCGCGGGGATAGTCATGCCGTGAAAACAAATTGTATAGAAACTGTATGGAACAATCTCCACACGGCGATATCATCGCGGCAAGAATTCGATGGCACGGTGAGACTATCACCACGATTCTCTCGCCCGTGGAGACGGCGCCTTAGGGCCTGTGCACACCACGTTTTTTAAACGCGCCGTTGACACGCGTTTTAGAAACGTTCGTTGACGGCGCGCTTTTATCCTACAGAAGGTCTACAGGCTGCGTCTGTATCGCTACAAACGCGCGTCATTTAAAAAACGTGGTGTGCACAGGGCCTTAGGTTCCTAAACTTCGTTGCAATGCGTGCGACAAGCGAAAAGTCAGCAGATGAATAATACTTGCATGTGTATACGTGCCGGAATGAGATAACAATTGGTGGAGGCGGTTCAAGTAACCATAAGCACAAAGTAAACCAATTCAGCACACTAATTGCGTAACACACTATCAATCTCAATCTGAATCATTTTGAACGATATTGCTCATCCATTGCATCATATGTTTGAAAAATGTGTCAGCTCAACAACGTAAATAACGCAATGAATGTTGTTGAACTGTCAAAATGAAACCCATTGTTACTTATAGTGTGTTACGCAATTACCCTGCTGGTCCTTAACCTTAAAAATCACTAGACAGGGTGGAGATAATTGTGACTTTAAGGCTTGTCCACACTATGTCTGTATCAAAGAAGATAAGATGGAGATAGAACTAAGGCTTGTTCCTACGTGTCTACGTTTGTATCGGATGAGTTGAATAAATTCATGTATCCGTCAAGTCACGAAGCACGTGAGTAAGGTTGCGGATAAGGTTTTATCGGATTCGTTACCAACATGTCAGCAGATAGAAACACAAAATGATAAGATAAGTAATAATAAGTATCTCAAACTAAGTTAAAGGATTCCCTTATCAATCTCAAGACCTGTGCAAGATAGAATTCGTTTATGAATAAACTTTATCAATCAGTTATCAAAACTTTTCTAGGTACCGGCATTAAATTATTCCAAAACCCATTTATTTTCCCATAGCTATGTTTCATTGAACGTAATTAAAATTGAGTATAATTGTGGCACGAATAGAAGGATACGGAAGGGACCGCTTGCTACGTGCTTGCAAACTAATTACAAATATTATAATTTATTGCCAAAATATATGGGGAATATTTTGCGAGTTAATTATCTGATGATATTTTGGCTAAATATTGTGCCGTGTTGACTCTGGTTGGGAAGGCACTTCATTTTACCCTAGGGTCTTAGTTATCATTAAGTGAAAGAGTAGAATTTGTCTGCGTAGATCTGCCTCCATCAATACACGATGCACATCCCTGGTGCGCAGGGTTCCGGCTAGCTCCAGCGGCATCCTGAGGGCATTCGCGCAGAGGTTCGATTGCCAATACCTGAGCCATTGTATGGTTCACATACTGGGCAATCGAAGTATGTAATATGTTTATGGTTTATAGTCTTTCTTTTAATACTGTATGTGTTTTGTTTTATTTTTTTAAATTTTGTAATTTTATTTGTGCCTACTATGATCCTGTGTTGGTCGAAATAAAAGATTTATTATTATTATTAATACTGCAGGGGGAGTTATATGCATACATACAATATTTTGCTATTTCAGGTCAGTCAGAATTTGACTCTCAATTGTATATACGATTCAGCACATTGTTGGCACGTTGAAACTATAGTTCCTGTCAACACCTGTCTAACTTAATTTTTAAATACAAAAATTGATTTTGTAAACCTAATTTATATCGTTCTATAAACCGATATAGCCAGCAGAGCTATCATTCCAACCTATTTACCACGAAATTGTTGTTGTTTTGCCAAAAAAGGCTTGTAAGGTTGTAATAATGTTTGACTGGATCTGTCAAACTGATTATTTTGTTCATTAATTTATTATTTGTTGAAGTCATCTGGAAACGGGAAAAAAATGGTTTAACAATAGAGGCGATTGAAGTGTTTGGTTATTGGAGAAAAAAGAGAAACAAAATTGTTTTCTTAAACCAAATATTTATTTTGTGACATAAGTACCTATATTATTGTTACCAGATGTGGTCCTCGAAATAGTGGTTCAGCACCTTCAATATCAACAGGATTGTGCCGGAATATAGTAGTTCGTCGTGGACGTGGATACACGTGGCGACAACGGCACCCCTGACATCTTCAATGGCATCAGAAGATAGCCGCCACGCAACCATCGATGCGGCGCTCTGCTAGAGTAGCAGTAATCATCTAGTGTCTCTCTTATCCGACCTTTTTGGTGATTCCACTAATTTCGTAACAAGCTGTGCTGTCATATCTATATTTTTATGGGATGAACTTGCAGATCCGTTTCTGTGCGGTTAAAGACAATAGAGATGAAACAATAATTCACTGTCAGTGTTATATCAAGAAACAAAAAGAAATACCTAGTTCAGAGAAATTTTCCCAGTTTCATAGAACGTGTTACAAATGGCCTAAAAAACTACATTGTACGGATTCATCACATTTTTAGCTTCATCTTCAATATTGAAGAAGGACGAGAATCGAACGCGACCAAGATTTATGTTTGGAATTTCTTTTTATACTATCCGCCATCCCCCAATTACCAAGACGAAAATCCTTTATTTTTTTTTTTCAAACTTGTCAAAAGCAGATATTTTAATAACTCTCTTAAGTTGGTAAAAACCAATTAATGTTTGTAGGAAAATGTTGTTAGCGATGAAAAATAAATTATTTCTTTGATATCCGCAAAGTAGGTACCTATCACTTAAGCAGCCAGGCGACCGAGGAGGAAATTCATATTTTTCTCGTATCAAATACTTTTGATTAATAATCCTGCCGCGAGAAGACAGCCGTATTTTTCTCACCATAAGTTACGATTCATTCGTATACGTTAATGTGGATCTTTTCATTTGAAATACATTTTTCTATTTCCTCTATTATTTTTTATTTCCACTATATTTTCATTTCAGTTCACTGCAATACGTAAAGAGTTTTAAGAGGATAGAAAATACAGCTTTATTACATACCTGCTCTTTTTTTAATCATGACATGAAAAATCTTTCTCGTATTATAGATTTACCAGCGACCTGCCCCTGGGTCGCACGGTTTTTGCATCTTGACAAAATATCAAGATTTATTTTCTATACATAAGTACACAAGTAAGTATACATATAAAGCTTTCGCAATAAATTCTTTAAATGATAGTGCGAACCGCATCAAAATCTGTAGCGCAGTTTTAGAAGAACAAGGCAGTCACACAGAGACACGAAAGAGACTTTAATTTATAATTATATTTGTATGTGATAGATATAGATTTATATGATTATATTTCTCCTATTATATATTTATAACAACTATACTAGCTGATGAAGAAATAGTTAGCACAAACTACATAAGTTGATATAAAGCATATAGAATATTAACTTTGACACCCAGGGTGACATATTGTGTAAGTTGCGCCACAACTTTGCAGGCGTAACTTTTCTCTTTTTGTTAAGAAAAATATACGCAGCTCGAAAATATTTTGCGCAAAACAGATTAATTTGTTTTTCGGTTTATTTTGTCATTTATTAGTTATTGAGGACAAAAAATAGTAGATTGTACAACTAAGGCATAAAAGAAACTATTTTACCCCGAGACGTTTATATCCACGCGAGCCGCAGGCGAGGGTGGATAGTTAAGTCGAGGGGTAAAATGGCTCGTTTATGCCTGAGTTATACACTCTGCTTTTCACTTCGATTGCGAGAAAATGAAACAGGCATAAAGTATACAGTACATAATTAATCAAAAATGTTGCAAAGCATAGCTAATTCCCGCCACCACAGATAATACCGCCACGAAACTTTTTAAAAGTTTTTTTTTTTAATTTCAACATTTGTCATTCGACTTGGGTACTTCATACTGCCAAGTCATACAAACGTTTCTCTGCGTTTTTAAATAATAAATGACAACTATTTTACCTGATTTTATTAAATTAACGATAAAAAACACGGAAGTGGTATAAATTAAAGAAAATGAAATAAATCACGACTTTAATCTGCGAAGTTTTATTGCGCGTGTGGCTGTTGGGCCTGATTACCTTAGTCTCAGAAAAAAAAATTACTTTGTGCACTAGAACATAAAAAGCGATTTTATGTCCCCTAAGCACAACATAAAGACGAACTTTTAGAGCATGAGAAGTGAAAAAAGTATTTTTAATGGGATATTATATTTATAGAGGAGAAAATAATAGACAATCCCTACTTGCCTAAATTAATAGGCAAGTAGGGATTTTCTATTATTTTCTACTATTACTACGATCATTTAGCTAGTTTCTTGATAGTGAAACTAGTTACTATACCTAATAATTTAAGCAATGCATCTGCTGTAATGTACCCCGCGCATTACTATTTATTTACTAACATCATCATCTGCCTAGCCTTTTCCTTACTATGTTGGGGTGGGCTTCCAGTCTAAGCGGATGCAGCTGAATACCAGTATTTTACATAGAGCGACTGCCTACCTGACCTCCACAACCCAGTTACTGGGTAATACGATACCCCTTGGTAAGACTGGTTGTCAGACTTTCGGGCTTCTGACTACCCGTGACGACTGTCAAATATCCGCGAATGACAGCCTGGACCAACGGCTTAAGATGGTCACCCATCCACAAGCCAACCGTGGCAAGCGTAGTTTAACCTGTTTGATCGACTTGTGCGGCTGCTATTATTTAGCCACGGGCCCCTCCACTCAATCCTCTATTTATTTACTAACAAAATACACAAATTTTAGATCGACTGTAATTTTTTGTTATAAAAAGCCGAAACTGGTAAAGGTTTCCAACGTCACCTGCGGGTATTAAAAGGGTTGTTAGCTCCTTCTAAGTTAAGGATTAAATGACCATGACAACACCGGGCTTTAAGGTGGTTGGTACGAGAAAAACTGCCTTAGGCATTCGAGACGAGACCCTTGTTTTTTTAAGCCCTCTCTTTTTTGTGTGATAAATTATACATAGGTAGACACCCTAATATTAGAGTGACGCTGTTTTGGAATAAACGACGCTAAATAAAATCCATACTATCCATACTTTCTCCATACTTCTATACTAATATCCATACTAATATTATAAATTCGAAAGTAACTCTGTCTGTCTGTATGTATGTTACCTTTTCATGCTTAAACCGCTGAACCGATTTGGATGAAATTTGGTATAGAGATAGTTTGAGTCACGGGAAAGGACATAGGATAGTTTTTAAGCCGGATTTATATTACTGTGTTGTGTCGTGACGTGACGCCTTCTGACGCAGTGCAAGCCAATCAAAACTGGTTGTGATTTGACGTAGTCCTGAATAGATTCGTTTGATTAGTGTATCTTGAGTCACGACACAACACGACACTGTAATGTGTCTGTGGCTTTATTCTAATATTCCCACGAGATCGTAACTTACGTGGGTGAAACCGCGGGACGCTGCTAGTATTTAATATTATAAACGCGAAAGTGTGTCTGTCTGTTACTTCTTCACGCACAAACGGCTGAACGGATTAGGATGAAATTTGCCACGCAGATAGTTTGAGTCCCGGGAAAGGACATAGATTAGTTTTTATCTCGATATTCCTACGGGAAACTTATGCGGGTGAAACCGCGGGGCGCTGCTAGTTAAACTATAAAACAGTTACAGAGGGATGGTATGTCTAGATGATGTAGACTTACTGTTTTGCCATCCATTGCTTGTTGAAATTAAACACGTAGGTACGCAGGGCGACATATCAAGCATTTTCAGCATACCTAAGCTCACTTCTCGTTGTACGAAAAGCCAAATGCGAGGTCAGGTAAACCTGGAAATGCATAGCTTGATGTGTCGTCGTATATACCTAACGATGTTAAGATTGTACAAATATCAATCTGCCTTACCTACCTTTTGCCAAATATGCTGGGGTCGGTTTTCAGTTGGATGCAGCTAAAATACTAGTATTTTATATGGAGCGACTGCCTGTCTAAACTCCACAATCCAGTTACAGGGTAACACGATACCCCTTGGTAAGACTGGTTGTCAGACTTTTGGGTTTGTGACCACCCGTACCGACTGTCAAAGATCTTCGCATGGCAGCCGGGACCAAAGTCTTAACATGCTTTCCGAGGCACGTAGGGTTCTCGATATTGGATAGTCACTATCCACGAAACGACTTCGCCAAGTAAACAAGCATAACCGTCGACTGATCAGTGCGGGTGTTAGTTATCAAGCCTCTCTGCTTTAAGATTGTGTAAATAAATATAATGGAAATAAAACTTTCTTAGGTGACTCTTGCGCGTCGCAACCGTGAGGTATGTAAAAGAGAATTTCTAAACTAGATTGTGAATTTCTAAACTAGGTATATTTAACCTTTTGAACGCCAGAGTATAAACGTATCGCCGTACCCCTGACACCAGGCCACTTTAACAACACACACACAATTAAAACAACAAACTTCTCGATATTGCTGGTTTATTTATATTAGTTTCATGCAATACAATATAGACGGAAGCTTAAACTTTTAAATTATATAATATAATAATAATAATAATATAATAATTTTATTCATAAGTTCACATATAAATTACATAAAAGTTACATCATTACAAAGTTACATATTACTATTGTGAAGAAAATATTAAACTATGCCTAAAATAAATCTAGTGTATAACTTATATATATTGGTTAAAGGCCTAATGAATACAATAGCGACCTGCCTGATGTAGGTTTTTCAAACCTGTGTTTCAGGCCATCACTTAACAACGCTGATTGCTTTAGTGCACTATTATGTTACTTTACATAGAGCTAGCACTGATACATAATAATTATATTTTTAAATAAAAATTGAGTTAACATAAATAAACTTATTGCAGTACTTCTAGCAATTTTTCCGTGTCTGAGTAATTAAATGTCGCTAAGTATTTACTCAACATTTCACTACATTTTTTACAATTTACACTATATATATTTAGAGACTTATTAATTTTATTATACAAGAACGGACCTAAAAAAACTTTTTTACAAAAAAAAACAACCGACTTCAAAAAAAAAACACTACAAAGTGAAAAATAACTTTAATTTCGGAAGTCGGTGTCGTTGGTTCCGCATTTTCGTTTTTTGACACCGACTTCCGAAATTAAAGTTATTTTTCACTTTGTAGTGTTTTTTTTTTGAAGTCGGTTGTTTTTTTTTGTAAAAAAGTTTTTATTTTTCACTTTTTAGTTGTACCTACCCCAGACAAATTCAATTAACACTAGTGCATTGAAGACACGACTCGAAGAATCATCAAAATTCCCATAGAAATGCCGGAGATGCAGTACATTTATGCATATAACTTCGTACATAAGAATAATTACCTAATGTTTTATATACTAAAACCTTCCTGAAAGTATGTAGATCACACTAATGAAAGAATTATCAAAATCGGTTCAGTAGTTTTTGAGATAATCGCGGACATACAAACATACATACATACATACATACATACATACATACATACATACATACATACATACATACATACGGGTCGAATACAGAACCTCCTTTTTTAAAGTCGGTTAAAAATACATAAAATTTATTTATAAATGTATGTCTACTTTGAGGCTTTATGCAAACTAAGTCTTTTCTTCTCTTATCTATAGGTATTGGGGTATAAGGAAGTTTTCTATGCTGGTGTAGTACTATATTCAATATAAATAGTTGACGCACGGTTAAAACATTACATGCCGTGTAAAGCTCGTGTGTGGGAAATCTAAATGGGCGAAAAGTGGCTACCTTAAGGATAGCTCTCTGTGCACGTTCTAATGGCAGTAGGATTGTTTTAGCAGCCCCACCCCATGAAGTTATACAATAAGTGAGAATGGATTGACACAAAGCTAGATAGACCTGTTTAATTAATTTGTAGTCCGATATATATCGTAAGTTCTTAAAAATGTATATTAATTTACGCATTCGAGTGCATAACAAATCAATGTGTTTACGGAAATTTAGATTTGTGTCAATCGTTACACCAAGATATTTCATATGATCGGTTTTTGCTAAAGTAGGACAATTACATGCATTGTCAGCAAACGTGCCGCACTTATGCGCATAAATGTTTATGTTAGTAGTTGGTAGGTTAGTATTTCTCATAGTAAATAACATGTATTTGGTTTTCTCTGAGTTTAGTGTTAGGAGATTTTCATATAGCCAATTAGACACTATATTAAAACCGTTCTGGGCTTGTTTATACACCTCATCTCGAAATTTGTCTGAAAACAATAGAGCTGTGTCATCTGCATAAGACATTATGACACCATTTGGGAGTTTTAAGCTGCACAGGTCGTTTATATATACTAGGAATAAAGTAGGACCCAAAATACTACCTTGTGGTATTCCGTAATTACTATTCCGAAGCTCAGAACTGACGTACTGACCAATTTTAACACATTGTACACGGTCACTAAGATAATCAGAAAGTAGTGAAAGCGTTGTTCCTCTTATTCCGAGTGTTTCAAGCTTGTCCAATAATAAAGGACAGGAAATTGTGTCAAAGGCCTTGGCGAGGTCTAGGAAGATCCCAATGGAGTGCATGCCCTTATCCAAATTAAAAATATAAATAAAAACACACAAAAGTAACGATTAAATTGTTTATTTCATAATATGGTGCGACGTGTATTTTGTCATATATTTGTGACGTTGGCGTTCAGGGTAAGATTTCGTTTGTCACATATATGTGACAATGGCGTTCAAAAGGTTACAGTTCTAACATGAACAAAGTGTAAAGAATAAGACAAGGATGGTGTAAAGTATGAATTTCAACAACAAACGTTTTGTGTACAGTTCATATACAAAAGTTTAGAGATATCGTCATTTTAATCTCACGAGCCGATTCCGCGCGAGTTCACGCGGAGGTACCGCAGCAGATGCGCCGAATCGAGCAAGATGGCCGCGGAATACTAGAGGTTATGTACATACCTACTTAAGAGAAAATAAAGTGTTCCTTCAAATTAGCATTGAAAAAGAGTGTGGCAGAAGAAACTGAATATGTCCTTTATAGAAAACACTTCCTTGTTAAGGTGAATGCGTAGTTGTAGCCCGCGAAATTCAATTTCTTTTACGTTTTTTGCAATTTTTAGGTCAATGTCAGGTTGTATCTTGATCAAAATATGATTCGCGACTATAACCGGTACGTATTTACACAATTATAATAATTAGAATCATTAATACATCTTTCTAAGTTAGATTTCTACCGTTAAGAACTAACCTCGTATGGAAAAGTGTTTGTGGTAGAAATCTAACTTAAAGAGATATATTAATGATTCTAATTACTATAATTCTGTAAATACATATCTATTATAGTCGCGAATCATATTTTGATCAAGATACAACCTGACAGTGATCTGCAAATTGCAAAAAACCTAAGAAAATTTAAATTTCGCGGTCTACCACTTCACATTCACCTTAATATTTAAATGCACCTAGCACCTTTTTGTAACCTTAGAATACTTTTTTTTATTATTAACAAAGACGAGACATACATAAAAGCTTACTGAAACTTTTATTTATTTTTGTCTTTGCTATGCTTTGGGTAATTGAGGGAAAATAGTTAAGCACTTGAATTTTTAAACGTAAAAAAGTATCAGATAACGTAAACTAACTTTTAAAATGTTTCGTATTTGGAATTTCATTTAAAACAACTGAAAAAAATAGTAGATTGTAATGCAAGGGTCGAAAGGAATCAATTCCTATGCGAGGCATTTAGACGCCCGAGCGCAGCGAGGGCGGCTATAGCCCGAGTAGGAATTGATGACTTTCACCCGTGTTAAACACTCTACTTTTCATTTCGAATATAAGGAAAGTAAAAAGTAGTAGTTTTTCTAAAATATTTATTGATAACAATAACATGCAGTTTTTGAATTTCGGTACAGCTTACAGGGTTAGTATCCCGCCAAATAATACTATTGTCTTTTTTATTTGAAATATGGAACACACCGCGTCATCGCCGCGGGCTGTCCCGCTTAATAGGTTTTTTTTAATTCACACTGGCTGTTTATACACTCACAAGACTGCAGCATTTTTCTTAATTTATGTAAAAAATTTCGTAGCTGACTACAGTTCTATTTTTAAAATTCATTCCCACCCTAAAGAGGGAAGTAATTACTATGAGTCTTTCCCGCCCTGTGGTGGGAAGCAGCGTCTTCCACCCGCTATTTGGATCAAACAAACACTACTTTCCGAGTATGAGAAATGAAAAAGTTTTTTTTTTTACTTAAACCGGTTGCTCAATCTATGTATTCTTGTTTTAGATTATAAAGAAGGTTCGTTTTGTCATAAAAGCATCTGAAGCCTTAAAATGTTTATAAAAAATACATAAAAGAAAAAAAACAGGAGCGTATTATGACAGGTCCACGTTATGTCTGTCCGGTGACATTTCCGCGTAGTGCATTTGTTCTCTATAGTAATGAGGGAACGCCGCTATCAAAATAGATTGTAACAGTTTTTTCTCACCAAGATATTTCATTCCCATCTAGTTTTCTTACAAGATATTACTTAACAAAAGCTATTACAGTTCTTACAATTGTTATAACAAAGCGATTTTTTTTCTACCTTAATTTGAAGTTTTTGACCGATTTTATACTAAAACGTTTCAAATCAATTTCTTTCATAGGATTAAGAACCAATTCCAGAACGGCGTTCTTCCATTGTTTTCACTTTGTATTGTTGGAGTCTCGACGGTCATTGTGGCGATCCTTAGGGCCAGTCCTAAATGCAGGAGTGTACGTGTTTTCATAACCGCAGGAACCCGTTGGTTCCGAGAAGTACAGAACCGGTCGAAGTGGAGGTGCTTGGGGAGACCTATGGCCAGCAGTGGACGTCTTTCGGCTGAAATGATGATGATGATGACTTTTCATATTCAGAAAATTAAAGCATATGGTTATGAGCGAAAGAAGTACTATTGACATAATAGACCAGTTACGTAATATTATATGTAAGGCTTTTAAGTTATTAGGCCCACTTGCACCACAAATCATTAGTGGATCATTAGTGGAGAGCAGTGATAGCCCAGTGGTAATGGCCACGACTTACGAATTGTATTAGGTACTAGGTCCGAACCCAGACAGGCGTTTTACTTTGTATAAATTACTTCATCACCACTGCTCTCAAAACGGTGAAGGACAACATCGTGAGGAAAGCAGAATGAGGAAAGCAGCATGTCCTTGTGTGTATGAATTGGGGAGGTTAATAAAGCTTGATTTGTCATGATTTCCAAACATTAATAAGATTTGTAGTGATTTTAAATACTGAATATAAAATTTATAGAATGTGATTTGCCTCAAATTATTTTTGTATCAGTATGTAGTCATGAAGTTTCTTTAAAACACACAGCGCAAAACAGGTTTTTAACGGAACGGAATGGAAACATGATGAATTGGGCATCGCCTAGTTTTGAAGTTAGTTCTATTCGAGCTTCAAAAGGTTATCTTCAAGAAGTCTTTATTGTTTTTTTTTTAATTTTTGTTATTGCTAAGTGGGTCTGCTCGATCACGCTTGATGTAAAGCGATCGATGAGGTCTATGATGGCACGAGCGTGCCCAAAAGATGCCTGTTCACGCTTGCTTTATTATACAGGGTGTTACGGAAAGGGTATATCAATACAAACGGGTTGAAGAGTGTATCTGGTCTAGAATCTCTGTACAAAATTTCAGCTCAAAAGCATTAACTTTGAAAATGCTTAATATTTTTTTTATTTCGACATCACGGCGCTGCACTGGCGCGCGGCGGCGTGATGTGCGTGTACTAGGCGCACAGACACACTCCTGGATAATGAACCTCGTAGTGCCGTGACACGTTTGTTATGATTTCAATTTAATAAACTATCGAAATAAAAAAATATTAAGCATTTTCAAAGTTACTGCTTTTGAGCTGAAATTTTGTACAGAGATTCTGGACCAGATACACTCTTCAACCCATTTGTATTGATATACCCTTTCCGTAACACCCTGTATTGAGTACCTAATTAAATAGTTTGTATAATTGCTGTATACCAAGTTTGTAAGTGTGCAAAAACATAAATACAGAAATGTTTATACTGGAAAAGGTGTATTCAATTCAGGTTCGGCTATAGGTAGGTCATTTCGATAAAATACCAGCACTTTTCACATATCGATGGTAAACGAAACAAAAATGGGAAATAACATTCTCCTTTCAAAATATTCGTATTTTTATTAACGAAAAAATAAATCCTCTGCCATATTTCCCGGGATTACGTAAATTGTATTGCAAATCATATTTATGGTACAAGTAGGACATTATGAGTGTTCAATTCATTTTCCATTACAGGCAAGAAGAGATAGGGTAGTCAACTGCTAATAATGAAATATGTAATAATATTATTAAAAAAAAATGGAAGTTTACAGTGCCACACCGTTATCAGCAGGCATATCTATGTATCATGTTACACATGTTTAAACAAATAAATGCATCTTTATCTTTATCATACCACCATCTCTTATCAATCAACTCAGCCTATCGCAGTCCACTGCTGGACATAGGCCTCTTCCAGGCTGCGTCACAACACCTTGCCCTCCGCCTTCCAGATCCAGTCTGTCCCAGCCACCTTCGGTCCATCTAGTGGGGGGCGTCCCACGTTGCGCTTGCTGATACGTGGTCTCCACTCCAGGACTCGTCTGCTCCACCGGCCATCGACAACCTTTTAAAATAATATTACATTAGTGTGAGAAAAAGATGAAGCTATTCACCGGGCCGGCTTACTGTAGTAGCTGTACTATTTATTAGTACAAAACAAAATAGAATTAAAAACAAAATGGAGGAGACATACGCTTCCAAAAGTTTTTCTCTAGCAGTGCTTGTTTTGTATATCCTGGCCTCATTGTTACAGCCTGATTCAAACGTTATGGCGGCTCTGAAGTGCGCTACTCATTGCGCAGTACCTCACCCCTCACCCCCGCCGACATATAAATTAGTTACTGCGCAGCGAATCGCTTCATGTTCCAAGCCTCCATAAAGTTCGAATCGGGTTGTACGCAGTCGTACGTATGGCTGTGCAAGGATCTATTGGCGCTTGGTCAAAATCGGAACTAACGGCGCCATCTTGCTTTCTCAATACATTTAAAAAAACAATCGCACTAATGTTTACCAACGGCGCTCCTCTGTCAACGTTGTTCGTAAGTCAAGAGATTTTAGT
The DNA here is from genome assembly GCA_947508005.1 of Amphipoea lucens. Taxonomy (NCBI): domain Eukaryota; kingdom Metazoa; phylum Arthropoda; class Insecta; order Lepidoptera; family Noctuidae; genus Amphipoea; species Amphipoea lucens. The sequence continues at coordinate 8,306,125 of OX382371.1, forward strand.
AGCACTTTAGGTAAATATATCTAGAATGATAATAATCAATCACGATTCAAAACTTTATTCAAGTACAAAAAGTGAAGTCTGTCAGTTTTGAATCGAATTTCATTATAAAATACCAGGCCTATGAACGAGTATTACGGTGTGTATTGTTTGGTATTGTTACTACAAATTTTATTAGTTTTTTCAACGTCACTTGTCATTCAACTTTCAACAAATTGTGTTCAGATATTAAATAAAAATGTTTTGTCAAACAACCCTATTGTATTCGTTTACACAATAACATGGTAAACAATGCAAGATTGCTAGTACTCGCTGTAGTAAATCACGTGAATGTATGTATGGAAATACAAACACGCTTTCGTTGTAAAAATGTAGGATATTATGTAGGTAGGTATGTATAATAAGATGTTTGAATTGTTATAACGGTTGGATGTTTTTAAATGACACACTTGTACACAAGAATGGGGAGTTTGTTCCATAGATTTAAATGGTTAGATTTGCTCATTGTACTTAATCGCACGAAAACGTGTCTATACAGATAGGAGTGAGCTCACACAATAATAATGACGTTTCTATGACAATCAAGTAAATAAAAACTTTTTTACAAAAAAAAAAACAACCGACTTCAAAAAAAACACTACAAAGTGATAAATAACTTTAATTTCGGAAGTCGGTGTCGTTGGTTCCGCATTTTCGTTTTTTGACACCGACTTCCGAAATTAAAGTTATTTATCACTTTGTAGTGTTTTTTTTGAAGTCGGTTGTTTTTTTTTTGTAAAAAAGTTTTTATTTTCCACTTTTTAGTTGTACCTACCCCACAAAAATGTAAACGAAAAGATTGTCAATGTAGACAATGTAGATAAATTTTTATATTTTTGTTGATTTTTCAAAAACCGCTTGTCCGATTTCGATAAAATTTTCATGGGACCATTTGGGAAGTATACAATTTCCAAAAAAATAATTTTTCAAATCGGTTGGCAAGCGCCGTCGCTTGCCAACCGATTTGAAAAATTATTTTTTTTTTATAACTCCGTAGTTATGCGCGAACAAACATAAAAAAAAAATACATACATCCGAATTGAGAACCTCCTCCTTTTTAGAAGTCGGTTAAAAAACTGCAAAATTTTGTGTAATAGGTGTCAATACGAAACAAAAACGCGACCATCTTTTGTCGTGGTACGGCGAATCTAATATTTAAGTCTTAGGGCTATTCTGCATCCAACTATGGATCCTTTATCGTGGGTAAATGTTTGAAAGTACGACTCGTGCATCTGTTGCCAATAACGAAGAATCTATAGGAGAATAAAAGCAGATGTGGTTATAAACGAATGGTTTAAGGGTAGCCATTTCTTCTATAAGACTTTAGAAACAGTAGTAGGTACTTCTATTGTCCTATAAAGTTTGCAATTAAAAGTCAGGTGACGTTTATATAATTTTATACCAACAGTTTAGTTTTACATATACATAATGCCTGTAATCCACGAGGGGTTAGGCAGAGGTGTACCTATAGAACACCCAGATTTTGCCAGTTATGTTTAAGTCTTATGTAACCGGGGGCAAGCCTCTCGCCATCCACCGGCCGATGCGACGTCTCCGGGCTGCTACTGAGAAACTCCTAATTTAAAAACCCAATAACAGTTTTAATGAGGTTTTATTAGAATTAGTTAGCAAACAAAGCCAATATTAACATACTATTTAAAACAACTAATCCCTTTTTCATTACCGCCAAAACCGCACTATCTATTATGAATAATTAGTACTGTCAGCGCATCCGATAATTAGGCCCACTACAAACTTCCTGCACATTATCATGACAAATGAGACTTCACTTTGCAGGACGATCGCGACGCGTGTAGCCAGCATTAGCATAATATGTGCTAATTTATGACGTCACTAATAGACATCGATCTAACGAACGCGAACGTCCAGTTTTGGTGGCGAGTGTTATGCATTTATTAATGTTGGTTAACTAAGTGGTGCTTTACATTATCTGGATATCTATTAATTGGTTTTGTTTGAAAGTATGTCGGGAATCCGAATATTTTTTTAGGCACGAATATTTTTTTAAAACAAACAAAGGATTGGTTTGTAGATCTCTTTCGGATTATCCAATACAAACAGAATTAAAATAATTATTTCAGAATTAAAATAATATACCTAAGTACACATAAATAACAACTTATATCTACCTAATACTCGTACCTTCTGCCCGCGACTTCGTCCGCCTGAAATTTCACCCTGCCCCCATTCACCCCCTTAGGGGTGGAATTTCGAAAAACCCTTTCTTAGTGGATACTTAATCTTCACAAAAAACACACCCTCCAAATTTCATGTTTCTAGGACCAGCGGTTTAGGCTGTGCGTCGTTACATCAGTCCGTGAGGACTTTGAATTTTATATACACTATAGATTAGTTAATAAAAATAACAATTTGATATCCCAACAAAACTAAAACTATTAACAAACTAAAATATGGCGTCGAAATATTTGCATTGTCGACTGGCAATGTACCCACGAGACTGGCGTATCAGTATCCAATTAATATTTTTGTCCGTACGTTTTTGTCATTTACTGACACGTTTGACAAAAAGTATGGCCAAATTCAAAACCAGTAGACTTCCACTGCTAAAACATTCCACTGAAAAACTAAAGTATTTACCTACTTAGAATACACGAGAAAACTCAACATTTCCACTAGTGAATTTAGAAAGAGTTCGTCAACTTTTTATCGCTCGCGCCAGTTGTAAAAGCGGGCACAGCAAATGTTAGTCTTGCTGTCTTTAAACTTTTAAGTATTCCGTGTGTACCGATACCGTTTTAAACTTCGATTACCTTCAAAAGGAAGCCTTGACGGTAGTTAGGTATTTGTACTTTTATCTTTTTGAAAGTTTTTTCTTGTAAGTTCAACTTTTGGACGCGTTTTGTGGAGGTAAAAAAGTCTTAAGCTGATATCAAACTTCTTCACTGACATGAAAAATGTTTATTTAATTATTTACATATAAGGTGCTATAAAAATATCTGCCACGGCTTCAATGGGAGACAAAATTTTGTAGGTATATAGATTACAGTAGTGAAGACATTTTGTACCCCGGAATAGTTAAATCAATTTGAGAAAATAAAGTAATTAAATAAACATTCACTCTCTTCTGCATAACGTGGTTCACAAACTACACGCGTGTCGCTTCGTCACATTTTGCGAAATTAAATGACGGTGCGGCAACAGCTAATTACTATGGGACGGTTTCATGCAACTAAATCAATTCAAATTTACACGCCCTTTTTTGTATGAAAAATTTTATGACATAAGATCAATAATGTATCTTTACTATTGTAATCTATATACAGAATACTGTCTCCCATTGAAGACGCGGCAGATATTTTTATAGCACCTTATATATGTAAGTAGATTTTTTTGAGACGCTTTTATACGTCAATATTTTGTTGTCAATATCCTTGGTGCGCAGGGTACGGGTTGGCCCCAGCATCGTACTCACGATGATTGCGGGAAGGCTGGACTGCCCCTTCATCCGGCATTGTTCCCGCAGACATGTTGCTGTAGCAGTGTCGGAGTGAGGGTATTGATTTTATTGGTGTGATTATTTATTAATTTTTATTTCTATGTTAATTTTATTGTTTTGATTATTTATTTTAATTTGATTTCATTTAATTTGATCTATTCTGTTTCCATTTAATTTGATTTTATTTAATTTGATTTTTATCTGATTTTGTTTGATTTTATACGTGTGCCATTAATGCTTGTTATTTATTTGAACTAAATGAATTTATCTATTTATACATTGCAATATTTTTTTTAACTAGATAGCGCCGGCATTTGCTAGCTAACTGATCCCTGAGAAGAAATGCCGAAATAAACTCGGTGGTCATGGTCTATTTAAAAATCCAATACACTCGTGTGAATGATCATTTTTGTTTCATTCTGTATTCACACGACATCGACAAAATAAAATAGGAAAGAACGAACATCTGCTCCTTTTATTTGGTTTTGCGATGATTCTGTGGGTAGGTGAATGAAAGGTGCAGGTTGCCGAAATACGACATCGTTGGGTCGGTTTACGAATGATTAGAAGGTGGACTAGGCGCTGGAATATCGGGTGAACTAGGTGGTGGGGTGGGCGGAGGATTAGGCGGTGAATTGGGTGGTGGATTAGGTGGCGGATTAGGCGGTGGATTGGGTGGTGCAGGTGACTTAGGTGGTGGATTAGGTAATGGACTAGGCGGTGGCGTCGGTGGTGGACTAGGTGGTGGCCTAGACGGTGGCTTAGATGGTGGATTAGGTGGTGGACCTGGCGGTGGATTAGGGGGTGGACTAGGTGGTGGATTAGAAAGTGGATTAGGCGGCAGCTTAGGGGGTGAACTTGGCAGTGGGTTAGGTGGTGAATTAGGTGGTGGACTGGACAGTAGATTAAGTGGTGGCCTAGGCGTGGACTAGAGGGTGACTTAGGGGGTGCACTAGGTGGTGGATTAGGCGGTGGCTTAGTGGGTGGATAAGAGGGCGACTTAGGGGGTGTATTATTCGGTGGTGGGTTTTCACTTTTGGTTTAATTTTGTGTTCAGATGTTTCACTTCGAGTAAAAGATGCCGAACGAAATTTAAAAAAAGAACCAACAAAAAGTAAAGCATTAGATATCTGTTCTAGGTAATATAATGCTAATATTTATGTAATGCTCTGAGCTAATTATGTTATGAATTGGTAATGAATTTGTAATGCTAGCTAATTAATATGTGATGTGTTTTAATTTAAATGATGAATTAGGTATTAATAATGATGTTTGACTTTAACTTCTAGCCATATATGTATACATAATCAGGCTCTAATGTTCCCACTGCTGGGATACAGGCCTCTCTTTGAGACGGAGTGGGCCGTAATCTACCACGCGGGCACAGTGCGGGTTGGTAGAAGAGCAGTGGTGATGAAATAATTTACACAAAGTAAAACGCCTGTCAGGGTTCGAACCTACAACTCGTAAGTCGCAGCCGTTACTAGTGGACCACCACTGCTCATTATTTACGGATAACATAAAGAAATTGTGACCTGTAGACAAACTATTGCAACATTGTTTCAAGAAGCTAGAGTGCCCTATAGGGACGAACGTTATTAACCTTTTGAACGCCAGAGTATAAACGTATCGCCATACCCCTGACGCCAGGCCACTTTAACAAAACAACACATACACACTTAAAACAACAAATTTCTCGATATTGGTGGTTTATTTATATTAGTTTCATGCAATACAATATAGACGGAAGCTTAAACTTTTAAATTATATAAATATAAACACACAAAAGTAATGATTAAATTGTTTATTTCATAATATGGTGCGACCCGTGCGACGTGTATTTTGTCATATATTTGTGACGTTGGCGTTCAGGGTAAGATTTCGTTTGTCACATATATGTGACAATGGCGTTCAAAAGGTTAAGGGAAGGTGTCCCGGCAATCTTCTCTCTCCCTTTCTTCAAAATTAATTTGTTGTAAATAAATCATCCCAAAATCGAAAACAGAACTAATTCGTTTTCTAAGAACTTGTTACCAATTAATTAATATTAATAAGTTTCTCGTTAACTTTCAGCGAAGAACTCACTGAACTAACAATTGTTCTCATATTGTTCAATGTCCGGAAGAATATTGAGTCATTGTTACATAAACTTTTTGTGAAGAATCGAGTACTTGATAATATAATAAAAGTAAAATTAAAGAGATCCCGTGACATTAATTATTTTGTGACTTACTCCATAAATTGATATTAAGTAATAATTGCATTAATAATGCATGTAACAGTTGAATTGCTCATTAATGTGTCACACACAGAATAATATTATTAATAGGTTAAAATTTAACTGCCATTCGCAGTGTATAGACGGCTAGTTAAATGATACGACCGCGTAGCACGTTAGATGCTACGAAGCCTACGTCGTAGCTTGCATAGCGCGTAACAATAAAGTAAATGACAAATTACAGTTGCGTATCCCTTTGAAGGGAGTTAGGTACACCGTTTATGTTATATTATGTGACTGTAACAAGTTTAACTCGCAGATTAGTATGGTTTAATGGGAGTTTCGGGTTAGTTTGCAAAAGTTTTTATGACTTTTTTTGTCCTTTTCCGGGTATACCTGTGTAATACAAAGTTTCGGTCGATTTTGATGCAAAAAGAAAGAAATAATTCCTTTTTATTAGAAACGATTACCAATATTTTTCGACTGAATTTGGAGATTTTAATATCGAATGATTATTGTGCCTAATGTTTTTAATATGTTCTACTTGTAAATATTCAAAAGCGCCCACTTAATATTAACGTCCCGTAAAAAATTGATAACTGCCGAATTATTTTCAGTAGCACGAGGAAATTGAAAACTTTCTGGCGTCACGTTTTTTGTAAAAAAATAAGATATTCAGCCAGTGAAGTCGGCCCAGTATAAAACTCTGCCGAACTGAATAGTTCGTTCGAAAGCGGTAAATAAATTCCCCGGGTGTGACTTTTTATTCCTGCAACGTGGTGTCCCGGATATGTTTGTTATTGAAACATAATCTCATTTCCCTTTTGAGTGCAAAATAAATTTTAGTGTTCCCCGATACGGCTGCGGGCGAACGTTGAATACAAAGCATGTTTGCAACTGATTTTTAATACAACCGTTTTATATAATATTTCCATAAACTAGTTGTTTATCACGGTTCGCGGCCGTTTGCCCTTCCAATGGATAGGAAAGCTATCCTTTGACATCGTTTTTGTTGTATTTTTTATTAAGTTTACATGGATATCGGAAATTGTTTCTTTATACCAATGTTATTCGATGTTTTATTCTGGTTTGTTTGTTGTTCTTGAAATGAAATAATTTAATGTTTTTTTATGTGGGATATGAACATGATGGTGTATTTTGACGATTTTGATAACTGTTTACATGATTATGCAGCCGATATCTATCTGTATCGTAGATTTTGTAGGTATATACCTAGCATACAGTTTGGCGATAAAGTAATCAAATTAATTGAAACCACGTACTTATCTACATAACGTATTTTAAACATACTCAAATCATTTTTTTCGTTTGTGTATTTGTCAAAAGAACTTAATTTGTGATTATTTGGTAATTATGTAATACCATACAGTTTATGTTGAATTGTTGATGCCATCGCCCCGCGCGTGTATAGTGCTTTATTATTAAGGGTGGTTTGTTTCATGACAATTTTTAAGCTATTTATTTTGTTAAAAAAATCGAATAAAATTGTATATTTTATTATTTTAACAGACTGTGATAACCGCTGTACTGTTTAATGTGATAACCTAATCGCTACTCTTTATACTTACCCCTTACAAATAAACGTTGTATAGCGTCTGTATAGACACACAACGCTTTGTCTTCTTTCGAAAGTCAAATTACTGACGACTGAAAGAGAGAAATTGGTGTGTGACTATTCATCTGGTATAACACGTTTATTAGTAAGGGGGTAAATCTATGGTCTTCATATTTACCTATGGCATGCTTTTTCTTTGTCCGTCTTTCAACAAAAAGTTACAACCGTAGTAGGTATTAACTTTTTGCACTTATCAAATTAACTTTATTGTCAAAGTAAACATCCAAACAAAACTCTCACCCTTCGTATTGTGACAGTGATCGTAAAATCCTTCTCCGTTTCATAATTGTTGTACTTATTCGTAATGATGAAACAAGCGGCCATCTTAAATCTCCAACTTCCAACACACTAAGAAGTTACGACAAGGTGTCTGAATTCCGTCTGCCCAGTAAATCCGTCTTAAGCTCCCGTCCACAGGCAACACAAACAGACACACAAGAGTTTACTCTGACACTAATTTCTGCTCTATTCATACTTGAATTAATGAGCGAGACGGAGAATGTCGGACACATAGACACACACATACATATGCATGCATGCTGGTGTTGTAATGTAAACTGCCTTTGTTTGCAGTTGCCTCTAACTATGGCACTTGGTATATTTTGTAGGGATTCGAGAGCGAATAGCGTAAGTTTTGTAGGGATTCGAGAGCGTATAGCGTAATTTAGCAGTAAAGCGATTATTATAACTATGCTGTTTTGATAAGTTAAGTGGGCTGTGTAGATTACGTATTCGAACTGGCAATTACTTGGTCATAATAACTGTGTTATGCAGTACAATAACATAGTTATTATGACCATATAAGCATACAAAATCTGCCTTGTAGCTAAGTAATATCAGCTGCACGGGTCGATCGATCAGGTAAAGCTATGCTTGCCGCGGTTGGTTCGTGGATGGGTGACCATCTTTACATACGAAGACCCGTGCCTCGGAAAGCACGTTAACCCGTTGGTCCCGGCTGTCATTCGTGGATCTATGACAGTCGTTACGGGTTGTCAGAAGCCTGAAAGTCAGACAACCAGTCTTATCAAGGGGTATCGTATTACCCATTAACTGGGTTGTGGAGGTCAGATAGGCAGTCGCTCCATGTAAAATACTGGTATTCAGCTGCAACCGGTTAGACTGGAAGCCGACTCCAACATAGTTGGGAAAAGGCTAGGCAGATGATGATGATGAGGCATACATAATCAGCCTTTAATGTTTCTAGAGTGGCCATTACTGGCATGTACTGCGCTAATCCAGGGCAAAGACCTCTTTTGGTACAAAGAAGGTACGATCGTTACACACACAGCACAGTAATCGATTGAAATATTTCAAGATGCCTATACATACATAACATAATCAGCCTATAATGTTCCCACTGCACTGCTGGGACACAGGCCTCTTCTCTGTGAGAGGGAGTGGGCCGTGATCCACCACGCGGGCCCAGTGCGGGTTGGTAGATGTCACATGTCTTCGAATTTTTGGCTCTAGGAAATGCCGGTTTCCTCACGATGTTTTCCTTCACCGTTTTGAGAGCAGTGGTGATGAAATAATTTACAAAAAGTAAAGCGTCTGTCTGGGTTCGAACCTACGACCTACAACTCGTGAGTCGCGGCCGATACCACTGGGCCACCACTGCTGTCTGATCTATACAGCAGGTCTAGCAGAAGATGCCTATACAGCAAGGTAATTGCGTAACACACTACCACTAGCAATGGGCTTCATTTTGACAGTTCAACAACATTCATTGCGTTATTTGCGTTGTTGAACAGACACATTTTTCGAACATATGGAGCAATGGATAAGAAATATGATTCAAATTTATTTGAATTGAGAGTAATAGTGTGTTACGCAATTACTTTGCAGGGTGTCAGGATATCGACGTGCATCCTGTTCCATTGACTCAGGCCATGACTGAAATTTTAATTCGGTTAATAAAAAAAAATGCTTTCCTATATATTTTGATCGCGAAGGTGCTGTTTCATAGAAAAGTACATTCACAGTGAATGTACTTTTCTATGAAACAGCACATTTTTTTTTGATGACCGACTAACAATTTCTACGCTAGCAAATCATGTGCTGAATTTATGGCTACAGTTTTCGCGTCGATGTGTGATATCCTGTACAGCCAGGGGAATAGGGGAATAATGTCTTCAAATATTTCACCTTGTAGAATCATTTAACAAAACTTTATCGTCATAAACCTAGCACAAGTTTCTATTCTCTAGACTAGATCAAAATGCGAATGAATAAATTACTATTTGCCAAATTAGCTGAAAATTCGATTCAAAAGATTTTAGATAGCAGTTTTACGAATGGTTCCAGATTTTTTACGACCACTTCAAATTTTATGTGTCGCCCGAGGTAATTGCTTTCCCATAGATTAAAATGAAGATATTCCAGTGTTTCACAAGACATTCAAACTTTTTTATTGCAGGTAATATATCTATTATAAATACGTAGCAAAAGTGTCTGTTTCTTCTTGTATAGAAAGGGAATGTTTCCACTGCCCCTCTGAAGGGAACAGTCCGATATAATTTAAAGACAAAAGTTCGGTCATTTTCCTTACTCGAGTACTTTTTATGCCCGAGGGGGAGGCACAATAGTTGTTCACAAAAAAGAATAATAAATCTATTTCCGAGTTGTAAATCTCTGTGACAAAGTGGTCCGTTGGTTCGTGTTTCACGTAAATGTTTTTACCTGTGACCAAATGAGACTGTCGTCCGTAAAGGTAGGGTGAAATTGGATTCATCATTGATTCAAAGAGGTCAACCCGCCGATACCCAACCCGTGTATTTGTGGATCGCGCCGTTTATGTGCAAAAACGAGTTTTTATTCAATACGGGATCTGATTGTGGGGTCAGCGCAGTATGCTAAATTTAGGTTGGTACGGATGTCCGCAAATGGCAGCCGTGTGGCACGTTTAGGGTTATGCTGGGGAATAAAATGTAACCGACGTTTTAAAATAAAAATGGCAAGCGATAAGAGCGGACTTATTTAGAATTTTTCAGATTAAACTCCAACATTGAGGCAGACTTGATAAAACCTACAAATGTTTGGAGTAAATCTCATAATAACTGAGAGAAGAGTACAATTTTATTAAAGTTATCTTTGCTGAGAAAATATCTAGTAATTCCAAGTAGTCGCAAAAAAAATTTCATCCGTTATTTTAATCAGTCCACAGCTACGAATGAAATTATTCCAGTAGTATAGTAGGTGGTGGAAAGTGAGGACGGGAAATAGTATTTACATATTTATGAATGTGTTATTATTTCTGCGAGGAATAACTAATATTGGACTTCAGTCTCTTTTCCGTAAGGTAATCTTCCTGTATGTAAAACACCCTATTTCTCACTTAAAATACATCCATACTAATATTATAAATTCGAAAGTAGATTTAGATGAAATTTGGTATAGAGATAGCTTGAGTCCCGGGAAAGGACATAGGATACTTTTTATCCCGATATTCTCACGGGATCGAGACTTATGCGGGTGAAACCACGGGGAGCAGCTAGTTAGGTATAAATTACAATAAATAAATGAACACACACACAAGATGTCGGTACAGACGCCAACACATCAAGCTACTACAATCTGTCTTTCTTTAATAGATTTTCAACTTTATCGCTAAAGTTAAAATATAAGGTGTAAAAAAATTAACTGCAAGAACTTTAAGAGGTGCTTTAGACCATCGAACTGAACAACTTTCACTATGGGACCAACTCCGAAATCACGAAAAAAAAAAATCAGCTGTTTCATACAAAAGTTCAATACCTACTCGGCCAAAATGCAAACAGCTCATTTTTTTTTCGTGATTTCAGAGTTGGTCCCATAGTGAAAGTTGTTCAGTTCGATGGTCTAAAGCATCTCTTAAAGTTCTTGCAGTTAATTTTTTTACACCTTATACAACATTATTTTTAGTATATGCGAAACCCGAAACACGTGTCTAGTATTTTTATGTAAAGAATCTATGTACAAAATTTCAAAACTGTATCATGAATAATCACCAAGTTATAAGCTTGTTATGTTACCTGTTTGTCCGTCCAAAAGCATGGTCTCCCCCACCGCGTGCCGTTAGGTACGGCGCGGCGATTGTATTGTAATTAACTGGTGATAACATTTTCCATCACACTTGCAGGCTTTGGACTGTCGTAATGGTCAAGTGTAGGTAGTTATTATAATGTACTTTATTCGTAAATAAATGCAGCCGTAAGCTACGAATAAGTAATTACTTATCTATTCGTAAGCCGTAAGTGATACAATGTAGTCAATGCGATTTGTTCAAAGTGGATGAAAAGTGTTAAACATCGCATTACTTAACCACAGCAGGCTGTAGGTACAAATAATAACTTTCTACAATTAACCATCTTGGCGTGTTATCACTGTTATCGTTGTTTCTGTGTACTGGACGTTTGTGTATGAGAAAGTCCACGTCCAGTCCAGTTACACGACACTTTTTACATACGATAGGTAAGTACACGATCAACCGAAACACAACTGTGGCCCGCGGCGGCCGCGCGCTCGCGATTATGCAGTTGGACCCACGCGACACGTGCGCGCCAACCAGTGGTACCCGGGTGACTGAGGTTGCTGCACCCCCGCCCCGCTCGCTGTGCGCCGGCGCCGCGCCATTGTGCGCGTATGGTAGATAACTACCTACTTAGTCGCTCCTCGGGGCACAGTATAATATACTCGGGGTGTCCAACTATTAACCTTTTTTAAATATTTTTGGGCCAAAATATAACATGGGGTAAAAATTATTGGAATCGATTCAGTTACTTATTCTGAACAAACTATATTCAGGTTTCGCATATACTAAAAATAATGTTGTATATAAATAAGGTTCAAAGTTGATTGGGAATATTTGACAGTTTCGGGTAGCTTGATGTGCTGGCATTTGTACCTAAACGTGTATTATTATGAATGATGGTATAGTATAGGATTTACTACCGCGGTGGTCTAGTGGTCGCAAAGGTTACTGCTGAGCATGAGGTCCTGGGTTCGATTCTCGGGTCGGGCAAAGTGTTATTGGATTTTTCCATCTGGTATTTCTCAGTAGCAGCCCAGAGTATGGATTTGTGTCCGGTTGATGGCAATAGGCTCGCTTCTATTACATGGGACTTAAATATAACCTGCGAAATATAACCTGCGAAATGTGGGTAGATATACTATAGGTGGACCATGGACAGCCAAACGCACAAATGTGTCTATCCTTTCCCAACTCGATGTCAAGACCCGATTGTCGACAATATGCCTACAGCGTATTCTATCCTATTTCGGCCACATAATGCGAAGGGGAGATAGCTGCCTTGAGAAGCTGGTTATTGTTGGCAATACCGAAGGAAAGAGAGCGAGAGGCCGGTCGCCAACACTATGGTCCGACCAAGTGAAAGAAGCTACGTCCTCAAGCAATTTTCAGCAGGTGGTGATGGCAACTTTGGACCGGAGTAGATGGAGGCAGATTGTCCGTTTGAAAGGATCCAGTGACCACGATCCTCAGTAATGAGGGACCGATTGCAGAAGAAGATACTATAGGTACGGCCACGGTCATAAGTGGAGTAGCAATTTCACAAAGCAATAGATTGACACTTTGGTTTTACTTACGACCTTCTTTTAATCAGCTATTTCTCTACTGTAGACACACACACTCACATTCATTTGCAACTGATTGTATTTCATTAATTCAACCACTACGGTGTGTGGCATGATAGCTTAGCGGTTATCACATTTGGGTAAGCGCGTCCTGCGTAGCGAGCCGTGGGTTCGAATCTCACGCGCGGTGATAGTTTTTTTAAATGTTTTTTAATAATTACTTCGAGTAATGACGCTTATGACTATAATAATATATTTCCTTGCCATGTTCGTCTTGTGCGCTTAATTCGTTAAACTTTATGATTATACCCACAGTTAAATAAATTACTTATAAGGTAGATACAGTTAAGTTACGAGTCATTCACCGCGATTAAATAGAACGTTGTTTGTTGGTTGTTAATTATTGTGGGTTAGCGACGTGTGTTCTATTAGCCTTGTTGTAGTTCCTTTTAAAATGCAGAATATTGAAATGAAAGCGAATGTGATTGCGCTGCGTAAAAGTGGATTTAATATAACACAAATGAACTTATGAAACTGAACTGAATGTGAGTATTATGCATATGATTTAATTATTTTTTCAAACATTTATTTTATTAAAACAGAACTGCTGATCCTTGTAGTTATTTTTTTTAACGTATTATAAGGTCTAAATACAAGAAAAAATTATAATTTCGAAGTCCTAGATTTTAAATGATGAATATAACATTATATTATTCTTATATGTAACATTTCTATTTTCATTATAATTTTGTTTCTCAATAGTATTCGTATTTTGCTAGTAGACTAACAGTACTCTTTTTTTTGTTTTAGAGAAATTACCTACTGTGACTCGGAGGGTCACTAAATAAGGAAGAGGGTAGCCTTGCTGCGTGGAATGCCCCAGCTGGTCAGTGAATATGAAACAATTGGTTATAATACCAACAAGATATTTTGCCGAATTATTCAACACGTCTTTACGAACCGTTCGCCGTGCAAACGAAAACCAGCTCAAAAACCTATGCAATATTGTAGGGCCCATGCGCCAGCGTTTACAAGATTGCTTTGATAATAATGGGTATTATACTAAGGATTAAATTATAAATTGATTATACCTAGTAATAATAAAATTATACTGTAGCGTATTCGTAATAAGGATTATTTTGAGGTTTAGTTTCAATCTTCTTTTCGTAATGAAAATGAATACTTAAGCTATAACCACAATCAGTCCTAAACTAGAAGTTTATTTATTCTTTATAAAATTATAACGAATAAACATTTTGTAATCACTTATAAAACATTTTTATTCTTTACCCCATATTTCACTAACTATATTATAATAAAAACAATTATTACATTATTATTCTCGTTTATTAATTTATCGAATAATAAAAGAACAGATGAAGATAATTGATGAAAAGAAAAAAAATCTCATTTTGAGATTGGAACTTGGGCCTATATGTTTGCTAGTCCGATGCGTTACACTATCAGCTATCCGGCCTTATAACAATGTTGTCAATTTTAGCAATGGTTTGAGCCGACCAAGGTCATACTTAATTACGTACGCTGCGTGTGTGAAAAAGCGATATATTTTTGTTTCGCTGACTTTCGCTCGACACCAGTGTATAAATTCTGAGGTGTGCGTTCTGTGTTAATACATCACTTATACACACATACGTATATACGGCCTGTACCGCGCGTGTTCACAGCAAAACAATCCTTACGGTGATAATGCAGTACTGACCGTTACAGCTCTGCCTAACCCTTTGGGGAATCCATGCGTGATGTTTTGTATGTCTATGCTTTTGAATTCGTAAATGCACCTAATTTTTTAGGTGTGTGCAGTTTTGACCTCGAAACCTGTAGATTTAGAAAAATGAGAGGAACTTATCCTACACTGTACCACTACTGAGTAAAGACCTCCCCAAATCCTTCCAGGCGTCCTTTTCTAGAGCCACCTCAATCCAACCCTTGCAATACGCGTCTGGGTCGTCTAATTCTAATTCCAACTACTATTTTTTAATCCTTAGTTAGCCAACAATATTTTAAACACTAACAAGAGAAAGTGATATAACAGTAAAATAAAACGATACAGTTCTCATATTGCGCAACCGCGTCCATTGGCTTTTATGAGAGGGTAGATGTTAATGTGATCACTAACATACATATAGTGGGTACCTATCTACAAAATGTACCTACCTATACCACAGAATAGACAGGTACAGAAGGTTTCATACAACGAAACCTTAGTCGAGTTCTTCGCGAGCGAGGGTTTTCGCATACGACGAGCGAAAACGCACGCTCACATAGAACTCATCTACGTACCTAAGGCGGGTATCACATCTCAATCGCGAAAATAATAATGGGAAATCGCTTGACGAATTCCGCTAAGAAACATAACTATAATATGTCGCGATTCGAGTAATAGAACCTCATGAGAGTCAGTTGAATTGTAGCAGGCGAAACAAAATGTAATAGATTTCAACTTAGTAAATACAGTATAGGTCTACTTCGGACCTCTTAGACATTAGTTTTTCCGTAAAATCAAATCAATTATTACAAAAAAATTGAAATTTCGCTTTATCAACTTATCGACTGCCACAGATACGTGCGAAACAAACGCAGCACCGCAATAAAATAGCGGACTGAGCGCGGAGGTGTAACCGGCATCCGATTCCGAGCAAATCGTCGAAACCATGCGGAAAAGAGATTAAATCATGGTCAAATGTCTGCGTTAGAACAGACAGTTTCGCTTCTGTTTTGCTTGTCGTACTACAGACAAGTCATGGCGGAACTACTGCACTTTCGCTGCTATGGTTTCGCGGCGGAGATGTGACACCCGCCTAAAAGGTCGGATTAGAGTCTAAACCACGTTTTGCGTTTTTTAACTTCGTCTAAATTTTTGACCACTAAACGAGCGAATGCACTTTCAATCCCCACTTTACCAAATAACTTTTGTTTGTGTAAACCGAGATACATCATTAAAATTGTTTCATTGGTTTATCCATACACACTAAAATTGGTAATCGACCGTACTGCCTTTAATTTAAACGGTTCAACCTCGTTCATTGCGTTAATTACCTTGTTGAGCAGACGAATTTCTCAAACCTATGAAGCATGGGATTAGGAATTTCCATCAAAATCCTCAGATTGTGTTTGAATGTGTGTTACGCAATTAACGTACTGGTACTATGTTCGTTTGATCTAAACCTACCTTAAGCGCTCATGCCCACGAGACGGTTTTAACACGGCCCGGTTTTTTGCCGGCGCCGGGTAGAAACCGTCCGACCGTGCACACTAGACGGTTTGTACACGACCAGGTTTCAAGGGGGTGCCGCTCTCAATCTCCATTGCGTTGTTAGCCCTGTGCACGCGCCGCTCGTAGGTCCGGTCTCGTGTGCATGCGCTCACACACTGCCATACTCCACTGCGCGCCGGGCGTATACACGGCGAGCACCGTACCCGGTTGCACGGCGAGCTGGCTCTAGCGCCGGCGTCGTGTGGTTAGCTTCATAGAGTTTTATACACGACTGACGACCGCCCGTAGACCCGGTTTGACGCCGGGCTTAGCTCCGGCGCAAAACCGTCTCGTGGGCATGAGCGCTAAAGCGAGTGAAGTGGACACACGAGTGCCCATCCGACTGGGATTCGCTATTAAACGCTGTGCGTTCGCATCTGTGTGCGTGTGTATGTGCGGCGCTGACCTTCTGAACTTATCTATTGTGTGCCTCCATGGATGCACGGTTGCCAAATCACAGAGGACCTCTGGGCTGTTTTCGGCTTAATAGAAGTCTGCATACGTGATAGTTTTTCGTAATCATTTGTGATATGTGATTTGAGTCGGTAATTGAGTGTCGTTAGCAAATGCCTAAGGGGAAACTGTTGTGAGATCGAGGAAATGATGTTTGGGTTCGTATAAAGTTGTGTATAGTGTATCAGAATAACCTGAATTCTAACCGTGGCGTAGAGAGTTGTTATGATGACAAAAAAAAATGTGACGATTCGAAAAATGTTTGCTTAAAGAAAATCGTACATACATACATGAACTCACGCCTTCTTTTAATAGGGGCAGAAACTATAGAACGCTACCTTCTGATCCTTACAAACTCCTTTTGCCTCGTTTACGTTCATACATCGCTCATTTTATATCGTTGGCTTAGAAAATCAAATGAGTTGAAAGAAAACAATTGAATTAAACAAAAAGAAAACGGCTTATGTTTAACTTATCACCAGATAAAGTAAATAAAAATACTCTACTCAAAAATAAAAATACTTTTTACTGCCAAAAATAGTAAATGATCGCCAAAATTAAAACTCCATTTTATTGTAAAATACCTAGGTAAAAGTATTTGTATTCTCATTTGCTCGCTCTTGCATCCTATGTCGCGGGGCTCCTATTTATGTGTAAAGGGTTTAAAGTAACCTAACCAAATCTAACCTCGGGGTATCCAGCTAGAACTATTGTAATTTTAGACTTAATTTTTTGGTGTTCAATATATTTTTTGGTGATCATTATATTTAATCCCAAAGAAAACACACGGTTGAACCTTTCTGCCATCAAACAGAAACGTAAATTAATATTCTTGACCGATATTGAACAAAAACAAAAATATTTCATCAATTTCCTCGGGATTACTCATAGCACAGAAATAAAGGAACTAATATTTATTTTGAAGTATTCTCCCAACAGTTCTGTAAATTAAATTGAAACTGAAATTCAATTTCGTAGACTGAGATAGTATCGGTATCGGTATTGTATAACTGGAGTAAACAATATAGTGTACGGCTTATTATTTCTTAGTTTTATTTTTAAGAGGTACTATTAGAATGCCTTTGGCAATACTAAGTGCAAGCGGCTAATGTAACATGGTCTCCCGCGCGTCCTGCTAAGATGTTCCTCGTATGTGTTGGGGGGTTGAAGAGGGTAAGAATAGAGGTCTATCTCCTTGGTTACGTTGTTGTCTGATCGCATTGCGTCTGCTGGGTCGATAAGATCGCTTTGTTTGCACTTCTATCTTCATTGTATTTTGAAAAATGATGTATCGTTCGCCTTTTAAATATGTAGCCAGGCATAGTTGTTGTTCATGTTCTTTCGTTTTATGAAATAGCTATGTTTAATAGAAATTTTTGCCTTTTGCGAAAGATATTTGAATGAAAATCATCTTAATATTAGTTTGGAAGAAGCATGGCAGTTATCAACGGAAGAATTTCTTTGATAATGTAGGAATGGTACACTACTTGAACTACTATAAACTACTCGATAGGCAGTGCGTTCAAATCCCACTGTTCGTGTATCATGTCTAATACAAGGAAAAAACCGGTCAAGTGCGAGTTGGACTCGCGCACCGAGGGTTCCGTACTAATTTGTAGGTATGTAAATAGTTTATTTATCACGGCAATCTGACACGACCGGAGAGAGATCAGGCGCAGGGCCAGCGGCTTAACATGCTTACCGAGACACGGGGGTATCTCACCGCCAACTTCAAACTCCGGATTGTTTCTAAGAAATTGCTAAAGGAAATCCCCAATAACAATTTGCCCGACCCGGGAATCGAACCCAGGACCCCACTCTCGGCAGTCGCGCTTTCGACCATAGTTTATTACTATAGTTAGTTACTAACTAAACACTAAGCATTTGCTCAAGAAGCGTACTTAAATAAGTTTATAAGTTTTCTCGTATAACGAGTCTATTCACAACAAAAAATTGCGTTAAATTGAAAAATCAGTGAACAGCAACGTTGAGAAAATTACATTTCTTTCACGCAGTAACTCAGTGCAATCCACTGAGCGATTTTGTGTTATTATTATATAAAGAGCAATAGAAAAATATCTAATAAGACCGTCTGAGGACCTTGCGCTCCCAAGACTGGGGTAAATTGGGATGGGGTTCATCAAAGCAGAGGTACTTCCGAGTCTAATGTTATGATAGATCTGATATTGATTTTAGCTGAGATGAGATTGAAACTAGATTTTGAACATTTTTAATTGCGGGAACTGAACTTCTGTAAAGGGGTATTTTATTTGTATGTTTTACGGATATAAAATTCAGGTTAGTGTACTCGCAAGGGAAGAAAGTGGTTTATGCGACAGAATTAAGCTTATATTATATTCTTTATTTCGGACTACACGTACAAGTACATAAATAATCCATTATCTATACATATAATAAAATCGTAGGAAAGTCAAAACGGTACATTGAATATTTTTTTAAAAGAATACTTGGGGCGTGATCTACAATCGATATCGAAGCCAAAAATATAGTTTTTAGAATTTTTGTCTGTTTGTCTGTTTGTCTGTATGTCCGGGATAAACTCAAAAAGTACTGCATGGATTTACTTCAAATTTTGCATGAATATTACTAAGAGGTCGGGTCAACATATAGGCTACATATTATCACGCTATCACCTATGGGGGAGGAGCTGTGAATCTTTATTTTTCTTACGCATTCTGTGACAGCGTGTAATCTAACGACGCATATTTAAATGTTGTTTTTCAGTAAGCCATGCTCTTATCTAGCTTTACACTATAAAAACTACGCCATTTAAGTAACTTGGGCAGAAAAAACATAGTTTAATGAATTTTAGTAGTATAAAGAAAATTTTGAAGCAGCGCCATCTATGAGATTTCATAAAAATCAAATCAAGTTACATGTTGACACTTTTTGGAAATTAATAATTTAAATTTGATCATGTTGGCGAGGTTAGTAGTTAGTTATTCTTAAAATTCATAGATGGCAATGTGCATTTTCTTCATAAAAGTTGTATCGTATAGTTCGTTTTGACAAATTCAAGTTCCAACAAAACCCTTAAAATCTTGAGCAGAGTTGAGGACGACAATTAAAAAAAAATGCGGTGTTAAGTATTACAAAAATGTTATGTTTCTACTGGAGACGAAGTCGGAGTAACTGATGAACGCGTGCTGAACACCTGTCTCAGTTCACTTCAAGATGTGGTCATTTCTATCGGCGGCAATCACTGATCGAATATGGGTTACCAGCTCCCCAATCATCACCGCATCAAGACCGTGTAAATCGGGAGTATAACGCTGAGACAAATTACGATCCGGGCGAAATGACCATGTCGCTTTGTTCTCTTCAGAGCAAAAACAAATTTATGACACCGTCCTTGAAAGCGTTGGGAAAAAACCAGGGTCAAATGTTTTTCTTGGAATGCGTCTGGTGGAACAGGAAAAACATTTGTTACCACTTGCATACTTGCAGAGGTCAACAAGCAAGGCAAAATTGCTATTGCTGTAGCGTCGTCGGGAATCGCAGCCACACTGCTTCCGAGTGGCAAGACAGCACATGCCATGTTTAAAATTCCTATCGATTTAGAGAGCGCCGAAACGCCTGTTTGTGGTGTGTCACGTAACAGCGATAAGGGACACGTGCTCAAGGATTGCTCTTTGATCGTATGGGATGAGTGTACGATGGCCAATAGGAAGGCAGTTGAGGCCGTGAACGGAACCCTGCAGGACATCCGCAGGAACGAACATTTGATGCGTCGTATCACAGCTGTTCTGTTCAGTGGCCATTTCCGGCAAACGCTTCCCGTGGTGACACGGGGATCGAGGGCTGACGAGGTGAATGCTTCGTTGAAACTATCTTCGTTGTGGTCACGAGTTCGTACGCTGCGCTTGACCATTAATATGAGAGCTCGGCTCGGCGGCAATGCACGTGCTCAAGAATTCTCCAATGTCCTTCTAAATCTTGGCGAAGGCACTCTACCAGAAGAGAGAGGTGGACAGGTGGTGCTTCCAGAGTCTCTCGGTAGAGTGGTATCCAGCTTAGAAGAACTCATTTGCTGTGTGTACGGGGACATCAGTCGTATACTGCACCTGCAGAATTCTTGGGTGTGTGAGCGGGTCATTTTGACGTCCAAAAATGATCAGGCTGCAGCAATTAACGAATGCATTCTCTCGGAAATTGAGGGGAATGAAGTGGTCTATACCTCGATAAACACTGTTGTCGAGCAAGATGACGCCACACATTATCCCGTGGAATTTCTGAACTCCCTGTCAGCAAGTGGACTTCCAGCGCATACCATCAAGCTGAAGGTCGGTGTCCCGTCCCGATTATGCTTCTTCGGAACCTATCTCCTCTGAAGTTGTGTAACGGGACCCACCCTAAAGTCATCTCGCTCTACAGACACACCATTGAGGCGGAAATTCTTACGGGTTGTGGCGTTGGCGAGGCAGTATTTATACCACGCATTCCCCTCATACCTCATATCTTCCGTTCCAGTTCAAGCGCGTATAGTTCCCCGTGAGTGTTTGCTTCGCGATAACCATCAGTAGAGGCAGACACTGAGGGCAGCGGGTGTCGACCTCAGGACGAGTTGCTTCTCACACGGACAACTGTACGTCGCTTGCTCCCGCGTCACCAGTCCTGACTCTCTTTACATTTTGGCTCCTGGCAGCATAACTACCAACGTTGTTTATAGGGAAGTGTTTTAAGGTATGATGCCTTTGTACGTATTTTTACTCTTTTGTGTCCTGGAATGTATTCCTGAATTGTTTTCTCTATTTCCTTCAGTCACATCTTATGACTGAACTCAGCAGGACTCCCACATAACTCTCTTCACTTGCTTCGCTTGCAAAAAAAAACTTTTATTTTAATGCTATTTTAAAAGTTGTTTACTTATAATGCTATAGCGACACTGGCATCTTAGGTATTTTTGGTGCTGTAGAGCCTTCAGGCAGACGACGTCGCGGGCAGCAGCTAGTATAATTATATAATTATGATTAAAAAGCACTTCATCTCTCCTTAAACATCATCATTATATTTTCTTTGCTCCTGTTTCATGTATACTATTATGTATATATTTATTTAGATTAATATAATATACTTTATTTATGTATTTATTGTATTGTGTAAATGGTACACCACAGACTACCTATAGTATTTGTCTGTCCTTCCCCTTTTTAATCAATCCAAAGGTTGTCTTTAAAAGATCTCTCTTAGCGATAAGACCGCCCATAGTGTCACCCATTGTAAAGTTTCTATATTTATGTCTGTAATTTATATGGTGTTCATAATAAAGATTATTCTATTCTATTCTATAATTTTAGTAACAATGACTTAAAAACTATGTTAGTAAAATTTTACAAAGTAATACAACTAAAAAAGCTTTTAAAAAAGACGTGGCCCAACATACAATGGCACGTGCCTCCGTACCCAGTGCTTTATGAAGGGACTGTCCACTTTCTCTAATAATGTTTCTAAGATCACACCCCGGACACTCCATACAACCCTCGCAAAATAATTACATACTACTACATTAAAAAATGACGTTTGTATACGTATGAATGTGTGCGTGAGGTACTTGTGTTTGCGAGCGCTCTTGTTAAAGAACTGCGACGAATACGCCGAAGTGCGGGGTGAGGTGCGGTAACTGATGTTAGTGCGGGGAAGGGAGTGGCCTTTCTGTACGTAGTACTTTAAGTATTCTGTGCTAAGATGCTGTTAGAGCTTCTGCGCAACCTACCCATTGTTGACGCTGTTCTCTTCCTCATAATGGCATGAAAGAATCATCTAATAACCCCCATTTTGTTTCTTTGTTTAACCTATTGTTCTCATATTGGTTAATCAGTCAGTTGACAACAATTTATATTGGGATCAAGTTAGACGTTGTTTTGTTACCAAAATAATTTGGCCTCGAAACCGTCTCGACCTTACTGATCTTGTTATGACGTTGTTTTCACTTTGTTATATTTATAAGTTATTTACCTAAATGATATTATGTTAACAAAACGAATTATTTTATGTCTTTACTGCTTAAATTGTGTTACTACTTTATTTCAAAATTGCCTACAATAGGTAATTAATAACATTAAAAAGTTGTTGTTGATGTTTTTAGGCTATTTCTCCTTCGTCTTCTTTAGCCTTTCGCCACCCAATGCTGAGTGTAGGCATCCATCCAGCAATGCACGCCACTCTTCTCTGTCTCTAGACTTCTTAGGCCAGTGACGTCCAGCAATCTTGACCAGGTTGTCAGTGGACTGACGATAAGGTGGACCTCATCGTCTGTCTGCCCACACTTGTACTACCAGCGGGGCAATTGCGTAACACATTATCAATAGGAATCGGCTTCATTTTGACAGTTCAACAACATTCATTGCGTTATTTAAGTGTTGAGCAGCAATTTGCTTCAAAATGATTCAGATTCCGATGGATAGTATGTTACGCAATTACGGTGCTGGTCTCGGTCTCCAGCCCAGCACTGTTTTATTATACATATTATATGGTATTTATTGTAATGCCGATAAACGCGATTTTTTCTTTTAATTATTTTGTCTTAATTTGCATGAAGTGTTTACCGGTTCTGAAGACCCAATCAAATAACAGATATAAAGTTTGCTGAAGTCATTATAACTTCTTTTAATAATGATACAAAATAAATAAGATATCTAGAAAATAATAATCAAAAGAAACCTTAAGAAACAAGAAATATAATTAAAATTTAGTTAGACAATGAGATTTCAGAATTATAAATTAATTAGATAAGACACGGCACACACAATAATACAATGAAAAATAAAAATGAAGAAAATAATAATTGGAATCGAGTCGGAGCACTTATCGCAGTCTCATTTTGAGTAAGACTTGTGTATCCAGTACGTGTTGTATAATAATCAATATTTCTATGTATAACTACGTGTATATTATTAAATTGTATACGTGTATATTATTATTGTTATTGAATGTATAGGCTCTTGAACACTTTTTAGGCTTTGAAAGAGCGCGTGTCTATGGTTTGCTCGAAATAAACAGTTGTTTTTAAGTTATTTAAAGACTGCAAGGAGGTTTTATGCTTAATGTTTTTTTTTTGTTATGTATCTTAGCTCGTGTCCCATTGCTAGGTCAAAAACTTTATTTCCCTTGCAAACCTGTCTGCCTTGTACAATTTTCTCCATGTCTATAATAATATAAGTGCGCAGCAGTGTTTACTGTATAGCCCCAATTATTTACAATAAATTACCAAGTGGTTCGGAAGACGTGACAGCAGTGCAGTTTAAGAGTAGATTACGTTAATGTTTAACCTTTTGAACGCCATTGTCACATATATGTGACAAACGAAATCTTACCCTGAACGCCAACGTCACAAATATATGACAAAATACACGTTGCACGGGTCGCACCATATTATAAAATAAACAATTTAATCATTATTTTTGTGTGTTTTTATTTATATAATTTAAAAGTTTAAGCTTCCGTCTGTATTGTATTGCATGAAACTAATATAAATAAACCACCAATATCGAGAAATTTGTTGTTTTAAGTGTGTGTGTGTTGTTTTGTTAAAGTGGCCTGGCGTCAGGGGTACGGCGAAACGTTTATACTCTGGCGTTCAAAAGGTTAATAGATAAAACGTGCTACAGTTTGACTGAGGTTTTATCAGAGAAAAGAATTGCCTGAATTCCTCTGGATTGGTTGATTTGGGTTTTGGTTAAACTTAATAATATAAATGTTGCATGCCGAATGGTGAAATATGGCCGCTTTAATGTATTATAACACCTATTATGTATTAACCATAGTTGCAAAATAAATGTCTATTCTAATCTGAATTGAGCCAGTAGATATCGTTATACAAGACAGTGCAGTCGGCTTCCAGTCTAAACAATCATGAGGCTGAAATTACCACCCAGTGTTTCAAACGAGGCACAAATTGCTACCAAATCAATACTCCTTAATTACGATGTAAAACATCCCGGTTCGGAGTATTTACCTTGAGCCACAGAATAGGTAACAAAAAGAGTAATAACTCCAAGGCAAAAGGTGTAAAACAAAGCTGCGGAGAGACTTGGTACATTGCCGCGACAATCGTTAACCGGAATACGTCAGTAGTTGACTGTCGTCTGAAGTACGGTAGATGTACTAACTGGCTAGGCTAAGGCTGGAAAACTTTTAGGGGCAATTTATAAGAATAACTTTTACTGTAGGCTTTTTGGAAATGCCTTTTTTATTGTGAAATTTGCCGTAGTAACTTTCTGTCTGGAGATGGCGGAGTCGGATTTCGACCCATGAAACAGTCGCCGTGTTCAGCTCATTTTGTCATGGTTCTGGGATTTCCAATAAAACCTACGTCCCTCTCTTGTGCTACATTTTTGGAAATTCCCAAAGGAAAAAAATACTTAGTCTTTCCATACAAAGTCACTGGTACTGGAACTGTAGGTATGTAATAATAATTATACCAATGTGATTTTTGTACTCGGGATCCAATGCTTACTCTAGGATGCATATCCGGTTGGCTCTTAAATCCTTACCTATCCTTCGGGCACGTATTCCCTACCGCGCCCCCGGCCTATTCCTTGATATGCAATGGTCGCTGTAGCACCATGAACATGAGGCTACAGAAGCTAGTGCGAATCTTGGGGTTTGTTCGATTAATCGAGTCTGGTTTAACCATGCTGGAATCGGTGCAATTTATTCATTCCCATCTTTCTGCCCTCTGGTGTTACTTAGAGTTGGCGCAACACGTTTTTTTTTCGTCCTCTGTCAGCCGTCACTCTATCATACACTCATTTTACTTTCAGATCCAGCACTGGCTGCGTTTTGAGCTAGAAAAACCTCTTCTTTGATTGACACATCTTGCTTTTCCGAATAATTTCGCACCAATTAAGAGCCTATACTACCTCAGCTAAAATTCACTCTTTGTCTCGCTCATACGATACTGCTCGGGTTCCCTATCCATTTGCATAAAATTTTAAGACCTAATATAACTTAGCATAATTTTGTTTGGCATAATTATATTTTCGCATAATATAATTACGCATAACAGCTTACGCATAATTTTTTTAAGCATAATTTCTCTAACCATAATAATGATTAAGCATAATATTGTAAAGCATAAATTTATTAAGCATAAAGTTCTAAAGCATAACTTTTTTAAGCATAATATCCTAAAGCATAAATTTATTTACGCATAATGATATTAAAACATATTTTTATTTTTTCGCTGTAGGAAGCATGAAGCAAGCAAGCATACAGCATGCAAGCAAGCATGCAGCATGCAGCATTCAAGCGCTCGCTGTTGCATCCTATGTCGACGGAGCCCCGCTTCGCGGGGCCCCTATTTCTGAGTAAAGGGTTTAAAGTAACCTAACCAAACCGAACCTCGGGGTGCCCTTTGCTCGTTCTTGCATCCTATGTCGACGGAGCCGCGCTTCGCGGGGCCCCTATTTCTGTGTAAAGTGTTTAAAGTAACCTAACCAAACCGAACCTCGGGGTGCCCTTCGCTCGCTCTTGCATCCTACGTCGCGTCGTCTATTGCGTTCGTTGAGTTCGGGTGCGGTAACGGTAACGGAAATAATTCGGAGTATTGAAAATCGGAATGTCGTTTTTCGGACCGCGAACCCATCGAGCATTTGATTCTTCGAATATATGAAAATCGGAAAACAAACAAGTCGCATTTATGACTTTCGGTAAAATAAATTTCGTGATTTTTAATAATAGACATTATGATTCTTACGTATTATGAAATTCGGACTTTTCAAAATCGGAACATCGGAATAAAATATTTCGGAGTATTTGGGTGTTACTTCTATCTGAGGAATAACCGCCATATTTATTTCTCATAATAGAAGTTAACTGATTGACATATTTTTTTATACAAAAACTGTCAAAACATCTAATATATTCTTCAGATAAAAGTTATCTTGCGATTAAAAAATCTTTTAAGTTACATAATGTTATGTACAAATTATATTAATTGTATGCCTAAATATTATTATGCTAATAGTCATTAGGCCTACTAACGTTATGCTAATAGTCATTAGGCCTACTAACGTTATGCTAATAGTCATTAGGCCTACTAACGTTATGCGAATCAAATTTATGCCAAAACAAATTAGTCTTTAAGATGATTATGCCAACATAAAATGTATGCCTAAAAAAATTATGCCGAAGTATTATTATGCCAAAACAAATTGTGCCAAAATCGTTATGCCGAAGTATATTAGGACAAAGAACATTATGCGAAAAGAAGGGATCCCTACTGCTCGCTGACTGAGTGAGAGCGAGACAGAGTGCGGTGCTGGGCGGCAGGCAGCGCCAATAGTTTAGGTATTTGCTTTTTTCAGTGAAAATAATGGTAATTATAAAAAAGTAAATAACATAAGACCTGCTTTAAAGTAAGTTCAGTTAGTATGCAAAGTTTCATGATCTAATTTGAAGTATTTTTTGAATACCAGCGGTTTATTGTTCGGGTTAGAGGTAACTTTGGATTTATTTTCTATCGAGAAAATTTTATGGAATCGTGTTTTCGTCTAACATAAGACTTAACATTAATCCTCAACTTTACCATATATTTATTTCAAAATTAATGGTGCAGTATTTTCGACATAACGGAGGATCACGCTAAGCCATTTGAGGTAGTATAGGCTCTTAAAAATTAAGCCAATTGTAACGCGACACGACCATTATGCGCGGCTTGCCCGAAGGCAGGGTCGCTATGTAGGGATAGGTGTTATTGAGTATACGAATTGATGTATAAGGGTCTACACACATTTTTTTTATCGACGCGGAATCGGTTTAAGCCGAGTGCGTATCACCACACTACTACACTTATCGCCGAGCTAATCAACAAACGGCTTGTTTCGCCGTCGGCCAGCGTCGCGACGCGTCGTCCGAGCCGATTCCGCGTCGATAAATGTGGGGAGATCCTAATACTGATCTTTATTAGCAAACCATTCAATGTATATACTTAGGCTACTTACACATACAAACATAGGCATAGTTCTATGACACCCACACATTCCTCACACAAACCATCCATCTTCTCTTTGGTCTTCCGCTCCTCCGTCACATTCATATTCATCAATCTTTTAGTTACTCGTTTTGTTTCTGTTTGTTGTTTTAGTTTTGCGTGAACTCGATTTTTGTCACCCAAAAATTCGTCGAACCAAACTTGCCTCGTGTGTACTCCAAATCCCTACTATTCCATATATCGTAAGTCGAGAACGCTCATCTCAAGGACTGCGAAATATTCGCATTACTAGGCGCGTTGTTTCGGCAGGCGTGTTAATTCCCGGCTCGAAGTAATCAAGTTAGCAAAACTTTGCGACTTATTCCCGACTGGCTAATGAACGAAGTCGCTGCAAGTGCACAAGAGACTTTGGACGTGTCTCAAATTACATATTCAAGTCGTTGATGAGTAGGATTTTGTGTGTATTGTTTGTTATCTTAAGTATGTTTGTTTGTTTTAAACGTTATCGTCTTAAAATTTCTAATTGTACTACCAATCGGAATGCGATGGCTAGTAAGAAGGAAAGACAGGAAGAAAAATGCGATTATTGGCATTACAAAAATAAAAACCTTCAAACTATCAAAAACAGAAAGAATATAATGCTTATAAATGTTATGAACTTTGCTCCACCTCCTATCCTGCCCTCTGTGCCCCCAAACATGCAGTCAAAGTGATCTCTGCGCTGCCACCGATAACGCCGTGGATGTGGTGAAATTTGAATAACTGTCGTGAAGAGGAAGAGTATCAACGTCAAGGGCCTAAGCCCAGCATAATGTCAGATGACAAAACAATTTATACCACCTGACGCTAAACCCTATGCTGTTGTGACCGTTGGTTCTTGCGCTATTGACGTCTGGGTCCATTGACCCAACGGACTGTACCAATACCACGTGCCAATACATTTATTGGCACGTGGTATTGGTACAGTCCGTTGACAGTTACCTCTGAGTTGGTATCACTGTCAAAATCACATTATCTTTATTGCCGTTGCCATAAGGTTGCTGTTGGGTTGCTGCCACTGACAAGTCTGTCAAATTCACAATGATCTTTATTAAATCGTGACAATAAGGTTGCTTTTTAACCGACTTCTAAAAAAGGAGGAGGTTCTCAATTCGAATGTTTGTATGTTTTTTTTTTTTTTTTTTTTTTTTGTGTTTGTTCGCGCATAACTCCGTCGCTTGCCAACCGATTTGAAAAATTCTTTTTTTGTTGGAAAGGGTATAGTTCCCAAATGGTCCCATGAAAATTTTATCGAAATCGGACAAGCGGTTTTTGAAAAATCAACAAAAATCTAAAAATTTATCTGCATTGTCCACATTAACGATTTTTTTGTTTACTTTTTTGTGGGGTAGGTACAACTAAAAAGTGAAAAATAAAAACTTTTTTACAAAATAAAACAACCGACTTCAAAAAAAACACTACAAAGTGATAAATAACTTTAATTTCGGAAGTCGGTGTCAAAAAACGAAAATGCGGAACCAACGACACCGACTTCCGAAATTAAAGTTATTTATCACTTTGTAGTGTTTTTTTTGAAGTCGGTTGTTTTTTTTTGTAAAAAAGTTTTTGGTTACCGCTGTCAGAGGCAAAATAACTGAGAATGAACTGAAACCGCACCACCATTTACACAAAATGCTATAGAAAAAAAAAACAAAAGGTTGCTCGATTCAAATTGGTGACAAGTCTATTCAAAACCACATTTCAGCCAAGATGAAAATTTCTCCAAACTGATTTCGTGGAAAGGAATAGCCGAAACACTTTCACCTTATCCTATTCCAGCGAAAAACACTTAAAAATAGTTTCCCGTGATTTTAAGAGGGACATAAACCATTCCTTTGTTTGAAACCTGAATTGATTCCATTAATGGGTGGCGTAACATTCACTTTGTCCTCGTTTTGATGGTGGCATTGAATCTTCTATTTATTTATTTATAAAAATTAAACGTTTCCTGGCTACTTAGAGGCAAAGACACAAATCTCGCAATGTAGTAAAATATATTTTCACTTCTCATGCTCTAAAAGTCCGTCTTTATGTTGTGCTTAGGCGACATAAAATCGCTTTTTATGTTCTAGTGCATAAAGTAAAATTTTTTTCTAAGACTAAAGTAATCAGGCCTAACAGCCACACGCACAATAAAACTTCGCAGATTAAAGTCGTGTTTTATTTCATTTTCTTTAATTTATACCACTTCCGTGTTTTCTATCGTTAATTTAATAAAATCACGTAAAATAGTTGTGATTTATTATTTAAAAAGGCAAAGAAACGATTTCATTTTTTGGCAGTATGAAGTACCCAAGTAGAATGACAATGGTAGAAAATTAAAAAAAAAAACATTTAAAAAGTTTCGTGGCGGTATTATCTGTGGTGACGGGAATTAGCTATGGATGCAACATTTTTGATTAATTATGTACTGTATACTTTATGCCTGTTTCATTTTCTCGCAATCGAAGTGAAAAGCAGAGTGTATAACTCAGGCATAAACGAGCCATTTTACCCCTCGACTTAACTATCCACCCTCGCCTGTGGCTCGGGTGGATATAAACGTCTCGGGGTAAAATAGCTTCTTTTATGCCTTAGTTGTACAATCTACTATTATTTATACATGATAAAAATGATTTTCCAGCTGCCTATAAAATATTTTTTGCAAAAAGAACTCTGTCGACAATCGACGTTAACGTTTAATTAACGAGAGTGCAGTCAGAAAAATAATTGTTTATCAAGTTGGCACGTCCATTCGCCGTATTATATCCATTTCATGGAAGTGTCAAAGAATGTCAGTTGTGATTTGAATACATTGGCAATTTATTTTGGTAGTCAATGTGCTAAACAATTAAGTTCCTTGACTTTACCTACTTACAATTACAAATACGAATGATAATTATGTGGAATGGAAGACGGGACCAGCTGGTGATCTGGTTAGACTGGAAGCTGACCTCAATATAGTTGACACCGGCTAGGTAGATGATGGGCAATTAAATATACGTGTACTAGGATTTTTTATCGAATAACATCCTCTTCTGCAGTGCATTGTGGCATTTTATAGGGAACAGTGCTGCTTTTGCGGCTGTTTCACTGAACGGTTCATGTTGCTTATGTGTCAAGCCCATACCATGCAGCGACGCGTGTGCTACCTCCGCAGGCAGAGAACAAACTGGAGTTATTAGGACCAGCTGGAAAATAAAAATAACAGCAATAGTGTTCATGTCTATTATGAAAATATTTTGTTCCGATTGCCACAATTCAACTGACTCTCGTCATTGTGCGCTACTCGAATCGCAACATAATGTACTAAGGGGCCGTCTCCACGAGCAAGAGAATCGCGGCGATATTATCGTCGTGCCACGTATTTCTATACACTCTCTTAGAACGTGTCTCCACGCGGCGATATCATCGCGGCAAAAATTTGATGGCACGGCGAGACTATCGCTGCGGTACTCTCGCTCGTGGAGACAGCCCCTTAGGATTCTGAGCGGAATGCGTTAAGCGGTTTTCCATCATTATTTTCGCGGCGGACGCGTGCTAAGGCTCTGAGGTGGTAAATCAATTACAAGGTTCACAAAATATAAGTAGTACGCACGGCTACACATCAAGCTATACATAACCAGTATAAGCTGATTAAGCTGACTTCTGATTATACGAAAAACCTGTTCAATGCGAGGTCTTTTTGAACTGGAAATGTATAGCTACATGTGTAGCCGCATGTACACAACATGAAGAAGCACGGTAAGCTGTGCTGGGACGGCTGCTGCAGGTGCGGAAAACCTCAAACGGCGCAAATACTCCAATCTCTTTGGAGCTTGCATATTTGAGCCGTTTGGGGTTGAAACACTAGGGCCATGGGGCCCGAGTGCCCACTTAGTATTTCGAGACATCGCCAAGCGGTTGGTCGACTCTTCACGTGACCAGAGGGCTGGCCTATTTTTTGGCCAAAGAATCAGCATTGCCATACAACGTGGCAATGCTGCCAGCCTTTTGGGCACGTTTCCTGTTCACAGTGATGCGGACGAATTTTTTGATGCCCTTTGATTATTTTCCCTCCCTTTTTATATACTTGTACATATTATTATTTTAGAATTGTTAACTTTTTAAATTATGTAAATATGTAAAGAAGACTAAATAAAATGAAAAAAACATACGCGTCGTCCTATAGGTTTGTGAAAGAATCGCAAGCAGCAACTCTCAAGGACCCCAGAAAAGTTATAGTAGAGAAACGTAAAGTTCTTCTTTTTGGCGGCCTCTATCGGATTGTGTTCTACGAACCTCAAGCAGGACCGTCTCTCTAAGTAATTGTGTCCTCTTTTCACAATGCTTATCAGACGTTTCAGGCCTGAAAGACATACACAAAAATGCAGTAAAAAAATTACCCTGATTTAAAATGACACTTGTTACACTACTGTCTAAAACTAGGAGTGTTTCATTTTCAGGGATCATTTACGTAAGTTTCTTGTTATCATCATAACTTCTAAACACTCCCTTCCTCCCTCCTTCTCTCCTATCCTTTTTGCTGTACCCTACAGGATCCATAATGATCTAAATTATATAGTTACCACCTAAGTACACATTATGGTAAAGCAATAAAGATATTGAGTATTGAGTACACCTGAATCGATTCAGATGTATTATCGCTAGAAACTGCATGTAATACGATCTAAAAATCTTTTTCTAATAACAAAATAATGGCAGTCCATGGTATAATTTTAGTCGACTGCCCCGTTGATCTCGTGGTTGTAAGCGCGATTGCTGTGCGTGGGGTCCTGGGATTGATTTCCCGGGTCGGACAAAGTGTTATCGGGTTTTAAATTAGGAATTTCTTAGTAACAGTCCGGGGTTTGGAAGTTGGCGGTTTAATACCCCCGTGCCTCGGAAAACACGTAAAGCCGTTGGTCCTGCGCCTGATCTCTCCCCAGTCGTGTCGGATTGCCGTCCCATCGGACTATGAGGGTAAAGGAACAGAGATTACACCTGCGTTTACGCCCTCACTTGTGCAGTCTCCCAGCTATTATTAGTTTTTATTAAATTATCAAACATGTTTTTAGGGTTCCGTAGCCAAATGGCAAAAAACGGAACCCTTATGGATTCGTCATGTCTGTCTATCTGTCTGTCCGTCCGTATGTCACAGCCACTTTTTCCGAAACTATAAGAACTATACTGTTGAAACTTGATAAGTAGATGTATTCTGTGAACCGCATTAAGATTTTCACACAAAAATAGAAAAAAAAAACAATAAATTTTGGGGGTTCCCCATACTTAGAACCGAACTCAAAAATTAAATTTGTTTTCATCAAACCCAGACGTGTGGCGTATCTGTGGATAGGTCTTCAAAAATGATATTGAGGTTTCTAATATAATTTTTTTCTAAACTGAATAGTTTCCGCGAGAGACACTTCCAAAGTGCTAAAATGTGTGTCCTATCTGTAACTTCTAAAATAAGAGAATGATAAAACTAAAAAAATATATGATGTACATTACCATGTAAACTTCCACCAAAAATTGGTTTGAACGAGATCTAGTATGAAGTTTTTTTTAATACGTCATAAATCGTAAACCGCAATTACTTGCTGCTACGGAACCCTTCATGGGCGAGTCCGACTCGCACTTGGCCGGTCTTTTACTTTGATATTTCGTTAACCACAACACACACCACACAAAAATTGTTATTGACTAAATAATAATGTTATTATTGGTTACTATGTTTAGCAGTCACTCGTGAGATATAGTCATAAATAGTTGAGTTCTTATAGTATCCCATCAAGAAGAGGTCGGTTCAATCAATTTATCTTATAAACAATGTCAAGTTTCCTGCAAACAGTGTAAACATTTACAAAGGAGTTCTCTCACTGTGTGTGAATACTATAGTATTCCCAATGCAGAGGCTGCTTAAAATATTCATGTAGGTTTAGACGAAACGAATCAAACAATCGAGTAATTGCTACACCTAACCTACCCGTTTCTAGTTTACTGGATTAGTCTTACCGCAAATCTACTGGGGATAGACTCTGTTTGTATGTAAAATACTTCTTGTAGAAATGTGCTATGTGCGGAACGAAAGGAAATGGAGGTAACTTATACAACAGTATGTTACTTTATTTGTTAATTTACACAGGGTCAAATGAAATTAGCTAAAGAAACTCAGCATACATGATGGGAATCGATATCTAAACATAATAAAAAAAAAAAAAAATAATGATTTGATGATAATGTATTTTGGGGTCAACGACCACTGGTAGTATTGTTACATGATGTATGAGTTGAGAAAATAAGTTTTTTTTTGTTTTGATCAGTCAAAAAAAAATTTATTTTCTCTGCTGCACACAGACGTGATAGGATATCTGAATATCCTATGACGTCTGTGAAGTGTACAGAAACAAAAACAAATGATTGCAAATGCAAAAAATGCCATAACCATGCCATATGCCTAATTGAGTAACACACTATTAATACATTGCTTCATATGTTCGAAAAATTTGTCAGCACAAAAAAGTTAATAACGCAATAAATGTTGTTGAAATGTCAAAATGAAAGCTATTACACTAATACCCCTTACTAATAAACGTATTATATCAGATAAATAGTTACACACCAATTTCTCTCTTTCAGTCGTCAGTAATTTGACTTTCGAAAGAAGAAGACAAGGCGTTGTGTAACTATACAGACGATATACAACGTTTATTAGTAAGGGGGTGTGTTTGTTACGCAATTACCCCGCAGTTCCCAGTAACACGAAAACCCTTTGTAAGATAAATAGTGTCATACTTACCTTTTTTACCAGCCATTAATTTCCCACTGCTGGGCAAAGGCCTCCCTACTCTTTACACCTCACTTTATCCAGAGCTACCAAGGACCAATCTTAATTAAGGTGAATGCGCAGTTGTAGCCCGCGAAATTCAATTTTTCTTACGTTTTTTGGAATTTTCAGGTCAGTGTCAGGTTGTATCTTGATCAAAATATGATTCGCGACTATAACAGGTACGTATTTACTGAATTATAATAATTAGAATCATTAATACATCTTTCTAAGTTAGATTTCTACCGTTAAGAACAAATCTCGTATGGAAAAGTGTTTATGGTAGAAATCTAACTTAAAGAGATATATTAATGATTCTAATGACTATAATTCTGTAAATACATGTCTATTATAGTCGCAAATCATATTTTGATCAAGATACAACCTGACACTGACCTACAAATGACAAAAAACGTAAAAAAAAAAAATTTCGCTGTCTACCACTGCGCATTCACCTTAAAGGAGTCCAGCTTATCCCGCCATCTCCATCTGGGCCTACCGCCACCCACTTGACCGTAAGTTTGGCTCATTGATCGTCCGACATGCGGCAATATCCAGGAAAATTCGATTCATACTCACCTATTGAATAAAAATTAAAGACAAACGGTATTTCTCCGGAACTCCATTGACAAGGCCAGTTACCTGGCAAATCGGGTGCCAAACTAAATTCAGTACCTACAAATAAAAAAAATTGTTACATTTTCACGAAGATAAAATATTTGGAAATTGTTTCTGACCGTACCGTTCCCGTTGTTTGAATTGCAAGATTGTGAAATAATTATGTTTAAATTACAAAGTAAAACAGTGAGATTTATTATCCAATTTCCGTTATGGCGTCGCGTTATGTGTATACGGTCCATGCTTCGAATTCAACAATGAAAACTTATCGATCTCATTATTTTTCTACTATAAAATATGATGCCGTATATCAAGGTACGTCGATGAATCATGGGTACACCATGAATATTGGTAATATATTATGCGCGTGTTCCGAGTTTTGATAACGGGTTTGGGAGCTATGTAAATACACGTAATCGAAAATAATGTCAGGTAAATACATAGATTAAGATTTGTTGAAGGTGTATTTTTAAATTAAAACAAAATTCTACTTAGTGCTGATTTTCAAAAATATAAAATAATAAAAAATATTAAAAAAAAAAATAAAGCAACGACAGCAACAGCGACTCTGTATTTAGTTATTTTTTTTATTGCCTTTCTTTCATATTTTTCTCTTTGTAATAATATATTTTAAACAATTATTTTCGTTGTTCAAATGAAAATAAATAATTAAATCCACGTTAGGTTTTAATTGCTAACGCTACCTAGGTTCACGCACACAAATACGCATATCGGAACACGTCACTACTACAACCAAGGCTGAGTGGATTTTGTGAGACAGATCATTTTAATTATAAATTGATTGAATTAAAAATGTTTAATTAAAACGTCATAAACAAACGAAAAAGGTAAAAGATTCATAACCGTTTACTGAAAAACGAGGAAAATAATGTTTAATTTCGTGTTCCAAATTATCATTAAATTTAACATTGTTTGCGCAAGAGCAGCTACAGCGAGCGTAATTAGAGAGAATATGGACGTATCGTGGCAGGCTCGCCTCGCCTCGCGCCGCGAAAGCTAATGAATAATTTCTTGTACCAAAGAGTTTCCTACTTCTTTGGCTCCACAGTGTACAAAGAACGCGGTATTTAAACTTCGTGGTCTTCCGACAACGGGACGACTACACAGAGTAATTTTAAAAAAAAAGCAGTCTTGAATTCGCTGGTAGAAATGCAATTAGTGGAATCGGTCAAGTTCAAATTGGATCTTTACCAACTTTGCATTAAATGAAATCTGAAGAAAATTGTGTTCTCGTTTTTAAAAGGCTTCTTTCCCGTTTTAGTTTGAAACTATACTTAGTAGTAAGTCTTTTACTGGGACTGTATTTTAATGGATTTCGTTACCGCACTGCTGTAAACCACATTTTAGTAATGAATAGGTAATTTAAAATGGTTTGAATCCATTTAGAGAATTTGCAATGATATATTACCTAATGGAAATGCAGTTTATTGTCACAGGCCGTTATGTGAGTATGCAATGCTGCATGTAATCACACTATCACACTATCACACTAATATCACACTAATATTATAAAGGCGAAAGTTTGTGAGTGTGTGTGTGTGTTTATATGTTTGTTACTTCTTCACGCCTAAACCACTGAACCGATTTAGATGAAATTTGGTATAAAGATAGTTGGAGTCCCGGGAAAGGACATAGGATACTTTTTATCTCGATATTCCCACGGGATCGAGATATATGCAGGTGAAACCGCGGGGCGCAGCTAGTATTTTATATTTATTACATACTCGTTTCTCGTTGTGAGAAATCTATACTCTGATAAAGGCGAAAGTTTGTGAGTGTGTGTGTGTGTTTATATGTTTGTTACTTCTTCACGCCTAAACCACTGAACCGATTTAGATGAAATTTGGTATAAAGATAGTTGGAGTCCCGGGAAAGGACATAGGATACTTTTTATCTCGATATTCCCACGGGATCGAGATATATGCAGGTGAAACCGCGGGGCGCAGCTAGTATTTTATATTTATTACATACTCGTTTCTCGTTGTGAGAAATCTATACTCTGTTATTGTGAACGCAAACTGTAAGGTATAGATTTTCAAATTGTGAATCAATCATAGAATTTAATAAAAATCCAATGACGACTCAGGAACGTTTGAGATTCAAAGTAAAATAAGGGCCATAGAAATTATTTCTAAAATGTTCTACGGTACTGCCCAACAAAATTTTGTTCAAATGTTGATTGCTATAAATCAACGTCAAAATGGATTTTTTACAATAAATTGTGAAATCTAACTTTAACAAATATCCCATATTCATTTTAACCTGAATGGCAATGAACTTTTTTTTTTACAACTCATGGTGTTTCAAGCAATAACACGCGAACATTTACGTTGCAGAGACAACGACAGAAAACTACAACACAAGTTCTCACAAAGAAGTTTCTAGAAATTCGATTAAAGGGTACCGCAAGCCTTTTACTCAAGTTGTTGGAAAAGTGCTGTAGGTAGCTATCATTGTATAGAGTAGTTCGTGCGAACTGTGATACGGCAGCTTTGTAAAGTGGAATTTTATTATATATCTGCAGCTCTATGTATGTCTCGTCATCAGAGATTTTCGTTGTACGATAAACAACGACGACAATGTGAACACAAACTTTATTTTAATTCTGGAATTTTTTACGTGAACTATAATATTTTTTACGCAAGCTTTATCTACAGATTACAGTTAACTGCAACATAGTTTTGAACTATCGTGCACCGCAAATGCACGTAAATACGTGTTTTGCACATAAATATTTACTACTTAATTTTTTTTTACTTTATTCATATTATCTATGGGGGATACTAATTGTGCTTATTGCAAAAAAAAAAATAACCAAGTTTGGAGGAGACCAGGCGAAGAGCGCTGATGTCTGAAATACAGATATTTTGTAACTAGTTCAGATACATTCCAAATGTGTTCAAAGAAACAAGTGTCATACAGTGTATTACCATACTAATTAAATTGTTTTATATTTTTGAACAAATAAATTACACTTATAATAGATATGTAATTGTATTTTCGATTAAATAAATCGTTCGAATTTCGTCGTGCAAATCGTTCGTGCTTATAGGACCTCTTGGGCGTGTGTTGAGGGTTTTAAGAGTATAATTATTTTGTTTCGAAAGTTATTCATACGAATTGTAAAAATGAATTTTACTAGCCTTGTGAAAACACGTGCCTTTATATCAAACTCTATACCTGTGTTTACCACGAAAATGCGTCAAAAGGAAAACTGAGTTGCTTTAGTACTAAGGTCTCGCTATTGTGGTATTTGTTAGGTAAAATGAAACATAAAGGACGCGTACAGTGCACAGCTAACAGCGCAGGAGTGTGGTTTAGGTACGAAGAAGTGTATACTGGTGTAGGTATTGCAGTGCTCTCTTTGTATGCATATTTATTTAATTTGTCACTCATAGTTTTAAAAACTACAATGTCTGGTAACTCATGAAGTTGAAATTGCGCTCTCGTGAATCGTGATGCCATTTTGTTTGTTCTCCACGGAAGCTAGAATTACGACTTTTAATTTTACAACTACAAAGCATGTCATTCGTTTTGAAAATAAAGTACGTAGGTATAATGCGAATAATGTCTTTCAATAATACTGTCTAGCACAAGCATTTTGCATACCTAGTATTGTATACAATCATTTTCTAACTGAACAGACAGCTGTGCAGCTGGAGAGTTGTTCCGCCACTTCTTCCCCCCAGCGAAAGCACTAGGAAGTGGTGAAGGGCGGGTGTTTTGGAGGACTGTCTTTTGTAATTTTGACGTTCGAAAAGTGCTGATTCTCAGCCTAGTTTGAATAATTGATTATTCTTTTTTAATATCTACACTAAACGGCCATTGTCAAAGCTACATTATTGTATGCCAACTATCCCCGTAATCACGACATACCATAAGGCTAAAGCTGAGAATTTGAATAGGTGCACCTATTCAAATTCTCAGCTGACATATTGACCCCCTGATTGCAATCAGGCGGCCAATATCTGACTAAAATTGACGGTGCCATGCGATTTTGCACCATATGCGTCATAACTGTAAACTAACTTCCAGCTCTAGGAAGACAAATCCCACTAAAATAATGCTCGTGTAAATACACGTTATGCATCCACATCTCCGGCCGAAAGTGTCCATTAAATGGATCTACCCGATAAACCACTCCAAGAAATGAATTTAAGGGGAGTCCTCAATTACCACCCTTGACAGACAGATTGAAGATTAGGGTATGATGTTATCTGTGTTCACGGAAATGGTCCATCAAAAAGATTGACAACATAAGGAATTCACAAAAGGGGGAAGTTTCATTTGACGCATCTCCAGTTCAGAATAACTGCGGGGTAATTGCGTAACACACTACCAGTAGGAATGGCTTTCATTTTGACAGTTCAACAACGTTCTTTGCGTTATTTACGTTGTTGAGCAGACATATTTTTCGAACATATTATGAAGCAATGGATTCGCAAGATCTTTCAAAATGATTCAGATAGTGTGCTAGGCAATTAGGGTGATGAGCTAGTCTTTTGTTACCATAAAGTTGAAAAAGGATGGCTTTTAAATCCATTTTGAATGGCCTTGTAAGCTCTGCTAAGAACCAATGAATCCTTGAGTTGAGACAGATAAGTCAAATGGATAAGTCCAGTGTAGCCCAAACTCCAGCCAGAATGACCGACGACCTGAAGAAGGTAACTTGGATAGACTTTGAATAGATATTGAAATCGAAGAACTATACCTACCGTTACCTAAATTATATAGAGAGACCTCTATTTTCCTCTTTTTAATTGTTACATCATCATCATTTAAGCCGAAAGACGTCCACTGCTGTATATAGGGCTCCCCCAAGCTCCACAATTAATTGTTTATTTCCTAGTATTTCCAAGTTAGCGGAGTACTTCTGAACTCTTGCGC
Source organism: Amphipoea lucens (assembly GCA_947508005.1). Taxonomy (NCBI): domain Eukaryota; kingdom Metazoa; phylum Arthropoda; class Insecta; order Lepidoptera; family Noctuidae; genus Amphipoea; species Amphipoea lucens. The sequence goes on from OX382371.1 coordinate 8,346,097, forward strand.
AACTTAACTACTCTTTTGTGTTACTTACACCGGATTCGCATTGTATTCCGTAATCCAGAAAGTATATAGTTTTAAGGACTTGTTTAATCAAAGTAATGAGTGGTTAGTGAGAAGGGTATTGTTGCTTATCTTAGTAATAGTTCCGACTGACATTTTGATTAATTGAGTGAGGATATTTGCTTGCTCGCTTTATCTTTAGAACAAAGTACAAGCTATGTAGCGGACGAAATGTTCAGTGTCAAGAAAAATTACTGAGCGAACCGTTTCGCCACCATCACATGGGCGTAAGGTGAAACATTTTTTCACTCTTCAATATTTTTCTGTTATACAATAGTTCTTGTAGTAACGAAACGGCCAAGCCTTATATTTTGACTAAGGTATAGAGTTTGTGAAGTTAGGGCTTGTAGAGTTAGAAACGTGGCTCTACATGAGATCAGAGGGGCAATTCTTGTAATTTAAAATGTTCAAAATGTAGTCGCGGTCTCATCTCGGCGACAAATAAATGTCAAAAACTCGTCAAAATGTGGGGAAATTACAGGTATTTTTGACAGATTGAGACAGATTAGACTGTGAAGGTTCTTAAAATTACGAGAATTGCCCCTCTGATAACTTTTTGACAATGCGAGCCATATGTGGTCCCGTCTTAGCAACATTTTACATGAAAATATTTTTGGTGGGTATTCTATCTTCTATATTAAAGGGTTTGGTTTCCGCATTTAGTCCTTCAGGTGGACCACTGTATGTGGGCCTTGGCGACCCTCGGTGGTTATTCCAACCATCTGATGGTCTGTTAAGAACATCTACGTAAGATCTGGGTGTCCTGAGGGTTTCTGTCCTAATCTGGGTGACGCCTGTGCATTCAAAGAGCATATGCTCAACGGTTTCCTCAGTCTTCATGCAAGCCCTGGATAAAGAACTGTCCATTATGCCTATTGTGTGGAAGTGTTTGCTGTGACGTGTGAAGTGATTTTTTTTGATAACCGACGGAAATTGTTGCCACTATGGTCTAGAATCAAATGCTGAATTCATGGTTACGGTTTGTTGTACATGTCTCTACCACCTTGCATAAAAACAATGACAAACGCTAGTTACGTCAGAACCAGTGCCGGATTTATATTTTTTATGAGTGTAGGCCACTTTATTTCCGCGGCAATGTACCTTTCTAAAATAATTATTTTCCACTTGTAATAAGGAAGGCACTAAAGTTAAATAAACAAATTAATTAGTCATCAAGAAAGAGCGTAAAAAGAAACAAAGAATTACAATTTTTTACAGGACTTTTTAATAGCAAAATCGGTGAGTGCGGGCGGGAAGCGGAGGTGGTTACGTTGAGGCACTGCCGCCCATCCATCACTCACGCAGTAATATAGATAAAATAGGTAAAATAATAGTAGGTACTTGATACTACTGATTGATAATTTTTGATAGGAATGAGTTTCTACATATAGTGATTTAACATCTTAGTATAAAAAACCATGAGAAAAGAAAACCAGTGAACTTGTTTGACTTTTATCCTCTGAAATCGAGTGGACGTCCTCTGAAACCTAGGACGCTGCCGCCCCTAGGCCGCGGCCTATACGGACTATTGACAAATCCAGGACAGGTCAGAACAATACCTTAATATCCATACATGCCTTTTCCTTCCCATTAGGTATAAACAATCAACAAATGCACTCACACAACCCAGTAACAGCGAATTGCTTTTTGTAATTCAATTTCGCCATTACAAGTTCCAATTCAAAGTTGCTGCGGTCCACGAATGCATAATCGTACATCAGGTATATTACATTAGTGTCGAGAACAATATTAAGATGATTAGAAGTGCAACTGCGGCTGTGGTCGGGCAAAATGCCAAGCCTACTACTTTATTATTTGCATTCGCAAATTCGCGCCGTCCTCCGCCATTGTGACAATTTTCGAACAACTGTCTCATATATTTTACACAGCCGGACATATTAAGTGAAACGCTTATGGAAATTCGTAAAAGTTGTGTTTTTTTTTTGTCTTTTTCTGACTGATTTATTAAGTTGAATAAGGGTAGGTAGTTAAAATTTTCAACTCAAAATGTTACACTTGTATTTTGTAGAAGGTTACAAGTTTAATTAACTCATGATATTATTTGTAGCAGGTACTTATTAAACTTTCATAAAACTAATTTTATCAAAGCAACTACGAACCAACAAGTTATAAAACTAATACCTACATTTTCTGTTAAAAAAAAAAAAAAATACTAAGCACGATTTTGTTCTTAAATGTTACAATTATGTTACATGTAATTATGAAGTTGAACGCACCCGCAACAATTTCTGCATTAAAAATAAGCCAACCTCAAGCGTATCTCTAATAACGTCCGCAGGTGTACACTACCTCGCGTGGGTATTCTGTAGTCTATTGTCTGGAAAATTCAAGATCTTAATCTTCTGAGCATTTCACGTACGTAAGTTTATGATGTCTACACTCGCGAGCAGTGTGTAAGCTGATCTAACGCTGAACAAAGACTGGATGAGCGCCTTGTAAGCCTCATATTATAAGCTTTAGGTAGAAAAGAACATCTTTTTTTACAGAATAAGATACTTTCCTGGATACATGTTACGTATTAACTAGAATAAAGGAATGTTACATAAATAGAGTATTAAGAAAACAAACAAGTAACATGTCTTCTAACTCACGGAAATACGTATTCCTTTATGAGACTCTTACGTTCAGCACAACATCATAGAAAGTCATCTGCCTAGCCTTTTCCCAACTATGTTAGGGTCGGCTTCCAGTCTAACCGGATGCAGCTGAATACCAGTATTTTACATGGAGCGACTGCCTATCTGACCTCCACAACCCAGTTACTGGGTAATACGATACCCCTTGGTAAGACTGCTTGTCAGAATTTCGGACTTGTGACGACCCGTAACGACTGTCAAAGATCCACAAAATCGATTCATTCATTTCGAAAAATAAGGGCTTGAAAGTTTGTATGAAATGCGGTACTACGTAAACGCTCTTAAGACAAAACACCCTGGTGTACAGGCTTTTTTTTTGTGGATGGGAAATAATCAAACGACCCCTCCCGCTCTGGGTGGAGCGGAAGGGAGTGTCAGACTCTTACTGACTAAAACCCACCCGTGTTCCTTCCTTAGCCCTTTATGTTCCGGGGTAGCGGTAACCCTTTCGGACAATCCCGCACCCCCGGAAAGCTTCGGCCCTAACAGGCCCCTTCCTTTATGCTGACATCTCTTTGAGGCGCGCGTGGAACACATACGCGCCGTCCAGCACGGGCCTGGTCCTGATCGGACGGTGAGCTACCCATTACTCTCCGTTCCCAGGCCCGCGCTTACGGTGGCCGGGAGTCGTCACGCGGCTCCCGACGCCAAGAGCGTCTCCCGCGGCGGCTGGGACGTGAGGCTCTCTCTCTTTGCTAGCATGACTGCTTCGCAGAAGGAGGTACCTGCCTCCCACTCCCTCTCGCTCCGGACCATGGCTTGAACCAGGGCCGGATGCAAGAGGTCGCCGCCGCTGCCGATCGCCTCTACGAGGACACGGCGGTGCTCCGCCCAAGCGGGGCAGACCTCCACCGTATTGGTGTACAGGCTGGCTGTGACATTGACGCACAAATTGTCACCATGAATCCAGCACAGGTTTCTAGACAAAAGTCAAGCATAGAAATTTTTCATCAATTATAAAAAAAAAAAAAAAATCTGTTTCATAGAAAAGTTTCATACAGACCTACGCGGTCAATATGTATGGAACAACAAATTTTTCATTGGTTCAGAATCATGTATTGGATCCATGTTATCAGGTTGCGCGTCGAAGTCCCTGGCAGCCTGTATGTTATGCGTTTTCATTTTTTAAACTTACCTGTGGGGTAATTGCGTCACGCACTAACGGTAGCAATGATTTTCATTTTGACAGTTCAACTACATTCATTACGTTATTTACGTTGTTGAGCAGACTTTTTTTTCGAAAATATTACGCAATGGATTAGCAATATCATTCAAAATAATTCAGATTCAAATTGATCGCGTCTTACGCAATTAGGGTGCTGGACTGACCCAATGTTTTAATGATAACTGGCAAGATTACTAAAACCCTTTTTATACCGCGGAATATGTGATAAAATTAAGCAGGTCATTTTAAAGTGTTTAATTCGGCAGCAGAGTGAATTCTTGACAAAAACGGGGGCATCGATAAGGGTAGGATCACAACCTCGCAACCCAGTGACAGAACGTTATGGGATGATGAAAAACGGACAACCCCGGATTCCCTTTTTATTTATTACGGCTAAGGGTTCGCTATTTTTGTTAGGCACAATTTAGGGATTTGAAGCTGTGTGTGCCCCGCTTTTTTTGGTAACGGTATTTGTGCTCGCTCTGCGTTGAATTTGGGGTCAGTTGGTACATCACAAAGTGGGTTGATAGCACTTAAATTCTGGGGTAGCGTTTTAAAAAGGTTTTTCGTTGTTTAAACAATAAATAATATCGTGCATATGTCTTTAAGGCCCAGTGGTCGGCCTCTCATGTACGAGGTGGGTTCAGATCTGGGTAAGTAACAATATAACTTTTTCAATTCATATGTTCTGAGTTTATATTGACATCGGTGAAGAAAAAATAACGTGGAAACCTGGACTTATAGTTAAATATAGGTCTGAAATCGCCTACCCGTCTTGAGCATGCGCTCATCTCTGTATTAGAATAGGCTTAATTTTGCCCTGCAGTACGCAATAATAGGCTGGTATTATTATGTTAATAAAGATAATATATCGCTAAAGTAATTTACCGTATGTTTTTTAACAATATGTAATTGGCCATTCTCAATGGCATATAATTATATTATTATGAATAATTCTATATTTAAGATCACAAATTAACTTTTTCATTAATGCGTCGACCTAAATTATTTCGGGGTTAGTCTCAAATTCAGATTACTTTGAACCTATAACTCACACAGCCTTTTTGTAACGATCTTCGCAAACGCCCTCCTTGTCCGCTTATTTCAATTCAAATGATATTCAAACACGAAGGCCATACGACTTAATTCAATTACCATTTTTTCCTTCTGCCCCCAAAATAAATGTATTTTCAGCCAGCACGATTCGTTATGGCTTTAATAATTTACTATGCAATTTTCTGCGTATTAATTAACATTCATAACTGTCAAAGTAAAATATTATGTTCTACGTTTAAATTCAATTTTTTTTTTTCAAAATAAAACTTTAGAAATGGAAACTTTGTGCTTGATCAATAGCCCGTAGCCATTATTTTCAAGGAAAGTTATACAAACGTCTATGAAGAAATAGATATCCCGCCGGTCCTCTGGCTTAGAAAACATACCGTATCTCGTCTCGAGCTATCGGGCTACTCTGGAATGAAAGATAAAACAGATTGTATCTCATATACCCATCGAGCTGCAATAATTGTCAATAAAGGAAACTCCTGCCACTATCCGATGGGAATAGTTGAAGGTATAAATATCATTACAAATACTTATAGGTTCAATCGGTACACTTGTGATTGTGCTGATTTTGGTAGTAGCTATAAGTACTATAGAAAGTTTAACTAGATCTTTTTGTACATGATCGATAATGAGGCATCAAGTCGTGAAGAAATAAATTCACCATATTTTTCTTTTTTTTCTTTTATTTACAGGCTAACGGGATTAGTTTTCGTCACAAGTGTGCTTTAGGTACTATTATACCTACACATAGGTCATCAAAGCGCAGAAAGGTCTCTTGTGTGTACAAAATGGTCGACTAACCGCTATATTTATTTAGCCGCTGTATAATTATGTTATTATCATAGAAAATAATTTAAAAAAAAACTACTACGTTGGTAAAGTGATCACAAGCGCTACTTCTGAGTACTAAGTCCTAGGTTCGATTGCCAGGTCAGGCAAAGTGTTACTAGGTTTTTCACAAATTTCTCATTAGCAGGCCGGGGTATGCCCGGACGGTGTAATAGGGTCGCACTCTATTACTTAGAACTTAAACATAGCTAGCGAAATTTGTGGGTACACCTCTGCCTAAGGCTTCGTGGGAAACAGCCGTGATGTGTATGTTTTGTGAATTTTAAAATCCCATTGTGCAAAACCCTAAATGGAAACCATCAGTGATTTTAATAAAACCACTATAAAGCAAGTAGTGACGGAACTTGTAAACAATATTCTGCCTAATCTGCGTTCGCGATTTATATGCCAAAAATGTAAACAAATATGAATTAATGGAAAAATACCTTTAATTCCTACACAATAAAGTTCAGTTTACGCTACAACTTCAAACATTTTTATAACTTTTTCAATAGTACTAGTCACTCTGAAGTCAACTAAATTGTCATTGAAATAAAGTTGATATTTGTTTAACTTGCAACAGGGTGGGGGCGTGCAGCACTACGCACTTTTACTATAGATTAGTTTGTAGTAAGTCTATCGAGAAGTTGGATTGAGATGATCATCGTTAATGTCAAGTGTCTACGGTCTTGAGTTGACTTAAGGACTAGTTCTAAACTGATGGATTCCGGATTTAGGATTGGATGTAAGCATAAATTTAGTATTATAGATGTGAGTAATAATAGTATTGAAGTTTGGAATAGTCTGATGGTATTAAGAGTTAATTCTACATTACGTATTGTAAACATACACAATTAAAATAATAAATAACAATTAACATTCTAGCCGCGGAACTGGTTATCTAGAACTATGGAAAGACTGTGGCCCCTGCCTGACCATTGTTTTATACGTATATAAAATTCACGGATAAAATGTCAGGGGATGACTTGCACACTCAATAATGAGCCCCCAAAACGGCTAGACTAGCACGTAGTGTTTTACGATGTTTCGTTTTTAAGAGATTTGTAGCAGCAGATTGTGATTACATCAACAGAGCAAATAGTTACTTCGGAAATTAAGCAATTATATTTATTTATTTAATACTTCAAAGCACATAAATGTACAGAGGCCGACTTAATGCCATAGGCATTTTCCACCAGTCAGAAACAAACAAAAAAACAGAGACAAACAGTGGTATACCCACAGATTTGCTAATAAATATTGGGACGGTATCTAATTAGTAAGGAAAAGCGGTCAAGTGCGAGTCCGACTTTCACATAAACGGTTCGGTAAATCCGTATAATATGTAATTAATACCACTACATAATTATCTTTTAGTTTTTGTATTGATTTTCAACTTTATTTTATTTTTATAATTTATTGTTGTAACGACCATAATTATGATAGTATACACACTATGAAAATTTCAAGTGTCTACCTATTACAGCTCAAAAGATACAGCCCTGTGACAGACGGACAGATGGACAACTGAGCCTCAGCGAAACGTCCAAGCTGGGCCCCCCATAGAAATGTAAAAAACTTCTTTCTTATATCTATGGGCCCCCCTTTTTTTTCGGGTTAGAAATTATCAAATAACTTCTCCCACTCTGGGTAGAGCGGCACGGCGTGTCATACTTTTTTACTGACTAAAACCCACCCGTGTTCCTTCAGTTGCCTGCGCCAGGGGCCATGGTATCTCTTTCGAACAATCCGCGACCCTGGCAGGCATCGGTCCTAGCGGATGCCGTCAGATAAGTTACATTTTAAAGAATATGTCCTCATTAAAATCTATTAAAGCGAGTCATTATACGCTGTAACATAATCCGATAGGACAACAGCAACATCAACATAAAAAATGATAAAATACGTCACTTGGTAACAAGCAGAACACTGGTATTCAAGTATCCACTCGGTTGAAATTCACTAGCCCGTAAAAATCCGGGTTTGTAAGGAGTCGATGGTCCTTGAAGCAATGCAGGAGGGTGTCCTAATGGGAAGAGGGCTTAAGGGTCGTCCCGCTGAAGACTGTCTGTCCACTTCTTGGCATCTTAATCGGCTCCGAGGGCTTAAAATGATTCCGGTTTAAACCTTAAAAGGCAGTTTTAGATCAAAATCTGGTATAAAATTTTGGGGTACATTCATGTTTTGGAGTTTAAGTAACGTAAATATTTTGATAACGTTTTGTCAAGTTTGATTGATGTAACTTACTCGCAATATAGTCCTGCATACCTGAGGGGCAAATCTCGTAATTTTAAGACCTTTACGACTTTTTTTTCTTTACGACGACTGTTTAGGTTATTACAGCGAAAAGTTCCCGATTAACTACCAAGCTACCGTGAGGAGCAAACCTGATAGACTCCTGGCTAAATAATAATTAATTGCGTGCGGCTCCAGTAACTGCACCCTCGGCATGTACCTCGTCTTCTGGCGCACGTACTCCACGATGTCCTCCGCCTTAGTGGTGTAGTGTAGGCGGTGTGGTAATACCCACACGGGTCGATAGGAGGTTAAACTTCGCTTGCTAAGCTCAGTCCGTGGAGGAGTGATCATCTAGTACATATCGGGACCCCTCCGTCCCTCGGAAAGTACGTTAAACCGTTGGTCCCGGCTGTCATTTGTAGATCTTTGATAAATAATCGTTGTGGGTAGTCCGAAGCCTGAAAGTCTGAAAACCAGTCTTATTAAGGGGTATCGTATTGTCCGGTTACTGGGTTGTGGAGGTCAGATACGTAGTACTCTATGTAAAATATTGGTATTCAGCTGCATCCGATTCGACTGGAAGCCGACCCCAACATAGTTGGGACAAGGCTAGGCGGATGATGATACCGTGAAGAGTACACCTAATCCGTCATCGGCCGAGCTAATCTCGTTGGTCGTCGGTCGAATTTGGCCTGATGATGATGATGATGAAAGACACCTTGCTATCGGAAGTCATCGTATGATGTCAGTTGAAGTTCTTCACGCAATAACTTTCTCCAGTCGATGGCGGATTAAGTGTACGCGAACCATACGAGTGTCTTGACTGTAATTATGCTGGTGTCAGCGGTGATTATGCTGGTGTATGGCACTATTCGGTCTTTTTCTACACTTTGTTATAGTGAACTGTAGGTTAGTTTGATTTCCAGGAGATGAGGGATAGGAAGAACGATAAATAACACGCACTTGTTACCTTGGATAAGAATCCGAAGACATTTTTTTTTTGTTTTTTTTTATGGTATTGGGAAGGCATCTTTATTCTCACTACTAAAAGGTTACATGCTCTGTGCTCACTCCTAAAAAAGGCAGCGACACAAAAACAATGACAAATGATCTGTCAAAATGACAGTAGTACAATGTTGCAATGTGTAATTATATTAATTGAAATCTTGCAACTTCCAACACTAAGTCTATGTGTTGTGACTTATACAAAGGTCTAGAATAGTCTTTAGAATGGACATCATAAGTCCAGTGGAGCATAAACAGAGGTGGTTATTGAGGTTACATACAAACGCTGTAAATATTAATAACGCTGTAAATAGATAGGTTATCATCAAAATAAACACAAAAGTATCATTAGAAGCATATTAAAGGTCGACCACACAAAGTTAACTTTGTCCCGACGTGAAAAACACAATAATTAACATACATAAGCATTCAGGTACGCCTACCTTCGTAAAACAATGACTCCGACGTAATCACCGCGCAACTTTTGATTAAAGAGGTAAAACGCTCGAAAAGGAGGGTGAAAAACAACAGGGGTTGGAAAAAGGTAAGGTACAAACCAACCAAGGTACCTGCAAACTCTTTAGTAAAAAACACAAATGATTTATTTGACGAGGCGTTTCAGTATTCGCATGTACCGTCGGAGGCAAAAAAAGGTGTGTACATGCAAATGCGTTTTTTTTTTTCAAAAGGTTCGATGTGTCATAATTTTATGGAAAATTATAACTGATCCTCTAGAAACTTATTGACCTTCTAATGATAGGCGCTTTTTAGAATTAATAAATCTCTAAAAACTTTTTTCTCACAATGCACAGGCGAGCGCTACATCCAAGTTGGTAGCAGTTACTTGGCTATTTCGTATTTTTAGGACCCCAAAATAAGAAATATTTGAGGTTCACAAAAAGAGGCGCAATCATTTAGAGAGTTCAATAATATTTTTAGGAAAGCAAAATGAGAATTATTTGGGGTTCGATTAAATACATGCCAAAATGGTTTTCCAAATTCATTGAATGAGTAGTAAGATTATAGAATATATACTTGTACAGTCAGGAATATATTCTTGTACAGACAGACAAAAATACGTAGATATCTGAGGGGCAATTCTCGTAATTTTAAGAACGTTCACAGTCTGGTCTCAGTCTCAATCTGTCAACAAATACTTCTAATCTCCCTACATTTTGACAAGTTTTTGACATTTGTTTGTTGCCGAGATGAGACTGCGACAAGATTTTGAACGTTTTAAATTACGGGAATTGGCCTTCGAATATCTACATATTTTTGTCCCTGATTATACAAGTGGGTCCGGAAATATTTTTTCCCCCATTATTTAATATGCATATTTTTGTATAATTTCATAATCAATCCAGTGCCCGGGCATGCGATTATAACCATCTATTATAGGGATTACAGTAAGCCTATAATCTCAAGCGGACAGCACAAAGAATGGTATTAAAATAGGTTTTAATTTGTATGTTTTGTTTTTGTGTGGAAATTGTCATAACTGGATTTTCTGGAAATAAGCTTTAATATTATTTTCACTTCTCATGCTCTAAAAGTTCGTCTTTATGTTGTGCTTAGGCGACATAAAATCGCTTTTTATGTTCTAGTGCATAAAGTAATTTTTTTTTTCTGAGACTAAGGTAATTAGGCCCAACAGCCACACGCGCAATAAAACTTCGCAGATTAAAGTCGTGATTTATTTCATTTTCTTTAATTTATACCACTTTAGTGTTTTCTATCGTTAATTTAATAAAATCAGGTAAAATAGTTGTCATTTATTATTTAAAAACGCAAAGAAACGTTTTTATGACTTGGCAGTATGAAGTACCCAAGTCGAATGACAAATGTTGAAATTAAAAAAAAAAACTTTTAAAAAGTTTCGTGGCGGTATTATCTGTGGTGGCGGGAATTAGCTATGCTTTGCAACATTTTTGATTAATTATGTACTGTATACTTTATGCCTGTTTCATTTTCTCGCAATCGAAGTGAAAAGCAGAGTGTATAACTCAGGCATAAACAAGCCATTTTACCCCTCGACTTAACTATCCACCCTCGCCTGCGGCTCGCGTGGATATAAACGTCTCGGGGTAAAATAGCTTCTTTTATGCCTTAGTTGTACAATCTACTATTTGTTTTGATTAAAAAAGAGTTTATTTTGATGTTAGGTATTTTGGGTTATGGTGTAACTATGTTTCTACAGCCGCTCATTGTGTTACCCTATGTTAAATTTCTACATTCATGTATGTAACTAGCTTCCACCCGCGGCTTCACCCGCGTGGTATGTTGATAAAAAACTTATGTCCATCCTCGGGGTTCAAAGTAACCCACTACCAAATTTCATCAAAATCGGTCCAGCCGTTTCGGAGATAAGCTGGAACAAACAGACAGACGAAAATTTAAAAAATTGATTTTTGTTATACCTACCGTATATAATTTCATATGCATTTAGCAAAAGTTGTTATTTTGAAATTACAAATAGACATTTTAATTTTATTTATCTACACCCATGCTATAAATCCACCATAACAGTTTCTGAAACAGTTAACAACCAGTGTCATAGTAACCATAATATCATCCAAACGAGTGTTATAATACTTATAATGTTGTACTAAATTTCATTATGCAGCTCGTTTTCAAAAAAGGAATATAGATTTATATGGTGTATATAATAAAAAGTATTCTATTCTATTCGATTCTAGAATCATGTTATTACATCTACCACACACCACACACACACACCCCTACATCTATCACTTGCCTGCCAGGTACCTAGGTACTGTGAAAATTATATTTACCATTTGGCATTTTAGCTAATATGAACATAAACATAAAATCAGTATACCAGAAAAGGAATGTAAATCAAAGGAAACATCAATGCACGTTACAGCCAAAGCACTCGTAATGTTTGATCTTTGAAAACCTCTCACGAATTTTACCTCTTTGCAAAATAAAATGGGTCCCGCACACCTAAGTCGATGGCAACTGAGTTTAAATAACAAGTACTTACCGTTTTTCTTTTATAAAAAATAATAATCCAAGAATGTTAACGAAATAAAGAGATACAAATTCTCAAAGGAAGAAAATTCTTTTAATGTAACACAATGCTACTTTCTTTCATTAAAATACGTATAAACGCAAAGTAATTCGAAGGAATCTGAGTTTTATTAACTTTACCTACCCGGAGGGAACCCGAAGACGAGCCTTTGGATTATTTCTACTATAGATACCTACCTACTTCAATTTGCCGAACCTTTTCCCAACTATGTTGACGTCGGCTTCCAGTCTAACCGGATTCAGCGGAATACCAGCATTTTACATACATGGAGCCCCACCTACCACCACCACCACCACCACCACCACCACCGGTCCGGTCCGGTACGGGTCCGGTGGTCCTCCACCGGTGGTGGAGCACCACCTATCTGACCTTCACAACCCCGTTGCTGGTGCGGAAGACTGTTTGTCAGACTTTCGGGGTTCTGACTACCCGTAAAGACTGTCAAGGATCTTCGAATTACAGCCGAGATCTACGGGTTAACGTGTTTTCGTTTTTCGAGGCATGGATTTGGATATGTAATGGGTGGTCATTCATCTACGAACCGACCGAGACAAGTTTAGCTTAACCCTTCAATCGACCGCTGCGGCGGCTGTTATTATTTAGCCACGAGTCCCTCTTGCGTTACCTAACTGCTAATCATCATCTGCCTAGCCTTTTCCCAACTATGTTGGGATCGGCTTTCAGTCTAACCGGCTGCAGCTGAATACCAGTATTTTACATGGAGCGATTGCCTATCTGACTTCCACAACCCAGTGACTGGATAATACGATACCCCTTGGTAAGACTGGTTGTCAGACTTTCGGGCTTCTGACTACCCGTAACGACTGTCAAAGATCCACGAATGACAGCCGGGACCAACGGCTTAATGTTCTTTCCGAGTCACGGAGGGGTCTTGTTATGTGAAGATGGTCACCAATCCACGGACCAACCGTGGCAAGCGGACCCGTGCGCTTTTTATTGCTTAGCCACAAACCCCACTCCTACCTAACTACTCATGATTCTTAAAATAAAGTGTTACACCATTGTGTAAAGTATAACATCATTGTGACGTCTGATGAAGTCATTACGTCTTCAGAAAATTATTTCCTCTTCTTTCCTGTAGAGCCTTTGACGTTTTTTGCTTCGTTATAGAACGACCCTAATGGGCCGGTGCGGTGCGCGGGAGCAAAAACTTTTGCTATATTTGGTTTTACCCAACCATCGTTGTTGTTTGAGTGCGAATGTGTTGAGTTGCGGATTTTCTTTACGAGTTCAGTTGGAATTTCGACACTTTGAATACGAATTGTTTTTTATTTAGTTGAAAAGGAAAATAAGAATTTTTAAATAGCTCCCGGGCCAGCAACAATCTAAAATTAAGAAAGGTGGTAGAAGGATTTTCTAGAAATGATTATATATTTTTTCTAGGATCAAAGGCAGTTAGTTGCCTTTGATCCTAGAAAAATAATAATATAGTTATTTAAATTCGTAAAAAATATTTGTTTTAATAACTCGTATCTAATTAAACTAACAAACATTTTAAATTTAATAACCTAACTAAAACTATTAACTAATTAAAATATGGCGTCGAAAAAAAAAGTTATCCCTTAGGAGTACAGACGCCAACACATCAAGCTACTAAAATCTGTCAAATTTCTTTAGTAGATTTTCAACTTTATCGCTAAAGCACAAGGTTCAAAGTTGATTGGGAAAATTTGACAGTTTCGGGGAGCTTGATGTGCTGGAGTCTGTACCTATTTTTTAAATCATAATGTCTCACAGCACAGCTGAAATGAAAAAATATCAACTAACCTTTGGAGGCCACTACATATCAATCAAATGATAGCTTATATTACTCTAAACCCACAACAAATTCGTTAAAACAGCAAAACAGCACAGATTTTCCTTATTCAAAACAAGTTTATTAAAAAAACTAGCAAAAAAAAAACAAACATAATTTCAAGATGTTCAGTACCGCTCTAGGTAATACAAAGATCATTAGAGGAGTTGGGATATAAATACCAGCTTGCGCACCGTATCCGCAAAGTAAACCGCTTAAGACTAACGTGAAATTAACCCGAAACTGCTGCCACAACACGGATACCTTCTGGAAAGTTCGACTGCCGGAGAAATAAATATCGCATTTGTGAATAATAAGGTACTTTCTTGGGGGTACCTAATTACTTTGCCTCGGTACAGGTAATCGTGGATGTTGGAAATGTAGTTTGAATCCTAACAAGGGCTTCGAAAAATTTACGGTCAGTTTTAAAATACCTAACATACGAGTAACGTCACATGTTAGGGCGCCCTTGGGCCGTTGGCACCCATTGGATACGGAACCCTAAAAAACCAGCCTTTTCGTACATTTTGAGGTGTATTCCCGTTCGTCCCACCGACTTCGTCCCCGTCGTGGGACGAACGGGAATTCGTTATTTTTTTTCCCGTTCGTCCCACTAATTTTATTGATGGGACGAACGGGAATAATTTATTAATTATTTTCATGTATTCCCGTTCGTCCCACCGACTTTTTTTTTTATTGTTTTTATATCTAATGATATTGCAGAGGTGTTGTCTACTTAATTCTAAACTCGCCTAACATTTACGTTTTATGGCGAGAGGTCCCCGTCGTGAGACGAACGGGAATTTACAAAAATAATATTAAAGGAGAATGGGCATTTTGGTACTCGCTCCAATAGCAATCATTGTGGTGTCATTGGATAGGTCTTTTCATTAGGAAAAATATTTACTATGGCGACTTGTCCCAAATCCTTGTCCGAAAACCACGGGAAGCCTCCAAAGTTCCAGTTTTAGTTGATATCATAATTGCAAATACGATAATATTACATACCTATCATGATTGAAGATACGAAAAATAAAAAGGTTAAACAACATTATTTAAAACGAGAAATGTATTTTGTTACTACCGTTTTCATCACTGACCCCGGCGCCTCTTTTGGACATTGTTACCCGCTATAAACGTTTATCTTGGCTAGTGTTGAGGACTATTGTTGTGCTTATCGATTTGGATCATCGTTATGCAAGAACATCGCAACTGTGTGATGTGTCGTTGAGGCCTACATCGTGCTAGATACCAACAGTATGTTTTAACATATTAAATACCGAACATCAAGAATGGTACTCAGTACTTAAAAGTTGACCTTATGTGTATACTATTAGGGTTAAAGGTTACCAAAAATGTTCATTGATTTTAAAATCGCCGCGGCTATGTTAAAAAACTTCCACATACCCATCGATGACAAAATTCACTCAGAGGCCTTCCTAAATATAATCAGAGAGAAAATAGGTTCCCCGAATCTACTTTATGATTATGTAGAAAGAAAACGTTTGAATAGCTGAAGAGCCGATTTTCAAAGAATGGAAAGTCACGGAATACGGGACTTCCCACTACTGACGGAAGAACAGATTATTTTACTTTCTTTGGGCACCTATCAACTGAAGCTAGCCCGATCCTACTGCAACGAGCATTTATCAAATGGACTATACATTTTAGAAATGTATAGAGAAAGCGCACTCCAGGATTTAAAAGAATATGACATAAAAGAAGATGCTTGGCTTTTACGCGGACGCATACAGTCGCGTCACGTATGGTCAAGAACTTATTATTGTTAAACAAAAAACAATGTAAATAATAATAATATTGTGTTATATAAATTGTAAAAAACAATGTTGAAATCAATATCCATAACATTTTATGCAATTATTACTGCACGTGTTTGACCGTAAGACGAACAGTCGGCACTTGTGCTCATATAGTTTCAATCGTGTGATATCTAGGATATGCCAGACATGAAGGCTTCACTACTGCTGCAGCGTTCCTCAGCAATGTCATTATTGATAATAATTAAAAAAAAATAACGTTTCTTACTTTTGTTATATTTTTTTCTTTTTTATTCCTGAGTGTTTATTAATTTTAGTACCTATTAAGCAAAACACACATGATTCTATATAAGACAACTGTATAATATCACCATTATCTTAACATAATCAAACAAAAACAAAAAAAAAAAAATTATACTTAACACAAAATAACTCCGTTCCGACAGCAAAAGGAGACAAGCGACTCGGTTATCATTAATCCTTGTAAAAAGACCTTTCAATGATACATAGTATATTATAGCTATTGGGCCGAGTACCAGGCTTCATACCTATTTATACATATTTGCCCATTCTCCTTTGAAAGTAAACTGCGAAACAACGATTAAACATTTACGCACAAAATTATTTAGTGGGACAAATGGCACTAATCTAAGAACATATTCCCATTCGTCCCTCTAAAATCCTGAATGGGACGATCGGGAACAAATTTAATATTATTTTTGTAAATTCCCGTTCGTCCCACCACGGGGACGAAGTCGGTGGGACGAACGGGAATACACCCATTTTGAGCGTGTAGGTATGCACTTTTGTATGAAACAGCAGATTCATGTTTAAAACTGACGAAAAATGTACACGCTGGAGGGTCTAGAATCATGTAAGTACTGAAGTTCTGGTAACAATTTGTTTGTAATATCCCATACACCCTATACTATCACAGGGCTATTCACAGCGCTCCAATTACTAAATTCAATATAGCACTAAGGACGAGTAAAAAAACCCTTCTACTTTCGACTATAAAGAATTCTCCACGGCCGTAATATTCAAAGGAATGATAGACCCAAAAAGATAGAAAGGCAAAAAGTGATGTGACACGAATGTGAGAAAAATCGCAATATCATTTAGTCACCACAGTGTAGGAAAGTTTTTCCCCCGTCACAGATGCATGTGATAAACGACCGACCTCTCAAGATTTGCTCGGGTGTCACTTCAATACGGTTACTTCCATTATGATACTGTGACTTCGCTTATGATATTCGTGGGTCTTAGATTCCCTTTTTAGATTCCGTATTAAGGACTCCTATTTTATTGGTTTTTGCTGAACGAAAACTTACATCAAAATCTATCTGGGTTTAGGGTAGTGGGGGATTTATTCTAGGTTTTCGCCATGCGGTTAGACTCTTACCAAATCGCCTCACAAGCCGAATCGCCACCCCATTTACACAGGTCGATAAAAATCGCAGGTGACTTCATTTTGCATACAAATGTCGACCTTCACGCGGCGGGTGGTCGCCTGCGACTGAGCATTTTCACAGACAATTTTACTTACCCGCCACGTGCGACCTGTCGCCGCACGACAAATGTTGAAACCTGCACTCTTTTGGAACTTGCGATTTTAGTCACCTGTGGCCTAGCCGAATTGCCATTTAGACACTTAATTTTCGGCTGTAGCCACTTGTGTAAAGCCCGCATAAGCCATAATTTCTTAATTTTTGTTTAATTTAATTTATTTATACCTCATTTTAATTTTCTTTTTTGTCACTTTTATATTCCTCGACACCATGATATCAGGAACATTCCTAGAAAAACAGATTTCATAAATAAAATCAGCTTTAAAGGAACAATTTTTACAACTATAAATAAAAAATTCCTTTCAAGGTCTCACAATAGAACTCGTTTCATTCAATTCAATCTTAAACTGTTACCAACCTGTAAATATCAACTCCTGTCCCCGTCTTCATAATATTTTGTCTACGGAAAATACATTATATTTACCCACAAAGAAAGGAAAAAGGAAAGAAAATGAATTCGGACGTTACTACAAATAGAATTGGACGTAATTGTGCTCCAAATCAAATTAAATGGAATAATACTTAATACATGAAAATGGAGTAATAAATCAAA
Source organism: Amphipoea lucens (assembly GCA_947508005.1). NCBI lineage: Eukaryota > Metazoa > Arthropoda > Insecta > Lepidoptera > Noctuidae > Amphipoea > Amphipoea lucens. Next base: position 8,363,879 of record OX382371.1, read on the forward strand.
ATTATTAACAGAAAGGAAATACCGTTGACAATATGAGCAAAATTTCCCGAATAATCCATTGAATTTGGAACTGAATAGAGGTAGGTATTTTATCAAAGTTAGCTTCAATACCCATTACATTGATCTACTAACCATTTAATTACTTGAAACGGAGCTTCCATTCGGACATGATTTTATAAATGCGCAGTCGAAAGTTTACCAACACGTAGGTGAATTTAAATTATATGGATATTTTACGGTTACGACATCGCCGCTCACCGCAGGTCAGGTAGGACCCGAGGGTCGTGAGTTAGTATGGAAATTCTAACAAATCACAGCGTTTTTCGCAGCAACAGAGAATTTGTCGCGAACCCACGCATTAAGGTGAGGTCTGATGGACGCGTCTAAACGGATTTGGGTGCGTGAAATTTGTCGCTTTTACGTCACTTTAGCTTAGGGAAATTGAAACTTTTTTCGGGTGTACGGTCTAGCCTTACTGGATATCTGTAGTAAAAGGTTAGAAGCAAAGCATCGTATAACATTTTTCCGTAAGCAGTCAAGTTTTCTCTGACCCAATACTTGTGAAATACTTAGTTATTGCCTGGTTAAATAATAACAACAAGACCACAATTGATCAAAAATCGATAAGTTTCAAAAGACCCATTTGACTGCGGTAACTTCACTCCAATCGAATTCTTCAAAACCCGCAATCGTTTCGTCGCACCAAAAAGACCCATACTTTATCGATTTCGTTTTAAATGAAACCCGAGTTTCGTATGGTTAATTTATTTGTGTGATACGTGAAACGAACGTTTCACTGGGCCCGCGTTCATTTATCTTATTCACTTTACACAAGGGCATGACTCGGCCGAGTTTTACATTTTAATTTGGCCCGCGATTTAATATGTTCCTACAATCATGCCGACTGCGTGCCTACATGACGATTTTTCACGAGAATTTAATATAAGCAGACGACGGCGGTACGTAAATAGACAAAAATAAAATGTTCAGAACAAATTTTATCTCTGCATGTTATTTAACTAATGTTTTAATTTAAAACTCTTACTTTGTGGCTGAAGGAAGTTCCAGATTAGTCGGTGGATAAATGATGTAATTTTATATTTTAAAGAGAAATCTGCCCAACTTAAATGTGACTGGGCAAGCGATGTCTACCGCATACCGGATAGACAGTGGGCCCAAATAGCACAGAACTAGTGCCCTAGTGAGGCAAGGTCACGTTAGGCCACGTAGGCGACGGTGATATGAGCTGGATAGGATCAAAATTGGAAGGCGGACGCGCGGGCTTGCGAAAGATGGAAGGAGTGGAGGGAGGCCTTTGCTCAGGAGTGGGACTGCGGCTAAAAAATCTAGGGCATGTTCGTCTGATAAAGAAATGAATGCTTTTCAACAGTCTAGTTTAACAGCTCATTTGCCCATCTTCGATCTACCTAACCTACCTCCCTCTCGAAGACAGGAGGCCTGTGTCTGATCTACCTAATGATATTATTTTGGGACTAAAACGGAGCTCAGAGATTAGCGCGCTCAAAAAAACTCTAGCTTTATTTTTTGCTTTATTTCTTGTTGTAGTGCGTCAGGGATGTTTGCGGATATTTAGTGATATGAATGGTGTTTTTGCCATTATTAGGAATATATACGTGCATCCGTGTTGATGCGTGTTCGCGGCAGCACCAACAGTATTCTCAGTGTATTCGCAGATCGGTGGGATTCCCCGATGTTGCGGAATCCCACCGATGCGGAGGTGGATGCAGCTCCACGCTGAATTTCAATAGTATAATAATAATAATAATTGCCATTTATTTCGGACAGAATCCATAAAAGTGTTAGTCTGTGTCTGTAACCTTAGTAGGTTATACTAGAAGTAAAATTGTTACTAACCCTATGGACTCATCTGAAATAAAATTTTTCTATTCTATATTTTAACCTCCTTAATAAACGTATTATAAGTATCAGAGGTATAATTCTCGTAATTTTAAGAACGTTCACAGTCAGGATATCAGTGTCAATATGTCAAAAATACCACTAATTTTCCTATATTTTGACAAGTTTTTGACGTTTGTTTGTCGCCGAGTTGAGACTGCGACTACACATTGAACGTTTTCAATTACGAGAATTTGCTTTCTGATGAATAGTTACACACCGATTTCTCTCTTTCAGTCGTCAGTGATTTGACTTTCGAAAAAGAAGACGAATCGTTGTGTAACTATACAGACGCTATACAACGTTTATGAGTAAGGAGGTAAGTATGGATTTACAAGTAGACTGAAATTGTTATTTCGTATATGGTTTGTTTCTTACCCTAACTAAGTTAAGTATGTACGTAAGCACGGTTGCGTCACGGTCTGGTTGAATAATGATTATCTTGAGTGGTATTGGCTTAAGACGTCATGTATTATGTCATATACGAGCGCTACATACGTAAGCGTGTATTAATTATTCTTATAGTAATGTATAATTATGCCTACTGATATCTATTTAATAATTCGTAGCTTTCGCACTTAGGACCTTGCTATCAGATATGTTATATAAAGTTTATAATTATGATTGTTTTGATTATTTGCGGAAATAAAGTCAAAGTCAAATCATTTATTTCAAATAGAATTGATTCTGGTCGCCACTTCCAAAGGTAGTTTCGTACGGAGTAGAATGGGCAGGAAACTCCACTGTTACTCTTTTACAATGTTTAACAATATTTTGTATACATTAGTTATATAATTATAAGTGAAGACGATGCACCTTGAATAAAATTACTCTACCAAAAAAGGTAAAAAGAATTGTAAATAAAACAGGTAAATCAATTATGTGATAGATTCATGGTGCTCAAAGGTGCTAAATACTTACTTAACAATCGCAAAAGGACAACCTGTGAAGATAGATTTAAGGTGTATGTAATGAAACCAGAACCTTAGTTGCGAAACACACTATCAATCACAATCTGAATCATTTTGAAGGATATTGCTAATCCATTGCTTTATAAGTTCCAAAAACTTGTCTGCTAAACAACGTAAAGAACGCAATGAATGTTGTTGAACTGTCAAAATGAAAGCCATTGCTACTGTTAGTGTGTTTCCAATTAACCCGCTGCAAAAAACATATTTTATTTACAACACCTGTTTTTACACCTACTTATGTTTTATTATTACTAATAGAAAAAAAAAAATAATTTGTCTTTACTTAATTTTTGCCAATCAATTTAACTTGTACCTTTGTCTTTCCTGAGATCAGACTTTTCTAGAAAATTGATAGCAGCCCTTAATGAAAAAAGAAACACGAGGACCCCGGTTCGCAAACATTATTAATTCGCATTTGTATTTTCACTGTTTCTGTGTAGACATTTTTTAATTAAATTTTTTATCGTAACTTATCCAAGCCCCAAAAACGATACTTCGTGCGATTTTATTAACGTTGTTTAGTTTTGAGCATTAAAATTGAAAGCAATATTAATGATTTCTAGGTACTTACGTTTTTCGACTACGGCTCCTAAATATAGAACGTTAACTTTATTTCAGTTTTTTTACAGAGGTTGAATTAATTTGAGTTTTTTATTATTACTTTTTATTTCTTGTTGATCTTTTCTTTCGATTAATTTTGAGATTTTTATTTGAAGTTACATTCTTTTCGTAATCTGATCATCAGTGATCGGAATAGGCTGAGTATATTTACCTAAAGTTTAAAGAACAGAGACAAAAAACGGAGACTTCCTTATGACAAATTTTTTTAATTTTTTTTTTTTTGGCTGAACATAACAATATAACATGAATATATTAATGACTCATTCATTATGCATAAAATGCTACTTACAAGGTATTCATACAAAAAACTATGCAAATGCATTCCCGAGGTTTTCACTCTAAGGCGACGATATATTCATGTTAATGTCACATGTTGTTGTCATTTTTAATATTAGTTATTTTATTTCTCAAAACATTAATTACGGTTCATTAAAGCATTTTAAATAATTTTAATGATAAAATACGAGTAAGATATTGAAAGTTAGGTACATAATTAAAGTTCCGGTAAAAAAAAAATTGTCATAAGGAAGTCTCCGATTTTCGTCTCTGTTCTTTAAACTTTAGGTAAATATACTCAGCCTATTCCGATCACTGCTGATCATACTCTAAGAGAAATAATTTTTAACATAACGGCCATTCTTCTTTTAGTAGAACTAGTAGACTTTAATAAAAATTTAATGGAGCGAAAAAATGTTAAGAAAATTGCTCTGCATTTTGTTTTAAAATGATTATGTAAGTAATTATTTATTTAAACTTGTCTCGCGTTATGAAGGCATTAAATCCACTTTAGTTTCCTTTTTTTAGTCGGGACCACAGAGAGATATTATAATTATAAAATATTTCCAACAGACGCCTCTAAGGAGCCAACAAAGTTGAAACGAATATTTAAATAATTTCATGGTTGTATCAAAAGGAATGTTCTCGGAACTTCAATTTCTGCTTCTCTGGGGCGAGAGAAATAATGTTCTGATAAAAGATTCCAAAATACTGTCGATAATTCATTTTGAAAACACAGATTTATACCTACTTCAATCAACAATCAAGCCCAATTCCTCCTATCGCAGTTACACAGCTGGACATAGACCTCTCCCAGGCTGCGCCACAACACCCTATCCACCGCCACACCGCCATCCAGTCCGTTTCAGCCACCTTTTTATGGTCACCGGTCTATCTAGCTGGGGGGCGTCCCTCACATACTGTGGCTTGCAAATACGTGGTCTCCAGAACTCGTATGCTCCACCGGCCATCGGACCTCCGAGAACATGGCCAGCCCACTGCCACTTCAGCGTGCTTACTTTGCAAGCCGTTCTATAACTATTTATGGAGTAATAAACACCAACTATGCAAGACAAATATTAAAAACTAACTTACAGACAAACAAAAAAAAACTCTTGTAAGTACCCCCCAATTGTATTTTGATTAAGACATAGGCGCTAAGTACAGCTTATTTATTTACTTTAGGAAGACTATCATCACCTGTCTCGCCCTTTCCCAACCGTGTATTGCCCATGGTCCACCCGCCTAGTTCACCTAGGTGGACTATGTTAAGGTGCTTATAGCCTAACCGGATGCAGCTGAATACCAATATTTCACGAACGTAACGTATTTGCGACTGCCTATCCGACTTCTTTAACCCAGTTACTGAGTAATACAATACCCCTTGGCAAGACTGGTTGTCAGATTTCAGGCTTCTTGACTACTCGTAACGGCTGTCAAATATGAAAGAATGGCCAACAGCTGCTGAACGTGCTTTTTGAAGCACGAAGCGATCTCGGTATGTAATGGATGGTCATCCATCCACGGACCAACCTCGACAAGCTGCTTAACCCAGAAAATTGACCCGTGCGGATGTTATTATTTAGCCACGAGCTCCTTTACTGTAGGAAGATGAGACCGGGAAAAACCTTACGAAAATCGGGTTTCCCGATAACATGAAACACTACGTTGTAATAGGGATAAAACAGCGTTGATTGGATATTCTGTTTATGAAAATTTTAATGGCCTCGGCCATAACATAGTCCTGTGAGTGACGTCAAATTTTTACTTAATTCTTGAATTTTAATTTTGTGTCGCGAACAGCGTTATGGAGGCAAAGTTAACTTTGAATATTCGTTAATAATAATTAATACAAACTTCTTATGAACTGGTTATGGAAAAAATACAACCGACTTCCAAAAGAAACACTACAAAGTGAAAAATAACTTTAATTTCGGAAGTCGGTGTCTTTGGTTTTGTATTTACGTTTATTGCCACCGACTTCCGAAATTAAAGTTATTTTTCATTTTGTAGTGTTTCTTTTGGAAGTCGGTTATATTTTTGTTAAAAAGTTTTTATTTCACGATTTTTAGTGGGTCTGCTTATAATTTAAAGTTACAATAGCCAGTGTTAACATGCTCATCGCCTTTTACAAAATATTGCTTTTCCCGATGCAGGTAAGTTAATTGTTGAGGAGTTCTCCTGGTCTACCATCAGCTCCATATTACCATTTACATCGTGGCGAGCATAAATTGCTTAGCAACCATATTAAAGTAATCGAATCGCAACCCGTGAAATACTTAGATATTATTGAGTAGTTCCGGTGGCCGTCTGTGGTCTTCATCATCAGTTCCACTTCACCAAATGGTGCTTTCCGAGAGCAAATGCACGAGTTACTATAAAAAATACCCCAATCGCTATATGTGTGCCTATAATATTGAAAGAGTTCCTTCGATTTCTCCAGGATCCAATCATCAGATCCTGACTTGGTGCCTATGGAACCACTTCAGAAGTATCTCCTTTCGAAAATAAAAATTATTTTGTAAATCGGTCCACAATTGACGGAGTAATCGCGTAACATAACATACAAAAAAAAAAAAAAAACATACCGTCGAATTGAGAACCTCCTCCTTTTTTTGAAGTCGGTTAAAAACGAACAATAGAATGTGAGTAGAAATATAAATGTATAACCGCAAGAAGAAATACGAACAGACTTGTTTCTTTGAACTCTAGATGGTAAAAACATTGAAAAAATATAATAGAAAGAAAAGAAAAATAATCCGCCATCTATATGTCTACAACAGCAATAAAAAAAAAATCACAAAAAACACAAACGAAAGCATCTTTTCAAACCCAGAAAAGTCATTGAACCTTACTTCCATTACTAAATCAGCTACATGCAATTTTCGTGAACAAAAACAACGTCTAAAACCTATCAGTCTGAGAATTTCCACTGTCACGAACAGAAACGTCTCTCCCAGTTCAAGACAAACTTTACAACCCAGTTGCCGAGTGGTTTATAAAAACTATTAAGTACTCACTTTAAAAGGAATGCCTTTTCTAATAAAGCTGGAGGTAAATCTCTTAAGGCTGGCTGCCAACGCGGTTCGGTTTACTTATGTGCGTTTTGTGCACTCCAGACACTTGTAAATTGCGATGTTCACAGGCAACTTGGTTTATATTAAAAGCTTATCTAGCTTATCTAGCTTTATTGCTCCTCATAATATTTAACGAGTAGGAATTTCTTTTATTTAAATTAATCCTTGTACTTTTAGCGCTGCGTTTTGCACGTTGATCTTTTGTTTTTATGAAACTTGTTCTTTTTTTCATTTGTTTTGTGCAAATTGGATCTGTATTCAATGTAGGGATTTTTGTCTGGCCGTGTGTAGTTGGCCTGTTTGTAGTTTTCTTTTTATATTTCGTAACGGTCACAACAAAGCTTTCGGGAGTGTTATTTTAATAACTTTTAGAAGTAAATTAGGTTAATAAATTGTGTCCTCAATTTATCACGGTACCGCTGTTTTTAATAAATTGTGAGTGTTTACTACAAGACCACGACTACCTCGTTGGTCTAGTGGTCGCAAGTGCTACTTGGTCACCATGAGGTCCTGGGTTTGATTCCCAGGCCGGGCAAAGTGGTATTAGTTTTTTTCTCAGTAGCGGCCCGGAGCCCAGATTTGTGCCCGGTTGAAGGCAATAGGCTCGCCCCAACATGGGACTTAAAAATAACTGCCGAAATATGGGTGTACTAATAGGTACAGCGTGATTCACATTTTAAGGCGCTCCACACACTGCACCGCGCTCTGCCGCAGTGAGCTACCGCGGCCAGTGTGTGGAGCGCCTAAGGCCTGTTCAAACCTTAGCGGTATTCGCTACCGTCTGCGGTAGAGAAAACCGAGTGGGTATGCGGTAATATTACTGTTCACACCTAAGCGGATTTCGCTATCCTTGTGGGTAGAATACCGAGTACGATGTTTCGCCCAACAAGCGAAACAATAACTATGCGGTACCATGGCACCAACCATCCCGCTCTAGCCGGGGAACTTGATACTAAATACCTGAGCGAAACCCGCGCGGTATGTATACTGCGGTCACAATATCTCTGCACCTCGCTTATTCATTTATTAAATAATAAATATATATTCAATCCCAGGATCCTTCAATCTAAACTTCATACATAGGTATACATTAAGTAGTCGGGTAAAAAAAATCATATATTTAGAGACGCTTATCTATCATCATCATCATCAGAGAAAATCGGCGTCATCGAGTAAGGTGCAGAGATAATGTGACCGAGTTATACCTCTACCCACAGTGGCAGCGAATACCGCTTAGGTTTGAATACGGCTTTATGGCGGCTCAGAACATGAGGCGAGTCGCTGCGCAGAAACAAATTCACGTGTCAGCGGGGGTGAGGGGTGAGGTACTGCGCAGCGAGTAGCGTACTTCAGAGCCGCCATAAAGCTTGAATCGGGCTGTACACCTCTGCCTAACCTTTTGGAGATTAAAGGCGTGATGTATGTTTTATGCAGGGTGAAATTTTAATCGCCGTTTTCCTCTTAAGGGGTCATTGTACTCATCATTATGAACACCTTTTACTATGGAACCAAATCCGAAACCGTGAAATAAAATCAGCTGTTCCCTACATTTTGACGAGTTAGGCGAACATAAATGTAGGGAACAGCTGATTTGAATCATGCGCTGAATTTATGGTTACAGTTTACGCATCGATGTCTCTGGCACCCTGTATTTATTTTAAACGTAAAAATAGTGTCTATGGCAACGCAGGTTTGTACGCTGCTAATTAAGTTTAAGCCACCGTCTGAAAATTGGATTCCGTACCCAAAGGGTGATAACGGGACCTTAGCAGTGGTAACTTAATTTAAAAAATGTAAACTTACTCTTCTAATGTATGCCATATCTATAACGAATCTCATTTTTGTCTATCGCGCTTCTATATCATATTCTCTGTAAATTGAGAGGTCGGGTTCTTGTGATACAGGACCTCCTAGTACAAGAGCCAGGGCTACACTGATGTTTGTGTCTTGAAGTCAAAATAAATAAATACCTAAATTATTATTATTAATTATTACTAAGGCTCCGCTGCCCGTCTCAAGTTTGTGTAGTTCTATCCTCAAAAGACATTTCCGGCACTAACCTACATGATCTTCACATGATCTGACCAAGATTATGTATGGACTTTAAAAGAGACTTTGACCCCTGAGTTTGTTTCGCCATTTCTTCTCAGGGGTAGTCAAGTAGGAAATGTCGACTCCATTTATATTTTTTTTTATTATGACGTATAAAAATGAAACTGATATTCTATTTATAGAATAAACAATTTTATTTCACTCCATGTAGATTGCGAACATCGTGATTTTGTTTAGATTGTCCTTGCAGCCTTTATCAGCGCTCTAACGAATGAACATAAAGATAGTTTGCGTTGCATTTTACATATAGTAGGCATTTAGGTACGATTGAAAGACGATGGCATTACGTCCTCCTTTGTACCTTTATTGTGCCATTACCAGAAAGTTGAACAAATACACGAAAGGCATCACAATAAATCGAATTATAGCATACTAGCAGCACTATATCAGTTGAAAAACTTTGTGATGAAAGTGTAAACAAACCCCGTTCGGATTAAATTCTTACGCAATCACCCTCTAACACATTTATCTGTATTTCAATCAACTCAGTCTATTGCAGTCCGCTGCTGGACATAGGCCTCTCCCAGACTGCGCCACAACACCGTGTCCTCTGCCTTCCGCATCCAGTCTGTCCCAGCCACCTTTACCTTGACCAGGAATAGCGGGACCACCGGGAAATAGGGGACCCGATTGAGACAATGTCGATGAAAATATTGAGGTTATAAAAATAACCTCGATTGTCAAACGAAAGACATCTTCAAGACGATTTATATTAGAATTTCGGGTTTAATTATTCAAATAATTAAATCAAACCACTCAATTTCTAAATGGCACTACAAATTGGTACCTATCCACGGGTTCGTTTTCGATTTATATTTCATTTACTTCTAGAACAGACTCTAAACCGCACCGCATCGCACCGTGCCGCACCGCAACGTGCGGTATTTTGGATCCATGCTATTGATAAAACGTATGTTATCTTCCCCGCTGTTATCCGATCGTCGCCAAACAAACCACTGCGCTGATGCCGTGCCTTTATATTTGTTGACATTCTAGATACAGCGCCATTGGTCGTGATCGATCGTAAAAATGCAGTCTTTAAAATGTGAGTAAAGGTTTCGGGCTTCCATAGCTAGGAGTAAATAGTGAGTAATGTGTAACTAAGTTATCGGAAACGTAGATTAGTTTATTTTTATTTGTAAGTACATACTATGTCCAGTTAGAATCACATTTCTGTGGCAAATTATATACCCAATTTATTATGTCATATAGGGGGATGTCATTACGTCATTCGAAACATAGTTGCTGAAAATCAACGCTGTTGACGATAAGTTCGTCCGAAGTCACAGCATTTTGCTCAGCGACCTGTTCTTGCACAAATGCGACACACGGCTTAATTGTTCTTGTTATTGTTGTTTGCTTGTTATAAGTAGTTATTTTTCCACTCTGCAATTGGCATTTTTTTTTTGTTACGATTGTTTCTTTGTTGTCATGAGCCAGTGTCGTCGCAATACAGAGATATTACGCAATATATATTGTCTTTGATCCCTGCCTGTGACATGAAGCAATGGACAAAATTTACAATATTTTATTTCTTGAATACGAGGCTTTTGGCTATTTTGAATGTGTTAATTTTGTTTTTTTTTTTTTGTAATATGCGTTTTGTTTGTGTAGAATAAACAATTGTTCACTTTTCTTTTTAGTTCTGGAATTATAAATCCACTTATGGTTAGACAGACGGAGAAACATTGGTTTTTATAATAGGACCAAATTAAGTATATGGATGAATTTTGTTTCTTTCATATTATATAAAAAAATCTTGAAGGAAATGTTTTCCTTCCAATATTTTTTTTATCGTCGTTGTGTTTACAAATGCGAAACCCAGTGACAAAAACACCATAAGTAAGAATAATCTGTAGGCTAAACAAAATTGTGTTTTTTTCCGTGTGGAAATTCCGGTAGCGACTCACTCACTTTACCAACCGAACGCTCCCTTCAATGTCAATGCACAGCTTACCTTTAGCCACCCTTTCATGACCTTTAATATTTATTCTATTATACCATTAGACACGTTGACAGTCCATCAGACAGTGGCCTCAGAGTGGCCTCCAAATAAATAAATTACGATAGCGAGTGGCCAACCCTCTTCAACCCGAGTCCAAACAAAAATAACAATTAACAGCCCCTTTGTGGCACATTCGTGTTATTATTGCCGATGAATTCGTGGAAAGGTGACTTTATTGTGCCTCGCGGGGGACGCTGTGTGTGCAGGTCATGATGGAATTCAGCAGTAAGTACAATAAGAACTATGATTTATAGTAGGTAGATGTGACTAGCCCTAGGTACCTACTATTTTTATGTTGTGCTCGAGTGAGGATTTTGATTATTGGGCTAAGAAATATCGAATGTCTTTCGACAAGGACGTCGATATCGAACTTCAGTTTATCCAGACAGAGAGGCAATAAAACAATCACAATAGAAGGTAGCTACGTCATAACTACAAGCTCGAAAAGCCTTATCAGTCATGTTTTTCCTTTACGTTAAAAGGTTAAAGAGCAGTGGTGGCCCGGTGGTAACGGCCGCGACTTACGAGTTGTAGGTCATAGGTTCGAACCCAGACAGGCGCTTTACTTTGTGTAAATTATTTCATCATCTCTGCTCTCAAAACGGTGAAGGAAAACATCGTGAGGAAACCGGTATGTCCTAGAAGCAAAAATTCGAAGACATGTGACATCTACCAATCCGCACTGGGCCCGCGTGATGGATTACGGCCCACTCCCTCTCACAGAGAGGAGGCCTGTGTCCCAGCAGTGGGAAAATTATAGGCTGATTATGTGAAAGGTTGTAAAACTACCTATAGGTATGAATATTACATGTGTATGAATACGCAAAAGCCGCCCAAAGCCTTCCTATGCATATACATACAACGATGCTGATCAGCTCTTCTGTACACGGTGTGACCGGGTTTTCAAGACCAAATTTGGTTTTGCTAGTCATCAAAGAGCTCATGAAAGGAAAGAGAAGTAGTCGGGGTCGCTGTCGCCGGATACGTTGAAGAGGACTATATATATATGCATATTATTTATATCTGTCGTTAGTATAACCAAATATAATAGTTATGTTTTACAATAGAAAATCACGCGTAGTATATCAGCTAAGAATCGGGTTTATTAATCTCATTAAATCAATTAATACGGAAATAACTGTTGCTAAGCAAGGGATGTCCTGATTCCGACAGCGGGATAAGGCTGGACTATTCCGTCGCTCGTTTGTATTGTGCTATAATCCTGGGCTTTAAATCTTACTGTCCATCAACCCTGTCATTCAATCCGCTACCCAAATCCAATGAATTACGTATAGCCTCCGTCTAAACCGGCAAAAACACCCGGAAGTTAATCCGGCGTTATGTTACAGCATTCAATCTCAGGAAATACCTATTGCTGGGTTTATAACTCGGATACACATGATCAACCTATAATATTCCCACTGCTGGGACACAGGCCTCCTATTGGGTTGGTAGATGTCACATATCGTCGTTGTCAAACCAAAAACTGCTATGTGCCGTTTTTTGAGATTTCAATATTTTGACCACAGCTTAAAGGCACACACACACACACAGCTCATTTTTTTGTTTATCTTGAAATCTCAACAAACGACACAGCAGATTTTGGTTTGACAACGACGATATATTCGATCTTTTGGTTCTAGGACATGCCGGTTTCCTCACGATGTTTTGCTCCACCATTTTGAGAGCAGAGGTGATGAAATAATTTACACAAAGTAAAGCGCCTGTCTGGGTTCGAACCTACGACCTACAACTCGTAAGTCGCGGCCATTACCATTGGGCCACCACTGCTCCACCAATAACTCGGATATGACGGCACATTACCAAGGAAAGTTGCCTTTGTGGCCGATGTCGAATACGATGTTCTTTATTACGACACAGAGCTGCCACAAAAGCAAAATGTAAGGCAATGGGAATTAATTTTCACTAGAACAAACTTGAAAGCCAATTCGATCCTTGTTAAATACATCGAGACACTTAAAGACGGGGACGAAATTTTATATAAATTTAAATACCATAAATCTGACTACGGTAATTTATGACTTAGGATTGGAAGGTAAAATTATAAAGCCTTTAAAAATATAATTTGGGCCAGTGAAAAATCGGGCCTTGTTTCATTCAAAGTCACAAGATTAATTCTTTGCGTGACTTTACAAAAGTTCGCTGAACAAAAGTTGTTTGGTTTTGCTAAGCTTTTATTTAATTTTGTTGAGATTCAGAAAATTGGCTTACCTCGGTAATACGGATTTTATACCTGGAATTGTTTCTACTTTTAAGCCTTAAGTTGGTACTTACTTATTAACATAAGTTTCCATTGTCGCAGAGTTAATTTAACTTGACTGTTGTTTCTATTACTTTTTGGAATATGAAGTAAACGTCATGATACTTGCGTTATCTTGGTCTAGTTATATCTGTGGCTAGAACAGATTGTTTGCCAGGTGTCGTCGCTACTTGGGAGCGGTGAATGCTGTTGCGAATCCCGCACCCCCGGCTATAGGTAGAGGTGGAACACCGCGGTGGTTTTAGCCGGTAACAGTCCGGCATGCCCCTCTGTCACCCCCACGATAGAGGAAGTCCATGAGGATTTCCACCGCGAGAAAAAAAAAAAAAAAAAGGTGTCGTCGCTACTTGTTTAGTTTCATCTATATTGACAGCCTTATAGCGCTGTCACTGTTACACAATGATCAAAAACAGTGTATCTTCATCATTATTCTCCTGCCCTTATCCCAATTTATTCGGGGCGGGTGCAGCGTGTCTTTTTCTTCCACACTTCTCTATTAGTCATCATCTAATCATGATCATTCGCACAGTCCATCCATCGTTTTTTTTGGTCTTCCCCTACTCTAACAGCCATCGGCATTCATGTTCAAAACTTTTCTCACGACAGTTTCCTGTACATTTTCATCAAGAACAGTGTGTATCGATACGACAATCTTTCTAGAAGTTCGTTCTACTCTGCAGCTATAGTCTCACTCACCGTCAAGCTTAGAGAGGTCAAGAAGTTTACCCATCTGTACTAAACTCCTCACTAAACCAATGTAAACTGAGCTTAACTTACGTGACGTCAGCTTGGTATGTGTGAGATAATATCACAGCTTTGTTCTTGTCAAGCGATGTGATGTTTGGGACTTCTGATAAATGTATGTAGATCGTGATTTGAATTCTTGAAGTTGTGTGTGACTTAATTTTATGTTCGGTTTATTGAGGGTTGGTGTAATATGTAGGTCAAGGGCCTTCAATTGAATGGAGAAAATATTCTGCTGTGTTATGTGTTTGCAAATTTTTGTGTTGATGAGCTTTTCATAAACCAGGTGTGAATATCAAGTTGCGTTATGTTATGGGGGGTTATATGTGTAGGATGATAGAATTCGTTGAGTTGGCAGAAATAAACACCTTTTTCATCATTCGCAGGTTCATTAGGAAACCAGTGTCAGACAGCATCTGTCTGGCATTAATGCTGAAATGAACCTTTTTGGCGCAGCCGTGAGGCGCACACTATTGTTGTCTGAAACATTATTTTTTATTAATTTTGTAGGTATTTTGTGTTTCACGAACTGTGTTCAAATAAACTTTTTCTTTTTTTCTTTCTTTTTGCGAATATAAATCACCTTTTATTTTACCCTACTTTTCACCTTTGCCTTTTGTTTCTCCAGCTTCACTACGCCCCTTCGTCTATTCGGTCGTTTCATTGGGTTACTTTAATAAACCGATCAAGAATAAGAAATAAAACTAGTTTAGAAATAAGCTAGAAACAACTAAACTGACTAATTACTTACCTTGTATAAAATATCCCACATAAATGTTCGAGCCGTTAGTGGTTGAAACACTAGGGCCGTGTGTTCCGAGTGCCCACTTGGTTTTTCGAGCAGTTTAAGATTAGATAGAATTGATGTTAATGTATTAGTATATTCTTTAACTCATAGGTAAAGAATTTTTTGGATCGGAGGTAGACACTGGACAGATTTTAGCCAATTTGGTACTTACATGCAACCTACGTGGCAGTGGGTTGGCCGTGTCTGTCAAAGGATCAATGGCCGGTGGAGCAGACGAGTCCTCTGAAGTGGAGACCGCGTATCGGCAAGCGTAGTGTAGCCCCCCCCAGCTAGATAGACGGACGACCTAAAGAAGGTGGCTGGGGTAGACTGGATGCGGAAGGTGGAGGACAGGGTATATTGTGGCGCAGTCTGGGAGAGGCCTATGTCCAGCAGTGGACTGCGATAGGATAAGTTGATTGATTGATTGATGCAACCTACGCGAGTCCATTTAAATTTATTGGCAAGAAATACGAGACAAACATTAATTTAGTTTAAGATTAGAAGACAGTAGGCTTGGCTTGGCTTGCAGGGGCTTGTGGCTAAGTAATAACAGCCGCACCGGTCGATCGATAAGGTTAAGCTACACTTGTCGCGGTTAGTCCGTGAATGGGTGACCATCTTTACATACCAAGATCCCTCCGTGGCTTGGAAAGCACGTTAAGCCGTTGGTCCCGGCTGTCATCCGTGGATCTTTGACAGTCGTTACGGGATTTTGTTTCTGTTTCGATGGAATACAAAACTGTTAAGAAAAAAAATATTATTAATGTGGTGACAAAAAATGTTCACCTCATTGATAATTATTTTTACCACATTTTCTGCTTCGAGGTTCTGTTAATATACTTTTGTTACTGGCCTGACATGTCACCCTATCTTCTCATGATGGCCATCAACCATACCTACATTCCCGTAAATTACAGACATAACATACATACACATACATATTCGTCATTCCTCAAGCGCTGTACAAACTGTTTACACAATTAGTCAGATACAGCGCGTGTTAGATTACTCAGTTAATCATATTAGCGAGGTAATAATGCTCTCTAACGATTTGCATAGTAGGTACTACGTAATACTGACGTAGATAGATGTAGCATCTAATTACCTACTTGTTACGATGTTGTGTATATACTTTTTAAGGGGCTTACAGGACCCAAACGCAAAAAACGCAAGTTTTAGAAACAATAAAAGTATATGTTCAACTACAGTAAACAAAATAAAAAAAGACGGGTTGCACTCCGGGAGTGCCGGCAGAAGTGAAAACTTGAATATTAACGTTGAAATAAATCAATTATTAATTGAATTAATATAACTAAATTTTTTTTACTATTTCTGCGTTACTTTTTTCATTAATCGATGCACTTTGTTCAATTTCCATTTTTTGAAACACTTTATATACACGAATTTTACGAATACACAGCAGTGTGGCTACTACACAGACGGTCGAGCCATCAGCTGTCCATCCACGTCCGCGTCCGCGTCCACCATCACCATCACATCACAACACATCACATAACATAACATCACTATCGCCATCGCCATCACCATCGCCATCACCATCACCATCACCATCACCATCGCCATCACCATCACCATCACCATCGCAATCGCCATCACCATCGCCATCGCCATCACCATCATCATCACCATCCATCCATCCATCCATTATCGTGTCTCACTTGGTTCACTTCGGTTGGCGCCGCCGTAGAAAGAGATGGGGGGGGGGAATCTCTCCTGACGGTCACGTGTCCTGACGCGATGCCCTGACGCGATGCCCTGACGCGAGTTTAACATTTTTTACCCATTACAAAAAGTGTTCAACGCCGCTAAAGAAGTTTTCACTTCAAAAAATATATGATATTCTTCAGGATATATACTAGGTAGATAGTGTGTTGAAAACATAATACAACTTATTTGCTACGATAGAAAAAAATCATGAAGATACCTCTTAAAACTTTCTTTTTACAATAAAAACCATGCTAATGTACATACAATAATTATGATTTTTTGTCAGATTATTCTTCAAGCAACATATTAAAACTCTAGTGTTTTATGTTTTAAGTCCAAACAGTACATTTTTCGTAAATAGATAATAGCTTCATATTTTGCAATAAATTACCAGCGTTGTATCATCGCGCTTCTCTTTCTTTTCTATGCAGTCTGACAGTGACCGCGCTTTAGGTTATGTAGTCCGTGAAGCGGCTTCATACAATCGGCCGCTGGTTTGTATGTACATTGTACGTATTTATATGAAGCCGCTGCACGTGCTGTCGGCAGTTACAGTTGGCAGCTCGGTTCCAAATAGCACCTTTACCATTTTTTTGTTTACCCAGGAAAAAAACTCAAAACTTTTATCGAATAATCTCTACCGTCACAAGGGCGTAAGGTGAAAAATTTATTCACTGTTTCACACTTTTCTGTTATACAATAGTTCTAGTAGAAACGAAACGGACAAGTCTCATATTTTTACTAAGGTGTAGAGTTTGTGAAATTAAGGCTCGTAGAGTTAGGGCGTGTAGAGTTAGAAGCTTGGTTCTACATGAGATCAGAAGGCCAATTCTCGTAATTAAAAACAATCAAAATCTAGCCACAGTCTCATCTCGGTGACAAAAAATGTCAAAAACTTGTCAAAATGTAGGGAAATTATAAATATTTTTTGACAGATTGAGACTGAGATCAGAAGGCCAATTCTCGTAATTTAAAACGTTCAAAATCTAGTCGCAGTCTCATCTCAGCGACAAACAAATGTCAAACACTTGTCAAAATGTATGGAAATTACAGGTATTTTTGACAGATTGAGACTGAGATCAGACTGTGAACGTTCTTAAAATTACGAGAATTGCCTATCAGATTGTGAACGTTCTTAAAATTACGAGAATTGTCTAACTCTTTGACAGTGCGAGCCTTACGGTCTCGTCTTGGCAACATTTTACATGAAAATGTTTTTGGTGGGATAGCAAATTATGATACGTGTTGCTTAAGTAGTCCAGTGATAAACGAGAATACTCTTGCATTAATACTACTCAACTCACACGTAACGTATACTATTTTATAGCACGTGTGACCTAAATACGCACTTAAGTTACGCCTCTCTGTGTAAAAATAGACTATTAAGTCACAGATAAGCGTGACTTAAGGACGGGTTTAGGTCACAGAGTGCTATAAAGTCTATTTAATATAATTCAAAGTCCTGACTGACTGATATATCAACGCACAGACTAAGCCGTTGGTCCTAGAGACATAACATTTGGAGGATGTGTTCTTTGTGAAGAGTCCACTAAAAAAGGGTTTTTCGACATTGCACCCTTAAGAGGGTGAATGGGGGGAGGGTGAAATTTCACGCGGACAAAGTCGCGGGCAGAAGCTAGTAATTTATAAATTGTGTTGGAGTTGGACGTGTAAAAACTCTTTCATAAAGGTACTATTTTTGATTTCATAATTAAAACTTTACGATACGAGGGAATTTATAATAAAGATTTTTGTAAAATCTTTTCTAGTAATGGGGTCTTTAGTTTCTAATTCACATGATAAAATACATTGTCTATTTCTTTCATATGGTAACCATTGTTTGTGTATCTGTTGGGGTTTCTGCGTCAGGTCGTCGTCGTGTCAGCGTCGTGGAATGAAATTAGACACCAGGCTCCTTATGATAACGTGTGTAATATCGGTTTTACAATATTGGGATATATTTTCTTCACAACTTATAATATAGCGGTTATAGTTTGCGTGCGTCCGTTGACGGGTCACCAAGACAGTCGCAGTGAAGATCCGTAGCGCGTCGCTAGCATCGCGTTGATCTCCGCGCACCGCCCTCGTCATCGGTTAGTGGCACTTGTCGCCAATAGATGGCGCTGTGGTCGTCAACATGC
Organism: Amphipoea lucens; assembly: GCA_947508005.1. Taxonomy (NCBI): domain Eukaryota; kingdom Metazoa; phylum Arthropoda; class Insecta; order Lepidoptera; family Noctuidae; genus Amphipoea; species Amphipoea lucens. The sequence continues at coordinate 8,382,542 of OX382371.1, forward strand.
CCCCGGCCTTGGAAGCACCAGGTTCCAATGAAGCTGAGATGCTGTTGGTTCTGTCGTCATCCGGATGCAGGAGCGGGCAGATTTTCGGATATGATCGCCGAATAACGCCCGTCGCTGTTTTGATGGTTGCCACGCGTGAGATGCCATCCTTGCCGGTGAATGTCTGCAGCACTCGTCCGAGGCGCCACTGTAAAGGCGGTAAGTTGTCGTCTTTGATTAGGACGAGGGTGTCAGGGGTAAGTGTGTCCTGGTTGAGTTGCCACTTAGTTCTCTTCTGGAGCTCAGATATGAACTCCGTTGACCAGCGTTGCCAAAAGTTCTGTCTCATCTGTTCCACGCGATCGTATCGCGGCAGACGTTGCGTAGCCGTCGCAGTGAGGTCCCGACTGGCGGGTGCAGTGAGCGGTCGGCCAATCAGGAAATGAGCAGGACATAAAGGAAGCAGGTCGTTCGGATCTGTGGACATTGGGTACATAGGTCGGGAGTTAAGGACAGCTTCAATTTGTGCCAATATCGTACTTAACTCCTCGTATGTGAAATGTGCATTGCCTACAATGCGACATAAATGAAATTTGCAGGACTTGACCCCTGCCTCCCACAAACCACCAAAATGAGGCGAGTACGGCGGAATAAATGTGAATTCTATGGAGTTATTAGTTGTGAAGTTGATAATATCTGATTTTGAAGAATCTAAAAATTTTGAAAATTCCTTTAAAGCCCCTACAAAAGTCGTGCCATTGTCAGAATAAATCTGCAATGGTTTGCCGCGTCGAGAGATGAAACGTTTCAACGCCAGCAAATATGCTTTGGTAGTAAGACTTGTGACCAATTCTAAATGTATTGCGCGTGTAGTAAAACATATAAAGAGACAGATATAACATTTTGTTAACTTTGCCCCCCTTCCGGCACGGTTCAGCATGAACAATGGCCCAGCATAATCCACGCCACAACGTTTGAATGGATAGCCTGGCTCCAATCGTTCGGTAGGTAAGTTACCCATTTGTATGTTTAACGGTTTAGGTTGCATACGCTTGCAAGTCATACAGGTGTGCACTACTTGCTTAGCTAAGTTACGCCCTCTAATAGGCCACCAAGTATCACGAATTGTGGCCAGTAGTAACTGAGCCCCTGCGTGTAGTAGTGATTTATGTTGATGCTCAAATATAAGGCGAGTAAATCTGTGTTTGCCACACAACAACAAAGGATGTTTTTTGTCATATGAAAACGAGTCTGAATATGATAATCTACCTCCTACTCTAATTAAATCATAGTCATCCAAGAAAACATTTAAACTAGAAATACTGCGTGGGCATTTTACTTGATGATTTTGTTTTAATGTTCTATAAACATCTGAGAAAGATTGTTGTTGTGCTATTCGGGTTAAAGTTCTAATAGAAATATCTAATTCATCCATCGATAGGCAACCTGTGAGGCGTTCTGTTTTTAGTTTTGTGCGGCTATTGTGAATGAAACGCATAACGTATGACACTACGCGTCGCAAGCGATTAAAACATGAATACCTATCGAATGGAAAGGAATCTGAATTTACTTGAACTAGCAATGAAGTTTTAAGTGATTTTAATTCAGGTAATTCATCGTGATTAACATTACTTAAATTAATATCATGTTCCCATTGTGTGTTAGGAACCTGTAGAAATGGCGGTCCGCGCCACCACAATTCACAAGTTTTAAGTATATCTAGATGCACACCACGCGATAACAAATCAGCTGGATTTTGTTTACCGGCTACATGAAGCCACGGCTTATCGCCCGTGAGTTCATTAATTTGTACAACGTGGTTCTGCACAAATGGTTTTAATAAATTAGGCGACATTTTAAGCCAACCTAAAACTATTGTTGAGTCTGACCAAAAGTGTACGCTATTAAAAGATAATCTTAATGAGTTACTAATTTTTGTAAACAACTTTGCGGCTACTAGCGCGCCACACAGTTCTAAGCGCGGTACGCTAACCGGTTTAACGGGAGCGACCTTACTTTTCGCACACAACAAATTAACTGATATCAGCTGTGCATCTGTATAGCTGCGTATATAGGCGCAGGCGCCGTATGCATCTTGCGAAGCGTCACAAAATATATGTAGCTCAATAATGTGTGTATTTTCTCCAATGACGTAACGTGGAATGCGTATGTCTTGTAGATTGGGTAATTGATGAATGAATTTTTGCCATTCTACTAGTATATGGTTAGGAACTGCGTCATCCCACCCTATCTTACATAGCCACATCTTTTGTAATAGAATTTTAGCTATAATAATATTTGGTGTAAGTAAACCTAAAGGATCGTATATCTGGGCGATGACTGAGAGAATATTACGTTTGGTAGCGTGAGTTACGTCATGATCACATTTTGTGTTAAAATACAATTCATCGGATGAATAAAACCATCCCATACCTAGTGTTTTGGTATGACAGTTGTCTCCTAGTGAGAATTCCTTAGACGTAGATGGTAACTCTGTTTGTGGGATTGCTGAGTTAAATATCCATTTTCTAAGGGAGAAACAACCTGATTCCAATACTTCAGAAACATCTTTGCATATTTCTAATAACCTTTGTTGATCCTGATGTCCCGTTATTAAATCATCGACGTAGTAGTCGTCATTAATTACTTGTGCGATGACGTCATCCTTACATTCTACCGCGAGTTGTTTTAAACATCTAATACTGAGATACGGCACGGACGCCGTCCCGTAAGTGACGGTGTTAAGTTGGAATACACCGAGCGGCTCAGATGGGTCTTCCCTCCAAAGTATTAGTTGCAGATTTCTCTGATCAGGCTGAACTAATATTTGCCGATACATTTTCTCAACGTCGGCACATGCTACATACTTGAATTGTCTAAAACGGAGCAAAATTGAAAACAAATCATTTTGTAACGCAGGCCCAATGTGTTGTATGTCGTTCAATGATTTGCCCGAAGTGGACTTTGCACTTGCGTCAAAGACAACCCTAAGTTTTGTTGTTGAACTATGTTCCCTGTAGACACCATGATGTGGTAAAAAATAACAAGGTGAAGTGTATTCTGTTATGCGACTCATGTGACCCAGACCTAAGTATTCACTCATAAAATCGTTATACATTTTTCTATAGCTAGGCGCGCTCCTAATGAGTTTGCGTTCGAGTGCAAGAAACCTGTTTTTTGCCATAGAGAATGTGTCATGTAAAACATCAGCTGATTGACTAAGTGGAATGCGCACAGAAAAACGACCTTTAACATCGCGTAACGTCGTATCTTTAAATAACTTTTCGCATGCACTTTCATCTTTGGTAAGATTGTTATGCGTTGAAGTTATTTCTTCCAGTTCCCAAAATCGTTTGAGTTCTGAATGTAATGTTTGCGTGAAATTACAATGAGTAAGGTTAACGCGTGAAACCTTTTTATGAACAGTTCCCGATATGACCCAACCGAGTTGTGTGTTTTGTAAATATGGACCATTCGGCAACCGTATCAGACCTTCACTAAGCAGGTCCCAGAACTTATCTGCCCCTAACAATAAATTAATTTCGCCAGACAGATAGAATTCTGGATCGGCCAGTTGAACATTGCGTGGAATTTCGATGTGGTAATTACCTGCTAGTGATGGTAATTGTGCCGTTATACGAGGCAAAACTAAACAGCTAAAATGCGTGCTATACGTGTTCGTTTTGGATCGCAACTGAATACGACATGATTGCGTGGATTGGGATATAGTATTACCTACCCCTATAACTTGAACAGTGGACTGTATCAATGGAAGACCAAGTTTGTTACAAAGCGATTCGGATATGAAGCAATGTTGGCTCCCGTTGTCGAGGAGAGCTCGCGTTGTGTGATATTTATTATGTTTGTCCGCTATTTCCACTAATGCGGTCGATAATAGTACCGGATTTAGAAAACATTGCGCTTTGGTATTATTATCTCCCTCGTAAATTGTGTGCGATTTGTGAGAAGTGGTGAGCGGCATCTGTATGTGTGAAGCACTCGTATCATTTGATTCAGACTGTGGCACTATTTGCGTGATTTGAGCAACAGCTGATGATGTGCGAGCGTCTACAACAGCATCTGTGTGAATTAACGTGTTGTGTTTTTTATTACAATGCCTGCACGGCCCATACCAACACTCGTTTACTGCGTGATCTGATCGTAGGCAATTACGACATAACCTTTTCTCCTCAATGAAATTTATTTTATCTTTAAGTGATAAATTAAGGAAATCTTCACACGAGTAAACCGGGTGATTGGAACCGCACTGAGCGCATTTGTAACGTGGTGAATTTGATGGTTTTTTGTTGTTGTTATCTTTGCGTGTAATAACATGACTGTGTGATTTGGTGACCGACTGTTTCTTTGTGTGAGTGTCTACTGATTGTTTGCTTTGAGGCCTAATAGATTCTAAAAAATCAGCACGATCCTTGAGGAATTTCATTAATTCAGACAGCTTTAATTTTCCTACTTTCGGGAGGGTACTTTTGTGACTTTCCCACTCACGATCGGTCGAAGAATCTAACTTGGAAGTTATTATGTGGATAATTAAAGTATCCCACGTATCTGTAGGTTCTCCTAACGTTTTTAGCGCCCGAATGTTTCTTAAAACTGTATCTATTAATTTACGAATTTGAGAAGCTGATTCTTTATTCATTGATTGAGCATAGAATAAAGCTTTGACGTGATTACTAACTAGCAAACTGTCATTGTTAAATCTATTCTCTAAGAGACTCCAAGCAACTAAATAGTTGTCGGAAGAAAACTCCAGTGCCTTAACCACTTGTAGTGCATCACCTGTAAGAACTGACCGTAAGTAGTGGAACTTCTGAACGTTATCTAGATTGTCACTATTGTGTATCATTGACAAGTAAGTATCGCGAAACTCGAGCCATTGATCATATGAACCGTCGAATTTCGGTAATGAGATTGTGGGTAACTTCATGCAATTAAAAGTGCGACTTTGACCGCCGACATTCTGTGTGGAAGTATCTTTTAAAATACATTTAGCCTTGCCCACAATAGCATAAAACTGATTTTGAAACGTTTCTCTCTCTAGCAGTTCTCCGTCCAACTGACTATCTGACACACTGGAATCTAGTTCATCTTGTATAGTAGAAAATTGATCAATTAGTAATTTAAAGGCTTGAAAACGCTCCTCTAACTCCGCTTTCTGAGCGTCCGTTAATTTCGAAACCTCTAATGACTGCGCATACTTAGAAAACAAAGTTAATTTTCGTTTAACGGTACCTCTTTTCTTAACTAATTCGCGAATGATATCTTCACTTCTTTCTATTTCTACTATTGAATGCCTCTTATTGGTGTTCATTTTGGTGGCTTGCAAGAGAAAAAGATCAAGTACTTACAGTTGACCGGTGTGCGCCCGAGCGATGTAGGTAGACGCACAATTTGCACCGTAGTCGAACACTGGAATTTTTGCGAAAAAAAACGATATTAGCACAAACTGAGCACAGGATTTTGGAAGGAAATTGGGTGGATTGACCTGACCGTTGCTGAAGATGGTGCTTGCTGCTTCGGATAAACGTTCGGCTCGAAGGTCCAAATATGTTGGGGTTTCTGCGTCAGGTCGTCGTCGTGTCAGCGTCGTGGAATGAAATTAGACACCAGGCTCCTTATGATAACGTGTGTAATATCGGTTTTACAATATTGGGATATATTTTCTTCACAACTTATAATATAGCGGTTATAGTTTGCGTGCGTCCGTTGACGGGTCACCAAGACAGTCGCAGTGAAGATCCGTAGCGCGTCGCTAGCATCGCGTTGATCTCCGCGCACCGCCCTCGTCATCGGTTAGTGGCACTTGTCGCCAATAGATGGCGCTGTGGTCGTCAACAGTATCCTATACAGACAAGGACAATATTATTACATCAAAGACTTCGAAAGCGTGGGACAGTTGAATAGGTAAAAGTTCTTTTATATTTTATCCTGGCTTAGTTGTCAAGGCCTGTTGTGGCTTGAGATAGTGGATTATGCTTCTTAGTAACACGACTCTTTCATAATTCTTTTCATAGGAAAATCGTTACTGTCGTTATAAGACTATTGTCTTCAATGTAGGTGCGATTATCAATCAAAATTATATTTCACTAGCTGCTGCCCGCGACGTCGCCTGCGTGAAGACAGTACCAAAAATACCTAAGATTAGTGTCGCTATAGCATTATAAGTAAACAACTTTTAAAATAGCATTAAAATATAAGTTTTTTTTTGCAAGCGAAGCAAGTGAAGAGAGTTATATGGGAATCCTGCCGAGTTCAGTCATAAAATGTGACTGAAGGAAATAGAGAAAATAATTCAGGAATACATTCCAGTACACAAAAGAGTAAAAATACGTACAAAGGTATCATACCATACAACACTTCCCTATAAACTACGTTGGTAGTTAGGCTGCCAGGTGCCAAAATGTAAAGAGAGTCAGGACAGGTGACGCGGGAGCAAGCGACGTACAGTTGCCCGTGTGAGAAGCAACTCGTCCTCAGGTCGACACCCGCTGCCCTCAGTGTCTGCCCCTGCAACTTATTGATGGTTATCGCGAAGCAAACACTCACGGGGAACTGTACGCGCTTGAACTGGAACGGGAAGTTATGAGGTATGAGGGGAATGCGTGGTATAAATACTGCCTCGCCGACGCCACAACCCGTAAGAATTTTCGCCTTAATGGTGTCTGTGGAGCGAGATGACTTCAAGGCGGGTCCCGTTACACAACTTCGGAGGAGATAGGTTCCGAAGAAGCATAATCGGGACACCGACCTTCAGCTTGATGGTATGCGCTGGAAGTCCACTTGCTGACAGGGAGTTCAGAAATTCCACGGGATAATGTGTGGCGTCATCTTGCTCGACAACAGTGTTTATCGAGGTGTAGACCACTTCATTCCCCTCAATTTCCGAGAGAATGCATTCGTTACTTGCTGCAGCCTGATCATTTTTGGGCGTCAAAATGGCCCGCTCGCACACCCAAGAATTCTGCTGGTGCGGTATACGACTAATGTCCCCGTACACACAGCGAATGAGTTCTTCTAAGCTGGATACCACTCTACCGAGAGAGTCTGGAAGCACCACCTCTTTTGGTAGAGTGCCTTCGCCAAGACTTAGAAGGACATCGGAGAATTCTTGAGCACGTGCATTGCCGCCGAGCCGAGCTCTCATATTAATGGTCAAGCGCGGCGTACAAACTCGTGACCACAACAAAGCATTCACCTCGTCAGCCCTCGATCCCCGTGTCACCACGGGAAGCGTTTGCCGGAAATCGCCACTGAACAGAACTGTGACACCACCCATCAAATGTTCGTTCCTGCGGATGTTCTGCAGGGTTCTGTCCACGGCCTCAACTGCCTTCCTATTGGCCATCGTACACTCATCCCATACGATCAGAAAGCAATCCTAGAGCACGTGTCGCTGTTACGTGACACACCACAAACAGGCGTTTCGGCGCTCTCTAAATCGATGGGAATTCTAAACATGGCATGTGCTGTCTTGCCACCCGGAAGCAGTGTGGCAGCGATTCCCGACGACGCTACAGCAATAGCAATTTTGCCTCGCCTCCTGACCTCTGCAAGTATGTCAGTGGTAACAAATGTTTTTCCTGTTCCACCAGGAGCATCCAAGAAAAACTTTTTACCCTGGTTATGCCCAACGCTTTCAAGGACGGTGTCATAAATTTGTTTTTACACTGAAGAGAACAAAGCGACATGGTCATTTCATATGGTGGTCATTTCGCCCGGATCGTAATTTGTCTCAGCGTTATACTCCCGATTTCCACGATCTTGATGCGGTGATGATTGGGGAGCTGGTAACCCATATTCGATCAGTGGATTGCCGCCGATAGAAATGACCACATCTTGAAGTGAACTGAGACAGGTGTTCAGCACGCGTTCATCAGTTACTTCGACTTCGTCTCCAGTAGGAACATAACTTTTTTGTAATACTTAACACCGCGTTTTTTTTTAATTGTCTTCCTCAACTCTGCTCAAGATTTTGAGGGTTTTGTTGGAACTCGAATTTATCAAAACGAACTATACGATACAACTTTTATGAAGAAAATGAACATTGCCATCTATGAATTTTAAGAATAACTAACTACTAACCTCGCCAACATGATCAAATTTAAATTAATTTCCAAAAAGTGTCAACATGTAACTTGATTTGATTTTAATGAAATCTCATAGATGGCGGGCGCTGCTTCAAAATTTTCTTTATACTACTAACATTCATTAAACTATGTTTCTCGGCCCAAATTACTTAAATGGCGTAGTTTTCATTGTGTAAAGCTAGATAATAGCATGGCTTACTGAAAAACAACATTTAAATATGCGTCGTTAGATTACACGCTGTCACAGAATGCGTAAGAAAAATAAAGATTCACAGCTCCTCCCCCGTACGTGATAGCGTGATAATATGTAGCCTATATGTTGACCCGACCTCTTAGTAATACTCATGCAAAATTTGAAGTAAATCCATGCAGTAGTTTTTGAGTTTATCCCGGACATACATACAGACAAACAGACAAACAGACAAAAATTCTAAAAACTATATTTTTGGCTTCGGTATCGATTGTAGATCACGCCCCAAGTATTCTTTAAAAAAATATTCAATGTACAGTTTTGACTTTCCTACGATTTCATTATATGTATAGATTAAGTGGGCATGCGTCCGCTTTGCGGGAAAGGAATTCGTTGAAGTTTTTAGTTATTTAATAGGTACAGTTTACACGTGGAATGTGTTACAAATATTTCCTTTTATAAACTAGTTTTCTTTCTATGAAACTTAATCATAATCAGCCTTTAATATTCCCATTGTCGGGACTAAAGCCTCCCCGTAAACACAAAAGAAAAACTTAAAAGTTTGTTAGTTTTCTAACGCCGTAATTTTCCGCCTTTTCAAAGAAATTACCATTTAAATTGTTTTTGTCCTATCATTAGCATTACAAAGATTGTTGATGCCAGGACAGTGACGTCACAATAAATAAGGAGACATGGGTTATCTTCCCATGCTTATAATTCACACGAGAAGTTATGTTAATAGGACGCATTGTTAACGTGAATTCGGAGTCGGAGAACGCAAAATTGCTGATACAATACGTGGAACGAGAGTGCGGCTAAACGCGGATAATAATTACCTTGAGCGATATTTAGTAATATTTCTTCACTCATCCTCTCAACATAACCAAACCATCCAAGCATAAATATAATCATTTCAATTTCTGTCACTACATCTGTTGAAACAGCTCCAATCAACACCGCCGCGCGCTGGCGGCTGTGCAAGAGGGGTGCGGGGACAGCGGGAGGCAGCCGGCCGACGGCCGAGCGCCTGGCAAAAGGTTTCCCTATAGTATCATCTGCCTAGCCTTTTCCCAACTATGTTAGGGTCGGCTTCCGGTCTAACCGGATGCAGCTGAATACCAGCATTTTACATGGAGCGACTGTCGCTCCATGTTAATACTGGTGGTGGACTGTGTTACTGGATAATTCGATACCCCTTGGTAAGACTGGTTGTCAGAGTTTCAGGCTTCTGACTACCCGTAACGACTGCCAAAGTTCCACGAATGACAGCCGGGACCAATGGCTTAACCAATGGCTTAGGGGACTTGGTGTGTAAAGATGGTCACCCATTCACAGACCAACCGCGGCTAGCGCAGCTTAACCTGATCGATCAACCTGTGCGGCTGTCATTATTTAGCCACGGACCCCTCGATAAAATTGTGTATGGAGGTAGCTGACACCCTTGATTAACATAATATATAGGCTACTTTTTATCCCGATATTCCCACGGGATCGACACTTACTCGTACGCGTGTGAAACCGCGGGGCGCAGCTAGTGTGTCATAAACAGAATACCGTCTTCATATAAATTGCTTTTAACGTTCAATTTCCTATGATAAAAAAACGTACGAGTATACGGATACTACACCATCTATTCAAATTCTAGTTTTGTGTTTCATGGAAATATTTTATTCATTGTAGCGATGCCAAAACCCAGTCAGTTCCGGCCAACCTTTTAAAAAAAGCTTCTGACGCACTGATTTATAACAAGCTGATTCTTTCAGTATTATTTCAAAAGTTTTGGCACAGTACACTAGAAAATATGTGTGTGCATTTAAAACGATGCACGAGTGAACGCCTCTTCCGTTCATATTTTAAAAATTAAAACATACTGCTGACATTAATCTTTTTGTGATTTCAATTATTTAAGCAATTTTAAACTTAAAATGAAGATTGTTTGGTATTAATATTTATAATATTTAAATAACCCGTTTTCAACTAAAAATAAAACGGAATTAACTAGAATCCCAGCGGCGTAGTTCTCGTAGCGATATTGCTCGTAGCAGGTGTCTACGAAAGGCTACGGCGTAGAACCCTTTGCATATTCAGCTATCTTTAATTTGCAGGTATTGAGCTGAAATCTAGTTTATTAAATGGTTATTACATTGAAGTAAGGAAGCTAATATTTAGAAGTAAATAGATGAAAATCTTTAACCTTTTACGTCCAGGAACAATAGGTTTATGAACGTAATTGGTGTGTAACCAAAAATAATAACCAATTAAATTACTTTCTCAAGCATGTTCTTATTCCTTTTACTCGAAAATTTGTTTTAGGTACCTTGCGTTAGGTATTTTTTTATTTTTTTACTATCCTACGCTGTCTCACTCCTGGGCAAAGGCTTCTCACCACTCCTTCCATCTTTCGCGAGCCCGCTCGTCCCCTTTCCAGTTTTGATGGAACCTATCCAACTCTTCCCGCCATCTCCTACATGGTCTACCGCTGTTCAGGGCACTAGTTCTGTGCTGTTTGGGCTCACAGTAATTAGTATATTTTATTTAATCTACACTGTCCCACTGCTGAGCAAAGGTCTAGACCAAATTTTTCAGTTTTCTTTGTGCTGTGCATTCTCCGACCAATCGGTTAGGAGTGAGGCTACATTGTCACGCCAGTGTTTCTTAGGCCTACCTCGGTGATGACGCCCGTCTTCAGGCACCCACTGTGTGACGATCCTGGCCCATCTGTCTTGATGCATCTTACAGGTGTGACCCGCAATGAAACGAGACTTTAGGATTCTGAAATGAAATTATCTAAACTAATATTATAAAGAAAAAATATTTGATTTATTGTGTTTGTTTGTTACGCTTTCACGCTAAAACGGCTGAACGGATTTAGATGAAATTTAATAAATGGGTAGACCATGTCCTGAATTAGGACATAGAATACTTTTTATTCCAATATTCCTACACGATCAAGATATAAGCGGGTGAAACCGCGGGGCACAGCTAGTTTCAAATAAAACTACAAAAGTAATTATAAATTGTTCGTTTAATGATATTCCTTAGTCCTTATTTATTTACATTATTCCGCGGCAGGTGCCTATCATTAAAACAATACCTACCTAAGTACATGTTAGCGATTACGACTAATTTACCAGCAATATGTACATAACATTCTTCCTAGAACTAAATAACGCTTATATTAACATAATTTAGCAATTTCCCAAATTTTAAAAACAAAAAGAAATGGCTAACATAAATCCGACACATTGAGCTTTAGAAAGAGAAACAGGTATGAGTGACAGAGACAACGCTCTACTAAGCGAAACTTTTTTCTAAAACTCAAAGTGCCTTTTTTATGGCCGGGTACTGTACAGTTTACATAACATAACATAATGGACCTATAATGTTCCCACTGCTGACACAAAAATCCTCTCTTTTTGAAAGGGAGTGGTCCATAATCCACCACGCGGGCCTAATTCATGTTGGTAGATGTCACATGCCGTCGAACTTTTGTTTCTAGGACATACCGGTTTCCTCACGATGTTTTCCTTCACCGTTTTGAGAGCAGTGGTGATGAAATAAATTACACAAAGTAACACGCCCGAATTCGAACCCAAGACCGTAACTCGTAAATCGGGGCCGTTAGCACAGGGCCACCAGTGCTCTCACATAGGACAGTATATTCCAATATTATGAGACACGAAATTGTAATAAATATTTATATGCATAAAGGGTCCCTTTTTGACCGCTGATATTGACCCAAATTATAATTTCGGCTAGCACCCATCGGGACTTCGTTACCATAGATTTTGTTATCTGATTTTATTTCAAATAGTATTACATACAACCCGTGAAAGTTTAATCACACTAATATTATAAAGGCGAAAGTTTGTGAGTGTGTGTGTTTATATGTTTGTTACTTCTTCACGCCTAAACCACTGAACCGATTTAGATGAAATTTGGTATAGAGATAGTTTGAGTCCCGGAAAAGGACATAGGATAGTTTTTATCCCGATATTCCCACGGGATCGACATTTACGCGGGTGAAACCGCAGGGCGCAGCTAGTATTATAATAAGCATGTTAAGTTAAAAAACCTTGTATTTCTGGCAATGCCGTTGACAAAATATTATTTTAAAATGTGCTGTTTACAGTAATTATTAATGTTAATAAAAATACATTTATAAATAATTTTGAGTTAATTTTTAAGTTTGAGTTTTAATTTTGGTGAAATGTACCAGAATTAACTCAAACTGAATAATAATTATACCAATCACCCCTACTATTATTGAGTACACCTCCGCGTAACCCTTCGGGGATTAAAGGCTTGATGTTGTTTTATTTGTGTGTTTAAGTTAATTCTGACTAGTTTTATATGTTGACTAGAATTACGCAAGTAAATTATGGTAAGCGTCTCGCTTCAGAGCTCATAAGTTAAGCAAACAGAGTGCGACATAAACTCAGTATTTATGTAGTAAGTTTATACTTACATTCACACAAAGATGACTTAAGCGATACTTAAGACATGTCTTGGTCTATTTAGCATTCTTTTATGCCTTTCACGAGTAGTATATACAGAGTCAAGACGGTCTTCTAGACAGTGTTTCGTTCTAAGGAAACGATTGTAAGCATACTAGCAACAAAATATCCACAATAAAAGTAAAAAAACCGTTATTATACAAGACAAAAAGTAACAGCTCAATATTTGACGAACTGAGACGATATGTTTAGTTGCCAATGATCACACTGCTAATTTATCTTGAGTCCAATAAACGGTCAAAAACAAATTCTTACTTTAAATGCACAAACCCGCACTGGGCCCGCGCGGTAGGATTATTAGCCCACTCCCTCCTGAAGAGAGGAGGCCTGTGTCCCAGCAGTGGGAACATTATGGGCTGATTATGATGATGATGAAACGGTCAATAGAAGATTCTTATTTCAAATGTATAGGCATCACACAAGTACTTAAATAAATAAACAAATGAAACTAGAAATAACAGAACTCCGCACTAAGAATTTAAATGGTTTAAAAACAAATGCAGGGACACTGGCCTATTTCGCAAACTGTACGAAACTTCGTTCACTTACTAATTGTTATATACCACTACTATATACAATTTATTTATACATTTATTTGATATGCTTTAGTATGATTATTATAATTCAGTAATACGTGGAAGATGTCGGTAAACCATTAAAATTATGTTAGGCCTTCTATTTTATAACACGCTCGACTCGTTTCTACATAATTACATACAAATTTCATCAGTCTGCCATCCTTAAATAAATGTGAAGTCCTTTCGGTACCGTTTAAGTAAGTTAATTAGGTAAGGTAAATAAAAAATTTCAAATGAGTAAGGTTGAAACGTATCAAACGCTGGCAACGCTAACGGTACGCTAAATTCATGCGTCACTTAACAAAAAATTACTTTTCCGTGATCGCATGCCGCTGTACTAACATACTTATAAGCTTACTTATAGCATGACTGTGATCACGGGAAGGTAATTTATTGTTACATCCTTTTCAGTAGTCTGGTTTTAGTTTTTAAACTTATTATTTATTAATTTATTTTGGGGCTTATTTCAGTAATATTTATATTTTTGAAATGTGCTAATTAAGAACTTTCATTTGATACCCAACAAGGCACCATCCCAAAATATTTATTTTTAAATTCATTACTTTAGGTCCTCTATAGTGCGCCATATTGAATTTAGTGTGACGTCACATAGCCTATAACCAGCGGACGGTTAAGACGCTTCTAACGAAACCTCATTTGTCAAATTATTATAAGTACTGAAATTATAAGGGAACAGATGAACGAACATACATACCGGTTAAAATCATATACGTAGTCGGGTAAAAAAGCGGTGACCGCTCATAACGGCCGCAAAGACGGCTGTCATGAAAATTATGACAGCGGCAAAGATTTAAACCGCTAAATACGTCCTATCGCGTAAAAGTATCGTAGCGTTTCCGTTTCGTTTTGACACTTCTGACACACAATGACGCGGTATCTTGGCTTGATTGACATGGAAACGCTATATAATAATGTGATCACTCTTCTCAGTGTGGACACTTTTTCTATACACCGTTTTGACTAAGTACGGTGAGGGCAAATCTGGTGATTTAAATCTTTGGGCAGCGGGGTTTGTCTTTACGGTATCAAAAACGCTCTTTAGGGAAACACACCAACTTACTTTTATATATAAGGTTTCTGTGACGTCATTCACTGGTAAATTACGGACGCAATGTGGGCGGTCATCGCTCTTCTAAAAACCAGTAGCTTTATCTATGCGTTGTTGTAGTAATGCAATTAATAGTTGCGTCGCAATTTTCTCGCTGATGCGTCGCAGCGCACTGTTGAGCGTTACCCTTTTTACTGTACTGGCGAGAGCAAAGACAGTGTAATAAATTGATATTAAACAAAAGTCAACTGGAAAGTACTTAACTAAATAATGTCTATGGCACAAAAATCACAATTTATTTGTGTAAAAGCAAAGTTAAGAACAGAAAACATTAATAAAAAACTTTCCCCGTCAGTTCTTGTGTTCAAAACACCGTTAAATTCATACTAATTTATTGTATTTGTACATTATGCTAACCACAAGCCTACCCGAAAATGTACTTGCGAAAATAGTAATAAACCATCCCTGTTGTTAGAGTTACTGTTATTAGTAACTTTATGAAATAACAAAACTTTTTGGGTATCGAGACGAAAGGTATACACAAGGTCAAATTAAATTAGGTAGCGAAACTCTACAGACGTGATGGGTATTGATATCTAAACATGATAAAACAATAAAAAATTATTTGGTGATACATATTTTTAGGGTTAACGACCTTAGGGCACGCCACGATAGTGGCGGTAAGACCCCTCTTTGAGGAGTGGCTAGAGAGGCGTCACGGCGTCCTCACCTATCGCCTGACGCAGGTCCTCACCGGACACGGATGTTTTGGGAGGTTCCTGCACATCATCAGGCGGGAGGAGACGCCCGGGTGTCACCACTGCGAGGATCGCCCAGAGGACACGGTGGAGCATACGGTGGAGGTCTGCCCCGCATGGGCGGAGCACCGCCGTGCCCTCGTAGAGGCGATCGACAGCGGCGGCGACCTCTCGCGTCCGGCCCTGGTTCAAGCCATGGTCCGGGGCGAAAGGGAGTGGGAGGCGGTCACCTCCTTCTGCGAAGCAGTCATGCTAGCGAAGGAGGTGGCGGAATGGCTGAGGGAGAGAGTCTCACACCCTAGCCGCCGCGGGAGACGCTCCGGGCGTCGGGAGCCGCGTGACGACTCCCGGCCACCGTAGGCGCGGGCCTGCGGACGGAGAGTAATGGGTAGCTCACCGTCCGATCAGGACCAGGCCCGTGCCGGACGGCGCGTACGTGTTCCACGCGCGCCTCAAAGAGATGTCAGCATAAAGGAAGGGGCCTGCCAGGGCCGAAGCCTGCCGGGGGTGCGGGATTGTCCGAAAGGGTTACCGCTACCCCGGAACATAAAGGGCTAAGGAAGGAACACGGATGGGTTTTAGTCAGTAAGAGTCTGACACTCCCTTCGCTCCACCCAGAGCGGGAGGGGTCATTTGATGATTTCCCATCCATAAAAAAAAAAAAAAAAAAAAGGGTTAACGACCTTTTGTAGTGTAGTTATTTGAAATATCAGTTTTAAAATTCAGGTTTTCGTGATGGGTATCGATACTTATACACGTTAAAACAAAAATAACGGATTTTCTCAACTCATAACTTCGAGTACAATACCAGCGGACGCCGCTCAGGCTCAAAAAAAAATCGATTACTTTGTTTTTTGCTTTATTATGTTTAACTTTAGATACCGAAACCCATCACGTGTGTCGATTTTTGCTAGCTAATTTTTGACCCTGTATAGTCCACTATTCTATACAAATACTTTCAGTTTATTTAGGTAACAAAAATAAAATAAAAAAACAAGAGAACAACGTATTTTTGTTCGAAACCCAAGACTCAGGTTAGGTAATTAGTCATTCTTGGGTAGGCTTTTCATACTTAAATATACTTATAATTCCATCACAATAATTTCGAAACACTAATAACCTGGTGACTATTTACACTTGTAACGTATTTACAAATCCTTACAATATAACTTATTTAAATTAATGTCTTCGGAATATTTTCATAGTTTTCAGCTAGATTACTTTATAATACATAGCCATCATTTTTGACAGTTAAAATGTTCAGAAGGCCAATTCTCGTGATTTAAAACGTTCAAAATCTAATCGCAGTCTCATTTCAGCTACAAACAAATGTCAAAAACGACATGGAAATTCGAGGTTATTTTGACAAATTGAGACAGTCCAGAGGGGCAATTCTCGTAATTTTAAGAATGTTCACACTCTGATCTGTCAAAAACACCTCTAATTTACCTCATTTTTGACAAGTGTTTGTCGCCGAGATAAGACTGCGACTAGATTTTGAACGTTTTAAATTATGAGAATTGGCCTCCAGGTTATTTGGAAACTTCTGTATGACGTTATATTCCATTTAAATCGTTTCACATACCACTAAACTGTATTAGAAGAATAAATAAGTCACAACCTAACAAAAAAAAATCACTAGTGGTAACTAATTGGAAGAGAAATTATACATAGATTGATAATACTAGGTATTTACACACAAATTTCTGACTACATTTACACAATTCAGTGGCATGCACAGCGATTGTATTGCTTAGCGATACGCATTTCAAAATCCAAGCAAAACTATGTAACTAACAGCATAATGTAGCCAACGCATTCCTATCGTACTAAATTGACACTGATTCTCCGTGTAAACAAGATAACTTATCATCTTGCACCCTGTGTTACAATTTTAAAATTCCTGCTAATTAGAACGAACGCATTAAAACTACAAAAAATAATATATTTTAGATATGGCAGCACTGAGATCAGCGCAAGAGTGGGGAGTGAGGCTTGATAGCGGCTTGTCGCTGCGGATTCCGCAGTCGGTAGCCAGTTGTTGTCCAGGACAGACTGCTCGATCACATTCTGCATTGTGTCTATAAAACAAACATAGTTTTTGATGTGATGTACACTTTCTTTATCAAAACGAAATGTAAATATTTTATATTATTATTTAAGTTTCATTAATAAATAATGTACGATATAAATCAACATTATTCTTCTCAACAAACAACTCAAAAATAATAACGTCGTATTCAATTTCAAGAAAATATATTATGAACGACATGTATAAGAAGACGATGCCATTCGATGGATTCGTTACGTCTTCCATTGACTTGGAAATCATTGAGCCCTTTGAGAGTGTTATTGCTAATTACCATATGTTGTGACATCTGGTGTGTAGAACTTTTGCTCAGCTGGTTGGAGTGGCACGACAAACCCTGGGAATTATTCTTATATTAGTTTAGGTGAATCAACTACAGTCAATGTTCGACGGATTAATTAAGCCAGCATTTCCATTAGTTGCCCTAATATAGTATTTTTCTGTCGACAAACTACCGTTGCCAATAAAAGGCCTTTCTGTATCCTTGGTTTGGAAGTATTATGTTATTGTAAGAAAGAAAGCTTTTCATATTGGTAGTTTTCCCATTTCAATTCAGTTACTGACAACATAGGAAACACTATAGCGGAGCAAGTGATTATACTGTTCTTTTTGAGGCTTAAAATTCCTGGCTGCTCGGAAAAATCGCCGATAGCCGAAGTGGGCTTACAAGGCGAACAAAAAAAAAGTTTTGCTGCGTCGCCTTTTAGGTACATGCAGCGCTCGTTTTTTTTCTTATCGAACTCATAAATTACTGAATGGATTATGACAAATGAATTTTTTCCACGATTCATCGCGATGACGTCAGCGAGATTATGAAAAATCGTCAATTTGAATGTGGTGACAGAAATAAATGCATACCGGAGTGAAATTATTATAATTTCTCTTTCTTCGTGACGTTTCTGAGATTGGCATTCTCTTTGGGAATGATATTTCATTTGCAAGCTAAAAATAATATTCGAATGTTTTTGTAAAAGATACTGGTGTGATAATTGAAATAAAACAATTATGAATGGTAGTCTGATAATTGAATTGCTGAATGACTGGTCGAAACCTTTTTTGTATTAAATTACTTGTTGTAATTACGGAGAGTGGGGGAAATATTGTGAAGAAAGTTTTGAGTATGAATGTGGATGGCGCTTCGGCCGTCAAGAAAACCGGGGTTTCGTAACTGGTCGCCATGAAGGCTTTTTTATACTTCTACGTAACTGGTTTCCATGAAGGATTTATTTATATTACCAGTTATATAGTAGTATAAATAAAGCCTTCATGAAAACCAGTTAAGAAACCCCGGTTTCCTTGACGGCCGAAGCGGCGGATGGCTATAAGAGTAGGGAAAGGCCAAAGAAATGATGGATGGACTTTGTGAGAGATGATATTATGGTTAGAGAAGTTGTGACTATTGAGATGACAACAAATGGAGAAGTACGGAAGAAGAAGACATTGCGCTGACCCGAAACAAACTGGAATAAAGGCAAAAGGATGTCAATGATGATGCTCGATGAAGTTATTTATGCTCAGAAACTTACGTGGTGGCGGCTCCGTTGTTGTCGGGGCCGGTGTAGTTGTCGTTGTCGTTGTTGTTGTAGTCGTTGTAGTTGTTGTAGTCGTTGTAGTAGTTATTTTTATTTCTGTTTAATAAAAATGGTAGTTATAGTTAAGATGTTTTGGTCGAAGCAGTCAACGCTAGAAATTTGCTGTGCTATCTGTTGGTAAATGTAAATGTGAAGCTATTTTATTTCCGCCAAAATTAAAAAAAAAATATATTAATACTATGTCGTAGAGATGGTCGACAGGAGCGATTTTGCTGTGCTGTCTAGTGGACTGCCTCGTTGAACTAGTGGACGCAAGTGCTACTACTGAGCATGAGATCCTGGGTTCAATATCCAGGTCGGGCAAAGTGTTATTGGGTTTTTCAATCAGGAATTTCTCAGTAGCAGCCCGGAGTCTGGATTTGTGGTCAGTTCATGTTATCTAATAGACAATGGTTAATGAGAAGTATGTTCAATTCAATTTTCGCATTAAACCTTGTTTGTGGGCATCGTGTACCTATGTTACTGCATCGTCAGTCACAACGGGTATAAGTGTGCGAAAAAGAACTTCTTTTATTTTCTAATCTACGCGAACAGTCTTTGCCAGTTTGCATCGTGCACGGTAAACTTTTACCAATACAATTCCGTTTAAAAAAGTTAACCGCACGGTAAAGTCCTGCGGTCGACGGTTTAACGTTTCATTGACTGCTGTTAGCTTAACTGACGTTAGTAGGTGAGTATATTTTTTTAAATATTTAAATGCTTGGCTAAAATGTTCCGGTAGCGTCGTGAGATTCTATCCACAATATCATCCATACAATTGTCTTGCAAGTCTTAGCATGAGATGAGATTTGCAAGACCTGTAAGGATGATATTTTGAACGTAAGTACAGACGCCAGCACATCAACCTACTACAATCTGTCAAATTTCTTTAATAGATTTTCAACTTTATCACTTATGCGTAAGGTTCAAAGTTGATTGGGAAAATCTGACAGTGTCGGGTAGGTTGATGTGCTCGCGTCTGTACCAATTAACTGGAAAGGCCTATTTCAGTCTCCAGACAAGTCCTATCAACTCAGCCTATCGCAGTCCACTGTTGGACATAGACCTCTACCATGCTGCGCTACACCCTGTCCTCCGCCTTCCGCATCCAGTCTCTCCCAGCCACCTTATTAAGGTCGTCGGTCCATCTAGCTGGAGGCCGTCCCACACTACTTTTGCCGATACGCGGATAAGTCCTATATCCAGGCAAAATAGAAAAAGGAACTGATTTTTATGGAAAAAAAAGTAATTAACCGCTACTTGTCCCGAGTTACTGATCCAGGCCATTACTTTTCTTGGTTTACATATCCACAGACCAAAAACAACTAAATGGCCTACATAGTTACTACACATTTTTGCGTTCCATTAGCTTAGTTTAATTTTTTCTTTTCCCGGATTTATTCTAGCCGATGTGATCAATATTCCCCATCCATTTCCCTAAGGCTTCGAGCGATGCAACTTGCGACGCGACTTGCGTCAAGCGACAAATGGGGTCTAATCTCTAAGCACTAAATCCCCAGTTTCTGCCGAAGTTGTGGTCGTATCCTATTCCATATCACCTACGGACATAAGTACTAAAGTCCCCGTCACGAGAAGCTATTGTTAATAAAGCATTTCTACCAAGTTACGTAGCGAAAATTCAATCAAGAGCAAATAATCTCAAATTCAATCAATTCAAAGTAACATACGTATATTACGAAACTAACGAGCAATTTCACTTTGTCGGGTTATATTTTAGCGATATAAAGCGCTGTCGTCTAATGTTTTGTGGTACTGGAACGCGTCTGACTCATGGAACGTAAACATTTCAAATCAAATCATTACAAAACCGTTTTTTTTAATTTGATCCAAACGTTGCGAACCCCTGAATGTGTGTTTACAAAATTTATAGCTTCTCGTGATGGGGACTATACATAAAACAACTTCTTTCATTTGTTTTCTCCGCAGTCGTTGTTGCCAGACGCGTGTCGCTTGAGCGTGTGGCTCGTGGCCACGGGGTGAGTAATAAAAAACGACTTACCATAAAGTCGTAAAGTGCCCTCGGCTTTTCCCAAAGTGTTGGTAGCGACGCAGGTATAAGTACCAACATCTTCGGGGTCGAACTGCGATACAACGAGTATCGTTCGCAGTTGGTATGAGGAGAGGCGTTCTTCCGATATCTCGTGTTTGCCACTGCAACCAAAGTTATTAGTTAGAAAGAAATTTTTGGAATATTAATCAGAAAATACCGCTCGGTTGTCCTGAATACGGCACACATTGTTCGGAGATTCTATTCTTTATAGTCGAAATTCTGTCTTGAAATCTGTTCCTGATATCGTTGGTTGGTCTTTTTATTTTTATATTTATTTATTTATTCTTCAGAAAGCTTACGTGTAGGTAAATAATATACAATTAGCGCAGTTACAGTTGCTATTTACAAGTTCCCACAAACTAAACATTATATAAAATACGAACTGCCATCCTTATTTTATTTAAATTTTTTTTTCCTCTGTTCTGTAAGGAAGAATTCAACTATGTATATTTATTTTGTGAAATTAATCCGATTTCAATTATTTTTTCATTTTTTTAGAAGAGTGTACTGTAATGGCTTTCAAAGAATCTGTTAGACCACGAAATTTTTCTACGCAAGGTCTAGAATCATGTGCTGGATTCATGGTTACAGTTTGCGAGTCGATATCTCTACCACTCTGCACGAACAAAAATGAAATGCTGTTCATTGGCAGCGCATCACTTGAGAACGGCTGGACCGATTTGGCTATTTATTGTTTAAAAATCATAAAGAAATGGAACAGATTCCCAGAATACCTTTTTCCTATGAGGTTTTTGTATGAATTATTGAAAGAACAAGGCATCGTCTGTCGAGTCAGCCAGTTAAAATAATGACTACACAACAATAAGAAAACACTTCAGCTATAAGGTTAACGGATAGATAGTCTGCAGACTTCGAGAATTAACGACGTCGTAAAAGTAAGACCGACTCGGTGATTATTACACAAAATAATGAACTAATTTGTCTAATTACTTTACGTTAGATGTCTTAACTAATTTAATAAGGATCTCGCGAATGTTGAGAAAGATAAAGATAATAATTATTTTGATTTAATTCTCGATTCGTTTATTTAATTAGTTTTTATACTAGACTGAAAGTTACAGATTCCATGGTACCTTAATTGTAATTTCAGAGAGGAAAATAGAAGATCAGCATTAAAATAGTACCCAACTAACTGATAGTATGGATTGCCTTAGCTACTGATGACATGACATGAAGACATAACATAATCTGAAGACACTCATAGTCGTATCTATAATTATTAGGACGCAGAGATAACTTATCCAATCAAGCAACTATAAACTTAGCCTATCGCAGTCCACTGCTAGACATAGGGGTCTCCCAGGCTGCGCCACAAAACACGGTCAATTATTTAAGGGGAAACAACTTGTCCTCTAAAAACTTACTGAACTTCTAATGATGAACACTTTTTTAAATTAATGAACCTCTGAAAAGAAAATTGCGCTTCTAATGTTACACACTATTTTAAATAATGGAGCAAGTCTCTTTTTAACTTTCTTGCCTTTTCTTATAGTAAGCTGACCCCGACCAAACGGGTTTGGTTAGGATGGAACTGTGACCAATCACGCGCGAGCCGAATTGGTAGCAGTAACTAAGCTGGGGCACCTCTACCAAATAAGTTAGGTTAAGCTAGAAATGTGACGCAGCAGCACTCGGCGAGCTACATCCAAGTTGGTCATAGTTACCTGGCCATTTAGTATTTTTTAGGACCCCAAAATAGAATTTATTTAAGGCTCACAAAAAGAGGCGCAATCATAAGATTAAATACATGCGAATTAAATGCATACTTATTTAAAAACGAAGCATTGTGATACAAAATGGCGAGCAAACTTGTTTTAAAAATAAGTATATAAGTAGTCTTCGTATGTGTGTATATGTGCAATAAATGGGCAATAGAAAATAATTATCGTAATACACAATGATGAGTAATAAAAGACAAAACTATTGGAAATTTTACGGCATTTCAGACCAAAGCCAGGAACAGATGTGCGAAGGGGGCACAAGATAATGGCAGAATGTTCGAGAAGTTAGTCGGCATTCGTTAATAATTACTTTTAACGGGAGTTTTACTGGTACGAATGATTTTGGAAAATATTGGCTCTTTTAGGTGTTAAACCTTATTTTATTTTTTATTGGAGTGGGAAAAGGAATTTCTTGCGATTTTTTTTACATAATAGACGAATAGGCACACGTGCCTTCCGAACCGAACAGCATTGAACCAGTCCGCGGCATATCCAGTTCAATTTTATATATATTTTCTAAGTTTATCTTGGACATCACTGACTTAAGGTAAAGGAAAACATCATGAGGAGACCTGGAATTATAGTAACTATTAGTCTGAAATCGCTAATCCAACTTGAGCTAGGGCGGTGATCAATACCTGGCCTTATTTGCGTGAAGAGGTCTTTGCCTTGCAGTTGGACAATTACAGGCTGGTATACAATGGTAACAGAGCAGTGATGGCCCAGTGGTAACGGCCGCGACTCACAAGTAGGTCGTAGGTTCGAACCCAGTCAAGTCCTTTATCTACTTTGTGTAAATAATTTCATCACCACTGCTCTCAAAACGAAAAAGGAATCATCGTGAGGAAACCTGCATGTCCTAGAACCAAAAAATTCGAAGACATGCGATATCTTTCAAACCGCACTGTGCCCGCGTGGTAGATCACGGCCTACTCCCTCTCACAGAGAGCAGGCCTGTGTCCCAGCAGTGGAAACATTACCTATAGGCTGATGATGGTATACAGCGGCATACCCAAAAGATGAGCGTTATCATTATTTTGGGCTTTGATCTACTTCAATACTAATCTTTCATAATCATTAACACAATGAAAGTACCTAGCGGGTGATTCAATCAGAGGTAGGTATTTTTTCAAAACTAAATTCCGGGAGTGCCGACAGAAGTGAAAACTTGAACAAATACGTGTCTATTTTTGAAGTGAAACTTCTTTAGGCGCGCTTGACTTGGGGAGTAAACTGGCGAATGCGTTACGAAAACGTGTGATCGGGCGAGTAGGGAAGGTACGTAAAAAATAGCTGGAAATACCTGGTGTAAAAACCCGGTCCCGGTCGCATGAAAAGGCGACCGGGTTTTTACACCAGGTATTTGCTTCCAAGTACGCACACCAGGTACCGACTCAAAATACTTGCAAGACTATTAAGTATCTTATACGGCTACTCGCTCAAATACGTAGGTACTCAACCGCGTTAGTTTTCGCAAATGCGATCATGCTCCTTATCAGTAAGAGTCTACGGAACAATTTCGTATGCAAGTAATTTTTACCGACTTCTCAAAAAGGAGGAGGTACTATGTTCGGCTGTTTGTATGTTTTTGAAGGGAAACTTCTTTACGCGCGCTTGACTTGGGGAGTAAACTGGCGAACGCGTTACGAAAAGTGTGATCGGGTGAGGTGAACGGGAGTTGAGTGGGGGATATAAGCAAGACAAAGCAGTGCGCGCGCACATTTTCTTTCTCTCTTCCTCTCATAGCCAAATACGTTTAAAGTTTTTTATTTTTATTTTGCTTGTATCTCGAAAATGGTGCGTCCTATCGCAAAAATAATGAAAATTTTGACCCCCTTTATAAAACACATAAACTCCTAAAACTCAACATGTAGGTAATCATTTTTCATATTTTCCATACAAAAACTGAAAAATTCCTTAAAAAACACGCCCAGGCCGCCCCGTCCGCGCCTGCGGCTCTAAAAAACAATACACGGGGTTAGGGCAAATAACTACAGACGCCAGCACATCAACCTACTACAATCTGTCAGATTTCTTTAATAGATTTTCAACTTTATTACTAAAGAATAAGGTTCAAAGTTGATTGGGAAAATTTGACAGTTTCGAGTAGGTTGACGTGCTGGCGTCTGTACCACGTGTCGACGATTCGCGATTGTCAAATTAGATTTTTGTTGTGTCAAAATTATTTACGTGAAACTTCTTTACGCACACTTGACTTGGAGAGTAAGCTGGCGAACGCGTGACGTAAGCGTTACGAAAAGTGTGATCGGGCAAGTAGGGAAGGTACGTATTTACTCGACCAGGTTTTTGCTTCCAAGTACGCACACCAGGTACCGACTCAAAATACTTGCAAAACCATAAAGTACCTTATACGGCTACTCGCTCAAATACGTAGGTACTCAACCGCGTTAGTTTTCGCAAATGCGATCGTGCTCCTTATCTGTAAGAGTCTACGGAACAATTTCGTATGCAAGTATTTTTTACTTAAATGGTTTGCAAGTATTTATTTGTAAACGCGATTTTGCTCCTTATTTATAGGAAGCCATTGATCAATTTCCTATGCAAGTAGTTTTACTTCCAACGGGGCTTTTGAATACGCGATTGTACTTCTTATCTGTATGAAGTTATGGATCAATTTTCTATGCAGATAGAAAATACTTGAAAGTATCTCGCTCCGTCGTGCCTCGACGCTCGAGTACGTAGGTACTCAAATAGTTCAATAACCGCGTTTGTTTTCGCAAATGCGATCATGCTCCTTATCAGTAAGAGCACAGAATACTTAATAGTACTACGTACAGAAAGGACACTCCCTTCCTCGCCCTCATATCAGATACCGCACCTCACCCCGCACTTCGAGGTATTCGTCGCCGACTCTTTAGCAAGGGCGCTCGCGAACCGCAGCGCTGTATTGCTAACACGAAAAGTTTTATTTGAGTTTTAATCACGATGGTTGGATATTGTGATGCTTTTCCGAATTCGTATTTACATTATTTACAAACAAGTCATTTAAACTAAACTATTTTAGTGTTTTTATTTCATTACGAACCCGACTATATAAATAAACAATTGAACTACATGGTCACTTCATAATAATGCACACGTTCGGGCAGCGCCGCCGCCGTCGTCGTTCGGTTCCCCGACACAAATTGCTTACCGCGCCATTTTTTTTACGCTACTAGATATCACGCACACATTTGCACGTATACAAACGTCATTTGTTTATGTAGTAGTACTAGGTAATTATTTTGCGAGCGTTGCGACACTCCATACAACTCCGTAAGAGTCTACGGAACAATTTCGTATGCAAGTATTTTTACTTTAATGGTTTGTAAAAGTATTTATTTGTAAACGCGATTGTGCTCCTTATTTATAGGAATTCACGGGTCAATTTCCTATGCAAGTACTTTTTACTTCCAACAGGGCTTTTGTTTGATTACGCGATTGTACTTCTTATTTGTATGAAGTTATGGATCAATTTTCGATGCAGATAGAAAATACTTGAAAGTATCTCGAGCCCTGGTTTTAGGCCCTGGTTTCTTAAGGTGGACGTACTTGGAAGCCCTGGTACTCGATTTTGCAAGTACGACCCATGTCTACGGGCTACGGGCGAGGCAAACGGGAGTTGAGTGGGGGATATAAGCAAGAGAAATCAGTGCGCGCGCACATTTTCTTTCTTTTTTCCTCTCATAGCCAAATACGTTTGAAGTTTCACTTCAGTCGTGTGGTCATAAGTACACTCGTTTTTTTTTGATTTGTCATATAAACAAAACACAAACAGAATACTTTGCCATGACCCACTGACTTATCGGAAATACATTAAAACCGATTACAGTCACGACACAGTAGACAGATACGAACAGTACGGAAACTACGTACAAACGGTCGCAACGGCACACTCACACAGACGCGCGCATCTACGGTACTCCTAAGCGATGGTCGGGGTACTCTCAGTCACGGGTGCCGTGTTGGAACGAATAATCGTGTATTTAATTTATTCCTTGCGCCACGGATCGTCCATCTTTTTAATAAAAACTGTTTGAACTCGACTTCTTCAAAACCGGAGCTTTCCTTTTTTAAACTCCCAGCTGGGGGCCTACCACCATCTTTAACAAAACAATCTTATTTCAAGAGAGTTTTGTTTCAACCTTATAATAACAATGCTCATATTCGTACCATGACCCTAACCGTTCCATATTGTTTCATTCCTGCTTAGTGCTGGGAAAGAACGAACAATTTGTCTAATAGAAAAGAAACATCGCTATATGAACTGTATAGCGCTATCTCTTTCAAACGTTTGGTCCGATTCGTTTTTACGAGTTGATCTTGAAGCCAAATATAATATTAATTTTCAAAAGAAAACATAATTTGTATGAGTAATTTCCATAAAATGCATACTATTACATATACTTAAATATGTTGCTTTGTAGTAAGTAAGGAAATCAATTGAAAAATTGATAAAATAAGCTGTGGCTAAATGTGACGTGATGTGAATCGGAACAAAATGTTTTGTAACAAAATGCTTACTTATCAGCTGTGTAGCGCGAACGAAATTCGAAACTCGGTATGGCGATATTTTTGTTTGGATAACTAAGTGATTGAACTTATTTTTGTTTTAAATGCATAAGATCTCACTAGCTAACTCAGTCGACATGATTGTTATTTAGTGAATGTATTTTGTTACAAAGAAACATTTTACTGTTAATATTTTGAGTTAGTTTGTAACAGTGAAGTGTCAGTTGTTTGTTAGTTTGTTTTTGTGCAAGTTTTAGTTATCAGTGATTTGTTATTAATATTGCAGGCGAAGAGTTCACCGTGTTTCCTGGCGTCAGCTAGACACTCTGGGAATTTTTTAAATTCCAAAAATTCGAATATTTCATACACATTAGCCATCTAGAATCAAATAAGAAATTATTACTCCCGTAGGTATTAAAATCGCCAGAAACACAATTAATTTGACAAGTTTACGTAATATATACATTTTACTTACTATAAATGATACTACAACACATCACAACACATTTTTATTACATAAATTTGCAAAGCCGTAATGAATAAGTGAGCGTCCGAGTAACTTTTATAAGATCGTTAAATTAGACGCTAGAACACTATCGCGTGCTGTCAAAAGTCACGTCGTGGTACGAATTGAATGAACTTTTAGAGGTGACGTCACCAAAACTGCTAAGAAAACGACTTTGTTTCAAGATCGTAATAAGCTTATTTTAAGGACGTCATGGTACGAAAAGACAGAGTAAGGTTATATTAATACTGTTATAAGAGATGGTGGTAGGCCCCCTGATCTTGAAAGGTAAGAATGATTTATTGTTATAATCGATATCGAATAATGGCTCGTGCGATCATGCACCGACGTGAATTTATTTGTAAATCAAAGATGGCGGCTGCTAACATTTTTTTCGTCATGGGTGTCGTAGGTAGTTAAAGAGGTTGCCAAAATTGTTAGTGAGGTCAAAATCTAAATCCAAGATGGCGGCTGTGATATTTTTCTATTTATTTGTCATGGGTGTCGTTTTCATAGTTTTCGAGGGTGCTAAAGCCGATAGTGAGATCAAAATCTAAATCCAAGATGGCGGCTGTGAAATTTTTCCATTTATTTGTCATGGGTGTCGTTTTCATAGTTTTCGAGGGTGCTAAAGCCGATAGTGAGGTCAAAATCTAAATCCAAGATGGCGGCTGTGAAATTTTTCCATTTATTTGTCATGGGTGTCGTTTTCATAGTTTTCGAGGGTGCTAAAGCCGATAGTGAGGTCAAAATCTAAATCCAAGATGACGGCTGTGAAATTTTTCCATTTATTTGTCATGGGTGTCGTTTTCATAGTTTTCGAGGGTGCTAAAGCCGATAGTGAGGTCAAAATCTAAATCCAAGATGGCGGCTGTGAAATTTTTCCATTTATTTGTCATGGGTGTCGTTTTCATAGTTTTCGGGGGTGCTAAAGCCGATAGTGAGGTCAAAATCTAAATCCAAGATGGCGGCTGTGAAATTTTTCCATTTATTTGTCATGGGTGTCGTTTTCATAGTTTTCGAGGGTGCTAAAACCGATAGTGACGTTAAAATCTAAATCTAAGATGGCGGCTGTGAAATTTTTCTATTTATTTGTCATGGGTGTCGTTTTCATAGTTTTCGAGGGTGCTAAAGCCTATAGTGAGGTCAAAATCTAAATTCAAGATGGCGGCTGTGAAATTTTTCCATTTATTTGTCATGGGGTGTCGTTTTCATAGTTTTCGAGGGTGCTAAAGGCGATAGTGAAGTCAAAATGCGCGTCGCTCGACCGATGCCTAGTTTAACCCTGCACCTTACCGTTTCAATTTGAGAATGGGTGTAATAGTAATTAAAGAAAACAATATTTAAAAAAATATATCTCTATTATTCGTAATTATAAATTATTTACTGAAAAATAGTTTCGCCTGCTACATGTAAATTTTACAGTGTTCTCTTTTGTTCTCTTTTAAAACAAGAACGAAAAATTTCATTCAATACGCTCGACGCATTTTCAAAAAGTTGGACGGTCCGTGGTCTCTGTTTTATTAGTACAACTTTTATTGCGTTTTAGTTGGTCTATAAAAAATTATTAAAAAAGTCCGCAATGGTCTGCGGATCATCACCACAATGTTTACCATGTATATTAATTTGATTGATTTCGCTTTTTGGCACATTACACATTGTTTTACTAATAACGTTCCAAGTAGCCCTACATTTGTTTTGAGCTGTATGGATAAAGTAATTATTCTGAGACTTTTTTGTCAGTTTTATAACACGTTGTAATCTACTCGCAAAATTTTTAAAATTGTTTTTTTTTATGATATTTCGATTCTTACGATACTTCCATAATAATTGCTGTTTACGCATGCAGCATTTTTTTATTCCTGTTGTCTTCCACTTTGTTTTTGTTTAATACATTTATGAAGTCGCCACATAATATTATTTTCTTTTTACTGTAGCACTACTTCCCAAGTAGTCGGTTTAAAGTATCGAAAAATGTGATTTAACATAATTACGAAGAATAAAGATATTTTTTAAAAATATTGTTTTCTTTAAAGATATAAAGATATAAATCTTTAATTACTATTACACCCATTCTCGAGTAGAAACGGTAAGGTGCAGGGCTAAACTAGGCATCGGTCGAGCGACGCGCATTTTGACTTCACTATCGGCTTTAGCACCCTCGAAAACTATGAAAAAGATATTCACGACGAAAATTTTGAATTTTTTCGCAGCCGCCATCTTGGATTTACGTTTTGACCAGAAGGAGGGAAAGATAATCAGTCAACTTCTAACCGCACACCACGTTAAAAACTTCGTTACAATAAAACACATCAATTTTACAGACATTAAGAGTGACAACCCTAACGCTCCAAAGAGTCGTAGGTATTTATTTCAACAAATAGGCCTAGTTTCCATACTGTTCATATTTATACTGTGGTCACGAGCACCAATATGTCAACACTTGGCAATTTTCAATTGCGATTTTTTCGTGAAATAACGAATGCAACGTTGAAATACGACACTTAACATAAACCTGTGGGTTCGAAAATACTATGTTCGTAATAACATAAAATTTCATTCAAAAATAAAAGAGAAAATCGCCTTTGAAAAAAGCCAAGTGTATACATACTTATAGACGTGACTGTACATCCCGAGGACAGCCGAACAAATCCGAAGCGGTGTCGGTTACGGTAACAGTGGCGCGAATTCAATGGCTTTTTCCCATCTCAAAAAATGCCCAACGCGCCTAAAGAAGTTTATACTTAAAAAAAAATGAAAATATCAATTTTATCGGGTTATCTTTATTATCATACAAAAGAACCATTCCTTACTTTTATTTTTTTTACATTATTTGTTTCAAATATTAACCGTAACAGCGGATAACGTGGTCCATTCTGAAGTTCCAGTCCATCATCACGCCATGAGAAAGGAACAAGAACAAGACAGTGCTACGTGCCAAGATAACCAGATAAAATTGATATTTATATTTTATTTTTGCTTTTAAAAAAAAGTACCTCTAAATGAATCACCCGTTATGTGTGTACTTACCCAGATAATATCATTTCCTCTCCACTCTTGAGCCAATAGTGTATGGCTTGAGGGAAGGCTTCCACGAAGCACTCCAGCCTCGCTTGTGACCCTGTTGGGACGCCAATCACCTTGGTCGCCACTAATGTTGAAGGAGGAACTGTGGACAAAGTCTTTGTTTAATATAATTTTATAAAATACAGGATGGCGGGACGTCAGCGCGCAAACTGTAACCATGAATGGAGCACATGATTCTGAACCCCTTTTGCGTTGAAATTTCTCGTCGGTTATTTTTTTTTTATTTGCTGTTCCATACATTTTGACTGCGTAGGTATTGCACTTTTCTATGAAACAGTTGAAACTTTATTCAAATGATATTTAAAAACTTAATTAACAAAAATAACAAAATTAAAACCTAACTTAACTAAAACTATACAAAAACTAAAATATAGCGTCGAAAAATTCATCCGCATCGCTGTCGACTGGTAATCTACCCAAGAGACTGGCGGCATTGCCACGTTGTATGGCAATGCTTAGCCTTTGGCCAAGGTAAAAGCCAGCCCTTGGGTCACGGGAAGTGTCAACCAGCCGTTTTGAAATTTCTGTAAAAAGACCATGAGCACTCGGACCCCACGGCCCGAGGGTTTCAACCCCAAACGGCTCGAAAATATAATTTCCGATAAGGTTATTATATTTTCGCCGCTTGAGGTTTTCCGCAGCCGCAGCAGCAGCGCCAGCACAGCATGCCGATCCAGGAAGGTGGGATGGCGCAAGAGTATCGACACAAGTTGCGTCCCACACTAAAGGCCTACCCACCTTCCAAGGAAATAGAGACATACCGTCCGGTCTCTTGCCATCGTCGCGTACCAAGCCATTAGGTTCTAATACAGCTGGAACGCCGACGGTAACAAGAGCTCGTCGGATGATGAAACAGTTGATTTTTTTTTCGATGCCCGACGATAAATTACGTCATCATCATCATTATTTTCAGCCGAAAGACGTCCACTGTTGGACATAGGCCTCCCCCAAGCACCTCCACTTCGACTGGTTTTGTGGTTCTCGCTTCCAACGAGTTCCTGCGGCCTTCACAAGGTCGTCGGTCCACCTTGATAAATTACGTAGTATTATATTATCTGTGGCTAGGGGGTCTAAAACATGTGCTGAATTTATGGTTACAGTTGACGCGTCGATGTCCTTTCCACCCTGTATATTTAACCGCATTTAAAAAGACATAAGATGCAGGAAGATGTAAAAATCTTATTGTGTTGTAGAAACATTGTACCTACTTAGTCTATACGAACTACAACCCATTTATTGGAGCTTGTTCAAATTGGCAATTTGTTTGAACTGTTTGGTTCATAGTAGATAAGGCCAGGTAAACGACGCGACTCACTAAATTGGTTACGTCGTGTACGGACCGCCATTGAAATATTAGTGCGGTGGAATTCTGGCTACTACATTGGTGATTTAAGTTTATGACACGTTACTTTTGAGTACAGTCGTGAACGATGGGCGTAATTAAATATCAGCCTATGATGATTCCACTACTGGGACATAGGCCTCCTCCCAGTGAGACCGAGTGGGTCGTAACTCGGGTTGTTAAACGTCACATTCATGTCTTCGAATTTTTGGTTCTAGGACATGCCGGTTTCCTTACGATGTTTTCCTTCAACTTATTTGGAGCAGTGGTGATGAAATGATTTACACAAAATAAAGCGCCTGACTGGGTTCGAACCTACTACCTACAAGTCACCACCGGGTCACCACTGCTCGTAATTGAATACGCTATATTAAATGGTTACATTCTAGAATTGTAAGAACAGTAACTGGTTATAAAGCACTACATTTAGCTATTTGTTCAAAGGCGCTTCCCCCATTTTCCTAGGGGGTGCTAACGCAAAACGGTTGGTAAAGGCATTAGAGCGCCAATATCGAATTTATTTTTCCTTCTGAAAAACGCTTGAAATAAACACGATCACGTACAGAGGATTTAGTTGACCTAATTGGCGGAATAATTGGGCCGATGCAGTATGAACGCAGTTAACAACTTTTTGCATCGTTAAAACTACGGAATAATGCGCTTAGCATCCAGTCTATACAGGATGCTAAATAAAATATTGATCACTGATAAGCTAACTGAACTTTAACGGACGTTTTATTTTAACGTCAGATTTAATCTGGTAAAACCTTTACTAACTTTTTAATTGCTGCACGTGTAGCAAGTCCAGTCTAAGGCTGCCTGTCCATTGATGCAGAGTGAGGCTGCGGAGCGGAGAAATGGAGAAATACTAACCAATCTAGGATAAAATCTCAATGTCATTTTCTATTGGTTAATATTTCTCCGTTTCTCCGCTCCGCAGCCCCGCTCCGCGTCAATAGACAAGCAGCCTTACAAAGCTGTACTCAACGAAGACCATTTTTTTTCTTCATCTCATCATACCGTAGAAATCTTTCTACAATCTGTCATTTTGTCTTTCGTTTCTGCCATTTCTCCGGTGGTCATGAAACGTGTGTTAATTTTCTGCATTATTTCTAAAACTGTCATGCCAAAACCATAATTGAAACTTTAGATATAGCTATGTCTGTTGAGCCGCATAGTATTTTTTTTTGCCGGGATTTAGAAAGCCGGCTTTTATCGGGGTCTTCAACATGAATGGGCATGGATCTCAATAGGAGATGTCTATATTATGTTACACTAAACATGCCATAGGTACAAACGTATAACTTACAAGTAACGCTAAGCATTATCCTCTTGCTGACTGAGGGTGGGACGTCATTGGACGCGATGCAGAGGTACGCGCCCATCTGCCGCCGTTCCACCTTCGACAAGTTCAGGCTAGGGCCCATGAACATGTCAACTGAAAATAAAAATAAACTTTATTTACCGTAACTTTAACCGAAGGATTCCTAGGGGCTCATTCTTAAAACAGGTATTATGCAAATTTTAAAGTATCCTATTTAATGATAATCTTACTGACCGAAAACACAGTCCGAACTGATGGGTCTAGATTAGAAGCTTGAAATTTTACTCAAGAGTGCCATTATAAAATGTTAATTACTTAACTCATTTATTCATTAAACCCGACTAGACGTGCGAGTGGGCCTAAGTATATTAAAGTGGTCAGATTTATCTGTATTACCTACGTATATCACATACATGTTTATTTTAACATAAAAAATACCACAATAAAATTACTGAACTGCATTCTATGTGACAAAAATAAATAGCAATAAGAGAGGCCAACAAAACACACTCGGAAATGAGACACCGACTCTGCTGACAAAGAGAAATTAAAGTAATAGCGGCGAACACAAAGAGATGCGCTTCGTTGACGCCGCAAATCGAAACCGGGGCACAGAGTACTATAGAAGGTCGGCTCCGTGCATCGAGCAAAACGCATGCACGCGTAGAACAGCTACACTGACGTACAGCGAGTGCAAGCGCACTCGGGACTGCCATTCCTTTGAAGGTCGGCTTAGAATAAACAAATGCATATTTGGACCTACTTATGCAAGACGGAACCAGTCCACACACACATGCCAAAATCGAGATAAGTATACAGAAAGCTTTCAAAATGCACCTTCTATCGACCCTGTAAAGATCAAAATGTTCTGACAAATTGTCTGATCATCATTTTGAAAGCTTTCTGTATACTTATCTCGATTTTGGCATGTGTATGGATTGGTTCCGTCTTGCACAAGTAGGCCCATTTTATACCCGCTTTACCAAATAATTTTTGTGTAAACAAGGGATTTGTGTTCCACGCGCGCCTCAAAGAGATGTCAGCACTAACTGACGGGGTCAACCAGGACCGAAGCCTGCCGGGATCGCGGGTTGTTCGAAAGAGATACCGTGGCCCCTGGCACAGGCAACTGAAGGAACACGGGTGGGTTTTAGTCAGTAAAAGTCTGACACGCCTTCTCGCTCCGCCCAGAGCGGGAGAAGTTATTTGATGATTTCCCACCCAAAAAAAAAAAAAAAAAAAAAGGATAGAGCATTCCTTTGTTTTTCTATCCATACTAAAATATCAAGTTCTAGCTTCTGCCCGCGATTTCGTTCTCGTAGAAGTAGTAAGACGTAGTAGTACTTCGTTTTTGCTTAGCGTTCTTTCTGACTTTTTTCTTTTTGCTCGGCTCCTAAGGATAGTAGCGTGATGTTTAATGCCTTTCTCAAGAATTGGGCTATCAAGGGCAAATAAATGTTTCAAATCCGACTTAGTTCCAGAGATTATCACGTTCACGGTTTACTAAGTGTAGATATCAAGAAAATAAAGCTCTTGTTCTTATTCTGGTACTATGTTCGTTTGATCTGAACCCTCCTTGAGATAGCTTCAGATCGCCACACGTACGTCGTGTGTGTGTGCGCTCGTTCTCGCTCGGTGTATGGAGCTGACCTTCTGCAGGTACTCTGTGACCGGACTATATCATTCGCGGCTCTTTGAGGAGGAAGATTATAAATTATATGTATTAATTCTGGCTTGAGCATTTTTTGATTTTATATAATCGGTGGTTTGTTGAAGAATCTCATCATTCTCCTGTCTATATCCCAATTTATATGGGGTCGACGCAACATAGCTTTTTTCTATACCTAATTCTCTATTAGTCGTCTTCGACTAATGTACGGCCGGTATGTTGGAGAGTATCCTAGAAAGTATACTACTACATATTTTTGCATTTAATCTTGTGCTGCGTTCAGGTACTAAGAAATAAGTAGCCCTCTTTGGAGACATGCAACGAGTTTTATAGTATTTTATGACACAAAGCAAATCTGCTTGCTATTATTTTACACAAGGCTGAACATACTGAGTCACCTTACGTTTTTCTGATAGTCATATTTTATGAGAATACTAGCTGCTGCCCGCGACGTCGTCTGCGTGAAGACAGTACCAAAAATACCTAAGATTAGTGTCGCTATAGCATTATAAGTAAACAACTTTTAAAATAGCATTAAAATATAAGTTTTTTTTTGCCAGCGAAGCAAGTGAAGAGAGTTATATGGGAATCCTGCAGAGTTCAGTCATAAGATGTGACTGAAGGAAATAGAGAAAATAATTCAGGAATACATTCCAGTACACAAAAGAGTAAAAATACGTACAAAGGTATCATACCTGTATGGTATGACACTTCCCTATAAACTACGTTGGTAGTTAGGCTGCCAGGTGCCAAAATGTAAAGAGAGTCAGGACAGGTGACGCGGGAGCAAGCGACGTACAGTTGCCCGTGTGAGAAGCAACTCGTCCTCAGGTCGACACCCGCTGCCCTCAGTGTCTGCCCCTGCGACTTATTGATGGTTATCGCGAAGCAAACACTCACGGGGAACTGTACGCGCTTGAACTGGAACGGGAAGTTATGAGGTATGAGGGGAATGCGTGGTATAAATACTGCCTCGCCGACGCCACAACCCGTAAGAATTTTCGCCTTAATGGTGTCTGTGGAGCGAGATGACTTCAAGGCGGGTCCCGTTACACAACTTCGGAGGAGATAGGTTCCGAAGAAGCATAATCAGGACACCGACCTTCAGCTTGATGGTATGCGCTGGAAGTCCACTTGCTGACAGGGAGTTCAGAAATTCCACGGGATAATGTGTGGCGTCATCTTGCTCGACAACAGTGGTGTTTATCGAGGTGTAGACCACTTCATTCCCCTCAATTTCCGAGAGAATGCATTCGTTAATTGCTGCAGCCTGATCATTTTTGGACGTCAAAATGGCCCGCTCACACACCCAAGAATTCTGCAGGTGCAGTATACGACCGATGTCCCCGTACACACAGCAAATGAGTTCTTCTAAGCTGGATACCACTCTACCGAGAGACTCTGGAAGCAGCACCTGTCCACCTCTCTCTTCTGGTAGAGTGCCTTCGCCAAGATTTAGAAGGACATTGGAGAATTCTTGAGCACGTGCATTGCCGCCGAGCCGAGCTCTCATATTAATGGTCAAGCGCAGCGTACGAACTCGTGACCACAACAAAGCATTCACCTCGTCAGCCCTCGATCCCCGTGTCACCACGGGAAGCGTTTGCCGGAAATCGACACTGAACAGAACTGTGACACCACCTATCAAATGTTCGTTCCTGCGGATGTTCTGCAGGGTTCTGTCCACGGCCTCAACTGCCTTCCTATTGGCCATCGTACACTCATCCCATACGATCAGAAAGCAATCCTTGAGCACGTGTCCCTTATCGCTGTTACGTGACACACCACAAACAGGCGTTTCGGCGCTCTCTAAATCGATGGGAATTTTAAACATGGCATGTGCTGTCTTGCCACCCGGAAGCAGTGTGGCAGCGATTCCCGACGACGCTACAGCAATAGCAATTTTGCCTCGCCTCCTGACTTCTGCAAGTATGTCAGTGGTAACAAATGTTTTTCCTGTTCCACCAGGAGCATCCAAGAAAAACTTTTTACCCTGGTTATGCCCAACGCTTTCAAGGACGGTGTCATAAATTTGTTTTTACACTGAAGAGAACAAAGCGACATGGTCATTTCGTATGGTGGTCATTTCGCCCGGATCGTAATTTGTCTCAGCGTTATACTCCCGATTTCCACGATCTTGATGCGGTGATGATTGGGGAGCTGGTAACCCATATTCGATCAGTGGATTGCCGCCGATAGAAATGACCACATCTTGAAGTGAACTGAGACAGGTGTTCAGCACGCGTTCATCAGTTACTTCGACTTCGTCTCCAGTAGGAACATAACTTTTTTGTAATACTTAACACCGCGTTTTTTTTTAATTGTCTTCCTCAACTCTGCTCAAGATTTTGAGGGTTTTGTTGGAACTCGAATTTATCAAAACGAACTATACGATACAACTTTTATGAAGAAAATGAACATTGCCATCTATGAATTTTAAGAATAACTAACTACTAACCTCGCCAACATGATCAAATTTAAATTAATTTCCAAAAAGTGTCAACATGTAACTTGATTTGATTTTAATGAAATCTCATAGATGGCGGGCGCTGCTTCAAAATTTTCTTTATACTACTAACATTCATTAAACTATGTTTCTCGGCCCAAATTACCTAAATGGCGTAGTTTTCATAGTGTAAAGCTAGATAATAGCATGGCTTACTGAAAAACAACATTTAAATATGCGTCGTTAGATTACACGCTGTCACAGAATGCGTAAGAAAAATAAAGATTCACAGCTCCTCCCCCGTAGGTGATAGCGTCATAATATGTAGCCTATATGTTGACCCGACCTCTTAGTAATACTCATGCAAAATTTGAAGTAAATCCATGCAGTAGTTTTTGAGTTTATCCCGGACATACATACAGACAAACAGACAAACAGACAAAAATTCTAAAAACTATATTTTTGGCTTCGGTATCGATTGTAGATCACGCCCCAAGTATTCTTTAAAAAAAATATTCAATGTACAGTTTTGACTTTCCTACGATTTTATTATATGTATAGATAGGAGGAGGACATATAGTGATCTTATTGGAAACGTTCTTCAGAAAGTTCAGGTGCGTAGAACTCGTAACCGGCGTGCGTGTATGACCAAAAATGTATGAACGTAAACGAGACAAAAGGAGTATGTAAGGGTCGTAGCAAGGGAAGGTGTGAGTTTATGTATGTATGTAAGTCATCATCTGCCTAGCCTTTTCCCCACTATGTTGGGGTTGGCTTCCAGTCTAACCGGATGCAGCCAAAGTCAAAGTCAAAGCATTTATTTCAAATAGGCACAAAAAAGGCACTTTTGAACGTCAAAAATCATCTTAAAATAGAATTGATTCTAGTCGCCCATTCCAAAAGGTAGTTTTCAGCTGAATACTAGTATTTTACATGGATTGACTGCCTATCTGACCTCCACAACACAGTTACTGGGTAATATGATACCCCTTGGTAAGACTTGTTGTCAGACTTTCCGCCATCTGACTACCCGTAAGCGCTCCTGCACACGATGCCGTCACCGCGCCGTCGCCGCGCCGCCGCCGCGCCACTACACTGTAGATACGAGTCGCGCGAAGCCCGCCACCGCGCCGCCGCGCGCCGCCGCGCCGCCACCGCGCGTGTTCCCTCTGTTTTATTCATTCCATTACGCGTTCGAACCGCGGCCGGTAATGGAATGAATGAAACAGAGGGAACGCGCGCGGTGGCGGCGCGGCGGCGGCGCGGTGGCGGGCTTCGCGCGACTCGTATCTACAGTGTAGTGGCGCGGCGGCGGCGCGGCGACGGCATCGTGTGCAGGAGCGCTAACGACTGTCAAAAATGCACGAATGACAGCCGGGACCAACGGCTTAACATGCTTTCCGAGGCACGGAGGGGTCTCGGTATGTAAAGATGGTCACCCATCCACAGACCAACCGCGGCAAGCGTAGCTTAACCTGATCGATCGACCTGTGCGACTGTTATTATTAAGCCACGGCCCCGCCCATCCCTCTTTATGTATATATGTAAGTATTTTCGTAAAAATTTAGACTTGATTTATGAGGAAAAAAATTAAAACGAGTAGTTTGAAAGGAAGTAAAACGAGTAGTTTGTAGGCACTCCTTTTGTAAAACAAGAAGAAGCTCAGGAACTTCCAGCATCATCATATAATATGAAGAAGACAAACATTAATAAAATGAAAAGTTGCTCCGCGAAAACTTTAAATCGGTCACTTTAGGAAGTTACAACTTTTGCCCACTCGTAACTTCTTTGAGAGTAAGAAGTTAAATGTTTGTAGAATATTACGTAAACAGTCGGAGCGTTGTGAGTCTACGTTATTTATTTATTTATGTATTTATTTATACGTTTAACAGTTTATTTATACACAGATAAATAGATAAGAAGAAAGGAATGGAATTTTAATAAATATTGCTAATGGTAACGTACTAAGTCTTCTTCTCTAATTTGGCACGAACTAGCTAAGTAGGATAAGACAGTTCATAGTGTTGTTAATAAAAACTAAAACCCGACTACTGAAAAGGATGAAACAAGAAAGTACCTTCCCGTGGTCGCATGCTACCATAGCTTTATGTAAGTTAGTACAGCGGCATGTTACCACGGGAAGTTATTTTCTTGTTTCATCCTTTTCAGTAGCCGGGTTTTAGTTTTTATACTTATTTTTTATTTAACAATTTTGGGGCTTATTTCATTAATATTTATATTTTTGAATTGTGCTAATTAAGCCCTTTCATTTGATACCCCACACAGCATGATTAAAATTTTTTTTTTTCCGCTAGAGGGCGTATCATTCAATTTAATGTAACGTCACATAGCCTATAACTAGCGGACGATCAAGACGCTACCAACGATACCTCATTTGTCAAATTATGACAAGTGGTTTAGATGTTATGAGGGAACAGATGAACATACATACATACCGGTCAAAATCATAACCCTCCTTTTTGCTTCGCCGTAGTCGGGTAAAAAATACCAGTGTACAAGGTAGTAGTCGGGTCGGTTGTCCAGGGTTAGCTCGTCGGTCAATTGAATATCACCACCCAAAACCTCCATAATTGGCATGAATACAAAAATAATAATTAATTCTCAATTTTTATGCACTGAATTATTTGAATTATTAACCCGATTGCCAGGAAATTATCTGATCATTACGAGTACATTATATAGAATGATGTGAGATTAAATGATTATGTAGGTATCCAAGGTTTATGTATGTTCTTGAAATATTCGTTACGTAACGAGAACAAAGGAAATATTGTTAGAATTAGGCACATAATACTTTGTTAGAATTCTTTATTCAGCGAAGAAATGGAGAGGATAATAAAACATTATAAATATTATAATCTAAACGAAACAAGTAATGGCAACGTGAAGAATATTAAAAAAATATATAGACGGAAAAATTTTGATCCACTTATATCAAGATGAAAAAAAATAATCTAAACGAATTTGTCTAATTTTCTGAACGTGCCTACTTTATGTAATGTGTCTTTAGGTGTTGACATAAAAAGGTATAAATAAAATAAAAAAAAGCCTTATACTTGTTACTAAAAAGTTACAGAACTAAAATTACAGAATAGTAAAAATAAACTAGATTAAATAAACTACAATTTCATAAATTCTATAGAGTTATTATTTATATATGCTCAGCTCTATAAAAAAGGCATAAGGATAAGTTATTTATTATATTTTTATATTAGAACAATGTAGACTCACTGTAGCTATACAGGGTGGCACGGACATTGACGCGACAAACTGTTACCATTTTAGCATAATTATATGATTCTAGACGTAGAAATTTTTCGTCGGTTACCAAGAAAAAAACAACTGTTTTATAGAAAACTGCAGTGCCTTCGCGGTCAAAATGTATGGAACGACAATTTTTTTTAAATATTTCTACGCCCCCAACGTAGAAATTTTTCGTGGTTCAGAATTATGTAATGAATCCATGGTAACAGGTTGCGCGTCCATGTCCTTAAATTGCTACCCTGTATAACAATCGAATTAACAGATAAAGTGTATACCACAGGTGCTAAAACGTATATACCTTGACGGTTATAATTTCCATTTAATCATCAAAGATAGCCGGCGTGGCTTTAAGACAAGGGTTATAAATTCTCGCCATCTCAGTACTACGAGTTGATTTATGATAATGATACTACTTAAGCTTAAGGAGTAGGTATTATGGCTCCTTGTTCTAATCAGTAAGGCCATGTATTCTAAATGCTGAAATTAATATGAAACGTCGTGATTTCAACTCAAATATTGTAGTTTTAAATTGAGATTTCGGACAGATTTGTTTTAGAATTTCTCAGGTTTTTAGAACTTCAAACCCGAGCATATATATTTTTTTGTTTTGTTTAGACTATTGTGTAGATACAAATTTGAACGTTTATAAACGAGATATCAAAACAAAACACGCATATCGCACCTCGTGTTCTGCGTAAAGCTCCTACGGTTTGTTCCAAAAGTATGTGATGAAAATGTAAACAAATATGTAGATCAGTAAACGTACAGACGCCAGCACAACAAGCTACCCGAAACTGTCAAATGTTCCCAATCAACTTTGAACCCTATGCTTTAGCGATAAAGTTGAAAATCTATTAAAGAAATTTGACAGATTGTAGTAGCTTAATGTGCTGGCATCTGTACCTGTGGATGCCAACTAGTGGTGCTACTTACAAATTAAGAGCTTTGATTTGATTATTTGTATACTAATGAACCCAAATTTGAATATTAAATAATCTCAAGATGTTTTACATTTCACAATTAAAGTTAATAATTGAAAAATCATCGTCGAAAAATTCAGGTTTATGAACCTCAATTTCCGTCTATGATGTCTTTTAATTACAATTCAAAAATGCTATTCAAACAATAATTCTTGATAAAAGTGGTGGGATATAAACCTTCTAAATAAGGATGAATGTGTTACTACTATGAATATGTTTAGTGATTGATTGCGAAAGAACTAACCTAACCAGGGTTTGTTTACACTTTTGGAACAGACAGTGCATAATGGGTATAGACCTATGTCTCAATCGTTGATTCAGGTCCTTTTCCACATTGAAAGATAGAAACGTAATTTAATTCGAATTCTTTAGTATCTATTCTACCTCGTCGAAGAAAGTTCTCAAGCTCTTGGATTAAAAAAAGAAACCATTTTAACTTTTAACTTGAACTAAGTTTTTGAAGGAACAAGCTTAATTGCTTCAATCGGGTTCCTTGTTTGGCAGTGCTGTAGTTTATCGGCTGCACCAGCCATACTTAGTCCGACGGCGTTTTTTATTGCAAACAACTCACGTTTTTGAAGTGGTTTAACAAAACCCGCAATAAATTGTCTTTAATATTTTTTTGGAATTAAAATTAGTAAATTAAGTTAATAATCGCAAAGCAAGACTGTTATGGAATTTGTTTATTTTAAATTGACAAGAGACTTCGTTATTTTTTTTCTATTTTAATTTAAAAAGTAACAATTTATTTATGTAATATATAAGCTCATCAACTCAGCCTATCGCAGTCCACTGCTGGACATAGGCCTCTCCCAGACTGCGCCACAGCATCCTGTCCTCCGCTTTCCGCATCCAGTCGACCCCAGCAACCTTCTTTAGGTCGTCTGTCCATCTATATATATAAGCTAACTCACTAATACTATTATATACACTATACTAATATTCAGCGCGCTATGGAGCGAACTATGCTCGGAGTCTCTTTGAAGGATAAAATCAAGAATGAAATTATCCGGAAAAGAACCGGAGTTACCGACGTAGCTTGCAGAGTAAGCAAACTGAAGTGGCAGTGGGCTGGCCATGTCTGTCGAAGGACCGATGGCCGGTGGAGCAGACGAGTCCTGGAGTGGAGACCGCGTACCGGCAAGCGTAGTGTGGGACGACCCCCAGCTAGATGGACGGACGACCTAAAGAAGGTGGCTGGGGTAGACTGAATGCGGAAGGCGGAGGACAGGGTGCTGTGGCGCAGTCTGGGAGAGGCCTATGTTCAGCAGTGGACTGCGATAGGCTGAGTTGATTGGTTTGACTAATATTCACATGTATACAAAAAAAGAGAGCAAATAATCATGGGCATAAACATATTTG
Source organism: Amphipoea lucens (assembly GCA_947508005.1). Classification (NCBI taxonomy): domain Eukaryota; kingdom Metazoa; phylum Arthropoda; class Insecta; order Lepidoptera; family Noctuidae; genus Amphipoea; species Amphipoea lucens. Next base: position 8,425,723 of record OX382371.1, read on the forward strand.
TAGGTACGCATTGCTGCCAACAGGAATAATTATATCGTCTAACCGTGAACAAGTTTTCGACTGACGCAAGAAAATTCGAAATTTGATGGAAATTGTAGGATAATGATCTAACGATTTTGATCCTTCAAATCTAGCAAAAAGAAAGAAATAATAATTCTTTAACGATAATCTGCATCTATTACTGCGTTGGTAAGACATAAATCTGCCCACCATCTATATTACCTTCCCAAAAGCACCCCTTTTTACGTCACTCGTAATTAGACACAGGCGTCCAAGGACCGTAATAAATCCCAGCAGAAGTAAGAGATAAAATTTTAGATGACGTTTAGCTGCAATCAGTCATCTTAAACCCCCTCCTTTGCACAAAAGGAACCCATCGTTAGGTGGAACTAACCCGGTTAAAATGAACTGCGAAAAGAAGCAAGCTATACAGCCCGTAACTTAAAAGAGGAATTAAGTGTGGAACACGTTATTATTTATTGCAGTGTAAAGTGCAATGTGTTGGGTTCTTTGTCATATGGCGGGTTGAGGATACTGGCTGGAGTATTATAATATTTTCAAGCCTTATTTAAAAAAAGATAATACTGATTGAGTTTAAACTTCTTTGTGTGAACGATTGTCTATTGTTATTTATTTACACTTCGCTTTTTAAATATCAACTGAGAGCTGATAACCAACGCCAGATAATTTTATCGAAGGAATAATTTTTGACACTTCCGTACAAAAACTGTCAGACGTCAATTTTATTCCACGAATAAAAATTATCTGTAGATTGAAAAATCAGCTCTAATATATTTTACTAATGTTTATCATCACTTTACCTATTTATTACCTAAAGTTACTTAACTTTAGCTAAACACATGAATGATGGGAACATTATAGGCTGATTATACCGTGCTTACTTAAGCACGGTATAATCAGCCTATAATGTTCCTAATGCTGGGACACAGGCCTCCTCTCTTCGAGACGAAGCGGGCTATAATCTACCACGCGGGCCCACTGCGGGTTGGTAGATCATGTCACATGTCTGCGAATTTATGGTTCTAGGACATGCCGTTTTTCATACAATGTAAGTGTAGTTAGGCAAGGCAATTTTTTTTTTTTACTATAAAATCCGAGTAATTCTTGTTAAATTACTGTGAATTTATTTTCATAACATCACACTTCACACTAACAATATAAAGGCGGGACAGGCAGGCGGGGCAGGACACACAGACAAGGAGTTTGACTTTGGCTTACCTTTCCGAAGCTCTCCAGCTTCATTTCTCAACTGTATGTTGGCTCCATCCTCTCTTCGCCAGAGGATCCTCGGAAGAGGTCTACCTTCAGCTCTGCAGGATAGGCTGACGTCTTGACCTTCTCGGGACACCAGGTCCCCGCTTGTGCCTTCGTCCACTATGTTTGGAGGTACTGTGGAGGAAAATAACCAATTAATAGATGATATATTTTATTTATTTATAAAAATTAATCAAATGTTTGGAGTGCATCATAATGATAAATCACACTAATATTATAAAGGCGAAAGTTTGTGAGTGTGTGTGTGTGTGTGTGTGTTTATATGTTTGTTACTTCTTCACGCTCAAACGGCTGGACCAATTTTGATAAAATTTTGTATAGAGGTAGCTGAGACCCTGGATTAAGATATAGCCTACTTTTTATCCCAATTATCACACTTCACACTTCACACTTATCACACTTCACACTTATATTATAAAGGCGAAAGTTTGTGAGTGTGTGTGTGTGTGTGTGTGTGTGTTTATATGTTTGTTACCTCTTCACGCCTAAACCACTAAACCGATTTAGATGAAATTTGGTATAGAGATAGTTTGAGTCCTGGAAAAGGACATAGGATAGTTTTTATCCCGATATTCCCACGGGATCGAAACTTATGCGGGTGAAACCGCGGGGCGCAGCTAGTTAAATATATGTATAGTCTCTTGACTGAAGTTCGGTCATGATGGTCAATCCCAATGACCCAAGAGATGTATTAGCACGTGAAGCCGATGGTCCTTCGCCTAATCTCTTTTTGGTCGTGTTCGATTGCCGGCCCATTCGACAATGAGAGTATAATAAATACATGGACGCGCCAGAGCTAATAATATTATACTAATTTTTCCTATTGATTGTTTAGTCGTTTGTAATTTTTATTTTTTAGTCACAGTTTTAAATATTACCTATTATGCCTGTCATTACAGTAACTTGATATGCGACTTTATAAAATTGATTAAATAAAACGTGAAAATAAATTGTTCTGTAATTATTAAATAACATCTCCAAAACATCTTCCTCCAATGTTCTTTGTAATTACCAGGCACGTTCCGCTTGTAAAACCACGAAAATTACATTGTTTTAAACAATTAATGAACAGACGCGTTCGTTAATTGTTTAAAACAATGTTATTTTTATAGCAAATTTTAATTAAATATAGGGTAGGTACAGTACAAAAAAATTGGTAGGTAGCTACTCGTACTTAGAATTTTTTTTTCAGAAAAAATATCTAAGTAGGTACCTAAGATATACACAACGGTTTGTTCTTTTAGCAAAGAGAATTAATTATTAACGCGTAATAATGCCTTGCAACATTATTTTTGTCTGAAAAGGTAAAAAGTTGAACGGAACGGAAGCAAGTCCCATCATGTTACGATTCCCATGAGCTTGAGGAAAGAGCAGGTTTTTGATGTTTTCGCAGAACATCTTAAATAAGTAAACAGACAATGGCGCCGATTCTCTTGTTCACAAACTAAATTAACTTTAAGTTCAGTGCATCTTTTTCTTTCTATTTCATTAAGAAAAGGACAGGAGATAAATATTAGTTTAGTCCTGTCAAATTAAGATACTCCATAGACAATTTAGACGTGATTAAAAAATCACTGACTAATTTGATAGGTCTAAACTAATATTTATCTTCTGTCCTTTTCTTAATGAAATAGAAAGAAAAAGATGCACTGAAATTAAATTTAGTTTAGTTTGTGAACAAGGGAATCGGCACCATTATATTATTATTGGAGAACTTAATCATTAGAGGACAAGTCCCTGGTTTCTTATAGAACGCTGGTTTTAATAATCTGAGTTCTTGTGAGTCAGCGCCTCATTATATTTTTTTAATGGTACCCATTCAATATATAGTTTTTTTTTGGAATTATATCGAAAAACTTAAAATTTAAATATCACGAAAACTATTTAATTTCGGCCATACATATGGGGGGTTCAGTTTGTTGCATTTTGGCCCCCCATAAAAGCTCCTGGCGGATATACGTCGAATAACAAGTAACCCTGTATAACATTGAAAAAGCTTAAAAATAATCCAAGTTATTAACCTTTTCAAATAACTGCTAGACCAAGACGGCACTATCATAAAAGTGACGTCACGACTATGTAACTTCATACTAGGGATATACATTGTCAGAACCGGGAAACAAAAAAAAAAACAACCCATTTTTATACATTTTTAACCATCTCATTTCTTTCTTTAATCTTAGAGAACGAAATTAATTCAAATACTTTTGAAGCGTATGGTGTCTCTATATTTCCATCAATTTTACTGATTTTTTTGATTATCTCATTTTACTATGCCTTCTTTAAAAATACATTATTTGTGCGAACATTTCTAATTAGAAAAAAAGTGTGCTAATAGGGATAACGAATGATTAATTATCCCTGTTAGGACACCTTTTTTCTAATTTCGATCATAGTCGGTGGTCTGCTTAGTACTTAGCATAGGCATATTATAATCAGCCTAAAATGTTCCCATTGCTGGGATACAGACCTCCTTTCTGTGAGAGAAAGTGGGCCGTAATCTACCACGCGGGCCCAGTGCGGATTGCCACCTAGGCTTAGAGCTTATGGGTTACAAAATTAATTAATGTTTAGTTTGCATTCAATAATAGTACAGTATAATCAGCCTACCTCTCAACTGTGGGAAAATCAAAATTTGATTTATAACAATAGAAAAAGTAATTGTGCCTCATTAGTGACAGTTGAGCTCATAATGTTCCTACTGCTGGGATACAGGCTTCCTCTCTGTGAGAGGGAGGGGGCCGTACTCCAAAACCCGCAGTGCGAGTTGGTAGATGTCACAATCATGTCTTTTGGTTCTAGGATATGCCGGTTTTCGGCTGACAGGCCGGCATTATTTACGGTTTTTGTGAACCATTGTAGAAGAAACATTGGCATCACCAAACTTGATAGTTCACAAAGAATACAGATGAAACTTGTGATATTGTGAATGATATACCTACATAATCCGTTATCACTAAATTGAGCTAAGCCAGACTATCGTTCAATACAATAAAGAGAACGTTTATACGAAAGGGATGCTTATTTACTTATTCGCAAACTCCCAGAATATCTCGTAAATTGAGAAAAGTAGGTATAGGCTCAGAATACTCTTGGCATGTAATATCCTTTATGATATATGCAAAGGGTCTTCTTGTTATCATATTTTAGAATTTCTCTTGCAAATAAATATTAGCATTTGTGTTAGGTGTTATACAGTATTTGTGGTTCACTAATGTTTCACCAAAACACCATTGACAAATGTTTAGTTTACAACCAACGTATTAACGTATTTAAATGTTTTATTTTATATAAACACTCGCTTTACAAACATTTATTTGGCAAATGCTTCTCTTTACAAATGTTTCGGACGATATAATCATTTATACATTTTTAATTTAATATTAAGATTCTTTTGGAAAAATCATGTTTTTACAAAATATCATTTTATAATACATTTTCTAAACCAGTCACAAAGTGATCATGACGGTATTGTCAGTTAATATGGTAAGGCCCCCGTCATCCACTTCGAGCCTAACCTGTCCGAGTCGGGGTGGCTCAAGTTCCGAGATCGCTTCGCTCGCTCTTGGACAACTCTTACAAGAGTTTCTCAAATAAATTAAGTAAGTAATTATCAAGCAATGCATTTTGTCAAACGTTACTTATGCTTTGCGTTATTAACTTTTCAATATTTTAATACAACTATTTACACTAGGTACCCGGGACCACCCCTATATGCTGATGGTGATCACCGGGGTGGTTTTAGTGAGGTAAAAATTCCACACTCCCCGACCTCCCTTCCCCGAAGTCGGGTGCCTTTTGAAGGTTTCCCCTCGAAAACAAAAAAAAGGTACTAAATTAAATGACTAACTAACTTAATGCCTATTTTTTTCCAATTTAATGAGTTTCATTTTTAGAAAATTGCGTAAAAAAAAATAGGATAATTATTTTCATAAATGAATTATTTGGCACACTTGTTATTGTGTTGGTAATTATGAAATGACAAATTATGTTTTTGCTAATCGTTGCATGTTTTCGTCAATTTTGAAATTATTTGATCTCTGTTATCATTAATTAATAGTTTGTTTAGAAATAGGAATAAAAATGCTGTAGCTACCATATTTTTTTTTCTTACAACAGAACTGCGAACTCGCTTCTGGTAAAACCCAACGCGGTTTGACGAAAAATTTTATTACATTTAAAATACATATTCGCCAGCGACGAATAACAAAACTCGCTCGTATAATAAAAGTTATAAACAAAACAAATATAATACTTTCCGGAGCACGCAGCGACCGTGTATGGTACGTATTATAATATAGTCACGTCTCACCAAACTTCTCCAAATCACGTACAGCACTATCGTCTTTATGAACTTAACATTATACTATAGCACTTACATAGTAACTATGTGACTTTGATAGAGGATTATTGAGCATAATTTTGCGTGTTAAGTCACTGTGCAAACGGGCAAACTTTGGGTGACGTTCGTGTATTAAAGCGACCGTTATAAACAAGTTTTGATAATATCCCGCTTTGCTCCCGGTCTGTGGTGAACGGAAAATATTTTGAGAACATCGTTCAATAACAAAGTTGAAGAAAAACATGTTTTTCTGTGCTTGAAAGTGGTAGTGGAGTTACTTGAAATGGAACATTTGGAATATTATAACCTTGTAATGCATAACACAGATCTAATACTAATATGGAACTTGCTCACTAGTAGTGATAATCACTGTATTTGTTGAATATTTTATTAATGGAAACCACACATTTTATTACGATTATCGAAAAAAAAATCCAAATTACAAACTGGTCCTTAGCAGCTTTGAACAGAGAGAAGTGGAAGGAGAGTGGGGGAGGCCTTTTCCCTGCAGTGGGACTAATAAAAAATAAATTAATTAAAAACCAGGATAAAGGCGGCAATAATAAATCCCGCGTAAAACAAATTAATTAAGTTAATGCTAGTGTAGTTAGTAAACACGCAGAATAACAGAAAAATAAACATAATCACGTCAGTATAGAACATCGTCCAAAGTCCGTACACAAAACGCAAACCGTCGATCAACCTCCCAGAATCTTATGCTATTGACCCCGATAGCCCCACGAACAAAATGTGCGGACTGTAAATCACTAGATCCTGGAACAACTGAACAAAATAGCCGACGCTTTCGATGCAGGCGACGTGGGGGCACGGCGCTATTAGCCAACGTGCTACCCGCTGACAACCCTCTGGGACCGTTGAAGCGTTAGTAACTGTTACTATTCGTTTTTATTTTAACTATTCGTTGTTGAGAACTTTGTTTTCAAATATTTAGTGTAAAGGCTTTGTAAAGATTTGAGTCTACGTTTAACTGAGCGAAGCTCCTTTTTAAACCTTCATGATTTTATTTGTTAAACAAAAAGATAAATAAATGCTATCAAATTCAATACTGTAGAGTTGGATAGGTATATCCTGTTTGGTGATAAATGCAACCTTTACGAATACTTTGGAAAGTAGATGGCAGAAATTTAATACGAGATAAGCATTGATTTATACAAATAATAGAAAAAAGCAGTTGCCAAGAGACGCCGTCGGAGACGCTCCGGGCGTCGGGAGCTGCGTGACGACTCCCGGCCACCGTAGGCGCGGGCCTGCGGACGGAGAGTAATGGATAGCTCACCGTCCGACCAGGACCAGGCCCGTGCCGGACGGCGCGTACGTGTTCCACGCGCGCCCCAAAGAGATGTCAGCAAAAAGGAAGGGGCCTGCCAGGGCCGAAGCCTGCCGGGGGTGCGGGATTGTCCGAAAGGGTTACTGCTACCCCGGAACATAAAGGGCTAAGGAAGGAACACGGGTGGGTTTTAGTCAGTAAGAGTCTGACACTCCCTTCCGCTCCACCCAGAGCGGGAGGGGTCATTTGATGATTTCCTATCCATAAAAAAAGGGACAAGGATAAAAATGTAAAAACGTAGAAGCATCTTCGAGGAATTATTGAAGTAATATGAGAGAATCTGATTTTATTTACTCGTCCCGGTACTGAGAGCTCGTTAAGCTCTCACAGTACTGTACCTCTACAGTACCTACGTACGACATTAAAAGCTACAAACCTACACGGCTGTCTGCAAATTATTTCGTTTTTGTAGAAATTGGCACACCGGTGACGAAGCCCCGGGAGTAATTACTTTTACAAAACATTATAAGAATTAAACATAATTATTGAGACTTTGTTAAAAAAAAATAAAAAAAAAACAGTGGCACTCCAGGAGTGCCGACAGAAGTGAAAACAAAACACAAACAGAATACTTTGCCATCACTCACTGACATATCGGATATAAATTAAAACTGAGGACATCCCGAGGACAGCCGAACGCATGCGAAGCGGTGTCGATTACGGTAACAGTGGCGAGAGTTCAATAGTTTTTTACCATCTCAAAAAATGCCCAACGCGTCTAAAGAAGTTTTCACTGCGAAAACCTTCCTTGCTCACTTTCTGTTCTAGAAACTCATTTGCAAAATTTTATGCTTCTAGATCTGGGTTTGGGCTTTGTGTTTCTGTCAGTGAATGAATTAAATGTAAGATTTTTATTAGGAAGAGCAGTGGTGGCCCAGTGGTAATGGCATCAACTTACCAGTTCGTTACCAGGTCGTGGGTTCGAACCCAGACCGGCGCTTAACTTTTTATCAATAATTTCATCACCACTGTTCTCAAAACGGAGAAGGAAAATGTCGTGAGGAGACTGGCATGTCCTAGAACCAGTAATTCGAAGACATGTGACATCTACCAACCCGCACTGGTAGTAGATTACAGCCCACTTTCTCTCCCTAATAGTCTCAGTGTTGGGAATATTAGGTATAGGCTGATTATTATGATTAGGTAGATTAGTAATTAGTAGGTATGTATATTAGTACAGATGTATAGGTAGTATGGATTAATAATTAAAACTTAGTAGTAAGAGGCATTATTACCCAATTACATCAACATCTACCCAACTAAACCTAAGCTTCAGCTATTATTCAAACCACCCACACAATCCTCTACTCAGAATTATATTCACTCGAACAAAAGCGATGAAGTGATTTGTTATCACGTATGGAAACTACGTCAAAGCACTGAAAGTTTAGCGGTGTCTCCAAAGTTCCGATTTTCAGCGACTTCCGTCGACTTCCACTTGTCTTCCATCCAGACGTCTGCCACAAATCCGACGAATTGCGTTTTTCCAATCTTACTGGATATTTTTTTACGGAATTGGCTTGGCAAGTTAAAACAACAATGTGAGGGTAGGTGAAAGGAATTCTGCCCCACCGCACCGTATGTCAATCTTCTTTCTGAACTTTTTGCTGGTTATTTGCTAGGATGTTAAATGTCTGACTTTTCTCAATAAAGCTGTATTTTGGGTAGTAAATAAGAGATTTAGAGAGCTTAATTTTAACTTTTATTTCTAATGTTGGTTTATGAAAAAGGCTTATTTATATTTACTTACTTCAATTGCCATTGAGTGCACAAACCTTTAAGCACCACGGTAAAATATTGATTGGTGCTCAAAAAATAGGTGCTCAAACGGGAATATTCCAAAAATATCGCTACTATGTTAAATCTGACGACGAAATATCTATCGAATTCGGTTGCGAACTAATACAATATTTTATCAAACAGAGTTTTGAAGCAACATTATAAGCATAATACCAATACCTACTGGGTAACAAGAAATGAATGTATGTGTACCTACCTAAATTTGGGAATCACGGGTCGTTTTGTACCAGCCAACCATTCAAGACGGATCACAATCGTACGCGAGCCCGAAGCCGCAATCTTAGCCTATACTTAGAATCTCCCAATAAGATATATTCTTGCTACATATACTTGCTTTAGAAAATAACAACATCTTTCACGTTGACGGAAACCCAAACTCCAAACATACTTTGCACTGAATTTTGACCTTATTTTATACAAAATATCTCGACCATGTGATTCGATTCAAGTGACGATGGATGAAATCGAGCACTCCGAAACTTTTCGTAAAATTACGAGGAAGTCAGAATGAAAAGACAGCTTTTAACAGTCGTTGACCCAAAACAGACCGACACATCAACAAAAGTTGAGGAAATACGACAGTTACGATAATTATTATTGCTTCCAGAGAAATCTTATCATGAAGCCTTTTTGCGGAAACTTTTTTAGGTGAAGGCCACAAAACAAGTGTAGAAATAAAGAATGGAGAACACAAACGTGCAGCCGAGAAGGAACGACACAAAACAAAAACAATTTAAGAAAGCGCAGCGATGGCGCATAATTTGTTCTGCACACTTTGTGCAATAGATGTAGTAACTTTAATTTCGGTACAAATTCCACAGTTGCTTTTGTGTTCTGCTGATGTGAAAAGTTAAAATATCATCATGTTTTTGCCTCTCGTGTGTAATTAAATTTACTCCCAAGAGTGCTTGTTACTTTCATGATAAATTGAAGTTCTGTGACATAAAATTTAAGTGGCGTTGATAAATAAAGTTTACGCCATGTTGATACATAAAGTTTTGTACAGCAACTGAATGTTGTGTGAGTTATTCAAGGAATTTCTAAGCTGTTAGTTTCTTCTTGTAACTTAAGTATCAAGGAGGTTCGTGGAGACATATTGATATGCTTTACAACTGGACTGGATCGCGGAATACTTTTACAAAATGCGGATGGGGCATATGGGATGGCCTGTTGAAACTATGCAATGAAATGAAATAGTTTATTCTACAAATATGAAATCGGAATCACTCGGAATCAATATACTCATGTAAACATCTTGCTGTTTGTTTCTATCATAAATCGGTAACTATTGTCTTTATTATCATTTTGATAGAGCCTAACAAAAAAGGTGATATTTCTGCTTCAATCACGCATCGAAGAATTTCGACCTAATCCCATTTGTCACAAGAAGACAGCATTATCCCTCACATTTACCGCTTTTTTCGGTGCTTCATTTGGGAAGAAACATTTCAGAGAAACGTATTGCTGTTATGTTATAACAGACGGGCCCGTAATGGCTGACCAGACGCCATTCCGAAGTGCCATTCCACTCCGATGTTGTTTTCCTTCAGAAAAATACTCGAAATTTTTCCACTAGAGGGGGAACATATAAAAAAACAAGTGGTCGAACGAACAGTATGTCATATAATTTTGTGGCACCGGTTTATTTGGAAAGTTCCCGTTTTAGTACAGTTTAGGAAATTGGGTTGGTTTAGTGCTAGTTCTAATTTTTGAAGCTGTTCGCTAAAATAACATTATGTTTTATATCGTAGAAGTTTTTCTTCAATTACTCGTTTTTGTCTGTTCTCTTAACGGCACGGTTGAAGTTTTAGACGCTCGGTTCTTTTACTGATGCAATTCGAAAATCTTCTATGAAAGCGGAAAAAAATCTCTTGAACATGCTACATTCAATACCACAAGCATTGCGTTTACCGCATATGAGGAAAAATCCTTGCGATTTCTAAAAGTTTGAATCGCAATATTGCGTATCAAAAGCTCATAGTAAAAAAAAACAAGTTTATAATATCTCCACTTACCTAACACATCAACACATCCAATCTGCTTCTTCATAGTACTGGTGTTGATCTGACACATATAGCACCCTCGATCTTCAACCTTCAGCGGTCGTATGTGAAGCTGCCACGACCTCGGGGAGTCGTTGGTCACGGCGTACCGCGAACTGTGTGTCACCAGCCGAGTATGGAGGGTTAAGATTGTCTGGTCATCTGCTCGGATCCACGCCACCTAAGTAAAAGAAAAAAGTGTATTAAGATGAGGATTTCGATTTGTTGTAAGGCGCTCACTCACCGGGAGCATTTGCCTGTAATTTAACCGTAATGTAGGGTAATTTTCACTCGTATTACTTATTTATAATTTTGTTTATGTTTGTATTTTTAATTTAGTTAAATTAAGAACCAAAAACTAAATTCTACAATCTGATGCTTCATTTCACGCTGTTTTACATAACATCTAATTGATGACCCGCTGCATTGAAAAATGTAAAACGTTTATGCAAGTCTGCGTATTAATTTTCAGTAAATTATAGAACATCACAAAAAAGCAAAGCTGTTTTACATAACCGCGCTGTTTTGTAAAACAGCTAGCGGTTATGTAAAACAGCGGATTCGACCATCCATCTGCGACATTTATATAACTTTAGTAATAGTGGCGAGTGTAAGTAATGTAGGTCCTACACACAACGATCGGTTAGAATAAAAAAGAAATACCCTTCTTTTTATTTCTTCAAGTAAGGATCGAGTTCCCTGGAGTGTCATAGGATGAGCTGTAGGCGTCCTGACTTTGCGTTTTATTGACTGACCTTGTAACTAAGTGGGTTCAGGCTAGACATCTAGACTATCAATAAGGATACTTACTTGACACCCTTATAGATTAATTCACCCTTGAACTTCAAGTGGATTTTTCGGTATCGCCCTTCCAACTAATTTATAATATTTGCACGAATCACGTCTTTATTGAAGTGAAACCAACTCTGTTAACACGTAACGAGCGAAGCCAAGGGTTCAAACATCGTTCGGGAAAAAGAAAAATTACCATTTCTTGTGTACCTAAACATTTATAAATGAGTAATGTGTGTAATGTCCGTAGGTTGTAGTGATGTGGTCATCCACATCACTCAAATATAAAGATCGAATGATTTCATATTAGTGTAATGAAACGGCATAAGCCATGGTAACTAAATTACAATTATTTAAAAAAAACACTCGTACTTGCCAATAATATCCTAAAAAACATGTAAATTCAATTCTCAAAGAGCCTGAAAACACAATATCGTTATACAATGTGTACGTTATATAAATAAGCCCTTACATTGTGTGTGTGTTCTGTAAGACAAGACCCTAACATAAATATTACGCAAATGGGAGTATAATTAAACACACAATGTTAATCTGAAACAATAGCCTTTGCCAGGGGCGCTAAACCCATGATCAAAAGAAAACGCGTACTCCAAAGTGGTACAAGATGAAAATAAAGTGAAATTCTTTTAAAAAAAGGTTAGAAATCAAGCAAAATTACAAATTACATTACGTTTAACACAAACCTAGGGTACAAAGGAAAGAGGCACGAAAAGGGAAATCATTTTACTGCCGCACTTTGTATTTGTTCGGCACATTTTAATTCAATATTATCTGATTTGAAGAAGGAAAGTTATGTCGGTCGACCAGAAGCGGGAAAAGATTTTCGTGATAAAAATTGGCTAAGAAATTGAGAACTTGTTTTGTGGATAATATGTTTGAGTTGCTACTTGCTGAGTTAACAATATTTTTACGGTTTGTAAGGTAGATGTTGTTGATTGGATAAATAAATTATACTTGCATTGCAAATTTTATTAAAATACACTTTTTTCTTATTAACCGGTCAAGTAGCACGCGTCGCCCATTGGCGACGAAACAATAAAAAATCAATTGTGTCTCATTAGTGGAGCTTGACAGATTAAAATGAAGATGAATATCAATTGTCCAAGGAGATACCACTCTGTTATTATAATATAATAAAACAAATTAGCATTAAAATACATTTTGATTAAGGTTATTGTTAGCCTGCATCATCCCACTGTTGGGCAAAGGCCTCTCTCCATGACTTTCAGCTCTTTCGATCTAGGGCTAAAATGAACCAGTCTTTTTCTCCAACTCGTCTCGTCATCTTCTTCTTCTGCAATCGGTCCCTCATTACTGAGGATCGTGGTCACTGGATCCTTTCATCGGACAATCTGCTTCTTCTATCGTCATCTTCTATGCATTTCGATTAATATTAATAAAACTCCAGGTACTTTATACGCAACAAAATATTTTCCCCATCATCAACTTCCTGTCACATCTATTAAAATTACCATTATTAATGTTTGATAGCCCTGTAGATATAAAGTAAGCTTCCCTGAGCTTATTTTAATAAATCTGGGTAAGGCATCATTTTAATAATAATTATTATCTAATCTTTTTGGAACTCAATCCTCTTAGAATTTGAGAAGCCATAAATAACTTTGGATTACTTGTTGTGATTGAATTTGAAGATTAAAGATCTTAGACTTTGCTTACTACTAATACTATGAATAATCAACAAAAATTGAAAGTCTTCTAGTTTTAGCTTACATTTGTCTACTGATTTTTGTAGGGATCTATTTCTTACTTCTGAATCGGTAAACGAAAATAATTTGGCCGCCTTAAAAGTCTGAAGTGTGCGTTATAATTTACTTTTACTAAGATGACTTCTCATCATCTGCCTAGTCTTTTCCCAACTATGTTGGGGTCGGCTTCCAGACTCACCGGATGCAGCTGAATACCAGTATTTTAGAATGAGCGACTGCCTATCTGACCTCTACAACCCCGTTAGTGGGTAATACGATACCCATTGGTAAGACTTTCAGGCTTCTGACAACCGATAACGACCGTCAAAGATCCACGGATGACAGCCGGGACCAACGGCTTATGGTGCACGGAGGGGTCTCGGTATATAAAGGATCCATCCACGGAACAACAAAATTCCTAAGTTTATAATAAAATCTAGGAATCGATTTTCACTTCCTTCTATTTGTCATACATAACTTTTTATGGATATACGCCCCCCAATGCCACGATTCGGAAAATGTACACTGTATTTTTGCAATACCGTCATGATTGCGAAAGTGCCTTCGGCTGAATATTCAATACGTAAATTCGCATAATCTCGCGAGCCCTTTTTTCGCTATGTGATTTATCATTTTCTATAGATAGCCATTTGTTATTTTTATTAGCTTAGCTAGTAGGTACCTATCGGAATATGTTTTGGTTACATTTTTAGGTATTTCGCTATTTTAGGATAGGAATTTCTTAGTAACAGCTCGGAGTTTGGAAGTTGGCGATGTGATGCCCCCGTGCCTCAGAAAGCATGTTAAGCCGTTGGTCCTGCGCCTGATCTCTCTCCGGTCGTGTCGGATTGCCTTCCCATCGGACTATGAGAGTGAGGGTCTCCCCTCACTCCTCACTCTTGGGAGTGCACCTGTGTCTGCGCTCACACTTGTGCACTATAATATCTCCCGCATCGAAGGCTAGTCTCCGTTGAGATTGGCCGCCGTGGCCGAAATATAGTCTGGAGGACTTTATTTATATAGGGTTTAAAAAGACCCATCACAGCCATCAACTACGCATTCTGAACATCAAACTAAGTAGCTTTGTGCAAAAATAATTATTGCGAACCGGCTTTCATTTTTGGTGTGAAAAATCGCTGAACACGCAAGACATTGTACTCATAGGTGCATGCAACATTGATCGTGGGGGTACTTAAAGTTGTGTTATAATTATCATTAAAACCTTGTTTTCGTCAGTAAAAATTGGAATTTTGACCTTTATTGTCTCCATAACCAGAAGGTTCCCAGGTATAATCCAGTAAAAAAAATGATTACAATGACGGGGAGTACAAGTGACGCTCGGCTTCGTTAAGTGTCTTTTTACACTTTTTGGTGTTTGCCAAAGAGCGATAGAACGCAGCATCCTGGGTGTAAAAAAACACGACAAAATTCGGAACACCATGCCGCGTTCCAAAACGGGTGTAATAGACGTAGGCAAGAAGGCTGCCAGGCTCAAGTGGGATTGAGCAGGTCACATCAGCTGCATGCAGGATGACCGCTGGGCAAAAGTTTCTACACAATGGGTGCCTGAAGGTGGACGGCGCCGCCGAGGTCAGCTCAGAAAGCGGTAGCGAGATGACCTGGACGCGTGCCGCGAGGGCTGGTTTGAGGTGGCGCGGGAAAGGAGTTCCTGGAAGGACTTGGGGGAGGCCTTTGCCCAGCAATGGGACAGTATAGGCTAAACAAAAAAAACTGTATCGCTGTTGCTTGCCTAAATTAAGAAAATAAAAATAAATAAAACCGCTATAATCTTAGCCCATTCCCTGTCCCACGAATCACATATGATTCATGTTGATTGTTTAACTATTGTGTCTACTTTGTGGACAGTGAACCAATTAATATGTGTAGGTAAGTAGTAGCTCCGAATAACAACAG
Source organism: Amphipoea lucens (assembly GCA_947508005.1). NCBI lineage: Eukaryota > Metazoa > Arthropoda > Insecta > Lepidoptera > Noctuidae > Amphipoea > Amphipoea lucens. Next base: position 8,440,984 of record OX382371.1, read on the forward strand.
CAATAACAGCCGCACGGGTCGATCGATCAGGTTAAGCTACGCTTGCCGCGGTTGGTCCGTGGATGGGTGACCATCTTCACATACCAAGACCCCTCCGTACCTACCTCGGGTAGCACGTTAAGCCGTTGGTCCCGACTGTTATTCGTGGATCTTTGACAGTCATTACGGGTCGTCAGAAGCCCGAAAGTCTGACAACCAGTCTTACCAAGGGGTATCGTATAACCCAGTTATGGCTTGTGGAGGTCAGATAGGCAGTCGCTCCATGTAAAATACTGGTATTCAGTTGCATCTGATTAGACTGGGGACCGACCCAAACATATTTGGGAAAAGGTTAGGCAGATGATGATGATGAAGTTGTAGCTCCGAACAAAAACGTCTTGAAATCCCTCAGAAGTAATTTTAACTTTCAGACAATGTTATTACAATGCTGAAGAAGCCACAGCTATTAGTGTTCAATATCTTAAGTAAAGAACTCCTAAATTAAGTTTTGGAACTATTTCTACCCGAAGGAAGTTCCCGATGCAGCTATTTATAATATCGGAAAGTTTTAAATATAAATTCTTCATTATTCATGAAATACCTAACATTATACTTTTAAGGTTCCGTGCTGATAGGGTGCATAACTAACGTGACTCTAATAAGCCTACATTTTTGCTGTCCATCTTGATGTAACATACATAAATATGGACAGAGAAAAAACGTAGTAACTACAAGAATATATGTTAAACTAGCTTCTGCCCGCAATATCGTCCATTCGTCCCCAACATCCCGGCGCACCGCATCGCCTGTCCGCGCTATTACTTCTTTCTGACTTTTTTCTTTTTTCGCAGCTCCTAAGGCCCTTTTCACATGCACACGGTCACGGCACAGTCGCTATGCCGTGTAAAGCAGAAATGTATGAGCTTTTCAAGGCACGGTCGCCGTGCCGTGACCGTGCCGTGTGAAAGCTGTCTATGTAGCTCATACATTTCTACTTTACACGCCACGGCGACCGTTCCGTGACCGTGTGCATGTGAAAAGGGCATTAAGGTTCTAGCGTTTTGTTGAATAGCCTATAGCTTTTATCTTCAAGAATTGGGCTATCAAATGCAAATAGATTTTTTTAAATCCTACTGGTAGTTCTATTACTACTATAGACTATTTTTCAATACATATCAATCGATCAGAAATCTTCATTAGGTATCTTAAATTCAAACACGAATCAAAGCGGCAGTCTATTCATTTCCCATCAACTGAAACAACTAACATTCACTGGTTATCAAAATAAATTACCATAATCACCGTATTGTTACTATAATTGAGTTCTATACACATCAATAATTATTATAGTTTGTTAATACTTAGTTATTGTTCGCATCGACAATAGTGATCGTGTCAGTTGACTAATTAATAGTTTGCAGCACACATTGTTCTACCAATTACTTATAATTAATTACCAGGTGTCAGCATTCAAGGGTATTGTTGAGACAGTTTACCTCGTAATAATATGATAGATATCAGACGAACGTATGATAATGATCAGTTTGTCAAATGATGCATGTGCTGTACCTGTACCTGATGTCTGTTAGTAAGCACACATGTCAACTCGGAAAGAGATCGTCTCCGTATCGCCTTTTGCCTCGGCGTCAAACAGGCGTCAACCTGACGTAAGTTAGTAGATAAGTACGTAACCAAAGCGGATCAGAAACTCCGAAACGTCGACTCGGTTACGGCTAGGTGACGCCGCGCTTTCGGCTCGCCGACCGCTGGTTGATGGTGCAGGCAGGCCGCGGGGCACCGGTGGACGAATAGACGTAAGATCGGGTACGGAGATACGACGAGCTGTAACGCACCGCACCGCGGTTCGTGAGCTTGTTCCGAGGCAAGGCGATTACGTTACGATTCCGGAGTTTCATACAAAGAATACTGAATGGCTCGAGTTGATACGGTAAGGATCCCTTTCCGATTAAAATTTGATACGTGTGCTATGACTATAGTTGCAAAACTTCTGAAAAATTCTGAATAATTCCGGAATACTTCTGGGAAAGTTTCTTTAAATCAGAATTATTCAAAATGAATTTTATTGAAATTTTTTTTTTTTTTTTGCTGAAATATCGTATTTTGCATCGATACTAGCATACAGATGCCTCATCCCATACAAAGAAATGTCCCGACGTAAAGAGCAGATTTCATCTGGCAATTCTAGCTATTTTTGTACATTAATCGCGTTCGTTCCCAATAGATGGTGTTAGTAGCGACTTTGCAAGAAGGGTTACATTATACTTTTATTCCGAATAGATGACGTTAAAAGCACACTGTACTTTTGTACTGCTGCTACGTACTCCAGATGTTAACCTTTGAAATTTAATACAGCGCCATCTACTGGTATAAATATTAATTGTGCATTCCAATCATCTTTGAAATTTGAAATAAGAGCTTATTGTTACATAATTTGGTGTGTATAAGAGTTGATTATCTATGAATAAACCTTATAAAAGTCAATAAAAACTTAAAAATTACACTTCAACCATTAATCAATAAATGTCGTGCCATCTAGTGACATTTATTTGAAACTCTTTGTTAGCGGTGATGCAGGCGATGGCGGTGCGGGGTGCGGTAAGAGGGGAGATGCTCCCCGGAGAAGTTTTCGCCCGCGGAGAAAGATTCATACCCCGCAATCGAATGTTTCCGCGGAATATTTCGCCCGAATTATTCAGGAATAAACGTGTTTATTTGTTGTGTGGTGGGTGAATTTATTTTTCAGTGGCACATAAGTAAGTAAAATATAAATGTTTATTTTATTATAAATATGATTGATTAAGTATAATATATTATGTTGATATTTTTATAGGTAAATATGTTATCCTGCAATTAACAGGATTTTTATTTTTTTACTCAATCGAGTACAGTGACTTTTAATAGGTTAATACAATTTTCCCGGTTTTTTTTTGACAATTGAAATATTCCCAAAGTTTCAGAATATTTCGGAATACTTCCGAAGTATTCGACGGGAATGATTCGGAATTTTTCCCGCCAGCATCTATAGCTATGACTCTTAGCCGCCGCTCATGCGCTGCTTGGGTAGGGCATGTATGTAATCGAACCCCAATACCTAATTTATTTTGCTTTCTTAAAAATATTTCTGAAAACTCTAATAATGATTGCGCCTCCTTTGTAAATCTCAAATAATTGTTATGATTATTTTCGTTTATTATCGTTGGATCCCACTTTTGAATCCCATTTTTTAGGTATTAACGATGGATCCCGTTTGCTATTTCCGTTGAATCCCATATTATAACAACATGTGTACATTTCAGAAGAAAAGTGATTTACCTTTATCAAACACTAAAAAGAGATTATTTTTAGTGGGTTACCCGGAACCGAACTAGTAAGATTAGGTCAATTAATTATTAAAAAAAAAAAAAACAATGTTAGGTTAGATTAAAACTGTGACCCCTACGCACGAGCCAAGCGAGCGAAGCGAGCGGTGCCGCGGCAGCGGCCGGCGAGTGCCAGAAACGACTAGATTATATACATAGAAAATGAGTTGTTTGTGAAATAAATAGTATACGAAACGTTGGTTGTAAACTAAAAATTTCAATGGAGTTTTGGTGAAACATTAGTGAACCCGTCATTTTATTATAAACAATTTTGTTGTTGAAAGTAACCGCATTCAGATTTTTGAAGTGAAAACTTCTTTAGCGGCGTTGAACACTTTTTGTAATGGGTAAAAAATGTTAAACTCGCGTCAGGACACGTGACCGTCAGGAGAGATTTCCCCCCCCCCCCCCATCTCTTTCTACGGCGGCGCCAACCGAATTGAACCAAGTGAGACACGACAAAGATGGCCGAAGAAAATGACATTTGACGTACAAATGTTTGAAAAGTCAGTTTCACAGAGTACTTTTTGGTTTCCATGACGACCATGACGTTGTCGCGTCAAAACTGTTGAAACTGTAGACAATAAATTAGTTTTTCATACGTAATAATGTCTATGGACACAAATATTCGGTTCATAGACAGATATTCTCGTATGCCGATTTAATGTGTTGGCCAATTTGTTGGATGACGTCTTCATTATAATGGCAACATTTAGAAGTTGTAGGACATTCTAGTTATAGAACGTTTATGAAGCGTTTATGAACACAAAATTTTATCGAATGTTTTAAAGGCCTATTGAGCATTTTAAGTAATGAATGGTTTAAACCTTCAATAGGCTTTTTTTATGAATAAGACCGAAAGTGTTTAAAATATGGAAATTGAACAAAGTGCATCTATTAATGAAAAAAGTGACGCAGAAATATTGAAAAAAAAATGAGTAATATTAATTAAATTAATAATTGATTTATTTCAACGTTAATATTCAAGTTTTCACTTCTGCCGGCACTCCCAGAGTGCAACCCGTCTTTTTTTTTAAACATTCGGGATCCAACGGAAATACTTTTCGGGATTCAATGACAATAAAACGTAATTATCTTGCATTTTTTAAATTCGGGATCCAACGGAAATACATAATAATGTTTTGCGGGATCCAACGCCAAAAATATTAAAATGGGATTCAAAAGCGGGATCCAACGGAAATAAATCATTATTTTGGGGTTTTAAAAATACTACATAGCCAAGTAACCACGACAAGCTTGGAATGTGGCGCTCGCCGGCCGTTGCCGCAGCACCGCTCGCTTCGCTCGCTCGACTCGCGCGGGTTGCTCACAGTTTTAACCAAACCTAACCCGTTCAGCCAGGATACCTTAGTTACTGCAATCAACTGTGAGAATAGGCCAGAAAGTTAAAAAAAGGTTCAATTAATAAAATAAGTGTGCATCATTAGAAGGTCAATAAATTTTTAGAGGATCAGTTAAATATTTCGTATTTTATTTCTTGTAACTAAAAACGACTATACAAGCGTCTTAATGGACGACTGTTAGTATAGCCCTCTTAATGGGGAGTCAGAAGATTGTTCAACAAACAAATCGAAAATATTTAGTTACAAAACAAACAATGTTATGTTAATTACGCTTTTCAACTTTCACTTAATCCTTTCCACAAATTATCTATCTATTTCAATTTCCAAAATAATATTTACATAATTTAAAAGTACAGGAGTATAAAAGTCCTACAGACCGAATTTCGGGACAAGAATATATAAAAAGTAGGAGGGGATTCTTTCCCCTACTATTTATATAATTGTCATAGGGCATCAAAAAATTCGTCCTTATCGCTGTCAGCAGGATAATTGCCCATAAGGCAGACAGCATCGTGACGTTGTATGACAATGCTGATTCTTTGGCCAAAATATAGGCCAGTCCTCTGATATTGTATTGTCTATTATTTATTTATACAGGCTGAAATTGAATTCATGAGCATCCTTTTAAGGGGTCATTGTAATCATCATTATGAACATTTTTTACTTTGGGACCAAACTTGAAATCGTGAAAAAAAATCAGCTCTTCCCTATATTTTAACGAGTTATGTGAGCATAAATGCAAGGAACAGCTGATTTTTTTTCGCGATTTTAGGTTTAGTCCCATAGTAAAAGTTGTTCATAATGATGAGTACAATGACCCCTTAAAAGGAAGCCCATGAATTTAATTTCAGCCTGTATACAGGATGAATTTTTCAAGTGGGCGTGGATGGCCAAATCCGAAACTATGAGGACTAGCGAAAAGTACTCAAAGGAGTCGCGGGCTCGATTTTGATGAAAACTAAAACTGCATCATTGGATTTTTGAAAAATCAATATTTCTAGTCAGGAATCGAACCTGTTGATTTTGAAAAAAAAACACACTGTATTATTGCACCATTCGATAGTGTCACTAATAAGGATCGAATTCTGGGAAGTAACGACATACGGCAAACTAAAGCAAAGAGCTCATTTAAAAAAAAAAATACTTTTTTATTTTTCTTATGTTACCTACCTCATCATCATCTGCCTAGCCTTTTCCCAACTATGTTAGGGTCGGCTTCCAGTCTAACCGGATGCACCTGAATACCAGTATTTTACATCGAGCGACTGCCTATCTGACCTCCACAACCCAGTTACTGGGTAATACGATACTCCTTCCCCTTGGTAAGACTAGTTGTCAGACCCTCGAGCTTCTGACTACCTGTAATGACTGTCAAAGATCCAGGGATGACAGCCGGGACCAACGGCTTAACGTGCTTTCCGTGGCATGGAGAGGTCTCGGTGTGTAAAGATGGTCACCCATTCACAGACCAACCGCGGCAAGTGTGGCTGTTATTATTTAGCCGGGCCCGGGTTATGTTACCTACTTACTAAACCTTAACTGATTAATTGTTCAAAATGATGACCATTGTTTTCAATACATAGCTGGATTCGACGTCTCAAGGATTGTACTGCATTCAGCATTACAATATTATTGATTCCATTAGAATATTTTCCAAAGATCGTAAAAGAAATTTGAATTTAGAACATAATGTTGTGAAGGTGACTGCGCTGCGGGTGTGTTAATAAAAATATTGAGCATCATTTCGAACAAGGTACGTAACTATGTAGAAGGTATGAATACTTTAAAATAAGAAGTTTATTAAAATTCAACATTTTCCTTAAGTTTGCCGTATATCATTTCTTCCCAGAATTTGGTCCTTATTAGGGACACTATCGAATGGTGTAATAATACAGTGTGTGTTTATTTTTTTCAAAATCAACTGGTTCTATTCCTGGCTAGAAATATTGATTTTTCAAAAATCCAATGATGCAGTTTTGGTTTTCATCAAAATCGAGCCCGCGACTCCTTTGAGTACTTTTCGCTATTCCTCATAGTTTAGAATTTGGCCATCCACGCCCACTTGGAAAATTCACCCTGTATCGTACACCAGAAAAAAACATAACAAAATAAAACTATTATTAAATATAACATATAATGGGCGGCGGTCTATTTTAATTTCACAACGTTCCATATTGTAAAGAACCCAACTATGTTAGGTAGGTATGTTAGGAAAGTCTATATTGGTTACTTTGGTTTGGTTGGATTAGGTCAGAACTGCGAGCCCCTGCCAAGTGAACCAACCGACCGTGCCGCGAAGTGCCACAACCAAATACGTCCACGTTCAACTTACAAAGATAAATGATGTTTTTAAAAGTTGCGACAAGATACTATTACAGGCCGATTAGTTTTTGTTTTATTAATTTAGGGGAAGTTCTTTTTTGCAGAATGAAGAAACATGACACATAAAATCACGCCTTATTTTCCCCGGTATAGGCAGACGTGACCTATAAGTAATTGAAACATTTTTTTTCAGTTATGTTTAAGCGGGAAATATAATCCTATTGATTGATATTTCTGAAATAGTCATTCAATATGATTAGGTATAATTATGGACATAGAGGGTTGTATTAATGTTTTTTTTAAATACATTCTTTAAAGTCATATTGTTGCGCTTGCGAATCATATTCTGTTCAACATACAACCTGAAACTGACCTGAAAATTGCAAGAAAACGAACTAAAATTAGAATTTCGAGGGCTACCTGGCGCATCCCTCTTAAGTCCCCTGTAATAGAGAGCAAGCCTATTGTCATAAAACGGGTACAAATCAAGACACCTTACAGATGCTTTTCCACTACGAATTTCTCAGTACCTAACAGCCCGTAGTCTGGATTTTCAGAATGAAGACTCGATTCGTAGTTTGCCAAAATATAACTTATTGATCAGTAGATACTATAGAGGTATGAGGAACAGGGTGTTAAGTTCACTCATACTCCACAGAAAAGGGAGGATCCTCCGGCCAGACGGGTGTCATGTCTGGCGGGCAACTGCCCAATGATTCATGTCGGGCCGTTGTATCTATGCTAATTGCGCGGTAAACTCTGCTTACGAGATGCAGGATTTTGCGTGACGTCAGTATGACGCGTTGTAGATACCGCTACAGTACTATGTGGTACCTGCCTACAATATTTTACCTACATGTTTTCAGTCAAACTTGATATAAACATGGTAAGTTATGTAGCTACCTACATGTGTGTTTAATATTTATCTGAAGTAAGTAATTTACTTCAAGCAAGCGTGAAATGGATACGTAAACAAATAAATCGTAATTTGATGTTGCTTCAGCTGTGCTTCAGCTCTTTTTGATGCTTCGCCATTTACATAAAGTAAACAAGTACTTATATGTTTTGCTGTTTATGTTACCTAAGAACGTCTCTAAAGTCGAATTTACATTACGAAACTAGTTGCGTAAGCTTTGTTATTCCTTGGTAGTTTTCCGTGTAAATAGATATTTATTATATAAATAGATAAATTATTATTTACACGTGAAACTATCAATGACTGGCTTTAAGTAAAGTGGCATTGTATTTTTCTTATTACCTATAACTGGTAATCGCTGTATTGCACACGCCATGATAGCGGACCATCTCTAAGATTCTTTTGATAGATAGAGAAGGTAGACAATTCTTTGTGAGAGTTAAGTAGTCACATAAGTATATAATTAGACCTTTTAGTATAATCATAATCCGCCTATGTTCCCTCTGCTGGGACACATGCCTCCTCTATTTGAGAGCGAGTGGGCTGTAATCTACCACGCCGGCCCAGTGCGGGTTGGTAGATCATGTCGCATGTCTTCGAATGTTTTGGTTCCAGGACATACCGGTTTTATCAACATGTTATCCTTCACCGATTTGAGAGCAGGAAGTAAAGTGCCTATCTGGGTTCGCACCCACGACCATAACTCATAACTCGGGACCGTAACCACTGGGTCCTGCTCTGACTAGACTAGTATAGTCAGTCTCAAAAAGATTTATACATCGATAAAAGTTCTTTTAATTCTTTACAATCTTTGTTCCATAACTGGCGAAATTTGGGTGTACTAAGTAAGGTACACCTCTGCCTAACGATTCGGGTATTACAGGCGAGATAATTATTATGATATGTAATGTATTTGAATTGTAATTTGTTGACTAATTTATGTTAATTACTCAATTAATGTTATTATGACCACAAACTCAGCAGCAAACCAACATTATTTTGCAGCGCCCTGACAGGGTTCATGTACAAAAACCGATAGTAATTATTCTGTAAAATGTGTGATGTCCATGAGAGCAAATAAATAAATAATATTTGTTCGATAATATTGAATCAATGTGTCGCCACATAACATACTCCACGTCGTAAATTAATTGCGCAAACAAAGTTTTACGTTGGTACCAAACTATTTTATAATAAAATAATCAAAAACAGGTTTATATTCCAAATAGCGTCAATAGTTATAAAACCATTGTTCCATCATAATTTTAGTCTCAAGCTTCCAATTCAATCAAAATAACACGTAACATCACGCCTGTAAACTCCAAGAGGTTAAGCAGAGGTGTACGTATAGTACCTACACCCACAAAAAATGACACCATGACATACGACTACAACGCGTCCGACACTGTGCACCTGGCGCTGTGACGTTACTCTGTCGTACTGTTTGAAAAAAAAAGTTAACTTCGTAAAAATATTTTTATAATTTTTTTTAACATTCATAGGTATAGTTTTTATCGTAATGATAAACATAATAAATATAAACATCTCGCGCATAAACGCATTCCAGCGAGGTGCACACTTAAGTCGGACGGGTTGTACGAAAAGAACTTCAATCTCAAACTAAAAAAACGTACTTGCACAATTTAAACATCAGCTTACTTCGTAACTAAGGGTTCTACGTAGACACGGATTTAAATCGTGATGAGTCGACCGTTAGATAGCTTGTGGGAGAAATTGCTAACGCCGCCAATCTCTTTGTGGAGGAAAAAGGCGATCTCACTACCTCAGAATATGCGGACTTATTGATTCCTTGTTGACTTATGAACTTTCGAGAGGATTACGTGGAACATGGAAAGTCGATTAACGGTTTAAAACTTAGATTTTAAGGCTTTATCTCTTGGTTTAAGTTGAAGTTTAAAGCTTGTTTTCTTTTGCAATATACAAAAAAGATTGTTCTTTCTGTGGAGTACTATCTTCCAAACCCGGGGTACCTAAGCCCCCTGGGCTTATACAAAAATCATTATTGATTGGTAATTATTTAATAACCAATGAGCTAATCCCCTAATCATTCATACTATAACTAGCGACTCTGATGAGTCTTTGGAATATGATGTTTCAAATATTATTCTACCATGGGACAACAGGATAAAAGCAGGATTTACGTATTCATCTAGAATTGACTATGCTATTGTTAAGTTCCGACATCCACGCGAACGAAGTCGCGGGCACAGCTAGTTCATACTATTATCCGACCTTTTTTTTGGTTTTTATTTTTATTGTTTATCAGTGGTAACTTGTAAATGTCCTTTAATTTCATATTGTTTAAGAACACTGTATAAATTAGCTGTAAGTTTCCCGAATAGTATAAAATATAAAAAAAACAGTGGCTCTCGATGGGGAGTGCCGACAGAATTGAAAACAAAACACAAACGGAATACTTTGCCATCACTCACTGACATATCGGATATACATTAAAACCGAGTACATCCCGAGGAGAGCCGAACACATCCGCAGCGATGTCGATTACGGTAACAGTGGCGCGAGTTCAATAGTTTTTTCCCATCTCAAAAAATGCCCAACGCCCAAGAAGTTTTCACTTCAATAAAGTATTATACAATAGATACCTATTTATTGTAATAGGTATCATAACAAGGAAGAGAATTTGTGTAATTAGCAAAATATTAATAAATAAAAAGACTACGTCAACACATGATCTTTTTTTTTCTAACCAAACCTAAACTCACAAACATAATAAAAAATAATAATTGGTTAAAACACTCCAGGATACCAGCGAGGCAAACACTAGAGTAAACTAGAGATCGGAGAAATGTACGTAATGAATTCTAAACATGTGCAGAGTACGGTTGGCCCAGTTTGTCAACAGCAAGAGATAGTGACTGTGTCACGTCAGGCATGAAACAGTGACTTATCCAGCGGCACTTGCAACTGCGGATAGCGTCAATTCATGTTTTAGAATGAAATCATTCGGAGTGTAGATGAAACAGGCCTTAAAGGATGACAGATTAGAGCGAGTCATTGATATTGGCACTGATTAATTAACAACTTGTTCAAGCAGTGAACAAATAGGGATAGTATATAGTCTATTCAAAGTTATGTTTCAAATTAATATTATTTCAAGTTAAACAAATATCAACTTTATTTTAATGGTTATTAAGTTGATTTCAGAGTGATTAGCATTATTGAAAAAGTTAGAAAAATGTTTGACGTTGTAGCGTAAACTGAACTTTATTGTTTATGATTTAAAGTTATTTTTCCATAAACTCATATTTGTTGACATTTTTGGCAAATAAATTGCGAATGCAGATTAATTATTTTATTGCAATCATTTGTAATCTTTGACAGTCGTTACGGATATACAGAATTCCAAAAGTCTGCCAACCATTCTTTCCAAGGGTATCATGTTACCCAGTAAATGGGTTGTGGAGGTCGTATAGGCAGTCGCTCCATCTTAAATACTGGTATGCAGCTGCATCTGGTTAGACTGGAAGTCAATCCCAATATATTATAGACGGGAAATGAAGTCAGATTTATTTATACCAGCTTAACTACCATTACAGGGTTTACCCTAATGCGACAGTTAAGAACATAAACTTATAACCTAAACTAATAACCTAAGCTATATTTACAATTACCAATTTTTATAAAATTAAAAATAACATTATTACACCATAGATGATGATATAGTTACCATTAAATGCTTCAAAAAAAAAATGGAACAATATTATTATTAGTCGTACGCTTGAACTTGACTTTAAACATAACCCCCTTTATTCATAAACGTTGCGTAAAGTTAAGGCCTGAGTTCACCAAGATTCAAACCACCGGTTAGGTATTTAAACAGTTGGTTTATGTCAAATTTCCTAAGGAAATTTTAAATATAGAACAGATTAAATATTAAATCAGTTGATTTAAATGTTGGTGAACACAAGGCTTAGTTGCGATTAGCGACTGTTTAGCCATACATTTTGACGTTTAAACGTCACTTAACATGAATCATCGTTTATAAATAAACCCTAACGTAACAAAATGAACAAATTAATCATGTAACCAACTACAATCCAAACCGCTTAGCAAACGAGGCCTTTCCTCGGACGTTGGTAATAAATTCTAAACGCATGCCACGTTCTGGCGGCCCACTTTGAGAATAGAAACAGATACGGACTGTCACTTTACACATAAACTAGTGACATCACCAGTGCCAAGCGGTTACTGCAACTGATTTAAATGGTCATACTTTTAAGTGAATGTGGTAGTAATTTCCTTCGAACTGATGTGCTGAATTAAGTGAATAACGCCCATGAAAGAGAATATGCTTAACTAGTATAATAAAGTATTGTTTAATAAGACAGTACAGGTGTGAGAGTAGTGATGCGGCTATGATTTACGAGTAGTTAGATATTTTTCAACCCAGACAGGCACTTTACTTTGAGTAAATTTTCTTATCACCACTGCTCTCAATACGATGAAGGAAATTTTGTAAAGATGTTCTCGAACCGAAAATTCGTAGACATTTATCATCCACCAACCCGCACTGGGCCCGCGTAGTATATTACGGCCTGCTCTTCCTCTCCTAGAGAGGAGGCCTGTGTCCCAGTAATGTGGAAATTATAAGCTGATTAGCTATGCTATGTTATTCTAAGAACAATAAACTCTACATTGAACTCTAGAAAGAGATCGTTACTCGGTTAGGAGTAGCAGAGACTAATTTATCCGACGCAAATATCTACACTAGGGGTCTAAAATAGCAAGGGGTATTAAAAAAATCGAGTCTGCGGACAGAGAGTAATGGGTAGCTCACCGTCCGATCAGAACCAGGCCCGCGTACTTGTTCCACGCGCGCCTCAAAGAGATGTAATAAAGGAAGGGGCCTGTCAGGGCCGAAGCCTGCCGGGGGTGCGGGATTGTCCGAAAGGGTTACCGCTACCCCGGAACATAGAGGGCTAAGGAAGGAACACGGGTGGGTTTTAGTCAGTAAGAGTCTGACACTCCCTTCCGCTCCACCCACAGCGGGAGGGGTCATTTGATGATTTCCCATCCACCTAAAAAAAAGGATCTAAAATCAAGTGCTTAATTCATGATTACAGTTGGCGTGTCGATGCCCCTGCGACCCTGTATATTATATAAAATTGCCATATTAACAACGCCATAAGTAGTTACTGGAGAATACATAATGTCACTTTACATAAAATATAAACTACTGACACAACCGTACCAAGCGGTTACTGCAAGTGATTTAAGTGGTCATACTTTTAAGTGACTGAACCAGACTGGAGATTTACCTAATGGTAGTAATTTCCTTTGAACTGATTGCACTGAAATCGTAGACTAACGCCAGCTTAGGGAATTGTGGATTAACTAAACTTAATGAATAAATAATTAAATAGTAGAATACATAATGCATTAATTAGGAACACAATCATCTTTGCAATTAATGGCTCAATATCAATTAAAACTGCTGAAAACCAGTGGACAAAAACTATTAAACAGAACTACTACAACTATTTAACAGGCATTAGCATAATCAGCCTATAATGTTTCCACTGGTGGGCTACAGGTGAGAGAGAGTGGGCCATAATCCACCACGCGGGCCTAGTGCGGGTTGGTAGATGTCACATGTCTTCGAATTTCTAGTTCTAGGACATGCAGGTTTCGTCACGATGTTTTCCTTCGCCGTTTTTGAGAGTAGTTGTGATGAAATAAAAATGACACAAAGTAAAGCGCCTGTCTGGGTTCGAACCCACATTACCACTGAGCCACTACTGCTCTCGAAAAAGGATGCATTGTTGTTGCCAAATAAAAATAAAATATTACCATTGACATTACAATAGCACCTTCAGATAATTATGGTAATTTGCTACCTAAAGCCTATGTCCGTGTATGTAGTTATGTCCTAAAATAATGCACTAATCTACTACGTTATCTACCGATGACTGAAGTTTTCACATTTGTTTTACATTAGGTATTGGGTGACGCTGCATATCCGATGCACTTTCTTACAATTTTACAGGAAAGACCTAACTTCAGAAAGTAATATCAAGTACACATGCTAACTTATATGATTATAACTTGCAAGTTTGTTGCACGTCATCCACTGACCTATTTTGCTAGCCCGGCTTATAATGTAACAGCTGGGGATAATATGCAATGATACACTGTATTTTCTACTCATTCGCATGATATTAAATCATTATTACCATGTAGATATAAAATAAAGAAACTGTATTTTTTTTTTCATTATTAAAACTCTGAACAAAGACTAAAGGTCTAAAATGGGAGGCAGTCAGACTAATGCTGCATAAAGATAAAAAGTAGGAAAGGCTACGTCTACTTAACTAGCTCCCAGACTCAGAGGCCGTCAAAATAACGAGAGTTTTAAAGGATTTAAACAAAAAACTAGAACGGAGCTAGAATTGTATGAAAGTTTTTTTACCAACAGACCTCATTTTACAAACACTCTAACCAGAGGCTCATAACATTTAACATCAAGTAAACATTATGAGCAATGGTGCCCTGCCCACTGCCACTTAAGTTTAGCAATTCTTCGGGCTATGTCGGTTACCTTGGTTCTCCTGCGGATCTCTTCATTTCTGATTCGATCACGCAGGGAAACTCCAAGCATAGTCCTCTCTATTGCCCTTTGGGTGACTTTCAGCACTGGGCACATTGCTCGCAGAACAGATGGCCGATGGGGCCGAAAGGTTCTGGAGTGGCGACCGCATGTCGGAAGACGTAACGTTTGAAGGCCTCCCGCAAGGTGGACCGTCGACCTTGCGAAGGCCGCAGGAACTCGTTGGATGCGAGAAGCACGAAACCGGTCGAACTGGAGGTGCTTGGCGGAGGCCTATGTCCAGCAGTGGACATCTTTCGGCTGTAATGATGATGAAACATTGTGAAACAGAAACTACATTGCACAAACCTCTTTCTTAATATAATTTGCGAATGTAACATTGTAAATAACACAACAGAACGGCTCATTTATTAACAAAAGCTTTAAAAACCTCAACAAGCCGCAAGAACCGATAATAAATTCCATAAATGTGTATCGAGACTGTCACATCAATTTTGTAAATACGCTGTTTTACGGAAGACTTATGAATTATTACAGAGTTCATGAGTAGAAGGAGGAATCAGCAAATCGTAATGAGATAACGCTTCGCTGAAATGCAAATGAATTTGACGCTTGGATGCGCACGGGACCAGGGCTGGGTCCCGGGATTGGGAACAAATTGGGGCAGGCGACAGAATTTGCGCGCTCATTTACTAGTATACATCCGCGTTGATTTACAATTACCGCTTTACTTACAGTTATTACTATGACCTACTAAAGTCCTTGTAAAGATCCTCGGAAATTAAAGGGCCTTTATTCAGTTCTATTACATCTGTAAAATTTTATGATAACAAGGTTGGAATGAAGGTAGGAATTATTTGCGGAAAAACTGGTAGAAAATCGCGTTTCGAAAGTTAAAACAATGCAGCTGTGCAGTAAGATCAGAATTTATATCATTTTGTACAATTTTATTTGCATCTGCGTCATAGTGTTCAGGAAATTCTTGCAACGTCTGGTTAGAAGTTTAATTTCTTCTTTAAAACCTTTACAAAAGAGAATTCATAATTACAAATATAGATAAATTAAAACACGAAGAAAGTGAAGATAATTATAATATTATCAACACTATTCGGAAAAATATCAACGTCAACACTACAGGCAATCATAAAAATAGACGCCACTACATTTTTATATCAACGAATTGTCGACATAACTCACAGTCGTCTAAGTCCCTAATAGTAAATACATAATACACAATGTGAAAATGCTCCTATTTACTTAGATATTTCCTCCCTCGTTTATGATTCATACAAAACCAATGATCTGGATGAATGGTTTCGAAACATCGTATGTGACATAGGACGATATGGCGCCACACGGATAATACGATATCACTAAGTAAGATTAAAAAAACAGCAGCAACATCGAGGAAGAAGAGTCTTCGATATTTCCTTCATGCTCAGTGTAGCGAAAATGTTTCGGTACCTTAAGATAATAGGTGTAACATATTACCTATGTCTTGGTACAAGTTTTTCTATCCGCGCTTCCGCAGTTTCTGTGCAAATATTTTATGAGGTTCAGAAATTCTGTTCCATATTTAGATCTATATGAGTTACGAAAAGTTGGGGGAGGCCTATGTCCAGCAGTGGACGTCTTTCGGCTGAAATGATGATGATGAATTACGAACCTATTATAGCCATTAAATGAAATATCTACTAGAAATATTCCATTTCGATTAGTATCGTCTACATCCAAAATGTCGATTTAGAGTAAATCAGTAAATTCCTCAAAGCCATTTGAGTTCATGATAAAAATAAAGTTGAGGCCCCATCCGACGAGTCAGGCGGATCAAACGTACGTTTCTGTTTAAATGACATTGCAATTGATCGATCGCTCCTAAAAGGAAAAGAGCTCGTTTTTCATGAGCGAGGACACTAAATGGATCCTCGATGAACGAGGGTTATTTACGGACCACTATTGCTCTGCAAAAACACACTATGAATGGAGTTCAGACAGATAAATGTTTCTAAGTGTTTCGGATTGAAACATCATTAATTTCCTTTTCAACAAACAGAGATTGGCCATTCATATTGCTGGGTTCTGACTTACACCATCATAACTTACTTGTGAAATGTGTTAGAGAAATAATATTATTTTTGCCAACATTTGTGCATCGCAGAACTTTCTAGGAGTGAAATAGTAGCGTCTTGTACCGCACAATTTAATTTCATAAGTTACGAAACTACCTTCATCGTTTAAATTTTCAAGTGAACATATTTCATTAAAGTTTTAAGAGCACAAGTTTGGTATAAACCTCTTAAGTATAATCAGAATGACCTTAAAGTTGGCTGTGCTAAGCACTGGTTTCCAAGTGGGGTCTGATAACGTCAAGGAAGTGGGCTCTTAAGAAAGACAAACTTTAGTAAGCTCCTCAAAGGTGTCTTATTCTGATTATTATATACAGGGTGTGTCGTAAATAGTGGTCCACAGTGAAGGATTCGATATACCAGATAATTAACTATAACATATTACAATTTTAACTATTTTACTAGTAAATTTTTTTTTACAAAAATCGTTCTTTATTTTGCACGATTATGTTAAAATTTTGGGTTAAAATAGACAAGAACTAACTTTTTCTTCAAAATCTCTAAATTTACATAAACAACCATAATTTTACACGTTAGCTCTAGTATTCAGCAGTAATTAACAGAAATCAAAATGAAAAAATAATGGTTTATGTTGAAACTACAACCAAATTTGTAACAAAAGGTAGAAATTTCGTAAATAAAAAACAAAAAAATATATATTTTCGGAACTCTTGGGTAAAAATGGTTAAAATTGTAATATGTTATAGTAAATTATCTGGTATATCGAATCCTTAACGGTGGACCACTATTTACGACACACCCTGTATATAGACAGAAGAGGTATAATGTAAATGAAACAGAACGTCTTTACACTACGAAGTATTTAATCAGACTAGAGAACAGGCTACAGGTTACTACTACTTATCCTTAATTTCTCATTTGTTTATAATAAGCTTAACTTAGGCGACCCATACACCTACAATAATAATGCGCAATTGTGATGATTGCACAATATTATTGAACGTATAGGGGTAGTATTGAAGATTGCGCAATGATTGAGTAAAAGATTGAGGACTTTTAAATTTTATTGCACAATATTTATTTATTGTGTCTTGTGTATGGTATATTGCCCAATATTTTTTAGTCTACAGTTCGGAGCGGTCGCGTACGCACGCGTGTATTTTCGCAGCGAAAATGGCACAAAAAACTTCAGCGAAAGAAAAGGAACGAGAATTCAGTGTCGAGTGCATTCAATTATATCGTGATTTTTCATCAACCAGCCCTTAGTCCAGATTCGGCGTTTTCGTTTTTGCCGTTTCGCCACAATTAAACACACGATAGCTGCAGCCAAATCTTTATCAGACATGGTGCACTGAAGAAAGTTAAATGACGAGAATGCTTGTTCAATTTTATTGTCTCAATTTAATTGTACCGTGTGGGTTTCGGAGCTCATCAATCATATTGTGCAATCATCACAATTGCGCAATATTATTGTAGGTGTATGGATCGCCTTACCCATAACTACGTATAAGTGTGGCTGTCACGGCCTTATATCTTACTATAACAAATAGGGAATATGAAACGTGTGAGATCTAATTTTATGGTTCGTTTAGACGCCAGAATTTTGTTGATGCCTATTTTACGATGCAGAAGGAGCTTACGTCATAACCTGAACTTCAGATTGTTGGCTTGAGGAGAGATGTTTACTTTATGTAGGAATTTGGCTAAATTATTATATCATCATAAGCCTACACAATACTAATACAGTGTGATCTCATGGGGATACAATAATTAGGTACAGGTCCGGGAAATTAATTGTTAAACAAAGTAACAGACTACTATAATTAGCCGCGTTATAGTCATTTCATACAACTGTCAGAAAATTACAGTCGTTATTTGAATATCCGGACAATTTAAGCCAGTAGTCAATTTACGTAATAATGAATTTCCCAGACTACACAGTTTCACAGTACGAGACAGTGTTATAGGATAACCAAGTCACTGTTTATTTCCATTACCAAATCAGCCAATAATATTCTCACTGGGGCACAGGCCTCCTCTCTTAGAGAGGGAGTGGGCTGTAATCAACGGTTGTAATCTACCACGCGGGCCCAGAGCGGGTTGGTAGATGTCACATATCTTCGAATTTTTGTTTCTAGGACATGCCGGTTTCCTCGCGATGCTTTTCTTCACCGTTTTGAGAGCAGTAGTGATGAAATTATGGAGCAGTGGTGGCTCACGGGTTACGGCCCCGACTTACGAGTTGTAGCCGTGGTCCACCACGCGGGCTATAAAACGGCAAATTCACGTAATCTGCATTCGCGAATAATTTACCAAACATGTAAACAAATACGAATTAATGGATTCCTACATAATAAAGTTCAGTTTACGCTACAACTTCAAACATTTTCATAACTTTTTCAAGGCTAGTCACTCTGAAATCAACTTAATGGTCATTGAAATAAAGTTATTTGTTTAACTTGACATAGGGTCCTTATGCAGCACTGCGCACTTTTACTATAGGGTGTCCGATTTGTTACACAACTAATTTCCCGGACTGTACCTACTCAGGTAGGACTAAAACTATTAGCGTGATCTTGAAGTAACTTTGCTACACTGATTACAAAAGACAGGCTTTTAGTGTCCCTTGAGCTTTGACGGTAAATCGGCTTAATACCTAATTAATTCGCTTCTGGTAGGTACCTAAATGTTGTTAAGAGTATTGTTATGTTAGTAGATTCGTGTACCTATAGATGAGTTTGTATTTAACCTTCGAGTCTCTATTCATTCAACAATAGTCATAGGGTAAGATAGGTTACGTTTATAAAACATAAAATTGTTGTGTTTATAATGAGATCTGACAGTTTAATTATAATTATTCAAATCATCAATACAACCCTCTGAGTTCATAATATATAATCTTATTGATTGATATTTCATGAAAAAGTCATTCAATAGAATTATAATTTTGAATTTAGAGGGTTGACGAGTGTTGGTAAATTACTGAGTTTAATGATTATAATTCTGTAAATACATACTTGTTACGCGAATCATATCCTCTCTCACTTTTGCCCGCCTAAATGTCGAAACACCTCACGCGTAGGAGTAGTTGAATGAGCGCAGTGAAGTCATTGTTTTAACAATGAAAATGACAATAGAACAATGACACTGTTGTGTACACTTGGTTTCTCTTATGTACACTTGGTTTCACTTATGTACACTTGGTGTACACTTGACGCTTGAGGGGTATTTTTTTCCACATACAACCTGACACTGACCTGCAAATTGCATAAAAACGTAGGAATATTTGAATTTCGCGGGCTACCTTAGCGCATCACCCGATGTCACAGGGCAAGGTGTTATCCGTAACGAGAAATAGATCCTGTGATGTGTGAGTTTCAAAAGTAAGGAAAAGAATAGGACACAAACAAAACCCTTACCCCCTTATTCATAAAACTTATCAAACCTATTTTAGTTAAAATGGGGTTTGTCTCTTTCTTACACACAGAAATGACAACGTGACAGATAAAGACAAACGTTCTATAAACCTATTTTAGCTAAAATAGAGATAAAATAGGATTATGAATAAGGGGGAGAGTCTCTGGACCGCATTATTACTAACCTTATAATCTCCCAGGTCTGACACAGAGCAGGTCAGCACAGCTTCCCTGCCGAGGGCCACAGTGACATTTTCGATGGGACCTATGAAGTCGGGTTCAGCATCTCTTAGCGACGCGGTGGGACCCACTTTTGTGATCGGCGACGTCGTCTGATGCCGCATGTTGCTTTTTATTACTGTTGACAAAAATAAATAGTAAGTTATGTAAAAAATACTAGTTTATGAAACTGTTAGAGCGGTTTCGCACTACATCCAATCCGAATCCGAATTAAAGATCCGACTTCAATCCGAATTGGGAATGTTCTAAATTCTGACGGATAGAGTTCGGATGTAGTGCGCAACCCCTCTTACAAATAGGACTATGGTCACTTCAGACCGGCATTTCTTGGATTTGGATCGGACGTAGTGTGAAACCGCCCTTACACTTACTGGGTTATTGTATCGGCTGTTACCGCTGTGTTATGCTTCGAAATAATAAATGGACTAATCACACTATCACACTAATATTATAAAGGCGAAAGTTTGTGAGTGTGTGTGTGTGTGTGTTTATATGTTTATTACTTCTTCACGCTCAAATCGCTGAACCGATTTAGATGAAATTTGGTATAGAGATAGTTTGAGTCCCGGGAAAGGACATAGGCTACTTTTTATCCCGATATTCCCACGGGATCGAAACTTATGCGGGTGAAACCGCTGGGCGCAGCTAGTGGTTCATAAATCTGTAATGTATTTTAGTAATTTAATAATATGACGTGACGTCTCCAATGTGAAGGCGAGACGATGACGACGATGACTAGCCCCTTGGCGGCGCGAAGTGGAGATGCGGTATGGCTCCTGCCAGGCATGGTCGCGGAAAGTCCTGCCGTGCGCCATCTGGCGGTGGCGGGGCCGTAACAGTTATTAAAACTCGAAGCTCGTTTTATGATTGTATCACACCAGTTTTAATGCTAACCTAGTTATGTGAAGTTTTATACACTACTTTATCTAAAGTTATGCATTTTCATCAAAAACTTAATAAATAATACCGTAGGTAAATAGTGCACCCAAATCCAACATTCGACCGCGGTTGTAAACACCACAGCAACCGATCAGCTGTTGCGACGACGTACCGCCATTTTAAACCACAGATAATGTAGAAATAAATAATGAAGCAGGTGGAAGCTGTTCTACGAAAGTCACATAGTCGTAAAAATTTATTTTCTTTTCCTAAAGAAATGATGCAAATAAAAAGCAACATTCCTTCTCATAAAAATCACAATATCATTCTCAATTGCTCACGTCTATCAAAACGGAAACACGCAAAGTACACTATTACCGAGAATCGGTAACTCCTAAATCAATTGGAAAACGATGTAGCACCGAGCGATTGTAGGACGATTGTTGCTCGTCCAAATTCGGTAGCCTAGCCATGGTTGAAATTTCGAGTAAGTATCGAGAGAGCAGGGCGGCCGATTTACGTAGGGATTATTAGATTTATATAGAGTGACCATTGAATTGTAGGTTAGAATCATTAGTACCTTTATACGAGTATGGAAGGTATTATACACGGACTATTGATGCTAATTGTGAAATTAACAAACAATTTTTTAAAAGAGTTACTGCTAAAATATTGACTTAAAATAAATTTTCTGCTCGTTGCTAAAGACCGTAATTGCCAACCTTTTACCATTGGTCATGAATTTTTCTAGTAACAAACTCAGCTTCATCAAAATAATTGCGCTACCCCTTTTCCCCGAATTTCACTTACCTACATATTTCTAAAGCTTTCTGGCATCGCTGCGCGAAGATAGAGAGTGGCCGGACGTATAAAGTAGTAATTTATGTGTCATTGTCGACCCTCAGTCAACTGAGAGAGGTCTGACCCTCCCCGCCTATTCAAATTAGACCAGCGATATATGCTTCCACTCCGATTCCCTTCCTTACGCTATTTCATAACTTCAATGTGATTTCGGACACACGATTAAGCAGGAGCATGTAAAGAAAAGGAAATGTACCATTATTTTTGTGAAGATACTGTCATGGTTGTATAAAAATGGAAATAAAATATCGTATTGATGAGCCCGTAAGTTGTGAAGTCAAGTGAGGAAAAGGATGTACCACAGAGAAGCATTCAACAGCAAACTAAGAAGTTCGGAATATAAAAAAAGGTTGGTTGACAAAACGCAGGTTTAAATGACTATTAAAAAAATACTATGCTATTTAAAGAAAAAAGTATTTATTACGATACAAAAACAAACAAAAGACGCTTCTGACACCGTCAACTGTTCTGTTAGCTTGTCAATCTGTTACATTTGATAGCCCAGAAGCCGGCTCTAGTTACAAGTACCTACTGCAGAATTCTTCCAACTTATTTCATTTCTTTCCGCTTAGTATTATTCTGGCTATGCGCCAAAGCAACCGGTTTACTAAGGATTTGGTATTTTTTTTATAAAATAATACTAAACTAAAATGTGTGTTTTACTGGATTCAGCATTTGTTTAAATGCCTCGTTTTTGGAGCCTCGAAGTTTTATGAAAAAATGTGGACGATTTTTCTCGATGTTACTTTAGGAGATCCGCCAAAATTGCCCCAGACCCGGCGCAAAAGAAATGTATCTCAGATTTTAGAGTATAATAGTAGGAATATTATAAAGTATCGTTATTGCTAAATTCGGAGGCTGACATAGGTTTTTTCCCGGAGAAGTTTCATAAGCGCTAGATGTAAAAATAACACTTAATGCCATTAGCGACACTACAATATTTCTACTATTAGGTAGGTATTACTCTGAAACCTGAAACACATTTCTTTTGGATGGGACTTGGTGGATACTTCTCAGATTAGGATATTAAACTAAGATGTTGTGTCGTTCAGAAAACATTCGTTCCAATGGTTGGTTTAAGAAATACTATGTATTATTTTGAAGATCCGCAGTTCGTAGTGGAAGTTTATAAGAAAGGAAACACCTTAATCTTGATTAAATCAATGAATTACCAACCGTTTACTAAGTAGAAATTTAAAAACACGGCCTGTAAAACGTATCGAACTGACAAAGCATTCGGGCTTTTTAATCGTGAAACGAATTATCGTGGTTGTGTGATAAATGACGTCAGACCAGAATCGTCCAACTTACTAATGCCGGAAATCGGGTGGAAGCACTAAAGGATGGATCTACGCCGCAAACTAACGTTGGCTGACTAGTGATGTAACGTGTTCTCGTGACAAATGTCTATCTTTTGGTTCAAACACCATTATCATTAGCAAGAATAATGTTGGGGCCGGATAAAGATACACTTGCATAAAAGATAAATTGGACTTTTAGATTTAGTGAAAATGGTGGCAAAATATTTTGTATAACAAAATACTGAGAAATGAAATAAACTAGCGTATGTATTCTCCACTCAGGTGTAGTTAGTTTTACATTTAGACACACATAGCACACAAATTCCTCCATTTTTATGATTGGATATTTTAGCAGCACGAGAGGACGGTAAAACACTGTGTTATTTTTAGCAACTAAAATATGAAAATGAGTCGCGTCAGCAAAACGTAGTGGCGATCGTAAAAATGCAGATATGAAAATGAAACCATTAAGCTGACGGTACCAATTATGAACACTAGAATGTTCATATAATTTGATTGTAGGTTGTTTTAGAATGAGGTTATAACTGCCTACTCACAGTCCGGCCGTTGTGAGACACCTGTCAGTGCGACCTAGTAGCTAATAAAAATCAAATTCGCAAAACACGTATGTGTTTGTATGAAGCTGACAGGTGTCAAGAACGCATTCTCCCGTCGTCCGCACTATACGTTTAATCGGTTGAAGGAATTCACTGAACGAGAGACAATAGAAGAGTTTTTGTAATTACGCATAAGGCGATTAGTCCAGCAATGCGTTAAACACTGTAAGGAAGTCTGCATTGTCATGTTCTTGATACAGTTATTTGTGTTACAAAAAGGTAAATCTGTGCATAATTTGAATCGAGAATTGGGTATTCGATTATTGATTCTGTCAAAGCGTAAAGGTGGTTGGCCTCAGAAAATGAACGGAGAATAATAGTTTAATTTTACCGCGTCAGCAAACATAATACATGAATGAGTTATAATTCACAGAAAATTCGTTTCTGAAAACTGCCCTCACAACGCTTTGAACATTATTCTGTTTTAAGTTATTATTTGAATTAAATTATATTCATGGAATTCTAAAAGGCACAATTTTGCATGTACCTTTTGCTATTCTATTGAGGTTTTGTGCTTGTGTCCATATTATATTTTGTGATTCCAACTCTATGTCAATGCAGAGAAAGGTCTAAAATTAGTTTTTGTTTTTTTTTTTTCATTTGCTGTTGGTACTAGTAGTCTAGGGATGGCCGAATATCATTTAAAAAAACATTTTTCTGGCACTTTATTATGCTTCATTTTTGTTTTGATAAAAATTAGATACACCTCTTGTATGAGTAGAAATTACTCGGGCAGAGAACTTTAAATTGACGTAATTGATGATCAAGTATGAATGCTAAAAACTTTCAGTTAAAATCTTTTACTGGAAATATGAAGAAGGATGGAGATACTTTGTATTATTATCCAGTAAAAGTAAAATAACAAAAAAAAAAAATACGTGTATCTACATCTTGCAGTCAGTGCAAAGACTGCAAAAATGCAACAATTCCCTCAATCGCTACAGACTTCATTCCGTCAGCTAAACTTCTTATAACTTTGCTGACATAATGTGACATTACATAATATGCACTAAGTGCTGTCACATAATGATTGATGTCTTTTCTACGATGTTGACAAAAATCGTAGTCAATGAGTGTATCTAAAAAAGGAGCTTGTGACACCACATTTTAGGAGACATTAAAGAGTCAATTTGGTAACACTATTAATGTCGCATAGTTAAAATAGTGTGTACCTACTTATAAATAAATTGTAGTAAGTATGCCATGTAGTATGTTTTTTATTAGGCCTATGTGGGAGTTCTGGCCCAAACTAGATTTTATAGCAGTTTTAACAATGATGAATGGGTGTTTTTAGTGCGTTATTAAACTTGAGTATACTATAGATCTTTCTGTGAAGGGCGGGCTCAGGGGGACTGTCTTATGTAATTTTGACGTTAAAAAAATGCTGATTTTCAGCCTAGTTTGAATGACTTTACCTAGTTTAAATGACTTTGTTTTTTTTTTTCTAGAAAATACAATGGGGTCAGCGTATTATGCGGAAAAACGCTAGTATTTTTAACCGACTTCAAAAAAGGAGGTTCTGTATTCGACCCGTGTGTATGTAGGTACATATGTATGTTTGTATGTCCGCGATTTTCTCAAAAACTAATGAAGCAATTTTGATAATTCTTTCATTAATGCAACGGTGACTCCATATTATTATATCACCTACCTAATCCCCACCCAATTAACTTCTTACCAATATTAATCTGACAAAACATTCCCGAAAACCTGGAAGATAAAGTAGGTAATCGGGCAAAACTCGGAAGAAACTCACTGAAGGAAGTAATTTCGGAGATATTGCGTATAATACGTCTTATCAATTGGGAATTTGTCTTTAATAGCTTATGTCGGGCTTCATAAACTTATTTATATACGATAAACTTCCTGAATATGTTCGTAACTTTGTTTCTAGGTTATTATATGGGCTTGTCGCAATGAGCGACATATTTTGAAGCAATTATTATAAGATACACTTTTATGACTGCGTTAAGTAATTATGAGTAATGATTGTGTTTGCGTGTGTTGTTTTTGTGTTGTGTTTGTGAGTAATTGTGATGTTGTGTTATGATTGTTGTTTGTGTGTTGTTATCTTATAGCCTTTTTAACTTTGTTACTCGGGTATTATAAGGGCTTGTCTGGATGAGTGACATATTTTCAAGCAATTCTTTTAAGATACACCTTTGTAACTGCATTAAGTAATTGTGAGTAGTGATTGTGTGTGTTGTTGTTGGGTTGTGTTTGTAAGTAATTGTAGTGTTGTGTGATTCTTCTGTGATTGTGTTTGCGTGTGTATTGTGATTGTTGTTTGCGTGTTGGTGTCTTTTAGCGTAGCCGTTCTTGAGTTATAAATGGTATTGCTAACTCGACTTTGTTTTATTTAAATAGATAACCATATTTTACGATTTTCGATCGTATCTTCGTCAATGTTAAAGCATAATTTTCATGACTTTGCATTTATGGTTCCAAAGTGAATATTACCTACAAAACATTCTCTAAGAACCAGTTTGTCATTTTTAGATTTTAGGATACAGACTTAGAGATTTCTAAGTCTGTAAGAAAGTTTATCTCTTGATTCCTTGCGAACTATAAGGTCTAATTTTTCCGAGAAATAATTTTGAATTTTTAACAGGTTTGCCATTCGAAAACTGTCAGACGAAAATTTTATTCCAAGGATAAAAAATATCCGACGACGTTGGAAAAATCAGCTCTCAAAAATGTAGGTAACTACAATTAGGTATATCTTTGCTCCAAATAGGCCTTCATTCGACTTAGATCTTCTAAGTCGTAGTTAATTTTGAATTCTCGGGATTTAAATACTCTTAATACGTATAATTTTAGACCCTCGGGGTAATTGCGTAACACACTATCAGTAGCAATGGTTTTCATTTTGACAGTTCAAAAAAATTCATTGCGTTATTTGCGTTGCTGAGCAGACACATTTTTCGAACATATGAAGCAATGGATTAGCAATATCCTTCATAATGATTCAGATTGAGATCAATAGTTTGTTGCGCAATTAGGTTGCCTATTTCAGTATTTCACGGTGAGTGGAAGTCTTAATGAGTAGATCTACATATATGCAGAGATTTAAATTAATGATTTCTTTACGAAAAATCGGTTTCGGGATCATTCATGCCTTTAAATAAATTAAATATCCGAAAGAAATCAAGCTAATATCTATGAAATAATTTAGCACCACATATTTCTCTACCCAAAAATATATTTGCTTCGAAATAAAATTAGAAATCCAGACACCACGCGGGCTCTCAAATATCCCTTTGCATCGTTAGCAGGGCTTTGAATCGGTAAAGCCGGCTGAGGCGTCGAAAATATCTGGGCCGATGTTTCTGAAGCGCCATCTAATCTTACCTCTGATTGCTGACGGTTTCTCACTATTTTTACGACTCAATTCACCCATTGGAGCGTGTTAAATTGTGGAGTCGCACTAAACCCTTGCTATTATTCGCTAACTTACTTGAATTAAAGGGTTTTATTTAATGTATAAGGGTACAGCTACCTGCGATTTTGAATGTATCACCGTCGGACGGGATTAGTTAATTTGGTTTATCGGCTCGATTTGGTCTTTGTGCCCTTTGTTCTTGGGATTTTTGTTGGAGCTGTTAATGACTAAAACAAATCCTGTAAGGCTTTCCCTTTATTTATAAACGTTACTTAGAGTTAAGTAATTATTAGCAACTGTTTTACTATACATTTTCGACGTATAAACGTCTCTTAACTTAAAGCAACGTTTTTTATCTAGACAAAATCAAACTGGTTGCTAATTTAATTGTAATTTTTTTTATTCTTTTTTACATTCATTACTCACACCCTGACTTATTACTTGTATTTTTTTTAATTTAAATCGTTTTGCTTGTACCATGTTTGTAAATATGTGAGCACCATGTATCTATCAGATAATTAATTTATATGTCATGGTTTCGTTTTTAATTCTTTTACCTATTGTGGTATAGTAATTTTATTTTAAGTGCATCGTACTCACATGTTATTATGTAATTAATGTACCCATGCAAAATATTGTACCTAAAACATTTTTAAAGAGCAACGGTGGAGTTTCTTGCCCATTCTTCTCCATACGAAAACTACCTTTTGGAATGGGCGATTAGAATCAATTCTATTTTAAGATAATTTTTGACGTTCAAAAGTGCCTTTTATGTGCCTATTTGAAATAAATGCTTTTGACTTTGACTTTATGAATAAATCCCATCATCACTAAGTCATGAACGACTATCGGTGAAGGAGAACGTCGTGAGGAAACATATAAACAAACATATTATACAACCAAAAATTCGAACACATGTGACATCTACCAACCCGCACTAGGCTCTCGTGGTGGATTACGGCCTACTCCTTCCCACAGAGAGGAGGCTTGTGTCTAAGCAGTGGGAACATTATAGACTGATTATGTATTATATACCTACTAAGCTTTGTATACTGACTCACACTTTAGATAGAAAAACAAATGAAATTAACTTTTCTGGCAACTTTGCCGCAAATCGTCCAGAAACATAACAGATTTATTCCTGCATAAATTGCCTGATGTCGACAAAGTTGCAGCCAAATGCTTTCCGAATTGATATATCTGTAAAAATGTTGTGACAGTCTGTGTGTAAAATCTGTTAGCACATCATTTGTTACGAAGCCGAGACACTTCGGAAAACATTGGTGAAATATTTTAGCGCGCGGGAATGAATGGCCATCTTCAATGGCACTCTCGTCGTGGACTCGTGGTACATGTCATCAATCAGCCACCACACTTTTCACGTCCTTTCAGCTCCCTCTTGTTAGTAATGAAAGTATAGATTAATCATATTATGAGTGTGAGGAAAAATGTTTCGAAACTTCGGTTTTATGGTTGGGGTATTGCAATTTCTGGTGACCTGTAATACCAGTTTTTTTTATAAACCTACCCTAGGCATCAGTCTCTCGCGGGCCTGCGGACGGAGAGTAATGGGTAGCTCACCGTCCGATCAGGACCAGGCCCGTGCCGGACGGCGCGTACATGTTCCACGCGCGCCTCAAAGAGATGACAGCAAAAAGGAAGGGGCCTGCCAGGGTCGAAGCCTGCCGGGGGTGCGGGATTGTCCGAAAAGGTTACCGCTACCCCGGAACATAAAGGGCTAAGGAAGGAACACGGATGGGTTTTAGTCAGTAAGAGTCTGACACTCCCTTCCGCTCCACCCAGAGCGGGAGGAGTCATTTGATGATTTCCCATCCATAAAAAAAAAGGCATCAGTCTCTCACAAAGTTAGCTCTTTTTTTGTGCACTACTGTGAAATTTTAGCATTAAGTTCATAACTTTTGTAGAGAGGATAAACTTTTTATATTATACTAGCGGCCCGCCCCAGCTTCGCACGGGTGCAATTTTTTTTTTCGAATTTCCAAAATTTTCTTTCATACAAACCTTGTCCCGGCGATACCGATCACAACAAAAAAAGAATTAGCGAAATCGGTCAAGCCGTTTTCATGTCAAGTCGTGACAACGGAAAACGGGTTTCATTTTTATATATATAGACTAGCTGACCCCGCGAACTTCGTACCGCCTTAGAATGAATAAATGTGAGAAAATGAATTATCTTCTTTTTTTTTCCTGAAATTTGCCCATGTTTTAATAGTTATTCTGCCATTCGGGGCGGAGGCAAATTCAATAAATCAAAGATCATAAAAATAAATGGTGTAACTAACCCGACTTTGTTTTATTTTATTTATATAGATTAATTTTTTTTGGTTTTAATTTGAGGTTGTAATTTGTGAAAATTTTGAAAAGCTGTTACCATCGTCACATATCCAATATTATAAAGTAAAACTAGTTAGTAGTAGAGACCAGACGGTATGACGTTGTTGCCTTGGAACGTGGGTAGGCCTTTGGTGTGGGACGCAACATGTGTCGATACCCTTGCGCCATCTCATGTTCCTAGCACTGCGGGCTGTGCTGGCGCCGCTGCTGCAGCTGCTGAGACCCTCAAGCGGCGCAAATACTGTAACCTTATGGGCAACTACAGCTTTGAGCCGTTTGGGGTCGAAACGCTCGGGTCATGGGGCCCGAGCGCGCGTCTCCTTTTTAAGGAAATTTCTCGCCGGCTGGTCGATACTTCACGTGACCAGAGGGCTGGGTCGTTCTTTGGCCAAAGAATTAGCATTGCCATTCAACGTGGCAATGCTGCCAGTCTTCTGGGCACGTTTCCGGATGACAGCGATGCGGATGAATAGGTACTTCGACGCCTAAGTGTCCTTTGTTATTTTTATTTTTATATATTTGTATTGTAAGTTAGTTAGTCGTTTATTTTAGTATCTAGTGTATATAGTTAGTTTGTGAGCAAAGAAACGTCACAAATATAAAAAAAAAAAAAGTTAGTAGTTATAAGCATAGCAAAATCCTATCGTAATAAAAACAAAGTTGTTGTTTTACTGCAGTGACATCAAAAATACGTCATGAAAATCACACTATCTTCACTTTAGTTTGGGTTCCGAAAATCGGGAAATCATTTTTCAACCTCTGCCAATATTTGATGTAGGTTAATCCACAGGTGAAGCCATAGCCGTCTTTTTTTTTTTTTTTTTTTTTTTTTTTTTTTTTTTTTTTTTTTTTTTTTTTTTTTTTTTTTTTTTTTTTTTTTTTTTTTTTTTTTTTTTTAGCGTTTATTTCAAATAGGCACATAAAAGGCACTTTTGAACGTCAAAAATTATCTTTTGCCATCTGTACTTCTCTCCTTTGTCAAGAGGATTATTGGAAAATATACTACAGGGAGGTCTGAACCGGAGGAGCCCGTGGCTAAATGATAACAGCTGCACAGGTCGATAGGTCAGGTTAAGATACGCTTGCCGCCGTTGGTATGTGGATGGGTGACCATCTTTACATACCAAGACCCCCCCCGTGCCGTGGAATGCACGTTAAGCCATTGGTCAACAACCAGTCTTACCAAGGGGTATCGTACCTATTACCCAGTAACTGGGTTGTTGAGGTCAGATAGGCAGTCGCTCCATGTAAAATACTGGTATTCAGCTGCATCCGGTTAGACTGGAAGCTGACCCCAACATAGTTTTGAAAAGGCTAGGTAGATGATAATATAGGAAGACCTATTGCCAGGTCTATGCGTCATGTTCGTGAACGGGCGCCGCCGCGCCGCGCCGTCAGTTGGGGCTGGTCATCACTTAGCTGCCTCGGCTTATTTTTAATTATTTTATTTTTGAATTGTTGTTTTTCTTTTACTATTTGCTGTACTCTAGACGCTTTTAACGCGTACGTCTTATTATATTTTTACATCGTTCTCACAAATAATTATAAATTCAACATTAATGATGTAACTAATATTTTTGTAAAAATATAATTTAAAAGAGTGTCCATGGAGTTTCTTGCCCGTTCTTCTCCATAGGTACCTACGCTTTGGAATGGGCAACTAGCTTCATATTTTCTGGCTGACTGACTTCTTGACAATTCAAAAGTGCCTGCAAATGGTTTAGTTGAAATAAATGCTTTGAGATTATTTTTTTTTTACTTCATTTCCAAAAACCTTCTGATAAAAACGAATTAACGAAAACAAGATAAGACAAGGCGATATAATTCCGAAAGACAGCTACATTACTCCAAGGTAATGAACTAATGAATATGAATGTACTTACCTACCTGCGTATAATTTATGTGGCCTTGGTTGGGCTAGCAACTCGATAATGAAAAAATCGTAACACATTTCCAAGAAGGTACCTGAAGGAACAGTCAATTTTATTGGAAAAAATCTATCTATACAAATAAATAAAATTGGAATGTTTGTTTGTAATATTAAAATAACCGCTTTTACTAAATGCATATGGATGTATACACGGTACATATACCAAAATAACATTTTTTTACAATTTTTGTCTGTCTGTTTGTTCCGGCTACTCTCTGAAAAGGCTGGACCGATTTCGACGGGACTTTCACTGGCAGATAGCTGATGTAATAATGAGTAACTTAGGCTACTTTTATTTTAGAAAAAATATTAGGGTTCCGCGCAAAAAAATTAAAACGTTTTCCGTCATGCACGCGAACGAAGTCGCTGGCACAGCTAGTAAATAATAAACTTCAATAGGTAATCACTGTTCCAAGAGTTCATCACGAAGATCTTTATTACTGCTCATTCAACCATCAACATAATATCAATTGTTCCACAAATTGAATACTTACAATAAAAAATTCGCAAATTCAGATTCTCATTCGAGAAAAGGTGCTTAATTTTCCATAATATCTGCACCTACTTCCTCCCAATCCCTTTTGATGTCCCGAACCGTATCAACACCCTCAATCATGTCCATCCGTTCCGTAATTAGGTATAGTGGACTACCAAAGGTAAATGGTTTCGAAAGTAGCTTGAATGGATCATTATTCGCGTTGAACAGGTCATCTATCACAGCGGGGGCTTTCAACGATCCATAATGAACGTAGACCTCCAGTAACGTGACGTAAATACTTTTCGGAAAACAAGTTGAAGGATTTAGGAGGAACTAAGTAGTTTGAAATCGATAGGTACAGTCAACAAAAGAGATGAGTATGCAGGGCCGTCGGATATAGTTGAAGTTTAGTAAGAAAGCGATAGATGTTTTAGACTGAAATTTAATTTGATAAATGACCTGTTTGTTTTCTATTAATTAAATTAAATTTTATTCGAGAACACTCATCGGTTTCTTACTAAACTTCAACTATATCCGACGATCTTGCATACTTATCTTTTTTGTTGACTGTACCAACTTGAAATTTAATTAGCTTGTTTTGACCTTCAACTTGCAACGAAGAAGTGTTTTTCAGTTGAGGATGACGAGCGTTTTTTTTTTTTTAATTAAAGACTTCGAAATAGGCCACGAATAAAAAAAAATGTATTAACTTTAGTAGGCCTACTAAAGTTAGGTAATACAATTTTTTTGGTCGCAAATAAGTAGGGTAAGAAACAATAACTTGAATGAAACGTGAGCACCAACTAAGTTGGGATGAGTAATAAGTAAATAATTGTGTTGTGTTGCGTTTGTATTCTACACGCGTTTCATCGCGAGAGCGAGAGTTTCGGAAGCCGAATTGTTTTCGAGGTTACTGCCACTAAAACTGTTGCTATTTGCAAGAATGGGCCTATTAGAACCACAAGAACCGTCGAAATTTCCATTGAAGGATGATCTCAAGGGACATTAATTGTATCGGAAATACATTACTTAAAGGAATTACGAACTATAATTGTAATTCGAGATATTTGATCCATTTAAGCCCCTAATCATTAAATTCGAAATCGAACTTTGTCTATAAATATTGGTTTGCCCCCAACCGTAATTGTGATTGCCAATTTAAAACGGAGTTTAGAAAATTCGATAAGGTTCGCCGCACGGTAGTAAAACTTATTTTCCATGTGATCTCGATCGATAATGGCACCCTAACGTTTATCCTTTTGTGTTTTCAATGAGATTCTCTATTTCGATACCGTTTACTTGGTATAAATTTATTCAAATTGCCAGGCCTAACCCAGATTTTAATCAAAGATAAATTCAGATAGTGTAAACAAAATAAAATATAAACGAGTAAATGGCGTAGTAAGCCGCGACGAAAATGTTTTTCGGGCAAATAATAAACATTTAGAACATAAAATATTGAATCTAATAGAAAACAGAGACGCAGACAAAAAGTTTGACCCATTTTTGGTTCATAGTTTGTTTTTCATTATTGTGAGAAAGTGAAAAAATGAAAGGAAACATTTTTATTTTGTGCAGTAGTGTTTTCGCAAAACGGGACGGAGTTCCCGAAAGACCTCTGGTACAGTACAAAATCAATACAACACATCAAGCCGCAAGGCAAAAGAAAATCGCATTCGAACCCTCGTTGAAATAGCTTGATGGTACTAAACCCTAGGACTGAGGGGAGCTTCAAACAAATTGATTCATTCTTTTGATGGTATTATTTGCGAACAAATACATATTTGTCATCTGTAGGTACGTAGGTACATAAATCATTCTAAAATAATGGACCCGTCACCTTAAAAAGGTTCCAGAGAGGTGTTTATATTGTCTATAGTTACATAAACACAGAGGTACGAGTAGTCCATCGTTTAATAATTTTACACAAGATACAATTCCTTATTCAAACGACACTCTTGGGATTTCATGGGGTAAGCTTATTCTCATCTGGATTTGCATGTTCAATCTCATTTGTTTGCGACTTTGAATGATACAGATATACTTTAAGTGAGTACTGAAAGGCTTAAAGTATCTCATGCCTTGACATATTAAGGCATGAGATACTCAAAGTGTCTTGCAGGCTACAGAGCAGATTGTTTGATACAGCGCAACCACTTGGAAGTGGTGAGAAATTTGAGTTTCAGAGATTCGATCTTTTGTAACGTTTGACTGTTTTGACGTTCATAAAGTGCTGATTCCCTTTCTCAGTCTAGCTCAATTATACCTGCAGATTCAGATATATTGAATTTCCAAATGGCCAAGCAAGTTTATAAGCAAGTACCTACTACCTCATTATGTAAAATTTATAAAGTGGGTAGATTCCAAAGGTTTTCCGTTTAGCTTAAGAGGATTTGAAGACAAAAGTTTTACAACCAATTTGACCTATCAGTCCCTCAATAGGGTTAGCATAATCAGCCTATAATGTTCTCACTGCTGGGACACAGGCCTCTTTTTGGTGAGAGGGAGTGGGCCGTACTCTACCAGCGTGCCCATTGCGGGTTGGTAGATGTCACATGTCTCCGAATTTTTGGTTCTAAGACATGCCGGTTTCGTCACGATGTTTTCCTTTACCGTTTTGAGGGCAGTGGTGATGAAATAATTTAGGTATAACACAAAGTAAAGTGCCTGTCTGGATTCGAACCTACGACCTACAACTCGTAAATAGCGGCCGTTACCACTGGGCCATCACTGTTCTCGATAGGGATATGAAGCTGAAAAGTGGGAGAGTAACACTCAAAACTGAACTAATCTCTTTCAAACAGTACTTCAGCGACAAACACATTAGGCTGGCTCGGTCATTGTTCCTGTTTTGTCATTCTTTGTTGTTGCACTACAGCCGCGTTTTGAACTAATGCCTCCAAATCTACCCGTTTCTGCGGGACTTCCTGATTTATTGTTTGTGGGTCGTGTTGACCCAAAATTAGGGACCTTCCTTTTGATTTATATATTTATATAGATACCTACGAATAGGGATACGAGTGCGTTTAGTTGAAACTTCACGCCTTTATCCCTCGAAGGATAGACAGAGGATACATAAAATAGGAGTGGTGGCCCAGTGGTAACAGCCCCGACTTACGAAGTGAGGGTCGTGGGTTTGAACCCAGCTATAGACGCTTTACATTGTGTAAATAATTTCATCATGACTGCTCTCAAAACGGTGAAGGAAAACATCGAGAGGAAACCGGCATGTCTTAGAATCAAAATTTGGAAGACATGTGACATCTTCCAACCCGCACTAGGCCCGCGTGGTGGATTACGGCCTACTCCTTCTCACAGAGAGGAGGCTTTTGTCCCAGCAGTGGGAACATTATAGACTGATTGTGACATAAAATAGGGATCCACGTACCTAATAACATACATCACACTTGTAACCAAAAGCCCGAAAGGTTAGGCAGAGGGCACACCCACCTAATATAGATTGAGGAAAATTACCTAAGTAGAATCCTTTTGATGAAATTCACCAAAATAAAAATAAGTACTTTATCACTAAATACCTAATGCTTAACATAAATTCCTATAGGTATCATAATAAGAATAATGCTTCATTCAATGCAGAAGCAATTTAATAAAAATAAGTTAATAAAGGTATCCAGCGTAAAAGTAGGTATTTGTGTAAGTAGGTACATTCCATATTAAATTAGTTATTGCCAAACAAACAATTTGCAATTCAAAAACAGTGCACTTTGTTAGCACTTCAAACCAATTAGGTACACCACCGAAATATTTGGATCCCGCTGATGTTTAAGCTGCATAAAGCTGCAATTAGCTTTATTAATGTTAAAATGCTTTGAGGCCAATTATTATGGAATTAAATGTTCGGCTTTGGCTTCAGTAGTAAGGTTGATAAAAAGCGGCGCGATACACTAACCGAAAAATGAAAAATGCGTAAAGAGAGCCCTCCTATAGGTACCTATACCTTCAACTCTGCCAGCCAACTCTATTGCATTAGTTGTGATAGAGTAGTTTAAACTAAATTCGGTCTGGCGAATAATATTAGGGCACACGCTAGAAAATAATAATAATTTTAAAGGGTCGCCGTTATACAAATCGATGAGGAGGACCATAAGGTATGCTGAGCATTTTAGAATTCCAGAAACCAACCTGCTACCTAACCGCTAATCGCTAACCTATACTTTTTAGATGAAGGTTCATTTAAATACGAGTGGAATACGATGTTTGCTCGGACAACCAACCCTGCTACCACAAAGTTAACTAACTAATATTTTCTTGCACTGAATTAAATATTCTTTCCGGATGACAGCGATGCGGACGAGTACTTCGACGCCTAAATATCCTTTTGTTTTTGTATTTATTTATATAGTTAGTTAGTCTTTTAATTTAGTACCTAGTGTTAATAGTTAGTTAAGAGATTATAAAATACATTTTTATCTTAAAAAAAAAAAACTATTCTGT
This sequence comes from Amphipoea lucens, assembly GCA_947508005.1. NCBI lineage: Eukaryota > Metazoa > Arthropoda > Insecta > Lepidoptera > Noctuidae > Amphipoea > Amphipoea lucens. The sequence continues at coordinate 8,477,535 of OX382371.1, forward strand.
ATACCTACTTCATGTTTTTATGAGAGAAGAATATAGGGTTCATTTATTCCAAATTTCAATACCTAATAAACTCTGACAGTTCATAGGCAGGAAAAACCAATGTTATATTATAGATACACGTCGTGCCTTAATGAATAAAGAAGACAGTTTTCATCTATTAAGAATTTCAATACATACGTAACAAAATGAAATTCTGAATGTTGATAAGTTCACGTTTCGAACAACTAAAACCGCTCACAATCATACAAACCAAAAAAACATAATTCCAGCAAACCAATTCTCGTTCGACCTCATAACCTCAGCAATCACATTATTGGCTCCAAAATCGGCTGTCAATAACCGAAAGAAGCTATATTATCCGAATCCCGTTTTCAATATGAATGCTGGCCATAGAAACCCGGACGTACGAGGTCAGTAAAGCGGGCCGTTATCCAGAATGGACTGTTGTTAGTTCGCGACAATGAGAGCCATATATCAGGTTGCGGGGTCCATATTCGTGTAATGAACACAACGATCATTGCGAGACAGATGGAGCGTCTACTATCAAACGTTAATTCCCTCATCAGCGGAGTAAATGAGCCGTGGAAGTGATACAAAGCTCGTCTGTGTACCTATCAGCTATTGCTGTAGGGTGAATGAGGTTAATATGGTAATTAAAGTGAAATTCTGTGTCGATTGGAAAGTTTATGGTTTTTATAGGTAGACAGAAGTTTGTGGGTACAGGGCTTGATGATAGTTAGGTTAGGTTTACTACGCAGGTGTACGAGGGAACACCGGGGTGGTTTTAGTCAGTAAGAGTCTGACAGACCCTTCTGCCCACCCCAGTGTGGAGGACATCCATTATGACTTCCACCCCGACAGCAAAAATAAAAGATTAGGTGAGGTTAGTCAAATCGACATTCTTTACTCAGAATCTTTCGATCATCAAACACCGTGTTGACTTTGAAATACTTCCTACCTTAACATTGTCCAGACGTAATTATGCTAGCAGCCAATTACGATTTTAAGAAAAGGTGAATGTGCTTAGATATCTAATTTTTTTGCGGTTTTGAGCGTTTCGATTGCAAGCAAAGTACCATTACCAAACTTTCAAATATTGGTTGGATTCTAAAAATAAAGTTTAACCAGTCAAGTTCCGCGCGTCGCTTGTCGACGACGAAACAATAGAAAATCAATTGTGTCTCATTAGCGGAGCTTGACAGATAATCTGTCAAAACTGACAGATTATCTACCTACATTGTATTAAGTTTGAAATCAAGGTTTACTATGGAATACAAACCCAAAATCAGTACTTACGCTTCTGCCTATCCCCTAACAGTTAAACAGTTACATAGCAGTAGTGCTGTGACCTACACTCGTAAAGGTATATGAAGATGTTGTGTTAAATGTGGCCGAACGGAAGCTTAAGAGGCCAGCTCTGTTACTTCGAGAGTAATAGACGTAGCCTTTCTATTCCAGAGTGGTAAGGTTAATGGAGGGTGTCTGTATCTATGTAGCTATGTTTGTTATTGTGATGTACAAAAGTTACTAGAAAATAAAAACAAGTCAAATCCATACTAATATTATAAATGTAAAAGTAACTTTGTCTGTATGTTACATTTTAACACTTGGCTGAACAGATTTGGGCGTTATTTGGCACACGAGTAGACCTAAACCAAAGTTAGGACATTGAATGAATGAATTGCTCCGATCCCAGCGTGGTTAAACCAGACTCGATTAATCGAATAAACCGCAAGATTCGCACTAACTCCTGTAGCCTCATGTTCATGGTGCTACAGCGACCATTGCATATCAAGGAATAGACCGGGGGCGCGGTAATGGTAGGGAAGACGTGCACGTAGGATAGGTAAGGGTTTAAGAGCCTACCGGATATGCAATAAACCTAGGTTAGGACATTAAATACTTTTTTATCCCGGCGGTACGTTCACGTGGGATAATTTCTGACCTCCAAGCGGGCGAAGCAGCTGACAAAAGCTAATTATTCTATAAATGCATGTTTCCCAGATAATCAATGGGAAAGGTCCGATAATTTTATGGTTTTATATGATTATGTTCGATATCTTGACATAGTGTGTTTCTGAACACTTAGCTAAAGAACGATTTTGCTTAGGTATATCGAACTTTAGAAACGGGGCATCAAGCTTGTCCAAAAAACGAAATATATAAAACAATATTCTCCAAGACTAGGTTTTTTGGCAATAAAACGTAGGTATAGTGTGATGTGTAATGAACCATATTTCTCCCGATAGTATTACGATAAAGTGGTCCTGCCTACGTTTTCTCGATATAAAAGGTTTCTTATTTTGAGCAAACTACGTCTTTGTAGTCTTTTGTCATCATTTCTAAAACGGACATTTATAAATCTCGGACTGTCATAAAAAAGGTAAGTGATGGACATGAAATTAGTACATGTAGTATATGTATAGAGATCACATTTTTTTTCCGTTTACACTACTTTAATCAAAAATGTATTTAACACCAAGTTGAGGTCGATGGTGAAGGTTCACAGCTGCCTCCAAAAATCTTCAGGCAGTAAAAAGAAATCGTTCAAGCAAAATCGCTGAAGCAACTTTTTCATTTACAAATCAACGCTTAAGAAAGGAATAACTGCCTAAGTATGTACCCTAGGTAAATAAATTAGACAGCGGAGTTCACGAAGAAAATGTGAAACCTTTAAATCCTGCGCTTATTTTCTCGAACGATCTCTAAACGACCACTTAGCTAATTACCCCCATCAGTTTTTTTGTACTTCTAGATCGTGACGTAAAGCAAACACGATAAGAAACGTTGGAAAAATAGAAGTCTTGTTTAATTTTTAATGTTAAAAGAAGTTTGACAGGATGATTCTGGTTGGACTAGAACTCGAGTTAGGCTAATAATTGGTTAATTTGGTATGTAAAGTTTTTTTTTCAGGTATTTTTTTTTAATATTTTTTATTTCTAGATTTAGTTATTATTAATTAAACTTTTTTGGTGTTTCTAGTTTTGGTTTTCTAAGATAAATTTTCTAAATTCTACTTCAAAAGTAGGCTGAAGAGTTCAATATCTTTGCCACGTCTAACACAATAACAAAAATCATACATTTGACGTTTTTTGGTTGACATTAGAAACTTCAAGCGTGACACTTGACAGTTTTAGATGTGGTAATGATCGACATTTTTGAACATTTACTTATTACTTTAAACTGATTGATTATTAAATTAGTCACTCGATTAAAGGTAATCGATTAAAGTTACTAGTCTTGTAGGTATATTATTAATATGTCATTAATATGTCCTTACTAGTCGTTACATGCGATTTTAGTACTTTTGTCGAGTGAAGACAGATAGTATCTAGGTATCTACTATGTACCTAGTGATGCACGACTGTGAATGCTTTCTTTCAAAACTATTATGAAACCAATCAACAACTAGCTAGTAACTAATCTAGCTACAATAGTTATATTTGCAAGTTTCCAAGTTTGCATTAGTAGTTACAAAATAGTTCGAATGATTTTATAAATTTAAAAGGATTGGATTTTCTTTAAGCTATCTTTATATTGATTAAAGATCATTCAGAACTCGGGATTTAGATTTTTTGTGTGAATTGATTTTTAACGTTTGATTTGAATCGATTCAAAGGCCGAAATTTTCGCACGACTGCATTATATTATTATATGGTCATCCCTAAAGTTGACATTATATGACTTGATTTTTTTATCATGGGAGGCGCCGAAAGTATATTATTTTTTGGTTTTATTATTATGTTTTTGTTAAACTCCATCTTATATGTTTAAGCGCTAAAAATAGAAAAAATAAGGTTAAGAAACCAAAAAGCTCGAAATGGTTTTGGAATCAGCGTAGGATTTTTTTTTCTTTACATAATAATAATAATAATAATCTTTATTTCCTGTTTTACAATTTACATTTACCAGATATTCTATCAACCATTAACTGTCTTATAAATTGTAGATTTATACAGAGTTATAAACCTCTGACACCCAAGCTAAGATTGAACTTGTGTTATGGGTGTCAGGGCTCTCAAGTTAATACAGGTAGACTCAGACAAATATAAGTTCGGAATTTAATGGTGAAGGATTTATAAACCGAAAAAAAATACATGCCGAATCACCGCAATTTCAGTTAAAACAAAGACTTATTTTAAAAACTTTTATTTAAGAGGGATGCGCTGAGGCCGCAATAACCGTAAGGAAATCAGAATTTCGCGTAAAAACCCTTTAATTTTAGCCTCTAAAATCTGCGTGCCCGATTTTAAATAGACAGCAACATGGCCTACTATTGGCTGAATCATGTCACCTGTCAATTCCATTACAAGATTGATTAGGACAGTGACAAAACAAAATTCAAAACGCCTTTACCGACCTTCCGTAACTATGTCTTCTTAAAATCTGCGTTTATCTAGGAGGATAAACATTTATACACTGGATAAACTTCTAATACTAAGGGCTGATTTTTCAATAATCAGATAGATATTTAACAAAAAAAAAAAAGCAAAAGCTGCAAACAGCCATATTTATTCTTCAGTTAAAGGAGAGGTCAAAAGTGGTACTAAATTCCGAAGATTTTTAAACGCTAATGTGATGTACCTTATTGGAAAGCATATTTATTAAGCTACTCGATTATAGTTAAATATGATTTTTCCAGGCGCCCGTTTTTGTAAAAAAGTGAAAAAATTTTCAGTACAACGAAACGTATTTAGCCTTTATTTATTCATTTCTATGGAATAAAACTTTTTAAGAAAAAAAAAACCGACTTCCAAAAAAACACTACAAAGTGAAAAATAACTTTATTTCGGAAGTCGGTGTCTTTGGATCTGTATTTTAGTTTTTTGCCACCGACTTCCGAAATAAAGTTATTTTTCACTTTGTAGTGTTTTTTTGGAAGTCGGTTTTTTTTTTCTTAAAAAGTTTTTATTTCACGCTTTTTAGTGGGTCTGCTTATAATTTATCTAAGTTACAATAGCCTAGTGATTATCGCCTTTTACAAACAAAATATTGCTTTTCCCGATGCAGGGAAGTTAATTGTTGAGGAGTTCTCCAGGTCCACCATCAGCTCCATATCACCATTCACATTGTGACGAGCATAAATTGCTTAGCAACCATATTAAAGTAATCGAATCGCAACCCGTGAAATACTTAGATATTATTGAGTAGGTACTTCCGATGGCCATCTGTGGTCTTCATCATCAGTTCCACTTCACCAAATAGTGCTTTCCGAGAGCAAATGCACGAGTTACTATAAAAAATACCCAAATCGCTATAGGTGTGCCTATAATATTTGAAGAGTTCCTTCGATTTCTCCAGGATCCCATCATCAAATCTTGACCTGATGCTTTTAGACTAGATGCTGATAATCCTGGCTGCAGCATCAGGCCAGACTTATGTCAACATTACATTGAACTTAAAATTTAGTCCTGTTTAAAATGAGCCCAAACGCGACTACGGTGCTGTAATTTCAAGGTTGGTACTTTTTCTGATGCTCCTGGCTTCAGCATCAGGTCTTTATGTACTTCGGTGTTCCTCATTAACAGTACGTTTATTCACACATCGAGCCCTTTTCAATGAGCCTAAACACGATATATCTGCTGTTAGTTGTCGAGGAGTTAGGTACTCTGCAGACTATCCTGACTGCAGCATCAGATCATGACTTGATGATCATGAGACCAAATGTGGCAAATGCCCTATCAAACATCAAAACAATTTACTAAAACAGTCCTTTCCTGTTCGAGTAACTTCTTACTGTTAAGGAGTTGTACCTTCCATCATCAGCCCAGCTACCTGAGATGGTGACAACCATACGCAAATACACAAGATACTTCATAAAACATGCGAAAAACAATAAGTGAGCCTATAAAATTTGAGGGTTGCCCTCGATTTCTCTAAGATCCCATCATCAGATATTGAAATGGTGACAATGGGACCACACGGGAAGCACCAGCTTTCAAATAAAAAAAGAATCATGAAAATCGGTTCACCCAGTCGCAAGTTATGAGGTAACAAACATAAAAAAAAAAAATAAAAAAAAAAAAAAAAAAAAAAATACAGTCGAATTGATAACCTCCTCCTTTTTTTGAAGTCGGTTAAAAATTATTTTAAATGTGGCTAAAGTTACTGTTTCTATCAAATACTTTGAGATTTTGTTATAATTTTAGCTGCAGCTCCATGAAATTGAGACAGAAAATATTGATTATCATGACAATGCAATATCAAAACAGTGTCGAAAAAAGGTCAAATCTGTAAATGTCAGAATGACGTTAAAATAAAAAAAAAACCATAACCACTGGTACAAGTCCGCGAGGCGGAGTGTTTTTATATGTAGAAAAATACGTCAACAAATGTATTAATGTTCTTAATTATAAAGTATAAGTATGTACATAGCCACTTATTTCTATGATAATTGACAATGAGAAATGACAATGACAATGTCAGTAAGCCGCGCTGACTGACATTGTCATTGTCATGTCATTTGCCACAGGGCTGCAAATACTAAAATATAAATAATGTTTGTAGTTAGTGATGCAAGCATTTTATTTTTCAACACTTTATTTAAAAAAAACGGATGGCTGTAAAAAAAAATTAAATACCCCAAAACGTCAAAATAATTACCCTCTTTCAGCTCATAAAGCTCAGAAGGCTGTTTAAATTTTCCCATATATTTAATGAACGTCTCCTTTATCGCAGCAAAAAAAAATATCTGACTGTTGAAAATCAGGCCTAAACAAATTAACAAACTATTAAAATTAAAATATAATAACCTAACCTAACTATCAACAAATTTAAATATGGCGTCGAAAAATTCCTTTGCGTCACTGTCGACAAGTGATGTACCAAAGAAACTGGCGGCATTGCCACGTTGTATGGCAATAGGTACTTTGGCTCTGGCCAAAGTAAAAGCCAGCCCTTGGATCACGGGAAGTGTCAATCTTCTTAATAGATATAATATAAATGATGCCTCATATTAGAGAAACATACTGTTTTTATTACCTGAATAATTCGAAGCCATTAAAGGGAAAGTCGTAATAAGGATTTCCTTTAAGGTCAATTTATTTTCATAGCATCTGTCTGATAAACAGTTAGTTGGTTTATTTAAATAAGAAGAATTATTATTCAGTCTTCAAATAATATGCTGAATAGTAAAAGTTTTATATTTTTTTAGTGAAAATTTAAGAGGATTTTTGTTGAGCGTCTTTCATGAAGAAGTACTCATTTTAACAAGTCGGTAATATAATTCTTGATTAAAGTTTTTGATGACGTTGAATTTTGGCTACAATTTTTACCGATTCTTGATTAGGCAGGACTTTAATCAACAGTCAATCAAAATAAATTTATAGAACTATTATCGAAAACTATAGAGTTAATTGGAAATGATTCTTCTGGAAAACTATAGAATTGCGGACAGTTTATTTTTCGGGGATCCGTAGTGTCTGAGAACCTAACTCTGTTGGCTGTTCGTCGTATGTTTTTAAAACTAGGGGCAAAATGATATCTACTATTTCAATGATAATAGATTAACAGATTCAATTTAAAAAATAAAATAAAAAAAACACGAACAGTCTAGGAAACATTTTATATATAATGGTTCATGAATATATTATAAAAAAGAACTTGACGAAGGTCTTTTAAGAAATAATGTTTAGATAAAACATAAAAATCTTTTAGTACTGTGTCAAGAGTTAATGAACTGCCAAAAAAACATTTTAAGTAACTGAAATACAAAAAAGATTAAAGAAAAGACCTTTTTACGCTTTAATAACTCGTCTTAGATGTCATAAACACAGACTGTGCCTAAATGTAAAGGTTTAAAAATACAAGGTACGTGATTTTAATAAAGAGCTCGCTTAGCATATTTTTGTGGGCATCTCTGCATGCACGAGACTGCTATGTGGCAATTGATATGCAAATGTAACGTGTCTAACCATCATGCTGGCGCTAGTTTTCATTTATTCAAATATATTTTTATTAATGCAGTGGACCACATTTTTACCGACTTTTGTTTAATCGTTTGTGCATGAAATGATTCAAACTCAACGAATTTATTTTCATCAAGTCATTTACAGGGACCTTTGAATTGTCAAGGAGTCAGTCATTCAGAAAGTTGAAGCCCGTTCCAAAACGTAGATCTCTATGCAGGAGACCGGGCAAGAAATTCCATGGACAATTTTTTGAAGTGAAAACTTCTTTAGCGGCGTTGCACACTTTTTGTATGGGGAAAAAATGTTAAACTCGCGTCAGGACATCGCGTCAGGACACGTGACCGTTAGGAGAGATTCCCCCCCCCCCCCTCTTTCTACGGCGGCGGCGCCAACAAAAGTGAACCAAGTGAGACACGATAATGGATGGATGGATGGATGGACGGACGGGCGGACGGTGACGGTGACGGTGACGGTGACGGTGACGGTGACGGTGACGGTGTCGGTAACGGTGACGGTGACGGTGTCGGTGACGGTGTCGGTGTCGGTGACGGTGACGGTGACGGTGTCGGTACCGGTGACGGTGACGGTGACGGTGTCGGTGACGGTGTCGGCGACGGTGACGGTGACGGTGACGGTGACGGTGACGGTGATGGTGACGGTGACGGTGACGGTGTCGGTGATGGTGAAGGTGACGGTGACGGTGACGGTGACGGTGACGGTGACGGTGACGGTGACGGTGACGGTGACGGTGTCGGTGACGGTGACGGTGACGGTGACGGTGACGGTGACGGTGACGTGACGGTGACGGTGACGGTGACGGTGACGGTAACGGTGACGGTGACGGTGACGGTTACGGTGACGGTGTCGGTGACGGTGACGGTGACGGTGTCGGTGACGGTGACGGTGACGGTGACGGTATCGGTGACGGGGACGGTGACGGTGACGGTGACGGTGATGGTAGACGTGGATGTGGATGGATGGATGGACAGCTGATGGCTCGACCGTCTGTGTAGTAGCCACACTGCTGTGTATTCGTAAAATTCGTGTATATAAAGTGTTTAAAATATGGAAATTGAACAAAGTGCATCGATTAATGAAAAAAGTGACGCAGAAATAGTGAAAAAAAATTAGTTATATTATTTCAATTCATAATTGATTTATTTCAACGTTAATATTCAAGTTTTCACTTCTGCCGGCACTCCCGGAGTGCAACCCGTCTTTTTTTTATCAAGATAATTATAAACAAACAGAATATAACATAATAAACTTAAAGCTCATAAAAGATTATATTATAATTTAGTACCCAAGTGGCTAGGCAGATGACTGTACAGTTCACGTTCTTTGCTACAAAATGTTATAAAATACATAAACTTGGTTAGAATAGTTACACGGAGCGAACATACATTACTGTGAAGTCACGAGTTTTAACGCGAGATTCGTTAATGTTATGCACGTCTCAGGAAAATTGCATGGCTTGATAAATGCATACATACAATCATATACGTACATGCATTGATATATATGTTACACACTCAATGCGTACATGGCTTCACGTTCATGGTTGAGCAAAACAATAATTGTTCAAATATGGAACAATTTTCAGTTTTATCTATTTTTCTGCCTAATGGATTTTAGGCATAAGTATAGCTCCGGTAAATGATGATAATGAAGAAATCATTCAGGTGCAATGATAGGAAGGGCATAAAATCAGCCAAGAGACATAAAATACCTTAATTAATTAGTTTATAGAGGTATGAGGAACAAGGTGTAAAGTTCACTTAATCTCCATAGAAAAAAAAAGGAAGGATCCTCCGACCAAACGCGTGTTGTGTATGGCGGGCAACTGCCCGATGATTCATGTCGGGCCGTTATATCTATTAATTGCGCGGTAAACTCTGCTTGCGAGATGCAGGATTTTGCGTGACGTCAGTATGACGCGTTGTTCGCATGTGGCGTTGTAGATACCGTTACAAGTTTGTTTCATTTAACACCCACACCAACCTTTTCCAACAACTGTCAAAAATAACAACAAACAATAATGGAAATAAGAATGAAAACAAGAATCAAGTAGATTTGGACACAGTTCGTGAAACACAGAATACAAATAACAAAGAGTCTTTGGTCAACTGGACCCACTCGAACTGGACCCGCGGGTCCAGTTGACCAAAGGAAAAATTTTCTATATTTTTATTGGTCAACTGGACCCACTGTCAAAATTAGACAAACATCTTTTGTTTTAAGCTACCCGTGGATACAGTCGAAACAAAAAGACAATGGCACGAATCTGGTACAGAATCTACGAGTACCTCAAAATCTAAAGATAAAGATAATTTATTTGTGAAACATGCGTTTACATAACATTTTTCTGTTAGTAGATTTCGGATCTTATTTTTAATTTGTTTTCTTGTCATGGCTTTATATTTATATTTTGTTGTATATTTTCGGGGCCATACAAAAAAAGCTTTTCAAATTCAAATTCAAAATGATTTATTCGGGACAACTAGATCCACCGGTTAGTATACAATAACTTAGAAACTATTATTAGTACTTAAAATACAATAACAAAGAACAACACACATCCATCAATAAACATCACAACACAATTCACACAAAAAAAAAACACACACAAGGCACCTGTGCTGAGACACCCCGCCCCGACAAGATAACCAACAGGGAGATACCTCCCTACAAGATCATCAGACGAACGAAATGCCTCAACACAGGTGCACGCACATCTTCAGCTATAGTTTTCAGAATGCTGTTGTGACTCCCCCGCACCCTCCTCATAAGAGACACGACTTTTTTCCGAATGACGGCATAAAAACCGTCAGTGTGAGCCTGTGCGAACATTTCGGAGGCACTGCAGAAACGAGGAAGTCCCAACATCATCCTGAAAATATTATTGAATTGGACGCGCAGTGTGTCCAGAGATTTTTTGGTATAACTAACCCATAGACTACCCGTGTACAGACCCTGACAATACGCTTTAAATAGTGTGATCTTGACTTGGTCCGTACAGCGGGCGAATCTACGGGCCAGCATGTTGCCACGGACTGACAGAGCCCTGCGCTCCCTCTCTATGTCAACATCATCCTTAAGGCCGTCGGTAAGGTAATGTCCAAGGTACTTAAACTGCGACACCCTATCCAAGTTAACACCATTCAGAGTAATATACCCAAAATATTATACCGTAGCGTAGAAGTGATGCCACCAATCCATGAAAGGCCATCACTAAAGCATCTGGGTTAACTTCTGAGGACAGTTTGTACAAGACATACGTGACTGAGCTCAGTTTTTTGTTTATATATTCAATGTGCGCTTTCCAGTTCAGTTTTGCGTCTATCATTACACCAAGAAATTTTGTGTCGTCGACTTTATTTAATACTGTGTCATTGTAAAGGGCTTTAATGTCAATATCACCATGTACCCGTTGACTAAAGTAAGATTAGGGTCATGTGGTAGTCAATAGCATCAGGCAGGTCATTGACAAATAGGATAAATAATAGAGATCCAAGCACGCTCCCTTCTGGGACACCGTAAATAGGCGTTCGCTCGCCAGATATGTAAATTGGTGGTGAGGTCAAACTGAAAATCCAAGATGGCAGATGTGAAAAATGTTCAAATTTTTCGTCATGGGTGTTGATTTCTTGGTTTTCTAGGGTGCTAAAACCGATGGTGAGGTCAAACTGAAAATCCAAGATGGCGGATGTGAAAAATGTTCAAATTTTTCGTCATGGGTGTTGATTTCTTGGTTTTCTAGGGTGCTAAAACCGATGGTGAGGTCAAACTGAAAATCCAAGATGGCGGATGTGAAAAATGTTCAAATTTTTCATCATGGGTGTTGATTTCTTGGTTTTCTAGGGTACTGAAACCGATGGTGAGGTCAAACTGAAAATCCAAGATGGTGGATGTGAAAAATTTTCAAATTTTTCATCATGGGTGTTGATTTCTTGGTTTTCTAGGGTGCTGAAACTGATGTGAGGTCAAACTGAAAATCCGAGATGGCGGATGTGAAAAATGTTCAAATTTTTCATCATGAGTGTCGATTTTAGCACCATCGGTGAGTTAAGAGGTATGACCTAACTGCTTCGCCGGGAGTTCTTAAATGATCCTAGAGAAATAATTGAAATATAACAAATCCACCCAAGCATGGGAGCATAGCAAACTAATGTGGAAAAGGGTTGCAGGTTGCAGAGAGATAGTATTTTAGGGCCCCCTGTATTGATCTATTAATGAAGTTGTATTATAGCTAAAACAAAAAACATATTATCATTTAAAATTGTCGATTTTTGAAACAAAGTTTAACCGGGATCACGAAATCGTAATAAAAAGAAAATGTTTTGATAATGCACTCAATTGATTCAATTCCCGATAAGGTCGTCAGTGTAATAAATACGTGTATTGAAGCGTATTTAACGATTTTATATAATAAAAAAAAAAACAAATTATAATTATACCTAATTACAGTTCGAGGTGGTAACCAAAACTATTTTTATTAAGTAGAAAAATTTACCATTAACGCTGCAGTAGGTCCTCCTGTATTTAATCCCATTTTTAAGTTTGCTTACTCTCGCGTAAAGTAGTTTAAAAATCAACGTGAAACGTATTGCAGTTTTTGGTTTCTTGTCAGTTTAGACTCTAGTGTTGTTACTCTGTAATGAACGGTCAGGCACTCGATTGGCTCGACCACAGAACATAATTATATACCCATCCCGATTATGTAGTTCGAAAACTCAATTCAAGTTGAATCTAAAATATCATGTACTACCTCCCTCCAGTACCTACCTTAAATTCAAACCTAGCAACAGTGTGTTTGAAAAGCACACAAAAAAAAATTAAAGGAAAGAATAATAGCAAGATCCAGAATAAAGCAACCGTTCTATATTGGTACCTAAGTATTTCAGTCAGTATCACATGAAATATATAATATCTATTCCCTGGTTTATTACCGACTAGTATTACTACATCAAGTGGCAAATCGAGAGAAAATAAAGTCGAGGCTTTATTTTATTTAGAGTAACGAGTTACATATAATCAAGCCGCAGCACTATCTGACACTATTAAAAAGATAAGTGTCAAGACTGTCATGTCAAGTGACAACATTTCATTAATTTATTTATTCCGTTTCTTTCGAATTGCATGAAATTGATATTTCTGTTTTCCTGTGTGTAATTGAAGGATTTTAATGAACATGGAATCTTCAAGACGGTACAGCATGTACCTACTCCAGAAGAATGTTGTGTTAATTGTTGAGTAAGATTTCAACTGAACTGTTCGCGTTGGCTGTTGTGCACATGTTAGAGCTCTTGGACATGGTATCAAGATGAGAAGTGGAGCGACCTGCATAATTTTAGATGAAATACTATTTACTTTTATGTCGTCAGACATTGAAATTGATATCCTACATAAAGTTATAAAAATAATTTGAAAATTATGTGATTTTTGATTTCATGAACCGTTATTCCTACAATTTATTACTGAACAGTGCACTATTTTACTAAATTATAAAACCGAGGCCAAACTTCTCACTAAACAAGAGTTCTTTTAGTGTGTTTTAGGGTATGATGGTATTTTTCAGCTAAGACATCTAGGGAACATAAACATGCGGCTTTTAAGCCTCTGTGGCACTGAATTAAAATTGTGCAATGAGTGGCGTGGGTCATCCTGTAGCTTCGCCCTCTCGATGCAGCTGGGTATAGTCCTGCGAATTTCTGGAGGCGCGATGCGAGTCAGTGGATACAGCATTCGCAACGGGGTCGGTTTTAAGCAACCAGTAATAATCATTAATGTCTTATTTAGAGCTGTATCCACTAACTTATCGTGGGCTGATCGGTTCCATACTGGACAGGCCTGCGGAGAAACAAAGCGCCATTCCAGTTGTTCGCAGGACTTGAGCAGATGCCACCCATCTGGTGGAAGTTAGGCGACGGAGTAAGTGATTCCTGGTAGGTATGCACTTTCTGTTTGACATTTTCGCAGTTTCTCCGGAAGTTAGGGGACCTATCCACTCCTCGGGGTAGGTCTTAAGTAAGTATTGCTTGAGCCACCTGCTCCAAAAAATCTTAGAGAGGCGAAGAGCCTTTTTCCACTTTTTTCTTAACGAAAAAACTCCGTCGTCCAGAGAGGTAGGTAATTGCTGATTTGAGCTGCCTATTAAAAAATGAAAAGGTGTGAGGCTTTCATATTCACAGCTGCAACATACATATATGTCAAAGGCCTCGAATCGGACGTCTGCGTTACCATGGACGATATTCTTCCTACGATACGTCGGTGCGGGCTGGAGGCCAATTCTCAAGCATCTCGCATTCGTTATTGTCGTTCGATTCGAACTTTTCTCTCGAAACAATCAAGCCGAGCTATTCTCGCAGGAAAGACACGCGACATGCCTTAGTTTACATGCGACATATTTATGTAAAAGGAAATTTGTCACCTGATTATCATATTATGATATACCTATTATTATTGTATTACAACAGGGCCATCAAGCATGATGGGGTTTTCGAAAGCATTTCAAACAATAAAGATTTCAAACGATATTTTATTTTTTTCAATATAAAACATAACTAACACAATACATTATAATAATCACTAGTGTATATGAATGGTCGGCGTCATGAGTCGCGCGCTGTCCGCGAGCTTAGGAATCGCCGGACCATTACACCTCTCGCCCAATATCTTCATGAACTTCAACAGATGTGAATGCGGCAATTTGAACACAAATAAATTTGAATTAATGATGTGACGATACTCCTAATGCGACCCTCAGGGTAAAAATTGTTTTCGCAAGGATTTCTCAACAATCTTTTAGGATTTTGTAAAGTAATGTAGCCGGGTCACGTATAGCCACGTCATTGGAACAACATGCAGCAAGACGGTCCAGTTGGTTCAGTACCGCACTCTTTACGACAACCACAATTCCTCTTCTTCTTTTCCGTCTTGATAAACCTTGATGTTATTGTGGTAGTCATCAGCTTACATATAACATTTGCAGTAATTCTGTTTTATTTTATTACTTAATTTATGTAGATAACCAATGTAAACAAACTACAATTTTGACTTTAATTTGATGTGACAAATATAATTGACATTGACAAATCAGCAACGGCCATGCATTCCGTTGTAACAAATACTAAGGAGGACTTATTTTAATGATAATAGTAAAATAAAAAAGAAAGAAAAAATTAGAAAGCTACATTATCACAGAATAACATAGGCTATAATTTATTTTTTTCTGCACTAATATTATAAAGAGGAATAAAATTCTATTATATATTATATTAGTAATTGATATCTTCCGGACCTCACTACGGCATCTCAAAATCCTGTAACGTTGTTTTAGCTCATTGCAGACAGTAAGTAAGTAAAAATAAGTAAATAAAAATTAAGTGTACCTAATTGAATAATATTATGTATATTTTAAGTCATAGAAATAAAACTAAAAGATTCGGCTTTACTCCTTAACTGTACTATTGATGAAATTTGACAGCGGGTCCAGTCGACCAATTCAAAATTTGACTTGGTCGACTGGACCCGCGGTTCCAGTTCGAGTGGGTCCAGTTGACCAAAGACCCATAACAAAATAAAAAGTGAAAGTAATGTTTTAACAACAATAGCGTGTGCCTCACGGCTGCGATAAAAAGTTTCATTTTAGCATAATTTTTTATTAATGCAGGACAGAATGACAGATGCTGAACTTTTAAGGACAAGTGATGGTCAGTACAAACAGTCTCAACAAACCTAATACAATTTTTTATACTTATAAATAAATATATAAATAAGCTAAGTAGTAATCTAATTTAATTTAATAAAAATACAACAAGAACTGTCTCAGAAATCACCACTAAGCTTCAAAATAATGAAACAAAGAGTTCTTTCGAGTGCTAAAATGAATTCAATCCTTGTATTATATTTTACAGAATTATAACCAACTAATTACTTTAATCTTTCACGTTTCCTCTCGTAATAAAAGGAAACGAAAGACTTTCATAACAAATGCTAATTAAAAATCATGATTAAGGAAAATTGTTACCCTTAAACCAAAAGGGACTAATAAGAATAAATAATATTGTGACGAGTTTATTAACAATATCGTTGATACGACATTGGGTCCCCAGTATGGAGTAATGACGTAATCAAATTGTACCCTGCACATCTGACGAACCCCAGAGGGGCATGCACGGTTACCCCTAGTAATGGGTACAATCATAGACTAAAACTCCGAAAGCATTATAATTGCCTACATTTTCGGGGCGGAAAATACATTCAACACAATCAGGATTATATCATCAAGCGATGTTGCAGTCCTGCAACTGCAGCGCATGTCACGTAACGTTTTTATTTATATTTCGATTTTATAGGAAGGAACTAGATACCCAAAATCTGTCTGTCTGTCTGTCAGCGGGCTGTATCTCATGTACCGTAATAGGTAGACAGTGGAAATTTGACACAGTTTGGATTTCTAAGTAAAAATAAAGTTAAAATTTAAGGAGGTCCCCATGCAAAAACCTTTCTTTCGGCGTTTTTTCCCTTGTGGTACGGAACCCTTCGTGTGCAAGTCCGACTCGCACTTGGCCAGGTTTTTTAATTGATATTATTTCCACGTAAACAAATATCAACTGCATGAATGTGTAAATTAAGTTGATTTTAGAATGACTGGTACAATTGAAGAAGTCATAAAAGTAGTAGCGCAAATTGAACGTCATGAGTAGTTATTACAGTTATTTATCCAAATGCGCATATTTGTTTACATTTTTGGAAACTAAATTATGAATGCAGAATACCTACATGAGTTTCATTTCTACTCGAATTACTTATTCCGTAGTTTGAAACAGTGTTGGGGTGTTGCAGGGTGATTTATTACGCGCTAAACGGATTGACTGCTGAGCCGAAGATTTGCTGTATCGATGGACTATGCACCCTCGAATAGGGGCTGCTCTTGCTGTGTGTTTTTTAATTGCATCTGTGTAGTCTACTAGGTTTTATATGAATGATGTATGAGGATCTCTATTGATGTTGAATGGATGACAGCTGGGAGAAGAGGCAATTATTTTATTTTAGTTTAGGCAACATCAGGGTCAAATTAAATTATCTAGCGAAACTCAGCAGACGTGTCCCGCATCGATGTCTCAACATCATAAAACAAAAAATAAATTGATATAATGATTTTTTGTGGGTTCATTGACTGCAGTTAGAGAAATATCAGTTAAAAAAATCTATTTTATTGTGTGTAAGTTTTACAAATGTGATGGATATCGATAGGAGATCTAAATACGTTAAAACAAAAGAAAACAGATATTCTCAACTCATAGGTATTTCTAGTTAAAACATTAGCAGCGGTCGTTGACCCCCCAAAAAAGACATCAAAAATATTTGATTTTATCGTATTTAGAATGTAAACATCAGGGTCAACCTGATGTGAGCAGTGGTGGCCCAATGGTAACGACCGTGACTTACGAGATATAGGTCGTAGGTTCGAACCCTGACAGGTACTTTGTGTAAATGATTTTATCACCACTGCTCTCAAAACGGTGAAGGAAAACATCGTAAGGAAACCGGCATGTCCTAGAACCAAAAAATCGAAGACATGTGACATGTACCAATTCGCACTGCGCCCGCGTGGCGGATTACGGCCCACTCCATACACTCCCTCTCGCTGAGGGATGGCCCGAGTCCCAACAATGGGAACATTATAAGCTGATTATGGTATGGTATTTATTTTAGTATAGAAAGATTGTGACTACTGAGATGACGATTACTAGAATAGTATGGAAGAGTCCCGTCCGGGCCACGGGACACGGATCATGTACCTACTGTGTAATATAAACTGCTTCATACAAAATGTATGTTACATTTCAAATCTGTGCCCCGTCCGAGTCACATACACGATACGCCCCGGGCACGGCCCGGTCTAATATAAATCTTCCCTATGTTGCACTGATGCCATATAGTTTGGGATAAGGGCGACAGAATGATGCCGCCTCACGAAACAGGTTCTCCGGTTAACTAAACAACAGCTGCGAATAGTTACAGTAGCTTGAACTAGCCATGGATCATTTACGAAGCACCTCTTTATCATAAGAACCGGAGTTCCCGACATAGCTTGCAGAGTAAGCAAACTGAAGTGGCAGTGGGATGGCCATGTCTGTCAAAGGACTGATAGCCGGTGAAGCAGACTACTCCTGGAGTGGAGACCACGTTTCGGCAAGCGTAGTATAGGACGCCCCCCGGCTAGATGGACGGACGACCTAAAGAAGGTGGCTGTGGTAGACTGGATGCGGAAGGCGGAGGACAGGGTGCTGTGGCGCAAACTGGGGGAGGCCTGTGTCCAGCAGTGGACTGCGATAGGCTGAGTTGGTTGATTATCATAGGAGTCACAGACAGTCCGCCGTGCAGGACCTGCATGGAGGACGACGAAACAGCAGCTCATGTGCTTCTGCTTCTAAACTGACCGGTGGTTGCCACGTACAGGGCAAAGTACTTCGGTAACCCAGGTACCCTTCGTGAGATAGTCAGTAACATCAAGTCGTTGGAGTTGGTTGGGGTGGATGGATCGAATGATCGATTTCCTATCCTGCATACGCAAAATACGCGCATTGACGTGGAGTTGCGGACACCAGCCCGTATTATCTCATCATATAACGTATACCGCCCGTATTACTTATTACCCTATTATTGATGAGTGATTAAACGATGCCTAATGAAACTGTAATTGCTTGTAAATCATTCTACCTAAAACGTACTCCACACGTTGTTATACCAATTCAAAAGTGAGATGAATAGTCTCATGTTACGTAATTCAAACTAAACACATGTCAATACCTTTTAATAGAAACACAGGTGCTTTCTATTTCCCGGTATATAAACCCTTTGCAAGAAGCTACAGTAATACTATAATAATATTACCCATTTGGTTAGATAATAGGTAGATATGATTTCGGACTATGGGGAGTGAGGGAAGAGTGCACCTATGTCTGTGCACTATAATATTTGCCACGCCAAAGGCTAGACTCCGTTGAAAGGGGTTAGAAGATTTTTGTATGGAGGGTGGCCCTAAGGTCGGCCGCCATTTTGATTTTTTTTCAGAATCGCGGTGCGCAACAAAAGTTATATATTTAGATAGAGGACGCTTATACAAACAAAAAATGTTATATAACATAATATCCTAAAGCGTCAGGTTTCGGAGTTATTCACCGAAATATAATTCGAAAACAACAAGGATTTTTTTGTTTTTTTTTCCCTCCAGGTAAGCATATTGAACTATTGAGGTAATAGAAACGTTATGAAACCTTTATGGAGAACAAACAAATGAAGAATAGACATTTTTTAAATAAATAATTAAAAACGGCTATTTATAGTTCGTTTTTTAATCCCAGAGACTAATCTGACATTTAAGTCTTTTGTGTTTTCGTTTTTTTTTAGTATAGAAGTTTGACATTACACTTGTCAGATTAGTCTCTGGGATTAAAAAACGAACTATGAATTGCCGTGCTTAATTATTTATTTAAAAAATGTCTATTCTTCATTTGTTTCTTCTCCATAAAGGTTTCATAACGTTTCTATTACCTCAATAGTTCAATATGCTTACCTGGAGGGAAAAAAAACAAAAAAATCCTTGTTGTTTTCGACTTATATTTCGGTGAATAACTCCGAAACCTGACGCTTTAGGATATTATGTTATGTAACATTTTTTGTTTGTATAAGTGTCCTCTATCTAAATATATAACTTTTGTTGTGCACCGCGATTCTGAAAAAAAATCAAAATGGCGGCTGATTTTAGGGCCAAAACCTTCAAACCCCTTTAGTCGTCATGGCCGAAATATGTTCTGGAGAACTATAATTTAGGTATGATATTCCTAACTCGCCTCTGGGCCAATATTATTAAGTAAACACCTTGATATGAAAGGTCATTTGTGATTTTGTACCTACTACTCTAGCGTATACTGTAGCGTAGCGTAGCGTACGACAATAACTAAAAAGACGGGTTGCACTCCGGGAGTGCCGGCAGAAGTGAAAACTTGAATATTAACGTTGAAATAAATCAATTATTAATTTTACGAATACACAGCAGTGTGGCTACTACACAGACGGTCGAGCCATCAGCTGTCCATCCACGTCCGCGACCGCGTCCGCGTCCGCGTCCACCATCACATCACATCACATCACCATCGCCATCACCATCGCCATCGCCATCGCCATCGCCATCGCCATCACCATCACCATCCATCCATCCATCCATTATCGTGTCTCACTTGGTTCACTTCGGTTGGCGCCGCCGTAGAAAGAGATGGGGGGGGGGAAATCTCTCCTGACGGTCACGTGTCCTGACGCGATGCCCTGACGCGAGTTTAACATTTTTTACCCATTACAAAAAGTGTTCAACGCCGCTAAAGAAGTTTTCACTTCAAAAAAATCTCAGGAATATCATTAGCAGCCTATTGATGATTCTGAATTTGTACCCGATTGATGACAAGAGGCTCGTCCCCTATTACATGGGACTTGACACAACTGACGAATTGTCGCTGTATTGTAGGTACACCTCTGTCTAAACATTTGGGAACTAGGCGGGATGTTATGCGACAGTAACTAAAGGTTATAATCATGCATAACATAATCAGCCTATAATTTTCCCACTGCTGGGACACAGGCCTCCTCTCAGTGAGAGGGAGTGGGCCGTAATGCACCACGCGGGCAAAGTGCGGGTTGGCAGATGTCACATGTCTTCGAATTTTTGGTTCTAGGACATGCCGGTTTCCTCACATGTTTTCCTTCACCGTTTTGAGAGTATTGGTGATGAAAAAATTTACAGAAAGTAAAGCGCCGGTCTGAATTCGAACATACGACCTACAACTCGTATGTCGCGGTCGTTAAGTATTATAACAAAGCAATGGTAGTTGTAATACTTAAAGTTAATGTTATTACTAACGAGCGGTACAATATGTTACGGAAGGGTAAATGTAATGTTCTACAATTAGAACCTCTTTAATTATAATGACCGCAGTCTACACGGCACCTTATATGTTATTAGTTTCTGCCTGCGACTTTATCAGCGTGAAATTTCTCGTCATATCACATCGCCTGCCCGCACTGTTTTCGCTCAGGGTTCTTTCTATTTTTTTTTTTGTGTTTACTCGGCTTCTAAGGTTCCTGGCGTAATTTTAAGTAGCCTATTATAGTCTTCCTCAAGAATTGGGCTATCAAATGCTAAAATGGTAGTTCCTGAGATTAGCGCGTTCAAACAAGCAAACAAACTCTTCAGCTTCATTATTAGTATAGATATAGATAGCTTTTCAGTTGTACTTCCTAACTCCGCGTAAACAAGTTGTGCTACTTGTTTTCAACAAGTTGACAAGACTTCTCAAAAACATGTATGGTATGATGCATGTAATGTAATATTGTCGTTGCTTCGGACATATTTTGTTAACTATATTATTCACCTTTTTGACAAGTTTTGTATCCAACTAGTCTTTACAACTGATTTTAAATGTAGGTAAACGATAAACGAAAACAGTAGACACAAAGAATAGATGTTTTTATAAAATATTATACCTTCATGCAAACGCGGAGGAAGAGGAAAACGAAATTATAAAGAACAAAAGAATTAAAACCTCAAGGCCTTATTAATGTTTTTAAGGAAAATACGCATTCCACAAAGTGTTCACTTCTCTTTATCCATCAGTCAAACTGCCGGAATATCAAAAGTGGTTCGCCGAGATGGCCTTTTGATATTTCATCTTTTCTAAAATTTTCCACGAGTTTTGTATTTCACGGAAATTGATAACGTTTTGGTTGACAACTAGGTATCATAAATTTTCACAGTGCAAAAAGTTTCATAAAACAGGATCATATGAATCACTTATTTTGAAATTGAGTGATGCCAAACTTGAAAAATTTCCTGCTTTTCTTTTCAAAATAGCAGGAAATAAACTTCTGAGTTCTAGTACCGACTAGATATAACTACAGTCCGTTTACCTCTAACAGCAGCAATCTAACAACAACCTTATAGTAACGACAATAAAGATCACAATGATTTTGGCAGACTTGTTAGTGGCACTAGTGGCAGCAACCCAACGGCAACCTTATAAAAATGAGAATAAAGATAACTGTGATTTGTATAGTGATGCAAAATCAGAAGTAAAATAACCGTATCTTGTATACATCTACAATCAGCTGCTTAAAATCCAGAAGACCTAAACATTTCTTAAAATGTTCCTTCAATAAGACAATCGAACTCCTCTCGATAACCGCAAGAATGGAAACAGAAATACAACAAAAAGCTTTGTTCATGAGAGAATTATCCCAATAAACTTCAAATGAAGCGACAATATCGCAAAACAGCAAACATAAGTCGTTTATATTTTAAACCATCTTAATAACCAAAGAATTTACTTTGACTTGACACATATTTCTTCCATAATGACGTCCATTTATTTTAACGCCTTCAAGAATCTCGGACGGACATTTTTGATAAAGTAAGCTGAGGCAATTTTCTTGCGGAACCCAAGTCTTCACTAAGGGGACGTGAAAAAAAAATGATCTAGAAATGGCCACTTGGAACAACAATGGTGATTTAAAAACACAAAAGAAATGTGGGGGAACTGATGGATTGACAGTGTGTGCAGAATGGGGATGTGATGCGACTGATTTGCTCATTTTTTGTTGTGTAAATATTGGGTTGAGATAAGTGCTTTAGTTCGGGACGAAGAACCAATATGAAATGATCTAGTTTCACATGCGTTCATATATTGGATATTATATAACTTTACTTAAGTGCTTTCTAGGCTATTTTTTCAAATGATCAATGTCAAACATAACACATGACAGGTGACGTGGTAAGTATTGTGAATACTATTTAACATTTTTTCGGGGTTATAAGTTACCCCACACTGAAAAAAAAAAGTAGTTGCCACAATCAAGATTTTGTCTAGATTGACTAAGTAACTTATTTGCATCTGAGCCTATCAAGCACAATGATCACAGCTACTACTTTTACTTGATTGAGATTTGAAACGGGATCTTGATTGGAGTTATCACAAAACCTATTTGCAGCAATCAAGTTGCTTGATTAACACAACTAACTTACTTTCTTGTTTTAACTCTTCTACAATGATGTCATGTTAAGGGTAATCAAGAAACTTGTTTGAGCGTTCAATCATTTGAACTAGTATTGCTGCAATCATGTCATGATGATTAACTTAACTAAGATTTTGATTAATCTAAACAAGATATCGTCAATCAAGCTAAAAAGTCACTTGATTGGAGTGCATTTTTTCTGTGCAATATCGTAAGCACAAAAACTAATATCACATTTTAATTGTTTCACACTCAGCTCAAAGGGCACATAAATATTAATTGCCAGTTTCCAATGCAATATCGACACCCCTCACTAACTCGCGTGCGGGCCATAGGGAGCGAAATGTGCAAACAATTAGAAAGGAGTTCTTTTTTGCGCCCTACTCCAGGGGTGACGCACAATGGCACTTTATGTCAACGACAGCTCGCTTCTATTTAAATGCGGCCGGCTCTATCTTGCACTAGACATCTGTTACTTTCACACCGACCGTAAATTATATTGTAATGGCACTGGAATATAATCGGATTTCGTTTTTTTATGATAAATGAATCGGATTTATTTTTGTTTTTTAATGTCTGACTGAGAATGACGAAATTGTTTTGTATTATTTTTTATGCTTCTGTGTGATTTTCACACAATTATTGGGAGAGCATAATCAGCAACGTTCCCACTGCTGGGACACAGGACTCCTCCTCCTCTGTAATCCACCACACGGGCCCAGTGCGGGTTAGTAGATGCCACATGTCTTTGCATTTTTGGTTATAGCATATGCCGGTTTCCGCACGACGTTTTCCTCCGCCGTGTCGAGAGCAGTGGTTATGAAACGCCTGCCTGGTTTTGAGCCCATGACCTACAAGTCGTAAGTCGGGGCCGCTACCCTCTGGGCCACTGCTCAATTATTTGGTTACGCAATTGAGTATCACGAATCTACATTTAGTAGGCATCAGGTAAGGTATTTGTGTACAAACAATGATGTTACACGATGTTTAATCTAAGACAACAATCGATACTTGGTTGTATGCGTACATTGAGAATGTCTACAGCGAGCTAATCACGTAAACTACATGTACAGTCAACAAAAGAGATAAGTATGCAGGATCGTCGGATATAGTTGAAGTTTAGTAAGAAACCGATGGATGTAGTCGGCTGATTTTTTTTTTTTTGATAAACGAGCTGTTTGTTTTCTATTAATCAAATTAAATTTTATTCGAGAACACCCATCCGTTTCTTACTAAACTTCAGCTATATCCGACGATCCTGCATACTTATCTCTTTTGTTGACTATACATATAAACCAATTCTGTTTATTGAGTGATTACTTGCTAAGGGAATCTGTATAGCCACAAAAACATTTAACAAGCTGCCTGATACATTAAAATAGTTAAATCTGAACAAAAAGTGTATTAGTAAAAATTTTAATCAATAAATGTTAAGTACTACTCGTTAAAGGACAATTTGGATGGCAATTCTATAATTCCTCCTTCTCAAAATTAAGATACCTGACCTATTTTGACATTAATATACTTATAAGTATATTTTTTTGACATTTAACATCTGATCTATGTGCTTTCTTAACAATTCATTATGGACTTGCTGAAAAAAAAAAATGATTCATTACTCATATCATATCTCATTATTTTATTATAATAATCATTAGTTTTTATAGTACAATTTAAAATTAAATTGACAATAATATTTGTACGCCTTATGACAAAACATAGAGAAACTATCTAAATGTTGTAACATCTCACACACTGTGACCCATATTAACTATTTTGATTTAAAAGAGTGTCCATGGAGTTTCTTGCCCGTTCTTCTCCATAGGTACCTATGCTTTGGAATGGGCAACTAGCTTCATCTTTCTGACTGACCGACCCCTTGACAATTCAAAAGTGCCTGTAATTGGTTTAATTGAAATAAATGCTTTGAGTTTGAGTTTGTGAACAAATAAAGATTCAGATTCTGAAGTATATCACAATGACATTCATACAATATCTAAAAGGTACATGTGCGGAAAACCCCAAACGGCGAAAATATTTAAATCTTATTGGGAGTTATGTTCGAGTCGTTTGGGGTTGAAACACTAGGGCATGAGGTCCGAGTCCCACTAGGTTTTTCGAGACATCGCCAAGCGGTTAGTCGACGCTTCACGTGACCAGAGGGCTGGCCTATTTTTTGGTCAAAACAATCAGCATCCTCATAGAACGTGGCAATGCTACCAGCCTTTTGGGCACTTTTACTGTTGACAGCTATACTGACGAATTGTTTGAGGCCCTGTGGTTTGTTTCCCCCTCTTTTTGTTGTTAATATTATTTTATATTTCTTTTTGCTTATATATGTATTATGTAACAAAGAAAAAAAAGCTACATAAATATTCAACTTTACCAAATACAAAAACACGAGGACTGAGTAAACTATAGAGTATTAATCACATCTATCGATTCAAACAATATTGTTCAACTCGACACAAAGGAGGGTGACAAGCTCTCCCCGCGCGTATTTTAAATCTATTCACAAAGATTCTTTTGATAACGGTCTTTTGTAAGCTGAAGTACGACCTAAAGTCCCATTTTTCTTCTAAATACATAAGCACTGGCAATCGGAAAACTCAACGCGGGATCCACTCCGTGTGAACCTATTCGATCTCATGCATTTAAATTCAGAATTAGTCGAAAGCCTTGCCGCAGACCGACTTTTTGCCGAAGGTGAGCAAGCTATTCCTCGGATTTCTCTTTAATACCGCTTTCATTGAAAACGTGATTGATTTAATGGCGTTTTGTGTAATAAAAAAAACTTTATAACTCGACTTCGCTTTTAGCAGTGTCAAAACGAAAAATAAAAACATTGATTTTGTTTTAAAAGTTTTGCTTTTCGAACAGAAACCAGTAACCACGTCTTTCCATTTTGAATGAGACGTGGTGTGACAACATAAATAATCTATCCGAAGACAGCCCCGTGTGTGGCAGGCAGAAAAATGTATCTGGGACATAAAAGGATGGTGGAGGTCGGTTCGTTACGTTTTGTCGGTCCCAGGGGCGTGCCTTGCGCGGTGGGCTAGTAGTACTGTAGGTACATGAATGTTTTATGCTAGCGTCACAATTCAGATTTGTATCCACTAGTGGAGTAAGTTTATAGCCCGCTCTTGTCCCACGTCAGGCAATAAAGGGGCGTGTTTATTGTTTTTCGTATTGCGAGTTCAAGGTTTGGCCGCTTCGCCGCGATTTTATTGCCCCTAAATTGTGCCATAAAGTAATGCCATGATTAAGTACAGCGCTTTTGGTGAGGAATATTTGATGATTTTATTTATTTATGGTAATTAGTTAATGGTTGTTGGTGGTGGTCCTACCTTTTTGACTCGACAATAGTATATTACCAATATTGAACCGTAAGTACCTATACAGTTTAGGGAGTTTACTTGTCTTATTTATTTGGGTGAGGGTAAAAGTATTTCAGCCTATGTGAAAACAATTTGAAAAGACGCAATGTAAAAAGAAAATAACCCTTATTTTTTTTTAGTTTTTCCGGGCCAACACTTGTATGAGGAAAATATCATTTCCTCACTTTGACGTGGCTTATTTAATATTTATTTATACGCTATTGTATAATGGAAAGATTTCCACTACATATCGCTTATGGCTCTGTTTTGTAAACAAGTAAAAAATACAACTTATTCAAAATTGTCTAGATGTAGCCTCAGTATTTACAGTAATTTTGAATTCATTATGAGATTCCATGAATAACAAACCAAAATTGTCTCTATTTTAATAATTACGTTAACAATTTATGCAAGAAAAGTTCTCGTGGCTTCCATTTCTCTTTTACCTGTACAGTTCGACACAACTTAGATGTAGCATAGGCAAAATTCGTAAAACCGATCACATCCGAACTAAGTGCGCCTTCAAAATCACCAATCTTTAGGAAAAATTGATCAATTTTTCTTAAAGTAGTAATAAAGATTTACGAATACGAATTACGAACGAATTACGAACGTTTTACGAATTTTGCCGATGCTACATCTAAGTTGTGTCGAACTGTACCTAAATTAATTATCTCCACGAAAATTTACAAGAAGTGAGTGTCTGTAACAATACTACATATAACATCGTCGTACAAATTAATTAACCTTTAGGACAAATAGATTATTGAAGCATTTAACAATTCATACTTTAATTAAGATATCAGAGGGTCGATAAGAAAGGGTTACAGATATAGGCAAATAATTCTATGATGTGTAAGTACAAAGGTACATATCGAGCAGACTTCATTAGCCGTTTGATTCTCTAGTACATGCACAGAATGAATATTATATACCTACTGGGGTTTGACTGTGTTAATTTGAGATATTGCTGGAGCAATCTATCAACGTGACCTTTCTTTGAAGTCGTTACAACACAGGTTTCATTGTTCGTATGTAGGTGTTGTGGTCTTGTAGGTTGTCTAGGTTAATTACCAATCAAAACTCTGATTGCTATTTTGGACATTTCAGCTAGTAACCGTAATGCAACAATTGATGAAACTCAAGTCTAAAACTGTACCTATACGAACCCAGTCTATTCTCAGTGAGAAATTGAACCTTCAGATTACAATAATAGACAAAGGACCCTTTCAATATCATAATCAATTTTTAATTAGAATCGGTACCAAGGAATAAGAAATCATTGACTCCTATAATAATAGGTACAATATTCTAAGTTTACACACAATAGCGATACCTACATAAGTGTTACCTAATGTAGACTTTAAAATGGCCCCACATTGTAAGAAAATATTTGTGACTATGCTCAACTTTAAGAACGATAAAAAATTTCCATCTTTACGTAAAAATGCTTCACAGTAAAATTAACTAACTTCAATAAACGAGATACTCAAAAAAGCTGTAAATTTTATGTTACAATGTTATGTTCCGTATATGTTGAGTGCTTTTAACTCAAACGTGACAAGACGACTTTATTTTGTTTTTGTATCGTATAGAAAAGAAGGTGTGAATCTAGCACCTATGATATTACCTTTGTACGAGTATGTATTTTTCCGTTCCATTCTCACTTTTAATTTACACGACAAGACAAGAAAATAATGTTAATGAGCGTGGTATATCTCTCTTTTCGTATAAAGCATTTTTGAAGTGTAAACTTCTTTAGCGGCGTTGCGCACTTTTAGTAATGGGTAAAAAATGTTAAACTCGCGTCAGGACATCGCGTCAGGACACGTGACCGTCAGGAGAGATTTCCCCCCCCCCCCCTCTCTTTCTACGGCGGCGCCAACCGAAGTGAAGTGACACACGGACACAATGGATGGATGGAAGTGGAAGTGGAAGTGGAAGTCGAAGTCGAAGTGGAAGTGGAAGTCGAAGTGGAAGTCGAAGTGGAAGTCAAAGTGGAAGTCAAAGTGGAAGTCGAAGTGGAAGTCGAAGTGGAAGTCGAAGTGGATGTCGAAGTGGAAGTCGAAGTGGATGTCGAAGTAGAAGTCTAAGTGGAAGTCCAAGTGGAAGTCTAAGTGGAAGTCGAAGTGGAAGTCGAAGTCGAAGTGGATGTCGAAGTGGAAGTCTAAGTGGAAGTCTAAGTGGAAGTCGAAGTCGAAGTCGAAGTTGAAGTCGAAGTGGAAGTCGAAGTGGAAGTCGAAGTAGAAGTCGAAGTGGAAGTCGAAGTGGAAGTCGAAGTGGAAGTGGAAGTGGATGGATGGATGGATGGACAGCTGAAGGCTCGACCGTCTGTGTAGTAGCCTCACTGCTGTGTAGTGTTTATAATATGGAAATTGAACAAAGTGCATCTATTAATGAAAAAAGTGACGCAGAAATAGTGAAAAAAAAATGAGTTATATTAATTAAATTAATTATTGATTTATTTCAACGTTAATATTCAAGTTTTCACTTCTGCCGGCACTCTCGGAGTGCAACCCGTCTTTTTTTTTTTTTCTTTCCTGTACTTGACATGTAATAAAGAGAATTTGATCTTACTAAGACTAGATAAAAAATCTATCCATTTTATGAGCAAAATCTTTGCGATCCCTTGTGACCCTACTAAGGCTACATCTGGCTGACAGTCCTAGTAAACAAATAAAATATATATCACCAGCACGTGAGCTTCAAATTACTCCAAATCTGGCACTAGGCTGCGTCCCCGGCCATACATACAAAATATGACATTTCCCCTTTATTCTGACCGAGTGTACATAAAGCATATTCGTATAAATAACGAATAGGGATTTTTTGCGGGCGTCCGGGTTAAAACATTTGTGATATGAAGGACACCTCAACTGGTTTATGTCTGTGCCTACTGTATGTACATACATATGTATGTATTCATATGAGAGTGGCATGTTATGTACGTCTTGTTATGCTCGTGGGTCTTGTAGGAACATGTTTTTGCTAGAGATTGCAGTCATGAAAAAAAAAGATTACGAAACTCGCAAAAATATTTTGTGTATCTCGGGAGTGCGGTGAGAAGAACGAGGAAAATATGAAAGTAGTCTTTTGAAGCGATGATTATTATCTTGACTAGGTAAGATTTTAGATTAGGAAGTTTTTTATTTTATTGAGAAAAAGTCTGTCTGAATAAGGTCTCAGCACAAAACTTAATTAATAGGAACGAAATAATGATCAAATGAACCCTACAAAATAAATTGACGGTTTTGTTCCCACGCCACGTTCTAATAAACTCGGTATTGATTGAGCGTTCAGAACTAATCAATAGGTCCATTAGTCGACCAAAGTCAATCTGAAGCATTTTCGTCGCGGAAAAACAAAGCCGTCACGGAACGAAAACCAATTATCTTCGCTTCAGCCTTAACCTATCGAATCGAAATAAAATGTAGAAAACACCAACCGGATGATTGGTTATTACTTTTCCTCGCCGCAAAACCTATCGACTTCCAAATTGGAGCCGCCGTAATAACTTCTCTTCGATTCGATATAAACCGTGTGACATGCTCGGAACATTGAATATCTGTGATATTACCTTTGGTGCTCTCCACGACGCAGTCTATCCTCCAGAGAACCAGGGCCGCGTATACAGTAAGTAGCATCTTGCCACCGCGGGAGCAAAATAATTCACATTTATGGCCCATCTTCATACACAGCCAAATTTTCGGCAATGCCGCCCTTTGTAGGCGAAAGTCGAAACATCACAACACCACTTTGTTGCTCGAAACAAAAGTCGTCGCGACACTGAACGTTATGCGATAGTTACGACGAACACTTTTACTGCAGCGAATTTATACCGAGCGACAAAAGTAATTTGTGTAGGATACGATGCATTGACACTGCCTTCCGTTTTATATTTCTTTGTTGTTTTATCTGTAACAAAAGAAAATGGAGTTAGGGACGGTTTGTGTTGAATTTTCACAGTTTAAAACGATTCATTGGTTTCGACACCACAGAGTTAACGTAGCATAGCGTTTGACATAGAGCCAGGCTGCGTTTAAATGGCGTATCCACTGTTTTGGAAGCTCGGATATAAAACAAATATCTTCTGAATATTTCAGTATATTAAATAATGCTAGCTCGAGGGAAAAATACTCGTAGTTAGTGCTGAATATAAACAAAAGCTGAACTCAGGTGGTGGATTAGTAGTGCAAAGTAGGTTTTAGTAGCTTCTAATAACAAAACATTTACGATAAACCGCTTTCTTGAGCGCTTATCATGGTAAAAGAAAATTTACTAAAAAATGTTGACGAAGAAAAACTAACATTGAATTTCTTTGTACATTTTACATTGTCCGTGTTGCTAGAAAGAAAATTGAATACGTTTTGTAATCGCATCAATGTGACTGCGCTTTGGCACTAAACGTATTTATTGTATGTTTTAATAACATCACTTAAATGGCAGAATCAGACGTTGGACCAGAAGTAAAACAAATTCGGGGAATTTTAAACAATGGGTTTTTTCTAACCCATTCATGACTGGTTCATTTGGGAATGACGCTTTGGGCACTGTTTTAATTCAGAATTTTGCTAAAAAATGTCCTAAGAGAATATTGTATTTTTTTTGCATTCTCATTATGAAATTGGAGGAAAACTAAAATATTTACTTTATTTTACTTTATCTTTATTTATTTAAATATAAAAAAGGATATATATTATATTTAAAAAGGGTATGCGTATTTTTTGTTAAAATATATAAAAAAACTTTCCAAAGCATAGCGTAGGGGTGTTTGTTTAAATAAACAGTTCCGCTGAATCCGTCATTAAAATTAATTTTTTGTAGCAACATAGTTGGGAAAAGGCTAGGCAGATGATGATGAGTAGTACACACTCTGTGAGAAATTTCAAGTATCTAACTATTACGGCACAGATTAGGTACGGTTCAAAAGATGAAGCCCTGTGACAGGGAGACGGACGTACGGATGGACAGCGGAGCCTTAGTGTAATAGGCACTCGTTGGCACCTTTATCTAATCTTAAAATCAACATCTGTCCTAAAAACTTATTCATGGTAATCACAGATAGAAACTAAGAATACCAACGTGGAGTCGTCACTTACTGTAGTAATCCCATTAACCGGTTGAATGCCGTAATTACAGACACAATTAAAAAGCCATTGTGTCTCGCGTGGATCCACGTTTAAGCATACGAAGGTTTAAGGGAACGGCGCTACATGCGTGAACAAATTTATTTTACGGTAGAACAAACTCATGTTTATGGTCACGTATTTACCTATTAATGTAATGTACACAATGCCTTTCTTAGTCTTTGAAACTTTGGGAAATTCTAAGTACAGTTCAATGTTTAGGTTAATTTTGTTTGAAAGCTATTAGCTGAGTAGGGAGACTTTCAGTTTGATCTTAAACTTATTATGCTAAAACATATTTGGGGAAACAAATTTTACCCAGACGAATTTGCGGGCAAAAGCTAGTTCCAAATAAAAACTTGAATGTCTGACAACCAGTCTTACCAAGGAGTATCGTGGAGGTCAGATAAGCAGTCGATTCATGTAAAATACTGGTATTCAGCTGCTTCCAGTTGGACTGGAAGCCGATCCCAACATAGCTGGGAAAAGGCTGGGCAGATTGATAGAGAAATGTATGTATATGTATACTGTAAATTTTTCAAGTGGGTGTGGATGGCCAAATCCGAAACTATGAGGAATAGCGAAAAGTACCCAAAGGAGTCGCGGGCTCGATTTTGATGAAAAGTAAAACTGCATCATTGGATTTTTGAAAAATCAATATTTCTAGCCAGGAATCGGACCCGTTGATTTTGAAAAAAAAATACACACTGTATTATTACACCATTCGATAGTGTCGCTAATAAGGGCCGAATTCTGGGAAGTAATGACGTAGGGCAAACTTAACTTTTATATCTATGTATTTTATAATTAGTTTCGTGTTATCTATTTCTTATATTGCACCTGCCATCTTTCCTCTCTGCATCGCCCTAAGGTTGACTACTACAAAATTCCGCAGGTAAATTAGGTCCGTCTTTTGCATAAAGTTTTATGCTCTATCTTCAAAAGCCAAATGCCTCAAGCTCTTAAACTAAAAAAGATTTCCTTCAGTTTCTTTATATAGTTATGAATGGCGTCTGAAAGACGGTTACCTACTTGAAAATATTAACGTGGTGGAGGGGCGAACGTCGAGGGCTGCAAACTCGACATGTTACAGAAGTACTCTGTAGAGCCTCCTTGAGAACGAGGTCCTCATCGTGAGGAAGCTAATGTCCTTTACTTAAATGATGTAAAGAGTATAAAATAAGACTGGCTTGTAGGACTGTTTTTTAAACAAAAAAAAATAATAACGGTAGAGAATTATTAAGAACGTATGTATTTCAATAAACCCAGTACTTATTTTTGTTGCTGACGATCCTTCAGGAATAAAAACAAAAGAAAAACTGGATGAAACCGGAATGAGAAAGCTTATAGTGGATAAAAAAAAGTTTAAAACAGAAGACGAACTAACAGGGGATCGAGGGGGAGGGGGGGGGGGGTTCAAGGGATTAGAACAACTCGTATAGTCGACCTGAGGGGCTCGTAGCTAAACAATAACAACCGCATGGATCGATTGAAAGTTAAACTACGCTTGCTGTGGTCGGTTCGTGGATGGGTTACCATACAGATACAGATAGACCTAGATAACGCAAGTATCACGAACTGTATGAAAACTAAGCATGCCACTTTTTGACTACCTACTATGACGTCACAAGCTCGCGCTCTCGCTCACGCTCACCCAGCCAGCAGTACGCAGGACTGAGCGCGAAAGTGGCGGCTTACGATTTTCGAACGTAAGCTGGTGCGATTTTTGGCACGCGAAGTAGTTGCTCTTGCGTTATCTAGGTGTATCTATATCTGTGGTTACCATCAATTATATATCGAGACTCCTCCGTGTCTCGGAAAGCAAGTTAAGCCATTGGTCCTGGCTGTCACTCAAAATCTTTGACAGCCATTACGGATAGCCAGAAACCCAAAAGTTTGGCAACCAGTCTTACCAAGAGATATTGTGTTACCCAGTGACTGGGCTTAGGATGTAAGATAGGCACTCGCTCCACGTAAAATACTGAAATTCAAATGCATCCGGTTATGCTGGAAGCTGACCGAACATATTTGGGAAATGGCAAGGCAGATTGATTGAGATATAGTCGATCTCGTGACTGCTTCAATACCCTTAGGTTTAATATTAATTGCACGTCATGAAACGACAAGGTGTATTTGTCTATATAACAGTTAGATAGTTTTAACCTTAGTGAAGTTTTAATTTGGTGAGAATTTTTACTAAAAATTATAAAGCAGTTAGGAGGTCGACTGTAGCTACTTCTATTTTTGTAATTTGTTTGAAGAATTAGTAAAGACTGAATGAAGCAATTTATTCTATATCGAAAAAGTAGTGGCGACTATTTAGTATACTTTAGTAACTATTTAGTGGTTTAGATGTATATTGGACAGAGATTTATTTATACCAACGTACTATCTAGTAGTATAATCAGCCTAAAATTTTATTACTGTTGGCACACAGGCCACTTCGCGATCAGACGGAGCCACGCAGGCCCAGTGCTGGTTGGTAGATGTAGCGGGGTCTAGTGGTAACGGCTGCGACTTACGAGTTGTAGGTCGTAGGTTCGAACCCGGACAGGGCGCTTAAGTTTGTCTAAATGAATTCATCACCACTGCTCTCAGAAAGGTTAAGGAAAACATTGTGAGCAAACTGGCGTGTTCTAGTATCTTAAATTCGAAGATGTGACATCTAACAACCCGTACTATGTAGTGATAGGTTTAATCTCAATTCAATTATTAAATCACTGTAGAAGCTTTGTTGATGTCTATCAAAATTTATTAAATTTAGATTGTTCTGTATATTGAAGTAATTGAAATCATGAACATATCCCTATTAAAAGTTTAAAAACTACTTTGGTAGGTAGGTATACCAACAATAAATCTCTTGAATTCTAACATTGTTAGAATCTCACTCTCACTCATACTTTTGTAGTTAACTGATAACTTAAATAAATTAAGTACTTTATTAAGTACTTGAGTACCTAAATTAAATTAGCTACTTTAGATTATGAAAGATCTAAAAGTTTTCTTAACAATAACAAAGTTTACCTAATTAAAATCAGGGATTTTGATTAAGATATCAGAAAGTTTAATATTTGACAATTAACTAGATTAGGTACTTTAATTTTATAAACTTCTAATACTAAATAAACTAAAAGATTACTGAAATAAAAATATAGTATCCTTACCAACTAAAACTACAAGAAAAATTGTGTCTAAATATTGAATATTTTCTCAAAATACCATTTCAGGCACTAATAAAATTAATCTACAATGTTTTCACATGATCTGACCAAGATTATGTCTGGACTTTAAAAGAGACTTTGACCCTTGAGTTTGTTTCGCTATTTCTTCTCAGGGGTAGTCAGGTAGGAAATATCGAATCCATATAGCTTATTCTTTTATAATATGACGTGTTCTAGGGTACAGATAGTGCCATCCACGAAGACGCGCCCCACTCTTCTTCCTAATAAAATATTATATATTAGAGTGGTTACATAACATACATAATCAGCCTATAATGTTCCCACTGCTGGGACACAGGCCTCCTCTCAATGAGAGCGAGTGGGCCGTAATCCACCACGCCGGGCCCAGTGCGGGTTGGCAGATGTCACATGTCTTCGAATTTTTGGTTCTAGGACATGCCGGTTTCCTCACGATGTTTTCCTTCACCGTTATGAGAGCAGTGGTGATGAAATAATTTACACAAAGTAAAGCGCCTGTCAGGGTTCGAACCTACGACCTATATATTAGAGTGGTTATCGCTAGTTAATTCCCCTAGTGTTTTAGTTTTTTAACCAGGCGCAGTTGAATACATTTTATTCACATAATTTTATTTTACATGGAGCTACTGCCTATTTGAACTCCACAAGCCAGTT
Organism: Amphipoea lucens; assembly: GCA_947508005.1. NCBI lineage: Eukaryota > Metazoa > Arthropoda > Insecta > Lepidoptera > Noctuidae > Amphipoea > Amphipoea lucens. The sequence continues at coordinate 8,512,871 of OX382371.1, forward strand.
ACTGGCTCGCACTATACCCCTTGGTAAGTCTAGTTGTCAGAGTTTTTAGGCCTCTGATTACCTGTAACGACAGTCAAAGATCTACGAATGACAGCTGGGACCAACGGCTTAACGTGCTTTCGTACGTTACATAATGGATGGTCACCCATCTACAAACCGACCGCAGCAAGCTTAGCTTTCGAGAATTACAGCTGGGACCAACGGCTTAAGGTGCTTTCGTACCTTACGTAATGGATGGTCACCCATCTACGAACCGACCGCGGCAGGCGTAGCTTTTGATCGATCGACCCGTGTGGCTGTTGCATGTTGCCATTTAGCCTCGAGTTATATACAATACATTTTATCATACTTAAAAGGAAGGATCCCTTTCTATGCACGTATCCACATCGTCAGTGTAGACAGGCAGCTTAGAATAATCAAGGAATACTTACCTTACGTGGCATTGTCTTTCCACATAATGCCTAAAATATTCCGTTGGTAAAGCTTACAAAGCCATTCAGACAACGGTATTGTTTCGTCCGAGTCTCAGGATACAGGAGTGCGCTTACAGTGCAGGTTTCAAATACAATTATTTTTGGTTTTTATTGTTGTTAGATAGAATATGACCAAATAAATGACATAAAGACATTTAATCACTTGTAAATAACATAATAGGTAAGGCTCAAACGTACACGTAACTTTCAGATCTCACAAGCTCAAATAGCCATTGAGTAATCAGAATGTCACAGTACTAGTATTTCAATAGTGGTCGAGACTGACTTGCAATGTTTGTTTGTACTTAATGTATTATTCGAGGCGAAATTGGTTACAAAACGGCGATACACAAGATGCGGCGAACGCTCGCTTCGAGCATAAGGCTCCGGCGCGCTCCATTTCTTGTTACTAAACGGCGATACACTAAAAGATGATTTCCACCAATCGGCTCGCACCGCATCGGATCGGAGCGGATTTTACAATCTTTAAACGATATTAAATCGTGTACACAGTATTTAAAGTCTATATTACCAAGCCGCGCACAGCAGCTTTACCGCGGGCGTCTTCCGTGACACGCGATCGTAACCGAAAGTATGCTGCGACGCGCGTACGGCTCCGTACGCCTGTCTTCGTATCCGATCGAATCCTTTCGGTTGTCGTCCACTTTTCCTCTTCTGTATTTTTTATGATTATTTTCTTCTTCTTCTAATGCAATAGCCAACAATCAACCATTTTCAAAAATTCGAACACACAACACCATTGATACATCAATGCACAACACGGTAGAAATGAAACTATTTGACTAGGCCATAGAGGAAAAATTTTAATAGAGGACTAGGCGCAGAAACGGATACGTTAGCAAGTGACGTATGGAGCCGATCGTAAGCGTCGACATCCTGCTGGACGGGATCGGATGTCGCCGCATCCGTTCGCATCCTTTCCGACCGATGCGATACGAGCCGTTTAGTGGAAATCATCCTTTAAGGTGGCGAACACTCGCTTCGAGCACTTGACTCAAGCGTCCTCCATTTTTATTCAGAATGGCGGACGTATAGGTGGAGTGTGCTTAGTTATTGTTCTTGGAAGAAGAAGAAAAAATCAAAACGATAAATAAATAAATAAAAGTTTACTGACCATAAGTTTAGGTTACAGTACACCGGTAATACATTTTTACATAGTACATAGTATAGGGCACAATACTTACGTTCAACTACACTAAGTTAGAACTTATCTATTACAAGTAGCAAGGGGAGTAGAAGAACAGTTAAATTATAATAATGCTATCACAAGTAAAGCAATGGTTCACATACTTGATAAAATAATAAATGCCCAATGACGGTATACAGAGAAAAGTTCTTTACCTCCCGTGCTAGTCAAGGACTGTGTTACGGCAAGGTAAGATTCTCGCTCATAGAATAGTAGTCATAATGTAAATACGTTAAGACACTTTTTACCAAATACATTTGTTTTGCTGTGAATCGTAGATGACGATAACGAGTTACAAGCTTAGCGTAAACAAGTAGTATATGCAAAATAATCAGACAATGCAACTACTAACGTTACTTCAATGTAAACAAAGTGTTTTCACAAAAACAATATTTGTTTAGAATTTGTAATAAGGCAAGCGTGTTAAAAAAAAATGAAAAAAACAAAAATGTGTTTCTAAAACTAAAATGATAAAATTTAAAACAATGATAAAATTAAAAAAAAAAAGATAAAATTGAGAACAAGAGTATAACTTAAGATGATTTTTTTTTTCTTTTAATTTTTTTTTTTAATTTTTTTTTTGTGTTTTAGCATAGAAATACGTTACAAGGCGAAATGTCCTAATGTAATGTAATTACTGTACGTTTGTATACGTATATATTTATAATACAAATAATGTTTGTGTACTAATCTTCAATTTATAATGATTACTTTATAGTGTATATATTTATATATATATATATTACTTACATATATTCATATAATGTTTTTATTGTTTATATAAACTTAATTAGTATTTATTGGTATTCAATAAAATATATATTTATAAATAAATAATTACCGACATATTTGCATAAGTTTTTCAGTCTGTTCATAATCCAGGTTACTCAGAAACTCATCCAGAGCCCTTCTACACACAAATCTCGTCATATCTTTAAGAGGTTTAATTTTACTTATGCGATTGTACAATAGAGGAGCCAAGAAAAAAGAGAAACACTGTGCAAAAGTGGTTTTGCACGCTGGGACGTCATATACCTCATGCACTCTTCTGAGAGATTTGGAAACAGGTTTTTTGTAGAAATGTTGTCTCAGGACTATTTTTTTGATAAAGAGTTGGCGAATATTTAGGACTTCAAACTCTTTGTACAACGCAGTTGTAGGATATTGGATGGCCTGCACTGTTTGTAAACACTCATCGACTCGGCTCGGCTCGCTGCAATGACTACTGTAACGCGTTACAAAAACTCGATACTGTACAAGTGCGCTGACAAAAAATGTACTGAGACACAGTGGATAATATATAGGTGCCTGACTAGATCCGTTTAGTTTTTACCCCTTCAGTATGAACATTATCTATATTATTCCTAATTGGTGAGAAAATAAAGACATCAGGCTTTGATTCTTTTTCCCTTTCTTTTCTGTCTATTTGATTTAAGCCACCAGTCCTAAAATAATTATGGCTGATTCAAATGTCTCCTACATATGCAACTGTGAAAGAATATTTGTAATAATGTGATATTATTACTACGACGAATGATAAATGGACGATAATGACGTCTGCTTTATTATATTTCGTGTGACGTTTGTCACTTATTCGTCGACGGAAATGAAGTTTGTATGTTATGACGAGTTATTTTATTACTGTTTGTACGGTGCATGGGACAAGCCGACCCGAACATAGTTGGGAAAAAGCTAGGCAGATGATAATGATAATGGTGCATGGGACTTCAACTGTTAGTAATATGAAGCAGATGTTTATAGACAAGCAGAAGGCAAAATTAATCCATACTAATATTATAAATTCGAAAGTAACTTCTGTGTCTTCTGTCGGTATGTCTGTATGTTACCTTTTCACATGTAAACCACTGAACCGATTTAGATGAAATTTGGTATAGATATAATTTGAGTCTCGAGAAAGGACATAGGATAGTTTTTATCCCGATATTCTTACGGGATCGACATTTACGTGGGTGAAACCGCGGGGCGCAGCTAGTATTTAATAAATCTGAGGAGTTAACAAGAAGCAACAGCCCCATTATTGCAACGATGAAGGAGGTATATTGGAGGTCGTTAGTTGAAAATCTTTGCTTGCACTATTGACGTGAACTTACTCTTATCGGAAACATTATACAGCTTAGCTACTAAGAGGGTTTTACTACAATCGTATTTGCTAAGTTTAGTTGGGAGTATAATAAGAATACTATTCATTTTTGTTAGCCTATATTGTGTCCCACTGCTGGGCAAAGACCTCCACTTTTTCCTTCCAAACCTATATAATGTGTGATCTCTGGCCATGTTGAACCTTATCAGATCGTCAAACCACTTTGGCCATGGTCTATCTCGAAGGCGATGTCCTCCCCAAGCGTCCAGTGAGTGAAACTCTCTGCTATCTCTCCGGGGACCATAATACGTGCAAATACACACATCAAAAGTGTCTAGGGATCAAGCATTTTTATGCGGATTTCTTGAGATTGAGATGTGGCTTTGTAATAAATTTATGATTTTATAAATTTATATGGATCCTTTTTGGTGCATTTCATAATTTGAATCAGGAACTGTGAATCAAATTCGAGTAAAAGATGAAAATCAGCTGTCAATATTTTCCCTATAAAAACATACAACGCATTGAAGACATTATTAGTGCTACTGTTTCCCTACTACTGATTAAAACCAACGTTATTATGGAGCGGCGACGTCATTTAAGCAGGGAAGAATTGCTCAGAGCCGTGGGAATGATAGAAGCTGGTTCCCGGTAACGTACTGTGGCTTTAGCTCTGAATACAAGTCAGAGTGTTATCAGTCGACTTTGGACACGTTACCGAAGCACTGGTACCGTGGCTGAGCGCCATGGAGGACGGTATCGCTGCACCACACGGAGACAAGACCGATACATTCAAATCTTAACTCGAAGAGCTCCAACAATAACCGCCATGATGTTAGCCGTGAGGCTTCATCACTCTTCAGGGAACTTAATTAGCGACCAAACAGTCAGAAACCGCTTGCATGAAGTGAACCTTCATTCCCGAAGACCGCTACGGGTACCACCTATAGCAATGCACAATCGTAGGATTCGATATCAATGGGCTCTTGAACACAGAAATTGGGCAGAAGAACAATGGCGTTTCGTGTGCTTTTCTGATGAGTCTCGTTTTGGTATGAGACCGGATACAAGACATTTACGACACTGGAGAACCCCTGGACGCCAACAGCGATTAAAATCCTGCCAGGAAGTCCATCCTTATAGTGGTGGAACCATCATGGTATGGGCGGGTATTTGGATCGGCGGAAGAACTGAGTTGATTTGGATCAGAGGCAACCTCAACGCTCAAATTTATGCTGAGACGATTGTATCAGACGTCATCGTTCCTCTACAAGTGCAAATCGGTCCCTTATTTCAGTTAATGCATGATAATGCACGACCGCACACCGCAAGAGTTGTAAGACAGACTCTCGCCGCAGCTAACATCAATGTCCTGCCCTGGCCTGCTCAGTCGCCAGACTTGAACCCGATTGAGCATGCATGGGATATGCTACAGAGAAGAGCTCTGCCGAATATGGAGGGTATCCAGTCGCAAGAAGACCTTTTTTTGTTGTTGCAACGAACATGGGCGGCCATTCCACAGCGTGATTTGGATGAACTCATTTTGAGTATGCCAAACCGATGTTCTTGTGTTGTTAGTGTTCGCGGTAGAAACACGGATTATTAATTGTTTAAGTTACCCAATAAAATTTTAAAGAAAACTGTTATTTCAGTCTTTTTTTCGAACTTTTGTGTTAGTGGTTCAAATGTCAAAAATCCCTTTATTAGGAAAATGGCAAATTTCTTTATTAATGCAAAGGTGACTTGGTTTATCGTTACTGTGACAAACGAAAACACTTTATTTGATGAATCCTTAAAGAAAATTTTAATTAATATCAATCAGGAGAAAAGTTATTGCAAAAATATATGTTGATCCCTAGACACTTTTGATGTGTGTATATTGAAAGTAATCTTTCAAAAAAATTTACCATCCCCTCGTTTCTGAGGGCACCTTTATCTGATTTATCACGAGAATAAGCATCCTCTTGAAAGCTATTAACCTCTTTGATCATTTGTCGGTTCAGTTTATTATAGAACATATGCCCAGTTAGATAATCTACTGTTAGATATTGATTAATATTTATGAATAGGACTAAAATAACTGGTGTGATGTACTATATACATGGATTATATACAGACACCAGCACATCAAACTACTACAATCTGTCAAATTTATTTATTAGATTTTCAACTGTATCGCTAAAGCATAAGGTTCAAGGTTGATTGGGAAAATTTGACAGTTTCGGGTAGCTTGATGTGCTGGCGTCTGTACAACGGTGGAGTTTCTTGCCCATTCTTCTCCATACGAAAACTACCCTTTGGAAGGGGCGACTAGAATCAATTATATTTTATTGTAAATTTTGACGTTCAAAAGTGCCTTTTATTTGCCTATCACATCACACTAATATTAAAAAGGCGAAAATTTGTGGGGGTGTGTGTGTTTATATGTTTGTTACTTCTTCACGCTCAAACGGTTGGACAAATTTTGATAAAAATTTTGCATGGAGGTAGCTGACACCCTGGATTAACATATAGGTAGGCTACTTTTTATCCTGATATTCCCACGGGACCGACATTTACGCGGGTGAAACCGCGGGGCGCAGCTAGTTTGAAATAAATGTTTTGACTTTGACCACTATAGGCTTTTGTCTACTCCTCTACTTTGAAGGATACTGGTGGGATACCACGATATCATTTATATGGCAGATTTCCGTTTTTTGTTAAAGTAATATAAATCATTTTGAATGATCACAAGTAGTCATTTAAACCAATTACAAAAATCATCAACACCCTGAAACTCATACCAATCACCTCTCCCATTAAACTACATACAACATAACTCATCATTATTCAATTCACATACAATATTCCTCACTACCAACAGTTTCTAATATATCAAGTTTCAATGTAACTTTGTAACAAAATAAAAAGTGAGAGCAGGAGAGTTCCCAAGGGATCTATTCTCGTGCCGCCGCGCCGGCAAGGGACGGTATTCTTAGATGATAATTAACTCTTTATGGGTAGGGACATCTGTTTACGAAGCTGCCGTACCATATTTATAGTTGGGAGCCAAAGAGACTTATAATGTAAAATGGTGCAGTGCGATATTTTAGTATCAGGTTTAGTTTTTTATGGGGGAATTTGTGTAATGAAATTTTTGTCTAGGTAATGTAAATAGCGAAAAATAAGTGGTGAAATGTGGGTGTTCTATAGGTACACCTCTGCCTAACTCTTTAGGAAAACAGGCGTGATGTTATTTTGTGTTTATATAGTAAACGGGTGGTTTAGTTTCGTTATTTGTAGCTAGGCTGTAGTAGTATCAGAAAAGACGTAGCCTTCGAATTTGAACTTGTTAATAACGCATCGTCAAGCAAAAAACAAATCATATCATACTTAATATTAGTTTTTGAGTGTGTGTGTGTGTGTTTATATATTTGTTACGCTCAAACGGCTGGAACAATTTTGATAAAATTTTGTATAGAGGTAGCTGTCACCCTGTATTAACATACATGCTACTTTTTATCCTGATATTCCTACGGGATCGACACTTTTGCGGGTGAAACCGCGGGCGCAGCTAGTGAAGAAATAAAACAAATTTAAAAGACAGCATAAAAACTACTCCTAAGCATGACACCCTGGGTTCGAATCCCAGGTCGGGTAAATAATTTGTGGATTTTCTCAATTTCTAAGTATTAGCCCGGAGTCTGAATATGTGTCTGGTTGTTGCCTCCTATTACATAGAAGTTAAACATAACTGGCAAAATGTTAGTCGATAAAACAAGTGTAATTTTATATTTTACTACTTCAGTTAAAACAAATATATACTCAGTAAAACGAAAGGAATTGGTAAAGAAATTTTATCAAACCTGATATGGAATCAAGAATTCATCATCTCTCATTATTTCTTCTCTACTTATAAAAGAAGGCGCTTTTGCAACACATAAACATTTAACAACAAAATATCCATTAATACAACTCGCAGTTCAAAACATGACATAACAATATCAACCAAAACATACAACCACTTGAATTTTCCCAACTACGTATCTCCCCGAAGAAACCAAACAGCAATGTCTGGAATCACACAATTTCAACCAATAGGGATTCGTTATCTGCGCCAACTCACAAGGGACAGTCAAGATAAGTTAGCCGGTTTGAAACGGTAAAAAACACACGTTTGTAATAAATTCTAAGCGTGTACCATGTCCTGGGAGTGGGGACCTAGTAGGTACTGCCATCTGGCGCAGTATAAACTATCCGAGTACACAGAGTACACACCCAGTATTAAATGTACAAGAATTTGTGGGATAGAAGCTAGTACACATGTGGTGAATTGAAATCTTTATTAAGGTTAGGTCTTTGACTTTGTTATGTTTTCATTAGGAGGGTTTTGAACTTCGATGAGGGATATATCCCGTTATTTATAGTGAGAAATTGTTTCAAGCTGGCTGTTATTATTCTAAGTTGTATCATCATTTATATTACACTAGCAGCGCCTCGCGGTTTCACCCGCATAAGTTTCGATCCCGTGGGAATATCGGAATAAAAACTATCCTATGTCCTTCCCCGGGACTCATACTATCTCTATACCAAATTTCACTGAAATCGGTTCAGCGGTTTAGGCGTGAAAAGGTAACATACAGACAGACGGACAGAGCTACTTTCGAATTTATAATATTATACATAATATATAATTATAATATATAGTATGGATAATATGGATTAGAAATTACATCCACAGTCTTTATTTAGACAGACTGGCGGTTTCGATTAATTGGAATAGCGGTAATCTAGCCGCCGGTTTTTTTTTTTTATTTTAGTTTTTTATATGGGCCTGTTCTTGGCCTTGGCCACGCCTGATGGAAAGCAATGGATGAGGTCTATGATGGATCGAACGTGCCTAGAAGATGCCCGTTCACTCTTTCTTTTTAGGGAGACGGGTTTAATTTAGAAGGGAATTGTAACTGCCCCACTGTATGGCAGACTCTTCAAAGCCAAATCGTATATTTCAATCAGACCAATAAAAGGCACTTCTCCTCATAGGTAGAGAATGAGAAAAAGCGTTGGTTAATCCTAACTAATATTATAAATGCAAAAGTAAGTTTGTTTGTTACCTTTTCACGCCTCAACCACTGAACCGATCATCCTGAAATTTTGCATATACGCTGTCAGGTGTACAGAAACGGACATAATAACCTTTAATTCCGAAAAAAAGTGCTGTTCCCGAGGAAAAAACAATAACGTTATTATGATAATAGATAGCGCCACGCTTAGTCACATTATTTAATTCTGAGGCGGTACGAAGTTCGCCGGGTCAGCTAGTCTATACTAATATTATAAAGAGATAAAATTTGTTTGTAAGTTTGTTTGTTTGTAAGTTTGTATGTAGGGGGTAATCTCTGGAACTACCAGCCGGATTTGAAAAATTCTTCTTGCAATTGATAGCCCAATTCTTGAAGAAGGCTATTTAACATCACGCTATGACCCTTAGGAGCCGAGCAAAAAGAAAAAAAGTCAAAAAGAACGTTAAGTGATAGCGCGGGCGGGTGATGCGATACGATGGGGTGGCTCGGGGGAAATAAGAAGTTTCACGCGAACGAAGTCGCGGGCTGAAGCTAGTCTTTTATAAATCAGAACAGTTTACTCTATCATTTTCCTAAAAATCTTTTAAATCTAAAAGCTTCGTATCATAAATGCAGGCGTCTATTGTATCGTTAGCGCAAAATGGCTTATGTTTGAAGTGGGATTACCCACCGTGCAGCTTTGCAGCATACATAATAAATCTGCTTCATTAGCCGTGCCGTAAGTTTGTCCTCCAAACTAACTAATCTTAACTAATTCACTTATGTAATGGCGACCATCCATTATCCCGCCTTTGTTACTTTGTGATTGGTGAATAAATAAAAATGCTGCCTCGTATTTGGTGGAACACACAAATATTCTGCATGGTTCCGTACCTTTAATACTAGATGTTCCTCGAGACTTTTTCTGCGTGTATTTTGTGTTTCATAATTTTTTTATACAAATATCCAGGCGAAGAGTAAACCATGTTCTTTTTTAGTTCCCGGGTTAAGTATTTGCCTTTCATAAATATAAGTTCGGTGGTTAAAGCGTGAAATGTAACAGACAGACATACACATCTGTATTAAGCCATGGAAAATATAGATGCATGATTGGAATATTTATGTATACATTGGAGGTAAGGGGTGAAAATAGGAGATTTATTAACTACCTCAACATAGTGTAATCTGTCAAGCTCCGCTAGTGAGACACAATTGATATTCTATTGTTTCGTCGCCGATAGGTGACGCGCGGAGCTTGACCGGTTTCAAGTCAAAATGACACCAACCTAGAAATAAGATGTATTATAGACAGGTGTTTGATCGATTTAAGTCGCTGAACCTTGATGCAAAACTTTCTACGAATAATAATAATGTTTAATTTCATCAGGCAAATCTCAAGCAGTCGGCAAACCAAGCTACTATATTTTTAGCTATGTTCTATGCACTTAACTTGTGCTTATACGAGAAAATCGATTAGGGGTCCTATGTTCTTCTACGGAACCCTAACAAACTTGAACTTGTCCAAGACTTGTCTTGTACTGAATTAAGCGTGGACCCAAAAACCGTTGCCGTTAGGAAAGTAATTAGTAGATATTGGAAAGGAAGGGTCCCCTAACTGATAAATATTGCAAAGGTTAATTTGCTAGTAACAAAAGCTCTTCTTTAGGATGCATAGTGTACCTACGTAGGTATTTTATTCTGGACAATGTGTCAAAGAATGTTCCAAATTGGGATTCGTTGATTTAGATTGTGGGTCGGTAAAACAAAAGAAGGTTCGTAGCTTTTACGAGCTATTCCGGTCAGATTCCCTGAAACCCACCCCTGGATAGCCTGCTAGTTATTCTTCTGTTTTAATCTCTGTCTTATCCACTATAAACTTTCTCACTCCAGTCTGATCTTCTTGTTCTTTTGTTTTTATTCATGATGGATCGTCAGCAACAAAATATACCTACAGGGTATATGAATATTTAGGTACCTAAGGGTCAGCTCACACCGCGACGCGACGCGGCGCGCAGTTTTCAAGATAGCGATACAATTATAGACCTTATCTACTACACAAAAAGGTTCAGTACAGTCCGTTCACAAGTTATTTTACCTGTGATAGCAACCCAACAGCAACCTTATAAAAATGAGAATAAAGATCACTATGATTTGGAGAGTGATGCAAAATCAGATGTATAATAACTGTGAGTGAAATGTACAGGTGACTATAGTTAAACAAGGATGTTTTGGCGTGTGACGAAAATTGGAACTAAAGCCGTCATTTTGTTTATTGAATCATCATCATAATCAGCCTATATTGTTCCTACTGCTGTGACACAGGCCTCATCTCGCTGAGAGAGAGAGCGGTCTATAAACGCGCCGGCCCAATGTGGGTTGGCAGATATCATATGTCTTCGAATTGTTGGACATGCCGATTTCCTCACGATTTTTTCCTTCACCGTTTTGAGAACAGTGGTGATGGAATAATTCACACAAAGTAAAGCGCCAGTCTGAGGTCAAACCTTTGACATACAACTTTTATGTCGTATGGCGTTACAACTGGGCCACCATTGCTCCGAAATAAATGCATTTATTATTATTTATAAACATTAAATTCTCTTCAACAAAGGTGTCTTAAAAATATAAAGATTTCGGCATATTATAAATCCTGTGTGGAGGACTGGTTTCTGCACTAAGAAAACATGTGACACAGATTACTGGGCGCCCCTTCTAAAACAGTATTATGTATGAAACGATATTGAAAACTAATTTGAGCAACAAAGGCCGGTGTTGAACGAGAGGTTATAAGTTCAGTCGTCGTCCGCTGTTGAGGTGAACCAACTATTAGGAGATACTAGCTAGTTAAACTTAGTTCAAGGTTTAAGAGGAAACGCGGTCACATGGTCGTTGGCGTTCATTCCATACAAACTTATTCCTCTGTTTTCTCTCGGTTAATGATATTAGAGCAACTCATTTATTACGATATAATGTTGTATATCCGTATGAATTATTTTATGGCGTACTCAAATTAATTATCTATAAAAAAGCGGGGTTGGTGGATCCAGATGGCTAGGAACGAAGTTCAAAATGAAAATCCAAGATGGCGGCTGTGAAAATGTTAAAATGACGAAAAATTTTAAAACTTTTGCAGCCGTCATCTTAGATTTTTATTTCGAGCTCACTATTGGCATCCGCACCCTCGAAAACTATAAAAACGACACCCATGATGAAAAATTTTATAATTTTCGCAGCCGCCATCTCGGATTTTCATTTTGACCTCACATATTGGCTTCAGCACCCACGAAAACCGAGAATACTATAAATCTCTCTTTTTCTGTTTCTATTATATCGCATAGAGGGGGCATAACGCTTTTTCTTACGTGACGATTTCTACAAGTGTTTAGTCCTACGCAAGCTCCGTTAAAGAGCTTCGTTCCAAAAATATTGACAAAGAAACCAAACATCCGAAGATGACCGTGGTAGATACAGATTGTATCGTAAAAAAATTTTTGCTCTAGTGTCATCAGGGGAATATATTTGTTTGGAATAAACGCGTGACCGCGCTGGCCTCTTAGGGGTGATGCGTTAGGTATCCCGCGAAATTCAATTCTTAATTATTATCATTGATGATTTCAATGATTATAATTCTGTAAAGTCATATATATTACACTTGCAAATTATACTTGAATCAACATTGAATAATTATGACACTGACCTCCAAATTGCAGAAAACGTAAGAAAATTTGAATTTTGCTACCCTGGCGCTACTGCCATAATAGGAATACTTAACTTGCAAAGAGTACTTTACATCGGCATCGCTTCTAAGCATAAAATAGCAAGTGTTTTGTTAGTTTTTCTATCCTGACCTCAAACAGGAGTTGCTATGCTGTTGTACTGCGTTCTACAACATCAAAGGTCGATCAAAGTGTTCAACGAAGCTTGTATTCTGCATGGGCACCTGTGTACTTACCTACTACTCGCTTAGTGCGACTAGTTCCCAAATATAGATACTAAGCTTATGTTATTTGAAGGAAGAAAAAGAATACAATACTCTTTAGGTATTAGGTATAATATACACCATACCAACTACAGATCTTGCTGCTAAGTAATAACAGCCGCACGGTCCGATCGATCAGGTTAAGCTACACTTGCCGCGGTTGGTCCATGGATGGGTGACCATTTTTACATAACAAGACCACTCCGTGCCTCGGAAAGCACGTTAAGCCGTTGGTCCCGGCTGTCATTCGTGGATCTTTTACAGTCGTTACGGGTCGTCAGAAACCCGAAAGTCTGACAACCAGTCTTATCAAGAGGTATCGTATTACCCAGTCACTGGGTTGTGGAGGTCAGATAGGCAGTCGCTCCATGTAAAATACTGGTAGGCAGCTGCATCCGGTTAGACTGGAAGCCAACCCCAGCATAGGTTGGAAAAGGCTAGGCAGATGATGATGACCAATTACAGATCTACATAGATAAATGTAAGTTTACGTATTCTGGTGAGTCAGTGATCGGTCATAACGCTAAGAAAGAAAAAAAAAACAAAAGATCGTTTTTGAAGAAAATGTATGAGACTTTTCGTTTGTTTTCTTACGTGGCGGATGGTTTTCCAGGTGGTCGTGGCACCACAACTAGAATAGTGTCTAACCACATCCCGGTCATAGATTCGAATCGTTAAGTCACTTTTTATTATACGGCGGCAAAGATATAAAGGAGTTAATTCTTCAAAGAATCTCATTAGCTATGTATGGGACGAGTTTATACCATGTGTTGTAACCTCATGCTGTTTCAACTGAACCGCAGGAGGTGTCGTTGCATCTACTGTCCGACTATGACGTCAGAAAATCAATATGGCGGATTCGAAACTTTTTTGTTTGGTAGTGGTATCGGTTTATTTTTCTCCTACTAAGGCTTTAACTTCCGAGTTGTACAGGTGAAATTGAATTTGGTCTATTGTGGTCTGTGGTTACAAGCAAACTCACTGTCGGCTATAGCAAATCAAACAAACATTTATTAACAAAATGTCTGTATGTACAGTCCCTATATAAACAGAAACAAACCAGTAGGTACCTGTAACGGGCCGGGAATTTCCATTCGAATACCGAACATAAATTTGAGATCAAAATTGAACACAAAGGTATAATGGTGCTATTATTTACCGATATCAGAGAAACAATTCAAAGGGTTGGAACGATAAAAAAGGTATGGCAACCTACGGTTACTATTCAACGTGGTTATGAATACATAATATCATGTATTTATTATTGTGTTTTACGAACGAGTAGTGGAATAGTGAAAAAAGCCGGTCAAGTGCGAGTCGAACTCGCGCACCGAGGGTTCCGTACTTTGAAGGTAAGTATGTAAATAGTTTATCACGGGATTTTTTTTTTAATGTATCTACAAATTTACGGTTTTCGGATTTTTTCCTTTACTTTTGCTACATGACCTTGCTTCTTGCCAAATTTCATGATTCTAGATCAACGGGAAGTATCCTATGAATTTTGATTCCCTTGAGTGTCGAAATATTCGTTTTTTTGCGGCATAAACAGCCGTATCTTTTTTTTGCGTTAACTTAGAAGTTTGATTTTTTTACAGCTTCAAGGGACTATAGACCCGAGTATATGGTTTTAATTTCAACTTAGTTCCTCCACGCGTTCTCGAGGTAATTAAAGGGTCTTGACAAATAGACGGACGGACAACAAAGTGTAGTATGTGTTCCGTTTTTTCCTTTTAAGGTACGGAACCCTAAAAATGACTCGGGACTATTTTGTTTCCGGAAAAAATATTTCAAAATGGAATATAACAAAAGGGAAACAGGGCAGCTATGTTTTATAAATATTGTTCATTTTCTTTATTATTTGCCATACACGTGCAAGTACTTATTACACTTAAAACAATTCAATTCCGAAATAGAAACTTTTTAATAATGAAGTAACTCAGCGCGTAATGAAACCATTTTCCACAGACTTTTATTCTCGTATGCTACCTATGAACAAAAACCAGTCGTTTTGCTCACCAATGGTAGCATTTTTACTATCAAATTGGGCATTACCTATATGTAAATAGATTCGTAAGCTAATTATTTTTCCTGTGATAGCTAGTTCCAAATGGAAGGTATTTGCTTCATTATTGGTAAAGATACAAGAGTTTTAATTTCAACCAATAATAGTCCGCAAATTATAGGAATCGGCCAGTAGAAATTTAAGTCGTCTATTCTTTTAGAATCTACCGGCTTATTCATAAAACACACATTTATAAGCTTTTCAAAAAACTACCTGTCCTTTTTTATTTCAACGGAGATAGCAACAAATATAGACGTTATTAGATAATGCGTTACAACCTTATTTTGTCCCTTTTACCAAAAGCACTTCAATTAATTTTTACCGATCTCAAAATTTCAACACCGGCGCACTCTACCTACCTAATTAAAAAGGTTATTGACCTTAAGATTTATTGAAATATTTCGTTGACAACTTTTCCTTTTTTCACCCTTCTCTGAAGCATAAAATTACGAAACTTTATTCTTATTTCTCCAAAGGGTTTTAATTAAAAGACCGATATCCGATTTCGTTATCGTTTGACTTAGAAACTGGAGAAATATTTTTGCCTGAGCTTACTTTATTACATTTTGTCTGTCATTTTCATGGCGACCCGTATTCCGGACCACAGATTATTCTATTTGAACGTCAAAGCGAGGGTCGCGGGGACAATTATATGAGACGACACATAACTATGATTATGTGGAAAACTTTATCTTTGTTCCGAAGAACGGCGAAGTTTGATGTGGCCCAGTCTTTTTATTTGTTTCCCGGATGGACTTATGGTAAGAATAAATGTATGAGAGCATAATACTTCCGATATTCGTTTATTTTTCTCGATCATTTTCCTCGTGGTTATAAGTCGGATGAGGAATGTTTTGATTTCGGATCGCCACGTTAGTGGAGGTATACATAGACGATAATAAAAGTAATATAGATTAACTGCAGTCAAAATAGCTCTTAAAATCCGACAAATTACTGATTGTGGTTAAGAGCGTTTACGTAGTACGGCATTTCATACAATCTTTCAAGCTCTTGTTTTTCGAACTTAATGAACCGTTTTTAATGAAACTTCGTACGCATCAGCAGGATACAAAGGTCTAAAAAGTTAGTAAAGAACGTTTTCGAAATGTCTTATTTAATAAAAGATAACTGAAAATCTCTGTTTCTATTGAAAATTTAAAATTGGTATAATTTGGCTGTAACACTGTTTTTGGAAAATGTTCTTTATTAACTTATAAGACCTTTGTATCCTGCTTAAGTGTATGAAGTTTAATTAAAGTCGGTTCATCCA
The DNA here is from genome assembly GCA_947508005.1 of Amphipoea lucens. Lineage (NCBI taxonomy): Eukaryota > Metazoa > Arthropoda > Insecta > Lepidoptera > Noctuidae > Amphipoea > Amphipoea lucens. The sequence continues at coordinate 8,529,005 of OX382371.1, forward strand.
TTTCGAAAAACAAGGGCTTGAAAGTATGTATGAAATGCCGTACGTCGTAAAGAGCAATTTTACCTATGTGTGTATAATCTTGGGATTTAAAAAGTGTAATATTTTGTCAAAATTAGTTTAGGTATTTTTCAAACTGCGGCACACGGACACTATATTATAGCGATGTATCCTGATCGCGTGGAGACCAGTGGTGGCCCAGTGGTAATGGTCCGGACTTCCGAGTTGCAGGTCGTGGGTTCAAACCCAGCCAGGCAGGCGGTTTACTTTGTGTAAATAAGTTCATCACCACTGCTCTCAAAAACCGTGAAGGAAAACATCGTAAGGAAACCGGCATGCCCAAGAACTAAAAATTCGAAGACATGTGACATCTACCAACCCGCACTGGGCTCGCGCAGTAGATTACAGCCCATTCCCTCTCGAAGAGAGGAGGCCTGTGTCCCAGCAGTGGGAACATTATACGCTGGTTATGCTATCCTAATCGCTATAGTGACTATGTAAGCGCTGCAATCTATACTAGGTATCGACCAATTACGGCTGATAATATAGTAGCGTTGGAAGGCCTCCCACAAGGTGGACCGACGACCTTGTGAAGGCCGCAGGAACTCGTTGGATGCGAGAAGCACAAAACCGGTCGAATTGGAGGTGCTTGGGGGAAGGCTTATGTCCAGCAGTGGACGTCTTTCGGCTGAAATGATGATGATCATGATGAATATATATTATCTACGTAGCCATAAAGCAGCTGCTGTTCGAAGTTATAATATTTTATTTGGCCCCGGTTAAGATATTAGAGCCATCTTGGTCCATTGTTTCCACAAAACGGGCTGCTAAATCGTTTGCACACGAAAACGGTAGATTAACCTCAATTCCATAATGCTCCTGTGATCCAGTTTTGAAACAAAATGGACTCAACGAAACAGGATTATGAACATTCTAATAAATTGATGTAACGCTCAACATTTTTGTCTATAGCTTTTTATAATCCCAGAACACTTTCGTAATGGCAATGTTACACGATTAACCAAATGGATTCACTTTTGTTTTTGCACGTTTCAAAATGGATGTTTCATCCAAATTAAAAGGCCATGTAATATTGTCATAATAAAACTAATATTTAAGTTTATTTTTACTATAAAATATTGTATCTAAGTACAGATACTACTTTAGTCCTCATCTATACTAATATTATAACGAGGTAAAATTTGTTTGTAAGTTTGTATGTAGGGGGGTAATCTCTGGAACTACCAGTCGGATTTGAAAAATTCTTCTTGCATTTGATAGCCCAATTCTTGAGGAAGACTATAGGCTATTTAACATCACGCTATGACCCTTAGGAGCCGAGCAAAAAGAAAAAAAGTCAAAAAGAACGTTAAGTGATAGCGCGGGCGGGTGATGCGAAACGACGGGGTGGCTCGGGGGAAACAAGAAGTTTCACGCGAACGAAGTCGCGGGCTGAAGCTAGTTTTGAAATAAGTCTAATACATTCGCCAGGACTTCGCTATGACTGCCACTAAAAAAAAAAGACGGGTTGCACTCCGGGAGTGCCGGCAGAAGTGAAAACTTGAATATTAACGTTGAAATAAATCAATTATGAATTGAATTAATATAACTATTTTTTTTTCACTATTTCTGCGTCACTTTTTTCATTAATAGATGCACTTTGTTTAATTTTCATATTTTAATCACTTTATATACATGAATTTTACGAATACACAGCAGTGTGGCTACTACACAGACGGTCGAGCCATCAGCTGTCCATCCATCCATCTACATCGACATCCACGTCCACCGTCACCGTCACCGTCACCGTCACCGTCACCGTCACCGTCACCGACACCGTCACCGTCACCGTCACCGTCCGTCCGTCCGTCCGTCCATCCATTATCGTGTCCCACTTGGTTCACTTCGTTTGGCGCCGCCGTAGAAAGAGGGGGGGGGGGGGGGGAAATCTCTCCTGACGGTCACGTGTCCTGACGCGAGTTTAACATTTTTTCCCCATACAAAAAGTGTGCAACGCCGCTAAAGAAGTTTTCACTTCAAAAACAATCCTTCCTCTCAGGTAAAGGCGAAAATTCCAGTGCGGAAAGAGTTAAAGTTTATTTGTTGCTAAAGCCATGTCGTATTTATTTTGATTAATGCTCGAAATTAATTTCGTTGTTTCCCTCCAGGGTATTGAGTGGAGCAATGACAAAGCACCATAAAATTCGAAACGCCAGGCAAGGCCCAAACCTTCTGCTGTGAACACGTAATTAAATTGGGGAATCATTCTGTTAATTACAGAAATTTGATTGCGTTTGATTGTTTTAATTTACACTCCGATTTGCCATTTTGTTTATTGGTAAATTGAAGGTTTGTGTTTGGTAATTGTCTGGAATATTTTAGGTTTGCTTAAAATCGTCGCAGACTGGGAAATGTCAACTAAGACATTTACGTTCTTCTTCATTTCAAAGTCAAAGCATTTATTCCAAGTAGGCACATAAAAGGCACTTGTGAACGTCAAAAATAACAATAAAATAGAATTGATTCTAGTCGCCCCTTCCAAAAGAAAGAAAGAAAATACGTTTATTTGCGGTGAAAATGACGCAAAAAGAACAAAAACACAAAAAATAAAATAAAAAGGTAGGTAAACATGCGTCACATCCACGCAAAACGGCTATCGCTCAGCATTATGCTGCGACCCTATGCAGGACAGAGCCCCAGCGCTGGTTTTCAGCGACTACGCCTACACGCGCGACTACGACTGCGGTTGGTACTTTTTTATGGAGAAGAGGTAGTTTTTGTCTCTTGTAGGTATAGACGTTGAACTGAGTATAGCAGCCTTTTTATGATGTAATTGAAATAACTGAAATCCGCTTATGTTATTGTTGCTGCATACATTTATGTTCATATAACACGACAAAACGTTTGCAAAACAGATCAATTTTTTTTTCACGTTTATATAATCTTTGTTCCCTCTGTAGACGTTGTTCAAAATAATGAGTACAGACGCCAGCGCATCAAGCTACCTAAAACTGTCAAATTTTCACAATTAACTTTGAACCTTATGCTTTAGCGATAAATTTGAAAATTTATCAAAGAAATTTGACAGATTGCAGTAGCTTGATATGCTGGCGTCTGTACAATGACCTTATAAGACGTTTTCAGTTATTTTAATTCTGTTTCAATTAAATCTTTTAATTTGCCAGTCAGCAAAGCGGTAGTAGTGGTAATAACAATGTAGAATGGTTTATCAAACAAAAATGATCCAGTATAGCTATTCACAACCATTCGATATACTCCCATACCGAATCAAACATCAATCAAAGTTATCATAGGAGTCATATAAACGCTGTTTTTAATTTAAAACTCGAAAATTTTGGTAGTGCAATTATATCGCCAGCTGTTTGCTGACGGGGGCAAGGCAAATCAGGTTATCGAAATGTGCCATTTTCGATAAGATAGCTTGACGAATGGTTGTGAATAGCTATGCAGGCCTGTGCTGACTTCAAAAGGTGTACTACAAGCAATTAACCAAACAGATCCTGTCTGCAATTGGAATAATCGACACACTTTTTTCTAATCTAATCACCGAATGCAGAGTTTGGTACATTTACATAATGCTTCTAGGTAACGGTCGTTACGTTTCATGCAGGCTTGCTTTCGAATGCGGAAAACCCACAAATGTAAATTCTTACTCGTTTTTCCGAAGCCACTTTAAAGAATTTTATGCCTAAGCGTTACTTGCAATACACTGTATTACTGGCTTTTCGACTTCAATTAGTTTAATAAAAGAAGAGAGGGAAATTCAGGTAGATTTTTCTACAAAATAAACTAGGTGCAAATTAACCAAGCAGGTCTGAGACAGCAGCCCTGACTGTTCAAAAATAAAAAAGAATATTATACAACAGTAGACGGACTACATACCTTGATGCTTTTATGAAATTTTGTATCTTTTTTTTTACAATTCGGGTATGAGCGTAGTGAAAGTAATTTAGAATGACGTGTAGAATCACCCCCTTGACGGATCATCTGCCCAGCCTTTTCCCAATTATGTTGGGGTCGGCTTCCAGTCTAACCGGCTGCAGCTGAATACCAGTATTTTACATGGAGCGACTGCCTATCTGACCTCCACAACCCAGTTACTGGGTAACACGATACCCCTTGGTAAGACTGGTTGTCAGATTTTCGGGTTTCTGACGACTCGTAACGACTGTCAAAGATCCACGAATGACAGCCGGGACCAACGGCTTAACGTGCTTTCCGAGGCACGTAAGGGTCTTGGTATATAAAGATGGTCACCCATCCACGGACCAACCTCGGCAAGCGTAGCTTAACCTGATCGATCGACCCATGCGGCTGATATCACGTAACCACGAGCATAGACGGATGCAGGTAACTAAAACGTAACCCTGTATTTGAATAGGGATTTAGTACTTAGTAACAAATGAAAGCATTTTTCGATATCCATCAATAGATTGTCGAAGTTAGTATGGAGAAATCTAATTGTTTGCGAAATCGACTCAAATTAATTTACGCGCAAAAGGAATTTTTCTCCTAGAAATTGCTTACAAAAGGAATATAAATAAATTCCTATTTCCTACTCACTTTCTATCTAACCTCATTTCACAGTTCCGTAACAGTCGAACCCAAAAAATCAAATAAACAACATGAAATAAATTCATAGGAAACAACTGATTTCTATCTACCCGCGAGGTAAATTGGATTCCGCTTTTATGTCCAACTTAACGAAATTCCTACACTTTCGTAATAGTAACGTCGTAATGAAGGCAATTTCACTTTTATATATAAGTATTACAAAGTTGCTTTTTGTCCTGATTGCTTATGAAGTGAGAGGGGCCCGTGGCTAAATAAAAACAACCGCACAGGTCGATCGATCAGGTTAAGCTACGCTTGCCGCTGTTGGTCTGTGGATGGATGACCATATTTACGTACCGAAACTTCTCCGTGCCTCGAAAAACACGTTAAACGGTTGGTCCCGGTTGTCATTCGTGGATCTTTGACAGTCGTTACGTGTCGTCAGAAACCCGAAAATCTGACAACCAGTCTTACCAAGGGGTATCGTATTTCCCAGTAACTGGGTTGTGGAGGTCAGATAGGCAGTCGCTTCATGTAAAATACCGGTATTCAGCTGCATCCGGTTAGACTGGAAGCCGACTTCAACATAGTTGGGAAAAGGCTAGGCAGATGATGATGCTTGTGTAGTGAGCAATTTAGTGGAATAGTAACGTAAGTAAACAATTTGTGTTTTTCTGCTAGAATAGAAACTGTCGGGTAATTGCGTAACACACTAACAGTAGCAATGGCTTTCATTTTGACAGTTCAACTACATTCATTGCGCTATTTACGTTATTGAACAGATAAATTTTTCGAACATATGAAGCAATGGATTAGCAATATCCTTCAAAATTATTTAGATTGTGACTCAAAGAATGAAAGTGTATTACGCAATTAGGGTGCTGATCAATTTTGCTTGTCACGTAATTATTCTAATTTAAGTTTCTTTGCTCCGACTAACATCAGGTTTCGCACTACGTCCGATCCGAATCCGATCCGAATCTGAGAAATCAATCCGAATTGGAAATTGTTCTAAATTCTGACAGATAGAGTTCGGATGTAGTGCGTAACCCCTCATACAAATAGGACTACGGTCACTTCGCACCGGCATTTCTCTGATTTGGATCGGACGTAGTGTGAAACCGCCCTTACGTGTGGGTTCGAAACCAATCAGGCGCGTTACTTAGTGTAATTTATTTAAAAACCACTGCTCTCAAAACGGTGAAGGAGAAAATCTTGAGAAAACCGACCATGTCCTAGAGCCAAAAAATCCAAGTCATGTGACATCTGTCAACTCGCATTGGGCCCGCGTGGTGGATTACGGCCCACTCCCAACTAAAAAGAGAGGAGGCCTATGTCCCAGCAGTGGTAACATTATAGACTGATAATGTATAAGATTCTTTGACTGTCAGTTTTAGGGCATACATAGAGGAGGTAATTGCGTTACACATAATATAAAATGAATGACAATCAAAAATCGCAATTTCTTTCATTTTGACAGTTCAGCCACATACACTACGTTATTTATGTTGTTGAGCAGGCGAACTTTTCAAACCTAAGATGCAATGGATTTGGAATATCCTTCAATAGCCTGGGATTATAATTGAAAGTGTATGACGCAATTAGGATTCAGTTAAAAAAAAAAGACGGGTTGCACTCCGGGAGTGCCGGCAGAAGTGAAAACTTGAATATTAACGTTGAAATAAATCAATTATTAATTTAATTAATATTACTCATTTTTTTTCAATATTTCTGCGTCACTTTTTTCATTAATAGATGCACTTTGTTCAATTTCCATATTTTAAACACTTTCGGTCTTATTCATAAAAAAAGCCTATTGAAGGTTTAAACCATTCATTAGTTAAAATGCTCAATAGGCCTTTAAAACATTCGATCAAATTTTGTATTCATAAACGCTTCATAAACGTTCTATAACTAGAATGTCCTACAACTTCTAAATGTTGCCATTATAATGAAGTCATCCAACAAATTGGCCAACACATTAAATCGGCATACGAGAATATCTGTCTACGAACCGAATATTTGTGTCCATAGACATTATTACGTATGAAAAACTAATTTATTGTCTACAGTTTCAACAGTTTTGACGCGACAACGTCATGGTCGTCATGGAAACAATATGAATATGTCAATGAATGAATTTGATATTGTATGTGTCAAACTAAAAAACTTTTGAATATTTTTTTTGTATTTAAAATAAATGAAATTAAGACCGGAGACTAGTTGCAATAAAGGGCAAAGAATTGAATATTGGTTGGAGGAGGACAACTGCGGCTCCTCGAAGTACTATTGTTTACGAAACTGACTTTTCAAACATTTGTACGTCAAATGTCATTTTCTTCGGCCATCTTTGTCGTGTCTCACTTGGTTCACATCGATTGGCGCCGCCGTAGAAAGAGATGGGGGGGGGGGGGAATCTCTCCTGACGGTCACGTGTCCTGACGCGATGCCCTGACGCGAGCTTAACATTTTTTACCCATTACAAAAAGTGTTCAACGCCGCTAAAGAAGTTTTCACTTCAAAAAATGAAATTTAATACGTCATTCATTAGATTATTTAACGGCCTCCTGAAAACAAAATGGTGGCCTATCCCTTACTACAAATCCAGCTGAGTTAAATGACATAAACATTTTACTCGCTATAAAATCAACATGCACGTTAAAGAAAAGAAGCTCCTTCTGCATTTAAAAATTCTTGCCACCCATTCGTTACCGGATCATATAACAAGGGGCCTATTAGTGAAGCTAAAATTAACCATTGAGAACCCAGCAAACTTATACAAAGTAGCTGTTCGAATTCCCCTTGAAAAGTATCAAATACTTAAGCTCACAATTTATGGCGAGAATGAAACATGACTCGTGACATTTTCAAATCGGTTCGACCATGTACCAAACGTTGAAATTCTTGAAGATATTAGGTATAATAAAGAAGAGCTTAGTGGACATTCTTGAGTTCCAATGTGTTTTCCGTACGGCTCTGTAAAATCGTGCTGGAATAGTTTTCTTGCGGATTGCATCTACATTCTGAATGCTTGTGGGAATTGGAACCTGATTGGTGTATTAGCTTGGATTTTCTTTGTAAAGTGTGTTCTTGCTTGTTAGATTGCCGGTAAGCACGTGAACGATTATTTTAGCAGAACATAATGTTTTCGGAAACTTAGTATTTTTTTCGGAAGTTCGGGATTATTTTTTTTTTGGAAATTTTGTTTATTATTTGAAAGTACAGAATATTTTTCGTAGAATTGTAATTTGAATAAGCTCATGTTTGTTTGTTAAATAGAACATTTTTTGTCGGTTAATTTTGTATTAATTTTTAGTTAAGTAATTCATTTTAGCACAGCCTAGTTAGTATTACTGTCAAACACAGATCGTTGGAAGTTAATTTGTTTTTCCGATGTTTTATTATGTCCTTTAATTTAATATGCCAAGTCTGCGTGTTGAGGCAGTGACAGTGAAATAGAAATTTAAACAAAGCTAGAATTCACCTCTTGTATTTAAGTAAATATACGACACATACTCACGCTTTCTTTCCACGGGGGTAGCCAGAAACTACAGAACGCCATCCAGCTGCTAAGATCCTTACATACTCCTTTTGCTTCGTTTTCGTTCATACATCTGCATAGTTATACAAAACATTATGACAGGCTGATTGAACAAATTTTCTACATTCTCAAACATTGGAAATTTTAGGAGTTGGACATTTTGACATTTGGACAGTTCGAGAATTGGACATTTTGATCATTGGACATTTTGAGAATTGGACATTTCGACAATTCGACATTTTGGGTATTTGGACATTTTGACACCGTTTGACATTTTGAGAATTTGACATTTTGCCCCTGAATGCGCTACCACACTAAAATGGCTGAAACGATTTTGATGATTTGATAGCATGTGGGTAGACCGTGACCTGCATTAAGACGTAGTATACTCTTAATATTCCGATATCCCAAGGGATCAAGACTTATGCGGGTGAAACCGCAGGGCAGATAGTATTCAATAATCTTTTAAATACTACACATCCCTAAGGTTAAAGAAACATATTATTTTCTTTACACCACAAAGCTAAAGTTTTAATAAATGTAAATAAAAAAAAAAAAAACAAAAGAAAAGAAGAAAGTTTACACAAAACAACGTGCATGTTTGAATGTATAATTTTGAATAATGTACACGAATAATGAAAACCTATATTCAATTTAGCTAAAAACTTTACTTTTAGTTAAATATTCTGGGGCAAAGCTAAATAGTTTGGCTTTAGGGTAATGTAAGCAATTTATGGTAAGAGCAGTGAAACATAAACCCTTTGAATAACATAAACAAAATGTTGCTTTCAAATTACTCCACGTTCACAAAAACAGTGTCGGTCCATTCGTGCATACATTTTAGTAAGTAAAAGCTCTAAATACGAGTGTACGAGTATTTTCAAAAGAAAATCATAAACTGAACTTAAAGCCTGACTGAAATTAATTAGCTAAAGTAAATACAGAAGTAAGTCGTTACTTAGTGCCGAATGTTCTTGACAAAGCTACGTCCTGGAGATACAATATGGAAAAACTAGCTGCGCCCCGCGGTTTCACCCGCATAAGTCTTGATCCCGTGGGAATATTGGGATAAAAAGTATCCTATGTCCTTTCCCGGGACTCAAACTATCTCTATACCAAATTTTATCTAAATCGGTTCAGCGGTTTAGGCGTGAAAAGGAAACACAGATAGACAGACAGACAGAGTTACTTTCGAATTTATAAATTAGTATATGGATACCTAATACATGGGAAAATCTATAAATAGTATAAAATAAAGTCACTTTTCATGCGTCTGTTTGATTGCTGAGTTCTTTTAAACTACACAATGGATTTTGACGCGGTTTTCATCATCATTTAGAGAATTTGTTCCGAAAGGTTTATGTGCATAATACATACGAGTAGATATTAAACATAGATATAGCACATAAAGTTCGATGATTTGACATAATTATGGTCATTGCACCCGTGTTACTGGGGGCTAGTTAGGTCGCTAGTCCATACTTATATTATGAAAGTAACTCTGTCCGTCTGTCTGTATGTATGATACCTTCTCATTCCTAAACCACAGAACGGATTACGATAAAATTTGGCGTGGAGAAATTTTGGCATCTTAGGGAAGGACATAGACTACTTTTAGTCCAGGTAGCACGTTCCCGTGGGACAATTTCCGACATTCACACGGGCGAAGCAGCGGGTAGAAGCTAGTTACACGTCAAAATAGATAAGAATAATTTATACTTCAAAGTCACAGCACACTACAAAGTTTCAGCTCATTGAATTCATGGATAAGAAACTGCTAATTATTCTCTCCGTATCTACTCACTATATACTTACACTAAGCTATGAAACACACACAGTTAAGAAAAGCCAAAGGACATGATTCGTAGAGCGTTATGTTCCTAAAGCTCCGCCCACATTCTTTCATACACAATTTCATGTCTTTCTCCCATAGGATTCGTGAGCAAATAACGTGAAATTATGTAAATGTTAAACAGGATTCTCGTTCACAGAGAATACCTATTCGTTTTATACATATGGGGGTACAAATAATCATTCTTTTTCACGATTTAATAATGACTGCGTATGGGTCCCAAATCACAACGTATTAAGACAGCTATACATTGTATTCAATGTTTTATCGCACGTAAATGTAACGTAACGTGCGAGACTGGTCGTATGATTTGTATGTGCAAACTATGTACATGCAAGCACAGAAGCATTAATCTATTCATTGTGTATTTTGTATTTTCTCCGCTCAACAATCTAAAATATCCCAACAAAATTCGGATTGATTTCTGACGCTGAAATTATACGGAAAACTAAGTGACTCGAAGCCAATGTGTTTCATAGAACTAGTAAGTTCTAGATTGTTCGTGAGTTTTCGTACGTATCCGCATGACTAAAATCCTAACGAAAACGCTACCAATGTGTGCCTGGTCTAACATCCCGTACTGGTTCTGGGTCGTTAAACGTGGATCTAACGTATTACTAAGCCCAGATATCCCACCAAGATTGAACCAGATTCATAACTGACATTATATCTCGTGCCGTCACAAGAAAAAGAAGAAAGGTCGTGTCGATTAAAACTTCCTGCCGTGTTTATAAGTCAAAGCAAGTTTCAACGTCCCAGGAAGCCACATCAACTTTGTTGTAATAAATATGTTTGTCGGCTAAGTATGTGTTATCTCGGGGGCATAATTGAAAAACTTTTGACAGGGGTTAAACTGGTACCGTCACATGTAGCCCTCGCCTTATAGAGGGAATGGTTGACTGCTTAGAAATTGAGGTGGAAATTATTGCTATTTAATTAAACCAATTCCGAGGTCGGGTATAAGGGCCCACTAACGTTGGACAGTCATTGCAACTTACTGTTATGCAGGAACTGTATTAAAATAATGCAAAAAATTAAATATTGTTTTTACACGAATCTGGATCTTAACCGGCTGACAAATTTTGGATGTAATTCTATAACAATAATTATAATATGCAAGTGTAATATATAATATGCAAGTGTTATGTACGCCGTTATTGTCATATACATCAGAGAAAATGCTCCTAACTATTTACCAAGTATGTTAAATGTATGTGATGTGGCAATACTTAATTAAATATTAAATAAATAATAATATTTGTGGATATTTTCATTTGATATTATTATCCTCAAGTAGGTACTGTAAATGACTTGCAATTACAATTTCCTATTATCAGTTTGACAAAAACAAATAACACTGCCAAAGACTGTTAAAACAGTGATATAATATCTGAAAAACATTTGGGATTGTGGATTTTCTTTAGTAATCATAGGAAGAAACAAATTATGATCTATTGAGAGTAATATCATTGCTTTAGCTATTTATTAAACTGTTTATTAATAAATTCAATAAGGAATATCATTTTAAAATAGCTTTTTAGGCTCCAAAAATATTACACATTTTTGGTATTACCAAAATGAAGGTACAGTAGTGATATAAATTTTGGCAGAATTTTACCAATAATTATCTTGCGATAAATTCCTTTTATGGTTCCATAAAATGCATTATGCCTGAAATACTGTTTAATGAAGCCTATATGCGTAAGTACCTATGTAATTTGGACGATAAACACGACACGTAGTTAAAATATAATCATGTTACATAAGAGGACATTTTTATATGCAATACTGGCTTTTGAACTGTTTTTATACAGATAGTATTAATAAAATTTTCATTGGTTGAAAAATTTTAAAAGTAATTCGAAATAAACTTTAGTAAAATGCTCCATCATCATCATCATTTCAGCCAAAAGACGTCCACTGCTGGACATAGGCCTCCTCCAAGCACCTCCACTTCGACCGGTTCTGTGCTTCTCGCATCCAACGGGTTCCTGGGGCCTTCACAAGGTCGTTGGTCTACCTTGTGGGAGGTCTTCTAACGCTACGTTATGGAGATAAATATTCTTAATTCTTCAAAATTATGATCGTAGTTTTGATGAGAAAACTATATTAGGTTTCCATTTAAAAAAAATATATATATTACTCATCAAAACCACGATCACAGTTTTAATTTTGTGTATATAATGTATTAACATTTTCCTTAGAAGTTCGCAACACCAATCAGTGACACCTGAAAATAACCATCGAGTAGATATATTTACTAAATGAAGAGAGTCAGAAAAAAAAAATCTTCGACTTTTGAATCATAATTAGTTTACCTTTTCCCAACGGCCGCCTGTGATACAGGTTTATCCTAGTACAGGCATCTAACATAATAAGGTAAGTATAATAATACCTTTGTAAATAATTTCTAAGACATTCGTAATAATTTCACCAATTTTAATACTGAATAAAAACATTATTATTATTTTAACTGTAAAATCTTGTTGATCTCATATTTTGCTATCACACCAAACCATGCCAGACGCGCAGAGCCACTTCTCCTTTTGCCGTAATTTGCGGTGACTGACAGATGACATTAATTAGTGACATCAGTTACCTCGCTCACCTCGCTGCTTGTGTGAATGATAATAGTATTTACATATCGTCTTAACTCAGATTTTTAATTTGCCAGGCCAAAATGACAGCTGCGATCATAACATTGATGTTATGATGACAAAAAAGGTCGATCGCAGCGCAGCTGTCTTTTTAGGGTCATACGTCATAATTTTGTGAAACAACGCTTTTTCTGGTTTGGCGATAGTTAGCGCCATTTTTTATGTATACGCGTACGTTAAGTTGATGTGCAACAACTCGCCCTTAGTCTAGCAAATAAAAAATCTTAGTTTAAATAGATACACTAGGTACACCACATACTGCACCGACTATGCTAAATTCGTTTTTAGTCCAACTCTATGCGGAAGAATATAATTTTGCCTTACGAAGCAAATAGGAAACTGTGTCCAATAACCACAGAATACTTAATAGTACTACGTACAGAACGGACACTCCCTTCCCCGCTCTCATAGCAGATACCGCACCTAACTCCGCACTTCGAGGTATTCGTCGCCGACTCTTTAGCAAGGGCGCTTGCGAACCGCAGCGCTGCACTGCTGACACGAACACACAATTTTGCGATTTAAAAGTTTTATTTGAGTTTTAATCACGAAACAAAACGAAACGAATACGAATTTGTACACATAAACTGTTTCTAAGATTTCGCATTATTAACACAATGCGATTTAATAATCGATTATTTAGAGATAAGTCATTTAAACGAAAATATTTTAGTGTTTTTAATTTTATTACGAACCGACTATATAAATGAACAATTGAACTACAAGGTCACTTCATAATAATGCACACGTTCGGGCAGCAGCGCCGTCCGCGTCGTCGTTCGGACGCATATCGCTTTTCGCGCCATTTTTTATGCTACGCACGACAGCCAACCCTACTAGAGTACACGCACACATTTGCACGTGTACAAACGTCATTTGGTTATGTAGTAGTAATAGGTAATTATTTTGCGAGGGTTGTATGGAGTGTTCGGGGTGTGCCATAACACAATTAGGCTAGGAATAGCCAAGCCCAGACGTAGTCAGAATTTCGGGCCCCCGACTCCGTAACGACTGTCATAGGTATGATAACTGGAACCGACATGCTCACCAAAGCACGAAAGCGAAACAATGATGTAACACCTTCGGCGCCATGTGTATCTTCTTGTCACACAGTGTCTGGAACATTGTGTATCCAAAACTATACACATCTTTCTAGTTTTTAAATGCGCTGTCCGGGTTAGAAACACGTTTTCTTAACATTTATTACGCAAAAATGAAAGCCCTGGCCTGACGCATTTTTTCAGTATAAATGGTCTGGGAATCGGTACAAAAAAAAAACAAATTAGTCAAAACTTGAAAGAACGGCCACTTAGGGTCTGTTGCTGAGGGTGCTAAGAATGGTCATTCATCCCGACTAGGGAATATAACACCTGGCAAGATCTCGATAAAGGTCGACCTATGCAATATGTACCTAAGTATAGCTTATGTCTAAATTATATTTTGAAATTCGACCGGAATCAAGGAGTGATTATTTTTAAAATAAGTGAACTCGTTTTCGAACTGAGTGAACTGATTATCCAAACATCTCTTCAAAATTCGAATGGTATCGAACTGTTTATTCCCTTTAATATAATTTTGAAAGAAAGAAAGAAAATACTTTTATTTGCGACAAACATGACGCACGAAATGTCCACATTCATAAGTAGGTAACTGACTCCCGTAACACAATTAGGCTGGGAATAGACATGCTCAAACTGGTTGTCGGGTTTTCAGGCCCCTGATTCCGTAACGAGTGTTATAGGTATGATAACTGGAATCGACATACTCACCAAAGCACGAAAGCGAAACAATGATTTACGAATGGTAATTCATCCCGACTAGGGAATATACATAACACCTGGCAAAATCCCGATAAAGGTCGTTCTATGTGTGTGTGTATTCTCTAAATTATATTTAGAAATTCCAAAATTCGAGGAGGATTAAGTATTTTAAAAGCAATTGAAATCGTCTTCGAACTGTGTGAACTGATTATTCAAACATTCCTTGAAAATTCAAATGGTGTCGGGCTGTTTATTTCCTTTTCAAAAACAAATGAGCTCGCTTTCGAATTGTCTGTGGTTATTCGAGTGAAATTCGAAGTGACCATTAATACAGAAATAGAATTACACAGCGTGTCTCTAAGTGACGAATATTGCTGATTTGCTCGCGAAAGAATGCTCTTGGTAAATTTGAGACACCGGTGTTTTCACAAACATCTACTATGACCACTTTAGAATAAATCTAAGGGCTGTTGTTGAGCGTCTTAAAATTTTACGTGATTTGAATATGCATGGGATGCTGCGATAAGGCTTTGATAAGGTCACGTTTTACACTGATAGTCGTTTCCTGTAAAATAGGCATTTTATGTTTTTTTCTAAACTGATTTATTCTAAAACAAATCTTAATATCACACCCGTTTTCCCCAACGGGTTAGGCAGGGGTATACGTATAGTTCACCCGCATCTCGCCAGTTTACTGATGTATTCTAAAAACTAATCTAATGAAAACAAAATTAAACCCTTGCCAAAATAATATGAAAGATTAAGACATTAATCTATATGTTTATGGTTTCCAAAAACTACTTGTGATCGCTTGTCATTTTATCTCCCAAAACATCATAGTTTTCGTTACTACATCAGCATGATTAGAAATTATAAATTCACTATTTACTTTCACGCGGGATTTCCCAAAGTCCTGTGTATTTTTAGAACAAAATACTTACTATTAACGTAGGTACCGGTAAACCGGGGTTACTTTGAATCACGGGGTTAATTTGATAGAAACTTCTTATCGACATAAAATTGCAAATTGCGTAAAACGGAACAACTTTTGGTAGAATTTTTTTTTCGGATGACTACTCTGGTAAACTGTCACAATCCTTTTTGCGGGTGCGCTGGTAATGACACGTTGTTTCATGCAAAAAAAGGTAAGTTTTTTATCAATACCAATTTTTACCACGTAAAATGATTTATTGGGGCTACTTTCAGATTCTATGTTAAAAACGGGGGGTTCCAAAGTAACCCCAGAATCATTTTAACTTTAATCACTTTGTTTTATTTTTTTCTGAAAAAATCGATGAGTTTTTCAGAAAAAAATAAAACAAAGTGAATTTTTTTTACTTTTATAGAGAGAACTATAAAAACCGATTATTACATTTTTTTATAATTTTTTTAGAACCACATATTCAAAAATTACAGTCAATTAAAGTTCAAAATTGATCAAAGTAACCTCAGTTTACGGTATAGCATGATAATTATACCAACCAGATCTCACCATTAAAGTTTATAACTTGAAGCTTAAACTTTAAACGTAATTAACTATATCTACCTACCTATTTCAGTTACTAGATATAGAAAATAGAGAATGTTTTTTTAATAGATTATAATATTGTGGAATTTTTTGAGTAGGTAACAAATAAATCCTAATTTATTTTTTCGTTAGTTGATTCTAGTGGTAATTTATAAGAAATAAACGGCCAATAATGGAATGGCGTGCAATAGGAGAGGCCTATGTCCAGCAGTTGACTGTTATAGGCTGATGATGATGATGATGAAACGGCCAATAAAGACTATGACATCAAAGGAATGATATAATTGGTCAATAAACACATTCATTAAAACATTTTTTGGGAGCACCATCTTGTACCTAATCCTGTAATTATTCCAGAGTCCAGTTGGTTTTATCTTTGAAGATAAATCGACCATCGTTGCGTAATTCTTAGTGATTGATGAGGAGTGAAATCGAACGCAAATCTAAATATTTAGATTCGGGTCTTAAAGTATTATTTGTTTCTCATTCCATTATTCTTGTACTTCCTACTTTGGGGTGAATTACGCAATTTTCCCACTGACTGGTTAATTAGAGATCTTTCTCTAGGTGTAACTATCTGTTTTCAACAAGCGACCCGCCCGCGCCCCTGCTTTGGACGGTTTTTACGGCTTGACAAAACATGAAGATTTCTATATTTAGTGTAAGTTTAATATTAATGTTTATTCTATAATCTGAGATTAATGTATTAAACACCGAAAGCACCTCCCTCCCTCACACCGAGAAGAGGCCTTTGTCCCAGTAGTGGGAACATTATAGGTTGATTATGCTTAAGCTTTACACATATATCACACTAATCACACTGTCACATCACACTAATCACATCACACTTCACACTAATATTATAAAGGCGAAAGTTTGTGAGTGTGTGTGTGTTTATATGTTTGTTACTTCTTCACGCTCAGAGGGCTGGACCAATTTTGATTAAATTTTGTATAGAGGTAGCTGACACCCTGGATTAATATATAGGCTACTTTTTATCCCGATATTCCCGCGAGATGGATACTTATGCGGATGAAACCGCGGGGCGCAGCTAGTATTATATAAAAATGACCCAGAATACGCTTCTTTATGGCCAACATTTTCGTCTTAGAGCTAATAATAATTCACTCGAGAGACTGCTCATTTTTGTTTTTTAATTCCACGTTCACACGACACCTACAAGATTACACAGAAATGAACATTCATCTCATTTCATTCTTCGATTATTTGGAACGCGAGTGAAAGATGCCGAGTGCCGGAATTTAACATCGTTGGATTGGTTCACTAAACCTGTTGGTGGTTTTCCACTTTTTATTTCTGTAAGTAATAGATAGTAACTGTAAACTAAATTACATTTACATAATTTTTCACTTTTGATCCATTTTGTGTTCCGAAGTTTCTCTTCGAGTGAAAGATGCCAAATGAAAGGCATAAAGCAAATCATAGTCAGCCTATAATGTTCCCGCTGCTGGTACATAGGCCACCTCCCGGTGAGAGGGAGTGGGTCGTAATCCACGCGGGTCAAGTGCTGTTTGGTAGATGTCACATGTCTTCAAATTTTTGGTTCTAGGATATGCCAAAATTAATGAAAACCATCGTCATAATTTCAGCCGAAAGACGTCCACTGCTGGACATGGACCTCCCCCAAGCACCTTCACTTCAACCGGTTCTGTGCTTCTCGCATCCAACATGAAAAGCATAATTGAATAAAAAGTGAAGCATCTGATATCAGCTTAAACAAGCTCTACCAAAACATTGACCACGCTAGGTTGAGTTTTGATTGCACTATTTCACTCCGAAACCCTATCATAATATAACCTATCTCTATCAAAGTTTTGACTCCCCGTTGTTAGCCGTAGAATTGAGCACCTAATTCGGAAATGCAAGTTTCAAATTCCGACAACGCTTTGATATCTGAGCGCCACTTGATGAAAATCGATTTATGTGAATTCATACATACATAGTCAGCCTATAATGTTCCCTCT
This sequence comes from Amphipoea lucens, assembly GCA_947508005.1. Taxonomy (NCBI): domain Eukaryota; kingdom Metazoa; phylum Arthropoda; class Insecta; order Lepidoptera; family Noctuidae; genus Amphipoea; species Amphipoea lucens. Next base: position 8,546,900 of record OX382371.1, read on the forward strand.
GCTGGGACAGAGGCCTCCTCTCTTCGAGAGGGAGCGGGCTGTAATCTACCACGCGGGCCCAGTAAGGGGTTGGTAGATGCCACATGTATTCGAATTCTTAGTTTTATAGAACATGTAAATCCATACAATCCATTTTTTCGACGCTATATTTTAGTTTGAATATAGTTTTAGTTAAGTTAGGTTTTAATTTTGTTATATTTGTTAATTAAGGATACCTATATGTATTAATCCATACGTAGGTAATACAAATGGAATTTAAGACTAATTTACCTTCTGACGGCATATGTTTCATGAAAAACATTAAAATATCGCTACAGTATTACATAGCCGGAAAGTTATGGCAGGTAGGTTTTGTATGATTTCTATTACAAACAGACGTTTTAATAGTCTAGGAAACACTCACATTCGTGGAGCATTTCATTATAATTCCAATACCCCCTAAGATACAGGCCTAGCCTAGTTTAGGGGACAGGGTTGGTCCTATTGTACTTATCTACCTAATGCTAAATTAAGATCTTTAATCTGTATACAGTGCAAAATGTACTTGAAAGTGGTAATAAACAATTTATTATTATTAATAATGTTTTGTGTTAATCCTGCATTCTTACAATCATCTGTAGGTCGTGCTTTTCTGTAAAGTTCACTCCAAACCGCATTCAAATGTCCGCTCCTGTGTATGGACTATTCAAAAATTCGAAATGGAACTCATTTGTTTTTCATTCATAAAGTCACGCGAGATTCTCGGAAGTAGCGTAACAATTGATAATTAATTTTGTCTTATTAGTCAAGATTTGATAGGTTAAAATAAAACATTGGGAATAGTTTTTCGAAAACTCGTTCAGTAAAAAATTCTATTGGGACTGTATAAAACCATTTTCTTATAGTGTACCTAGCTATAGACAACCCTCTATGGTCCCACCTTTTTTCAGATTGCAGTTCTCAACAACTGTTATGCGCAGTGGAACCCTGCTGGTCCCCATAAGCCTTATGAAGAACTGCAGATTTTCCTCTTGCAATATTTTCGATAAGGTTAGAAGCGTCGCGACATCAGTATTCAGTTGTATCTACCTACCATGATGGATGAATATTGTTCGATCGTGGATGAATTAGATCAGAAATAATCTGAAAATACGACGAAAAGATAATTGTGAAAGATTTTTCCATTTTCTATATTTTATAGCTATTATGTTCCAACCGTTGTTTCAAAGCACCATAAACCGATCGCGATCTCCTGGTTTCTTAGAAAAAAAGGATAAAAATTGAATATAATACATAGATAAAAAATTCTATAAACTATAATTATCATTTAAACATTATTCTCTGTCGATTAAAATAGATTTTAACGAAAGAAAAACGTTTATAACTTCTCTAATTCCGATGTCATAAGATATGAAATGAGTGGCCTATCTTCATAAATTATATTCATCGCCTGTTTGATCTCTACTAATGTTATGTTGTGTTAGTGTTATGTTTTAAAAATATCACAGATCATTATCATAATAATGTCTCGGGTTTTTTTATCTTTCTATTTAATGACAAATTTTGAAAAAAAAATGTCACATCCGCATATTCTGGCATAATTTTGATACCTAAGAAGTATTGTTAAGATGTAAATTCACCTTATTTCATTTCAACATGCCATAATTATTTAAATGTACCAAATAATGTCTTCATTTCAATCTTTTATTACGGATCCTGTATGTATTAATTAAATACAGAAGCAGCCGTATTAAACGTGTGACATAAGCCAACAACCAATTTTAATCTGGTCACGTCCGAAACGCCAATAAAATATCCATTAACTTCAGAAGTAACAATCCGCAATAAAACAGCCTGTATATACGACAAAAGTGAATAAAGTTAATAGACTTACAGTCACTCCTTTAAAAGAGACACTCCAATACTTTGTTCCACATAATAGGCGAACCATCCATCACAAAACAAAACACTTGGTAATTAAGATATTTTTGTCACCACTCATTTGTTCGGGCCGCTAACGACAGTTTCTCTTCGGGCCGCGTAACAATTTCCAAAGAGTTCGCGCGTAAGCGATACGTCCCAGCCTCCACGCGATCCGGAGACATCTAAAAAATCCCGAGTCCTGGAAGCTTATTACCGTACAGTCGCGCGTTGGGAACTTCACTCTGTAACACTAACCGCCACAGAAAACCGAACTCTCCTACTAGATCCTACAGTCGAAATTCGTGTGCGGTTTCAGACCATTTCGGCCGCAGAGCAAACGGAGATAGGGGCAGAAGCACAGATGCTGCGCGCATGCGATTTCGGCCGACACACACATGTGTATGCCAATATTTGTTTGTGCATGTGTGTAAGAGCAACGTTACATTGTTTGAACCACTGCCGGACACTATTGTTGTGGATATTCGGGCGGCCGTGATAACCCGGCTTACAATCAACCGTGATTAATATTTGGGTATCATATAGCAATTTGTTGCGTCACGCCAAAAGAAAGGGATGGTCACTGGTCAGGCTTATAAAATAATTTCCCATGAGTTTCCATATTTCTCGGAACAGAAAAACAGCTGAGGCGCTTTTCAAGATTTTTTTTATGAATAAATGTAAATAAAAATAAATATTAAAAGATGAATGGTATCGTCATCGATACTTTGAAGAATATTTATAGCATCCTTAACTGAACGAATATGCCTCCATATTTGACTTTTAAATCACGTTGTGTAAATCCAATTGTCAGCTAAAAGAAGCTGACGGGTTTTGTTCTAATATTTACATAGGTAACTCTCGTTGCTGCATGCAGTATGGAATAAATGCTTCCATGAAAAGCGACATTTTTAACTTTAAAAAATGAGGAGGTTTTCAATTAAAACCTTATGTTTTGGTAGGAACGGTTTTCGGTATGATTTGACTAGTAGAAATCGTCACGCAAGGAAAACTAGTTAAATATGGTCCATGCGACTTTCTCTCTCTGTCTCTCTGTGTATGTTTATGTAAGTTACCTCTTCTCCGGAATTTCATTTCCTTGTCCATGACATAATTTTTAACTCCTCCAATCCTCTAAAAATCATAATATTTTTATGATCGCAGCGAACACGCTCAGAACACGTTAATTCTTCAAAGAAATAAATTTTGATGTGTGAAGATATTTTGAGCAGGTTAAAGACATAAATAAAAACACACACAATAGTAGATTGTACAACTAAGGCATAAAAGAAGCTATTTTACCCCGAGACGTTTGTATCCACGCGAGCCGCAGGCGAGGGTGGATAGTTAAGTCGAGGGGTAGAATGGCTCGTTTATGCCTGAGTTATATACTCTGCTTTTCACTTCGATTGCGAGAAAATGAAACAGACATAAAGTATACAGTACATAATTAATCAAAAATGTTGCAAAACATTGCTAATTCCCGCCACCACAGATAATACCGCCACGAAACTTATTAAAAGTTTTTTTTTTTTTATTTCAACATTTGTCATTCGACTTGGGTACCTACTTCATACTGCCAAGTCATAAAAACGTTTCTTTGCGTTTTTAAATAATAAATGACAACTATTTTACCTGATTTTATTAAATTAACGATAGAAAACACGGAAGTGGTATAAATTAAAGAAAATGAAATAAATCACGACTTTAATCTGTCAAGCTCCGCTAATGAGACACAATTGATTTTCTATTGTTTGGTCACCGATCGGTGTCCCGCGGTCCTTCTGCGAAGTTTTATTGTGCGTGTGGCTGTTGGGCCTGATTACCTTAGTATCAGAAAAAAAAATTACTTTATGCACTAGAACATAAAAAGCGATTTTATGTCGCCTAAGCACAACATAAAGACGAACTTTTAGAGCATGAGAAGTGAAAAATTAATTTAACAGCCGAACAAAACAATTGAAAACGAGACAATTGAAAAAAAAAACAAAGGATGATCAATCGGTAAACTAAAGAAACTGGTATTTATGTAGGTAATAATATCATTAAGTAGCACGAACTATAATTAATCTACAATACTCAGAAACCTGTCATCATCAGCTTCAAGAATAATCGAGAAAATCGGGTTATGATAACAGTTGTATGTGACAAGCAAGTAATTTAGCCATGTTGGTATTCGGGGCACGCACGATAGTAATTCAGCCACCACACTACAACCCAAAATTGCCTGCATATCTATGTATATTTTGGTACATGCCTTTAGACTGAACTGGCTCTGTGTTAACACTCGAATTCGATGTAATGAAGTCTCGTAATAGAATACAATATATCGCACTGCTAACACAAGACTGTATCAACTCAAAAAAAGACAAATTCGAGATAACTCATTCTTCATTCTTGATAACTTGCAATCTCTGAAATTACTCATAATTAAAGAAATCCCTTAATTTTATCACTAATTTTAAAACAGTGTTCACTTTTTACAATCGTTAACAGGAAACCAGTAATCAGTTTACCATCATTTCTGAAAAAAGTTTCATTTTGAGTCGATACAGTCTTGTGTTAGCAGTGCGATATGCTCACAGAAAGTAGGTAAGAAAAACCAGTATGACATGAGCATGTAAATAATTTGCGCTTAAAAATTATCCATTTACTTACATCATTTTAACCGTATTTAACACAACTAACTATTTACATTAGGTACTAAATTAAATGACTAACTAAGTATACAAATAAAAACAAAGGGACACTTAGGCGTCGAAGTACTCGTCCGCATCGCTGTCATTCGGAAACATGCCCAGAAGACTGGCAATTAGGCGTTGAATGGCATTGCTAATTCTTTTAAATTGTAACGAATTTATCCAAAAGTGTTAAGTACTCAGCTATAGTGTAAATGTATATTGTAAACGACGATGATGTCAGACAATTCCTGTTATCATTCTCATTATAAAATATTTACGTCTAGTAGTTGCGTACCTCTGAAAAAGATAGATAGATCTTTATTATGTACAACATAAAAATTACAGATATCATCATCATCTGCCTAGCCTTATTCCAACTATGTTGGGCTCGGCTTCCAGTCTAACCGGATGCAGCTGAATACCAGTATTTTACATGGAGCGACTGCGTATTTGACCTCCACAACCCATGGCAGTTACAGGATAATACGATACCCCTTGGTAAGACTGGTTGTCAGACTTTCGGGCTTCTGACTACCCGTAAAGTTACAGATATAAATGTAGAAATTTTATAAGAGGTGACACAATGGGCGGTCTTATCGCTATAGAATGAAAATTCAAAAGCAATAACCTCTCTATGGTCTTTATTTTTATGTAAACCCGATAAAACTCCCAAATATCAGAAATTCTGAAGCTTCGGAGAATCAGAAACCGAATGTCAGGGATTCTAACGCCAAGTCAGAAACCCCGAAGCTTCTAAATGTCAGAAATCCTACCCCACTCACGTCTACGCCTCGCACATTGTTAAAGCTCATTCAGCAGAACTATTATTATAAGTAGGTACCTATAATATTTTGAGTACAACGTATGAGAAGTTTCACTAGTCGCAACACTTTCATAAACACTTCTTTCATATTTAAATGCACTTGCTACTTCACTGGATCTCTGCATTAAAAAGCTTTTGAGCAAGCCATTTTAATGTTTTGTAAACTTCTTTTAGTTGACGATAAAGGGTGGGTCGTACGTAGCGTACGGAATTGGTGCCGTTTCTCTAATTTTGTTTTAAATCCGTACTTCGTATGCTTTATTGAGAAGCCTAGTAACTACAGTTCGGCCGTCAGAGAATGCGTTCTTGACACCTCTCAGCTTGATACAAAATAATACGTGTTTTCCAAATTTGATCTTTATTAGTCAGGAATGCATTCTCTCGATGCATTCCTATATAGATAGCAATGTAATGATGTATGTTCAAGCCATCTTTAATAACTGCCTCATTACCTAATGCTCTAAGCATAACCGATCATAAATAATGAAACTTTAAAAAGCGACAACAAAACGTTGTTATCTCTAATCCCAAATACCAAACTTTTAAGCAATATCTGCTGTATTCCACCAAAAACGATATCGAAAGACCGACACGCCAAATAAAATACCCCGTTCTACATTCCAAAAGTTCTGATATAACCTCAAAAATATTGAAGACATCTCAAGATTTCTAAAATTTCATAAAAATTCTATCAAACATTTGTAGGTACTGAGAGAAACCGATTCTCGTTGTCAAGATCACACCTACCCCGTGCAATAGTATTGTCGGTATGTCATCCTCCTTTTAGAGTCCGAATATACTCTCAGGTGTATTCAACGACTTCGATTATCCGTTTACAAAAGTCCCGAGCTCAATTCTCACCAAACTTGTTTAATTAAAGTTTTCGCACTCTTTTTCCCTTTAGGCGGGAAAATAATCCCTTGTTTGGAACAGAGAATGAAGTGGAGTGTTATTGCTGGAAATTAATTTTGCTTCAAATTATTTTATTTAAGTACTGAATTTTTCATTGCTTTACAGTGAATATAGCAGTCTATTAAAAAATAAAATTTCACACTTGAAACTGTTTCACGGCTTTTTAGAGTTCCGTAGCCAAATGGCAAAAAACGGAACTCTTATGGATACATCATGTCTGTCTGTCCGTCCGTATGTCACAGCCACTTTTTTCCGAAACTATAAGAACAATACTGTTGAAACTTGGTAAGTAGATGTATTCTGTGAACCGCATTAAGATTTTCACACAAAAATAAAAAAAACAATAAATTTTGGGGGTTCCCCATACTTAAAAGAGTAACGGTGGAGTTTCTTACCCGTTCTTCTCCATACGAAAACTACCTTTTGGAATGGGCGACTAGAATCAATTCTATTTTAAGATAATTTTTGACGTTCAAAAGTGCCTTTTATGTGCCTATTTGAAATAAATGCTTTGACTTTGACTTTAGAACTGAAACTTTTTTTCATCAAACCCATACGTGTGGGGTATCTATGGATAAGTCTTTAAAAATGATATTGAGGTTTCTAATATCATTTTTTTATAAACTGATTAGTTTGCGCGAGAGACACTTCCAAAGTGGTAAAATGTGCCCCCCCCCCTGTAACTTCTAAAATAAGAGAATGATAAAACTAAAAAAAATATATGATGTACATTACCATGTAAACTTCCACCGAAAATTGGTTTGAACGAGATCTAGTAAGTAGTTTTTTTTTAATACGTCATAAATCGTAAACCGTACGGAACCCTTCGTGGCCGGTTTTTTTTTTATCAAATTTTGTTTTCATATCAAATGTAAAACTCATCAAATACTTACATGTAGGTATTCAGTAAAGTTTACATTGTGAATAATACACCTGCATACAAGCTTTATCTTGAAACACAGGTAGGCAGATAGGTACCTACCTACATTCTACCGTCCTCATTGTACTTGTTCGTTCCACTGACAGTGGTTTAACTTTTTTTCTCCTAACAATTTATAAAGCATTCAAAAACTTACTTCAAAAATTCTTTACAAAAACTTGTGACTATTTTTTTTATAGGTTTGTAAAATAAGAGAATGATAAGTTTCAAAACTTTCTTGCATTTTTTTATAATGGCGACTCCACGCCACCCTATGTCCAAGGTACGTTAGTCCAAGTTTTTGTAGGCACTCAGTATTTGCTTTCGGGATTCGAGTTGAACTTCCAATATGCCGGAAAGTATTCGTGCATTCGCATGTTCGGAGTGTTAAACATCCAGGAATAAGTTTTACTGCGATCAGATAGTAAACTTTACCGTTGGAACCGTTGGATTCAGATGTTCAATGTCTGTAAGTACTTTATTACTTGCCACCATCGCCGTCGATGAAACCATCCATATTTTCATCCTTTAGGTATATTCAGTTACTAGCTTCTACCCGCGACTTCGTTCGCGTGGAAGTCGTAAGATACACAATGCTTATACTAAAATTAAAGACACATTTTTATAAAAATCCGTCGCTATTACTTCGTTTTCGCTTAGCGTTCTTTCCGACGTTTTTATTTTTGCTCAGCTCCTTTTGTTCCTAGCGTGATGTTAAATAGCCTTTAGCCTTCCTAAAGAATTAGGCTATTTTTTTATTATATCAGATGAATAGTTACATACCGATTTCTTTCTTTCAGTCGTCGGTAATTTGACTTTCGAAAGAAGAAGACAAAGCGTTGTGTAACAGCGTTGTGTAACAATACAGACGCTATTCAACGTGTAGTAGGAAGGAGGTAACCTTCAGTCTCATAACGTTCAAGTTGCAAAATAACATGTGGTAGCAAAAAGTTCAAATCTCATAAGACCCAAGTCTCGAAGATTGTATACCTCTGTGTCCAAAAAAATGCAGTCATTGACTCGCCATACAGCTGACTCGGCGATGTCAAAGAATTGGCGAAGGTTTTGGCGAACAATTGTACTATTTCAGAAACCCAGCTAAGCATCGTTATAACGTTTACGTAGGTACAGACGCCAGCACATCAAGCTTCTACAATCTGTCAAATTTCTTTAATAGATTTTCAATTTTATCGTTAAAGCATAAGGTTCAAATTTGATTGGGAAGATTTGACAGTTTCGGGTAGCTACCTTGATGTGATGGCCATCTGTACCTAATAGTTTTTACCTTAATAGTTTGACTGGCTCATTGAGTCGTTGGTTTAGTGGCTGCAAGCGCTACTTCTGAGCATGAGGTCCTGGTTCCTGTAAGGGATTTTTCCATCTCGAATTTCTCAGTAGCAGCCGGAGTCTGGATTTGTGCCTGATTGATGGCTCGCATAGGCTCGCGCCCTATTTCATGGGACTTAAACATACGGGCGTAATATTCTGATAATGTAGTGCCAATATTTTCTATTTTCTTTAACGGCTGCGTTTGTGCTAGTAGGTAATTTTTCAATCAAGCGGAATCCACATTGCTTTATGAATTTCACAGGAACGGTTTCCTAACTAAACCTGACTGAACAATTAAATACACTAAAGCTCACCTGTTGCTTACTACCGCTATATACATATGTATATACAGCAATATAGCTGGTCTACTGGCTCAGTAACCAGGAATTAATTGAAATCGGTTTGGGAACCGTTTTATATGCAGTCAGAAAATGATCTGCGTTTGTTTTTAAACACGGCAACTAATGAATGTTACGTTAGCGTCTATAGCAGGGATGTTGCGAACATTCGCATCCGCATCCGCAAATGCGGATCATCCGCATAGATTTGGACATCTGCATCTGCATCCGCATCCGCATTAATCAGTGCGGATGTTCATGCGGATGCGAATATCATGCAAGTAGCGACAAGAAAGCATTGGGCGGGGCCCGGCGATTGGCGCGTGTCGGTCGCACGTGGCAATGTCCAATGGGAGCAAAGAAATTGGTGACAAGATTCGACACGTTTGTTGTGGTGCATCATTTGTTTCTTGTAAATAAATCATTACGTTTTTGTTTGCACTGCGGAATACTTATCGTATAAATATATATTTTAAATGTGAACAAAATTATTTAGTAGCGCGGGTTTAATTTACGAACCTCTGCGTAATCGCCTTGAATCAGAAAAGGCTGCAATACTACTGTTTATTAAGTAAAATGCTCTTATTTTTAATTTCAATTACCTACTAATATAAAAACCAGTAGGTGTTTTATATAAAAATAAGTACTTATGCTTGATTTGATTACAATAAAAATATTAAAAATTAAGTTATTCTTCATTAACAGACTTTATTTACATAATATCTTAAACATCCGCATCCGCATCCGCATCCGCGGATGTGAGCCTTCAAAACTCCGCATCCGCATTCGCATCCGCGGATGTGAAAAAATCAGCATCCGCAACATCCCTAGTCTATAGCTAGCTATCGATACGCAGATGATCATAGATAATTATAGTCCACTTAAATCTTGTCAAGTAAGTTGAAAATAAATCTTCGTGACAAACATACGTCTATTTTTTCTAAAAATCCTGGTAACTAAACACAACCTTATTTATATACCTACACAATCCTTTGAAATCTTAATAGAAGTGATGGCAAATACCTCAATGGCAAAGACTATGGACATAACATATCCGTATCAAAAATCTCTCATTGGGCTCTTGTTAGGCATCTGAAGCAAAAGTTTGATGCAGAAAGATGAACTCCAAAACGCGCCACGGATTATTTAGAGGTTATTTTTATAAAGACAATCTTACATAATTTAAAGATGTAAATAAGTGTGAAGAAACCCGAATTTATAATTAAAATGTAAATCTTTGCTCAAACTCACACAGAACAATTTCACCAAGATAAAACCAGCTACCAAGTCTCAGATAAAATGATTGACAGTACTATATCTATGATAAACAGTTTGCCAACAGAGTCTAACATAATTAAAGTTTCTCCAAGAGTTATAGAGAATATTCTTGTTAGTTCGGCGACACAGCACGTTAAGATATTCAAGGCATTAAGAAGAACCCTTTCTCTAAAGTAATTTATACCTACTTTTCGGAACCAGGATGTAACAGGTTTTCACTTAAACACTGTAACCGACATGGCTTGCAGAGTAAAAAAACTGAAGTGGCAGTGGGCTGGCCATGTCTGTCGAAGGACCGATGGCCGGTGAAACAGATGAGTCCTGGAGTGGAGACCGCGTATCGGCAAGCGTAGTGTGGGACTTCTCCCAGCTAGATGGACGGAGGACCTAAAGAAGGTGGCTGGGACAGACTGGATGCGGAAGGCGGAGGACAGGGTGTTGTGGCGCAGCCTGGGAGAGGCCTAAGCCCAGCAGTGGACTGCAGTAGGCTGAGTTGATTGAATCTTCCCACTGGTGGGAAACAAGCCTCCTCTGTGGAGGAATGGGCCGTATTCCACTACGCGGGTCCAGTGCGGGTTGGTAGATATCATATGTCTTCGAATTTCTGGTTCTAGGACATGCTGGTCTCCTCACTATGTTTTCCTTCACCATTTTGAGAGTAATGGTGATTAAATAATTTATACAAAGTAAAGCACCTGTTTGGATTCGAACCACGGCCGTTACCATTGGGCCACCACTGCTCTGCTAAGAAGTCAAGATGTACGTTCGTAACTATCATCGAATAATTATTGATTTGATAGCGCAGAGCCCAGTTCCCGAAAATATACTATGTGCCTACTGTAAAATGTCTCTTTTATACGGGATGAATTCCTTCCATTAAATTCGACACAACACAAAGCGGTCTTTAAATTCCGTCCACATATTGGCCGATTCAGTAAAATCTGCAAACATGGAATTATTAATTTTCTTTCATTGATCGATATAAAGTAATTTCCTGTAGCAGCAGACAGTCATATCGCCACACGTCACTTGCAGTTATTTATTCATTTCAGGACCATTCCAGGAATTTTTGTTCAGAAATAATAATATTTAAAATGAAGATACAATCCAATATTTATTCGATCGAATTCCGAAGAACCATCTATCTATACATATAATATAAAATAGTAATGAATTACTTTATTTGCAATAATATTCAATGTAGGCTTTTGCCTACATTGAATATTATTGAAAATAAAGTAATTGATACGAGGAGGAACGAGTCTGATGCCGTAAATATAGTTTTTATGATTTTTAGGGTTCCGTACCTCAAAAGGAAAAAAACGGAACCCTTATAGGATCACTTTGTTGTCCGTCTGTCCGTCCGTCCGTCCGTCTGTCAAGACCGTTTTTCTCAGGAACGCGTGGAGGTATCAAACTGAAATTTATATCTAATACTCAGGTCTACTGTCCCTTGGAGCTGTGAAAAAATCAAACTTCTAAACCAAAGCAATCAAAAGATACAGCCATTTATGCCGCAAATTTTCGAAACTCGCACGGGAATCAAAACCTACAGGGTACTTCCCGTGAACTTAGAATCTTGAAATTTGGTACGAAGTAACATCTTATAGTACAAATAAAGGAAAAATTGCGAAAACCGTAAATTTTTAGTTTCATCATATAATAAAAATATTTTTGAAAATTTTAAAGTTACTAAGTACTTCTTTTCTCATGAACGCGTAGAGGTATTAAATTGAAATTAATATCAAATTCTCAAGTCTATAATACCTTTAAGCTGTAACAAAATCAAACTTCTATGTCAACGCAATCAAAAGAAACGGCAATTTAACCGCATATTTTCAAACTCGCAACTACTCGCAAGGGAATCAAAACCTAAAGGGTACTTCCAATCAACCTAGAATCTTGAAATTTGGCATGAAGCAATGCTTTATAGCACAAATAAAGGAAAAATTCCGAAACCTTAAATTTTTATACGGAACCCTCGGTGCGCGAGTCCGACTCGCACTTGGCCGTTTTTTCTCCGTTTGGCTGTCTGGATGTACATAAATGTTCCGGATTCGGATGAAATTTGGCACACAGACAGTTTATAAATAGGAAAATGACCCACGGGAACGTAGGTACTACCGGGATTAAAAGTATTAATCCCGGTAGTATGTCCCGTGGGATATTTTCCGATATACACCAGCCTGAAGCCGCAGGCAAAACTAATTTTTAGGTAATGTATGCCTTTTCATGTGTGTGGCGACCGCGTACCGGAAGACGCAGCGTTGGAAGGCCTCCCACAAGGTGGTCCGACGACCTTGTAAAGACCGCAGGAACCCGTTGGATGCGAGAAGCACAGAACCAGTCGAAGTGGAGGTACTTGGGAGAGGCCTATGTCCAGCAGTGGACGTCTTTCGGCTGAAATGATAGTGATGATAATGTCTTTTCATGCGCAAATTGGATGGTTAAAAAAAATCTGAGTACAAAACAACTTAAAAATTTAAATACAAATAAGTTCAAAGCAATCTTTTATTCAAGCGAACATTAAGTTGGTCGATTTGCAATCGCTACAAACGTGAGCGACTGCTTCCTCTCACTGTACCGCAAGCTGTTACATAAGCTATGCTATTAAACAAACTGTCGCTTTTCAAGCTATTTTCTTTCCAACTTAAGATAAAATGGCTCCTTTGGGATGATTTCGATTGCTTTTTGTTGTCAGCAAAATATATATCGAACTGGATGTGTGATGTTTGGAGCACCACAAATATAATTTGATTCGAATTACTCTGTTTTGAATTTGTACTTGCTGGTATCATTATGACACTTATTTGCAGCGGATTAAAGTTAATTTGACAATAATTGATCCAAATCCATTTAGAACTCAATTATGTCAGGATTGATCCCGCTTCACCCTGCTGTAGGATTATATCTCATTTATAAATATTTACTTGGTAAATTATCTTTTTACACAGACTTCGGAACACCACGCTGCGTTCCAAAACGGGCATACTAGATGTAGGAAAGTGGGCTGCCAGCCTCAAATGGGATTGGACGGGTCACATCAGCCGTATGCACGGTGATCGCTGAGCAAAAATCTCCACACAATAGGTGCCTGAAGATGGACGGTGCCACCGAAGCCGGCCCAGAAAGAGATGGCGAGATGACCTAGATGCGTACCACGAGGGCTGGTTCGAGGTGGCGCGGGAAAAGAGTTCCTGGAAGGATTTGGGGGAGGCCTTTGCCCAGCAGTGGGAAAGCATAGGCTAAATAAAAATTTTTTTCTTTATAACGTGCCCAATAGCTACTTATTCGTATAATAAACGCAATAGCAGTCCTGGGTTCGATGCCAAGGTCGGGCAAAGTGTTATTGGGTTTTTCATCACGAATTTCTCAGTAGCAGCCCGGAGTCTGGATTTGTGTCCGGTTGATGGCAAGAGGCTTGTGGCTAAGTAATATCAGCAGCTACGCTTGCCGCGGTTGGTCCGTGGATGGGTGATCATCTTTACATACCAAGACCCCTCCGTGCCTCGGAAAGCACGTTAATCCGTGGGTCTCGGCTGTCATTCATGGATTTTTGACAGTCGTAACGGCTCGTCAGAAGCCCGAAAATCTAACAACCAGTCTTACCAAGGGGTGTCGTATTACCCAGTAACTGGGTTGTGGAGGTCAGATAGGCAGTCGAAAAATACTGGTATTCAGCTGCATTCGCTTAGACTGGAAGCCGACCCCAACATAGTTGGGAAAAGGCTAGACAGATGAGATGATGATGATGGCAAGAAACTGCTGAAATGTGGGTGTACTATATATAATAGTCAAACAAAACTGTATTTCGGCCACGACGGCCAATCTCCACGGAAACTAGCCTTCGGCGCGGGGGATGTGTTAGTGCACGAGTGTGTGCGCAGACACAGGAGCACTCTCTCTTCTCTCATCCTCATAGTCCGACGAGTCAGCTCGTAATCCGACCCGAACGGAGAGATCAGGCGGAGGACCGATGGCTTAACGTACAGACGCCAGCATATCAACCTACCCGAAACTGTCACATTTTCCCAATCAACTTTGAACCTTATGCTGTAGTGATAAAGTTGAAAATCTATTAAAGAAAGACAGATTGTAGTAGGTTGATATGCTGGGGTCTGTACTTTCCGAGGCACGGAGGTATCACACTACCTATATATACATCTGCCTAACTCTCTGTAGATTACAGGCGTAATGTTATGTGTTGTGCAAACGCAATCTAAGCCATCGAGCTCGCATCGCATCGCATCGAGCGAGCGAAAATTACTTTCAAAACACTTGAAAAAACCAGTCCAAACACTTTACTTCCACGTAGTTAAGCACTCGTGTTGTTTCGTGTCCAACCAGCCAGTATTTCATCTTTATTGTCCTTTTAGACTAAAAACACGTGGCGAAACCGAATAAAAAAAATCACTCTGCGCCGCAAATCCAGTAATTGGATCCCCGCCAAGCGTCTACTCTCATGAAAATGAGTCGTAAACTTAAGAAAATTTTCGCTTGATGGGTAATATATTTTTACGTTCAATCCTTATTATTAGGGAAAGATCCTCGAGTCATGTCTTCATATAGGTCTGTCAGGAATGTTTTGGTGGCTCCCTTCGTTGGAATCAGTGAACCAAAAAATAAGGCATAACTCAATATTTGGTAGCTTTAGTGTGACAATGTTTTTACGATAAGGTGGCTTATTCAATTTGCTATGTGATAAATATTGTGGAAGTGTTTTTTTATACTCACGCCTTGTTTTCCCGAAGAGTGCGGCAGAGGTGTACCTATAGTACAGTCAAAGTCAAAGTCAAAGCATTTATTTCAAATAGGCACATAAAAGGCACTTTTGAACGTCAAAAAATATCTTAAAATAGATTTGATTCTAGTCGCCCATTCCAAAAGGTAGTTTTCGTATGGAGAAGAACGGGCAAGAAACTCCACCGTTACTCTTTTAAAATGTTTTAGGTACAATATTTTGCATGGGTACATTAATTATATAATAACATGTGAGGACGATGCACCTAAAATAAAATTACTATACCACAATAGGTAAAAGAATTAAAAACGAAACCATGACATATAAATTAATGATCTGATAGATACATGGTGCTCACATATTTACAAACATGGTACAAGCAAAAAGATTTTAATAAAAAAAAAAGACGGGTTGCACTCCGGGAGTGCCGGCAGAAGTGAAAACTTGAATATTAACGTTGAAATAAATCAATTATTAATTTAATTAATATTACTCATTTTTTTTCAATTTTTCTGCGTCACTTTTTTCATTAATAGATGCACTTTGTTCAATTTCCATATTTTAAACACTTTCGGTCTTATTCATAAAAAAGCCTATTGAAGGTTTAAACCATTCATTAGTTAAAATGCTCAATAGGCCTTTAAAACATTCGATAAAATTTTGTATTCAAAAACGCTTCATAAACGTTCTATAACTAGAATGTCCTACAACTTCTAAATGTTGCCATTATAATGAATATATAGTTCGTAGACAGATATGCATACGAGAATATCTATCTACGAACCGAATATTTGTGTCCATAGACATTATTACGTATGAAAAACTAATTTATTATCTTACAATACAAATATATAAAAATAAAAATAACAAAGGACACTTAGGCGTCGAAGTATTCATCCGCATCGCTGTCATCCGGAAACGTGCCCAGAAGACTGGCAGCATTGCCACGTTGAATGGCAATGCTAATTCTTTGGCCAAAGAACGACCCAGCCCTCTGGTCACGTGAAGTATCGACTAGCCGGCGAGAAATTTCCTTAAAAAGGAGACGCGCGCTCGGGCCCCATGACCCGAGCGTTTCGACCCCAAACGGCTCAAAGCTGTAGTTGCCCATAAGGTTACAGTATTTGCGCCGCTTGAGGGTCTCAGCAGCTGCAGCAGCGGCGCCAGCACAGCCCGCAGTGCTAGGAACATGAGATGGCGCAAGGGTATCGACACATGTTGCGTCCCACACCAAAGGCCTACCCACCTTCCAAGGCAACAACGTCATACCGTCTGGTCTCTTCCCATCATCACGTACCAAGCCGTTTGGTTCTAACACCGCTGGTACGCCGGCGGTGACAAGGGCTCGACGAATAATATCGTTGATGCTGACGTGCCGTGCTATGCGACCTGCGCTCCTGCAGCAGGACAGGCCATGGTGTCCGAGACTGTCGACAGCTTCACCGCAGTGACATCGATGCGGAGCAACACAAGGTGCACCCAAGCGGAGACACGTAGCGAGCCGAAACGATGAGTCATCCATCATTGTGCCTATGGTGGATGACGGGAGCGCCTGAAGCCACAAACCTGACTCCCATTCTCCCACAGCCAGCAGTTAGTAAGTTAGTCGTTTATTTTAGTATCTAGTGTATATAGTTAGTTTGTGAGCAAATAAATATCATTTATTATCTACAGTTTCAACAGTTTTGACGCGACAACGTCATGGTCGTCATGGAAACAATATGAATAATTGAATATGTCAATGAATGAATTTGATATAGTATGTGTCAAACTAAAAAACTTTTGAATATTTTTTTTTGTATTTAAAATAAATGAAATTAAGACCGGAGACTAGTTGCAATAAAGGGCAAAGAATTGAATATTGTTTGGAGGAGGATAAGGTGTGTACCTACTGTTACAGCTAAAATGTGTTCAATGTAAGTTATGTTTTGTAAACATTCTCAATTTCTTATACTTATGCTTGCTTTTGCTTCTAATCCTTAGATTTTTTGGAAGAATTGGTCAGGGAGAGGTCTCCATAATAGAAAATAAAAACACTGACACAAGCACTAACGCTAAACAGGGGCAGCCTGGCATGATTTACGAATTAGGTGCCTATCCAATTTACAATTTTACGAAGAACTTCGTTTGCCTGTACAAAACTCATTGTAACAAAAAAAAAACCCGCCATAAGAATAATAATGACTGTTATTTTGATGCCGCTACTGATTAATTAAATCAGTATAAATAAGATAATGAAGAGAAAGAATTTATAACATTAGTTTTGTATTTCAGGTCAATAGGACTAGTAAAGATGGTGCTTCACTACGAATAGCAGAAAATGAAACGGCCTACAGAAGAGATGGCACAGATGGCAAATGAAAAGCAAACATTTTAAAAATGTTGTTTTGCTTGCACAAGTTTTAGAAGCCAAATTAGAGTTTAGAGTATTGTTCAGCCGTGAACAGGCAAGAGTTACATACGCCAGCGTCAGCATCAAGAGCGACATATGTACATTCGTTCCACATAAATTAGTAATTAGTAAATGAATAAATTAGTCATCAAGCTGGAGTAGAGTTTGATTCATCTTCCATAATTCCTCTCACTATGGCCAAGACACCTTTAGCCATCACCAGTTCTATGAGTCTGTGGGACCGGCAATGACAAAACTATTTCCTGTGTACACATTGCACAACGTAGGTACACAAACCCCTATTCCTAACCAAATTCTGTCTGTTCCCGTAGGTCTCCCGTAGGCTTGTATGATAGGTTAGGGCAGTGGTTCCCAAAGTTGACTGGGCTACGACTCATCTGATTTAAGTTTACAAACTCGGGACCCACCTCTAGGAAATTTAAGCGTTAGCAATATTAATAAAGGACTTTTGAAATAACAAACTGTTTTAATATAATCTTTTATTACTTAATTATATAATGGGAAGGATGAAATTGTTTCCTATGTTTCGCCATTACAGTTTTGACATCAACTTCAACTTTAGTTACTTTTACCGCCCGGCCGCTGGCTCGGACGGTTGGTACTATAGGCAGGGCCCACTCAATATTCGCTCGCGACCCACCAGTGGGTCGCGACCCATAGTTTGGGAAACCCTGGGTTAGGGTGTTAGGATAACTAGGGTGTTAAGTAGTTGCTGTAGGTTTATAATCAGTAGGGTGAGGTAACCATAGATACCAGGCTCAATCGTTACAAACTTAGCCACACTGTATGCATTTGGAATAACAGCCGTACTAAGCTGTAAGTCCCGGTGCGTACAAGTATTATAAAAATAAACTGATATTTGTATACAAGCTTTTTATTAATGAACTACTCCCGAAATTTCTTCTCTTTTACTTTAGATCTTGTTGGCTCAAAATATTGCCACTTCCCCACGTTGTCGTCGGTGGCAGCGCAGAGGTCACTTTGACTGCATATTTTGGGTAGGAAAAATAAGGCAGGATAGGACGTGGAGCATGTTTTGCAACATAGCTTCACAGCCACACCCTACTGGAGCATCTCCCTGCAGGGTGTAAACTTCCGTGGTCGACACGGAAGCATTGTTTTCACACAAAAGCAGCAATGTCCCACAGTATTTCTTGTTGCTATAATGTGCTTCGTTATATTTTTCGTCGCTTCTATTTTGTATTGTAGGTAGGTATATAATAATAAACTAAATTGGTTAAACAGAAGTTCAACATAAATTAAATACAACTGCGGCTCCTCGAAGTACTATTGTTTACGAAACTGACTTTTCAAACATTTGTACGTCAAATGTCATTTTCTTCGGCCATCTTTGTCGTGTCTCACTTGGTTCACTTCGGTTGGCGCCGCCGTAGAAAGAGATGGGGGGGGGGGGGGAAATCTCTCCTGACGGTCACGTGTCCTGACGCGATGCCCTGACGCGAGTTTAACATTTTTTACCCATTACAAAAAGTGTTCAACGCCGCTAAAGAAGTTTTCACTTCAAAAAAAAGAAATACAAGTAATAAGTCAGGGTGTGAGTAATGAATGTAAAAAGACAAAAAAAAAAAAAAAAACCACATTCCGCTATTTATGTTTTTTATGTCCATGTAATAGGGGGCGAGCCTATTGACATCAACCGGGCACAAATCCAGACTCCGGGCTGCTACTGAGAAATTTCAGATACAAAAACCTAATTACACTTTGTCCGACCTGGGAATCAAACCCAGGAACTCATGCTCAGAATTAGCGCTTGCGACTATAGAGGTATGAGGAACAGGATGTAAAGTTCACTCATACTCTATGAAAAGGGAGAATTCTCCAACCAGACGGGTGATCTCGGGCGTCTGGTGGACAACTGCCCGATGATTCATGTTGGGCTGTTGTATATATGCTAATTGCGCAGTAAACTCTGCTTGCGAGATGCAGGATTTTGCGTGACGTCAGTATGACTCGTAGTTCACATGTGTCGTTATAGATACCGATACACGACCACTAGACCAATGAGGCAGTCTATATTTCCTTCATGTACTTATCTATTTAGCCCGTAATGTCCTACTACTGAACAAAGACCTCCTTTTCCCTTTTATACACGTCTGTCAATTACCATTGCGGGCCAGTCATTTCGCTGCTTAAATACAGGAAAAACCTCATTTGTACTTTATTACACTACAGTCTATAAAGCGATAAACTGTTGATTACAATGGCACAAAAAATATACTGTATGACCTTATTACAAAACAAGGTTTATGTTTAGACCCAGGTTTAACCATCGAGCCATTTTTAGGGTTCCGTAGCCAAATGGCAAAAAACGGAACCCTTATGGATTCGTCATGTCTGTCTGTCTGTCTGTCTGTCTGTCCGTCCGTCCGTATGTCACAGCCACTTTTTTCCGAAACTATAAGAACTATACTGTTGAAACTTAGTAAGTAGATGTATTCTGTGAACCGCAGTAAGATTTTCACACAAAAATAGAAAAAAAACAATAAATTTTGGGGTTCCCCATACTTACAACTGAAACTCCAAAAATTTTTTTTCATCAAACCTGTACGTGTGGGGTATCTATGGATAGGTCTTCAAAAATGATATTGAGGTTTCTAATATCATTTTTTTCTGAACTGAATAGTTTGCGCGAGAGACACTTCCAAAGTGGTAAAATGTGTGTCCCCCCCCCTCTAACTTCTAAAATAAGAGAATGATAAAATTAAAAAAATATATATAATGTACATTACGATGTAAACTTCCACCGAAAATTGGTTTGAATGAGATCTAGTAAGTAGTTTTTTTTTAATACGTCATAAATCGAAAACCGCAATTTACCTTTCACAAAGTTACAACGAACTACAAGAACTTTTATATTATGTTACTTGCTGCTACGGAACCCTTCATGGGCGAGTCCGACTCGTACTTGGCCGGTTTTTTAATTTGGAACTTCATTCTGACAAAGCTAAAGTTCTAATTACAAAAAGTAAAGTTAAAACCGAGTCTAAGTTGTAGGTTTTGTAGTTAGAACTCGTTTTGTAATGAGACCGACTGAGTTCGGTAAACCTAGGACAGGTCCGTTGCCAATAGCAACTCGCAACTTCTAAACTAACCTTTGTATAATTTCCTCAAACAACCTGAAGAAAATAAAAAAGATTTCTTTTGTTGCCACTGGTCTTTGATGTACCTACCTGTAAAGTAAATGGCTCGAGTATATTTATTTGTTTGTTTTATAAATATTCTAGGAAACAATCTCGTTTTATTTATAATGTTTTTGTTTCGGTCTAACAACAATTGCAGATTTTCAGGGTTAATGTGTGTTGATGGATAGCTTTCTCTACTGAAATTTAAGCTGGCTGGCAATACTTATACTTAAACTATTTTTTTTTAATAATATACAATGTTTGAGATACTTGTTGTTTTCTTATTGCCATACCCAATAGTTTGCTACTACAGGTAAGAAATCATAAATGTAACAAACAAGCAAGGTTAAGTTGGTTCGAGCACATTTGATATTCATAAGTTTAATATCTGCTTACTGACCAAATTAGGAGCTTAATGAACGACTCCAAATGAAATAGAAACGAAGTAATTCAAAATATAATATAATTCATTGAAATGGGTCTGTAAAGATAAATCTCCAACTCTTAGGCCTACTTGCACCACAAAACACTGTGCACACATATCTTAAATATTAGCTTCCTGTCTCAGTCATTTTCAAAAGAATTACAGAAACAGAACGATGTTTAATATTTTTTTAGAGCTTAATGTATTGTTGGGAATCGACCCCAATACCTTGCATCTCATCTTGGCCTGCATGAGCAGTCCGTGATCAACGCGTTATCGGAAAACTGACACGACTCGGCGAGGACTCGCTTCTTCGGACTCCACCGCGACGGACTGACGGATATTCCCAACTTAAAGGGACTGCATGACCTAAAGTGCGGTCACTACATAGAAAAGAAAGAGAAGCGCGATGACACAACGCTGGTAATTTATTGCAAAATTTGAAGCAATTATCTATTTACGAAAATCTATTGTTTGGAGTAAAAAATTAAAACACTAACTTTATTGTGTTGCTTGTAGAATAATCTCCAAAAAATCAGAATGATTATGATTATTAGTATGGTTTTTATTATAAAAAGAAAGTTTTTAGAGGTATATTCATGATGTTTTTCTATCGTTTCAAATTAGTTGTATTATGTTTTCAACACACTATCTACCAATATCTCAATATCAATATCTATCTATCTATATTTCTTGAAGAATATCATATATTTTTCTGATTTTGTTTATTGTAGTCGATCATATACTTTTAGGCATTATAAAACTTGCGTTTTTTGCGTTTAAATCCAGTAGTCCCCTTAATTTATTAATTGTTTGTCCGGGAAATTTTGTATTGTTAAAAATTGCATATTATAAAGATTTTCGACACCCAATCACGTGTGTTACTGTCAATCTGCCTAACTTTTTCCCCACTATGTTGGAGTCGGCTACCAGTCTAATCGGATGCAGCTGAATGTTTTACATGAAGCAACTGCCTTTCTGACCTACACGATATCCCTTGGTGAGACTCAATGATGTCATTGTTTTAATGTAAGGATAATAAATAAATATGAGCTGATAGCAGGAACTACCTACATATATAAAATAATACATCCTTCGTCATTTGTGTCAAAACAATATAAGTATCACTAACAAGATTCTTAGTAAATCAATACCAAATTGTTGTAACATTGAGTGGGATGGTAGGGACAGAATTCCACTTTATGTCGTCTATAACTTGCGGGGTATCGAAACAACACCTGGGCCCTGGCATACATCATAATAACGCTATAGTTATGTGCGAAGCTAGGAAGGTATCGT
The DNA here is from genome assembly GCA_947508005.1 of Amphipoea lucens. Lineage (NCBI taxonomy): Eukaryota > Metazoa > Arthropoda > Insecta > Lepidoptera > Noctuidae > Amphipoea > Amphipoea lucens. The sequence continues at coordinate 8,569,099 of OX382371.1, forward strand.
ATGTGGGTACACACGTTATGTTTGGAGCCAGGCATTATTTAAGGGGTAGGTACTAGATTCTGCTAAAATGGGATCGTCTTGTCGTTGCGATTTGTTTCTGAGTTTAACAAGGGAATATGAAGAAAATATGAGTACAAAATTACGTACAAAGACTGCTTATTTTCAATTAAACTATTGTTTTTACAAACGGAGCAAAAAATATATATGGAAACCCAAAAAACGTAAAAAAGAAAAATATTTTTCATTTACACAGTATTACACAGCTTTAAACACCTATAAAAAGGATATACCCGAAAATGTACGCTCAAAACAAAAGAATTCCATTAGTGAGCTTTTTGGGCATCAACATTTTTGCATAAAAAATTGAATAAGTAAAATCAAAGCCAACAGTACTATTAACTGCGAAAAAAATCTTCAGAAACGCCTGTCATAATCCGTACAATTTGCAAAACTATTGAAATAACATGCAACACCCAGACGTTAATTAGGCGAAGAACTTACTCTTCACACTTCAGGCTTTATGTGTTACTACGGAATTCCGGATACGGAATTCTCCGCGAGTTCCAAGAAGTTTGCAAAACCGTGTAGTTCAGGAGCTGAGTGGCATTTAATCTTTTTGTCGCGAATAAATGAAAACGTAATGTCATTTTTTGTCGAAAATATACTTTTAAAACATAGGTGTATGATTTTTGTATAAGAGTACTTGAACGTCTTAAAGTACAAAATCTTCTTAATAAAATCATAAAACCAAGTAACAAGAAAACACGTTAGTTCTGAAGGTAATTTTGAAAGTTTATGTCAGCACTTCAAATAAATGATTTAAATCTTACCTGAGCTATCCGAAATTCGTAACTGCCGGCTTAATTACACGATTTAAAGTTTTTGTACCTCTGTAAATGTTTCGAGGTACAAACTGCAAAACTGATAAAAGTAGCTGCAAAGAACTATTGTCCAAAGAAGCCTTAAATTGGTTTAGATCCAACGCCACTGTTCTTAGGAGATAATGGCTTAGGTATCTTATTCCCTAGAAATGCTTAGAAAAGCTATCTACAATTTTCCTCTAGTGAACCACTCAGCAGTTTTACTACGTCATTTAATAAACTTTTCATCTTCGTTTTTCATCACGAACTCTTTAAAAATCTATTAAGCGACGATTAAGTGGTTGTTAAATTTGAAACGTTATGGGTACTTTAATTTTATATTGAATTTATGTAAGACGTCAGCTTTTTTAAATTCGAAAGTAATAATTTACTTCACAAAAATTAATTGAACCTGTCATAAACATAATAGACGTGAAATATCCAATTTATGCTGAGGTTGACAGATTCTAGAAACTACTCACTGTCCGATTATTTTAAAAATATTTATAGGTAACCCTGTTGAAGGCAACAAGGCACCGGGTTCTAATAACCTGTCGTAAGTCCAAAATGAGGCTTCTCCATTTTTGATCAAGCAACCCTTATTGTGACAATAATAAAAAACCCCAACAACCCACAACGTAAGTTACCGGGGTAATAATCACCCCTCAGCCCTTATCCCAATTTATTTGGGGTCAGCGCTATACGTTTTTTTCCTCCCATACATCTATCAGCCATCACCTTTTTGTGCACTGTCTTCCTTGTTAGTACCGTTCACATATTCTGTCCATCTTTTCTTAGGTCTGTCTCTTTTCCTATATCCATCGGCATTTACAATTCAATTTTCGATTTTTTACTTCGTGCACATTTGCTTCTTTATTTGTACAGTGCTTCAAGATTCTTTTGGCACTCGAATGACGTTGACAGGGGGGCGCTGTTAGTTAGAATTTGTGAAATTGTATTGAAAAAACAAGATGGCGGTTTTAGTTCCTACTTTAGCCACGCGCCAAAAGATCCTTGTACAACTGTAGGTATACGTTGCTTAAACGTCAAATAATATAATTATGGTTACACTGATCGTTGATTATTACTTACACTCTATTCACAATTATTTTACCTCTGATAACAGCAACCTCATTAGAATGAGAATAAAGATCACAATGATTTTGACAGACTTGACTTGGCAGCAACTCAACAGCAACCTTTTTGAAATGAGAATCAAGATCACTGTGATTTGGACAATGATGCGAAAGCAGAGGTAAAATAACTAGGGAAGAACTGTAACTTAAAGCATACTAATATTATAAAGAATAATTTGTATGTTTGTAAGTTTGTGTGTAGGGGGTAATCTCCGGAACTGCCAGTCGGATTTGAAAAATTATTGTTGCACTTGATAGCCCAATTCTTGAGGCGATGCGACGGGGTGGGGGGGGGGGGGGAACTAACAAATTTCACGCAGACGAAGTTGTGGGCAGAAGCTAGTCGTGTATAAAATAAGGGGGTTACAATATTAAAAGTTTGATATTATTTTCATAATTACTACGTTCGATTCGGAAAGCCTATTCCTGGTCGAATTATGTCATTATAAATACACGACACTCGAACTTTATTTGTTACCTTTCACGACACCCGCGGGGTGACTACTGTAATTATAATGAAACGAAAATGAAGGGTGTTAATTCCGACATTCCGATACTACTGGGATCCATTATCTCAGGAAATGTATTAATTAATTTATTTACTGTACATCAAAAGCGATAATATGCAAAATGTTTGTCAGAAACACGCACACATAGCTTAGTAACACGTGTCAACTTCAAAGTTAATTGGTTTCTATACGATTATTTACAAAAAACTTTTTTCGTCATGATTTTAGGTGGACTATGAGTTTAGAGTTAAAGTTGTCAAAAAATAAAAGGCCCGTTTTGGTATTTGTCATCGCGACGTAACTAGTGAAGTAACCACACGACTCGGTACTCGATACACACGATAAATCTATTTAAGTTTGTATGAGTATTTGATCGATTTGATTACGTATTGTGTAGTGCATTGGATTAAAGTTCTGATTATAAAATTTGATTAACTCAAATGTCAAAACGGGCCTTTTATTTTTTGACAACTTTAGGCCTATAATTTTTTACCACAAAACGCAATTGACCGCCATGAAAGCCACAGTTTGATAGCTTGCGATTCGGTATCGAAGAAAAATAAAACGCTATTCTATTTTCTACAGATGCAATCTTAGCAAAAATTTGAGCATTTCTACGTAGGTATTAAAAGGGCGTGCATAAAGCAAGAAGGTAATCCTGCTACTGATAGCTTCGGAAATTAAACTTCTTCAAGTCTAATATTACTGCCAAGACCGTATCAGTCTTCAGTCGACTGAAAACTTAAATTAGGTACATTACATTAAAATGCAGACAACTGACTGATGAAATGCTAACTCAAATCTTTGTAGGGAAAACTACACACGTAATTGTGCGCTTGTCATGCATGCAAACAATCCTTTTTGTGGGAACTCGGGTGAGCTTGTGTGGGCAGTGGGCTGATTCCACAAAAAGCAACCTAATTGTAGATGCTGAAATAAGCTGGCGTGAAACGCTGGCTTGAAAAGTATGTAGACACAATGGAGTCTGCATACTATTCAAACATTTTTTGTAAGGGATGCCATAACTTTGTAAATATTTTTTTAGTAAGTTTTTAACTTGGTAACACAGTAAATTAGTGAATGGTTAACCAGATAAAACTTGTCAGACTATCACACTATTCACATCACACTAATATTATAAAGGCGAAAGTTTGTGAGTGTATGTGAGGGTGTGTGTGTGTGTGTTTATATGTTTGTTACTTCTTCACGCTCAAACGGCTAGACCAATTTTGATAAAATTTTGTATGGAGGTGGCTGACACCCTGGATTAACATATAGGCTACTTTTTATCCCGATATTCCCACGGGATCGACACTTATGCGGGTGAAACCGCAGGCACAGCTAGTATGACTAAAAGTTGTTTTATTACTTAAAAGAAACTTCGAATAGTTTAGTTATCATTATTGGATAAATGGTTTAAGCTAGCTTATAAATTAAGCAACTTATCAAGTGACAAATATTCTAGAAACAAATTTTAGTTGTCCATGTTTTAGCCCAGATTACTCAAATTGCTCTTTACGATAAGCCAACATCCATTTCTCAATTTATAAATAGCTTATAAACATTCTTTGATTAATTTACAGACTCTGAAAGAAAAATGAATTAATATCAATTCTCAAAGCGTGACAGATGTGCTGGTGAAATTGATGATACCTACCTAATAATAAATTAACATGTACAAGTAAGTATATACCTAAATAAAAAGGAAAGAATCATACAGCATCAAAAAGTTTGTGCACATCGTTCATCTGCCTTGACTTTTCCCAAATATGCTGGGGTCAGCTTCCAGTATAACCAGATTCAGCTGAATACCAGTATTTTACATGGAGCGACTGCCTATCTGACCTCCACAACCAGTTACTGGGTAATACGATACCTCTAGGTAAGACTGGTTTTTAGACTTTCGGGCTTCTGACTACCCGTAATGACTGTCGAAGATCCACGAATGACAGCCGGGACCAACGGTTTAACGTGCTTTCCGAGGTACGGAGGGGTCTCGGTATGTAAAGATGGTTGCCCATTCACAGACCAACCGCGGCAAGCGCAGCTTAACCTGATCGATCAACCTGTGCGGCTGTTATTATTTAGCCACGGTCCACATCGTTGTCAAATGCTGGCAGCTTTGTCACATTTACACACTCACACTCATATATACACTCACACTCCTAGATACACAACCACAATCATTCAACATTTGCTGTGTTAACAACCACTGTAACCAAACTAAAAAGTCACGGTTGTATTATATAAATTGAAGCCGCATAATCTCCGACTCCTAAGATACAGGTCTGCGTACCTAGTTTAGGAGCCCGGAAAGCTGACAAGCATTTTAAACTTGGTAGTACAACCCACTGTCTCTATATGCTATGTACTGTGTTGTTGTTTTTATGTACTAATAAACTTATTATAAACTTATTACATTGTATGGCAATGCTGATTTTTTGGCAAAAAAAGGACCAGCTCTCTGGTCACGTGAAGAGTCGACCAACCGCTTGGCAGTGTCTCAAAAAAGTAAGTGGGCACTCGGACCCTATCATTATTTTCTTTTCTATATATTATTATATACTCGTAAATATTATTAGATATTATAATTTTAGGTCTGATAACTTTTAAATGATGTAAATATTTTAAAATAATTAAACATTCTATGGGTACTGGAATTTCCATGAATGTATAAATATAGCGTTTCGTATTCACCGATTGTATTTTTTTACTTTACTTTCGAAAAATTTTATATCTTATTGAGACACGTCTTAGATTACATAATTTTAAACATTAAAATTTAATTATTTGTAACGAATCATCTTATGATTTGATTACTCAACGATAATTATCAAAATATTGCAAACTTTGCATTAAAGTACGTAACTTATCCTATAAAGGTCAATCAAGAAACGGTTGTAACTGATAATCAACTTCAAAACGGAAATATTTATAATTATAGTGCCTAAAACCTAACTCAATCAAACTATTACCATTATCCCAAATATTGAAAGCATATCGATTAGGTAACCCCAACTAACTCCTTGAAATACAAACGCAAAATTGATACAAGTTGGTCCGCCCCAGCATCAGTTTTCGGCCAAGTTAGATTAGATATGGGGAGCTCAACACGTCGAAACTTGGCTCTAAACACTAATGGGTTACATCATGTAACACACCTAGACCTACTATGAGTCGAATACTTGGAATCGGGAGGGAATTTATTGTTTGTGTGTAAATACCCACACCACTTATGTATTAAGTATGTGGGTAGGTTTCGTTAAATACACTCACTGCTAACAAGGGTCGTTAGAGTATCAAGCAGGAGTTAGACTGACTACATAATGTCTATTCAAACTTATGTTTCAAATTAATATTATTTCAAGTTAAGCAAATATCAACTTTATTTTAATGATTATCAAGTTGATTTCAGAGTGACTAGCACTATTGAAAACGTTATAAAAATGTTTGAAGTTGTAGCGTAAACTGAACTTTTTCGTGTAGGATTTATAGTTATTTTTCCTTAAACACATATTTGTTTACATTTTTGGCAAATAAATCGCGAATGCAGATTAGATAGACATGTGAAATAGCTGAAAAAAAAATTGACAGCTTGCAAACCTCAAAGGTATTTTGATTATGACACTTGTCATTTAATCGGTCAAGCACCGCGCGTCGCCTATTGGAGACGAAACAATAGAAAATCAATTGCGTCTCATTAGCGGAGCTCGACAGATTAATTATCATCATCATTTCAAACCGGAATCACACACTGCTGGGTATAGGCCTCCCCTTTTTTCTGCCAGACTTCCCTGTTCCGTGCATCACACATCCAGGTGTTTCCCGCGATTTTGAAGATATCATCAACCCAACGTGCTTTTGGACGGCCCTGGTTTCTTTGGCCTAACTATGGCCACCATTCGATCACAGCTTTATTCCGTCGGCCGTCTCCTCGTTTATTTAAATTAACGCCATTTTGTAAATAGTTAGGAACTTGTATAATAATTGTGTATAGGTACAGAACCATTTTAATGTTTATAATAAATGTAGCTGCCCTGACGCTTGTTATTATTTATAAATTATAGCATTATTCCATCTAAGTGAAAGCAACCTTATTCTCAAACATTAAGAAAAAAATATTTCAAAGAAACAGATCCACTTTGAAGACGGTCCATCCGTTTCGAAGCTAAGATTTCTCTAACAGACAGTATTAAACGAGAGTTAAAAGAACAAGGAAATGATTAAGCAGCTCCGTAGGTTTTTTGAATCTATAACAAGGCTTTATATTTAGTTTGTGGTTTTTAATCGAGAAAATGTTAACTGCACGAAATTCACCTAACTTTATCTTAACTAGATAAAACAATTTCCATAATTCTGATGGTAGTAAAATTTGCATATCGGAACAGTAACCTGTTATGTAATTAAAGCCTCCCGTGTTCCCAATTTGATATCTATTGTGTCTGCGGCTTCAATTCGAGAACTAATGTACTTGAGTACAGGACTTTCGACTCGAGTGCCTTGTACTTTGATTATTCTTTGATGTGGTCGTGACCCAGAAGTCAGTGGATGGTTCAAGACTTCTGTTTGGATTTTAATGGCTCTCCAATTATTTATTTACTCTCTTAATCTAAGTGTCTGGGAAGTCTTGAAAGTAATTGTCATGGAAATTATTTTTGTATCATTACTTTTGTTGATTATTGAATGTGACAGGTCGTTTGTTATAATTTTACACCTCAACGAACTGAAAACGACTCAACAATCATAATGTTTATTTTAGTTTTTACATAAAAACAATATAAAACTGGATTTCTGCTCACCCAAGCGAGAACAAAAATTGACAAAAGAATTTACGTTTGTTTGAAGACTACCTATACCTACATACAACTTTATATATTTTTTTATGTTTTTCTTGTAACGTTTTGTATGTCGGTATTTTGCCTGCAATACTTACTTATTAATTTATTTATAAAATCAGATATTTCTAGTACCTATATCAAGCTTAGGTAATCCTTTTTTTACACAATATGGCGTAACGATAATTATAATTCTTAATTGCCACAAACAATAGACTTAAAGCAAGGCTCTCGTCAAACCGCGTTTAAAAAAAAGTCATACGCTTTCCTCAACAAATCCAGACACTTCCACAACATTTACCAGCACCATTTTTAGTCAGGCGCTTCACAAAATCTCAAAACCCGGAGCCTCTACGCGGCTTTCCAACAAAAGCAATACAGGCCACAGTACGGCAGACCAACACACAAACGGGCCCTGAACTCGCCCATTCACAACAGCCGGTGCACTTATATACATAGCCTATGTACATAGATACTCAGACTCGTAACCTCTTTAATGTGGCCTTGGGTTGCATCCCATTCTGCTGGACGAGACGTTTCAGATTTTGTTGAAGTTATTACGTTTTGTAGTAAAATGTTGTAATTTTATTTTCATTAATGAAGAAAACGCGATTGTGTATCTTATTATAAGTACCTAGTAAAAATTGTCAACACTGCTTCTTAAACACGAAAAGATAAACTTAATCTGTCAAGCTCCGCTAATGAGACACAATTGATTTTCTATTGATGAAAAAAATATATATAGTACCCACGTTATTGGATTTGAAAAAAAAATCACATCCGTTATGCAAACTTTGTTTATAATGGAAATAGGAATTGTTTAGGTAGGTACTTATTTATTTTTTTAACAAAACAGCATTTTCTGTAATACTGTACCACAAACCTAAACCAAACTGAATTCCATCCACCTTTTACAGGTAGGAACAAAGATAGTATCCGATATGCAGCGGGGGGCTCTATTTCACAATAGCCATCTTTCAGAACCCAATATCGCACTTGTAAGTGCTTCAAATTGAATTATCAGAACTGTACTGCACTCACACGTTCAATAACCCTCTGTCTGATATGAAATATCTGATTTCCTTGCAGGTACAATGTTATAACTACATTGTAATTTGAACGTTATTTCAATGACGACAAGTCATATGACGCGCGCTCATAAATTGCAAAAGCTTCGTAGTGCAGTAAATTCTAGGCTGACTGTATATAGATTGTCATTGACAGGCTTAGAAGATTTTTCTAGGCTCATCATAGCAGAATGTCATCTTAGTCGATTCTGCAGTTTGCTCGTGAAAAGGTACACAATCAATCAAAGCCACAAAGCTGTAATATTATTGTATGATGAAAAGAAAACTCAAGTTGATTGGATCCTGTTTTCCTACTAATCCAAAAGAAAATAATAAGATCAGCTTGCTCTCATAACAAGCAACCGTTATCATACACTAACAGTAATTTCCTTACCGTCTGCATCGTTTCCACAACACCTGCATACATAGATGTCAAGCCAGGTAAACGCATCGCGGCGTTATATATTTTAATTTTATACATAGCCAGGTCTACCAGCAGCTCCCTTATCGGAGAAAATTTACATAATACCGAACACGGCTGCAAACGCTTTTGATATTGCGCCGCAGATTATCGCGGTATAAGCCTTCGTCTTTGCAACACTCAATGGGATTCCGCCGAGGCCGATGCGGCGAAATAATCTCTTCTAGTGGATATTATTATGGGACAGTACCTAGTTTTCGCTTCAAATTAAATTGGGTTTGTTATGCTGTATTGTAGTTTGGTTTCGTGGAATAGGGTTTTCAAGTTCTATGCTAATGTTTGGTATAGCTTTTGTGGGTTACTGTTTACCTACATAGTTCTCGTAGCAAAGACTTTAGGACGAACGATCTTTTTTTTGCACCTGTTAAAATACGAGTACAAGTGCTAGTTGCCATACTAAATGGAAAATCAATCGTAGGTTAGAAAAATGCAGCTGAATACGCGGAAACCCTTATTTTACATGCAGTGACTGGGTACACCCTTTATAGCAGAACTTTTTATGTCATAATATTATTTTGCATAACAGCGGATAGCATAAACTTCATTTCGCAGAAAATCGTTTGACATACACTCATTTATCATGCATTCAAAACTCATAATTTTGTAAGTCAGAATCATCTTTAGGCATAAATTTCATATCCCTAATAATTAAAAAGTAGAACCATCATATCGCAGAAAGTTCACAGTTAGAATCGTCTTTTGGCATACATTTCATATCGATAATCATCAAAAGGCAGAACTATCATATCTCAGAAAGTAACGGACGTAGTGACGGACGGACAGACGGACGAAGTCGCACCATAAGGGTTTCTTTTTACCTTATGGATGAACCGGATGAAACGGGCTTCTGTCAGCAGATCGACGGAGCCCCGCTGCGCGGGCTCCTATTTCTGCCTGCAGGGTTTAAAGGAACCTAACCAACCGAACCTCGGGGTGCCCCTGACGTCGATCGTCTAGGGTTAGGTTTTCTGTAAGCAGGTCGACGGTTCATCCAGAATTGGAAATTCTGCCATCTTCATAGTATGCCAAGTGAAATTATACCAAATAATCGCCGCTCTAAATAAACGTTATGCTAAACGAAATTATGCGGAATTTTAACTCTGCCTAAGGTAATTATACCAGATAAAATTCTGCCATCTTAAAAGTATGCCATCGTAAATTCGGACATATAAACATTCGGCCAAACAATAATTATGTTTAATAATTTTTATGCCTTAAAAATATTCGTTTAAAGAAGATTATGCCAAGTGTGTTATGCCAAAAAAATTTCGGAGCATCAAGATTCTGCCAGATAGAGGGACCCCGCAGTGACTACCTATCTGACCTCCACGATCTAGTTACTGGGTAAAACGAATATTTCGTAAAATGATAGAAAGATTATGTGCGACGGCTTCCTAATGATTTTTATGGCCAAGATTTTTTTAGATTCAACATGAGCAAAGGATAATAGGTCAGATGAGCGAGATTAAGCGTCTATAGATTCACGACTCCAAGTGCTAATAAAACCAATTGCTCTGAACACAAACGCGCCCTCTGTCGGTGCAACAACGTATACTAAATACTGTAAAATATTTTAAAAGAGTAACTGCAGGATCATGCCAAACCTTTTTGAAGGCATCTAGAATCAATTTTATTTTCTTGTCAACTAGCTTCTGCCCGCGACTTCGTCCGCGTGAAATTCGTACTTTCCTCTAAAAGTTTCGAAAATGTATGTTGGTATGATCTTTATAATTAATTTAGATAAATAAGTATTCGGGCCAATTTTTAAGTTTATAGAACAAAGGAATCAGATTTTTCAAATAAATGTATCCCCGCTTTTCACCCCCACAGGGGTGGAATTTTATAACTTGACTCAGTTTATTTATACCAATTTTCGAGCTAATAAAGCCACGCGGTAAAATCCTCCCTTTCACACAGTTAGGGGTAGATTTTCGAAAACCCCGAATACATGTTATTAATTATTTTTAGTCCTTAGTATAAATACTGAGTTTCAAGTTAATCGGACAGGGCGTTAAAATTCTTCCATACAAATTTTGACACCCCCCAATACCTCTTTAGGGGGTATTTTAGAAAAACGAAAAATTCCAAACTTCATAATTTACTTAGATAAGTATTCGTGCCAAGTTTCAAGGTTATTAACTCAAGAAATAAGATTTTTCATACCAACAAAATCCCCCCCTTTTCACCCCCTTAAAGGTTTAATTTCCAAAAACCCCTTCTTATTCGATACCTACTCTTCACAAAGAACACACCCTCCAAAATTCATGTCCCTAGGAAGGACCAGCGATTTAGACTGTGCGTTGATATTTCAGTCAGGTCGTTCATCCCCCTTTTGGGGGAGAAATTATCAAAAACGCTGAGACACGTATTAATTAATTTTCAATCGTTAGCCTAAATACAAAATTTAAAGATCCTAACTTTTAAACTGACGGACTTTCATACACAACTTCATCCCCCCTTTTAACCCTTTGGGGGTAGAATTATCAAAAACGCTGAGACACGTATAAATTAATTTTTAGTCGTCAGCCTAAACACAAAATTTGATGATCCTAACTTTAAAACTGACGGACTTTCATACAAACTTTCATCCCCTATTTAACTCCCTTAGGGGTTGAATTTCAAAAAATCCTTCCTTATTCCTTGTCTACACAACAAAAAAGAAATGAAAATAAAGCTGAAACGCCTGTGCAATACTATCTACCTATACCTACTTCACTTAAAAATAAATACTTATAACTACTTTAATTAATAAAAGTACCTACGTTTAATAATTTTTAATTTGAACGAATATTTAAACACTACCAAAACAACTCATACCTATTTTACAAAATAACAACAAAAGAAATTCAAATAAACTATTTAAAGACTAAAAGTCGCGCTGATAAGCACGGTTTCTAAATATCAATTATTGTCTGTCAATAAGGTCGAACGCTCTGACAACCGTTACACAAAAATAATCCTTATAGCATGATTCAGTATTCACGATGGCGATGCGCGATGGCTTATTTCATGTATAATTTTGGTGTTTCTATACCGATTTCTATGATTCTTTTTTTATTGAATAGGTAATAATGTTAACTTTTTTAAATTAGGGATGAGTGAGAGTATTATAAACGTAAGAGTAAACAAATATAATCAGAATGCTCCGAACTGCTAAGCTATCAGGAGTTACACGTGTTATTGTGAGTCAACCATAAAAGATAGACATATGCTGTTGAAGGATATTTTTTAGACAATTTTATGTAGAATATTTCCGTCATACATGATTTCTATGTAACTTTAACCATTAAGGCTGCACACGCGACGGAAGCTTAAAAAATGGAGTAACTTCTCCCGTTTTCCCAACATTTCCCTTCACTACTCTGCTCCTATTGATTGTAGCGTGATGAAAAGTATACTATAACCTGCCCAGGAGTATGAAGAATAATTGTACCAAGTTTCGTTAAAATCCGTCGAGTAGTTTTTGTTTCTATAAGGAACATACAGACAGACAGACAGACAGACAGACAGACAGACAGACAAAAATTTTACTGATTGCATTTTTGGCATCAGTATCGATCACTAATCACCCCCTGATAGTTATTTTGAAAATATATTTCATGTACAGAATTGACCTCTCTACAGATTTATTATAAGTATAGATTTTGAGTCTCAAAAGTGCATAATGTACGTCCCTAATTGAAATAAATTATTGTGAGTTTGATTTGATTTGGCAAACTCGAACGCGATAATTAAAGTCATAACGCGTTCGAGTTCAAACAAAATGAACGCAATTAACGATACCGGATTCGCGCAACCGTCGCTTACCAGTATATTAGGACGGCTAGAGTGATGCCAGTTTGTAAGATCTCTAAACACAAAAAAAAAAAACTAAAAATAAGCATGATTTCATGTTTACAAAATTTTACAAGTCAAATAATAAATCGAGTTCGATTTATTATTTGACTTGTAAAATTAATAAAACAAACAATCAACATCTATTCTGTCTACACAGTTGTGTAGACAGAATAGATGTTGATTGTTTGTTTTATTAAGTGATTGAAATACATTTCGGCGAAAAATATTCGGCCATTGTTTGTAGTTATTTTAGGCGTCCAAATAATGCACTAGCTAAAGTAAATACCATTTGATGTTTTTTTAGAAGAAAATGTTTGGCAATACAGTCGTTCATGAGTCATAGGTACATAAACGTGTTTCATAACAATAGAGTTTTGAAGGTATCTTTATGTAGGTATTAATGTATCACCCACTACTGAACGTGAAACTTCCAGATATTGATGAAGTTGATGAAGTGAACAGTCGGATAAGAGAACTACGAGTCTAATAATCACTTTTTTCAGCAGCAAAGATGATGGAAAAGCCAAAAATGTATTTGATTGATATACGCTACCTGTGAATTTGACCATTTGCGATATGGACCAATCGCTATTTTGACCATTCGCGATATGGACCAATCGCTATTTTGACCGAGCGCGATTTTGACGGTTTTTCAGTCACTTGACCGATTGCGAATTTGACCATACGCGACGAAACGCCTGGAACTTATGCCAATCCTGTTGAAACTTGTTGTAGAAATACTAAACGCTTTGAAAGCGTTAATTCCCGCTTGTCTTGATTCTTTAGTCACTGCAGAATGTTTCTTATTAGCAGAAGGTAAGGCGCTGGTCTGATACTAGCGTCCTTGACACAAAAAGGGCGAACGAAAGTTGATCCTACCTATTAATCTACCTACTTATTAATCTAGGCACCAAAACCTCAAAGTTTTTTAGTCAGAATAATTCGAGACTATTTTATTTATGACTAACTTATTCTACCCGCGACTACGTCCGCGTAAAATTTCTTGTGCCCCCGACCCACCCCGTCGCATTGCATCACCTACTCGCGCTATCACTTCGTTTTCGCTTAGCGTTCTTGCTGTCTTTTTTTTTGCTCGGCTCTTAAGTGCCATAGCGTGATGTTAAGGTGGCACTAGTCGATATTTTTTCCATACAAATTTCGGGAGGGTATTACTCCACTGTATGACATTGTGCATCCCAAGTTAAGCATGATATCGTTTTGTCTTATTATTAATTTTGTCTGTACGGAAACAGAATACTTAGTAAAATATAAAGTTATGAGCCAACAAATATTCGTTTTTCTCGTTTATTGCCCGTGGTCCGACCGCGTAGTTCTACTAGTAGGACCACGGGCATTTTTCTTTTCGGTGGTTCTATCAATCGGACCATCGTTATAAAATTATCATATTTTATTGGCACTGGTTCTACTGGTCGAGTAGAACTAAGATAAATATTTTTGCCCATGGTACTACTTACGTAGTACTTATACCTGTTACATTATTTTGCTACGCAAAATACGCGCATTGACGTACGTGGAGTTGCGGACACCAGCCCGTATTACCTTCATTATTTTACAAAGGAAAAAAAATACGTGTAAGTAAAAATAAAATTTATTGAATAAGGTTTTTTACATTTTAACACACTTTTATTAGTAAAATAATGATTAAAAAAAAACTGTCAGGGCTATCAATTTATTAGACTAACTAACTATTTAACTATTTATTTAGTACATTACTGCAGCAGCCAGCAAAAGAGGCATTGATGGACGGACGTGTAAATGTGAGATTAAAAATGTGAGATTAAAAATGTGAGAGTAAAAGATTTAGCTGGTTTAACTAAAAAAAATATTTTTGACAAAGAGTAAGTAAACGTGGACGAATATATATCATCGCAGCTTATCCAATGCATGTCCAACATTTATTTTGGTATTTAGTAACTCCAAGTTTTACATGCAAAGAAGTTTACTCACTTAATAGAACCACGGGTAAACAAAGTTGCCCTTAGTACTATTGATAGAACTTGATTTGCCCATGGTCCGATTGATAGAACCACCGAAAAGAAAAATGCCCGTGGTCCTACTAGTAGAACTACGCGGTCGGACCACGGGCAATAAACGGTTTTTCTTGCTATTTTTAACGTGATTTTGGATGTGAATAAGTAATAGAAGAACTGTAAAATCTTCAAAACAAAGTCGATACCGACAAAGCTCAGTTATCGAAGAGTTTAATAAACTTTATTTGTAATTGATTTATGCAGTGTTTTTTTTTTCATAAAAGTCGATTTTATAAAGGACTTTTCGATTTTTTTACGCGCGTTTCGGTTCGGAACGGTGTTTGTGTGCGTGAGAACTAGACGTTGTGCGTGTAGACTAGCGTCTAACTGCTCATCACTGATACTATTTCTGTCGGACACGATTCCAGGTGAGACAGCGTGCTTTTTGGCCATGGCCCACCAGCGAGTTCGAGATCGCGACTAGTTCCACCTTAAATATTTAGCCTTCCTAAATAAATGGGCTATCAAATGCAAAAAGAACTTTCAAATTTAACTGGTAGTTCCAGATCCCCCACATACAAACAAACTTTTACCTCTTTATGATATTAGTTTTATTTTTCCAAAAATTAAATATTTACATATAAGCTAAAATATAAACTATAATAATATGTACAATTATATGAAAAAATAAACAATCATTATAGGGCATCAAAGAATTCATCCGCATCGCTGTCAACAGGAACAGTGCCCAAAAGGCTGGCAGCATTGCCACGTTGTATGGCAATGCTAATTCTTTGACCAAGATATAGGCCAGCCCTCTGGTCACGTGAAGAGTCGACTAACCGCTTGGCGATATCCCGAAATACCAAGTGGGCACTCGGACCCCATGGCCCTAGTATTTCAACCCCAAACGGCTCGAACATATAAGTCCCAATCAGGTTGCAATATTTTCGCCGTTTGAGGTTTTCTGCACCTGCAGCAGCCGCCCCAGCACAGCCCACCGTGCTAGGAAGATGGGATGGCGCAAGGGTGTCGACACATGTTGCATCCCACACCAAAGGTCTGCCTAACTTCCAGGGCATTATGGTCATTCCGTCTGGTCTCTATCCATCGTCGCGTGCCAGGCCGTTGGGTTCTAAAACAGCTGGCACCACGGCGGTGACAAGAGCACGACGGATGATGTCATTAATGCTGGCGTGCCGTGCTATCCGGCCTGCGCTCCTACTGCAGGATAGGCCATGGTGTCCAAGGCAGTCGACAGCTTCACCGCACTGACAGCGATGCGGAGCCCCGCAAGGAGCGCCCAAACGCAGGCAGGTAGCGAGCCGAAAGGTAGTGTCACCCAGCATAGTGCCTATGTTGGGTGACGGGAGTGCTTGAAGCCACAGCCCCGACTCCCACTCACCCACAGCCAGCAGGCGGGCACGCTCAGCAGAATTGGTGGACGTATTGATAAGATTATTCCGTACCAACCTGCAGAGCGGCTCATCCCACTGTCTCTGGGAAGACGGGTTTACGGGCCGATCTGTATCCGGGCAAGCCGCTTTCCAGGCGTTCACCGCGTCGGTCAAGCACGGCACTTCACAGTCAACCAGGCAGGGAGCTAAAATTTTTCCGGTCAACTTTTCAGTGCTGTGGACAGAAGACAGGAACGCCGGTAAGCTAATACTGGTAATTTTGCGGACGCCGAGGCCACCAAAACGGATGGGTAGTGTGGCTTGAAGCCACGCTCGGTCGTCCAAGGCCACATTTAGAATGGATGTTAGTGTGCTGCGAATAATTTGGTCAATTTTGTTCAAGAGGTGTGGCTGCTTCCATAAGGGGGAAGAGCGTAGAAAATACATAAAATTTGGGCCAAAACAACAGTATCTAATCAGGGTGAATGACGAATGTAAATTAATTTTGGAGAGTCTGTCCGAAATCTCATTGAAATTTTTAATTTTTTCGTCGATGAAAAGAGTAAAACTGTCTTCTAAAATTGGGGAACCTAGGAGGTGCAGTGAACTTTTGTCTAAAATTTTGATTTGTGGGGCTATTGCATTAAATTTATCTAAAGTCAATTGTCTGTCGGTAACGTCAGAAATGTAAAGTTCACATTTTGAAGGGTTAAGGTCCAAACCAATAGATTGAAATTCCTGTTTGAGGAGTTGTAGATCTTTCAAAACAGTGTCTACATCACCTCCTAGCGTTCCATCGTCTAAATACCAAACGTTAAATTTTGAATTTAGTTTCCGTATAATTGGATGAATAGCCAAACTGAAAATGACTGGCCCGAGAGGGTCACCTTGTTGGCATCCTACTGCAGATTCCAAAACATTGTCCTTGTATAATAATTTGGAAGGGTACCTGTAACATTGCCACAAAAAAACCATAAATTTCGGGTAGTTCCTTTTTGACTTCAGCCAACAAAGTGTCCCTGTTTACAGAGTTAAAAGCATTCTTAACGTCAACCTTGAGGATGACCTCACCTTTGTTGGAATTTAAAAATGTGGAAAGGGCATGCACGGCAGCCTCACAGCCCCCTTTCGAACCAAAACCAAGCTGCAGGGGCTGGAACTTAGCTGTAAGCGATTCGCTGTATAGCTTACAGATATGATATTAGTATATATTAAAAAACATTGTCATTGAAATTGTACGTTTTTAATTTAATTATTTCCAGATTGTCACTGCATTCTTTTCTAAAATTGGCTATTTTTAAACGATTAAATTAAATTCTGTTTTTGCCTTGACTCGATTTTACGCATCCTTTGGTTGGTATTCGTAAGAGTTAGAAGGATGTAATGGAATTCGATTTATTGCTGATCCGTCGACCCAGGCTAAAAAATAAAAATGCCTACTTAAAATAAATACGTACCTTCCTTTATTTTTATAGTTTCTGATTGCGATCAAAGCTTGCTTTCCAATATGGAGTGTATGTAAAGAAAAACTTATTTGCGATACTATGGTGCGGTGAAATTTTTTTTTTTATTCCGTTAGTGTCCCACTGCTGAGCAAAGGCCTCCCCCATTTTCTTCCACTTTTCCTTGTGCTGTGCTTTCTCCGTCCAGTCGGTTAGGAATGAGTCTAAGTCGATTTCACTAAAGCGTAAGCTCGTCGACATACATATGTATCCTGCCTATCCTAACCTATGGCGCTCAGACTTGGTCTTTGACAGAGGCTCAGAAGTCCAAACTCAAGGTTTGCCAAAGAGCGATGGAGCGTAGTATCTTAAAGATTAAACTCACCGACCAAATTCGCAACACCAAAATACGCTCCAAGACAGGTATCGCTGATGTTGGTGGCAAGTCTGCGAGGCTGAAGTGGGACTGGGCGGGTCACACTTATAGGATGCATCCAGACAGATGGGCCAAAGTTGTCACACAGTGGGTGCCTGAAGACGGGCGTCGTCACCGAGGCAGGCCTAAGAAACGCTGGTGAAAAAATAATAAATTAAATATTATAATTTAGTCATTGTCAGTTTTACCTTCAAAAACATGTTTATAGTTAGATACTTATAAAATTTTGTTTAAAAAAAACCCGGCCGCACACAAAGGGTTCCGTACCACAAGGCAAAAAGCGCTGAAATAATACTTTTCTTCTAAGGAGACTTGGAGACCCCTTTAATTTTTAACCTTATTTTTATTATTTGTTGTTATAGCGGCAATATAAATACCTCTCTGTGAAAATTTCATCTGACTACCCATTACTGTTCATGAGATACAGCCCGTTGAAAGACAGACGGACGGACGGACAGCGGAGGCTTAATTATAGTGTCCCGTTGGCACCCTTTGGGTCACGGAACCCTAAAAACTGACACCTTCGTAAGGCGTTCATCATAATTAGAAGTCATAATGTAACGTCTTTGTCAGCAAAACCATTTTGTAGAAAACTGTAAAAAAAAAAAAAACGAGTGTGCTTATGACCACACGACTGAAGTGAAACTTCAAACGTATTTGGCTATGAGAGGAAGAGAGAAAGAAAATGTGCACGCGCACTGCTTTCTCTTGCTTATATCCCCCACTCAACTCCCCTTCGCCTCGCCCGTAGCCCGTAGACATGGGTCGTACTTGCAAAATCGAGTACCAGGGCTTCCAAGTACGTCCACCTTAAGAAACCAGGGAGTAAAACCAGGGCTCGAGATACTTTCAAGTATTTTCTATCTGCATCGAAAATTGATCCATAACGTCATACAAATAAGAAGTACAATCGCGTAATCAAACAAAAGCCCTGTTGGAAGTAAAAAGTACTTGCATAGGAAATTGACACGTGAATTCCTATTAATAAGGAGCACAATCGCGTTTACAAATAAATACTTTTACAAACCATTAAAATAAAAATACTTGCATACGAAATTATTCCGTAGACTCTTACACCTCGGACGCTCCATACAACGCCCGCAAAATAATTACCTATTACTACTACATAAACAAATGACGTTTGTATACGTGCAAATGTGTGCGTGAAATCTAGTAGCGTAAAAAAATGGCGCGGTAAGCAATTTGTGTCGGGGAACCGAACGACGACGGCGGCGGCGCTGCCCGAACGTGTGCATTATTATAAAGTGATCATGTAGTTCAATTGTTTATTTATACAGGATGTTACGGAAAGGGTATATCAATACAAACGGGTTGAAGAGTGTATCTGGTCTAGAATCTCTGTACAAAATTTCAGCTCAAAAGCATTAACTTTGAAAATGCTTAATATTTTTTTATTTCGACATCACGGCGCTGCACTGGCGCGCGGCGGCGTGATGTGCGTGTACTAGGCGCACAGACACACTACAGGTAATGGATAATGACCCTCGTAGTGCGGTGACACGTTTGTTATGATTTCAATTTAATGAACTATCGAAATAAAAAAAATATTAAGCATTTTCAAAGTTACTGCTTTTGAGCTGAAATTTTGTACAGAGATTCTAGACCAGATATACTCTTCAACCCGTTTGTATTGATATACCCTTTCCGTAACACCCTGTATAGTCGGGTTCGTAATGAAATAAAAACACTAAAATAGTTTAGTTTAAATGACTTATCTGTAAATAATCGGTTATTAAATCGCATGTTATTAAAAATCCGAAATCTTACAAACAGTTTATGTAAATACGAATTCGGAAAAGCATCACAATATCCAACCATCATCGTGATTAAAACTCAAATAAAACATTTAAATCGCATAATTGTGTGTTCGTGTCAGCAATACAGCGCTGCGGTTCGCAAGCGCCCTTGCTAAAGAGTCGGCGACGAATACCTCGAAATGCGGGGTGAGGTGCGGTATCTGATATGAGGGCGAGGAAGGGAGCGTCCTTTCTGTACGTAGTACTATTAAGTATTCTGTGCTCTCACTGATAAGGAGCATGATCGCATTTGCGAAAACAAACGCGGTTGTTGAACTATTTGAGTACCTACGCACTCGAGCGTCGAGCCACGACGGAGCGAGATACTTTCAAGTATTTTCTATCTGCATAGAAAATTGATCCATAACTTCATACAGATAAGAAGTACAATCGCGTATTCAAAAGCGCCGTTGGAAGTAAAACTACTTGCATAGGAAATTGATCAATGACTTCCTATATATACAGTATGTTAACTAACAGAGGGCGTTCCCGTTAACCCGCAATAGTATAGCATCCATACATGCTAAAAAAAATATTACCATTCGAAAACAAAATGTTTTTATTTTTTTTAATATTAAAATATTACTGATAAGGAGCATGATCGCATTTGCAAAAACTAACGCGGTTGAGTACCTACGTATTTGAGCGACTAGCCGTGGTATAAGATACTTTATAGTCTTGCAAGTATTTTGAGTCGGTACCTGGCGTGCGTACTTGGAAGCAAATACCTGGTGTAAAAACCCGGTCGCATAAATACGTACCTGCCCTACTCGCCCGATCACACGTTTTCGTAACGCATTCGCCAGTTTACTCCCCAAGTCAAGCGCGCCTAAAGAAGTTTCACTTCAAAAACATACAAACAGCCGAACATAGTACCTCCTCCTTTTTGTGAAGTCGGTAAAAAATACTTGCATACGAAATTGTTCCAAAAGGAGCATGATCGCATTTGTGAAAACTAACGCGGTTGAGTACCTACGTATTTGAGCGAGTAGCCGTATATATAAGATACTTAATAGTCTTGCAAGTATTTTGAGTCGGTACCCGGTGTGCGTACTTGGAAGCAAATACCTGGTGTAAAAACCCGGTCGCATATTTATGCGACCGGGACCGGGTTTTTACACCAGGTATTTCCAGCTATTTTTTACGTACCTTCCCTACTCGCGATCACACGTTTTCGTAACGCATTCGCCAGTTTACTCCCCAAGTCAAGCGCGCCTAAAGAAGTTTCACTTCAACAATACGTAACTTACAAAAACAATATTTCAATAAAAACTCTACAAATATTTAGAACAAATACACAGCAACAACCGTCCAAATATTTCATGAAAACCAATAAAAATCTTCGCAATAAGTGCCATAACTTGAACGTATATACGTTATTCTAATAAAACGGTGGATGCAAACTTTAAACGGAATAATGGCGCGAATTTAATCGACTGAACAAACATATGAATGGGGATCCTCGCCTTTTGTTACCAACGTTACAATATATGAGATGTAATTCTTCAACGGCTATGCCGCGACGCCAAAGTTACGTCGAGTGGAAATTTGAAAAGTTTCTTTATACACTCGTTATTTTCAACGTAGAGTTGAAAATTGTACAGCAAAATACTTTACTTCTGTAATAGAATATTATGCTTACGTTTAAGTGAAATGTCATCGCAGTATTTATAATTGTTCCTGGTCCTGGTTTAGAATTAAAATCTGTTACATTAGAATAGAGGAAGTTACACATATGGTTTTGGAAAAACAGATGGCAAAAAGGCATTATATTTAATCGAACTTCAAATGATTTCCATTTTTCTTTCTATTATGATTGCACCTCTTTTTGTAAACCTTTCCATTGCTTTCCATCAGGCATGATCGACTCCAAGAGCAGGTCCATTCATAAAAAAAACCCTCAAATTATTGCTATTTTGGGGACCTATAAATACTAAATAACCAAGTAACTGCTACTAACTTGGAAATAGCGCTCGCCTGCAGCTGCCATGGCACCGCTCGCTTTGCTCACACGGCTGGCGCGCGGATAGTCACAGTTCTAGTCTAATCTGGTTGATGATGTTGGCCCATTTGGTCGGGAACCCTAACTTACTCGTAGTTACTGCGGCCAACTGTGAGAAAAGGCCTAAAAGCTAAAAAGATACTCATTTATTAAAAAAAAGTGTGCATTATTAGAAACTTAAAAAGTTTTTAAAGGTTCATTAATTTAAAAAATCATCCATCATTAGAATGTCAATAAGTTTTTAAAGCATCAATTAAATACTACCCTTTGAAAAAGTTGAAGGTACCTTCTAACTAATCTTTTTTCAGTAAGTGTTCACGTTTTAAAGGTCATCATTAATTAAATATTAGAGTTATTGTCCATGCAGTTTATTGACCTTATGTTCGTTACAAAAGGAAGCTAGATAAATATCTGATGTTTTATCGTAAAATAATTTGAAAATGTTAAACAACTGCAGGATATAATTTAAATCTTTAATATGTGGCTTACGACAGTCAATTTGATTTATCACACTGGTCTACTGCGAAGACTAAAAAGGGTAAAACCTTTTGAGTTAGTTTAGTGCAGTGTAAGTGAACTTTAAAAATGCAAGTGCTGACTATTATACAGAACACGTGGATCAAGTGTCTTCCCCTTAACATAGTTAATAAGAAAGACGTTATTGGACTTTTTTGCAGCAGTACTACTAAGTACTCCTTACCTTTGTACTTGCTTCGGCAGCACATATATGAGAACTGGAACCTTTGAACTAGAAGAAACTCTTGTCATGTAAAACTATCTGTTTCTCAATTCAATACAATTTCGAAAATATTTACCAACAACGCCCCCTGTCAAAGCTACTAAAGCACCAAAAGATTGTAGCACTTTATGTCTATACTAGCTGCTGCCCGCGACGTCGTCTGCGTGAAGGCTCTACAGTACCAAAAAAAAAAATACAAACATTCGAATTGAGAACCTCCTCCTTTTTTAGAAGTCGGTTAAAAATACCTAAGATGCCAGTGTCGCTATAGCATTATAAGTAAACAACTTTTAAAATAGCATTAAAACATAAGTTTTTTTTGCAAGCGAAGCAAGTGAAGAGAGTTATATGGGAATCCTGCCGAGTTCAGTCATAAGATGTGACTGAAGGAAATAGAGAAAATAATTCAGGAATACATTCCAGTACACAAAAGAGTAAAAATACGTACAAAGGTATCATATCTTACAACACTTCCTTATAAACTACGTTGGTAGTTAGGCTGCCAGGTGCCAAAATGTAAAGAGAGTCAGGACTGGTGACGCGGGAGCAAGCGACGTACAGTTGCCCGTGTGAGAAGCAACTCGTCCTGAGGTCGACACCCGCTGCCCTCAGTGTCTGCCCCTGCGACTTATTGATGGTTATCGCGAAGCAAACACTCACGGGGAACTGTACGCGCTTGAACTGGAACGGGAAGTTATGAGGTATGAGGGGAATGCGTGGTATAAATACTGCCTCGCCGACACCACAACCCGTAAGAATTTTCGCCTTAATGGTGTCTGTGGAGCGAGATGACTTCAAGGCGGGTCCCGTTACACAACTTCGGAGGAGATAGGTTCCGAAGAAGCATAATCGGGACACCGACCTTCAGCTTGATGGTATGCGCTGGAAGTCCACTTGCTGACAGGGAGTTCAGAAATTCCACGGGATAATTTGTGGCGTCATTTTGCTCGACAACAGTGTTTATCGAGGTGTAGACCACTTCATTCCCCTCAATTTCCGAGAGAATGCATTCGTTACTTGTTATGTCTATATTTTGCCTTTGTGCGTGATTTGTGTTGACAGAAACTAGCAATACTGCCACGCACCTAAGCATGACGTTAGCCGAGCCAATCAAATTCACGGACATCAAAAGCTGTGGCGGCCGATGACGTCAAATTCGTATTTAAATGGAGAACCCGCTTGTCACGAAACCACACGCTTGACTGCACGTTGTAAAAGCTTTATCAAAACACCTCTATACAACTTCCTTACTTCACTCTCGGTCACTTCGTCAATCTGCATGTACCTATATCTGCGAGGTAATTGCCTAACACACTAACAATAGCAATGGGTTTCATTTTGACAGTTCTGCAATATTCATTGCGTTATTTACGTTGTTGAGCTGACAAATTTTTCGAACATATGAAGCAATTGGATTAGCAATATCCTTCAAAGGATTCAGATTCTGATTGAAAGAGTGTTAAGCAATCAGGGTGCTGGCCCAACGCCTCTAAGGGAAGCGCAGCGCAGCGCAATTGCCACTGACAAACTAATGTCAACATTGCGTGCATTTGAATAAAGTTGGTTATTTTCATTTTTGGAAAAATGTTTTTTTCATTTTCACTTTTTAGTTCCCACACGAATTCGTATACCATTACTTGCTATGTAAACAACAGTGAGAGGAAGTATTGTAACCTCATCATACCTCATATGACGACCAGTTTTGTAACCTCGTCAAAGTGGATTAAATACGTATAATTGAAACTAATATAAAAACAACCAAAGAAAACTTATTAACACTCAATTCAATCAAAAGAAAATAGTACATTATGATACATGTGTGCTATGTTGATCATTAAACTCGAGGCGGTATTATTCTCAATGCACACGCGTTTCATACGACGTTTTTCAACACACTTGCGAGGAAAAAAACAGGCTTGTATTGTTAAATATTAACTTGTAAGGATAATGGCGGGCTGGGTTTACCCATAGAGTAAGTAATGGCGCGCGTTTATTTATTTAAAGGCACAGACAAAACCGATAAACAGCCTATAGAAAAAATATAATAAACACAAAATAATGTTTAGAATGATCGTAGTGTTGTCGTATGTCAAATTGTAGTTTAGTTAGCATGGAATTAGAAAGTACTATTACATACAGAAATATATATTAATTCAGTGAGAATCCGCAATAATAAAACGCCAGTGGTCTTTTCCGTTTGGTTCCGCGAGGGACGACGGACAATTATAAGAGGTGCATCCAGACAGAGCGAGGCATGCACCGCAAGTGCTTTTTTTTTGTATGTTAGATGCCTCAGTCTGAGGCAACCGTACATATCAAAAAAATCATTTGCGGCGCATGCCTCGCTCTGTCTGGATGCACCCTAAGGTGAATGCGCAGTGGTAGACCGCGAAATTTAAATTTTCTTAAGTTTTTTGCAATTTGCGGTCAGTATCAGGTTGTATCTAGATCAAAATGTATATATATAATAGATATGTATTTACAGAATTATAGTCATTAGAATCATTAATATAATATACCTATTTAAGTTAGCTTTGTTCCCTAAGAACTTATCCATAAGAGATTTGTTCTTATGGAACAAATCTAACTTAGAAAGATGTATTAATGATTCTAATGATTATAATTCTATAAATACATACCTGTTATAGTCGCGAATCATATTTTTATCAAGATAAAACCTTACACTGACCTGAAAATTGTAAAAAACGTTAGAAAAATTGAATTTCGCGGACTACAACTGCGCATTCATCTTAAGGTAAATAAATTTTAGTTCATTTTGGGACCAAAGACAATTTAGACTATTAAAAAAAAAGTGAAATATGGCTCGCGGATTCCTTTTGACATGAAGTCTCTTTGAAGAGATTAAAAAAATAAAACACACTTCTCCGACCTCCAACTAGTAAATTAAATAGTTATCTGTGGAATTAAAGCACAAGTACCGTAACGTAAAGAAAAAGCACGCGTTTGTAATACACTGCATTATGGACCTAAAAGCGGTGCATTAAGAGCCATTTTACGAGCAAATATGTTGAAATGAATTTTCAAGATCAATCCACAATTTATTTTTACAAATATTGATAAACATACATATGTAAGAAATACAGACTTTTTTCACGTCGGTTAAAAATAAATTACCTGACTACCTAACCTGTCCTTTTTTTTTGTGGATGGGAAATCATCAAATGACCCCTCCCGCTCTGGGTGGAGCGGAAGGGAATGTCAGACTCTTACTGACTAAAACCCACCAGTGTTCCTTCCTTAACCCTTTATGTTCCGAGGTAGCAGTAACCCTTTCAGACAATCCCGTAACCCCGGCAGGACAATCCCGCAACCCCGGTAGCCCTAACCTTACCTGTCCCTTACTCTCGCTTTGTATAAAAGCTTGATACAACTATACTATGTAATCATGGCCTATGACGAACTAGTTCGATAGAATAAAAAACATCTATACTAATAGTATAAAGAGATATTTGTTTGTTTGTGTGTGTGTAGAGAGTAATCTCCGGAACTTCCAGTCGAATTAATTTTTTTTTTTGCATTTTATAACCCAATTCTTGAGGAAGGGCTATTTAATATCACGTTATGACCATTGGGAGCCGAACAAAATTACTCTAAGCGAAAACGAAGGTGTAGCGTGGGCGAGTTATGGGAAGCGACGCGATGGGCCGAAATATCACACGGACGAAGTCGCAGGTAGATGCTAGTATTGCAATAAATTTGGCGGCTCACATAGAAATAAACAATGCTCTATAAACACGGCCATCTAGCGTCAATGCAACTAGAATAATATTTTTATAAGCAATAATTCGTCACCAAGGCCGCACTGTTTGAAGACTAAGGTCTTCAACCAGTGCGTCCTGTCCGTTATGACATACGGTGCCGAAACTTGAACACTGACAGTCGGGCTGGTCAAGGTAGGTCAGCATGCAATTCGGAACGCATGATCGGAGTTTTCCACCTTCTTAAGGTCGTCGGTCCGTCTAGCTAGGGGCGTCCCACACTACGCTTGCCAATACGCGGTCTCCATTCCAGGACTCGCTCCACCGGCCATCAGTCCTTCGACAAACATGACCAGCCGACTGTCACTCCAGTTTGCTTACTCTGCAAGCTATGTCGGCAACTCCGAATCTTTTCCGCATAATTTCATTCGCTTATGGTTGTCGCCAAATGCTGGAGAGACAAGCTAATCTATACTAATATTATAAAGAGGTAAAATTCGTTAGTTTGATTGTAAGGGGTAATCTTCGGTACCACTCATCCGAGTTCCAAAAATTCTTTCACTGACTAAAAGCTACGCTATTGTCGCGTGCCACAGGATATGTTAAAACGCGGACGAAATCGCGGGCAGAAGCTAGTGTTAACACTTTGCGAGACACTAAAAAACCTCTATTGTGTCTCATACAGTGTCTTGCAACCGATTAAATATGGACTGTGAACTATGTTTATTAAATTTTCTCTGACATCGCTTACCCGAGCCACGGTATAATTATACCGTGCCCGAGCGTGGTAAATTAACCCATGCAAGACGACCGTGGCTGTGGTACACTTGAAAGAAAAATAAATGACCAACCAAAAATATTTTCGTTTGCAAGAAACTACGAGAGTAATCCGATTCATTACTGCTTCTATTATATAACAATGGGATTTGAAACTATACGTCATTATCACAAAAGCAAAATAAATATACTATTGTAGTTTAAATACAATCACATCATTGTGTTGAAAATCAAGAACACCACCTTTCGGTCGTCGACATTTTCATTTCACTCCTAGATGTTTATCTGAGCTGTTGGGTTAGATTAAAATTCCTATTATCCTCTTTTTAATCAGTGTCTTTTTTATCGACATGCGCAGTTCCAATATTCACTAGTTGGGGTATAAATTATGTGTTATTGCTGTTTACTAGCAGTACAAGTGAAGTGTAAACAAAATGATAGGTAAGCGATAGTTTTTTAGCAATTTTTTTTTTAAAGTCTTGTTTAAAATTATTTTAATATAATTTTGAAATAGACATATTTACGGGATAATAATATGTACATCTTCAGTCAAACAAAGAGATAAGTGACCATGTATAGTTTTCTCTTTATGGTTATTTTATGGTGTTCCCTTGTTTGGCAGACAGAAATTTCATAGAATTTCGTTTCGCAGCAAATTTTTCATATAATATTTGGTCCTAATTTTTAATTTATGTATTTGTTTTAACATAATAATATATCCTTAAGTAACAAAAATAACAAAACGGCTAGTTGACACCGCCCGTGAGCCAAGGGCTGGCTTTTACCTTGACCAAGCATTGCGATACAACGTGGTAATGCCGCCAGTCTCTTGGGTACATTCCCAGTCGACAGCGATGCGGATGAATTTTTCGACGCTATTTTTAGTTTGTGTATAGTTAAGTGTTAATTTTGTTATTTTTGGTCCTTGTATTTTTATTTCGAATATTATTGTTTGAACGACTATTTACTAAAATGAAACATATTTCACAGAAACACAATTCATGAAATTTTATAATCACATTTTTTATTTAACAAACTTATCAAACAGTAGAAGAATTTTCTAACGATTATTGTTTGTTCAGTGTATTTTTCCATGGTATTTTATTTCAACGAAAATGTAAAAATAGACGTTATGCTAGACTCATTCCCAGAAACAGAGAAGGCTGAACTTGCGAGCGAGCGAAGCGAGCTCGGGACTTGGGGCACCCCGACTCGGACAGATTAGGTTCGAAGGGTATGACGGGGGCTCAAGTGAGCGAGCAAAGCGAGCGAACAAACCCCCGTCATCTCGTTCGTGTTAGGTTCCTTATATTATAGGAGGGTACACAGAGCATGTAACCATTTAGGAGGGTATGCATTGTGTCAAAGGTATAAATTGAAACGTTTAGAAACTGTCACTCTATAAAATGTTTTTCTTGGTAAAAAGTTCTATATTAACTAAACAATATGAGAATAAAGAATATTTGATTTGTTATTCTATGATATGAATATCAAAACATAAAATTTTATTTGTAACAAAAATCAATGATTTAAATTTTTTCAACGTACCTATTCTGCGTATTGATTATTCTATGAAATTTTATACAACTGTTATCTATAAAAAAAATAAGTTTAAAAACTAAAACCCGACTACTAGAAAGGATGAAACAAGAAAGTATCTTCCCGTGGTCGCATGCTACCATAGCATATGTAGTACAGCGGCATACGACCGAAGGAAGGTACGATCGAATCGGTCGATCGAATATGGTGCTCTCTAGCGAAAGCTAGAGGGCACCATATTCGATTTATTGTGACGTCACATAGCCTATAACTAGCGGACGATCAAGACGCTTCCAACGGCACCTCATTTGCCCAATTATGACAAGTAGTTTAGAAGTTATGAAGGAACAGATGAACATACATACATACTTACATACCGGTCAAAATCATAACCCTCCTTTTTGCTTTGCCGTAGTCGGATAAAAACAACTTACAACCCTCGGGTCTTGGGGTCCGAGTACTCATGGTCTTTTTAAGGAAATTTCAAAACGGCTGGTTGACACTTCCCGTGACCCAAGGGCTGGCTTTATACTTGGCCAAAGGCTAAGCATTGCCATACAACGTGGTAATGCCGCCAGTCTCTTGGGTACATTACCAGTCGACAGCGATGCGGATGAGTTTTTCGACGCTATATTTTAGTTTGTGTATAGTTTTACTTAAGTTAGGTTTTCATTTTGTTAGTTTTGTTAGTTAAGGATATAAGTTAATGGTTTAATTGAAATAAATGCACTTACAACCTTATTTTAATGTACACTATATTACATTTTATTATGTGCATACTAACACGCCTTACTTTCCCTTACTTTTTTGTATTTTTGTGGGTGTGTAGCGAAATCAAATCTTTTATGTACATCAAAATGTAAATGTAAGTAATTACACCATTAATAAAAATGTATATCTTACTCTTTGATTGACTGTACAAAAATGATTTTAGGCATTATAAACCATGAAATTATTTTTTTTTATGCAAACAACACCTTGATCTTTTGAATTTTAATTACTAGGGCGAATTTCACCAATAAAACTGAACGCGATCAGCACATGTGGACAGCGTTCAAGCTAAGTTTAAGCTGTCAGACAAATTTCCACACAAATGATGACAATTATTGGTGTGGATTTTTGACACTGACGTCTCTTGAACACAGTTTAATTGTGCTGATCGCGTTCAGTTTTAATGGTTAAATTGAACCTTTATAGTCTGCTAAAGAACTTTTTTTAGCACAGATACAGGATAATGAGACTCAGAAAGGTGTTTCAGTGCCATAGGTACCTACATGATAATTTTAATAAATCAAAGCTAAAGTACTTACCTTTGATAGGTAAAACGAAGTAACCTGCTGTGTAATTACTCAAAGGGTTTCCTTTGGGTATCTAAACAACTGCGACTTGTATAGAAACGTGTACTTATGTTAATATTTTCTCCCCAAATGCTAAAGGCTAAAGAGTCAATGACCGGTCATGTGACGTTGCCATAATTGGTCAGTATAGTCAACATTATTATAATAAGACATTGAATTTAAGAACTTGTGACATCAAAATTATAGTTCATTTTCATTTATAGTTGTTGCATTTTAGCATGGCAATATCGGTCATTGCTCTTTTCTTCATAGGAACCCGAAGAAAAAAGTAAGTATCTATATTTTTTCATTAGTTAAAAATGTTGAGGATCATGATAGATGTCGATTCATAAAGTTTATGAGCTTTATTTTTTTAAATGAAGAATTCTAGAAGCTGTCAATGAATGTTACAGGGTCAGTAATCGCTATTGCTATGCTAAACGCAACAATTATAGTTATTTTATACAAAAATAACTATAGAGAGTTAAAATACATTTTCTAGTTCGTTGTGTACAAGGAATGGTTAGTATTCGCTAGAACAACACTGCTAGATGTAAATTTATAATATTGTGTACCTATTTCTCTAAGCCGTTAAGTATATATTCGTACATTTCGCATCTGAACATTGCTCGTTGCCCTACTCAATTTACAAAAAACATTAAACATAACGACAACATGTGAAAATATAAGTGTGTTATTTTCATGAACATAACTGTTATAAACAACAATTCTTTATTTCGGTTTAGATAACATTACCGTTTATCGGTCATTAAATCGATAGAGGGGTCAGTAACATTAAAACAACATTATTAGAATATACCCGTAGGACATTATAGGCACTTTGCGCGTAATCCTTAGACTGGTCAAGTAAAATGATTGACAGCAGGCCCTTACAAGAGTTTTTTTGACCTGTACCGTAGATCGAGCTAATCTGCGGGCCAGCATAATGCTTCGAACCACTAACATCCTACGCTTTGACTATGGCTTCTCCAAGATTTTCAGTGAGTACATGACCTAGATACTTAAAACTATCCACACTCTTGAGAAACGCCACATAAAGTGCAACCGGAGGCACAACGCTTGGTTAAAATTATCCTGACTTAAGAATTAGCACTTCACTCTTTTTAACGTTCAACTTGATATCATGTTCAGCGGCATATAGTTCGCATATTCGAAAGAGTTTTCTGAGCGCGCTGATTAAGGGAACCAGCAGCACCAAGTCATTCGTTAAGCTAATGTTGTTCATTGATATTAGTGCTGCTGATTCTCTCTATCAACTCGGTCGCATACAGATTAAACAGGCCTGGAGAAGTCAGTCGACATTGAATAAAATCGTTAAAATTACTTATTTCTTTCAGGCACAGCGCTGTTTCTTCTGTGTGCAAAACTGTGTGCTATAGCTCACGCAGACGACACAGAAATAGATGGTTTCTACGATAATGGATGTCCAAAAGACACCAGTATTGAAAAATTATTACCTCACGAGGACTGTGAACAGTTTTATCAATGTTTTCGAGGAGCGTTGATTAATAGATTATGTCCAAACGGGCTCCATTTTAACGCTGACCTGGAAAAATGCGATTGGCTTGGTAATGCTGATTGTCACAATAAACGAGATGAAGACAATGATAGCACTATCGAAGAACTAGACAAGTATAATCCTAACCACGCTACTCTAATTTGTTCATCACCTGATTCAAATAACGTATTGGTCGCTCATAAAAATTGTAATCAATTCTTTAAATGTTCATATGGTAGGGCATTGGTTCTCAATTGTGCACAAAATCTCCTGTACAATATTGTAAATGAAAAATGCGACTTTGCTGAAAATGTAAATTGTAGCGGGAGATTAAGACCTGGAATTGATAGTCAAACAATTGAGACGACGACCAACAATTACATTGTGTTCTTATACTCTATCGAAGAGATTGACCAAAGCAACTCTGATCCCAGCCAAGCAATGGATCAGTGTTCAGCTAAACGCTCTGATGGCGTCCTGGTCGCTCACGAATACTGTAATAAGTTCTATAAGTGCTCCGGGGGGGTCCCTGTCACTGTAAAATGTCCAAGTGCTCTCTTTTACGATCCTATAAATAAATATTGTGACTGGCCTGCGAATGTAGACTGTGACGGCAGAACGATTCCTGAAGTCGACGACGGTAGCAATGCAAGAAGTGTGAGGAAGAACATTGACACTACAGACTCTGTGATGAATGAGAACTCTGATGATGACGACGATAATAGTGCTGCTGCCATATGTGCAGCTGATGATTCTGATGGGGTTATGATTGCCCACGAAATGTGCGACCATTTCTACAAATGCATGGGGAGTAAACCAGTTGCTTACAGTTGTCCCGGAGATCTGTTGTTCAACACAAAACAAAATTACTGCGATTGGCCCCACAATATTCAATGTGGTGAAAGAATTGAGCCTGAAATCCCTGTAAGTGAAAAAAGTCAGTCTGAGGACCCCAGTCAAGTTCGTACTATCTGCTCCGCTGAAGATTCCGACGGTGTATTGGTCGCTCATGAAAGTTGTAACAAATTCTACAAATGCCATGATGGACGTCCAGTAGAGGTAAAATGTCCAGGTCATCTTCTATACAACCTCAAGAAAGAAATTTGTGACTGGCCAACACATGTTAACTGCGACGATAGAACAGTTCCTGAGAATGGGTGGTCCTTGAAAGAGGGTGATGAAAACAATGTAGATCATAGTAGTCGTAAAAACCGTAACAAAAAAAAAGCAAAGAGTAAACATCGACACCATAAAAAAGTAAGGAGCGGAACTAGAATTAAAAATCAGATCTTGAGTCAGCCGGCTAAAACTTGCGCAAAAGAAAGCTTTGATGGAAAATTTCTTCCTCACGAAAATTGTAACCAGTTCTATAAATGCTTCGAAGGCAAAGAAGTTGCTTTATTCTGCCCGTTAAATCTTTTTTACAACATTCATAGGGAGTACTGCGACTGGCCGCATAACGTTAACTGTGGGAATAGGGTAGTTCCTGGAAATTACACCAATAATAAAGAAGAGGGATCCCTTCTTTTCGCATAATGTTCTTTTTCCTAATATACTTTGGCGTAACTAATTTGGTATAATTTGTTTTGCCATAATAAGACGTTGCCATATTTTTTTTGGCATACTGTTTATGTTGGCATAATTATATTGAAGGCTAATTTGTTTTGGCATAAATTTAATTCGCATAATACTAAACAACGTCAGGGGCACCCCGAGGTTCGGTTTGGTTAGGTTCCTTCAAACCCTGCAGACAGAAATACAGAAATAGGAGACCCGCTGTGCGGGGCTTCGTCAACCTTTTTTTTTTTTTGGATGGGTTGTCATCAAATGACCCGTCCCGCTCTGGGTGGAGCGGAAGGGAGTGTCAGACTCTTACTGACTAAAACCCACCCGTGTTCCTTCCTTAGTCCTTTATGTTCCGGGGACCCCTTTCCGGGGAACCCTTTCGGACAACCCCGCACCCCCGGCAGGCTTCGGCCCTGACAGGCTGACATCTCCTTGAGGCGCGCGTGGAACACGCACGGTCGGCACGGGCCTGGTCCTGATCGGACGGTGAGCTACCCATTACTCTCCGTCCGCAGGCCCGCGCCTACGGTGGCCGGGAGTCGTCACGCAGCTCCCGACGCCCGGAGCGTCTCTTAGAGCGGATTTATGCTTTAGAATGTTATGCTAAATCATTATTATGATTAAAGAAGATATGCTTTAAAAAAATATGCGTAAGCTGTTATGCGTAAATAATGTTATGCTAAAATATAATTAGCAGAAACAAAAGTTATATTAGGTCTTAAAATTTTATGCAAATGGATGGGGAACCTAAAGAAGATGGCAATAGTGATTTTTCATGCCAGGGCGAGGTCGACGGGACTATATGTAGATTGTAGCTCCACACGAAATGTGCAGTCAGTTTTATAAATATGTCTAATCAGGTCTCCATTACAACGTTTTACCCAAAGTTTGCGACTGGCCAATGAACATAGACTCTCGTTCTTAAACTAAAAACCACGCTCATATTGGTGCCATCTTCTACCACTCTCTATTAAAAGATTCCTTGCCTAATTATCAAAATTCTGTGTAGCAGTTCATAGTTTAGCATACTAAACATAATTATTCTATTATTACAATACTATTTACTAAAGGGCTATACGGAGGCCGCGTATGCACTACACGGATTTTTATTGCCTGTATGTGAAATCTCCTTTCATTTGCCGGTTGATTGGTTTGATATTGCTTATTTTGTAAATGTGAGGACTTTGTAGGCCTTGTAGACTTTAGATCTGTAGACCATTTTTTACTTTATCAAGTACCTGGTACTTGTTGACAGGCCTACGCTGTCCGCCCACACCTATTGTAATTTGAAAACATTGTAAAACCAATGTAAAAACCAATTATTTTTAAAAGAGTAATCGAGTTTCTTGCCGACTCTTCTCCATAGGAAACGACCAATTGGAACTGTGCACGTAGCTTCTGACGTTTCATAAGTGCCCATGTAGGTTTATGTGAAATAAAATATTTTAATTTGATTTTAATTTTTGATAATTAATTGCTGGACACTAAATGTCCGTGTGTGTAAGCGGCTTAACAGTTTTATGATAAACAGGGTGGCAGGGACATCGACGCGTGAACTGTTACCATGAATTCAGTACAGGAGTCTAGGTCAGTCTAGATCATAGCGTAGAAATTTTTCGTAGGTTATAATAAGTCAGTCCTCGATATGACTTTAAGCTGTCGTGCATTTAGTATTGAACTAAATGTAGAACGCTACCTGTAGGCAATGGGATAAATACACCCAAATAGGCTCGGATGAAACAGTCGATATTAGTGCAGGATATCAACTCAGGGCGGCGGCTGATGAACATCTAGCACGTCAAAGGCGGCGCCCACGGACCCAGTCAGGCGGTCCACTGTACACCCACCAACTAGCACTAGACAAGCGCGGTGGGTTAATTTGTCTAAACCCGTCACAGTGGGACGTCACAGGCTAATCACATCACGCTAATATTATAAAGGCGAAAGTTTGTGAGTGTGTGTGTGTGTGTGTGTGTTTATATGTTTGTTACTTCTTCACGCTCAAACCGCTGAACCGATTTAGATGAAATTTGGTACAGAGATAGTTTGAGTCCCGGAAAAGGACATGGGCTACTTTTTATCCTGATATTCTTACGGGATCGACATTTACGCGGGTGAAACCGCGGGGCGCAGCTAGTAATAAATAAAATATAATAAGTGAAATCGTCTGTTTCATAGAAAAGTGCAATGTCTACGCAGTCAAAATGTCTGGAACAGCTAATTAAATAAAATATAACACACGAAAAATTTCAATGCAGCAGGGTTAGAATCATGTACTGAATCCATGGTTGCACACGATCACACGATTCCCTGCCACACTGTATTGCTTTGCAAATGCTTTATTCTTATTCCATAACTATGTCATTCATTTTAAACACTATTATGTTGGTTTCGTTTTTGTGAGAAACCTGCGAAACCCTTAGGCCCACTTGCACCACAAGTCACTAAATAGGTTTAGCGCTAAAGACATTTGCAACATCATTCTCTCTCTGCCATTTTCAAACGATTGAGAGAAACATAACGATGTTATAGATAAATTTAGCGCTAAACGCATTTAGTGATTTACGGTACAAACGGGCCATAATTATTAAGTTTTTGTTAAAGTGTCATAATTATTACTTACTATATTTTTGTAGTGTTGATTAATTCTGTTACAATAAAGCAACGTGGAAATACATAAAAATAACATATGTTTTTCTTAATTTACAAAATATCATCTCATACACTTACACACTCACACACTTTTATATAATCAAAGCACACACCTACAAAGCGTGTGATTTGGTTATATACCTACAATTTATTGTACGTTCAAAACCCAAAACACTTTTTCGCTTTAAAAGTGAATTATTATATCACATGGAATCAAGATTCATCTAATTTATCAGTAGTAGCCCAGAGACTGGATCTGTGTCGGGTATATTTTAATAGGATCGCCCCAATCATCATCATCATCATTTCAGCCGAAAGACGTCCACCGCTGGACATAGGCCTCCCCCAAGCACCTCCACTTCGACCGGTCCGCCCCTATAAAGAGACTTAACTATAACTGGTGAAATATGGAATTGTGTGTGCCTCTGCCTAACTCGTCGGGTAACACAGGCGTGATGGCACGTAGGTATTTCACGCCTGAGGGCACCAATACGGCATTCAAGAGAAATTTGCTAAAAATCAACGCAATTAACGTTTGGTTCGTCCGAAGTCACAGCATTTTTCTGAACAAGGTCCCGATAGTCTTGCGTAGACAAAACGCACGGTTAAAAGGCTATGCTCCACAGCAGAAAACGGCCAAGCTACGCACATGTATATACCTACTTAGCTTCGCTTCGTATGAAACTTTGGGCGAGAACATCAACTGCGACCCACGGCTATGCTGCGCACGAATGCGTGGCGGGCAAGCAAATGAACCGAACAGCCAGTTTGACAGTTCTGATTCTGACAGTACAGCCCGATTCAAACTATATGGCGGCTTTGAAGTGCACTACTTGCTGCGCAGTACCTCACCCCTCACCCCCGCTGAAACGTGAATTTGTTACTGCGCAGCGACTCGCCTCATGTTCCGAGCCGCCATAAAGTTTGAATCGGGCTGTAATTTGTACTATCTGACGTTATGTTAGATAGTACAATTATTTAGGTCCATACCTTTTTTATTTTTTGTATGAGTACTAGGCTTTTGACTGCATTTTGATATTGTTTAGCAAGTACAGTTTTTGAGTGGCATTTGAAAAAATGTTTCTTTATTTCTTTCAATGTTACTTACCGTGAATAAGTACTAGTTTAAAAGTTTTGCTCAAAATGCTTAGGTTTTTTTGGTACTGAAATACTTGGTAAAATATTGCAAAACACACACAAAATTAACACACTTGGAACATGGTATTTCCTCGGTAACGTTTAAACCCCGGTCGACATGCATAATGAATCATAATAATTATTTATTTTTCAGAATATGTAGTCAATGGAACGACAAAAGAATTGATAAGTTCCTATTAAAAAAAACCGGCCAAGTGCGTGTCGGTTTTACTGATTTTTGCCATTTGGCTACGGAATCCTAAAGGCCGATCAGAAACCGATGGGTTGGTCCAGACTGCGTACTTTATTCCTATAGGTGTCATTACTTTGGCTTAAAGGATTTGCCAACTGAATCGGCTAGACATAATAAACCATGAAATTACTAGCATAACTTAAACTAACCTACCTTTTGAAAAACAACTAGAAAATGAGACTCAATTCAAGGGTATAAGCAGAACCAAAGTAAGAACGAATGACACAAAGTTTTACCTTTGGGTGACTAATTCAATGCTCTTATTATGAAACATTTATTTTCATTAAAAATGGGTCAATACTACACCCAAATGGGTCAATGACTGGTCATGTGACTTTGATAATTTGACAGCAGTCAGTGTTATGATAAATATTATCCCTTCTCAATTTATTTGTAATAAAACATCAATCAAAACGACAATCATGCGAAGAGATAAGTGTGTTGTTTTCATAAATATAACTGTTTTATTAAAATTGTTAAAATTATTTATTTGTTTCAGGCACAGCGCTGTTTGTTCTCTGTACAACAGCTTTAACGCTTGCAGACTCTGACGAAACAGACTTAGATCGTTTCTTTGAAAACGGTTGTCCAAAAGACACCAGTATTAAAAAACTTTTGCCGCATGAGAATTGTGGAATGTATTCCCAATGTTATCAAGGAGCATTGATTACTAGATTCTGTCCAAACGGGCTCAATTTTAACCCCGACCTGGAGAAATGCGATTGGCATTCTAGATGTCTTAAAAAACGATTACACAATACTACAGCTTCAGACCATCAACTAGACAACGATAATCCAGACGACGCGGCCCTAATTTGCTCATCACCTGATTCAAATGGTGTCTTAGTTGCTCATGAAAACTGCAATGAATTCTATAAGTGTACACATGGTAGGCCAGTGGTTCTCAAATGTGCACAAGATCTCCTGTTCAGTACTTTCATTAAAAAATGCGATTGGGCACAAAATGTTGATTGTGGTGAAAGAGCTGGTGGCGTTACTGAAAGTCATTCCAATAGCACGGACAACACTCGTCATAATAGAGCTACCCTTTTTTGTTTATCTGCACACTCTAATGGCATGCTAATCGCTCACGAATATTGTGATAAGTTCTATAAGTGCTCGAGGGGCATACCGATTCCTGTGAATTGTCCAAATAAGCTATTGTATAATCCCATTAAGAAACATTGTGACTGGCCTGTCAATGTAAATTGTGGGGACAGAACCATTCCTGGAGACGAAGACAGTAATAACAATGCAGAAAATGAGGAAAATAACAAATTTAATGAAGAGAGTGAAATATATGTTGAGGACGATGATAAAACTCCTGCCGCCTTATGTGCAGCAAAAAATAATGGAGGGGTTGTAATTGCCCATGAAAAGTGTGACAATTTTTACAAATGTTTGGGGAAAGACCCGGTTGCTTTCAAATGTCCAGGAAATCTGTTATTCAACGTTTACACTAATTTGTGCGATTGGCCTAAAAATGTTGACTGTGATGACAGAACTGATTCTGATGACATTGAAATTGAAAAAGAAAAAAAAGTTGACAACCCTAGGAAAATCTGCTCTGCTGAAAATTCCGATGGCGTGTTGATCGCTCATAAAAATTGTAACAAATTCTACAAATGCCGTGGTGGATATCCAGTGCTGTTAAAATGTCCAGGTCAGCTTTTGTACAACCCAAAGACGGAAAATTGTGTTTGGCCAACCCGTTTTAATTGCAATGGTAGAACAATTCCTGAGTATGAGTCCACAACTGTTTTTAATTTCCAGAAGAAGGATGTCAATTATGAAAGTGATGAGGGTGAAAGCAATTTAAACAGTGGAAGTAGATTAGTTCATGAAAACCAAGCAGATAACGGAACTGTACAAAATTTTACGAATAAGCTAGAGAGCAAAAATGGATATGAAAAAAATAAGGGTTATCTGATTGACGCGGCTAAAGCATGCGCAGCTGAAAACTCTGATGGAATTTTTCTTCCTCATGAAAATTGTCACCAGTACTATAAATGCTATAAAGGAGAAGCAGAGGCGCAATTCTGCCAGTTAAATCTTTTTTACAACCCTAAAAAGGAATATTGCGATTGGCTGCAGAACGCTAACTGTAGCAATAGAGTAGTTCCTGCAAATGACAGCATAGAAGAGAAATATCACAATAATGCTGATGGGATATGCGTGGGCCAGGCCGACGGTAGTATACTTCCGCATGAGAATTGCAGTCAGTTCTATAAATGTGTTAATAGTCAAAAATACTCCATGCAATGCCTACCAGGTCTCTATTACGACTCCAAAGTCAAAGTTTGTGACTGGCCAATGAACGTAGATTGCGGGGATCGTTTAACAGATGCACATTTACGAAATTGACACATAAGGCTAGCATGAAGAGCTCTTGGGCTTGCAGAGTTTCCCTAAACAGAATGATTAATATTGCTGCTTCTTATACGGTTCTCTTGTCAGCTGCAGTCAAAAATGCACGACTTTTTCACCTTTGACGCGATGCAAAATTTAACTGTTCCGTAGGTATCGTGGTCGCAAGCGCATCTACTGAGCGTGGGGTTCGATTCCCGGGTCGGGCAAAGTGTTATTGGGTTTTTCAATAAGAGACTTCTGTTCGTAAAATTAAAAGACACGCTTTTGTTGATGCATTACCATTCACTATTGAAAGTCAATTCCTTGCTTAATAATAATCATTGCTCTCTGTAGCATAGCTTTGGATACTTAACCTAAATATATTACAATGCCTATTTAGCCATTCCCTAACGGGCATGTACACTAAAAGTCTAATGTTACATCTTTTCACAAATACTTTATACTTGTTCTTGAACTTGATTGTTATTTTTGATTTCTACCATTTAATGGTGTTTTTGTGAGAAAAATTACTTAAATAATTGAATTTGAAATGTAACCTGTACCGCGTCCTAACCAAAAAGATCGTTCGCGCGAATTCGCGACATATTAGTGACATATTATGTCGCTAATTTGTACGGAAAACCGACAGCCACCGTCGGTCGACTCGACTGCGCGTTCGGGTTCGCCAAACAAAATGAACGCGATGCTTGTTTGCGCGGCGAGCGCTTTGGTTAGGACGCGGCCTCAATCGTAAAATGTTAGTTCAGGTGTCATAATTATTACAATATTGCTGTCGTATAATAAAATAATGACTACTACTAGATTTACTATAGGTACACCTCCGCCTAACCCTTTGGGGAATGCAGGCGTGGTGTTATGTTATGTTGTTTTAATTAAAATAAGTTTAAAACTCTAATGGATACTCAATGTTGTTGTAGTGTTAATAAATACTGTTTTAATAAAGAAATGTCAAAACACATATTATTTTTTAATCATTTACAATTTGTTTGTTTTTAAAACATTGAAAGTTAGGAAGACAAGGCGAAAATTACAACAGGTTTCAAAGAAATACCAGCGTAGTTGGAAATAGATCTTGGAAGTGTTAAATTAATAAAATGCCGCTTACAGACGCAATGTACCATGCGAAACAAGAATAAACCGTCCACATTGATGTAATAGTTCAGTCAGCGAATGGCCCAAAAGTGGGTGTCGTGTGCGTGAGCAGGGACCTAAGCGATTCCTTCAGAAACTTGTTTAGGGTGCTTAGGGCTTGAACATACTAAAAGTCCTGATAGCTAGGAGGTGAGCCGAAGTGGGGAGAGGGCACAAAGTTCTCACTTTTGGGTTTTACGCTAATATTTCTAA
Organism: Amphipoea lucens; assembly: GCA_947508005.1. Lineage (NCBI taxonomy): Eukaryota > Metazoa > Arthropoda > Insecta > Lepidoptera > Noctuidae > Amphipoea > Amphipoea lucens. The sequence continues at coordinate 8,609,861 of OX382371.1, forward strand.
AACGATGCCTCGTAGGGAAAAAAAATCTGGAACCAAATGAAAGCTCATAACATTTTCGACAACGTTTATTCATACACTTTCCGAATTCCTAACCGTCTTCGAGCTATATGCTCTGGAAACCTGAAAATAAAAGTTATTCAGCGTTAAAAACAGCATTTAGATTGGAGTTTATTTTACGCGTCTTTTTTTTGTTAGCACTATAAAGGCAATATTTACATTTGTTTTTTTTTTGGTCGCCTTGATTATGACGAGATATATTCATGCTGCAAATGTATATACGTACATTGGTATATATATATCTCTATATAAATCTTTATTTTCTAAAAGTGTGGCTCAAAATTTAAGATGGTTTTTGGGCACGAAGATACTTGGCAAAGTATTGCAAAATAGCGTACTAAAACATCCCTTTTTTGTGTAATCCTAAATCTACTTACAAAATGAAGGAAATGCTGAAAAACCGGCAAAACGCGGGTCAGCCCATTCACCGACGGTTCCGTACCTTGAAAGGACCATATTTATCTATTTCCAACGTTAAATTTTCCTTTTTTGGAAGTTGCTTATCAATGTTTGTAAAGAGTTTTTGTTTGTGTCTAAAGACTGAGCTAGTTAGAGAGAACCTGTTATTTTTGTTTTCAGAACCAGAATAAAATAATTAACATCACATATTTTTTGGCTATTTATGCCAATGTGCTTTATTTAGAAACGGTATTTTAATTTCATATAAACAGTATTTTACCCAAAAATATTACACAAATGGGTCAATGACATGGCCATCTGACGTTGCCATAATTGACAGTAGGCAGTCGATATATTTCTCCCTTACTGAATTTATGAAAACATCAATCAAAACGACAACCATACGAGATAAGTGTGTTGTTTCATAAAATTACTCATTTGTTTCAGGCACAGCGATGTTTCTTCTATGTGCAACAGCTCACGCAAACATGGAAGACACAGACTTAAGTGGGTTCTTCGACAACGGATGTCCAAAAGATACTACAATTGTAAAACTATTACCCCACGTGAATTGTAGGCAATATTACGAATGTAATCACGGAGGACTGATTTCTAGGCTCTGTGAAAACGGGCTCAATTTCAACGCTGAGCTTGAAAGATGCGACTGGAATCTTAGATGTCATAACAAAGTAGCACGGAGCAGCAAAGATTATAAAGCAACGATGATGAAGAAAACAGAATCCGAAGAACTACACAACGATATCCCTGAAAACGCTTATGAAATTTGCCAATCCCCTGATTCAAACGGTATCTTAATCCCTCATCAAAACTGCAATGAATTCTATAAATGTGTATATGGTAGGCCAGTGAATCTCAAATGTGCACAATATCTCCTGTACAATGATATTAATGAAAAATGCGATTGGCCACAAAATGTTGAATGTGGTGAGAGAGTACATGCCGTTAGAGAAAGTAATTTCGGTACATCTAAGACCAACCAGGATGCTTCGTTCCAGTACACAAGTGAAGAGATTGAACGCAGCTACTCAGGTCCCAACCAAGCCAGCACTCTTTGTTTATATAAAAACTCTGATAACGTACTAGTCGCTCACGAATATTGTAACAGGTACTATAAGTGCTATGGGGGCGTACCTTACACTGTGGAATGTCCAATTAATCTCATGTACAATCCTGTTATAGAACGTTGTGACTGGCCTCAGAATGTAGACTGTGACGGCAGATCGATTCCTGAAAATGCAGACCATAACAATTCAAGACACAAAAAGAACTTTAATGATCCTAGACAGAGTACTAATGTTGCTGATATTTGTGCAGATGAAAGCTCTGAAGGAGTTTCAGTTGCCCATCAAATGTGCAACCATTTCTATAAATGCTCAGGGGGTAAACCAGTTGTTCACGTTTGCCCAGGACATCTGTTATACAACTTTCACAAGAATTACTGTGATTGGCCCATAAATGTCGCTTGTGGTGACAGAACCCTAGCTGGTGACAACGGTGAAAGTAAGAGCCATGAAGACAATGATAATAAACACAATTATAATGAACACAATTATAATGAACACAATTATAATGAACACTTTCGCCAAGCTATTACTATCTGCTCCGCTGAAGGTTCCGATGGCACGTTTGTCACTCATAGACATTGTAATCAATTCTACGAATGCTATGATGGACAGCCGGTTGTAGTAACCTGTCCACCTCATCTTTTTTACAAGCCAGAGACGGGAAAATGTGAATGGAAGACCTATGTGTTCTGCAAGGATAGGATATAACCTTAGAATTACCACCCAATCTGTTCCTATTCCCTAAAGGAGAGTGATGAGCACAATTTCGATGTTCTTGTTCAACTGTAAAAGTTATTTAAATATTGGGTATAACAATGTATGTATTTAACAATGTGTTATTTAATTGTTTAATTAAAGCAACGACTTTAGAAGATGATTTTTTTAATTTCCCTTTTTTTTAGTTTGAACAATATAAGTGAGGAGATAAATCAAACGGTTTATCTTTCATCAAAATTAATTTACCAAAGATACAAATGAACACCAGCGAAGTAGTTGATAATTAGGAGATCTAGGAAGTGTTAAATCTACCAATGCTTCTATATCTCACCCGCTTCCGTCTGTAGGGTGACTCTACCTGACAAACCAAACCACTTTTTTTTTCAATTAATCTCTCTTAAAGCAGCAGTAAGTTTTGTTGTGAAGTGATTGGCTTAACTCAGTTGTAGCAATAATTACGTCCACACTTGTTGTACACTATGCGATATGCGTTTGCGAAAGCCGCGGCTAGAATCAACTACAGGCTGCGGCCGACATTTTTCATATTTTTTTATTCAAACCTCCGCACACATGGCGTCGAGTTGCAAAGCCGTAACGACAGGCTAGGGGAGTCCTCTTTGAGGAGTGGCTAGAGAGGTGTCACGGCGTTTGCACCTACCGCCTGATGCAGGTCCTCATCGGGCACGGATGTTTCGGGAGGTTCCTGCACATCATCAGGCGGGTGTCACCATTACGAGGATTGCCCAGAGGACACGGTGGAGCAAACGTTGGGGGCCTGCCCCGCTTGGGCGGAGCACTGCCGTGTCCTCGTAGAGGCGATCGGCAGCGGCGGCAACCTCTCGCGTCCGGCCCTGGTTCAAGCCATGGTCCGGAGCGAGAGGGAGTGGGAGGCAGTCACCTCCTTCTGCGAAGCAGTCATGCTAGCGAAGGAGGTGGCGGGATGGTTGAGGGAGAGAGCCTTACGTCCCAGCCGCCGCGGGAGACGCTCCGGGCGTCGGGAGCCGCGTAACAACTCCCGGCCATCGTAGGCGCGGGCCTGCGGACGGAGAGTAATGGGTAGCTCACCGTCCGATCAGGACCAGACCCGTGCCGGACGGCGCGTATGTATTCCACGCGCGCCTCAAAGAGATGTCAGCATAAGGGAAGGGGCCAGTTAGGGCCGAAGCCTGCCGGGTCAGCGGGATTGTCCGAAAGGGTTACCGCTACCCCGGAACATAAAGGGCTAAGGACGGGTTGTTGGTGGGTGTTAATCAGTAAGAATCTGACACTCCCTTCCGCTCCACCCAGAGTGGGAGGAGTCATTTGATGACTTCCCATCCACAAAAAAAAAGGCTGGAGGAGTCGCACCCTCTTGCTAATAACTTGTCGCAGCGTCTAGACGCGCGCACGGTGTCTTCGCAAGATAAGCACCAAGGTAAATGAAGCTAGAGGCTCCATATTCATACACAAGATGAACAACACGACCGTCTCTTTCAAATACCCAAAGAAAATCAAATAAAAAATTATCGCTTCCTGCACGACGTCTGTCTTAAAAGGCATAGGTACTGTGTTAAATGTTACAATAAATTTAGCAATTAAATGAAAGAAAATTTAAAACTCACATTAAACGTACACTTTGTAAACAAGCATACTATAAATTAGAAGATTATATCCAAGATAAGAACGCTTGGAAACATGCTGGTCCTGCTCCCTAGGACAATCTAGAGTCTAGACAAAATCAAACTGGTTGCTAATTTAATTGTATTTTTTTTAATTCTTTTTTACATTAATTACTCACACCCTGACTTATTACTTGTATTTTTTTTTTATTAAAATCGTTTTGCTTGTACCATGTTTGAAAATATGTGAGCACCATGTATCTATCAGATAATTAATTTATATGTCATGGTTTCGTTTTTAATTCTTTTACCTATTGTGGTATAGTAATTTTATTTTAGGTGCATCGTCCTCACATGTTATTATATAATTAATGTACCCATGCAAAATATTGTACCTAAAACATTTTAAAAGAGTAACGGTGGAGTTTCTTGCCCATTCTTCTCCATACGAAAACTACCTTTTGGAATGGGCGACTAGAATCAAATCTATTTTAAGATAATTTTTGACGTTGAAAAGTGCCTTTTATGTGCCTATTTGAAATAAATGCTTTGACTTTGACTTTTTTTGACTTTGACAAATTACGTGGGATACCTACTCAGAAAGTTAACGAAAATAAAAAAAGACGGGTTGCACTCCGGGAGTGCCGGCAGAAGTGAAAACTTGAATATTAACGTTGAAATAAATCAATTATTAATTGAATTAATATAACTAAGTGTTTTTCACTATTTCTGCGTCACTTTTTTCATTAATCGATGCACTTTGTTCAATTTCCATTTTTAGAAACACTTTATATACAAGAATTTTACGAATACACAGCAGTGTGTGGCTACTACACAGACGGTCGAGCCATCAGCTGTCCATCCATCCATCCATCCACGTCACCGTCACCGTTACCGTCACCGTCACCGTCACCGTCACCGTCTCCGCCTCCGTCACCGTCTCCGTCACCGTCACCGTCACCGTCACCGTCACCGTCACCGTCACCGTCACCGTCACCGTCACCGTCACCGTCACCGTCACCGTCACCGTCACCGTCACCGTCACCGTCACCGTCACCGTCACCGTCACCGTCACCGTCACCGTCACCGTCACCGTCACCGTCACCGTCACCGTCACCGTCACCGTCACCATTATCGTGTCTCACTTGGTTCACTTCGGTTGGCGCCGCCGTAGAAAGAGAGGGGGGGGGGGAATCTCTCCTGACGGTCACGTGTCCTGACGCGATGTCCTGACGCGAGTTTAACATTTTTTACCCATTACAAAAAGTGTGCAACGCCGCTAAAGAAGTTTTCACTTCAAAAATATGGTACATAGGTAAATATTTTTTTATTGAATCTTTTCAAAGTACTCTCCACTAGCCTCTATACAAAGTTTCATGCGGCTGAACCAGTTTTCGAAACACTTTTTCCAGTCCGCCGCAGACACCCCGTTTACAGCTTGCTCGAACGCTGAGAGCACATCTTCCGGCGACGAAAATTGTATACCTTTGAGCTGATTTTTTTTATTTTCGGGACTAAAAAGAAGTCACACGGTGAAGGTCAGTACTGTTAGGAGGGTGACCCAGGAGTTTGACCTTGTTCTAGAAAGTCCCTTGTTTTGATCGCTTGTTGCTCACAACAGATAAAACTTCTACAAAGCATTAAGTAGTATACCATTCAGCGTTGATGCTTCTTTAGTTCCATAAAGGAATTGACACCGAGTAGCCAGTCAAATTGAAAAAGCTCGCGATCAAAATCTTTCCTCCGCTTCTAGATCGCTTCACTTTGGTAGGCTTTGATTCGTTTTGAAACGCCCAAACCGTCGACTGGCGCTTCGTTTGTGGATCGTATTGATAAATCCAAGACTCATCACCTGTAATGATGTCGTAAACACGCGGAGACGAGCCTGCTTCAAATTTGTTCATAATATCACGGCACCATTCCACCCGGGCCTGCTTCTGAGCATCGGTGTGGTTGTGCGGCACCCAGCGTGAAATTATCCTCCTCACGCGAAGATACACGTGTAGAATTTCGTGAAGTCTTCCCGATCCAACCTGCAGTATGTGCTAAATCTCTTGATACGTAACTCGCCTATTGTCTTGGATTAAATTTATCACTGCTAACACGTTTTTTCCGTAACAGCCGTCAAAGGACGACCCCTTCTTTCTTCATCCCCCAAAGTTGGTCGACCGCACTTGAATTCGTTATACCAACGATACACGTTTGCCTTAGAAGGGACTTCTTCCAAGAATGCCATTTGAAGTCTGTCTTACGATTTATCCGGTTTCAGGCGACACTTGAAATCGTAAAAAAACACAGCACGAAAACGTTCCCGGCGCAGATCCATTTTTTTAATGAGACACGATAATTTAAATTAGCTTGCAAACAATGTGGAGGGAAATTTTGAAATTGGAACGTACCTATTTTTACCCGACTACGGCGAAGCAAAAGGGAGGGTTATGATTTTGACCGGTATGTATGTTCATCTGTTCCCTCATAACTTCTAAAGTCCCTGTAATAAAATTGAATAGATGAGGTATCGCTGGAAGCGTCGTAATAGTCCGCTGGCACAACAATTCCACGTTATTGAGGTGTGTATCGCTCCATGGCTTGTTGACAACTAATTCTCTATATGTCTACAACATAAATGTATAAATGTAAAAGCACAGTGACATTTGGCGCCATCTGCAAAAAAATTAAGGCACATTCACATTGTGACATTATTCACATTATTATTGACTTTGGCGCCACCCGTTATATGCCTTGTTGCAGCGACTAGACGCAGTGACACTCATTGCTAGATAGATTATAAACTAAATCAATAATATAGGTAAAATAATAATGTTATGTAAATAAAAAGTGCGCTATGTTATGCCTGAGGGCGTACAAATGTTTGTAATAAGGTTGCCAGGGCAAACAAACAAACAATTTTAACAATAACATAGGTTGGGTATTGAATAAAACACCATACTCGGTAGGATTGTAAACTGTATGGATTGGCATGGAAAAGACTGCATTGCAGAAAAGATTGCTTGGCGTTGGCTCAGGTGGCAAAACCTTCAAGCCTGAGTAATGATACCTATAAAGAACGCAGTCTGGACCAACCTGTCGGTATCTTATTGGCCTTTTTTTATATCAGCTCCTTCGTTTTGCATGAAGATTGAAAGTAACATGAAAAAGACCATAGGTATAATATATAACCTGGATTTTTGGTTACGCAAAACCCTAAAACGGGTCATCAAGCTTACCATTATTCAACTTTTAATACGGGATCAATCCAGAAAAAGCGAAAAAAATCTATTGTTCCATACATTTGGTCCTCGGGACAGCTCTATTTTGGGTCCGTGGCTTAGGCCCCCAGTGGTCGAGGCACCTATGGCCGACGCCCCCGATTAGATTAATTTAATTCAAAGCAATTTTTGATCAAATGTACTGTCAGGCACAACATTTTTTCAACAAGTCTATTTTTAACTATATTGTAATTATTTCGCACGAGCCCTTGCGAAGGACCTTCGCTCGTCATTGTGAGATGACACACTAAACTTTCTTATCTGTTGCCTATTGCAATATTCAATAACTTCACTCCGGTATGACAGAAATAGACATAATATCTATTAATACTTCCTTATTGTTTTCAATTTTGTGGACAAAAAGACGGACTTATTATTGCTACCAATAATTGATTTGGCTCAATTAGTTGACGAGTTGGTTGAAATTGAAAGATAAAATAAATATTATATGAAGTCTTTTTGATTTTTTGGATCTTTGAATATTATGTAAATATTAATAAATATGCTTTTAATGGGGAAAAAGGTGTGTAAGGATAAGGTTAAGTAGCGATCTATTCTCTGACTCTCTGCAATTTGATAGATAACTTTTGTTTAGCAAGGAAAAATACCTAATTATTATGGTGAAACACTTTTCTTATTTACTGTACTAAGTGAAAAAGCACAAAAACAAAATTATATTAAAATAATCGAATCGGGGGCGTCGACCACAGGTGCCTCGACCACTGGGGGCGTAAGCCACGGACCCTCTATTTTTTCGCGATTGTTGTGTGTGTGTTGATCCTGATATATATTTTGCAATATTAATATAAAAAATTCAGTATCCAGTACCTATGGTAAGTTATTCGTATTTAAGTAGATCATATTCAATTATGCATACTTTTCGATCCCGAGGGAATATTTGGATCGTAAAAAAAAATATCCTATGTGCTAATCCCGGTTATAAACTATCTGCGTGCCAAATTTCATCCAAATCCGTTCAGTAGTCAGAAACTTTCGCGTTTATAATATTATTCTTATATTGTAGTAGGATAAAGTAGGATTGCGTTAGTATTTTATTATATTATGTATAGATATTTAGGTGAACTCGAATAATGAAGGACATATTCTGCACAAATTCAACTGGTGTATACCAAATGCTTATTTGACTGCACGAAAAAATATTATAATGTAGCCAAAAGCCATTAGGTATTGAAAATGTTTTTTTTTTTTCAAAATATTAGTATTTTTTCGACTTTCCTGCCTGCTTGCTTCACAACAACATTACGTAACAATAACCCAGCTTTTATTACAAACGCGTTATACTATTACTCGAATAACAGAGATCCCAAAAATAAATAGAAATTCCAGGAAAATATTTATTGTGGGAGGAATATAAGGTAATTTGTGCTGTCAGTATGAAAGAAAACCTGATTGGGATGCCATGTTCACGAGAATCACGATACGACGTGGGTTGAAAAGCTGAATGGAAAAAACTTGATTAAGTATTACTTATTTCATTATTAAAGATATTATTATTATGAGCGTTTATGGTACTATGATCTTGTTTCTCTCATTTAGATACCTGATATGAAATGAATGGAAATGAGTGCACGTTATGAAGCTATCGAGGTCGCAAATTTAAAAGCGTCTTACGTTTTATGTTTTTGTGTTTGTTTGTTTCTACTTTGCTGTTTGGCAGAGGTAATATTATATCTTTTTAGAAAATTATTTCTGTGAATAAACAATTTTTCAATTTTTTTTATAATTTTATGCCCACGTAACTTTTCCAACACTTGTGTTGGAAACTTATCTGAATAACGAACTTGGTAGGTACTTACTCCAAGTAAAAGCAGAAAAGTACCTACATACTTCATTAAACAAACCCAGGGCCTTTGTGCTCACTAGTTCCTTTAGTATTTCCTTTGAAGGATCAACTCATAAACCTGGCTGTCATTTGCATGCATATTTTCAACAGTCGTTATGGGTAATCAGCACCCTAATTGCGTAACACACTTTCAATAACAACCTGAATCATTTTGAAGGATATTGCTAATCCATTGCTTCATAAGTTCAAAATATTTGTCTGCTCAACAACGTAAATAACGCAATGAACGTTGATGAACTATTAAAATAAAAGCCAATTATCCCGCAGAAGCCCAAAAAGTTTGAAAACCAGCCTTACCAAGGGGTATCATATTACCCATTAAATGGGTTGTATAGACAGTCGCTCCACGTAAAATACTGGTATTAGCTGTATCCGGTTAGACTGAAAGCCGACTCCAATATACTCGGGAAAAGACTAGGTAGACTGCTTGATACTCATCTGCATAATAAACGTTATAGTAAATATGACACGTGTAAAGTCACATTCTAGTCTCCAATATTTTAATATCTGATTGATGTTTGTCCCCGAAGCTGTTTGTTCAAACACAATTTGTAAAACTTTGCCTACAGAAACAAAACAAGTCGATCAATCAACTCTCCCTCGCGACTCAAACAATTTGTATTTTTACAAACTCTTCTGCGTTCTTTCTCTTATGTTATTGAACTTTATATACATAGGCTAAGAAAAATCACATAAGTTGTATTGAATTAAGGAGAGCTAAAATTAATGCATTGGAAGTCACTGTTTGAACTCTGAATCCTAAATGGGTATCACACTTTCAATAAAAAAAAAAATAAGCGATTTATTTTAGTTGTTCATAAAAAGTGTTAAAAAAATCGATTGGAAATAAGGCGTTTTATACTTTTAAAACCCACAAGGTGGACCGACGACCTTGTGAAGGCCACAGGAACTCGTTGGATGCGAGAAGCACAAAACCGGTCGAAGTGGAGGTGCTTGGGGGAGGCCTATGTCCAGCAGTGGACGTCTTTCGGCTGAAATGATGATGATGATGATACTTTTAAACCTTTGAACAATAATGAAGCTCTTTCGTCTATGTTAAAATTATCAAACCTTGCATACCATTATCTTAAATCTTTGAGTACTTACTTATCACAGTCTCAAGTTTTCAAACATAAATAAAATAAAAGCTTGTAATAATAAAATACTATCTACTGTGAATAATAATTATGTATATAAGGTGCTGAGATTCGAAATAATTAGGCAAGAATTAAAAAGAAATGCTAAGTTTTATTTTCTTAAAACGACCTTCTGTTTTACTTTTGAGTGTAATATTATTATGGGTAAAATAATACCAACAAGCAATTTTATTGACAATACAAATTCTCGTACTTAATAAAATATTCCCTTTGAATGTATTCGCCTTTAAACCTTCACACATTTCATTGTTGTGATTGACATTAAGGCGAAGAACAAACGAATTGTTTCAAACGGAATATACAATTAGGGAAATTTGGTATCGAAAACAGGTGTTGATTTTATTTCGACTTTCAGTTTGTTACTTTAAAGGGACAGTAAAGTGAATATTATATTCTTGTCAAGTCTTTCGGTTTGTAGGGTTAGCTCTAAGCTTGAATTGTAAACACTCTTTATATTTCTGGTCAAAAATCTAATGAGAAAACTATTTTAGTGTTCATTTCAATAGAGATTTCAGCTGACCATGATCAAGAAGATCATTCGATTTCAAAATTTTTATGATTTTATAGTCAGTGCAAGCGTTCAAATTGAAATCTGCTGTAGTTATTAGACTAGAGTTTGAGCTCAGAAATATATGTTACAATAATAAAAGGATAATATCTATTTAGGCACATAATTAAAATCAATGGCGCTTGTAGATAGATAATATCTACAATATTTACTACCCACAAACAAACACGCTTATAGACAATGATAATATGAACACGACACGCTGCACAAAAAAACTAGGATCTACATTGCTGTCAAAGGCAACTATTGCTGTCAACTATTTAATTTGTTTGATAAATGAATAAATAAATAAAGGGACAAATGCCCAAAAGGTGTCACGATGCAAATGATGCTGATTGTTTTGTTCGAAAAATATATCTATATAACATAACCAGTCCACCGTCGACAAAGGTGTCCAAACGCAGACATACCGGGTAGTAAGATTTAAAATAATAACATTATTAGAATAATGTTAGAACCTCAAGTTTTAATCTTTTATTGTTTGGCAGCCCTGGCACTGACACGTCATCGGTATATTGAAGTGTCAGTTCACCCAGCTAGTGTACAGACACACTGTGTGGCACTCTTTAGTTCCATCTCTCTGAAAACAAGTGAACACCATTATTTTACGCAAAAATGGAAAAAATACCAGAATACGAGGAATTTCTTAAACTAATAAAAATTAATTTATGGGTTGTGGGGATCCCTTATGGTGATCCTAAGATTAAATTTCGATTCTTTGCCATATATATCCAACTTTTATTGATGGTTTCCATTGAAATATCATTCATTGTTTCAAGAATATCGGCGGAGAATTTCCTCGAGCTAATGCAATTGGCCCCGTGCATAGGAAACGGAATATTAACACTGTTGAAAACCGTAGCCCTAGCACAGAAGAGAATGAAAATCTACGATCTGTCTGAGTGTCTAAGAAAACTCTATCAGATAATTTTGAAGGATAACAGGAAAATTAACCGTGTGAAAAAAGACCTCATTCTCCTCAACCTCTTAATAAAGTACTACATCATTTTGAATGTAGTACTTATTTCTGTGTACAATTTTTCTACTCCTTTTATTATAATGTATCATTATTTTACTACAAATGAGGTGATATATAAATTGCCGTTCGCAGTACTGGTGCCATTCTCAACGGAGGCCTGGCTGCCTTGGGCTGTTGTGTACATCCATTCAATTACGTGTGGTAAGTAAAATCACTAAAGGCTTTTAATGTCGAAGGATCTAGACAATAAGTTGTCTGACAATTTTATTTTACGGGAAGCCCGATTCTATGTGACTAAAATTAAAGATCAATTTAAAATTGAAAATGGTCTTGATTTCCCGATATGCTTGTCTTTGTATATTGTATCTAAGTTAACATTTTGGTTTTCCATTCCAGGTTTCTTTTGTGTATCATTTTTTACGTCAATAGATGCTCTTTACTTTCTTCTGACTTCTCATGTGTGTGCCAATTTCAGTGTCATAAGTGACATGATCGAATGTTTAGATAAAACTACAGTGGATAATTTGGCAAACATTGTTAAAGAACATCAATACATAATGAAGTAAGTATATTATACCAACGTTCTTATATTATTAAACTTTATTAGATGCCAAAAAAGTTATGATTCACTTAAAATTTTAGTTAATGTTTGTAATTGTAGGAAAAGATGTAAATGAAGATTCATCATGACTATTATTACAAGTATTTACGATAAACAAAGATTAGATAATCATTGCGTTCTATTATCAGATGAATCTCCGGCAAAATCATCCTTATTACGTGTTGTCGTATTAGTTACCAATTACATCCTCAGTTGGTTATTGCAACAATACGAAAAAACAGAAATTGGCCTGTCAAAAAGAATCTGTGTTGTGCTCAGTCATATTTGGTGAGATTAATGACGTGCACGCGATATAACTCCACGATATTTGGATTGAATCCTATCTGGTCAAGCCCCTTAATCTGATTCTACCGATAACACATGTTTGTAGGTTCTATTCGACTAGATATCGCGGTTTATAATCAATATTTAATACCAAAATCACAATTTTTGTCGGTCAGCTTGCCGAAATTTTACACGTTGAACAGATAACTATCTCAAAGAATGGTACGAAATCGATAAGAATGAATCAGGAATCAATTATATTTTTAAAAAAGAAAGAAAAATGGTTTATTTGTAACAGAAACTAGTGGAAACTAAAATATAATCAACTTGAGTAATGTATATCGTCACTTGGGCATGCAACACATAAATTACTACCAAAATACCATGCTGAATAACAATAAATACTTATTACAAAATTATTAAATTGGAAAATCTTTATAAATATTTTTTTTTTCACTTAGCACATACACACACATCACACATTTTTTTTTATTGTTTTTGTAATTATAACAAATAAATAATTGTTTGTTGTCTCTTAATTGTTTTATTTATCTAAAGAAATAGCAATCGACATTGTTTTTTATCATAAAACTAATCCAGTCTAGGTTTTTGATAAAAAAAAAACTGGATTTTCTCAGGTTTATGATAACATACAGTAATAATTTTGTCTTCTCCCGGTTTTTGATCAATAGCCTAGGTTTTTGATCAAAAACCTGATTTTGTCATAAACCTGCGACATATACACAAAAACAAAGTAGACGATTACATTCGCCATGAAAGTACAAAAAAAAACCAGATCGCCAATTACTCATTACGCAAATCATACCAGTATTTTGATGACTAAAGCCCACAAGCTGCCATAGCATTCTAATTAGATAATTAAATAACAACAAAACGAGGAGAAAATAATCAACGACACTATAATCAATTTCAGGCTGGGGGAAGACTTGGAAGATATTTTTACGGCACCCAATCTGATTAATGTTCTGGTCGGCTCTTTGGAGATATGCGCGCTTGGATTTAATTTAACGGTAAATTTAATTACAATCATGGTCATTTAATGGAAGCATGTAAAGCTGTTTCAGTCTGGAGAAATGTATGTCACGTCACGTAGTTGTGCTTAATTCCTGTTGGCACTTTTTACATTAATACAGCTTAATTCAACGTGTATCAGAGTTGTGGTCCTATTAAAAGGTGTGGGTACAGAAAATCAAATTGAACCATTTTCAACATGGAACCAACATCGTAATAATGAAAAAATATCAACTGTCAATAAGCAATACAAAAGTACAAAAGTTGAATACCTACTCGACCCAGGTGTATGGGACGGCTGATAATTTCCTGTATGTACATTTTGGGGATATATTATGTCGCCCAAGTGTAGTAGCACTATTGTGAAAAATATGTTAAAAGTAAGTTCAAAATCTAATCGCAGTCTCATCTCGGCGGCAAACAAATATCAAAATACTTGTCATAATGTAGGGAAGTTAGACGTATTTTTGACAAATTAAGACCGAGATCAGACTGTGAACGCTCTTAAAATTACGAGAATTGCCTCTCAGATCTCTTCTAGAGAGGCTACACAAAAAACACATGCTTGTTAAAAAATCGTCACTATATTGCTGCTTTTTCTCAACACTTGGAAACAACATCGCCTTATCTACGTCATTGTTTGTCGTCAGAGCGTGTGCCAACCGCTGCCGTGGACCGATGGATAAAGCCTGTTTCGTATTTCTTAGGTCTGACTTTTCAATCGTCAGATAACTTTACAATACAGAAAAAATGTCACAGTTTGACATAATTATTTTCTACGATATTTATAAAGAGTAAACCTGACTACTGAAAAGTCAGTGCTTAGCGGTTATTTGTGCTTACAGACTGGGAGCTGGGAACAAATTCCTGGCAGCATCCTTTTTCTCGTTTCCGTCATTTTGCAAATCCTCATGATGAGCGTCTTTGGTGAAAACATGATAAGAGAGGTAATATTCATACTTCTGCTAATTATTTAATAAATGCAAATTAAAACGAATAAATTAATTAATCTGGGTATTTGTATTCAGAGCACAAAGATTGGCGAAGCCGCGTTTTTATGCAAATGGTATGAAATGGATGAAAAATCTAAGAAGACCATTCTAACGATAATGATCAGGTGAGAAAATAAAATAAGAGATATGACAAGGTAAAGGTGATTGTATTAGCAATCAAATTGAAAAAAATGCCTATATAACATTTTTTTGAACGCACAGTAAGTCAATTTTACCATTGCTTGTATTTAACCATGGCATATAGTCGTATAAAGTGTAAACAGCACAATCACAAGGTCATAACTTGATACGAAATAAATGGGGAAAGAAATTCCGTAAAGCGCAATCCACACGTTTGTTTAAGATTGTCTATGTTTGTTGTGCACTCGATATTATGTAGTATTTGCTCAGGGTCACATAAACATTTGCAGGGCAGTTTATGTGTGGGTCAAGTTCTCAGTAATAGCTGCACAGCACAATGGTTCAAAATCGCTTGACACTTCACACGACACTCCACATTAAGCCAAATATTGACAAGCGGGGTAATTACGCACCTAACATACTAGAAGCAATGGCTTTCACTTTGACAGTTCAACAACATTCATTGCGCTATTTACGTTTTTGAGCAGACAAATAATTATGAAACAATTGTACGAGTTATGCTGCAGTAAAATCAATTTTACGAAAGTTTTCTTCATAGAAATCCTATAGAAGGTAGGATTTCTTTAGACTGTATCAATAAATGCCTGCCCTAATTAAAATAATTAAGTTTCATAATTTTGCATTGATCAGTGTTTTTTGGCAGGCGACATAAGTAATACGGAACAATACAATGTTGGAAAATGCCTACAGTCCGTTCATAGTTATTAACCGACTTCAAAAAAGGAGGAGGTTCACAATGCGGTTGGATATATAATTATATTTTTTCATGATTGTTACCTCAAAACTCCGTTATTTATAAGCCTATTTGCAAAATTATTTTTATTTGAAAGGTAATACTTTCGGATTAATCCAACAGTAATTTCATCAAGATGGGTTCAGAGGAGTTTCAGTTTTTAAGTTTGCCTACACTGTCCCACTGTTGAGTAAAAGGGCTTGTTAGGCCTCCTCCAAATCCTTCTAGGCATTCTTTTCTAGAGCCTCCTCAATGAAACCCTTGCGGTATGCGTCTAGGTCGTTGCCAAAGAGCAACAGGGACCCTAGATGTAGACAAAAAGGCTGTCAAGCTGAAATGTGATCGAGCGGGTTACGTCAGCCGCATGCACAGTGACCGCAGGCCAACGGTCTCCACACGGTGGGTGCCTGAGGATGGACGGCATCGCCGAGGCCGGCCCAGGAAGAGGTGGCGAGACGGCCAATACCATTTATCATAATTTAATGTTGACAATGTTTCAGGTCTAAGAAACCTCAACAGCTGACAGCTTACAAGTTTTCTACAATCAGTTATGAAAGTTTTACAAAGGTATCGCGTTTTTATATGTGCTTTATTACAAGTAAGCTTGTCTTATGCACTGCATATTTCTTCATAGAAAAAATAAAAACAAAAAACCTTATTGGCTACTAAAAAAAGACGGGTTGCACTCCGGGAGTGCCGGCAGAAGTGAAAACTTGACGTTGAAATAAATCAATTATTAATTGAATTAATATAACTCATTTTTTTTCACTATTTCTGCGTCCCTTTTTTCATTAAGATGCACTTTGTTCAATTTCCATATTTTAAACACTTTATACAATACACGAATGTTACGAATACACAGCAGTGTGTCCACGTCCACTTCCACTTTCACTTCCACTTCCACTTCCACTTCCGCTTCCACTTCCGCTTCCACTTCCGCTTCCACTTCCGCTTCCACTTCCGCTTCCACTTCCACTTCCACTTCCACTTCCACTTCCACTTCCACTTCCACTTCCACTCCATCCATCCATCCATCCATCCATCCATCCATCCATCCATCCATCCATCCATCCATCCATCCATCCATCCATCCATCCATCCATCCATCCATCCATCCATCTATCCATCCATCCATCCATCCATTGTCGTGTGTCACTAAACTTGGTTCACTTCGGTTGGCGCCGCCGTAGAAAGAGAGGGGGGGGGGGGAATCTCTCCTGACGGTCACGTGTCCTGACGCGATGCCCTGACGCGAGTTTAACATTTTTTACCCATTACAAAAAGTGTTCAACGCCGCTAAAGAAGTTTTCACTTCAAAAATAGCTAAGAGAGTGAAATTACGTCTTCTAAATTTTTGTTTTTTTTTTCAGATAATAAGCACTTCTTGGTCATACTTCACTATTCTACAAACCGTATATACGCCACCAGAAGTTTCGCATTCCGAATAAATAAAAATAAAAATTTCAACGTAGTTGTAGACCCTTCGGCCCTTTGTAAACTTTGTATGTACACACACGGTTTCCTGCCAAACAACAGTTTATTCGCCGTGTGCAGGCATGGTCGTCGGTATTGTATGGATCACTATGGAAACTTGTTAATGGACACGTTTTTTCTACGGCGCGAGTTTTACGCCGTTCCGTAAGGAAACCGTGCCGTGTATAAAGGGCCTTAATGCTTGAGCAATGCACCTATGCAGTAGGAGAGTTTGTTCATATTAATTGTGCAAAGGGTAAACCTATATAGGCTGGACCAATAAGTTTGACGACGAAGTGCAATGAAAGTGAACGCGGTCATCAAAAACTGCGTTCAAGAGATGTCAGTGTCAATATTCCACAGCAATGATGACACTGAAAGCTCTTGAACGTGGTTTAGATATGCTGATTGCGTTCAGTTTCATTACTGAAATCCACCCTAAGTGATCATACGCACGAGCGACATGCGTCAGCGGCAGAGGAAATGCAGCCGTCGACACCCGCCGATGTCTGCCGTCGAAACGTCGGCGGCTGCCGTCGACAACGTGCCACTCGTGTATTTGAGTACTGTGCTCAAATATACGAGTGGCATGTTGTCGACGGCAGCCACCCGACACTCATCGATGGCTGCAGTTGCCTTTGCCGTTGACGCGTGTCGCTCGTAAGTATGAGTATTTAGTCGGTATAAGTATAGTAGGTATTTGAAACTGTACCCGGCGCCCAATCATTCAATCTACTCAGCCTATCGCGATCCACTGCTGGACATAGGCCTCTCCCAGGCTGCGCTACAACACCCTGTCCTCCGCCTTCCGCATCCAGTCCACCTCAGCCACCTTCTTTACCCGGCGCCCGGCGCCGCGCCGGCTTAATAGATGTTTTTTTTTTAATCTATATTACGCTTGTAATTTACACTCATACACACTGCAGCAGATAGCAATATGGATATTACTAGCTTAATCTTGTTAGGAACTTATAATATTACGAATTCCGATAATTATTGATAAGATCTTCAACAAACAAGTGTGATTTGTATTACATAATAAATAGACACTGATTGTAGGAAATATGATAGTTATGATAAGCTAGGATATTCATGATTTGTTCAAGGGAAGCCTATTTGAAAATGTTAAACATTAGGTAGCTTTTCCTATGTCTGAATAAATATGAATCATAGACAGTTGGTTTTATTTTCTGACTGACCCTTTTAATTTATCCACGAAAGTTAATCTAAATGTTATTGAAAAACCTCAAAAACTTTCTTTATGTTTAGGAGATAAACATTGAAATACCCAAATAATTTCAAAAGTTCGATCATAAAATATTTGCTCGTGGTACCCCAAGAGGAACTAGACTGGGGTACCATGGACAAGTAGGTACCGAGTTTAACCGGTTGAATGCCGTAATTACAGACACAATTAAAAAGCCATTGTGTCTCGCGTGGATCCACGTTTAAGCATACGAAGGGTTAAGTAACGTAGGCAAAATCAAGCACGTTACTTGATACAGTTGTAGCGGTATCTATAAAGCCACATGTGAACTACGCGTCATACTGACGTCACGGTAAACTCTGCTTGCGAGATGCAGGAAAAATCCTGCATCTCGCAAGCAGAGTTTACCGCGCAACTAGCATATACATACAACGTCCCGACATGTATCATCAGGCAGTTGCCCGCCGGACACAACACTGGTCTGGTCGGAGGATCCTCCCTTTTCTATGGAGTATGAGTGAACTTCACACCCTGTTCCTCATACCTTACAGTAAATATAAATGTCGAATCATATTGCGTTTTAAAAATACATGGGTGGCATGGACATCAATGCACAACCTGCTACCGTAGGTTCAGTACAATATGATTCTGGACCCCATGCGATGAAATTTTAGGTCGATTATTAAAATAGCAATCTCCTGTTTCCTACAAAAGTGCAATACCTACGCGATCAACATTTTTTATTTTTTTATTTCTATTCACCGGTTCCAGAACCATGTACTGAATATGAACCTCTTACAATGGAGTATCGCGTACCGGAAGACGTAGCGTTGGAAGGCCGCCCACAAGGTGGACCGACGACCTTGTGAAGGCCGCAGGAACCCGTTGGATGTGAGAAGCACAGAACCGGTCGAAGTGGAAGTGCTTGGTCCCCCAAGCACCTCCAGTTCACCTATGTTCAGCCTATGTCCAGCAGTGGACGTTTTTCAGCTGAAATGATTATGATGATTATGGAGTAACAGATTGTGCATCGATGTCCCTGCCCCCCTGTATAATCAGGAGACTCCGGGCTCCTTCAAATAAATGGTAAAAATCCGACGCTTTTGAAATCAAATCACATTTAGGGCAAAAAACTTTCCAGTTAATGTTAAAAACATTTTCATCCCAAGCGAAGCCTACCGAAGAGTGGAAAGACCTAAGTAAACCCTCAACACCATTTATAATATTTGAGAGATTACCATACTTACCGTCGAGCAAGTCATAAGGCACTGTTATTACAGTTGTTCCAAACTTCGGCTTAAATCATTATTTGTTGAAACAATGGGCAATTAACCAATATTAAACCCACCTGTTCCTTGCTTGATGTGAAATATTACTTGCGGGATACACAAACTTTCCAACCGGCCACCTGATTATTTTTGAGGTTATTTGAACTTTGTTTATGTAATTAAGGGCCAATTTTTCAATTGTCAGATAACATATATCTGAAGAATAAATATGACAGTTTGACATGATTTCTAGACAAAAGCTGTCAAATGGTAATATTTATTGCTCAGACAAAAGTTATCTGACTATTGAAACATCAGGCCTTAGTCAATTTAAATCAGGCCCTCAATGCGTGTGAAGACCAACTGGACTTTGAGGATCGAGTTGGAGTCGCGTCACAACTCGAACTTAAAATTCGTGGTGCGTGATTCGAGACAAATCGTCTCGAGAAGTTCCTCAAGGAAGAGTTCTGGTCGAAGGGTTTTGTGTACCGCCGGTTTTGTGGCCAGCTAAATGACACCAGTCAGCGAATAACGACGCATATACTTCGTGTGCGTTAGTTTTTAGTGTAATTATAATATTGTGTGTATTCATAGTATTTTTAAGTTATATTAATAAAATATTGTACGAGTATGTGTGCCATGCTCGGAGTCTCTTTGAAGGATAAAATCAGGAATGAAATTATCCGGAAAAGAACCGGAGTTACCGACATAGCTTGCAGTTTAAGCAAACTGAAGTGGCAGTGGGCTGGCCATGTCTGTCGAAGGACCGATGCGCGATGGCCGATGGAGCAGACGAGTCCTGGAGTGGAGACGGCGTACCGGCAAGCGTAGTGTGGGACGCCCCCCAGCTAGATGGACGGACGACCTAAAGAAGGTGGCTGGGGTAGACTGGATGCGGAAGGCAGAGGACAGGGTGCTGTGGCGCAGTCTGGGAGGGGCCTATGTCCAGCAGTGGACAACGATAGGCTGAGTTGTTTGTATGTGTTTATATGGGCCTTGATGCCTGAAATAAATGGATAGATAGATGGAATTCGGTTTGCGAGCGCATTACACTAATCTGCCTCGTTGTTCTAGTGTGTTTACAACCGCTACCGCTGAGCATGACGTCCGGGGTTCGATTCCCAGGTCGGGCAAAGTGTTATTGTTTTTTTCTATCTGGAATTTCTCAGTAGCAGCCTGGAGCCTGGAATTGTGCCCGGTTGATGGCAATAGGTTTGCGCCCTGTCCTGGCCCTACGTGGTACTTAAACGTAACTGGTGAAATCTTGATGTACTAAAGGCGAAACGATTGGGTAGAGGTAGAGGTATACCTCTACCCAATCGTTTGGGAAAATAAGGCGTGATGCTATGTAAATTACAGGATTAGTAGTTTCGATGCCAACCATTAGGTATTAGGTATGAAATGTTTAACACACACATAACGGGTGTAAAAATACCCCTAACGAAGCCGAGTCATTTGTTTTTTTTTTTTTATTAATATAGTATCACAATAATGTGATATTTCATTTTATACTGAACGTACCTGGAAATCTTCTGGTTACGGACATTTGAAGGTCAAAGTACCAACTTTTTTTGACGTTGTTATAAAAAAATTGACATAACTTCACTTTTAATACTCCCACGATCCCGGTACTGTTGCATGCACTCATAAGCACAATGTTTTGAGCTTAAATTGCGCGCTACCGCAAGCAGCGAATTTTCACACCAAAAAATAAAAGTCGTTTCCGAGCAATTATTTAAGCTTTTGCACAAAGCTACTTAGTTTCATTTACAGAACGCGTAGAAGACGGCATTGTTGTGAGTCTTTTCACACCGTGTATATCGTGGTCTGTGAGGTTCTTACAGAGTACATTGACTATCTCCTTACGAAAAAGGTCTTACGATACGTACAACCTTGATGTTAACTCTCTCTCTTTGTATAGAATTATTCATAGAAACAAAACAACTAACTTGTTCAGATTTCTATGCCTAGCCTAAAAATCTGGGCAGAACCTGTTAGGTAATAGATTAATTGGTAGGTTGAATTTTTGGTCCAGTTGAACTGCCTCTTATGGTCGATTCCTGTAACTGACAGACCGTTATTGGTTCAAATTGAAGCAAAGACCTCATAGCTGTGCATAGTAGACCCTCCGATATGAGAGTAGCTATCACAGGTAAAATTAGCTTACGAATATATTGATATGCCCAGTTTGGCAATAAAAAATGCTACCATATTGGTAAGCAAAACGATTCGTTTTTGCTTATAGGAACCGAGAATTAGTGTCTACTGACTTTAGCAGGATCCTTCTTTAACGACTAGATTTTTAGATGTAGTATGAGACATTATTAGGCAGGTATAATTCCAATCCTCGGTTTTTAATCAACTGATAACGAGTTACAATCAGTTTGCCATAATCTGTAGAGACCTTAGATAAGGCATAAGTGTCTTATCCCCCTGCAATTATTAATCCGATTACATTAAAATATGACGTACAAGTACCCGGCGATAAATATTGCACATCGACCTTTGGAAAGAAACAATCGGCTAATTTCGGCTTCGTAGTGCGTTATCTCTGTCGCACACTACCTATGTGACATTAACTGACGTTTTGTCAGTCGTTGTTCAAGTGCGATAGAGTGCGGTCGCGTCCAGTTCAAAATATATATCTAGAGTTGTTAACACCCCCAAATTTAAATAATTTAAAGTTGTACTATGGCATCTTTAGGAAAAATAGGGGAACCTTTTTATTTTACCCCAACCTAAAGCAATCATTTATAGAAAAATTTTTGTATTTTATACAAAGAATAAAAAGAATTATCAAAAGAAGCAAATCATAATTGTTTTAACAGCTCCTAATAGATACCGGACTGTTTGTATTTCGTGCGACAGAGATAACGCTCTACGAAGCCGAAATTAGCCGATTGTCTTTTTCCAAAGATCGATGTGCAATATTTATCGCCGGGTACTGTACTTGTTTTTTTATCATTCATTCACGTCCACTGACTTTGAAGTAGATACCTAAATATTTCCTTTTGAATTTACGCGTTATGGTCTTATTAACATAAAATGATCAATATTTATGATTAATTTTTTTTATTTATTCAAAATCGGTATTAACATTAACTTACGTAAAGTCTGCCAAACTGCAGAACAGTTTTTCGGCAGTTGTACTCGTCTAACAATGTATTACAACATTTTTAATATTGAAAGTTAATGAGCTTTTGTAAATAACTAAATGAAGCTAAGTAAATAAACTATAATAAATATTTAGTCGAGATAAAAATTCTCACATTTTACAAATATTCGCCAACGGTCTGTTCAAAGTACCAACGTGACTTTTCAATTAATATGTACTTACTTTCTGAGTATAATATCTTGGACATTACTGGCATCAGTGAAGAAAAACATCGTGAGGAAACCTGGACTTGTCTGAAATCGCCAAACCATCTTGATCAAACGTGGTGATCAATGTTCGTGCCTTCTCTGTATAAGAAAAAGCGTTTGCTCAGCAGTGGGCAGCCAATCAATAAACTTAGCCTATCGCAGTCCACTGCTGGACATAGGCCTCTCCCAGACTACGCCACAGCAACCTGTCCTCCGCCTTCCGCATCCAGTGTACCCCAGCTACCTTCTTTAGGTCATCCGTCCATCTAGCTGGGGGACGTCCCACACTACGCTAGCCGATACGCGGTCTCCACTCCAGGACTCGTCTGCTCCACTGGCCCGATGGCCATGTCTGTCGAAGGACCGATGTCCTTCGACAGACATGGCCAGCCCACTGCCACTTCAGTTAGCTTACTCTGCAAGCTATGTCGGTAACTCCGGTTCTTCTCCAGATCATATTCATTCCTGATTTTATCCTTCAAAGAGACTCCGAGCATAACTCATAGCATATTAGTGGGCAGTAATACACACATCAAAAGTGTCTAGGGATCAACATATATTTTTGCAATAACTTTTCTCCTGATTGATATTAATTAAAATTTTCTTTAAGGATTCATCAAATAAAGTGTTTTCGTTTGTCACAGTAACGATAAACCAAGTCACCTTTGCATTAATAAAGAAATTTGCCATTTTCCTAATAAAGGGATTTTTGACATTTGAACCACTAACACAAAAGTTCGAAAAAAAGACTGAAATAACAGTTTTCTTTAAAATTTTATTGGGTAACTTAAACAATTAATAATCCGTGTTTCTACCGCGAACACTAACAACACAAGAACATCGGTTTGGCATACTCAAAATGAGTTCATCCAAATCACGCTGTGGAATGGCCGCCCATGTTCGTTGCAACAACAAAAAAAGGTCTTCTTGCGACTGGATACCCTCCATATTCGGCAGAGCTCTTCTCTGTAGCATATCCCATGCATGCTCAATCGGGTTCAAGTCTGGCGACTGAGCAGGCCAGGGCAGGACATTGATGTTAGCTGCGGCGAGAGTCTGTCTTACAACTCTTGCGGTGTGCGGTCGTGCATTATCATGCATTAACTGAAATAAGGGACCGATTTGCACTTGTAGAGGAACGATGACGTCTGATACAATCGTCTCAGCATAAATTTGAGCGTTGAGGTTGCCTCTGATCCAAATCAACTCAGTTCTTCCGCCGATCCAAATACCCGCCCATACCATGATGGTTCCACCACTATAAGGATGGACTTCCTGGCAGGATTTTAATCGCTGTTGGCGTCCAGGGGTTCTCCAGTGTCGTATACGTCTTGTATCCGGTCTCATACCAAAACGAGACTCATCAGAAAAGCACACGAAACGCCATTGTTCTTCTGCCCAATTTCTGTGTTCAAGAGCCCATTGATATCGAGTCCTACGATTGTGCATTGCTATAGGTGGTACCCGTAGCGGTCTTCGGGAATGAAGGTTCACTTCATGCAAGCGGTTTCTGACTGTTTGGTCGCTAATTAAGTTCCCTGAAGAGTGATGAAGCCTCACGGCTAACATCATGGCGGTTATTGTTGGAGCTCTTCGAGTTAAGATTTGAATGTATCGGTCTTGTCTCCGTGTGGTGCAGCGATACCGTCCTCCATGGCGCTCAGCCACGGTACCAGTGCTTCGGTAACGTGTCCAAAGTCGACTGATAACACTCTGACTTGTATTCAGAGCTAAAGCCACAGTACGTTGCCGGGAACCAGCTTCTATCATTCCCACGGCTCTGAGCATTTCTTCCCTGCTTAAATGACGTCGCCGCTCCATAATAACGTTGGTTTTAATCAGTAGTAGGGAAACAGTAGCACTAATAATGTCTTCAATGCGTTGTATGTTTTTATAGGGAAAATATTGACAGCTGATTTTCATCTTTTACTCGAATTTGATTCACAGTTCCTGATTCAAATTATGAAATGCACCAAAAAGGATCCATATAAATTTATAAAATCATAAATTTATTACAAAGCCACATCTCAATCTCAAGAAATCCGCATAAAAATGCTTGATCCCTAGACACTTTTGATGTGTGTAGGTCGGTATTATTGTCATTTACTAAAGAAAATCAAATAAATAGTAGATATTTGATGGTTTAAAAAGCAACAAGTTTTACTTAAAACACCAAGACAATTTATTAGAATAAAATATAATACTCTTTATTATGTACACCATATAAATTACAGAAATAAATATAGAAAATATAATTATATTATATATTTATTATAATAATATTATTAAATGAGGAAGTGAAATAATAATTAAAATTATCTCACTTAAGTGATCGCTCATAATAATGAATCGAACTCGGCATGGATTTATTCAAAGCTGCTTTTTTATGGCTCTGTTTCTTAAGGTTGTGCTAGTCGATGGATAGAACTCGTTCATGGGCGTTTCAACGCAGGGGGCTTTAGGGTCATGTACTAAATCGAAGGTAACAGTTTGCGTTTTGATGTTCTTGCCACACTCAGAAGAGTATATAATAGTAATCATGTACATCTGGCAAAGTCGACACACCTTGTCAAACATAAACGTCAATTAATTTGGTAATTAACGATGTATTTGTCACAATGATTGATGTTAATGTTTACACAATTCGTATTTTGCACAAGATATTTATCGGAAAACAAGCCCCTGCTACGCATTGTTTTTATGACTTGACAAAAAATCGTCATTTTTTTATTATATGCAAGTTGAAAATTTAACTACAACTAGAAATATGTGAATGATGTGAAAACCGCATCAAGTTACACATGGCAGCCACGAAAAGAGAATTTAATTTATAAAAGTATGAATATAGATACCCGTTCCTTCGTTTTTATTGTTTCTGGCATAATATCACAGGGGTTATAGATAAATGTAGGTAAGGTACATACATATACCTATAACCCGTTATGGCTCCCAACATATGGTCTACCGAACACAAACAATTTAGCAGGTTGGGTAATCTTTATAACGACATTAATTTTATTATTTTTAATACTCCCTACAAGAGAGAAGTAGTTAAAGAGCCCTTAGACACTCTGTAGTGTCTAAAGAATCAGCTGTATCACACATTTTAAATAAGTAGGTATTGGACTTTTGTATTAAACAGCTGTTTTCGTGATTTCAGAGTTGGTCCCATAGTGAAAGTTATTCAGTTCGATGGTCTAAAGCACCTCTTAAAGTTTGTTGTGTTAATTTTTTAACACCTTATATACAACAGGTGCAATACTTTTTATGAATAGGTACATGTAATTAGCACCCAGGCAATAAGATAGCGATCATGATTTATCGTTTACCAATAGTAGATTACGTACTTGGTAATCAATCAGGTGGTCTTATATTATTTTCAATGCACAAATCTTAATTACCATGCTGTGTATTAAAAACTAATCAGTTGCCATCCACTAGTTGGCTCGGAGATTTAGACGAAAACAAAATTACTTAAAATGAAATAATTATGTTCTTTTATGTTGATTTTATTCAATTTGATTGGCCATTGTTGTTTACATCTTTGGAAAATTTGGACTTCACATAGTCTAAACACTATTTAAACGATGTAACTTTTATTGTATCTTCAACTTATGGCATGCCACAGGCAATTGAATCACACAGTGTAAATGAGGCTTTATTTGTAGTCTAGGCAGCGTTGCCAATGTATGGGGAATACTTCAAACTACGAGGAATCTCAAGTTGATAGGGGATTGGCATTATGCGGGGAAATTAAGGGATTTTGACTAGTTATTACTTCGCTAATTTCATGGCTAATTAGTGATTAAAATTATATGAACTACTTGTTTATTTATAACTTTGCAATAACTTGGATATGGGTCTGTAATGTTGTGCATGTGGATTTTAATTCTCAATGAACCTATTAATTTTGTTTATGCTTACTAGTTCCTTCTCGTAGTTCCTTTGAAGGAACTACTGAGAATTTTTGGATCAGTAGTTCCTTTGCAAAAGCTGAAGGAACTACTGAGACTAGATAGTTCCTTTAGCAGTTCCTTTGAAGGAACTACTGAGAACTTTTTGATCAGTAGTTCCTTTGCAAAAGCTGAAGGAACTACTGAGACTAGATAGTTCCTTTAGCAGTTCCTTTGAAGGAACTACTGAGAACTTTTTGATCAGTAGTTCCTTTGCAAAAGCTGAAGGAACTACTGAGACTAGATAGTTCCTTTAGCAGTTCCTTTGAAGGAACTACTGAGAACTTTTTGATCAGTAGTTCCTTTGCAAAAGCTGAAGGAACTACTGAGACTAGATAGTTCCTTTAGCAGTTCCTTTGAAGGAACTACTGAGAACTTTTTGATCAGTAGTTCCTTTGCAAAAGCTGAAGGAACTACAGAGACTAGATAGTTCCTTTAGCAGTTTCTTTGAAGGAAACAATAGTACATTACTGCAGCGGCCAGCAAAAGTCAATGCCTAGTTATGGCCACGGCTTGTATAGTACTTTTCCCAAATAATGCGCCAAAATTACCATTGAAGCAAAATAAAATTTTAACAACGAATCCGTTCAAAATTCTGTTTTACAATATTCAATGCAGATGAAGTGACTCGGGAAGGTTCCAGCCCGACCAAATTGAATCCTTCCACGGTTTCACTCACTCACAAAGTTGTGATAACTCACTTAAATTACCTGTCATTTGAATGTGCGCATATTTTATTTATAGGTATATATTTTCGTACATCGGGCAATTTGATTTGATTTGGAAGTAAATATGATTGGGGCTCCGGTTCTGAGATTGATGGTACCTACTTGCTTACTTTTTTCGTTATTGAATGTGAGTAAGTACCGGTAATGAAATTTCAATTTCAAAACAATTGCTGAGCTCGGTTTTCTCAATATGAAGTAACTTTTTTTTTGTATTTTCAGTTGGTTCTATTCTTCTACAGGTACAGAATAATATTGTCTGCCTTGTAGTGACTCATCTCTCTATACACCGTGTTCCGGACGATATACATAAACTTCGACCAGATGTTCAGACCATGGAAATATGCATTTTACATTTTTTTTTTGTTAATTTTCGTATAAACTAAATACCTTGACGGAAATTGTCCGACATGCATGCCTCTTTATCCGAATTGACAACGATGACGTATTTTCATTCATACGATTTGGCGGGCTGCAACTTGTCAAAACTGAGTTAAGACCCTTTCTTACCGCATAGCTCAATTAAATTTCACTAAATGAAATTACAAATATCTTTGTTACGAAGCCTTTTTAAGTACCACTTCCTTTGTTAGATTTAATTTGTAAAAGCTATAGAAGCGTTTGACAAAGTTTATGGATATCGTGAAGAACACGGTGTATATCTAATAATAACCTAGCCTAAACCCCTACCTAACACCCCCTAAATAACCTAGCCTGATCTCTCTCCACTCGTGTCGGATTACCCTTCCATGCGGACTATGAGAGTGGAGGAATAGGGAGTGCACCTGTGTCTGCGCACACACTTGTGCACCAATATCTCCCGTGCCGAAGGGTAGTCTCCGTTGAGATTGGCCGCCGTGGCCGAAATACGGCCTGAAGGACTTTACTAATAATAAAAGAAGAGTTTGTTTGTTTGATTGTAATGTTATGCCAAGAAACAACAAAAACTAACGAAAGCGTGTGTATCTATACTAATCCATATCCATAATAATACAAAGCTAAATAGTTTGTATATTATTTGTTTCTTTGTTTGAACGCGAAATCTCAGGAACTTCCAGTCGGATTTGAACAATTCTTTTTGCATTTGATAGCCCAAAACTTGAAAAAGCTCTGTAACATCACGCAACAACCCTTAGGACCCGAGTAAAAGGAAAAAAAGTCAGAAAGAATGCTGAGCGAAAACGAAGTAACAGCGCGGGCGGGTGATTCGATGCGACCGACGGACAGGGAACAAGAAATTTCACGCGGATGAAGTCGCGGGCAGAAGCTAGTAATTATAATAAATAAATAATACATTTTTATTTATAAGTAGTTTGTACATGGCATACAGAGTTGTCTTATAACTAAAATGTAATGAAAAGAAAAACCAGTACAACAATAACAGGGGTCATAGGACTCCCTTTTCCTAAACTAGGCAGAAAAACCTGTCTGTATCTTAGGAAAGAGTATCCTTTTATAATGGGTCTTAGTGACGGTTACAAAATAATTGGTGCGTGCAGTGGGCGAACAAAGTACTTATAATAAAAGTGAAAATGAAAATGCGCGTGTGTATGTGTGTTTGGTAATTAGTATAAAATCGCCAACCCGTCTTGAGCAAGCGTGGTGATCAGTGCTCGTTTCTTAACTGTATAAGAGAGACCTTTGTGCAGGGCAACGGTCTCTGGGACAAGACAATAATAAACTGGTTTTTTTTACACTTCTACCTCTCCCAGGTCCCATATCTCTCCAGCACCCTAATTATGTAACACACTATCAATCTCAATTTGAATCATTTTGAAGGATATTGCTAATCCATTGCTTCATATGATCGAAAAAATTGTCTGCTCAGAAACGTAAATAACGCAATGAATGTTGTTCAACTGTTAAAATGAAACCCATTGTTACTGATAGTGTATTACGCAAATTATCCCGCTAGTCTTTTGTTCGTTTTTTAATGGGTGTAAAACAATAAAAAACAATCAGTTTTCAATCAGTCTTTGTGATTTGAACATTATCAAAATGTTTTGATTTGATAACATCAGTTGTTGTGAATGATATTATTTAGTCGTAATCATCAGTTCGATCGGATTAGTTACTAAAATAGTTTTAGCATTGTTAAAACGTTGACGCCTTTGAACACCTTTTAGATAATGTTCCACGTGAACTGGGTTCGCGATTTACTTGCTAAACACGTAAACAGAGTTATTGGAAAAATAACTTTAATTCCTACAAAATAAAGTTCAGTTTACGCTACAACTTCAAATATTTTTAAGACTTTTAAATAATGCTAGTCACTCTGAAATTAACTTAATTACCAATGGAATAAAGCTGATATTTGTTCAACTTGAAATAACAACAATTGGAAACGTAAATTTTACATGAAATGTAAACTGCGTAGAAAATAGATTTACAAACGTAACGCCATGCCAGTGTTCCCGGGAAGAAGTAAGTAGAGGTGTATTAAGAACACCCATAATGCGCCAGTTACGTTTAAGCACCATTGAATTGGCGGCAAACCTATTTCAGTTACTTAGCTGGGCACAATACGCAGTTGGGCAGAAGGCCAATTCTCGTAATTTAAAATGTTCAAAATCTAGTCGCAATATCATCTCAGCGACAAACAAATGTCAAAAACTTGTCAAAATGTAGGGAAGTTAGAGGTATTTTTGACAGATTGAGACTGAGATAAGACTGTGGACGTTCTTAAAATTACAAGAATTGCCCCTCAGTACACCTGACACGGCGCAGTGATGACAGGTGCATTAAGACAGTGACCGAGTGGCGTCCAAGGACTGGGAGACGAAGTGTCGGTCGTCCAGCGGTGAGATGGGCGAACGACATTGTTACCATCTTGGGTAGAACCTGGATGAAGCTGGCATTGGATCGTGGGGATTAGCACATGAAAAGAGAGGTTATGGATGATGACGGGCACAAATCCAGATTATGAGCTGCGATTAAAGATTTTATTTTAAGAGCGAACTCCTCGACGCAGCTGTCTTCTACATAGACAAACATAGTTAATTTCTCAAGATCAGGGCTTCGTTGGCATGTGTCTAAAGTAATTAGGGATTCTCGAGTAATTTAGGATTCCCGGAGTAACAAATTGCGGATAGTTGCCAAAAAAAGAATTGGTACAAACTAGACACATCTAAAATTCGTTGACCATCACAACATGCGTAATGTAGGTAAGACCTATCTCTTGTTATTACGTCTAATACATTTATATCCCTGAAATAAAACTATTCTATAAAGAACAGTCTACACGACACAATTTTTACAAAAAGGAAAAGGTAACAAGAGGAAATAATTAAATTTCATTTGTTCCACAGTCCACTTACTAAAGTGGACTACGTGACTGCAATAGCACGAGAACGCTTGCAAGAAGCCTTGGAAAAATGTGCAGTTCAAGGACAAATTAAATAATTGTTGAGTTTCTTCTAAGTAACATGAGGATTCTTTCTGTGATCACATTGGAATGGAACTTTGTGGGGCTTTTATGCTGTAAATAAAATAAAATGTGTCTGTTATGGAATTAATTTATATGGAAGAGTTGTGAACGCACGATTCTACATTAGACATACTCTTAAGAGGAAATGCGGTCGGAGAGAGTTTTGAAAAAGTCTAAGTAAAAAGTAATAATTCGAGGATTGGCTCTCGCCTATTTCCTCCTCCAATATTGGACCAATTTAAAAGATATTTCATAAACTGAATAAGAAGGATATATACTGTGTCCCTATGTTTTTATTTCTCATTAATAGTTGTCAAATTTGTATACTAGGCCTCTATTGACAGCGGTTTAAATCGGCATTTTTTGAGGGTTAGTGCTTATAAAAATAATGTATCATCAAAAAAGATAACATAGGGACATAGAAGTAGTTAATATATATTAGTAAAAAATCATTGCTTTATGGTCATTAACCAGAAAGAAAACATCTTTCTTCGTCTTTGTATAGGTGGTAACAACAAATCAGTTCGGAATAATGAGGTAGTAAGTACCAATTATAGCATTTATATATATATAAAAAGCTTTTATTTTTTACTATCCAATATTATTAATGCATTTCTCCCGCGGCGATTCTGAAACAACCCTATTAGTGGTTAAATAATGGTTTCTGTGTATAACAGGGCTATGTGGTATTGTAATTTTGTACATTATTTATCTACTCATTTTTAAACGAGTAAATAAGACAGATTTTTAGTTTATTTTGGAACATTTAGACTTCACAATGAAAGAAAACTGTTTTAAAATAAGACGTCCAAAGTGTGGAACTCTCTGCCAGCGTCTGTGTTCACCTCCACGTTATAACCCGTCAGCCTTCAAAGCAAGAGTGAATAGGCATCTTCTGGGCTTGCTCGTTCCATCATAGATCTCATCCATTGTTTTCCACCAGGCCAGACAGGAGTTCATAAGTTCAAAATATTTGTCTGCTCAACAACGTAAATAACGCAATGAATGTTGGTGAACTGTTAACATGAAAGCCAATTACCCTACAGAAGCTGAAAAAGTCTGACAACCAGTCTTACCAAGGGATATCATGTTACCCAGTAAATGGGTTTATAGAGGTATGAGGAACAGGGTGTAAAGTTCACTCATACTCTATGGAAAAGGGAGGATCCTCCGACCAGACGGGTGTTGTGTCTGGCGGGCAACTGCCCATTGAGTTATGTCGGGCCGTTGTATCTATGCTAGTTGCGCGGTAAACTCTGCTTGCGAGATGCAGGATTTGCGTGACGTCAGTATGACGCGTTGTTCGCATGTGGCGTTGTAGATACCGCTACAGGTTGTATACAGACAGTCGCTCCACGTAAAAACTCCAACATAATTGGGAAAAGGCTAGGCAGTTTGCTTGATACTCATCTGCATAATACATCACGTTATAGTAAATATGACACGTGTAATGTCACATTCTAATCTCCAATATTTTAATATCTGATTGATGTTTGTCCCCGAAGCTGTTTGTTCAAACACAATTTGTAAAACTTTGCCTACAGAAACAAAACAAGTCGATCAA
Organism: Amphipoea lucens; assembly: GCA_947508005.1. NCBI lineage: Eukaryota > Metazoa > Arthropoda > Insecta > Lepidoptera > Noctuidae > Amphipoea > Amphipoea lucens. Next base: position 8,642,339 of record OX382371.1, read on the forward strand.
TCAACTCTCCCTCGCGACTCAAACAATTTGTATTTTTACAAACTCTTCTGCGTTCTTTCTCTTATGTTATTGAACTTTATATGGGTGCGCCAAAGTTCACCTAAATTTTCAACTCCGATAATTGGAAATCCGAAAATGTTCTTCCTAATATTTTTCATCCTAACAATCACAATTCCTAACTACTCTGTCTCTAATGTTCATAATTCCGAATCATTCAACTTCATAATGTCAGTAGCAATAAACATCTATTATACTTTTATTTGTTTTCCTATATTTTCTCAACATAACCATCTTTTACACTATTATTCAAAGTCATATATTTTTTGTTTAGATCGTCGACATAGGATGCAAAAACGAGCGAAGGGCACCCCGAGGTTCGGTTTGGTTAGGTTACTTTAAACCCTTTACACAGAAATAGGGGCCCCGTGAAGCGGGGCTCCGTCGACATAGGATGCAAGGGCGAGCGAAGGGCACCCCGAGGTTCGGTTTGGTTAGGTTACTTTAAACCCTTTACACAGAAATAGGGGCCCCGCGAAGCGGGGCTCCGTCGGCATAGGATGCAAGGGCGAGCGAAGGGCACCCCGAGGTTCGGTTTGGTTAGGTTACTTTAAACCCTTTACACAGAAATAGGGGCCCCGTGAAGCGGGGCTCCGTCGACATAGGATGCAAGGGCGAGCGAAGGGCACCCCGAGGTTCGGTTTGGTTAGGTTACTTTAAACCCTTTACACAGAAATAGGGGCCCCGCGAAGCGGGGCTCCGTCGACATAGGATGCAAGGGCGAGCGAAGGGCACCCCGAGGTTCGGTTTGGTTAGGTTACTTTAAACCCTTTACACAGAAATAGGGGCCCCGCGAAGCGGGGCTCCGTCGACATAGGATGCAAGGGCGAGCGAAGGGCACCCCGAGGTTCGGTTTGGTTAGGTTACTTTAAACCCTTTACACAGAAATAGGGGCCCCGCGAAGCGGGGCTCCGTCGACATAGGATGCAAGGGCGAGCGAAGGGCACCCCGAGGTTCGGTTTGGTTAGGTTACTTTAAACCCTTTACACAGAAATAGGGGCCCCGCGAAGCGGGGCTCCGTCGACATTGGATGACATAGGATGAAAAAAAAAAAGTGTTTATCATATTAGACTAAATAGGTTTTATGTCTATTGAGTGGTATATCAAACGATTTTATATTGTCTGTTATTCTTATAGCAATTAGTTACATTAGTAGTTATGTTTAGGGATAAAAGCGTTATGATAAAAAACAGTAGGAGTTTAAAATATTTATATTAATGATATTATTGATTACAATTTTCGGAAACATGAGTGTTATGAACATCGCCGGTAGCACTACAAATAGTATGAATGAAAACTTTAGGATGAAAAATTTTAGGAAGAGTGATCATTCGGATTACAAATCGTTAGGAAGAACAATTTCGGGTAAAGAACTTTAGTTGAGCCAATATGGACCCACTTTATATACATAGGCTAAGAAAAAGCACATAATTATTTCATCCCTTCTCAATAATATTGAATTTAGGAGAGCTAAAATGAATGCATTGAAAGGTACTGTTTGAACTTTGAATCATAAATGGGTAGCTCGCTTTCAATTTAAAAATTAACGATTTTTTTAGTTGTTCATAAAAATAGTTCAAAATATTTTTTTGATTGGAAATAAGCCATTTTATACTACTTTTAAACGATAATGAAGCTCCTTCTTCTTTGTTAAAATTATCAAACTCCATATATTTGGCTTTAAACCTTCACACATTTAATTGTCGTGATTGATATTAAGGCGAAGAACAAACGAATTGTTTCAAACGGAATTTACAATAAGGGAAATTTGGTATCGAAAATATGTGTTTATTTTATTTCGACATTCAGCTTATTACTTTAAAGGGACAGTAAAGTGAATATTATTTTTTTACAAGTCTTTCGGTTTGTAGGGTTAGCCCTAAGTTTGAATTGTAAAGAACACTTTTAATATTTCTGATCAAAAGTCTAATGATAAAATAATGTTAGTGTTTATTTCGATAGAGATTTCAGCTGTTCATGATCAAGAAGAACATTCAATTTCAAAGTTTTAATGATTTTATAGTCTGTATAAACGTTCAAATTGAAAACTGCTGCAGCCTTCAAAGGAACTGCTGAAAGAACTAGTGAACACAAAAGAGTTTTTAGACTAAGGTTTGAGCTCAGAAATATATATTACAATAATAAAGGAATAATACTCGTATATATTTAGGCACATAGGTAATTAAAATCAATGACGTTTGTAGATGCATAATATCTACAATCTTTATTACCCACAAACAAACACGATTATAAACAATAATAACATGAACACGACACGCTGCACAAAAAAACTAGGGGAAAATAGCTGGTAAGGGTACATCTACATTGCTGTCAAAGGGAAAATTACCCAAAAGGTGCCACGATGAAAATTATGCTGATTGCTTCGTTCGAAAAATATCCCTGCTAGTCCACCGCATCACCGCCTTGACACCGATGTGCAGCCCGTCGTCAAAAGTTTCCAAATACAGACATGCCGTGTTGTGAGTAAGATTTAAAATAATAACATTACTCTAACACCAAGTAAAGAAATTTTTTTAATCTTTTATTGTTTGGCAGCCCTGACGCTGACATATCATGAGAATATTGAAGTGTCAGTTCACCCAGCTAGTATACAGACACGCTGTGTGGCGCTCTTTAGTTCCATCTCTCTGAAAACAAGTGAACACCGTTAATTTACACAAAAATGGATAAAATACCCGAATACGAGGCACTTCTTAAACAAATAAAAATTAATTTATGGCTTTCAGGGATTCCGTATGGTGATCCTAAGATTAAATTTCGTTTCTTTGCCATGTATATCCAACTTTTATTGATGCTTGTCTTGGAAATATCATTCTTTGTTTCAAAAATATCGGCGGAGAATTTCCTCGAGCTAACGCAACTGGCCCCGTGCATGGGAATCGGAATGTTAACAGTGTTGAAAACCGTAGCCATAGTACAGAAGAGAAGGAAAATCTACGATCTGTCTGAGTGTCTAAAAAAACTCTATCAGAACATTTTGAAGGATAACAAGAAAACTAGCCTTGTGAAAAAAGATCTCATTCTCCTCAACCTCTTAATAAAATACTATCTCATTTTGAATGTAGTGCTTATATCTGTGTACAATTTTTCTACTCCTTTTATTATAATGTATCATTATTTTACTACAAATGAGGTGATATATAAATTGCCGTACGCAGTACTGGTGCCATTCTCAACGGAGGCCTGGCTGCCTTGGACTGTTGTGTACGTCCATTCAATTATGTGTGGTAAGTAAAATCACTAAAGTCGAAGGTTTTAGACAATAAGTTGTCTGACAATTTTCTTTTACGGGAAGCCCGATTCTATGTGGCTAAAAATAAAGATCAAGATAAAATTGAAAATGGTCTTGGTTTCCCAATATGCTTGTCGTTCCAATATTTTATCTAAGTTAACAGTTTGATTTTCCATTCCAGGTTTCATTTGTGTATTATTTTATACGTCAGTAGATGGTCTTTACTTTGTTCTGACTTCTCACGTGTGTGCCAATTTCAGTGTCATTAGTGACATGATCGAATGTTTAGATAAAACAACAGTGGATCGTTTGGCAAACATTGTTAAAGAACATCAATACATATTGAAGTAAGTATATTATACCAATGTTCTTATATTATTAGACTTTATTAAATGCCAAAAAAGTTATCATTCACTTAAAATTTTAGTTAATGTGTGTAATTGTAGGAAAAGGTGTATATGTTACCGGCCAAACCCGATTTCAGGACAAACTAGTTTAGCCTAGGCTAAACTAGTTCCGTCGACATAGGATGCAAGGGCGAGCGAAGGGCACCCCGAGGTTCGGTTTGGTCAGTTACTTTAAACCCTTTACACAGAAATAGGGGCCCCGCGAAGCGGGGCTCCGTCGACATAAGATCCAAGGGCGTGCGAAGGTAATCCTATCGCGTATAGGAAGAACTAGTTTAGCCTAGGCTAAACTAGTTTGTCCTGAAATCGGGTTTGGCCGGTAACATATATAAAGATTCATCATGACTATTATTACAAGTATTTACGGTAAACAAGGTTAGGTAATCATTGCGTTCTATTAACAAATGAATCTCGGGCAAAATCATCCTTATTACGTGTTGTAGTATTAGTTACCAATTACACCCTCCGATGGTTATTACAATAATACGAAAAAACAGAAATTGGCCTGTCAAAAAGAATCTGTGTTGTGCTCAGTCATATTTGGTGAGATTAATGACGTGCACGCGATATAACTCCACGATATTTAGATTGAATCCAATCTGGTGCAGCCCCTAAATCTGATTCTATATGTGTTATGTTTGTGTGTTCTATTCGCGTAGGTATCACGGTTTGCGATTTGTCGATTGCATGCCACGCCATGAAAAAAAACCAGATCGAAAATTACTCATTACGCCAACCATACCAGTATTTTTGACGAATAAAGCCCACAAGCTGCCATAGTGTACTAATTAGATAATTAAATAACAATAAAATCAGGAGAAACAATCAACGTCGCTATAAACAATTTCAGGCTGGGGGAAGACTTGGAAGATATTTTTACGGCGCCCAATCTGTTTAATGTTCTGGTCGGCTCTTTGGAGATATGCGCGCTTGGATTTAATTTAACGGTAAATTTAATTACAATCATAGTAATTTAATGGAAGCATGTAAAACTGTTTTAATCTGGGGAAATGTATGTCATGTCACGTAGTTGTGCTTAATTCCTGTTGGCACTTTTTATATTAAAGCAACTTAATTAAAACGTGTATCAGAGATGTGGTCATATTACAGACCATCAAACTGAACCATTTTTTCCATGGAACCAACATCGTAATAGCGAAAAAATAATAACTGTCCAATACAAAAGTTGAATACCTACTCGACCCAAGTGTATGGGACGGCTGATAATTTATTTTGGAGATATATTATGTCACCAAAGTGTAGTAGCACTACTGTGAAAAATATGTTACAAGTAATTGCAAATCAGATCTCGTCTATAGAGGCTATAAAAAGAACACATGTTTGTTAAAAAATCGTCATTACATTGCTCTCAACATTGGGAAACAACATCGTCTTATCCACGTCATTGTTTGTCGTTAGAGCGTGTGCTAACCGCTGCCGTGAACCGATGGACAAATATTTTACACAAAGCCTGTTTCGTAGTTCTTAGGTCTGACTTTTCAATCATTAGATAACTTTTCACTACGAAAAACATATCACAGTTGACGTATTTTCTACGATATTTATAAAAATTATCTGACTACTGAAAAGTCAGTGCTCAGCGGTTTTTTTGTGTTTACAGACTGGGAACTGGGAACAAATTCCTGGCTGCATCCTTTTTCTTCTTTCCGTCCTTTTGCAAATCTTCATGATGAGCGTCTTTGGTGAAGACATGATAAGAGAGGTAATATTCATACTTCTGCTAATTATTTAATAAATGCAAATTAAAATGAATAAATTAATTAATCTGGGTATTTGTATTCAGAGCACAAAGATTGGCGAAGCTGCGTTTTTATGCAAATGGTATGAAATGGATGAAAAATCTAAGAAGACCATTCTGACGATAATGATCAGGTGAGAAAATAAAATTATAAATGTGACTGGGTAAAGGTAGTGAAAGTTATTTAGATAGTATTAGTAATCAAATTGAAAAAAAATCCTATATAACATTTTCTTGAACGCACATTAATCCAATTTTACCATTGCTTGTATTTTACCATGGCATATAGTCATATAAAGTGTAAACAGCACAATCACAAAATCATAACTTACTATGAAATTAATGGGAAAGAAATTCCGTAAAGCACAATCCGGGGGTTCCCTTTACATTTGCATAACATTTTAAGACCTAATATAACTTGGTATACTTTTGTTTTTCCTAATTATATTTTTGCATAACATTATTTACGCATAACGCATAGTTTTACGCATACGCATAATTTTTTTAAGCTTAATTTCTCTAACCATAATAATGATTGAGCATAACATTCTAAAGCACTAATTTATCATGCTCGTTTTATTTCTAACGACGTCAGGTCGACGGAGCCCCGCAGCGCGGGGCTCCTGTTTCTGTCTGCAGGGTTTAAAGGAACCTAACCAAACCGAACCTGCCCCTGATGTCATTTAGTATTATGCGAATTATATTTATGCCAAAACAAATTAGCCTTCAAGATAATTATGCCAACATAAACCGTGTGCTAAAAAAAATATGGCAAAAAAAATTTTACCAAAACATTTATGAAAAAGAACATTATGCTAAAACAAGGGATCCCCAATAGAACGCAGCATTTTAGGAAATGGAATTGGGCGGGTCACGGCAGCCGCATGCACAGTGACCGCTGGCCAATAGTTGCCACACGCTGTGTGCCTGAGGATGGACGGCATTGCCGAGGCCGGTCCAGGAAGAGGTGGCGAGACGGCCAATACCATTTATCATAATTTAATGTTGACAATGTTTCAGGTCTAAGAAACCTCAACAGCTGACAGCTTACAAGTTTTCTACAATCAGTTATGGAAGTTTTACAAAGGTATCGCGTTTTTATATGTGCTTTATTTTAACTTAAGTTTGTCTTATACACTGCATATTTTTTCATAGAAAAAAAACAAACAGCCTCATTGGCTACTAAAAAATAGCTACGAGAGTGAAATTATTAATTATTATTATTATTACATATTTTTTGTTTTTTTCAGATAATAAGCACTTCTTGGTCATATTTCACTATTCTACGAACCGTATATACGCCACCAGAAGTTTCGAATTCCGAATAAATAAAAATAAAAATTTTAAACGTTGGTGTAGAGTTGTAGACCCTTCGGCCCTTTGTAAACTTTGTATGTACACACACGTTTTCCTGCCGAACAACAGTTTATTCGCCGTGTATAGGCAGGTCGTCGGTATTGTATGGATCACTATGGAAGCTTGTTGAAGGACACGTTTTTTCTACGGCGTGGTTTTTACGCCGCACCGTAAAGAAACCGTGCCGTGTACAAAGGGCCTTAATGCTTGAGCAATGCACCTATGCAGTAGGAGAGTAAGTTTATGTCAATTGTGCAAAGGGTAAACATACCTACATATACTAGTAGGTACTAGGAGTGAGTAGGTACATACATCTCAATACTGCAACGCAAAACACAACTCTATGATGCACGTAAACGGAAAACGGAATGCCGAAGTGCAATGAAACTGAACGCGGTCATCAAAAACGGAACGTGGTTTAGATATGCTGATTGCGTTCAGTTTCATTAGTGAAATCCACCCTAAGTGATCATACGCACGAGCGACACGCGTCAGCGGCAGAGGAAATGCAGCCGTCGACACCCGCCGATGTCTGCCGTCGACGCGTCGGCGGGCTGCCGTCGACAACGTGCCACTCATGTATTTGAGTACAGTGCTCAAATACACGAGGGGCATGTTGTCGACGGCAGCCGCCCGATACTCATCTATAGCTGCAGTTGCCTCTGCCGTTGACGCGTGTCCATCGTGTGTATGAGCACTTAGTCGGTATAAGAATAGTAAGGTATTTCAAGCTGTACCCGGCGCCCGCCACCGGTTTAATAAATGTTTTTTTTTAATCTAGATTACGCTTGTTATTTACGCACATACACACTTTGTAGTAGATAGCAATATACATATTACAAGCTAAATCTTGTTGGGAACTTATGATTACGAATTCCGATAATTATTGATAAGATCTTCAACAAACAAATATGATTTGTATTACATAGTAAACAGTTATGATAACCTAGGATTTTCATGATTTGTTCTAAGGAAACCTATTTGAAAATGTTAAAGATTAGGTAGCTATTACAAAGATTTTCCTATGTCTAAATAAATATGAATCATAGATAGTTGGTTTTATTTTCTGATTGACCCATTTAATTAACTACAAAAATTAATCGAATTGTTATTGAAAATCTTTAAAAAACTTTCTTTCTGTTAAAATACCTACGCATCATCGATCGCATCGGTGCATCGATGTCCCTGCCCCCCTGTATAATCTCAGTTAGATACTGAGACGATAAAGGGATAGTCTCTTTTCTCCTTACTTAATCCAAAGTCGTCATTCACGATAATGAGCACTCTAAGGTGCTGAATGACGACTTAGATTGTGATTGATAGCCTGTTACGCAACAAAATTCTTGAAGGCTTAATCCATTGCTTCATATGCTCGAAAAATTTGTCTGCTCAACAACGTAAATAATGCAATGAATGTTGTTAAATGTCAAACTGAAAACCATTGTTAAAATGATTAGTGTTTAACGTTTTAAATGCCTTTCAAGTCTCTTGAACTTTACAACATTTTACATGTTTATCAAAAAAATACCCTCCTTTTGGGCTTCACCGCAATCGCGTAAAAAGGTGATATCATAAAGATCGTAGCACTATGCTGAGCGATGGCCGCTTTGCGTAATGATGACGCATATTTTCCGCAAACTTGTTCTTTTCTGTGTTTTGTGTTCTTTTTCTGCGTCATGTATACCGCAAATAAACGCATATTCTTTCTTTCTTCGTCTTTGGTAACAATAATGAGTTAGTAAATACCAATTACAGCATTTTCCATACAAAAAAGCTTTTATTTTTTTCAATCCAATATTATTAATGCATTTCACCCGCGGCGATTCTGGAACAACGCTATTAGTGGTTAAATACTTAACGGTTTCTATGTACAACGGGGCTATGTGGTATTTTTATTTTGTACATTATTTACTCATTTTTCCGTTGTAAAACGAGTAAATAAGACAGATTGTTGGTTTATTTTGGAACATTTAGACTTCATAATGAAAGGAAACTGTTAGCTGAAATAAACACGTCCAAAGTGTGGAACTCTCTTCCAGCCAGTCTGTGTGTTCCCTTCCACGTTATAACCCATCAGCCTTCAAAGCAAGAGTGAATAGGCATCTTCTGGGCTTGCTCGTTCCATCATAGATCTTATCCATTGCTTTCCATCAGGCCAAATAGAGTTCAAGAGCTAGCCTATATTGCAATAAAAAATCTAAAAAAAAATTTAAAAAGTCAACTGACGCTATACAATAAATACACGAAACAAATAAGACCCCAACCATCCTCACCATACCACCACCCTCATAACAACCAGTACGTAGGTATTATTAACTCTAACGATTTTTTGTTTATCACACCCATTGACTAAAATTAATCCTAATTACCTACTTAATTTTGAAGATTATTTTATCAGATTTGAGTTATCTTGTCCAAAATGCATTGTGTGACCTTTGACCGTGTTCAAGAAAAGTACAAAATACCTGAAATTATTTAAGCCCTCTTAAGCCTAGGAAATCAAAGTACTTATTGATAGTAAGTACTTATACATCAGTTTTATACTAAGCTAAGTATTTAGATAACTAGTGATTACACGAATTAGTGCCAACTTACTTTTATCAGAAACTGGCTTCTGCCCGCGACTTCGTCCGCATCAAATTTCTTGTTTTCATCCCGTCGCATCGCATCACCTGCCCGCGCTATCACCTCGTTTTCGCTTAGCGTTATTTCTGACTTTTTTTCTTTTTGCTCAGCTCCTAAGGGTCATAGCGATGATGACGATGTTAAATAGCCTATAGCGTTGCACAAAAATTGAGCTATAAATTGCAAAAATATTTTTCCTAATCCGACTGGTAGTTCCAGAGGTTAACGCGATCAAACAAACAAACAAAAAAACTCTTCATCTTTAATATTAGTACTTATATTTTTTATTATTTTCGTGTGTCATAATAGATGGACAAATTTTAACACAGCGCTCAGTAGGTACGTCTAACCAAAGATATCCAAGCAAAAAAACTCACTGATTAAAGTGATTTTATTTTGACCTAAAATAATAAATTGCCGGCACATTATTGTATTTTCGTTAGCTGATTATTTTTCTTGTAAAGTATGTAATGCGTTTATCTTATATATATTTTACAATCGTCCTTATTTTGGTGGTCTGAATGATTTCTAAAAGTTTGTCCATCTATTTTAATGGGATATTTTAGTGTTAGCTTATAAATTGTTATTGTTGTAGATATATGTAGATTATAGATAGGTATAAATAAAATATCCTGTTATGGATGAGTAGAAAATAGTATTGATAAAGATGATTGTGGCTCCTAACAATAGAGGTGCATGCTTCTTAGATAATGTATAATGAGTCGTGACAGTTAACAAAGGTTTTTGTGTTAATAGGATGGCGCAGCAGGAATTTTCTGTTTTATAATGAGTAGCTACCTACATAATTTTATAATCATAATCGTTTATTTGCTAAGAGAGTAAGTACTTACCTACATAAAATAAAGGTGTATTCAAAAGTACCTACCTAAGATTAGGCGTGCAAACATTGATAATTAATTTTGCCAGTCATTGTCAAACACGTCAATCAAATAAAAAATGTCAAAAAAATAATTAAAAATGATAGAATTTAAACTAAGTTAATGTCTAATATTAAATCTAAAGGTTAGTGTCATTTAAAAATCATTAGTTGAATAAACTGGTTTATATATTATTATTTATTACATAGCCCCAAGAATAACTTTAAGTGGTAGTGGGCATTGGGCAGGGCTCATTGCTCGCAGAACAGATGGCGGATCGGGCCGAAAGGTTCTGTAGTGGCAACCGCGTACCGGAAGATACAGCATTGGAAGGGCGGGCATAAGGAGAACCGACGACCTTGTGAAGCAGGAATCCGCTGGATGCAAGAAACAGAACCGGTTGAAGTGGCGATGGCGGTGCTTGGTAGAGGCCTATGTTAGTGGACGTCTTTCAGCTGAAATGATGATGATGATGATTTATTTCTACTTTCTGTTGGTTAAATACATAATGATTTTTCCAAAACCTAGTTGTCATTGGAACATTTACACGATTGTCATTTTTAGACAAGTTTATTTAGGGCCAATGGATTTTCAAGAACATGCAGTAAAGGCTAGCGCAAATTAGGGTGGGCTGCAACGCAACGCAAAAATCCTTATTCATCACTTTCGTACTTATATTTTAAAGAGAAAAGATTTGATTTTAGTATGTTATGCTTTCACTCTAAAATAGCAGAACTGATTTGGATGAAATTCGGCACATGGGTAAACCATTACCTTTTTTTTTTTTTTATGGATGGGAAATCATCAAATGACCCCTCCCGCTCTGGGTGGAGCGAAGGGAGTGTCAGACTCTTACTGACTTAAACCCATCCGTGTTCCTTCCTTAGCCCTTTATGTTCCGGGGTAGCGGTAACCCTTTCGGACAATCCCGCACCCCCGGCAGGCTTCGGCCCTGGCAGGCCCCTTCCTTTATGCTGACATCTCTTTGAGGCGCGCGTGGAACACGTACGCGCCGTCCGGCACGGGCCTGGTCCTGATCGGACGGTGAGCTACCCATTACTCTCCGTCCGCAGGAGCGCCTACGGTGGCCGGGAGTCGTCACGCGGCTCCCGACGCCCGGAGCGTCTACCGCGGCGGCTGGGGTGTGAGGCTCTCTCCCTCAGCCGTTCCGCCACCTCCTTCGCTAGCATGACTGCTTCGCAGAAGGAGGTGACCGCCTCCCACTCCCTCTCGCCCCGGACCATGGCTTGAACCAGGGCCGGACGCGAGAGGTCGCCGCCGCTGTCGATCGCCTCTACGAGGGCACGGCGGTGCTCCGCCCATGCGGAGCAGACCTCCACCGTATGCTCCACCGTGTCCTCTGGGCGATCCTCGCAGTGGTGACACCCGGGCGTCTCCTCCCGCCTGATGATGTGCAGGAACCTCCCAAAACATCCGTGTCCGGTGAGGACCTGCGTCAGGCGATAGGTGAGGACGCCGTGACGCCTCTCTAGCCACTCCTCAAAGAGGGGTCTTATCGCCACCATCGTGGCGTGCCCTGCGCTGGGTTGCGAAAGTCGCTCCTTCCATGCCACCATGAGATCGCGCCGGAGGTCTGTCCGCTCCGCCGCGATTTGCCGCGGAAGCGGAGTTTCCCCCCGGCTCAGTGCCTCCGCGCGCCACTCATACAGGCGCGCTAGGACTATCGCCTCCAGATCCCATGGCGGCAGTCCGGCAAGGAGGCTTGCCGCCTCGCCCGAGATCGTGCGGTACCCCCGGATCAGCCTTACGGCTACCACCTTTTGGGGCGCGTTCAGATAGTGGGCGGCTCGCCGCCGCAGAGAACGCGCCCACACCGGGGCCCCGTATAGGGCCATGGACCGCACGACCCCCGCGTAAAGCCTCCGGCAGGAGGTGTTTGGCCCCCCCAGGTTGGGCAGGAGCCGCTTGAAGGCGGCCCCGGTCCTTTCCAGTTTGGGGGCCAAACGTCGGAAGTGTTCGGCACATGGGTAAACCATTACCTGGATTCGGATTAGGTTATTCGGATAGCGTAAAGATTTAAAGATGAAGATATTAAAGATAATATATTCATCTCCAGAATGGCCCCACAACAATTAAATAGCCCCATAAAAAATTTACGTCTGTCAGTTCTAGTGTGGAAAACCTGACAGGTAAAACCCCGGGGAGTGCCACTGGGGTAACGCTCGATCGCTAATACCGCAAAGACCATCGGTGGTACAGCCGATTCACGCTGCTGACGTGGGTGACAGCCGCTTGAATCAGCCGTATATTAGTATGTTTTTTAACCGACTTCAAAAAAGGAGGTTCGGTATTCGACCCGTGTGTATGTACGTATGTTTGTATGTCCGCGATTTTCTCAAAAACTAATTATTGTAAAAAGAAAGTTTTTAGAGGTATCTTCATAATTTTTTTCTATCGTATAAAATTAGTTGTATTATGGTTTTAACACACTCTCTACCTAGCATATATCCTAAAGAATATCATATATTTTTCTGAGTTTGTTTACTGTAGTCGATCATGTACTTTTAGTACTTCTAAAACTTGCGTTTTTTTGCGTTTAGGTTCAATAAATTAATAAATAGATACCACGATAAAACCTAATACATATTATCAAATTATAGTCTAACACATTTCGCCGATGTAATGAATACACTATTATGTAATTGAATTAGGTGCTTCAACTAAAATTAAATATTTCAATGCAATTATCAGCTGATTAGCTATATTTGGCATTATGATTAAACAGGTGCTAGTGCACAATATTGAGTTAATATGTTACATGTAATATTATGAGTCAACATTCGACACCCTAATGTAGGTCATCTGTCTAGCCTTTTCCCAACTATGTTGGGGTCGGATTCCAGTCTAAACGGATACAGCTGAATACTAGTATTTTATATGAAGCGACTGCCTATCTGACCTCCACAACCCAATCACTGGGTAATACGATACTCCTTAGTAAGACTGGTAGTCAGACTTTCGGGCTTTTGACGACCCGTAACGACTGCCAAAGATCCACGAAGGATAGCCGGGACCAATGGCTTAACGTGCTTTCCGAGGCACGGAGGGGTCTTGGTATATAAAGATGGTCACCCATCTACCGACAAATCGCGGCAACCATAGCTTAACTTGATCGATCGACCAGTAGGTACAGCTGTTATAACTTAGCCACAAGCCCCTAATGTATGACACCCTCAGATACAGTCAACAAAAGAGATAATTTAGTAAGAAACCGATGGATGTTGTCGATTGTAATTTAATTTGATAAATGAGCTGTTTATTTTTTATTAATAAAATTAAATTTTATTCGAGATCATCCTTCGGTTTATTACTAAACTTCAACTATATCCGACGATCCTGCATACTTATCTCTTTTGTTGACTGATCATACTATAATTTATAAGTATTACCGAGTGACCCATCCCTCCCTCACGCGGTTTTTACAGCTTGACAAATTATCGAGATTTCTTTGTTATAATTATTTAGTTTTTTATGTATGTATTTTAGGTATTTTTTCTAAACGATGGTTGCGCAAAGCGACTCCAATTTATAATATAGATACAAATGTATTGATAAAAAATTAACAAGCACAGTGGCTGACAGTTTCTTGGTAATTGTTATCCATACCAAACTACCTTTTTGAATGGGAACACCTAGAATCAATTATATTTTCATGTAAATTTTTTACGTTCAAAATTGCTTTTAAATAGCCTACCTACGATAGCCAAAATGGTCTTTTTTAAATAAATCATTTGACTTTGGCAATGAAAAACTCCCAAAAACTTTCGAATTGCAAATTTTGACGACGGAAACACTCTGTAAGCTTCAGACGTATTTCAGCAAGACGGATGCTAGTTGCCGAGAAACGGTAGAAGCAGCGTTAAAAGTTCAATAGCCAGGTGGATGGACGATCTACAGAAGATCATAGGGAAGACCTGGCAGACCAGGGAAGCATGTCACAAAATAGGAGAAGACCTTAGCTGAGCCGTGTGTGGAACACAGCTGCCAATGGCGATGATGATGATGACTTCTAAAGCACGTATAACAATCACTTACGGAAAAAAAACTTTTTAAGAAAAAAACCGACTTCCAAAAAAACACTACAAAGTGAAAAATAACTTTAATTTCGGAAGTCGGTGTCTTTGGATCTGTATTTTAGTTTTTTGAGACCGACTTCCGAAATTAAAGTTATTTTTCACTTTGTAGTGTTTTTTTGGAAGTCGGTTTTTTTTTCTTAAAAAGTTTTTATTTCACGCTTTTTAGTGGGTCTGCTTATAATTTATCTAAGTTACAATAGCCTAGTGATCATCGCCTTTTACAAACAAAATATTGCTTTTCCCGATGCAGTGAAGTTAATTGTTGAGGAGTTCTCCAGGTCCACCATCAGCTACCCCGGAACATAAAGGGCTAAGGAAGGAACACGGATGGGTTTTGATTTCCCATCCATAAAAAAAAAAAAAAAAAAAAGGTCCACCATCAGCTCCATATCACCATTCACATTGTGATGAGCATAAATTGCTTAGCAACCATATTAAAGTAATCGAATCGCAACCCGTGAAATACTTAGATATTATTGAGTGGTTCCAGTGGCCATCTGTGGTCTTCATCATCAGTTCCACTTCACGAAATAGTGCTTTCCGAGAGCAAATGCACGAGTTACTATAAAAAATACCCAAATCGCTATAAGTGTGCCTATAATATTTGAAGAGTTCCTTCGATTTCTCCAGGATCTCATCATCAAATCCTGACCTGATGTTTTTAGACTAGATGCTGATAATCCTGGCTGCAGCATCAGGTCAGACTTATGTCAACATTGCATTGAACTTAAAATTTAGTCCTGTTTAAAATGAGCCCAAACACAACTACGGTGCTGTAATTTCAAGGTTGGTACTTTTTCTGATGCTCCTGGCTTCAGCATCAGGTCTTTATGTATTTCGGTGTTCCTCATTAACAGTACGTTTATCCACACATCGAGCCCTTTTCAATGAGCCTAAACACGATATATCTGCCGTTAATTGTCGAGGAGTTAGGTACTCTGCAGACTATCCTGACTGCAGCATCAGGTCATGACTTGATGATCATGAGACCAAATGTGGCAAATGCCCTATCAAACATCAAAACAATTTACTAAAACAGTCCTTGCCTGTTCGAGTAACTTTTTACTGTTAAGGAGTTGTACCTTCCATCATCAGCCCAGCTACCTGAGATGGTGACAACCATACGCAAATACACAAGATACTTCATAAAATATGCGAAAAACAATAAGTGAGCCTATAAAATTTGAGGGATGCCCTCGATTTCTCTAAGATCCCACCATCAGATATTGAAATGGTGACAATGGGACCACACGGGAAGCACCAGCTTTCAAATAAAAAAATAATCATGAAAATCGGTTCACCCAGTCGCAAGTTATGAGGTAACAAACATAAAAAAAAAAAATACAGTCGAATTGATAACCTCCTCCTTTTTTTGAAGTCGGTTAAATACACGGCACAGGGCCACAAGTTATGTGTAGGTTAAGCTTATTAAAAACAAATGAGAAATTTAGATAAGTAGTAGTAACTCACGTCGGATATCTATGTAGTAACTTGTAGCCTGTTCTCTAGTCTGATTAAATACTTCGTAGTGTAAAGACGTTCTGTTTTATTTACATTATACCCCATCAGTAATTTTTAAAAGTAAAGAAAACAGACTTGTTTATTTATGAAGTAATCAGCACTCTAATTGCGTAAAACAATATCAATCTCAATCTGAATCATTTTAAAGGATATTGCTAATCCATTGGTTCATATGTTCGAAAAATGTGTCTACTCGACAACATAAATAACGCAATGAATGTTGTTGAACTGTCAAAATGAAACCCATTTCTACTGATAGTGTTACGCAATTACCCCTCAATTTCACTGAATTCAGTTCGGAATTATTTACTCAACCACTTTGGTGAAATTGCCTAAACATACATGGAAAGCTATTTGATACCTAGACAGGTATGTATAAATTCTAGCGTATGTTTAGAACTATGTAAGCCTAATACATCCACTACCTGTGTTCCAATAGAAGTTCGTTTGTACTCCACTATATCGGTCAGTTACGCTGATGTTTGCCCTCCCGTGTGCAAACATTTGTTATTCTAAACAATATTTGGAGTACCGAATTGATTAAACCAAAACAGAACATACAGACAGGCTTTCTATTACCACTTTATACAACGCTACCGAAAACGGTCACAAAAAGAAAACGGTATTTTAAATAAAACCGTTCAATGTTTCTTGGTGAGCGCAGAAACTTTAGGTGATTTAAATAAAATATTGGCACAAGTTCAACTCATGCGCCATTCGTTGCTCGGAAATTTGATTTTGAAAAGAAATTTGTCTCGTGCAGAGTTCCGTGACATATTGAAATCAATAAAATAAGAGGGTTTTATATTGAGGATTGTAAGCGGAGAAAATATGCTCTTGCGAGTTGCAGGCTCCTGGCGTTCTGAGTGAATAGCAACCGATTAAGTCATTCCCGTAATATCCTACTTTCTACTTCCTATCCTACTTCCTACTATCCTATCCTACTCCTACTTAATCACACTCACACTTATAATGTTATAAAGGCGAAAGTTTGTGAGGATGGATGGATGTTTGTTACTCTTTCACGCAAAAACTACTGAACGGATTTTAATAAAACTTTACAGTAATATAGTTTACACATTAGAATAACACATAGGATACTTTTGTCCCGATATTCTTACGGGATCGACACTTATGCAGGTAAAACCGCGGGGCGCAGCTAGTACCTGCATAATTTTCGGTCGATTGGGCCGAAAGGTTCTGGAGTGGCGACCGCGTACCGGAAGACGTATAGTTGGAAGGCCTCCCACAAGGTGGACTGACGACCTTGTGAAGGCCGCAGGAACCCGTTGGATGCGAGAAACACAAAACCGGCTGAAGAGGAGGTGTTTGGGGGAGGCCTATGTCTAACAGTGGACGTCTTTCTGCTGAAAATATGACCTGCATAAAATAAAGCGTAATCAGCCTATAATGTTCCCACTGCTGGGACCCAGGCCTCCTCTGTGAGAGGGAGTAGGCTATAACCCACCCCGCGGGCCCGGTGTGGGTTGGTAGATGTCACATTTCTTCGAAATTTTTGGTGCCCATGCCCGTTTCCTCACGATGTTTTCCTTCACCGTTTTGAGAGCAGTGGTGATGAAATAATTTACATAAAGTAAAGCGTCTGTATGAGTTCAGACCTACGACTTACAACTCGTAAATTACGGCCGTTTCCACTGGGCCACCACTGCTCTCATCTTATATACATGCTCATCACCCTAATATGTACGCTGTGTGTGACATAAATTGACTTTATCTACTCTCATATGGTAAACTTTTAATTATGAAATCAAAAATAGTACCTTAATGACTTTACAACTCTAATAAAATTAATTAGTAATTTTTATCACACTTTCTCTAACAAAATAATAAAACTGTGGGGTAATTGCGTAACACACTAACTGACAGTAGCAAACGCAATGAATGTTGTTGAACTGTCAAAATGAAAGTAATTTCAACTGTTAAGTATTTACGCAATTATTAGCAGCAGGGCTACCTACGTAGAGTGCTGCAATTATATTTTGGCGCCTGAATGACATTGACGTTGGTAGTAAACATTTGAAAATATGTCACAAAAATATTATTGACAAAGATTTTTTTTATTTTTTTTATTTATAGCTAATTAAAACGGTACAACACCAATTACATTAATTAACATAGACACAATTATTACGTTGACAATAATTATGTTAAATATAGTTTAATTTAAAACTAACATGGCACTGTGACTCCCTTGCATACTTTCTCTCACAGAAAACCGACATATACGCATAATTTTACTCCATTCAACCGCAAACATATCACATTCAGGGTTAGCACTCAAAAGGGCATTTAGCACCTTTAGAGTACGACAGACTGGGGATTCGGCTCTCGCTACAGTTTTAGATGGCAGTTGTGCAAACAGATTATGCCCGGCGGCTCTGACGGTGTCCGATGTAGTGAAGGTGGCAGCGTTAGTTCCGATTCTGGCCACGCGCGAAAATAACCTTGTAGCTTTGTAGGTCCACATATTTCCTAACGTATGTATTATAATTTGGCATATAGTCGTAAAACCAAGCATTGACAACAATTATATGGAGATCAACAAAAGGTCTTTCAGAGAAGTCACGTGTTATCACAATTAGAGTGAGAATTTTCCTTATTACAGTCGGTCGTGCCGTCACACTCATTACCGTATTGTTTTAGTAGTGAAGAAGCAATTGTTCTTTCCAGTAGCTTATAGGTATATCAGGAAGGATGATGAGGTTTAGTTGCATTAGACATTACCACTACTGTCTTAGGTGGAGCGAGAAAAACGTGTAAGATAATTTCTTTAGTAGAAGCCTTTGACCCAGTTTTTTTCTTTTTATATTGATCTTTATTCGAGCTAAAGTTCTTAATACAAAACGTAAAAAATATTACGACAAATTTGGATCGGCGCTTCTCATTCCACGATCATGGAGCGCCGGTCGTGGAGACGGAGATTCTTTTGCACGATCCGTTTTAGGAAACCTGCGATCTTGCTGCGCGCTCCAGTGCCGGTCCTCGTATTAGCTAGTTTAAGTTCAGTTGAACATCCATATTGCTGAATCGTCCTATCCACACCGAGCGCGGCAAACGAATGTGGCGCCTTGGAGCATTGTCTAAAAATCGACATCGCTCGGATCGACCGCTCCATGGAGCTCGTGCTCCACCGCGTGTGCTCAGATCGCGCGCGACACATCCACTCCGACCGCGCAGTTGGATCGCGCTCCTGCCGGGCCCAATCGGAGCGCATGGATCATCCGGTGTAGACCCAGCTATTACCCATTATCAATAATTAATAATCCGGCAAACATCTTTCTGAATATAATGTCGGCACTAGTTGCACAAGCGTACCGGCAAGCGTAGTGTGGGACGCCCCCCAGCCAGATGGACGTACGACCTAAAGATAGACTGGATGCGGAAGGCGGAGGACAGGGTGCTGTGGCACAGTCTGGAAGAGGCCTATGTCCAGCAGTGGACTGCGATAGGCTGAGTTGACTAGTTGCACAAGATGTCAAATTCGTTTCATTTCCTGTCAGCTCCATATTTCACTGCGGTTATTATGATCCGAGTCTCACTAATACCTTTTGCTAATGTTGTTGAAATATGAAAAATTTTTACCTGTGTACCAAACTTTGGTCCACTGTGCTTTCTTGTTGCTGTTGTTGGATAGTGGAAGACGAGTTAAAACGCGTGTCTTCATGCCATAACAACAAAAAATGACAAGATATTCACGTACCTCCTATATTCAAGTACCTATATTAAATTACCTCCTTTCCTGCAAAGTTAAAGCTGATAACCTAACATTATTTTATATTATTTCAGTAACCGACCAGATAGTAGGAAATTTTGTAAATCTTCTTCAAAAATAAAGTAACATTGAAAGGGGTGTTTCATCATAGATGAAATTCTAAAACAAATACTAGCAGTAGTGGTACCTAAAACATTGGAATAGCTTCAACCTCCTTTCAAGATGCAGAAGTCGCTCTCGTGTTTGCTCCTCGTTACGGGTAAGTTTTTCTTAGTTAGTTAATGGAACAAGTTACATTTAATTTAAAAAACAGATGTGTCGTAGTGCGCCATTTATAAGTCAGTTAAATGCAGCTTTCTTCATAACAGATAGATAAGCATCATCATCTGCCTGCCTTTTTCCAACTATCTTGGGGTCGGCTTCCAAACTAACCGGATGCAGCTGAAAACCAATACCGGTCTTCATAATTGATACAAGGCCGAATTTAATTTTCTAACGAAAGTTCACAGACTTTATACCCATCAAGTTTGCGGAGTGTTCTGTAGTGCGTCAGAGATGTTTACGCAGAGCCGTACTGATGGCTTCCACGCAGTTGTGCGGAAGAAAATAGCGTCTGTGGCAGCTAGAACCCGGGCCAGTGGCAACAGCATTCTAAAAACAGTGACTGAGAATGTGTTTTCCCCTTTTATGAGGCATTTTGTGGAGAAGATGACCGGTTGAGAAACTGATTTCGTCTTCTTTACAAGGTGACTCATACCCTAATTGTTATTTATGTATATACTAACACTAGGTATAAGGTACTTTACTAACACTACGGATCTCTGTTATCTGATTTTTGAAATAAATAATAATAATAAATAATAATTATCGATACCTAAAAACAAAAAAATATTGATTTTCTAACCTTAAACGTCAAGTTACTATAAAACCTGCTGTCGTTGACCCCAAAACAATAAAACAATACTTATTAAATCGATAAACGTCTGTGAAGTTTCGCTAGCTAATTTAATTTGACCATTCACAAAATTGTTTTTAATACCAAAATTTTTGTCACGTTTGTGTCTCGAATTTTTAGAATTTTTTTCTCATAGATTTATATAAGGCAAAAACTTTAAATTGCTGCAATTTTTGACACCTACATAAGAGTACCAATGAAATCATTTTTTTTTATTGCAAACCGGTAAGTAATTAAATGATTACCTTCATTACGTAACTGATTAGCATCGATGGTATAATTAGGCATATCCAGTAATTACGTTATTTCATCGTTTTAAACGCGAAAAATAATAGAGGGCATAGATGGCTATACTGTTTACATATTTTTCTAGATTGTATATTTTTTTTATCATTTTTTTTTTTATTTTTTTTATTATTTTTTATATATTATATTTTTTTTCTGTTCTTTTCAGTATACACCGCAACAGCGGTGCCGTTAACAGCGGAATTATCCGAAAATCGTGTATACCCACGATTCATAAATTTCACTGATGGCAAAGATATCATGCACACCATGGACCTCGAGGCTAAGCCTGACATAGAGTTCCTCAGTGAGATCAAAAGTAACCCAGCCACCAACCAATATTTGCTGTTCACCAGGTAAAATATTTTTCCAGAATACTCGAATACTTTCTCATCATCTGCCTAGCCTTTTCCCAATTATGTTGGGGTCGGCTTTCAGTTTAACCGGATGCAGCTGAATACCAGTATTTTAGATGGAGCGACTGCCTATCTGACCTCCATAACCCAGTTACTGGATAATACGATACCCCTTGGTAAAACTGGTTGTCAGACTTTCGGGCTTCTGACTAACCGTAACGACTGTCAAAGATCCTAGTATGACAGTCGGAACCAGCGGCTTAACGTGCTTTCCGAGGCACGGAGGGGGTATGTAAATATGGTCACCCATCCACAGACCTTAACTTGATCGATCGACCTATGTGGCTATTATTATTTAGCCACGGACCCCTCTAATGCTTTCTATCCTTATAAAATTGTGGCCCACTCCTTATCAAAGAAAAGAGGCCTGTGTGCAGTGGGAACACTAGAAGGCTGTTTATGCTTATGCTTGATGGATGACATATTAAATTACAATCACACTCAAAAAAAGTATGGTCCAAGGATATTTTATTTGATTTATCAACGGAATCATAAAAAATCTCCCGAAAATTAACACCCTTCAAACGTACCCTACAGACGCAACCAAATATTTTCGCAAACGTTGATGATCAACGATAATAACTCCATCACCAATTCGAACTTCAACGCCAATGTCCCCACCGTGGTCATCGCTCACGGCTGGCTCAGCAACCAGTACTCCGCCATCAACCCCACGATTAGGGATGGTAAGTACACACCTGTTTTGTTAAATAGCCGTTCAATTTTCTGGCATACAATTGCCACTCCAAAGAAAAGAAAGTTTACTCTCTACTCAATGATACTTGGGAATACTGTTGCTTAGTGAATAAATTTTTGTTCAGAGATTAACAAACATACTAATATTTCTCTTTGTCTTTCCTCTCTCCAAACATCTTTCATATTTAAAATTTAAAAAAGAGTACAATAGAGAGATAGATTATATTGAAACACTAAATAATTTTGAAAGGTTCACATGTACACAAGGCATTTCATAGTGTTTCATAACTCTCCCAGTTAAGAGGGAATGCGGGTACGCTCTCGCTTGTTTTCTTTCTGGTTAATGACCATAAAGCAATGATTGTTTACAAAATAATAAATATTAACTACTCGTATGTCCCTATGTTTTCCTTTTTGATAATACATTATTTTTATAAGCACTAGAACCCTCAAAAATGCCGATTTAAACCGCCTGTCAACAGAGGCCTCGTGTACAAAATTGACAACTATTAATGAGAAAGTAAAAACAGGGTCACAGTATATATCCTTCTTATTCAGTTTCTGAGATATCTTGTAAATTGGTCCAATATTGGAGGAGGAAATAGGGAAGAGCCAATCCTCGAATTAGTCACGTAAAATCGGAACTGCCGCTACCCATAACTTTATGACATAAACATGTAAGCTGCTGTGAACGTTCTTAGCCAAATCAGATATAAAAAAACTATTGAGGAAAGTCTCTATATCCCTACTTATTTAATGAAGATGAATGTTGACGTCGTCATTTGCTAGAAATGTTTTGGGGTAGCTAACAATATTTTTTTTTAATTTCAGCTTACTTACTCAAGAGTGACGTGAACGTCATTGTCCTGGACTGGAGTAGGCTCGCGATTTCTGACTACGTTACCGCAGCTAAAGGTGTACCCGCTGCCGGCCGTGATCTTGGAAAGTTCCTGGCTTTCGTTAACAGAGTGACCGGCCAGGGCTATGATATGATGCACCTTGTCGGCTTCAGCTTGGGCGCCCACCTTGTCGGTAATGCTGGCAGAGAACTTGGAGGAAGAGTCGCTCGTATTACAGGTACTTAACATTTTTATTTATTTATTTAATGCTATTTTGCTGTTGTCTGCGCAAATTAGTGATCTATTTTATCGTCTAATTCAACTGACCTTTATCGTTATTCATTTTGATATCGACCTTGAAAATATTTCAACTATGTATTTTTAAGCATTGGACGCCGCTGGACCCCTATGGATTAACAACACAAACCGCGTCAGACCCAGTGACGGCGTTTACGTTGAGGCTATCCACACCGATGGCGGTAACACTTTTGACAGTCTTGGTATCAGCTCCAACGTCGCTGACGCTGACTTCTACCCCAACGGTGGTATGTCCCAGCCAGGATGCTTCATCAACCTCTGCAGCCACAACCGTGCCTGGCAACTGTTCGCCGCTACAGTGACATACAACCACTTGGTTGGCCGTCAGTGCGCCAACAAAACGGAGCTCATCTTGAACAATTGCCGTGGTGCTCAACTCAGTATGGGCAACGATGACTTAAGGAAGAAGGGGTGAGTTTTATTAACAAATACCGATTTTTTATTTCACTTAATCATTATTTCATTAATTACGTAAATATGTGAATGAATGAATGAATTGCACCGATCCCAGCATGGTTAAACCAGACTCGATTAATCGAATGAACCCCAAGATTCGCACTAGCTCCTGTAGCCTCATGTTCATGGTGCTACAGCGACCATTGCATATCAAGGAATAGACCGGGGGGCGCGGTAATGGTAGGGAAGACGTGCCCGAAGGATAGGTAAGGATTTAAGAGCCTACCGGATATGCATCCTAGAGCAAGCATTGGACTAGTGGAGAGATGGGTAATTATATGTATGGATGGGCATCTTTTAACGACCTTGCCGCCAGGTTGGTTAAGGTCGAGCTTCATAGTTGAGTCTTTTGGCATGGTTCTACTGCTTTCTCGGTTCTTTTGTATGTTGCTGCTCTGCTGTGTTGTGCTAGATGTTGCTGTTTTCAATGTCATCGTCAGCTACTATCCGTTTCCGGTTTTTTGTAAATTTCACCAGCAGCGACCTTGATCTTATTTCTGTCTTCCGCTGTATCCATCCAAAACTTGATTTCCTTGTCAAAGTACTTCATGTCCTGTTTTAAATTGTCGTTCCATGTGTAAATAGGTCGGCCGACCTTCTTGGATTTGGCCTTGTACTGCATTGCTGCATGCAGCAGGTGTGGTTTGCGGCGCCTGTAGACATGTGCGAGGTAGCACATCCTGTGATTCTTGATGCGTTTGGTTACTGTTTTTCCGTCTAAGATTTCATGCATTTTCTTTTGTTTTGGTTTGTTCCTAGAGTGGTTAATCAAGTCTCTCATGATAACTCGCTCATATCTTCTACATAATTATTCATAATCACACTATCACACTTCTTTATATTATAAAGGCGAAAGTTTGCGAGTGTGTTGGAATGTTTGTTACTTCTGCACGCACAAATGGTTGGACCAATTTTGATAAAATTTGGTATGAAGGTAGCTGACGCCTTGGATTGAAACATAGGACACTTTTTATCCCGATATTCCCACGGAATCGAGACTTATGCGGATGAAACCGTAGGGCGCTGTTATGCAAAAATATTAGAAACCAGCTCCTGCCCCGTGAAATGTCGGCACACGACCCACCACGTTGCATTCCACCGCTCGTCCGCGCTATTACCACGTTATCGCTTAGCGTTCTTTCTGTCTTTTTTTCTTTTTGTTCGGCTTCTCAGAGTCTTAGCGTGATGGTAAATAGCATATAGCCTTCCTCGAGAATTGGGCTATCATAAGCAAAAAGATTTTTTCAAATCCGCTTGTCAGTTCCAGAGAATAACGCATTCAAACAGACAAACTCTTCAGGTTTATTATTAGTATAAATAGATAATGGAGGTCATTAAATTTATATTATATTATTACTCCTCCATTTTTAAAACAAACGTAGTTGTTGTTTTAAAATTATTAATGTCTCTTTGATTAATGGCAAATCAATTTCGAATGACAATCTATGCAAACATATGCCAACGGTAACGGTTTGTATTTTTGCTCACACAATTTTTTTTCGTTCTATTTCAGATCTGGAATGTACCGTTTGGACACCGGCAGCTGGTATCCTTACTAATTTGACGAACCTACCTGACTATAATAAAAAATTCAGCACAACATTGACTTGCTTCTTTTATTTACTTATACTCTGCTTCTTATACCTTGACAATTTATTAGATTTAACTGTCATAGGAAATTTTTTAAAAAAAGCAAAAGCACAGATCTTTTCTACATAGCTTGGTAGATAAAATTACAATTCTGATAAAGCTAAAGAGATATGATAGATCTTAATACAGTTTTGCAATTAAAATAGCAATCATTGATAAGCCAAATTATTTGTCACCCAATATGGCAAGTAAATTGGACGAAATGTTAATACATGTTTATTCTATATGTAATGGGAGTGTAATAATTGAAACAATCACAAAAGCGATAGCATTTAATTATGCAAGCAAAGAAAGAAGAGCAATAGCCAAGTATCTACCTTGTTATATAGCTGCAAACATTACATACTCAAAGCACGACTTTAGCGATTTAAGGTGAGCATATTTACTTATCTTTTTGTAGGTTATGGGTATTAGGAACTGCAATATCTATGAGGTAAGTGTTTTTTTTTTATCCTGTAGGATTATGTCTGATCTACGAGTATTATAGTGGATAGTTACGAGTATATCTGTAACTATGGCGCGATTATAGTACATTTTGTGTGTATCCTTTTCTAGTATAGTTTGTGGTGTGTACTTGTAGTAAGGGGTGTTAGATTTTGTATTGTTTAAGTGCTAGTTTTTGATGAATAATGTTTGCGACCTGGTTGTGTCTATGAGTGTAGTCTATCTGTGTGAGAGTTGTGCATGCTCCAGTTATATGTTGTATGGTTTCTGATTGAATGTGGCATCTGCGGCATATATCGTTTGTAGTGGTAAGGGTCTTTAATTATAAATTTCCTGTCGTTTTTGGTGTTGATGATTTGATCTTGTATATCTATGATGAAGCCTTCTGTTTCAGGGAACAGGTTACCTATTTTAAGCCACTTTTTAGACGCCACTATGTCAACATGGGATTGTTCTAAATCATGAGGGTGTCTACCGTCGAGGACTTTTTTCTTCCACTTTTAATTTTTTTGATTCTGTGGGTCAGGGTTATTCGTGTTTTGTATATTTTGTTCATTTAAGTGGGGTGTAGTTAAAATGATTTTGAGATATAACTTTGTGTATGTCACTACTGCGAGATTTTGAATAGAAGAACGTTTTTGGCCTAGTAATTTGTTTCTCCCAAAGGTCGATGTCGATTAGGCCTCTCCCTCCGTTTTGTCTTTTGATGGTGAGTCGTTCGATCGCAGATTTAGGATGCAGGTTGTTATGTATTACTATAATGTGGCATAACTGGCATATGGTTGTAAAACTAAGCGTTGACAATAAATAAAAGGTCTTTCAAATTAGTCACGAATTATCACAATTATTAATCGACGGTCGTGCCGTCACACTCATTACCGTATTGTTTTAGTAGGTAGTAAAAGAGTAATAATAGTTCTTTCCAGAAGTTTGTAGGTATATCAGGAAGGCTGATGAGGTTTAATTACATAAGGCATTACCACTACCGTGCTAGGCAGAGCGATTAAAACATGTAAGACAATTTCTTTAGTCGAAGCCTTTGACCCAGTATTTTTTATATTGATCTTTATTCAGGCTAAAGTCGGTGCGTGATCTTGGGGTCACTTTCTCCGAAGATTTCTTGTTTCGCGAACATAATTATCGTACAGGTGTGTATAAAAACCTTCCAGAATCTTGGATTTGTATTGCGTGAAACCCGTGAATTTACTAAAACAGCAGCTGTGAAGTCGCTTTATAATGCTTTAGTTAGAAGTAACCTGGCAACGAGTGCTATCATCTGGAATCCATTTGAAACTAAGTACATATTGACTTATGGTAGAAAAAAAGCAATAAAAATTTATCCGGTTCCTTTATATGAAGCAATTTGGCGTCTACCTGTTCTGTCCACTTATGTATCCAACCCTCTTTGTAATAAGGATGGTTGTTACTATAACTTGGAAGTAAGGTGCCATTTCGCACTGGTTAAACATGTTTTTATGGTTTTTCGTGGTATGCTGAATAATCCGCGAATACTGGAATCTTTGAGATTGCTCGTTCCAAACAGTAGGCTGCGGCAGGGGCCGAGAGAGAAGCTGTTTAAAGTCCCGGGGGCCCGTACAAACTTGTTAAAGCTTGCGCCGGTGGGGCGGGCAATGAAGATACTCTACAGCGTCTCTCTGTGATCGGATATCTTTACTTGCTCTTTGGCGGAATTCCAGATGGTGACACATAACTTATTGTCCTCTGCATGATTTTTGTCGAAATGATAATCGACAGTTGTAAATTTGAACCCTATCAGTCAAAATAGGACAGTTTAAAAACATTTCACTTTAGTTAGTGGTGGTATCAAATTGGTTTTTGGTTGATGTCTCCGAGTGTAGAAATTGTGACTACATTGTTGTATTGGGTTCCCACCTGTAAAAACAAAACGTAAATGGTAATAGAAAATTTAAAAAAAAAGTTTTACTTAAATAAACCAACGTAAAAATAAGGCGACAAATTTGGATCGACGCTTCACAATCCACGATCATGGAGCACCGATCGTGGAAACGGAGATTCTTTCGCACGATCCGTTTTAGGAAACCTGCGATCCTGCTGCGCACTCCAGTGCCGGTCCTCATATTAGCTGGTTTAAGTTCAGTTGAACATCCATATTGCCCAATCGCCCTATCCACACCAAGCGCGGTAAACGAATGAGGTGCCATTCAGCATTGTCAAAAAATCGACCGCGCTCGGATCGGCCACTCCATGGAGCGCGTGCTCCACCGCGTGTGCCCAGATCGCGCGGGACATGTCCACACCGACCGCGTAGTTGGATCGCACTCCTGCCAGTCCCGATCAGAGCGCATTGGATCATCCGGTGTGGACCCAGCTATTACCCATTATCAATTAATAATCCGACAAACATTTTTCTGAATGTAATGGCTGCACTACTTGCACAAGATGTCAAATTCGTTTCATTTCCTATCAGCTCCATATTTCACTACGATTATTGTAGTCCGAGTCTCACTAATACCTTTTGCCAATGTTGTTGAAACATGATTAATTTCGGTGTACCAAACTCTTTCGTTCACTGTACTTCCTTGTTGTTGTTGGATAGTGGAAGACGAGTTAAAACGCGTGTCTTCATGCCACCGCTACCAACCATGACAAGATATTCACGTACCTCCTACATTCAAGTACAGACGCCAGCACATCAAGCTACTGCAATCTGTCAAATTTCTTTAATAGATTTTCAACTTTATCGCTAAAGTATAAGCACACCCCGGACACTCCATACAACGCCCGCAAAATAATTACCTACTACTACTACATTAAAAAATTACGTTTGTATACGTATGAATGTGTGCGTGAGGTACTTGTGTTTGCGAGTGCGGGGTGAGGTGCGGTAACTGATGTTAGTGCGGGGAAGGGAGTGGCCTTTCTGTACGTAGTACTTTCAGTATTCTGTGGTTAATGTTCAAAGTTGATTGGGAAAATTTGACAGTTTCGGGTAGCTTGATGTGCTGGTGTGTGTCCTTTCCGGCAAAGTTAAAGCTGATAGTGATAACCTAACATTACCTATTTTTTTTTTTATTTCAGTAACCGACCAGATAGTAGGAAATTTTGTAAATCTTCTTCAAAAATAAAGTAACATTGAAAGGAGTGGCTCATCATAGATTAAATTCTAAAACAAATACTAGCAGTAGTGGTAAAACATTGGAATAGCTTCAAACTCCTTTCAAGATGCAGAAGTCGCTCTCGTGTTTGCTCCTCGTTACGGGTAAGTTTTTCTTAATAAATTACATTTAACTTAAAAAATAGATGTACCGTAGTGCGCCATTTGTAAGTCAGTTAAATGCAGCTTTCTTCATAACAGATGATTATCCTCATCTGCCTGCCTTTTTCCAACTTTCTTGGGGTTGGCTTCCAAACTAACCGGATGCAGCTGAATACCAGTACTATACCAGTCTTCATAACTGATACAAGGTCAATTTTAATTTTCTAACGAGACTCAACAGACTTAATTTGTATCAAGTCTGAAGAGTTTCGCTAGATTTTGCTATAAAAAGTTTATTGATTCCTAAAAACGAAAAAACGAAAAAGATACTGATTTTCTAACCTTAAACATCAAGTTACTATAAAACCTGCTGTCATTGACTCTAAAACAATATAAAAATCATTTCATATTGATAAAGGCATGTGGAGTTTCGCTAGCTAATTCAATATGATCTTGAACAGTATTTTTAAAACCAAAATCATTTGTTTTTTGAAATATTTAGAACTTTTATTCGATTTATACGACGTAAAAACCACGTTTTGCACGTAATGAAGCCATCGAAAAATGTTTTTAATTTCATACAAGTAAATAAATAGTCTCACTTCTGAGCCACGTATACAAGCTGTTCTCGAGGGTCGTCACGAACCGTCTCGCCAGGAGACTTGACGAGTTCAGAGCTAACAAGCCGGTTTTCGGAAAGGCTTCAGTACCGTAGGACCACATCCATACTGTTCGACAAATTGTGCAGAAGACCGAGGAGTACAATAAGCCGCTGTGTTGACTACGAGAAAGCCTTCGACTCCATCGAAATATGGGCAGTTCTGGTCTCTCTGCAACGATGTCGAATTGACTGGCGCTACATCGAAGTGTTGAGATGTTTGTATGACGCTGCAACGATGACTGTCCAGATCCAGAATCAGAAAACCAGCCCCGTCTAACTGCTCAGGGGGGTGAGACGGGGCGATGGCCTAAATTGTTTACCAACGCGTTGGAAGACGTTTTCAAGACGCTGGACCGAACTATCCCGCAGTGTTTGAAGACTGTCTGATGAATGAATGAAGGTGGAGCAGACGAGTCCTGGAGTGGAGACCGCGTACCGGCAAGTGTGGGACGCCCCTCAGCTAGATGGACGGACGACCTAACGAAGGTGGCTGGGGTAGACTGGATGCGGAAGGCGGAGGACAGGGTGCTGTGGCGCAGTCTGGGAGAGGCCTATGTCCAGCAGTGGACTGCGATAGATTGAGTTGATTGATTGATTGAAATAAATAGTTATTACCTTCATTACATAATATGAAAATCGACGGTATAATTAGGCATATCCAGTAATTACGTTACGAGTTCAAAAGTGAAAAATTATAGACGGCTAGTACTGTTTACATAGATATCGATCTTAACGTTCTACTGTTCTTTTCTTTCAGTATATACTGCATCAACGGAGATCATAAGTAACCCAGACATCAACCAATACAAACTGTTCACCAGGTAAAATATTTTGCCAGAATACTCCAATGCTTTCTGACCTTATAAAATTATGGCCCACTCTTTCTCACAGAAAAGAGGCCTTTGTCCCTGCACTGGAAATGCTAAAAGGCTGTTTATGCTTATGCTTAATGGATGAAATATTAAATCACAATCACACTTGAAAAAAGTATGATCGAAGGATATTTTATTTGACTTTGATTTAACCACGAAATCGGGAAAAATCTCCCGAAAATTAACACCATCCAAACGCACCCTACAGACTCAACCCAAGAACTTCGCAAACGTTGACGATCAACGATAATAACTCCATCACCAACTCGAACTTCAACGCCAATGTCCCCACCGTGGTCATCGTTCACGGCTGGATCAGCAACCAGTACTCCGCCATCAACCCCACGATTAGGGATGGTAAGTACACACCTGTTTTATTAAATACTTGCTGCGTGCTTCATGAGGATTTCCATGAACCATTAAAATTTCTGGCATAGGTATTATTGCCACTCTACTTTTGGCAATGGCCTTGACAATTCAAAAGTGCCTGTAATTGGTTTAATTGAAATAAATACTTTGAGTTTGAGTGAAAAATTATCAAATATCTTCTCCCGCTCTGGGCGGAGCGGGAGGGCGTACCCACTCGTGTTCCTTCAGTTGCCCGTGGCAGGGGCCACGGTATTTCTTTCGAACAACCCGCGACCCTGGCAGGCATCGGCCCTAGCTGACGCCGTCAGTTAGTGCTGATATCTCTTTAATGCTCGCGTGGAATACAACGCGCCATCGACCCGGGCCTGGTCCTTACCGGACGGCGAGCTGCCCATTGCTCGCCGTCCGCAAACCCGCGCCTACGGTGGCCGGGAATCGGCTGTCGATTCCCGACGCCCAGGGCGTCTCCTGCGGCAACTAGGGGTGTAAGAAGATTGCCACTCCCTTCCGCGCTCCGCGTCCTCCTTCGCGAGCATTACTGCTTCGCGGAAGGAGGTGATGGCTTCCCATGCACTCTCGCTCCGTACCATGGCCTGGACTAGGGCCGGACGCGAGAATGTTTTGGGGTAGCTTACAATATTCTGTTTTAATTTCAGCTTACTTAGACAAGAGTGACGTGAACGTCATTGTCGTGGACTGGAGGAGACTCGCGTATTCTGACTACGTTACCGCAACTAAAGGTGTACCCGCTGCCGGCCGTAATCTTGGACACTTCCTGGCTTTCCTTAACAGAGTGACCGGCCAAGGCTATGATATGATGCACCTTGTCGGGTTCAGCTTGGGCGCCCACTTTGTCGGTAACGCTGGCAGAGAACTTGGAGGAAGAGTCGCTCGTATTACAGGTACTTATCATTTTTATTTATTTATTTAATGCTACTTAGCTGTTGTCTGTTGATTTGAAATCAGCTAACAACAAAGACACTAGCGAAATTAGTGATCTATTTTATCATCTAATTCAACTTACCTTTATTGTTATTCATTATTCAATATGATAAGGACCTTGACAATATTTCAACTATGTATTTTTAAGGTTTGGACCCCGCTGGACCCCTATGGAACAACAACACAGACCGCATCAGACCCAGTGACGGCGTTTACGTTGAGGCTATCCACACCAATGGGGGTAACACTATCGGCAGTCTTGGTATCCGCTCCAACGTCGCTAACGCTGACTTCTATCCCAACGGTGGTATGACCCAGCCAGGATGCCTCACCGACATCTGCAACCACAACCGTGCCTGGAAACTGTTCGACGCTACTGTGACATACAACCACTTGGTTGGCCGTCAGTGCGCCAACAAAGCGGAGCTCATCTCGAACAATTGTCGTGGTGCTCAACTGAATATGGGCAACGATGACTTAAGGAAGACGGGGTGAGTTTTATTAACAAATACCGATTTTTTATTTCACTTAATCATTATTTAATTAATTACGTAAATATTCATAATCACACTAATGTTATAAAGGCGAATGCTTGCGATTGTGTTTGAGTGTTTGTTACTTCTTCACGCACAAACGGCTGAACCGATTTTGATAAAATTTTGTATGAAGGTAGCTGACGCCCTGGATTAATACATAGGATACTATTTTGTCCCAATATTCGCACGGGATCGAGATTTATGCGGGTGAAACCGTGGGGCGCTACCAGTTATACAAAAATATTACAAACCAGCTTCTGCTGTTATCGCTTAGCGTTCTTTCCGTCTTTTTTTTTTTGCTCGGTTTCGGCTAGCGTGATGGTAAATAGCATATAGCCTTCCTTAAGAATTGGGCTATCAAATTAAAAAAAAAGTTTTTTTCTAATCCGCCTGTTAGTTCCAGAGAATAACCCATTCAAACAAAAAAACAAACACTTCAGCATTATTATTAATATAAATAGATAATGGATTAAATATACCTACAGGGTCCCATTAAAATAAATGGACAAATTTCAACACAGCGCTCAGTACGTCTAACCAAAGATATCCAAGCAAAAAAAAAAAACACTGATTAAAGTGATTTTATTTTGACCTAAAATAATAAATTACCGGCACATTAAATTATTTTCGTTAGCTGATTATTTTTCTTGTAAGTATCTAATGCGTTTTTTCTTATATATATTTTTTTACCATCGTCCTTATTTTGGTGGTCTGAATGATTTCTGAAAGTTTGTCCATCTATTTTAATGGGACCTTATATATTATTACTCCTCCATTTTTTAAATCAAATGTAGTTGTTGTTTTAAAATTATTAATGTCTCTTTGATTAATGGCAAATCAATTTTGAATGACAATCCATGCCAACATAGGCCAACGTTACTTATTTTATTTTCGTATGTATTGTTGCTTACACAATTTTTTTTCTTTCTATTTCAGATCTGGAATGTACCGTTTGGACACTGGCAGCACGTATCCTTACTAATTTGACGAACCTACCTGACTATAATAAACAATTCGGCACAACATTGACTTGCTTCTTTTATTTACATACGTACTAGCTGCGCCCCGCGGTTTCACCCGCATAAGTCTCGATCCCGTGTTAATATCGGGATAAAAGTATCCTATGTGTTAATCCTGGTTATAAACTATATGTGTGTCAAATTATATCCAAATCCGTTTAGTAGTTTTTGCGTGAAAAAGTAACAAACATCCATCCGTCCTCACAAACTTTCGCGTATATTTATTCTGTTTCTTATACCTTGATAATTTAGTAGATTTAACTGTCATGGGCAATTTTTTACAAATGGCAAATATTTAAGTCAATTATTAAGCATAGATCTAGATTTTCTACATAGCTTGGTAAATAAAATTACAATTCTGATAAAGCTAAAGAGATATAATAGACCTTAATATAGTTTTGAAATTAAAATACCTTTCATTGATAAGCCAAATGATTTGTCACCCGATATGGCAAGTAAACTGGACGAAATGTTAATACTGGTTTATTCTATACGTAATGGGAGTATAATAATTGAAACGATCACCAAAGCAATAGTATTTCACGATGCAAGCAAAGAAAAAAGAGCGTTAGCTAAGTATCTACTTTGTTATTTAGCTGCAAACATTACATACACAAAGCACAACATTACTGATGTAGAACAGGTGTAATGTAACGTGTTACACATCGAGCGTTCGTGCAGTCGGTACGGGGAAACAAGGCGCTCGCAACCTTGTTTCCCCGTCTGACTGCACGAACGAAAACTGTAGTTGTATTACTATTTTTTTTCCCGTGATAAACTATTTACATACCTATAAATTTGTACGGAACCCTCGGTGCGCGATTCCGACTCGTACTTGACCGGTATTTAGTTCATAGGATATAAAGTAAGTAATTTTTTTAGAGTTCATGTAATAGAGTTGAATAGTTTAGTGTCAATAACCCAGTATACTTTAATAGTACATTATGATACATGTGTGCTATGTTGATCATTAAACTCGAGGCGGTATTATTCGCGCGAGCCGTAGGCGAGCGCGATAAGGTAGCCAAGAGTTTAATTATCAATGCACACGCGTATCATACGACGTTTTTCAACACACTTGTGAGGAAAAAAACAGACTTGTATTGTTAAATATTAACTTGTATGGAAAATGGCGGGCTTGGTTTGTCATTCCGCGCGCCGCGCTGACGTGCGCGCGCAGGTTTACCCATAGAGTAAGTAATGGTCATTCCTACACCTGCGCGCGCATTGCTAGCGCGGCGCGCGTTTTTTTTCTTAAAGGCAAACACAAAACCGATATACAGCCTATAGAAAAAAATATAATAAACACAAAATAATGTTAAGACTGATCGTAGTGTTGTCGTATGTCAAATTGTAGTTTAGTTAGTATGGAATTAGAAAGTACTATTTGCATAGAGAAATATACATTAATTCAGTGAGAATCCGCAATAATAGAACGCCAGTGGTCTTTTCCGTTTGGTTACGGGAGGGACGACGGAAAATTATAAGGTGCATCCAGACAGAGCGAGCCATGCGCCGCAAGTGCTTTTTTTTGTATGTTAGATGCCTCAGCCTGAGGCAACCATACATATAAAAAAATCATTTGCGGCACATGCCTCGCTATGTGTGGATGCACCCTTAGGTGAATGCGCAGTGGTAGACCGCGAAATTTAATTTTTTGCAATTCGCAGGTCAGTATCAGGTTGTATCTTGATCAAAATGTATATTTATATAATAGATATGTATTTAAAGAATTATAGTCATTAGAATCATTAATATACAGGTTGAAATTGAAAACATGCGACAAATCGAAATGGGAGATTGTACTCATCATTATGAACAACTTTTACTATGAGACCATACCTGAAATCGCGAAAAAAATAATCAGCTGTTCCCTACATTTTGACGAGTTATGCGAACATAAATGTAGGGACCAGCTGATTTTTTTTCGCGATTTCAGGTTTGGTCCCATAGTAAAAGTTGTTCATAATGATGAGTATAATCTCCCATTTCGATTTGTCGCATGTTTTCAATTTCACCCAGTATATATTTAAGTTAGATTTGTTCCCTAAGAGCTTTTCCATAAGAGATTTGTCCTTATGAAACAAATCTAACTTAGAAAGATGTATTTAATGATTCTAATGATTATAATTCTGTAAATACGTATCTGTTATAGTCGCGAATCATATTTTGATCAAGATACAACCTGACACTGACCTGAAAATTGCAAAAAACGTTAGAAAAATTTAATTTCGTGGGCTACAACTGCGCATTCATCTGAAGGTAAATAAATTTTAGTTCATCTTGGGACCAAGGACAATTCAGACTATTTAAAAAAAAAAAGTAAAATATGGCTCGCGGATTCTTTTTGGCATGAAGTCTCTTTGAAGAGATTTAAAAAAAAAACGCACTTCTCTGACCTCCGACTAGTAAATTAAATAGTTATCTGTGGAAATAAAGCACAAGTACCGTAACGTAAAGAAAAAGCACGCGTTTGTAATACACTGCATTATGGATCTAAAAGCTGTGCATTAAGAGCCATTTTACGAGCAAGTGTGTTGAAAATAATATTAAGTTATAATTTTTCGTCATTGTAATTAGCTCATTATTCAATTTGGTATCACCGTTATAAATATTAAAAAAAAAGACGGGTTGCACTCCGGGAGTGCCGGCAGAAGTTGTAGGTCGTAGGTTCGAACCCAGACAGGCGCTATACTTTGTGTAAATTATTTCATCACCACTGCTCTCAAAACGGTGAAGGAAAATATCGTGAGGAAACCGGCATGTCCTAGAACCAAAAATTCAAAGACATGTGACATCTACCAACCCGCACTGGGCCCGCGTGGTGGATTACGGCCCACTCCCTCTCACAGAGAGGAGGCCTGTGTCCCAGCAGTGGGAACATTATAGGCTGATGATGATCTTTCTAACAGGAATGCTTTGAGTCTTGCTTTAAATGACAGGCTCATTTCAGGCTCATCACAGTATGCTTTTCAACTCTAGCGGTAGCTTATTAAATATCTTAACTGCCTGATACTGCGGACTATGTTTAACGATAGCAACACGCGGGATGATTTTGTTACCAAGGTCTTTCCTACGCATATTTTCCCCTAACCAGCCTGTCTTCGTCTGTTTCGTAATCATACACATTTTTTTTAAGGTGCTTAAGAGTACTGCTACGTAAAGGCTAGGTACTGTAAGAATACCAAGTTCTTTAAAATATGGTTTACAAGAGTCTCGTTGAGAAATGCGGGCAATGGTTCGTATCGCTCTTTTTTGGAGAACGAATGCCCTATGCCAGTTGTAATGGTAGCTGTTTCCCCAAAATTGTATGCTATATTTCAGTTTGGACTCTATCAGTGCATAGTATACCATTTTCAAATGTGTTATGCTCACTTCATCCCTCAGACTTCTTAAGGCATAACAAGCAGATGATAAAGACGAATCCAGTGCAGCTAATTTTTTCTTCCAAATAATGTATTTTTAATTTCTTCTAAATAATGTTGGTATTGAATCCATGGTAACCGGTTAAGTGCGTCAATGTCCCTACCACCCTGCATTTTTAGCACTTAATAACAACTTTTGCCTAAGTTTGAGAATTACAGTTTGCGGAGCAATTTAAACGTCACCGGCTCACAATACGTATCGGCGTGACTCCATGTACTCTAAGATAATACGTACCTTTGGCTTAGACGAGACTTGCGTAAAAGTAATTGCAATAATATAAACATTGACGTGACGCGACCGAACGTGACGTAGCATTGCCATACAACGTGGCAATGCTGCCAGCCTTTTGGGCACTGTTCCTGTTGACAGCCATGCGGACGAATTCTTTGATGCCCTATGATTATTTTGTTAATTTTTTCATATAATTGTACATAATTATTATAGTTTATATGATAGCTTATTTTATGTAAATATCTATACAAATAAATAATTACAGAATAGATAAACACTTACATACTTTTAGGTACACGACATATACTAGATAAAGACAGAATTTTGTGCAAGAGGGAGAGGGAGGATTAGGACAGTACAGACTAATTACATTCGATTAGGTACACGACTTTAATAAAAAAAAGGTCAGCGATAACATTATTTAGGTTTAATAAATAAGACAGCATTACTTTTAAAGTTCATATTGCAATAACACGAACTTAATGCCTCTAATAACAATTTAAATTAAATAAATATGTCATAGCACAAAGCCGAGATAGTTGTACATTCAATTGTTTTGTTATTGTTGTGTTCTGATTTTAATTCAAATAAGCTTTTGATTCGAATGTGAAAACATTATTGAAATTAATGGAAAAACTTTATTTGTTTTAATCACATTGAAAAGCGACTTGTGTCACTGGTTGGGCGATGCTCATCATAATCACCTTCTTGAGATCAGTGTGATGAAATAATTTATACAAAGAAAAGCGCCTATCTAGGACCTACGACCTATAACTTGAATGTTGGGGCCACCACTGCTCACGATGGTCAAAGTCAAAGCATTAATTTCAAATAGGCACATAAAAGGCAGTTTTGAACGTCAAAAATTACAATAAATTAAAAACTTTTTAACAAAAAAATTAAACCTCCGAAAAAACTGAAAAGCAAAAAATAAAAACCTTTTTTATTTTACCTTAATAAATAAGTTCTTAAACTAATGCAAGTATACCTAACTAATTTTGAGTCGGCGCCAAACAAGCAACTTAATATTGTTGCGAGTGGTCGTGCGGAGAGCGCATTTTTTGTTTGGAATGTTAATATTTAGCGCTGGAGATTTCACGCTGCATTATTAATTTAAGGTAATTTAGTGATCTTTGTTCATTGATTGTTTGGCGCCGACTCAAAATTTTTTAGGTATACTTGCATTAGTTTAAGAACTTATTTATTAAGGTAAAATAAAAAAGGTTTTTATTTTTTGCTTTTCAGTTTTTTCGGAGGTTTAATTTTTTTGTTAAAAAGTTTTTATTTTATAATTTTTTGAGGCTATAATTTACTTATTACTGCATGCTTAATTTTTGATTACTTTTAAAATGGCTACCTACCTTACTTTAGATATTAACTGTTATATAATCCTACTTTAACTATTATTTTTTGTATAGTAAAATACTTAAAAAAACAGGCTTTATATACCAACATAGATAGGCCTTCAATTTTAATCGTAATACACAGCTCAGCATTAAAATCTGTGAATGAACAACAAATCACCCCTACTTTCCCACCCTTAGGGTAGGAATTTTTTTTCCAAATTTACATGGGACCAACTACGAGGTACGTTCTATCCATTAAAAAAAGAATTATC
This sequence comes from Amphipoea lucens, assembly GCA_947508005.1. Classification (NCBI taxonomy): domain Eukaryota; kingdom Metazoa; phylum Arthropoda; class Insecta; order Lepidoptera; family Noctuidae; genus Amphipoea; species Amphipoea lucens. Next base: position 8,680,996 of record OX382371.1, read on the forward strand.
AAAATCGGACTAATCTGTAAAAAGTTATGCGTGGTCATACATTACAATCAGTGAGTGAACTATCAATCACCCCTGTTTTCCTACCCTTAGGGTTGGATTTTTTTTTCAAAATTTATATGGGACCACCTTCGGGGTATATCCTTTCTAATCAAAAAAGAATTATCAAAATCGGACTGCTCTGTAAAAAGTTATGCGTGATCATACATAAAAAAAAAAAAACAAAAAATATACGCGTCGAATTGATAACCTCCTCCGTTTTTTCGTCGGTTAAAAAAACTAAAAAACCCGACTGCGGTAAAAAACTTTAATTAAAAAAAAACTGAAAAGCTAAAAGCAAGCCCATTTTAAATTAAATAAAAGTTGGGAGCAGGTGGGACCCATTTGAGTTTGAAAATATAAAAATGGTATGGGTCCCGCCTGCTTCCAACTTTTATTTAATTTTTTTTTATTTCGTTTTTTACGTTTTGTCACTTCGAATTACTTTTAATCATATAAGTTGTATATATTTTTGAAATGGTCTTTAAAACCCTTTATTGTGATATCCCACTCGATGGTATTAGAAGAACAAAAAAATTCGAACTCCACAATATGGCACCTCAAATCCGCCATTTTACTTTGTTTTTGATTTTCATGTAGCCAGTGACACTCGCGCCATCAAGATAAATCTAAAGACGTATAATTTATCCAAATCCGTTCATTCGTTGAAGAGTTAAGAGGGAACAAAGATATACATACATACATACAGGTCAAACACATAACCCTGCTTTTGGGCTTCGCCGCAGTCGGGTAAAAATGATTTTTTTTACATTTTTTTCATTTTCACAATATGGCGTCCAGTAGTCGCCATATTAAAGGGTTTAGCCGTCCTTCCATAAGCAAACTGCCCCCGATAGGAACCTATATCGTAACCTATGTTATATTGTAGAGGGTACTAATAGTAGTTCATCGCGTAGATATTAGCTCTATATCTTAGGTAATTGAGGAGCTATTTGAAAAAAAGTGTCCGGAGACGACTTTTTTTCAAAGTGATATATCTCTGTTGATTTCAAAGCTAGAAAAATAAAACCAATTCCAGTGTTTATGGTACACTTTACAGTTTATTTTATATAAATTTTCATGAGCCAAGCTTAAATAAAAATATAAAAAAAATGCAAATAATTTTTTTTTTATTGATTTCTATCAGATCGAATTGAATTACCACTTTCGCATCGTATTCGTCGACCACGCAGGACACCGCGTAACATTTCAAAAGTGCAAGTACAATCGCGACACATTAATAGCAAAACCTACAGATGTTACATTGACTACAACCCCAATGGAAAAAGCCACGAAGATATTCGGCGTTATTGCTGTAACCACGGATATCGAGGGATATGGCATGGAGGCGTGCCGCATGTCACCTCTATAAAAGGCCATAAGTTGTAATCTGGCCGTATGTTGTTGTGCGCGACGGCGGTAAGCGCCGTAGTCATATGTTTGTATCGAAACGTGTAGTATCATTTCGTATTTTTACAAAATGCAGAATTGTTCCGTCCTTATTTGCAAAAATAGAACAATCACAACAAACCTTAAGACAAGTGGCATGTCCTACCATCGGTAATTAAAAAATCACTGCACTAATTATATTATTTAAGGATTTTACAAATATTTCGTTGTGAAATATTTTTGAAATAACAAGAAAATTGCCTAGCAATGGTAGTGATGCATAGCGCTGAGATATGGCTATCGATAAATATTGTTAGTCTGTCTAAATACGAAAATATATATAGAACCTACTAGCTGCGCCCCGCGGTTTTACCCGCATAAGTCTCGATCCCGTGGAAATATCGGGATAAAAAGTACCCTATGTCCTTTCCCGGGACTTAAGCTATCTCTATACTTAGCGTTAATCAATTTATTTCTCCAAAAATTAAATATTTACATAATATAAGCTAAAATATAAACTATAATAATATGTACAATTATATGAAAAAATAAACAATCATTATAGGGCATCAAAGAATTCATCCGCATCGCTGTCAACAGGAACAGTGCCCAAAAGGCTGGCAGCATTGCCACGTTGTATGGCAATGCTAATTCTTTGACCAAGATATAGGCCAGCCCTCTGGTCACGTGAAGAGTCGACTAATCGCTTGGCGATATCCCGAAATACCAAGTGGGCACTCGGACCCCAAGGCCCTAGTGTTTCAACCCCAAACGGCTCGAACATATAAGTCCCAATCAGGTTGCAATATTTTCGCCGTTTGAGGTTTTCTGCACCTGCAGCAGCCGCCCCAGCACAGCCCACCGTGCTAGGAAGATGATCTCTATACCAAATTTCATCAAAATTGGTCGAGCCGTTTGAGCGTGAAGAAGTAACAAACATATAAACACACACACTCACAAACTTTCGCCTTTATAATATTAGTGTGATGTGATTTTACAAAAATTAATACATTTCATTTCAATTTCCCGTTAGGCCTCATTTACGGAGACGCGGGGCGTCGCGCGTTGCGTTGAGCGGCGCGGCCCGCACTGAATTCAAATATATGGCGTTGTATGAGTGCGTTTACGGAGAAGCGATTTTAGACGCGTTTGTTTGAATTAGGGCGTTTTTTGCGGCCGAGCCCGCGGATGGCACCGACGCGTCCCACGCGGCGTTTATCGCGGCGGCGCACGCAGCGGCAATTCTCGATGAAGCTATGTCCGAGGCTTCGCCGCGGGCGCCGCGGCGGGCACCGCTACGCTTCCCGTCTCGCTTCTCTATGAACATGGTCGTATATAGCTATAAGTTTGTGTTTACGCGTGCGATGATGCGTGCCGCTTCACGCGCCGCCCCACCGTAAACAGAAAAAACGTCCGACGCGCCGCGAGACGCCACGCCACACGCGACGCGAGACGCCCCGCGTCTCCGTAAATGAGGCCTTAGATCCAGAAATTAAAAATAAATGGATAGATGCAACAGGCAGGGAAAATAATTGGTTTCCGTCAATCCAAACTGTAATTTGTTCTGTATACTTTAAAGATAATTGTTTTAAGTCGCCCGCGAAAAGACACAATTGCTCTTTAAGTGGGCTGTACCTACATTCAAATTAAGATACATACCTATATGAAACCGTAAGTTAACTATTATTAGTACAGCTACGTGCAAAAGTATTATGCATGTTACTTCATAATAAAAACAAAAGATAGGAATTCCAAGATCTTTTATGGTAGAACACGTATTTTCGTATTTTTTAATTTTTTTAAAGGGGATTGAAGATTTTTTATGGAGCCTATTTGTAATTTTGTATATCGTCCTATCAGGCCTATCTATTATCCAATGTAAATCGGTGAAACTGACTAATCAACGAAACTAGCGAATTAAATAAACTGACGAATGAGGTAAACTGACCAGTAATACGCGGACTCGATATAATATGTATCCTATATACAGTGTGTCAGGTTAAACGAGGGACATACTTTAAGGAAGTGTAGTAGATACTCATGAAAATGAACAACTTTTAATATGGGGCGGACTGAAAAATATAAAAAAGAAAAAAAAACAGCTGTTCCCTACATTTCGTCCAGTTATGCGAAGATAAATGTATAGAGCGGCTGGTTTAATTTTTTCGATTTCAGTGTAAGTCTCTTAGTAAAAATTGTTCATTTTCATGGGTACTACACTCCCTTAAAGTATGTCCCTCGTTTAACCTGACACACTGTATACAGGGTGTTACAGAAAGGGTATATCAATACAAACGGGTTGAAGAGTGTATCTGGTCTAGAATCTCTGTACAAAATTTCAGCTCAAAAGCATTAACTTTGAAAATGCTTAATATTTTTTTATTTCGACATCACGGCGCTGCACTGGCGCGTGGCAGCGTGATGTGCGTGTACTAGGCGCACAGACACAATACAGATAATGGATAATGACTCTCGTAGTTCGGTGACACGTTTGTTATGATTTCAATTTAATAAACTATCGAAATAAAAAAATATTAAGCATTTTCAAAGTTACTGCTTTTGAGCTGAAATTTTGTACAGAGATTCTAGACCAGATACACTCTTCAACCCGTTTGTATTGATATACCCTATCTGTAACACCCTGTATATCGATTTATATAGGTTTCATCGATAACTAAATAGTTTTAATTTTACGTAAGAGAGAAACTAAAGAAACTACTTATTTACTTAAATTTCATTTGCAAACAAATATATTATATTTTTACGTGATTTGGTTTTATTAATTTTTAATATACCACATTGGAAGCAGAAAAAATAAACAATACAAAATACACCCAATACCCAAAAAACACTTCTCTTTTTTGTAGTTGATATCTATCGATATTTTTATCGATCATATATTTATATTAACTCATCTTCCCTAGTTGATGCTAGAGTTGCATGTGTGCATTCAGTGACTGTGTCTATACTTTCTAGTGCCCGCCCCTTTTGAGCATGTGTGCAATAAGATAGCACAAAAGTGTTACGCTTATTTTCTTGTATGTGTGCCAAAAAAGCCGCCCAATTTGATCATGTGTGCCGTATCTATTTCTTTTGTTTTTGTGTGAGTTTCCGGAGTGGGGAAAATGTGGCGACACTTGAACTTGAACAAATATGCAGTGAAGGCATATCTCTCGGATATCTATGGCTGTAACTGTGCAAATGGAAATCGAACAGTTGGGTGTTGCTCTCACGTGGCAGCAATTATATATTATTTATCAAATGCAAGATATAAATCGCATATAGTTCGCCCAGCAGAAATATTATCCAGTGTTTTTTCTATAAATAAAGATCACGTTGTAATTAATGAAAATAGTGACGATGACTAATAAAAGCTATTTTTTATGAATATGGATTTAACTATTACTGAGAAAAAATCCTTCCATTTTCTTTTAAACCTTTCATGCCCAATATTGAAAAATCAAATATGCAATACGATTTAATTAAATACTAGATTATTGAAAAATTAAAAGTTAAAAGCGTCAACAAAGTGGTCATAAGGTGGTCCACTTACTTTTATTAATTTTTTTCATCATGTTGCACCTTATAGATTTTAATGAAACTTGGCATGCTGTTAGGCAAGGTATAGACAATTATTATATATTTTTTTCAAAGTGGTAATTCAATTCGATCTGATAGAAATATTTGCTTTTTTTAATATTTTTATTTAAACTTGGCTCATGAAAATTTATATAAAATAAACTGTAAAGTGTACCATAAACACTGGAATTGGTTTTATTTTTCTAGCTTTGAAATCAACAGAGATATACCTATCACTTTGAAAAAAAGTCGTCTCCGGACACTTTTTTTCAAATAGCTCCTCAATTACCTAAGATGTAGAGCTAATATCTACGCGATGAACTACTATTAGTACCCTCTACAATATAACATAGGTTACGATATAGGTTCCTATCGGGGGCAGTTTGCTTATGGAAGGACAGCTAAACCCTTTTCACTAACGTCATGTCTTTAGTGACACTCGTCGGACTAAGAGGAATCGATTGACGTGTGAATCATAAAAATCGGCCCAGGCGTTTGGTCTGTATAGTGCTTCAAAGGAATATACATACATAGGTTGATAAACACATTACCACTCCTTTGCGTTGCGCAGTCGGGTAAAAAGAATTGATTCTTGTCGCTTTATACAAAACTTTTTCAAAACTGCGTACTTGGCAATTGAAAAAAGTTCTTGGGAATTTCATAAATTACCAGTTTCTCTGTAAAAGTAAATACCCAATGTGGAGACTGAAATATTTCTTTATATACACTCAACGTAGTAACTAGAAAAAGTTTATGAATATATTGCTACATTTTTCATAGAACTTATTCTGACAACGTTACGGGAATAATTCAAACATAAATTATAGAAGCGTAGTCACAAAGTGCTCTCATGTCAGATGTCTTGTAGTTATGAAACTTTTAGCGTTATGAGAGACTCGTCAAAATAAAGAGTCACGAGATTATAAGTCACGAACGCAATCATTCGTGCCCAAAGCGCCATCTTGGTATTTTCACCAAATTTTGCCAAACGTTAAATGGGTGTCTCCGCACATGACCCGGAGCATCTCCTATTATTTCACAACTGTTATCAGAATATCAAACAGCGATTTGGGAAAGTGTTACTCCAGTGTATTTATTGGAAATGCTAGGAAAATCGTCTCTATTGCAACAATGTTAGGAGTTGTAATTGCGTGTATGCGTTTGCGTGTTCGATTCGTTTTGCAGCTGATGGCTTGCGGACTGAGGAGTTGTGAGGAGCGAGTGTTTTTCACGGTCTCATTATGTGATGATTCGTATTCGAGGCCAGAGGAGAGTTACCAGTGTTAGGGTAAGGTTGAAGGGTAGCACCCACTGCCGGCACGTCCCACTAGACCCTGCTTACGAAGTTCGTAAATTTTATTGATTTTATCTCGGTCTCATCCGAGATGTATTTCAGTTGTTTATTTGGATCACATTTCTTTAACACTCGTTAGACTAGTGTGGAAATGTAAACTTCTTTGATTGAATTACTGAGTTAGGACTAGCTTCTACATTGAGTCCTGAAAATGTGTTCCTTGATGAGAAAAATAAAGCCACTTTATAATCACACTAATATTATAAAGGCGAAAGTTTGTGAGTGTGTGTGTGTTAATATGTTTGTTACTTCTTCACGCTCACACGGCTGGACCAATTTTGATAAAATTTTGTATGGAGGTAGCCGACACCCTGGATTAACATATAGGCTACTTTTTATCCCGATATTCCTACGAGATCGACATTTACGCGGGTAAAACCGCGGGGCGCAGCTAGTCATTTCATATTTGGGTAAATTCATAACAAATACAAAATTATGATCAGATAACCGCTTTTATCTCAATACGAATCCTCGTTTAGTTACAATAGTTTAATTAAACTTTACCCTCTTAAATAAAAAGACTCTCCGCACTGCACGTACATGATTTCTTGTTTTAGTAAGTCCTTCCACAATGATGGACGTGACGAGACTACGAGGAGAAGTCTGTTTAGTTAAGGATACTCAACACTTCTACTAAGGAATAATCAACACTCCAGCTCTGGTAAAGGTTTCGGAAGAAAAGTATATTAATTCCCTGTCTGTTGTTTCAGTTTGAATTAGAGATGAAACTTTGTGTCCGATTCTCGGTTTTTGGACATGGAATAATTTTCTGAGAAATTGACTCCAATATTTTATTTGAATACATAATTACTAACATTACCTAACTCATTTATCCTACAATGTATATAATATAATTATTATATCCATACTTCCATACTATCCATACTGTCTGTCTGTTTGTATGTTACCTTTTCACGCCTAAACCGCTGAACCGATTTAGATGCAATTTGGTATAGAGATTGAGTCCCGGGAAAGGACATAGGATACTTTTTATCCCGATATTCCCACGGGATCGAGAGTTATGCGGGTGAAACCGCGGGGCGCAGCTAGTAATATTATAAATGTGATACTTTGTGTGTTTGGATGTCTTTTACACAATCACGCAAAAACGGCTGAAAGGTTTTGGATGAAATTTGGCATACAGGTGAGATGAGAGTTTATAACCTATCTTGGTAGTGCGTTTCCGTGGTAGAATTTTCGAAATCCACGCGGGCGAAACCAGTGGCAAAAGCTAGTGGGAAATAAATTATTTTGTGATATACGTAAATAGGTATATGAATATAGGAGGCACCGGTGTGCACTCTTAACTAAACGTCATATAAAAATATCAAAATCACAGTTTTTATCACGGATTAAGAGATAACCCAAAGTCAGCGAAAAAAAATGTTTTAAGTACCCCGTTTCTTACTTTTTAGGACAGTATTCTAGTATTCATACTTATACATGAAAAAAACGGGATTTTAGAACTAAATATGCAAAAAAAATATTATATATATTAATAGTGAGTAAATTTTCAAGTAGTGGTAGGTTATATTCTTTGTTTTTGTTATTTTATTATTTATATTACTTCTTACTTTAATTTAGGCGGTGTGTTTTTTGTTTTTGTGCTCACACCATAAATAATTATTTTAAGTCTATACGTGAGGATTTGTAATTAGCTTTCGGGTGACTATGGTTTCCTTTTTTTTGTTTTTATTAACTGTAACTCATCCATGTACTAAAATAAATAAATAGATGATAAAAATACAAATCAAACTTAATTTCCAAGTAGCTATAGTACTTATCACATGTATATTTATAATGTTAAATCTCTAATTACTTATTAAGATAGTACTAGTACCACCAATTTATTATTTGTCAGCAAAATCGGAGAGATAATTATCAACAGAAATCGACCAGTTGATAACACGGCTGATAAACTTCCAATAAATACAGCTGTTGTGTCGAATGCATACATACGATTTCTCCATTTTCGCAGTGATTATGAAGACTGTCCTTCTATGGTTATTTGTCGCCACGGGTAAGTGAAACGAATTTGTTGAACAGCCAGCACCCTAAATTGTGTAACACACTATCAGTTTTAAGGATATTGCTTATATATTTATCCATTATTTTATATGTTCGAAAAATTTGTCTGCGCAACATGGTAAATAACGCAATTATTCTTGTAGATTAATGTTAATGATTGAGATTAATGTACCCATGCAAAATATTGTACCTAAAACATTTTAAAAGAGTAACGGTGGAGTTTCTTGCCCATTCTTCTCCATACGAAAACTACCTTTTGGAATGGGCGACTAGAATCAATTCTATTTTAAGATAATTTTTGACGTTCAAAAGTGCCTTTTATGTGCCTGTTTGAAATAAATGCTTTGACTTTGACTTTTGACTTTAGAAACTTTCGAAATTAAAGCCATTCCTACTGTTAGTGTGTTACGCAGTTTTAATCACAGGAACATTATATGCAGTGGGACTGCATAAATAATGTTCCTTTGATTAAAATTGAGAAAAAATAATAAATATTCCGATGTACAGACTACGGCCATAGAACGCATGTTCGGTCAAGTTAGATATAATCAGTGTTAATAGAATAGAATATATATTTATTTGCTTTAAAACATGGTACCTACATTAAGGTCTTATAAATAGAATTATGATCGACGGTCGATCGATCAGGTTAAGCTACGCTTGCCGCGGTTTGTCCGTGGATGAGTGACCATCTTTACATACCAAGACCCCTCCTTGCCTCGGAAGGCACGTTAAGCCATTGGTCCTGGCTGTCATTCGTGAATCTTTGACAGGCGGTACGGGTCGTCAGAAGCCCGAAAGTCTGACAACCAGTCTTACAAGGGGTATCGTATAACCCAGTAACTGGGTTGTGGAGGTCAGATAGGCAGTCGCTCCATGTAAAATACTGGTACTCAGCTGCATCCGGTTAGACTGGAAGCCGACTCCAACATATTAAAAACGGCTAGGCAGATGATGATGATGATTTATAATTCATAACACATTGTTTGAAATAAAACGTCGAGAGGTGTCGTGGGACACCCGGTTGGAACAAAATTGCGTACGCTTTATATTATGTACTAAATAACAGGCACAATTTTAATAAATTAACAACGTCTAAAAGTAACTGAACCAAAGGACAGTGTGAAGAAATGGTAATAAATTTCAATATTTTTTTTTTATTATTAATTATTATAAAAATATTGAATCAGCACATTCAATTTTAGTCACATACGCTTGTAAGGACACACATACTACATCAAAAGTGTCGTGACAGGCAAAATGATACACTTTTATTGGTCTCTCATTCGCCAAGTGTGCAGAGTATAACGTGCAATAAAAAAACTTCGTTCCGATAATCATGCGACTTATGCAATCCAAAATTGAGTGCTTCTTAATCAGCCATTCCTGGTTAAAGCGTACCTACTTTCGACTTAAGACTTTAAATAAACAGACTCCATAATTAAACTGGACTCCAAGCTCCGAACACCCAATATCTTTAGCCAGTATAAACCTCATCCCTTACCAAAACCATTTGCATTTCTAGCATATACCGCATCTGCGGTGCCGGTAAACAGTGACTACTCTGAGAACCATGTTTATCCACGGTTCATCAAGTTCCCGGATGGAAACGGAGTCATGCATGATGTGGACCTAGAAGCTCCGCTTGATCAGGAAATTCTTGACGATGTCAACAGGAACCCAGCTAACAACCTATACTTGTTATTTACCAGGTAAGCAATACTTGATAACTAAGAAATTAATAATTGTACGGTCTAAAGGTGTATTTTCGAACAACAATTGGCTTCTTTATGAATAAATAGATAGAAGGGAAAGATTTTGTAAAATTCTGATGGACTAGTACCGAAAGTGAATAAAATTTTTAACATTGTTGTTATTTTATTAAGTTTGGTGATCTGATAAGAAAAAACGTGCAGTTGAACCGTGAGTAGTCGCTGCAAAATAAACTTAACCTATTAATAATTCCTATTTCAGACGCAACCCTACCTCAGCGCAGACATTGGTCATAAACAATGCTGGTTCCATTACTAATTCTAACTTCAACGCTCGCGTGCCCACCGTAGTCGTCGTCCACGGCTGGCTCAGCAACCAGGACACCGATATTAACCCTGTTGTCAGAGATGGTAATTCAATTTTTCTCATCAAATCTTATGCCATACTGTCAGCGTGTTTTTTCGTTATTTAAATATTGTCTTGTTTTTATAGCGTATCTTAGGAAATATGACGTCAACGTCATCGTTCTGGACTGGAGAAGGCTTGCGATTTCCAACTACGTGACAGCCGCTAATGGAGTCCCAGCTGTCGGTCGTGGTCTTGGACAGTTCCTGGCTTTCCTGAACTCCGTGACTGGAGCAGCCTTCACAAATATGCATCTTGTCGGCTTCAGTTTGGGTGCTCATCTTGTTGGCAACGCTGGCAGAGAGCTTAGGGGAAGAGTCGCTCGTATCACAGGTGATTATTATGTTCTGAAACAATTCCATACAATTTCATTAAAATGCCTCAAGTATGCTCTAACTAAGTATTAATTTTTAGCTCTGGACCCCGCTGGTCCCCTATGGAACTTTAACTCTGCCCGCGTTAACCCCAACGATGCAGTTTACGTCGAGGCTATCCATACCGATGGTGGCTACACGGTCGGTGGTCTCGGAATTGGATCTGACGTCGCCAACGCTGATTTCTACGTCAATGGTGGTATTAGCCAACCTGGCTGCCTTACTAACATCTGCAACCATAATAATGCTTGGAGATACTTTGCTGCAACAGTCACACACAACCACATTGTTGGAAATGCGTGCGCAAACTCATTGCAAATCACATGGGATAACTGCAGTGGCCAACGACTCAACCTGGGCAACAGTGACCTGAGGAAATGGGGGTGAGTTTTCTGTCTTCTGCTTTACTGTTGTTTGGAAACCTAGAATTTCTTGTTAATTATTTATTTATTATTGATTGTTTGGTTATGAAAAGAAATAACAGAGATTTTTGGATAACAATCTAAGTAGAAAAGCATGTCCGTTGGAAAAGGATTAACAATTTCTATTTTATTTTCAGATCTGGAAGGTTCCGCGCTAACACCGGCAGAAGATATCCTTTCTAATTCAACGACCTGGTTATATAATAAAATTGATCTTCACTAACTTTTTGTGTTTTACTTAACTTGTGTAGTACTGGTCCTACCAACATAATCAGAATGGTTTATATTAGCATAAGTTACTACATAATTAGCCTATGATGTTCCCACTACTGAGACACAGGCCTCCTCTCTGTGAGAGGGAGTGGGCCGTAATCCACAACGCAGGCCCAGTTCGGGTTAGTACCGGTACGGTGGTACGGTGGCGCGATCTACTACAATACACATTTCACAATTATATACATAGACTGTTGTCATCCTAATTGGACCAACAACCTTAAAAAGAAAGCTAGGATATACTGATTGCGAAAGCTGGAAAACGAAGTGTTGTAGCACTACTTGATAGAGGCCCATGTAAATTATACAACCTACATTGCGTTGATCTAGGTGTAAAACAGAAAAGATGTTGAAATTGTTTATTGAAATAATTGATTTACATAAATATTTACAAAATAGGGCCTTAAACTAGAGGTAGGTAAGAAATGATTGGATTCTACCTGAACTAGGAATAAACCTGTATCTCAGGTATCTCACTCAAGTGCTTATACATAAATATTAGGTATCTGAAATTCCTATAAATAGTAAATAATTTATCTACTTTAATTATTATGATTATGTTCAAATTGAGCAAAATAGAAAAACAAACACAAAAACATATAAGTCTGAAAATGTTCCAGATATTACATATTTAACTCAATTTTGGGAAAAAATAAATTTACGTCGATGTTTCTTCAAATGAGCGACATGTCTACGATGCGATCAAGTTTTTAACCGACTTTAAAAAAGGAGGTTCTGTACAAAGTGAAAAATAACTTTAATTTCGGAAGTCGGTGTCAAAAAACGAAAATGCGGAACCAACGACACCGACTTCCGAAATTAAAGTTATTTTTCACTTTGTAGTGTTTTTTTTTTGAAGTCGGTAGTTTTTTTTGTAAAAAAGTTTTTTTAAACCACAAGCTCAACAGCTACGCATATACGTGTACGCAATGGAATACACTAAAATTAGATACGGGAATTAAATTATTTCGAAGCGAAATTGTCAATCTATCAATTCCGATAAGAAATGCATAGACATAATTATCACCTGAGCTCTCTATAAAAAAAACAAGCAAACAACGTAATTACGTTGAAATTATTTATTTGCGTGTCATGATAACTTAGCTTACAAAAGATGATAATTTTATAATTAATCTATACTTATAGATGAAGAGATTGTTTTTTGTACGCGCTATCTTTGAAACTACCAGTTGGATTTGAAAAAATATTTTTGCAATTTATAGCCCTACTAGCTTCTGCCAACGGCTTCGCCCGCATGGAGGTCGAAATTTATCCCACGAGAACGTGAACTGGGATAAAAAGTATCCTATATGTTAATCCAGGTTATAAACATCTGTGAGTCAAATTTCATTTAAATCCGTTTAGTAGTTTTTGCGTGAAAGAGTAACAAACATCCATCCATCCATCCTCACAAACTTTCGCCTTTATAATATAAGTGTGAAGTGTGATGTGATGTGATTATAGTAGGATTCTTAAGGAAAGGGTATGGGTTTAAAATCACGCTACGACCATAAGGAGCCGAGTAAAAAGTAAGAAAGAACACTAAGCAAAAACGAAGTAATAGCGCGGGTAGGCGATGCGATGCGATGAGGTACGTCGAGGGAATAAGAAATTCACGCAGTAGAAGTCGCGGGCAGAAACTAGTTATGTACGAGTATATTGCCGACTTGACACCTTTGCCACATCGTCCTTTACTAAAACGCAAAGTATCATAGTGCGACAGATACAAGCGGCCATCTAAATCTGACCAATCTTAACTATAATCTATTTGTATCTGAATTATCTATTAAAACATTTATATCTGTCTTCAAATATGCGAGATGTGTGTGATACGAGGCGGTGAATGTTTTTAGGAAAGGCATTGCGCCATAACATTAAACGTAGGATCAGCACGCGGCTGTCGATAAGGCTCAATTTACACCGCCGCGGAACGGAATGGAAGCGATTTATTTTTGTACAAAGCATTATGAACTTTATGTCAATATTGTCACGCACAAATTAGATACACCCATACGCGCAGGTCGCGCATCTTCTGAAGAATTATCGCGCATTCTCGGGAATTCCTGCAGTAACAAGCTCGTATCTAGTTTTTACGTTAGACAATTGACATAAAGTTCATTTTGCTATTACGAAAACTCGATTCCACTCCGTTCCGCGGCGGTGTACATTAAGCCTAAGGCTCACGGAGTTAATTTGTGACTTTGTGTGTAAGAGGTAATCTTCAGAACTACAAGGCACCAATTCTGTATGGTAATTATTATTTCCCGCGAAATCTTACCGTCTTAATCGTGTCTTGTTGTTTCAAGGAATCGAAATGTCAATCAAACCACGCCAACTTTGCGTTCATTTCGTGCGTTCATTGTGTCATAGAGAATACGTTAACAGCAGAAGGCCAATTCTCGTAATTTAAAACGTTCAAAATATAGTTGCAGTCTCATCACAGCGACAAAAAAATGTCATGAAAAAATGTAGGACAATTAAAGGTATTTTTGACAGATTGAGACTGAGATCAGACTGTAAACGTTCTTAAAGTTACGAGAATTGCACCTCTGATGTCGTGATTAACTAAAGAATTGACGTGGTTTCGTAGGTGGTTATAGTGAATTCGGGCCCTGGTTTGATTCCGATTTTTTTATTCACTAATGGGAAGTGACAGTATTGCCAACAAAGTTTGGCTCTGTAGAGCGTTGTCTTTATCACTCCTGTGTCAAAAACTACATGTGCCATATCAACAGCAACGTCATTGTCTTACTGTTAAACTACCTAGTTTTAATTGATAAGTACTAGGTAACAGTATTAAGAATCTTTAGATAGTAATTGCGCAAAAATATATAATATAATAGGTATAAATAATCAAAAATCAATAAGTATAATAAAAATCCATAATAATAATCATCTAACATTATCATTCATGATATTAATAATCTCCTAAAATTGATCAATATCTATCATTCCTTAGTGATAATTTTCAATAAATACCGCTGTAGCCGCGATTTTTTTCATATGATCACTTTTTTCATATAGTAATCATGAAGACCGCACTTCTATGTTTCCTTGTCGCCACGAGTGAGTAAAATGATAATTATTATATTTTTTTTGATTAAGTATATAAAATTTTATGTTTTATTGGTTGTTTATGGAATAAATTTTATCAATCCAAACCATAATAGAATTAAATACTTTAAAACGCATTTAGCCAATAAAAGACAATATCGCTTATCAAAACCGTTTCCATCTCTAGCATATACGGCATATGCGGTGCCGGTAAACACTGATTACTCTGAGAACCATGTTTACCCACGGTTCATCAAGTTCTCGGATGGCGAAGATGTCTTGCACAACGTGGACCTAGAAGAGCCGCTTCAGCAACCAATTCTTGACGAAGTCACCAGGAATCCGGCTAATAACCAATACTTGCTGTATACCAGGTAAGTGATTGTTGACTAAACTGGAAAGGAATGTCAATGTTTGACTTTGGCACTGGCTTCTGTCTAGTTGGCAGCAGAAAAACAACAAACATTTCTAAAGCTTGACCATTTGCAGTTGCTGTAGAACCACTGTTATAATCTTAACCTCATATAGAAGTACTCTTATTTCAGGCAAAACCCTACCTCATCGCAGTCATTGGTAATGAACAATGCTGATTCCATCGCTAACTCTAACTTCAACCCTGGCGTGCCAACTGTTGTCGTCGTCCATGGCTGGCTCAGTAACCAAGACTCCAACATTAACCCTGTTGTTAGAGATGGTAATTGAAGTTTCCTTATTAAATTATTGTGCCTTACTATGAAAATGAACAATGTTCTATTTGATTACTTTCTAATTTTTACAGCGTATCTTGGAAAATATGACGTGAACGTCATCGTTCTGGACTGGAGAAGGCTTGCGATTTCTAACTACGTGACTTCCGTGAGAGGAGTCCCTGCAGTTGGTCGTGGTCTTGGACAGTTCCTGGCATTCTTGAACTCCGTCACCGGAGCACCCTTCGAATCTATGCACCTTGTCGGCTTCAGTTTGGGTGCTCATCTTGTTGGTAACGCTGGTAGGGAGCTAGGAGGAAGGGTTGGTCGCATTACAGGTAATAACGATTTTCGTATTTTTTTTCTTTCCTTAGTAACTTTTATACAATCAAAGATTCCGTTCGATGAAGAGTTTTTTTTAGCAAATACTTTTTATTGCTGTTCTATTTTTGCCTGCGTGTACTGAGTTAATTTAAGTTTTCGGGGTGTTATAACTTTTTATTGATTTCTAGCTCTCGACCCTGCTGGTCCACTATGGAATTTCAACTCCAACCGTGTCAACCCTAATGATGGAGTCTACGTCGAGGCTATCCACACTGATGGAGGTTACACCGTCGGCGGTCTCGGCATTGGATCTGACGTCGCTGACGCTGACTTTTACGTCAACGGAGGCATCAGCCAACCCGGCTGCCTCACTAACATCTGCAATCACAATAATGCTTGGAGATACTTCGCTGCTACAGTCTCATACAACCACATTGTTGGAAATGCTTGCTCAAGCTCATGGCAAATCACATGGAATAACTGCAGGGGCCAACAACTCAACATGGGCAACAGTGACCTGACGAAATGGGGGTGAGTTTTCTGTCTTCTGCTGTACTGTTGTTTGGAAACCTAGAATTTCGCGTTAATTATTTATTTATTATTGATGGTGTTTGGTAATGAAAAGAAATAACAGAGTTTTTTGAATAACAAGTTAAATAGAAACGCATGTCCGTTGGGAAAGGATTAACAATTTCTATTTTATTTTCAGATCTGGAAGGTTCCGCGCTAACACCGGCAGAAGATATCCTTACTAATTCAACGACCTGGATATGTAATAAAATTGATCTTCGCTAACTTTTTGTGTTTTACTTAACTATGCAGACATATTATGAAGGAATTTATACACTGTCGAACTAGGATACAAGAACGAGCGAATGAGAATACAAATACTTTACCTAGGTATATTATTAATTGATTAATGATTAGAGTGGCAGGCACGTAGGTGTAGTAATGTTCTTGTACAATGTTCTTGTAATCACAAGAACATTTTAATATTTTATAGGAGTATCTATGGAATCACTTAGAAAAGTATTTTTATAATGTCACAATAGTTTAACAAGCGCCATAGTTTATAAAATGTGTAAGGTTAATTCTAAATTTATAATAGGTGAGGTACGATTAAAATGACTTACTGTAGTTTTCGGTTAAACGCAATTTAGGCATATTATGTCAGCAAACGCTGTATTGATTTTTCGAAATTTTCAGTAATTTATTCGGTCGTTTCTTTCTTTGTATTCGCATATAAGTTGTCGAAAAATTTGTTTATAAAGCAGTTTTGGGTATACTCATATTTTAATTTTTTTCGGAGCTTTTATTACTACCCTTAAAAAACGGTAGTACCTAATAAAAAACCGGCCAAGTGCGTGTTGGACCGCGCTCAATGAAGGGTTCCGTAGTTCGGATGAATTTGTCCTAAGAACAAACTTTACATTGTAGTTGAAAAACATGTTCTCCCATACATTCCAATTGCAAATACTCGTGTATTTGTAAAGCCTATTGTGTAGCTGTGATAGTTTTTCTTTTAAATTTGTTATAATTATTGCCGTGAATTTTTCCACATGTCCAAAAACAACCATTTAGTTGGTACGGAGGGGAGACATTCGACTCTAACAAAAAAATAGCACTTTAAAGTTTAATATTTGCCATCGGATACAAAATCGAAAAATGGTTTTCCCACTCCCGCAATATTTTCGAACGGCGGCCTATCGCCAACGACAACCCACACCATGGGATAGACGAGAACACGTCACGTGTAGGGGAGGGAACATAAAATATTTAGTTTAGATTTTATTTTACCACTTTTTCAGTGTGTTTAATATGTATATACTCATGCCAAATTACAGCTTTCTAGTACTAAGAGTCTCTGAGCTAAACCGCGGATAGACAGACAGACGGACATGGCGAAACTATAAGATTTCCTTGTTGACTACGGAACCCTAAAACACGGTAAATCCTTTGTGTAAAATTATAATGCGATTTTTCAGCAATATTCAATTGTTCTTTGGAAAAGTTTACAGAAAAAGGTCTTATAGGTACATATCTAATATAGACATCAACAACAAATCGGGTGTAACCTTAGAGAATGTAACAAAAAACAATGAGTAAGAATTTATTTATTAAACAAATATAAGTCGGCCCTTTTCTCGGTTTCGAGCTCAATATGGATAGGAGCTTCCAGTGTCCATGCGATACATGCCTGATCTGAAAGAATAAAAAAGTGTAAATATTATATACTTTTTAGTTACTTTTCTTCTTTGTACAGCTTTCCACTGTGTAACTTCTACTATTCTAATTCTTGTCCGTATTCATGAATTTTAATTTCTGTGATTTGTATCATCATCATCATTTCAACCGAAAGTCATCCATTGTTAGACATAGGCCTTCCCCGAACACTCTTTGACCAGTGCGTGTTGCTAGTGATGACATATGGCACTGAAACGTGGTCGCTCACAATGGGCCTTATTAGAAGGCTGAAAGTCACCCAAAGGGCAATGGAGAGGGCTATGCTTGGAGTTTCCCTGCGGGGTCGAATCAGGAATGAAGAGATCCGCAGGAGAACCAAGGTAACCGACATAGCCCGAAGAATTGCCAAACTTAAGTGGCAGTGGGCAGGGCACATTGCTCGCAGAACAGATGGCCGATGGGGCCGAAAGGTTCTGGGAGTGGCAACCGCGTACCGGAAGACGTAGCATTGGAAGGCCTCCCACAAGGTGGACCGACGACCTTGTGAAGGCCGCAGGAACTCGTTGGATGCGAGAAGCATAAAACCGGTCGAAGTGGAGGTGCTTGGGGGAGGCCTATGTCCAGCAGTGGACGTCTTTCGGCTCAAATGATGATGATGATATAATAATTATTATTATTATAAAACAAGTAAGATGTAACTTACCCAGTTTTCCTCAAATCATCATTACCCATGCGCAGCTGGATGCCGCGGCAGGTATTTAATGTGATTTGCGTTTGAGTTGTGCATCGTCTCCCTACCATATGATTGTAAGTGACAGTAGCGGCGAAGAACTCAACAGCACGATTGTGGTTGCAGAGGTGACTGCTGCAACCAGGCTGGGTGATACCACCGTTGGGGTAGAAGTCAGCATTAGCGACATTGGAGCCAATGCCAAGTGCACCAGAGTCTGAACCGCCATCGGTGTGGATAGCCTCCACGTAGATAGCATCGTTACCATTGACGCGATTTGAATTGAAGTTCCATAGGGGACCAGCAGGGTCTAGGGCTGTAAGAAAGTAATTTGATTTTAGTCTTATATAATTGATACAGTAACTGAATTTTGTAAGAATGTAAATTGTGACAAAAAAATGTGATCTTTTATTAATCTAATCGACACATTGCTAGGGAATTTTATCGCACCATTGCTTCCTAGCTAAAACACCGGGAAAAGATGAACATTTCTGTCTTTTGTAACTTGTGAATTAAAAGTATATTATGTATGGCTCCACGCATATATTATAACCATTTACCAAATTCACTTCTGGAGATAGGTGATATAAATATATTTAAAAACAATATAAAAACGCTATTACTAAACAAAGCATATTACTCTGTTACTGAATATTTACAGGATAAACTTATATAATGTTACTCCATACGATATTTTAAAATAATGTTTTTATTGTTAAATTCTAGTTTCGTAGATACCTGTGTATTTGTAAAATTGCATGCCTTAGGGTAGGATATGGCTAATGGACACTATTGTTTGTATGAGACCTTTTCTTTTGTACCAATATTCGCAAATTAATAAATGATTATGATTAAAAAGTACTAATTTTTAGCAATTAGTAAATAAATTATTAACAGAGTTTGAACATAAGTTCAATGTACCTGTAACACGCGCAGCTCTGCCACCAAGTGCTCTTCCAGCGTTACCAACTAAATGAGCGCCCAAACTGAAGCCAACGATGTGCATTTGGGTGAAGGCATGACCAGTTACTCTGTTCAGAAATGCCAGGAACTGTCCAAGTCCACGACCGACCTCTGGGACCCCTCTTGTGGCAGTCACGTAGTCGGATGCAGCAAGACGTCTCCAGTCACAAACGATGACGTTCACGTCGCTCTTACGGAGGTAAGCTGAGGAATTGACAAAATAAATCTAATAAGATCCTAAATAAATAAAAATGGTGAAAGTTCTGTGATCAGCTAAAGGTTCGTTAATTTCTGGTTCCAGAGCTAGTTAATTGACCCTTGAAAATCCTGCAAATGAGAAACCTCAGTTTATGGAAACAGTAAATCTGTCTACTTCGATAATTAATTCGACGATAGTAGATTGTTATTGTGATTTTAACCACAAGCACAGAATACACAGGTGCAATTTATGTCTCATCCAATTCAGTGGGCAAATATTGTTCTTGCATGCTCATTATTAGCCTAGAAGGCCTGTGTCCGAGCAGTGGAAAAATTATAGGCTCATTATGCTATGCTCATTACGACTAATCAAGAAATATCATATTTGGAAAACTTTTTGAAAAATTGATCCCCCTTACTAATAACTGTATTATATCAGATGAACAGTTACACACCGATTTCTCTCTTTCAGTCGTCAGTAATTTGATTTTCGAAAGATGAAGACAAAGCGTTGTGTAACTATACAGACGCTATACAACGTTTATTAGTAAAGGGGTAAAACAGTAGCACAATGATAAATCAAACCAATCTTTTATTTTATCTTTTCAAAAGTAGGTATTCATACCATTTCTGATGATGGAGTTGGTAGAAGTAAACTGATTGCTGAGCCAACCGTGAGCAATCACAACAGTGGGCACGTTGGCATTGAAGTTGGACCTAGTGATGGAAGCTGCGTCATTGATCACCAGGGTCTGGGATATGATCTGGTTACGTCTGTAATAAAGTTTAAATTAAAATTAATATAACTACTACTACTATACTATGAGTTAACATCATCATTATTTAAGGCACTGACTGTCGGCGTCGGGAATCGATAGCCGATTCCCGGCCACCGTAGGCGCGGGCTTGCGGACGGCGAGCAACGGGCAGCTCGCCGTCCGGTAAGAACCAGGCCCGGGTCGACGGCGCGTTGTGTTCCACGCGCGCCTCAAAGAGATGTCAGCACTAACTGACGGGGTCTACCAGGACCAAAGCCTGCCGTGGTCGCAGGTTGTTCGAAAGAGATACCGTGGCCCCTGGCACAGGCAACTGAAGGAACACGGGTGGGTTTTAGTCAGTAAAAGTCTGACACGCCCTCTCGCTCCGCCCAGAGCGGGAGAAGTTATTTGATGATTTCCCACCCAAAAAAAAAAGGCAATGACTGTCACCGCGATCAACGTTGACCGCAAACAATAGATTTTCTATTGTGTCTGTTGTCTGAGAGTCAACGTGTCCAAGGACGACTTCTGGACATAGCGTAAAGTATCGCTAGATATCGGTAAATGCGGCGATGCTTTCTGGAGGCCCAGTGTCCTGATATATCAATCGTCCAGCAGGCTTCTTGCGCATCCAGTGGATTCCAACAAATATAATTTTGATATTTGTCTGAAATAAATTGATCGATGAAATATCATGATATTAATTGAACCGAGGGTTTCTTTAGAAAGTTCTATAGGTATTCAGAAGCAAGATTCAATATAAACTACTCTATCAAAATATGTCAAGTAGTCTTAGGAAGATGAACTCCTAATACAACTAGCTTTATCATTTGTAATAGGTATACAGGGTGTTACGGAAAGGGTATATCAATACAAACGGGTTGAAGAGTGTATCTGGTCTAGAATCTCTGTACAAAATTTCAGCTCAAAAGCAGTAACTTTGAAAATGCTTAATATTTTTTTATTTCGATAGTTTATTAAGTTGAAATCATAACAAACGTGTCACCGCACTACGAGGGTCATTATCCATTATCTGTAGTGTGTCTGTGTGCCTAGTACACGCACATCACGCCACCGCGCGCAAGTGCAGCGCCGTGATGTCGAAATAAAAAAATATTAAGCATTTTCAAAGTTAATGCTTTTGAGCTGAAATTTTGTACAGAGATTCTAGACCAGATACACTCTTCAACCCGTTTGTATTGATAAACCCATTCCGTAACAACCTGTATAAAATAATAGAAATAATAAAGAGTTGGCTTCGGCCTTTCGTACGCCTTTAAAGGTCCGGGACCTCAGGGTCCCGAAAAATATCAACAGACGTAACAATAATAATTATACTGTTATACTAGCTGTAAGATTACAATAAAAATTACACGTTCGCAATAAAAGCCTAAGTGTTAAAATGCCCAGAAGCATAATTATCATTAGCTTTCTTTTCCCCTTTTATAGCTCTCTTGAGCGCCACTTCATTCCCGTTGCTTCATTGATATCTTTATGAGACAAAGAAATAAACTCAAGGAGTAAAGATACTCGTTCAGTTTTTTTCTTGAGCTGTATAATAATACCTACAGGCTGGCCTGCTAACATAATTACAATAATACAATATTATAAAGGCGAAAGTTTGTTAGTGTGTTTATATGTTTGTTACTTCTTCACGTTCAAACGGCTGGACCAATTTTGATAAAATTTTGTATGGAGGTAGCTGACACCTTGGATTAACATATAGGCTACTTTTTATCCCGATATTCCCACGGGATCTACATTTACGCGGGTGAAATCGCAGGGCGCAGCTAGTATAACATAATCCAGCCTATAATGTTCCCACTGCTGGGACCCAGGCCTCTTCTCTGTGAGAGGCAGCGCTGTAGAGTCTGTTAGAGGCTGGCCTGCTAGCTACATGACTATTACGAGTACTATCAAATTTGATTCGATTTAGTGCAAAAACTTTCATTCAGGTGAGGTTTACATGACTAAAGTAAGATTTTAAGAAAATAAATTTAAAAAATCACAACTTCCAAACTGATGATTTTCGCGGAACATAAATGTTGTGTTTAGGTACCTAAATCTTTGGGATGTCTTAGATAAAAAAAAATTTGGACCACTATGAATGGGCCACCCTGTATAAGTAAATGTAGATAAATGATGTAATTTAAACTGGTGGAGATGGAGCCTATGACCCGAATTTTGATAAGATCAGCTGGCTTATCATACGTTGCTAAAAATGGCGCGTGAACTTTTTGCGGGCTTTAGCATAATCAGCCTATAATAATCCTGCTGCTGGGACACGGGCCTCCTCTCATAATAAAACAAAATAAAAATAATAACGCTGAGCGATAGCCCGTTTTGCGTGGTTGTGACGCATGTTTCCCCCTACCTTTTTTTATTTTTTGTGTTTATGTACCTTTTTGCGTCATTTTCACCGCAAATAAACATATTTTCTTTTTAACGGAATAAAATACTTTTCACAATCAATAACAACCAATACAATTCTAAATTTTTCGTTCTAATAGTTTTAGTTTTAGTTTTCTGCAGGAGCGCAGGTCGCATAGCACGGCACGCCAGCATCAACGATATTATTCGTCGAGCCCTTGTCACCGCCGGCGTACCAGCGGTGTTAGAACCAAACGGCTTGGTACGTGATGATGGGAAGAGACCAGACGGTATGACGTTGTTGCCTTGGAAGGTGGGTAGGCCTTTGGTGTGGGACGCAACATGTGTCGATACCCTTGCGCCATCTCATGTTCCTAGCACTGCGGGCTGTGCTGGGGCCGCTGCTGCAGCTGCTGAGACCCTCAAGCGGCGCAAATACTGTAACCTTATGGGCAACTACAGCTTTGAGCCGTTTGGGGTCGAAACGCTCGGGTCATGGGGCCCGAGCGCGCGTCTCCTTTTTAAGGAAATTTCTCGCCGGCTAGTCGATACTTCACGTGACCAGAGGGCTGGGTCGTTCTTTGGCCAAAGAATTAGCATTGCCATTCAACGTGGCAATGCTGCCAGTCTTCTGGGCACGTTTCCGGATGACAGCGATGCGGATGAATACTTCGACGCCTAAGTGTCCTTTGTTATTTTTATTTTTATATATTTGTATTGTAAGTTAGTCGTTTATTTTAGTATCTAGTGTATATAGTTAGTTTGTGAGCAAATAGTTTTAGTTAAGTTAGGTTTTAATTTTGTTATTTTTGTTAATTTAGAATTGTATTGGTTGTTATTGATTGTGAAAAGTATTTTGTTCCGTTAATGGGAAGAAATAGGTTAAGAGTCATATTTCCTAAATGGCAAAAGTATTTTCTTTTTTTTTTTCTCTCGGTGATAGTGAATAGGCCGTAATCCACCACAAGGGCCCAGTGCGGGTTGGTAGATGTCACATGTCTTCGAATCTATGGTTCTAGGATATGCTGGTTTCCTCACGATGTTTTTCTTCACCGTTTTGAAAACAGTGGTGATGAAATAATTTACACAAAGTAAAGTGCCTGTTGCGGGCTTTACCTTACAATATTTCCAAAAAACACAAAACAACTTAAACGTATTGACGTGTAAAAGTGTTTGTACAAACCTACTTAGGCTGATTTTATAGTCACGCGTTTCAGCAGCGCCGTCGGAGCGCGCGCGCTCGGATATGTATTGGGGTAGTAGTAGCGTTTCAAATTCGCGCGCTTTTTTTTTTTTTTTTTTTTATGGATGGGAAATCATCAAATGACCCCTCCCGCTCTGGGTGGAGCGAAGGGAGTGTCAGACTCTTACTGACTAAAACCCATCCGTGTTCCTTCCTTAGCCCTTTATGTTCCGGGGTAGCGGTAACCCTTTCGGACAATCCCGCACCCCCGGCAGGCTTCGGCCCTGGCAGGCCCCTTCCTTTCTGCTGACATCTCTTTGAGGCGCGCGTGGAACACAACGCGCCGTCCGGCACGGGCCTGGTCCTGATCGGACGGTGAGCTACCCATTACTCTCCGTCCGCAGGCCCGCGCCTACGGTGGCCGGGAGTCGTCACGCGGCTCCCGACGCCCGGAGCGTCTCCCGCGGCGGCTGGGGTGTGAGGCTCTCTCCCTCAGCCGTTCAGCCACCTCCTTCGCTAGCATGACTGCTTCGCAGAAGGAGGTGACCGCCTCCCACTCCCTCTCGCCCCGGACCATGGCTTGAACCAGGGCCGGACGCGAGAGGTCGCCGCCGCTGTCTATCGCCTCTACGAGGGCACGGCGGTGCTCCGCCCATGCGGGGCAGACCTCCACCGTATGCTCCACCGTGTCCTCTGGGCGATCCTCGCAGTGGTGACACCCGGGCGTCTCCTCCCGCCTGATGATGTGCAGGAACCTCCCAAAACATCCGTGTCCGGTGAGGACCTGCGTCAGGCGATAGGTGAGGACGCCGTGACGCCTCTCTAGCCACTCCTCAAAGAGGGGTCTTATCGCCACTATCGTGGCGTGCCCTAAATTCGCGCGCTTGAGCAGCGCCGTTCGGTGAACGCGAACGCGCGCTGTTCAACAGCGCGCTGCCCAACGGCGCGTCTAGCGGCGTGACTATAAAACCAGCCTTACAGAAAATAAATCATTTATCAAACTTTCCTTTTAAAATGTGCAACGGAACCCCACTGTTGTAAGCAGTAGGTATAACCTTAGATTTACGAGAAACAAACCGATCCCTCAATTTACTGTTTTAAAATTCACAGGTTTGAGAAGTTGTTTTTCTATAGACTACCTTCGTGTCCCAGAATATGTGAGTAGAACTAGCGGTAAATAATTAAACTGACTGTGTAGTTCTTGGCACTTAACATGGAGGACATTTTCTATAGGTGTTTTATAGGTAACTAGCCCACCCCCGCAGTTTCACCCGCATAAGTCTCGATCCCGTGGGACTATTGACATAAAATGTATCCAATGTCCTAATTCGGGTTATGTTCTATCCGTGTGCTAAATTTCATCCAAATCTGTTCAGCCGTTTTAGCGTGAAAGCGTATAAAATAAACATTAAAAAAAATCAAATCTTTTCTCTCTATAATATAAGTTTAGACAAAGGTTTCAAATACATCCGGTTTTCGCCAACACACGTGTAAAGTTATTTCCGTAAATAACTTTACCTTCAAATGGTTCAGGTACTTGGATTTTTTGCGTGGGGACCTCATAAATAACAGGGTATCTGTCCCCGGAAGCAAGAAGAGCAGGAAAGTCCTACAGACGTTTTTTAACGTGGAGATATTATACAGGTTGGTACAGTTCGACACAACTTAGATGTAGCATCGGCAAAATTCGTAAAACCGATCACATCCGAACTAAGTGCGCCTTCAAAATCGCCAATCTTAAAAAAAAAAAAAGATAAAGATAAGTATCTAATAAAGATTTACGAATACGAATTACGAACGTTTTACGAATTTTGCCGATGCTACATCTAAGTTGTGTCGAACTGTAGCGGCATGGACACGCAAACTACAACCATAAGTTCAGCTCATGATTCTAGACCCCTAGCGTAGAAATATTTCGTCGATTCAAAAGCAAATTCATCTGTTTCATAAAAGTGTTCCATACATTTTGATCTACGCGGTCAAAATGTATGGAACAACATGATTCTCATGTACTGAATCCACGGTAACAAGTTGCGAGGTGACGTCCATGCCACCTTGTATTCATGATTACCCAAGTCTGGGCGAGCTTCGTCGTCATCCTACCGATTAAAACTTTACACTTCTCCTATTTCCGTCAAACCGGACCAACCATACCAGCACCCTAATTGCGTAAAACACCATCAATCACAATCTGAATCATTTTGAAGGCCGTTGCTAATCCATTGCTTCAAATGTTCGAAAAATGTATCTGCTCAGCAACGTATACAGGGTGACTGGAAATTAGTGGCGGAGCCGTTAAGGGGAGGTAGTCTAGGGTTATTCCGACAGATATCACTATGAGACCTACCGTCCTTACTTAACCCTTTCCAAGATATTCCTACTTTTTGTTTAGCAGTTTTTGCATAAAATAATGACAGTAGCGGAAATTTTACAATTAATATTACTTATTTAGAATATCTTTGTTGCAAAACAAAAAAAAGTAGGCCAAAATCACTTTTTTTTAGGATTTATTACTATCTCTTTAAGTAGGAATATCTTGGAAAGGGTTAAGTAAGGACGGTAGGTCTCATAGTGATATCTGTCGGAAAAACCCTAGACTACCTCCCCTTAACGGCTCCGCCACTAATTTCCAGTCACCCTGTATAACGCAATGGATGTTGTTGAATTGTCAAAATAAAAGCCATTGCTACTGTTAGTGTGTTACGCAATTACCCCGCAGAGCCCTGATTCACAACCATACGACAGGCTATCGTATCGAAAACCTGACATTTCGATAACCTGATATGACTTGCCCTCAACAGCAAATAGCTGTTGGAAGAATAACGGGCGTCTATTTGATTTAAACTGACAAAATTTTCGGGTTTTGGACTTGTGAACCGCGTTTAGAAGACTCCTACGATAACAATGATTAATGTTCTATACGATACGGAAGCGTATCGAGTGTTTGTGAATAGCTAAGCAGGTCCCGTTAGGATATCTAAATCAAAAGGCAATAAGTCTAACCTAGTATACAGCAGATACAAGTTATTGGCTGGATCCTTGGTTATTTCATTGAGGAGTTCCATGTCAGGTTCAGCCTCCAGGTCCACGGTGTGCATGACACCCTCGCCATCGGGAATTTGTACATATCTTGAGTACTCGCGTTCTTTCTCTTGTTCTGCTACCGGCACCGCTGACACGATGTAAGCTGGAAAAAGTATTTACCTATAAAGTTTGGAATTGGAATTGTTAGTTCGAGAGTACGTAATTACATTTAATTTGGGTGTGATCCTGTCTTGTCCATGTTGATCATGTCTGTCGAGGGACAGATGGCCGGTGGAGCAGACGAGCCCTGGAGTGGAGACCGCGTACCGGCAAGCGTAGTGTGGGACGCCCCCCAGCTAGATGGACGGACGACCTAAAGAAGGTGGCTAGGGTAGACTAGATGCGGAAGGCAGAGGATAGGGTGCTGTGGCGTAGTCTGGGAGAGGCCTATGTCCAGCAGTGGACTGCGATAGGCTGACTACTGTTCTTAAAACGGTGAAGAAAAACGGCATGTCCTAGAACCGAAAATTCGCAGACATGTGACATCTACCCACCCGCACTGGGTACGGGTGGTGGATTACGGCCCACTCCCTCCTATCGAGAGGAGGCCTGTGTCCCAGCAGTTGGACATTATAGGCTGATTATGCGATCTTGTCCTATATTCTGTCTTTCCTGTTCTTCCAAACCTGAGGGTCTTAGTGAGATTCTATCAGCGATAATAATGATCGATAAGTCAAGAACGCATTGGATTGACATAAACTACCAAAAAGCTTATGTAAATCCTGTTGAAACTCGTTGTAGAAATACGAATCGCTTTATAAGCGATTGCCTTTGGTTTTTATTTTAGCCACACTATGATACTAATGACCAGCTGGTTAATGAGACTAGAGGGGCAATTCTCGTAATTTTAAGAACGTTTACAGGTCCTTTCTCAGTCTCAATCTGTCAAAAAACATGAAAATACCTCGAATTTCCCTAAATTTTGACAAGTTTTTGACAGTCATTGTTTGTCACCGATATGAGACCGCGACTAGATTTTGAACGTTTTAAATTACGAGAATTGGCCTTCAGAGGTGTTAAAATTTTAGAGCATTGTCTTAGAAATAAAAGCAGGAAGTAATAAATACAAAACAATTTTGTTAGAAGTAAGGATTCCTGGGAATGTAACCAGAAAAGGGAACAACACGACATATCTTTCGAACAAAGCCACAACTAAGAGCTTTAGTGAAAAAAAAAAAGCAATAGTTACATACCGGTAGAAACTAAAATCAGTAGTAGTACCTTTCGCATTGTTGCAATAATACTAATATATCTGATATTGTGGATAGCTTGCTATTTATCTTACTTGGTAATTGTTTTTTTATCGTTCAAAATTGTGATGATAATGTTAATCTTATCCAATTAATATTTTAAATCGTATTGTTTTGGAAGTGTTTATTATATAATGTGATAAAGATATATTGGTTATCGGTACCTGCTTGCATTAAGAGATAATTAATTAATCAAAACATTTCTCCATTTATCGACCCCTAATGAGTACCTACTCTTACTAGATACTTTTATTAGATTTAAGTATCAATATACCACAACATCCCGCCGGTTTTTCTCGAAGGGTCAAGCAGAGATGTACCAGTAGGTACACCCACATTTCGCCAGTTACATTTAAGTCCAATGTCAAAGGGGTTCAGCCAATTGCCATCAACCGGGCATACATCTAGATCCGGGCGTTTACTGAGAAATTTTGGACGGAAAAAACTCGAGCCCAGCACGTTATGCTAGACAGACCAGTGTGCTTGCGACGACGAGGCAGACTTTTACTTTTATAAGTTTGAGTTCAGTTCAAATGGCAATATTCGTGGCATATGTGATAGGTATTCCTGAAATCACTTCGTTGTATGTATGGAAAACAGGAGCGAGTCTGTGGTCCTCCATTTTGCCACTCAAATATTTTTCTATTTTTATTACGCATGGAGACAAAGGCTAGTTTGTGACGTCACTTAGGTTATTTTTTTAAAAGCGACGCCGAATTTGCTGTGTTGCAAATGCAGATAAAAGTGTTGGTAATTGATAATTTTCCGTACACAAAATACGCGCATAGACGTGGAGTTGCGGACACCAGCCCGTATCACCTATTACCTAATTGATAATGTTCTCTGTAAACGCAATCCAATGTACTTGCTTCGTGGCCTTCGTACATGTGTCCGATGTAATTATGACAGCTGTCTGTCATGTGTATTTCTTTTTGTTCTCTCTAAAAATCCTCATGGTGATCATGTGCCTCTGATTGACTAAATCTTAATAGTACTTTTCTTTTAAGTCCATAATCCATCAAAAAGCCAGTAGTGAAATAGATTTTTTATCACATCCATTCAAAAAGAGCAAGTGTATTCTTCGTAAACAGGGACTAAAATAACTCTTTAATCTCTAGGACTAAAAGTGATTTGAATTTAGAATGTGGATATTGTTAGTAAAAGTTCCAATAATCAAAGAGATCAATCACGAACATTGTATGAACAAGTAAAAGGCGCGCGAGCCAAATTAAAAAAAAAAGTTTATGAAAAAATAAAAAACGCGCGAAAAGCATTCTGCCTTCGTTCGTAATTGTTTACTCAAAATTGTATGTAAATAAATAAACGTACTATTCTTATTCATAAGTTGCACTTACTAATTTTTTCATAGAAGGTGATATAAAGTAGAGTGTCCACCTGGTCACTACTTTTCACCGGGAGCAACAATATTTTAAGCTCGAGTAACGTATTGTAAATCCCTCGCTACGCTCTGGATGCAAAGAAACACTATCGCCTTCAAAATAGTTGTTTGCTCCCTTGGCAAACAATCTAAGTACTGTTTTTCTAATAAATATTTTTTCCTATAATTTCTATACTGGATTAGGATGATCAACCTTGCATCTTAGACCTACTGAAATTGATATCTTGTTCATGATTTCTTGATTATCATGAAACTACATACAATGTTTTTAATTACTGTAATCTAATTGAAAAATGTTTCATAATCACCAGACGATGAAACCTGCTACTTTCTGCCATTACAGGAGGTCTCCTGAAACTGTATACATGTTATGATGTTCGTGCAGATACACCTGAAAATTAATCTCTTTCTGTTCATAATTATTGTTTTTATCGATAGCAAACTAACATCATAAAACATTTAATCCGTGATAAAAACTGTGATTTTGATCTTTTTATGTGACGTCAATTATGAGTGTACCTCGTACCTATATTGATATACCTATTTACGTATATCACAAAGGCATTTATTTATCAAAAGTGAGTTAGAGACAGGAAGAGAGAGAGGGAAAGAGAAATTGTTATTCTGCATAAACAAAATGCACATTAAAAATTCGGTAACGTTTACTTATTATGTATGCACGGCGGGTTGTGCTGAGGTGGCTGCTGCAGGTGCAGAAAACCTCAAATGGCGCAAATATAAAAACCTTATTGGGAGCTATATGTTCAGTCACGTCTAAAAGTATGTATACACTTGGCTTTATTCAAAGGCGATTTTCTCCTATATTTTTGAATAAAATTTTATGTTATTACGAAAATAGTATTTTCGAACCCATAGGTTTATGTTAAGTGTCGTATTTCAACGTTGCATTCGTTATTTCACGAAAAAATCGCAATTGAAAATTGCCAAGTGTATACATACTTTTAGACGTGACTGTTCATGCCGTTTGGGGTTGAAAAACTAGATCCGTGGGGTCTGAGTGATCATCGAGTATTTCCGGACATTGCCAAGCGGTTGATCGACTCTTAACGTGGCCAGAGGGCTGGCCTATTTTTAGGCCAAAGAATAGGCATTGCCACCCAATGTGGCAACGCTGCCAGCATTTTGGGCACTTTTACCACTGACAGCAGAACGGACGATTTTTTTTGTACATAATATAAGTATTTTAGTGTTAGATTTCATATTGTATTAGGTAACAGTGCATAAAAAAATGTATTTAAAAATATAATTAAAGTGACATATTTTTTCAGAAATTATTCCATTTCCAAAATCCGAGTATCAGACACACAAATTCATCTCCAATCTATCTGAAACAACAAACAGGAAAGCATATATTTCTCCGAAACCTTTACCAGAGCTGGAGTGTTGATTATTCCTTAGTTTACTCTTGATTATCCTTAAGTAAACACCCCCTCTTAGTTTCATGACGTCATTGTAGAAGAACTCACGAAAATAAGAAATGAAAAAAGTTTTCTTTAATCAGCAACTTGTGACCACTAGATCTTAGATGAAAGTTTTCGTGGAGATAACTTAAAATTATGTTTCCAGCGTCTGTCACGTTTCATCATGTCCAGTGCAGTTCCGAGAATCTTTTTATTTAAGAGGGTAAAGTTTAATTTAACTAGTAAACGAGGATTCGTATTGAGATTAAAACGGTTGTCTGATTATAATTTGTTGTGGAAGCAGCCAAATATGAAATGATTATAAAATGGCTTTATTTTTCTCATCAAGGAACAGATTTTCAGGACTCAATATAATAATCACACTTCACACTTATATTATAAAGGCGAAAGTTTGTGAGTGTGTGTGTGTGTGTATGTGTGTGTGTTTATATGTTTATTACTTCTTCACGCCTAAACCCCTAAACCAATTTAGATTAAATTTGGTATAGATATAGTTTGAGTCCCGGAAAAGGACATAGGATAGTTTTTATCCCGATATTCCCACGGGATCGACATTTACGTGGGTAAAACCGCGGGGCGCAGCTAGTAATAATATAATAATAACCTCCACCACAGCTTTAAACAAATAGACCTAAAAGACTTACTTTATATAACTGCAAAAAGCCGCAATTAGTTAGAAAGTTCATGCAAATTGACGAAAACGAAATCACTACTCCTCATAAAATTAATTCTTCGTAAAAAAAAAAGACCACACATACTCTACATCGACTTGGCTTGGGTCCGTTAATGTAGCTGAAACTAGCCAAAGAGCTAAGAAACAAAATTTGTTTATCAAAATAATAATAAATGATTATTTGTACACAAAAACCAATACAATACAATTTAGTGACAGGATTTAGTTGTACAGCAGAGAAAATTTATGAATGAACGTTTGACTTTTAAACTAGGCAAAAAGCCTGTGTCTTAGAAGCCATTATAATATAGAAGCTAGTCCTGACTCAGTAATCCAATAAAAGCTTGTAGATATCTAAGTTTACATTTCAACACTCGTCTTACAAGTTTTATAATGTGGTAGACGCAACGTGATCCAAATAAACAAATAAAATACATCTCGGATGAGACCGAGATAAAATCAATAACATTTACGAACTTCGTAAGCAGGGTCTAGTGGGACGTGCCGGCAAGTGGGTGCTACCCTTCAACCTTACCCTAACACTGGTAACTCTCCTCTGGCCTCGAATACGAATCGTCACATAATGAGACCGTGTAAAACACTCGCTCCTCACAACTCCTCAGTCCGCAAGCCATCATCTACAAAACGAATCGAACACGCAAACGCATACACGCAATTACAACTTCTAATCTTGTTGCAATAGAGACGATTTTCCTAGCATTACCAATAAATACACTGGAGTAACACTTTCCCGAATCGCTGTTTGATATTCTGATAACATTTGTGAAATAATAGGAGATGCTCCGATTCATGTGCGGGCAAAATTTAATGAAAATACTAATATGGCGCTTTGAGCACCGAATGACAGAGTGACTTATAATCTCTTGACTCTTTATTTTAGCGAGTCCCTCATAAAGCTAAAAGTTACATAACTACGACATCTGACATGAGAGCATTGTAACTACGCTTTGAATTATTGCAGTAACGTCAGAATACGTTATTTGAAAAATGTAGCAATATTATATTCATAAACTGTTTCACGTTGAGTGCATATAAACAAATACTTCCTTTCCTACAATGGAAACTAGTTATTTATGAAATTGTCAAGACTTTCATATCTACGAACGCACATCGAGTTTTCATAAAGTTCTGCATTCTACTTACCATTGAAACTCTCTTAGGACAAAGCCGCCGCAACGCATTGAATTCGCGTGTCACAGCATCGGATCGCCCACGTAAGACGTCGCTTAAGGGTTGATATATCGTATTACATTATTAGTTCGTCAATCATGCTCGGGTGCCATACATTTTTAGCTGACTTCTAAAAAGGAGGAGGTTCTATGTTCGTCTGTATGTGTTTTTTATGTATGTTCATCGATATTTTCATCAATCGTGGACCGATTTTGAAAATTATTTTATTTGGTAGGGGAAGCTTACCCGGTGGTCTCCTATAAATATTATTAATTTTGCTTTGCTAGTTTTTGATTTAGCTTCAATATTACGTATTTAATCCACTTGGTGTGTGTTAATTTATGTTATAAAACTTCTAGTCACTGTTGTTTACATAGCAAGTAGGGGTATACGAGTTGAAGTGGGGTAGAGTACCACAGCAAAAACCTAAAAATTAAAAAAAAAATTACAAAAAAAAAAAACATTAGTCTTCCAAATAAAAAATACTACAAAGTGAAATCTAACAAAAAAATCGGAAGTCGGTGACAAAAAACGAAAATACAGAACCAAAGTATTTGACAGAAAAGAACCAAAGGCAAGCCAAAACACCATCACCAATCACCAATACAATAGCGGCAACGCGACAGTACAACCAAACCAAAAATCTCCACAAGGAATATGATTTTTCCGCGAAAACCATATTCCGTGGTGTGTGCAGTAAATATTCATGAATACAAGCGTGCAGTTTGGGTACAGTATTATATGCGACCGCATAAGAAAGCGGTTGAATGCAAAGTGTGCTCCAGAGAGACCCGCCATCGATTCTTCGTCATTATCGATGCATGGCTGCTACATCGGCAGCGTGGCTACAAATTTTAAAGTTCCGTTGGTATAAATATTTAAATTCCTTTTTTTTTCGTAATACTTAATATTTAATTAAATTCCAAATGTGATTTAAACAAATCCCTAATGTTTATCTTTTCATTTTAATAGAGTTTTGACATTCAAATCAAGAGTCTATTAGAAGTAAAATCCAAACATACAACATTAACAAAACAATTCAAAGTTCAATTCGAAATAAAATATCGGCTTTGTGCTATGAAATCTTTATTTAATAATTTGTTATTAGAGGCATTACCTAAGTTCGTTTTATTCCAAGATAAGCTTTGAAAGTAATAAAAGCTTTCTTGTTTATTAAACTTTATTAATATTATAACTCAGCTTTTTTGATTAAATTCGTATATTGCAACTACTTTTAATCAAGTCTTGTCTCAAAAAGATATAGACAGCGTTAATATCCTTTAGTCCTTTTAGTACCGACACAATCGATAGATGGCGTTGTCCCATCTTTGAGAATTGCTGAATCGCGCCATGGTTTCGTCACCAACTTTCAATGGACGGATGAAAATTGTAACAATAAAAGGTTTTTTTAATCAGTTTGTTTACTGACTTCCTAAATACAAAGATAATTATTTTTTACATATAAGATTTTTTTATTATGTTTTCGTTTCATATTTTTTAGGTATTATAGTTGTTAACTGCAACAATAAGCGAATATTTCTACTAATTCCTGCTGTGGTGTTTTACTATTTTTTTTTTAATAATGGTGTGAAAATCTTTACTCGAGGACACCTATGTATTTAAGCCTCAAGGTCAATAACTAATAGATTCAAATTCCTCTGTTCACTTTGGTCATACAAAAAATAAGTATAAAATAGGTACGAATAAGTATACAGTAAGCACAATTTTTAACCGGTTGAATGCCGTAATTACAGACACAATTAAAAAGCCATTGTGTCTCGCGTGGATCCACGTTTAAGCATACGAAGGGTTAAAAGGGATTTATAAAAGTGTTGTTAACATTCACTCGTGTTTTAACCTCAACTTTATGATTTTCTATTTTCGCTTTTATGTGCTTGTGTATTTATAAACTATGTATTTTAGTAATTGGTTTTTGAGCGCTTTAAAGTAAATTACTTCATTAATTCAATTGGAGTTATGGCGTTACTCACTAGTGTCGAAATTAAATAAAATCTCCCAACAAAACTCTCACAAAAAATAATACGTTCTCTCTCCCATTATATCGATGTCTTAATAATCAAAAGGGGTCAGCAGGAACCCCAAAATGTGCAGGGTTCAATAAGGAAACGATCAGCACTCGATCACAACCATGACCAACGAGGGTCTAATATTCCGCAGTGGCGGTTGATTTGACAACCTAAGTGCTATTGTAGTAGACCCTTTCTTATGCGAACAGGCAGATGCCAATGATGTTAATTGCGGCCATATTATTATTGACCAGTATGATTTTGGTTTTATCATAAAAAAACCGGTCAAGTGCGAGTTGAACTCGCGCACCGAGGGCTCCGTAATTTGTAGGTATGTAAATAGTATTATTTTTTTTGTAATGTAATTACAAATATACAGTTTTCGGATTTTTTCCTTTACTTGTACTACATGACATTGCTCCTTGCCAAATTTCATTATCCTAGGTCAACGGAAAGTACCGCAAAACGGGGCTACCTTGACTTCCAGGGTTACTTTGACAGATTTTTTAGCTACTTTGATAGAGCGCCAAAATCGGTTTTCACGTGTGCTCAGCAAGTGTGCGTGACCTCGAGTAATATTGCGCGAGGCGCGGGGTGTGGGGAACGCGTCATAGCGTTATGATCGGCCTGGTCAAAGTAGCCCCGCCTGTTCAAAGTAGCCCCGTTTTACTGTAGATACGCAATAGGTTTTGAATTCGGAACATAAACGCCCGTATCTTTTGAATGCGTTGATTTAGAAGTTTGATTTTTCCACTGCTTCAAGGGATTGCAGCCCTGAGTATTTGATATTAATTTCAACTTGAACACGCGTTTCTGAGGAAAAGGGTCTTGACTAACGGACAGACAGACGGACAACGAAGTGAGGTCTTATAAGGGTTCCGTTTTTCCGTTTGAGGTACGGAACCCTACAAATGGTTATTTCCTTCACATTGGAGGGTAATTTTATATTGGCTGTTTTCCCAGTAAAATTTACTGGGAAAACAGCCGGCCTATTCTGTAAACATCTCACTGTTGAAAACTTAGATGAAGTAAGTTGTCATTCCACCATATGCTAGAGACACTGTTGTCAGCTACTAGACCAGTGGTGGCCCAAAGATAATGGTCCTGATTTGCGAAATGATTTGGTCGTGGGTTCGAACTTTGGCTTTACTTTGGTAAATAATTTCATCACCGCTTCTCTCAAAACGGTGAAAGTTATAAAACAATGAAAATGGTGACTAGTTAATTAATTAATGTAATTATTCGCCATTTTTGTTGTTTTGTAACACCTTGGAATGTAACAGGAAGTAAAAAAAACATTCTTTACAGTCAACCACTAAACTTGTTA
Source organism: Amphipoea lucens (assembly GCA_947508005.1). Lineage (NCBI taxonomy): Eukaryota > Metazoa > Arthropoda > Insecta > Lepidoptera > Noctuidae > Amphipoea > Amphipoea lucens. Next base: position 8,717,412 of record OX382371.1, read on the forward strand.
CTTTTAGAATATTAACTCACAACGAAAAAACTTACTCAAAATACGACAACTTCCATCCATCCATATCCAAACTACTAATAAAAGACAGATAGGTAGCTTCATTGTTTCCTGATACCTTTTCACGCTCAAACTTCTGAACCGATCGTTATGTCAAAGTCAAAGCATTTATTTCAAATAGGCACATAAAAGGCACTTTTTAACGTCAAAAATTACCTTAAAATAGAATTGATTCTAGTCGCCCATTCCAAAAGATAGTTTTCGTATGGAGAAGAATGGGCAAGAAACTCCACCGCTACTCTTTTAAAATGTTTTACAATATTTTGCATGTGTACATTAATTATACAATAACATGTGAGGATGATGCACCTAAAATAATATTACTATACCACAATAGGTAAAAGAATTAAAAACGAAACCATGACATATAAATTAATTATCTGATAGATACATGGTGCTCACATATTTACAAACATGGAATTTGACAGGTAGTGACACCTGGAGAAGGACATAGGTTACTTTTCATCCAGGATATTTGTATTAAAGAACGATGAAATACACGCAGACGAAACAACTGCTAATATGAACATAAAAACTCCTTCAAAATACGACATCATAAATAAAGCACCATTATTTCCTTAAAAACTGAAGGAAAAGCGGTTGTTTGTTATCAAGGGAACAAGTTTCATAGTACGTGCGCCTTCAAAACCAACTGTTCCCCGTGGAACAGGGGGGGTTAGAGACGTGACTGTATACCCCTTTCACTTTCTGTATCGCCTTTATAATAATAGGTACTATTACCACTACTCTAAGTTTCAAAGTCGCCTAAACAATTAGTTCCGATATTTAGCAGAACATGTTTAACGATAGGGAAACATTTAACTCATCCTCTGAAAACTTAGATGGACACTTTTTTAAATTAATTCGGGAGAGGGTGGGCTGTAATCTAGGACGCGGCCCCAGTGCGGGTTGGTAGATGTCACATGTCTTCGAATTTTTGTTTCAAGGACATGCTGGTTTCCTCACGATGTTTTCCATCACCAATTTGAGAGCAGCGGTGATGATATTATTTACACAAAGTAAAGCGCTTGCCTGGGTTTGAACCCACGACCTACTACTTGTAAGTCGGGGCCGTTACCAATAGGCCACCACTGCCCTCTGACAATTGCATAATCGGCCCTAAATTGATAAAAGGGTGGAAGATCCTTTCAACGTTCTCTCTGAGGTGTTCAGAGTACAAAGGTAGTCTTTATTGTGTAGCAGATGTGTAAAAGCAGTTGTAAGCTTTGAGAAATTTCGAATCTACACATTTCAGTACTTTTAAGCGAACAGCTGAAGTGTTAGGTAGATAGAGGCAAATGTAGCGGCAAAACTTGGGATAAATGTTTACAACATACAACACTATAAAAAAAACAATTTGAGCTACATAGACGTTCACTGCTAAAAATAATAATAATATATAAACACCCGAATTGAAGATTTATTACCGTTGGATCCCGTTTTTGAATCCCATTTTAATATTTTTGGCGTTGGATCCCGCAAAACATTATTATGTATTTCCGTTGGATCCCGAATTTAAAAAATGCAAGATAATTACGTTTTATTGTCGTTGAATCCCGAAAAGTATTTCCGTTGGATCCCGAATGCTTAAAAAAATATGAATGCGGGTACTTTCAACAACAAAATTGTTTATAATAAAATGAGGGGTTCACTAATGTTTCACCAAAACTCCATTGACAAATTTTTAGTTTACAACCAACGTTTCGTATAGATACTATTTATTTCACAAACAACTCATTTTCTATATAATCTAGTCGTTTCTGGCACTCGCCGGCCGCTGCCGCGGCACCGCTCGCTTCGCTCGCTCGGCTCGTGCGTAGGGGTCACAGTTTTAACCTAACCTAACCTAACATTGTTTTTTTTTTAATAATTAACCTAATCTAACTAGTTCGGTTCCGGGTAACCCACTAAAAATAATCTCTTTTTAGTGTTTGATAAAGGTAAATCACTTTTCTTCTGAAATGTACACATGTTGTTATACTATGGGATTCAACGGAAATAGCAAACGGGATCCATCGGTAATACCTAAAAAACGGGATCAAAAAACGGGATCCAACGGTAATAAACGGAATTAAACCTCCTCCTTTTTTGAAGTCGGTTAAAAATAGGGAACGTCTGTATGAAGCGAAACCCTCCCTTTTGCCCCTACAATGAACTGAAGCTAAGAAGTTAAAGGAGTCATCTCTGAATTATTATTTTTTGTTCAAACGCAGCCATTGTTCAAATGCTTTTAATTAAAATCACCAAGTGGAAAACTGCTATATTTATCATAAAAAAGAGCCATTAACAAAAACCGTGCGCGAGCAACAACTTTCCAATTGAATAGCAACAAAAACTGCTATAATGGTCAATGTCTGGGAAGTTATTTCAGAAATTACCCCCAACTGGTAGGGTTAACCCGAACGCTCATGAATACAAAATGTTTTTTTTTATCACTCTATGGTACGAATGAGACCAGATCAAAGAATCAACTGGCATATGAAATATTTTTCAATTAAGTATAATTGAAAATTAATTTCATTTTTCATACAAAATAATTCGACAAAGTCACAATTAACCCTTACGTGAAATATGAGAACGTCGTATATTCTTAGCTTTAAATATGAATGACTGGTTTGAATGAAAATGAATTTCTCGTATTTATCAATGAAACTTAAATACATGATATCTTCGAAACTATGCATTTTTGGACCACAAATATTCTAGGACTTTTTGTATTATTTTTACTTATAGAATTAAAACCCTAGAGTTAGGGGATATAAATATAACACGTTGATTGCAGGATTTTGGTGCCGCCACAAGTCCGGAAATCTGTTGTATTAGTAAAGCAATTTGTCCTGGGTCTGCTCGCCGCCCCCGAACTTTTCTAATCTAAACTGTTGGCCCCGCGTTCAATCTTCGTGAAAACTCGCTCGCAGTCGTACGAACGAGCGTATAGATGCGCGGCTAAAAACTTATGACTTTATATTATCGATAATGGCAGTATTTTCCTAATAATTCGGTACCTAATTATGCATACGCAGTAACACGAATAAAAATAAGTAATATATCTATATCTACATACATAACTATGCATATAATAAAATAATAACGGAGTCAAAACTGTACATTGAATATTTTTGAAATAAAATAATTGCCACGAGGTGTGGGAACGAGTCTGATGCCGAAAATATAGTTTTTTAAATAGTTTTCAGGTGGTCTGTTTGCTTGGATATACTTATGTTCCAAAACGGTTGAACGGATTTGAATGAAATTTGGCACACGGATAATTTATAACCTGTAAGGTACTTTTAGGGTAGTACTTTTAATCTCGGTAGTACGTTTCTGTGGGATATTTTCCGACATCCATGCGAAGATGGGGACAAATGTTAGTCATTAATATAAGCGTACGGTCAGCATCAAAAGTTGATTAACACTTCAGTTGTTTTAATCTTAGTTATTGAGCAAAATATTTGTTCAAAATTGCAGCAGAAGAATTTTTTTTAGAGTATATACTCTTGTCTATTATGTGAAAAGCTAAAAATCAGTTTATTGAAAAAAGTTGTTGTCAATTTAATAACATGTAAAAATGATAGTGTTAATCGACTTTTGATGCTGACTGTACCATCACCAAAAACAAAACAGAAATAGAATCTTAATCCATCTAGAATTCGTGATTAGTACTTTGTACCTCCTTCCCTGGTAAACAAAATAATCTATTAAGTACAGATAAAAATACTGGTTATTTCTTGTCAGAATACCCTGTTTTTATCACATTCAATCTAGAAAAATCTATCGATAAAGATGGCCACACAGAAATCGTATTGACTCCGTGTTATAACGCGCCTCCACCAACGAGCGACGTCTCTCTAAACAGCTTCTTCAGAAAAATTTTGTTTTCGTGACGAATTATCTAGTCTGAACCTAATGAACCTTTTTGGCGCAGCCGTGAGGCACACACTGTTGTTGTCTGAAACATTATTTTTTATTAATTTTGTATTTTGTGTTTCACGAACTGTGTCCAAATAAACATTTTTCTTTCTTTCTTTCTTTCTTAGACGTGTGTATGACCAGCGTAACACACATAAATTGACAATTGCACGCAATGGGTTTTATTTTGACAGTTCACTCACGTTCAATGCGTTATTTACGTTGTTAAGCAGACGAATTTTTCAAACCTATGAAGCAATGGATTAGGAATACCTTAAAAACTCTTGGATTGTGATTGAAAAAGTGTTACGCAATTAGGATGTAAGGATCGTAGCAGGTGTTATTCTGTAGGTTTTACCTACCTCCACGGGACAAAGGCGTGAGTTTATGTATACAGGAAGATTTTTTTATCACCATCCAAATTTATACAGGCTGTTCTACCCATGAATATGAACAACTTTCACTATGGGACCAACTCTGAAATCACGAAGAAAAAGTCAGCTGTTTCATACATTTTGGTCGAGTAGATATTGAACTTTTGTATGAAACAGCAGATTTTTTTTTCGTGATTTTAGAGTTGGTCCCATAGTGAAAGTGGTTCACATTCATGGGTAGAACACCCTGTAAAAATTTGGATGGTGATAAAAAAATCTTATGTTGTAACTTGTATGCCATCTAGTCTCATAAGTAATGTATGTAGTAATTTTTCGGATAAAATATAGTTTTCTTGAGAATACTTTTGAATTGCGTTTGAATAGCCAGAATCTTCAACGATGTTTAGATATTTAATGTTTGAAATAAGAACTTCACTTCTATTCAATACTGGTTTGCATGCCAAGGTAAAAGGCGATGAATCAAGGATTCGTCGTAATCCCGTTTGAGCACCTATTTTTAGAGCACCTATTTATTCCCGTTTGAGCACCTATTTTTAGAGCACCTATTTCAAATCATATATATTTTTTCCTCCATTGATAGGGTCTCTCCTAGGTGGTCTAAAAATAGGTGCTCAAACGGGAATACTCCAAAAAATCAAACCAATCAAGTACCTATCTAAATCATATTTAGGTAGGTATTTACCTATTTTTAATACGACCTCTGTTTAGAGGTTTCTCTCCACGATTTCATTATAACTATGTAAGTTAACTTCTTGGCCCCTGACTTAAATTTTGCGAAGTCACATAGAATGTCGACTTTTTCTTACTGGTGGAGTTAGAGCTTAGGAGGAAATGCGGTCACGTGGTCGTTGGGGTTCATCATTTCAGCCGAAAGACGTCCACTGCTGGACATAGGCTTCCCCCAAACCCGTTCCGTTGGGGTTCATTCCAAGCGAAAGTATTGCTATGTTTTCTCCCTGACGTAATTATATTTATTTTTTCTAAAATTAATATAAATACGCCAAAAAACAAAGCTTGTTAGGAACATGGCAGTGGTGGATACACAATATATCGTAAAACAATATTTGGACTAGTATCGTTAATCAGGGAGAAAACAGAGGAATACGTTTTCTCTTAAACCTGAAAAAAACTAACCACGCCATAAACAAAACCACAAAAGTCGGAAAGAACCATGATCCAAAAAGTTTTAATGCACAGATTTGTCATTCAAATATAGAGTGGCCCGTAAACCCAGTAGTACAAAGGATGCACAATGCAACGTGCATTTCTTACGCGACCAGGAATTTACGATGCCCACAGGGAGCCAACTCGACGTTCTTTTATATTTTTTGGAAACACCAGTTTTTCAAATTTTTCGAGCCAGCAAAATAAACGAAATCCCATGAGAGTGTTAAGAGTAGTCGTCAATTTTATGGTGAATTTTCCTCACGCTGGCAGTAGTGTAGGTGTGAATCAGCAAAATCTTCAACAAACAAGCTGGGCTGCGAACAAAAAAGCTGGTGTGATGAATTGGCGAAACTGAGCCATGAATTCCAGAAGACCACTTCCTACCAGTAATAATCATATTGTCATAGTAAGTTAAACAGAGGGGGCATTAACATCTGTATTTGTCTTCGTGGGGTAACGGAGGTAAGTTACCTACGGAAACATAAATATATAGGAATACCAGCTGCGCCCCGCGGTTTCACCCGCATAAGTTTCGATCCCGTGGTAATATCGGGATAAAAACTATCCTATGTCCTTTCCCGGGACTCAAACTAGATCTGTACCAAATTTCGTCTAAATCGGTTCAGTTGTTTAGGTGTGAAAAGGTAACATACAGAGACAGACAGAGTTACTTTCTAATTTCAGTATGGATTAAATCAATCAACTCAGCCTATCGCAGTCCACTGCTGGACATAGGCCTCTTCCAATCTGCGCGACAACATCCTGTCCTCCGCTTTCCGCATCCAATCTGTCCCAGCCACTTCTCAAGTTCGTCGTATCTAGTAATATATAAGTAGGAATATTGAATTTAATTAATATCTCAATCAATCAACAAGTTATTTACAAAATCAAACACGTATATCAACACGGCTTAAAGTTTTAGATCATCCATCATCCGATAGCCATATAACTACTAACTAAAGATAATATTCAGAAGCCATTGCGCATATATTAATGATTGAACAAGACCCCATGTAATCTTTAGCCTTTTATCTGTAGAAAATGATTGAAGTTTAGTAAGTACGTAAAATATTAGTGTAGATTATTAAAAATATTAGTGCCCACGGCATTTTAATTCGTTTATTTTTATGATTCAGTGATTCATACAAAAATTAAAGACCCTGCAAGAACGGATTTCAATTTTACCTTTAGCATCGGCTTACTACGACTATATATCCGTTTTTCTGAGAGAAAAAAAACCGGCGGGAGTCATACCTACAACGCATTATCAGTTACATATATATTGGTACCAGATATTAAGAAAATAACCTCAACGAACCATATCCGTATTGTCCAAATCCTATTGTCCGTGACCAGTTCAGCGAAATTTGTAAATCTTTTGGAAAATTACAGGGACACAAAGTGCATTTCAGAAAACATAAAAATGGGTCAGAACAAGTAAAAGAAACAGTGTACAGTGGGTCAAACTGTTAATAAGCTTGTATAGTCGCAACGTATTTTTGACGAGAATCTTTTAGTAAATTAAATTTAGTGGGCAGGTAGGTATTTTGGTGTCTGTATTAATCAAATAATTTTATGTACTTACGTATTATATTTTTCACGTGCACTTTTTTACTGCTAAATCCTTGATGAATAGACTTCATAATAAAAAAACCAAAAACAAGTTCGAAAACTGAATATTCCACGAAGTTTACAATTCTGAAAAGCGGTAGAAGAAAAAATCGTCGGTTGTATTCGAGTCTGATTTTCCACGGCGCACATTTGCAATCCACGTAGGTCGTAGAGGCTCCCGGAACGCAATTGTTCTTCAAATTAGCGAGTTGTTCGTTAACGAGCGTTTTTCTACCCTCCCTTTTGCCGGTCGAGTGTCGTACTCTTTGGCGGGTAATTCTTTTTTGTGTAATTGCCATTACTTTGTGTTCCGGATCTCGGGGTTGGGAAAGAGTTATTCACGAGCTTCTTATAGCTAAAAGTGTTTTAATGAGCTTTCACTTCATTGATAAGAAAACAGGATTAGATATAATAGGTATAATTTTTAAAACGCTTGTTTATTAGCTTCACTTGTTACTAACAATGTTATAAAATCTTATAAGTCAATTTTAACCTACTCTCCCGCCCCTCCGCGCCTACTCTCCTCTCGCGTCCGGCCCTGGTTCAAGCCATGGTCCGGGGCGAGAGGGAGTGGGAGGCAGTCACCTCCTCCTGCGAAGCAGTCATGCTAGCGAAGGAGGTGGCGGGATGGCTGAGGGAGAGAGCCTCACGTCCCAGCCGCCGCGGAATACGCTCCGGGCGTCGGGAGCCGCGTGACGACTCCCGGCCACCGAAGGGGCGGACCTGCGGACGGAGAGTAATGGATAGCTCACCGTCCGATCAGGACCAGGCAAGTACGTGTTCCACGCGCGCCTCAAAGAGATGTCAGCGATAAGGAAGGGGCCTGCCAGGGCCGAAGCCTGCCGGGGGGGTGCGGGATTCTACCCCGGAACATAAAGGGCTAAGGAAGGAACACGGATGGGTTTTAGTCAGTAAGAGTCTGACACTCCCTTCCGCTCCACCCAGAGCGGGAGGAGTAATTTGATGATTTCCCATCCAGAAAAAAAAACCTACTTCTAATAGTCGTATCAAAATGAAACTTTGTATTTATATGTAGTTCGGATGACAACACTATAATTTGATATTATCTTGAAGCTGATCTGATGATGGAGCTATCAGGTGGATACTGGAACTCTTTAGTGACTACTAGTGAACCGCTCGAGTTTGAGTTTGTTTGGCTGGTAACTACATATTATTTTTTAATATTTATAAAAACAAAATTAAAAAATATGTTCTATTTGAATTATTTCAAATATCGAATCAAATGACGGCCATGTTGTGGCAAGGCCGATGTTGTATGTGCCCGGGCCTCTACCCTGACCCTGCGCCCTCTGCGTTCAGTCTTGTAATGACTTTATGTGTTTGCCATAAAGCTTAGAGTGAATGCTTGAATCAGGTAAAATGTTATTATAACACCGTAAAAAAAATGGAAATGCAATACGTTTTTAGTGAAATTTTATGGAAATAAAAATGTACTTTCCTCGTTCAGTGTATTCCCGTGTGCATTAAATTGTGTGTATTCCCGTTCGTCCCACTATTATGTATTGTTAGTGGGACGAACGGGAATACACGCAATTTAATGCACACGGGAATACACGCAATTTTTGTACATACATACATAAACTCATGCCTCCTTCCAAGTTTTTATCTCTTTGGTAATTCATTCAATCCTATGTATTTTACTACAGCAGTGGAAATCTTTACATCCTTCTTATGGTCATTGGAAGCCTAGTGCGGTAAAGCCTCTGGAGTGGACGACATCTCAGTTGAGCAAATCAAACAGCTTGGCCCAGTTGCTGTGTCATGGCTGCTGCGTCTATACAACATATGTCTGGAATCAGCCTCAATACCCCGTCTCTGGAGAAAATCAAAGGTCATAGCAATTCCGAAGCCAGGTAAAGCAGCGGACGATCCAAAAAACTTTCGTCCAATATCTCTGCTCTGCCATACGTTCAAACTGTTTGAGAGAATGCTGTTGAACCGACTAACGAGTGTTATTGACCCGAAGTTAATCCCAGAGCAAGCTGGTTTCAGACCCGTCAAGTATTGCTGTAACCAGACCCTCAAACTCGTTCAACACATTGAGGATGGTTTCGAAATAGGAATGGTCACAGGCGCGGTTTTTGTAGATCTGTCAGCTGCCCTCAGTCAACAGTCAACCTCAAACTGTTGCTTTGGAAGGTGGAGACATTGATAGGCGATCAGAACTTTGTCCGAATACTCCGAGAACTTCTCCACAATCGTCGGTTTCAGGTCCACCTTCTCTCGGAAAGAAGTCGTTGGAGAGCGCAGAAAAACGGCCTACCTCAAGGTAGTGTCCTGGCACCGCTTCTTTTTAATATTTACACCAACGACCAACCGCCCAGCCCCAACACGTCCCGCTTCCTCTATGCAGACGACCTTGCCCTCACGTCCCAAGCCACCACCTTTGAGGAGGTTGAGGCCCACTTGTCAGACGCTCTTGGTGATTTAGCCACATACTACTTCACTAACTCACTTAAGCCCAATCCAAGCAAAACCCAGTCTTGCGTATTTCATCTCCGCAATAGAGAGGCGGGCCGCAAACTTAACATCGTTTGGGGTGGGGTGTCTATCGAGCACAGCAACTCCCCTAAATACCTTGGTGTTACTCTGGACAGGTCTTTAACATTCAGCAAAAACTGCAAGAACATCAAGCAGAAGGTGCACACTCGCAACAGTCTTCTTCGCCGACTGGTCTCATCGAAGTGGGGTGCTTCGCCTGACGTTATGCGGACTACTGGACTGGCGCTGTCCTTTTCTGCGGGAGAATTCGCGTGTCCCGTGTGGAGTCGTTCTGCCCATGCAAAGCTAGTGGATACAGCTTTGAACGAAACGTGCCGGATCATCACTGGTTGCCTAAAACCGACCCCGGTACAAATGCTGTATCCGCTAGCAGGAATAGCGCCACCAGTGGTTCGCAGAGCGGTGGCAAGCTCCAACGAAAGGGCCAAAATGGTCTCCGACACACGACACCCTTTGCACGACAACACCCTTGTGCCACAAAGGCTGAAAAGCCGAAATAGCTTCTTAAAGTGTGTCGTCCCACTCACTGGCGAACTACCACAAGAAAGACTGAGGCTGTGGCGAGACAGTGCTTCCTTACCCAAACCGTTCGTTCCACCCGCTGAGGACCTCCCACCTGGACATGAGTTACCTTGGGTAAACTGGAAGTCTTTAAACAGACTCCGGACCCAGGTTGGCCGAAGCAAGGAAAACCTGTTCAGGTGGAAATTTATAGACGACTCCGCCTTGGAGTGTAAATGTGGTGCTGTTCCACAAACGATGGGATACTTAATATCGTGCCCTGCGTGTCCTGCCAGCTGCACGTTACAGGAACTGATGGACGCTAGTGATGGCGCCAAACAAGTGGCCGAATTCTGGGTCGAGTATATTTAGATTGCCATCGACACGCTAAGAAGATTGGAAGCCTATGTGAAGGAGCGAAAAAAGCTAAAAACCATGCAGTACAAAGACGTATTTATAGCCATACAAAAAACAGTAAATCACTAAGATCCACTTGACACACGCATATAAGTACCTACGTCAAAAATAGCGCTAACTATCGTCAAACTAGAAAAAGCGTTGTTTTAAATTACAATTACAAAATTATGGCCTTGGTATAAATATGTCAAATAATAACGATTACGTAATCGTTATTGAAGTAAAACTTCTTTACGCACGCTTGACTTGGGGAGTAAGCTGGCGAACGCGTGACGTAAGCGTTACGAAAAGTGTGATTGGGCGAGGCGAACGGGAGTTGAGTGGGGGATATAAGCAAGAGACAGCAGTGCGCGCGCACATTTTCTTTCTCTCTTCCTCTCATAGCCAAATACGTTTAAAGTGTCACTTCAGTCGTGTGGTTATAAGCACACTCGGTTTTTTATTTAACGTACGTCCTAAGTTACGTTAACTAACCGTTTGAAACCTAAATGTAAACATGTAGTACCGATAATGTAACCACAACGAGAATATCAATCACGGGAGTAACTGTACCCACATCTTCTAAATGTAATATAACGAGCTGGGAAAACTTAAGGTTCTCCAGGGAAATCAGGTTGATCGCAGATAACACCAGCCATCAGGTAAAGCTCGTAAATATCTTTGTTACGAATGTACCTATAACGTTGTGCTGCTATAAATTTTATGGAATGGAGACTGTTCACTGTTATCTAGTCGGTTTGTCTTTTCTTTTGAGAAAACAAACGCAATAATATACACAATAACTTTATGGTTCGTAAACTTTTATTTTATTATGCTTTCTATATTTTGAAAAAGGTGTAAATAAATAAGCTGCGTGTAAGATCATTGGGTTTTTAATTGCAACTTTAATTTGCATACGGCAAACAGTAGAGCAACGGTGGTAATGGCCGCGACTTACGAGATGTCGGTAGTAGGTTCGAACCCAGACGGGCGCTTTACTTTGTGTAAATGATTTCATCACCGCTGCTCTCAAAATGGCGAAAAAAAACATCGTAAGGAAACCGGCATGTCCTAAGGACTAAAAATTCGAAGACATCTACCAACCCGCACTGGGCCTGCGTGGTGGAATACGGCCCACTACCTCTCAGCGAGAGGAGGCCTGTGTCCCAGCAGTGATAGCAATATAGGCTGATTATGTATTATGTAACCAGTCATTTGTTTTTGACAGATTTAAGCGTTCCCAGACCGGAATAAATCCTTTGTTCAAATACAAATTGGCAACAAAACTGACAACTTATTTTGTACATTTTAAATGCTTCTTCAGTACAATCGTAGGCTAAGTCGATTTGCTCCGAATGCTTTTTCGGCTAAACACATTGGGCTCTCAGATAAAAGACCATCAAGTTTCACCTTATACCTGACTACCTATACCTCGTCGAAGCGACAAGGTTCGTAATTCGTGAATGAACAGGGACTAATGCGTATTGATCAGGCGAATACGCGTTTTTTGCTCTGTACGGGTTTAATTCAGACTTTTGCTAGGGTTTCAGGATTGGAATAGTAGGTAGTCGAAAGAGTAGAATAGTAGTTTATCTAGCCAGAAATACGCGCGCCAGTAGCTTACTAACGAAGGCACATATTACTAAAATACAGCCTCATTTAGTTGGAAAAAAAAAGTTGCAAAAGTCACACACACCCCAATTATTTACAGTTATGATGACTCGGAACAATTAAATAAAAACGCTGACCTGAAACTGAATCAAACGACGTGCAATGTGTGCACACACACACCACACATTGCATATACACAGACATACCAGATTATACCATTCAACACCTGATTTCACAGAATTCGTACCCAAGTTTGGGGCTCATTTGTAAATAATACTTTGTAACCTGGCTACCCGCCCGTCATAACATACGGTGCCGAAATGAAATTCAAGGTCACTCAGCGTGCAATGGAGCGAGCTATGCTATGTTCGGAGTCTCTTTGAAGGATAACATCAGAAATGAAATTATCCGCAAAAGAACCGGAGTTACTGACATAGCTTACCGGCGTAGCAAGCAAACAGAAGTGGCAGTGGGCTGGCCATGTCTGTCGAAGGACTGATGGCCGGTGGAGCAGACGAGTCCTGGAGTGGAGACCGCGTATCAGCAAGCGTAGTGTGGGACGCCCCCCAGCTAGATGGACGGATGACCTAAAGAAGGTGGCTGGGGTAGGCTGGATGCGGAAGACGGAAGACAGGGCGTTGTGTCGCAGCCTGGGAGAGGCCTGTCTAGCAGTGGACTGCGATAGGCTGAGTTGATTGATTGATTGAACCTAGCTGTAGGTAATATTAAACTCAATCAATGTCGTCTCAACTTGATGTTAGCCTGCTTACTGTTGTTTGTCGAGAAAACAATCTGTCGCATTAACGTACTTACGTTGAGCTGATATGCTGTTACCACTGATGGTTGATATAACGTACAGTTGCCCTAACATTTGTCGCGTATTTGTTTGTCGTTACTGTGATAGCAGTGGTGGCCAAGTGGTAACGGCCGCGACTTACGAGTTGTAGGTCGTAGGTTCGAATCCAGACAGGCGCTTTACTTTGTGTAAATTATTTCATCACCACTGCTCTCAAAACGGTGAAGGAAAACATCGTGAGGAAACCGGCATGTCCTAGAATCAAAAATTCGAAGACATGTGACATCTGCCAACCCGCACTGGGCCCGCGTGGTGGATTAAGGCCCACTCCCTCTCACTGAAAGGAGGCCTGTGTCCCAGCAGTGAGAACATTATAGGCTGATTATGTATGTTATGTGACTGTGATACGGAGTCGTATTATCTATATACATATAATAAAATCGTAGGAAAGTCAAAACGGTACATTGAATATTTTTTTAAAAGAATACTTGGGGCGTGATCTACAATCGATACCGAAGCCAAAAATATAGTTTTTAGAATTTTTGTCTGTTTGTCTGTTTGTCTGTATGTCCGGGATAAACTCAAAAACTACTGCATGGATTTACTTCAAATTTTGCATGAGTATTACTAAGAGGTCGGGTCAACATATAGGCTACATATTATCACGCTATCACCTACGGGGGAGGAGCTGTGAATCTTTATTTTTCTTACGCATTCTGTGACAGCGTGTAATCTAACGACGGATATTTAAATGTTGTTTTTCAGTAAGCCATGCTATTATCTAGCTTTACACTATGAAAACTACGCCATTTAAGTAATTTGGGCCGAGAAACATAGTTTAATGAATGTTAGTAGTATAAAGAAAATTTTGAAGCAGCGCCCGCCATCTATGAGATTTCATTAAAATCAAATCAAGGTACATGTTGACACTTTTTGGAAATTAATTTAAATTTGATCATGTTGGCGAGGTTAGTAGTTAGTTATTCTTAAAATTCATAGATGGCAATGTTCATTTTCTTCATAAAAGTTGTATCGTATAGTTCGTTTTGATAAATTAGAGTTCCAACAAAACGCTCAAAATCTTGAGCAGAGTTGAGGAAGGCAATTAAAAAAAAACGCGGTGTTAAGTATTACAAAAAACTTATGTTCCTACTGGAGACGAAGTCGAAGTAACTGATGAACGCGTGCTGAACACCTGTCTCAGTTCACTTTAAGATGTGGTCATTTCTATCGGCGGCAATCCACTGATCGAATATGGGTTACCAGCTCCCCAATCATCACCGCATCAAGATCGTGGAAATCGGGAGTATAACGCTGAGACAAATTACGATCCGGGCGAAATGACCACCATACGAAATGACCATGTCGCTTTGTTCTCTTCAGTGTAAAAACAAATTTATGACACCGTCCTTGAAAGCGTTGGGCATAACCAGGGTAAAAAGTTTTTCTTGGATGCTCCTGGTGGAACAGGAAAAACATTTGTTACCACTGACATACTTGCAGAGGTCAGGAGGCGAGGCAATTTGCTATTGCTGTAGCGTCGTCGGGAATCGCTGCCACACTGCTTCCGGGTGGCAAGACAGCACATGCCATGTTTAAAATTCCCATCGATTTAGAGAGCGCCGAAACGCCTGTTTGTGGTGTGTCACGTAACAGCGATAAGGGACACGTGCTCAAGGATTGCTTTCTGATCGTATGGGATGAGTGTACGATGGCCAATAGGAAGGCAGTTGAGGCCGTGGACAGAACCCTGCAGAACATCCGCAGGAACGAACATTTGATGGGTGGTGTCACAGTTCTGTTCAGTGGCGATTTCCGGCAAACGCTTCCCATGGTGACACGGGGATCGAGGGCTGACGAGGCGAATGCTTTGTTATGGTCACGAGTTCGTACGCCGCGCTTGACCATTAATATGAGAGCTCGGCTCGGCGGCAATGCACGTGCTCAAGAATTCTCCAATGTCCTTCTAAGTCTTGGCGAAGGCACTCTACCAAAAGAGGTGGTGCTTCCAGACTCTCTCGGTAGAGTGGTATCCAGCTTAGAAGAACTCATTCGCTGTGTGTACGGGGACATTAGTCGTATACCGCACCAGCAGAATTCTTGGGTGTGCGAGCGGGCCATTTTGACGCCTAAAAATGATCAGGCAGTAAGTAACGAATGCATTCTCTCGGAAATTGAGGGGAATGAAGTGGTCTACACCTCGATAAACACTGTTGTCGAGCAAGATGACGCCACACATTATCCCGTGGAATTTATGAACTCCCTGTCAGCAAGTGGACTTCCAGCGCATACCATCAAGCTGAAGGTCGGTGTCCCGATTATGCTTCTTCGGAACCTATCTCCTCCGAAGTTGTGTAACGGGACCCGCCTTGAAGTCATCTCGCTCCACAGACACCATTAAGGCGAAAATTCTTACGGGTTGTGGCGTCGGCGAGGCAGTATTTATACCACGCATTCCCCTCATACCTCATAACTTCCCGTTCCAGTTCAAGCGCGTACAGTTCCCCGTGAGTGTTTGCTTCGCGATAACCATCAATAAGTCGCAGGGGCAGACACTGAGGGCAGCGGGTGTCGACCTGAGGACGAGTTGCTTCTCACACGGACAACTGTACGTCGCTTGCTCCCGCGTCACCAGTCCTGACTCTCTTTACATTTTGGCACCTGGCAGCCTAACTACCAACGTAGTTTATAGGGAAGTGTTGTAAGGTATAATACCTTTGTACGTTTTTTTACTCTTTTGTGTACTGGAATGTATTCCTGAATTATTTTCTCTATTTCCTTCAGTCACATCTTATGACTGAACTCGGCAGGATTCCCATATAACTATCTTCACTTGCTTCGCTTGCAAAAAAAAACTTATATTTTAATACTATTTTAAAAGTTGTTTACTTATAATGCTATAGCGACACTAATCTTAGGTATTTTTGATACTGTCTTCACGCAGACGACGTCGCGGGCAGCAGCTAGTCTGGACAATAAACTAAGTACTTAATATTTTTTTCCATTAAAGGAAACCAATTAATAGGTTTATCTTTGCTGAGTTATGAAGCTAAAAATATGTATAATGCCTTTACACATCCTCCTCACCCTTTTCCTCCCCCCTCCTCCTCCTCCCACCTCCTCATAGGTCTCACATATCATGCAAACATGTCCGATTCCTATCGGCTTCTATTAGATAGTGTTTCCATTAGTAGTCTAGTGTGGAACCTTACAATATATGCTGTTAAGGCTATTTTTCCATCGGTTTTTGTTCATAGGTACCCGAAAAATTAAATCTTAAGCCACCCACGGTCCTGGCCAGGAAATTCCTTGTCCCGCAGCATCCTTCACAAAAACTTTCATATTCAGTTGTTCCACGTTCCCTTCGTCACAAATATTAAACCGCCAGTGATATACGACACATTACGATGTTCGTTATGACGTCACAATACTTAAGTCGTCCGTCCGATGTGACAGTTAGTTATCACCAAACAGATTATGAGCAGAAGTATTAGGAATTTTGAAGTGTGCTTAATTTAACGTCGGATTCCCTATATTAGTATCTGAAACATTATTGTTCCATTCCTGGCATAAAATGCCATTGGATTTTGAACTTTGTGGCGATACTTTTAACTAAAATTAGGACGGTTCTTCACTTTATTCAGTCTTCATATCCGCATAAACCCAATCCATTAGTGGAATTCACCGGGAAAAGTGCCTGACAAACATTATCAAAGAACCTGGTGAGCGTTATCAATAGTAGACATCAACATTATCGATTAAAACCTAAGTATGAAAAACGTCTCGTCATCAGAATAATGAATAAAAATCTAAAAATTAAGTAAATATTTTGTGCGAAATGAGTATTTTTAATTTTAAAATTGTTCGAATTTACGTTGCGTTTAGGTAAACGAAAACGGGAGAATGTTTTCATGGTAAGCCCAAATATACAAAATTTGGCCAAATGGCCCAAATATGTACGTACCTGTATTTACACGTACATATTTCAGTAAGTTTGAGTATTAATGACCTACGGCTGTTTGATAATTTTGTTGATGCAGTCGCTACCTACATTTAACATGACGAGAGAAATTTTAGGCGCGAGCCACACAGAAAGGACTTGAGACGCGGACGGGGCGCAGACGCGGCAATTAGTACCTATAGGCAGATGGAAAAGCGACGCGTGGGTCGTTCTTCTTTTTTCGTGGCAATGAATTGGTGTTTCTCAGTTTTTCGAGTCTTTCAAGTAACAATATTTTGATTTCAGTGTTAGATATTTTTTTGCAAATGCATTTATTTTCATTTGGATCATTTAATCTTTGTTTTCATGCCCATAATGTTGTTTGTTTTGTGGCGATTTTCGAGAAAACACTGTGACAGAGTGGTCCTTTTTAGGCAGGACATCGTTATGAATTACAACTCTGTCACGGTATTTAATGAATGTATCGGCAAATCGCGACATTTAGATCTTCCTAGTTCAGTTGACTTAGACGTTCTCAACCGGCATTTCTCCACTGTTTCTACCATGGATCGTCTAACCAAGCAACAAACTCTGTCTCTAATTTCTGGTCTATCGCGTTCTCATACTAATTCTTTCAGTTTCATTCCAGTTGAACCGGGAGAGATCAGAAAAATCATTCTCGCCATCAAATCGAAAGCGGTGGGATGTGACAATATCACCCGTGGTATGATCGTTACTATTCTAGATCATCTCCTACCCGCGATTTCCCACATTATAAATTTTTCTTTGTACTCCGGAGTATTCCCTTCCCTGTGGCGCAAAGCCTATGTTCGTCCACTACCTAAGGTTTCCAATCCCTCTCTTCCTACTGACTTCCGTCCAATTTCTATCCTTTCCTTCCTATCCAAAGTGCTAGAGGCCTGTGTCCACAAACAATTCTCCGACTTTGTTCATTGTAATTCAATTATTAGTCCTCTCCAATCTGGGTTTAGGCCTGGGCACAGCACTGTTTCCGCACTCCTACCTTAAAGTGACTGGTGATATAAGGGCAGGACTGGAAGACACCAAAGTTACTGTTCTAGTGTTGGTTGATTTCTCGAATGCCTTCAATACCGTCAGTCACGACATCCTGTTAGCCATTCTGTCCTATATAATGGTCTCTCCTGAAGCACTGGAATGGTTCTCCTCTTACCTTCAGGAACGTCAGCAGTCTGTTCATGTTGGGGATTCTTCTTCTAGCTGGTGTGATTTGGAAACTGGCGTTCCTCAAGGCGGTATACTTTCTCCTCTTCTGTTTTCTATTTTTATTAATCTTATTACTTCCGAACTTCAGTGTGCGTATCATCTGTATGCAGATGACTTGCAGTTGTACTGTCAAGCGAAGGTTGATGAATTACCAGACGCTATCGATAAATTAAATAAGGACTTGATAGCCATAAAATCCTGGTCGGATAGATTTGGCTTAGCTGTAAACCCTACGAAGTGTCAGGCGATCATCATTGGTAGCTCTCGTAGTATTAGCAAAGTAGATGGTAGAACCTTGCCACCAGTTCTCTTCAATGGTACGATCGTTCCTTTTGGTACTGACGTGAAGGACCTAGGCTTGCACATTGATTGTACCCTGAACTGGCGGACTCAAGTCGCTAGGGTGAGCCAGAAGGTTACTGGAACGCTGCGGGCTCTGTACCGTTTGAAAAATTTATTACCATCAAGTACGAAGACAATGCTTGTGCAGTCCCTTATTTTCCCTATCATCGATTATGGTGATGTGTGCTACTATGACCTGAATGCAGATCTCCTCAACAAACTTGACCGTCTTCTCAATAACTGCATTCGATTCGTTTTCAATCTGCGTAAATATGATCATGTTTCTGCGCATCGGTCGCTTCTAAAGTGGTTGCCCATACGCCAACGTAGAGAACTAAGGGCGCTGACAACCTTGTTCTCATTTCTTGATTCTCCGTCTTCCCCTGGTTATCTAGCCCCCCATTTTCAGTACATTTGCGCCAACCACAATAGAAATCTACGCTCATCACACAATCGTCTTCTTCAATGTCCCACTCACCGCACAGACTTCATTCACTCTTCCTTCTTCGTTCAATCTATCTCTCTGTGTAATGCGCTCCCTCAGGAGATCAGGATGGCAACCAACCGATTATCCTTTAAAGTTAAGGTTCGCGAGCATATTCGCAAGAAGCTGGCAGTATCATCACAACGGTAATATTTTCTCATTGTCTTATTTCTTTTTAGTTAGTTAGTAAGTATATTCATGTATTTATGTATATATATTTGTGCTTATATTTATATATAATTAGTTATATATTATATTCATAGTTTTTATAGGTTTATGCGTATCATTATATTTAAAATATTTATTCCTTAATTTTCATGATTGCACCTACCACTGTTTGTCTCTGCATCACCCAAAGGTTGACTGGTAGAAAATGCCTATGGCATTAAGTCCGCCTCTGTACATTTATGTGCTTGAAGTATTAAATAAAATAAAAAATAAATAATGAAAAATAAACACATGCACAAAAATTATTGGCTATAGAAAGTTAAAGATTATTTAGTATTAAAAGGTATAAAGCGATGAGGATATTAATTCAAACAATGAATACATAATAATCCATACTCTAATATGACACAAAATGAGGTGAGTGACAGACCATTGTCATTTAAAAGAAGAACGGTTCGCGTACATTTTGTATGGCGAATAATGAAGATACATGAATATCTGCGTCCCGTCCTCGTCTCACGTGCCTTCTGTGTGGCCTGCGCCTTGCACTAATTTAGTTGATTGAAGTTTGAATTTTATTCGCAAGTAAATTATTACCTATAAGTGACATTTTTGTTAATATTTTCGTGTCTCTACAAATTTCTATAAATTATAGTCGCTTTTAGAGTCTGTCTGTGTCGCGTTGTTCAATTAAATTCAATCTCTAAGCTACGCAACGATTTTGATCAGGTTATCACCATCACATAGAGAAGTTATTCCGGAAGGTGTAAAAGTATAAAACATTAGTAATAATCTTACATATAATAAAGAAACGATGTTTTGCCAAATCGTAAAAACCGTGAAAAGCAGGGGTAATTCGCTAGATTATTTAATTTACGAAATTACAACAACATAAAAAGCACCTTCACCGCAAAATGAACGCTATCTAGAAAAGTCATCTCCTCGTATCGATTTACGTCTAACTCCTTACGAAAATAGGAAGACTTGAACTGGTGAAATTGCCTCGATTTTTATGAACTGTCTGTTCCGAATACTTCCGATGTCACAACCCTTTTTCATAGACGTCGTTTGACACAGACAGCTGATATGTGCCTGAGCTATTTCCATTTTCCATCGATCTGTGATATATACCAGTTTGACGTAAATGCATAAGTCAAGAATATTTTTAGAGGGAATATAAAACTTTTCGCAGTAAAGTCTTGGCGATAACAAAGACAGCTAAGATAGTTTGGTTGAACCAAAGACTGGTTCAATCATTTATTATGTGGATTCTCACAGGAACGGGGCTATCGGAAGCAGAAATTGTTTGATGGAAAAGCGTTCTGCATTGCATTAATATCATCTAACTGTGACGTTAACGTCTTTTACACGACCATATTTAAGAATCTTCTATCTTCTCGTTTTGTTTAAAAAAATGTTATCTCATGCACAAACATCGAACTTTGACGACTATCGTGGACAAACTTACCTAAATTCTTTTCAAACTTATGTTTCAAATTGATTTTATTTTAAGTTAAACAAATATCAACTTTATTTTAATGTTAATTAAGTTGATTTCAAACATCAATTTAAATCTATTGGCTTGGACCTTAACCCCTCAAAATGCGAAATTTACCTTTCTGACATTACCAACAGACAACTGACCCTAGAGAAATTTAATGCAATAGCCCTACAAATAAAAATTTTAGAAAAAAGCTCACTGCACCTCCTAGGTTCCCCAATTTTGGGAGATAGTTTTCCTCCTTTCATCGAAGAAAAAATTAAAAAGTTCAACGACATTTCGGACAGACTCTCCAAAATTAATCTACATTCGGCATTCACCCTAATTAGATACTGTTTTTTTGGCCCAACTTTTATGTATTTTCTACGCTCTTCCCCTTTATGGAAGCAGCCACACCTCTTGGACAAAATTTACCAAATTATTCGCAGCACATTAACATCAATTCTAAATGTGGCCTTGGACGACCGAGCGTGGCTGCAAGCCACACTACCCATCCGCTTTGGTGGCCTCGGCGTCCGCAAAATTACCAGTATTAGCTTACCTACTACTACCTATTAGCTGTCCTCTGTCCACAGCACCGAAAAGTTGACCGGGAAGATTTTAGCCCCCTCCCTGGTTGACTCTGAAGTGCCGTGCTTGGCCGACGCGGAGAACGCCTGGAAAATGGCTTGCCCGGATACAGATCGGCCCGCGAACCTATCTTCCCAGAGGCAGTGGGATGAGCCGCTCTGCAGGTTGGTACGGAATAATCTTATTAATACGTCCACCAATACTGCTGAGCGTGCCCGCCTACTGACTGTGGGTGAGTGGGAGTCGGGTCTCTGGCTTCAGGCACTACCGTCACCCAACATAGGCACATTGCTGGGTGACACCACCTTCCGGCTCGCTACTTGTTTGCGTCTGGGCGCCCCTTGCGTGGCTCCGCATCGCTGCCAATGCGGTGAAGGTGTCGACTGCCTCGGACATCATGGCTTATCCTGCAGTAAAAGCGCAGGCCGGACAGCACGGCATGCCAGCATCAATGACATCATCCGTCGTGCTCTTGTCACCGCTGGGGTGCCAGCTGTTTTAGAACCCAATGGTTTGGCACGCGACGATGGTAAGAGACCAGACGGGATGACCATAATGCCTTGGAAGGTAGGTAGGCCTTTGGAGTGGGATGCAACGTGTGTCGACACCCTTGCGCCATCCCATCTTCCAAGCACTGTAAGCTGTGCTGGGGCGGCTGCTGCAGGTGCGGAAAACCTCAAACGGCGCAAATACTCCAATCTCTTTGGAACTTACATATTTGAGCCGTTTGGGGTTAAAACACTAGGGCCATGGGGCCCGAGTGCCCACTTAGTATTCCGAGACATCGCCAAGCGGTTGGTCGACTCATCACGTGACCAGAGGGCTGGCCTATTTTTTGGCCAAAGAATCAGCATTGCCATACAACGTGGCAATGCTGCCAGCCTTTTGGGCACGTTTCCCGTTGACAGTGATGTGGACGAATTTTTTGATGCCCTTTGATTATTTTCCCTTCCTTTTTATATACTTGTACGTACTTACATATTATTATATTAAGATTGTTAGCTTTTTAAATTATGTAAATATACAACCTTCCTTACTGTCACACATAAATCAGTTGATTTCAGAGTGACTAGCACTATAGAAAAAATTATAATAATGTTTGAAGTTGCAGTGTAAGCTGACCTTTATTGTGTAGAAATTAAAGCTATTTTTCCATAAACTCATATTTGTTTACATTTTTGGCAAATAAATCGCAAATGCAGATTAAGTATATCGTCTCCTAGTCCTCTTTTCATGTGCCAATCCACACAGCCAGCCTCTTCCAGGTTCTACCCGCGATGGTAACAATGTCGTCCGCTCATCTCGCCGCTTAACGACGCACCCACACTTCGTCTCCTAGTCCTTGGACACCACTCTGTCACTGCTTTACTCCACCTGTCATCACTCTGCCTTGCCAGAGGGGCAATTCTCGTAATTTTAAGAACGTTCAGACTTCACAGTCTGATCTCAGTCTCAATCTGTCAAAAAATACTTCTAATTCCCCTGCATTTCGGCAAGTTTTTGACATTTGTTTGTCGCCGAGATGAGACTGCGACTAGATTTTGAACATTTTAAATTACGAAAATTGGCCTTCTGGAGTCCTGCACAACTCCATTTGAGTTCCATAAACTTCTCATGCTGTGGGAAGTTAGCTCCGCTATCTGATTCTAAATTAATGAAACCCACATTCAAGCACTATCCCTCATGGGTAATATTAATATACTTTTTGATATGTGCGTATTATGCATTTATACATCATCCCGATATCAACCGTAGGTCAGTAGCCGACGAGACACAACGCCCGTCTGGTCGGAGGATTCTCTTTTTTCAATGGAGGATCCACTCTGTTCCTCATACAAATACAGTGTGTATCAGAAATCTGTGGTCATATTTAAGGGTGTGGTACAGACCATCAAATTGAATAACATTCTCCATCGTGATTGCAAAAAAATTATCAGCTGTGCCACACATTTGGGTCTAGAAAGTTTTTAGGTATGATTAGGTACTTTACCCAATTTAAAAAATAAAATCCCCTGAATCGATCACCTTTCACCTGATCCTAGTGTTCACGTTGGATCACAAAAAAGTTGCCCATATTCTAGAGCGTAAATTTTAAGGCGGATATGATGTAAAGTGAAACTACTGCGAAGCTTACGTTTAATAGCACATGTAGCAGGTGTGAGCGACTTCTCACATGACCGACGGTAATTGTATGTTGTTGTACAAACAAATTGATGTTACGCGTAAGTTTAGTAGGTACTTTAGTTTGTATAATTATGAGAAAAACTTGTCTGTGACGACCCTTGGATGTTACTGGTGCCAATTACAGAGGTTTCTGACATTTTTGACGCTGACTGTACGTTGTACATATCCATCGGACGAGTTGGGAATAAGTCAAACTACAGCATGAAACGAGTTAAGAAAACTGACCAGATGCACAAGGTGTCGTATTAGTGAATGTGACCTATTAGGGATAGCGACGAAATAGCTAATGTGACGAATGATCATCAGATCCGTAGTTTTAGAGTAATATTGAAAGTCTTTTTTGCAATTATTTTACCTCTGACAGCAGCAACCCAACAGGAACCTTATTGTGACGAGAATAAAGACCACAATGATTTTGACCGACTTGTCAGTGGCAGCAACCCAACAGCAAAATATTTTTTATTTTTTTATTTTATTCCTAACGGACTTTCATACGGGTTTCACCAATGGACGGAGTGATTAATTCATTAAGATTTGCATGACGATGATTGTTGAAGATATCAAAAAAAACTTTTTAACAAAAAAAAAACCGACTTCCAAAAAAACACTACAAAGTGAAAAATAACTTTAATTTCGGAAGTCGGTGTCTTTGGATCAGTATTTTAGTTTTTTGCCACCGACTTCCGAAATTAAAGTTATTTTTCACTTTGTAGTGTTTTTTGGAAGTCGGTTTTTTTTTTTTGTTAAAAAGTTTTTATTTCACGCTTTTTAGTGGGTCTGCTTATAATTTATCTAAGTTACAATAGCCTAGTGTCAACTTGCTCATCGCCTTTTACTAAATATTGCTTTTCCCGATGCAGGGAAGCTAATTGTTGAGGAGTTCTCCTGGTCCACCATCATTACCATTGTGACGAGCCATGGGGATGGCACCATATCACCATTCACATTGTGACGAGCATAAATTGGTTAGTAACCATATTAAAGTAATCGAATCGCAACCCGTGAAATACTTAGATATTATTGAGTAGTTCCGGTGGCCATCTGTGGTCTTCATCGTCAGTTCCACTTCACCAAATGGTGTTTTCCGAGAGCAAATGCACGAGTTACTATAAAATGCCCTATCAAACAACAAAACAATGTACTAAAACAGTCCTTGCCTGTTCGAGTAACTTCTTACTGTTAAGGAGTTCCATCATCAGCCCAGCTACCTGAGATGGTGACAAACATACGCAAATACACAAGATACTTCATAAAATATGCGAAAAACAATAAGTGAGCCTAGAGGGTTGCCCTCGATTTCTTTAAGATCCCATCGTCAGATCCTAACTTGGTGACAGTGGGACCACCTCAGAACTATCTACTTTCGAACAAAAAAAAGAATTTTGAAAATCCGTCGACAATTGACGGAGTATTCGATGAAAAAACATACAAAAAAAAAACATACAATCATCCGAACATAGTACCTCCTCCTTTTTGTGAAGTCGGTAAAAAATCATGCCGACTAGGAGCTTTACTGGCGTGCGCCGCGAAAACCAATAGAGTTATAATTATGAAAACAATGTATTACGAAATTATTCATTATACAGGGTGTTACGGAAAGGGTATATCAATACAAACGGGTTGAAGAGTGTATCAGGTCTAGAATCTCTGTACAAAATTTCAGCTCAAAAGCATTAACTTTGAAAATGCTTAATATTTTTTTTATTTCGACATCACGGCGCTGCACTGGCGCGCGGCGGCGTGATGTGCATGTAATAGGCGCACAGACACACTACAGATAATGGATAATGACCCTCGTAGTGCGGTGACACGTTTGTTATGATTTCAATTCAATAAACTATCGAAATAAAAAAATATTAAGCATTTTCAAAGTTCCTGTTTTTGAGCTGAAATTTTGTACAGAGATTCTAGACCAGATACACTCTTCAACCCGTTTGTATTGATATACCCTTTCTGTAACACCCTGTATAAAGACCTATTAAACGTAGTAGTACGTTTCCGTGGGATATTTTCGACTTCCACGCGGGCGAAGACGCAGGCAAAAGCTAGTAACATCTGTTACACAAAACCAAAAATACTTCTATAAAAGTTCTAACTTCGTTTGATAAAATGGAAGAGTTTTTTCACCAATTATTTCAATATCATCCAATACTGTCGCATTTTTAATTAAAATTTTCGGACTCAATTTCGATGGAAGTAAAAGATATGAAAATAATAAATTGAAAAAAACGATTACTTTTGTACAGAAAGACCAGTATCAAATATACGAAACCGATTTGAGATTCTATTTTAATATTATTAGTTTTTTTTTCATCACACAAACAAATAGCCATCGTTTCAATTTTACATAGCCAAATAGCCCCATTTTACATGTAATAAAATTTATTTTAGCTTCCCAATGCATTTCAATTTTCCTATAAATTACGTTCGACGAAAAATAACGTCGACAGGTAGAATCGTCTTGTAAGTTATTGGCTGAATAAAATGCATCCAGCTACAGTTTTGTCTTATCTCCGTAGCATTACGGAATAAGGCTTCGATGGAGCAGAATAGAGGCTGTAATACGATCAGCCTTGGTATTACAATGGATGTATTTTTAGACTTTAGTCATTTCATTATTATAATAGCTGTTCTTCGTTTAATTCGAAGAGTGTTACAACTATTCTGTAGATATTCAGTACTTCAAGACTAATTCAAGTACCGAGTAAAAGAGCATCACCTTTCGTCTTAACTGTGAGAATTTATATATTTACTCGTATGTTTTTTTCGTATTAACATTCTATATTTATTTTAGTGTATGTTATTTTTTGTTTTATACATAATAATATGTAGGTATATTAATTTTTTAGTTTAAGAAAAAATGTTTTTTTAGTTTACACATCGAATTCTTTTCTTGTTCTCACACACTATTGTCTACATTTCTTCTTCATTTCTCCTTTGGCAGGTCTGCTGGAAGAAATGTCTTAAGAAATAAGCAGTACCTTTGTACAGACGCCAGCACATCAAGCTACTACAATCTGTCAAATGTCTGTCATAGATTTTCAACTTTATCACTAAAGCATAAGGTTCAAAGTTGATTACGAAAATTTTACAGTTTCGGGTAGCTTGATGTCCCGGTGTCTGTACCCAATACTAATATATCGTATATGTATCAATTTTACTGTCTGTACATAAATAATAAAATAAAATAAAGTGAGCAGCTATTGTTTGGTAGTCATAGCTATTTGAAATGTAAGAAGTTATTAATAAAGAACTAGTCTCTGTCCGTGACTTAAATATTTTATAAAAAAAAAAAACATAATTATGGCTCTCTGCAATAGTGTAGCGTTCCGCCAGTGAAAGAACTTTCGAAATCGGAAGAGTACTTCCAGAGATTATCTTCTTATAATATTAGCATTTCCTTTGGGTTTTACACTAAGTTCACTTTTTGATGTTTTTATATTGTGTGCCGATACAAAACTATTTGTACGGACAAACGTACATTTATATTATATACGTAATTAATTTTAGATGACATAGCATAGCATACATCATGCGCGACCCACATTTGATATTTCATCATTTCATGTAAATCGTGTATGATCAGTGAATTAAAGACACTCGCTAGTAAAGGTCGTTTCTCTTGACATCATCCGCCTCTGACTACTCGTAGCTGACATCATCTCCTCTCAACATTGACATTACTTGTATCGTGGTCACACAACCCGCACACTATTACTCAATACATATTACAAAGTTGTACGTCTTACTTACTACAATGCACCTGGTGTCAGTTAGATGGATAATTACCGAAGGCTTAGTAATATTTTATTGTAGTTCCCAGCTGGCACGCTCTCATATTTCTACGCAAGCACCAAACATGAAGGAGAAAAAACATAAACACAACAAAAAAAAAACAAATTGAGGAAAAATATGCGTCACATCCACGCAAAACGCACATCGCTCATCATAATGCTAAGACCCTATGCGATACAGAGACCCAGCGCTGGTTTTCAGCGACACCCGGCGGTGCAGATGAGATGATGTCAACCGGAAAAAAAAATCTAATACGTACTACATACATACATAATCAGCCTATAATGTTCCCACTGCCGGGACACAGGCCTCCTCTCTGTGAGAGGGAGTGGGCCGTACTACACCAACTCCGTAACCATAATCTCCTAATTACACAACCGTCAGCCATTACAGTCCAGATTTAATTTTCCGCAGACTACCCCCAAGTCCGGCTACAAAGAATTAATAGAAAACGTTTCACGCACCCACAATACGAAACTTGTTTCAAAAGGATCACGTATACATGTTCCATACAAGTTTTTCGTTATCAACGCTTTGGTAGCCCACATTCTGTTCTTTCGTCGGGTAACTTTATTTTCGATAAAGACTCTCTAACGAGTTCAGAGTTGGCCAATGTTAGTGTTAAGTTAGACGGTTTATTTATCCAAAGGCTTTTCTGATGCCGCAGACGTTGGATTAACGGGTCCTAATGACTTTGATGCTTCTCAATTGGATTAGTTTTGGGTGCGCCCGTATATTTTTGGGCGTTAAGCGTGTACGTGGGTTTCTGATTCACAGCTTTGCGCGTCTGCGTATCGTTATCGGGAAAATTAAAATATAGGAGTTAGGAAGCGGGTATCATTAGCTGTTAACTTCGTTATGAGGAAATGGAGGTACAAATTTTTACACTGGGACATACATACAAAGTGGCATACATACATATATACACATTTTTACCAGTACATGATTCTGAACCCGTGTGTTGAAATTTTACGTAGGTAATTAAATTACGTAGCTTGTCCATACATTTTGACAGCGTAGGTATTGCACTTTTCTATAAAACAGCAGATTTTTTTTTTTTTGATAACCGGTAAAAAAGTTCTACGATACGTAATCATATGCTGATGCATGTGCGATTTCTTGGTTACAATTTGAGCGTCGATGTCCCTGTCACCCTGTTTACCTATTTGTATTTATGTTCTAGAAATTTTCGTTGGTCCTTAGTCCATTTTCTGGTCCTTCCCGAACCGAAACACATTCTTTTTCCCAAACCAAAAAAAAGAAAACATAGTTACATACCGCTAATTAAAACCTCTACATTTTACCCAAAATAAAGTTCAGCTTCATTCCAAAAAACACACATACAATTCAAACACACAATATTTTTCCGGACACGTCTCAAATATACGGAATTAACTCCCACTTTTACGGCATGCCTTTAAAAATGCAAAAGTACGGGATGGTTGTAGTAAAAAGTATGCACCCGTTATCTCATGACATCTAATCTGCATGATGTAACCTCGTAATGCTCCCGGGTATAACCGGGGCGTAATATAAATACGCGTCTCGTTATATGTTATTTTCCGTGTTCTTTTTTGTTCAGTTTTGCAGCTAGTTTGTTTGCTTCCGATCGTTTTCTGTTTTTTTTTTTCTGCGATGTAATTGCGATAAATGTTAATTTTATTTTTTTGATATTGTTTATTTTAACAGTGTAAAAAGAAATAATGAGAATGAGTTTGACAGTAATGTCCGAAATAGCAGTGATCATAATCTCAGATAATTTACATTCCATCGCCAATTAATCAGTTATCTACTTAAGTGAAATATATTCTCAATTGGTTTTTGAGTGACCATTTGTTACAAAATGGTCCTAATAAATGTTTGGTTGCAATGGAATTCGAACTTTGTTAAGTATGACATTCAGGTTGTTGTTCCATAACTTGAAAATTATCTCAAATTCTTAATTCAAATATAGTATAGTTACTGCCAAACTGTCCACCACCGCCACCTCTATCTGAACAGCGCATATAAATTCTCTAAAAAACTCGCCTAATATAAAACACATGTTTCTACTAATTCAATTTTAAACTGTCTGTCATCCAGTTCGTGGCTACAAAATTTTATGTGCATCAATAAAATTTTACGTGTGTTTACTACATTAACACGAAATAACGACAGCAGGTGTTATCCTGTTTTATTTACGGTCTGTCTAGACAGAATACTCCTTTTACAGGACTGGG
This sequence comes from Amphipoea lucens, assembly GCA_947508005.1. Classification (NCBI taxonomy): domain Eukaryota; kingdom Metazoa; phylum Arthropoda; class Insecta; order Lepidoptera; family Noctuidae; genus Amphipoea; species Amphipoea lucens. The sequence continues at coordinate 8,746,826 of OX382371.1, forward strand.
AGCAGCCTATTCATGCGCACCACCTGCCTATAAAAATCGAATTTAAAAAAATCGTAACTTTTCGGTTGGAGGATTTTATTTCACAATCGAATTGATTGAAACCCACGCAGATTTCGATCTAATCTAAAGACTAATACGATACTATTATTTTCCGATAGCACGGGATGAGTTCTGGTTGCCTAAATGTAACCATTGAGCGTGATTTCGGGCCACTAGTATGGGTACCGCCATTAGGTCAGGGCAACTCTTTGAGGGTGTGCGGTGAAGTACACATGTCTACAATGTTTTATGTAGGTCCGTGGCCAGGGCCACTCTCTGGCAGTACTTACCATAACGCAAAATATTGCACACGAATGCTGCACTCAAGCATACTTGATCAGGGCCACTCTTTGATGGCGCAGGAAATATAAAGGGTTACTTTTAATTCAACGTATAATAATATAATAATATCTCGAAAACTATTGAATTTCGGCCATACTTATGGGTGGTTTCATTTGTTGATTTCCATACTTTCTATCGTCGTGGACAAATTGTGCATCGTCTGCTTAGAGCATTAAGTACCAACTTACATAACTTGCCAAATATGCATAATATCAACCAACCTTGACACACAAAGTGCGCATAGTCTGTTGCGGTCGTAAGTCAGATATGCAGGTGGCATTAGTTATATCAGGGATGGTATCCAGACGCACTAATAATTAATTAAACCGCAGACTAGAACAGCCGGTATCTGCGGTGTCGCACTATAACAACCGCTTCATATGATGACAGATGTGCAATGTGCATGGGTCTTTGTAATGTAGGTTCCTATTCAGGCAGGGAGGATGACTTTATCTGAGACATCTGTAGGATTAATTTTAAGACGTTTACTGTAAAGGTTGTCCGCTAAAGTCGAGTAATGTAGTACAGTCTGGCATTAGATGAAGTCTGGTCTCATTCGAACAGTTAAGTGATTTAAAATGAGGTATCAAATATTTTGTATTAGGTTTTTTTGTTTGTAAGAAAACAGTGACAAGATATCCGGGGAAATGTAAAGAGGTTTGCTTAAAATAAACGTAAAGAAATCCTTGCATTGCTTGATTTCTTAGAAGTGTTTCTTTGTGCTTTATAGTACTTAATTAGGCTGTATACATATCGTTTCTAAATTGGGAGGATGGCAAATTGAGAGATTTAAGAAAGACGTGTTGAGATTGTAAGGAGCATTATGTTAAAAATCTGTTGTTTTGTGCAACCCTGAAATTTTCCTGGAGAACCCACACACTGCATATGTGGCCATGGTTTTAAAATTAGTAGCCTTCTTCTTCTTCTATTCTACTCTTGTATTTTTTATTTCTTTCGGCCAAAATACTAGTCAGTTAGGAAAGTGCGGACAAATCGAAATCTTTTCATAATGTAAATTACAAAAAATGTATAAGCTTTATCAGCCTGTAATATTCCCACCGCTGGGACGCAGGCCTCCTCTCTGTGAGAGGGCCAAAAATAAATAAGAGGGTACAAAACATATGACCTACATTATACAAAATAAAAAATAGAAGTTATCTAGTAGAATGTTAAAACTACTTTCGTAAAATTAATTGCCGCGCCTTCAAAGTGGATTCGTTCTAAGCCATTAGGAAATACAGAGTGTAAAAAGACACATCACATAGCCGTCAACTACGCATTCTGTACATCAAACTAAGTAACATTGCACAAAAATAATTACTGGGAAACGACGCGACGTTTATTTTGAGTGTGAAAAGGACATGTCCAGTTTCTGCCCTCTGGTAATTCTGGTATAGATAAATGTTCATGATTTAAGGTTTTTCAGTAAGATTTAAAAATTTAGATTTAAATTACTATGGATTAATTAATTCAGTATTACTTGCGTAACATAATTCTCAAAAAAACAGTACTCAATCGTAGCTTCCGCTTTGCCATTTTAAACGGGAAGTACTAAAAATGTTTTTGACGTTCCATTTTATCCCGTAATTATCTTTAAATAGTGTGAGCAATAATTATAAGCCGCTTATTTTAGATGAAAGGAATATATTAACGTATTTGCGTATATAATACGACAATATTACTAAAATATTTTAGTGTACACATCAAACTTGTTTTTCTTCGGATACCCACTTCCTAACATGAAGGTAAGTATTTATTACTTTTTTGACATGGCATTGACATTTATTTTTTTGGTGTCAATTCCAAGTTGCGTGTATGCGTTCCTTGCTTACTATGCGATTATTTTCTGTTATGGATATTTTCTTTAAACGACCATTGCTATTCTACTCGGAGTGACATCATCTAGACACGATGACTATTGCTATACTTATAGGATTCTGCTTTTCCTTTCGATTTGGATATTATGATGAGGTGCATCGCTGTGCTGCGGATTCGCAGACATATCGTTTCAAGGCTGGCGTTACCCCAGCAAGTGAGACTTGCTCGATGGTTATCAAATCAGGTAGGCCTCTATACTACGGCAGTCGCGTAAACTATGCAGGAAAGGCAGTACATTGAGCAGTTATGTTATAATTTGAAAAATACAATGACGTCTTATTGTTCCACCTCCCATTAGATGGATACGCAAGTGTCACGATTGTTATAATTTATTAAATACCAAAGCTGCTGACAATGAGAGATTACTAGGTCATACAATGGTCTGCCACGTCATGACGCTTCAGGGCAAGGCATCAAAATAACGTGCTAGCACCAGCTACATTTTTGGACAATGTTTTGGTGTCTCTAGAAGACGTTTAATTTTTTTATCATTTTATTTAGGAATGTATCTACAATAAATTAATTTGTTTTGCAATAAATACATACATAGTTTTATTTATTATTAGGTCCTTACATATGAAATTGGCGTTTTTCGTACTGGCCACTTTAATCACGAATTTCTCCTCTTTGGTAAGGAATTCCAAATTCAAATTTGTACAGCTATTTACTCATGTATTTGTGCTTCGATGACCGTCATTCATTTGTTTTTTTTCTTCTGTTTTTTCTGTTTGCGTCACTCATTTTACAAAATGGAAAATTTAAAATATCGCATTATTTACGAGTACGAGTTCCGCCGTGGCACTAGTGCTGCGGAAACGACTCGAAGGGTGAATGATGTGTATGGCGGTCATGTTGCAAAAGAAAACACAGTTCGTTTTTGGTTCCAACGTTTTCGTTCTGGAAATTTCGACCTGCAGAACAAGCCCCGTGGACGGCCTGAGACCCAAGTTGATAATGGAGAATTGAAGGCTATTGTGGAAGCGGACCCATCGCAAACCACGTCCGAGTTAGCTGCAGGCTTCGATGTTAGTGATAAAACTGTTTTAATTCACTTGAAGCAAATTGGGAAGATTAAAAAGCTTGAAAGGTGGGTACCTCACGAATTGACTGAAGCAAACCGGCAAACGCGCGTCGACTGCTGCGTTACATTACTGAACCGGCACAACAATGAAGGTATTTTAAACCGAATCATTACCTGTGATGAAAAATGGATTCTTTACGATAATCGGAAGCGCTCAGCGCAATGGTTGGATCCTGGCCAGCCAGCCAAATCCTGCCCCAAGCGAAAATTAACCCCAAAAAAGTTACTTGTAAGCGTTTGGTGGACTAGTGCCGGTATTGTTCATTACAGTTTTCTCAAATCTGGCCAGACTATTACAGCTGATGTCTATTGTCAGCAATTACAAACCATGAGGGAAAAGCTAGCGGCTAAACAACCAAGGCTGGTCAATCGCTCCACGCCACTGCTGCTTCACGACAACGCCAGACCACACACTGCGCAACAGACGGCTACCAAATTAGAAGAGCTTGAATTGGAATGTCTTAGACATCCTCCGTACTCCCCGGACCTTGCTCCAACAGATTACCATTTCTTTCGCAATTTGGATAACTTTTTGCAAGGGAAAAAATTCAACTCCGATGGGGCAGTCCAAATCGCCTTCAAAGATTTTATTGATTCCCGTCCGACTGGTTTTTTTAGTAAAGGGATCAATGAACTACCTATAAGATGGCAAAAGTGCATTGAAAACAATGGTTCATACTTTGATTAATTAAATATATTATATTAAAAAATATTCGACTTTTTGTTCCTTCCATACAAAACGCCAATTTCATATGTAAGGACCTAATATTATCCCAATTCAGTATCAACAAGTAGCTACATATAAATAATATTATGGGTATTGAAGATAGAAACCAATATACGGAATTAAAGATGATGCCAATATAATCCTTATTTTGACCAGTTTACGCAAGATCCTGACTCCTGAAACTTATTAATTAATAAACTATAAAATACGACGATTATAATAATATAACAATCATTACTGAACATTTTCTTTGACTGCCTAGACATTCGCCCATTGCTCCACCAGACATGTCCTTTGCTGTTTGCGTTAGTGCGCAATGTACCGCACGCAAAACATTGTGCTTATGGGTGCTTGCAACGGTACAGGGCCAGGGGTGGGGTGGTATTTAAAGTTGTGTTATAACATTAACAACTTGTTTTCGTTAAGAAAACGTCAGTAAAAGTTGGAATGTTGACCTTTAATATCTTCGTAACCAGAAGGTTCCAAGGTACGGTCCAATACAAAAAAATTATCAGAATGACGGGGGAGTACAAGTGACTCGCGGCTTTCTTAAGTGTCTTTTTACACCCTTTATATTGTGACAGTAAAAAATCAGTTGACAATAAGCATTTTGAAATAGTATGGTGTATTTTTGTCAACAATGCCTATTAATTTACCTGAAACACGAGGTTGTCAAAATCTATTGAACTAAATCTTTTCTGCGTAGTTTTTATACAGGCATCAAAAATACGTAAAACAACGTCAGACTTTTAGACTATTTTATGACAGCATGTCTAAACATTCTTGTCGTATCCAATACCTTTGAAATCTAATAGGCTTCGAACTATATGAATTTCAATTAATTAACTCCTCGACAACACTGTATTGGAAGGTAGAGTGAATCCAATAGAGCGCTCCATCAATTTGCCAAATTAATAATAATTGCCACTAGCATTTGCCGTGGCTTCGCCGGCATTGTACCTAACTGAAATTCGTCTGATTCAGTTGATACTCAAACTAACTCCAAATTGTTGTCGAATTTCATTTTCACCTACATGAATATTTTGGATATGTGTTTCATTCTAAACCCAAAATATGAAGTTTATTTCTACTTGTTCAAACAAAAATCGCGTCGCTAGTTGCTGCGTGCGGGCCGTCCAACTTCGACAAAATAAATATAAAATTGATTTTTCTCAAACATGCTTGGAAATTTCAGCATTATTTTGACAACCTTCTTCGAGATAAATCGAAATTGCTGTACTGGCCAAATACATGCGTGCAGCGGCCGGCAAAAGTTGTATGAAAATCCATATCTGTCGTGCTAAACCAAATTAATTACTGTATAGTAAACTCATATCTGTCGTGTAATTTAAAAATGGGACGATGTTTTACTCCGAAACACGGCAACCAAGGAGATAACTTATCAAAGGTTTTATTTAAATTTCTAACTGGCTTGCAAATAGAAAAATGTTTATTGAAAAAAAAAAACATATTAGCACTTTAACGCTGGAAAAATTACTGTTATTCGTTGTTCGTCATTGATTTTAAAAGTAATTGTATTTAACAAAAAATTTCTACCTAGGTACTACTTTGTTTTAATTTCCGCGCATCATTTGAGAAAAGTACTGTACAAGCCTTGGCCACAACTAGGCATTGATGGACTTACTTATGTGTGGCTCGGCTTCGCTTCTGCCCACATTTACACGTTCGTCCATTAATGCCTCTTTTGCTGGCCGCTGCAGTAATATACTATTGCTACACGAACATAAAGAAGGATTCTTTTTTACACCGGAATAAAATAAAAAGTACAGACGCTAGTACATCAAGCTACTACTATTTTAATAGATTTTCAACTTTATCGCTGAACCATAAGGTTCAAAGTTGATTGGGAAAATTTGACAGTTTCATTCAGTGTCAGTTTCAGTTTACATTCTAGAATTTTAGGTACCTAAGGTAGTTATAGGCCTATGTCCAGCAGTGGACTGCGATAGGCTGAGTTGATTGATTGATTGAAGGTAGTTATTGTAGTTAATCAAAATTCATTTTAGACCGGATTCTAGTAACATTTTATGTATTTTTATTGAAAATATTATAATCTAGCTAGACCAATGGCCTATGAAACAAAGATATAAAATGCGTTTATTGGAAAAAATACAAATAAAACTCCTTAAAAGTATTGGGACAGTATAGGCTAACAAAAAAAAAGAAATAATGAAATAATACTTATGTCAAAAAAGCCTCAGCTCAGCATATTGTCTCGAATACTAGTATTCATGTTAAGTGTGTTATTATGGGACCGATCCTAAAATAATTATAACTAGCTTCTGCCCGCAACTTCATCCGCGTGAAAGGAGAAGGGAAAGACTCCATAGTTTCCTGGGCCCAGGTGTTAACTCAATCAAACTAGCTTTATTTGAAAGTGGATATAATAACAAGGCCTCACTGAAAATTTGGTGAAATTTGGCTATCTAGGAATCAAGTTATATGAAATATAAGTAGTAAAAGTGAGGTTACATTATAACATTGCAGTTTTTTGATGTTATTTGCGAAATATTTTTGAATGGTTTTGGTTGTATAATGGTTTTACGCATGGAGTGCAAGTAGAGAGCCTCCATGTGCGACGTGTTGAAGATCCTGACACGGATTGAGAACGGAAAATACGTGCGCACTCACAACGAAAGAAAACGAACGAGTGCCGGTCACAGAGTACTTTTTGATAGGTGCCGGTTTTTTTCTACCTGTCATCTGTCAGTCGGTGACCAGCACAGATTACTTTAGACTATACTGAGTGACCAGTGTTGCTAACAGAAGAAAAATTAATGGAACTCGATTCGCTTTGAATCGATTCCACGAAAAGATTGATAAGCTTGTCACTCGATGTTCATACATATTCTGAGATTTTACCGATTTATTCACTATCGATTACTTAGAATTCAGGCATGTACTTTATCGATTATTTAGTTTCACAACTTAGTTTAATTTTTCTCGCTTCCTAGATAGAAACATGGTACTGTATTTTGTGATTTCCTTTAGAAAAATATAACGGTTTTTTTAATACCCATTTCAACTAGTTAACTGCTGGGCCCAGGATTTCCCCTCTCCTTTCTTGTTCCCCCGACCCATCCCGTCGTATCGCACCACCTGCCCGCGCTATCACTTCGCTTTCGCTTAGCGTTCTTTCTGAGTCTTATTCTTTTCGCACGGCTCCTAAGAGTCATAGCGTGATGTTAAATAGCCTATAGCATTCCTCAAAAATTAGGCTGTCAAATCTAAAAAGATTTTTCAAATCCGACTGGTAGTTCCAGAGATTACCCCCACAACCTCAAAAACTTTACCTCTTTACTTTATCAGATATTCTTCAATAAAAACTCTTTTACAAAAAAAACAACCAACTTCAAAAAAAAAACACTACAAAGTGATAAATAACTTTAATTTCGGAAGTCGGTATCGTTGGTTCCGCATTTTCGTTTTTTGACACCGACTTCCGAAATTAAAGTTATTTATCACTTTGTAGTGTTTTGTTTTTTAAGTCGGTTGTTTCTTTTTTGGAAAAAAGATTTTATTTTTAAATTTTTAGTTGTACCTACCCCACAAAAATTCAATTAACGCTAGTGCATTGAAGAATTGAAGACACCGACAAGAAGAATCGTCAAAATTCGCAAAGAAATGCCGGAGATGCAGTACATGTATGCATATAACTTCGTACATAAGAACAATTACCTAATGAATTATATACTAAAACCGTCCTGAAAGTATGTATATCACATTAAATGTCAAAATTGGTTCATTAGTTTTCGAGAAAATCGCGGACATACAAACATCATACATACGGGTCGAATACAGAACCTCCTTTTTTGAAATCGAATTTTGTCTTTTTTGGGGTCGAAAAGTACAACAATACTTACCTATACGCTCAAAATGTATGGACCAGCTGATGTGTGGATTAGGCAGTGTTGAGAATGAAAAAAATAATATGACAACGAGATTTTAATAGTCACATTTTGAAGGGAAATGACTAGTTTATTAGTAACAAATATATCTATTTTTATTCTAAAATATTTAAACAAAAAAATAGTTAAAATTTATAAATAAAATAACAATATTATTAATAAAGGTCCTCAATTGAGGGCATGAAATTATCTGGAACTTGCGAATTGTCCACTTGTCTTTTCCTAAATGCCGGAGCCATGTAATGTGCCTTCATTGTAGTAGTCGCACCGGTCTTGTTAGCTTCCTTATCTTTTTTACTTTTCTTATTTACCTTCCTCTTTGCAACGGTCAGAAATGATTCGCCTTCTGGTGTATCGCAAGGGTAAGATTTCTTGACGCTGTAGACTTGGCAAGTCGACACTTGACTGTTGTTTTCTTGGTTTGCGCCTCCTGATGTACTCGTTTCTTTAACTTTTAGGGCAATCACATCGCCGTCGATATTATATTTAGTTACTGCAACTGACTTGGGCGCTTTCTTTTTGGATTTGGTCCTTTTGGTTTTAATGGTGGTACTGTGAGTCGTGCTTGCATCTCTCTTGTTTCGATTCCTTTTACGAGTAGTCTTAAGACGCAAGACTTGTTCGTGTAGTTCTTCAGAATTTGGTATGGTTTTTATGATCTTATTATGAACTTTGTATGCTTTGATGGCTCGTTCCATACAGTCGATGCATTGCCTACAACTCACGTCCATGAACACCGTTTGCAGGTCATTGACCATGCTTACGAGCGGTGGTCCATTGATGTTCAGAAGAATCTTCTTTTGCATCGGCATTTGATGGATTGTCACTGAGCTGTTGAATTTGATATCTGAGTCCAGTCTGGATATACCTGTAAGTAACAATAATTATAGTAAACTGTAAGGGTACTAGTTCGTAACCGACTACAAGCAGCAGCAGCAGGAGACATGTCGCTGCGACTACTGGTTTCTTTGTATTTCTACGAAATACGTGGCACACGAAGTGTCGCTAGCTACTAATATTTCATAAAAATACATAGAAACCAGTAGTGTCGCGGCGACATGTTGCCTGCAACTATCATCTGCAGTCAGCGAAGGACTTGTACCTTAACTTTCGTACTAAACAAGCTCAGAAAAATAAAACCAATACCCTACTATTTTGACAGCAAGAGAACTAAAACGATTTATAAGTCAAAATGACCAAAATGATTGCAAAAATGAAGAAAGGCAGACACAATTCAAATTAAACGTTTTAAAAAAACATAAAGGTATTTCCACAAATCCTGGCGACTCACCGAACGCGTGCGGCAAGTGTGCGACTAGCGCGCAGAACAACAGCGAACTCATTAGTTCCATTTGTGCTCTCGCTGTGAAGGTGTCTTCGCTCCTGCAGACAATCTTCTTACTAAAGTGCGCTAACAAGCTTTGTTACAGTGCGGAGTTTTACAAAACGCGCAGTGTTGCTCACAGTCCGCTCGACGCTTCCATGTGCTTCTTCTAAAATGTTTTCAAGTGTACATGGTCCATAATAATTAAAACGTTAGTAAAAATGCTAAAGATGATGATGAAATCAACTGTTTGTTTATGTTTATTAACCTCATATTAGAAAAAAGGTTGACAGATTTTAAAACAAATATTATATAACTGAGATTTAGTAATCTTGAAAAAAAAAATGTTCCTACCAAAAACCTCAAGTCTGCTTTCACAAATTTCTACCCACCTCAAAAACCACGCAACTCAAATAAGCCGTCGGAATAAATAAAGCACGGAAAAAATTATTTTCAACTGAACAACGTGTTGGATTCTGGGAAACAGCAAGAATAATGCGGTTGTGAAGTGAAAAATCTTACTTATACCCATGTTGAGTGACACGTAGCTGCTGATGATCGAGATCCATTGTTTACTCGCTGTTTACACACGGCCGACCTGACGACGGTCGACAATTGAATGTTTGCTTCACAGTCTTGATTCTAAGCCATTGTGATCACGTCGATATGTTTATGTTGCTTCAATAACCGGATACTCCCATCCATGCGGTTGATTCCATTCAATCCCAACTTCGCAAAGTCCATTACCCCGTTGATCTTTGTGTTGGGTGTTTTGAAGCTTTGTGATGAAAACTGTCTCTGTTATGATTTTGAGAGAGACTTGTGTTTTATAATTATTTTAAAACATCGTCATTCACGATTTTGCATTCGCAAAACACACATGTGAACTTACAAAATTTATCCGACGGCAAAAAAATTATAAGTTTTCAAACTTACAACGCAACGCGTCGCGTTTTTGAACGCAAGCTTCAGCTTGCGTTCAAAAATCGTTCTACTAAGGACCAGACAGATAAAAAGTACCTGCACTGTGTACAGTCACGTCTAAAAGTATGTATACACTTGGCTTTATTCAAAGGCTATTTTCTCCTTTATTTTTGAATGAAATTTTATGTTATTACAAAAGTAGTATTTTCGAACCCATAGGTTTATGTTAAGTGTCATATTTCAACGTTGCATTCGTTATTTCACGAAAAAATCGCAATTGAAAATTGCCAAGTGTATACATACTTTAAGACGTGACTGTACACCTACCGACAGCAACAACACAACTGCCAAAATGCAGTGTGCAAAAAACGGTCATGGAATTGGTAACTATGTATATCGACGTACGCATGATTACATTGATTGAGTAACGCATGTCGAAATCTGATGGCGCTACGATGTGTGTTAACGTTATGAATTTTGGTTTGTTTCTGCCACAATATAAATGTTAATACAACAATGAATAAATTATTTTAATGTCTCCCGTTTCCCATATTACCTCTCTTATATTTCTTTCTCAATTAGCAAGCTGGGAGCAAAAATCGTAACGCACAAAAAATCAAGCGCAAACATTTTCAAGCATTCACGGCAAGCGTTCATGTTCAGTTTGGTTCAAATAAAATTACCATAAAATATTATGGTAAAGTGTAGCCGAGCATAAAACCGGGGGCAAACAACTTTTTTGTAACTTATCTCGTTACTCACAAAGATGTGACTTTTATGACGCAAACGGACTTTCAGGTTATTTGTATGCTACAAATATCCCAGATTTGTTCCTATGTTCCGTGCGAATGTTAAGATAAGACTTTTTATGGTGCAGATTTCTATCGCGATTTGTTTATTTTATTTCGGGATCGAGTTTTACGCGATCGTAAATAGGTGGGCCTGATTGTTTTGAAGAGACTTTCGCGAATGGTTGAGAATAATGATGATGTCAGTGAAACAAAGTGTTGTGAAATATTTTGAGGACCATTTTGTACTCCGGGGGGGGGGTTTCTTTTTTGGTTTCCTTGTATGTCCAATGCTGCTAAAATGCAATGCAATGATTTTTGGGGTTTTTCCACAAGGAATATGGGATACTTTTTATCTCGATATACCTACGGAATCGAGACTTACGCGGGTGAAACCGCGGGGCGCAGCTAGTTACAGTGATAAGTATACGTATGCAAAATTCTAGTTTATCATCTTAAAGTCATTCCTTCTACTCATATGCTCGTTGCATCAAACCCCACGCAGCCATTTCTTCAAAGTGGAACACTGAAAAAAAGTAGTTGCCACAATCAAGATTTTTTGTTAGATTGACTAAGTAACTTGTTTGCATCTGAGCCTATAAAGCACAATGATCACACTGTTCACGCGCGAACGTCTATGGTGCTCGGCAGACGACAGCGGGAAGGGGAGGCGCGCGGGACGGAGACGCCACGCGCGCGCGCCGCCGGCCGGCCTCGGGCGTCGCACTGTGGGCTGAAATTCGGCTTTCATAGACATTTTCATTTGATTTCTTAAGTGGTGATTTTTTTAGTTGGATGTGCTTTAGTAGACTAAGTATTTACTTAAAAATATAAGAAATATTAAATATCAGCGCAAACAGCTAACATAGAATAAAAAGTTAAAAAAAATGTATGGAGTTGACATTAAAATCGGTGATAACTCAGCCATTTCACAATTGCCCATAATTTCCTCGTAGGTGATTTTTCTATGATTTATTTAGGATTTTTTGGCATACTACTTAACCCTGGGAAAGCTGCGCGATTTTTTTAAAAAAAGAAACAAATTTTTTGTTTTTTTTTGTACTATATTTCGAGCCTATGTCAACGCTAAACATAATGCGAAGTAAATAAACTATTACCAGATTCCTAATTTACTTACAAATTAGAGAATGAACTCAGGATAGAAAAAAAGGAAAATTTTCATACAAATTATAATATATTTTACAATTAAAAGATTATAAACAAAAAAAGGCAAGATTACAATATAATATGTAAAAGGAAATCAAATAATAAAGGACTTAAATTACTATACTTATTCCGAGTCATTATCACTACAGTCTGATTCAGAGTCGGATTCAGGATCCAAATGAGGCACATTGCAGAACTCGATTTCATGGTCCAATTCTTGAAGATTCAGCAGACCCCATACTTCGTCAATGCATGATTTCCTCTTCTTTGCATCCATAGTGGGCCTTGTTGCTGAAATAAGTGGATCTGAAGAAAGAAGAAGTAAATTGAAAATGTCCTCGTTCGAACACACTCTGCTCTTTTTACGGGAATGGTGTTCTCTATATCTTCTGGAATCTTTATTGCGAGCCTCCGATGCCTCTTCAGATAGGCTCCCAATTGGTACAATTGCGTTATGAGCAATAATCTCTGCTCCATGAATAAGTATCTTGTGTACAGTAACTGGCATATTGTACCAACCATATAATGCTACGAACCTCTCAGCAGTTTGCGATGTACACTGATTGAACTTTTCCAGATTAATGTGTTCACCTGCCTGCCTGCCTGCCTGGCCTGTAAAATTACGGCGAATCTGCGGATCAATTCTTCATCCAGCCCCGTTATGTTAGCAGTTTTCTCCGGGAATTCAAAAAACCTTCTGGCTGTGTTGCCGTCGTTGGTGGTTCCATAGATCATGGTCATGTTTCACCACATCAATAAGCAGATTAAGTTCCTCCTTAAACCGTTTTTGAATCGCCTCCAGCCCCCTTATTCACAAACACTCGATATGCTTCCGTATCGTATCGAACATTATTCATTGTTATCGTAGGAGTCTTCTCAACGCTGTTCACAAGTCCAAAACCCGAAAATTTTGTCAGTTTAAATCAAATAGACGCCCGCTATTCTTCCAACAGCTATTTGCTGTTGAAGGGAAGTCAAATCAGGTTATCGAAATGTCAGGTTTTCGATACGATAGCCTGTCGTATGTTTGTGAATCAGGGCTCTGCCTTTGCTTCATCACATCTTGGTCCGCACCTCTAGCAGAGGTTTTCTTGAAGTCCACTCTGTATGAGATATGCAAGAGGTACTACTGCTGCATCATATTAATGCGCGTTTGTAGTGACGAAAGTCCAAGTTCCTTCATATCATCTGGTATTGGCTTGTCTTTAACTTCTGTCAAGTCGTTCATCTGAGAAGGTTTTGTTAAACAGAGATAGCATGTTACTGAAGATTTTGCTTCTGAAAGGTACATACATATCTTACCATCAACCATTGTTAACATAAACTTGTGGTCAACTGTATTGCTATCGCACACAGACGGTGTAAGATTTGATATTTTGTTTTTTATTCTCCTTTCTTCTTTTTTACCACTGCTTCACATTCTTTAACAAATGTGAATTGCACTGGACGACAAAATGCTGCCGAGCAAGGCTTTGGATTCTCCCACACCGTCCCCCCTTCACAGATCATCTTTTATGGTGCCAATGACGTCATGAATATAGTAGAGTCATCATAGCCGGAATCCATCTTCTGCTTGTATGTGCTCTGACTTGATGCACCATCAAAACCCCACTTTGAGATCAACTGCTATTGTTTGTTTTGTATATTTTCCGGCAAAGTTCTCAAAATCCTTATCGCTGAGCTTGCAGAGTTATTCTAACAGAAGAGTCTGTAACTGTTATATATTTTTTTGGTTCAGGTGGACAACACTCGTGTTTTTCTTTCTGAATTCTTTAACAGGAAGGGTACATATTCTTTTGACCTTCTCGGATAGCTGACTCTCTCAATGTGATATACTGCCACTTTGGTAGGTGAAGTGATATTAGTAAGCCAAGTGCCTTCTGGGATGTTAACATCGTCATCTCTTTGTCGGATGGTTTTTCGGTGAGGTCTTGAAATTTTTCAACAGCCTCTGGGTGATTTCCTTTTACAAATTATATTGTAATGTGTCTTTTTTTTTGTTTATAATCTTTTAATTGTAAAATATATTATAATTTGTATGAAAATTTTCCTTTTTTTTTCTATCCTGATTTCATTCTCTGATTTGTAAGTAAATTAGTAATCTGGTAATAGTTTATTTACTTCGCATTATGTTTAGCGTTGACATAGGCTCGAAATATAGTACAAAAAAAAACAAAAAAACTGTTTCTTTTTTTAAAAAAATCGCGCAGCTTTCCCAGGGTTAAGTAGTATGCCAAAAAATCCTAAATAAATCATAGAAAAATCACCTACGAGGAAATTATGGGCAATTGTGAAATGGCTGAGTTATCACCGATTTTAATGTCGACTCCATACATTTTTTTTTTACTTTTTATTCTATGTTAGCTGTTTGCGCTTATATTTAATATTTCCTATATTCTTAAGTATATACTTAGTCTACTAAAGCACATCCAACCAAAAAAAACACCACTTAAGAAATCAAATGAAAATGTCTATGAAAGCCGAAATTCAGCCCACAGTGCGTCGGGCCGCCCGCCACTCGCCAGTGACCGTTACAGCTCGCCAGCGAGTGGGCGTTGTTATTTTATTTTATGTAATCCGACTTAGCAGTTATTATACCATCATTTTTTATACAGTCCACTATCTAGTTTAATTGAAGAGCACCATCCCCAACACACACACACTACTTTTATTTGATTGAGATTTGAAAAGGGATCTTGATTGGAGTTATCACAAAACCTATTTGCAGCAATCAAGTCAAAACATAGTTGCTCCAACCAAGATTATTCAATGTACCAGTGTTTGTATGATCTATTTGATAAACACAACCAAAGAACTTATTTTGCGCAAACATTTAGCGCAAGATTTGATCAAGTTCTATAATTAATACAATTAATTACAATGATAGATGCTATCAAGTCAAATCAACATAATAAAGTTTCAATGGTCTTTATTGAAGTAATCAAAATGCTTGATTGACACAACTAACTTACTTTGTTACAGCTAACATTTTTTAACTTGTCTCTTTTTTAACTCTTCTACAATGATGTCATGTTAAGGGTATCAAGAAACTTGTTTGAGCGTTCAATCATTTGAACTAGTATTGCTGCAATCATGTCGTGATGATCAACTTAACTTAAGCGACGAAACAATAGAAAATCAATTGTGTCTTATTAGCGGCGCTTAACAGATTAATCTAAACAAGATATCGTCAATCAAGCTAAAAAGTCACTCGATTGGAGTGCATTTTTTCAGTGAAGACATAAAAGCGGCTAAGTGCAAGTCGAACTCGCACACAGCTGCGTACCCACCGTACAATATTTAACACATTTTTTTATACGCCGAAAAACGCATGTTTTCTTGTATGGGGAACCTTCTCTCGTTTTTTATTTAATTTTAATTGTATTATTTGGTGTTATAGCGACTCTGTTATAATTCCAAGTGTCTACATATTACGGTTCAAAAAATACAGCCCTGTGACAGGCGGACGGACAATAGAGCCTTAGTTATAGGGTCCCGTTGGCACCCTATGGGTACGGAACCCTAAAAAGTCTAAAAGTATCATAAATATAAGGCAGCGATTTATCTGATATTGTTTCACTTTGAATAAGTAACTCCCACATGAATAAAGCGCTTAATATTATTGGAACATTTTTCGTAGTCTTGTTTTAACGAAGAAAATCTACTTAATATTACGTAAGAAAATTGCTCTTTTGTTTCGGAAATGTCGTTTATTTAATCGAACTCGAATGTTTTTCAACATGGGACAACACAGAGCAGTGGTTGCCCAATGGTAACAGCCGCGACTTACAAGTTGTAGGTCTTGAGTTCGAACCCAAACAGGCACTTTACTTGGTGTAAATTATTTCATCACCACTGCTCTCAAAACGGTAAAGGAAAAAATCGTGAAGAAACTGGCATGTCCTAGAACTGAAAAGAAAAATTCTAGATACGAAATATTATCGAATGATTATGCTAATTTTTTGGTTAATGGTGTGAGTCAGTAGGCACGTCTCAGAGTCTAATTTAATTGCCCGAAATAAAGCATAATTTTACCAAGCTCACTCCAAATAAAGGTCAGTAGACAGACACGACGCGACTCTAGTATAATCGCGTCGCACGGTCGCGTCGCGCCTCTCTGTAGGAGCCTTAATTACGTCTCGCAATTAAGGCTCCGTGGGCATTAACATCTTCACTCAATACAATTTAAAGCCTTACAATCATTTACTCTGTGCAAGAATTGAAAGGAAATCTACCCTTAGCCACTATATCAGTCGACATTTATTTCTGCAACTACAATTGGTCCAGAATTTTTCTCTATAATAAAAATGCTGAGAAAGCTGGTCCTAGCTGTCACCTCGTTTATATAAACTGTGTAACAATTCACTGAAGTATTAAATTAAATGTATTTCCCCAGACTGGACTGTTGTCACAAAATAGATAGATGCAGAAGGTTGATTCCATACATCGAGCGGAAACGCACGCACGCATAGGCACGCTTTACAGGCAGCGACACCTTTTGGCCCTTCGTACAAACACGTCTTTGTTGCTGTGAAAAATGACGATTTATTCACCGTGAGCCCGTGACCGCACGGTCGTCAGTGTTGTATCAATCACTATGGAAGCCTGACACGACACGTTAACGCAGCAGACACGTTTCTTCCACGGCACGGTTTATACGCCGTACCGTAAAAAAAACCGTGTCATGTACAAAGCCGAAACCGCCTTATTGCGTAACAGTTTGAATCACAATCTGAATGATTTTAAAGGATATCCATTGTCCATTGTTTCATAAAATACTACAGATTACCTCAGATTATCTTATGACAAACACAGATTACTTTCATTATGTTCGAAAAAGTTGTCTGATATCAGTGAGTTACGCAATTACCCCGCGGGTGCGAGTGCGTTCGCGACTGTCATTTGTTTCAAGATAGTTTGAGATCTCCGTACATGCTTGTCTATGATCTGTTCCAAAAGTAGGTGTCTGAAGAAAATGTCAATGAAATGTTTTCATTTGACAAATGAGGTTAATTTTATTATTACCTCAAAATTGTCCTGGATATTTTTTTCGATTACAATTAAACAATGTTATTCAAACAATAGTTTGTTGGAAAAAGTGGTGGACATAAAGTTGAAACACTCTAAACATATATGAGTAAGTTACCATTTCCCTGTAAAAAAAGTGATTGCGTAAGAATTTAACCGGAATAGGCTGTGTTTACTCTTCCACCATTTACTTTTGGAACATACATTAAAATAACCGTGTAAGTTTTTCTGTCGTCGTCGTATGGACCACTAGCTTCTGCCCGCGACTTCGTCCGCGTGAAATTTCGCCCTCCGCCATTCACCCTCTTAGGGGTGGAATTTCGAAAACCCTTTCTTATTGAATACCTCCTCTTCACAAAGAACACACTCTCCAAATTTCATGTCTCTAAGACCAGCGGTTTAGTCTGTGCATTGCTATATCAGTCAGTCAGGACTTTGAGTTTTATGATGGAGCCGACCTTCTGTCCTTATAATATATTTTGTACTGCTGAGCTCCCAGAGGCTTAAATTCATTCCGCTTAGTTTTATACACTTTTGTACTCCACTACGTTTATCTATTAATTTCCGAACACAATCCATTATGTGCGAATGAAGTAATAATTAACCAGTAATTGTGTTTTGACTAGGTAACATCAATCTGATATTCTCCGAAGGGATGGCAGAGGTGTTTGGTTTAGCTACATTTTTACCCGACTGCTGCGAAGCCCAAAAGGAGGGTTATGTGGTTTTATTACACGACTGCGGCGAAACCCAAAAGGAGGGTTATATGTTTGACCTGTATATATGTCCGTTTCTTTGTTCCCTCGTAACTCCTCAAATGAACGGATTTGGATAAATTATACATCTTTCGATTTGTAAACAGGCGGGTCCCATTCCATTTTTATATTTTCAAACTCAAATGGGTCCCGCCTGATTCTAACTTTTATTTAATTTAAAATGGGCTTGTTTTTAGCTTTTCAGTTTTTTTGAAGTGATAACTTCTTTAGCGGCGTTGAACACTTTTTGTAATGGGTAAAAAATGTTAAACTCGCGTCAGGGCATCGCGTCAGGACACGTGACCGTCAGGAGAGATTCCCCCCCCCCATCTCTTTCTACGGCGGCGCCAACCGAAGTGAACCAAGTGGGACACGATAATGGATGGATGGATGGTGATTGTGATGGTGATGGCGATGGCGATAGTGATGGCGATGGTGATGTGATGGTGATGGTGATGGCGATGGCGATGGTGGTGGTGATGGCGATGGTGATGGCGATGGTGATGGCGATGGTGATGTGATGTGATGGTGATGGTGGACGCGGACGCGGACGCGGACGCGGACGTGGATGGACAGCTGATGGCTCGACCGTCTATGTAGTAGCCACACTGCTGTGTATTCGTAAAATTCGTGTATATAAAGTGTTTCAAAAAATGGAAATTGAACAAAGTGCATCGATTAATGAAAAAAGTGACGCAGAAATAGTGAAAAAAACTTATATTAATTCAATTAATAATTGATTTATTTCAACGTTAATATTCAAGTTTTCACTTCTGCCGGCACTCCCGGAGTGCAACCCGTCTTTTTTTTTTAACTAGTTTTTTATCGCAGTCGGGTTTTTTAGTTTTTTTATTACTTTTTTTTCAGTAATTTTAAGTCTTATGTTATGGGGAACGACCCTATTGCCACTCGCACACACACACTCGATTTAACTCAGTATTCTATTATGAACTAACTTTTGCCCGTGGCTTTGCCCGCGTGGATATCCAAAAATATCCCACGAGAACGTACTACCGAGATACTATTTGTGTGCCAAATTTCATCAAAATCCGTTCAACCATTTTTGCGCCAAACCGGAACATACATTCAGACAAACTGTTAAAAGTAATTACAATGAAAACACTACTTTACTAAAGTAGTGTTTTCATTTTAATTACTTTTTCCAGTTCCGGGAAAATTTGATAAGGAATTTGCAATTAATTAACAAAATGAAAGTCAAAGAAGGTACCCAGGTACCTACTATTAACACATCAAAAGCTTTTGTTACAGAAAAGGATTTTTCGTTGAAATAATTTAATTTAAATACTGGCTTGAAAGCTAATAAATTAGATAAAGAAAAGTTAATCCTTCTATTTATAAAACTGTTAGTTTAACGAATTTTATATTTATTCGGTGGTGTACAAGTCATTAGTGAGAATTTTCTGTGCTCATAATCAGACAGGATACCATCCATACTGAGATCCCTCCGTGCTTCGGAAAGCACGTTAAGCCGTTGGTTTTGGCTCGGCTAGTCTGCAGCCCGAAAATCTGTGAACTAGTCTTACCAAAGGGCATCGTGATACCCAGGAACTGGGTTCTAGATTTAAATTACCTAATGTTAGAAGTAGCGAATGTGACATCATACTGAATGGAGAAAAACTAGAATTTGTTGATCAAACGGTTTTCCTGGGAATCACGCTAGACGAGAAATTACAATGGGGACCTCACATAACATCTCTTGCGGGGCGGCTTAGCTCGGCCGCTTATGGGTAGATTTTCGTTATTTATCGTCATTTACAGGTGTTATTAATATTATATTATTTATAATACGGCACCGCACCACAACCGCGGCACGTGTCACATCCCAACATATATTGTGTCAAACGAATTAACAAACGAATACCAATATACTATATTTTCAATGTAAGTGAAAAAAAAAACCAAAAAAAAATTTGTGCGATGAATGATGAAATGATGATAAATAACGAAAATCTACCCTTATGCTGTTAGGAAGATAAGACAGTTAACAGATGTAGAAACCGCGCGTTTAGTCTATTTTAGCTACTTTCACAGCATTATGTCGTACGGCATTTTACTATGGGGTCAAGCTGCTGACATTGAATCCATCTTTATTTTGCAAAAGAGAGCTTCAGAGCCATTTATAATCTACGTCGCCGCGAATCTCTCAGGGAACTATTTAAAAGGATTAATATTATGACGGTACCTTGCCAATTCATTTATGAAAACATTATGTATGTAAGAAAAAATCTACATCTTTTTAATAAAATAAGCGATAGACATAACTTTAACACAAGAAATAAAGATAAAATACATCAACCATTTTTCAGATTAGCCAAAGTACATACATCTTTTATGGGGTACTGTGTCAAATGTTACAATAAAATACCTTGTGATATATTGCAATTAAATGAAAGAAAATTTAAAACTCACATTAAACGTACACTTTGTAAACAAGCATACTATAAATTAGAAGATTATATCCAAGATAAGAACGCTTGGAAACATGCTGGTCCTGCTCCATAGGACAATCTAGAGTCTAGACAAAATCAAACTGGTTGCTAATTTAATTGTAATTTTTTTTTTTATTGGTTTTTACATTCATTACACACACCCTGACTTATTACTTGTATTTTTTTTTTTAATAAAAATCGTTTTGCTTGTACCATGTTTGTAAATATGTGAGCACCATGTATCTATCAGATAATTAATTTATATGTCATGGTTTCGTTTTTAATTCTTTTACCTATTGTGGTATAGTAATTTTATTTTAGGTGCATCGTCCTCACATGTTATTATATAATTAATGTACCCATGCAAAATATTGTACCTAAAACATTTTAAAAGAGTAACGGTGGAGTTTCTTGCCCATTCTTTTCCATACGAAAACTACCTTTTGAAATGGGCGACTAGAATCAATTCTATTTTAATTTAAGATAATTTTTGACGTTCAAAAGTGCCTTTTATGTACCTATTTGAAATAAATGCTTTGACTTTGACTTTGTAGGGGTCAGATAGATAGTCGCTCAATCTAATACTTGTATTCAGCTGCATCCGGCTAAACTGGAAACCTACCCATACATAGTTGGGAAAAGGCTAGGCAGATGATATCAAACAGAACAAAGGGAGTCAATACAACAATATGAAATTATAATTACATTCACAAGGAAATGTGTGTTTAACTCAAGAACAATGCGAGGGGAAATCCAACAATTGAAAACATCACACTTACCTAAGTAAAAGTAACGTCTTCTGATTCTCTTTTCTTAAATCCAATGGATTGGTGTTTTTCTGCGGGTATGAGTATTGTATTGTCCAATGTCCATTGTTATCGTGGCAAATTCAACAAAGTATTACCTCTTATGTCGGTAACCTAACTTCAAGACATCTTGCGTGACTAAAATGTAAGCACTAGGTACGTATCTATAGTTCTGATATTGTTCTTTCAATACTCTTTTTTCAACAATGGGGAAGGTCGGGCAAAGCTAATTGTAGATGGCGTGATCATAGCTAGGTCCCTGCTCCAATAAATTTCACATTTCGTTAATTCATTTCATTTCATGTTCATTTTTAAGTTTGATTTTATTTCACTATTTCGTTATTTTCGGTGATTTCAATAGTTTAAATCAAGTAATTGACTTGGAAAGTATTAGAATTTAAAACCTTAAATATTACCTCGTAATCAATTTCTTCAAAATATTTCTGACATAAAATAGAAATCTGTTTAATTAAAAAAAAAATCTACGAAAAGCTTTAAGCCACAATCTTCTGATCTTAGGGTCTCTCGGGAAATGGTGGACTTCAATTTCAGATTATTTAAGAGCACAACATCGCGTCATTTTCGCAATAATAAAATAAGACCACCTTACGCCTTGTAGGTATTATTGGCTTGTGTTGAGAACTAGCTATGGTAGCGCCATTTTGACAGCCGTTCCTATTCCCAGTAAAGTGAAACTTCACTAAGGTCGAAACTATCCAACTCTCACATAGTCAATTAGGCCTTGTAGTTTTATGACGTGAAAGTGAAATTCAACTTTAAGGTGATAAAACCAATTACGGTGTCGACTATACCTAGGTGGTAAATGATAAATGATAAAAGATTTTATTTCTGTAAGTAGGTTGGTACAAACACTTTTACACGTCAATCATATTTTAAAAACTTGATGAGGTCGGCGTTTCCTGTCTGACTATTCTGAGAAGATAGGTCAAAAAAAAAAACTCAGAGCTCTTTTAAAGTCCAGACAAACCTAATCTTGGTCGGATCATGACGAAGACCATGTAGATAGGTGTCTGAAATGATCTTTTGAAGAAAGAACGCACAGTTTGAGTGGACCTGTCCAGTCAGTGATGCACGCATTTGTCTGTGGTTTGTCTGTGGTGGTATATTATGATAAAACCCTGGTTATCTACATGAAATAACCGAATCGGTAGACTGGTAGTCGAGACTATATAAGTGGTAAAACTCCTTGTGAAGAACGTCTGGGGAATTACTACCTTATTTATTTCTGTCTCCTTAAAATTTTAGTCACGTGAGACATTTTAACTTTGTGACAACAGTTGGGTCCTTGGTGTTCAAACGGCGGTTAAAAGTTTTCATCATGGTTTGTCGACTTTTTTGCTGACACACAGCATATTAAATAAATATAACATAAGGCCTGTAATCCCCGACGAGTTAAACAGACATAGGTGAACATATCGTACCGAGTGTACTTACATTTCACCAGTTATGTTTTAAGTCCCATATAATAGGGCCAGCCTATTGTAAAATTAATACTCTTTATATTTTAATGAAAGTAAATTCTCACCAAAAATGAAAACAAATCCAACCACATCTAAACACGATTCACGTACCAGATTAAAATAAATGAGATAGGTATGTAAATAAAAATTTTAATCTCTGCCCTGGAATTGGACATACTTTATCGTGGCGCCGTCAAGTACCCGTGTTTATAGCCAGTTGATGCTAATCCAATTGCCCATAGAGAAAATTTAACTGAATCTCATCGCCAATCAAATACAAATATATGGGAGCTGCGTTTCGGGGCGGCTTGAATTCTGTGATCCAATTAAATTAATTGCATACAGAAAAACATTTTTTTACAAAATAACGACCATTAAAAATAATTTAAAAGCAACAGCCAATTTTAACACAGTGGCATATTAATTATTTTGTCTAATATAATAATACATTATTATGTTGCGTTACATAATAATAGGCACATTATAAAAGCATTGTTCGATTACCATGTGCCGCCATCTACATCGCCACACGCGAACTAGGCATCGCACTGACGTCACGCAATGTCCTGCATCGCGCAAGCAGAGTTTACTGCGCAACTAGCATATTATTATATACAACATTCTGACATCAATCGTCAGGCAGTTGCCCACCAGACTCATTACCCGTCTGGTCGGAGGATCCTCCCTTTTCTGTCGAGGATGAGTGAATACCCTGTTCCTCATACCTCTATAACTGAATACTATAATTGATGAAATAACTACAGTATCTTCCCATTGCAGCACAACGCCAACTATGAAAATACGCCATAAAAGAGTTCATGGTCATTACAAAGAAGCATGAGGTACCTACCTTTAACCTAACAACCATATATTATAGCCTTTCAAATATGCCTTCACCTTCAACTAACCATATTTAGGCAAAGATCACTCACAACTTAACCCCATAAATAAGAATAAAAGATATATTTCCAATACAGCTGTTGACCGCACTAAATAGTGAGGCCACGCCCCCAAACAAATCAGGCCTTCGCAAGTAATCTATGGACCTTCTTATTACTGTGTTCTTGAAAATAAATACCTTTTATATTTTCTAATTAACTTTGAGCGTGGTCAATAAATCTCTCGTTTAAGTTTCTTATTTCGTTTTCGTGAATCTTTTGGAATTATCTTGAGGTTGTGACTCATAAATTAGAGTTTAATATATTATGGATACGTTTGTGTTTTTCTTTATTTTATTTCAATCAATTCAGCCTATCGCAATCCACTGCTGGACGTAGACCGCTTCCAGGCTGCGCCACAACGCCCTGTCCTCCGCTTTCCGCATCCAATTCATCCCAGCTAAGGTCGTCGGTCCATCTAGCTGGGGGTTGTTCCACACTACGCTTGCCGATACGCAATCGGTCGTACAAGTATTGCTTTATAAAAGTGAATATGAGTCCTACTAATATTATAAATGCGAAAGTTTGTGAGGATGGATGTATGTTTGTTACTCTTTCACGAAAAAACTACTGAACGGATTTGGATGAAACTTTACAGTAATATAGGTTATTCATCAGAATAACACATAGGCTACAATTTATAATGATTTTATGTAGTTTTGGTCATAATATAACGATACGTGTCAATTAAGTCGGAAAAAAATCTTCCATCTGAGAGCTATCTTGGCGTGCGCTGCCTAAACCAATGGAGTTACATAAAGATGATGTACCGCAGGATTGTTTGTCTTAAGTAGATCTAAATAAAAGTCCGCGACAGCATATATCTACCTTTTATGTGCAAGCCAGTACAACCAAAATTGTGAACCATAAATCTAATTAAATTTGGTACTATTTTACAATGCACATTTAGTGTATAATTATCAAACTCTTATCAAAATGAATACATTTCTCGCATTAAGTATTTAATGTAGATAAACTTTGTCTTTCACACTAAGTAATTTGGCCGAATAGTTTAAAAGTTATCACGATATGATTGACTTGAACGGAGCGCCTAACGCTGCGGCGGCGGCCGCAGCACGGGCGGAGCGCGATGCGGCGCGGGCGTCGCAGTCGAAGAAGGTATGGTTCTATTCACTAACCAGTTTTGTCACGTTGTGGATTCAGAAGACGCACTCATTGCTCAAGTTTTTCCAAATTTGCAACAGAACTCATTGCTCAAGTTTTTCCAAATTTGCAACAGAACATTATCTTGGACCAAGTAACCAGCGATGCAACAACCTACAACTCTATCGACACAGTCATGTCATCTCAAGACTGTACAAGCTACCCCGTGGAGTTTCTTAACTCTTTGGAGCTATCCGGGGTGCCATCACATAAGCTCCAATTAAAAGTCGGTATACCGGTTTTGTTAATGCGTAACTTGGACGCCCCGAGACTATGTAATGGCACTAGATTGCGAGTCAGGGAACTAGGCAGGCATATTGTTAAGGCCACAATTTTAACTGGAGAAGCTAAGGGTGAAAATGTTCTTATTCCACGCATCCCAATAATACCCAATAACTTACCCTTTAATTTCAAACGTTTACAGTTTCCACTTAAAGTTGCATTTTCTATGACCATCAATAAATCGCAAGGGCAAACTTTGAAAGTAGCGGGGATACATTTAGGCACGCCCTGTTTTTCCCATGGGCAGCTTTACGTAGCTTGCTAACGTGTTTCTAAATCCCAAAATCTTCTTATTTACGCTGAACAAAAAAAAATCAAATAACATAGTATACAGGAGTATATTGCAGTAAAAACACAGATAAATTAACACAGATGTTCACCTATTCCAATTACGTACCACATAATTCTTTAGTTATTACAAAATCTATTAAAACAAAACCGGCCAAGTGCGAGTCGGACTCGCGCACGAAGGGTTCCGTACCATTGTCTATAAAAAACGGCGAAAATAACACGTTTATTGTATGGGAGCCCCCCTTAATATGTACTTAATTCTTATTCGTATTTGTTGTTATAGCGGCAACAGAAATACATCATTTGTGAAAATTTCAGCTTTCAGGCTGTATCTCATAAACCGTGATAGCTACGGTTTATGAGATACAGCCTGGAGACAGACAGACAGACGACGGAGGCTTAGTAATAGGGTCCCGTTTTACCCTTTGGGTACGGAACCCTAACCGAACCGCAGCAAAATCCGTTGCGTAGTTTTAAAAAATTTAAGCATTCATAGGGAAAAAGAAAGCTTCTTTGTTTTATACTATGTAGTGATTAAATGCAAGTAACATTGGTCCGACCTGTTTAGTTGTCAGTGTTTAGTAATCCGTTTGTGCTGGATAGGATAATCTCAAGCCTACTTTTTATAAACACACCATACAGGTAAAGATTGATGAAGAAACCACTGGACTTAGTATTTTGAAATTTGCAGAGTTCTATTATAGCTTAAAATAATGAGCACTTAGAAAGGAATTCAGATAATTCCACCCTCAAGAGATACCCTCTAAATATTAGGTATAGGAGTTCAAAGATTGTATGGAAACTAATTTTGAAGTTAGAAATCTGGGATGTACGATGTGAAGGTACATTAAAAAAATATCAGTATTTAAAAAAAAATGTCACGTAACTTAATGTGGCAGACCAAATTCTACGCGAGCGAAGCCGCGGGCAAAAGCTAGTAAAATATATTTGCATATTAATATCATCAAAATAAAAACGTCCTCAAAATTTTACAACGCCATTCATATCGTCAATACCTTTATGTTGAGATGAATGAATAACGTAAAGGCAGGAATGCCCAATAATCTGCAGAAATCGAGTAGTTACCCATAATGAAATGTTGAAAAGAGTTCGTAGCTGGTCCATTTATTAATTGAATTTAGGTAAGAGTCCGGCATGCCCCTCTGTCACCCCCACGATAGAGGAAGTTCATGAGGATTTCCACCGCGAGAAAAAAAAAAGAAGGACCTTTCTACAACCTCCTTGATAGTTGGAATTTGTAGGTACTCATGTACTTCGATGTTTTTTGTGAACCAAGGGGTTTTTAGTGCCTTATTTTGGAAGCGCAGTAGTATCTCAATATTTGAGTGTCTTGCCGATCCCCAGAGCTCTATACCATAATGTCCATATAGGTATCTAATACTTTGATACTATTTCATGTGATCAAACAACGATTCGTATGACATATTAATAACTAACAATACATCAAGAATTCTTTACGACATGTAAGTTAAATATCGTCCGTTAGAAATATGGAAATACTCTTCTAGGAAACTGTAGCTTAAGTAGGCAGCCCCACTATCGACCTTGACTTTCTAATATTTTTACTACCGCTATACCTAACTATTATTGTCGTTATAGGATACAAGATAAATACTATTAAACGTAGATTCATCAATAGTAATCATCGATTTAATCCCTTTTATTTATAAACGTTGCTTATAGTTAAGTAATGATTAAACAAACAACAAACAAAACAAACAAAAACATTTATTTCTAGCACAATGACAACCTTAGGAACATAACATAAAATAATATATATACCTATATATATAAAAGAATAAAAATAAATAAGAATAACATAAGATCTCATGACGAATTACGAACGTATATAGTTGTTAGAGAGTAATTCACACTGACCTCCGTACTAGTAAAAACTGTATCACGGTAATCCGGTCCTCCTCGTTGTCCGACAATCACATACTCAATCAATGAACCTAGTATTTTAAGACATTTAGCAGGTAGTTCAATAATAATTATTACAATGCTATCATTACTAGAATTCGTAACGTGGGTAAAATTAGAAAAAAAATAAGTATATGCAAAATATTTAGACAAAAATTTGTTTAAAAGAAGATGTTATGTTGATGTTTGAATGATGTAGTGTGTTGATGTAATTGGTGTTTGTGGCTGAATGTGTGTGAATACGAGCTATTTGTTTGTATTTATGATAGACTTACTAATAGCTTTTCTGTGTTAACATAATCAATTTGAAGAAGAAATTCAAAGTCAAAGTCAAAGCATTTATTTCAAATAGGCACATAAAAGGCACTTTTGAACGTCAAAAATTCATATAAATTATGCAATTATAGCTTGACAAATCTTGATTAGCGGCTGTTTAACCATACATTTTGGACGTTTAGACGCACATATATAGATATACCTAGATAACGCAAGAGCACCTACTTCGCGTGCCAAAAATCGCACCAGTTTACGATCGAAAATCATAAGCCGCCACTTTCGCGCTCAGGTTTGCGTACTGCTGGCTGGGTGAGCGTGAGCGAGAGAGCGCCAGCTTGTGACGTCATAGTAGGTAGTCAAAAAGTGGCACGCTTAGTTTTCATACAGTTCGTGATACTTGCGTTATCTAGGTATATCTATATCTGTGTTTAGACGTCTCTTAACTATAATCAACGTTTATAATGTTTTAACACTGTGTGACCTAAGTATTCCATTTTTACACGGAAAAGTGTGACTTATATGTGAGTTTAGGTCGCATGAGCTATAAAATAGTATGCGATACGTATGACTTAATTAGCCTATTAATGCACGGCGCGCGGCGTTTATGCAATAATGAGCTACTTAAGTCACACGTATCATAATGTACTACTAATTCCGTCCTTATGACTAACATCCAACATTACATAGGTACATTAGTAACCTAGTAACTTCCTGATCGCAAATATCTTTGGAAACTAGTTAACTTCGTACTCGTATGAAATGTCGGAACTATCAAGGTAAGTCGACTGCTAAACCACGACAGTGTCGTCGGTGGCAGTTAATCTATCGGAAAGCCTCCGATATTTCAGTGAAGGGTCGGACGCCCCCGACAGATCGATGTGGGCATCTGTCAATTGAATGCCGCCCATCTCTCTATTAAACCGTTGTGAGTATAAACTAGGATTTGTACAGTAAACTTTGGTTACTTCATCTTGTTATAACGGTTAAGAATTTTTATTCTTATATAATTAATGTATACAATTAAATGAAAAACATTTATAAACGTTATTATTCACCGTATATAGGCAAGTTCGCCAGTGTCGTATGGATCACTATGCAAGCTTGTTGACGGACACGTTTTTTCTACGACGCGGTTTATACGACGACGTACCGTAAAGAAACCGTGCCGTGCACAAAGGGCCTGATAATGACCGGTAAAAGTATTATCACGGGTTTCTGGGAAACTCGGATTAAACGGAGATCATGATCCGTGGTATTACTGGCAGCTAAGCAAATTGTAATTTCCAGGAACTACGAATTGAACCACCGGTGGATTCAGAACATTATAGTTATAAATCATTGTGTCGAATGTAGGTTAGTTGCTATTTATTTCTTGCCTGTAGGCACTTTCCGATTGCCGATGTAGGTCACACGGCTGCCAAGCTAAAATGGACTAGGCTGGTCACATCTGTCGCATGCCAGAGGAGCTATGGGCTAAAGTAACCACACAATGGGTCTCAAACAGCAGCAAACGGCAACGCGGCAGGCCCAGAATGAGATGGCGGGTCGAACTTGACTCTTTCCACAAAGATTGGCGTGTAACAGCACTGGATAGGGATAAGTGGAAGGAGGGTAGGGGGCCTTTGCCCTGCAGTGGGACAGAAATGGCTGATAATAATAATATGAACTTTCCGAGAGGTACAGTTTAGGTATAGTTTTAAATGAAAATATACACATAACACATAATCAATTAATCAGCCTATCATGTTCCTACTCCTGGTGCACAGGCCTCCTCTCAATAAGAAGGAATGGGCTGTATCTACCATGTAGGCCAATTGCGGGTTGGTAAATGTCACATGTCTTCGAATTTTGGGTTCTAGGACATGCCGGTTTCCTCACGATGTTTTCCCTCACCCTTTTGAGAGCAATGGTGATGAAATAATTTACTTAAATTAATTTACAATTTAATTTACTTTAATTTACACAAAGTAAAGAGCCTATCTGGGTTCGCACCTATGACTGAACGCAAGCCGCGGCCGTTACCACTGGGCCACTACTCCCCAAATGAAAGATATTTACATATTATTACAAAAAGGAGGAGGATATTTTAAACTGCTAAACCAGTAGTGGGAAAACGATTGACTGCAAAAAAAACCGAGTGTGCTTATGACCACACGACTGAAGTGAAACTTCAAACGTATTTGGCTATGAGAGGAAGAGAGAAAGAAAATGTGCGCGCGCACTGCTTTCTCTTGCTTATATCCCCCACTCAACTCCCGTTTGCCCCGCCCGATCACACTTTTCGTCACGCTTACGTCACGCGTTCGCCAGCTTACTCCCCAAGTCAAATGTGCGTAAAGAAGTTTCACTTCAAAAATGCAACAGTTTTAAACTTTATTTCATCTGCCTAGCCTTTCCCAACTATGTTGGGGTCGGCTTCCAGTTTAATCGGATGCAGCTTAATACCAGTATTTTACATGGAGCGACTGTCTATCTGACTCAACAACCCAGTTATTGGATAGTAAGATACCCCTTGGTAAGTTACCTAGGGGTATCTTACTACCCCTGGTTGTTTAATTTTATTCATTTTTTAAGAAATCCCAGTCATACACAGTCAGGCGACAGATCTTAAATACAATTCTTACAAACTAAGAAGCGTCCATTGATTGCATTCTATTCGAGGGAAGCTTAGTGAACATGCATTTTCCTTCGTACCTATAAATTCTTTCCTCATTTTATCGAAAGGTCATTTATTCGCCTTCTATTTGAGAACGTGCGCCGGGGCCACTTAGTCCGGCCTCACACAAGCCACTTTCCTTAAATTAACCTGCTTCCTCTTCTATGCTATTCTTGATAAGTATTGTAGATTTGCCCCGAAAGACGTTTGAATTCACTTATTTTTCAAATATTCAATTTTTTTTTTAAGTTTTCAGCTTCGCTTAGTACCTTCCACGCAACTCATAATAATAAAAATCTGACTGAGCTCATTGGGAAAACCAGATAAAACATTTCAGAATACATTTCATTTATACACACTCATTAAAATAAACAGAATAAAAATTTTAAACCTCCAGAATACTTCAGTTTTAAATAAAATACAAAGTAATAAACAGTGCAATAATTTTGTGCCGACAGACTGTTATGGAGCTTGACAATGCGATTTAATTTTTATATAACCTTGTAACGTTGCTTTGTATATAAGTTATCTTAGAGTTGCAGCCAATACCTAACAGCCCGGCCACGACTTTTGGCTTAGCGGCAAGCGGCGCGGTTTCTTTTGTCTAGCGTTGACGCTGTGAGCGGTTCTTCGTGGCATGGTTCATACATTTTGATTATTTATTTTTGCCGCTCGCCGCCCCGCGCTAAGCTGCCGCTGGTAGCGGCAAGTTCGTGGTCAGGCCGTATGTATGGCTGCAACTCTAACATACAACTCTACTTTCCTTGGGCCTACTTTTATTGTAAACCATATTTTTGAAGTGAAAACTTCTTTAGCGGCCTTGAACACTTTTTGTAATGGGTAAAAAATGTTAAACTCGCGTCAGGGCATCGCGTCAGGACACGTGACCGTCAGGAGAGATTCCCCCCCCCCCATCTCTTTCTACGGCGGCGCCAACCGAAGTGAACCAAGTGAGACACGATAATGGATGGATGGATGGATGGTGATGATGATGGTGATGGCGATGGCGATGGCGATTGCGATGGTGATGGTGATGGCGATGGTGATGGTGATGGTGATGGTGATGGCGATGGTGATGGCGATGGCGATGGTGATGTTATGTTATGTGATGTGTTGTGATGTGATGGTGATGGTGGACGCGGACGCGGACGTGGATGGACAGCTGATGGCTCGACCGTCTGTGTAGTAGCCACACTGCTGTGTATTCGTAAAATTCGTGTATATAAAGTGTTTCAAAAAATGGAAATTGAACAAAGTGCATCGATTAATGAAAAAAGTAACGCAGAAATAGAAAAAAAAATTTAGTTATATTAATTCAATTAATAATTGATTTATCTCAACGTTAATATTCAAGTTTTCACTTCTGCCGGCACTCCCGGAGTGCAACCCGTCTTTTTTTTTTATAATCAATTTGTACTACTTTTTTGAATAAATAAAATAATATGCTAAAAACTTAGTTGCACCTGCATCCGGCCCGTCTGAGTCACCCCGTGTGAAGCGATCGTAAACGACGCCTCCGTACCAATGCATTTTTAAAATTAAACGCCTCTCTCGTTATAAATCCGTTTCCATTAGATTGATGTCGGGCATTATTGCCACCAGCCTTATAAACATACCATTTTTATGGCATAATTTATAGGTGTCGAGATCGTACTCGTTACTTTGTAAAGCATTATATTTCATTTATTGTGAATACTTCAGTGGACTATGCAGCTAAGTAATAACAGCTGCACGGGTCGATCGATCAGGTTAAGCTACGCTTACCATGGCTGATCCGTGGATGGATGACATTACATACCAAGACCCCTCCTTGTCTCGGAAAGCACGTTAAGCCGTAGGTCCCGGCTGTCATTCGTGGATCTTTGAGAGTCGTGACAGGTCGTCAGAAGCCCGAAAATCTGACAATCAGTCTTGCCAAGGGGTATCGTATTACCCAGTAACTGGGTTGTGGAGGTCAGATAGGCAGTCGCTCCATGTAAAGTACTGGTACTCAGCTGCATCCGATTAGACTGGGAGCCGACCCCAATATAGTCGGGAAAAGGCTAGGCAGATGATGATATGTGGACTATATGGAACTTTTTTTTTAGTTATTTTTAATAATAGTTTGGCAGTTTAAGTACATTGAGTGGCCTACCCTAATCTACTTTCATTGGAATTGTTCATCGAGTCGTTGACCTCCTTAAAATTGGAGTTGTTCTGCACGACTCAAAGCTGTGTGGTTTTTTCCTCAAAAGACTATTTCAAACATACATGGTCCTCACATGATCTGAGCAAGACAATGTCTGGACTTTAAAAGAGACAGTGACCTCCGAGTTTGTTTCGGTATTTCTTCTTAGAGTTGGTAGTCAGATAGGCAACACCTGATCTAATTGTTTTTAAATATTATTGACGTGTGAAATTTTTTGTATAAATATACTTAAAGAAATAAACACCATCATCGTCATACTTATCGTAAGTAGGTTGTTATTGTCTAATTTATTGACAAATGATCGGCTGCGGTAAACACGTATTGGCTATAATGACGATAGGAATTTTTATGAAGGATTTAGAAGAATGATGGGACAAACGTTGATCCTATGTACTTATAGAGGTATGAGGAACAGGGTGTAAAGTTCACTCATCCTCCATAGAAAAGGGAGGATCCTCCGACCGACGGGTGTTTGTTGTGTCTGGCGGGCAACTGCCTGGTGATTCGTGTCGGGCTGTTGTATATATCCTAGTTGCGCGGTAAACTCTGCTTGCAAGGTGCAGGATTTTGCGTGATGCCAGTATGATGCGTAATTCGCATGTGGCGTTGTAGATGCCGCTACTGTACAGTGTGCATACACACGAGCGACACGCGTCGACGATAGAGGCAACTGCAACCGTCGACACGTGCCGCTCGTGTATTTGAGCACTGTATTCTGTAGTTACCTCTTATACTAAGAAAAAACTCACGCCTTCTTCCCACGGGGGTATTATACTTATTATTATATTATACCTTTTATAGTTAAATCAAAATAATACCTATGCATAGTATGCATCAATAGAACACGTCTACCACTCAATATTCAAAAATTACATAGTCAAACTCGTAGCAGCGTAGCGTTTCGGTTATATCCGCTACGAAACACTGACGTAGTTGATTTTGTATTGGTCGCTACGCCGTAGTCCGAAGCAACATAATTCTATCGTTTTATGTCACCCGATCACCCTCGTAAACTGCTGCTGAATAGAAAGAAAGATCTCTGCATACTGAACAATCTTGAATTTTCTTGTCTATTATAAAACGTACCAATTTGGTTCACTAATCTGCATGCAATAGAGTTTATTGCAATATCCACTCACGTTATTATTGCATTGAAAATAATTGTAATTGTAAAACATTCAACGTCTAACATACATTTCATTTTACTTTTTCGTGACGACTAATAAAGAAGAATGAAAAAAAAGGACATGTTGCGTGGACCCCAAATAAATTGGGATGAAGGCAGGACAATGATGATGATGATAAAATAAGTTACTTTTCATAGCAACACATTTAAAACTTAAACACGGGCGATTTCTCGGGCACGGCTAGCGTTTAATAATAAGATTTCAATCAAAATTCTTTGAGCACAGTTTCGTATCTCAAAATAGTCAATTAAATAAAATTACTTTAGTTTCAAAGCAAATAGCAAATATTGAAGCTAGTAAAATTAATAAGAAAGGACCCTTACAAACGAAAATCGAATCTAAAGTTACCCCGACTTTCGAACAAATTTCGGACATATTTTTTTTAGTCTGGCAACAGGGTATAAAAAAACTGTATCGGAATATCAACAATGGGAGTAGGGATGATACCTCTATGAATAGTGTAAAGCCCTTGGTTACGACAGCCGGGTCGCACGCATCTATCATTATAATATCTCTCTAGAGATTAACATTTTCTTCCCTCTTACTAAGAAAAGGAGTTCATTCTATTGTGTTCTCTGTAATCTGGGATTAGAACTTATAAACTCTTTTATGGGTTCACTCGAGTGATCGATTCGCGAGAGGATATAACAAGGTGCCGAAGTGATAATAAATATTATAAATTCTTTTATTATGAGGTCTTTTTATCTCTTTGATACATTCGATATTGTTTTTTTTTCCGTTAGCCTGTACTGTCCCACTGCTGGGCAAAAACCACCCCCATATTCATCCACATTTCCTGGTGCTGTGCCTTCTCCGTCCAATCGGTTAGGATCGAGTCCAAATCGTCACGCCAGCGGTTCTTAGGCCAGCGACGCCCGTCTTCAGACACCCACTGGTGTCTGAAGACGGGCGTCGTCACCGAGGATCAGGAGGAGGAGGTCGTCAGATAGATGGGCCAAAGTCGTCACACAGTGGTGTGACGACTTTGGCCCATCTATCTGGATGCATCATATAAGTGTGACCCGCCGAAAAAATATTATACAAAAAAAAAATGTGTTTGATATTTTTTTCAACATTTAAAAGCCCAAATTAATGAAGTTTTCCTTTTTTATTATATTTCTCGTGTGAAAAACAGCTCGTCCCTACAGAGCCGGGGCATGACGATACATACATACATTTGGGTCAGTTCGATGTTCTGCTGTACCACCCCCTTTTTGACCACACCTTTCTCGAGAGAAGGAGCTTCATCCAAACTAATATTATAAATTCGAAAGTAACTCTGTCTGTCTGTCTGTCTGTCTTTTCTTCACGCCTAAACTACTGAACCGATTTGTGTGAAATTTGGTACAGAGATAGCTTGAGTCCCGGGAAAGGACATAGGATACTTTTTATCCCGATATTCCCACGGGATCGACATTTACGCGGGTGAAACCGCGGGGCGCAGCTAGTATGCATATAAAGGCTAAGGGTGACGTTGCCCCCATCGCTCACTAGCTAATATTATATTGTAACCTACCTGTAGGTAATATTTTAAGCTACTCATGTCGTCTTAACTTGCTCTTAACCAATGAACCTGCTTACTGTATTACCTGGACACCTAAATATTTTCTATTTCTATAATTCAAGCCTTTTTCGACCTGGAAATCGTACGTAATCTTCACGTAGTATTGTTTTCGATTACTGGACCAAAGAGGCAGAGAAAAATTTACAAAAACAATTCCGTATAACGTCAACAAAAATTCCCTCCAAATTGACCACAGAGAAAAGAAACACGAAGGACGGGCACATAATGGCGTTTATACCCGATGAGCTGCCATTACTTGCAATTTTGTGACCATGTCATCATTTCACGTCGCTTCTGGGAATTAACTTCAGGAAAACAGGCGGGTAAGATGGACGGACGTATGGCTTGTAATTATTAGTTTTCGTGATGTATCAGGCAGTTTTTCGTGTGGGGTCCGTGGCTAAATAATAACAGCCGCACAGGTCGATCAGGTTAAGCTACGCTTTCCGCGGTTAGTCTGTGGATGCGTTACCATCTTTACATATCGAGACCCCTCCTTGCCTCGGAAACAATGACTATATAACTTCTCTTTGCTCGGAAAGCACGTCAAGCCGCTGGTCCCGGCTGTCATTCGTGGATCTTTGACAGTCGTTACGGGTAGTCAGAAGCCCAAAAGTCTGACACCAGTCTTACCAAAGGGTATCGTATTACCCAGTAACTGGGTTGTGGAAGTCTGATAGGCAGTCGCTCCGGTTAGACTGGAAGCCGACCCCAAAAAAGTTGGGAAAAGGCTAGGCAGATGATGAATTGAGGTTACTTGTATAACCTCAATTTTCGTCGATGATTCAATTATAATTTAATTGTGTTATTCAAACAATATATTGGAAAAAATGATGAGATATAAAGTTGAAATCTTCTAAAAACAGAAGGCCAATTCCCTTAATAGAAAACGTGTAAAATCTATAGTCCGCGCGGAACTTGCTTGCTGACCATGGTTTTATTGCTGACCATGGTTTTATTGTTGTTATTAGTAGTAATAACTTGTTTATTTATTTTACTTCGATGGTCCTAGTTTATCATTTGTGACTTCAAGTGACAGCTATGTAAACTGAACCCAGCATTGCATATATATGTAAGCTGTCACGCCCTTTACACCTGGAGGCTTTTATTTGGTCAGTAAGTTTTTTTTTTTTGGTTATATTTTTAATTTTTTTTTGCTTGAGTACGTATAGTGTTTATTGTATTTGTTGGTATATTAGCGTGGCTAGTTAACCTATGGCAAATAATTTAATTTAAGGTTCTGTGTCCTGTAATGTTAATTACTTTGCATACTTAGTATTGTATAAAATTAATTATTTTCTAACTGAACAGACAGCTGTGCTGCTGGGGAGTTTGTTCCGCCACTTCTTCTCCCCAGCGAAAGCACTAGGAAGTGGCGAAGGGCGGGCGTTTTGGGGGACTGTCTTTTGTAATTTTGACGTTCGAAAAGTGCCGATTCTCAGCCTAGTTTGAATAAATGACTTTTGATTTGATTTGATTTGGAACTAGTTGGCCGCGCCTTAGGTATGTGAGCGGTGCTCAGTACGTGCATTGCGAACCGCCGCCTCACCCCTGTCCCCTACCTCGGCCAACTAGTTCCGCGCGGACTATAGTCGCAATCTCATCTCAGCAACAATCAGTGTCAAAAACTTATCAAAAATGTAGGAATTTTAAAGGTTTTTTGACAGATTGAGACCGAGATCAGACTGTGAACATTCTTAAAATTACGAGAATTGCCCCTCAGATGAATGTGTAATTGTTCCCTTTTAGTGAGGGATTGTGTAAGAATTTAACTTAAGCCCCTGTGTTCAAAGTTAGGTAAATTTTTTGTTTTAATTTTCATCAGATACTTTTGGAACAAACATTAAAAAAAAAAAGAAAAAGCTATTGAATCATTATAAAGAGTCTGCAAAGTACGAGTAGGTCATGCTTATAAAATGAAATCGGAGTGGGTGACAGAATGCAAGCAATTTTGATGGAATTATTTTTTCATATAAATTTTTAATATACAATTTTATGAGTACGTGACATGCAATATTCAAACTCATTTTTTCACAAACTAGAGTGATTCCACTCAAAAAAGCTTCAAAGTAATATACAGCGCTATCCATGCTAAAAACACCTAGTACATTATTGATAGAACCTGCGTTCATATTTTATTCTAATATCATAGTGATATATGAGCATCGCGTATCATGAATATTAATTTATGATTTATTGTTGTCTGGTACAGCTGGTCGCGATATCTAGTGATGAATAGTTGTAATTTGACCGTCTAGACTGCCGACTGACCGTCATTCAACCTCCAAAACTTCCATGTCAGGATGTCATGGTAATTAATCTGTGTGGAGATTTAGCTTTCACATTGTATGCGAGAATTATTTTACTCGGTCACGGTAATGATATCTACAGTATTCTGTCTTCATACAAACGGTCGGAAAGCGAATCATACCTACGCGCCTCGGAGTTCGGTACTCACTCGGTCCACAACAGTCGGAAATGCGCCGTAGTGACGATCGAACGTGTGGTAATTAGTAAGCGGGCGACTACTACTTACTTTTAAAAAAATCGATATGTCAAGTTATAGGCTATACTGTGCTGTTTATGGTTGCTTGAATTCTTCAATAACGCACCCAGATATTACATTTTTTAAATTACCTGGAAAAGCCGAAAGGTAAGACTATAAATAGTTTTTGTATACTTTTTGATGCGTAATTTGTTTCTTTTTTAATAGGTAAGTAATTACAATGAAAAAAGAAAATTTACGTAAGTATTTCACTTTTTCCACAGAGTAAAATACCTGAATAAATAAAATAATTTGATATATAATATTGTAAGTCTGTGCACACGAGTGACCTGCCTTACATGCGCTCGTGATGAAAAAGTTTCCTAGGCTACACAATTCTACTTACTAATGTACTTAGCTACTTACATATATTATTGAAATAGACCAAATATTATTACTAAATTATTGTAATAGTAATAAATGGTAGTTACTTACCTAGTAAGATTTAAGTACATTAAGTATAATTTATTTTTAAGTAAGATTTTTAGTAGGTAGGTAGTTGGAGATTTTGATTGCTGCAGGTAGCGCACACGCGTTGATGTTGATCGTCCGCTGGTTATAGGCTATGGTGACGTCACATTAAATTCAATATATCATATCATCCTCGAGGACATAAAGTAAAATATTTTTGTATTGAAGAGTGCTGTGTTAGGTATCAAACGAAGTGGATTAATTAGCACATTTCTAAAATGTAAAAGGTGTAAGGAACGGTGTAACGAAAAATTTACAGACGTGATCAGCCCATGAAACTGAACAACTTATGTATTTTTATTGAACGCTTCCTTTTTCAATCACAACGAATTTCTTTTTTGTAATAAATATAATAAGTTTACAATATTATATATAATAGGTACACTATAATTATATAATAATTTTAATACACAAAACAGAAAGAAACTCAAGTAGGTAAGTAGATGAAATTAACAAACTGAAGTCGGGCAGCCCTAAATTTAATTTGATAAATGAGCTGTTTGTTTTCTATTAATAAAACAAAATTTTATTCGAGAACGTCCATCGGTTTCTTACTAAACTTCAACTATATCCGACGATCCTGCATACTTATCTCTTTTGTTGATTGTACGCCTGTGCCTAACCCTTCGATGAATACAGGCGTGATGTTATGTTATGCTTTCAAAAACGGGTACCCTGTCCCCGGGAATTGTCGAGCAATCAAGAGAATTCTCGCGGCTACTGTCGACGAGGGAATCCACGGGAAGTGGCGTGAAGACAGGAACAGTGCGGCGCCAAGCGTATATGATACCGGTTACGTGTAAATAAGCGTATAATAGTTCGAATCCTCGAGCATTCTCGCGACTTCTCGCGCATCGACGCTTCCCATCTCGTTTGCTGCCATTTAAGTGCACCGTAACTTTGTATGTGCAAAACATGCTAAGTTGGGGACCCTTTAGTCTAATTTTATTACCTACACATGCACGGATTGGACGGTCATTGTGCTGTCTAGGATAAGAATGGGCAGTAATTTAGCGACCTTCTAGCTAAAATTTATAGTATTATTATATTCTGTTACATATTTTATTTACACTGGATTCGTAGGTATCTATGGGTTACATGACTTGAGCTAATTGTAGTTTCAACGTAAATGTTAATGGTTAGGATTGTATTAATATATGTACTAAATGTAAACACAGCCTTTTACTATGTATTTTTTTTAAGTTTCCTAGATAATAATTACCCTAGCATAATAAACCTATGATGTTCCCACTGCTGGGACACAGACCTTCTTTCTGTGAAGGGGAGTGGGCCATAATCGATCACGTGGCCCCAGTGCGGGTTGGTGGATGTCACATGTCTTCGAATTTTTGGTTCTAGAACACATCGGTTTCCTCACGATGTTTTCCATCACCGTTTTGAGAGCATTAGTGATGGAATTAAACACACAAAGTAAA
This sequence comes from Amphipoea lucens, assembly GCA_947508005.1. Lineage (NCBI taxonomy): Eukaryota > Metazoa > Arthropoda > Insecta > Lepidoptera > Noctuidae > Amphipoea > Amphipoea lucens. The sequence continues at coordinate 8,786,487 of OX382371.1, forward strand.
GTACAGACACCAACACATCAAGCTACTACAATCTGGTAAATTTCTTTAATAGATTTTCAACTTTATCGCTAAAGCATAAGGTTCAAAGTTGAGTGGGAAAATTTGACAGTTTCGGGTAGCTTAATGTGCAGGCGTACAGACGCCTACGCGTACCTGACTGGGTTCGATCTCATGGCCTACAACTCGTAAGTCGGGGCTGATACCACTGGTCTACGATTGCTCCATGGGTTACATAACTTGAAAGACTATAGTTTCAAAGTAAATTCTAATGGTTAAAAATGTATTGATATTATGTACCTACTAAAAAGCTTGCTTTGTGCTTTTTATTTAAGTTCCCTTCTTATTCTTAGAGTGTCGATTGCAATCTAAATGGACTCGGCCCAGGATTCGGCTACCTGTTTGGCGCCATCATCAGCGTCCACCAGTTCCTGTAACGTGCAGCTGAGAGAACACGTAGGACACGATATTAAGTGTCCCATAGTTTGTGGAACAGCACCACACTAACACTCCAAAGCAGAGTCGTCTATGAATCTCCACCTGAACAGGTTTTCCTTGCTTTGGCCAACCTGGGTCTGGAGTCTGTTTAAAGGCTTCCAGGTTACCCAAGGTAACTCATGTCCAGGTGGGAGGTCTTCAGCGGGTGGAACGAACGGTTTGGGTAAGGAAGCACTGTCTCGCCACAGCTTCAGTTCCCTATATCTAATTTCATCAGAATCGATTGGGTAGCTAGCCATAAAAGAGAGAGACATATGCATTTATCATCATAGAAAAACATCCAACAAAACATTTAAACATACCCTACGCTGAATACGAGGAACAACACACTCCATACATACATTCACAATTACACACACCCGATTAGTCCACATTGGCATTTATACAGCTTTTCATAAAATACGAGGAAATAATAATAACTCAGTAATATTTTACGAAGATAAGAAGCAATTATTGAGATTATTGGCACATGGCATTACTCCAAGTAATATATTTCTATATATTACTTTATGAGAACTGGCTAAGCGTGAGTACCCACTGAGGCGTAACGGATTCCAGGAGTTCATTTGACTTAATAGTTGAACGTGAACTAACGAGTGGATTGTCGTATCTATTTATATATGTCACTTACAATATTACCCTGAAGAGTATGTTATTTTTTCGTTTTATTTGTTTGTTCGTTTGAACGTGCTTAACTCTGGAACTACCAGTCGGATTTCAAAAATTATTTTTGCATTTGATAGCCCAATTCTTGAGGAAGGTTATTTAACATCTTGCAACGACCTTTAGAAATGAAAACAGTCAGAAATAACGCTAAGTAAAAGCACGAGGGCGATAGGATGTGACGCAATTTTTCACGCGAATGAAGTCGCGGGCAGAAGCTACTTATAAATAAAAGTCACTTTTCTTATCTGTCTGTGTTATCGCGTTGTTCTTCTAAAATAAGCAAAGGATTTTGATAAGGGTTTGATTGACCATCATTTACAGAACTGATTCCGGAAGGTTTTTGTGTGTAACGCAATAATTTTAAACTATATATTTTATAGATATTATATTCAAGTGTATAATAAAAAGAAAGGAAAAAAAAAGAAAAAGACAAGAGCCTCATCTATCGCTTTCCATCAGGCGTGATCGGGGTCAAGAGTGCGCCCATTTAGCAATAAAAAAAAAAAAAAAAAAAAAAAAAAAGAGCTCATATTAACCTTACATTTATTAAAAAAATCTCGATGTTTTGTGAAGTACGCCTACATAATATGAATGTCAAATAACGCTTGGAAGGATTTCAGTGAGCAGAAGTAATAATAATAATTCAAACAGTAAGAGCTGTTTCCACCTATAGAACTGAACGCAATCGTCACATTTAAACTGTGTCCAAGAGCTGTCAGTGTCAATATTCTACAACAAGATTATGACACTGACACCTCTTGAACGTGGATTTAGATGTGCTGATCACGTTCAGTTTCACTGTTGAAATCCGCCCTTAGTGATGCTATGCAAAGAGATAAATATCAATTCACGGAAAAAATATTTTTCGTTACATTTCTTATTCAAATTTTGTGGGATACCTTCTACGTGTCATTAGCAATAAAGCGATAGAAGAAGCAGATGTAACGTTGTACCCCTTTTGCCGATTAATTATTATAGCAGGTGGTTCTTGTTAACACAGTTGATAAAGACCGTTATTAGGCAAGAATTCATGAATTATGAATACATATTTTATTTTTCAATTGAAGAGGTTTTCTGTCGAGTTATTTCTATCAATAATAAAAAATAACCCTTCTTTTGAGCTTCGCCGTAGTCGGGTAATAAAGAGGTTAAGTAACGAGAGTCTATTTTATGTTTCCTTGACAAATCAAATCAAAATTTATTGATATAAAGTAATACAGGTATATAAAATGTACTAGCTTAGCCTTTACTAGCTTTTCCCGCGGCTTCGCCCACGTGGGTGTTCAAAAATATCCCACGAGAACGTATTACCAGGATTAAAAGTACCCTATGTGTCAATCCAGGTTATAAACTATCTGTGTGTCAAATTTCATCTAAATCCGTTTAGCCGTTTTTGCGCCAATCCGGAACGCATAGACAAACGGACAAAAATGATTGGTTACTCATTTAATGTATGCATAGATTGTGTAGATTATAATCTACAAACGTATCAGTTACAGTTTTCCTCTTTCTCAAGTAGGTAGATTGCGATCTTTTTTCGAAGTCCTTGTACTATCTATTACACTTTACTCGTCTTGTCTACTAAACGAGTTATCAGAAATTTCTGCTAAAGGATAAATTCGTTACGTACTCAATACCATTTAGCCCAGCTTTGAAACTCACTAGGGATTCTATTAAGTGGATGGGAAGCATCACCATTATCACTGACGATATCCTACAGTAGGATTGTAGCTGCATCTACATTGCCACATGCGAACTACGCATCACACTGACTTCACGCAAAGTTCTGCATCGCGCAAGCAGAGTTTACCGCGCAACTAGCATATACAGGGTGTTACGGAAAGGGTATATCAATACAAACGGGTTGAAGAGTGTATCTGGTCTAGAATCTCTGTACAAAATTTCAGCTCAAAAGCAGTAACTTTGAAAATGCTTAATATTTTTGAAGTGAAAACTTCTTTAGCGGCGTTGCACACTTTTTGTAATGGGTAAAAAATGTTAAACTCGCGTCAGGACACGTGACCGTCAGGAGAGATTCCCCCCCCTCTTTCTACGGCGGCGCCAACCGAAGTGAACCAAGTGAGACACGATAATGGATGGACGGACGGACGGACGGACGGACGGTGACAGTGACGGTGACGGTGACGGTGACGGCGACGGTGACGGTGACGGTGACGGTGACGGTGACGGTGACGGTGGGTGACGGTGACGGTGACGGTGACGGTGACGGTGACGGTGACGGTGACGGTGACGGTGACGGTGACGGTGACGGTGACGGTGACGGTGACGGTGACGGTGACGGTGACGGTGACGGTGACGGTGACGGTGACGGTGACGGTGACGGTGACGGTGACGGTGACGGTGACGGTGACGGTGACGGTGACGGTGACGGTGACGGTGACGGTGACGGTGACGGTGACGGTGACGGTGACGGTGACGGTGACGGTGACGGTGACGGTGACGGTGACGGTGACGGTGACGGTGACGGTGACGGTGACGGTGACGGTGACGGTGACGGTGACGGTGACGGTGACGGTGACGGTGACGGTGACGGTGACGGTGACGGTGACGGTGACGGTGACGGTGACGGTGACGGTGACGGTGACGGTGACGGTGACGGTGACGGTGACGGTGACGGTGACGGTGACGGTGACGGTGACGGTGACGGTGACGGTGACGGTGACGGTGACGGTGACGGTGACGGTGACGGTGACGGTGACGGTGACGGTGACGGTGACGGTGACGGTGACGGTGACGGTGACGGTGACGGTGACGGTGACGGTGACGGTGACGGTGACGGTGACGGTGACGGCGACGGTGACGGTGACGGTGACGGTGACGGTGACGGTGACCGTGACGGTGACGGGGACGGGGACGGGGACGTTGATGGTGGACGTGGATGTGGATGGATGGATGGACAGCTGATGGCTCGGCCGTCTGTGTAGTAGCCACACTGCTGTGTATTCGTAAAATTCGTGTATATAAAGTGTTTAAAATATGGAAATTGAACAAAGTGCATCGATAAATGAAAAAAGTGACGCAGAAATAGTGAAAAAAAATTAGTTATATTAATTCAATTCATAATTGACTTATTTCAACGTTAATATTCAAGTTTTCACTTCTGCCGGCACTCCCGGAGTGCAACCCGTCTTTTTTTTATTTCGATAGTTTATTAAATTGAAATCATAACAAACGTGTCACCGCACTACGAGGGCCATTATCCATTATACGTAGTGTGTCTGTGCGCCTAGTACACGCACATCACGCCGCCGCGCGCCAGTGCAGCGCCGTGATGTCGAAATAAAAAAATATTAAGCATTTTCAAAGTTAATGCTTTTGAGCTGAAATTTTGTACAGAGATTCTAGACCAGATACACTCTTCAACCCGTTTGTATTGATATACGCTTTCCGTAACACCCTGTATAGGTAGACAAACTCGACATCAATCATTGGGCTGTAGCCCATCAGATATAACACCCGTCTGGTCGGAGGATCCTCCAATTTCCATAGAGGATGTGTGAACTTTACACCCTATTCCTTATACCTCTACAGGATATCCTCAGTTTAGTAACTGAACTACCAGTCTGCCTACTGGATGGTGTGATAGTATACATACACATACATAAGCTCACACCTTCTTCCCGTGGGGATAAGCAGAAACTACAGAACACCACCTACTACGATCTTTACAAACTTTTTTTTTTTTAAACGTTGCCCCACACTAGGAATTTTTCCTGTATTGTGGGTGCGTTTACAAACATTTAAACTCTAGCTAACCATTTAAACAACTACTTATAGGTCAAACAAATATTTGTTCCGTGCGGGAATCGAACCCGCGACATGCAGCGCAGCAGTCACTCGCTTAACCACTGCGCCAACCATGCCGTCAAACTCCTTTTTCTTTGTAATAGTACCCATGTGATTGTACAGTCAGTTATAGCAATTAGCTGACCCACCTTTGCATGAATGGTTGAGATTTTTTAGAATACGCATCGATAGAAATTAATATATTTTTTTTAATATTTAATTTATTTGAGCAAAGTAAATAAAATAAAAAACAATTATAAAATTCTATCGATTGTGAGGGTGAGTGTGATTGAGTGCATCGCACTAAAAACACTCTCGTGATTCAAGAGAGCTCATCTACGGTCCATTTAATCTTAAATCAGAAGGAAAGTCTAATAAAATAATAACGTTAAAAATGTAATATTAATAAATGGAAGATAAAAGCAAAAACGACCTACAAAAAACCAAATAATGGAGAAATAAGATTAGATACTAAAGACGGTCCTGAAATAGAAAATTAATCTTCAATATATAACATCCATTACGACTGTTTCACCTCAGAGATGTCACTTCAATTACGGGCTAATGAAGTTTCATTACCAATTCAATCATAGTTGCCATCACGATAATCCAATTTATGACACTGACTTTATGATTCAATATTCAGATTCAGAGTATCAAAAATAAGCCTTAATGTTAAAGGAAAGTGAACCTTATCACCCAGAGATAGGGTTTGAGGTTTGTAAAATCGAATATTATATTTCTTTCTAAATCCGCTTTACATACTCAGGCCTAGTATGGAAAATTCAACCTCTTGAAAGGAACAAGCGTGAGGGTTTTGAAGCGTAGCCCCGAACTTCGTAAAACCAATTTTATATTAGCATGTTATTGAAATTTAAAAAGTGGAGCGCCTGATTTTATTCAATGGCAAAAAAGTCGAGACAAGTTAATACAGTGTGATTTAAATTCTGCCATTTGTATTTATTAATGTTATTTTGACTGAATGTTTCATGAGTGAGAAGATTTCCACTGAAAAATACTGCTATGAAATAACGAGACTTTTATTTCACAACATTTGTTTCATGTTTCATTGCTCGGTCAAAGTAAAATCTGCTTACATCTGTTCGCTAAATAAACAACAATGGATTACAACCCCACAGCAACAGTCGTGCGCTCAAAAATATTTGTTCGTCCCATTCTCAGTGGATTTAAACGCTGCCACCTCGGATTACTTTGATGTAAATAAAATGGCGCATTAAAAGCTACGTAGTAAGCTCTTATTGAAATCCATTTCAACATTATTAGGTTTCATTTTACTAGAATGCGAATTTTAACGTTGGATTTAAGGAGCTATCTTTATAAGGTGCACTTTGCATAATTTAAAATGCTTCCTCATAATTTGCTGTTTAAAACCAAGTATTATGGTGGGTTATTATCAGTCAAGTTTTACATTATTTGTCCAATGCTCTGCCTTAAATATTTAAATCTCGTCATTCAAATGCATTGAACAACTCTTTAGGTGTGTAGGTGCAACAATACCAAAATCTACACAATTTTTCCTGCACACAGAAATACAAAACACATTTTTCGTCCACAAAACAGCATGCAAATGTCGAAATATGGAACTCAACGCACCATTGTCGTTACAGCACCAGTTTGCGCACCAATCCCGGGAGACCCCTGATTGCTACAAAGTATTGCAGAAACGTTCCACACAGGAAACTGAATTTAGAGCTAAAACTTTATTCACACGGTACTTTACTGGACTTGCGGACCGTGGTTGGACTTAAATCGAATAAACGTCAAATGTGGCGTGTCCTGCACCACCGTGGAATGCCTCGGCCCCACAAAACAGGAAACACTAAATTTTAACCACGATTTGTTCCAGTGCTTGTCCACCGCAAATATTTCGTGTAATTTGTAAGTGGTTATCGGATTTATGGGGTGGTAACAGTCTACTTATTTTGGATAATAAAATACAATTTATGTAATCATGGGTTATTACATAAATTACCTCCAGCGTTTTCTATTATTTTCTGTAGCTACGATTCAGTCTTTGTGCTGCAGTCAGGAAGATGAATTCACCACAAAAATTCTACTGAGCTTGAGGAAACTAGCGGTCGGTTTTTCTGCACGACAGTTTTCAGTGACAAGGCGTTGTAATAAATCGCCTCGCTATCACGCGGGACGTAATACGGTTATCGGCAAATTCTAGTGCACGACGGTGCACCTTTATCTATGGTTTTGTTACCTATTCTTATATTTCTGCAAGATCCATACTTATAGGTACTAATATTATAAATTAGACTCTGTCTGTAGGAATGTCTGTCTATTTGTTACCTTTTCACGCCGTGATGGCTAAACAGATTTCGATGAATGGAGAATGGGTAAGTCCGTACCCAGATACAAAGTTAATTGTAACATTATGAACTATGTATGTCGATTTTTGTTGCCCTCATGGAGTAGTTAGTTTAATTAATCCTAAGACAGCATGTCTTAATTCGCTTGGAGAAAAAAGATATGTGAGGAAATTAAATTGATTTCATAAAGGGAAATATTTAACTTAACCTCTCAAAACTTATTGACCTACTAATGATAGACACTTTTTGAAATTAATGAACCTCTAAAAACTTTTGCGCTTCCAATGATGCACTTTTTTAAATAGTTGAGAGCCTGAGGGCATAAAATACAGAAATAGTTCATAATGCTACAGTTAATTTGTTTTTTTGGGTACGGTGCCCATTCAACATTACCCTTTGTCCTTTGGCATAAGTCATAACTCATCAGTCATTTATTCATTCACGCAGGTAGACAATTACCTGGGTTACTTTTCTTTTAGGACATATCGTCTGTCAACTGGTCTCTCGGGTAATAAGAGAATGCTTTATGAAAAGAATGACCCTGGACTTGTCCATCAATGAGAATAAAACTAGGATCAGGAATTCAGGATCCTACAAATAACTTTTATATTATTGCCCTTTCCAATAATGAAATCATACGGCTCAGCTAAAACAGCCTTTGATGAGAGGAAATTTGCAATCCTGGGATATTTCATCATTAGACAAAGTATTTTTGTTTTATTGACGGATATTATTTTGGGATTTCGCAATTGACGGATATTATTTTGGGATTTCGCAATTGACGGATATTATTTTGGGATTTCTAAGTCGCAGGCCGTCTGGATTTATGTTCGGTTAATGGCAATAGAATGGATTTAAACATACACCGCCGCCTAACCCTTTGGATTACCGTCGTCATATTATGTTATGTTATTATTTCGTTTTTGATTACAGAAGGGAAGGATGAGGTGCGGTGACAGTTTATTGAACCATGTTCTGAGTCCATTATTTGTTTTTATGTGAGTTTTTCTGCTCTTGCACTTTTAGAATACTAAATGATTTTGTGGAGAATTATTCATTCATCTCTTACGTAATATTCTTTGCGAAAAAGAATATCTGGGTAGGTATTTCATGTTGTTTACTGTACCTAAAATTGTAAGTGCCGTTGAATTTATAGACACTTGCTGCAATCACTCTCTATTATCCCGCGGCCATGAGCTACACGGTCACACATCGAAGTGTGCTTCGCTTCGGACGCTTTTATGTATTTTTTTTTTGTAATGTGCGTTTCGTTTGTGCAGAATAAACTATTATCGTTTATTTTATTTTTTCTTTCTGCTTTTCTCAAGCGACAAGCGAAAGCAACTGTAGAGAAAACAAAATTGTGAAGCGACGCGGCGACGGAGGGAAACAGAGGGGTAACTAGGTACGTAACACACTATCAGTAGCAATGGGTTTCATTTTGACATTTCAACAACATTCATTGCGTTATTTACGATGTTGAGCAAACAAACATTTCGAAGATATGAAGCAATGGATTAGTAATATCTTTTAAAATGATTCAGATTGAGATTGACAGTATCTTAAGCAATTAGGTTACGCGCATGCGTGTCGTTTGACGCAAGTCGTATGAACAGACAGCTGTGCTGCTGGGGAGTTTGTTCCGCCACTTCTTCTCCCCAGCGAAAGCACTAGGAAGTGGTGAAGGGCGGGCGTTTTTGGGGACTGTCTTTTGTAATTTTGACGTTCGAAAAGTGCTGATTCTCAGCCTAGTTTGAATACATTACTTTTGATTTTGAGTTTGATTTTGTATCGGTAGAGGTGGTGCACGAGGCCTGCCTCCAACAAAAAAAAAAACAATTTATATTATCTTTCGTTAACGTAATCAGCCTATAATGTTCCCACTGCTGGGACACAGGCCTCCTCTCTGTGAGAGGGAGTGGGCCGTAATCCACCACGCAGGCCCAGCGCGGTTTGGTAGATGTCATATGTCTTCGAAGTTTTTGTTCTAGGACATGCCGGTTTCTTCACGATGTTTTCCTTCACCGTTTTAAGAGCAGTGGTGATGAAATAATTTACAGAAAGTAAAGTGCCTGTCTGGGTTCGAACCTACGACCTACAACTCGTAAGTCGCGGCCGATACCACTGGGCCACCACTGCTCCTGTTTCCTTATAAACAGCAATAATTAACTCACACGTACATTCCAGTCATAACTTTATATCATTTAACTTAGTTCTCAGTAAATGAAGAGTTTGAGCCTGAATTTAATCACGGGCAGCGCACCATGCACTAATTAATAATTAACACACTTCATATTTATATCATGTTTTAAAACATAAATATGAGACTCGTTCGGCAAACTGCTTTACGATATTAATTGATGTTCGCTTCGAAATCAATTGGACGGTAATTTCGATTGCTTTCGTTAAATTACGACTTTTATGTACGATGTAATGTGATGTGATTTTTGATGTGATGTAAATGTAATGTTTGCTGTTTATCGTTGTTATTAATGTATAATTAAATTCATGGCAGATAACTAGTTTACAGGCCGGCAGACCTAATTGTTGTCTAACAACATTAATATAAACCCCAGATTATAAAGTTAAGTCATGACGACTGCATAACCATACATTTCTTGACGTTTAAACGTCTCTTAACTTGAAGATTCGTTTATAAGTAAGGCGCAAGATATCTAACATTCTATCTAACATTCTATCTATATTCTATCTAATATAATATCTAGCATTGATTAAGAAGGATATCAAATAAATAGGAAATAAAACTATCAATTTTAGTGACAAGGTGCAAGGCATTGTAAGAATATAGGTACGCAACTAAATATAATATTTAATTTTTATTGTTCAACTAGCTGCGCCCCGCGGTTTTACCCGCATAAGTTTCTATCCCGTAGGAATATCGAGATAAAAGTATTCTATGTGTTAATCCTGGTTATAAACTATCTGTGTGTCAAATTTCTTCCAAATCCGTTCAGCCGTTCGTCCGTGAAGATGTAACAAACATACAAACACACTCACAAACTTTCGCCTTTATAATATTACTAGCTGCGCCCCGCGGTTTCACCCGCGTAAATGTCAATCCCGTAGGAATATCGGGATAAAAAGTAGCCTATATGTTAATACAGGGTGTCAGCTACTTCTATACAAAATTTTATCAAAATTGGTCCAGAAGTTTGAGCGTGAAGAAGTAACAAACATATAAACACACACACACACACACTCACTTACAAACTTTCGCCTTTATAATATTAGTGTGATTAGTGTGATATTAGTGTGATGATTGACGTTGGCAATGTCTCGTTGGTGTAGTGGTCGACTGTTGAGCATTGTCCTGAATTTGATCTGACACACACTCACAAACTTTCGCCTTTATAATATTAGTATGATATAACTCTTCATCAAGAGCTCCTAATAAAAATACGTACCAGCTACCATTCTCATATTATAAAATATCCAGTTTCGACTCTACAGAAGCTCGATTTCATCGAATTCTTTCTCTAAATACACAGCAAATTTCCTCAGCTTTTTAATTTGAAAGCTAGTCAGCTTCCGTAACGGGAAGTTTCACTGAAATTTCAACAAACAACTATTAATTTCTCATCGGAAGTGGGTAGTGCATAGCACGGTATCTGCCGGGAGGACGGGAGCCTCGACCCAGCTCTAAACTTGTGATGTATGGTCCATAATTCCTTTGAGAACTACACCGCTTTTTTGAACGTATAAATTTTAAGTTTTAAGGCATCTCTCAAGATGAACATGACAAACACCTAAGTTTTCCAACGTTCACGTCGTAAATTTTGAAAGTGCACTTAATTTCTTTTAATGCTTTCACTTGAGACTCGAGTGCATAATGTTTATGCATTTAAATAATATAAAAATGTAGTAAAGTGAGCTTTTTAGTTTACTCGTTTTGTTTTTGAGTTTCTTTTTTAATTCAATCTTCCTCTAGACCTATAACGATGTAGACTAGTAAGATAATCTAAGAAAATGTTTGTTCTTAACTTGAAATCTCAGGTGTTATAAAACGTTTATTACCGTTGGATCCCGTTTTTTGATCCCGTTTTTTATTTATTACCGATGGATCCCGTTTGCTATTTCCGTTGAATCCCATATTATAACAACATGTGTACATTTCAGAAGAAAAGTGATTTACCTTTATCAAACACTAAAAAGAGATTATTTTTAGTGGGTTACCCGGAACCGAACTAATTAGATTAGGTTAATTATTAAAAAAAAAAACAATGTTAGGTTAGGTTAGTGTCTGTTGTTTTGCTGGTGAAGCACTGCTTTTTCAAGTTAAATTGGTGGATAACGCCCAATCATCATTTCAGGCAAAAGACGTCCACTGCTGGACATAGGCCTCCCCCAAGCACCTTCACTTCAACCGGTTCTATGCTTCTCGCATCCAACGGGTTCCTGCGGCCTTAACAAGGTCGTCCGGCCGGTCGTTGCACCTATTTCAACGCCGAATGGCTGCTTTAAAAATCTTGGTAATTTTGAACTAAGGTTTTGCGGAATCCAAATTTGACACCCTTGATTAACATATAGGCTACATTTTATCTCGATATTCCCTCGGAATCGACACTTATGCGGGTGAAACCACGAGGCGCAGCTAGTAATAAAATAAAATCAAATTCCATGACCACTGGCTGGAAGGTCCCTTATTTTCAAATTCTTAATCCCACTTCGTTTGTCCGTCTTTTCGTCCACCCGTCGTCGTTTTTGTATTCATTTTTTCTGCCGTTTTGATGAAAGTTATTGCTGGGGATTTATTCTGAAAGAGAAACGTGATTGCGTGGCTCTATTTTTTTTTTGGCTGCCGTCGAAATAGTGGTGACCGATTTTCTACTGCTTCGGGTGGCCACTGAATGGAAAATGTTTAGGCGATCTTGTATTGAGTTCAATCAAGGCTTATTTATTACCAGTTTTTACCTGTCGTCCGCGTCGAGGTCGGAAATTTTCCTACGGGAACGTACAGTCTGTTATAGCAATTAGCTGACCGACAGATTATTATAATTCTTTTACATTTTATTTATTTGAACAAAGTAAATAAAATATAACATAATCAGTCTATTATGTTCCCACTGCTGGGACACAGGCCTCCTCTCTGTGAGAGGGAGTTACGCGGGTCCTGTGCGTGTTGGTAGATGTCTCATATTTTCGATTTTTTTATTCTAGGACATAAAACGGCATGTCCTTACGATGTTTTCCTTCACCGTTTTGAGAGCAGCTGCAGTAGTGATTACTTAAATAATTTACAAAAAGTAAAGCGCCCGACTGGGTTCGAACCTACGACCTACAACTCATAAGTTGCGGGCGTTACCACTGGGCTAACACTGGGTCCTATACTGGAAAGTGATAAAATAAGAAAGGAAGTTACAGCATACTAATTCGGTCCTATTTGGGTTCTAAAAAGTTAGCAAAGAATTTCTGTGAGCCAGACAGCCAAGAATACCTACTAAATGACAAAGCGAAAAACGTAACAACGAAAATCAATACTCAGCAGTTGCATATGGCTATCATTATAGCATTACCTACCCCACCTTTTTCACAATCTTAAGGGGCTTACAGGACCTAAACGCAAAAAACGCTAGTTTTAGAAACAATAAAAGTATAAGATCGACTACAGTAAACAAAATCAGAAAAATATATGATATTCTTCAGGATATATGCTAGGTAGATAGTGTGTTGAAAACATAATACAACTAATTGGATACGATAGAAAAAAATCATGAAGATACCTCTAAAAAAAATCTTTTTACAATAAAAAACATACTAATATACATACAATCATTATGGTTTTTTGTCAGATTATTCTACAAGCAACATACTAAAACACTACTGTTTTAATTTTTTAGTTTAAACAATAGATTTTTTGTAAACAGATAATTGCTTCATATTTTGCAATAAATTACCAGCGTTATGTCATCGCGCTTCTTTTTCTTTTTTATTCAGTCCGACAAAGACCGCGTTTTAGATCATGTAGTCCTCTTAAAGGCAGCAGATCAGGCCAGTAGGAAAATTTCCCTCCAAAATTACATAACGGTACCCAAAACTCAGACAGCCAAAATTATAGGCAGAAAACGAATATCGAAGTTCTAAATTCGAGTAGGTACATAATTACTCCACCTAGATTTCACGCTAATTCCCCAAAGCGAAATGAAACATCAAATAGGCGCGTTTACCAGAGCTAGGTGTTGGCTATAAATCATGTCAAATAAGCCATTAAGGTAATTTATACGTGGAGTGCGGCCTGCATCGTAAACGGAGGCATGCTCCTCACAACTGTTTGCGGTTTTTCTAATGAAAAAATGTGCTTTTCGTACGAGTTTATGAGGTTCGTGGACCTTGAGAATTTTTATAGTCTTTGAAAAAACGGCCGTATTACGATAGTTAGAATACTCTTCATTATGTACACCATATAAATGTAGCAATTTTACAAGGGGTTACATAATGGGCAGTTTTATCGCTAAAAGTGACATTTTAAAGACAACAGATATTCCTTGTCTAAATAGATGTTATGATTTGCAATAATACATGGAAAGAAAAACGTCAGTGGAACCTATTGCTAGCAAAAGTATCCGAAACATGATCATTACGTACCTAAAACAAAAAACCGGTTTAATTAGTAAAGTCACATACCTACATTTAATTGCATTTATTTAAATAGTATTTACATAAGTTCTTCATTTAATTTGAATACAATCAGTTTTCAAATTCATCAAAATTCAGTTATCCCAAATTACAATCAAAAACATTCCAAACCAACTTTGTAATCTATTATAAATAAACCTGAAACACAAAAGATTATTAATTTCTATTTGTAATTACTTGTTAACATTAAATCCACCAAAAATAATTTCCGTGGTACCTATTCATAAGTCCATAATAGCTTTTCCGAAAACAATATAATCCCGCGAACATTTTGCTGTCAAACGGCGAACTAAACAAAAGACAACAAGGATCGGAGTTGTTAGGATAGAGGGGTAGAGGTTGTACGCGAAATATCCACATCCATTACTTGAATTCTCCGCTGGAACATCGAAACTGTAACAAAATAAAAGCGTTGTTACTAAAACAAAGCGTTGCCAGGCCTCCTGAAGATAAAACGCCCCGCGTGCTACTTTTGACGTTTTCATTTTCCCCACTGTGCGCCGTGACGGATCGCAGGTGCATCACATTGCGAACAATACGTCACGGCGAACTGTTCGCAAATGACGTTTCATATATCACCGCTTTGAATTTCGCGAGCAAACGGACAAAAATGACGATTGTGACACCTTTGTGCGAGGAGCGATCAATGTATGCAGTGCACACGTGCACCAATTTATAGGTACCATTGTTTGTGTATTCGAACTACGGAAATAAAACTATTGACAGTTATGCCAATAGTGTTCGGGTAATACCCGTGGAGGTCTATGTACTTCCGAGCTTCCTGCTGAATATGCGGTTCGCAGAATTACCTATATGAAAAGTACTCGGCCACTAAGTGTTTGGCCAGACTGGCAGCGCGGGCGCGGATGCGGGAACGCGCGCGATCTGCCTGTCCGCAGTCGAGCGCGGCTGCGTTCTGCGTGTTGTCGTGTCCAGTGTTTGTCAAAATATAATATGGATGAAGAAGACTTATTTTTACTAGAAAAAAGCTCGAACTAGTTTGAGCACCCCGGTTCCTCGCGGGCCGCCCGCGCACCCACTGCGGTCACTTGTATGAACGAGCTATGGCGTGAGTTGCCCGCGCGCTTCCCGTGCCGAACAGCCCGCGTTGCTCACAGCGCCCGCGTGCCCCGCTATGGACACTCAAATGAAGTTCTTACGTTTGAGTACGCCACGCCCCGCCCGCCCCGCGCCCACGCTGCCAGTCTGGCCAAGCAATATGAGTCAATAGATATGGCTTTGATGTTCTCTAGGTATGTAAATAGATACAAATAACTCAATAAGATACTGTAGAAAGGAGAACCTAAAAAGTAAGCCAATTATCGATCCATAACAACGTATCAATATAAAAAACAAAGCATAAAAAAGTCTGGGCGTCGATAACATCGTAAGCCCCAATTACCTCGGAGGGTAATACATTCAATATTTCCAAAAACGCTGAAACAGTTCCCGGGTGAGTAATGACCCACTCAGGGGGCTAAAATAAAAATGTCTTTACGACGTAACTAGGGGCAAACATAAAAACGCCACAATGTGAGTTTCGCATTAGTCCTATAAATCGTAAGGACGATTATATTTTTTGATGTTATAAAATTGGCCCACCGGCGTTGCCGCCATCCAAGTTTTTACAGCTCAATCATATAACTGCAAAATGCCGCGGAACCGAGATTTTTTTATGTAATTTGATGATTACGGTAAAAAGTTTAAGGCGCAATCAAACATTTAGGTGCCAACTTTATACATTCTGTTAAATTCAACATGTTACATTTCTTTTTGAATCGAATATTTCGTTTACTTATGTTAATTGTGGTGCTATAATGAGATTATGATAGGTATCTTTTGAACATAATTATAATGACAACAAACTGAGCAAAACTCATTACTTTGTCTCATTATGATCACATTTTAATGCCATGATGATTCCAGTGCGAGAGAGACACGGAGCTATAAATGACCAATAGCACCATCCCTTTTTTGGACCAGAATCATGATGACACTAATTTAAATATATAAAATTCAAAGTCCTGACTGACTGATATATCAACGCACAGCCTAAACCGCTGGTCCTAGAGACATGAAATTTGGAGGGTGTGTTGATAACAAACTGAGCAATACTCATTACTTTCTATTCGTATTAGAAGTGTTACTTGTCAATTTCATGGACGAATTCAAGTTTCGCAACCGTTATCTTGAGATTATAGCTGTTGTCCGTGTTATTAATAGGGTCCACATAAATGATATATGAATTTAGTTTTATACTGAAATTGATAAAATATTTAATAAAGACTCAACATAACTCTGATTGCTTAATCTAGTAAATGCGGACGTGGCAGGACGATTCTATGTATGCGATTAGACTGTTTAGCGCTCGCGTTCCTTTGCCATATCAAAAATGCAATTCAGCAATCGCGTCGCTAGGGTCGCTACATCACACCCCATCTTTCTCCAAATTTTTTTCATAAATCACAAAGAAAAATTTTTGAAATACACTCATCTGTCTAACCTTTTCCCAACTATGTTGGGGTCAGCTTCCAGTCTAACCGGATGCAGCTGAATACCAGTATTTTTTATGGAGCGACTGCCTATCTGACCTCCACAACCCAGTTACAGGGTAATACGATACCCCTTGGTAAGACTGGTTGTCAGACTTTCGGGCTTCTGACTACCCGTAACGACTGTCAAAGATCCACAAATGACAGCCACCAACGGCTTAACGTGCTTTCCGAGGCACGGAGGGGTCTCCGTATGTAAAGATGGTCACCCATCCACAGACCAACCGCGGCAAGCGTAGCTTAACCTGATCGATCGACCTGTGCGGCTGTTATTAAATACACTTTGTTCAAAAATGGTTCGTACATTTTTACAGAAGAGCAGGTTCAGTTTTTAAAAAAGGTTTTACAGAAGAGCAGGTTCAGTTTTTAAAAAAGTCGTTTACTCAATATAAACATTTCCGCATAAATATAATTTTCATATTGTAAGTTATCCTAACGAAATAATCCACGACCCAGGAAAATAAAAGTATGTCGTTTTAATTTAGCGGTGCCCACTCAAATATTAGGTTTTTCGTGGTTTAACCCAACCCTAAGCAACCGGACGACGCGATGTGGAATTCCTAATTTCCTTTCGCAAATTAATGTAATTTGTTTCTTTACCTCATTTAAGGCTATTTCAAATTACCTAAGAAGAATCTAATTACTGGTGAAATTAATGTTAAAATAATCCCTGATGAATTGATCTTCGGTGATTATTTTTGCAAGAGTAGATGATAAGAAGTTAGTTACAGTCAAACGGTCCCGATTCCCCCCTGCATCTCTATTCACCCCGTTTGACGATACCAGTCCCATTTAATTTCTCTATTGTTAGAGTAAGAAAGAAAAGTAAAAAAAAAACTAAACGTTGCTTGTTATAAAATGTTTTACTTAAGATAAATCTAAAGGTTCCGTGGAGGTTTCTACGAAATGCTAAAGAAAAGTAAATGCTTTTATGCACTTTCAGGTAGCCAATAGTATTTTACTTGAGAGAGGGGCTTGTGGCTAAATAATAACAGCCCCACGGGACGATCGATCAGGTTAAGCTACGCTTACCGCGATTGGTCCGTGGATGGGTGATCATCTTTACATACCAAGACACCTCCGTGCCATGAAAAGCACGGTAAGCCGTTGGTCCCGGATGTCATTCGTGGATCTGTTACGCGTACTCAGAAGCCCGAAACAACCAATCTTACCTGGTCGTAACTGGGTTGTGGAGGTCAGATAGGCAGTTGCTCCATGTAAAATACTGGTATTCACCTGAATCGTGTTAGACTGGAAGTCGACCCCAAAGTGGTTGGGAAAAGGCTAGGCAGATGATGAGGTATCCAGTAGTAAAAAATAATTAAATTTTAACTCACATTTCTACTTCTATTTATTCTAACAGACATTCTAACTTTTACCACAGAATACTTAAAGTACTACTTACGCTTTTACCTAACTTCTATCCATACTTACTTAACCGGTCATGCGTCGTGGTTCGCTGATCGGTGACGAAACAATAGAAAATCAAGTGTCTCATTAGCGGCGCTTGACAGATTAATATTATGAATTCGAAAGTAACTCTGTCTGTATGTTACCTTTTCACACCAAACCACTAAACCGATTTAGATGAAATTTGGTAAAGATATAATTTGAGTCCCGGGAAAGGACATAAGATAGTTTTCACCCTCATATTCCCACGGGATAGAAACGTATGCGGGTGAAACCGCGGGGCGTACCCAGTACAAAATAAACAAAACATATCTTTCGACCGACCCGGACTTCAACACATCCTAATCTCCCCGGGAACGCAGCGAGGTAAGGGTTCGACAACTTAGCAGGTGTGAACTTGACATATTCCCCGACTCGAGCAAAAATGGCGCGGATTATCCCGCACCGTGCAGAAGCAGGGTTGAGTGGCAGTCTTATTATTTGTACACGTCTTCGGCCCACCAACTGTACCGTGAGTGTCATATTAACCATGAATGTTCCCTCTACGCCTGTATTTATCCTGTTTCAAAACAAGGAAAAGAAAGTATTTGATAGCAAACGAAATGATTAATGTAACGGAAAAAGATTGTAGGAATTTCGATGCCATTAGTGAAACAATGGCTGGAGGTACCGTCTTTCCAAATGCTACGGGAATGTACCTCAAGAATCTCAGTTACTTCCTTATTTACTTTTGTTTGTGCAAACAGGAAAATGGGGATGCTATGTTATTTCTATTAATAATAATTTTATCAATAACAATGATTTGTTATGTCTGGATGAATAAATAGTGCCTCATTATTTTAACGAAGCCCCATCATACTTTATTTGCATAATTTGCTCTAACCAAGCTTTTTGTTTTCTATATTGTTCATAAATATTTTCTCCACATTTTGCTACTTGATGGTAAGCGAAAATGCTAAAAGAGGGGCTTGTGGCTAAGTAATAACAGCCGCAAGGGTCGATCGATCAGGTGAAGCTACACTTGCCGCGGTTGGTCCTTGGATGGGTGACCATCTTTACATAACAAGACGCCTCTGTGCCTAATCCATTGGTCCCGGCTGTCATTCGGTCGGAGAGCGCTACATCCATGCTGTTCTCAGTTAATTGGCTATTTAGGATTTATAAGGGCTGATTTTTCCAACGCCAGATAATTTTATCCGAGGAATAATTTTGATTTCTTGACAGTTCTTCCATACAAAATCTGTCAGACGTCAATTTTATTCCACGAATAAAAATTATCTGTCGATGCAAAAATCAGCCCTAAGGGCCAAAGCACAAACCATAGATATATGATACATTTCTATGGCACAAACGCTACTTTTTGCATCGGCGATCGGCGATTTTGCGGCTGTATCGATGCTGCATCGCGTTTTGGCGACTCTGCGTTCGGACGCGGTATCGGAATCGCGCATTTTAGCGATTGCTCCCATGCTGCATCGCGTTTTGGCGACTCTGCGTTCGGACGTGGCATCGGAATCGCGCGTTTTAGTGACTGCTCCGATGCTGGCGCAAATGCCAAATCGCTGCGAACGGCATCCGAATGTGTGCGGAGTGTAGCGTTCAGCCGCTGTATCGAGCTTCCAAAAAGCGACTGAATCACCGCGTTTGGCGTTTTTAAGTGTGCGGTGTGGAATGCTTGGTCGCTGCATTTAGCTTCTAAAAAGCAGCTGAATCGCCGATTGCCGATGCAAAAAGTAGCGTGTGTGCTTTGGCCCTTAGACAACAAAATGGGAATGATTTGAGGCTCACACAAAGAGGCACATCTATACAAAATCTGGTTAGTTACCCCATTTATAACTGAAGAACGGTTGGACCGATTATTGTGATCTTTGCTTTGTTGGATTTGTCTCCGCCCCAAATAGCAGAATAACTATAAAAAATGAGAAAAATTCACGCAAAAACATTGTGAAGATAATTAATTTTCTCATACATTCGTACTTGCTGTTTCTGAGGCGGTACGAAGATCGCCGGGGTCATCTAGTTTATTATAATTATTAGTGTCCACTAACATTTTTAGGACATCAAAATGAGAAATTTAGGGATTCGATTAAATGCAATTAATACATTAAACATTCCAAGTGTGCAATTGTCATCAAAACCTATTTCAAATTGTCCGTATTGCCAGTTATACCAATACGGCTTGCAAGGGTTAGTAACACAGTTGCATCATTTACAGTAGATTAACTAATACAGAATAGCGCGGAATATAATAATGCTACAGTTAATAGACGTACATACCTAGGTACATACGATAAGATAAGCAATTAATACAGGAGATTACTGTGTACTATGAGATAGTTATGAGACATGAAATTGCATAGGATTATAACTAAATTAGTGCAAAAATTAGGAAAAAAAGGATGAAACAAGAAAGTACCTCCCCGTGGTCGCATGCCGCTGTACTAACATATTATAAGCTATAGTAGCATGCGACCACGGGAAGGTACTTTCTTGTTTCATCCTTTTCAGTAGTCGGGTTTTAGTTTTTAAACTTATTTTTTATTTAATTATTTTGGGGCTTATCTTGGTTATATGTATATTTTTGAAATGTGCTAATTACGCCCTTTATATCCAACAAAATACGATTTAAAAAAAAAATTTTTTAGATCATGACTTCATATCCGCTAGAGGGCGCCATATTCAATTTAATGTGACGTCACATAGCCTATAACCAGCGGAAGATCAAGACGCTTCCAACGTTACCGCATTAGTCTAATTATGACAAACAGTTTAGAAGTTATGAGGGAACAGATGAACATGCATACATACATACATACCTACTTACCTCCTTTTTGCTTCGCCGTAGTCGGGTAAATAGTTTTGTTTATTCGGCCTATACCTTCTACTTAAGGGACAAAAAATCAATCCGCCCAATGAGAGGCATGTTATGCGCACCCTCATATGTGGTGATATCGACATTTCTGAAAAAAGAGAACATGTCATCAGCCTAGCCTTTTCCCAACTATGTTGGGGTTGGCTTCTAGTCTAACCGGATGCAACTGAAATTACATGGAGCGGCTGCCTATCTGACCCTCATTGGGCAACACAATATCCCTTGGTAAGACTGGTTGTCAGACTTTTGAGCTTCTGACCACCCGAATAATCAGAATGCTGCTTTAGTGCTTCGTGTATAATACTAATAATTTCCCTCAAGTATTATTATAATAATCCTATGTATGAAAAAGAAAACCAAGATTTTAGTCTAGAAACCAGATTTAGATGTGCACAGACTTTCTTACCATCCTCAATCACGTGATTAGAGCAAAAATGGCGGTAATTTGGAGTGTCAGGTGCTGTATGATGACATTTTAATGCCACGATTATTCCAGTGCGAGAGAGACACGGAGCTATACACGACCGATAGCACCATCCCTTTTTTGGACCGGAATCATGATGTCGCTAATCGCACTAATATTAAAAAGGCGAAAGTTTGTGTGTGTGTGTGTTTATATGTTTGTTACTTCTTCACGCTCAAACGGCTGGACCAATTTTGATAAAATTTTGTATGGAGGTAGCTAACACCCTGGATTAACATATAGGCTACTTTTTATTCCGATATTCCAACGGGATCGACACTTATGTGGGTGAAACCGCGGGGCGCTGCTAGCATTTCATAATACAGCCTCAGGCCAATTAATGGGCGATTGAAGCTTGTGGTAGTGTGTAAATTGGTAGAAATCGTCGCGTAACGAAAAAACATTAAAATTATCAAATTTTTGAAGTAAAAACTTCTTTAGACGCGTTGGGCATTTTTTGAGATGGGAAAAAACCATTGAATTCACGCCACTGTTACCGTAACCGACACCGCTTTGGATGTGTTCGGCTGTCCTCGGGATGTACTCAGTTTTAATGTATTTCCGATAAGTCAGTGATGGCAAAGTATTCATTTTGTGTTTTGTTTATATGACGGTTAAAAAAATACACACGTAATTGTTCAAGTTTTCAATTCTGTCGGTGCCACTTTTTTTTAATCGTGGGTGTCGTTTTCATGGATTTCGAGAGTGGGTTAAACAATTTCGTTCCAAAAAACCTTTGTCTTAAAACTCCTTTATGTTACTCAATAAAAGCATGAACAAACTGACTCATTTATTTACGAAAATGAAAATGTGGCAAAAATGGTAACGGGACATGGCATTAAAATGTACGTCGCATTTAATAATTATGCCGGCCACAGATTCAATGCCAAACAGATAGGGCAAATTAATGTAATACTGCTGAAATTACTTTAAATGTGCCATTTCTACGTCTTTCCCTTCTTCATCGGTCCCTTAATGTTAAGGAACTCATTCTGTGAACAATTGACTATCTCCATGCTGGCTCTCTCTGAAAATCAGCGTTGGAGGTCTGTTTCGCGTAGGGACTTAGCATTATGCTGAGCGATGGCAATTTTGCGTGGATGTGACATATATTTTCCCCTAATTTTTTATTTTTTTGTGTTTTTGTTCATTCTCTACGTCGTTTTAACCGCAAATAAACGTATTTTTTTTCTCATTCCATTTCCTGTGTCTAGAGGTTCACGTTCAATGGGATTGTCAGTTACACAAACGTCTGGCTTGATATTCTCTTTGACTTCCTGGTTTTCTGCCTGCCAATATTAATATCTAGATAGTAGTAGATAACAGTGTCTTGAGCAGTGAGATGAAAAACATACCTATCTATCCATCCATCATGGTCTAACATAAAGCCTATACCTATACGAGGTGTCCTTGGAAGTGTGGATCAAATCAAATAGGGGCGTTAGCAAGGTCATTTCCAAACTTTTTAACCCTGAGAATGTCTGTGATTTTTTTTTACGGTTCAAAAGTTATGATCAATTTTTGTTTTTTCAATCAAATCGAATAGTGCTCAAAAAAATCTTTAAAAAAAACTATCAGGGTTATCAATTTAATTTTTTTAGATAGCCCTATATAATCATAACATCGGTATTAAATGGATATCTCAAAATTAATTTGGCATTGAAGAATTTTTTGTAAAAACACCTTGAACAGGAATCCCCGCTTTCTCTTTATTAGAATTGACTTCCAGCTCTACGTTTGGAATTTTTCATAAATATAAAAGAAAACAGTTAAGCAAGCGAAATGTTTGCATAAAAGTCACTTAACTCCCCATTTTCTGCGATGTCAATCTAATTTCACGAGCCTTTTACACGTCAATACAATACTTATTAAGACACAAGGATATTTACCTATAAAACGTAAAAATAAAACAAAGGACGAACAACAAAAATAGAAATACATTAAATTCTTTACCAAAGTCGACCTTCTAAAGGATTTTTTTTTTTTCACGAAAGAAACGTTTTTGAAAAGGGTCCGGAATATCAACATTTAAAACCTAAGCCGTCTTCAACTGGCCTTTTATGTAAACTGACAGATTTAACACGAATGTTATCGTAACTACTAGGCATACCCTCTTCATATATTAAGGGCTGATTTTTCAATAGACTGATAATTTTTATTCGTGGAATAAGATTGACGGCTGTCCGTTTTTGTATACATGAACTGTCAAAAATTACCTCCGTTTAAGTTATCTGGCGTTGGAAAAATCAGCACTTAGACAAATAGAACGCTTTTGTTTGTCGCTAAGAAATAAGTGGGTACTTAAACAAAGGAATGGCAATTTATTTGTTCGTAGTTGGTAGAGTATAACGTTTTGGGTTATCTCTTAACATTTTACTATAAATTGACCCTTATTTTCTTCGATTAATGGTATAAAAATACAGTGTCTTTACTATGGTTTCACAGATTCTGGTAACAAACGATAGATTGACCAACATTCGGAACCTTGAACTGTGTCATCTTAGCTACTGATACAATTAAACGAAAGTTTACTAAAAATTTCAAGTACCTACACATACTCCAAAAATCTAAAACACAAAACTACCAAATTACACGACAATTTAAAATACGAACTATGCAGTAACGTAACGTGTCGCGTCCGTATTCCGGCTATCGATACTCGGTGGCGAGCGCGTTCGTATCGCACGCCCTGGGTGATTTGCATAAAGCTCCGCGGACAACGTTTTGGCGTCAGTTCAGCTTGTATCTCATTAGCATAACTGCTCAATTATTTTGTGCGGAATAGTCACTTTACAGACAAATTTTGGTTTTGCGCTACGTTGAGCGTCCTATTGAGCGGTGCCACTAAAAATGTCTGCTACAATCTCGACGTATGCCAAGTGCGTCGGATATAGAATTAAATTCGATTTACGAAGGTTCGTTTGGCGCACTTACAGTTACGAGATATTTAGGTCTTCAGCTGCAGCTTCAATTTGACTTTGTTCCATTTCGACAGAAGTAGAACGTGTTTGCCACAAGATTGCAGATATGATTAAATTCATCGAAAAAATGTGAAGCTGTCACGCAAACTATGTCCTACCCTGTATTCTGCTCTATGTGCCCTAAAAAGTGCAGCGATAGGCCTGCATTTAAATGCAGCAATATTGACCTATCGCTGCACTTTTCGGGGGCTGCATTTCTATCGGGGGCTATGTTGCCCCCAAAGATAACGTGGAAGTGGCGAAGTTTAAGGCCAACAAAATTTAATTCAGTGTCGTACCATCGACAAGATGACGTAGAAGAAAAAGAAAAAGGTCGCGAAAAATGATATAAAGTTGGTACGTTTATAAAGTTAAAATAGTTGAGTATTCCGCAAAATCAACATTTTATACGGTACCGTCAAAACTCAAAACACTATTGACTGAATATCTAAATTACCTACCATCCAATGAAACGGATGCAATTAGCAGATGTGTGTTTAAATGTGAACCAAACAAACAGAGTCCGTTTAACTCCCGCGCGGATTAAAGTCGATGTAGTTTTCCAATTAACTTGTAAATGTTGCCATACCCCGGCAGATGACAATAGGCCTTTGAATTTTGGCTGATGGCAACCCCGCCGCATAAATTGAGACGTATTGTGCTGTCAAGCATGTTTGTTTGGATGGAAAATATTAACATCCCACGCAATTAGGAAGACAAAGGAATGATGACTATTTGCATATTATTTCTGAAATGTATTAACGTTTAAAGATTAATAGAAGACTCGCCGACATTTCGTGGGTGTCATACAGGCATTTAAAAAAGTTTTGTGCTAAGAGGTTACACTCTAACAAAGTTTGAAATAAAAACAATATATCTGTGTAGCAGGCAAGCTAGTTACACATTTTTTTCTATTTGACTGCCATAGCCATAAAAATTCTATAAAGTGGAGGAGAATCCATATTTGAATAATGCTCAACACTTCTATAATATCATTAAAACATTCATTGAATACCCTATAGGTATATTGTCTGAATATTTGTTCAGTGAGCGAATCGACATAATATGGCCATTACTGTCGAAGCTTTATCATTGATTACAAATTGAAAAGGCGGTGTGCGGTGGTGGTCCATATTGTAAAATGGTTGTAGCAACCACTGATGACCACACATGAGTGGATGTTTTTGTACTGATTTTATTCGTCTTTCGGCTGAAATTATGATAATGATAATATGGTTTATTCATTTGTTTTATTTATTTTAACCGCCTGTTTTTATTTTAGCCACGAGCTCCTCTTTTTATTTGTACTTATAGCTTTATTTAAATATGAATTATTTTAACTTTTTTAGACTTCACACACATTCATATTTTTCTCTTCTTGTTCTCACACACTATTATTGTCTACATTTCTTTTTGTACTTTTCCTTTCGCAGGTCTGCTGGAAGACATTTCTGAAGAAATAAGCAGTACCTTTGTACTCAAATTGTAATTATGACATATCCTTATGTATTTTACTGTGTGTACATAAATAATAAAATAAATAAACTTTCTGAAATACTCTGAATTACTGGTTTAATGAACAAAGTACATTCATAGTTTCATTAACGAACACTGAGAAAAAAATAGGGCATATCGAGAATAGGTCTTTTTAATTAAGAATAAGTCTTTCTGCGAATGAATCTAAAGTAGAATAGGTTATTTCACGAATAGGGCATTTTCAGAATGAGGCATATCGCAAATAAGTCCATAAACGACTACAGGTCATTTCGCGAATAAGTCCAATGTCTACTAAACCGTTAAATCCAATATAGTAGACGTAACTTATTAAAGTAACTTACTGTTAACCCATGTATTTTTGTAATATTTATTTTATCGATGGCAGGTCCGTGTTTAATAATGTTTACGTAGATACAAGGACTAATTGGGAGTGCTACGCAACGCTACAGCGTAGCACGCACACGGCTACGGCGTAGCTTGCCGTTCTGCGAATGCGTCATCTTCTCGCTTTCGGAAAAATATCGATAACACTGACTTCTACATAACAATATAATTCTATTGATTGACCTGTATTGTCTCATAAGAGTTTAATTTTGATAGCATAAAGTACTATTTGTTTTTCATTTAAAAAATATGATTGAATATAAATACTTTGACATCAGTCAATTCCCTTTGTGTTAATGTTCATCAAAATATTTGCAAACATTATCATTATTTTATTTGGTACATTGTATGATTTTAATTGCACTATTTCTATGAACTAAGTAATCACAACTGACGAAGTTTTTACCACATCAACAAAATGTTCATAATATAATAAAATATGTACCTAATCTATATATATAAAAATGAAACCCGTTTTCCGTTGTCACGACATAACATGAAAACGGCTAGACCGATTTCGATGAAATTTGGTATAGAGATAGTTTGAGTCCCGGGAAAGGACATAGGATAGTTTTTATCCCGATATTCCCACGGGATCGACATTTACGCGGGTGAAACCGCGGGGCGCAGCTAGTTAAATAATATAATTGGAATGCCCGTGGCGACACTCCTGTTATGTTTACACCATTCAGTATCATAAATTAAGTAACCTAATTAAAAATTTCAATAATAACCCAATTACGCGGGTTTTGCGGCATTACGCTTTCAACACAGTAATTATTGTTTTAAATATAATTGTTTTACTACTAAAAGTATTTCGGTGTTTCAATGTACCGACGCCAGCACATCAAGCTACCCGCAACTGTCTAATTTTCCCAATCGACTTTGAACTGTTTGATTTGGCGATAAAGTTCAAAATCTATTAAAGAAATTTGACAGATTGTAGTAACTTGATGTGCTGGCGTCTGTACTTTTATGTACACTGAAATAAAATCCGAATTCAAATAAATTATTTTGAAAACGGACGGAAAAAAATACCGATTTATAAGCCCGAGGGATTAGCGAGCGAGAAAGAAATTCCTACCTACAAAGTAGAATTAATATCCTACTGTTCATTTAAAGGTGATTATCATCTACCTTACTCACTCTCTGTCACTAACGGGATGCAGCAGAATACCAGCGTCAGGTATTGTACCTGGCATATGCTGAGCTGGACTCCTATTTGGTGCAACCATGAGACGCACACCGACCAGTAGTGATCGACCATTATAAATGTCACATCAGGTGTCTATGGGTCAATTTATCGTTTTAATCTTTGTTTTTTTTTTTCTCACCTTCTTTGATGTTTTTTAATGACTGTATTGTATCTTTTGTTGCACTAAATAAACGTTTTATCTATCTATCTATCTACTAAGCTTTCATTATTTTCATTTATCAAGAGAAATGTGTGCAAACCATATTTTCAGGTGTTAGATTGAACGAGAGACATACTTTAAAGGAGTATAGTACCCGTGAAAACGAACAACCCTTACCAATGGGACCAACAATGAAATATGAGAAAAAAAATCGCCTGTTCCTACATTTTAATCGCGTAGTACTCTTTGTTTTTTTTATTATTTCGGCATTCGTCTCGTACTAAAAGACACTGTACATCATCATCATCATTTCAGTCGAAAGACGTCCACTGCTGGACATAGGCCTCCCCCAAGCACCTCCACTTCGGCCGGTTTTGTGCTTCTCGCATCCAACGAGTTCCTGCGGCCTTCACAAGGTCGTCGGTCCACCTTGTGGGAGGCCTTCTAATGCTACGCCTTCCGGTACGCGGTCGCCACTCCAGAACCTTTCGGCCCCATCGGCCATCTGTTCTGGGAGCAATGTGCCCTGCCCACTGCCACTTAAGTTTGGCAATTCTTCGGGCTATGTCGGTTACCTTGGTTCTCCTGCGGATCTCTTCATTTCTGATTCGATCCCGCAGGGAAACTCCAAGCATAGCCCTCTCCATTGCCCTTTGAGTGACTTTCAGCCTTCTAATAAGGCCCATTGTACAACCACACTGTACAACCTATAACATTTTCTGAACAAAAAAAAAAACGAAATATCGTCTTTCAGTTGATGCCAAAACTCTAGTAACATAATCTCAGCCACATTTTACGACAAATATTTACCAATGAGCCCAGTCGGTGCCCACTCCACTTTTACCAATCTTCGTGTGAGCTCCGTCGAGATGAATGGAAGCGATTCATCTCTATCTCGACCAGTCTCCTTAATCTCATCCTACTAACGTCCCACAGTTGCACATCTAAAGATACGGCTCTTAGTAGTAACTTGATGCTTCTAAAGTACTTTAAAACTTTTTCTAAAAGCATTTGGTTGGATAGATATATTTATAAGATAGATTTTTCGGTAAAGAAATTAATACAAAATGGAAATACCTAATAGAATATCGAAAGAAAGATTAAAAAATTGGTTTACTAACGGTTTTTTTGGTGGTTTGATACGTTAGATACTTTTTAAAGTTAGTTAGTTACTTTTTTTTTTTACTTTTTAAAAAGTTTTAATATAAGTACAGACGCCAGCACATCGAGCTACTAAAATCTGTCAAATTTCTTGAATAGATTTTCAACTTTATCGCTAAAGCATACCTAAGGTTCAAAGTTGATTGGGAAAATTTGACAGTTTCGGGTAGCTTCATGTGCTGGCGTCTGTACATTAGAAAAACAGCAGTGGTAGCGGCCCCGACTTACGAGTTGTAGTGCGTGGGCTCGAACCCAGACAGGTGCTTTATTTTAGATAATTTATTTCATCACCACTGCTCTCAAAACGGTTAGCGAAAACATCGTGACAAACAACATCGTCCTAGAACCAAAAAATTAAAGAAAAGTTACATCTACGAACCAGCACTGGGCCTACGGGTTGAATTACGGCCAACTCGACCTCTCACGAGAGGAGGCCTATGTTCCAGCATAAGTGGAAACGTTATAGGCTGATTATGATTATGTCATGTTCGAAAAAAAAAACAAACCACCCTGGAATTGAAACTAAAAAAGAAACCTAGATCATGAATAATAGCAGAAGTGGATGTCTAAAATATTTCAATTCTTGTGAGAAGTATAATGGTTTTTGTTCTACGTTACTTGAATTTTTATGAGGCAGGTTTCTTACAGTTTTGCGTTTTTGACAAGACAAAAAAGGAAAAAAATACATTTATTTTCGGCTATAGTTTGACTACTCGTATAATCACTACCATGAAACACGCACGGTACACCGACGTAAAAAGGCATCAATTTTACTTTCTATTTGAAACTGAATGAAAGAAAGAAAAGAAAGGAAATACGTTTATTTGCGGTGAAGATAACGCAATAAAGAACATAATACACACAAAAAATAAGAAAAAGGTTGAATGGTTTGATAGTAATCACAGCTGTCTAATGAAACCTACAAAAAGCCAAGGAATAGTCCTTATGTCAAAAGTAATCCTTCTGTCTTTGTTCTCAAAAGGTATCTCAGACTTACGACTCTCCAGGGAAGAAACGAGATAATCTTTTTCGTAAGAAACCAGCTTTACTACACATAAATTCAGGTTTTCTTACTTGATGTTTAATAGTAACACCCGTACTTACAGACGTCGATTTAGGTTAATGATTCATTATCTTAAGATAAATTGAAGCGGCTTTCTTTTCTTGGCGGGCGCGATATAAGAATCACTGAATTAAAATATCAAGAAACTAGCTTCTGCCCGCGACTTCGTAAGCGTGTTTCTTGTTTTAACCTAAAATATACAAGACTAGCTGCGCCCCGCGGTTTCACCCGCGTACGGCGTAACTTTCGATCCCGTGGCAATATCGAGATAAAAACTATCCTATGTCCTTTCCCGGGACTCAAACTATCTCTATACCAAATTTCATCGAAATCAGTTCTGTAGTTTAGGCGTGAAGAAATGACAGACAGACAGACAGAGTTACTTTCGCATTTATAATATTAGTTTGGATGGCAGGTTCCGTGACATATTGCTGCCATGGATTCAGCATATAATTCTAGACCCCGTACCGTAGATATTTTTTTGCGGTTATCAAAAAAAAATCTGCTGTTTTAAAGAATACGGGCCTGAAGACAGGCGTCATCACCGCGGCAGGCCTAAGAAACGCTGGCGTGACGATTTGGGCTCGTTCCTTACCGATTGGACGGCACAAGGAACGGTGGAAGAATGTGGGGGAGGCCTTTGCCCAGCAGTGGAACAGCACAGGAAAACGGACACGCGGTCAAAATGTATGGAGCAGCAATTTTTTTTTTCTTAATAACCGACGAAAAATTTCAACCCCTTTTTTTTTTTTTTTTTTTTTTTTTTTTTTTATGGATGGGAAATCATCAAATGACCCCTCCCGCTCTGGGTGGAGCGAAGGGAGTGTCAGACTCTTACTGACTAAAACCCATCCGTGTTCCTTCCTTAGCCCTTTATGTTCCGGGGTAGCGGTAACCCTTTCGGACAATCCCGCACCCCCGGCAGGCTTCGGCCCTGGCAGGCCCCTTCCTTTATGCTGACATCTCTTTGAGGCGCGCGTGGAACACGTACGCGCCGTCCGGCACGGGCCTGGTCCTGATCGGACGGTGAGCTACCCATTACTCTCCGTCCGCAGGCCCGCACCTACGGTGGCCGGGAGTCGTCACGCGGCCCCCGACGCCCGGAGCGTCTACCGCGGCGGCTGGGGTGTGAGGCTCTCTCCCTCAGCCGTTCCGCCACCTCCTTTGCTAGCATGACTGCTTCGCAGAAGGAGGTGACCGCCTCCCACTCCCTCTCGCCCCGGACCATGGCTTGAACCAGGGCCGGACGCGAGAGGTCGCCGCCGCTGTCGATCGCCTCTACGAGGGCACGGCGGTGCTCCGCCCATGCGGGGCAGACCTCCACCGTATGCTCCACCGTGTCCTCTGGGCGATCCTCGCAGTGGTGACACCCGGGCGTCTCCTCCCGCCTGATGATGTGCAGGAACCTCCCAAAACATCCGTGTCCGGTGAGGACCTGCGTCAGGCGATAGGTGAGGACGCCGTGACGCCTCTCTAGCCACTCCTCAAAGAGGGGTCTTATCGCCACTATCGTGGCGTGCCCTGCGCTGGGTTGCGAAAGTCGCTCCTTCCATGCCACCATGAGATCGTGCCGGAGGTCTGTCCGCTCCGCCGCGATTTGCCGCGGAAGCGGAGTTTCCCCCCGGCTCAGTGCCTCCGCGCGCCACTCATACAGGCGCGCTAGGACTATCGCCTCCAGATCCCATGGCGGCAGTCCGGCAAGGAGGCTTGCCGCCTCGCCCGAGATCGTGCGGTACCCCCGGATCAGCCTTACGGCTACCACCTTTTGGGGCGCGTTCAGATAGTGGGCGGCTCGCCGCCGCAGAGAACGCGCCCACACCGGGGCCCCGTATAGGGCCATGGACCGCACGACCCCCGCGTAAAGCCTCCGGCAGGAGGTGTTTGGCCCCCCCAGGTTGGGCAGGAGCCGCTTGAAGGCGGCCCCGGTCCTTTCCAGTTTGGGGGCCAAACGTCGGAAGTGTTCGACGAAGTTCCACCGGCTGTCGAGGACGAGACCCAGGTATCTCATCGTTGCCTCGACGCCGATGTGAACCCCTCCCACCGTTAGTTGGGATCCCGATGGTGGCCCGTTCCGAGGCCCATGGAAAGACATGGCCTCGGACTTGTGCAATGCCACCTCGAGACCCAACCGCCGGATTCTTTCCACGACTATCGCAACCCCGCGTGTCATCGCGTCGGCCGCCGCCTGATGCGACCTCCCTTGCGCCAGGACTAGCGTGTCGTCAGCGTAGCAAACCACGCTGACTCCATCAGGGAGGTCGGCTCGCAGCACCCAGTCGTAACCGATGTCCCACAGGAGCGGCCCCAGAACCGATCCCTGTGGGACACCGCACGACATCTCTCGCCGGTTCCATTCCCCGTTGCGACTTGAAACTTTTCATCAAGTTTTTTTTTATTCCTGAATGGGCCCGCTCTTGACCTCGATCACGCCTGATAGAAAGCGATGGATGAGGTATATAATGGAACGAGCGTGCCCAGAAGATGCCCAAGGTGTATTTGCGCTTTCAATTCATGGTTTGCGCGTCAGAATCCCTACCACCTGTATCTTATGACAGTCAGCAATACTATAGCTTCTCATCAGTGAAATAATTTTCGGAATCGGATCACTTAATTGAAATATTCTAGTTTGGAGGATAGTGCTTAGCGACCTCAAAATTTCTTCTTTTCCACATTGTAGGTCAAGTGTCGGTGTAGTGTAGTGTAGCATGAGTAATGTAGTAAAAGAACTAGTCGGTCAGCGTATTTGAAGCGGTGCTTAGCTCATGGTGCTCTAGATAATCGACAATCCTTGAGGGTTTTTGTCCAACATCAATCATCATCATCACGATTTCTGAGTGCTGGAATAGGCTTGAAAGACTTACTAAGCCCTTTTTTTGTTTATCACGTAGGTAAATTGTCTATAGGCCGACCGTGAGACGTTGCCTGAGGTAGCTGCGTGATGCGGGAAGGATGATTGTTGTCACAAGTTGACGAATCACTGAGCTCTCGCATCAAGTCACCACACCCCTTCTACACCGCGCTGCTACCTCAAGCAACGTCTCAGTAAAGCGGTCAGCCTATAGACAATTAACCTACGTGATGAATAAATAAAAAAAAGTAATTAAAAAAATTAAAAAACCCGGGTCGTGTCGGGTTTTTTAATTACTTTTTTTTATATCCAGCTTTTTAGTTTACAAATGTGAAAGATTTCGCAGATGATTTAGTTCTTGATACGTGTTTTTTACGATTTGTCAACTTTTAACCATATAAATTGAAGGCATAATATGGCGCCAAAAATCCGCCATTTTGTTTTATTTTGATATACCCAGTGTCACTCTCACAGTAAATACGAATCTAACGACACCTCTCAAGCTAAAATCCATCGAGCCGTTCAGACACAGAGCGTGCCAAACAATTATACATACATACAAACAAACATACATACTCTCGAAAAACATAACCCTCCTTCTGGCGCAGACGGGTTAAAAGGGGGTCTTCTAACAATATTTTCTTTTCAGTTAATACACAAACCCTACTCTATCTATTTCGGATATTTATTAAACGTAAAAGGATTTGATATTGATAAAGTCACTTTACACCTAGAAAATATATTCGATAACTTTATTATTCCGAGTTCCGACACGGTTTCGACACAATATTATGAGAACATTTTCTAGACCCTTTTCTTTCAGCATCGGGTTACTAAGAGCTTGTCTAGATGAAGCGTTTCCGACGCGAACTGACTAACGCCTTACCCCTTAGTGAAGTTCTAGACGCAAGCATATTAAGTACTCTTTGTCACTAGGCGCGTCACGTCGCCGTCATGCGAAGTGAAAGTTATAGTTATAGTTGAATTTTAGTGTAAAGCCTGATTCACACGGTGCGTTTTTAATTAGTTTTAAAGATATTTATTCTCAAAAAAGACACAAAGTCACTTACATGAGAACAATGCTTAAAATATAAATTATATAAAGTTTGTCACAGACGTCACGGTAGCAATATTATGATACACTCATCCAATGCATTCAGCTTTTAGGAAGGGAATTTTAGAATAAATATAATAACGTTCTGTTTTTATTCATCTGTGATTGTATAGATATTTACATAGTACTAAATACATAAAGCTAACATACAAACTATAATAATATGTACAATTATATAAAAAGTAAACAAAATAGTCATAGGGCATCATAGGGAATTTTAGAATTGATTTTTATAGAATTGCCTGTGGCATACCATAAGTTTTTTTTTTGTACCATAAGTTGAACTAACAATAAAAGTCGCACCGTCTAAACAGTGTTTACGACGATGCAAAAAGAGAATAGGTTTCGAGATCCGGTCCCAGGACCGTTGTGGTCTAGTTCTGGTGGTTCTATGCCAGTCAGAGTCGACTCTG
The DNA here is from genome assembly GCA_947508005.1 of Amphipoea lucens. Classification (NCBI taxonomy): domain Eukaryota; kingdom Metazoa; phylum Arthropoda; class Insecta; order Lepidoptera; family Noctuidae; genus Amphipoea; species Amphipoea lucens. Next base: position 8,820,540 of record OX382371.1, read on the forward strand.
ACTCTGACATAGCAGCGCTGGATGCAAGAAGCACAGAACTAGTCGAAGTGGCGGTGCTATGAGCAGTGGACCTTTTTCAGCTGAAATAATTATGGAAATTAGACATTCTACCAATTACTTTACTTTTTTCTGAATCTGTGGCATGTTTAATTGCTTATAGCGTAGGTAAATCTATTTATATTAAAAAAAATCGGGTTAGTTACACCATTTATAACTCAAGAACCATTGGACCGATTTTTATCTTTGGTTTGTTGGATTTGTCTCCACCCCGAATAGCAGAATAACTATTAAAACATGGGGAAAATTCACAAAGTAAAAAAAAATTTTTCTCATACATTTTGTATGCATCGGCTTTTTTGATTTTGAGGCGGTACGAATTTCAGTACGAAGGTCAGCTAGTGTTAAAATATAACAAAAAAAATGGTTTTCAGTAAAGAATCCAATTTGACCACGTGACCATGTGTCCTTTGGAACACGACATTCTTCATGTTAACATTTATAATGATGACAGTTTTGAATGCTTTGAGACATCTTGCATGTCTCTTGATCAGAGCCATCTCTTATCTACAGACGACAACCTATCTAATAAATTGAAAGTCGTTTTATATATTTATATTATACTAACAACTTTTAGGCAATTATGTGAAGGATATGCAATGAGAAATTCAGCGAACTCCAGTAGTAATAACAGAAGGCCAAATCTCGTAATTTAAAACGTTCAAAATTAACAGTGAAAATGTTATGGATTTGTTATCTAGGTAAACTTGTAAGGTACGTTATGTTATGTTATGTAAATGAGTAGACGAATGATTTCCCTTGATGGATTTATTTGCTATCTACTGAATATAATTACACAATTATTCTACTTAAATGCTATGTTGGAGGAATGCGCAGCTAAACAATATTGATGTGCATAAACAAATGTGTGACGTACAAACTACCACAAAGGTCAATGTACAGCGTAGCTCGTACACAGTCTCATCTCGGCGACAACCACATGTCAAAAACTTGTCAAAATGCAGGGAAATTAGAGGTATTTTTGACAGAATGAGAAAGAGAACAGACTGTGAACGTTTTTAAAATTGTGAGAATAACCCCTCAGTTATTGGCTCTTCCTACTTATTCTGTAAAAGTATCTATAGTTACTATGATAATTTAAATTAATATAGTAAATTATTAATTATTCGTAGCCACCAATATGTGCTTAAAGACCTTGATCAAACGACGATACTAACAAAATTAATGACTTAATATGGCGCCGTAAAGTAGTTAGTGAATCGTTAGTAGAACTTCAAACGATATTAAATTTCATCAAATTCTATTTCTATAAGGGGAATGATACCCCTCTAAGTTCCTACAATCCTATTGAATAATTATTTCATAAAATATCAATCCTATTGAATGATTATTTCATGAAATATTAATCAATAAGATTACGATTGAATGATTATAATTCTCTAAAGTCATATATGTTACGGTCGTGAATCATATTTTAATTTAACAAGCTCTGCTAATGAGACACAATTGAATTTCTACTGTTTCAAACTCAAACTCAAAGCATTTATTTCAATTAAACCAATTACAGGCACTTTTGAATGGTCAAGGGGTCGGTCAGTCAGAAAGATGAAGCTAGTTGCCCTTTCCAAAGCGTAGGTACAGTAGGACACATCTTATGTGTAGCATCGTAAAAGTCCGTAAAACCGATCACTTCCGATTTACACAACCAACAGAAATCGCTCACTACCGCGCCATTCAACGCTATTCGCGCTATATATTCCCGCCTCAGTTCAACCCCAGACAGCGTTGAGAATGCACGTGAGTGAATCATTCCGTACACTTCGTGACAATTTAATGGGAAAGTGAATAATATATTTTTTGTTGGTGTTTTTTTTCATTATAACTTCGTTGAAACGTGATAAGCCGTATGATAGCCAAATTCGTGAAGTCATTTTTAATGTTTAGATATCAATTTATGATTCGAGTCGAGAGTCCACGGGGTCTAAAAATATAGTTTTTGGGAATGATCACTTTCAAAACCTTCAAGAGCGAACTGCGAAGGCAACTGTTGTGTCACGTAGAAACAATAAGTGCTGTTTTGAAGGAGCATGACAATGCCTTGACTTGGACTAGTTCAAATCGTGGTTCCACTCGTGCAACTTTTAGTTCGCCTCAAAAGTCCAGAGAAAAGAAAGAAAATCGAGCAAATTTAGATAATTTTGATTATGATGTCATTAGAAGGAAGATGTATGACTTTCATGTCACTGAAAAAGGTTACCAACAATAAAATCATTGTTAAACAAATTAAAGGAAGACATAAACTTCATAGGCAGTCGAGAAACTTTGCGCAGAATATTGCATGAACTGGGTTTCAAATTCAAGAAAATGGAAAATAATAGATCTTTACTGGCCGAGAAAGATGAAGTAAGACTTCAGCGGATTAAGTATCTTCGACAGATACAAAAGTTCAGAAGTAAAGGTCGGGATATAGTTTATACTGACGAGACTTACATACACGCCACACATACAAAGGAAAGTAGTTGGATGGATAGTTCTATGAAAGGCTTAAAAAAACCGATATCAAAAGGTGAAAGATTAATTATTGTCCACCCTGGCAGCTCAAGAGGTTTTGTACCCGGCGCTCTCTTAGTTTATAAATCTTCTCAAAGTACTGGCGATTATCACCACGAGATTAATAAAGAAAATTACGAAAAATGGTTAAAACAACATCTCATTCCGAATCTACGACCACAACAGTGCTTAAGTGTTGCAGTGTTGTAAAGCAATCATGCAATCATGGCTTACATCTAAAAACATACCCTTTCCGTCAAATCTGCTGAAACCAGAATTATATGAAATAATTAAACGCCACAAAGCAGAACACATTAAATACTCAATTGACCAAATAATGGCAGAACATGGTCATTCTGTTTTACGGTTACCTCCTTATCATCCAGATTTTAACCCAATCGAGAATATTTGGGCCCAAGTGAAAGGCCACGTTAGTTCTAAAAAGGTCTCGATGAATCTAACGAAAGTCAAAGAACTATTAATGGAGAAATTCGAATCTATTGGCGTATCCGAATGGGAAAAAGTAGTCGATCACGCGATAAAATGCGAAAAAGAGCATATGCGACACGAGCATAGAACAGACGAATATTTTGATCAATTTATCATAAATTTAAATGACTCATCATCAGACAGCGACGAATCGTTTAACGACTACAATGGAGCTATTGAGACTGGGGATATAAGTATGGATGTCGAAGGTGTACAACCATTCGAATAACAATAAACAATTTTAATAATATCTACACCAGATATTCGTTCAAAGCCGTTGCCGTTCGTTGGTATATATACGACTAGAACCTTTTCCATATGTTTATTTATCATGCTACATAATTATATGTAATAATAAAATAATACAAATTATTTAAATAATATATTATGAAGTGAAGTTTTGACAATAAACATCTCTAAAAGTTTGATTTGTGTTATTCATCGTTCTAGCCTTGTATCCTTCAAATCGAATCTAAAAAACAAAGACTTTATTTACGTGATCATTTATTTTGCAAGCTAGTTCATGTAAATCTGTGCAACAATTTCACGAATGTGTTTTGTTTAATGACTTTACAAGTTATTCAGTTTGTATAAAGATAATTTTCTCCTAAAGCAGTAATACAGATTGGTGATTTTGAAGGCGCACTCAGTTCGGATGTGATCGGACTAAGTTGTGTTGAGCTGTACATATGGAGAAGAACGGGCAAGAAACTCCATGGACACTCTTTTAAATCAAAATAATATGGGTACAAAGTCTTGGTTACATCATTCATGTTAAAATTATACATGTGAGAACGATGCAGAACGTTAAAAGCGTCCATAATGAAAAGATAAGAAAAAACAAAAATTCAAATATTAAATTAAATTAAATAAAATAAGCCATGGCAGCAAAGAGATGACCAGTCCCTACTGACGGCGCCCGTTCACGAACATGACGCATGTCGTCTCCGATAGGCAACGCGCGGAGCTTGACCGGTTAATCAACATACATCCTGACAATGACCTGCAAATTTCAAAAAACGTAAGAAAATTTGAATTTCGCGGGCTACCTTGAAGATTCCCCTTAACGACTTCTTGACTACCTCGTTAGTCTAGTCATCGCAAGTACAACTGCTGAGCATGAGGTACTGAGTTCGATGCCATCAGGAACTCAGTAGCAGCTTGAAGTCGGGATTTATGTCCACTTGATGGCAATAGGCTCACCCCCTATTACATGGGACTTGTACCATCGAGGACTTTTCAGCCTGATCAATTAATTTTTTTTTCTCCTAAGGCAGGCCGCATACGTCCGGTTTCCTGATTCGGAATTCAGATTCGGAGACCCCGAATGCACGCATTTCATACAAAATGTTCTCTCCAGCGCACGCGTACTTAAATTTTCCGTCCGGGTTTCAGAACGGAAAATTTAAGCACGTGTGCGCTAGTGAGAACATTTTGTATGAAATGCTTGCATTCAGGTTTCCGAATCTGAATTCCGAAACTGAATTCCGAATCAGGAAACCGGACGTTTGCGCCCAGCCTTAATCCTGCGGCGGCGCGAAGCCACGCTCCCTTAATCGTAATTAGTTGCAACCTGCACTGCGCAGCTTAGTGACGCATCACGTGTACTCCTTTTTTGAATTTTACGAACGAACTATTTGCCTTGGCGCGCTTACTAGAGAGCGCTTCTATTTTTTGAGTGCAAGCAAAAATGAACTTAATGGAGGGCAGGCGGGAGTGTCCGCGATAGTACGTCTCTGCCCAACCCTTTTGGGAAACGAGGCGTGATATTAAGTTAAACATAACCGGTGAAATGTGCGTGTACTGTTACACCTCTGCCAATCCCTTCGAGGAGATACAAACGCAATGATATCTTATCTCTTATTAAACAAACCATTACTTAAAAGTATAAAACAAAAAAACGACGTCATGGACACTTTAAAAAAGAAGGATTACGTCCACTTTTACAAAATCCAATCGGAAATACGCGAGCACGTATGACTCGTAATATATCGGTATTGTATAGTTTCAGCTAGGTACGTGATACCTCGGACATAAAGTTGGAGAAGTTTATAAAGATTTCAGTGAAATTGATGTTAGTTCTCCTTTTAGTTCAACTCCATACAATAACTTGTATTGAGCATGAAATGACAAATTGGTTCGGTGACGGAAACAAATCGTTCCGCAGTGTACGGAGAAATTAGTTTTTTTAGGAAATACATGTGCCTACCTATCACCAGTGATAATTATTTGTAAACCTTCACAAAGGAGGTTTAGGTTCTCAATTCGACTGTATTATTTATTTCTGGATTGGTGTTTTTTTTAGGACAGAAAAATAAAGTAGCATCTGAAGTGTCCAGTGAAATGCCAAGGGCCAAGTGAAATAAAAATAAACGGCTGGTTGAGTGACCCAAGGGCTGGCTTTTACCTTGGCCAGAGAGGTTAAACATTGCCATACAACGTGGCAAATCCGACAGTCTCTTGGGTACATTATAAGTCAGCCGCGATGCGGATGAATTTTTCGACGCCATATTATGTTTGTAATAGTTTTAGTTAACCAACCTAGCCTTAAATATCAACTTATACCTAATTAATTAATTAAAATATAATATCCTAAGTTAATCAACTGAATCAGATCCGACTCAGACTGGTCGTATTTTTAATATTAGACGAATACCTTCATAGCTGCAACTGCAATGTGCCGTTTGCGGTCAGGTACGCCAATTCCGTCAAGATTAAAATTTCAATTAACACAGTACCGTCATGTTTCAGGTTCTATTTCCACAAGACACTAATATTTGTTTAGCATTTTTGTTCCAAGTCCAATCGGATTAGATAAAATTGTGTCCTAAAAAATTAGATCAAGTACTTTTATAACTACAATGAAAATCTCAAACTCAAAACATTTATTTTAATTAAATCACTTTTGAATAGTTAGGGCGTCGTCGGTCAGACAAAAATATGAAGTTAAGTGCCCATTCTAAATCGTAGTAACCTATGAAAAAAACAACCCAGGAAATTCAACGGACACTCATATAAATCTAAGGCAACTCTCACACTGCACCGTATCATGCAGCGGGGCGCAGATAACGCACCCACGCGCGTGATTTTTTACATACAAATTCAATAAAAACACACTCACGCGTTTTTGAATTTGGCTCCGTTTCCCGCACACCGCTGCGTGAAACGCAGCAGCACAGAATACTTAATGGCAGCAGTGTGAGAATCGCCTTAATATGGTTACAAAATAATAGTTACATCATTCAAGTTGCAATTACACACGTGTGACAATCCATGCTTTGAGTTATCAAATATCCTGAAAAGCTGTAGTGCAAATACTTCACCTGCAATCTTATGTTCACAATGCGTGCTTGCATCGCAGTAAGTGCTCAAGTATGCACTGCATTTGACGTAGAAATACTTCGGTACACTGGTTCCAGCACACTCCACACTCCACAATAGTTTTGGAGATATTCTTAGAGCACTTATCTACATACCTACTTACTTGAAGGTATGCTTTGCGTTTTACATGTAAGTAAAATAAAAATGAACGTTATTGTCTCTGGGTACGGTCAACAGTACAGTCGAAAAGCTAATATCAGTCGAAAATATATATCATTGTAGGTACTTTAAACTATTATTCGTTTTAAAATTTAATTTTTAATCAATCAGACTGCAAATATAGCCTGCCTAAATGATAATAATTGTCTAAAATTCCGTGTACAATGACCTAAAGAAGGACAGACTGGACAGACAGACTGACCGACTGACGGGCAGACTGGATGCGGAAGGCGGAGGGCAGGGTGTTGTGGCGCAGCCTGGGAGAGGCCTATGTCCAGCAGTGGACTGCAATAGGCTGAGTTGATCCGTGTACAATGTATTATTTTATCTGAGCTGCAAAATAATAATTAACATAATTATCACTTAATGATATAAGAATCAATACAAAGTTTACAAACACGCTGTGCTGTGGGGAGAATAGACAAAATAACAGATAGAATCTACAATCTGTCATTTTGTCTATTCTTCCGTCGACAAACGTTTCTGTGGTGGTCATGCTACTTTATGCTCGTGATTAATAGATCTTTTTTGTATTTTTTATTATTCGAGTTAAATATCTTTTTGTATGCACGTGTTTCTGTTACAAATATACCATTTTTTTTCTTTCTTTCTTAACAATTTATTTACACGAATTATTCCACAGTAATGCACACTGAACATTAATTAGCCGCAATGCAGCGATCGCCAGTACTATCATTGTATTAAAAGAACAATACAGGCTTGCAAGTAAATTCTCCCTCACAGTAGTTTATTTCTGTAGAATTAAATCGTTATTTTACCTCAGAGAGTCTTTTGTCCTTTTTAATTACTTCTCATATTTATTTTTTGTATACCGATCAGAGGAAGCAAACAAATTGGCTCCGCTACTTTTCCTCAAAGCAAAAGGAATGAGGAGTGGGTATTGTTTGAGAAGCTTGCTCTATTGGTTAGGGAACCTTTCACAAAGGGGTGAAGGTTTCATGCTTTTATTTATTCATTTCGCTACTAGAGAATTATGAAAATTGCAATGAAGGTGCATAAGTGGAGACGCTTTTAATTTCTTGTGGAAATTAGACATATGTTGTGGCATTAGAAAGGCAATGGAGAGGGCTATGCTTGAAGTTTCCCTGGGTGATCGAATCAGAAATGAGGAGATCCGCAGGAGAACCAAGGTAACTGACATAGCCCGAAGAATTGCGAAACTTAAGCGGCAGTGGGCAGGGCACATTGCTCGCAGAACAGATGGCCGACGGGGTCGAAAGGTTCTGGAGTGGCAACCGCGTACTGGAAGACGTTGCGTTGGAAGGCCTCCCACAAGGTGGACCGACGACCTTGTGAAGGCCGCAGGAACCTGTTGGATGCGAGAAGCACAGAACCGGTCGAAGTGGAGGTGCTTGGGGGAGGCCTATGTCCACCAATGGCCGTCTTTTGGCTGAAATGATGATGATGATGATGATGTGGCATTATACACCAAGGGCAAAATTAGTAAATGTTACTCGATAACATATCGAGACCCTTCCGGGCCTCAGAAAACACGTTAAGCCATTGGTCCCAGCTGTCATTCGTAAATCTTTGACAGTTGCTACAGATTGTCAGAAAACCAAAACACTGCCAGATAGGCAATAGCTCTATGTAAAATACTGCATCCAGTTAGATTGGAAGCCGAACCCAGTATAGTTAAAAAGAAAGGAAATTCGTTTATTTGCGGTAAACATGACACAAAAAAGGATACAAACACAAAAAGGAAAATGAGAAATGGCTAGGCAGATTGATTTGGTTTTTGGCTTATCTCTCTTGCACTTGTAGTATGACAGTGACAGAAATATCGCTTAGCCAAAGCATTTATTCATCATCATCATCGTCATTTCAGCCGAAAGACGTCCACTGCTGGACATGGGACTCCCCCAAGCACCTCCACTTCGACCGGTTTTGTGCTTCTCGAAGCATTTATTATGGTAATGTTTTACAATCTGGAATAAGTGGCATCAAAAACATACTAAAATTATTTGATTTTTAGAAGAAAATTCCTTTTTTATTTCGCTAAGTCGTCACTGTAGGTATTGAAAATAACAAAAATCTGTAAACCGACAGTTGAATAAGGAACCTGTCACACCGCCGGCGATTAACGAGAAGCGAGTAGAGCTATAAGCCGACCGCTTAACTGAGACGTTGCCTGAGGTAGCAGCGCGGTGCGGGGGGTGTGGAGAGCTCAGTGATTCGTCATCTTGTGACAACTATCACCTCTCCCACACAGCGCTGCTACGTCAGGCAACGTCTCATCTAAGCGGTCGGCCTATAGCAACACTTCAAAAACAAGTTGGCAAGGAACAAGCAGCGAGTATGCGCGATGGCGACGAGCGATTGCTGACTCGCTGGTATGCGTATCTCGGCGAGTGTGCTACCGCCAAGCGAGCGTCGCTAACCGAGTAACTTTTTTATAGCTCTTTTCACTGCCAAAAATGAGTACTCGTCCCTAGTGTGAACAGACAGCGATTAACTATTAATATTTGCATCTCTTTTACTGAAAAGGGACTTACAATCTTTTGTGCGTTTCTTGAGCGAGAAAAATCTTTCCTCTCTTCTTCGTGGCGGTAGGACAGGGTCCTAAGTACAGTCACGTCTAAAAGTATGTATACACTTGGCTTTATTCAAAGGCGATTTTCTCCTTTATTTTTGAATGAAATTTTATGTTATTACGAAAATAGTATTTTCGACCCCATAGGTTTATGTTAAGTATATTTCATGAAAAAATCGCAATTGAAAATAGCCAAGTGTATACATACTTTTAGACGTGACTGTACATATACCACGTGAAGTTAAGACTTCAAGGCTTTAATAGCTTGTCTTAAAACTTCAAGCATAATCTTGAACACACAGTAACGAAAACTTTATACTCTGAAAGTCTTAAATCTTTAGCTTCCTGCGGGATCTGAATTACCGGGAACTTCTTACTTCAATGTAATTATAAAAATATTTGATTAACAACATTTTGCTTTAAGCTAATTAGAAAATTCTCAACATAATACGCAAATGTTCAGAATTTCAAGAAATATAACATACCTTCACACTTGTGTTTCCAGAAAGGTTAGGCAGAAGTGTTTATTACCATTATTATTATTTTCCTTTATTCAATTAAATACATATAAATTATATTTTTAAATATTAGAATACAAAAAAATATAAAACATTTAAAAATATAAAAAACTAGCTGCTGCCCGCGACGTCGTCTGCGTGAAGACAGTATCACAAATACCTAAGATTAGTGTCGCTATAGCATTATAAGTAAACAACTTTTAAAATAGCATTAAAATATAAGTTTTTTTTTGCAAGCGAAGCAAGTGAAGATAGTTATATGGGAATCCTGCCGAGTTCAGTCATAAGATGTGACTGAAGGAAATAGAGAAAATAATTCAGGAATACATTCCAGTACACAAAAGAGTAAAAAAACGTACAAAGGTATCATACCTTACAACACTTCCCTATAAACTACGTTGGTAGTTAGGCTGCCAGGTGCCAAAATGTAAAGAGAGTCAGGACTGGTGACGCGGGAGCAAGCGACGTACAGTTGTCCGTGTGAGAAGCAACTCGTCCTCAGGTCGACACCCGCTGCCCTCAGTGTCTGCCCCTGCGACTTATTGATGGTTATCGCGAAGCAAACACTCACGGGGAACTGTACGCGCTTGAACTGGAACGGGAAGTTATGAGGTATGAGGGGAATGCGTGGTATAAATACTGCCTCGCCGACGCCACAACCCGTAAGAATTTTCGCCTTAATGGTGTCTGTGGAGCGAGATGACTTCAAGGCGGGTCCTGTTACACAACTTCGGAGGAGATAGGTTCCGAAGAAGCATAATCGGGACACCGACCTTCAGCTTGATGGTATGCGCTGGAAGTCCACTTGCTGACAGGGAGTTCAGAAATTCCACGGGATAATGTGTGGCGTCATCTTGCTCGACAACAGTGTTTATCGAGGTGTAGACCACTTCATTCCCCTCAATTTCCGAGAGAATGCATTCGTTACTTACTGCCTGATCATTTTTGGGCGTCAAAATGGCCCGCTCGCACACCCAAGAATTCTGCTGGTGCGGTATACGACTAATGTCCCCGTACACACAGCGAATGAGTTCTTCTAAGCTGGATACCACTCTACCGAGAGAGTCTGGAAGCACCACCTCTTTTGGTAGAGTGCCTTCGCCAAGACTTAGAAGGACATTGGAGAATTCTTGAGCACGTGCATTGCCGCCGAGCCGAGCTCTCATATTAATGGTCAAGCGCGGCGTACGAACTCGTGACCATAACAAAGCATTCGCCTCGTCAGCCCTCGATCCCCGTGTCACCACGGGAAGCGTTTGCCGGAAATCGCCACTGAACAGAACAGCTGTGATACGACGCATCAAATGTTCGTTCCTGCGGATGTTCAGCAGGGTTCTGTCCACGGCCTCAACTGCCTTCCTATTGGCCATCGTACACTCATCCCATACGATCAGAAAGCAATCCTTGAGCACGTGTCCCTTATCGCTGTTACGTGACACACCACAAACAGGCGTTTCGGCGCTCTCTAAATCGATGGGAATTTTAAACATGGCATGTGCTGTCTTGCCACCCGGAAGCAGTGTGGCAGCGATTCCCGACGACGCTACAGCAATAGCAAATTGCCTCGCCTCCTGACCTCTGCAAGTATGTCAGTGGTAACAAATGTTTTTCCTGTTCCACCAGGAGCATCCAAGAAAAACTTTTTACCCTGGTTATGCCCAACGCTTTCAAGGACGGTGTCATAAATTTGTTTTTACACTGAAGAGAACAAAGCGACATGGTCATTTCGTATGGTGGTCATTTCGCCCGGATCGTAATTTGTCTCAGCGTTATACTCCCGATTTCCACGATCTTGATGCGGTGATGATTGGGGAGCTGGTAACCCATATTCGATCAGTGGATTGCCGCCGATAGAAATGACCACATCTTAAAGTGAACTGAGACAGGTGTTCAGCACGCGTTCATCAGTTACTTCGACTTCGTCTCCAGTAGGAACATAAGTTTTTTGTAATACTTAACACCGCGTTTTTTTTTAATTGCCTTCCTCAACTCTGCTCAAGATTTTGAGGGTTTTGTTGGAACTCGAATTTATCAAAACGAACTATACGATACAACTTTTATGAAGAAAATGAACATTGCCATCTATGAATTTTAAGAATAACTAACTACTAACCTCGCCAACATGATCAAATTTAAATTAATTTCCAAAAAGTGTCAACATGTACCTTGATTTGATTTTAATGAAATCTCATAGATGGCGGGCGCTGCTTCAAAATTTTCTTTATACTACTAACATTCATTAAACTATGTTTCTCGGCCCAAATTACTTAAATGGCGTAGTTTTCATAGTGTAAAGCTAGATAATAGCATGGCTTACTGAAAAACAACATTTAAATATCCGTCGTTAGATTACACGCTGTCACAGAATGCGTAAGAAAAATAAAGATTCACAGCTCCTCCCCCGTAGGTGATAGCGTGATAATATGTAGCCTATATGTTGACCCGACCTCTTAGTAATACTCATGCAAAATTTGAAGTAAATCCATGCAGTAGTTTTTGAGTTTATCCCGGACATACATACAGACAAACAGACAAAAATTCTAAAAACTATATTTTTGGCTTCGGTATCGATTGTAGATCACGCCCCAAGTATTCTTTTAAAAAAATATTCAATGTACCGTTTTGACTTTCCTACGATTTTATTATATGTATAGATAGTAGCTCACCGGTATCGGGAACAGGGTCCCAGCTACCGGCGGTCAGGGCTCCAGAGAGGGGAACCATACCATTATTATTTTATTATTTATTGTATTTCCTTTATTTCATTATTTACATATAAATTATATTTTTAAATATTAGGATATAAAAAATATAAAAACATTTAAAAATAAAAAAAAATAGTAGCCCACCGGTATCGGGAACAAGGACCAAGCTACCGGCGATCAGGGCTCCAGAGAGAGGAATCTCCTGACAATGCGAGCCGTGTCCAGAAGTACTGCTTTCTGAATCAAGCCCTTGATCCAGCTGCCCAACGAGACCCTCCTCAGGTGTATTTATTGTATTTATTATTATTTATTATATTCACATATCGCCAGCAATGCTTTTTTAAGTCCCATGTGATAGGGGTTGAGTCTGTTGCCATTGGTCGGACATAAATCCCGACTCTGACGAGCCATTTCTAAAAATCTTCAAGAACTTAAAATATATTTTGTGAATGAAATTCATGTTTAAAAGTACTCAACCAAAGCAAACCGAATAGTCCCCTTACTAGGTACGCTTTGCGACTTCACCGTCGTTCCGGGTGAGCAAAGATTTAAAATAATACTACCGGAGTATCATTTTAGCTTTGTTATCAAATTTTGAACATATGTGATAAATCCCCACTAAATGCGCGACGCCATCGCGGCAGGCCAAGACGAAGATGGCGGGACGAGCTTGACTCCTATCGTAGGGACTGGCCGGCACTCGCCAAAGACAGAATTGTGTGGAAAAGGGAGATGAAGGCCTTTGCCCTGCAGTGGGACAATACATGCTAGTTATATTAGAGATAAATCCCGGTTTAATATCTATTCGATTCAAATGTTTATTGAGGTACTTTAATATTATTATTATAAACTAAAGCGCGATACTTCTATGAATCGGCATGCTAAACGTTCGCCAATAAGGTGCAGATTTTAATACGCTAAGCCGCGCACCGCTGCGGCAGGCCATGTCGCACCGCTCCGTGTGTTATTGGCTATAGAAAAAATACAATTTCATTTAGAAATGTTTGGATCAAGGATGTGGGCCCGATTCATGGCAATAGGCTCGCCTCCTATTACATGGGAAACATAATGTGCGAAATGTGGGTGCCTAACCCTTCGGGGATTACTGGCGTGATGTTTTTGTTTCTTTTACTAGCCTACGCTGCCTCACTCCTGGGCAAAGGCCTTCTTCCATTCCTTCCATCTTTCGCGAGCCCACGCGTCCTCCTTCCAGTTTTGACGGAACCTATCCAGCTTGTCCCGCCATCTCCGACGTGGTCACTCACTCACTGTTTCAGGGCACCAATTATGAGCTATTTGGGCCCACAGCCTGTCCGGCAACATTCGTCAGACATGTCCTGCCGAGTCCCATTTAAGTTGGGCAGACTTTTAAGCCACGTCTGTTATCTTTATTTTGGAGCGCAGTTCTGTCCTTGATGTTATGTGATGATACGTGTAGATCGAGGTTGCTACATGCATAATGCTTCATAAACACTATGGTTTGCATCAGAAATCATATATTCAACTCGAAAATAAATTAAAACATCATCTTGTCTCTATCATTTTCCAACGATTGAATTTGAAGACCTAATATAGCGCCAAAAATCGGCCATTTCAATTTTTTCAATTTTGATATAGCCAGTGTCACTTTCACGATTAAGACGAATCTAACGGCACCTCTCAAGCTGAAATAGATCAAGCCGTTTAGGCTACAGAGCGTGCCAAAAAACAAACACTCGAAAAACATAACCTTCCTTCTGGCGCAATCGGGTAATAAATAATTATTGCTCGTTTATTTACCTTTTTGTACCTTAATGTACCAAAACGTAAATTTTAGGTACTTACCGAACTAGGGGTCGAGAGTGGATGAGGTATGCCTGTTTTTTGTATGAAAATTCAGTCTCACCCCCTGGGGGTCGAGTGTGAACTATGTTCAAGGGTCGAGAGGAAACAAATAAACAAATATTTTTTTTGGGGTCGAGGGGCCGAGAGTGGACTAAACGTTTATTTCGTTTACCGTTAATCTTATTGAGGCATTAAACTTCCAATTACGAAAATATTTCCTCCCAAGCGTTTAACCAACATTCCTGCACATATCTAATCACCATAAAACAAAATTCTGTTCTCTAATAAACGGTAATGCATGTCCAAACTTGCAAACACAATTAGGTTTGAAACAAAAGCGGCGCAGTGCGGTGTTTCAGCGGTGCATTTGACAATAAAATTAAATTAAACAGTCACGCTTGTGTTCTTATGAAGAGCGACGGAATTTTATAGTTCTAACACTTCTAACTGGTTGTGAGAACTGGGAACGTTGTTATATAAATTCTGTTGGGAGTGTGAGACGGGATTATGTTCGTTGCGATTAATTCTAGCCTTTGGACGAGACTGCCTTATGATGTCTAAGGTACCAGGGTTACTTAACTGCAGATGATAGGCAAAATAAGTTTATAAAATCCTCGACCCCTCGGGCCGTCGGATCCGAGTGCTCATGGTCTTTTTAAGGAAATTTCGAAAAGGGTGGTTGACATTTCCCGTGACCCAAGGGCTGGGCTTTTACCTTGGCCAACGGCCATGCAACGTCATAAACACAAGTGTTGTTTAGTGTCTCTACCGAAACATACTACAAACTAATGACAAGCAATACAACATATTATTCACCGCTGACTACTCCAAATATTATCAACTAATATTCCATTTAGCAAAGTCCCAGTTTCACTAATACCAGTCAGTCCCAAGGACATAACAACTCAAACTACACGACCTCATTCCTCTAATTCACAAATACCAACTATCAACAAACTCCAGCTAATTAAATTAGGTACCTACATTTACCACCTGAACTAGTGCACACGATGTACGTACGTGTCGGATACCATAGTACATATAGTCAAATTCGAAACTAAGACAAAATTATGTGAAATTGGCTTACTGCAATTAGCCCGAACAGTCTCCGTACTCGGGATATAGTACATACCCGTAAATTAGATCAAGCCAATTACTTGCAATGTTGTCGGAATTATTTGATATGGCAGTAACGATGTTATGTGTTGAGCCTGTTACTAATATGTTTTCGATTATTAGTATCTTTGTGTTAAACAGAGGTAAGGTATTGGATGTGTATTTGAACTTAATCAATTCCATTCCATTGTTCATGGTCTAGATTTAGATCAATCAGTCTAGAATTTATAAAAAAAACTGTTTTGATTATTGTCGGTTCAAAACAGGTGCATTTATTTTTGACTGGTTTCGGGGTTGTCTCGGTAGTTTTGGACTGAATCGGAGCCCTTATTCTTAAACACAGCTCGAGGCAAGATCTCTGGTTGAATTGTAAGCATAAACGTAAATGAGCCTCGAAATTATGCTTGAAATTAAAAAAAAAACAGTGATAAATATGGTAAAGAAGGAGTACAAAAAACCCAGTAAATAACATTAGCATAATATGCCACAACAGCATGCGAAGCATCATCATCAGCCTAGCCTTTTCCCAACTATGTTGGGGTTGGCTTCCAGTCTAACCGGGTGCAGCTGAATACCAGTATTTTACATGGAGCGACTGCCTATCTGACCTCCACAACCCAGTTACTGGGTAATACGATACCCTTTGGTAAGACTGGTTGTCAGACTTTCGGGCTTCTGACTAACCGTAACGACTGTCAAAGATCCAGGAATGACAGCCGGGACCAGCGGCTTAACGTGCTTTGCGAGGCACGGAGTGGTCTCGGTATGTAAAGGTTACCCATCCACAGACCAAACGCGGTAAGCGTAGCCTAATCTAATCGACCGACCCGTGCGGCTGTTATTATTTAGCCCCATCACGCGAAACATAACTACCATATAAACGAGTTTTGTCGACAAAAGAATAGACAAAATGACAGATTTCTTTATAAATCTGTTTACAATCTGTTGCAAACCTGTTTCAATGATGGTCATGCTACGCATGCAGGTAATCAATACATCAAACTAACTTATAAACGTCAATAACAATATATTTACTAGGCATCCTCAAGCAAAACTTTATTGACATATTTATCTTCGGCAGAGAAAATATCTCGCCCTCGATTTCGTTTAGTTTCTGCATCGGACAGTGATAAATGGCCTGCCAAAATAACGGGTTACCATACCAATATTTACAAAAGTTAGGGGAAGACGCCTCTGTGATCCATCGGTCCTAAACATTGTGCGAAGAAGGGACAAAACTTTCTAGATGATTTGATAAAGAAAAGTTTTGAAGTACTAGTAGGTAAGGGTATCAGCTGCTTGTTATAATGCGCAAGTTGAGGCCAATGGGCTTGTGTTTAATAATGTTTTACACTTTTTACAGTAAAACCAATGTAAGTAAGTGGCTCTAAGTGATAAACGAATGACAATAACCAATTCTTGATTTATGTACAGTTAACATAAGAGATAAGTATGTAGGATCGTCGGATATAGTTGAAGTTTAGTAAGAAACCGATGGATGTTGTCGACTGAAATTTACCTAATTTGATAAATGAGCTGTTTGTTTATAATATAATAATAAAATTAAACTATCCGACGATCCTGCATACTTTTTTCTTTTGATAACTGTACATATCATCATGCTAGACTCTCCTTCACCGTGAAGCAACCGAACAAATTCGAAGTCATGTGACATCTACCAACCCAAACTGGTCCCACGTGGTGGATTACGACCCATTCCCTCTCACCAAGATGAGGCCTGTGTCCCAGCAGACAGCAGGCTGATTATGTATGCTGAAGTCCCAAGTAAACATTTGGCATACTAAAAAATATACAACAAACATAATGTATTTGCGACCACCCTCCCATCGGAGTCCGGCGTCAAGCAGCCTGCTATGTGCTTACGCAAGCTAGCAATATAAAAATTTTGGTATCATGTATCCAAACGCGTCTCATATATTGAGGGTAGAATTCATATTGGACCACAGTATTGAGCCAATCATACTCCGGCTTCCTTTCCAATCCTACCCCCATACCGCAAAAAGGTGCTACACCGCAACACCAATAAGAAGAGTTTCCGCCGCAGTGACTTGACAGAGGTCGCCATGAGGATTCGCACTGTTCTCTTCAAGCAGCCAACCGCTTAATACCGCTTAATTCAACCGCTGTACCATCATTATAATATAAACTACATATTTAACGTGTTGGCCGACACAAAGTGACAAAAGTGGGACAATACAATCGATTTACTGAGCGCGAGTGAGAAAAACCATCCGAGAACGCGTGTCCACAGCAGCAGTGTGTGTGGGGCAGTCGTTGCACCAACCTGACATCCAGTGCTCCCAAGTAAGTCATATTCTTCCCATACTTTCATTTTGCTCAATTTTCAGTGTCGTCCAATATTCGATCCAGCATAAAAATTATTTTCCCGCTAAATTACACAACCCTTGTTGGTCCTTCGAAAAGCCGCTATCCCAACTTCACCACTATGTTTCGTCGATGCGTGGGAATTCTAGTGCCTTGGGCATCTTCTGGGCACGCTCGTTACATCATAGACCTCATCCATCTCTTTCCATCAGGCGTGATCGAGATCAAGAGCGCCCGCCCATTCAGCAATAAAAAAAACAATTGCATTTTGCAACACATATTCTTCTGAGCAGACGATTAAACTGATTTATTCCGGTCAGATCCCTTGATCTCTGCTTCAAGGCGGTTCAGAAAATTAATCAAAGTCAAAAGTCATTTATTCAAATTAGGCTGAGAATCATCACTTTTCGAACGTCAACATTACATAAGACACTGACAGACCAAAACGCCCGCCCTTCCGCGCGCAATAAACAAAAAAAACTTCAACATATTTATTTTATTCTTTTTTATTGACCTCGATCACGCTTGATGGAAAACGATGCATGAGGTCTATGATGGAGCGAACGTGCCCAGAAGATGCCTAAGGCACTGGAACTTCCATATCTATTAGTAAATAAAGATGACCTAAACGATAGAAAGAACTGTCTCTATCTACATATTCTTATAACGATTTTTGCAAGATTCAATTTGGAACTGCCTAAAACTAACACTTGAAAGCCTTAGCCCTGCATTAGTATTCTCTTTATCGGAAGGCGCAACACTCATATCTCAAACAGACAAACGTCTGTAGACCATACAAATGTTTGTCTGGATGCGGGCGTCCCCGAACACCGAGGCGAGTGGCCAGCGCCATTTTGGTTTTCGGAATATATGGTCATGGTATTTGGAACCTGTTGTTTTGGGCTTACGGATTACTAGTGGGTAATTCAGCTTATGGTAGCTATAGTTGTGAAAGGATTTTTTGACACGTGACGACAGATTACAAGTGGGTAGTTCAGCTTGTGGTAGCTATAGTTGTGCAAGGAATTTTTGACGCGTGACGCAAATCGTAACAAACGCCACCATCTTGAATTTTCAATAGAATTTTGCAGATGTTTACTAATAACGTTCCCTTTAATGTCATTTAACTTGCAAAAGATCCTTGTAGCACTGTATTTAATCCGATCCAGCCTGTCCCTTGCTGTTCTCCCACAGCAACGTCCTCAGACGAGGTCCGTACCCCACAGGGCCCTTACCCTTAGCGCGTAGTCGCTTAGTTTTAAAGTTGGAGGAGTTGGAGGCTTTAATTTATTGAGGCACCCACAGGCAAGCCCGATTAAGCAGCTGACACGTCGGACCTTCTAGGTTGACCTGCGACTGAGACCAGTTATAAAAAAAATAGCACTGTATAGGCTATTTTTATCCATTTAACCAGTAGTCAGGCAGCTCAATGTTCGCATGTCTAACGCCACGGAGCACAAGCTGAGCTCTGCCCGACCATAGAAGTTGGGTCTCACTAGGACTCACGAAAAATAATAATAATGCTTTATTGAAAACAAATTAAGTACACAGTTACATAAGTGCACTGCCTCCTGCACTAGATTGTTAACGTGTATCTCAGGAGACAGTTCTCTTCCAGTTTACATAATTACTAGGTTCTTACAGCGTTCTCAAGTAGTTGAAACTAAACACAAAAAAAATATTAGTAAGTAGATAAAAAAGCTTGCTTTACCTGGATTAGGTATCATAATACTGACTAGCAAATGTGGTTAAGAGACGAAGGCTTATCAAGCCATTTCAGAATTAATTCAAGGCATTTAAAATAAATTCAATTTTTTTTTTAATTTTGAAGACTTAGACTGACGACTAAAAATAGTCAACAGATCTAAATTGTCTGTGTTCCCTACCACGTATAACCCGTCAGCCTTCATAGCAAGAGTGAATAGGCATCTTCTGGGCTTACTCGTTCCATCATAATGGACCGAGCAAGCCAAGAAGAAGCCTGTCCTCATCAATCGCTTTCCACTAGGCGAGATCGAGGTCGACGGCACTCAAGGGTCACTTTGCAATAATAAAAAAGCACACACTATGTTTTGCACATATTGCACCCAATCAAAAGCCAATACGCACTAAAAACAGGACCTTTCAACACCCAGGTCTACGTGATTTTTTCTTTCCCGCTTATAATTGGATTGTCGCCGCGTATAGTTGGTGGGTGCCAGCAATGGGACAATAGTTAGCCGCAACCAGACTCTCGGATCACAGTTTCGAAGCAAATAAGGTTAATACAGCACGATTCGAATTTCCATTTCCATTCGTGAAGCCTAATTGGATGTGGACCTTGTTTGCGAGTGTTCGCCGAATGAGTTGATTTTCATGACACCCAGCCGCCGCGTGTCCGCCGCACGGTTTAATAGATTCCCCTATATTGTTTACTTATCACTAACTAACCTACTAGTTGAGTTGGGCTAATTTTGGAACCACAAATGGTGTACTTGTATAGAGCTGTTAGTTCGATGTTTTTTTTGTAAAGCTGCTTTTCGTTGCCTGCTGCTCATCTGCGCTCAAGCTAGCACTGATGAATCGTTTCTGTTCAGCATAAATACGTTCCGTTTTCATTGGCATTGCTAAGCGTCCTCCTGTTTCGATTGTTATTTCTGCTTTGACGTCATCGTTTGTGAGCCATTGAATACCGAAAACGCATTTTGAAGTCAGCGCACAATGTATTTAATACTAGCTGCGCCCCGCGGTTTCACCCGCGTAAATGTCGATCCCGTGGGAATATCGGGATAAAAAGTACCCTATGTCCTTTTCCGGGACTCAAGCTATCTCTATACCAAATTTTATCAAAATTGGTCCAGCCGTTTGAGCGTGAAGAAGTAACAAACATATAAACACACACACACACACACACACACACACACTCACAAACTTTCGCCTTTATAATATTAGTGTGATGGAATCTCCTCTCCGACGACAAAAATCTATTCTGGAAGCAGTATTATAGAGTACCTAAGTGGATATACGAGTAGTACTGTCTAGAGCAGAATCGTTTCCGTTATAGGTTAACTAATAGTCGCTTATAAAGCAATACGAAAGTAAGCAAGCATTACCTATGTGTTCGTCTTCGCACCCATTAGTTTGTTTATGAGGATTAATGACTTGGGCACTTTTTACCCCATTACGCCGAAGCCACAAAGAGGGTATCGCTTTTACTGCTTTTATGGGTATTTACCACTCACTACACGAAACTGGTGAAAGTATTTTAATGGATGGGAAACCATTGTGAGTATTTAAAATTATGTGTGCCTAGTTTACCAACTATGTTTTTTTTTTTTTTACAAACTTCTTTTTTCAGATTTCTGTCTGCTTTGATGCCAGACTGAAGCAAGGGTCATTTTTAAACCACCATACCAATTCGAATGACATAGTCGTCATCATCATGATCAGCCTACAGCAGTCCACTGCTGGATATAGGCCTCTCCTATTGCACGCCATTCAACTCGATTTTCAGATACTTACTCTTATCCAGCTGCTACCAGTCACCCTGCGAAAATCGTTGCCCCACCTAGTCGAAGGGCATCCTTAGATCTTACGTTTGCCAATTCGCGGCCACTTCCCACGAATACGTCCACTCCAACGGTCATCGGTGACCTAGTACTCAAGAGTAATTAAAACTTCGCCAAACATAGCACAAAATAACTTGTTATATTTGTTGTAACACGAAATGTTACAGCCACTTTTCACAAAGCACACTCAAAAAACGTTTCAGTTAATCGGAAAATACACACAAAACTTTGCGTCTAAACAACTGTATCGAATATTCAACGTGTTGTTTGACACACGACCTATGACTTTTTAACGCGTTTGTTTTAAAAATTAACAACTTTATACAATGAAAACACACCGCCGTTTATTTAACTAAAACCGAGACTGCACCAAACAATATTTGAAACATTTTTGTTGATTCGCTCTTACTATCTGTTTATTATTCAATTTGGAAAATTCAGTTATAAAGTTAACGGTTCGACTATCCAAACTCGTATGGTTTTAACGTTTATTTGATTAAAAATTTTCACCATTAATTGGACAGCGCGAGTCTAATTTAAGGGGAGTAGCATTAACGGAATTACCGAATTACGTAAAGCTAATTATGGACATCAAACTCCAGAGTAAGTTTTAAGCGCGTCGTGTGAGCTAGAGTAGCGTATAAGGGTGTGTTTAGATACAGAAATACACAGAAAAAGAATAATATTATCGGTCCCCCTTTTGTCAAGTAAGACTGCATTTTTCTGCATGGCGGAGAACTGTGTTTAAAAGAGCATTGTCTATTAATCATGTCGTTCTACGTGGGTTTCTAGGTAGGTTATCATATAAATTTCTTGTTTCCCCGTCCCACCCCGTCGCATCACAGAGACCGCCCGCGCATTTGTTGCCCGCGAATTTGTTTTTCCTGAGCTTTTTTTCTGAGTATTTTTCGTTTTTGCTCGGCTACTAAGGGTCGTAGCGTCATGTTAAATAGCCTATAGCCTTTCTCAAGAATTGAGATATGAAATGCAAAAAGATTTTTTCAAATCCGACTGGTAGTTTCGGAGACTAGCGCGTTGAATAAAAAAAAAAAAACTCTTCAGCTTTGTTATTAGTATAGAAACTACTAATATTAAGCGTTTGGACCAATTATGTAGGTAGTTATATTCCGTACAGTTCTCACAGAAAAGACTATTATTTTTACTGTGTCTTTGACATATCCGGACCTTTGGAAGGCGTACGAGGGGCCGAAGCCAACTCGCAGATGCCCAAAGCACCAACCGACGATTATCCCTGTACGCACTATGCAAGTGCACACAAAGACAACCCCCGGTTGGTGTAGGACTGTTGCCGTGCAGAATATGGAAATTAAGGTATTAAACGATGGATTTGGGTGGCTAAAGTGGTCTGGCTACCTAAAACAATGGAAGAACTATGGCCCCAGCCTGACCAATACTTTATACACGGATGAAATGGCAGGAGGTGACTTGCACACTCAATAATGGACCCCCGAAAACTGACTATTATATCATTACCCTGACTCCGTTTTATCTAAACGCACCTTAACCGAACCTCCAAATTAAAATTGCTTAATTTCACAGAAAGTACGGAGCTGTGCGGGGGGAGAGGGACACTTGTATGAAGATCTCGCGTTAAAGACTTCATTAACTACAATCGTTGCCACTTCACTGCGAATGACGCGAATCTTGTTAAGTGGTGTTTTAAAATATATTTAGTTTAAGGAGATTCTCAAACGTCTGCAACAAAATTGCTCTTTTTGAACTAACCCCCTTATTCATAATCCTATTTTATCTCTATTTTAGCTAAAATAGGTTTATAGAACGTTTGTCTTTATCTGTCACGTTGTCATTTCTGTGTGTTAGAAAGAGACAAACCCCATTTTAACTAAAATAGGTTTGATAAGTTTTATGAATAAGGGGGTAAATGTTTAAGACTGAAAACTGAGATTAAAAAAATTATTATACTACAATAGTATTATAATTTTTTTTTCAGGCATTTCATTTCAGGCTGTAAACAATCACTGCTGAACATCGATGCCTCTTGATAAACGCTAAGGCTAACAAAGCTAAGTGTGGTGACATTGCCTAACCACCAAGATTAGCAGAAGGATTGATGACTGCAGTATACAAACCGAAGCGACCAGAGAAGACCATTATTTGTGTTCAGTTTACTTTAATCGCATTTCCGTTCAGAAAGAGAGTGGCTTTTTATAACGATCCACGTGGTACATGATTATAATAAGTTTTTTTTTTTTTCAAACATATTTAGTACCGTCTGATATTATAAATATAATTTTACAAGTTAGGGATAAGTCGTAAAGAGAGTAACAATTAACAGAATTGAATCTGGCGTCCTATAGCTAGGTTACATGGTAACCTGCAGTATTAAGGTTCGCCATATCTTGCAAGTATAATTTTAGGGTCGGCTTCCAGTCTAAGAGGATGAAGCTGAATACCAGTATTTTACGAATGACAACTGGGACCAGAACCAGGACCGGGTTTAACGTGCTTTTCGAGGCACGGAGGAGTCTTGGTATGTAAAGATGATCATGGTCACCCATCCACGGACTTACGTCGGTAAGCGTAGCTTCACCTGATCGATCGACCCGTGCGGCTGTTATTACTAAGCCACGGGCAGAGATATTATATTGAGATTTTAGATAAAGAGAACAACGGGTGTAAAAAGACACTTAACGAAGCCAAAAGCCACTTGTTCTCCCCGTTAATGTAATAATTTTTTTGTACTGGGCTATACGAGGCATGCCTTTTAAGTTTTGTCGTTTGAAGAAAAAAACACAACTAGGACCTTATAGTACTTTTTATTGTTTTTCAAAGTATTCACCACGTAGCTTAATACACTTTTCCATTCGCTCAAATCAGTTATTATAACATTTATTCCACTCTAAAGTGGGGGTGTTCAAAATGGCTGATTTGAAAGCGTCGACTGCTTCTTCACCGGACTGGAAACTTTGACCACGAAGACTTTTCTTAATTTTAGGAAATTTAAAGAAATCGTTAGGGCTTAGGTCAGGACTGTATGGAGGATGGTCAAGAATTTCTACTTTTTCCTGCTTCAAATACTCAATCATTTGACGAGCGCTGTGTGAGCTTGCGTTGTCGTGGTGCAGGATGATGCGTCGCTTTGAGTTAGATTTTCGAAGTTCGGCGATGACTTGTGGTAAACAAACTGTGGTATACCACTTTGCGTTAACCGTTCTACGATCTTCAAGTGCAATAGTCGCAACATGGCCGGTTTTTCCAACGAACGTGGCCACCATCTTCTTTGAAGTGCTTCGAGAACGAACAACTTTAGTCGGCTTTGGCTCGTCTTGAAAGACCCAGATTGTAGATTGTTGTTTGGAATCAGGATCGTAGGCATAGATCCAAGATTCGTCACGACTGATGATGTTGTAGACGTGATTTGACTCTCCTCGGTTGAACCTTTGCAGAGTTTTCTTACACCATCTGACGCGGGCCGCCTTGTGATCGTCGCAAAGCAGATGCGGTATCCAACGGCAAAATAGCTTTCTCTCACCAAGCGCCTTATGCAAGGTCTTCTGAATGGTTGTCCCTGAGATGCCTAATAGAGCCTCTATCTCTCGATATGTCACATGACGATCTTTGAGAATTAGTTGTCGCACAGCAATGATGTTATCTTCAGTCAAGGCGGATTTTGGGCGTCCTTCGCGAGATTTGTCACTAACACTAGTATGTCCACGCTGGAATTCTAAATACCAGCGTTCGACAGTCCGCAGACATGGGGCTTCATCACTGAACACAGATGTTAGCTCTACAAAACACTGAAGCCGTGTCAGGCCTCTTCCAAAGTTGTAGAAAATTATTGCACGAACATTTTCCTTAGAAAGATTCATTTTCGTACGTAACCTGACAGATTCCAATCGACGCTGTGACTAAACAATAGCATTAATCCTAATACTTTCAACTGTTTTGAGATTCAAAATTTAAACACATTCGAATATAGAACAGTTCCAAATTCAAAATTGCCGGGAAATATGGAAACGACAGAACTTAAAGGCATGCCTCCCAACAAACAAATTGGTTATATAAAACATATCTTACGCGACTTTCGGTTATATAACTGTTGAATAGACGTTATTAGACAACTACGACGTTGTGTAACCGTTATTTCTACAACGATTCAGTCCCTGTAACTAAAAGGTCCTATTAAATAGTTGAGTGAACGTTTTAACGACCACTTTATACAACGTCGTATAATGGTACAAAAAATAGGTTAGGTAAACGTTATTACAACTATATAATGCAACGTCGTATAGTGGTACAAGTGTATAGGTTAGGTAAACGTTTTGATGACTTCTTTATATAACGTCGTATAATTTTGCCAGTGAATAAGTTACGTAAACGTTTTTACGACTGCTTTATACAACGTCGTATACTGTAGGTTGGGTAAACATTTACCCAACTAAATAATACGATGTTATATAACAGTTAGATAAAAGGGTTCATTTAACCAGCGTTGTAGTCTACGTAACCTTAACACGACTTTTATGTAATCAAACCGTCGCCAAAAGTTTATTTTTAGACCTGAATATAACGAAGTATTTTAGTGGTGAATTACGAATCATTATACGACTTAAGCGTTATTTTGTAACCGTTACAGAACTTTAAGCAGACCTTAAAATTATATAAAGGTCCAAAAGGGCCTTTTTTAAAACTAACTTCCATTTTGTCAGCTAAACAAACATTGTTACAATATTTACAAAAATATGAATCTAGATCAATGGAAAAAGCTTAAACAAAGTGGGGCTTTCAAGCGGAAAGTAAGAAAAACTTTTGAATCACTGAAAACTGGCCTGTCATCTGCGAATTTTGTACCTCATCAAAGCCTCAACAACAAAAATGGTTCCGTATAAATTTTATTTTTATTAGAAGTATTTCTATTGCTTGTTTTTTATTTATTATTATAATTCTATTATAAATGACATTTTTTAAATATTCCAGATGAAACTTATAAGGCAAGATCAAAAATTAAAAGTTCATCTGATGACATTGACATACAACAAAAGAATATTGTACCAGAAATAAACAGTGACTCCGTTGATGATTATTTGGAGTATTTAGAGCCCTCTGAAGGACTATCTTCCGATACTTCAAGCTTATCTGCTGACAAAGATATCGAATTTCAGGAAGATATATTAATACTTGGCAAGTATTTAGATGATTGCATCGATGCATTTGAAAAGCCCATGAAATCTTCTCTACTCAACATATTTATATGTAATATCAATAATGTGACCAAAAGAGAGATAACATGTACAGTTTTAGGTATTAAATGCAAATTGGTGTGTACAGTGCTTAACGAGCACATGTATTTTGTACCTTTAGTGCATACATTGTTGTAAGTGGTAACTGAAAAATAAAAATACTGAAAAAACTGTTTATATCTTTTTATTTACTAAGTTTTGGCATGCAAAATCACTGTACTTAAGTACAATGTCACAACTGTGACAGTTATAGCAATTACTTGACAATATAAAATGAGTTCTTCTCCAAGGCCACTTGCGCCTTTTGAGGTTTTTTAAATCATTCCGTGTTATAAATTTATCGACATCCAAAAACACTACCATAATTTATTGATGTCCACTGTCCACACACACTAATTCACCTGAAAAATGATAAAAAATGTTAATTTTCGGTCATTTTATGGAACGTGGGTCCGGAAGTAATAATTATAATAAAAAAGTCACATTTGTATAATGAATATGTCATTGATGACTTGTTTATATTATGTATGACCCATGTTCTTTAGTGAATTTTATTTGATATATTGTTAACTATTAATTTAAGATGTAGGTATATGTTGGTATTATATTAGAACTTCGAATTATTATGGCCGTGTGGGCCCGCGCGCCTCGGTCGTATCCACGCTCGTCACGTGCAGCGTGTGGTGTCCAAAAATTGCGTGCCGTATTGGTGCCATATCTCGGGTGAATTCAGTATCAATAAAGGAACTCAAGAAATTAAACAAATAATCACAAGATGCACCTATTTAGTATGTTATGGTCAAACAGAAAAAGTACAGGACACTGCGCTCAATAATACGTAGGTAATTAATTAGATAACGCGTATTTTATAAAATATTACACCGTGTATTATTTTGCAAAGTAGGTAAATACAACACAAGCATAGTAATATAATTTTAATGTGATCATCATTCTGTGTTCATAATGTTTATTATCTCACAGAACTCTAAAATCATTCATAATGGCCGGCTATCTTGGTCGCAAGAAACCGCATTATTGACCTTTTCATTCTATAATTGTCGTATAGAAGTCACTTTTTAACTTTGACAAGATGGCTGGTATTTAATATAAAAAAATAAATTAAATAATAATCAAAAATAGTTAATTTTTAACGAATTCGAGGGGGGCGCAAAAAAATTTCCAACAACACACCTATATTTCATCATAAAACTAAAGGTCGCATAAGAATTAGGTGCACTCTGTGCGCGTATATCATAAACCTTGTAAAGTAAATGTAAATTTAGTTATGATAATTTATAACTTACCTTTTATATTCCAGCATGGCAAATATCAGGAACGAATGAGAATTAATGGAATGGACTGAACGTATACTATAAACGTCGATGTTAAACACTTGTGCGACATTTCAGTCATCTTCTAATGTCTATATAACCTTTATGGGACTTCAGTGGTTCCATAACAGTCGAGATATAACCATTATCTAACCAAAAAGTCGATCGGAAACTTTTATTTAACATTTAAGCAACGTTAAAATAGTTCACCACTAACTTTTATGTACCTTTTAAATAACAATAATGTTGTATAATTTGGGCCTATTTCGCGTTGTATAAACGTCTACAACTACGTTTATACAACCCACCTCATAGAACCAACAGTAAATGAAAAACGTTTACTCAACTATTATACAACGTAAATTTGTTACTTGGATAGTACCTGGGAACCTTTTGGTTACGGAGATATTGAAGATCAAAATTCCAACTTTTACTGACTTTTTTACGATACCATGTTTTTAATGTTATAACACAACTTTAGATACCCTCACGACCCCTGCACCGTTGCATGCACCTATAAGCACAATGTTTTACGTGCATTACATTGCGCACTACCGCAAACAACAAATCACAACAAAAATAAAAGTCGTTTCCCAGCAATTATTTTTGTGCAGTGTTACTTAGTTTGTTGTATAGAATGCATATTGACGGCTATGTAACACATAACATAATCAGCCTATAACTCAGTGAGAGGGAGTGGGCCGTAATCCACCACACAGGCCCAGTGCAGGTTGGCAGATGTCACACGTCTTTGAATTTTTGGTTCTAGGACATGCCGGTTTCCTCACGATGTTTTCCTTCACCGTTTTGAGAGCAGTGGTGATGAAATAATTTACACAAAGTAAAGCGCCTGTCTGGATTCGAACCTACGACCTACAACTCGTAAGTCGCGGCCATTAGCACCTGCCCACCACTATTTTACATATAATTATATAATTATCCATGTAAAGATAACCTTTACAAAAACTATGCTATATTAAAATACTAGCAGCGCCCCGTGGTTTCACCCGTATAAGTTTCGATCCCGTGGGAATATCGGGATAAAAACTATCCAATGTCCTATCCCGGGACTCAAACTATCTCTATACCAAATTTCATCTAAATCGGTCCCGCGGTTTGAACGTGAAGAGCATACAGACAGACAGACAGACACACTTCCGCGTTTATAATATTAGTAAGGATAGGTTTACCATCGTACTTCGTCATCCCATAACTCAAAGCATATTAAAAATGACAGACACCTGTATTCTTCATAAATAAAAGGAGATAAAAAGTAATTTATTGCAGCCACGTAAAGATGGAATCTTACAGTCAATGTTGAGAGCAGCGTGGAGGAAACACAGACATTAACGTTTTACACCCAAAAGCTTTTAGCGTATAAATATTGTGTACAAACGCTGTATTCGTGTTTATAGTGTTGTGTTTTTGTATGAAATACGGCGGTTTTTTTAGCTTTATATCTATCCCTTGAGGTCTATAAGTAGAGTTTATGGGGATATTATATTTAGGTAATTATGATTTCCAGCCAATGCAGGGCAAAAGCCTCTCTCATAAATAGAAGGCATTGATCATCACGCTTAAGGTGAATGTGCCATGGTAGACCGCGAAATTTAAATTTTCTTAGGTTTTTTGCAATTTGCAGATCAGTGTCAGGTTGTATCTTGATCCAAATATGATTCGCGACTATAATAGACATGTATTTACAGAATCATAGTCATTAGAATCATTAATATATCTCTAAAGAGATATTACAAGTTAGATTTCTACCATAAACACTTTTCCATACGAGATTTGTTCTTAACGGTAGAAATCTAACTTAGAAAGATGTATTAATGATTCTAATTATTATAATTCTGTAAATACGTACCGGTTATAGTCGCGAATCATATTTTGATCAAGATACAACCTGACACTGACCTGAAAATTGCAAAAAACGTAAGAAAAATTGAATTTCGCGGGCTACAACTACCCATTCACCTTAATCAAGGCGCGATTTCAGTCTTAGGTATTCTAACCCTAACTTAATATTATAAATGCGAAAGTAAGTTTGTGTGTTACCTTTTCACGCCTAAACCACTGAACCGATCATCCTGAAAATTTGCATATACGTTGTTAGGTGTACAGAAACGAGTACACACTTTTTTTCGGAATGAAAGGAACCCACCTTTGATTCCGAAAAAAAGTGCTGTTCCCGAGGAGAACAACAATAACGTTATTATGATTATAGATGGCGCCACGTGTCTTTCGAATCATGATTGAATTTTATTAAAAACTTTAGAGTTTAGAGATTTTTCGTGAGCGACACTTATACGGGTGAAACCGCGGGGCGTTGCTAGTTGATTATATGTCCAGATTTCCTCATGATGTGGTTTAGGTACCAGTTAATAATGCCTTTAGCCTGTAATTTTCTGAATACAGGGGAAAAGAATCTTCTCATAGAAAAAGATAAGAAGAGATAAGATACTAACATAAACATAATCAGCCTAAAATGTTCCCACTGCTGGAACACAGGCCTCCACTCTGTGAGAGGGAGTGGGCCGTAATCTACCACTCCGGCACATTGCGGCTTTGTAGATGTAACACGTGTCTTCGAATTTTTTAGTTCAAGGACATAATCGGTTTCTTCACTATATTTTCTTTCACCGTTTTGAGAGCAGAATCATGCTAGCAATAGGAAAACTTTAAAAATCTCGAGCTTCATTAAGGATGAAGCTCGAGATTTCATCTTTTTTCATCTTTCATCTTACTTATGAATCCTTGGTGTATACATTTTATTCTAAGCGTACATAACCGCTAGCATTATAGTACAGTAATTAACGAACGTTCGTTCCCCACAAACGGCTTTATAACTAAACTAACAGTATCGTAATTACAAAACGTTCGTTTTAATATGTAAGATAAGATAGTACAAGAGAATTTTTCTAAAACATGAGTATACGTTCATAGCATGCAAGATGTTACAAGTAGACGTAGCAAGACCAATAATTAATATTTTCCCAACTTTTAAGGGTCGGCTCCAGTTCGAGTCCAGTCTAAGTCAGATAGGGTTCATCCGTGATGAACTCTACTGATCTTACTAAGGTCTATATAAATTCATGTTTCCAATTGATGTTATTTCAAGATAAACAAATATCAACTTTATTTCAATGAAAATTAAGTTGATTTCAGAGTGACTGGCACTATTGACAAAGTTATAAAAATGTTTGAAGTTGTAGCGTAAACTTTATTGTGTAAGAATTAAAGTTATTTTTCCATTAATTCATATTTGTTTACATTTTTGGCAAATAAACCGCGAATGCAGTTTGAATCATGTGCTGAATTACAGTTTGCGCGACGATGTGCCTGCCACCGCCACCGACTGCAATGTTTTAAAATTGCAAAGACTTTACATACCTACACGAAAAAAAAAACAAGCTAAAAGCTTCAGAAAGTACGAGTAAATAGCAAAAAAGAAAAAGCAAACAGAAATTTAAAGTTTGTTCAGAAAAAATACGAGAAGCGAATGTGCACACCTTATGGTCGGTTGAATGAGAGATAACGACCAGAGTTCGGTTATTTATGACTAACGAGCCTATTCAGGGGAGCTGTGCTTCCAAATGGAGATTTATGAAACAGAAAATGTCGGATAACGTACGTCTTGAGTATAATTTGTTAGCGACGGGCGGTGTGAATTCTGTGCTATCTGTGCAAACTGGGTGACTGCGTGTTGTGTAGTCTCGGGACTGGGAAATTGGAAGCTGTGGATAAATTGTGTTTGATTCGATTCTAGGCAATAGAGATGATAGATTTTTCCAAAGTAATGGAATAGATTTTTGTTGGGGGAGCACTGCTACCATCCATTTTTCATGAATCTGGTAAAAATCACAAACGAACATAACATCACGCCTATATTTTACGAAGGGGTAGACAGAGAAACGATGTTTTCATCATCATCATCATTTCAGCCGAAAGAAGTCCACTGCTGGACATAGGCCTCGCCCAAGTACCCCCACTTCGACTGGTTCTGTACTTCTCGCATCCAACGGGTTCCTGCGGCCTTCACAAGGTCGTCGGTCCAGCTTGTAGGAGGCCTTCCAACGCTACGTCTTCCGATACGTGGACGCCACTCCAGAACCTTTCGGCCCCATCGGCCATCTGTTCTGCGAGCAATGTGACTTGCCCACTGCCACTTGAGTTTGGCAATGGCACGATTTTTTACATAAATATATTGCGCATGTGCTGTTTGAGTGCACAGGCGTCACCCAGATTAGGTCAGAAACCCTCGGGACACCCAGATCTTACACAGATGTTCTCAACAGACCAGGAGACTTAATCAGCTTCTGGAGGGAGGTGGGCTGGTTGGATTAACCACTGACGGCCGCCATGGCCCACGCACATTGGTCCATTTGAAGGACTAAGTGCGGAAACCAAACCAATAACATAGAACGTAATTAGGTATAGGAACACCACCTACACCTTAGGGTATATAAAATAACTAGCTTCTGCCCGCGACTTCGTCCACGTGAAATTTCGGCCCCCGACCCATCGCGTCGCATCTCATCGCCCGCGCGCGCTATTACTTCATTTTCGCTTAGCGTTCCTTCCGACTTTTTTCCTAATTGCTCAGCTCCTAAGAGTGGTAGCGTGAAGTTAAGTAGCCTATAACCTTCCTCAAAAATTGGACTACCGAATGCAAAAATAATTTTTCAAATCCGACTGGTAGTTCCGGAGATTAGCGCGTTCAAACAAACAAACTCTTCAGCTTTATTATTAGTATAGGTTATACTTAGATAAAAACATCGTTTCTACTAATTTTGTTAAATAACTTCATTGTTCAAACAGCACATTTTCGTTCCTTTATCAAAAATATCCACATAACCACTCACACCCGTAGGAGCAAAATGTCGGCCAATCGGGATCGACCACAGCAGTAATCTGTTACTCATGCTGGCTGTGACAACTGCCTGATGGATCAGCTGTTCACGGCTTACGTTAGTTTTTCTTGCCAGCTGAATGTAAAGTTCATAAAATATTGATGAAGATTTCTCTCTGTATGGAGTAAAACTGGAAAAGGTAACGAAAAAGCGTTATGCCCGTTCCATGCGACTTTTTCTCATATAATAGAAAGAGTTGAGAGAGATAGTTTTTATGGTTTTTAACCGACTTCTAAAAAAGGAGGAGGTTCTCAATTCGAATGTTTGTATTTTTTTTTTTATGTTTGTTCGCGCATAACTCCGTCGTTTGCCAACCGATTTGAAAAATTCTTTTTTTGTTAGAAAGGGTATACTTCCCAAATGGTCCCATGAAAATTTTATCGAAATCGGACAAGCGGTTTTTGAAAAATCAACAAAAATCTAAAAATTTATCTACATTGTCTACATTAACGATCTTTTTGTTTACTTTTTTGTGGGGTAGGTACAACTAAAAAGTGAAAAATAAAAACTTTTTTACAAAAAAAACAACCGACTTCAAAAAAAACACTACAAAGTGATAAATAACTTTAATTTCGGAAGTCGGTGTCAAAAAACGAAAATGCGGAATCAACGACACCGACTTCCGAAATTAAAGTTATTTATCACTTTGTAGTGTTTTTTTTGAAGTCGGTTGTTTTTTTTGTAAAAAAGTTTTCTAGAGTGGTTTTCAAAATCCAAGCTGAGATTTTTTTTTAATTTTTCATCATGGGTGTCGTTTTCATAGTTTTCGAGGGTGCTGAAGAAAATAGTGAGATCAAAATGAGAATCCCAAATTGCCACAACGTTATGAGAGCTTCTAAAACCTTATACAAGATGGCTCTGTATTAAAAACGCATATTTTCTTCCTACTTTTTTTATCTCTATCTCTTTCTATTATATGAGAGAAAGTCGCATGTAAATATACGAGTGTGTATGCGTGCGAGTATTGCGTAAGGAACTTTGTTTCCGACCGCACACGTTTTTCATTTTCGAACCTAGAACTAAGATTAGCAGCTGTGCTCCCAAATTCGTCTAAAAAGTCTAGACCAATCAAAAATAATGTTGCCAGACTTGATATGCAATAAATGTAGCTGACACATGCGGCTTTTTACAAACTATTTTATTCGTAGCTGAAAAGGTATTTAGAAATCTAGACATGTATCCAGATCCCTAACGATTTCCATTGATTTATATTTTATAAAATGTTTGTTGAGATTGAGGAAAATGTATTCTTACCTTGTAAAACTTGCACGTGTTTCGGTTCTGTATAGCAAACAAAAACAACAAAACAAAACTGAACTAAAAACTTTCACGTAAAAAATCTCTTACCCACGTTATTTTAACAATTCCACAAATTCATTCCGTAGTGAACACATCACTAATGAATGAAACATTTTATTCATATTTGGTTTTTCACGGGATTAATTGATGCAAACATGTGTCGGACAGCGAAATTAAAATGGCGACGGTTCAATAAGTATTGCTGATAGCCAACAACGGTCAGCAATTAAGGAAATCAAATAAAATTCAATAGGAAACATTTGTAGGGAATTGCTAAACCCTAAGCCGAAAGGGCCCAATTTACATTTTATTAGCATGGGATCGGAATAAAAATGTGTTTATACTGGAATGAAAGCGAGATGGCTCGCCATAAAGAGATCGAAGGGATACAGATGTAACAACGCTGCCGCCGTACGCAAAGGGTTTCACAAATCAAACACGATTTTGTTTCAACAACCGCTTTGTGTAGCTCTTTGTCTGTCCTTTTCGTAAATTCTCTACCGCATTTTATTGTGCTTCTGAATACGGTGAATACAAAGTTACTCGCGTTTTTCATCGAATAGCTGAATGTTGTGGTTGCTTGGTCTTTTCATAGTACTCTATGAAACATTTGCTTTGACACGGTTGACATAGATTCGATTGAAGTCCCAAGAGATATACAAAAGCAACATCCTGTGTGAGAGGCAGGATTAAAAAGTTTTTCATAAAACCTGATAGGGTTTGAATGTTCTCCTGTCTACCCCATAATATAACTGCAATAACCAATATATTTTATCACAGATCAGTGACGATCTATGTTCAACAATGGATACTTACGATAACTAATTATACATATTATATATTATTAGATACGATGATGAAACAGAAAAACCAATAAAACAACGGGTCAGTTATTCATTGCTAATACATACTATTTGTATTTTGCTGTTAGTATTTTCTCGTCAGCTGGTCGAAACTTGACGTGACCAGAGGGCTGGGTTGTTCTTTGGCCAATGAATTAGCATTGCCATTCAACGTGTCAATGCTGCCAGTCTTCTAGGCACGTTTCCGGATGACAGCGATGCGGACGAGTACTTCAACGCCTTTTTTTGTCGCCTATGTGTCTTTTGTTGTTTTTAACCGACTTCAAAAAAGGAGGTTCTGTATTCGACCCGTATGTATGTATGTTTGTATGTCCGCGATTTTCTCAAACAGTTATGAACCAATTTTGATAATTTCTTTCACTAATGTGATCTGCATACTTTCAGGAAGGTTTTAGTTTTTATACATTAGGTAATTAAAAAAAACACTACAAAGTGAAAAAATAACTTTAATTTCGGAAGTCGGTGTCAAAAAACTAAAACCGCATTTTAGTTTTTTGACACCGACTTCCGAAATTAAAGTTATTTTTTCACTTTGTATCGTTTTTTTTGAAGTCGGTTGTTTTTTTGTAAAAAAGTTTTTTGTATAAGTAGTTAGTTAGTCATTTAATTTAGTACCTAGTGAAATTAGTTGTGTTAAATATTGTAAAATTTCCTGAAATAAATATCATTATTTTATTAAAAACGAATGAATTTCGATGGCTATAAGAGTTGGGGAAGAACAAAGAAACGATGGATAGACTGTGAGAATGATGATATGGTTAGAAAGAGAGTGTCTTTCGAGATGACGACTAATAGAGAAGTATGG
Source organism: Amphipoea lucens (assembly GCA_947508005.1). Classification (NCBI taxonomy): domain Eukaryota; kingdom Metazoa; phylum Arthropoda; class Insecta; order Lepidoptera; family Noctuidae; genus Amphipoea; species Amphipoea lucens. The sequence goes on from OX382371.1 coordinate 8,856,181, forward strand.
AAGAAAAAGCCATGTTGCGCCGACCCCAAATAAATTTAGATAAGGGCAGGAGAACGATGATGATTATATTTTATTAAAAACAGTGATATTTAAATAAATTACATCGTCATATATGAATATACTAGCTTCTGCCCGCGGCTTCGTCCGCGTGGATGTCGGAAATTATCCCACAGGAACGTGCTGCCGGACAAAAAGAAGCCTACCATCATCATTATCAGCTATGCGAGTGAAAGTCCCATCAAAATCGGTCCAGCCGTTTCGGAGATTAGCCGGAACAAACAGACAGACGGGCAGTCAGACAAAAATTAAAAAAAAAAATAAGTAGCTTACTTATATACTTTCGTATGCATTTAATTTAAAAAACAGTTATTTTGACATTACAAACAGACACATCAATTTTATTTATTTGTATAGATGTAGGAAATGATCCCACGGGAACGTGCTGCTGGGACATATAGCCTATATTTTACTCCATAACATCAGATATCTGCCAGTGAAAGTCCCGTCAAATTCGGTTTAGCCGTTTCGGAAATTAGCCGGAACAAACAGACAGACAAAAAATTTAAAAATGTTTTTTTGTTATAAGTATCGTAGGTATATACTTTCATATGCATTTAGTAAAAGGTGTTATTTTGATATTACAAAAAGACACTTCAATTTTATTTATTTGTATAGATAAACCCATAAAAATGCTTACCCACCCATGAAACTTCCACTCAGTTGAACCATCACAAGCAGTTATGTACCTTCCACCATTTACATAATAATAAACAACACATAAACAAAGGTATTCTACGACGCACCCTTAAACACAAACGAAGCAAAAGGTTAATTAAATTGTCTTTACAACAAATGCCGCAAGCTAAAACTCTAATCAAAGAGTTTTTGTAATGATATAATTTTGGACGCTGTAAATATCTTTAACAGGTGTTCCAGCCTAAAAGAATGTTTTATATTATATACTAGCTGCGCCCTGCGGTTTCACCCGCGTAAATGTCGATCCCGTGGGAATATCCGGATAAAAATTAGCCTGTATATCCAGGGTGTCAGCTACCCCCATACAATTTTTTTTCAATATTGGTCCAGCCGTTTAAACGTGAAGAAGTAACAAACATATAAATACACACACACATCCCCACACACAAACTTTCGCCTTTATAATATTAGTGTGATAAGTCTTACATATTTTAATATCATTATATTAGAATTGAGTTTACGACATGTAACGGATCTGTTAAAAATAACTTGAATAAGGCTATTTGTAGGCGTTTATTACAAATCGATGATTAGCAATTCATACACTCGCTTTCTCGGTAGAAATAAATTACCGTCTCTTTTCGTGGGTGTTGCTATTAACATAATACAGATTTATCTGCCACGTGTGTTCATCCTGGGGCTTAAGAGCCTATACTACCTCAAATGGCTTAGCGTGATCCTCCGTTATGTCGAAAATACTGCACCAATAATTTTGAAATAAATATATGGTAAAGTTGAGGATTAATGCTAAGTCTTATGTTAGACGAAAACACGTTTCCATAAAATTTTCTCGTTTGGAAAAAATTCCAAAGTTACCTCTAACCCGAACAATAAACCGCTGGTATTCAAAAAATACTTCAAATTAGATCATGAAACTTTGCATACTAACTGAACTTACTTTAAAGCAGGTCTTATGTTATTTATTTTTTTATAATTACCGTTATTTTCACTGTAAAAAGCAAATACCTAAACTATTGTCGCTTCCTGCCGCCCAACGCCGCACTCTGTCTCGCTCTCACTCAGTCCGCGAGCAGTATCGTATGAGCGAGATAAAGAGTGAATTATAGCTGAGGTAGTATAGGCTCTTAAGGCGCGGTAAGAAACAAATTTTTAGGTAATTCACAATAGCATATCGCGACAACAAATAAGGTTTAAAATATGTAGCTATGCGTTTGATGTTAGATGAATCGAATGATCACAAAAATAAAAGCAATTGTGCAGTTTTAATTAAATTAAAAAATAAATACAGAGCTCAGTGAAATAATTTCAGGTTTTCTTTAGTCATTGAATTTCCTTTATTATCATTACACAAAATATGATAATTCAACGCTCATTTTGAAAATTATGCGATGAAATTTTTTTTACTCTGTTTTACGATCCTGATACTATTTTATTTTGAATAAGTCAATTTTTTTTAAATTTGACAATAAACTTATTTTGCTGGCTTGTAATATGTACAGACGCCAGCACATCAAGTTACCCGAAACTGTAAAATATTCCCAATCAATCTTGAACCTTACCTTGTAGCGATAAAGTTGAAAATCTATTAAAGAAATTTGACAGATTGTAGTAGCTTGATGTGCTGGCGTCTGTACCAATAAGCCTAATTGTGCGATAAAAAACTGAGCGCTTTACGGTGACTACCTTTCGACAGCGCTTTAATTGAAAACTGCCATTAGAAGTTCTATTAACAATCATCTTTAAAATTCGAATCTCGACATTTACCTCTTTATTCATAAACGTTGCTTAAATAATTTAAGTAGTGATTAGCGACTGTTCAACCGTACATTTTTGACGTTCCCCCAACCCCCCAAGGATCCGCGGAATAGAATCAGATGATCGGATTTATGAGAACCCAATGTCCTTGATATTGGGACAGTAAATAATATCTTTCGTTAAAAGGGTCGCTTTATTGGCACCCCTTTCGTTTTATTCGACGATTATGTCATTTTTATGAGCACTACGGTGTTATTTGCGAATTTTATTGACAAACAAATTGTATTATTACATAATACCTACTCACAAAAAATATAATATGATTGGTATAAATATTTGAAAGGCACAAAGTGTCATATTTCTTTAATGCAACGGTTATTTATTAAACTCTTCTGCTAACATTTTTGTTTCTGGAAATTATTTACTAAATGCAAATATTTGATTTTAAACCCTATATAAAATAAATACAAACATTCAGCGATATTGAAAATGAAGTCACGCACAAACTACGTGTACTTGTCTGTGTTTTATATTGACACAAAAACTATCATTACAGACTGCTTGAACGTTTACAAAGTCAAAAAATGGAATAAATCAAAATTGTATAGTTATCTATTTGTGTTTATCTCAGACATGTTTGAAGAGTTAAATAATTTATTCTAAACTAATCCATACTAATATTATAAATTCGAATGTAACTCTGTCTGTCTATATGCTACCTTTTCACATGTAGGTAAACCACTGAACGGGTTTCGACAAAATTTGGCAAGGAGATAGATGGCATCCTGGGACACGGACATAGGCTACATTTTGTCTCAAAAATAATCCTATAGGGGGTGATATAGGGGATGAAAGTTTGTATGGGGAACCCAGCATTTCTTAAGTTACACATAGGTATTTGGATGAATGGTAGGTATACGGATAGGCCATGATTTGGGTTAGGACTTACGATACTTTTATCCTGGTAGTATCCCGTGGGACAATATCCGACATCCACACGGGCAAAGCCGCGGGCAAAAGCTTATATTAGTATAATAAAGAGAAAAGATTTGATTTTTTGTATATTTGTCTATTACCCTTTCACGCTAAAACGGCTAAATGGATTTTGATGAAATTTGAAAATCGGGTAGACCATGACCTGGATTTTTTTTTTTGAAGTGTAAACTTCTTTAGCGGCGTTGCACACTTTTTGTAATGGATAAAAAATGTGAAACTCGCGTCAGGGCATCGCGTCAGGACACGTGACCGTCAGGAGAGATTTCCCCCCCCCCCCCCTCGCTTTCTACGGCGGCGCCAACCGAAGTGAACCAAGTGAGACACGATAATGGATGGATGGATGGTGATGGTGATGGTGATGTGGATGGGGATGGTAATGGTGATGGGGATGTGGATGGGGATGGGAATGGGGATGGGATGGGGATGGTGATCGTGGTGGTAGTGGTGGTGGTGGTGGTGATGGCGGTGTTGTTGGTGGTGGTGGTGGTGGTGATGGTGGTGGTGGTGGTGATGGTGATGGTGGTAGTGGTGGTGTTGGTGGTGGTGGTGGTGGTGCTGGTGGTGGTGGTGGTGGTGGTGGTGGATTTTCCCTTTTTATTTATTTATTTATTCATAGGAGAACCAACAGCTATAACAGAAGCATAACAATATAATATGAGACATAAAGCCAATTACAGGTTCTCACGGGTAGAGACAGAAAATGTATTAGAAATCTTAGGATCACTAACAAGCACGAAAGGAAAAAAAATACAAATATAAGGTATATAAGCACTATGCACTTTTAAAAAAGTCAGCGTTCAGCCGAGCACGTGCAGAATAGGTTTTAGTGGTAAATGGGTCAAATGAGAATACTTTGCAAAGAATATTAAAGTCCTTATTAATATACTTGTACATATTATTATTTTAAGATTGTTAGCTTTTTAAATTAATAATTGATTTATTTCAACGTTAATATTCAAGTTTTCACTTCTGCCGGCACTCCCGGAGTGCAACCCGTCTTTTTTTTTTTGTTAGCCTATTTTTGTGTCCCACTGCTGGGCAAAGGCCTCCCCTTTTTTCTTCCAAACCTTTCTGTCTTGTGCGATCTCTGGCCATGTTGGCCCTGACCTGGATTAGAACATAGAATACTTTTTATCCCAATATTCCCACGGTATCGAAACTTATGCGTTTGAAACCACGGAATGCAGCTAGGATTTTATAAAAGCTATAAATAACATCAACATCACATACATCTAAAGGAAAGGCTTAGTTATTAAATAGATGACCGAGGGTACGGTAGGATGGCTTACTGTTATATCCGTCGTTAAGAGTACCTGCATAACCGGGAACCCGAAAACCTTCTTCTCTTCTATCGGAACGAATTGTAAGCTATTTAATTGTAGTATCAGTCACTGCAGGTATTCAGTAATCAAAAGCCTGAAAACTAGCCCGACATTATAATATCAATATCCTTCAGTAATTGGATTTCAGCGGTCAATTGGGTTAGACTAAATATAGAAAACAACAAGGTCGATATAACTCAACAAGCGCCAACTTTAGAGATTCAAAACCACAGCTCACAACAGACATTTAACCGATACGATCTCATATTTTAAAGCGATTTAAACAGTGGAAAAATACATAAAGTTAGTTGGTGACTGTGGGCCAATTTTGGCCAGCTTGTTAAATATTTGTGCCAAGTTTACAATTTGGTGCACGACACGCCATCAATCAACGTCAACCAACACAGACATCAACAAACAACCCACGGCCATAAGTTTAATTGTCAATGTAATTTAACTTAATTGAATCGAATGCTTGTTTTTTTTTTCAGGTAAGCAGTGCGGAAAATTCTGTTATTGAAGGGGAAAGTACAGTCAGCATCAAAAGTCGATTAACACTATCATTTTTACATGTTATTAAATTGACAACAATTTTTTTCAATAAACTAATTTTTAGCTTTTCACATTAATAGACAATCTAAAAAAAATTCTTTTGCTGCAATTTTGAACAAATATTTTGCTCAATAACTAAGATTAAAAAAACTAAAGTGTTAATCAACTTTTGGTGCTGACCGTACCTTGCAATTTGCAGGGGGAGTGATATGAAGATTTGAATGACGTTATTTCGACGCACGCTATTTCGAAAAACCTTGCGACTGGTACGCCAATTCCAAAAACACACGTAGGTACGCTAGTACGAAAGTCTTGGTATCGAAATCCACTGTTGCGAATAGCATATTCCAATCTGAATTTGTCTGGGGATCGAACTCGCGACCCCGTGGTTAGCATTTGGTTGTATGTTGATCTAAATATGATGCGCTGTCGTAACAAATATTTATTTATATAATTGTCGCATCCGGTCATTCGTTTGACTGTTCGGAACACCAGCGCCATCTGGCGGCGCTTGACAGAGTCTAGCCTGAGTTGCGTGCAGTGCTAGCGTGCAGCGAGGTGGAGCGACCCTCTTGGAGATTCGACATCATACGAACAACATGTGCTCAGAAACTGTCCCGCGTTCCGTATCTGGTTGTATCGTGTACCTAATAGTGTGTGATTTGCTAGTGTGATTAAATTGTTCGTGAAATAATAATCTGATTTGAACTGCAAACCGTTTTTCTATTGCGCAATAACCAACACTATACCCACAGTATTCGCCCACAGTATTTAAAATATGGCTGATAATGACGAGACACATATCTCTGTTACAATTATAATCATAAAAGTCATCAATGCAACTGTCTAAGTTCATATTAGCCTATTGAATTAATAGATTGAGGCCAATTCTAACTTAATGAGTTGTATTGCTGATTTTAATGATAATAACTCTGTAGTCATATTTGTTACGCAGCGCATCATATTTAGATCAACATACGAGTACAACCTGACACTGACCTGCAAATTGCAAAAAACGTAAGAAAACTTGAATTTCGTGGGCTGCTTTTGCGCATCCCCTTAAAGATTGATGACTGCAAATACTTCCCAAAGGTAATATTATACTTTTTATTAACCCTCTGCTGGACAAGCAAGACCAAGTCTATACTATAGAGTATTTTAATAAACTTATTTTCTAATAATTTGGAAAATTGCTTACTTGCTACAATATTGCAAATGCAGTCAACAAGAGGATCAAATGTCTTGTCTTAAGCCATTATTGTATCAAGATTACACACAGTATTGCTGTATGCAAAATGGCGTCATTATAAAATTTAGAATTTCTAGACGTTTCCTTCTTACGTGTTTTTAAAGTGAATCTTTCATTAAATGAAACCTAATCTTTTACTACCTTTCAAGATACCTTTTACAAAAATCCAATATGAAATTGCTCATTCACTTAAGCTTGTAATACCTACCTACGTTAAAGAATACCTACTACTTCAAAATATATTTCAGTGAACGTAAAGAAGCGAAATAAAATATAAATATTGAGCTTGTCAGCAGCTTATCGTTTTAGAGAAATCGTTTCAGAATATATAAGAAAATCGGATTCTAGTTTGCACAAAAGAGCTTGCGAACTATTTATATTTTATGCACTATTGGTATCAGGAAAATGGCGTCGGTCACGGCACATGGACGTAATCGTCACTGCACATTGTTGAACGATATTGTTTCCTTCCACTTTATCAACGACGTCTGTTTCGGGGCGACTAGAATCAATTCTATTTTAATTTTTGACATTCATCATAAGTGCCTTTTCTGTGCCTATTTGAAGTATATGCTTTTACTTTGACTTTAAGTTAAATTGTACCCCAATTGTATCACAATTCGAAGGATTTTAAATGACGCCGCCAATCCATTGCATCATATGTTTGAAAAAATTGTCCGCTCTATAACGTAAATAACGCAATTAATGTTGTTCAATTTTCAAAATGAAAGACATTGCAATATTATAAGTGCGTTACGCAATCAGGTATAATAAATAATTTTTAACTTATACTTTCAACTTGTAAGTCGAGGCCGTTACCACTGGGGCACCACTGCTATTCTTCACTAATTTAAATGCCTGGGCTATATTTATTTATTTGCTAACATGTAAAACACTGGTTAGTAGGCATGCATTCAAATTTCATGACAGTATTAAGACATATGTATCCTGTAAGGGCACTGCGAATTTTATACAGGTGATTTTTTTTTACCGGTTGCAAATTTTTACAGGGTGTTCTACCCATGAATATGAACAACTTTCACTATGGGATTAATTCTGAAATCACGAACAAAAATCAAATTACATAATATTGATTTTAATTATCTAGAATTCTGGGAAGAGAAGACAACTATGTAGAGACCTAGTTATTATTATCAAGGATGAACCATTGACCTTTCCAAAAGCGTCTTCAATTAACAATTGATAATTGGTTCTTGCCACGTTGGCCAACTAATAACATAAGGCAGATTATAAATAGAGACTTGATCAGGGCCGGCGTGAATTACCTAAGCTAATTAAAAACTAGATATTCTTAGTTAATTCCGATTGGCAAAGAGCTTATTGACAGTCCAGAAGGCTGGCCCGTAATAAAAAAAACGTTCAAAATCTAGTCGCAATCTCATCTCAGTGACAGTCAAAAAAACCACAGATTTAAAAACTGCACTATCTACTTACTATGCATACGCATACGCATAGCTTAAGTATGGTATAATTCTTTGGGGAAATAGTGTAGATAGCAACGACTTATTTATCCTCCAGAAAAAATGTATTAGGATAATGGTTTATATTGACAGTGACGTAAGTTGCAGACCGTATTTTAGGAAATTAGACATTCTAACATTGACATCAATTTATATTCTAGAAATCTGTAAATTCGTAAGACAATATCCAAACTTCTACATTCAAATTACAGACCAACCTCGCAGATATGCACCACGTTCACGATTTGAAAACACGCTCGTAATACCACAATCTAGGCTAAAATTACACAGTACAAGTCCTCATGTAACATCAATTAAAATATATAATAAAATACCTAACGACTTAAAAATAGAAAAAAACGATAAAATATTTATGACACGTCTTAGAAAACTACTTGTCGATAAATGTTATTATACACTAAATGATTTTTTTAATGATGACCTAATGGGATGACTTTATGAATTTGTTAATTTTTTAGACGTTTATTTTTATCACTTTTATATTGTGACTTTTGTTTTATTTACCTTTTTTTATTCGACTGTTATTATTATTTATTAATTTTCTTGTAACAATTTAATCTGTGACTATATTATTGTTATTTTATTTTATGAATTGTATTTTAAATGACCTTTTATTGTTATGTTATGTATTGATTCCAATTATTAATTAAAGCATGCTACTCTTCTTATTATACTAAATTGTTGTGCCCGACAGGGTCCATGTGAAACATTTAACATTATTAAGATCTTTTATAATACACATGTGAATGCAATAAAGATTTGAATTGAATTGAATTGACAGTCAATGTCATTATGTCAAAAACTTGTCAAAAATGTAGGGATTTCCCTACATTTTTTATTAAAAAATAACTCTAATTTTAGAGGTATTTTTGACAGATTGAGACTGAGATCAGACTGTGAACGTTCTTAAAATTACGAGAATCGCCCCTCTGATCAATGAGGTGAGCCAAAAAAATATTCTAATATTCCGTTCAATCAATCTGCCTCGCCTTTTCCTATGTCTGGGTGTTTTTCCAGTCTAACCGCATGCAGCTGAATAACAGTATTTTTCATGGAATGACTGCCTATCTAACATTCACAACCCAGTAACTGGGTAACATGATAATATCCTCATCTTACATTCATCATCTGCCTAGCCCTTTCCCAACTAGATATGTTGGGGTCGGCTTCCAGTCTAACTAGATGCAGCTGAATACCAGTATTTTACATGGAGTGACTGCTTAGCTGACCTCTACAACCCAGTTACTGGGTAATACGATACCCCATAAGACTGGTTGAGACTTATGGACTTCTGACTACCCGTAACCACTGTCAAAGATCCACGAATGACAGTCGGGACTTAACGTGCTTTCCGAAGCACAGAGGGGTCTTGGTATGTAAAGATGGTCACCCATCCACGGACCAACCGTGGCAAGCGTAGCTTAACCTGATCTATCGCACCGTGCGGCTGTTATTTCTTAGTCACGAGCCCCTCCATTATCATCTTACATTATTAAATTAAAAAGTGCATCCACAATCCACAATCTGAAAATAAATAATTTTATTGGCCCACTTACAAAACACAATTGTTTCTACAACTACTCGACATAAAACTTAAGGGATCGCGTGAAAGCATTCCTAGATTAATTGCAAACATTAGTTTTACTGCGTGCTTGTACACCTTCCGTTCCACTGGTTTTTATTAGCAACAATAAAACGTCACTCAGTAAAGATAATCCGAAGCTCAACGCGTACTACACTAAAAGGTTTGTTGTAGAACTTTCTAGAAGTGTTATAGGAACTTGAATAGAACGGTTCTGAAGCAAGCACGTAATATCTATAAAAAGCAGTTGAGATTTTTACATATTTTTTTTTGTACACCTTCCGCTCCACTGGCTTTTATTAGGGAAGTATTTAATTGATCCTCTATAAACTTATTGACCTTCTAGTGATGGACACTTTTTTAAATTAACGAAGTTCTAAAAAACTATTCACGCTTCTATTGATGTACACTTTTTTTTAAATAATTAAGCTTATTTTTGTTTCAGTTGGTCGCAGTAACAAAGCCAGGGTACCCCGACTAAACAGTTAGGTAAGGTTAGTTTGCAACTGTGACCAACATCTAAATTGGTGGCAGTAATTTGACTATTTAGTATTATTTTAGATTCATAAAAAGAGGCGTACTATAATTATATTTGACTGTTCAATAATAGTTTTAGGAGCGCAAAATGGGAATTATATTATGAGGTTTGGTCTCTTTTATTTCTTTTATTAGCAACAATAAAACGTCACTCAGTAAAGATAATCCGAACCTCAACGCGTACGACACGACAAGGTTTGTTGTAGAACCTTCTAGAAGTGTTATAAGGTGCTTGAATAGAACGGTTTCGAAGCAAGCACGTAATTTCGTTAAGAAGCAGTTTTTGCGGGACTATTTTTAAACCGTTTGAATATGTGACTGCAGCACCATATTAAGTATATCACTATTACATTCCCTGTTTGAGAGCAGGTAAGGTCGGAAATAATTGATTGTTTTTTTTTTCCAATTTCACCACCCTTGCGTATCACATCTTTCAATTACAATCCGAGAGTTTTGAAGGAAATTCCTAATCCATTGCTTCATCATAAGTTTCAAAACTTCGTCTGCACAACAAAATAAATAACGCAATTAAAGTGGCTGTACTGTCAAAATGAAACAAATTGCAATCAATTGTCAGTTTATGTGTGGTACGCAATTACCACGTTTCGCACACTAATTGCGTAACACACTATCAATCACAATCTGTATCATTTTGAAGGATATTGCTAATCCATTGCTTCATATGGTTGAAAAATTTGTCTGCTCAACAACGTAAATAACGCAATGAATGTTGTTGGTCTCTGAAAATTGCTTGTGTAAATCTGTATATCTTTTTATACCACGATCACGTAATTCCAACTTTAATAGCATTTTCCAAATTTAATCTAAACTTTTACTACCCATCATTTAATTATTTCACTAGTGTACAGAAAATGTCTCCACAAAAAGTAAGCAAAAACTCGTGCGGTGGAACATATGCGACTTTGCAACTGTTGTTCGAAACCAATAAAATGTTAGTAACAATATTGGTAGCAAAACATGTTGCAGTAATATGTTTTTGTAACAACTTTGGTGTAAAAGCAATGTCCACATAAACTACAGCTCTCGCTTTTTCTAGAGACAATTTCTCGAGTTGCTCCGATAACGTATTGAACTGAACAGCTAGATTTATTTTTATCCTTTTAAAAGAAAACAGTATTTATTATTTTTAAACTAAATGAGTCCACTTACATCGTTCATTTTAGGTAGCTTAGGAACATTTTTTGTGTGATTTTTCGGTTGGAAGCCCTGTTAATTAATGCTTCAGACTATCATCTAACAGAACCAGATAGAATAGAATAAAATAATTTTTATCCATAAGTTTATAGGAAATGTGGGTTATGGCACTTGAATAAAACGAATATAGGCTTTTTATAATTGTAAGCCAAATAAAAATCACTAGGAAGGTTATACGTCAGTCATATCAAAAGCGCAAACAAACAAGTGAAGAATTATAAAGGTGACGTTAATAGAGAATTTTATTTTCTTGTTAAATAAGTACCTACTACATATCGATTATTACAGAATCGACTAGATTGATTTTCGTAAATCAAATAAACTAACAAAGTTCACGTATAAATTACATAGAAGTGGAGAAAGGTCGTGAGGCGAGCAACGACTAAACCACTATTCCGTACAAATCTCATTACTTAGGTGAAGTGAGTTCTCAATAATGTCATATCCGTGATAATATCAATCCCTAGAATCAGTTGGAATGACAACTCTCTCGAAGGTGACCTCACCTAAGTTTAGAATACTTAAGTGAAGTGAGTTCTCAATAATGTCATATCCGTGATAATATCAATCCCTAGAATCAGTTGGAATGACAACTCTCTCGAAGGTGACCTCACCTAAGTTTTCCCGATTAAATTTTTACAGAATAGATGGGCTGCGATTAGACACAGTCCATCGTGACCACGACCACTCTGTCAAAAGCGAAGCGAAAATAAAGAAGAAACGTCTTAAAGAGCACCAAAAATAACATAATTTATTTGGCAACAGTTCGTGAAACAAAAAATAAAAATGAAAAAAAAAAGTGAAACGTTTTACAGTGATTAATAATATGCGTAGACGTGCTAGAAGAATCTATTTGGTGCCATCCTATCGAGAATTTCCTACATAGAATTATAAGCCTAATAACAACTAGCTACAACCGTAAATCCCACTCAAGTCGGTACACAGTAATTTGTGATTAGAACAGACCAATTTCCTAGTGTAGGACAAGTTACTACACCAATTAAGTGATTAATAAAGACGAACCATGTTATACCACGTAAAGTCTTCACTTCATATTCAATGAGCAATGTTAAGTCGCAAATTTACATGCAATACAAGCGATGTTCTACCATGTCGCCTTCTCTACACGTTCAATTTTAAAGCATACACAGTCACTTTACATTCTACAACATCCAATGGGAATTGAATTCATCTCGAATTCATACAAATCCGACTACATTTTTTTATTAATTTATTTATACCGGGAATTCGTTTATAGATAAAACCATGAGGATTGCATCAAAACCGATTCGATTCACAATAGTCTTTTTACTAAAAATACATCGTGTGTAATAGGCGGATTTCATTTGACACAATAGTGGTACAAACTTTTCAATTTTTATCCAATTTATACAAATTTAATCCACTGTGCGAATATGTACACAATCCCGTAAGCCTTTTCTGATACGCTTGGGAAGCAGTATTACCGAAGGCTACATCAAACTAAAAAATTTAAGCATAAACGATTAAAACGAGCGTCCAATTTACACTTACCTGTCTACAATTGATAAAGCTGAAGAGTTTGTTGTTTTGGAGGGAGCTTGTGGCTAAGTAATAACAGCCACACGGGTCGATCGATCAAGTTAAGCTACGTTTGCCGCGGTTGGTCCGTGAATGGGTGACCATCTTTACATACCGAGACCCCTCCGTGACACGGAAAGCACGTTAAGCCGTTTGTCCCGGCTGTCATTCGTGGATCTTTAACAGTCGTTATGGGTCGTCAGGAGCTCGAAAGTCTGACAACCAGTCTTACCAAGGGGTTTCGTATTACCCAGTTACTGGGTTGTGGAGGTCAGATAGGCAGTCGATCTATGTAAAATACTGGTACTCAGCTGCATCTGGTTAGACTGGAGGCCAACCCCAACTTAGTTGGGAAAAGGCTAGGCAGATGATGAGTTTGTTTGTTTTTTTTTGTTTGTTTATTTCTACGTACATCTCTAGACTAACAGTCGCATTTGAAAAGCTGAAGAGTTTGTTTGCTTTTTTTTTGTTTAATAATGCTAATCTCTGGAACTAACAGTCGGATTAGAAAAAATACTATTTGCATTTGATAGCCAAATTCTTGAGGAAGGCTATTAGGCTATTTAACATCACGCTAAGACCCTTAGGAGCCAAGCAAAAATAAAAAAAGGCAGAAGGAACTAATAGAAAACGAAGAAAAAGCGCGGCCAGGCGATGCCATGCGACGGGGTGCGGGTGGGTCAGGGGAACAAGAAATTTCACGCGGACGTAGCCGAGGACAGAAGCTAGTGATTTTTGCTTGGGTGCCATTTGTTGGAACCAAGGGTGCACAATATTTGCTTTTACTATTACTGTGACGTAACTGGGAATATTTTGGACATATTCGGAAATACATAATAATGTTTTGTGGGATCCAACGCCAAAAATATTAAACTGGGATTCAAAAGTGGGATCCAACGAAAATATATCAGATTACCAAATCGATACGACAAAGAAGAAGGATGGGAATATCTTATGCGTAACAAACACCATAATACTAATTAGGTACCTAACTATCCCTTAACAATACAGGGTGTACAATACAGGACTTCTTCCATCGTGGGGATGACAGAGGCACATGCCGGAGTCTTACCGGCTAAAACCACCGCGATGTTCCACCTCTGCCTGTGCGAGATTCGCATAAGCATTTACTGCTCCCCCGACAGGCCTCGACCTCGAACTATCGAGTGGCGCGCGTGGAATACTGCGGTGCCAACTCGGGCCTGTCTGGTCGGACGACGGACGCCCCTAGTCCGCCGCCCGCAGGCAGGAAGGTCGCAGATCGTTTTGCGCCCTTATCGGACGCCCGGTGCGTCTCCTGTTGGAGGGGAGAGAGGATGCGGCTTCTCTCTCCCGCTTGGTCGCCTCCTTTGAAGACATGACATCCTTGCAAAAGGAGGCAACCCCGTCCCATGCGCTCCCACTCTCGATCATCGATTGAACGACACCGGGAGCGAGAGATCGCTCGCGCCTATTGCCGCGATGTGGTCACGATGCAGCCCTGGCTAAGCTCACCGGTGTCTGCTCCCGACCTTTACGACACAGGTACTTCCCAAAGGAGCCGTGGCCAGAGAGTACCTGCGTCAGCCGGAATCTGAGGGTGCCTCCACGCCTCCATGACGGATTAACGGACGCTATAACGGCGTGCCCCATGATTATAGAACCCTAGTATAAACTTTTATCGTCGGATATAAAAAAAAACAGCTGTTTCGTAGAAAAGTGAAAAGTTTTTTAATAACCGACGAAAAGTTTCAACGGGTTCAGGATCATGTACTGAATCCATGGTAAAAGGTTCCGGTTGACGTCCCTGCCACCCAGTATAATAAATTTCCTTAAACGAACTCTCTCTCTCTCTCTGTCTCTCTCTTTTTATTCTATTCTCTGCCCATTTATAGCCCTAAGTCATTATTCTTGCAAAATTTAACTTTACATCAAAGCAAATAAAACCTTTGTCACGGCTATTGGGACCTTTATTTTTTACAGTAAATCAAAAACAACCTCTCCCTTTAAATTTTCGGACCAAAAACAACAAACCCTCAAAATATTTCAATATAAAAAGCTTATATGGGGGTACTTCATTAAATATGTAAATCCAATTACCTTAACGTATCGATAAAAAAGCGCTCGTATCGTAAATAAATACATCTGTCTTTCATCGAAAACGTGTACTTACATTAAATGTTTACATGTGTAACGATGTCGTTAAAACCGAAATAGATAGATACCTATAGCTAGGTTTATGTACCATTGGCACAAGTCTGAGGTCAACCAGCCACCCTCACTCGAACAATTTGTCTTGGAACAGAGAAGGAAGCTCCCAGACGGTTACAAATGGTAGATTACTTCGAGTTTACTAGATACCCACCGTAGACAAATGTCGTATCCACTCGGTCGAGTCCCGACGCTTGCGCTACAATGAATGTCACTCGAAAGGGATATTATGCAGGGATCCATCACTTAGACAATGATAGACAGATTCTAATGCGTTTTAAACTATTGAGATGTGCTTCTGACAGATACTTAGAGAGTTACTGAGATTGATATGTTGGAGTTTCAAACTCGATTCTCTGAATGCAAGTGGGCGAAATTGTATATTGTGTTACATTTTCTCACTTTCCTCTCGCCGTGGGCGGACTAAGTTACTACACTTTAAAATATTAAAACTTTTATTTTAAGTAAAAAGGACTGTTGTAGCACAGCTTTAAGTAATAAACCCTGGGTTCTAAGTATTTCACTTTGAAATAATACAACTTACCAAATTCCGTCGTTGGAAAGCGTCACATATATTGATCGAATAACTGATACTGTCGTATTTAGGTCAATATCGCATACATATAGCATTTCAAAGCTGAATGAATACTGAATATAAATGAATGATCGAATGAATAATTGGATACTCGAAAATGTTCATACGTAATCATTATAGGAACCTGTTTAAGATCGTATAAGCCTGATTATGAGCCTGAGCCTGATTGGTGGTTGCCCAGTGGTAACTGCCGCGACATACGAGTGTAGGTCATAGGTTTGAACCCAGACAGGCGCTTTACTTTTAGTAAATTATTTTATCACTACATCATCAGGAAAACATCGTGAGAAAACTGGCATGTCATAGGGCTAAAAAACTCGAAGACATGTGACATCTACCAACCCGCACTGGGCCCGTGCGGACGATTACGGCCCACTCTCTCTCACCGAGAGGAGGCCTGTGTCCAGCAGTTGGAACATTATCGGCTGATTATTATATGTATGAGCCTAATTATACGTTCATATCTGTGTGTTTTCAATTTAGAGTAACTTCGATGAAAAATTTGCCCTCAGTTTCCGAGTGCTACGTTTCGGTGTGAATATCAGAGATCCAATTAACTCGCCATCGGTACCCGACTGGTGACAATTGACGAGGCAGTTGCATGACAGGTAGACCGAGGGATATGAAGCCTACGCTTTCAGAGACTTTGGAAAATGGAACTAGCTGTTTAACCGGTTGAAAGCCGTAATTATAGAAACATTTGAAAAGCCATTGTGTCTCGCATGGATTAATAAAATGTTTCTTCTGTCTTTCAATCATTTAATAGTAGGTGGGCCGAATAAACGCTGCTTTTTAAATGTTTGATATAGGTAAATCACTTTACTTCTGAAAAGTACACGTGTTGTTATAACATGGATTTCAATAGAAATAGCAAATAGGACCCATCGTTAATACCTAAAAAAATGGGATTCAAAACTGGGATCCAACGAAAATAAATCGGATCCACGACGGGGCTAATGGCTAAAGTTGTAAATAAATAATCTAAAGAAGGTAGGTATTTGGATATTTCAATAGTAATACAATGTGTTTGAGAGGCTGAAACACATTGTAAAATAAGAGGTTTAAGAGTCCTATTGAATGACAACTTTTGTGAATCGTGAATCGTCTTAGTATTGTTTTCGAAAGAAGGTGAAAATACATCGGGAGAAGGAAGGACCAGGATGCAGAGATATAGGATAGGAATGAATGAAAGAAAATTGGGGAGACCTACGCCAAAGAGGCCACTAACAAAGGCTTTTTTTTTCGAACTATGATGCAGATGACAGCACAGTCGCAGAAAGATACCTGTCCAGTGCAAGAGCCAGCAGAGAGGAAACGGCTACTCTTAGAAAGGCCATGGTGGAACGAATGAATTTGACCTTAAATCTCGTTTCCCAGTGGGGTGACGACAATCTGGTCAAATTCAATGCCTTAAAAACACAGGCGTGTCTTTTCACTGCGAAAAGGAGCCAGTTCCAGTTATGCCCTGCTTTCCGAGGTGCATCTGTACCGGTTACCGACCGCCTTCAGCTTTTGGGCATGGAGTTGACATCAGATCTCAACTTCGGCTCAACCATCGAGTCAAAAGCTCAGACCGCAGCCAAGAAGCTGGGCATCCTAAATAAGGTGAGGCGATACTTCACACCAGGACAGCTTTTAAGTTTGTACAAAGCTCAGGTCCGTTCCTGTATGGAGTATTGCAGCCACTTGTGGGATGGCTCAGCAAAATACCAGCTTGCTGCACTTGACTCGGTGGAACGCAGAGCTAAAAAGCTTATAGGCGACGAGACGTTGGTAGCTACGCTTCCCAGCCTGGCTCATCGGCGTAATGTCGCTTGCCTGACGGTCTTCTATAGACTGTACTACGGAGAGTGTGCGCAGGAGCTCCACGACCTGATCCCACCATCGCCCTTTTACCACCGGACGACCAGACATACTGCAGCGTACCATCCGCACTTGATTGATATCCCGATGAGTCGTACTCGGCGCTTCTCCTCCACTTTTTTTATGCGCACAGCCAAAGTGTGGAACTCTCTGCCGGCATCTGTGTTCCCTCCCACATTTAACCCGTCTGCCTTCAAATCAAGAGTGAACAGGCATCTTCTGGGCACGCTCGTTCCATCATAGACCTCATCTATCGCTTTCCATCAGGCGTGATCGGGGTCAAGAGTGCGCCCATTTAGCAATAAAAAAAAAAAATAAAAAAGACGGGTTGCACTCCGGGAGTGCCGGCAGAAGTGAAAACTTGAATATTAACGTTGAAATAAATCAATTATGAATTGAATTAATATAACTAATTTTTTTTCACTAGTTCTGCGTCACTTTTTTCATTAATAGATGCACTTTGTTCAATTTCCATATTTTAAACACTTTATATACACGAATTTTACGAATACACAGCAGTGTGGCTACTACACAGACGGTCGAGCCATCAGCTGTCCATCCATCCATCCACATCCACGTCCACCATCACCGTCACCGTCACCGTCACCGTCACCGTCACCGTCACCGTCACCGTCACCGTCACCGTCACCGTCACCGTCACCGTCACCGTCACCGTCACCGTCACCGTCACCGTCACCGTCACCGTCACCGTCACCGTCACCGTCACCGTCACCGTCACCGTCACCGTCACCGTCACCGTCACCGTCACCGTCACCGTCACCGTCACCGTCACCGTCACCGTCACCGTCACCGTCACCGTCACCGTCACCGTCACCGTCACCGTCACCGTCACCGTCACCGTCACCGTCACCGTCACCGTCACCGTCACCGTCACCGTCACCGTCACCGTCACCGTCACCGTCACCGTCACCGTCACCGTCACCGTCACCGTCACCGTCACCGTCACCGTCACCGTCACCGTCACCGTCACCGTCACCGTCACCGTCACCGTCACCGTCACCGTCACCGTCACCGTCACCGTCACCGTCACCGTCACCGTCACCGTCACCGTCACCGTCACCGTCACCGTCACCGTCACCGTCACCGTCACCGTCACCGTCACCGTCACCGTCACCGTCACCGTCCCCGTCACCGTCACCGACACCGTCACCGTCACCGTCACCGTCACCGTCACCGTCACCGTCACCGTCACCGTCACCGTCACCGTCACCGACACCGTCACCGTCACCGTCACCGTCACCGTCACCGTCACCGTCACCGTCACCGTCACCGTCCCCGTCACCGTCCCCGTCACCGTCCCCGTCACCGTCACCGTCACCGTCACCGTCACCGTCACCGTCACCGTCACCGTCACCGTCACCGTCACCGTCCCCGTCACCGTCCCCGTCACCGTCACCGACACCGTCACCGTCACCGTCACCGTCACCGTCACCGACACCGCCACCGTCACCGTCACCGACACCGTCACCGTCACCGTCACCGTCACCGTCACCGTCACCGTCCCCGTCACCGTCCCCGTCACCGACACCGACACCGTCACCGTCACCGTCACCGTCACCATCACCGTCACCGTCACCGTCACCGTCTGTCCGTCCGTCTGTCCGTCCGTCCGTCCGTCCGTCCAGCCATCCATCCATCCATTATCGTGTCTCACTTGGTTCACTTCGGTTGGCGCCGCCGCCGTAGAAAGAGGGGGGGGGGGGGAATCTCTCCTGACGGTCACGTGTCCTGACGCGAGTTTAACATTTTTTCCCCATACAAAAAGTGTGCAACGCCGCTAAAGAAGTTTTCACTTCAAAAAGAACTAAAGGGCTTCAGTACTTTGCTTCGAAAAAAATACTTGGACATTTATGAAATAACATGACATGTAATTTTATCTTCTGTAAAAGTCCCTTGTCAAGGAAAATACTGTTTACACCGATGACTAACATCAAAATAGCACAAAATGCTAACGATAAAATACACAGTGTAAATCTGACAACACTAGGCTTTCAGTAGCACTAAATAATGACACTTAATCCAGCTAACTTTTAATACGGAACGTTACCGTAGCGAGAGCCTTTCAACGCACAATATTCCCGCCGTCGAGTGAAGCGGGAGTAAATTTGCTGTAACGTGTAAATTGAAACTCAGGTAATCCGGGAATTACCGTGTCCCGAAAGTACCCGTATACGTTAATTAATAAAGGGACACCATGACTTTAAATTAATACCTATATTGGAGAGAACAGTGTATGTACATTGTAGGTGTAAATTGTTCTTGCCATTATACAAGGTGTAGGGAAATAACGTAAAACTTGAAAAGGGGTCACTGTACTCATCATTTCGAAAAACTTTTACAATGGGGCCAACACTGAAATATAAAAAAAAAATCTGCTGTTCCATACATTTTAGTAGTGTTAGTTTAGTAAGTATCACTCTTTTGTATGGAAGATATTTTTTGGTAATATTTCAGTGTTGGTTCTTAAAAGTTGTTCATTTTAATCAGTACTAGACACCCTTTAAGTGCTTCTGACACTTACCTGCATACTGTACCTATACAGTTAACCATTTTGACCCCGAAGTCACAAAAGGTAGTGACGCCAACAATGATCTCTATGGCTTAATGCGCATGAGTTATTGTGGAGACATTTAATGAATATCTATTTGTGACGTCATAATCCTTTATGAGATAAATAAGGTTCGCTAACAACAAGGTACTTTGAGTTAGGCAATGTGGTTTTCGTGAAATGTCTATTTTCAGGACTTGATATTTCTGGATTAGTGTGGAAAGTTAGTACACGTGCAAGCATTTTCCGAAAAAAAAATTGCCGACGGAAAAATCTCCAATGCGCCAAGTCTTCGCATTGACATAACATATTTGTTATTAGCATATTTATACTAATAAAAAATTATGTAAAAGTGTACTCTTTAAATATATTAGTAAACTCACATATGAAGAAACAGAAAACTTATTAAAAATATTGAAATAGTAAACTCTTATACTCACCCTCTCTTACTCCTTCACACACTTTCTCACACTACTCACCGAAAGGTTAACACTCCACATACCCTTTTGCTTATTTTATTTTAAACTCAAACTTTTTTCTGTGTAATGATATACCAATATGTCTAATTAAGCTAGTATTGTAATGGTCTTCCTAAGGAAGAGCGCTGATGTCTGAGATACAGATATTTTTATCTAGTTCAG
Source organism: Amphipoea lucens (assembly GCA_947508005.1). NCBI lineage: Eukaryota > Metazoa > Arthropoda > Insecta > Lepidoptera > Noctuidae > Amphipoea > Amphipoea lucens. The sequence continues at coordinate 8,877,026 of OX382371.1, forward strand.
ACACAGCTGCCTTCACTACAAAACTAAGAAAACTTTTAAATTGTCCTGTTTATCTTTTTTTCTATTATTATTATTACCAATAGCCGGAGGAGCAGACGAGTCCTGGAGTGGAGACGATAGAAGCGCAGTATAGGACGCCCCCCAGCCAGATGGACCGACGACCTTTAAAAGGTGGCTGGGGTAGACTGGATACGGAAGGCGGAGAACAGGGTGTTGTGGCGCAGCATGGGAGAGGTCTATGTGAAGAAGTGGTATCTGATAGACTGAGTTTATAATAACCTCATCATTATTATAATTTCAGTCGTATTACATCGCAACTGAACAAATGACTTCCACAGGCTATTACGGACGTTACTAATACTATATACAGGATGTTCGGTAATTAATGGATAACCTCTTCAGGGGTCATTGCACTTATTATTATGAACAACTTTTACTACGAGACCAGACAAAAAAACGCGAAAAAAAATCAGCTGTTCCCTACATTTATGTTCACATAAATCGTCAAAATGTAGGAAACTGCTGATTCTTCTTTCGCGATTTCAGGTTTAGTCCCATAGTAATAGTTGTTCATAATAATAAGTACAATGACCCCTGAAAAGGTTATCCATTAATTACCGGACACCCTGTATATAATTGTACATAGACACAGACATAAACACAATGCTTGTCAGTCACACGTGATCACAATTCATTAACACAAAGGACAGATTGACAGTTCACAATATCATTGAACTTAATTTGTATACGTCGCTCCGTCGAGCCATTCCAATTCTTCATTAGTAAGTGTACTCATAGCTGCCCGTAATTAAAAATAACGTAAGCCATGCAGAAATACAGTAAAGGACAATGAATATGTACCTGCCATTCAATTATTGTCAATTTTAAAACCATTTTCCCCAATGGCACAAAAGAGATTACAAAATATTTTAAAGGACTCGACAAAACATCGAGATTTCTTTACTTTATGTCAGTTTCATATTTTATACACATATAAACCTTCCGGAATAAATGTTCTAAGTGATGGAGGAACCGCATCAAAATCCGTTGTGTAGTTTAGAAGAATCGGTCACACAGGCAAACATGAAAAGCGGCTTTGCTTTATATTATATTATGCATAGGAGTCACTCCGGTCTCTCCGGTCGTGTCGGATTGCCGTCCCATCGGTCTATGAGAGTGAGGGAAGAGGCAGGTGCCTCTTCCCTCACTCTCATACATTATAGTGCACAAGTGTGCGCGCAGACACAGGTGTGTCTGCGCGCACACTTGTGCACTATAATGTCTCCCGGGCTGAATGCTAGTCTCTGTTGAGATTGGCCGCCGTGGCCGAAATATGGTCTGAAGGACTTCTATTTGTAGGAGAAAAATCAATTTCTTATAACCTACAAAATTTTAGAAGTTTCGCAAAGATAAGGTCGCGTCGCTTTGCAGAATGACAATTTTAATCGATGACATCTATCATTTACGCCTCACTATGCCTATAGTCTGGATTTTCTGCATTAGCCATAAGTATCAGATCAGAATTACCGATCTATCCGCTAGAAATATATTTTGAAAGTTATGACTCAAATCAAATACCGTAATGAAGCAAGTAAACCAAAATAATGACGCACCTTGTATTGGTATTTCAAAAACATGTTTTAATAAGACTTCGTTTTCCGTATAATTTCACGGAAAAACTATCGGGTTCCTTTTGATAGTATTTGAGAGAAATAAAGGACATTCAATTCACTTCACCCCCGTGGAAAGATCTACTGCCCCTGAAAGTTATAAATAAGATCCCATTAAAATAGATAGACATACTTTTAGAAATCATTCAGACCACCAAAATGAGGACGATGGTAAAAAAATATATAAGAAAAACGCATTAAATACTTACAAGAAAAATAATCAGCTAACGAAAATACACTAATGTGCCGGCAATTTATTATTTAAAATAAAATCACTTTAATCAGTGTTTTTTTTTTGCTTGGATATCTTTGATTAGACGTACTGAGCGCTGCTGTGTTAAAATTTGTCCATCTATTTTAATGGGACCCTGTATATGCTGGTCATTTAAATTGTTGAGAGTCTTACTGTGAGGTCTATAATCTCATACAATAATGTATGCGTACAGTAACCAGTTACAGTATAACTAATACCGTGACAGCAATAGCAAGCCGGTGACCCGCTAACACGCCACTCCGTCACAAAAGGGGCACGTAGGGGCAGAAATCTCTACCGCCGTGCACGCATGACCTACCTTTATATCTTGTTTACACTGTTTACCCATCTGAATAAAGATGGCGGTTGAAAAATACGGTGGGTAGTTTCAAAAACTAGTGTTCGGTTTTCTGATAGTGACGTTTCAAGAAATCAAACGCTCGGGATTCCTCCACCTATTAGGACGTGGGAGGTAGGAAAGTAAGATATTTTATTAAAAATGTAGGCAGGGTAAGTGGTCATTTTACTCATTTGAAAATAAACCTTAAATTTTAATTTCATAGCGTACAGCTTCATAGCAATATCGACACTACTGACAGTCCTTTATAACTAAACGATACAATTATATTTATATCGCCACTGCTACTATAAAATTTAATATGAATTGTGTCATATCAATCACCGTAAATTGGACACACTATAATAAAATAATTAAGTATCAACATAATATTTTTCATGAAAATCTCATAAAACATCGTAAAGCACTTTATTTATCCACCACAACGTAAATATGAACTGATTTAAAACAAAAATGCTGATGAAATATGCCAGACTACAGTATTTACCTACTTGATAAATTCCCGATTTAAGTCAAAAATTCCGATGATAATGCTTCCGAAATTAATTTTGAACACGAAGCACATGAAAACAAGTCTTCTGTTTCATAAACGCTTTATAGTGCGTAAAAACAGCAAATGCTATGCATAAAACACTCGATAAAATACAGAAAGATTAAATGCATTACAATAATTAAAATACGCTTTAAATTATAACCTGGTTTCATAATATAATAGTTATTGTTTGACAAAATTACATAAATAAAGTAAACTTTAGTGAAACGATGTAAATGTCAAATTTAAACAAGCAATACGTTCATTATTTTCAAGTGAAGCTGTTGATTCTAAATGTCAATCAATCATTTATAATTACATACATTTTACAAACATCACAAAGCTTTGTGTATGTTCCCTACAGTAAAATTTTTAATAAATATTTATGTCATTTGAAAATGTAAGCTTACAGGTAGGACACGAAATTTGAAGAATGACTTGTTTCCAACAATGATGGTATCTGTTTTAATAAATAGACTAATAATGATGATAGCCATGTCTAAGCGTTGGCAAAATATATTATACTAAAAAAGAATGGTCAAAATCGGCCTACTTTATAAAAAGATATGAGTGATCACACATAAAAATATCATATACCTACGCGTCGACTTGAGAACCGCCACCTTTTTTGAAGTGAAACTGCTTTAAGCACGCTTGGCTTGGGGAGTAAGCTGGCGAACGCGTGACGTAAGCGTTACGAAAAGTGTGATCGGGCGAGGCGAACGGGAGTTGAGTGGGGGATATAAGCAAGAGAAAGCAGTGCGCGCGCACATTTTCTTTCTCTCTTCCTCTCATAGCCAAATACGTTTGAAGTTTCACTTCAGTCATGTGGTCATAAGCACACTTCCTTTTTTTTTCGTCGTTTAATAACAGAATATGAGCTTAATTAAAGGAGGTCATATTTTGACAAACGACTAGACACAACTGAACATAGTTGGATATCAAAAACAATAGTACCTATAGTTTTATTTCACAGTTATTAGAGAACTCGTCAAAACATCGCTTGTTTCAAATATGTAGTACATTGAATCCTCTTTTCTATCTGTAGGTATAATTCGTGGTGAATTTCGAAAATCACAAGCTATCCGCCGCAAATCCAACTAATTGCCACTAAACACACATGCGGAACAGCAGAGAAGATAAACATTTTTCCTGTCCGTAATATATACTTATCACGTCCTCACAGAATCTCTTCGCTTGATAGCTAATACCTGTTCCAAGCATTTTATCCGAGGTACGATCAAGATAGAGTAAATTATGATTTATAGAGGTGCGAGTAATACGGGATAGCCAGGGGTCGACACGAGGATCCTGCCTGCTTGGCCGTGTTTGCATTTTGAGCATTTGCGAGAATGCGTGAACGGGAAATTTTTCGGCATTCAATGCGTACCGCCATTAGATCGACTTAACTGTTATATTCACTCTATTGGCTTTTATTTGTGAATAGAAATGATTTGTTTCCCCTAATATAAGGTAAAGAGATGAGTGTTTTTGCCATTTTTGTCGAATAAGACATCAATCTTGCAATAACTTACGAGGAGCGAGGGACTTTGGCTAAGTTATAACAGCCGCACGGGTCGATCGATCAGGTTAAGCTACGCTTGCCGCGGTTGGTCTGTGGATGGGTGACCCCTCCGTGCTTCGGAAAGCACGTTAAGCCGTTGGTTCCGGCTGTCATTCGTGGATCTTTGGTAGTCGTTATGGGTCGTCAGAAGCCCGAAAGCATGACGACCAGTCTCACTGGTAACTGGGTTGTACAGGTCAGATAGGCAAAATACTGTTGTTCAAGTGCATCCGGTTAGACTGAAAGCAGATCCTAACATTGTTGGGAAAAGGCTAGGCAGATGATGAGATGAGGTAAAGGGATGAGAGTTTTTGCCATCTTGTAATAATTTACTGCGATTTCCAATCGCGTCAACAGTCTTAATACTAAACCCACGTTCGCATGGACGTAAAAATATCGCGGCGAGATTTTATCGTGCACTGGATTTTCAACTGTCGGTGTTGAGGCGAATGTTGAGAATCCAACAGAGCGCATCCCAGCGCGTCAAAAATCACACTGATGGATTTTCAACTCTCGGCCCTAAGCAGAGCGTTGAAAATCTAGTGCGTCGAAAACAACGCGCCTGTGCTATCCTTGGCTAAAAGGTGGCCTTTTTACTTTAGAGATCTAACAAAAAGTCAAAATTCTACAGTCAACGTTTATATTCGAATCTGATGTACAGACTCACGCCAGGACATCAAGCTACTACAATTTGTCTTTCTTTAATAGATTTTGAACTTTATCGCCAAAATATAAGGTTCAAAATTGATTAGGAAAATTTGACAGTTTCGGGTAGCTTGATGTGTTGGTGTCTGTACAGGACTTATAGTGTAGCTCAAAAAAGTATTTCTCTAACTAAATCAAATCAAAAGTCATTTATTCAAATAAGGCTGAGTTTCTGCACTATTTAAACGTCAAAATTACATGAGACAGTCCCCCAAAACGCCCGCACTTCACCACTTCCTAGTACTTTAACTGGGAAGAAGTGGCACAAAAAACTCCCCAGCAGCAAAGCTGTCTGTTCAGTTAGAAGAACTTGCTTCTATACGTAAGTAATTAACATTACGAAACGCAAAACATTCAATTGAATTATTTGCCATATGTCAGCTAGCATAAGCCAATATACCAACAAAAACAAAGTAAAATCATTTCTACCAATATTCCGCTACAACCCACAATAAATTACATCGATAAAAGAATATCCCTAAGCGCTGATGAATATGCATCGCTCTTTATATGTATACAGGCAGTGTCACTGCCAATATTGGGTAAGGCTTCGACCACATCGGCCCATCAATTATGTCGTTCGCGATCTAACCCTGTGTCCATCTGCGTACCATTTGTACACGTCAGGCCTACCTAGCCACGCACACCATACCAAAAATCCTGCCACACGATAAATAACTTTATTTCTTTCTTAATAAAGTTTATTTTCGTTGTGAAGGGTCGTGGTAGATCAACACGCGGGATCGTAATTCGACCATGGTGACAAAACAATCATTAATTAGATTAGACGCTCGGTATTCGGCAAATCATTGGCCGAACGCCGAACGTAGATGAAATGACAGGGCGTTTGTTTTGTAGGCTTCGGTAACAAAGGGAGTTATCGGGAACGGCACTATTCTTACTTCTATAGTAATGTCATGTGGAATATACTATAATATTATGTAGGTAGTAATATAATATGACATGTAGTGTGTACATATTATTTAGAAGATCAAACAAAATTCTCTGTACCGTACATCCGACATATGTAGATGGTAGATAATATAATACATTATTTGCATTCCACAATGTGTACTTAGGTCGAAGGTCGGCACCTAAAATTATATGTAATCATGTCATTATGGACCCTGTCGGGCACACCAAAATCGAAGAAGAGAGGAAGCGTTGAAAAACTAATGTTATCTTATCGGTCTTCTGAACTCAATCTAATATTATTATAAGTACTATGTTTTTTTTTATCAATGTTAACTGTACTAATAGTTAATGAGATAATATTTAAGTCAGCACATAAGTGCAAAGCATAAGTGTAAATATAAATATAAATTCAGCCCTTTAAACTATGAAAGCATCTTCTTATAAAAAATTGTTTTAGTTTTTTTATAAATTAATAATGAAACTTGTTGAATTTAGGAAAAGTCAACAAGAATTTTCATCTACAACAAACATTTATCAAAATGAAAAACACTTTTACTTTCGCGATTTTTAAGTGCTTTTCGAGGGAAATTGCTATTGAATTTTCCAATTATATTATTTTACACCAACACAATCACGACTTTTAACAAAATACTCATGAATCACAACGCTTCTTTCAAAATTAAAATGTGGTTATAATTAATACTTACATAGGTACCCACTTACAATAAAGCCTTACTTACTCCATTAAACGAAACAACCATAATACGCTTGTTTCGTTCCCTAAGGCACCTGTCGCACCGCCAGCGCCAGCGATTAACAAACTAGCATCGAGCAGCGAGTGCACGATGGCGACATGCGATTACTCGCGATCGCGGTATGCGTGTGTGCGAAGAGTGAGTCTCTCAGCGTGTGTTCTGGCCGCCAAGCGAGCATCGCTGAGCGAGTAGTCTCTTTAATAGCTATCGTGGCTGCGACAAACGATGGGATTTATGGGATGCATGGAGAAGCCTCCTCGTGCAGCGCAGTTTGTTCAGTCAGTTACTCAACTGAACCGAGCGCTCGGCGCAACCTGGACAGTCACACCCAACACCTTATTTGACTGGCCAATTCTTCCCTTGCGGTGGTAGCGCTAACGCCCGCCTGGTTTGCGACTACCCTCCAACCGGAGTCAGGCATCAAGCAGCCTGCTATGTTTCGTCGATGCGTAGGAGTTCCAGTACCTTAGGCATCTTCTGGGCACGCTCGTTCCATCATAGACCTCATCCATCGCTTTCCATCAGGCGTGATCGAGGTCAAGAGCGGGCCCATTCAACAATAAAAAAGAGACTACTCGCCGGTAGTGTGAACAGTCAGCGATCAACTTCTTCTTTTCGTGTCGATGGTAAGTACTTCTTCGATGTTTTATAATCTTAGAGCCCAGTAGGTGGCCACGTTGACTGCGGCATCTGTGGCATTCTTCAAGTCATCTAAGGTGCAGGTAAACCGGCACTTAGGACACTCCAGCAAATGGGGCATGGTCTGATTAGAGGTACCGCACTCGCACTGGGTATGATAGAGGGGTCAGTAAGCTCCCATTTCGACAAATTGTATCTGCAGCGGCCTACTTGGGTACGCAATCGATGGAGAACTTTTAATATATTTACCTAACACTTTTTCTTATACGGGACCTACAATATTGTGTATAAAATCGTTGATAGCAAGTCGTTTCCTCGTTAGCAGTGGGACGGGTGCCCAAGTATACGATAAAATATGAACCGCATAAACAAAACTTCCGCCTGCAAAATGTTAAGCTGCTATATGAAATTCAAGTGACTAAACAAATAGCTAATTTGTATGTACGGGACCCTTTACACTGTCCTACCTATGCTTGCTTAGGGTGTGGACACAAAGACTGCGCCGCAAATGTTTTGTAATGTACACACTGTCTAGTAAAAGAGAGTTATGTTTGTTTGCTTGCTTGATAGTGGTGGCAGAATTCGGTTTGTTATGTGGGAAAGTAGGTGAAAAACGTGACCAAAAGCGGATATTGCCTCGCGTGCCCTGGTGTGAGGGTACAAGTATATAAGTAGAAGTTGTGTTAAGTAAGGCTCCATTAAGGGTATCCATCGATAAAATTTGCTTTCCTAATGCGAAAGGTCGAATCACCTTATTGTGAAATACGCAACCAAATTTAAGATGAGCAACATTTGCTAATGCAGTGTGTTAAGAGCAATAATGAAAGGGAATCATTGATGGAAACCCAAGATCGGCGATAGCAAAGAGGTTGAGTGGCCTGGTGAAGATGACTATTCAGTGATTCTATTTCTGTTACATAATACTTGTGTGTTACGTAGTTACCTAAATTAAAGTTAAATCGTTGATATCCGTATGGATAAAAACCCCTTTTTATAATAAAGACTAAACAAAAATTGGATATTTTATTTATTTTTTGGTAGTATTGAAGATGGCGTTAAACGAAGAACGTAATGGTAGAATTGTATCGTATCATTGGCAAACATTGAATTTAACCTAGTTAATGTGAAAAACTTTTATTAGATTTAATTTTGATTAGGTTAGTATTGAATCTTTGTATGAAATAAATTATACAATAATATCTTTCAAGAAATTACAGTTGAACAGCCTCAACCTGAATGAATAATGGATGTCCATCCACGAAGACGCGCCCCACTATTCTTACTTATCGCTAGTGGTTATCGCTAGTTAATTCCACTACTGTTTTAGTTTTTTGATACACACTAATTACCCACTAATAAGTAATTACTGTGTATCAACAAAACTAAAACACTAGCGGAATGTTGCACACTTGTACTGTAAGCGATTAGGAAGAAGAGTGGAGTGCGTCTTCGTGGATGGCGCTATCTGTACATTGACGCGTGACGTCATTTTACTGCCACAATGTGCTACCAAAATGATCAAATTCGTAATTAATGTAAACCAACACAGGCAGCATGGAAATTAATAACCCACAAAATATAGAGCCGGGTTTGATTAAACAAACGATGCAAATACAGCCCTCTCAATTTCTCAAAGCTTCCGCACATTCATGGAAAAACATGGTTTAAATTCAGCATGAGCCAAATCAGGGTTGCCCGATTTAAATCAAAATACCCAGGAGCAAGATAACTAATTGTAACATTGGAAAAATCAACATGTTTTTAAGTCATTGAGCTCCGCTAATGAGACACAATTGATTTTCTATTGTATCGTACCTACTACATAGGTTACGCGCAGAACTTGACTGGTAAAAAAATTAAAATGGTCAAAATACAACATTATCTATTGTCAAAGTGAAATCATTAATTTCAGGAAGGCCAGTAAAAACCCTTTTCAACGTTATATTGGTTATATTATATTGAAAACTAATTGTAAACACTACACATTACTTATTAATTTTGTCTTTTGAAGTCAAAGTCGAAGCATTTATTTCAAATAGGCACATAAAAGGCGCCTTTGAACGTCAAAAGGTAGTTTTCGTATGTAGAATGGGCAAGAAACTCCACCGTTACTCTTTCAAAATATTTTGAATACATTAATTATATAATAATATGTGAAGACGATGCACCTACACATACCAGCTATCACATTACGTTTCCTTCGTCATAGACAACAAACAAGGAATACAATCATCATTATCTATGAATATCACTTGCTAATCATGACGAACAAAAATATATTCACAGCAATTACTTATAATTACTATATTTACAACACTCTAGTATTAGTTTGCTATTATATTTTTCAACCCTGGGGCTAAACACAGAAATGGAATAAAACCGATGAGTTCGTATTATGTGTCCAAAAGAAATATATTTACTTACGTTCTCATCTTGACTTAGGAAACGTCACTTGTGGGATTTATCGGCCAAACAGTAGAGACCAATTCGATTACAAGTTACTTGTAGACTGGGTTTATTTGAAGACATATCGAAAGAGCTTCTCGACTGTTTTTATTTCATACCTGTATTTAATAGAAAGAAAGAAAAATAATTTATTTGTCACAGAAACACGTGCATACGAAAAGATAACTAAAAAAAAAAGAAATAAAAAAGGCTTTTTATTTCCTACTATTTTACATTGTTTTTTGAGTAACCTAACTAATTTTATTAATTTTATTTCACATAACTTGGTTAATCTTTGTTTGTTTTACTTATTACTAATTTAAGATAGAAAAGATAACTAACTCGAATAATAAAGAAAAACAAAATAGATCTATAATCGCGAACACAAAACAGAAACGGCTTCCACCCATCATGATGCTGTGCTGTGGACCCACAGCACAGCGCTGTGGACCCACAGCACAGCGCTGATTTTCAGTGGTTACCCGAAAAAGACGTACGGAAACTAAAACATTGATTACACAAGAATATTCAGTGTTTTGTGTTTGATAGAGATTGTGGAGGTTGTGTAGAAGTGTAGCAAAGGACTTTTAGTTAAGAGCCTATACTACCTCAAATGGCTTAGCGTGATCCTCCGTTATGTCGAAAATACTGCACCATTAATTTTTAAATAAATATATGATAAAGTTCTATGTTATATGTGTCCTATGTTAGACGAAAACACGATTTCATAAAATTTTCTCGATAGAAAAAAAATACAAAGTTACCTCTAACCCGAACAATAAACCACTGGTATTCAAAAAATACTTCAAATTAGATCATGAAGCTTTGCATACTAACTGAACTTACTTTAAAGCAGGTCTTATGTTATTTATTTTTTTATAATTACCATTATTTTCACTGTAAGAAGCAAATACCTAAACTTAGCGCTTCCTGCCGCCCAGCACCGTACTCTGTCTCGCTCTCACTCAGTCCGCGAGCAGTATCGTATGAGCGAGATAAAGAGTGAATTTTAGCTGAGGTAGTATAGGCTCTTAAGGTGAATGGGTAGTTGTAGCCCGCGAAATTCAATTTTTCTTACGTTTTTTGCAATTTTCAGGTCAGTGTCAGGTTGTATCTTGACTAAAATATGATTCGCGACTATAACCGGTACGTATTTACAGAATTATAATAATACATCTTTCTAAGTTAGATTTCTACCGTTAAGAACAAATCTCGTATGGAAAAGTGTTTATGGTAGAAATCTAACTTAAAGAGATATATTAATGATTCTAATGACTATGATTCTGTAAATACATGTCTATTATAGTCGCGAATCATATTTGGATCAAGATACAACCTGACACTGATCTGCAAATTGCAAAAAACGTAAGAAAATTTAAATTTCGCGGTCTACCATGGCACATTCACCTTAAGTAATAACAGCTGCACGGATCGATCGATCAGGTTAAGCTACGCTTGCCGCAGTCCGTAAATGTGTGACCATCTTTACGTACAGAAACCTCTTCGTGCCTCGGAAATCACGTAAAGCTGTTGGTCCCGGCTGTCATTCCTAGATCTTTGACAGTCGTTACGGGTAGTCCGAAGCCCAAGTCTGACAAAAAGTCATACCAAAAGGGTATCGTGTTACCCAGTGTCTGGGTTGTGGAGGTCAGATAGGCAGTCGCTCCATGTAAAATACTGGTATTCAGTTTCATTCGGTTAGACTGGAAGCTGAACCCAACATATTTTGGAAAAGCCTAGGCAGATGATGGCAAGTGTAGCATATCGATACATAGTGTCTATTCGATTCCATTTCATGTCATAAGGGGTAAGCCATTTATTTCTTTGCATAAAGGATAAATGCTTTTACCTTGCACAGGCTTAGATACCGGGCTGTTTCAATTCGTTTTGCAATGGGTGGAGATCCTGTAAACGTTGACCCGAAAACTTAACAACTTTGATATTGTGTTAAATGTCGCGAAATCTCCTAAAGATCGGTAACAATAGAAAAAGTAATTGTGTCTCATTAGTGACAGTTGAGCTCTTAAGTTGTTGTAACAATCGATTTTTTTCTGAATAAATTCATTGAACGTATAGATTTGCTGGCACTTAATATTTGACAGAGCCCTTTCACATGTAGGTACTGAGGGTAACCACAATGTCGTTTTTCTGTAAAGAAGGGGTAATTTCATAGATGTATAGAACATATAGAACGCATAATACCTCACCTACCGCGTAAATTGAGCCAACCTTTTGCCACTCATCATCTGCTTAAGCTTTTCCCAACTATGTTAGAATCGGCTTCCAGTCTAACTGGATGCAGCTAACTACTAGTATCTATTTTATATGGAGCGACTGCCTATCTGACCTCCACCCCTTGGTAAAACTGGTTGTCAGACTTTCGGGCTTCTGACGACCCGTAACGACTATCAAAGATCCACGAATGACTTTTGCAACTATATACCAATAAGTTCATTATCATTTCATATACCTCTTTGTGGTGTTCGAAATACCAGGCATATACGCCAGAGAACATTCTAGCCACATTAATCATATCCTAACTGGCACACGTAGCAAACACATATAATAATTCATATTCGTATTACATATTACATGCTGTGTAGTTACCATTTGTAGTACAACGTATCTTTTCAAAAGATTAATTAAAGTAAAGTTTCTATATTTATGTCTGTAATTTATATGGTGTACATAATAAAGAGTATTCTATTCTATTCTATTATTATATCTTGGCATTTTTATGCATTCTTTGAAGAATAATCTGGAAAAGAATTATGTTTATACAAAAGGAACTTAGTAAGCTGCTTACGATATTTTTCAATTCTGGTAGGTATTATACACTCATCGAATAATGTAGATACCTACGAAAGAAATAAGCATACAGTGGGTATTTAGCAAGTGGCTTTCTGTAGTTTCTACCTATCTTCTTGCAAAGAAGCCGTGAGTTTATGTATGTGTGTGTATTTTTTGTTTTCAGGACCCAACTTCGCCAAACGCAACAAAAATATATTTTGGTATGCATGAAGAAGCTTCCACGTGTAGCGCGGTTGTTTCCGCAGGTTACTCAACTGAACCGAGCGCTCGGCGCATCCTGGACAGTCACACCCAACACCTTATTTGACTGGCGGCGTCAAGCAGGGTGGGATGCGGGTCGATGCTTGGGAGTTCTAGTGTCTTAGGCATCTTCTGAGCACACTCGTTCCATCATAGACCTCACACATCGCTTTCTATCAGGCGTGATCGAGATCAAGAGCGCACATTGGCAATAAAAAAAAATTAAAAAACATATATGAAATAGGTCCCGCGCTGAAAAACGTTGTAATGAAATGACACGACTGGGTATATAAAAAATCCAACCAGCATGATATGATATACGCGAGGCTAACGTTCCCAAAAAGACGGAAAAATATAGTACACAAGTAGAATTGTAGTATTTGGTGACGCAGCTACCGCGGCAACACAAAAACACGATAGTTTTATTTGACAAAACCCGCCTGGTAACTCAATATCTGTCAGCGAAACTACTATTTCCCAGGCGGAGGTGGGGAAATAAAATAAAACTCACAATGGCGCGCCAACAGCATTTTAGGGGTAATGCACAAGTAGGGCGTAACGTTAGTACGCGAGTACGCCGGGCGTACGTACTCGCCAGTGTACGCGATCCTTTATATCTTTGAGAACATTTCCTACGTTTCGTACGTGGTTTTCAGAGCAAGAAAAATGCTTTGTAATAATCTTTTTAATATCAAATTCTCGTTACTTTTATTACATGCAGAGTCGAATTCGTGGATTCAATAAAGAGCTAATATTCGAAATTGCATTTCAAATTTGGCGGACGGAAACTCAATTACTTACATACTGTTATTTTCTTGTTGATTTAAAAGTATAGGGAGGAAATTCCCGCAAATTATAAGGAAGTTGTATTGTCATTTGTGGTGTGGGTGGCGGAAATTTCCGTGCCCGCCCGTCTCTTAAAAATTCAAAAGTAATTATCTCAAGTTAACAAAGTAAGGTAGCAATTTGCTTTGACAAAGTAGCATTTGTTACGAACGAAAACCAGAAAATAAAATCAAACGTCATTTCTTATTACGTGACAGTTTGTTTACCGAAAAAGTTATGCGACTCAACCGATGTGTAAAATCCGTAAAACCCCATCCCTACTACCGCATAGCACTATTCTCCGGTTCAGTTTACATGTCAATGTGGCCATCGCGCTTCGTAGTTTACGGAAGTGCGTATGCCGCTGAAATCAACAAATATTTTTTTATTAAACCGAAATATTTTTAATGGAATAGCTATTTTTTTACAAAAATAGGATCGTTATTACCTGCCAGTATTTATTTTGAATTTGATAATAGACTCTGTCACATTTTAGCTACTGTAAAATACATAGATACATAACTGGCACATCATATAAAATCAACGGCGATATGTAAAAAATTACAAAACAAAGCCTTTTACTTCCATATCCTTAAATTACATTGCAAACGTTGTTAGTAGTTTGACTTATTTTCTAGATATTAGTATAGATTATCATAGCTATTTCAGTTTGAGGGCTTGCGTGAGTGCATCAATTATCTAGGTTTTAAAGTCTAATATCCTCACATTTAATTTATATAATTTCCATATTTAATATGCTTCTGTCCATCGCTCTTTGCGTTGTTCTAAAAAAATAAAAATGGTTTATTTCTCACCATTAAGAAGTTACAATTACACAAAGAGGTACATGACACAAGTATTTGTTTGTTTGTTTGTTTTTGTGTATTTTTTTTTGTGTGTTCTGCCGGTCTATTCTATAAAAACTCACTTCACCTAAATTTTCACGGTGAGATTTTTACAGAATACGCTAACCTTTTGTTTAGTTCTTGTCTTGAATGCCTATGTTTGACAACCGTTTGACACATATTGCCATTAACCGGCCACAATTACGTTAAAGTCAAAGCATTTTTTTTTTCGTTAGCCTATATTGTGTCCCACTGCTGGGAAAAGGCCACCCCTTTTTCCTTCCAAACCTCCCTATCTTGAGCGATCTCTAGCCATGTTGACCCTGCAAACCTCGTTAGATCGTTAAATTAAGGCATATTCAGAATATTTATAAATCCGTGCAAAATTATAAACATTGTTGCGCATCTCGGAAACATATTACACGACTACACCGCGTAATGTGCAGCGCGCCCAGTATTTTACGCGACGACCACGTGTTGTCAGCGAACACAACCGGGGCGGTGTGAACACGCTTAACGTTCCAAACGAATGGCCTCTAAAAACACGTGGCTCATTAACCGTAGCGCGTTGAAAATTAATTGTGTTATAACGTAACATAATATAGGCGTGTCATCGGCTTCCCTCGCAAAATGGGTGCGCTCTCACCGCGCAAGTTGTCCCATTTCAATTAACACGATACGACTAATTTGGTCCCCGGCACCGCTCTCACGTGATATATGTCCCTTATCCCAACCTAATTAGTTTGCCGGTAGCTCATACGAACCCTGCGTTAATAATTTCTAATTTAAAGCTAGTCTGCCCTATGGTGGGACGAAGTTCAGCTCAGCTGTCGAGTGCTATGAATTAATCAGGGAACTTTTCGAGTTGGTCAAGCTTCTTGGTCCTTGACAGGAGTGTGGGAGTGAGGTTCAACTATGTTCGAACTAAGTTAGCTAATACTTGCTCTAAAGTAGTATTTGACTAGTTTACTTCATAAGAAATGATCATTAATGTACATTTACCCCGAAGTAACGGTTGAAGGGTACGCTGCTACGCTAAGTGCTTGTACAACTTCGGATCTTGCTCTCTATTCAAAGTTTTAAGAGGGACTGATATTAGGTACAGTTTTTAACATCATTGAAAATTATGTATTTTATTTTGAATCTATAAGTATTTGTTCAATGAAACATCTAAGATTTCTTTCATAATCATATTCGTTTATTTGCTTAGAAATTAGATACATAAAATAAAGGTGTTTACAAAACTTTGTGATCCCTGTACAGTTTACCTTAAATTAGGCATGCAAACATTGAGAAGAAATTTTTAATGAAAAAAAACACGTCAAACAAATTAAAATTGTCAAACAAATAAAATAAAAAAGGTAGAATTTAAACCAAGCCTTATAATACCTAATAAGGAAACAGGAGACAGTGTCGTTAGGAAAATAAGCAAGAAAAAAAGGTAACAAAAATATCCTCATCCACATTGTAATACGTGTAAATCTATAACACAAACCCCGTAATAATGTACCTAAGCCTATGAATGATACGCCATACTGAGACGCTATAGTCCTTACCTACATAAAAATAAAAGGCACTAGTGTTCCCTGAGAACCAAGACATCTGGCCGAATTGTCCCCGCGCCGAGAAATCTTAGTCGGGATTGTTTACCGCGACACTTATTATCTCTACCTTTTGTCTATGTTCTGCGCTTTGTTTCGCTTTCATTTAATTAGGATTTCCTGTAGGTATTGTTGTATCACACGAAATGAAATAAGAAAAAAAGTAGGTTTGCTTGATTGTTTAAAATTATTTACCCAACTAGTGGTCGCAATTTTTAATTTCTTGTGTCATCATATACCCTAGAACTTTCTTTGAATCAAGACCAATGAAAAGACGTACCGTTTTAAAACCGGTCCAGTAGTTTAGACTGTAAGACGTGACATACATACTCACATATAGAGGGAGATTCAAGAACTCTTCGTCTCTGTCTTAGTCGGGTCAAAACTACTGTATATACCGTGTAAAAATACCGATTGTAATCCTGAAGACCAATTCTCGTAATTAAAAACGTTCAAATTCTATTCGCAATCTCATCCCAGCGATAATCAATGTCAATACCTTGTCAAAAATGTAGGGATGTTAGAGATATTTTTGACAGATTGAAACTGAGAGCAGACTATGAACGTTCTTAAAATGAAAAGAATTGCCCCTCTGGTATATTTGACATAAGACAAAAATAGCTTTCATATTATTACCAGCCAGCAATCATTATAAAAAAGGTTGTACTTACATAAATACTCGAATAGGAATATTTCAGCTTTAACAAAACCCACATGAAGACTTGGAGTGGGAATGCTCGTCCCCTGTCATATTAGGTTCTAATCCCGTCAGTGATGAAGTAAGGGTACTTATCCAATTAATTTGCCTGCCTATTCCTTCGTTCATTAAAGGCATTACGTTGTAAATTGTGTAAAACTTAGTTATAGTTTACTTGAACGAAACTGTCTGAAGATAACGTGAAATTCTGAAGATAAGAAATGTTAATAATATAAAGTATGGCGATTAGGTTTTCACATTCATTAAAACCATGTACACGTTACGTATTTTAAACATACACAATTCAAATAATTAATAACAATTACCTTGTTTTTCCTTTTAGTATTTAACAGCATTAAACTTAATTTGTGATTATTTGGTAACAATACTATTCAGTTTGTGTTGAATTGTTGATACCATTCGCAGCGCGCGTGTCTAGTGCCTCTTTATCGAGGTTGGTTTATTTTGAGCCAATTTTTACGCTAAGTACTTATTACCGACTTCAAAAAAAGGAGGTTATTTTGTTTGAAAAATTCAATTTATATTTTTTAGTAAAATTGTTTATTTTATAATTTAAAAAAATCTGATAACAACTTGTAATAACCTCTGTACTATTTAGAGCGTATTCCACCAAACTTTTATACCTAGACTAAGTCTTATCCTGAGAATGAATTTTGCATTTTTTAAAGTATTTTCCGTACTAGAACTGTCAGACGTCAATTTTATTCCACGGATAAAATATACCTAACTTTGGTAAATTAGTCCATAATCTTCTTCTCAGCGTGTCGATAGCAATCTAAATGTACTCGGCCCAGAATTCGGCCACTTGTTTGGCGATAATGTGATAACCTAATCTCCGCTCTGTATAGGTACAGATTTTTTTTTTTTTGGTAATGGCATCTCGCAGTTCAACCTATGAGGTTGTCGTCTGCTTAACCGGGCTTGCCTGTGGATGCCTCAAAAATTAAGGCCTCCAGCCAGGGCTAAAAACTTAATATACTAAGCGACTACACGCTAAGGGCACCCCCTGTGGGGTACGGACCTCGGCTTAGGGCGTCACTGGGGGAGGGCAGCAAGGGTCTGTATACAGACCATTTAAGGATTCTTATATAGTCTGATTAGAGAGAATCCTAAAATGGTCAGGTACCTCAGACTTAAAAAAGTCACAAGTATTTTTATAATTGTAGTTCTCTGTGGTCGTGCGCCCACACCAACATGTCCACGCCGAACCGCATCAGCAGGGGCTCCAGACCTACCACGTGGATATATATTTAATGAAGTACCTACATTTTGAACCTAACAATATTTTTTTGCTTTTCAGAAAACTTTTTATACCGACGTCGATTACTTCCAAGAATTTATGTCTCACTACAAGAACTCGTCGAGTTAAACGAGAGTTGCGAACAGCCGAAGTGGATCAATTATTCCTATAATAATATTTATTCATGAAAAATCCTACACTAGCGCTGGCATCACATCACCGCTTCACATCTAAACTTATATAATTAATAGCGATGGCTGTCAGCAGTCCGGATATTAGCGTAAGCTGGTATTATCGAACTTCGACAATTTATTACAAGCCCCAACTTTGATATGATCGATCTGAAAACACGGGACGGGGATTGTGACTGATTCTATTACATTACTAGATTCTGCCCGCGGCTTCGTTCGCGCGGATGTTGGGAATTATCCCACGGGAACGTGCCACCGAGACAAAAAGTAGCCTAGGTCCTTCCATAGGATGCCATCTATCTCCTTGTCGATTTTATCGAAATCCGTTCAGTGGTTTAGGCGTGAAAAGGTATATTCCTACAATTTATTGGATTTCATTGGATTTCATTGGTTTTCATTTTTTTGCGCGGAACTAATTATTTTTGTAAAATAAAAATAGCCTGAGTTACTCCTTCTAATAATCAGCTATCTGTTTTTGAAAATCCTGTCAAAATCGGTCCAGCCGTTTGGTGATTAGCCGAAACAAATAGATAGACAGACAGACGTTTTTTATAGTTTTCTTTTGTTATATATGTACCATATATACTTTCATATGCATTTCGTAAAAAGCTGTTATTTTGACATTACAACCAGGCACTTCAATTTTATTTATTTGTATGTAAAGATAAGTAGACTATAAGGCTTCCTGTACATGACGCCGGAGCTGCACCGGCGCCGGACCGCAAGGTTGTATATTACGATAAATATCGCATCAATGCGATGCACATGCGGTTCTGGCGCCGGCCGCGCCGGTGCGGTGGCGGCGGCGCGGCGGTGCGGCGCATGCACGATATTCATTCGTACCTATACACAAAAATGCGGTTCTGCGCCCGTGCCGGTGCGGCTCCAGCGTCATGTACAGGAGGCCTAAGTGTTGTGCAGTGTAGCCAAATTGGACGGATAGGACGAGTCGTTGAGCTCATTAAGTTCTGAGTTGTGCTACACAACTACACTAACTGCATACCACTCAAATCTGTGTGGTTTTTTGCTCAAAAAACCATTTCAGACATTTACCTACTTGGTCCTCATAAGATCTGACCAATATTATGTCTAGAATTTAAAAGAGACTGTTACCTCTTAGTTTGTTTCGATGTTTTTCTCAGAGAAGCCGGATAGGAAACACTGACCCCTCATCTAGTTTTTAAAGTATAATATTATGCATGCATAACAGTGTTTGTACAGAAATAAAATAATTTATCACTTTATCATTTATCGTTATTGTGCAGCTTGCTCATGAAATTCATGAAACATTGGCCATGATATTTATAACCAGTGTCATACAGACATATTATACGATGCAAATTCTGACTTCGAAATTGACGCATCAACTACGAAAAACCGTTTATTTTCGGAGCCTGCCTGCCTGCCTAGCTTTTTCCCAACTATGTTGGGGTCGGCTTCCAGTCTAACCAGAAGCAACTGAATACCAGTATTATACACGCGATTGCCTATTTAATGTCCATAACCCAGTTACTTAAGTTACAGTTAAGACTGGTTATCAGACTTTCGGGCTACTGACGACCCGTAACGTCTGACAAAGATCTACAAATGACAGCCGAGACCAACGGCTTAACGTGCTTTCTCTCGGTCTCGATATGTAATGAATGGTCACCCATTCAAGTACCGACCGCGGCAAGCGTAGCTTAACTTTCGATGGACCCGTGGGGCTGTTATTCTTTAACCACATGCCAACTACGAAAAACAATTCAGACAAAATAAAAGTACCTATTTGATTTGATAAGGTGACTGTACGCATTATTGTACACAATAGATTCGAATATTTATGTCAGTCAGGGACAAGCTTCCCACTGAAGGCCCAACGAGTAAAAGTATCAAGAAAATTAGTAGGCAATCAAAACACAGGCCTATTCAATATGCAAGGCAGCAGTTCGGAATTAAAGCAAGACACTTGTAATGTATTTAAAATGCAAAGCATTGTTAATGTATTCCTTAAATAAATCTCATCTAAAACTAATCAGATAGTGGTTCAACAGAGGTTAATCTCTGAAACCACTCGGTGATTTGAATAATTCCGTCAGACTTGGAACTTGTATAGGGCTATAAATATAAAAGTAAATCGCACTGAATACGGAGTGGAGTGGTATACCGGTAATACACAAAAAGGTAATTTATTCTAAGTATATGAAAAGCTGAAGCAGTATGTAAATGCTTCTGAAACCCACTTTTACTAATTACGTGTTTCTACGTGAGCGTGTGCCTTATTCATATTTCGATATGGTATATACCATACATATAGAGAGCAGTGGTGGCTAAGTGGCCGCGATTTACGATCTCTAGGTCGTATATTCGAACCCAAACAGGCGCTTTTTTTTAGCCTATACTGTCCCACTGCTGGGCAAAGGCCTTCCCCCACAGGCGTTTTACTTTGTGTAAATTATTTCATCACCACTGCTCTCAAAACGGTGAAGGAAAACATCGTGTGGAAATCGGCATGCCCTAGAACCAAAAATTCGAAGACATGTGACATCTACCAACTAGGCCCGCGTGGTGGATTACAGCACACTCCCTTTCGAACAGAGAGGGGGAGGAAGCCTGTGTACCAGCAGTCGGAACATTACAGGCTGATTATGTATATACCTTATACATGCATATACACACTACTACAATTTTAAAACCCGCACGCTGAAACATTTATTTATTTATTTCTTTTCTCTCATGCAAATTACACAATTTACAATAGATTAACTGTTAGTTTTTGTACATGAACCCTGTCAGGGCACTACAGAACACAATATAGATTTGCTGTTGAGTTAGTGAACATTAACATAACTTATGAAAACACAGTATGGAGAAGGTATTAGGTACAGTCGCTGGCATGTAACTTGGCAAGAGGTGGTGGTCGTTCCTCTCCTTTCTTCAAAATAATGACAAACAATAAAAGTGACCATTTTTTGTTGCACTAAGTGTATATGCGCGAACTTACTCCCACTACGCCAAAACCTTGCCACGTTTGGTGCGGCGGTTGTAGTCTTAAAATAAAATAAATTTCAGAAAAATTATATGTCTAGTAATCAATGTGGGTAGGACGCCCTCAGACTAGGTGGAGCGACGATCTTCGCAGGATGGCTGGTAGCAGCCGGATGAGAGTTACCGAAAATCGAGCTGAATGGCGTGCAATAGGAGAGGCCTATCTAGCAGTGACTGATGATGATGATGATGATGAATCAATATGGAAAGTCATGAATTTCAATTTTAGACTGGTTTTGATTAAAAAAATGAGACCGTTTCCAGACAGAATATTTTACCAACTCAACCTACTTTCACAATCAAAAAGACTACCCTTTAAAATCTTTCTACGAATACCTAACCATATTAAAAATACAAAACAAAGGCTCCAATCTAGCAAAAGGGACATAACAAAAAGGGACACACTCACAATTTGTGAGAGATTAACAGTTTCCATCGATCCGTCGGCACCGGCCGTTTTGAATCCAATCTGTGCAAATTGTACCGATCTGTTTCGACAAAGTTACATAACAGTCCTCAATCGACGGAGGGTGGATTGTTATCTGATGAGATTGTATTGTAGGTAATCAGCTAAGCATATTACGGTCTAATCATTGGTTTTATTTCCAACTAGCTTCTGCCCACGACTTCGTCCGCGTATTCTTGTTCCCCCGACCCAACCCGCATCGCCTGCCCTCACTGTTAGTGTGCATATGTCACCGGAAGATAATAAGATCCGCAAGTTTATAAATTTCCTAGGAAATTTATAAACTTTCGTAGGATTCTAAACGAGAGATAAATTGTATTATTTTACGCCCACATTTTCACAAATTTATCAATTTGCGACGTCTCGTGGTAAATTTATAAACTAACGGATATCCATTCGTAAGATTCTAAACGGTTCGACCAATCACAGAAGAGCATTTAATTTTACGCTTTTTTAAAATACGGAAAATAACACACTGCTCTCTGATTGGTCGATGTTGACAGTGGCAATGGTTGTGTCCATAGACTTAGGTACAATTATGGGTCTAGTTTAGTAACCTTAGCAAAATAAAACTATTTTCACAGTTCCAACACAGTTACAACATTAAAAACACGTGAATTTACAAAAACACACGAACAAATGGTTTGTTTATGTTCCACGGCGAACAATGGCGGTGGAGAGGAAGGAGAAGGAACACGTGACATATTCAATCAATCATTATTTTACGCGTGAGTTCGGTAAGTTTATCAATTTGCGAAAATGTAGGCGTTAAATAATACAATATTTATCTCTCGTTTAGAATCCTACGGAAGTGAACGATGACCATATTTGTATGAGACCCGTCCCCCCCCCTTCAACAGAACTTTTGTATGTATTAGTAGGTTCACAAAGGTCTATAAAAAGACTAGCAACCAGTTTTAATTTCAAAATCCATGGGGTTTAAAAATAAAATAAAAATTAAAAAATCGTTTTATCAATTTTTCCTAATTCGCTCGGCCCGTCCCCCGCCCTGCAACAGATCTTTTGTATGTGCTATCAGCAGCCTAATTGCGGAACGCCAAATCGTCAAATGATTCTGATCAGTTGGCTTCATTTTACGATTTTCGAATTGCGAAACTCTAGTTTATTATGAAACCAATTATGAACGTTAAGGCCCTGCGCAGAAACTAGAGTTTCGCAATTCGAAAATCTTAAAATGAAGCCAATTGTGATAGAAATGAAGCCAACTGATCAGAATCATTTGACGATTTGGCGTTCCGCAATTAGGCTGCAGGTTCATAAAGATCTATAAAAAGACTAGCAACCAGTTTTAACTTCAAAATCCATGGGGCTTAGAAATAAAATGAAAATTAAAAAAACGTTTTATTAATTTTTCTAATTCGCTAGGCCCGTCTCCCGCCCTGCAACAGATCTTTTGTATGTGTTATCAGGTTCATAAAGATCTATAAAAATACTAGCAACCAGTTTTAGCTCCAAAATCCATGGGGTTTAGAAATAAAATAAAAAATCGTTTTATTTATTTTGGGATAAAGTAGTGTCTTGTTGTCGCGGGCGCTATTTTGAATCCTGAACGCAACGAAGGATTCTAGGTTTGAGTTGACTCCTGAGCGAAGCGAGGGAGTTAAGACTTGAATCCTGAGTACAGTGAGGGATTCAAGCTCGCCCAAGACGAAGACACCCGCGTCTCCGTCGTGGACGAGCATATGGCAGTTGTCCCACCGCCGGCGAGGAAGCGAAGAACTGTCGGCTGTTTTCTCGCTCAAGAAACGTACAATAGATATACATTCCGTGTAAACAAAAGAGATGCATATATTAACAGTTGATCGCTGACTGTTCACACTGCCGGCGAGGACTCGCTTCACTGGTTTTTCGCTGAGCGACAAGAGCTATCAAAGATAATACTCGCCTAGCGATACTCGCTCAGCGATGGTCGCTTGGTGGTCAGAGCTCACGCCGAGAGAAGCCCCTGTGAGACTAACCGCCCCGAGCGAGTGGTGCGAGTAATCGTCCGTCGCACTCGAAAACTCGCTGATAGCCCAGCGACAAAACTATCGGAACTATACACACGCTGCTCGCTGCTCGCCAACTCGTTTTCAGTAGCTAGTTCTACTCGCTAATCGTTCATCGCCGCCGGTGGGACAACTGCCTGCCTATAGGAATAGAAAAAATTGGACGAGTAACGAATGACGTTTTCTGTTTTTTAAATGGCATCTCCTAATTGATCTTGAGAGGTTTGAAAATCAAAGAATATGGTTTACTTACAAACTCTTATTTTGTGCCAAAAATAATAACATTAAAACATGATTTTTCTCGGAATATCCTGCACTTTTGAGAGATGTCGTTGTAGTAAAAATTAATCACCTTGCTAAGACGGTTTGAATGAGATACATTTTAAGTTTGTTGGTCGATGTAAGGCTTGGGGGGACCTTCTGACGAAATTAACACTAAAACATGATTTTCTCATATTCTCGGAATATCCCGTACTTTTGAGAGATGTCGTCATAGTAAAAATTGATCAGCTTGCTAAGGCGGTTCGAATGAGATACATTTTAAGTCTGTTGGTCAATGTAAGGGTTGGGGGGACGTTGTGACGAAATTAACACTAAAACATGATTTTCTCGGAATATCCCGCACTTTTGAGAGATGTCGTCATAGTAAAAATTGATCAGCTTGCTAAGGCGGTTCGAATGAGATACATTTTAAGTCTGTTGGTCAATGTAAGGGTTGGGGGGACGTTCTGACGAAATTAACACTAAAACATGATTTTTTCATTTTCTCGGAATATCCCGTACTTTTGAGAGATGTCGTCATAGTAAAAATTTATCAACTTGCTAAGGCGGTTCGAATGAGATATATTTTAAGTCTGTTGGTCAATGTAAGGGTTGGGGGACGTTGTGACGAAATTAACACTAAAACATGGTTTTCTCGGAATATCCCGCACTTTTGAGAGATGTCGTCATAGTAAAAATTGATCAGCTTGCTAAGGCGGTTCGAATGAGATACATTTTAAGTCTGTTGGTCAATGTAAGGTTGGGGGGACGTTCTGACTCATCGTCCTTTCCTAGTAAATTTATAAATTTGCGGTTCTTGTTATTTCGCGTTGTGCTTGTGTATTATATTATAATACACAAGCACAACGCGAGGCAACTGCAACCGTCAACGCGTGTCGGCGACTGCCGTCAACGCGTGTCGTACGCGTGGTGTGCCATCGACGCGTATCGTTCGTGTGTATGCACACTTACTTCGTTTTCGTTTAGCTTTCTTTCTGACTTTCTCTTTGTTTGCTCGGCTCCTTAGGGTCCTAGCGTAATGTTAAATAGCCTGTAACCTTCCTCAAGAATGGGCTATCAAATGCAAAAATATTTTTTCAAATACGACTTGTAATTCCAGAAATTAGCGCCTTCAAACAAACCGCACCATCATTATTAGTAAAGATGTCTATGAAAATTACCTGCTTGGTTTTCCTTCTACATATTTAATTCTAGCCTAAGTACCTACTAATGTCAGTGCAGAACCGAAGCTTGTTCTCATCTTCTTGTAGCAGGCGTTGATTTCATAAACCAAAATTGTAAAATATGCAGCAGTATTTAGTAAACTGTTCGTTCGTGTTGCAAGTTTCGCTATTAATCGCTGGTTTGAACCTTTTTAATCTGTGCTGTGTTTAATGGGTAATTTCACTGTTCACCTGTATTTTCTTCATACAAAAACATAATTAAACACTATCATTGTCCATCCTGGACAGTCTATAACAAATCATCATCATCAAACCAGCCGAAAGACGTTCACTGCTAGACATAGGCCTCCTCCAAGCACCTCTACTTCGACCGCTTCTGTGCTTTCCGCATCCAGCGGATTCCTGTGGCCTTCACAAGGTCTTCAGTCCACCTTGTGGAAGGCCTTCCAACGCTAAGTCTTCCGGTACGCGGTCGCCTCTCCAGAACCTTTCGGCCCCATCGGCCATCTATTACAAATAAAACAATCTGGTATAAACAAGTTGCTATAACAAATAAAACAAACAAAAAGGGTTTTACAAAATGTAAACCACGCCAATTAATTGACTCGTCCATGCGCACGTAGTATTATTAATATTTCGGTTGGGCGGTCACGTCGCCAATAAAATTGCAGGTTCAAAGAAAGCCTGAACACACACGGAACGGGACGCTCATAAAATTTAAATTTCGAACGAAACTTCTCGTTCTCGCTCTGGCAAACTAAAATATAGAATGTAGTCTGTATGGGCAGATGGCCGAATGTACTTATGTACAGTCGACAAAGGAGATTGGTATACAAGCAGCTGTACCAACTACTTTCTGATCTTCTTAGTGCGTATGCTTAGCAGTTAAGTCTTTAACATAACTTGCTTGAGTGTGTATCATAAACAAGGTGGCAGGGACGTCGACGCGCAGCCTTTTACAATGAATTCAGTACATGATTTTGAAGCTCCCTGCATTTAAATTTCTTGTGTTGTTGATACATTTTGACCGCGCAGGTAATTGCACTTTTCTATGAAACAGCTGATAATTTTTTTGATAACAGGCGAATAATTTCTACGCTAGGGGTCTAGAATTATGTGATGAATTCATGGTTACAGTTTTTACATACGAATGTTTCAACGAGTGCAAAGATATTTCCTTTTCCGCCTGCATACCAAACTCTTTTGTTGAATGTAGTCTGAAAGTTGTTTGCAGAGCTGTACAGAACTCCCCACTGGCGTTACCTGATACTCTTGACTTATAAGAAGTCAATGGATTTGGCTTTTTAACTCCCCCGTCGTGGAATGTTTCACGTTTGGCCTGTAACCTTATTCTCCGTAAGTCGTAAATCGAGTAGGATATCGATGTTGATATTTTTGCATAGCATGGGCCCGTATTTATGTGGAACATTCAATTTTATTGTACACGTTTGGGTAGAATTTACGGCAATGCGATAATAGATTTCAGTATTGTCAGCATAAAACCATGAAAATCTAAATGGAAATAGGTTTACAGTACAGCAAGAAGTACTTGCAACTACGTAAGTAGAAACTCGTTGAACTTTCTATGTTTTGAAACGAAAGCAGAATATTGTTTGGGTTAGTGGTCGTATAAAGTTTAAGCCCTTTATATATTTGTCGAATAACGAGTTTGTTGTTCCCTGTATAATCCTTGAATTATGAAAGAGTATTCGTGTAAAATAGGTACGGCCAACAATAACAAGTCAGTTAACACTGCTCCAATTCAACACATTGTAGTTCAGTATTTCATATAAAAGCTTAGATTTAATATTATTATTTTTGTTTTACTTTTATTCGGCTTCTTTTAGCGCAATATTTTTTGTAAGTGTTAATTAACTCATTTTGCTGACTGTACCAATCAAATTGAACCCCATTTCATCGATGCTATGACGGCCCGATAGCTCGGAATGTCTGCCTTAACATTGTTTATAAATATGAGCCTATTTTGATAAAGCAATTCTATTGGTATCGTAATCGATAAACAAGCAAGGTTGATACGACATGTCTAGACAGTCTCCATGTTATCTGACTATATGACCCTCATTTCATCTCGATCTGAATAATTTTATTAAAATCCCTTTTACTTATTCGTAGACGACCCATTCACAGTTATTTTACTACAATAGCAAACTTATTGTAACGATCATAAAGATCATTATGAATTTGTCAGACTTGTCAATGGCAGCAACCCAACAGCAATCTTATGTCAACGGCAATAAAGTCCACTGTGATTTTGACAGTGATGCAAATTCAGAGGTAAAATATCTGTGAACGGATTGTACCTACTGTGTTGCTGTCAAAGTTAGAGTAGGAAGATAAACGAAGAATATACCAAAACAGTTTCAATATGGTAAATATCGAAATTGAATCGCCCTGATTTTGGCGTCACGTGTCAGTTTTGATGATTGATTGACTAAAAATTGGTTCAAATAATCAAAATAGAATAAAATAGAATACTCTTTATTATGTACACCATATAAATTACAGACATTAAATATAGAAACTTTACAAATATTATACAATAAATCACATAATTTATTACCTATAAAAATATATACATTAATCAGAAGTATATTTACATAATTTAAAAAGCTAACAATCTTAAAATAATAATATGTACAAGTATATAAAAAGGGAGGGAAAATAATCAAAGGGCATCAAAAAATTCATCCGCATCACTGTTAACGGGAAACGTGCCCAAAAGGCTGGCAGCATTGCCACGTTGTATGGCAATGCTGATTCTTTGGCCAAAAACTAGGCCAGCTCTCTGGTCACGTGATGAGTCGACCAACCGCTTGGCGATGTCTCGGAATACTAAGTGGGCACTCGGGCCCCATGGCCCTAGTGTTTCAACCCCAAACGGCTCAAATATGTAAGTTCCAAAGAGATTGGAGTATTTGCGCCGTTTGAGGTTTTCCGCACCTGCAGCAGCCGCCCCAGCACAGCTTACCGTGCTAAAATATATACATAATTCTTATTAAATCAATTTTATCATGCGATTATATGCAATTCTAATGACACGAAAAAAATCAGCTGTTCCTTGCATTTATGTTCACATAACTCGTCAAAATGTAGGGAAGAGCTGATTTTTTTTTCGCGATTTCACATTTGGTCCCATAGTAAAAGTTGTTCATAATTATGAGTACAATGACCCCTTAAAAGGATGCCCATGAATTCAATTCACCCTGTAGAATCCGCCGGCGACTTCATCCACGTGAAATTCCTTGTTTTAACATAAATTATATCCGATGACACCCGGCAATACTATAGCTTCCCATTAGAGAAATAATTTTCGGAATCAGGTCAATAGTTCCCAAGATAACCCCCTACATACAAACTCACACATTTTACCTCTTTATAATATTAGTATAAAATTGTCATCTCACTCCCTCTTATGACAATATTTAAGTTTAAAGTCTGTAATCTAAATTCAGAAAACAAGAAGAAACGCAATAGTTACAGCAATATTTGACAAAGTTCTCCAGCCATATATATGTTACCGGCCAAACCCGATTTCAGGACAAACTAGTTTAGCCTAGGCTAAACTAGTTCCGTCGACATAGGATGCAAGGGCGAGCGAAGGGCACCCCGAGATTCGGTTTGGTTAGGTTACTTTAAACCCTTTACACAGAAATAGGGGCCCCGCGAAACGGGGCTCCGTCGACATAAGATCCAAGGGCGAGCAAAGGGCACCTCCTATCGCGTATAGGAAGAACTAGTTTAGCCTAGGCTAAACTAGTTTGTCCTGAAATCGGGTTTGGTCGGTAACATATATACACGTTAAACCTAATCCCATTATGCCAGTAACATAAACTAATAACATGTAGGTCGAACAAACATACAAGTATGTGATTTAGAAATACGAAATATACAAGTTTAGAGTCCTTTACAGCCGAACTTTATGACTTTCGATACAAAGTGTGTACTATGTGACCTCAATCATGAAATATTAATTCTTGTTCGATATATTGCTTGTTTACTTTAAGGTGAATGGGTAGTTGTAGCCCGCGAAATTCAATTTTTCTTACGTTTTTTGCAATTTGCAGATCAGTGTCAGGTTGTATCTTGATCCAAATATGATTCGCGACTATAATAGACATGTATTTACAGAATTATAGTCATTAGAATCATTAATATATCTCTTTAAGTTAGATTTCTACCACTAACACTTTTCCATACGAGATTTGTTCTTAACGGTAGAAATCTAACTTAGAACTAATTATTATAATTCTGTAAATACATACCGGTTATAGTCGCGAATCATATTTTGATCAAGATACAACCTGACACTGACCTGAAAATTGCAAAAAACGTAAGAAAAATTGAATTTCGCGGGCTACAACTACCCATTCACCTTAAGAAGGTTGTGTATTGTTTCTTCTCCATACAAAACTGTATTTTTATTATATTTTAATGCTATAAAGTTGAGTAATAACACCACAAAGTTGCCGACTGCTTTGGCCAACTATGTTGTGGTCGGCTTCCAGTATAATCGAATGCCGCTGAATACCAGTATTTTACATGGAGCGACTGCCTATATCCGATGGCCGATGGAGCAGACAAGTCCTGGAGTGGAGACCGCGTATCGGTAAGCGTAATGCAGGACGCCCCCAACTAGATGGTCAGACTTTCAGGCTTCTGAAGACCCGTAACGACTGTTAAAAATCCAAGAATGACAGTCGGGAACAACGGGTTTACTTTCCGAGGCACGGAGTGGTTTCGGTATGTGAAGATGGTCACCCATCAACAGGCCGTGGCAAGCATAGCTTAAACTGATCGATCGACCCGTGCGGCTGTTATTACCTAAATTGCAATATGATTGAGAATGAAGATGAGCTTCTTTGGTATTGTTTGTCTAGTCGTGAGCTTCACGATTACTACAAATGCTTGCACTGACTGGACTAGTCTACTCAAATCTGTGTCGTTCTTTCTTCAAAATACCATAGCAGGCACTAATCTACATTTTCTGCACATTACCTGATCAAGATTATGTCTGGATTTTAAAAGAGATTTTGACCCCCGAGTTTGTTTCGCCATTTCTTCTCAGGGGTAGTCAAATAGGAAATGTCAAAGCTTAATCTGTCAAGCGCCGCTAATGAGACACAATTGATTTTCTATTGTTTCGTCGCCGATCGGCGAACCGCGCACCTTGAGCGGTTAATTTTCTTATAATATGACGTATAGAAGTGATTCGGATATCATATTATTAACAGAATAAACATTTTCTTAATATTATTTAAGACTGTGGGTTCGTATTGTGTAGTCATTAAATGAAGCAGTTCTGTACGAAGAAGACACAAAACACATCACCTAAAACTTCCATTTCGGGTAGACTACCCTCTAAAACAAACATTCCTTATGAACGACAACAACCTCTCTTTCATAGGGTACAAAGGATTGAACATCCCCATAACATTTTATTCGCGTTCGGATTGCGAAACAGGATGTTTTCATCATCTCGAGTTGTTTGAAAGAAATAATTGTAACAAGTTATTCTTTTCATCAAAGTATTTGCAAGTAAGTTTTTGTTGATATTTTTAAGCAAGTGATAAACAAAAAAAAAACTGTACTTACTCGAGTGTCGAAGTTAAAGTCAAATCATTTATGTCAATATCAATCTGCCTAGCCTTTTCCCAACTATGTTGGGGTCGGCTTCCAGTCTAACCGGATGCAGCTGAATACCAGTATTTTACATGGAGCGACTGCCTATCTGACCCCCACAACCCAGTGGTTATTGAATCGAAATAACGTAATTTTTGCCAATCCTGTTTGCCACCATATCTGACGGCACCGGATAAGTTTCACAGCAAAATTAAATTGGAGAGTGATATAATATTTATTTTTATGGAAATAAAATATGGCTGCGTCAAAATTATGAAGCTGTAGCGACGGCGATGTAATCAATAAGTCTTTACTTACTTGTTAACTTTGATTAAAAATTGTGTGAGTTTATTAAATATTGTGTTGTGTGTCACATAATTTTATTATGCTTCCATTGCTTTGCTTTTTCTAGTAGAAAAACAACCTTTTTGTAGACGAATGGAAGCATAATAACTTTAATTAAAACTATGATAATTTTATAAATACTCTCACCAGATAACTCATTATCCAAAACGGTAAAAACGGCAATCAAGATCAAATCGCCACTGAACTATACTCTTCTAATATTTTTGGATTAGAACATTAGTACCGTAGTACAAAAGACTGCGTAGCGGCTACGGCGTAGGCCGGTCACTGCTACGACAGCTACGCGTACGTAGCGGTTACGTAACCGGTACACTATAATCTAATTCAATGATCTTTAGAATGTTTTAAAGACATCACTTTTTCAAGTTATTTACTATGATAACTTAGTTAACTTGTTACTTTTGAGAGCCTTGTTTAAACAAAGATCTCATGTTTCACGAAACTTTATCAAAGTTGCGACCATCTTCAACACGTAATAGCTACTGAACTTCAGTTATAATTACGCAACTCACATAAAATTCCGCCTTCGTTCTAAGAATTTACTTGATATGAAACTCAAAGAAGAAAATAAGTAGAAAATCAAGGAACTAGTCATAGATAAACATTATTTTCTTCCATCATGCCTCGTTAGGATTTATATTGCAGTCTGCGTCAGAAGGAGGGTTATGTTTTTCGAGAGTATGTATGTTTGTATGTATGTTTGTCTGTATAATTGTTTGGCACGGTCTGCGGCCTGAACGGTTCGATGGATTTTAGCTTGAGAGGTATCGTTAGATTCGAATTTACTGTGAGAGTGACACTGGGTATATCAAAATAAAAAAACCAAAATGGCGGATTTTTGGCGCCATATTATGCCTTCAAAAAATGTTTTTTTTTTTCTCAAAACCTATCGAGTCGGGTACCTAAATAAAGAGTTTTAAAAGGTGATTACAAAAATATATGCAACTTATATGGTTAACAGTAATTCAAAGTGACAAATCGTAAAAAACACGTACCAAGAACTAAATCGTCTGCGAAATCTTTCACATTTGTAAACTAAAAGCTGGAAATAAAAAAAAGTAATTAAGAAAATTAAAAAACCTGACTGCAACCTTATACTAAAACTAACTGAAAAGCTAAAAACAAGCCCATTTTAAATTAAATAAAAGTTGGAAGCAGGCGGGGCCCATATCATTATTATACTCGTAGTTTCAAACTCAAATGGGTCCCGCCTGCTTCCAACTTTTATTTAATTTAAAATGGGCTTGTTTTTAGCTTTTCAGTTAGTTTTAGTATAAGGTTACAGTCGGGTTTTTTAATTTTTTTAATTACTTTTTTTTCTAAATGTAGTACACATAATAAATTCTACAGATTGGACACAAACGCCAACGTTTCCTTTTTAGGTTTAAAATAAATCAAAATCAATAGTCATTTATTTAAATGAAGCTGAGAATGTTTTCGAACGTCAAAGTTACAGAAGACACGTCCCCCAAAACGCCCGCCAAGCTGGGACGAAGTGGCGCAAGAAACCCCCCAGCAGCACAGCAATCAAATAACTCAGGGGTTTCCGGTATTCAAATATAACTTTTATTTCATTTACAGGGGAACCGACCTAACCACTGATATTCTCAAGAAAAACTAACATTTTATCAGCCTAGGGTAATTTAGGAACAGTCACATGTGATGTCATGTACAGTCAACAACACACAAAAAGATAACTATGCAGGATCGTCGGATATAGAAGAAGTTTAGTAAGAAGCCGATGCATGTTTATAATTTATCAGCTCATTTATCCAATTTAATTTCAGTCACCAACATCCATCGGTTTCTTACTAAACTTCAACTATATCCGACGATCCTGCATACTTATCTCTTTTGTTGACTGTACCTTACTTTACAGTAACATTAATGCTAATATTCTATGTAGAATTAAATCCTGTATTAGTATGTATAAACACGTAATTTCGCTAACACTAATCCAGCTGCATGTTTATTATGGCATTAGTACCGCTACGACACGATCGTTTCTACCCATAGAAATATTATGATTTCGAAAGTTACTCTGTCTGTCTTTCAATCGTTTCACGCCTATACCGCTGAACCCACAGCTGAACAGATCGTTACAAAAGACAGGTAACCTGGGATCTGCTGGAGAAGGATATAGGCTGCTTTTCTTCCTGTATTAAAAAATGCTAAGACGACCCACTGACCAAAAACCGGTCAAGTGCGAGTCAAACTCGGGCACCTAGGGTGCCGTACAAATTTTTAGGTATATAAATAGTTTATCAAGGGTTTTTTTTTTTAAGTCACGAGCAACAATTCTATGAGTTAGGACATATTGACCTATCGACGAGTCCCAAATTTTTGTTAATCTGTTTATCAACTCTGGGGGCGTCTTCTCTAGGTCCGTCAAAGCAAATACGGTCCCGTCCGAAAGTAGATGATCCTACAAAACAAGTATCAAATAAAAATTTTCGGACTGGTAAAAATACACCGTCAGTAGGGACAATGGTCAAATCATGTTGTTATTCATCCTTAGTTCGGGCTTCGAACTAATCTTATGTCCGTTAAGCGATACGGAATAAGAAACGTCCGTAACGTACAGGAGAAAATACGGTTTTCGTTTGGCCCCTTGTTTCAAGTGGTACATGAAGCGACTCACAACGCCTTAACGTTTCATCATTGTCTCCAATCTCGTTGCGACCTTGCGGCACGTGACTTCTTTAATCAAATTAATACTTTTCTAGCTAATCGTAGTGTCGATTTCCAGTGAAGAAAAATATCCTGAAGAAACCTAGACTTAATGATCTAAAATCACGAACACACAGTAAACAACCGTGACGATTATTCTCACGAGTGACTACCATTTTTCCCTAACAACAAAAGTCCTTTGCCCTATGATAAAACACGCGGATCTTATTATATTTTACTCATTAAGTATTCAGTATATTCCTTTGTGCACACACACACATACAAAATCGCTCTCATTAATATTTATTTCTAAATAATGTCTGCGGCAAAGAACCACACATCCTTTGAAATCTGATTCTTCGAAATTATTTAATTAACCCTTTATTATGTGACTAAGAATAAAGATATAATAAAATTGGCCCGCAATTGTTGACGCTTTTGCCAACCCACATTAAAGAAGGCATCACAAAGCAGCAAAATTATTTTTTAATTCTTATTATACATATGCCTAAATCTAGTTCTTTCAAGGGCTTGGAACTTTCAATGAACGCAAACTCTTTGTTTCCAAGATATTACGTTACTAAGAGACTGCGTTATATGTACGGTCACCATAGGAAATAAATAACTAGGGTCGTCGGATATAGATGAAGTTTAGTAAGAACTTTTGAGAGATGTCGCAATATAAAAATTGATCACCTTACTGAGTTTAAGTTTGTTGGTCGATGTAAGGGTTGGGGGGACGTTCTGACGCATCGTCCTTTGTATTACAAAGCTTTTGCTATGAACCTCTCTCAAACGTGCAGGTGCAAGCAAGCATGCAACAAAATTTAATTTAATAAATAGAAAACAAACAGTCCTTTTATCAATTAAATTTCATTCGAAAATATCCATCGGTTTCATACTAAACTTCAAATATATCTGATGGCCCTGGTAAATTATCTCTTTTGGTGACTGTGCGTCTAATACCATTTCCAGATTGGTGAACCATAACCATGAAATTTAACATCATCAATTCAGTCGAAAGACGTCCACTGCTGGACATAGGCCTCATATGCGGGACATAAATTTAACATACGTTGAAACAAATTCTCACGCTACATTACATGTTTTATTGCATGGGACCTTATTATTTATTTATTTATAAAAACCTTATGCACAAATAAAAAAAAAATGCTGTACAAAGGCGGACTTAATGTCTTATTGGTGATGTTCTTTAGAAATGTCAGGTCATACTCGCAATCGGCGTGCGTGTATGACCAGAGATGTATGAATTTAAACGAGGCAGTACGTAGGGATTGTAGCAGGTGGCATACTATAGTTTCTGCCTATCCCCATGGGCAGAAGGCGTGAGTTTATGTGTGTGTGTTACATTTCATGTTACGTTTCACCAATTTTATCGGTACCCAGCAATAGAAAGGTCGAAGTTAGTGGACATGTGCATCTCTAATGCAGACAGAGTGGACCCGCTGACTCTCAGCAAACCTCGTTGTTCATTACAAAGGAAATCCGATATAGGCACTCTCCAACCTAAGGCAACGCAAGACCCGTCTCAGTCAGAAAGTGCTGATATATGATCAATTTTAATCCTGCTGCTATTGTAGCGACATCTACATCTCCATATGCGAACTACGCATCACTGATATCACGCAAAATCCTGCATCGCGCAAGCAGAGTTTACCGCGCAACTAGCATATATAAAACATTCCGACATCAATCGTCGGGCAGTAGCTCACCAAACGCAACATCCATCTGGTCGGAGGATCCTTCCTTTTCTATGGGGAATGAGTGAACTTTACACCCTCTTCCTCATGCCTCTATACTATAAACAAACTCGGAAATAACGTAAACAGGATGTACCAGCGACAAGTACTTAAACCCCTAGTGTCTGGCTCGTCAACCGCCCCGATTATAGTTCCACTGCCTCCGTCACTATGTCCGAACCCTTACAACTTAGGTCTTATAGTTTATACGTTCTCAAATCCTAACTAATCCATACTAATACTATATATTTGAAAGTAACTCTGTCTGTCTGTATGTTACCTTGTCACGATGAAATTTGGTATAGAGATAGTTTGAGTCCCGGGAAAGGACATAGGATACTTTTTATCCCGATATTCCCACGGGATCGAGACTTATGCGGTTGAAACCGCGGGGAATAGCTAGTCCATACTTATAATACTATAAATTCGAAAGTAACTCTGGCGCCGATTCTCTTATTCACAAACTAAACTAAATTTAAGTTCAGTGCATCTTTTTCTTTCAATTTCATTAAGAAAAGGACAGGAGATAAATATTAGTTTAGTCCTGTCAAATTAAGATATTCCATAGACGATTTAGACGTGATTAAAAAATTGGCTATTAAAAATACGTCAATTTACGTCAGGCACTGACTAATTTGCACTGAACTTAAATTTAGTTTAGTTTGTGAACAAGAGAATAGGCGCCTCTGTCTGTCTGTCTGTATGTTACCTTTTCACGCCTAAACCGCTGAACCGATTTAGATGAAATTTGGTATAGAGATAGCTTGAGTCCTGGGAAAGGACATAGGATACTTTTATCCCGATATTCCCACGGGATCGAGACTTATGCGGGTAAAACCGCGGGGCGTAGCTAGTATTATAAATGCGAATGTAACTTTGTTTGTTTGTTACCTTTTCACGCCTAAACCACTGAACCGATCATCCTGAAATTTTGCATATACTTTGTCAGGTGTACAGAAATGGCCATAAGGTACCTTTCATCCCGAAAAAAAGTGCTGTTCCCGAGGAAAACAACAATAATGTTATTATGATAATAGATGGCGCCACGTGTCTATTGAACTTTGTCATATTATTTAATTCTGAGTCGGTACGAAGTTCGCCGGGTCAGTTAGTACCAAATAAATCCGAAACAAACTAAAACCATTCGTCTGTAACAGTTTGGTTCGCGTTCCCATTTAAAACTTCAGACAGTAATAATTACGTTCGTTCAAACGAAATATCTCCGCTTACAATTCCTTTAAATTCTCTACTAACAAAGTATTGTCAAGCAAACTGCAAACTGACTATAACATTTCACTAAGTAAAAGGAATAGAAGGTTGCGTCGCAGCCTGACTTAAGTAGTTATCGTCTTGTATAAGCGAATAATACGATGCGACGCGAAATAGGAGAATATTATTTTATCAGAATGGTTAGGGGCATGACTCGACGGTCCCTACGTATAATCACCTATGTGGTAGATACGTGATTTGTGTTTTTTTGTTCCGTGACATTCAGACAAACCTAAACTATCTTCTAGTTTAATAAAAACTAATAAAAGTTGGCAAATTGAGCTTTAAATACACACACGACATTTCCCAAGTAGAACATGAAATACATGTGTTTAAAACTTTAAAGTGCTCTCCTGTAAAATTTGTCCTTTGCAGTTAGGGGATTATACGTAGGGACCGTCGGACTGGCTAAAGGTAAAATCTGTCCAGTTCTTCTCGTAGAGAGCTATAGAAGTCAAAGTCAAAGCATTTATTTCAAATTGGCACATAAAAGGCACTTTTGAACGTCAAAAATTACATTAAAATAGAATTGATTCTAGTCACCCCTTCCAAAAGGTAGTTTTCGTATGGAGAAGAATGGGCAAGAAACTCCACCTTTACTCTTTTAAAATATTTCACAATATTTGGCATAGGTACATTCATTATATAATAATATGTGAGGACGATGCACCTAAAATAAAATTACTATACTTACCACAATAGGTAAGAGAATTAAAAACGAAACCATGACATATAAATTAATTATCTGATAGATACATGGTACTCACATATTTACAAACATGGTAAAAGTAAACGATTTTATTTAAAAAAATAAAATGTAATAAGTCAGGGATAGATATAATATATTTATATCCTATTTCAAAAGGACAAAACAAGGGCACGTGTATAGTTCGCGTCAAACTTGTTGCATGCATTTTGTTCACTTACCTAGGTACTAGTGCGCTCAATAAAAAATTGCCACGACTAAGTAATAAAGAGAGGCATAAGCAATCATAAAAAAAGAGTAAAAATTGACTCCGATAGCACTTTTTCATATAGGTACCTATATGAAAAAGTGCTATCGGAGTCAATTGTCGAAAGTGAACAGCAAAAACTGTACAGTTCGTACAGTTTTGTAATGTCATACTATGCTAAATTTCGTTTCCTTCCGTTACATAGCATCACATCGCATTCGTCCCTCGCACAGGACAGATAAACACGCTCCGTTGATGCCGAAGTGCAGTTGGTAGTACAAATAAAAGCTTGTTACCTTTACTAACGTAGCAGGCAGTCGTTTCTATTTCTTTGTACTGCGATCTTTAATCCCTAATTGGATGGGAGCAGCGGTATTATGTAGGGTTTGCTTTTGAACTAGGGGATTGTTGTGTCTGTTACGATTTGTTTAAAGATGTTTATAAATCTGTGATTTTGTTTCCTATGCTATAATCATCATCTGCCTAGCCTTTTCCCAACTATGTTGGGGTCGGCTTCTAGTCTAACCGGATGCAGCTAAGTACCAGTATTTTACAGGAAGCGACTGCCTATCTGATCTCCACAACCCAGTTACAGGGTAATACGAAACCCCTTGATAAGACTGGTTGTCAAACTTTCGGGCTTCTGTACGACCCGTAACGACTGTCAAAGATCCACGAATGACAGCCGGGACCAACGGCTTAACGTGCTTTTGGAGGCACGGAGGGGTCTTGGTATGTAAACATGGTCACCCATCCACGGACCTGATCGATCGACCCGTGCGGCTGTTATTACTTAGCCACAAGCTCTTTTTGTTATAATCTACAATTCTACACTAATTACACTATTATAAAGAACTAGCTGCTGCCCGCGACGTCGTCTACGTGAAGGCTCTACAGCACCAAAAATACCTAAGATGCCAGTGTCGCTATAGCATTATAAGTAAACAACTTTTTAAATAGGCTTAAAATATAAGTTTTTTTTTGCAAGCGAAGCAAGTGAAGAGAGTTATATGGGAATCCTGCTGAGTTCAGTCATAAGATGTGACCGAAGGAAATAGAGAAAATAATGCAGGAATACATTCCAGGACACAAAAGAGTAAAAATACGTACAAAGGTATCATACCTTACAACACTTCCCAATAAACTACTCGTACGTTGGTAGTTATGCTGCCAGGAGCCAAAATGTAAAGAGAGTCAGGACTGGTGATGCGGGAGCAAGCGACGTACAGTTGCCCGTGTGAGAAGCAACTCGTCCTGAGGTCGACACCCGCTGCCCTCAGTGTCTGCCCCTGCGACTTATTGATAGTCATCGCGAAGCAAACACTCACGGGGAACTGTACGTGCTTTCTGAACTGGAA
This sequence comes from Amphipoea lucens, assembly GCA_947508005.1. Taxonomy (NCBI): domain Eukaryota; kingdom Metazoa; phylum Arthropoda; class Insecta; order Lepidoptera; family Noctuidae; genus Amphipoea; species Amphipoea lucens. The sequence goes on from OX382371.1 coordinate 8,916,296, forward strand.
CAGGAAGCTATGAGGTATGAGGGGAATGCGTGGTATAAATACTGCCTCGCCGACGCCACAAACCGTAAGAATTTTCGCCTCAATGGTGTGTCTGTGGAGCGAGATGACTTTATGGCGGGTCCCGTTACACAACTTCGGAGGAGATAGGTTGCGAAGAAGCATAATCGGGACACCGACCTTCAGCTTGATGATATGCGCTGGAAGTCCACTTGCTAACAGGGAGTTCAGAAATTCCACGGGATAATGTGTGGCGTCATCTTGCTCGACAACAATGTTTATCGAGGTGTAGACCACTTCATTCCCCTCAATTTCCGAGAGAATGCATTCGTTAATTGCTGCAGCCTGATCATTTTTGGGCGTCAAAATGGCCCGCTCACACACCGATGAATTCTGCTGGTGCGGTATACGACTGATGTCCCCGCACACACAGCGAATGAGTTCTTCTAAGCTGGATACCACTCTACCGAGAGACTGGAAGCACCACCTGTCCACCTCTATCTTCTGGTGAGCCTTCCTTCCTTCCTTCGCCAAGACTTGGAAGGACATCGGAGAATTCTTGAGCACGTGCATTGCCGCCGAGCCGAGCTCTCATATTAATAGTCAAGCGCAGCGTACGAACTCGTGACGCATTCACCTCGTCAGCCCTCGATCCCCGCGTCACCACGGGAAGCGTTTGCCGGAAATCGCCACTGAACAGAACTGTGACACCACCCATCAAATGTTCGTTCCTGCGGATGTCCTGCAGGGTTCTGTCCGCGGCCTCAACTGCCTTCCTATTGGCCATCGTGCACTCATCCCATACGATCAGAGAGCAATCCTTGAGCACGTGTCCCTTATCGCTGTTACGTGACACACCACAAACAGGCGTTTCGGCGCTCTCTAAATCGATGGAAATTTTAAACATGGCATGTGCTGTCTTGCCACCCGGAAGCAGTGCGGCAGCGATTCCCGACGACGCTACAGCAATAGCAATTTTGCCTTGCCTCCTGACCTCTGCAAGTATGCCAGTGGTAACAAATGTTTTTCCTGTTCCACCAGGAGCATCTAAGAAAAACATTTTACCCTGGTTATGCCCAACGCTTTCAAGGACGGTGTCATAAATTTGTTTTTACTCTGAAGAGAACAAAGCGACATGGTCATTTCGTATGGTGGCCCGGATCATAATTTGTCTCAGCGTTATACTCCCAATTTCCACGGTCTTGATGCGGTGATGATTGGGGAGCTGGTAACCCATATTCGATCAGTGGATTGCCGCCGATAGAAATGACCACATCTTGAAGTGAACTGAGACAGGTGTTCAGCACGCGTTCATCAGTTACTTCGACTTCGTCTCCAGTAGGAACATAACTTTTTTGTAATACTTAACACCGCATTTTTTTTAATTGTCTTCCTCAACTCTGCTCAAGATTTTGAGGGTTTTGTTGGAACTTGAATTTATCAAAACGAACTATACGATACAACTTTTATGAAGAAAATGCACATTACCATCTATGAATTTTAAGAATAACTAACTACTAACCTCGCCAACATGATACAATTTAAATTATTAATTTCCAAAAAGTGTCAACATGTAACTTGATTTGATTTTTACGAAATCTCATAGATGGCGCTGCTTCAAAATTTTCTTTATACTACTAACATTCATTAAACTATGTTTTTCTGCCCAAGTTACTTAAATGGCGTAGTTTTTATAGTGTAAAGCTAGATAATAGCATGGCTTACTGAAAAACAACATTTAAATATGCGTCGTTATATTACACGCTGTCACAGAATGCGTAAGAAAAATAAAGATTCACAGCTCCTCCCCCGTAGGTGATAGCGTGATAATATGTAGCCTATATGTTGACCCGACCTCTAGTAATATTCATGCAAAATTTGAAGTAAATCCATGCAGTACTTTTTGAGTTTAGCCCGGACATACATACAGACAAACAGATAAACAGACAAACAGACAAAAATTCTAAAAACTATATTTTTGGCTTCGATATCGATTGTAGATTACGCCCCAAGTATTCTTTTAAAAAAATATTCAATGTACAGTTTTGACTTTCCTACGATTTTATTATATGTATATAGATTACAGTTTGGATGTTGGTGGTAATCTCTGGTAGTGATCCGATTTCGAAAAATTCTTTCACTGGCAGAATGCTACACTATTGCCGAGTGACTTGTCGTATGTTGAGTCCCACGCGGGTGGAAGCCACTGGCCAGCTAATACATACATAAACTCACGGCTTTCGTTCTTTGGGGGTAGGCTGAAACTAATACGCGATTCTTTTTCTTCTCAAAATCAGCCTATAATGTTCCCACTGCTGGGACACAGGCCTCCTCTCTGTGAGAGGGAGTGGGCCGTAATCCACAACGCGGGTCCAGTGCGGGTTGGTAGATGTCACGTGTCTTTGAAAGTCGCGCGTGATGTTACGTTTTTGAACTAATCACAAATAAAAAAGGGAAATTGAACAGTACGTTATTGTTTTAGTTTACAATTTGCAACCAGGAAACGTTCGTGCTGAAAACTATTTATCGTCGCTTTGATAAATAAATAAACGGGTTTAGAATTGATTTAATTAATTTCAATCGGATCCCCCTGCCGGGTGAATGGTCATCGAAGCACGCCAGTGGTATTATAAAGGCTTAAAAGCCTTTTAATCTTCATGATAGGTATTAATTTGTTAATCAACTTGTAGGACAAATCCGGGATGAAATATTGTCTGTTGTTAAATAGTGCGGGGATTTGTGAATGGTAATTTGTGGGGAATATTTTGATGCGAAATTAGTTACAGTATTATGTGAATAGGTACCTTACAGTTAAATGGCATAATCAGCCTATAATGTTCCCACTGCTGGGACACAGGCCTCCTCTTTGTGACGGGGAGTGTGCCATAATCCACTAAGCGGGCCCAGTGCGAATTGGCGGATGGCACATGTCTTCGAATTTTTGGTTCTAGGACATGCGGGTTTCCTCGCGATGTTTTCCTTCACCGTTTTGAGAGCAGCGGTGATGAAATAATTCACATAAAGTAAAGTGCCTGCTTGGGATCAAACCCACGACTTCAACTTGTAAGTCGTGGTCGTTACTGCTGGGCCACCACTGCTCTCTTTTAGTTTAATTGACTTGAGTTTTAATACCATTTATTTATTTAACAGTCTGGCGTGCGTACCTATTACAAGATGGAAGCAAATGGAGTATGTTAAGGATCGTTCTAAAAACACGTGAATATGTAGATAAATTTTATCGGATGACGATTTTTTTTTTAATGTTTATGCTAACTACCAAGAACTTTTACGTCCTAAAGGAATCTCTATAAGATTACTGCATGATTCTAGGTCTCTCCGTCATTAACATTGATGTTTACTAATGCAACATTTTTCCACCACGCACCTTCGCTTTTTCATTTCTCGATAGTCAGTAAAAGTTTCTTAGCTTCAATACAACACAAATCAATCTCCTTAGCCTTTTTCCACCTATTTTGGAGTCGGCTGCCAGTGTAACCGTATACAGCTGAATACCAATATTTTACATGCATCGACTGCCTATCTGACCTCCACAACCCAACCCAGTTACTGGTTAACACGATAACTCTTGGTAAGACTGGTTGTCAGACTTTTGGGCTTCTGACTACCTGTAACGGCTGTCAAAGATTTACGAATGACAGCCGGAACCAACGGCTTAACGTGCTTTCCGAGGCATGATGGGGCCTCGATATGTACCTAATGGATGGTCACCCATCCACGAACTTATCGCAGCAAACGTAGCTTAACCTCCGATCAGTCCGTGTGGCTGTTATAACCTAGACACGAGCCCCTCTCTGCACAAATTAATTAAATACGACGGCATTTTACTTACAAGGAGTAACAATTTCGCCTTATTAACTAACAGAGGTGCCAGCAGAACTGTTTAATAAATCATCTAGCCATAACCTTAGTGCCATGTACACATGTATTCAACTAGCCGTTTCTCGTTTACATTATACCTGCATGGCTGCACGTAAAACATAATGTATGTACACTGGTAGTCAGGGACCACGGAGTAGAAATAAATGGAGTGTTAAGAGCGCGTTCACAGTGGCAAACTACTTCGATAAACAATTTAGAAAGTCAAAGCAGCAACTCAAAGTAACCTTGTGTCCGACGCTAACGACGCCGCTTGTAACCTTGTGCCACTGTAACGACTAGGGCTTTGCAGGTAGGCTACGCAGGCCGTTAACAAATACGATAGAGTAAAGAGAAACACTTAGGCAAGGTTCATACGTATAATCCTCAAAGTAGGAGTTTAAACTAGGTCGCAGGTAAGGTCACGCAGGTGTTCTGAGCACTAGAACGTGTAAGTTGGGAAAGGTACCGTCGTTGGCTCTCCGGGCCGCAGAAGCTTGGACACCGGGAAGCAGGGCTTGTCAGCACGGTTCGAAAAAGCCGGTCAAGCCCCCAGTAGACCGCAGAATGCGGCGCAGCAACAGCGGCAGCAGGTCGCCAGTAGCGCGTGGATCAGTATGCGTGCAGCACACAGTTAAGCTCCACGTGCAGCGTGCAGTTCAGATACGCGTGCAGAGCGCTGTTTGATGAGATTGTCCTGCCATCAGCCTGGACGTAGAAGCTTGGCCGTAGAAGCCTGACCGTCGAAGCTGGGACGTAGAACCTCTAGATTTGGGGTACACAGAATCTTTAGGGTCAGGGAATCACTCCTGCTAGCTAAGCAAGCGGATGTTAAAAAAAATCATCCATTTACATTTGAGAAGTTTGAAGGCCTGTATGTTGGACTTCTGCAGATTCAAACCGCATAAATGCAGTGATCACTACCCTGCAATAGTAATTATTCAGCAAAAGTCTACGGAAGCCTTCACTTTTCTTTAACGACGCACCACGATGTACCGCAATGGTAGTCTTGGCAACACCTTCATTGCATTTCTCAACCAGTATTAATATTTTCAACCAGCGAATTCGAATAAATATAGTAGCACTCCATTCATACAACATCTGCAACAGAGACGGTTCGTTAGCATTTCCGTAAGTTAAGCTCCTGCCGCATCTTGTGGACCACTTGGAAACTAGATTTGAGGACAAATTACAACCGCCATTGTCAATTATTGCATAGCTTCGTAGATTTTGGTTGTAATAATTGTATTGTGGAGTAGACGGTGGTCGTTTTTTGCATCTTTGTTCAGTGGTTATGATGTTAACGTGTTTTTAAGGACTGTCTTTAGGAAGGGTTGTTTTATATTGATGTTAATGTCTTCTTTCATTTCGGATAATCTACTTATGGTTTTCCTACTTATAACATAATATAAAATCACGCCTTGTTTTCAAGAAGGGTTGGGCAGATGTACACCTATTAGTACACCCACATTTCAACAGTTATGTTTTCGTCCAATTTACCAGGGAGCGAGCTTATTGCCATCAACCGGGTGCAAATCCAGAGTCCGGGCTGCTACTGACAAATCCCAGGTAGAAAAACCTAATGACACTTTGCCCGACCTGAGAATCGAACCCTGACCTCATGGTCAGAAGTTGAGCTTGCCACCACTAGACCAACGAGGGAGTTACTACGTATTTTGTTACCAAAACACGGTAAGTTTCGATAACCAAGAAGAAATCGGAAACGGGATCGGAATCGGTCGGGTCAGTTTCGGTAATTAAGAAGTATTAAGTGGTGGCCAAGCGGTAACGGCCGCGATTTACGATCTCTAGGTCGTAGGTTCGAACCCAGCCAGGCGCTTTACTTTGTGTAAGGTATTTTATCACTACTGCTCTCAAAACGGTGAAGGAAAACATCGTGAGGAAACCGTCATGTCCTAGAACCACAAAAAAATTTAACACATTGACATCTAGCAACCCGCACTGGACCCGGACCTCATCGAGAGGAGGCCTGTCTGCACATCCCAGCAGTGGGAACATTATAGGCTGATTAATCACTTTGAGCGGAGCATCTGGGTATTCAAATGTTTGTTGCGCGGCGTACCTACTATTTTCTCATACAAAATACGTAATTAGAATGTATGTTTGTGAGTAGCCCTTATAAAGTGAAAAAAACTAACGTGGAATGGCGCTAGCAGTTCGAAAACTTAAAGTGATACGGCGCGATGACGTAGCTTGAAGGAATTGGTATAAGCCGCAGCCGTTTATACACGTTGTTTTAAGAAAGACATAGTTTTTTCTGACGTGATTAAACGTTGTGTCAAATAGCGTTTATCAAATTTTATGTTGCTCCACTCAAAGTGGTATGCATGAAAAACGCATCAAAATCCATCTTGTAATTACGAAGGTAGTGTAACGGACACACGTTCACGTTCGCATATTGAATTTCAAAGCTATGCAGCTTAATGCAGTACAATATAACACCCGTATTGCATGAAGCTATGATAATATAATTACGTAGTCGCCATGAGCAAGCACTTTGCAGTACAAAGACGATGTGTATTTAACAGGCACTACGTACAGTCAACAAAAGAGATAAGTATGCAGGATCGTCGGATATGGTTGAAGTTTAGTAATAAATCGATGGATGTTGTCGACTGAAATTTAATTTGATAAATGGACCGTTTGTTTTCAATTAATAAAATTAAATTTTATTCGAGAACATCCATCTGTTACACAAGAAAATACGTAATAATTAGTATAACATCATGCTTGTATGTCCTCACGGTGTAGGCAGAGATGTGCAGGGTCAAATTAAATTAGCTAACGAAACTTCGCAGACGTGATGGGTATCTATCGATATAATCATAGATCTATCGATATAATCATATATCGATAAAACAATAGAGATTTTTTTTCGGCCGTTTTTGGTGAAGTCACTTGAAAATTGAAATATCAGTTTAAAAATAACAGTAATAATAATAATAATTGCGTAACACACTAACGTAGCAATGGCGTACATTCATCAACATTCATTGCGTTATTTACGTTGCTGAGCAAACAAATTTTTCGAACATATGAAGCAATATTCTTCAAAATGGTTCAGATTGTTATTGATAGTATGTTACGCAATTACGATGCAGGTACAGAAAACATTGTCAATCGTCGCCATTTAAACTTTTCTTAATAAAGTTGATAGAATAGAAAACTTTTAATTATGTTCACCATGATTACAGATACAAATGCTAAAGTTTTACAAAAGGGTGATACAACGGCTGGTCTTATCGCTAAGAGCGATCTTTTAAAGACAACCTTTGGATGGATTAAAAAGGGTAAAGGAGAGACAGTTGATGTCAACTTCCAGTCTAAACAAAATGTGTGTGTGTGTACGAGTACATGCGCTGTTCTACTTGCAGCAACTGTCATCTAACCTCAACAAACCGAACTCTGACATAGACACATTTTGTGTGACAAGTGTTAGCCTTCGGTGTAGGAGATAGTTTGATTGACATGACATGATTGTATTTATACCTATCTCTTAGTTTTTATGTCTGTTACCTACATATCTCGGGAACCTGGGGACCCCTTTGGAAGGCGTACCAGGGGCCGAAGCTAATTCGCAGAGGCCTCTTAGACAATTTTAAATGATAAGACACCAACCGACGATTATCCCTGTATGCACTATGCAAGTGCACCCAAGGACGATCCCCGATTAGTGCGGGACTATTGCAGAACATGGGAACAAAATATATTGGGCTATGGGTTTGAGTTGGCTATAGTAGATCGGTAACCTTAAACTATGTCCCCTGCCTGACCAATGATAATATAATATTCACAGATAAAATGGCAGGGGGTGACTTGCACATACAATAATGGACCCCCGAAAACGGTCGCTAGCATATAGTGTCCGGAATAAATCGTCGTAGCGACCCTATTTATCTCTTATTAATATATGTACTTATTAAATATGACTTTAAATGTGTTATTACTGTTAATGTATATTGTTTATTTTATATTTCTAATAGGGGAATGGACATTTTTATATGGCAAATCTACCTGTCCACCGTTTTGTTGCATAGATGTTTGATTATTTTATAAACATTCAGAGTGATTATTTCAAACATCTATGCAACAAGATGTAAGCAAGTTCAAAAAATATGGGTGTCACGTGATCAGCTTTGAACGTTAATATCTCAGAAACATGACAAACTTTATGTCACTCCGTTTTTTATTGTATTTTTTTTTTTTTGTCTAAGAAGTTTTGTTTTTAAAAAAATTATGTAATTTTGTAGAATTAGCATAGATATAAGCGATTTGGTGTAAACTGTTAGCTTATATCTGATGAATAAATAAATAAATGAAGATAAATAAATGAAGTAGTTCAGAATGTTTAAACAAACCGTTAATAAAGTAGCACTAAGCGTGACTATGAAAAGTAAAGCTATACCGTACGTTATTTTCCTTCGTTCTTGATAGTCGTGTTCTCTTGCTTTTGTAGCGCGTTGCAAACTAGTTGTCTGCTAATAAGCAGCTTGTTAAAAACAGAACACAGTATATTGTTCTAAAATACTGCAAGCTTTAAAGATAAATTTGGTATGAAGCATTATTTATTTATTTACTCTCATGCACATCACACATTTTACAATAAATTACTGTCGGTTATTGTACATGGATTGTCAGGGCACTGCAATATATAAATGTTAGTTTTCTGTTGAGTCAGTGAACAATAACTTGAACATAAATTGAGTATATAAACTTATCAAAGCACAATACAATAAAGGGCTTTGATGGTCCGTAGCACACCTACCTGTTCGCCATTTTGTTTTTTTTTTAAATGGCAGACATCAATGCAAACACAACTCCGACGACGCCACGACTCTCCTCCAGGGGAGTAGTAAGGCCACCACTCTCAGAAAGTAAAAGTCCCGACAGCCGTCCTTCCGTCGTCGCCGCTGAGGCCCGTCGTGACGCCCCAAACCATGTCCGCCCCGACCCTTGCTCGAACCAGCCCGTGCCGCTGAGCTTGTAGTTTTAAATTCGTCCCTAAATAATTCTGAACCAGGCTGTCCCTTACTGCCCTTTCTACAAAATTATATTAAATTTTTTTTATTAAAACTTCTTAGACTAACAAAAAATACAATAAAAAACGGAGTGACATAAAATTTGTGAACAAAAAATAAGCTCATACATAAAATAAAATTAGAAAGTAAACACTTATTTTTTCATATTTAAGTAAATATACACATGTTTAGCGATTGTCCATTGAGAATCAAAAAACTTATTATTTTTGTATTGTTAAAATCATGACACCCTCATTATTATTATCATTTCAATCCAAAGACGTCCACTGCTGGACATAGGCCTCCACCAAGCGTCGCATCAGCGATCGGTCCTGCGGGTGACGCATCCAGTGAATACCCGTGACCTTCACCGGGGCGGTCAACCTTGTGCGAGGCCTACTCACATCCAAAATCTTTGGTCCCCATCGACCATCCGTTCTGCGAGCAATAGAAACCTCTATTTGAACGGGTACGTATACTAACACCAGCCGATTTTTGTCCCACTGCAGGGCAAAGGTCTATTCTCAATCAGAGAAGGCGCTTGCACAAGACAGGTTGGCGATTTCAGACTAACATTAACTAAGGAGTACAATATACAGTGACATTTAAAAAGCTTCATATCGCACACGTAGGTCTAAAGAGAGCGAACTCTAAAATCTAAAATATTGAGGTATGCATACCATCGAATTCCTTAACTCACTACCTAGCGACCAACGATTAAACCACAAGACTCTTTTAACATCATTGTTCTATCTGCATTTAAAAAGTATTGATCAATACAGCAAACTCCTGTAGTGCACAGGGAGATGGTAATCAGTTTTTCAACTTTTCTGAAAAAAGTTTTTTTTTTTGAGATAATCGCTGTTTAGATCTAGGTGTGCGATATATTCAACAATACACATACACCGTCTGGCCCTAGACAGACATATATCACTCCTTCACGACTTCTAACATATCACTGTGCTTTACAAGTTTAACTTTTAGCGACGTCAGCTGATCGGTCGTTGACCTCAGCTCAGCAGCAAGACCAAATAACAGAGGGCACTAAATCACCATGTTTTATGTACAAACTTTACGCATAAAGGACACTTTATCAAGCTGAACTTTACTCAATAACTTGATATTAATTATGGTCTTCGAAATATTCTGAGTCGATATTGTTTAGTTAGTATCGAAAACTTACACATAATTTTTTGAGACCTTGTGACTAGCATACTGAAATAATATTATTTGTCTACATGGTAAGGCTTCTCTGAACCCTTAAGAACACTATTATCACTCACCTTTGGCATACAGTCACGTGATTGCAACAACAAGCACCCGGGAACGTGTTACTATATAGTACTTTGTTCTCTTGAAGACGACCATAATTAGTAACAATTACATAACTAATGTAACACGAATGAACATTATTTTATATCCTCTGTGCGTCGGAAAGTAAGTATAGCCGTTGAGCCCGGCTATCATTTGTAGACCGTTGACAGTTGCTGTAACAACTGTCAAAGGTCTAGTAGAAGTCAGAAGCCGGAAATTCTGATTACCAGTCTTATCAAGGGATATCGTCTTACCCAGTAACTGGGTCGTGGAGGTCAGATAGGCAGTCCCTTCATGTAAAACACTGGTATTCAGTTGGTAAGACTGGAAGCCGAACGCAACATAGTTGGGAAAAGGCTAGGCAGATGAATGAACATTATTGTCATTAATTTATCAATTCATGCCTACAATATCAGATATCCAAACAATTCCCATATTGAGTTATATTTAACCATTGGACTATCGCGGTAAACCGGACCTAACAATTAAACCCCTCTGCTAAACCAACCTCGCTGCCGTTTAGTTTAACCAAAGGTTTAACAGGATCAGAGTGAATCATGCATTGAAAAATTCGAGTGCGGGGCAGTGGTCCAACTGCTCTGTCCAACTAGTTGGACCATGGGTCTTTACTAGGGGCAGTTGTCCAACTTTAAAAATAGTTGGACCACACCACCTTTTGTGAGTTCCGTGGTCCAATTCGTTAAAAATATAACTTGCCAACTCTAAAAACCTCAACTGCATCTTTATGTGTGTATGTTACCTACCGGTTTACGGTTATATTGAACCTCTTTGCAGTAAAATAATAAAATTAAAGTCGGGTGACTATTTTTAAACATTTTTTTTATGTTTTACAACATTCAACGAAATTTATCTAAAGCATGACCTACAGTAATATCACCTGAAATCAGTTGTAGCTGAATTTCTCGTATATAACCATCATTCTCAATTTGGACTTTACGTCATTTGTGTGCGGTTTCACTTGATAAAGTTGTAAAATTTTCTAAAACATTTAATAGACGTAACATTGTAACATTTTTTGCATTCATGCGCCGACTTAGTTTTGCATGTGAGCTTTCTGAAATGTTATTAGTCCTATGCATCTGGCTAAATACGATTATAAGCTGAGAAAATTCATCAAAATTTCCTTTAATCCAATAACGCTCTATACCTATATTGAATCAGTTTGTTAGCTTTAACACCACTTTCTTCTTTTATGTAATCCCAGCCTTATACAAATTTATCACTCTCATCATCATCATTTCAGCCAAAAGACGTCCACTGCTGGACATAGGCCTCCCCCAAATTTCACTCCCCCAAATTTCAATTATCACTCTGCAATAGTGGAAAAACTGAAGCGATTTGACGAACAATACCAAAGACAGGACATTTGGGTAGGCCGCATAAACTACTCATACTGCCAAACCATAATTAAAACGGAAACAATGACCCACATAGTCCTCACCTTTACAATAATTAAAATAATATAATACTTTACACAGTAAATGTACATGTCATTATTTAAGTAAATAGATTTTAGATCTACCCCCTTATTCATAATCCTATTTTATCTCTATTTTAGCTAAAATAGGTTTATAGAACGTTTGTCTTTATCTGTCACGTTGTCATTTCTGTGTGTAAGAAAGAGACAAACCCCATTTTAACTAAAATAGGTTTGATAAGTTTTATGAATAAGGGGGTTAGTTTTTGAGATACCTAACTTATTTGCTTTTCTCCGGTACCATACACACATAAAGATACAGTTGAGGTTTTTAGAGTTGGCAAGTTATATTTTTAATGAATTGGACCACGGAACTCACAAAAGGTGGTGTGGTCCAACTATTTTTAAAGTTGGACAACTGCCCCTAGTAAAGACCCGTGGTCCAACTAGTTGGACAGAGCAGTTGGACCACTGCCCCGCACTGAAAAATTCCAACATCGAAAAATCACAGCACTTCGAAATGAATTTGTTTCGAAATTTAAATGTGTGCACTAAAAATCCGGTTAGGTGCCCACTAATATTTAAATCTGTAGATAAATATGCAACTGAGTCCAATGTTATTGGTTTATTCATATTCATATTTTTATTTGTGTTCCATAGTGTAATGTTAGGGGTGTGTACAGTCACGTCTATAAGTATGTATACACTTAGCTTTATTCAAAGGCGATTTTCTCCTTTATTTTTGAATGAAATTTTATGTTATTACGAAAATAGTATTTTCGAACCCATAGGTTTATGTTGTGTCGTATTTCAACGTTTCATTCGTTATTTCACGAAAAAATCGCAATTGAAAATTGCCAAGTGTATAGGTACATACTTTTAGACGTGACTGTACACCTTCTCAGCAAAAAGTATAAAATTCATTCATTCTTAAAATAAAAACAAAATTAAGAAAACAAATTAACAACTATTAACGTCTTTTGAATACGGTTTTTAGTTTTATTTATGCTACTTGCGACCTTGGTCCCTTAAAACGTTTAAGATTTAAGATAGTGGGTTTCTGACAAGGACATTTTTATGACAAAATTGTATTCAAAAATTAATAGGTTTAAAGTACCTAAGTATTTAGGACCGAGGTTCTGGAGTGCCAGCACGTACTGAAAGACGTAGCGTTGGAAGGGGTGGACCGATGACCTTGTGAAGGCCGCAAGAATCCGTTGGATGCGAGAAGCACAGAACCAGTCGAAGTGGCGGTGCAGCAGTGGACGTCTTTCGACTAAAATGATGGCGAGGATGATGACCTAGGCGGTGACGTCACAATTGGTTATTTTGGCTTGAAATATAAAACCCTGCCTTACGGACATAGCCTCCCCAAGTCGTTTCATATTATAGCCATGTAACAAGAAACTACCATTAAATCAGATCACCTCGGGGGATAAGTACACTTAGCTCCCATAAAGCTAAAACAATCAAAATAAATCCTAATAGAGCCAATCACTTCTGAATCGTACGAATAAAGGAACATACGAGATTCTCGGCATCGCAAGTAATCGGACATTAATAAGTCGTCTTGTGCTTGTAAAGCGGAACTCAGGTCCCACGGTAGTCATATTGAACGTTGGTTGGCTGACACACAACAGAAATGCTTTCTTCAGAAGGAACATACTTGACTTTATACTTTAGAAGATTATCTACAAGTACACAATGAAGACTGAACTTTAAATACTGTGGCAGTGAGTGCAATTTTCTACTTTAATGCTCATATCTCCTTTTCCCGCTGTCACCTTCATTCATTGTAGGTGTTGTCAGGTCTGCAAAGCCTCCATCCGGGAACCGAATTACGATGTATTAATGCCATCTTGATTCCAGTGCGAAAAAAGGATGGTGCTATCGGTCATGTGTAGCTCCGTCTCTCTCTTACACTGCAATTATAATGGCATCTCTAAGACAATGCAACAAGTTATTGTTTCTAAAATTTTTTTACAACATACAGTATTGACGAAATGGAATATCATGTAGGAGTTTTAACTTCATGGCGGGCTCATCGAATTTGCAAAAATACTGGTCTGGTTATTCAGATAGTCAGTATCATTTTACTAACTGCATCTTGTATGTATCTACCGCCCACGGATAAAACAAGTATTCACGTTCACTTTTCTACGGACTCGGGAATTCATCTCATGCGGCTATGTTTTTCAGTAAGTTCTTCATTGAACAATTTGTGTAAGTTCTGTTGTAGATCGCAGGTTCGAACCCTGACAGGCTTTATGCGTTGTGTAAATTATTTCATCACTAGTGCTCTCAAAACGGTGAAGGAAAACATCGTAAGGAAACCGTCATGTCCTGGAACCAAAAGTTCGAAGACATATGACGTGTCCCAAACCGCACTGGATCCGCGTGGTGGATTAAGGCCCACTCCCTTTCATAGAGAGGAGGCCTGTGTCCCACTAGTGGAAACATTATAGGCTGATTTTGGTATACTTATGCTTCATTGAACGTTGACAGGCATAGATCTTCTGTGCGTCCTTACACTTTGGCTAACATACTAACGGCTAATGTCCTCTGTGGGGTAGATACAGTGTGACGTAATCGATGTACCCGTCACTGTAAAGCCGATTGCGGAATAGGTTGACCTCTAGAGTCTACATCTATATATTATGTGGGTACTGGGATAGGATGGCCACTCCATCAATACGTAATCGTCTTGCTTATTCAGAAGACTGAATAGGATATTATCGCCAGGTTTCTCTCGTAGACAATTGTAATTATAGTAAGGATGGTAGTGATATTGACTATACTATTTGAATTATCATTTGTAGTTGTAGTTGTCAATAGACGGGCTTGTGGCTAAGTAGCAGCCGCACGGGTCGATCGATCAGGTTAAGCTACGCTTGCCGCGGTTGGTCCGTGGATGGGTGACCATCTTTACATACCAAGACCCATCCGTGCTTTGGAATTCGTGGAGTTAATGAGTAATGAGTTGTAGTTGTCATTGGTAGAGGTACTTTAATGTGATACAACGATTTATTCAGGTCTGATCCCTTGATCTTGACTTTGACTTCAAAAGAGATATAAAGATAAAACAAAGTCGCCGAAATGTCTGTACGCGCATAATTCCGAATAACTGCACCAAATTGGATAATTATTTTTTTGTTGTGTTCGGTATTGCCGGATAAGGTTTGTATGAAAAAAAAACGTCAGAAATTTGAAAAAAAAATTGCACCCGTGGGCGTGGGCTGTGGGAATGAAAAAAAAATAACACAAATAAACCTCAAAAAAATCTAAAATTCTCTAAATGGTGGTGACAACCGCATCAAAATCCGTTGCGTGGTTTAGAACATCAACGCGGTCACACAGACGGACACATGAGGCGACTTTACATCACACTAATCACACTAATATTATAAAGGCGAAAGTTTGTGAGTGTGTGTGTCGGGGGGTGTGTGTGTGTGTCGGGGGGTATGTGTGTGTGTCGGGAACTGTGTGTGTGGGGGTGTGTTTATATGTTTGTTACTTCTTCACGCTCAAACGGCTGCACCAATTTGATAAAATTTTGTATGGAGGTAGCTGACACCCTGGATTAACATATAGGCTACTTTTTATCCCAATATTCCCACGGGATCGACATTTACTCGGGTAAAACCGCGGGGCGCAGCTAGTTGTGTATAAATGTAAGTGACATGTGGATTCAATTTCAATGCAGCTCAGGGCATAAAGACACTCTTACTTATAAACTGAACCCACGCTCGAAATCGGTGATATACTCGCAGTTCGACCGATTGTATAGCATTTCTGACAGCTCAAAAGCGCGAGCTTATCCCCAATTCATAAAAACGTTACTTACGTAATTATTTGCTTTGCTCTCGTATTTAATTTTCTGAGCGTATTTGCTGTACATATTATTTTAACCTACTTTCCATGATTTCTGATGGTAGAGATTTTACATTAAGAATATGAGATCAGAAAATCGAGTTGTATCTTTCATCTCATCTGACTTTGTACAATATGAATATGCCGTTCACTTTTACAAATGAAATACCTACTTTCAGAGTTTATAATACTATCTCGAAGAACATAACATCTTGGTGCATCACCAATGATTTTAGAAATAAAAAAACCGGCCAAGTGCGAGTCAGAATCGCGCACCGAGGGTTCCGTATAAAAATTTAAGGTTTTCGGAATTTTTCCTTCATAAGTATGTGCTATAAAACATTGCTTCATGCCAAATTTCAAGAATCTAGGTCGACTGGAAGTACCCTTTAGGTTTTGATTCCCTTGCGAGTAGTTGTGAGTTTGAAAATATGCGGCTTAAATTGCTGTATCTATTGATTTCGTTGGCTTAGAAGTTTAATTTATTCACAGCTCCTAGGGACAATAGACTTGAGTATTTGATATAAATTCCAGCTTGATACCTCCACGCGTTCTTGAGAAAAAGGGTCTTGACAGACAGACAGACGGACGGACGGACGGACAACAAAGTGATCCTATAAGGGTTCCGTTTTTTTGCTTTCGAGGTACGGAACCCTAAAAAGAGGTAGATCCGCAAGTGGCACGTCTAAACTTGGCTAATTAGCCAAGTTTTTTTAGTCTTGTCTCTTTTCGCTCCCGATAATTACGACATACTTCCAACTTCCACGTGTCATCATCATCATTTTGCCGTTTTTGGATATCGAATGTTGGGTAGGTAATCTATCCACGTATTTTTGCTTATAATGTCATTGCTTACAATAGTTAAAAGAAAGACCCTTCCTTGAAATGACACGAACATCTAGAAACAAATAGCACCAAAGCAATGTCAAGAAACGAAATTCGAGCTAACCTAACACAACAAGTATATTTGCAGTCGTCTAATAAACTGTCAAATTAATAATCATGTTCCCTTTAGGAGTATCTAAGTTAATTAAGATGACATGTCTCTCTTGTCGTCAGTAAATATAACTCCCGAAGCATAAAACTCGTGCGCTATATGTCACACAGATTTACAATTTAGCTCCGCCGAACTAATTGGATGCAGGTAACAATGTTTGCGCCCGTAAGCCCCGCTTACTCCGTGCGCCTGCTCTCCTGAATAATTTTATTGCTTCATATGCATCAAAAAATTGACTCGGCGCGATGACATCGTCGCAATTTTTTTGGGATATTTTTTTTTAATTGTATGCCTTTGTAATTGTTGTGAAAGTTTGTTGGCTGCCGGGTTTTTTTGAATGATAAATATTTTAGGAGCGTAAAATGGTGAGCTAGTTTGACAAACAATGTTGAAATTAATTTTTAGAGCCTTACGTTTTTAGATTGCAGGCGGGCTTGCATAAAATTACGCCAGAAAGAAACCCGTGTGCTCGGCTGACACACCTACGAAGTCACCCCGTATTGAGCACTTCTGCAAAAACGTAGGTAAACTCACAATCCATACTAATATTATAAATTCGAAAGTAACTCTGTCTGTCTGTGTGTTACCTTTTCACGCCTAAACCGCTGAACCGATTTAGATGAAATTTTTGTGTAGAGATACTTTGAGTCCCGGGAAAGGACATAGGATACTTTTTATCCCGATATTCCCACGGGATCGAGACTTATGCGGGTGAAACCGCGGGGCGGAGCTAGTTTCGTATAAGGCTAAAAACCTCCATAGTTTGCTTCAAACGCCTGAACTAACTCAATCGCAACACATCCACAAGCCACGCAATGAGTTTGCAATACATAACTTCAGTGGTCTTCTAATATTGTATTGTTAGGACTTCATATTCTTCTATTCTAATACTCTGCAACTAAGAATGAAGTACCTACCTTCAATTCTATTGTTATCTCAACTCAAATAAAGACTCTGTGGCACATGATATAAATCCAACTACAGTAATATTAGTACCTCCAAATTGAATTGAAGCCAGGCAGCAAATTATCCAGACAACTGACAGGAAGACAGATTAGCTAGGTCATACGTTCCTAACACGCCGGTTTCGAAGTAGAGTGCACACAGACGCACAGTGCACACGTTTTCAGGCAAAAAGTTATCTAAATTATGCTCAAAAACGTGGACCGATATCCTGGTGAATGATGCCTGATGCGAAAAGTACAAGACGATGTTTAGAGGCAATCTACGTCCAGCGGTGGACGTCTTTCGGCTGAGATGATGAAGATTTTTCTGAAAACTTCTACGTATAACTCTATTATCAAAGAACTCTTATTTATTTTTTATTTATTTTTATTATTTTATTTTTTATTCATTCTTAAGTAAAATTACCCAAAAGTCTTAGGTTACTAACCTGAACAAATGCGAATAACTTATTTTTGTTAGCTATAAAATTAACATGAACATTTTAATGAAACTATGACTGTAACATTTCCATACAAACTTTGTCCAGCTACAAAGCTCTTATTGGACACTGTGCGACGCGACGAGGTAATTTCATTGCAAGATTCGACCGCCGGCTGTCGACATCTACACGTTAATAAGGTTAACCTACGGATATACTCGCGTAAACAGGTAAGCTTTTAGTCGCAAAGAAATTAGTTGCAAGTTTATAAAATTGCAGCTTTTTAGAATTTTAAACTAGATTACGCTAAAGGTACTATGCATGTGCAACGTGCTTGTTTTTTCTTTGTTTGTAATAATCCTTGTAGCAGTCTTGGCTCTCGTGTTAATTCAGCACGTAACTGCATAGTTAGCTTACTCTACTAGGTACACAATATACAGAAACAAAACACAAAATACAATTTTCCTTTGTAAATAGAACTTCCAAAAGAAGTCTTCCAACAACCCGCACTGGGCCCGCGTGGTGGATTTCGGCCCACTCCCTCTCGCAGAGAGGAGGCCTGTGTCCCAGCAGTGGGAACATTATAGGCTGATTATGATATAATATAAAGTAGGACTTCTACTACATCCTTCTCGATTGTATTATTTAATAATGTGAAAGTTTAAAGAAAAAAGTTAAGCTAAATATTGGCGCCGATTCCCTTGTTCACAAACTAAACTAAATTTAAGTTCAGTGCATCTTTTTCTTTCTATTTCATTAAGAAAAGGACAGAAGATAAATATTAGTTTAGACCTGTCAAATTAGTCAGTGCCTGACGTAAATTGACGTATTTTTAATAGCCAATTTTTTAATCACGTCAAAATAGTCTATGGAGTATCTTAATTTGACAGGACTAAACTAATATTTATCTCTTGTCCTTTTCTTAATGAAATAGAAAGAAAAAGATGCACTGAACTTAAATTTAATTTAGTTTGGGAACAAGAGAATCGGCGCCAGTGACGAATATTTCATAATCTCCATCGTCGAAAGTTGAGCATATATTTATCTCGAGCCACGGTACGGCAGGCTACAGCTCAATTTAGTAAGCAGCACTTGGTAAAAAACATAAATCTTAAAACTTCATTACTCGCTTCGCCCACAAGTTGGTTTTTCTTCCAACAAGGCGTTGATGTTTACGATTTAAAAGGTTTTCGACGTAAAATATTACTGTTGCCGACACTTCACCGCCTCCGCCTAATGGTTAAGATGTCAGGTAAAGGAAATGCTGCCTGTGAGTTCGATGACACGTTTGGAAAGTATGAAAATGAAAAAGTTTCTTTTTTATTTCAAGTTTGAAGACTCGCGGAGTATAGGCCATACAATTTTTTTGGTTTTACTCCTGAGTATGTCTACAGAAATTGTATTCGGTAAGTGAACATTTGGGCAGATTTTTTGCTCGTATTCCAACTAAAAGTTTCGTGTGAGTCACGTTGTTAGAAAATGCTCTTACTATATTTTGGGAGTATTCTCATGCTAATGTTCAACTTTTTACTTCTTAATTTTACATGAAAAAGCATTTTTTTGTCTTCTAACACCCCTAGTCATTTACTACGGTGTTGAAGTGAAGTAGAGTGTACATTAACATTGACAGTTAAAACTTGTTATAAATTGACATAAAAGTCAATTTTCTTTAGTGGAGGTGAGGTACCATCTGCCAAACTCAAGGTACACAACCTACCATAATTTACACATTCGAGCCCACTCACTTTTCATAGAGCTCATATGTGGCTGCCGCCATACATATAGCTAGTGGACCTTTCAGGAGAGTCACCGGCATTACTTTTGCGCTAAAATGAACTCTCAAGAAGTTTCTTGGCATTAGGTTTAAAACAGTGTTATAAAAAACTGTAAACCGTATTAAAATAGTGTTTTCAGGGGGTCTTGCTGTTACACTTAGAGTCTCTGGGGTATTTTCATATACTGATGAAAATGGGACGTGGAAATGAAATAATAAAAACACAAAAGCAAGAAACATTTTAATCACTAGCCTCACTCTGTGATCCCGAGACAGGGTTTTTCAACAGAACAATGGCTCTGTGACAATTTTGGTGGTCTGATGAAATAAATCGGGAACGTTTGTGCGTAATTCGCGTGTACTACACAAATCGGGACCTTTGCTATGCTCCAAATGTTTGTTCGTGAGGTTTGTAGAAATAATTGTATAATCTATATCAAAGAACATATACTCACCTATGGCGAGGCCTGTATAGTCAAATGATGTCTTTGACAAATGTTCACAAAACCAAGAAAGCATTCCGTAGAATGACATAATATAAAATATAGAACATCATTAACATTGACTGAATCAGCACACTACATAAGCATTAGCCATAGATATCCGAGTATTGGCCAAAGAGTAATGCAGAGGCAATTTGAAATTGAAAACTTGCGCCAACTCGATATAGGAGGTACAGTAACTGTTACATAATCATTATAAATTGTCATTACCCAAATCTAAATTCTTGTAAAAAATCGTGCAATTATCGTCTTAGATAGTGCAAACTAAGATATTGGCTTTACGCAGACACGAATTATCGTTGTACCAGTTTTTCTTTTTTTGAATGTTATCAAAAGAAATAAGAAAATTTAATTATCAATTTTAGCACGCGTCCGGTAAGCAATCCATTCATCACAGAGTTCACAACATGAAGCAAGTTGGCAATGCGTTGAACTATCGGCATTTACCTAATTTTGACCGTTCCTACGAAAAATCAAAGGCCGCGCGACGATGTTTGTTGTGACATGGTCTACATTTTCTTTATAACACGTTGAATTACATGTTTTAATTTAGGGTACCTATTCAATTTGAACCTGTATATGCGCTACGCAAACGTCCCGGCATCACGATAACACAGGGAGTAACATGTATGGAAACATATGAAGACCCTTTTAAATTAGAGCAGTGGTGGCCACCTGGTAACGGCCCCGACTTACGAATTGTAGGTCGTGGGTTCGAACCCAGCCAAGCGCTTTACTTTATGTAATTTATTTCATCACGACTGCTCTTACAGCGGTGAAGGAAAACATCGTGAGAAAACCGGCATGTCCTAGAACCAAAAGTCCGAACAACATGTGACATCTATCAACCCGCACTGGGTCCGCGTGGTGGAATATAGCCCACTCCCTCTAACAGACGAGGCCTGTGTCCCAGCAAAGGGAACATTATATGCTGATTATGCTAATTATTATAACATACACGTATTTCCATACATTTTACGGACGTGGACGAAATTATAAAAGCGCATTATAGCTAGTCACACTGATCATCTACCAATTGCTCTCTAAACCAATAATAGGGTGAGCTTAAACCATACCGAATTCGTCTAAATGTCAAGTAAATTCTGAACTCCGAAACCCAATTACTGGAAAATGCCGATATCCTAAGGTTATCAGAATGTTCGGGGATTCTGATTACCGGTAACGACAATTAATATAGATATTCGGATGAGAACCGGGAGTTACGATGTAACGTGTAAGTACCGACTCTAGGGCAGAAAGGGACCACGATTCCTTCACGAATCTTGTGAGTCGAACTCTTTTATTGAAGTGAAAACTTCTTTAAGTGCACTTTGCACTCTTTCTGAACAGTGAATGAAACTGAACCGTCACAATTCCGCGGTGACGCTGAATACTTGGTTCCAGTAGGATCCCGTTTCGGCGCTGAATCGCGCATACCTACTCGACTCCAGTCGCAAGTTTACACTTATAGCGTGTGGTCATAACCACAAGCCCTTTTTTTTACTGTTCACAAACTTTGATTATGTTTATTATCCACAATGATAATCATCACTTAGTATCCTTAAGTAGGTAAGCTTTCAATTTTGAGATAAGAAGAAGTTCAGAGCTCACTAGGTAACATGACAAAAGAAAGAATCAACATTAATTTTCATCTTCCTGTATTTTTGCTAGCCTAGAAGATACCTAAAAATCATTAAAAAAAAAACTATTGAGAGTACATTTTGGAGAATGCTATATCACAGTATTATACTTAATCATTTTGCAAAATGTACTCTCAGTGGTGGTGGTATGGTAGGTCGGTAGGCCTTTGTGTGTCGATACTCTTGCGCCATCTCATCTTCCTGGCTCGGCGTGCTGTGCTGGCGCTGCTGCTGCGGCTGCAGAAAACCTCAAGCCGCGAAAGTATAATAACCTTATCGGTAATTATATTTTCCAGCTATTTGGGGTTGAAACCCTCGGGCCGGGGGGTCCTAGTGCTCATGGTTAGTTCAATGAAATCTCCAAACGGCTGGTTGACACTTCCCGTGACCCAAGGGCTGGCTTTAACCTTGGCCAGAGGGTAAGCTTTGCCATACAACGTGGCAATGCCGCCAGTCTCTTGGTTACATTACCAGTAGACAGCAAGGAGGAATTTTTGACGCCATATTTTAGTTTGTTAATTGTTTCAGTTAGTTTAGGTTATTATAATTATATTTATTTTAATCGTTTGTTAGTTTATTCAGTATACGAAGTTTATCCAGTGTTATATTTTCATTCACAAACACTCTCAGTAGGTAAAATAATATATTTTTTCGCAAACTTGTTCTAATACGGTTCGTAAATTAATTAAATAAGTTGAAGTAGGTACTCATCTAGTATACATAATTCAATTTGTTCAGGCGAGTATAAATTTCTATTGAGCACACCAAAAAGTTAGTTATGCAAAATTTTAGTGAGCTGCCTGGCTAGGTTGAATAGTGCTTCAAAGTTGTAGCCCTAAATTTTCATATTTTTGTTAGAGTGTCCATTACAGTGTCACGTTATTTAAAACTTATTATCTCGTAAACCTTCAGTAATTCTTCGGACCAATATTAAATAAGGAGAAAAAGCTACACGCTATTATTAATGTGAAAGTTAGTATGTTTAGATATTTATGGCTCAATCACCCAAAAACGGCTGAACGGATTTGGATGAAATTTGGCACAGACATAGTTTATAACCTAGGTTAACACGTAGAATACTTTTTATTCCTCTAAACCGAAACCGAGGACAAAAGCTAGTTATAAATAACTTTGAAAATATCCTTAAGCACGTAAACTGTAAGTTATTTTGTCGGCAGTCATTTTCTTATTTTTGTTTGTTGCACTAATCGGTACTGAATATTCTCAGAACAAGATAACATTGAGTTCGGAGGTATTGTCTCAACTCACATTATTCTATTTATTGAAAAATCTAAAATAGAATAGGAACCTATTTAATTTCGTTTTGTTTTGTGCCTTTTTGGCATTCTTTTCAAACAGATATGCATTTCCCGGGAGCCCCAATTAATCATACATATCACTTTTTTATCCACTTTTATGAATACTGGTTGCTTTTAAAAATGATTTGCATAACTTTCAAACCGGCATCCCATTTATTTAAATTTCGAACCACAACAATCTGAAACAAAATTTCCTGACACAGAGCACCAACTAAATTCCAATTCCCTAAACAAAGCAGTAAAAAACCTTTTTCCGTTATACGTTCGTTGGTGAAAATGTGAACATACGTAAATATGAAATAACGTTAAACAAACAAGATAATTTTGATAATTATCAGTTTACAACAGGCGTTGTGCTAAGCAATTACCCACAGGCGCGCCGTCCGTCGGCCGGGACTGGTCCCTACGTGCGGTCCCACAATCGTAGAGTTTACAACACCGTGCTTGCAACTTTAAACACGGCCTTTCAACATTGCCTTTGTATATTTTACCAAATTCACTTTTGTTTTACTGTATGGGTATGAGTTCTGTGAAACACGATGTAATATAAGTGTTTACATTGTAGTTTGTAAACCGCTTACGGCGACTAAAACTACTGTTCGCTGTTAGTCTACTTAAGTGCAATCTGTTTAATAATGCTTTTGTTTTTAGACTGTCGCAAAGGTAAAATGAAATAGGGACTAAATATTATAGGTTACTATCGTCGGTGCTCCATGGACCAATTGGAATTTGACCAATTGGACTATGGAGAAAATGACATGTTTCCATCGTCCAAATACCAACTGGACTATGGAGAATAGGGTAGTTTCCTGGGTAAAAAAATAATAATTCTAATTAGTCCGTGCGACACTTTTTAGCACGGCGTGACGTCACGACCCCCCACTCCCAAATTTTGACGTGCTTTATCTTTGTCATTTTTTGTTTGATTGACAAAAGAAAAAATACGGGTCCATTATTTTTCGATAATCTAACTGACGGACTAATTAGAATTTTTTAGGAAACTAGCCTATTGAGAAATGTTCCACTGCCCAGTTTAATAGTATAGTAAAGCCTTGTCCATACTATGTAAAAAAATATATCATAAACAATTTTATTGTTTATTTTTTTTATTTGTCTTATAAACATTTTATTTTATTTATGTACACACAAACTAAAATATATATATTCTATATACAAATAAAAAAAGACAGGAGCTCATTGGGCATCAAAAAATTCGTCCGCATCGCTGTCAATGGGATAAGTGCCCAAAAGGCTGGCAGCATTACCACGTTGGATGGCAATGCTTATTCTTTGGGCTAAAATTAGGCGGAGGGCTGGCCCTCTGGTCACGCGAAGAGTCAACCAAAGAATAGAATACTCTTGTAGCTTGTTGTACTCTTGTTGCGCTTGCTGCTCTTGTGCTCTTGTTGTCTCTTGTGCTCTTGTACTCTTGTATACTCTTGTTGTAGTTGTTTATTTAAAAAAGTAAATTTTGTGAACTTATTGGTGATGTACTTTGTTAATGTAATCGTATTACCCAGTAACATGGAGGTCAGATACGCAGTCGCTCCATGTAGAATAATGGTACTAAGCTGCATCTGGTTAGACTGGAGACCGACCCCAACTTATTTGGGCCCAAAAGGCTAGGCAGATGATGTTTGGTGATGCTCTTCAGAAAGGACAGGTGCACCAAACGCGTGTATGATCAGATGTAGATATAAACGTAAACGAAGCAAAAGGTACTCCTTTTGCTTAAGGATCGTACAGTCAACAAAAGAGATTAGTATACAGGATCGTCGGATATAGTTGAAGTTTAGTAAGAAACCGATGGATGTTCTCGAATAAAATTTTATTTTATTAATACAAAACAAACAGCTCATTTATCAAATTACAGTCGACAGCATCCATCGGATTCTTATTAAACTTCAACTATACAGGCTTATTTTTTTATCACCATCCAAATTTTTACAGGGTATTCTACCCGTGAATATGAACAACTTTCACTATGGGACCAACTCTGAAATCACGAAAAAAAATCTGCTGTTTCATACATTTTGGTCAAGTAGGTATTGAACTTTTGTATGAAACAGCTGTTTTTTTTTCGTGATTTCAGAGTTGGTCCCATAGTGAAAGTTTTTCATATTCATGGGTAGAACACCCTGTAAAAAATAAGCCTGTATATCCGACGATCCCGCACAGGGGTATTAGTGTTCTGTGATCCTGCATACTTATCTCTTTTGTTGACTGTACCAGGTGGCGTTCTCTAGTTTCTACCTGCCCCCTTGGGACGATGCATGGCATGAGTTTATGTTGGTTTGTTCATTTCCTGTAAAGTTTATTATAGTGTGTGAAATAATTCTACCACTGAAACCGAAATGTTAAATTGAATATCAGAAATGTTACATTTAAAACCTCAATAAAACAACGTTCATTGTTTCAGTCGAACAACTAATTAATTATGTTTACATTGATGGTTGACCACATTATTCACATTAAAATACTACCTTTTCATTAGCATGTATGGTTAAACAGTCGCTAATCACTACTTTAAGGAAAATTTGAATAAATGGGATAATATTTTAGAGAATGGTAGAATTTAAAATATGGAATCATCAATACGACGAAGAAGAGGACGTAAGTACAGTAAGACGGGGTGAATAGGGATGCAGGGCTGAATCGGGACAAAACTTTAAAATTGATTTTAACATTGAAATACGTAATATCTTTTTTTTGCCAAAAAGGACTCTGATGTGTTTACTATATATTATAAATAACGATTAAGTGTCCTTATTGGCAACAAACTATCTATATTTTTACATCAACGTTAAAATCTATTTAAAAGTTTCATCCCGATTCACCCCTCGATTAATATTCACCCCATTTGACGGTACTATGGTAAGATTTTTAACTTAAAACAGGTGACTTAAAAGTTGACTTACCTAATATCAATAGTAGCCTTTATAAAGGTCAACTCAGCCAATACATCTACCACCAACCTTCCATACAAAGCTCGAATTTTTGTGAATTTCCTTAAATTTTTTGTTGAATTTCCTGGCAAGATTTATTGTATTCCACCTTTTGCCCGCGGCGACCTGAAGGCGGAAATCGAAAACGGTATTCCATTTTGCAAGAACCGTATTCTTCAAGCTGGCAAAGTGCTGCTGGAGTTTAGCTTGACTAGTAATAAGTACGCATAAAGCGTAAAACGTTTATTGAGGATGATATTCTCATAACATGTCTATTTCCTTTTTTTTTATAATCCTGTTTAGTATATTCTATCACATTTAATAGTAGATTATACAACTAAGGCATAAAAGAAGCTATTTTACCCCGAGACGTTTATATCCACCCGAGCCGCAGGCGAGGGTGGATAGTTAAGTCGAGGGGTAAAATGGCTCGTTTATGCCTGAGTTATACACTCTGCTTTTCACTTCGATTGCGAGAAAATTAAACAGGCATAAAATATACATACAGTACATAATTAATCAAAAATGTTACATCCATAGCTAATTCCCGCCACCACAGATAATACCGCCACGAAACTTTTTAAAAGTTTTTTTTTTAATTTTCAACATTTGTCATTCGACTTGGGTAGGTACTTCATACTGCCAAAAAATGAAAACGTTTCTTTGCCTTTTTAAATAATAAATGACAACTATTTTACCTGATTTTATTAAATTAACGATAGAAAACACGGAAGTGGTATAAATTAAAGAAAATGAAATAAATCACGACTAATCTGCGAAGTTTTATTGTGCATGTGGCTGTTGGGCCTGATTACATTAGTCTTAGAAAAAAAATTTACTTTATGCACTAGAACATAAAAAGCGATTTTATGTCGCCTAAGCACAACATAAAGACGGACTTTTAGAGCATGAAAGTGAAAATTATATTATATTATTTTTCTTTGAGTACGCTGTACCGGTACAGCGTCCTAATAATTGTTTGCTGCACCGGACGACGTTATTACGTCAGCACCGGCTGTCGCTGAATACCAGCGCTGGGGCTCTGTCTTGCATAGAGTCGCAGCATAATGCTGAGCGATTGCCGTTTTGCGTGGATGTAACGCATGTTTCCCCCAACCATTACTTATTTTTTTATGTTCTTTTTTGCGTCATGTTTACCGCAAATAAACGTATTTTCTTTCTTATTTTTTTTCTTTTTAATAGGTACTAGTTTTAGGTATTTAAATTTACTTTATTCTAAACACATAACATCACGCCTATAATTCCCCGAAAGATTAGACAGAGGTGTACCTTAGCATGTATGGTCACAAAAAAAGAGAGAAGTAACCAGGGTCGTCGGTATAGTTGAAGTTTAGTAAGAAACCGATGGATGTTTTCTAATAAGATTTATTTTAATTAATACAAAACAAACAGTTCATTTATTAAATTAAATTTCATTCAAAAATATCGATCGGTCTTACTAACCTTAACTATATCCGACGACCCTGGTTACTTATCTCTTTTGGTGACTGTATACCCACATTTCGCCAAAATAATCTTTTACGAGCCTCAGACCTGGGATTTTTGACAGTAAATACAGAATAGGGTTACAAAGGTTTTGCTCGCGTTCAAAAGTGCCTTTAACGTGCCTATTTGAAATAAATGATTTGACTTTGACTTTGCTTGAGTAGAGATCAATGAAAGTTATAAGAAATTCAAATAATAAGAACGAGTCCATTAAATAGATAAGATCTCACAAATCAATAAGTCTCCTTTTAAGTTAATAAGTCTCCCTTTGGTATTCTGATCTTGGCGAATACTCGACCTTATTGTTCAAGATCAAAGTGTACGATATTGATTATACTCTTTTCTATTGTTTTGGGTTACTATTAAATTTACACCTGGCAAGGTACAGACGCCAGCACATTAAGCTACCCAAAACTGTCAAATTTTCCCAATCAACCTTGAACCTTTCAACCAATCAAGCTTTAGCGATAAAGTTGAAAATCTATTAAAGAAATTTGACAGATTGATGTGCTGGCGTCTGTACTTAAACATGCCACCGAAAGAAATATTGAAATCTAAAAATTTTTTTTTTGTTTTTTTTTGGTTTTTTTTTATTTATTTATTTTTTTGATTATGGTTTTTTAGTTTGGTTGTCATTTCAGATTAAAGACACAGGCCTCCCCAAGCACCGCCACTTCAACCGGCCTACAACCAGCATAACACCAACAACCAACTGCCAATATCCATGCAAAATCAATACAATGAAAGCAAATAGAGATGCTCAAATATTTACATTAAAATCAACAAAAAAAAACGTGTCTTACTCCAAAAGCTACGCAATCCCTTAGACCAAACAAGTCTAGCTTAAAGAACATAATTAAATGATAAGACTACCCGCGGTAAACAAGGATTACCCCACAAAGGTGTAAACTGTCACGTAGACTATGTACGTCAGCGCTATCGTATACCGTGTGAACGTTATCTTAGCTGTGATTTACAGCCCTGCAGAATTTAATTAGGGCTGCCGACGCCTAGGGACACGTTTGATGAGCTAGGAAATTTTCTAGGTTAGTTTTTGTTGGGAGCAGAATGATTTTGTTGACTTTTAGAACAGATTGTGTCGTTAAATAGAATTAGCTAATTTTATTGGGGCCACTGGCCTCAAGGCTAATTAGTTAGGGACCCGCTTAAGGACTAACGGCTTAAAAAACGAATAGGTACTAGATTACTTTCTTCTACTGAAAAATGAGCCGATATTATATCATCCGATCTATAATAAAATGAACAAGTCAGTGCCATCACATTATGATCGTTTTCCGTAAGGACTTAGTGACACAAAAGGTTTATTTTGAAATACATCTGCCTACGCCTTTCGATATAATAAAAGCCTGACGTTATGTTATGTGAAAAATAACAATGTAGGATTGTAAAAAGGGATGATAAATTGCAAGCAATAAATCCCTATACGATCCCAGCTCGTCATTTCAGCGTTACAAGCTTTATATCAAAATACTCATAAGGGAAAAACAATTCGCAAAACGTACCGTGTATATGTTCCATACCTCTCAAATCAGTGGATTTGATAGAAATAGGTAGGTGTGGTGATAGTTCTTCCCCATATTTTTCGCCAGTTACCCTCATTCATTTCCATTTTCGTAACATTTGACACCTGCACCTGAAAAATGTCTTTCCTTTACTGGTATCCAGTTTGTACTGACTTAAGAAACAATATTTTCCATGTGGTTGTTTTAACGTTTTCACAATTTGTTATAACGTTTAATGTGAATAATTAAAATGGCGCCCAACTGGGTACCATGCGAAAAGTAATAAAACAGTATTATAGTGTCTCGTTTTTCTACCCATCAGAATACAACATTTGGTCATCTAGTTATATTTACTGTAACAACGCACACTCATGGTATAACATCACATATATAAATGTATACGCATTATGGCCCACTTGGGCGCCAATTGGCTTACTGGCATCTGACTGGGCTAATACGTGACTTCAACTTATTTCGTTCAAAGTAGCAGAAAAAATCACCTGGGTTCACAGAGGATTTTTCTTTTTTATTTTAGATCTAGGCTACTATAACTTCGGTATTTAATTTTCCTCGAACAAACTTCTCAAATAATTTATTTTAAAAATATCTTTGGAATTATTCATGCATGCTGTCTGCTGAAAAATCTCACTTATTGCTGTTTTCTCAGAAGATAACACTTAGCGCAGAGCAAAACAGTAGGCACAGCCAACAAGGGCACTGTCTTCGTTTCATATTACATTCATATAAAAGACACCTTGCCGTTTGAGTTTATTTGAAGAGTGTTCTCAAAATCACTTTAAAAATAAAATACGAGGTTTTTAAATTAATTTTGCATGATTTTAAATTTTAAAAGCATTAACATATCTATTAATTCTGTCAGCCCTGTGAATAATGAGTAATGTGGACAGAGCCTAATCGCCGCAATGTGTAAATCCTATGAATATCACATAATTAGCTTTGTTATGTTCCAAATTAATATTGTTAATAATCCGATGCGGTGACGTCACAAAATTTATGATCGTACAATGTTATCTCTACCAACAAATGTTTAACTAGTTTCTCTAGGTAAGCACTGCTTCTGATATGAATTATGTCACACAGTAATATTGTAAACACATGAAATTCTACTAAATTAAACTTACTAGATCATATTGCTTCATACGATTCAACATTCCATACTACACAGCACATAAACTATATGGAGTTCTTAGATCCAAGTTTATTCCTTTCCTAATTACCAAATAAAACGAGGCTCGCAAAAACATCTCATCCTAAAACATACCAGCGCAGAAACTCGGACAAAAACCATTTAGTACTAGTGAAATACCAAATAGCAGCTCTGTTACCAAGACGAATGAGCCTCGTTTGTTCCGGTTTGCTCCCATTAACCCAGCCTTTAAGACACAGGGTCACCGGCCGTCTCGAAAACTAATCCGCACTGTTGTTAATACCAATAAGTCGTGCCTTGAAATTTATCGGGGTCAAAATATAGAGCCAAAATACTTTACAGGACTTTCGTCAACTTAAGTTCGGGCTATTCATAAATATGCGCAGATGTGCTGGTTAAATATAGTTGCTAGTTTTTGTTGTTGGGCCCAAGGTAAATTTTGTTGTAGACAACCAAGTTTCGGTTTTGTCATGACATACTTATTGAGGCATATTGGTTCTCTTTGTCTATCTATAGGTTTACGTTAGACATAAAAAAGTATGTTTATGTTCATATAATCTACATGTTTGTAACGTCAAAATAACAGCTTTTTACTAAATGCATATGAAAGTATATACGATACTTATAACAAAAAACATTTTTTTAAATGTTTGTCTGTCTGTTTGCTCCGACTAATCTCCGAAACAACTGGACCGATTTTGACGGGACTTTCAACGGCAGATAGCGGATGTTAGGAGGAACTAAAACATTATTGTTTTCCGACATCCACGTGAACGAAGTCACGGTCACTGCTAGTCATTAATATCATCTCAAAACTACCAAGATAGCTACTAAAATAGTAAGAGTGAAAATAATCAGAATAGTTAAACTGTCAGCTAAGAGCTTGCAGCAAAAGTAAAATATGTCTTATTTGGCATAATTTCGACCGTATATCTTCCTGCTACCGTAATTTTCGCTTCACGTGGAAACACTAAAGACCCGTCTGAAATTCGAACCCAAACCTTAAGCCGTACCCAAATAATTTAAGCCTTTAGACCCTCAAAACATTAACAGCTCGAAGATACCATTAAACATACTTAATACTTAGATACTCAATTTCAACGTAACTGACTCATTCGAATATAACCGTTTTATTTTTATTTATTTTGGGGCGAATCGCTGTTTAGTCCAGATCTTGGGTCTCGACAGAGTTGAAGATAGAAAACCTACTAGACTTTCACGTCATCGAAGAAGAATGCTCCTTTCTTAAAGAATAGATAGTTCTCTTGGGATTCAAAACTTGCCTGGATTTAAAATCCTTTAAAAACTTTAAATCTGCCAAGAACATTTTTGGTCAATGCATATTTGGTCAGGGAATTTTGTTTCTGATTTAATGGCCAGAGGCTTCAGTTTTGGAAGATCATCTGATCATCACCCATGACATTGATGATAAATAGGTATTCGTCAAGTTTTTTCTGGTTCTACATATCTTCAGAAACAAGAAATTGTCTTACAATGAACTTAAAATTAAAACCGCGTTAAAAACAAATAGCTCTAACAACTTTCATATAACAATAGGCTATAAACAGACAGAGCCAGTCATAATAGGCCAGCTGGAAGGCTTGAATCACGTATCTACGGCCGTATTCTTTTGTACAGCAACTCGGTAAGAAACGTTTATGACGGAATCACAAATGCATTTTTCGTGTCTTGAAAAAGTGCCGGCGCGTTCGCCTCTCGGGCTTTTCAAGCGAACTTACTTGACATACGGACGTGTTGTGTTGAGAACAAATATAATAAAATTTTATAAACAGGAGAACTACTATTGCTGTGTGTGACTGTGTGGTACGTATAAGTGTGCATACACACGAGCGACACGCGTCAACGGCTGCCGTCACCCCGTGCGGCTGCAGTTACCTCTGCCGTTGACGCGTGTTGCTCGTCGGCTCGTGTGTATGAGCACTACCGCAACCTTCCTCTGCTGAGCCCATTTTATGACGTCCCTAAAAAAAGTGTATTGTTTAAGAATATAGGTACTTTGGGAAGTAGGGTCTACTTTCATGCATAGTACCGGTTTTCTGCAAGTATGATCTTTGTAGCTCTCATAACCATCGAAATTTATCGTCGGCCATTTTTTATTTCAAATAAAACAGATTGAGAAGATTAAAGTTGTCCTGGTTCTTAATTACAACGCAGGTCAAAGCCCTTTGGGAAACTTAAATATGAATTTAACTCGGGTACTTATCTATGAATTTAACACACTATCTTATAAACCCAGCAGTTTCTAAAAAAGAGTTTTATAAACACCACGTAGAGTTATAAAATGGGTATAATAGACGTAAACAAGAAGGCTGCCAGGCTCAAATGGAATAAGCTGAATGCAGGATAACCGCTGGGCAAAAGTCTCCACACAATGGGTGCCTGAAGATGGACTGCACCGCCTAGGTCGGTCTAGGAAGCGGTGGCGAGATGACCTGGACGCGTACCGCGAAGGCTGGTTCGAGGTGACGCGAGAAAAGAGTTTCTGCAAGTAGTTTGGGGAGGCCTTTGCCCAGCAGTGGGACAGTGTAGGATAAAAAAAATCTGCACAATATTTTTACATCGAAAGTTAATTTGATTAAAGTGAAATATACTCCCATCCATCCAATCAAAGTGGATGAATGTCCAAGCTTCATAGTTGTGAAACTGCGTTACTACGCATGTATGCTCAATGCAATCACAATATCTAGTTTTGTTATTGAAAAACATTCGGTACATAAAAAAGATGAATGTTATCCTGTCAGTATCATTACTTTACGCTCATGTTGTCTGTGTGTTCGTCATATAGGAATAGGCTCTAGGTTTACTTTGATTTTTACTTGATTCACTTTTTTATTAACTTTCAGGTATTTTAGTGGTGGTAAAATTGTGTTGGGCAGTTCCTTATCTATGTAAAAAATAAAATTATTTGAAAATAGACAAGCTATTTTTTTTATTTCGTTTTCGAACAAACAAATAAAAAATCTAATCTTTTATTTGTTTGCAAACATGGATAATAGAAAACAATTAAGTCCCACTGTGATGAATTTCAGAGGGGCAATTTTCGTAATTTGAGAATTTCAAAATTTCAGACTATGAACGTTCTCAACGTTCATAGTCTGATCTCAGTCTCAATCCGTCAAAAATACCTCTAATTTCCCGACATTTTTGACAAGTTTTTGACATTGATTGTCGCTGAGATGAGATTGCGACTAGATTTAGAACGTTTTTAATTACGCGAATTCTCCTTCTGATTACCAAAAATATTATTTAAATCTACACTACCCACTGCAGTAGTCACTATAAAATCAGCAAACAGCATTTAACATTTAGATCAGTAAATATAGGTTACTTTACGTCATAGCTATTACTTATTCACTCTACAAGATAAAACAAAATTCCGCCAAGTGCAACTTGGACTCGCACACGTAGGGTTCCGTACCACCGACCAATATTAAATACTACATTATTAAAAAAAAATGTTTACCTCTTAATTTTTTTACTTTTAATATTTGTTGTTACAGGGACAATAGAAATGGGGGGAAACTCCGCTTCCGCGGCAAATCGCAGCGGAGCGGACAGACCTCCGGCGCGATCTCATGGTGGCATGGAAGGAGCGACTTTCGCAACCCAGCGCAGGGCACGCCACGATAGTGGCGATAAGACCCCTCTTTGAGGAGTGGCTAGAGAGGCGTCACGGCGTCCTCACCTATCGCCTGACGCAGGTCCTCACCGGACACGGATGTTTTGGGAGGTTCCTGCACATCATCAGGCGGGAGGAGACGCCTGGGTGTCACCATTGCGAGGATCGCCCAGAGGACACGGTGGAGCATACGGTGGAGGTCTGCCCCGCATGGGCGGAGCACCGCCGTGCCCTCGTAGAGGCGATCGACAGCGGCGGCGACCTCTCGCGTCCGGCTCTGGTTCAAGCCATGGTCCGGGGCGAGAGGAAGTGGGGGGCGGTCACCTCCTTCTGCGAAGCAGTCATGCTAGCGAAGGAGGTGGCGGAACGGCTGAGGGAGAGAGCCTCACGCCCCAGCCGCCGCGGGAGACGCTCCGGGCGTCGGGAGCCGCGTGACGACTCCCGGCCACCGTAGGCGCGGGCCTGCGGACGGAGAGTAATGGGTAGCTCACCGTCCGATCAGGATCAGGCCCGTGCCGGACGGCGCGTACGTGTTCCACGCGCGCCTCAAAGAGATGTCAGCATAAAGGAAGGGGCCTGCCAGGGCCGAAGCCTGCCGGGGGTGCGGGATTGTCCGAAAGGGTTACCGCTACCCCGGAACATAAAGGGCTAAGGAAGGAACACGGATGGGTTTTAGTCAGTAAGAGTCTGACACTCCCTTCGCTCCACCCAGAGCGGGAGGGGTCATTTGATGATTTCCCATCCATAAAAAAAAAGGGGGCAATAGAAATACACATTCTGCAAACATTTCAACGGTATACCTGTTACGGTTCATGAGATACAGCCCGCTGACAGACAGCCGGACAGCAGAGGCTTAGTAAAAGGGTTTCGTTGGCACCCTTTGGGTACGCAACCCTAAAAATGAACCGGTGCATATTGAGATGAATAAAAGATATCCAAATAGAAGCGTCTCCTTTTGAGATCTTTCCTTTGAATCTTTTACTGTTAATGGAAGCAAAGCAATTATAATGAGAATAGTAACTCCACTTACTGTTTTCCAGCAACGTTTCCCTAC
Organism: Amphipoea lucens; assembly: GCA_947508005.1. Taxonomy (NCBI): domain Eukaryota; kingdom Metazoa; phylum Arthropoda; class Insecta; order Lepidoptera; family Noctuidae; genus Amphipoea; species Amphipoea lucens. The sequence continues at coordinate 8,951,283 of OX382371.1, forward strand.
TTTCATTTTACAGTTATATCAAAATGCACTCAACGCAATCGCCCTGCCAAAAGTACCGCTTAATGTCTTCAAATTTACATTTAGAACACACTGCATCTTGAATTCAAATGTCGTCAAAATTGTTTCCGTTATGAAACACGCTGTGTTCAGAAACAGAAGCTTTTCAATGGAACACAGAGAAGTGTTTCTCTTTCTTCATGTTTATTACATTGCGCCAGCACTTTTAAATTAAACTGTTCTCGTGTTCGCGTGTGTAACCAGCCGGGTTTTCGCCTACATACTATCAGTAGCAATGGCTTTCATTTTGACAGTTCAACAACATTCATTGCGTTAACGTTGTTGAGCAGACAAATTTTTCGAACTTATGAAGCAGTGACGTGCATCGCATATAGGCATATAAGCAGTGCCTACCTCGATATATCAACATAAGCCTGTCAATTACATTTTAGTGTGTATACCCCACAATTAAGAAACTCACTAAATTATCATACCTAACAAAAAACAAAATATTCATACAAACACGCGCGGCAGTAGGCAGTCGTCGGACGGCCTACTCGGATCCCGTACTATTCGCACATTGTCATTGGTCTTTACTCGTTCAAGTTAATACGACAAAATTATAAATACGTACGTCTCACGCGTAATACCATGACGTTCGACCTTCGCAATTTATCACCCTTAAGTAGGCATGTCTACTCACATAACCACACTTTTGACCTCACTTTTTTTCTGATTAGTGACCGCGTTTGCGTAGACTAGACCCGGCCAAGTACCTACCTATTCTGAAAACTAATGCACGCCACTGTTATGAAGCAATGGATTAGCAATATCCTTCAAAATGATTCAGTTTGATATTGATAGTGTGTTACGCCGAGGGGCTTGTGGCTAAATAATAACAGCCGCACAGGTCGATCGATCAGGTTAAGCTACGCTTGCCGCGGTTGGTCCGTGGATGGGTGACCATCTTTACATACCGAGACCCCTCCGTGCCTCGGAAAGCATGTTAAGCCGTTGGTCCCGGCTGTCATTCGTGCATCTTTGACAGTCGTTACGAATAGTCAGAAGCCCGAAAGTCTGACAACCAGTCTTACCAAGGGGTATCGTATTACCCAGTTACTGGGTTGTGAAGGTCAGATAGGCAGTCGCTCCTTGTAAAATACTGTTATTCAGCTGCATCCGGTTAGACTGGAAGCCGACCCCAATATAGTTGGGAAAAGGCTAAGCAGATGATGATGATTAATTATTTATTAGCAATACCTGGAAAAAAGCATCTTTAAAAAGACGCAATTGCCTTTCTCTATAATGAAAAAACTGATACTGGTTTGAGAGCAGTGGTGATGAAATGATTTACACAAAATAAAAAGCCTGTCTGGGTTCGAATCCACGACCTACAACTTGTATTATAAGCCGGGGCCGTTATACCAATGGGCCACCACTGCTCTTAAACAAGGTGTTACATTTTCAATTGAAACCGACTCGTGAGCTAGGTGGTACAGTCAGCATCAAAAGTCGATTAACACTATCATTTTTACATGTTATTAAATTGACAACAACTTTTTTAACCGACTTCAAAAAAAGGAGGAGGTTATCAATTCGACTGTATTTTTTTTTTTTTTTTTTTTTTTTTTTTTTTTTTTATGTTTGTTACCTCATAACTTGCGACTGGGTGAACCGATTTTCATGATTCTTTTTTTATTTGAAAGCTGGTGCTTCCCGTGTGGTCCCATTGTCACCATTTCAATATCTGATGATGGGATCTTAGAGAAATCGAGGGCAACCCTCAAATTTTATAGGCTCACTTATTGTTTTTCGCATATTTTATGAAGTATCTTGTGTATTTGCGTATGGTTGTCACCATCTCAGGTAGCTGGGCTGATGATGGAAGGTACAAATCCTTAACAGTAAGAAGTTACTCGAACAGGCAAGGGCTGTTTTTAGTAAATTGTTTTGATGTTTGATAGGGCATTTGTCACATTTGGTCTCATGATCATCAAGTCATGACCTGATGCTAAATTTTACTAATAAATAAATTATTATTATTATTATTATGCTGCAGTCAGGATAGTCTGCAGAGTACCTAACTCCTCGACAACTAACAGCAGATATATCGTGTTTAGGCTCATTGAAAAGGGCTCCATGTGTGGATAAACGTACTGTTAATGAGGAACACCGAAGTACATAGAGACCTGATGCTGAAGCCAGGAGCATCAGAAAAAGTACAAACCTTGAAATTACAGCACAGTAGTCGTGTTTGGGCTCATTTTAAACAGGACTAAATTTTAAGTTCAATGCAATGTTGACATAAGTCTGGCTTGATGCTGCAGCCAGGATTATCAGCATCTAGTCTAAAAACATTAGGTCAGGATTTGATGATGGGATCCTGGAGAAATCGAAGGAACTCTTCAAATATTATAGGCACACCTATAGCGATTTGGGTATTTTTTATAGTAACTCGTGCACTTGCTCTCGGAAAGCACCATTTGGTGAAGTGGAACTGATGATGAAGACCACAGATGGCCTCCGGAACTACTCAATAATATATAAGTATTTCACGGGTTGCTATTCGATTACTTTAATATGGTTGCTAAGCAATTTATGTTCGTCACAATGTGAATGGTGATATGGAGCTGATGGTGGACCTGGAGAACTCCTCAACAATTAACTTCCCTGCATCGGGAAAAGCAATAATTTGTTTGTAAAAGGCGATGAGCACTATGCTACTGTAAGTCTGTAACTTAGATAAATTATAAGCAGACCCACTAAAAAGCGTGAAATAAAAACTTTTTAAGAAAAAAAAACCGACTTCCAAAAAAACACTACAAAGTGAAAAATAACTTTAATTTCGGAAGTCGGTGGCAAAAAACTAAAATACAGATCCAAAGACACCGACTTCCGAAATTAAAGTTATTTTTCACTTTGTAGTGTTTTTTTGGAAGTCGGTTTTTTTTTCTTAAAAAGTTTTTCAATAAACTGATTTTTAGCTTTTCACATTATAGACAAGAGTATATATTCTAAAAAAAATCTTCTGCGGCAATTTTGAACAAATATTTTGCTCAATAACTAAGATTAAAAAACTGAAGTGTTAATCAACTTTTGATGCTGACCGTACCTGTGTTACAGGACAGTGTCTTCACCCGTTTGTGGAAACATAGCTGTTGGTTGATTGATGCGAAAATTATGCAAAGATATCTTTAACAAACTCCTACGCACGGAGTAACTTTTCAATCCAGTCAATAGCATTGATGCCATGTCGCGTCGATAGCAAACGAGTTCGGTCTCACAGCTCATCAATCACTTGTAGCTACTCTCGCGCTTAACAATATCCAAGCGAGGTTATAAATTTATACATTTTTATTTACTAGCCCGTATTAGAATCACTAAGAACAAAAGAAATACAGAGTTATGGGCAAACGTAATGAAACTCCCCATTTCCTCTGCGTGTTGCTTACGTAAATAAAACGGAAACATTCAAAGGAAATGCCTACTAGGAAGGCAAAAATACTCAAAGAAGTTGGCTCCGAGAACATTCAAGTCCTTTTAAATAAAAGTTGCCTTTTATCACTGGCTAAAACGTCCATTTCTCAGGGCGGACTACTAAATGGACAAAGAAACGCGAGGCTGAGATGACACTCAAGTGCTTTCTGGGCCTTGCGCAGTTTTAGCCCAAACTTGGTGAGTTAGTCGCCCCGGTGTACGTGTTACTGTCTCCGGACGATATTGTCGCTGCGACACCTTCCTCCCCCTTTTTATGAGCCTTTCTTAAAACTTGTTATTTCAGGTGCATTTTATTTGCCGGATCTACTTCTTTGTAGCTGGTTAGTAAATTGAGATTGTGGAAGAAACACAATGTACTATAGCAAGCAGTGTTCATAATCTCAGATAACTTACGAGTACACATTCCAACGCCACTTAATCAGTTATCTACTTTAGTCAAATGTATTCAAGGTTGATTTTTGAGTGACCATTTGTCATAGTGTGGGTTTAGGTCACAAGAGCTATAGAATAGTATACGAAACATAGTGACTTAATGCACGGAATTTAGCGTGCACCAATGAGCTACCTATGTCACACGTAACGTAATGTACAGATGCCAGCACATCGAGCTACCCGAAACTGTCCAATCAATCAACTTTGACCCTTATACTTAAGCGATTAAGTTGAAAATCTATTAAAGAAATTTGACAGATTATAGTACGAGTAGCTTGATGTGCTGGCGTCTGTACTATTATTTACGAATCCTCTGTGCTCAAAATAGCATTTGTTACCTATTCATTCTGATTTTTTACAAATAATTGGGTTTTAAGGATTTTACTGAAGTTAGTGCAGTAGCCATGATCATATAAATGCTTCGTAACGAATTTGCGAGGTTTTAACTAAATGGTGCATATCAAACAACCGTAAATTTCGGCGCCAAATCCTGAAAGACCTAATATGAGAAATAAAAATCATTTAGCCTTTAGGACGCGTCCTAACCAACGTGATGTCTTATGTAGTGTTTATTTTGTTCGGTAAACCCAGACAAGTGGTCGCGAGGACTTTGGGCGCCTTTCGGTTTTCCGAACAAATGAGTGACATATGAACTTGACGATTGTGTAGTCACGCGAACATTTTTTTTTTGGTTATGACCCGCGGTTACTGTTAGGTGTACAAACCGATGACTAGCTTAAATAAGAAAGTAGTAGAATGAACAATCAATGTTAAAAAAACAAAAAAAATACACAGACGTAATTTTTATTGATTTTACGTACCCAATACTACAACAACCAGATAGATCAATAAAGTTAATTAGTATGAGTATTAGTATGGTCCTCCGTAACCGTATATTATTATTTTTTACGTCTCTTGATATTTCTCGGGACCCTGCGGTTCCGGACCTTTACAAGGCATAAGAGGGGCCGAAGCCAACTCGCAGAGGCCCGTTAGACAATTTTGAGTGATGATGAGGCACCAACCGACTATTATCCCTGTATGCACTATGCAAGTGCACCCGGTTGGTATTGCAGAACATGGAAACAAAACATATTGGGCTATAGGTTTGGGCAGTTATAGTGGATCAGTTACTTTGAACTATGGAAGAACTTATGTCCCTTGTCTGACATATGTAAACTGTAAGAGAGGCCTTTGCCAAGAGGCACACTGAACTTCGAGATATATTATACACCGTGTTCTTCATGGATATCCCACAAACTTTGTCAAACGCTTCTATAGCTTTTACAAATTAAATCTAACACAGGAAGTAGTACTTAAAATGACTTCGTTACAAAGATATTTGTAATTTCATTTAGTGAAATTTAATTGAGTTATGCAGTAAGAAAGGGTCCTAACTCAGTTTTGACAAGTTGCAGCCCGCCAAATCTTATGAATGAAAATACGTCATCGTTGCCAATTCGGATAAAGAGGCATGCATATCGGGCGATTTACGTCAAGGTATTTAGTTTATATGAAAATTAACAAAAAATAAGAATTCATTAATGTGTCCACAATGAAAAATGCTAATTTCCATGGTCTGAACATCTGGTCGAAGTTTATGTATATCGTCCGGAACACGGTGTATAACTCATGAAAGAAAACAACAGCAATTGAACTAGCAAAAGAAAGGAGTTTCAGGATAAAAAGGGCTATTGATTGATTGAACTTTTTTTTTATTTCTGCTATAAAAGCCTTTTTTTTTTGTTACATTTTTATTCAATTTCCTATAAGAGTAGTATAAAATACTGCGCATTTTGATATAATTATATTATAAGACTTTCTAAGTAGTTTCTTTTCAATACACGAATAACTAAAATATCCCTAGATTGTGTTTATATGTATAGTTCGCACTATCTTGCGACGGTGGCGTACATACTCGTTATACTGGGATATCCGGACCTACAAGTGCTATCTGCGCGACTATTGCAGGGTTAAAAATACTGGACATGAAACGAGTTGCTAGTGAACTCAAGTAAACTGTTTCCAAGCATATATAAACATGGAGAATGCTGGTATCGACATCAGTTGAACTCTGTGTCACTTCAGTGAAGCATCAGTAGTACTAACGTACATATCTTCTCTTCATAAACGTAAACATGACAAAAACCACCCAGTCTATGCTCCTGTTGGTGTGCGTCGCATTCTTGGTAATCGTCTCGTCTCCGCAGAATGCAGTCCAAGCGGACGTGCGTATCGGCGGCTGCGTCTTTGGCGTTGTTGGCTACGTCTCAAACTGTCTCAATGAGTGCAAAAGACGTGGCTACAAAGGAGGACATTGTGGCAGCTTTGCTAATGTCAACTGTTGGTGCGAACAATAGCACAATTAACATTACACGGCAAGATAATTCGGCGGATCCCATCCAAATTGGCAGACTTAAACTGCAAAGAATTGAAATAGTTCATGTTTTTAAATTAATGTAACTTATGTTTTATGTGTAACCTGTATGTGTGAACGATGTGACTTCAATTACATGTTTTTGTAAATTAATTTTCTGTATTTTATTCAAGTTAGAGCAGTGGTGGCCAAGTGGTAACGGCCGCGACTTACGAGTTGTAGGTCGTAGGTTCGAATCCAGACAAGAGCTTTACTTTGTGAAAATTATTTCATCACCACTCCTCTCAAAACGGTGAAGGAAAACATCATGAAGAAACCGGCATGTCCTAGAACCAAAAAATTCGAAGACATGTAACATCTGCCAACCCGCACTGGGCCCGCGTGGTGGATGACGGCCCACTCCCTCTCACTGAGAGGGGACCTGTGTCCCAACAGTGGGAACATTATAGGCTGATTGTGTATTTTATTCAAGTTTAATATTAGGGTGTTTTATTTGATTTTTTTTTAATTCCCTTTGTGAGCGTAGCACTACTTCGCCCACACAAAAATAGGGGTATCAGAGTTGGGGGAGCTTGGAAGTTCTCAACATTATAAGGTTGAACATTGAAAATACGTAAAAGCTTTCAGCTTTCTAAACAAAAATAAAGGTGTTGCTGTCCATATGGGCCCATAAATATGTTCAATAAGGCAAAACCTAAAGGCAAGACCAAAAGCTGGCCTAAGGGGGAGAAGGTTGAATACACCCAAGGGGGCAAATGAAGAAACTGCTTAGACATAGGTGCCTAACGTTTGGTTATCTAGCTAGGAATGTAGGTGCCTACTCTACTGCACAAAACAACAAATTACAAACACTGTATTGACAATTTCGATATGTTGGGGAACTGTGTGAGAAACTATTTTAGTTGACTATTGCTGTTGATGGCAGTAACTACCTAGTAAAGTCAGAGAAATTAATTGTTGGGCAAATTGACTACCAACTTAAATTGCCCGTACCTATATTCAAATCATAACTGTCTAAAATATAGTAAACTGACGCAGTGAGTCAATTTGATAAACAATTAATTTCCCTGACTGTAGTAGATAGGTACTAGGTATCTACGTAAGTGTGTCCTATTCTAGTGTGAAACTCGTTGTTGTGTTCAAAGCAATGAGTATCGAACAAACGAGATTCATTTTTACGTTTTTTGTACAACGGCTTTTTCAATAGGTATTTTTATTTTGTTTGTAGGACTTACAAAATCTGTTAGTTACCAACTTTGTAACTGTAGCGTCATGCTTATAATAGTAAAGCATAACCTACAACTGCACCCAGGCAATTATATTCTAATTAATCACTTAAAGCCCGCAATAAAATTAGCTAAAACAGACAAGTTGTTTTAGCTGATTTTACGGCTGTACGGTACCGGAAAAAGGGAACCTTACAGCAAAATAACTCAGCGGGGTTATTGTGTAACAACATTCATTGCGTTATTTACGTTGTTGAGGGGACAAATTTTTCGAACATGTGAAGTAATGGATTATCAATATCCTTAAAAATCATTCGGATTGTGAGTGAAAATGTGTTACACAATTAGGGTGTCGGTTGCATTCGATCTTGTCACTCAAGCGAATGTAAAATTAAGGCCTATTCAAACCTAAGCGGTATTCTCTGCCACTGTGATTAGACCGTAGAGGTAGAGGTACAAGTTCCGCCGCGGAGCCGCGAAACTTGATACTAAATAGCTGAGCGAAACCCGCGCGGTATGTAACTCTACCCACGGCGATTGTTTTTAAGAAACAACAGTTATGTGATTGGCGCGTAAAAGTGAGCAAGCCCTCTTGAAATAAATAGCGAACATTCAATATTGTTACTTATTTTCGTAAGTAGCTCCTGCCCCATATAAGTTCCGGTACAGTTAGCGTGCACAGCGCTAACAGTTCTACCTATAGTATATTCATTCTTTCATATCTTATATGGTAAACAAACACTATGAATGCAGCTGAATAGTACTGAATACCCGTATTTTACCTGGAGTGATTGCCACTGCGTGAGAAAAACATCGTGAGGAAACCGGCTTACCCTAGAATCAAAATTCGAAACATATACTTTATGAATTCAGTTGAATACCAGAAAACATGGAGCGACTGCCAATCTGTCTTCCACCATCCAAATTTTTTTTTGGATGGGAAATCATCAAATGGGGCTCTGCGTCGCTGTCAGTGCGGTGAAGCTGTCGACTGCCTTGGACACCAAGGCCTATCCTACAGTAGGAGTGCAGGCCAGATAGCACGGCACGCCAGCATCAATGACATCATCCGTCGTGCTCTTGTCAGCGCCGGGGTGCTAGCTGTTTTAGAACCCAACGGCCTGGCACGCGACGATGGAAAGAGACCGAACGGAATGACCATAATGCCCTGGAAGTTAGGCAGACCTTTGGTGTGGGATGCAACATGTGTCGACACCCTTGCGCCATCCCATCTTCCTAGCACGGTGGGCTGTGAAAACCTCAAACGGCGAAAATATTGCAACCTGATTGGGAGTTATATGTTCGAGCCGTTTGGGGTTGAAACACTAGGGCCATGGGGTCCGAGTGCCCACTTGGTTTTTCGAGATATAGCCAAGCGGTTAGTCGACTCTTCACGTGACCAGAGGGCTGGTCTATTTCTTGGCCAAAGAATTGGCATTGCCATGCAACGTGGCAATGCTGCCAGCCTTTTGGGCACTGTTCCTGTTGACAGCGATGCGGACGAATTCTTTGATGCCCTATGATTATTTTGTTTAATTGTACATATTATTATAGTTTACCTATATGTTAGCTTATATTATGTAAATATCTATACAAATAAAAAACTGACGTTTTGGATAGTCACAAAAAAGTGTAATCACGTCATCATCATCATCATCGACATCTAACTATACTTCTATACTTATAATAAATCTGTAGAAGTGAAAATTCTGTACATTGAAAATATCAAAAAAATAAATGGCAGGGAGTGTTACTAGACCAACACCGAACTCAAAAATGTGATTAAAGAAATTGTTGTCTGTCTGTCTGTCTGTTTGTTCAGGCATCACGCAAAAACTACCGGTTCGATTACGACGAAACTTGGTATAATTATTCTTTAATATCCTGGGCACCACACTGGGTACTTTTGATCCCGGAAAAGTAGATACAATAAAAAACAAACTTAATTTTGCGATTCGATCCCTAGACCCGATTACTGTACCAACCGCAAATAATAAGTTTGTCGTAGGTTACGTCACCCGCAGTGGAGTTCACTAAGGGGCGCTGCCCACGGCTAAGATACTATAATATTTTATCTTAAGATACAATATCGCTCGCCATACAATTCAATGGACTATAATACACGGCGAAGATAATCCTATCCTACTAATATTATAAATGCGAAAGTTTGTGAGGATGGATGTATGTTTGTTACTCTTTCACGAAAAAACTACTGAACGGATTTGGATGAAACTTCACAGTAATATAGGTTATTCATCAGAATAACACATAGGCTACAATTTATAATGATTTTATGTAGTTTTGGTCATAATATAACGATACGTGTCAATTAAGTCGGAAAAAAATCTTCCATCTGAGAGCTATCTTGGCGTGCGCTGCCTAAACCAATGGAGTTACATAAAGATGATGTACCGCAGGATTGTTTGTCTTAAGTAGATCTAAATAAAAGTCCGCGACAGCATATATCTAGCTTTTATGTGCAAGCCACTACAACCAAAATTGTGAACCAAAAAACCAAATTAAATTTGGTACTATTTTACAATGCACATTTAGTATATAATTATCAAACTCTTATCAAAAAGAATACATTTCTCGCATTAAGTATTTAATGTAGATAAACTTTGTCTTTCACACTAAGTAATTTGGCCGAATAGTTTAAAAGTTATCTCGATATGATTGACTTGAACGGAGCGCCTAACGCCGCGGCGGCGGCCGCAGCACGGGCGGAGCGCGTCTAGCTTTTGCCCGCGGCTTCGCTCGCGTAGAATTTGGTCTGCCACATTAAGTTACGTGACATTTTTTTTAAAATACTGATATTTTCATGTTTTATATTGTTGAGACAGTTGCGAAAATCAATAACATTATCTTGGACCAAGTAACCAGCGATGCAACAACCTACAACTCTATCGACACAGTCATGTCATCTGAAGACTGTACAAGCTACCCCGTGGAGTTTCTTAACTCTTTGGAGCTATCCGGGGTGCCATCACATAAGCTCCAATTAAAAGTCGGTATACCGGTTTTGTTAATGCGTACCTTGGACGCCCCGAGACTATGTAATGGCACTAGATTGCGAGTCAGGGAACTAGGCAGGCATATTGTTAAGGCCACAATTTTAACTGGAGAAGCTAAGGGTGAAAATGTTCTTATTCCACGCATCCCAATAATATCCAATAACTTACCCTTTAATTTCAAACGTTTACAGTTTCCACTTAAAGTTGCATTTTCTATGACCATCAATAAATCGCAAGGGCAAACTTTGAAAGTAGCGGGGATACATTTAGGCACGCCCTGTTTTTCCCATGGGCAGCTTTACGTAGCTTGCTCACGTGTTTCTAAATCCCAAAATCTTCTTATTTACGCTGAACAAAAAAAATCAAATAACATAGTATACAGGAGTATATTGCAGTAAAAACACAGATAAATTAACACAGATGTTCACCTATTCCAATTACGTACCACATAATTCTTTAGTTATTACAAAATCTATTAAAAAAAAACCGGCCAAGTGCGAGTCGGACTCGCGCACGAAGGGTTCCGTACCATTGTCTATAAAAAACGGCGAAAATAACACGTTTATTGTATGGGAGCCCCCCTTAATATGAACTTAATTCTTATTCGTATTTGTTGTTATAGCGGCAACAGAAATACATCATTTGTGAAAATTTCAGCTTTCTAGCTATCACGGTTTATGAGATACAGCCTGGAGACAGATAGACAGACGACGGAGGCTTAGTAATAGGGTCCCGTTTTACCCTTTGGGTACGGAACCCTAAAAACCGCAGCAAAATCCGTTGCGTAGTTTTAAAAAATTTAAGCATTCATAGGGAAAAAGAAAGCTTCTTTGTTTTATACTATGTAGTGATTAAATGCAAGTAACATTGGTCCGACCTGTTTAGTTGTCAGTGTTTAGTAATCCGTTTGTGCTGGATAGGATAATCTCAAGCCTACTTTTTATAAACACACCATACAGGTAAAGATTGATGAAGAAACCACTGAACTTAGCATTTTGAAATTTGCAGAGTTCTATTATAGCTTAAAATAATGAGCACTTAGAAAGGAATTCAGATAATTCCACCCTCAAGAGATACCCTCTAAATATTAGGTATAGGAGTTCAAAGATTGTATGGAAACTAATTTTGAAGTTAGAAATCTGGGATGTACGATGTGAAGGTACATTAAAAAAATATCAGTATTTAAAAAAAAATGCCACGTAACTTAATGTGGCAGACCAAATTCTACGCGAGCGTAGCCGCGGGCAAAAGCTAGTAATCTATAAGTAATAATATTATAAAGAGGTGAAATTTGTTTGTTTGTATGTATGTAGGATATAAGCAAGGATATAGGCTATTTAACATCAAGCTGCGACTCTTCGGAGCCGAGCAGAAAGAAAAAATAAGTCAGAAAGAACGCCAAGCGAAAATGAAGTATAGCGCGGGCAGGCGATGCAATGCGATGTGTCGGGGGAACCAAACATTCCACGCGAACGAAGTTGCGGGCAGAAGCTAGTTTATAATATTTTTAATGATATCTTTATCTTTCTTTTCTTCGCAATTCCTCTAGTTTGACGGGACAAGTAACATCAAGATCTGTGTTCAAACAGTTCGGGAGAGCGTTAGTAGCAGCTAATGTCTGAGGAATAGGTGACTTGGAGTGTGCAACAATATGGAAAGTTAGAACAGCCAGTAAGGGGTGTTTTAGGCCACGACAGTAATTGTCTGGGACAAATAGATTGCAGATTTCATTATGCAGATCACGAACATCAATAAACCCCCTAAGAATTTTAAATATTAGTCATCTAATCGCGGGACCGTCAATTCACAATTCTCGTCAATTCTCTAGAAGTAAGCTTCTAGAAAATTGAAACTTAAGAGGGCGCCGACCATAGTCGACCGCACAGTGGCGCCCTCATCGTTTTTTAGGTTATTTCTTTTATTTTAGAATGAAAATGCAGAAAATAAGCACGTTAAGTTGTGCTCCACAAGATTGTACGTTAATATTGTTGCAAACGGTAGTTTTACATTGTTTAGTTTTATTATAATCATTAAAACGGATAAAAGAGAAATAACCTAAAAAACGATGAGGGCGCCACTGTGCGGTCGACTATGGTCGGCGCCCTCTTAAGCAACGCAATAAAAATTTTGTGGGATACAAGAGAGGATAAAACCCGTACAAGTGCTTGTAAAGGTATCTAAGGAATGCTTTTTGAACTTTTTCTAAAGTTAACGCAAACTGCTTCTTAAAAGGATTCCATACGCACGCACTAAACTCTAATTTGCTGCAGATCAGTGAGTGCCCCAAAAACAAGCTTGATAACGTGGGGGCTGTGGAAGTCACGACAGTTCCTTAAAACAAAGCCAAGGCGCCCGACCTTCACCACTTCCTAGTGCTTTCGCTGGGAAGAAGAAGTGGCGCAACAAACTCCCCAGCAATAAAGCAGTCTGTTCAGAAAAACTTGATTCTATACAAGGTATGCAAAGTAATTAACATTACGAGACACATAACATTGTAATTTGCCATATGTCAGCTAGCCACGCTAATATGTCCTTAAAGAAATTACTTTGGGAATTCCTTAAGGATATTTCCTTAAGGAATTCATAAAATAATTTCCTTATGGGATTCTCCAGGTAATTGCTAATGACCAAGCGTTAGCTTATCAGTGTATTTGTTATTGTTGTAGGCACTTAAGTTAGTAGATTTACCTAAGTCGGAAAAATATCTCATTTAGATTTTTTGTCTTCATCATAATTTAAAAAAAAATGAGTTTTACCTATTTCTTAATAAATTAAGTCTAAATATCTTGTAAAATAGCTAGATTATTTGTTTGATGTATTCTACTTATAATTATAATTTTGCCTTAATTAGATATTATACAGGGTGTCCCTGGAAGTATGGATCAAATCGAATAGGGGCGTGGGCAAGGTCATTTCCAAACTTTTTAACCCTGAGAATGTCAGTGAATTTTTTTACGGTTCAAAAGTTATGACCGATTTTAATTTTTTTTTCAATCACTTCGCTTAGTGTTCAAAGAAAATAAACATAAAAAATACTATCAGGGCTATCTAAAAAAATAAATTGAGAGCCCTGATAGTTTTCACGAATTCGATCTTTCTTCTCTTTTTTTTAGTATTTTTTTTTTTGCTGCAACGTTTGGAAATGACCTTGCCCACGTCCCTATTCGATTTGATCCATACTTCCAGGGACACCCTGTATATATATATAGGTATAGATATAGGCCCCCTATCACATGATACTTAAACATAACTGGCAAAATGTGTGCGGTTCACCTCTGCCTAACCTTTCGGGATTACAAGCGTAATGTTATGTCTCTGCCACTCTGTATAAACCCTAATTATGATTATCCTTATTCGTTGAATCACGAGCTCGTACGAATATAGTTCTCACTCTTCTGCGACAGTGGGATACATACGCGTTCTACTGGGATAACCCCATAACTGCAAGTGTAATCTGCGTGACTGTTTTCCAGCATATATATACGAGGAGAATTATGGTATCAACATCAGTTGAACTCTGTGTCACTTCAGTGCAGCATCAGTAGTACTAACGCTCAAATCTTCTCTTCATAAACGTAAACATGACGAAAACCACCCAGTCTATGTTCCTGTTGGTGTGCGTCGCATTCTTGGTGATCGTCTCGTCTCCGCAGAATGCAGTCCAAGCGGACGTGCATATCGGCAGCTGCGTCTGGGGCGCTGTTGACTACACTTCAAATTGCCTCAATGAGTGCAAAAGACGTGGCTACAAAGGAGGACATTGTGGAAGCGTTTTTAATGTCAACTGTTGGTGCGAACAATAGGACAATTAATATTACACGCAAGTTAACTTGGCAGATGGTGTCTCTCATCCAAATTGGCAGACTGAAACTGCAAAGAATTGAAATTGTTCATATTTTTTAATTAATGAATATAACTTATGTTTTATTTGTAACTTGTATGTGTACGATGTGGCTTCAATTAAATGTTTGGTTAAATTCAATTGGTGTATTTTAATCCAGTTCTATAATTTTATAGTCTATGTATGTATTATATTATAGTGTTTCATTTGGGAAAATTTATATAATTTTGTTTCTAGGACCAGCGGCTTAGGCTGTGCGTTGATATATCAGTCAATCAGGACTTTGAATTTTATATATAGGTACAGATATTACTGAAAAGTTTCTTAATTCAAAATTCATAGTCCAATAAATGACCTAATCCATATAAACCATAGTTTCAAAATCCGTTCAGTAGTTTTTGCATGAAAGAGGAAAAAATATCCATCCATCAATCCGTCCATCCATCCTCACAAACTTTCTCGTTTACCTATAATATTATATTGCAAGGAAAGGATATATGTATACTCGTAGAAGGATAGGATGAGTAGCCAACCCAAACATACTTAGATGTTTTATAATATGTACCTACGTTTGTGTCCAAATAACCTTCATACTTCATTTTATGTCCAGACTAATTTTCTTTTTCGTTAAAATTCAGTTTTAACTATACTGATCGATACAAAACTAAATGTGCCTTTTGAATGCTCTTAAAGCAGTTAAATATACTCTACGTGGCGATTTAGAATGTCAGAAAAACGGTGGTGCATGTTGTGTGTTTGGCCATCTCATTCATTCATTCACGTTTTGATGAGGTTTTGGACCATCATTTATTCTAGAAGGAATACCTACATGCTCTAGGTAAGTGGTAACTCCGCTACATATCGCCATTGCACCCGTGCAAAGCATGTGCGGGTCACTAGTTGCTTATAAAACCTACAAACAAAAAAAACACATGATATGACATTTTATTTTACCTAATTCGGGAACAACACTGTAATTTTGCACTTGCTCTAATTACTTTTAAAATAATAACATAACGCCAAAGAATATACTTAGGTACCTATCCAAGCTCCAAATGTTTCTGAAACTCATCATGAATGCAACTGCAAACGCCCAACGCAGCTGATTATACACACTCATAGTTACGACCAATAATAATAAAGCCGTAATTGGCAAAGTTAGTTTAGCCGTTACTGCTGTTTAGTGCAAGAAATTCTAAAGGGCAGCGCAGAATGGCGCGGGCCGCACTGCAACGCAAAGCATTGCAACAATCCTCCTCCTCAATTTTTCTATAAATCAAACGCGGCATGCGATAGGAGTTCGCTGGTAAAAATTGTCACGTAATGAAAAAGCGCATTTCTCTGTTTCTCTGTCTCTTTTTAGAGTTCCGTACCTCGAAAGGAAAAAACGGAACCCTTATAGGATCACTTTGTTGTCCGTCCGTCCGTCTGTCTGTCTGTCAAGACCCTTTTTCTCAGGAACGCGTGGAGGTATCAAGCTGGAATTTATATGAAATACTCAGGTCTACTGCCCCTTGGAGCTGTGAAAAAATCAAACTTCTAAACCAACGCAATCAATAGATATAGCCGTTTATGCCGCAAATTTCCGCAAATTTTCGATACTCGCAAGGGAATCAAAACCTATATAACACACCGACTAGAAGAATTATCAAAATTCGCATAGAAATGCCGGAGTTGCAGTACATTTATGTATATATCATCGTACATAAGAATAATTACCTAATGTATTATATACTAAAACCTTTCTGAAAGTATGTAGATCATATTAGTGAAAGAATTATCAAAATCGGTTCATTAGTTTTTGATAAAATCGCGGACATACAAACATACATACCTACATACGGGTCGAATACAGAACCTCCTTTTTTGAAGTCGGTTAAAAAAATAAGGACAGTCTCATAAGACCGTCTCTTAGGTCTTAGGAGAATATCCATATTTCTTTTTCATCAAAAAAATTTACCATTTTCACTAAAACTTTTTGTGATGCTAATCGATACTGTTTCTTATAAGGATCAAAAACTCTGTTGGACCAACTGAGGTTTGACTACTAGAAAAGTCAGAAATCGCAAATAACTTTTCCCATACATTACGTAGTCCAAATGAGAATCCCAACTTACATTTTAACATGGGATTGACTAACCAGGCCAAAGCGCAACGCATTTTCACGCAATTTTGCATGAATGCACGCAATGTTGCGGCTGTAATGTGCGCTTGGCTTTACTGTTTGCCTGGAATAACACCTTCGCTCTCAAGTCCGGCTGACGGGCGTAGCAAAATTAATACAACTTGTGATTACATTCTAATAGGTTGTTTAGGTAACAGTTTATGTCGCCGTAAAACCTGTCAATGACTTTAAGTTACATGAAGAAGTTAACGACGACCGAAGAGCTTTTACAACGAAAAATATACATACTTAAAACTTTTCTTCGTGTTTGGGAAATTCGTTTTTCGTCATTTTAAAGTAAACTGTGTTAGAAAATTATTTTCGGCGAGAAAAATACTCTGAAGTAATATTAAACTCTTACAAACTATATTGGACATAGGTAGGTATGTCCGAATCTAGGTAAACTTATGTTAGCATTGTTACAATTGCATTATGTAGATTCACATGCCATAATAAGGCTAAATAGACTATAAGACCAAATAATGTAACATGGAGCACCACCAATTGTATTTACTCTATTTAAATGTGAATAAATGAATATGAATATGTTAGTGTTTTCCTGGATCGCAAGCTTGAAAGTGCCACCAGATTTCGTCATAATTAAAATTAAAAAAAAAAACATTCTGTTTTTAATCCAACATTTGTATTAATTAGTTATCCTCTCGTCATAAATTGCTAGCGAACACTTCACCTGCAAGCTATTGTACAAATTCACTATTAGAATTCACTGACAAAATTAATACAAACAATAGAGAATGAAATTCAATGTGAATTTCATTTTCTATTGTAGATTTAGGTGCACCCGTGTGGGATTTAAATCAACTGGGAATTTCGGTAGATACTGCATATGCATACATGACATTATAATATGCATACCTACCTACCGAATTAATTCATTGTACTCTCTTCGTATAGTATGTAATAGTTGGATACAATCTGCAACATAACACCGTAGTTTTTGGGATGCATGAAGAAGGCTCCTCGTGTAGCACAGTTTGTTCCGCCAGTTACTCAACTGAACCGAGCGCTCGGGGCATCCTGGACAGTCACACCCAACACCTTATTTGACTGGCCAATTCTTCCCTTGCGGTGGTAGGACTAACGCCCGCCTGGTTTGCGACCGCCCTCCCGCTGGAGTCCGGCGTGTTTCGTCGTTGCGTGGGAGTTCTAGTGCCTTAGGCATCTTCTGGGCACGCTCGTTCCATCATAGACCTCATCCATCGCACAGATCGGCTAGTAAAAGGACTATAAATCTAAATGATGAATAGGTAGGCTCACTCTGTGGATCGAAATTGTAAATTGCTTATTTGTGTGAGATGGTATTTGCTACCGGCGAAAATTACTTTATTTGTCTTATTTGGTAAACAAATATGGCAAACTTAGATTTTGAAATAATTACCAAGTGCTCAACTCCGTGCCTCGGAAAGCACGTTAAACCGTTTTGTCCGGCTGTCCAGTCTTACCAAGGGACAACATATTGCGCAGTAACACGATAGCGTTAGGTAAGACTGTTTGTCAGACTTCTGACTACCCGTACCGGCTGTCTAAGATCTACGAATACCAACTGTAACTATAGGCCCACCTTTGCAGTACCTACTTGCTGCTGTTTTAGCTGATTTTATTGCGGGCTATACGTGATTAATTAAAATATAATTGCCCAGGTAGATAGGATTTGATATTATTATAGCATGAAGCTACTAATATAAAGTAACAGGGTTTGTAGGTCCTACAAACAAAAATATTGAAAAAGCCGTTAATATAAACATGGTGCCTTTTTAATAGTTCATGACTTTATAATGCAGATATTGGTTTCACATTTCGACGATAATAAAGTTGTCATTGGAGCGTCTCTTGATTCAAGCTCATTATTTTATCCAAAGACATTCAATTATTTACTTAACAAATCTTAAATCTCTTTAATTTTGTATGATCGCAGAGAGTTTATTTTTGTGTGAATTTCGTTTGTTCGATACTCATTGGTTCGAACACAACAAACGAGTCTCACACTAGAATAAGACTCACGTACTACAAACGTGGGTACAGTCTGGGAAATTAATTGTTTATCAACTTGACACACTACCTCAATTTGCGGTGCGTAGGTACCACGTTGTGCATGCGGTCGTTTTACGTCATAGCATACAACTGCCAATGAAAAGCAACTGAATGTATACAACCATTTAATTGAAGTAACATCGTACACATACAAGTTAGAAATAAAACAAAAATTACATTAATTCAGAAATATGAACTATTTCAATTTTTTGCAGTTTCAGTCTAACAATTTGGTTGGGACATCATCCGCCGAGTTATCTTGCCTTGTAATGTTAATGATTAAAATGGGAGCATTGAGTGTTGTTCACAAAAACACTTGACACTAGCAACGCTTCCACAATGTCCTCCTTTGAAGCCACGTCTTGTGCACTCATTGCGACAGACTGAATATTGGTCAAGAACGGTCCAGACGCAGTTACCGATGGACAAGTATGCTTGGACTGCATTCTGCGGAGACGAGACGATCACCAAGAATGCGACGCACACCAACAGGAACATAGACTGGGTGGTTTTCGTCATGTTTACGTTTATGAAGAAAAGATTTGAGCGTTAGTACTACTGATGCTTCACTGAAGTGACACAGAGTTCAACTTATGTTGATGCCAGCATTCTCCTTTATGCTGGGAAACAGCCACGCAGAAGACACTTGCAGGTATGAGCTCGTGATTCAACGAATAGGTATAATCGTGTTGTACTTCGTAGCACGACGTATAACTTTAGATGGTAATAAAATCCTTTTAATTTGTACTATTTTATACCACTAATTAGAAATTTTATGCCTCTCAATTATCGTAGATATACAGGTCGTGCTGCCAAGATTCCTTCCCTGCACGACCAGTCTAAATTTCCAGCTGGCATAGAAGTTTATGAAACGGGAGTATGCCTAAAAATTGGTTTGTACTCATTATGTACTCCTATTTCATTACTGGTAAATTATCGTAAAAAGATAGACAAGCAAAAAAACATTTTCTGCCTATAAGCCTATAAATGATTTTTATATTTGACACTAGATGGCGTTAAATTCAAAAAAATAAAATTACACAAAATAACATACTATATAGCTACATTTGTTTAGCATAACAAACATGGACGAGAATATTTACATAAAATCATTGGGAGAACTTACATCATCATCATCATCATCATTTCAGCCGAAAGACGTCCACTGCTGGACATAGGCCTCCCCCAAGCACCTCCACTTCGACCGGTTTTGTGCTTCTCGCATCCAACGAGTTCCTGCGGCCTTCACAAGGTCGTCGGTCCACCTTGTGGGAGGCCTTCCAACGCTACGCCTTCCGGTACGCGGTCGCCACTCCAGAACCTTTCGGCCCCATCGGCCATCTGTTCTGCGAGCAATGTGCCCTGCCCACTGCCACTTAAGTTTGGCAATTCTTCGGGCTATGTCGGTTACCTTGGTTCTCCTGCGGATCTCTTCATTTCTGATTCGATCCCGCAGGGAAACTCCAAGCATAGCCCTCTCCATTGCCCTTTGGGTGACTTTCAGCCTTCTAATAAGGCCCATTGTGAGCGACCACGTTTCAGTGCCATATGTCATCACTGGCAACACGCACTGGTCAAAGACTTTCGTCTTGAGACACTGCGGTATGTGGGACGAGAAGATATTGCGAAGCTTCCCGAACGCTGCCCAGCCGAGTCGGATTCGACGGTTGACCTCTTTCTCGAAGTTGGACCTACCTAACTGGACAGTTTGTCCTAGGTAAATATACTCGTCCACGAATTCGAGTGTAGCGTCTCCGATCTTCATGAGAGTGGGTGTTACATGGGCATTTGACATGACCTTCGTTTTGTCCATGTTCATTTTCAGACCCACTCTTTCAGAGGCTCTACTGAGGTCATCGAGCATTGTACTGAGGTCCTCCATAGTCTCAGCCATGACTACTATATCGTCGGCAAACCGAAGGTGAGTTATGTACTCGCCATTGATATTAATGCCAGCTCCTTTCCAGTCCAGAACCTTGAAGACATCCTCCAGAGCAGCGGTGAACAGTTTCGGAGAGATAACGTCTCCCTGTCTCACACCTCGCTGCAGAAGGATAGGTTTCGAGGTCTGGTCCTGGAGTCGGACTGACATAGTGGCGTTTTCGTACAGACACTTCAGCACCTCGATGTACCGATAGTCGATCTGGCACCGTTGAAGAGACTGCAGTACAGCCCATGTCTCGATCGAATCAAAGGCTTTCTCGTAGTCCACAAACGCTAAGCAGAGAGGCAGGTTATACTCTTCGGTCTTCTGTATAACCTGTCGCAGCGTATGTATTACTTAGAACTTACATATTTACAACAAATGATGAATAATTTTTCTTAACTAAGAAGATAACTTTTCTCGTTCTACTCTCTAGTATTACAGTCTTTTGTTGTGTTTAATCCATATCCACATCTCCATACTAATATTATATGTGAAAGTGTGTTTGTTTGTTTTTCCTTCTTTCTCGTCGAAAGGAACCAATGAATTATCATATTTTACAGGGATAGTTTAAGGTCTGAGTACTTTTTTCCCGGAAAAACATCTTATTCCCACATGAAAAAAGTTTTATTATCAATATGTATACGCGGGCGAACCCGCGGGTAACAGCTGGAGTACAATGAAAAAATTGCAAAAAAAAAACTAACAATAGTGGGGTTTTAGTCGGCAGGAGTCCGACATCATAACCCTCGGTTCTTCGCGAACGGAGGGTAAAAAAAAAAGTTAGGGGCCAGGCCCCCCCTAGAAAGAAGCCCTAGATAGGCCAATGCCCGTAGGTACCTAATAGCTACCTACTACAAACGTGGGTACTGCAAGGGAAATTAATTGTTTATCAAATTGGCACAATACGCCAATTAGCAAGCTACCCCAACTCTGATATGTAGAACTCCACCATATATATACCACCATACCACCTATTTCTGTGTTGGTGAAGTAATGCTACGCTTACGAAAGGGGATATTTGTTTTTTCCAAATGAAATATCCTAATACATACCACATATAAAATTATTAAACTGAAATAAAATTTAGCAACTAAATTTAAAAAAACATTTATTTGAAGTAACATCGTACACATACAAGTTAGAAATAAAACAAAAGTTACATTCGTTTAGAAATATGAACTATTTAAATTTTTTGCGGTTTCAGTCTAACAATTTGGTTGGGACATCATCCGCCGAGTTATCTTGCCTTGTAATGTTAATGATTAAAATGGGAGCATTGAGTGTTGTTCACAAAAACACTTGACACTAGCCATGTTTCCACAATGTCCTCCTTTGAAGCCACGTCTTACGCACTCATTGCGACAGACTGACATGGGGTCAATAACGGTCCAGACGCAGTTACCGATGGACAAGTATGCTTGGACTGCATTCTGCGGAGACGAGACGATCACCAAGAATGCGACGCACACCAACAGGAACATAGACTGGGTGGTTTTCGTCATGTTTACGTTTATGAAGAGAAGGTTTGAGCGTTAGTACTACTGATGCTTCACTGAAGTGACACAGAGTTCAACTTATGTTGATGCCAGCATTCTCCTTGTATGCTGGGAAACAGCGACGCAGATGACACTTGCAGGTATGGCGTTATCCTAGTAGAACGCGTATGTACGCGACTGTCGTAGGAGAGCGCGAACTAAATATTATATTCGTACGAGCTCGTGATTCAACGAATAGGTATAATCGTGTTGTACTTTGTAGCACGACCATAAACGCATTCATTATAACTTTAAATGGTAATAAAATCCTTTTAATTTGTACATACTATTTTATACCACTAATTAGAAATTTTATACCTCTCAATTATCGTAGATATGTATACCTACCTATCTACGATAATTGAGAGGTGTAAAATTTCCCCCTAAATGGGCAAAAAATGTGTTTTTGCTTTTCAAACAATTTACGACAATTTACCAATAATTAAATAGGAGTACATAATGAGTAAAAGTTTTTAGGCATGCTCCCGTTTCATCAACTTCTATGCCAGCTGGAATTTTAGCGTGGTCGTGCTGGGAAGGAATCTTGCGAACACGGCCTGTATATATTTACGATAATATTGAGAAGTATAAAATTTCTAATTAGTGGTATAAAATAGTACAAATTAAAAGGATTTTATTACCATCTAAAGTTATAATGAATGCGTTCATGGTCGTGCTACGAAGTACAACACGTATAATCATATTTAGCGTTCATACAGGGTGGTGGTAGAGACATAAATCACGCTTGTGATCCCGAAAGACAGGCAGAGGTGAACCTATAGTACACCCACATGTTGCCAGTTATGTTTAAGTACCATCTGATAGGGAGAGAGCCTATTGCCATCAACCGGCCCTCATATTTCCCATGCTATATGCTGTAAAATATGAATCTTCAGTTTCATTCCAAGCAAAGAAATAGAAAAGTACAACAGCAATGCGTGGCGTTGGTTTGGCTTCCCACCTTCTTTGAACATCACGAACAAATGAGGAAGAAAATTCATTTACCGCGCTGTGGTCATGTTAACGTAACAATTTGAGGCTAGTCATAAATATAGCAGTAGCCGTAGGTCACGCGTAAATCTGCTCAGTATACAGCTCCAGACGTCATTTGCACGCTGGATCCTGATATCACTCAGTCACTGCGTTCGATGCTCTCAAGCGAAGTAACCGAATTCTTGGATCTTTCACATATGATTCGGAATCATGTTTCATGTAGCAGACTATGTATTAGAACGTAATGTTGTAATGGCAATCATGTCATTTGGTTTAAATAGACTTTTATTTTTATTTGATGTATCTTTTAAATATTTTCCTTTATTTTTTTACCGACTTCAAAAAAAAGGAGGCAATCAATTCGACATGTATGTATGTAATATTATTGGAAGTGCCATATATTCACATATGAGAATCTATTAGGGCTTCCAAACAAATATACATAATTTCATAGATGTATGTACGAGTATGTATGTATGTTTGTCCACGCATTTCTCCGCAACTATTAATCGGATCGTGACCAATTTTTTTATTGGCTTACATTTACTTCAACTTAGGGCACAGTGCAAGTTTCATTAAAATCAATTCAGTAATTTTCAAGATATGAACTAATATATGTAAGTGTGACGGCCTGGCTTATTGATAAGATCTACGGGTGTAGTGCCAAAGGGAAAACATCTCAAAACCTTGCTCAAATTCTAGTGCAATATTTACAACAAAACTAATACTTACCTACTTATTACAAAAAAATATTCTAGTGTTTACTTAAAACTAAAAATTACAAAATAAAAAAATAATTTAAAAAATTTAAATCGACTTCAAAAAGAAATTAACTCAAAATTATGAAATACTCGTCACTTTAATTTCGGAAGTCGGTGGCAAAAAACTAAAACTAAAATATAGATCTCAAGACACCGACTTCCGATATTAAAGTTATGTCATAATTTTGAGTTAATTTCTTTTTGAAGTCGATTTAATTTTTTTTAATTATTTTTTTATGTGAATGTTAGAACGTTATAGGCTTTAAAGACTAGATTTATAGACCATTTTCTATTTTATTGTTGAAAGGCCTACGATGTCCGCTTATACCAGTTAATTGAACTGCAATTTGAAAACATTGTAAATGCCAATTATTTTTAAACTAGTTGCGCCCCGCGGTTTCACCCGCATAAGTCTCGATCCCAGCGGAATATCAGGATAAAAAGTATCCTATGTCCTTTCCTGAGACTCAAACTATCCCTATACCAAATTTCATCTAAATCGGTTCAGCGATTTAGTCGTGAAAAGGCAACATACAGACAGACAGACACAGTTACTTTCGAATTTATAATATTAGTATGGATTATATTATATTATATATACAGGATGAATTTGAAAACATGCGACAAATTGAAATGGGAGATTGTACCTACTCATCATTATGAACAACTTTTACTATGGGCCCAAACCTAAAATCGCGAAAAAAAAATCAGCTGTTCCCTACATTTTGACGAGTTATGCAAACATAAATGTAGGGAACAGCTGATTTTTTTATCGCGATTTCAGGTTTGGTCCCATAGTAAAAGTTGTTCATAATGATGAGTACTTACAATCTCCCATTTCAATTTGTCGCATGTTTTCAATTTCACCCTGTATATTATATAGTATATATAATTTATGGATGAGTAACTGTGGAATTTCTTATGGGCATCTACTATCCAGCCAAATGACTGGATAGTAGATGCCCATGTATGTTATACCTATACATATAATGCATATAAATGTGTCGATACCCTTGCGCCATCTCATGTTCCTAGCACTGCGGGCTGTGCTGGCGCCGCGGCTACAGCTGCTGAGACCCTCAAGCGGCGCAAATACTGTAACCTTATGGGCAACTACAGCTTTGAGCCGTTTGGGGTCGAAACGCTCGGGTCATGGGGCCCGAGCGCGCGTCTCCTTTTTAAGGACTCGCCGGCTGGTCGATACTTCACGTGACCAGAGGGCTGGGTCGTTCTTATGCTAATTCTTTGGCCAAAGAATTAGCATTGCCATTCAACGTGGCAATGCTGCCAGTCTTCTGGGCACGTTTCCGGATGACAGCGATGCGTACGAATACTTCGACGCCAAGTGTCCTTTGTTTTATTTTTTTTATTTTTATATACCTATTTGTATTGTAAGTTAGTTAGTCATTTATTTTAGTATCTAGTGTATATAGTTAGTTACTTATTATGAAGCAATATCTCTAATAATAAATCAAATAAATTTATTGGAATCTAAAAAAAAAATGCATATAATATCTAATTACGACAATTTAATTATTATAAGCCAGATAACATCAGATAAGCTAGAGTTATTTTACAAAATATTTAGACTTGGGTTAAGATACAGGTATAGTAGATAATACGCAATTATTTTATTTTATGACTAGCTTTTGCCCGCGACTTCGTCCGCATGAAATTTCACCCTCCCCCATTCACCCTATTAGGGGTGGAATTTCGAAAAACCCTTTCTTAGTGGATACCTACTCTTCACTAAGAACACACCCTCCAAATTTCATGTCTCTAGGACCAGCGGTTTAGGCTGTGCGTTGATATATCAGTCAGTCAGTCAGGACTTTGAATTTTATATGTTTTATGATGAAGCCTCTTGCTTCTGAAACAAAAAAACTAAATGACATATTTTTATCGACCAAGGTAAATCTACTAACTTAAGTACTTACTTGGCTATTCAAAATTGATTTCGAATTAGGTAAATCAATTGGCATAACCCCTCGCTAAAAAGTAATTAATTTACCTAATTACCTACACAAGCCAACATACATAATTTCTAGTCATTAGATTGCACAAGCGATTATACTCGCTTGTACAACCAACAATAACAAATACACTGATAAGATAACGCTTGGTCATATGAAATTACTTACCTAGAGAATTCCCTAAGGAAATCACTTTGAGAATCCCTTATGGAAATTACTTTGGGAATTCCCTATGATCTAGTAAGGCATTGACCTAGGTAGGTAGGCCTTTCACTCGATGGGAGTTCATCGAGGAAGGTGGATAGTGAAGCTTACTGATCTAAACTTATAAGGAAAAAAGATTTGTTTTTTTGTATGTTTGTTTGTCTAAAATGGCTTAACGAATTTAGATGAAATTTAGAACATGGGTAGACCATGACCTGAATTAGGACAAAGGATACTTTTTATCCCGATATTTCCATTGGATCGAGACTGATACGAGTGGAACCGCTGGGCGCACATAGTTAACTAAATTTTTTTACGGTAGGTATGTCACTACGGAAGAATATTTAGACAATTAAAATAAATATTAAACTATTAAATTCCACCTCGCGGTATAAAGGTACCTACCGTTTGCTCATCATAGCGTAAACAGTGACAAAGGTACCTACCCAATTTTTCAATAGTCAGCTCCATAGTAAGGGCTAATTTTATTAAATTATTATAGAAGATAGAACACGCAGGGGATTTCTATTGTAAACACTGTTAAATTAATTTCAATGAGTAGCCAGCCCAAATATGCTTAGGTGCTTTATACAACGTTTGGGCCCAAATAACCTTCATACTTTATTTTATCTTCAGACAGTTTGTTTTTTTCTTTAAAATTGAGTTTTAACTAGACTGATTGATACAAAATGAAACGTGCCTTTTGAATGCCCTTTCAGCTGTTAAATAAACAGGGTGGTTCGTGTTGTATTTTTGACCATCTACAAATTGATTAAAAACAAAATCGCTTTTTGTGTCTGTCTGTGTGATCGTTTAGATCCTCTAAACTGCACAATTTATTTTGACTTACAATTTATATAGACCAGTCTCGCGGTATCAACATCAGTAAATTGACGGATGTTTCTCACAGCATATGCTGCTGAACTTAGCCGTCCTGCAAGGGATGTTAAATGAGGTTAATGAGGACCCCATTGAAGTCTTGAGTCGAGCGTGATCCCCAGGAAAACAGTTTTATCGACGAATTCTAGTTTCTCTTGATTCAATACTATCTCACAATTACTACTTTTGACATTTGGTAAAGAAAATCGTTTTATTTCCATTTAATACTAAATTATTAGCAGTGAACCGATTTTGGATCTGCAGTAATCTTCTCCATAGGTACCTACGCTTTGGAATGGGAAACTAGCTGCATCTTTCTGACTGACCGACCCCATGACAATTCAATAGTGCCTGTAATTGGTTTAATTGAAATAAATGCATTCAGTTTGAGTTTGACGTGGTTTTTGACCATCATTTATTCCGGAAGGAATACCTACATGCTCTAAGTAAATGATAACTCCGCACAGAAATATCGATGTTTTGACGTCGCCATTGCACCCGTGCGAAGCATGGGTGGGCCACTAGTTGCTTATAAAAACCTACAAACAAAAAAACACATTATATGAGATTTTGTTTTACCTAATTCGGGAACAACACTACAATTTAATTAGGTTACTCCTGTTATGATAGTTGTAAAGGTAATTATAAATAAATAAAATTTTGCACTTACTCTTTTTTTTTTGTTAGCCTATTTTTGTATCCCACTGCTGGGCAAAGGCCTCCCCTTTTTTCTTCCAAACATCCCTGTCTTGTATTACTGTTAAAATAAATAACACCTAAGAATATACTTAGGAACGTATGCAAGCTCCAAATGTTTCTGAAACTCATCATGACTGCAACTGCAAACGCCCAACCCAGCTGATTATACACACTCATAGTTACGCCCAATAATAATAAAGCCGTAATTGGCAAAGTTAGTTTAGCCATTACAGCTGTGTAGTGCAGCAAATTCTAAAGGCTAGCGCAAAATGGGGCGGGCCGCACTGCAACGCAAAGCATTCCAAAAATCCTCCGTCATACCGTTTATACGAGTATGTATATTTTTTGTGAACTAACGCACAATATGAGCGGGCAGCACCGCAGTTTTTTGCATGAAAATGCGTTGCGCTGCGGCCCGTTGCGGCTGTAATGTGCACTTGGCTTTACTATTTACCTGGAATAACACCTTCGCTCTCAAGTCCGGCTGACGGGCGTAGCAAAATTAATACAACTTGTGATTACAGTCTAATAGGTTGTTTAGGTAACAGTTTACGTCGCCGGGAAACCTGTCAGTGACTTTTAGTTACATGAAGAAGTTAACGACGACCGAAAGTTACGCTTTACTGAGCTTTTACAGCGAAAAAATATAAAACTTTTCTTTCGTGTTGAGAAATTCGTTCTTCGTTATTTTAAAGCAAATTGTGTTAGAATATTATTTTAGCAAAATGGTAGGCACATTAGATACTTATTTCAAACTAGATTTTCGGCTTGATTTCCATCGCAAGATTGAAAGTGCTATCATAGGTATTTCATCATCATTAAAATTAAAAAAACATTCAGTTTTTAATCTAACAATTGTGATAATTACTTATCCTTTCTTCATAAAATTGTTAGTAAACATTTCAATTGTCACCTATGGTACAAATTCACTGTAAAAATTAATAGGGATTTAATTCAGCTGAGAATTTCAGTGGATACGCATACATGATATTATAATATGCATACCTACCTACCGAATTAATTCTGTATACTCTCTTCGTATAGTAGGTATATATTGAATACAATCTGCGATACAACACCGTAGTACATAGTAGTAGTAGATTACAGTAATAGCACTGTAATATTTGCACCGGACTCACTACGTGAATCCTTAAGGAATCCTGGATATAACTTAAGTATTCTGTGTTATAACTAAACATACCTACCTATAGAAAATTCCAGCAATTCAGGAATAACTTAAAAACATAACCACAAAAGGCATAGTTACTCGGAATAGGGTTATGAATTCTCCTAATTTATTTTAAGCTGGGTCAGAAAAGCAACGAGGGTCGTAGAACTGTCACCAAAACGTCAAGGGAACGGAATCTGTGGCCATGTTTAGGAATTTGTGCGACGAAATTTTCTTACTTCCATTAATTAAACAAGAACAGATCGGCTAGTAAAAGGACTATAAATCTAAATGATGAATAGGTAGGCTCACTCTGTGGATCGGAATTGTAAATTGCTTATTTGTGTGAGATACGCCACCTATTTGCGACCGGCGAAAATCTCGTATAAAATACAAAGTGTATTTTTCTTTATTTGTCTCAATCGGTAAACAAATATGGCGAACTTAGATTTCGAGATAATTACCTAGTGAGTTTAAATGGTGCCTAAATAATAACATCCAGGGTTGATCGAACTTTAAACTACGCTTGCCGAGGTCATTCCGTGGATGGGTTACTATCCATTTCATACAAGACCCACCCGTGCGTTGGAAAGCACGTTAAGGCGGTACCGCGACAAAATAATGAGCATTCGCGACAGAGACAGAGAGCGACACAACTTCCTAGTACGAAAGTGATACAGCGTACCCTGCGCACGCCCCTTTATCATCTATGAAATTGTGCGAGTTCTAACTCGCACAATTTTTGGAATTATTTTAATAAAAAAAAGAATAGCGATCTTTTTAAATAAATTAAAACATGGATTATTTAGATTTTTAAATTATCTATCCATTGGTGAAATCCCCAAATTAATAGAACATCAACTTTAGCAAAAGATGAATGCAATCAATAATTTTAGTCACTTTTTTAAAAGGAGATTTTAAATGTATTAGTAACATATAAAAACAAATAATAACGTGTAATGTGATGATAGGATATCGAACATTAATAATGTGCTTTCAGATGTAGTTTATGTCTCATAATTAATGAGTTAATAAATAGCCTCTGAATAACGAAGAAAAACGCGGTTTTGGTCGGGGTAACGCCTTAAGCCGTTTGTTCCGGCTGTCCAGTCTTACCAAAGGGCAACATGTTGCCCAGTAACACGATAGCCCTTGGTTAGACTGGTTGTCAGACTTTCAGGCTTTTGACTACCTGAAACGACTATCTAAGATCTACGAATTACAGACAATCTTTACATACTAAGAGGCTGTAACCCAGCATTGCCAGACGTCCCGATTTTGGCGGGACGTCCCGGTTTTTATCCCCGTGCGGGACAGGCTCAGTCCCGCTTTTCGGAGATAGAAAAATAAACAAGTTATTCGTAAGTGTATAATATTAGGTACTTATTTATCACTGCTCTTATCCCAATTTATTTGGGGTCGGTGCAACATGTCTTTTTCTTCCATACTTCTCTATTAGTCTTCATCTCGGCGATCACCCCTTTTCCCATTTGTATTAATTATTTATATAATACTAGCTGACCCGGGCCGGAACTTCGTACCGCCTCAGAATCAAAGAAGCCGATGCATTGTACAAAATGTATGAGAAAATCTTTTTTTTTTATCCTTGTGAATTTTCCCCGTCTTTTAATAGTTATTCTGCTATTCTGGGCGGAGACAAATCTAACAAATCAAAGATCATAAAAATCGATCCAGTGGTTCTTGTCTTCTTCTCGACGGTGAGATTTTCTTCTTTTGTCCCGCTTTTGACGAAAGAATCCCGATTTTATACTCAAAGGGTTTCAAAACCCCGCTTTGCCCGAAAAAAATCTGGCAACACTGCTGTAACCTGGCATGGTTGTAGCATGTAACCTCCGCGAGTCCATTAGATATAGGTAAATGGTACAAATAAGAGACAAACATTAAGTTGTATTTTTAGAATAGAAGAAATAACACAAGGGGTCTGTTTAGCTCACAATCGAAGCACAGTGTTCCATTTGACCAAAAAAAATTCCCTCTGCTGTTTTTTCTAAAAACCGCGTTCGTGGAACGTGTTTTTTTTATCAGTGATAGGCTTTATTTAGCAATATTTCTGTGCTAGTGTCAAGCCGCACTGTTGAGTTTTTAGAGAGAAAAAAAAAAATCTGAAAAAAAATTATTACTCAGTATCTGGAGGTGATTTTCCAAAAATAAAAACTGGAAAATATGCGCCCAAAGATGCTCTATCAGATTACATTTATATAAAATAAATATCTTGGACGTTTTCAGAATTTATTTTAATTTTTTTAATGAATAGATCACCTAAACTTCATGATTTAAAAAAAAAATATTTGAAATGGACACGCGGGTGTTTTACTCGTGCATTATAAATGCATCCCTTGATCGATAAATACCATAAACAGCATAGGGATTTTTTTGGTCTAATGGAACACTATGCGAAGTCATAATTATCAAAGAAAAGTTTTAAAATGTATTAAACGTAGAATTGTTTATAGGAATAATTATGTTATTTGACCAACCATCATTTAATTTATTCACCTGGTACGGTAAGCTCGCAGAGGGCTCACAGTACCTACTTGCCACTGTTTTAGCTGATTTTATAGCGGGCATTGATTGATTAGAATATAATTGCCCAGGGGGGCAGGTGTAGGATACGAGTTGTTATTATTAACATGAAGCTACAATTATAAAGTAATAGGTTTTGTAGGTCCTACAAACAAAATAAAATTACCTATTGAAAAAACCCGTTGTACAATAAACGTAATGCCTCTTTAATAGTTAATGACGGTATAATTTAAGTACCTAATGCAGATACTTATTGGTTTGAATTTCGATGAAATAACGTTGAGAGTCTGTTTATATAATTGCAAAATAAATGCGTTTGAAGCTCATTATTTTATCCGATCGCAGAGGGTGTCATTTAGTGTGAACCTCGTTTATTCGATATTCATTGCTTTGAAAAAAACAAACGAGTTTCACATTAGAATAGGACACCCGTACGTGTTACCTAGTACCAACCTACTAGAGACGGAGAAATGAATTGTTTATCAAATTGACACACTACGTCAGTTTACTATATTATAGACAGTTGTGATTTGAATATACGGGCAATTTATGTTGGTAGTTTTGACTAACAATTAATTTCCCTGACTTTACTAGGTAGGTAGTTACTGCCATCAGCAGCAACAGTCAACTAAAATAGTTTATCACACAGTTCCCCAACATATCGAAATTGTCAAGACAATGTTTGTGATTTGTTGTTTTTGTTGTGTGTTATGTTCATTATTGCCCCCTTGAGTTGATCAGCCCTCTTCCCCTTAGGCCAGCTTTTGGCCTTGCCCTTGCCTTTGGTGACTGCTTTAACAATCACAATTACTGTCCCCATGGACAGCAACATAATTATCATTGTTAAAGAAGATTTTAGGTAGGTATTTTATAAATGTTCAACAACTTGCCTACGTTACTGGCGATACCCCCAATTTCCTATATCCACAAAGCTAGTGCTTTCATTTTAAGGATGAGAACTTCCAAGCTTCTCCAACACCGATACCTCTATTTCTGTGTGGGCGAAGTAGTACTACGCTCATGAAAGTGATTTAAAAAACAACATCCAAAAAGTATTAAATTGAAAAAAATACAGCAATTGAATTTAAACAAACATTTAATTGAAGTCACATCGTACACACATACAAGTTACAAATAAAACATAAGTTACATTCATTTCAAAATTTGAACTGGTTCAATTCTTCGCGGTTTTAGTCTGCCAATTTGGATGGGACACCATCCGCTGCATTATCTTGCCGTGTAATGTTAATTACGCTATTGTTCGCACCAACAGTTGACATTAGCGAAGCTTCCACAATGTCCTCCTTTGTAGCCACGTCTTTTGCACTCATTGAGGCAGTTTGAGGTGTAGTCAACAGCGCCCCAGACGCAGCTGCCGATATGCACGTCCGCTTGGACTGCATTCTGCGGAGACGAGACGATCACCAAGAATGCGACGCACACCAACAGGAACATAGACTGGGTAGTTTTCGTCATGTTTACGTTTATGAAGAGAAGGTTTGAGTGTTAGTACTACTGATGCTTCACTGAAGTGACACAGAGTTCAACTGATGTCGATACCGGCATTCTCCTTGTTTATATATGCTTGGAGTAGTTTACTTGAGTTCATTAGCAACGGGTTTCATGCTATTTTTAACCCTGCAATGGTCGCGCAGAAGGCATTTTTAAGTAGGGGGATATCCCAGTAGATATGCGACTATGTACGCGACTATCGCAAATTAGCGCGAACCAAATTCATACGAACTCTTTATCAAACGAAGTAATCACATTTAGCGTTTATTATTAAAAAAAAAACGTTTATTAATAGGCAGGGAATCTTAGAAACTTTTTACAACCAATTTACACGACAATAGTTTATTAGTTTAGTTTATTTATTTATTATTTTGAAACCTAACTCACAATACAATGATTTTGATATTTTCGCGCTGTCGCAATCTAAATTTAAAAGAATGGTTTCACAATTTCTTGCAAGTCGCCCATAAAACGGATGCTCTTGTCATCCGGTTCCTTTGATTCGTCGGTATATTAGTGTTTTTCTTCTAAATACCTAAGTATCTACTCTTTTTTTTCTCTAATTTGATATGCGTTCGTTATCATACTCATATGTCACGTCGTGGACAATAGTGTGGGTCATACGTATTCTCGACTGTAATATAACTTTTTTTTGTAAATGCTGTAATGTATACTTAACTGTTTTTGTCCCAAATAAATAAAAGAAAAAAAAATATTCTGTTAGTTTAAAGAAATCAACCAAGCAAGAAGGTCCTTTGGTTTGTCTATAAATTAAGCATAACTCATAATTTTAACAATACATTTGTGCTAAGACGGGTAAAACTTGTTTGCTGGATGAGTCGAGTCATCTTCGCGATCACTGCAGGGTTAATATATTTTAGTAAGGAAAATCCACGCATCATAATGCAAGTGGTTTGACCAGACGGTTTGGCAAGCCGCGTAAGCCGTCACCTACAAGATCGCCTTATTGTTTTTTCCTTATGATTGTCTGTGCCTACTCAAAATGTTGTTAATGTTCGGAAAATAAATAGGTATTGTAATTTAAAATCAAAATAATAAAATTGAAATATTATAATTTAAAATCACTTTTTGCGTTTTTCTGTCGTAGTTATTGATCTAAATCGTAGGTAAATAAAGTATACCGTATCGTAGTAAATATAAAAGCCGGAACGATTGGATTTTTTTTTTTTAAGTTTTCCAAGTTCATATTTGGTCAAATCCGAAACTAGGTATAAAATAAAAAAAAATAGTCAAAAGTAAGTAGCCTCGGGGCCAACGTTGATGAAAACTAAAACGGTAGACCTCATTATCATTACAATATTGAAAAATCAATTGTCCTAACCGCATCATCCCTTTGATTTTGGAAAAAAACACACTAGGTATTATTGTTACCTTGACTTTGTAATTTGTTTGTGATTATGGGAGAACAATAAAGAAATAAATAGGTCTACATTAATTTATCATTCAGAAATTCATCAGTCGTACAATAACATTTTTCAATTGTTTTTTTTTTTTATTGTATGACATTCAAATTTTTTATAATAATAATAATCATCATTTTATTTCGGACAACTTTATGATCCATAACTTGTTAGTAACAGTTTTGCACTTAAAATACTATTGTTACTAACTTAAACTAAAAACGAAAGAGTGCGAAGACCACCCAACAACTCAGAAACTATGGAACAAGTCTTCGCACAAATTGCCTTATTATGGCGGAGGAAGTATCTGTCGCCACAGCCTTCAGCCTTCTTTTTTATGACATCTGGTAATTTATTCTAAATGCGCTTTGCCATGTCTAAAACGCTCTAAAATTCGCTCTAAATACGCTTTAAAATTCTAAATTCTAAAGATGCCGTATTGGTTGTTTTTTTTAAATCGGCCCGACTCGTGCTGCAGCGCGTTGTGGCTGCAATGTGCGCTTTAAGTATAGAAAACTAGCTTCTGTCCGCGGTTTCTTGAATGTCGAAAATTATCCCACGGGAACGCGCCAAAAGTAGCCAATGTCTTTCCCCAGTATGCTGCCATCCAGTATCCGTTTAGTGGTTTAGGCGTTAAAAGGTAACATACCGACAGAGTTACTGTCGAATTAATAATATTAGTATGGATAGCACCATTGTGCTTATAATCTACCTATAGGAAATTCCGTAGGTAGGTGTTAGTATCATAGTAGAGAGTATTCGCAGGCTCTCGCGCACGAGAAGTAGAGGTGAGTCAGGGCCTTCACAATAATTGAGCATCAAGATGACTGGACTAACTCAAAAGTTCTAGAGTGCGCTTAAACTCATCATCACCATAACATCATGCCTGAGTTCCCCAAAGGATTAGGCAGAGGTGTACATACCTACAATACATCCACATTTCGCCAGTTACATGTTTAAGTCTCATGTAATACTTAGGGGGCGAGCCTATGGCCATCAACCTAGCACAAATCCAGACTCCGGGCTGCTACTGAGAAACTACAGATGGAAAAACCAGATAACACTAAGCGTGACCGAGAAATCGAACCCAGGACCTCATGCTCAGCAGTAAACTTACTCTCCCTCGTTGGTCTAGTGAGTAAGTTTGATTTCTGTGGTCCTTTTTATCCGACTGCTAAGAAGGGTTATGTTTTGGCGCGTTTGTTCTTAGATACAGATATATAGAAATTCAGATAACCTAGTTCTACTGCATTGTTTTAATATTAGGTCCCTACTCCGATGCCTGTTCTTACTCGAACTAAGTGACGATGTAATGTAATGCACTGTTGGAATTAAATTATAACTCTCGGGGATATATGTATAGTCGAGCGCCGCCCGCCGAGAGTTGTATCGTACCACCAGCGCCCTAAAAAAAAACAAAAATAAATACCGATTAAACGAGCTGTGATGATGTAATAATAATACAGGTTAAACGAGCTGTGGTATTTGGTCGTATGAAATTAAATGCATGGGCATCCTTTTAAGGGGTCATTGTACTCATCACTATGAACAACTTTTACTATGGGACTAAATCTAAAATCGCGAAAAAAATTCAGCTGTCCCTTGCATTTATGTTCACATAACTAGTCAAAATGTAGGGAAGAACTGATTTTTTTTTTTGACCCTTAAAAGGATGCCCATGAATTCAATTTCACCCTGTATACGACCCTGGTGGAATGGACACGCAAATATTTGTCGGATTAATCCGGTTAAAGCGGTTAAAAGGTAAATTTTAACATACAGTAGCTTTGCAAATAGGTAATTTTGATGTCAAAAACAAAACCCCCGTCTTGCTGCGCTTTCCCGTCCATGATTGTATTTACATTTATTTTCCTCGTAGTAAGCCCGGTTTTTCCTCATTGCAATAAGTAAGTGGATCATGCGTTTGCGGGAAACCCACCTCCAACGACTCCAGCTAGCTCATTAATGAGCTATTATGATTATAATCAGGTAGGTACTATAGTAGTATCTAGTAAATACTTGCATAATGTCCAGCCATTATAATTATATAATCGCTATTTAATCACATTCTGTTATAATATACTTAAATAAATTGATAATTAAGCTAATGTTAGGTCATAATTGTAGGAAAACACTTAGGGAACTCCTTGAGTACCTACCTATTATAATAAGGTATTAATCGAGGCCTTTTGCCTAGTGAACACGCTGCCTCCTTAATAGCTCGTAGGTTAGTAGCAACCGCGCGGATTGATCGGTCTGCGAGGCTGCTCTTGCCACAGTCAGCCTATAGATGGGTGATCGTTTTCTTAACATAGGCATATCGAGACGCATCTGGGGCTCGTAGCTTAGTAGCAACCGCGCGGATTGATCGATCTGCGAGGTTAAGCTGCTCTTGCCACAGTCAGTATATAGATGGGTGATCGTTTTCTTAACATAGGCATATCGAGACGCATCTGGGGCTCGTAGCTTAGTAGCAACCGCGCGTATTGATCGATCTGCGAGGTTAAGCTGCTCTTGCCACAGTCAGCCGGGTGACCGTTTTCATAACTTAGGCATATCGAGATGCCTCTGTGCCTTGGAGAACACGTAAAGCCGTCGGTCCTGCACCTAAACTCTCCCCGGTCATGTCGGCAGGGCCGTTGTCTCCCTTGACAACTCCGGGCAAGTGCCCAGGTCCACCTAGGTCCTGCCAAGGTCGTAGCTAGAAGCTGTTAAAAGAGAACCATAAACTTATCCCAGGCGGGTGTTCAAATTTTCGAGCTCGCTTCGCTTGCCCATACCTATATCCTAAATTCTCAAACTTGCTTAGATACTCGTGTCGATTTACAATTATTTTAGTAGTACAGTCGAACAAGCTATTTGGTATATAGTCAAAAATATTCATCTTTCCACTACACAGCCAATATTTAGTTTTATTTTGTGCGTTATAACTTTTTCAGCTTATGGCATCCTTAATTAAATAGTGTGGTATAAAAGAATTGACAAACTCAACACACCATTGTTTAAAGGTAGTTGCAAGTTAGCTATCTGTATACCAAATAGCTTGTTCGACCGTACCTGCAACAAGTACTTTGTCGCTATTTCGTTATGGATGGTCAAATAAACCATAGTTCACAAAAAATGCCTTTGAGAGAGAGACGTGAACAATTCGAATGACAGCTTATGTTGCAAGGGCATTCTTAAAGTAGACTTCCTTGTTAAACCCATATCACAAAGCCAGTGCTTTCCTTTTAAAGAAGTAGCCCGAGAACTTCCAAGCTCCTACAGTCCTCAGGTATCTACCTACTCCAATTCCAAACGTCTCGCATGATAGGTACATAACACTCAGATCCCATGAATATAGCATGTTAAAGTTAGAGCCGAACACAATACCGTGAAATCCGAAGCATTAGCTGATAATGCGGCACCTCTATTCTGCGTTCCTTCGTCGGCGCTTAAACGCTTGAGGTTCTGTGCCGGCGAGATAGGGCTGCGCTCACTAATACTTCAGTAAGTCTAGTTTACCGGCTGCCAAGCTTCGTTCCACACGTATCAGTGGACCGCACTTGGCGAGGTAATGAAGCAGTCGCATTACGACTCACCGAATGAACCGTTTGTGTACAATGGTGTACTTACCAAGCACCTATGTAATTGTTTTGTAGCTACATTTTGTTTCGCGTAGGTATGTTTTCTGATTGGTTCTGTTTGGGGCTTGCTTTCGTTGGGTTGTCGGGTTTACCTCACCGATTCAATTGTATTCCGTTGAATGAATATTGTTGTTACCCATGATTGGTTCTATGTTCTATGTTAGGGGTTTGGTTTCCGCACTTAGTCCTTCATATGGACCATTGTGCGTAGGCCATGGCGGCCGTCCCTGGTTATTCCAACCAGCCCACCTTCCTCCAGAAGCTGACTAAGTATCCTGGTCTGTTGAGAACATTTGTGTACGATTTGGGTGTCCCGAGGTTTTCTGATCTAATCTGGGTGACGCCTGTGCACTCAAAGAGCACATGCGCAATGGTTTCGTCAGCCTCCATGCAAGCCCTGCACAGGGGACTGTCCGTTATGCCTATAGTGTGGAAGTGTTTGTTCAGCGAGCAGTGTCCTGTGATGGTCCCCGTCACCAGGCGCAGGCCTTTCCTGTCTAGTCGTAGTAAACGACTGGTTAGCTTGCCATCCAAAAATGGCATAGCTTCCTTGGATTGCCTGCAGCCTGGTGACGACGACCTCCATCTTTCTGCTTGTGTATGGGTGTGCTCCTGCAGCCACCTGCGTAGTTGGTTGAAGGAGATGGGCACGAAAGGTTCCGGTCCACAAACTGACATACTGGATGCCCTTCTGGCCAGTTCGTCAGCTGCGTAGTTTCCTAGTGATTCACTGTGTCCTTTTAACCCATGATTGGTACTTCGTAGTGCTTTACTGTAGGTAGGTATAGGTACCCAACCTACCTACCTTTTTTTTTTTTTTATCGTGTGGAAATCCTCATGGATGATAGACTTGTAAGTCCAGGTATTTAGAGAAAGACGATATGTAGTGGACAAGCCAAAGACCTTTAAAACAAGAAAAAAAGTATCTATCCTAAAGAAAATCAGTAGGTAGGTAACCACTTCCACTTAGCCAACACACGTTACCATACATAGATAATACATTTTTCTAATCAATAGATTAGGTAGTATGTACCTAATTATTACATCTAAAGACACAAATCCGGGCAATGTGACGTGAATGCAGGCAATTTCACGGTCAGAAGTGACACATAAGTTCAGATCACCATCAAGGAGTTGCCTATGTTAATTACCCAAGTCGCCTAACTCGATGCTTCTCCGGAATTACGTCAGTTGCTGTAATTACTCACCCAAGTTACGCTAATCTGTTTAATTCCCGGTAATTCCCCTCAAACAGACTTAATTGTTCATTATTTACGAGGGCAAGAAAGTATTTTTAGCTTGCTGGTGATGAGAAAATAAATGTTCAGGTTTCTTAATTGCGGAACAATTAGGGTAGGTTTTAATTAAGTACCTAGTACTAGTAGTGGTATTTATATGGTGTACATAATAAAGAGTATTCTATACTATTCTAGTCACTTTGAATAGATATTATTGTTATTTTCACTTACAGGCATTTTGCATCGTTTAAATTCCCTACGGAATGTTGAGGTAGTCCAACCCGAAAATGAATACTACAACCAATGAAATCTCCGAAAAATTATATTCTTCTTCTAAATAGGAATAGGCACTACAACTAACTACTAGGCACCCTAAAACGCGTCTAGAACTAAACTCCTAGCTACCTATGTTGAAAACTTATGGGAACGGCTAGCAGAAACTACGATACTCGATATACGACTTACCAACTGAACTTCGACAAACTTTAATACGACAAGATTTTAATTCGACACTACGGAACTCCGACACGTCTTCATACGCAGACGGAAGATTAGTTTGATTCAAAACTAAATACATATCTAGGATAGTTCATACCTAGTCTGAACTATATAATACCTACTAGGACTTTTAATTAGCTGCAGTAAAATGACAGCTTATGTGTTATAAACCACTTTTTATCGAAATTTAAATAGTGATGTGACAAAAGAATCGATTCATTCAATTCAAAATCGATCAACGATCAACGGTGACGAGCCTATGAAAGCAGGCTGATAAAACCATAATTACAAAATTAACAAACTATGAGTAGGTATTACAACATATAAACTCAATTAAATAGGCTTTCCTCAAAGACTAGTTATTATATAGTTTGAACGATTTCTGTTCAAGTTCACTACTCGAGCACAATTTTGATGCGAACTAGTACTATCTATTAATAACTATCCTATATTATATGAATGAAACTACAACGTACCTATATTTTTATCAGAACAGTACAAAGAATACTTGATTGTTTACGGTTAAATCAAAATTGTTCAATTGCGTTGCAATAACATCACTAATTAATGAGATAGTGTGGCAAAATAATTTAACGAAATGATAAGTGCCATTTTATACTGCAGCAAATTAAGTCAGACTGTAGGTATATAGAGAACACGTTCACTAGAACGACAAACACGCGTCAGACGGAATTTAACGTAGAAAAACAAATGACGTCGCTCCGACTTTGATAGTGTGGTCGCGCAAATTCATATGTAAAATTTCAAAATTATGCTATAACTAGCACTTTGCTCGCGACGTCGTCCGCGTGAAATTCGTACTTTCCTCTAAAAATTTCGAAAACGTATGTAGGTAGGTATGATCTTTATCATTTATTTAGATAAATAAGTATTTGGGCCAATTTTTAAGTTTATAGATCAAAGGAATCAGATTTTTCAAATAAACTGTAACCCCGCTTTTCAGCCCCACAGGGGTGGAAGTTTGGGATGTGTTCATAACTTGACTCAAAAACCCATACCCTTTTTCAATTTAATTGAAGCAAGCAGTAAAATCCACCCCTTAAACTTTATTACCCTTTTCCACCTTGGTAGGAGTCGATTTTTGAAAAACCCTAAAACACATGCTTTTTTATTTTTTGTTTTAGTACTTAGGTAGTAATTATCGAGTTTCGAGTTAATCCGACAGCGGGTTACATATTTTTCTAACCTATTAACTTTGTCACCCCGTCAATCCTCTGTGAGGGGTTTTTTTAAAACTAAAAGTGACAATCTTAATTATTTACTGAGCCAAATATTGCCATGTTTCAAGTTTATTAACCAAATCAATAAGATTTTTCATATAAACTGTATCCCCTGTTTTTATACTCATAGGGGTGGAATTTTGAAAAATCGTCTGAATTGTTTCTATAACTTGACTTAAAAATTATTTATACCAATATTCCAGTTAATCAAGACACGTAATAAAATACTCTCCTGTGAAATCGACTACCACCACTCTTCACATCGTTAGTGTTACATTTTTGAAAAACACTGGTACACTTTACTATTTATTTTGGTTGGTAGTTTTGAGTTAATTGGACCGCGCGTTAAAATTCTTCCATACAAAATTTGACACCTCCAATCTTCCTTTTCGATTAATAAACTTGTAACTTGGCACGAATATTTATCTAAGTAAATTATGAAGTTTGGCACTTTTTGTTTTTATAAACTACCCCCAAAAGGAGGATTTTAACGCGTGGTCCGAATATATTATTATTCTAGTTTTTATAGGTTTTTGTTTGAGTCGGGGGTTATTTAAACTTTTTATATGGTTCATCCAACAAATTATAAACAGAAACATCACACAAACCTCAATAGGTTTGTCGGTTTTCCGGATGTTGAAAGCTTTCAAGCAATCTTAAATTCTTAATACTAACGAAATATCATTATGTATTTATGGGTAAAACATTGTCTGTAACAATTTCGGTTGCAATGTGCGACGTCGTATCGTATGAGTACGTGTTTTGACCCTAAGCGTGATCGGAAAATGCGTTACGTACGCGACCGACTAATCTTCTGTAAAAAAAATGGGCGACCATCTAGAAAGAGTGCACTACTAGTCTACTACACACTCGTTTGATTGTAATAGTTCTTTTTTTTTGGCTCTTCACTTTAAAGGGCCCCCCATCTGATGAATTGCCACGGGCCCCGAACGGTATAGTTACGCTACTGCTGTGTTGCCAGCGAGTTGTATGCTACATTTAATAGTAGGTACATCACATACAGGTAGAATTTGCTCGAAATTAGCGTGCTTTTGTGATACTACATAACATGTATGGGGTATTCCAGACTAAAGACCGCGTACTATAGCAATCTGCAATAGTTAACTTGCGTATTTACCTTTCAAGTAAAACTTGTGAAAATTAAAAACAAACCTTCATTTTAACTTTCATTATATTTCAATGTATTTTTTAAACAAGTACAAATAAATGATCAAAATAGACATGTTCAAATTACTTTTTCAATAAAACTAATACTATAACTTTACATAATAATTTACACATAATTTCAAACACAAATGATAATAACTTTTTTATTTTTTGTTTTAGTACTTAGGTAGTAATTATCGAGTTTCGAGTTAATCCGACAGCGGGTTACATATTTTTCTAACCTATTAACTTTGTCACCCCGTCAATCCTCTGTGAGGGGTTTTTTTAAAACTAAAAGTGACAATCTTAATTATTTACTGAGCCAAATATTGCCATGTTTCAAGTTTATTAACCAAATCAATAAGATTTTTCATATAAACTGTATCCCCTGTTTTTATACTCATAGGGGTGGAATTTTGAAAAATCGTCTGAATTGTTTCTATAACTTGACTTAAAAATTATTTATACCAATATTCCAGTTAATCAAGACACGTAATAAAATACTCTCCTGTGAAATCGACTACCACCACTCTTCACATCGTTAGTGTTACATTTTTGAAAAACACTGGTACACTTTACTATTTATTTTGGTTGGTAGTTTTGAGTTAATTGGACCGCGCGTTAAAATTCTTCCATACAAAATTTGACACCTCCAATCTTCCTTTTCGATTAATAAACTTGTAACTTGGCACGAATATTTATCTAAGTAAATTATGAAGTTTGGCACTTTTTGTTTTTATAAACTACCCCCAAAAGGAGGATTTTAACGCGTGGTCCGAATATATTATTATTCTAGTTTTTATAGGTTTTTGTTTGAGTCGGGGGTTATTTAAACTTTTTATATGGTTCATCCAACAAATTATAAACAGAAACATCACACAAACCTCAATAGGTTTGTCGGTTTTCCGGATGTTGAAAGCTTTCAAGCAATCTTAAATTCTTAATACTAACGAAATATCATTATGTATTTATGGGTAAAACATTGTCTGTAACAATTTCGGTTGCAATGTGCGACGTCGTATCGTATGAGTACGTGTTTTGACCCTAAGCGTGATCGGAAAATGCGTTACGTACGCGACCGACTAATCTTCTGTAAAAAAAATGGGCGACCATCTAGAAAGAGTGCACTACTAGTCTACTACACACTCGTTTGATTGTAATAGTTCTTTTTTTTTGGCTCTTCACTTTAAAGGGCCCCCCATCTGATGAATTGCCACGGGCCCCGAACGGTATAGTTACGCTACTGCTGTGTTGCCAGCGAGTTGTATGCTACATTTAATAGTAGGTACATCACATACAGGTAGAATTTGCTCGAAATTAGCGTGCTTTTGTGATACTACATAACATGTATGGGGTATTCCAGACTAAAGACCGCGTACTATAGCAATCTGCAATAGTTAACTTGCGTATTTACCTTTCAAGTAAAACTTGTGAAAATTAAAAACAAACCTTCATTTTAACTTTCATTATATTTCAATGTATTTTTTAAACAAGTACAAATAAATGATCAAAATAGACATGTTCAAATTACTTTTTCAATAAAACTAATACTATAACTTTACATAATAATTTACACATAATTTCAAACACAAATGATAATAACATCGTTCCTTTTAATTTAGTGACAAACCTTTACTAAGAAATTAAAATAAAATAACAGATGTGGGCCGATCACAGTAACCGGGCGTAAATATGGTACACACGCCAGCACATCAACCTACCCGAAACTGTCAAATTTTCCCAATCATGAACCTTATGCTTTAGTGATAAAGTGGAAAATCTATTAAAGAAATTTGACAGAAGATTGTAGTAGTTTGATGTGCTGGCGTCTGTACATCGAGCTGTCACACAGGTTCTATTTCATTCCATTTTTTTTTGTTTATGGTATGCAACGACGATGTCGACCATTCTGCCAATGTTTAGTAGATGTAGAGAGTTGGAAGTGTGCGTGAATCATGCTAAAAAAAATATCTAAGTAAACATAATATAAATATAAGTCGCTTTTCGCGTTTGTCCGTGTAACCGCGTTGTTCTTCAACGGTTTTGGATGCGGTTTTCACCATTATTAGATTATTTATTCCGGAAGGTTTATGTATGATACATTAAAGACAGATTGATTTTTTTCGTAATAGAAAAGGGTTGCAGGACCCTCGAATTATTTAATTATTTCTATTATATCACACCTTTCGGGGGTAGAATACATTATTAGAGGACCAACGATTTTTACTTCATAAAATAAATACTTAATTTATGGACCGTGTGTGTTCCTTTGGTCTCGTGGTCGCTAGCGCGACTGCTGAGCGCGGGTTCCTTGATTCGATTCCCGGGTCGTGGCGGTGTGAAACCCCCGTGCCTCAGAAAGCACATTAAACAGTTGATCCTGCGCCTGATCTCTCTCTGGTCGTGTCGGATTACGTGCCATCTCATCGGACAAATAAGAGTGAAGGAAGTGAAAGTGCAGGTT
This sequence comes from Amphipoea lucens, assembly GCA_947508005.1. Classification (NCBI taxonomy): domain Eukaryota; kingdom Metazoa; phylum Arthropoda; class Insecta; order Lepidoptera; family Noctuidae; genus Amphipoea; species Amphipoea lucens. The sequence goes on from OX382371.1 coordinate 8,995,734, forward strand.
CACTAATGTTCCACCAAAACTCCATTGACAATTTTTTATTTTACAACCAACGTTTCGTATACTATTTATTTCACAAACAACTCATACCGCAAATGTTTTATTTTATAAACACTCACTTTACAAACATTTATTTGGCAAATGCTTCTCTTTATAAATGTTACGGATGATATTTAATCATTTATATATTTTTCATTTAATATTTAGATTCTTTTGGAAAAATAACGTTAATATAAAATATAATTTTATAATACACTAGCGACTGCATTATGTCGTTTCTGGCACTCGCCGGCCGCTGCCGCGGCACCGCTCGCTTCGCTCGCTCGGCTCGTGCGTAGGGGGTCACAGTTTTAACCTAACCTAACCTAACTTTTTTTTATTTTAATAATTTACCTAATGTAACTAGTTAGGTTCCGGGTAGCCCACTAAAAATACTCTCTTTTTTTCTATTATCTTAAGTCGATGAAATAATGAGTTTCATTTTTAGGAAATTGCGTAATGATAAGTCAATATGTAAAACGTTTTTATTCCAAACGTTGTTTTATGAGATAAAATGAATAAAAAATGAATTGCTTGTTAAATAACACGTTATTAAACAAAAGTTTATCTGGTGATTATTTTGTAATGTGAATTATTTGGCAAACTTGTTGTTGCATAATGATGAAATGACAAATCATGTTTTTGCCAATCGTTGTTTGTCAAGTAAAAATTTGTAAATTAATTTTTGGTGAACTGACAGGGCACCGAAAGTGCACCTTTGTCTGCGCTGTCTGCGCACACACTGCACTATAATATCCGTTTGTCTACTCATGTGATAATATCACCCGAGCCGAAGGCTAGTCTCCGTTAACATTGGCCGCCATGGCCGAAATACGGTTTGGAGGATTATTATTATTAGATTAATAGGGCACCCTAATTGCATAACACACTATCAATCTCAATCTGAATCATTTTGAAGGAGATAGCTAATCCATTGCTTCATATGCATGAAAAATTTGTCTGTTCAACATCGTAAATAACGCAATGAATGTTGTTGAACTATCAATATGAAAGCCACTGCTACTGAATGTGTTACGCAATTACCCCGCGGGAAGTCACACAGCGAGTGACACAAGTCAAAAGACGCTCTACAAGGTCGAAATTTTCAAAAAAAAAAAAAAACTTGCTGTGCCTTATTTATGGCCGGTTACTGTATATGCAAACTGTATCTCGTCTAGTATCTGACGTACTCAAGGACCGGTCCAGTGGGAAGATATTTCAGCTTTATTTAATAAGAAAAACAAAAACATATAGTTTTTGTTTTTCTTATTAAGTAAAGCGCCTACTCGACTACTTAACGGCGGGTTATCCCAATTGGCGTTTTATAAAAAAAACTTTAAATAAGAGTTAAGTTACGTCCAGGTAGAACCTGGATGAGGCTGACATGGCACATGAAAAGAGAGGCCTATGTTCAACATTAGGTGAAGTGGGGCTGTGGATGATGTTGAAGTCCAGAAAAATTAGTTTTTACTTCGTGTTTTTTTTAGATGCAATTCCAATAAACGCATGTTTCTTTCTTTCTTTAAAATATACCTGTAATACATGTTTTTTATTTGATCATAGTCCGAATCCGAAAGTCTCACAACCAGTCTTACCAAGGGATATACCAAGTAACTGGGTTGTGGAGGCCAGATAGGCAGTCGCTCCATGGAAAATACTGGTATTCAGCTGCATCCGGTTAGACTGGAAGCCGACCCCAACATAGTTGGGAAAAGGCTAGGCAGATGATGATGATGATGAATACATCATTGTTTTTGATGATATGAACGAACAATACCTATTATTGTGCTTTGCCAGATCGGAAAAACCAGAACTACCGATTTCCAAACCCCCTTTCGATTTAATCACAGTAGGTACAAAATATTATTAAAATTCCATGTTGCAAAGTCGTGCACCAAGCGTTTTCTGCATGCAAAATACAGGCTTGGGATAACCCGCCCTTAATTTACATTATTTATTTTTCCTCATATGGTAAACAGTAAACTGGTCTTGTTACTTGACGCAAAGGTATGTAGTTGTTAGGCAGCATATTTAAAAGGTTATTGTACGCTATAAGGAAAAATTGTAAATCAGGGAACATTAAAATTATAATACAGTAAATGGAAGCGAGCAAAATACATATGACTATTAGCACATACTTTTGTGCAAGTATATTGCACAAAAGTATGTGCTAATAGCTATAGTCTGTTCCAGAAATGCCTGAAGAAAATATAAACAAATGGATCAGAGACGTACTTTTTTTCTATAATAGGTACGTAATTTTTGTTTATATTTACTTACTTACGCTAATTAGGTAGGTACTTAAACCCGAAATTCTTATTTTAAATCACCACAAAGATGTTTTTCATTTGACAATAGTGGTTAATTTTATAACCTTAATTTTCGTTAATTTTTCAATTACAATTTAATACTGTTGAACGCGCCTGAATAGAATTATGCGCGTAATGCGAACGCGCCCGAAGGAAGAGGGACGCGCGGGGAGCGACGCGGCGACCGCCGGCGCAAGAGCGCGCCCGCCCGGCATTCGGCCAGAAACAGCGTTAGCGCACCGTCGATCTTTAATGTCGCGATCGCGAGTGCCCGCCATCACAAATGTAACTAAAGTGCCGTTTCATATTAAGTATTACAATAAATGTTGTAATCAAAGTTGAGAGACTCATTTCAACCCTCAACAACTGTTATTCAAAGAAAATTTGTTGGAAAACGTGATGAGAGAGAGAGAGTTGGAACCTTCTAAATAAAATGTGTCACTAGTTCCCTATTGTGAGTAAATGCGCAAGAATTTTACCCGAAACGGGTTTGTTTATACTTTCCTCAAAAACTAAGGGTTTGTTTACTCTTTCTCAGATACTTTTGGAAGAGACCATACTTGCATACTTTCGTGAAAGTTACAGGCGTGTATTACGTACTATAACAATAATAGAGATAATGGAAGATTTATTTGAGATTTTGGATTCAAAACTGAATACCTATTCAATTTGCAAATATTTCATTGACAGAGTATTATAATAATACTCTTGTAACGGAATATTAAACACATTAGTTTAACAGAATAATATTCTTAAAACAACGTGTCCTTTTTTGCATCTGCATTATTGCACGTTGCATTATTTTTGTTGATGGCCTTGTATAATGATACTTACACATCTACTTTATAGCTAAGCTTTTTCCTGTGATTTTGTTTTTGTAGCGACTTATGTGACTTTGGCTATTGATGATTTAAATTATTTTTGTGTTAGGAAGCCCTTGTGGTTTATAGTTAAGACGACAATTTTGTGGGTGTAGGCAGGAACTTAATACATTCACAGTACGCATAATTGACGCAACATTATTCACAACTATTTTCTAAATGTAAGGCAATTATATACTTCTAACATACAGGGTGAATTTTCCAAGTGTGCGTGGATTGTCAAATCCGAAACGGCCTATAAGAAATTGCGTCTTTTAGTTTTTGAAATGAAAACGTAATCTTTACATTTTTGAAGAATGAATTTTCTTAGACAGTAATTGAATCCAACACGTTGATTTTGACAAGAGGAAAATTCTCCCTGTATTCTATTATTTTATTGTTGATTTAAGAGCGTTTACGATGTACGGCATTTCATACAAGCTTTCAAGACCTTGTTTTTCGAAAATAATGAACCGATTTTAATGAAACTTCGTACGCATAAGCAGGATACAAAGGTCTAAGAAGTTAGTAAATAACATTTTCGAAATGACTTATTTAAAAAAGATAACTGAAAATCTCTGTTTCTATGGAAAATTAAAAAATCGGACTAATTTGGCTGTAACTAACTTTTTAGACCTTTGAATCCTGCTTATGCGTACGATGTTTCATTAAAATCGGTGCATTCATTTCGAAAAACAAGGGCTTCAAAGTCTTTATGAAATGCCGTACGTCGTAAACGCTTTTAAGTGGTAATTTTATTTCAGCTTGTGTAAAGGTTTGTCTGCACAAAATAACTAAATATACAAAATGTTTGAACTAAACAATATTCAAGGCTTGATGAATCAAGAGGTAGAACATATTATACTATCTGCAAAAGGAACTGTTTGAATTTTATAGTGAAATACAATAAATTATTAATCATAAAAACCCAGTAAGCGCCACTTAAAAAGTATAAATCGATACCTTAATCAGCAAACCAGCCAACTCCATTTTGCTATAGTTTACAGGAGACACTTAAAACTTTCTAGTTTTTATTTTGACTAAAAAACGACATCATAATATTTTTTTTTGACAAAAATGGAGTTGGCTGGTTTGCGGATTAAGGTATGTATCTTAGTATTCCGTACCACTATTAAACCCACAAAACATTGGCATTTCGAGATACAGTGTTAAAAGTATAGTCCTTGCCATTCAACAAGCTCGCAAGCAAATTTACATACATACAACTTAGTATAAAGTGTGCGCGTTCTTGAGCCTTCAATAATAAATAAAAAAAGACACCAGAAACCAGAAAAAAGATACCAAAAACCGGATAGGTACCAGAAACCTTAGCAATATTTTCAAAGGCACGGAATACTATAAATGCTTCGGAACACAACATGAATGTTTAACTTAATTTTAATGACAAACTTCTTGGTTAAAATATCATCATTCTAACTTCAGACATAAGAAAAAGACGCAACGAATCATTGTAAATGTAAATTCGCTAAATATTTATTTTCATATAAACATTATATAAAAATCTAATTTGAATAGTTTGCAACATTGGCTCCGCATGCTATTAACCGGTTGAATACCGTAATTACAGACACAATTAAAAAGCCATTGTGTCTCGCGTGGATCCACGTTCAAGCATACGAAGGGTTAAAAATCAATGCCAAGACTGACAGCAGAAGAGTAAAAATTTAGGATATTAAAAAAAAAACCTAAAAGACAAAAAGTTCATTGCTATGTAAAATATTTTCACAGATCCATAAGTTTATTTTGGAACAACTTCATTTGAAAATAAACGAATCAAAAAAGATGTGTTATGAATGTTATGATCTAGCTGCCCCCCCTTAGCAGCAATATCGGTGTAGATTAGCATGTTGCATGTAACTGTCTAATCTAACGAAAATATTCAATTTACTTCCGCCACAAAGACAGAAATAGAATTTAATTTCGGTTTCCACCCTCAGGGGCCGTGTGTTAGGCCCTTTATAGACATACGTTTTTCTTGCCGTGAAAAACTACGTTTTATACGCTGTACCATAAAGAAATCGAGTCTTGTACAAACGGCCTTATACAATTGCTTACAGACTTTAAAAAAATTGTGGAGATACTCCTTCAAATGAGGGCTTAGGAGGGTCTTTTTTTGATAGAAACACATAAAAAAGAGATATGCCAGTCTTCGTAAAATAATTCCTAAAAAGAAGAGTAAAACACTGGTTCTTATAACAAATTAACAAAATATAGGCTTTGAGGTGAACTTTTTAAAGTCCTGACCAGATTTACTGCGACTGCCAAACTATTTCGATGTATCTACTCTAGCTCACTACTTCATTTTTATTAGAAAAGGCTTGAACCACACTAGCGGTTTCAACTAGCGTTTGTTTTTTACTTTTAGTTTATAGTACGATGACTACAATAACTCTACGCGATACTAAGGTCCCGCGCCTATGTATGGACTTCATGACAAATACAAATCATATAAATTAAATTACTTATAATGAGCCGTGTGATATCGTGATGGCTCAGTGGTGCAGGTTCAGGTGTTGTGGGCTCAAATCCGGGCAAGTACCAATGTGACTTTTTCAATTCATATGTACAGTCAGCATCAAAAGTCGATTAACACTATCATTTTTACATGTTATTAAATTGACAACAACTTTTTTCAATAAACTGATTTTTAGCTTTTCACATAATAAACAAGAGTATACAAAAAATTTCTTCTGCTGCAATTTTGAACAAATATTTTGCTCAATAACTAAGATTAAAAAAACTGAAGTGTTAATCAACTTTTGATGCTGACCGTACTATCGCGGACACTCCCGCCTGACCACTACTAAGTTCATTTTTGCTTGCAGTCAAAAAATAGAAGCGCTCTCTAGCCCCACGCCAAGGTCAAATAGTTCTTTCGTAAAATTAAAAAATGAGTACACGTGATGCGTCACTAACCTGCGCAGTGCAGGTTGCAACTAATTGCATTATTGCTTTCCTAATAGGCGAAAACTGGAAGGGGGCGTGGCTTGGCGCCACCGCAGGATTTAGGCGAAAAAAATTTTATGTGATCAGGCGAACATGACCGTGATGGTACTTTCTATGTTTTTCTTGGACATCACTGACATCGGTGAAGAAAAACATCGTGAGGAAACCTGGACTTATAGTTAATATAAATCTGAAATCGCCAACTCGCCTTGAGCAAAAGTGGTGATGAATGCTCATGCCTTCTCGGTATGAGAAGAGGCTTTTGCCCTGCAGAGGGACTATAATAGACTGGCATTATTATAACGAGTCAGTCTATACAGGGTGGGAGGAACATCGACTCGCAAACTGTAACCATAAATAACCCTTGGCGTAGAATTTTTTCGAAAGTTCTCAAAAAAAAAGGTGTTCAGTAGACCTTTGCGGCCAAAATATATGGAACAGCTATTTCTTTTTTAAATAACCGACAAAAAAATCAACACAGAAGGGTTCAGATATATGTACCGAATCCATGGTATCGAGTTGCGCGAAGATGTATCTGTCACCCTGTATTAGGCAGCTAGGGACCAAAAACATCCTTACCATCTTAGTTTTCCGAAACGCCAGTAAAAACCGCTAGGTCTTAGCCCTAGATATCTGATCCTCCAGTAAAATTATGAACGCACATTAAATTCGAATACTATTGGTCGTTACTAATTGCCGACCGTACGCGAATTAGGACGCAGTTACAAAATGACGTCACCACCAAAATAATTGTTGTAATTGACGACTCGCAATAAAGCGACGGTTTTAAATTGTTGTTTGGGTAATTTACCTAATTAGTTCCACTTTCGCCTTTGTTGAATAAACTCTAAATAAATTAATCTAAATTTTTGGGCAGTTGTATAAAATGTAGATAAAATGGAACTAATAGACTTCAGGAGGTCTACTCCATAAGAATGAAATCCATAGCTTCGGCCGAAGATACGGGCGCCTCATACACTTACGGACATAAGATTAGTTAGGAGCCCGAACAAAAAATTACTGTCAAAACGATTTGACAGTTGTCCCTACACGCGATGTGTTTTTGCCCATTCGAAAAATTTAATTTGTTACTTGTTTTGACGAATCAATTCCTGTTGGACAGGGCCGTATCTTCGTTAAAGCATTTAGAAAGTAGACCTCGAGACGCGATAAAACAGTGCCTTGAACGCACATTTGTGTGATAGACAATTCTGTTTATAATGGATATCGACCGTGCTCAATATTTGATTTGGGGAATATATATAATGGGGGCATAATGTGACTGCGTCCTAAATCATCTGTTACAATAAAAACAGCTTAAAATTACATTTTGTGCAATAATTTGATAATCGCCTAACTACTCAACTGCTCATGGCACGTCGCGAGAAATTCTCATATTGTACTATAACGCTAAGTATTTACTCGTTGTCCATTTAATGACCCCGTTAGGTACCCGATACCTACTCAAGTATTAGCACCTAGTATTCATAAACATTATTTTAAGTACTAACAAATTCCATATTATACAAAAGGATTATGCAACAGTAATAATACTGTAGCATAATGAACGTTTTTATAAACTTAAACTACGATAATTTCGGTAGGTAACTTAAAATTCTTAGAACTCTAAGGGTAGACGAGATTGGTTGGAAACTATTTTCTAATTATGAATGTACGTTTTAAGGCAACAAGCGCAAATTATTTATTGTACGCGTTTACATATTATTTGTTCGTTTCTAATTTTATTAACAATTAAACTTGGTCCTTTATTCGTGCATTTTTTTTTTAATCATTATCTGTATCCAGCGTAAAAACATGTGCTATCTAAAGGCTACACTCGGACGCCACATATACAAACATACGCAATCTTGAGTAAAAGTAAACACAGGGTTAAACAAAATTAGTTAGCTAGACTCCGCAGGCGCGATGGGTATCAGAACATGATAATACAAAAAAGAAATGATTTGATGATTATTTTTGTGGGGTCATCGATCGTAGTTATTGTAGTCATTTGAAATATCAGTTTAAAAAAACTGTTTTTTTTTTTTATCGTGTAAACTTCACATACTTGATAGGTATCAATATCTAAACACGATAAAACATAAGAAAACACTTTTTTTCAACTCATACTTCAAGTAACAACATTAACAGCGGTCGTTAACCTTCCAAAAAAAACATCGAATCTTATTTTTTTATTTTATCGTGTTTAGATATTGATACACATCGCTACCTAGTTTACCTAGCTAAATTAAAATAACCCTGTATAACGTCGTCATTCATAATTAGAAAACCAGTTTCTCAGGACACTTCCAAAGACGTATTCATAAAACACAGAGTGCTTCACTCTCCCACTTTGCGTGTAAAGATTTGAGGTGGTCATACGCCCTCTTAGTGATATTTAAAGTTGGTTCTATTTCTAGTAGTCCGCTTTCGCCTATTAAACTGAGTCCTGCGAGTCCTAGATACGTGTGCATTGGGTCTGTGCATGTGTCGGGCCATTTTGAGAACCCACCTACGACAGTGTCTTGTGTTTCATAGACGTATCTTCTGTTGCTGCCGTAGTTTGAATATTGTAGCATGTCTAGTATTTTTAGGGATGCCCCTACCCAAAAACTGTAGCAGGTATCGACGGGTTTGTTAGGCCTGCCTTGAAAGCCGTCGACTTGTCGGAACAGGAGCCATCTCTTCAAGCCTTCCACTTGCTGTTCTGATAGCTTGTCCAGTTGGTTCGTAAGGCTTAGTGTGGCTAGCGCGCAGAATGTTGTGCCTCCGTGGGATTCCAGTTCGGGACACTGAGCGATGCCGTAGTCGTAACCCTGTAAATAACGTATAAGTGAATCTATTTAATTAAAATCTTAAATTAATTTACTGACGGACAACGCACAGCCTAAACCACTGGGTCTAGAAGCATGAAATATTACACAAGAGTTTGTTATCCTGTATAATGATTTTTCACCGGTTCCAAATTTATACAGGGTGTTCTACCCATGAATATGAACAACTTTCACTATGGGACCAACTCCGAAATCACGAAAAAAATCTGCTGTTTCATAGATTTTGGTCAAGTAGGTATTGAACGTTTGTATTATATGTATAATAAATTACCTAATAATATAAAGGAAGCAACTAATTTTATATCATTTAAAAATAGATTAAAGATTTTTTTGATCAATAAAGCATATTATAAAGTTAATGATTATTTAAATGATAAATATAATTAATTCTTTAGAATAATAATAGATCTTTTATCAAAGCTAAGGTAGCAAAATTTAGTTTTTTTTTTTAATATTTAGCCGTTTTCTGAATCGTAACTTAGCTCATGCACACGAGCGGCACGTGTCAACGCCAGAGGTTACTGTAGCCGCCGACACGTGTCTACGGCTGTCGTCGACAACGTGCCGTTCGTGTATTTGAGCACCGTACATTAAGTTGGCATTAAGCGTGAGATATATTATAGCATTAAAAAATATTTTAATAACTTCGTGAAGTTAAATATATTTTTTTGTGCCCAACCAATGACCGATGTAGAGTCAACATAGTTATTGATCGATTGATTGCTGTATAGTATTTTTATCTCATGAAGCGATGCGCACTTTACTTGTGGTTACCAAGTGTACAAACACTCTGTGAATGTGTGTGTAAGCCCAGAAGCTCTCGGTACCGTCCGAGAGAATGGTGAAGTCGGAGGTGTGTGTGTGCGTGTGCGCTAATAGCACCACAATTCACAGCGTGTTTGTACTCTTGGCAACCACAAGAGCGCGCGTCGCTTTGTAAGATATAAATACTGTACCACTTATGACAAAAACTCCCAGTAAATGGAGATTTCATTTCAGTTAAGACTATCGAACTGTGACATTGGTCTTAAAGGCAAAATAGACGGATTTTGACGTTTAATTACGTAAAATTAACATTCATCATAAAGGTAAAGCACAAGGTCAACTATACGCTTTGATCACTTTTCTTGCTTTGCTTTAATAAATTAGAATACACGTAATACTTACAATAGACTTGATAATATAATCAGTGGCCCTTTCAATGTTGAACCCGGACCAATCGTTGAGCATATAACTGATGCATGCAGCACAATACACGAAACGCATATCTGACTCGCAACCCGACAGCGTTGCTGCGAAGTTACCCTCCTCTGTTTGAAGAGCTTTCACACCTGGAATTAAGGGAAATAATTTTAAATAAGAGTAAGCAGGATTAACTTGAGTAGACCTTACTAAGTTACATTTAAGCACACCTAAAAATAATCTATACAAATACTAATAAATAAAATGAAGTGTCTGGTTGTTATGTCAAAATAACAGCTTTGTACTAAATGCGTATGTACGGTACATAAAACAACAAAACAATTTTTAACATTTTTGTATGTCTAAATCTGTTTGTTCTGGCTAATTAATCTTCGAAAGCTGAAATAATTATAATTCTTCTCTTAATTCTTTTTCTAAAATAAAGGCCTAGTTACTCCTATAAAAGCTTTAGTTACTCCTGTAACTAAAGTTTTTATTTTAGAAAAAGAATTAGGGATCCGCTCAAAAAAAAAAATTGAACTTAAAAAGTAAAAAACACAGCTAGGGCCCGCGACTGTTAGTGCGCAAATGTATTTCCTAATAAAATCGCGCTGTTGGATTTTCAACACAGGGCCCAGTACCGAGAGTTGAAAATCCAACAGCGAACTTTTATTTGGCAATACAGTTATGTGTCGCGTAGTGTTTAGTGAACACGGGCATTAGACTCCTATCTTGAAATTCGGGATTGGCCTCCAATTGGCAATTGGCTGAGTAAAAGAAAAAATAACGCAAAAACACTCTCCTTTTGTTGTCACTTCTAAGACTGGGTGTATGTAAGGGAAATCGACGCGTAAACAGTTATAGTATTTTTATCTCACGGAGGGACGCGCACTTTACTTGTGTTTAGTTACCAAGCATACTAACACGCTGTGAATGTATGTATGTGTTAGCGCAGGCGCTTTCGGTACCGTCGGAGACAATAGCGCGAGCGGAGTCGGAAGTATGCCTGTGTGTATGCGTTGTATGTGTGTGTTACGTGCTGACGCTACTCGTCTTCCCGCTTACATTCAAAGCGCCTTTATACACTTGGTTACCATATGTAAAGCGCGCGTTGCTTCGCTAGATAAAATTACTGTACAATGAATTTAGTACCTTACAACATGTATTTATATAAGACTAAGTGCATGTTGTGTTGCATGTCTGCTAAGCAAGAAACCCAGATGCAACTCCCATCTCAAAGACATCAGATAAGTCCTATTTATTCTGCGATAAGCGTACCCTAAACAACCTTGAAGGACATACAGACGGTCAAAGGCAGATAAAATCGATGTCTATGGTAACGAAACCAGTTTAAACTGGCCTCATATTTTCAACCTGTATTGACCCACTGCTGGGCAAAGGTCTCCCGCACAGCTTTTCGCTCGTTTCTGTGTTGCCTTCTCCCGCCAATCTCCCAAAACCCCCCTAAGTCCTCACGCCAGCGTTTCCTCGGCCTCCCTCGCCGATGACGCCCATTTTCTGGCACCCAATGCTTATTCTCAAGCTCACCTCTTGCTAAGTCAAAATATACCACTGACATGCACTCTACTGTACAATCAAATCTACGGAACGTACCTTCAACTAAAGCTTTCCTATTTAATCTTGAGAGGTCATCGCCCAGTGCCAGCAAGATACAAAGGCCTGTATACGTCATAGCGAGATGTCCGCAACGATACTGGTTGTTTGGAGGAGCCAATTCTATATTTACTGTCGAGGAACCTTGGAAGCCACACATTGACATGTCGCCATCTGCAATGGAGAAAAGCTTTTATTAGTTTGGTGTAAAACAAACCGTTTCGATGCCTCGTAAAGCACGATAAGCCGTTGGTTCATGCTGTCATTCGTAGACGAGTCGTTACGGGCAGTCAGAAGCCCGAAATTCTGGCAAACCAGTCTTACCAAGGGTTATCGTGCTACCTGAGGTCGGTCTGACAACCAGTCTTGCCATGGAGTATCGTGTTACCCAGTACCTGGGTGTATTTAAGTAAGTCTTTGCTTTCCTAACGTAAATACGCTTTCTAAGTGCTTTGTCATATTTAACTCATTTTTGGGAAAAAATACACTTCCGTCGATGTTTCTCCAAATAAGCGCTATAATCAGCCTTTAATGTGGACATGACACAGGCCTCCTCTCTCTGAGTGGGCCTTAATCTACCACACGGGCCCAGTTCGAGTTGGTAGATGTCACACGTCTTCAAATTTTTGGTTCTAGGACATACCTACTTAAATGGTGTTAAACGCTTCGTTATATTTTAGCAAAAGGAATAGTAAGTATCATAGAATAAAGAATAAAAACACATGAGCTTATGTATGTTTATTTTGGTGTTTAAAAGATAAGATCATTTTATAAAACGGTAAGTACAAATAAATGTACAAAAAATCGTCTGAGCTTCCATCACAGTTTTTTAATAACAGGTATTAAATCAAGGTGACGCATACGGGCGTAAAAAATAAATACTACAGCTTCTTCGTAAGACGTTGACAAGGTTGTTTATTGTATTTACATGCCGATAAACCGCGCAATAAAACCGCTACTTAAGTAAAAACATGTTCAAACAAAATATACAAGATAACAACATTATTGCATTGTGTTCATTATGTATTAAACATAGCCTACATGTAATTCAACGCGTACAAATTAATCTTACACTGTATAACATAAAACTACAAGAAACTGTTTAAACAGGTACCTTTGCCTACACGCTTAAGTGGACTTAAAACTTTTTTTATTTCCTAAAAGTTAGACAGCAATAAAACGTACATAATATAGACATTAAATTGTTATTTGCATAAATTTTAGTAGAAAAATAAAGTTCTGAGAAAAAAAAAGAGGCCGTAATTATAGGGGTTCTCTTTTATCATGCTTGTAATAAATAGACCATTACTATGCCTAGATAGTACGGAAAACTGGAAGCCATTTCTCGTAAATTAAAACGTTCAAAATCTAGTCGCAATCCCATCTCAGCGACAATCAATGTCTAAAACTTGTCAAAAATTTATATTAGAGGTACCAAGTGTTCTTGACAGATTGAGACTGAGATCAGACAGTGAACATGAATTTTCCCACTGACTTGAACAGGAATGCCTACACAGGAGCAGTTGCCTACCTCCAAATGACATCAAAGCACCGCGCGTCGCCTATTGGCGACGAAACAATAGAAAATCAATTGTGTCTCATTAGCGGAGCTTGACAGATTAAGAACGCTTTTCGTCTTCAGGTCCTGTCTTTTTTGAAATAGTGAAAAGGGCTTGGACCCCCGGGGGCATCGTTAGAACTGGTAATTAATTTTCTCCAATTAGTTAAGGCTTGGCTTCACCAAAGACCGGTTATGTGCTGAAGAGTGACCTATGACCAGCAGTGACCGTTTTTCGGCGGTACGAATAATTTTAATGATGAGTCAAAGCTTGATAAATGTTTACTAGGTTTAAATTAGGGCAGTTGCACGTTACAGCAACTGATGGACGCTAGTGATGGCGCCAAACAAGTGGCCGAATTCTGGGCCGAGTACATTTAGATTGCTATCGACACGCTAAGAAGAAGAAGAATTAGGGGGGTGAATATAGAGCAATCAGCAACGTCTGGCAGCAAGGTGTACATATGGAGCTGTTCCGCAAACTATGTACCACCTCCTAGTCTGCCATTTGTGCCCCAAAACATGCAGCCAAAGTGACCTCTGCGCTGCCACCCACCGCGACGACGGGCGCAGTGTTTGGGCCAACAAAATTTGAAATACTGTCGTGCCAGCTACACGACGGAGATTAGAAGCAACGCACTGGCAATCAAGTATCTTGTAGCCAACGACCACGCTTGTAGCAATCTAAAAGATCATCCAGTAAATCTCGTTTTTTTGTTTCATGTAGTGTCTCGTTTGAAGTACCTAATGAAATGCACTAAAAAATGGGTCAGTGGGTCGTCTCAGACTGCATTAAAAACCCTATAAAGCTTAGATTAACACTCGTTTTATAGGCTTTGTGGTTTTATCTAAATTGGATGCAGTAGTGCGATTACGAAAACAACTGATTGACGCAAAAAGCGGTCAAACTACATACTTGTTGGGAAACATAACTAGGCGACATGATTTGACCTCTGACGATTATTACAACGTGTTCAGGTACGACAGCGGTCAACCTTGTAGTATCGAGGAGCATTATTAAATTTGATTTTTAATTGTGGTTATATGGGTGTTACTTCTGAAAGTAGAAAGTCCTCCGGAAACCGGGGACCCCTTGCGATAAAACGACTGTTTTAAATAAAATTCAGATTCACACCCAGTGTTAAAAGTAAAAAGTCTCCTGAAAACCAGTTTACCGTATGTCATTACTTCCCAGAATTTCATCCTTATTGGGGACACTATCGAATGGTGTAATAATACAGTGTGTTTTTTTATCAAAATCAACGGGTTCGATTCCTGGCTAGAAATATTGATTTTTCAAAAATCCAATGATGCAGTTTTAGTTTTCATCAAAATGGAGCACGAGACTCCTTTTGAGTACTTTTCGTTATCCCTCATAGTTTCGAATTTGGTCATCCACGCCCACTTGAAAAATTGACCCTGTATATCGGATAAATATCAAATAGGTATCGGATATTTATTATAAACTAGCTGCGCCCCGCGGTTTCACCCGCATAAGTTTCGATCCCGTAGGAATATCGGGATAAAAACTATCCTATGCCCTTTTCCGGGACTCAAACTATCTCTATGCCAAATTTCATCTAAATCGGTTCAGTGGTTTAGGCGTGAAGAGGTAACAAACATATAAACACACACACACACAAATTTTCGCCTTTATAATATTAGTGTGATAGTGTGATATCTGATTTTTACGAACTGCCTACAACAAATGGGCCCTAGCTTACTTTTTATTGTAAACTTTTCTAGAACCAGCCAGTTCAGAATGGAGGGTTAAAAGAAGGTTAATAATTGAAGTGAAAGAGAGCAAAAAATAACCTCAATTGACATTGGGTTTAAAAACCTCGTTGACCTCGCCGAACGTGGCGCAAACCGGTATCAATCAATCGTCGAAACGGGCTTTGATTTGAAGTAGGTATTATTAATAAGGGGGTATCTTCTTAAATCGAGAGTAGATTAAAAGGTAATTTTGCCTGCTACGTGTACCTACGATAAATTCCGCGTAATATCTGATTTTTATAGCCATGAATGTGATCTTTTGTGAACTCTTTAGAGCCAGATATAATATGCTAACACAGGCGCATAATAATTGTTAAGTTATATATTTATTTATATTTAAGCTTAGTGTTTAGAGTAAAATGATAATATTATGTGCAAATAACTCACATCGCATAGTCTGATTCCTATGGAAAACATGGCGTAGGTATGCGTGGTAAATACTATGCTACATCAAATCAAGTGAACCTAATCTGCATGGGCGATTTATTTGCCAAAAATGTAAACAATATAAGTTAATGGAAAAATAACTTTAATTCAAACACAATAAAGTTCAGTTTACGCTACAACTTCAAACATTTTTATAACTTTTTCAATAGTGCTAGTCACTCTGAAATCAACTTAATTACCATTAAAATAAAGTTGATATTTGTTTAACTTGAAATAACATCAAGCGCGGCAAGCGTAACTTAACATGATCAATCGACCCCTTTGGCTGTTCTAACCACACCCCGGACACTCCATACAACGCTCGCAAAATAATTACCTACTACTACTACATTAAAAAATGACGTTTATATACGTATGAATGTGTGTGTGAGGTACTTGTGTTTGCGAGCGCTCTTGTTAAAGAACTGCGACGAATACGCCGAAGTGCGGGGTGAGGTGCGGTAACTGATGCTAACATCAGTTGCGGGGAAGGGAGTGTCCTTTCTGTGGTTCACTAATGTTTCACCAAAACTCCATTGACAAATTTTTAGTTTACAACCAACGTTTCGTATACTATTTATTTCACAAACAACTCATTCCGCAAATGTTTTATTTTATAAACACTCGCTTCACAAACATTTATTTGGCAAATGCTTCTCTTTACAAATGTTACGGATGATATTTAATCATTTATACATTTTTCATTTAATATTTAGATTCTTTTGGAAAAATAACGTTTATACAAAATATCATTTTATGATACACTAGCGACTGCATTAAAATCCGTTGTGTAGTTTAAAAGATCTAAGCTTTCAGACAGTGGGAGTGACTTTGTTTTATACTATGTAACGATTTTCTAAACCAGTCACAAAGTGATCATGACGGTATTCTCTATTTGGGTCAAATCAATTTCAGGCAAGTATTTTTTTCTATATAATCTAGTCGTTTCTGGCACTCGCCGGCCGCTGCCGCGGCACCGCTCGCTTCGCTCGCTCGGCTCGTGCGTAGAGGGTCACAGTTTTAACCTAACCTAACCGAACCATTTTTTTTTAAATAATTAACCTAATGTAACTAGTTCGGTTCCGGGTAGCCTACTAAAAATAATCTCTTTTTTTCTACTATTAGCGCAAGTCGTTTCTGGCACCCATATTTTGTGTAAAAGCAATTTTTTTCTATATAATCTAAGCGTTTCTGGCACTCGCCGGCCGCTGCCGCGGCACCGCTCGCTTCGCTCGCTCGGCTCGTGCGTAGGGGTCACAGTTTTAACCTAACCTAACCTAACATTTTTTTTTTAATAATTAACCAAATCTAACTAGTTCGGTTCCGGGTAGCCCATTAAAAATAATCTCTTTTTATCTATTAGCGCAAGTCGATGAAAGAATGAGTTTCATTTTTAAGAAATTGCGTAATGATAAGTCAATATGTAAAACGTTTTTATTCCAAACGTTGTTTTATGAGATAAAATGAATGTAAAATGAATTGCTTGTTAAATAACACGTTATTAAACAAAAGTTTATCTGGTGATTATTTTGTAAAGTGAATTATTTGGCAAACTTGTTTTTGTATAATGATGAAATGACAAATCATGTTTTTGCCAATCGTTGTTTGTCAAGTAAAAGTTTGTAAATTAATTTTTGGTGAACTGACAGGGCACCCCTTTCTGTACGTAGTACTTTAAGTATTCTGTGGTTCTAACTTAGCCTTTTCACGTACCGGCACAATTTACCCGGCTTAGGGTCAAATCACACCGAGATGGCAGCGAAGCGGCGAGCAGTTTCAGTGTCATATAATTTTAAACTTTATCTTCATTACTATAATACATAGTATCGCTTGAGAAACTTGAGTCGTCGGAGTGCTCGAGGCGCCGCGGGCGGTCGCACGGCCTTTCAAGTTTCTCAAGCGATACTATGTATTATAGTAATGAAGATAAAGTTTAAAATTATATGACACTGAAACTGCTCGCCGCTTCGCTGCCATCTCGGTGTGATTTGACCCTTAGGGTGCTTACATAAAGAAGCGGGTTTTCGGGCCTGACTCCTGGTACAGATCGCTGCAGGTTGATCTTTAGTAACGGTTACATGTTTTACCTGTTTCAGGCTGTTTCTTTATGTGTGAGCGCATAAGTTAACACGGGATTATTTCACCCGTACCGATCGGTACCGACTTGTTTTTAGCTTCTTTATGCAGGCACCCTTACCCGTGCATTCGCAACCAACTGGTCTCGACTAAAGGTATAATTCCGATCTCGGCAGCACGCAGCAGTGCTGCCGCAGCACTGCTGGTCCCCATATATTCTCTATAGAAATGTCGCGCAGCATTGCTGCCGTGCTCGGAATGTAATCTCATATAGGTAAACCTATAGAAAACGTATGAGGACCAGTAGTGCTGCGACCGCACTGCCGCGGCAGCACTGCTGCGTGCTGCCGAGATCGGAATCATACCTTAATCGAGAACCCGCGCGTTTGTAAAGGGCCTAAGGCCAGTGCCTTAGGCCCTTAGGAAAAACCCCCTGTGCTGTGGTCTTTAGAGCAGTCTCTAAAGACCACAGCACAGGGGGTTTTTGATGCATAAAGATAAGACACAAGCTGCTGTCACAATCTGCACTTGTACAGACGCCAGCACATCAAGCTACCCCAATCTGTCAGATTTCTTTGATAGATTTTCAACTTTATTACTTACAAAGTAATAAGGTTCATATTAAATTGGGACAATTTGACAGATTGGGGTAGCTTGATGTGCTGCCCTCTGTACAAGACGTGTACTGAGACAAACAAATTCGTGAATTACCTATTTGGTTATGACTAAAGACCGGATTATATGCAACATAAAAAGCTTGAAATATGCATGCAAATATGCATGAAAAATGCTCGAAATATGCACGAAAACTGACAGAATATGCAACATTAAATGACTAAATTTTTTTTTTGTTTTGTAAATATTATTCCTTTAGATTTAAGTTTATTGTTATTTGAAACTTTTTAATGCACGAAATATTTTTCTCACAAACTCGACAATACAAAACAGTTCCGTCGTAAATAAATGTTTCAGGAAAGTCACTTATCCACGAAGACACACTTTTTTTTTCGGGAGGCATTGTACAATTTGACAAAAACTTTAACTGCAGATCAATGAGCACGCGCGTCAACAATGAAAGCAATAACATGCATAATAGGTGGGAGGAAGGAGTAGTGCGGTAGGCGAGCGCGACGATCATTTGTCTCTTTCATTTTATTATCGTACCAAAACAAAAGACGCGCGGCCGCTGAGTGCGCTGCGCTCGAAAAATACTGTAAATTATAGCGATAATATGCATCATCACTAGATCTTAGGAAAAATATGCTATTAGCGCTGAAAATGGCTTAAATATGCAAATGCATATGGAAATATGCAAATGCATATTATCCGGTCTCTAGTTATGACTATGAGCTAAGTATCAGATATTTTGAACAGTATTCTCAGAGACAGTAAGCCCAGGTACGCACGGGCGCGTTTTTCCCGCAGCAATTTTTTTTCACGCACTGGATTTTGAATTCTCGGTGTTGAGCCGAACGTTGAGGTTCCAACAAAGCGCATCCTAGCGCGTCATATAACCACACTGTTGGATTGTCAACTCTCGGCGCTAAACAGTACGATGAAAATCCAGTGCGCGGAAAAAAATCGCCGCGGGAACAACGCCCATAATAATCGTCGTGGGCTAAGACATTCTTCAATGTAAGCAATTAATCAAGGAACCCAACGCAATTTGAGCAAACACTTGGAACCCTAAAAAAATGCATCCACTAGAAAAATATTAAAAAAAAAATTATTTCATTTATTTAAGAGCCATTATGTAAATATAATATGTTCTTCAATTTGAAAAATAGTAAAATTAGCATAGTAAATGATAAATGTTGTAATGAATGATGAAAAGAATTGTTTTATGAATATTATTGATGTTAATATGGTAAAATGTTTTACTTGGGTATATTTTTATTTACATTGTATGTAGCTATTTAATTACCTACATTATAAACTAAGAAGGTTAAATAGGTTTATAAGTTTGATGAACTCATAAACAAAGTGACTTATTTATGAGAGTTACACTTACATTCACTATAATCAAATCAGTTAATTAATTCATAGCATAGCATAATCAGCCTACAATATTCCCACTGCTGGGACACAGGCCTCCTCTCTGTGAGAGGGAGTGGGCCGTAATCTACCATGCGGGCCCAGTGCGGGTTGGTACATGTCACATGTCTTCTAATTAATTTTTGGTTTCAGGACATGCCGGTTTCCTCACATTGTTTTCCTTCACCGTTTTGAGAGCAGAGGTGATGAAATAATTTACACTAAGTAACAAGCCTATCTGGGTTCAAACCTACGACCTACACTCGCAAGTCGCGGCTGTTACCACTGGGCCACCACTGCTCTTAGGCTCTGTTAGAGCCTACAAATAAGTTTACTTATTGGTAGTTAGTGCATGATTTAGTAGCAGCAGTGGGAACATTATAGGCTGATTATGATAGGCAGTTCCAAAAAAATTCTTGGACAAGCCAGTATTTTCCCAACCACTGCAACTTTTAAACAGCGCAACCACCATAAAAACATCCCAGAGAATCAATTCAACTGCTGGTATGTGAGTTAAAGAGCAAGCAACAGTTAGTACTTACTATTCTTATCGGGGTGAACTTGTAGTCTGTAGATCCATTCTATTATTCTAGTCCTTAGGTCTAATGAAACCGAAGAAATTGCGCCGAGTACATCCAGACCGGATACAGAAAAATAAGCAATTGTTACTCTGAAATAAAAACATACTGTGTTAATTACCCATGATACAAATTCAGATATAGAAAAAGCTATGATAAAAATGCTAATAAAAACTTTTTAACAAAAAAATTAAACCGCCGAAAAAACTGAAAAGCAAAAAATAATAAACCTTTTATATTAAACCTTAATAACTAAGTTCTTAAACGAATGTAAGTATAGCTAAGTAATTTTCAGTCGGCGCCAAACAATCAATGAACAAAGATCACTAAATTACCTTAACTAAATCAAATTGTCCAACTGGGCAAACGTGTCCCCCATATTGTACACTCATTTTGTTGTTTTAAAAATATGTGTATAAAAACAGGATAAAGAGTACGGTCATTTGTGAAACAGGATAAACAGTTAAACATCCATATGGCATTTTAATTGCTAATTGATAATAGTTGCTTGACAAATAATGAAAATATTTTTTAGGGTTCCGTACCTCAAAAGGGAAAATGGAACTCTTATAACATCACTTCGTTGTCCGTCTGTCTGTCAGTCTGTCAAGACCCTTTTTCTCAGGAATGCATAGAGTTATGAAGTTGAAATTAATATCAAATACTCAGGGATGCAATCACTTGAAGCAGTGAAAAAATCAAACTTCTAAGTCAACGCAATCAAAAGATATGGGTGTGCATATTTTGACACTCACAGGGGAATCAAAACCTATAGGGTACTTCCCACTGACCTAAAATCAATGCAAGAAGCAATGTCATGTAGCACAAGTAAAGGAAAAAATCTGAAAACCATAAATTTGCAGTTACATACTTATAAAGTTGTACCGAACCCTCGGTGCGCGAGTCCGACTCGCACTTAACCATTTTTTTTAAATTCCTTTCTGATTAAGAAGTAGCATAGCCATTCAATCAGATAACAGTGACTACCTATGCTGCTTTGTTCATTAGACAGGAATAAAAAAATGTAGACATAAATGAGATTAACATGCATTTTGCATGGTTTCATCAAAGCGAGATACACAGAATACTCTTTATTAAGCACACCATATTTTTTTTACATTCTTGTCATAAGCAACAAGAATAATGTACCTAGGATTTTTAAATATCTGAGTTTCTTGCATGTTCTTACATAGAGATCTATGTTTTGGAAGGGCAACTAGCTTTAACTTTCTAAATAACTGACAGACTATTTGACAATTCAAAAGTGCCTGTAAATGGTTTAATTGAAATAAATGCTTTAAGTTTAAGTTTTATCCTTCTGACCTTATTTGCCCTTATTCCATAATATCAGCAGAATGCAGTGATAACACAGTATAAAAACAGACATAATATGAAATTAAAACTGCATAGTTCTTTACTATCTTTATAACAACATAGCCAATTCACATTACATGATAATGAAATAATTGTCCATTAACATTTTGAAATGTTAAGCCTTGTATGAAATTTGCATTTTTATTGCCATCAAGATGTTGCTACTGTAATTGTGTTCTTTCAAAACTCATTTGAAGCAGTCATCATTAGTAGGAACTTATTATAAATGACGAATTTTGTACTGAATGATGACTTCTATATATTTACTATGGCTGTAATGTATATTATAATAAAATAAATGCATTTCTTAATGAATGAATGACTTCATTGCTTTAGATTACGATGCTGACTAAACAAGGCACTGTATTGACTGAGAAAGTGATAAATTATTGTTAGCAGTCCTTGTCTGACTCATAAATTAAGAGTGATGTTTATTACCTGGTAGTATCATGGGATGACAACGACGATGGCAAAATGTTCAGAAATCGCATAAAATACTTCACATGCTGCCGGTGAGCCATAATTTTATTCTCTTCGTGGTTCATTTTTGCAGATTTCTAGTTAGCTTTTATTCAAACGCTTCAAACGATTTATATTAATGAAAGTAAACACTCAAACCAAAAGTAAATCAGAATGACGATACACTTGTTACGAACTACTCATTAGTGTGTGAAATTATTTCATTTTTAATTTTGTCCACTCATTAATTTGGAGAGACGAAAACTCACTACTTCTGTCTGACACAAGCAAGACACAACCACAGAACACTAATACCCTAGGCGGGAAGAATGTCAACTTCAAACAAACAAAATGGCACCCATAATGCGCGCCATCTCTGTCGTGCCATCTCAAACTTTTTAACCGACTTAAAAAAAAAGGAGGTTCTCAGTTCGTCATTCAGGTTTGAGCGGGAATTTTGAATCAGCTCAAACTTAATAAACGAAAGTGAATGGTGTGGTGTTGTTTAAATAAAAAAGTGGTTTTTGAAATACATATATTGTTTATTACACTCTTACATGGGACGTACATAACTGGCGAAATATGGGTGTAGGTACACCTGCCTAATTTATATTATTTATTTATTCTGCAGGATATCAAGTTTTCTTTTAAGAGCAGATGCAGAGTACTCTTCTGCAAATTGGCGATTTTTTAAAACACAAAATCTTTTGACACAAATGTGAAACACGCTATTAAATAAATAATTAATGTTATTATCTTTATGTTCTGTACATTTATCGAGAAACTCAAAATTTATTGAGTTTTTAAACAATATTTCAAGTGTCCCTTTTAATTTTTTTTTATATGCCTCTGTCTCTAAAAAGCCATTAATCATTGTAGCACCACTTTCAATACAATTAATGAGATTTTTAGAGGCATATATAAGGGACTTTTTTATATCACTATATTCTTTAAACTCAATAAAAGTATGAGATCTCTCTTTTGTCTCAGACACAAAAATATTTTTACAAATTTCACATTTGTTGCGATTATTTTTTATTATAAACCCACAGACGTACGCACACGCTTGAATTTCGCCACTGCTTTCCTGCAAGCTACATTCAAATGTGGAACTTATAGTTTCTTCCAGCTCAATTATTAAATTTGTGTCATAAGCAGTGTGTATATCTGTGGGTGGGGACAATAAAGTTTTAAAATTTCTCAAAATTACATCATTTTCGTCATCTTCACAATTTCCGGTACCAATAAAAGATAAGTTGCTAAGGACAGCTGTTTTAAGACCAGCAACAAACTGTCCAGCTGTGGGATTTGTATTGCAGCCGCAATTGGCCCGAATGCAACCGAAAAGGTTTTCTAGTGGGTCCTGCTGGAGCCTCCTTGTTTCCAAACTTTTTATAGATTTATTTGTACTAATATTTCCCCAGATTCGCTCTATTCCATTGATGGACCAAATCCATCCTTCTTGGGATGGAGGGCGTCGTCTGCATTCCAAAAATGTCAAGTCTTTAAAAAAAGTCTTCATAAAAGCGAAATGTTTCAGATGCGGTGAATTTTTTTTCATATTAGTTGAAAATGTTTTCCCCCTTCTTAAGTCGGGTGTGCATGCGTTGACGCTATCGAACAGCTTGTCCATATTTGCAATAACATTGGCTGTAGTGACAGCTTCTGAAGAGAGTTCCCCTGTAAACAAAACACATAATTTAAGATCTTACATAACATAATCAGCCTATAATGTTCCCACTGCTGGGACACAGACCTCCTCTCAGTGAGAGGGAGTGGGCTGTAATCCACCACGCGGGCCCAGTGCGGGTGTGCAGATGTCACATGTCTTTGAATTTAAGATCTTAAGAATTACATAAATAGGATTTACAGTATGTTACAAGTCAACCCAAAAAAGTCAGTTCAGTAAATAATTATTTGAATCAAATATTACAAGATTATACTTTATAATTATAAGTTTTATTTACCTTGTGAAATTTTAGCATACATCCCCCCAGCAACTGAATGGCTTAAAACTTGGGCAGCTAGCTTTACCTTCATCTTCTGCTTTGTGTTCGGGTTCAAATGTTCTTGTTTTAAACAAGGCGCAAATACGAAATTGGGGTTGGTGTTATCTACCTCGTAAAACTCTTTTATATGGCTCCATTTAGCAATACCTGTAACAAAAGTGAGTCTAAAATTTCCAGTAAATTGGAAATATGTATTATATTATGATTGTTATAAAACAAAATATCTTACCAAATCCAATTTGATTGTTCGATGTTATATTTGTAGGACATTTAATATCATACTTTAGAAACATATTTCTAAAGCATTTGAGCAAATGCGGAGTATCGAAAATGGTAACTACTTCTCGATTATGTAACAGAATATATGGCTTCTCTACAGATGCTCCCAAGATACTTAGAGCTCTCTTATTCACACCATCCATATCGCACACTGAAGCTGAAATATTGATTCCAGAGTCAAAACAATGTTGCAGAACCTGAAATGATTAACATGAATCAATATGGTACAAAAATAACTGCTACATATCTTGACAAAATAACACTAATATTATAAACGCGAAAGTTTGTGAGTGTGTGTGTTTATATGTATGTTACTTCTTCACGCTTAAACCGCTGGACCGATTTAGATGAAATTTGGTATAGAAATAGTTGGAGTCCCGGGAAAGGACATATAGGATACTTTTTATCCTGATATTCCCACGGGATCGAGACTTATGCGGGTGAAACCGTGGGGCGCAGCTAGTAGAAAATAAAAGATCATAATGCTTACCTCCTTTATAAGAACTGACAGCCTATCTGCAGTCACAAATCCGCTAGAAAAATAGTAAGCAATTGGCTGCTTCAGCTTTTTCCGAATTCCAGCAATCATAAAGACAAGGGCATGTGTTGCCATTTGTGGTGACCTGCCCTGCAATGCATGGTCTTGATACCCCTCAATCAAGTCTTCCTTCTTGTTATAAAACAAATTCTTTTTTATTGACATCTCGTCAAACATCAGGATATATTGGTTTTCTGATGGATTCTGTTCCTTTATTGTTTTATTCAAAACATTAAAAATTTGGTCATTAATACCAACAGTCATGTTGAACTTGTTTAATAATGTTTTTAGTGAACTGGGTGTTGGCAGGCAAATCACCCTTCTTAATAATTTGTAGCACCTAGGTGACCTTTTATACAGCCTTAGTGCTATTATTTTAGAGTCCATATCCCATCTTCGACCTTTAGGTTTTTTCTTAAAGTTTTGCAACTCACCTTGCAGAAATAATGCAAAGGATGGGGATATTTTACATTTTAATACTTCATGTATCGATTCATTCTTGCTTAATACTTTCAGAAATGATTCATTCTTCAGATGCTTTACCGATTTTTGGAGCCTATTTATTTTTCTCATGTGATTTTTCATTTTCATCAACATATTTTTATCTTTTTTGGAAGTTACCAATGGATTTGTAGCAGCAATAGGGTTGACCTTCTCAGTAATTTGCGGAATAGCACTAGCCTTGTGCGGATTAATGTTATCAGCCAGATTCTCACACAAAAGTTGGATTCTTTTAGATGGACCAGCAACAGGCTCAAACACTTTTGGATTAGCTATTGTGTTTTGAATATTCTCACACAG
Organism: Amphipoea lucens; assembly: GCA_947508005.1. NCBI lineage: Eukaryota > Metazoa > Arthropoda > Insecta > Lepidoptera > Noctuidae > Amphipoea > Amphipoea lucens. The sequence continues at coordinate 9,021,444 of OX382371.1, forward strand.
TGAAAGTGGTTGTCTGGTTACTGATGGACCCGCATTAGGCTGAATCACATTCATTTGGTCTAAATTAGGGTCAGTGATCTGAAAATTGGAGATTATTAAATCATTATTTATGTAATGGTTCACAAAGCTGGCCAAATGTGTTAAAAAAAACATTAAATATAATTATTTTTTACAAATTAATGTTGCTATAAGAAAACAATGAGTCACTAAGTAGCATCTTTGAAAATTACCACCATTTGTTACCACCATTGTTAAATATGGTCAGAACATTTATTTTAAGTAATATTTACTTTTGTCTAAAACTCAACGAAAAATTAAATAAATGTTCCTGTATATCGATTTTATTCAATTTCAAGTGGCCATTGTTGTTTACATCTTTGGCAAATTTAGAGTGGCAGGACCTTAGATAGTCTTTTTACATTAGCTTGACAAAAGCAACACAAAAGAAGACTACTATGAATAATCAAAAGAAAGATTAACTAACCTGAATACATTCCTCATCTGGTGCTGCAGATTTGACTAGCCTCTTTCCAGAATTATCGATGAATGATGATCTCTTAAAATGTTTAGTGCATAACATTAAATGTCTAGAATGAAGCTTGTTTTGAAATTCTGGTGACGACCAAGAGTCATGAGGAAAACAGTATTTCGCCCATAATTCACACCTGTAAAATACATTGAGATAAATGAGCATTTATTTATAAATGTTGTGATGAGAGTTTTATGCCCTATCTAGTTCTATACTCAAGTAGTGATTTCTACATTTCATCCAACCATTTAAGTACCTACATTAAGTTAAAATACATTGTGTCAAGTACACGAAAGGAGCCTCTTTAAGCTACAAGTGATTTCTATTTCTGTGTACCAAGACACAGTTTTGCCTACCCGTTCGGGGATTATAACAGGCATGATAATAATTGTTATGATTTCTATGCTCCTGCCATTCTGCAATGTTTCTCTTATGATATTATTTGCACATGTTTTTGAGTCGCTAAATGTGTGCCTTGGTTTTTTTTATATCAATGACTTACATGGCTACAGAGAGGATAAGTGGAGGATCGAGATTTTTCAAAACATTTTACCATACGTACCTTAAGCTATTTGTTCTTCCAGGTTTAGGAAAACGATGCAAGGTGATGTTAGGATCCTGAGCAGGAGAACATCCACACTTGTAACATTTCCTTTCGTTTTCTTTCATGGTGAAAGAAAAAATTGAGTCTCTGTCTCTATAACACAATGCACAGCACTTGTTTTGGAGTCTCTGTCTCTTGGTAAACACTATAACGGAGGAACGGGATGCTCAACTCAACGTTAGTAATGTAAGAAATAAGTTTCTACGAAAGTACAAACTTAATTTACAACACAAATAAGCAAGAACACAACCGCAAGCGCAAGCGAACCGCCATTTGTAATTTTTTATTTTGTTGTGTGGCTGTGTTGCTATTGTCATAACTTGGCTTCGTAAAAAAATATTCAATTTTTTATATTTTGTTCCTTCAATCAAAACGATGTAAATATAATATTAAATGAAATATATTATATACTTCAGTATTATAGGGAGTTAATAAAAAAATAATTGAATTGAACCGTCACTTAAAATAATAGGTATTTCTTTCATGGCAACATAAGAAAACGCGAGAGAGATGGATATTATTATTCAATGAATTTTGTGGTCTATGTTTCAATAAAATTAAAATGACATTCGGCGTTCACTTCAGCGAAAACCACGACACTTCACATCTGTCAAATAGAGTTGTCACACTAATCACACTAATATTACGCCGCGTTCCGAGTTAGGACTGTAATCGATATTATCGATTTGAGCGTGCTTAAACCTAATTCGGTACGGGTTTAAGCACGCTCAAATCGATAATATCGATTACAGTCCTAACTCGGAATGCACCCTTATAAAGGCGAAAATATGTGAGTGTGTGTGTTTACAATTTTTGTTTTTTGTATATGTTTGTTACCTATCTGAACCGATTTAGATGAAATTTGGTATAAATATAGTTTGAGTCCCCGGAAAGGACATAGAATAGTTTTTATCCCGATATTCCCACGGGATCGTCATTTACGCGGGTGAAACCGCGGGGCGCAGCTAGTCATTTTTTAAATACAGTATGCCGAGTGTATTTTTATGCTACGGCTAAATTGTCGCGATAACGCAAACCACACTTTCCGCCCTCTTTGTTGTATGTACAGTGAAGTAGACGTCGAGCGGTGCACGAGAGAGAGAGAGCGCGCGAAGTGTATTTTGCGTTAGATCGCCACAATATAGCAGTAGCATCGCAGTCGAAAAGATAATACAGTACGACATGGCTCTAAATAAACGTGGAAGGCAGCACTGCGTGAAGGTGTCAAAAACGTGTGAAACTGTATATGTCTTCTTAGTTCTCTATTTTCTCACATTCATTTAGTTAAATGAATGTCAGACTATACACGACCCCTAAAACGACCCACTGACCGAAACAAAGGTTTGATAGGTGAACGGGGACCAAGGAGTGTGGTGGTATATTCCTACCTTTGATTAAATTTTTTCCTCTATGGATCATTACTACGTGTAAGGCCGGCTTTCCACCAACACCAGTGAGCTTCACTTCGGTTGTTTGCATTTTGTTTAGACCATTCATATACAGAGTGGAAAAAATCAATGGGCCCTGAAGGGAAACCCCTTTAATCCTTTATTTTTTTAAAGAAACAAAACCGCATGCACAGATTTCTCGACAAGCTTACCTAACCCGGGAATCGAACCAGGTAAAAATTAAAAATAAACACTCGCTATTTTATTTAATAATCGATAGAATTATTGTTCAGGATAAAATCTCTATAGTAAACATTTGGTCTTAGAAATTAAAAAGATCATGGAATCTAATATTAATTTAATTTTATCATCAATTCTAATATGAAAGACACGTAAACATAAAAGAAAATTATTACCTAGCAAGACATTGATACTTGAACTATTTAAAATTACAATTTTGTTACACTGTGAATGATAAGTTGTTCGAAATGAGACCCCTCGTTTACAACTTAGTATTTTTACCGACTTCGAAAAAAAAGGAGGATACTATCGGATACTATCCGTAATCCGAAAAATCCGGATATCCGCACATTTTTTAATCTTGCAGCATTTTTTAATCATATACTCAGCACGCAAGTCACAGACCACTGACCTCTATTATTACCACTGGACAGGCTGTTCCAAGCGTTTGACAGCAATTTTTTTGTGTCTTTTTGAAGCGCCACTAGCGAGTGTCCAGAGAACTAATTTTGACTTATATTACATTTTGGTTGGGCTGTTCCAAACAATGTAAACGAAACATCGAAGCAATGTGTGGGATACATAGCAGGTTTTGTGATTAGATCTATCAAGAACAAAATTACATGTATTGATTGTTTGAGCGCTTGTGAATCAATCCCGTCCGATGCCATATTATTATCTGATCGACGAAACGGTATCGCACTAATTATTCAAAAAAATAGAGGTGGACTAACTATTCCATCACAAAGCATCGTTTCTATATGTTTGTTAGTGGATTCACTTTTTCGACAAGCATGCAAAAAGACCAATGGGAAGCCGCCGGTGGAAAAAATATTTCCGGCAGTTCTCACAGCAAAAGTTGTAAAAGAATTGCTACCAAAATCAAATACTTTGTTTCCAGAACTACGCGTTCATTTTAAACAAATTATATTTAAGTATATCGATGTTAAAATTTTTGCAACAACGAAAAATTACTCTTTGTCAATTACAGGTCAAAGTATACGAAATTTCTTAACCCGTCAAATAATTTGGGCACGTCAGTAATTAAAATCGCTTATGCTGTTAGGAAGATAAGGCAGTTAACAGATGTAGAAACCGCGCGTTTAGTCTATTTTAGCTACTTTCACAGCATTATGTCGTACGGCATTTTACTATGGGGTCGAGCTGCTGACATTGAATCCATCTTTATTTTGCAAAAGAGAGCTGTCAGAGCCATTTATAATCTACGTCGCCGCGAATCTCTCAGGGAACTATTTATAATAAATGCTTTGACTTTGAAAAATATAAATTAAATATATAAAACGTGTTTTATTTTACTTTTTCGACTGTTACTTAATACATTCATTATTCCATTATTATTATTCATTATTCCCTGTAAATTGTTAATATAAGTAGTAATTATTAATTACTACGATGATACGTTTATTAATGTAAAAATATTATCAAAAGTTATCGATATTTGCTCGCTGATATCGACATCACTAGTTTTAGTACCACAGACACTCGCTACGGCTAACAGCGCCAAAATGGCGATTATCAATTAGGCACAAAAGCACTTTGACAGCCGCCAGTCCAGTGGTAATAATAGAGGTCAGTGTCACAGACTGATTATTTTAATAAGAATAAGTATAGCAATAACACCAAAATTATGGTATTTAATGATGATAATTTAATTCCAAATAACACTAAATTTAAAAATTCGTTTGATTTGATTTTCATGTGCTTTTATTTGTTATCCATTTACACAAATAGAAGAAACACCATATCAACCCTTCACTCCTTTGCAAAGTGTATTAATTAGCGAGTTCTGTTATGCCGGGGTCTCACTACCGGGAAACGCCGATAATTATCGCGATAAGTTGTTAAGGTGAATGCGCAGTGGTAGACCGCGAAATTTAATTTTTCTTACGTTTTTAGCAATTTGTAGGTCAGTGTCAGGTTGTATCTTGATCAAAATATGATTTGTGACTATAATAGACATGTATTTACAGAATTATAGTCATCAGAATCATTAATATATCTCTTTAAGTTAGATTTCTACCGTAAACACTTTTCCCTACGAGATTTGTTCTTAACGGTAGAAATCTAACTTAGAAAGATGTATTAATGATTCTAATTATTATAATTCTGTAAATACGTACCTGTTATAATCGCGAATCATATTTTGATCAAGATACAACCTGACATTGACCTGAAAATTGCAAAAAACGTAAGAAAAATTTAATTTTGGGGGCTACAACGGCGCATTCACCTTAAGTTGTGGCTGCACCTATGATTAACGACCCCCCGCCCGCGCCCGCCCGTCATCGCAATAATTATTGGCGTTTCCCGTTGGTGTGGCCCAGGCATTAGTGTGTTACTATTTTGACTGCCGAATCTCTGTTTTGTTGCCAAAAACTTCTGCATATGTTGGTTGTAAGGGTTAAGTTCCGAATAAATATATATCCATTCATTAGAAAATAACAGTTTAGTATGAATAATATGTACTGGTCTTACTAAGGTACTGATAGTCGAATTGGCCATAGGCAAATAGTTTTACCTCTGTAAATGTCATAATACCCAAAACAGAATTTAACAACCCTTATACGCAGCTCTACGTATGTCTCTGGTCTTTTTCATGGCTGACGTTCAAGGAATCTAACCGCAGTCATGAAGGTTCTCATAATGTTTTTTAATAAATTATTTATAATTTAGGTGAAATATACTGAATTTGTGATACTATAATAGCTAACGTACAACCCAATATATTTTTTTGTTAAAATCGGGATATGATTCTTTGGAAAATATTTGATAAGTTGTGCCGTATTGTGGAAAGTGAAATTATCATGCTATGAAATAAGTGCCGTGTGGTTTTGTTAGTCCAAGTTCTAAGTAGTTCTCAACTGAAATGTTTTCCAATACTGCGTTTGGGGGCTGTAGTAGCTGTTTCATGAAGATGGGAAGTGTGATTGTTATCCTAACCTCACTTTGTTTTTGTAGCTGAACGTCTCCTTCCCGGCTACGGGATGCCAGAAGTTATTCGAGGTAGTTGATGAGCACAAGCTCCGCATCTTCTACGAGAAGCGCATGGGCGCGGAAGTGGAGGCGGATCAGCTAGGTGATGAATGGAAGGGCTACGTCCTCCGCGTCGCCGGCGGTAACGACAAGCAGGGCTTCCCCATGAAACAGGGAGTCCTTACCAACAGTACGTATTTCCCACATATATTTTTTTCTTGTCATTTCTTTTTTCACACGTAATTATCGTAGGATCATCTCGCGGTCGTAATAAAGTTGTGATTATCTGACAAATATCCCACATGTACAAATAATAAAATTGTACCATTGCGGTGAGTAGTTACAAAATACTTGATAAGTCTCCATTATGTTCCAGGTCGTGTCCGTTTGTTGATGTCAAAGGGCCACTCATGCTACAGACCACGTCGTGATGGTGAGAGGAAACGCAAGTCAGTCCGTGGATGCATTGTTGATGCTAACCTGTCTGTGTTGGCCCTCGTCATTGTCCGCAAGGGTGAACAGGTAATTGTCATTTTTCAGTAGTAATTAGGGTTGAAGACCTCTTTAGTAGTATCTAAATAGACTACTTCAGTTATGAAATATTTACGATTTTAAAGCAAGACATGCATTGTTTTTGCATCTGAACTTAGTTTAAAGATTTTAAATGACATTATTTACACATGTTTAAAACGTTATTATGTACAAATGTGTAAATCAATTTATTAGTGACGAACACATGGTCAATAATAAAATTACATACATAGTATTAATATAGGTAAATACTATCAATTGTTAATAGGTTTTTTTTAACCCTGTTCTTACTGTTTCTAAGATAACCACATCTTAGCAATTATATGCGTCAGGGGAAAACAACTGGTATTTGGCATAACCTTTGAGTTACTTGTTCAAAGGTCTTTTTTCAAATACCATACATTTATTTACTTTAGATCTCTAGTTATTATACCTAGAGAAATTGTAGTTTTCATCATAATCCAGCAATACTTGAAATTGCTGGATTGCTGTTCACAACTATAAGAATTTGTAGTAACATCACTAAAATGAACTAGAAGGTTCATCGGACAAAATTTAGTATCATTTGGCAGGAGAAGAGGGTGGGGGGGAGTGCCCCCTCTCCCCTGGTACCATACCCATGAAAAGGTAACGCATCATTCTTGAGAAAAAGTAGTTATTGTAACCTAACTTCAAAACACTTATTGTCAAAACAAAGTTGCAGATTCTGCAACGTCTCCGGTGCTGCAGGAAGTGCAGCCCCTTAGCGTGCCTATCCTTTGTTACAGCGGGCAGGGGCTGCTCTCCCTCCGCGTCTCCAGATTTTTTTATACACTAGGGGTAGAAGCTAAAAGACTATGTGGAGTTGGGGTGACCTGATTCGGTTTTGGGACAGATTCGACCTATTTTATAACCATAGTTGTTCAAATAAAGCAACTAAACATTCATAATGACTGAATGAAAAACGTTCCGTTTCATCGATTTTGCATGACAAAATATACTGGATATGTACTGGTTACAGATTTGGTTGTCAATAGCCTATATTAACGTTTCGTTTTCCCTTTTTATCTGATTTGAGGTTAGGAACAATTTTTATTAATTTCTTGTAAAATATGCATTACCAATTAATAAGTGGTAGAGTTCTAATCGAGGACCAAAGCCCTAACAGTTTTAACCATTTTTACCCCCCAACTCCTGCCAAACGATACTAAATCCAACCCATCATCATTACAGAACATAATAATTTAAAAAAAAAGCATGACCTTATCTTGCTAATGACTAAAATCTAAGTTTGTCTATTGCAGTTTAATTTTCCAAGACATTTTAGTTAGGCAGGAATAAGTCATTGAAAACAAACTATAGTATTCTTAATCCACCATAATTTTCCACAGGAAATTCCCGGCCTTACCGATGGCAATGTTCCCCGTCGTCTCGGACCCAAGCGTGCATCTAAGATCCGCAAGCTCTTCAACCTGTCCAAGGAAGATGATGTCCGTCGTTACGTCGTCAAACGCCTACTCCCCGCTAAAGAGGGCAAGGAGAACGCTAAACCCAGATATAAGGTGAAATAATAATAAATGAAGATTAATTAAAGAAATTATTGATCAAAGCAAAGAGTTAATAATTATGATGTTTCACCACCATCAGATAAGCTCCCATTAAGTTATCTGGCTTATGATTTTCTATAACCACACCAAATTAATAAATGGACATTCCATTTATTCATCAGATGGGTTGTCCAGTGTTTGTGAAACATGGGTGTAACTACTCCGATATCCCATTGGTGGTGGTGGACTATTATTGTTAACTATATTAGTGTAGTTTTTTCATCAAGACTCCAGTAACTTGTTACCATTAGTTACTACTGGAGTCTTCCACATGCTCAGATGATAAAATATCCAACTATTCCATTATATTTATTTCCATTGTAATGCAATAGATTATTAGACAAATAGCTTTGGTAATTTTAAACAGTGCATGTTTATATTGCTTCACAACCCCCTGATTACAATATTGTTTGCAAGCTACTTTAGCTTGGAAGCAGCAGCATCAGGGCATATCAATGGCGCCGAGCAGAAGATTCAGGCTCATGTCTGTATACTTTTACAGTGTGCTGAACATTATTACTTATTTTACAGACTAATAGCAAATATTATTCTGATTTAGATATTATGTTGGCTTTTTTTTTCACAATATAAATCTTAAATTTAATTTATAAATATTAAGTTTAAAAGGAAATATTTTATTCTTTTTAGCGTATTTATCTAAACGCTTACTTTTAAGTTTTTTTACTTTTAATTTATTTCTTACTTTTTAGTTATCGACGGATAGGGTTTTTTTTGAGTTTAACTCGCATTCATATGCAAAACCATACCAAACCTTTCATTTGATACCCATATTGTAGGAAAGCATAAAAAACTAAGTCTGCCATCTTTAGAAGTCCGCCATATTGGATTTAGAGTGACGTCACTTTATTATTAGAGTTATTCTTAGCAGGCCCTTTCATTTAATACCCATATTGTTGGAGTGCATTAAAAATAACTAGTGCTCCATCTTGGGTGTTCCGCCATGTTGGATTTAAAATGACGTCACACAGCTAACAGTGTATATAAAATTTTAGCTCAATCAGATGAAGATATCTGCTTAAAAATTAAGTTGCAAGAGTCCACCCGAACAAACATAGTTACATACATAATTATGTTGTGGCCAGATCATAGAATTGACCATTTCATGAAGTGTTTGGTCATTTCATGAAATGATTGTGTATCATGAAATGGCCAGCTAAGATTGACCATATAGTTTAAAAGTCAACATTTTATGATATATCATTTGACGTTTGGCCATATCATGAATTTAGGGTTCGCATAATACTAAACGACGTCAGGTGCACCCCGATGTTCGGTTTGGTTAGGTTCCTTTAAACCCTGCAGACAGAAAAAGGAGCCCCGCACAGCAGGGCTCTGTGGACCTAACGTCTTTAGAAATTAAACGAGCATGCTAAATTTATGCATTAGAAATGCTTAATCATTATTATGATTAGAGAAATTATGCGTAAGCTGTTATGCGAAAATATAATTAGGAGAAACAAAAGTATGCCAAGTTATATTAGGTCTTAAAATGTTATGCAAGTGGATAGGGGGGAGGGAACCCACAGAGGAAACCACGCCACCGCCAACGCCCCTACCGGCGGATATTCTAATAATTTTACGATATGGTCACTAATGTTTGGCCACATCATGAAGTAGTGAAGCATTTAACTTTACATATCGTCAAACGTTGAGTAATCATTGATCTTGCCAGACTACATCATGATGTGGCCAATAGACAGTGAAACATTTCATGAAATTCTCAAGCATTTCATGAATTGAGCAAATCTACAATATGGCCACAACACATACATACATACAGAGCTTGTAATTAAATGTTGTGGCAGAAATTCCTAGATTGTAAGCATGCATTACATTAAAATAAAACATTAGCTTTCTGTAATCTGTGTTGAATTCCAATTTTTATTCCTAACTTAAATCTGTACTCCATTTGACTAATGACATATTTTTATCCACCAGGCCCCCAGGATCCAGAGGTTAGTCACCCCAGTAGTCCTGCAGCGCAGACGCCACCGTCTGGCACTCAAGAAGAAGCGTCTGGCTAAGCGCAAGCAGTCTGAGAATGAGTACGCTAAGCTGTTGGCACAGAGAAAGAAGGAATCCAAGGTAAATAAACTTTTGTGTTTCGATCTTTTAATGTTCTTGCATAAAGCAAAGTTACTGCTACCTACTATGGGCACATGCAATACCAGAACCGCACGTCATAAACAAAGCTGTACTCTCATGTAAACACAAAGTCTTGCATAAGGGACTAATCACACTTATTCAGCTCTGTTCAGCTTTTGTCCATAGAAAACAACGATTTTGTATGGAGTCAGTTCAGCTCTCCGCGGCTGAACGGATGCATACGCATCTCATACAAAATCGTTGTTTTCTATGGACAAAAGCTGAACGGAGCTGAATAAGTGTGATTAGTCCCTAAATCTTTACTAAGACCTCTACTACTACCATCTAAATTAGCTAGTGTTAATTTCTTAACAGCAGGTATCATATGGCCACATTATTTGTGGAAATTATACTTGGCTGTAAGAGTAATGGCTGTTTCTTACCCCTTGGCGTATTCTTCATATAGACCAAGATATTAAAACAGCAACAGTTTTTTCGCCTATTTTAGTTAAAAAAGACATGACCAAAAATAGTCATTTTTTACAAATTTTTGTTTTCCGTTTTGCAGGTAAGACGTCAAGAAGAGCTGAAACGTAGGCGTTCGGCTTCAATGCGCGACTCAAAGAGCTCCAACCAGAGTGCGCCACAGAAGTGATTTACTTTACACAATAAAAAAATGTAAAACCTAATAAAAAATCTCATTTACTATAACTACGAACCCTCAACACATCCTAGTCCTAAATAAATCTGCAGTTTTGTATTTATCAAAAAAATAAGCGTAAACAAAACGATCTGTTAGAATGGGTCAGTGTAGAAAAATCTGTAATTTTGAAGGTGCGTTTACAATGAGGCGGAAACATTCAGAAATTAATTCCTGGACGTCTCATCATTGCCCGAGATCTTAGGGTTGTGTTCTGATACACACACATTTCTTAGTGAGTCGCATGGCTCCAAGCGCTGCCGCACAGTGGAACGAATGTATGGGAGCGGTTGGACGTAGACATGTCCGAAAAAAAAGAGTAAAATTATGCCAAACTAATGATGCCATCTTATTCGATTACTTAATGCCTTCATAACTTGTGGTGATGAATTTCTTCATAACTCCCATATTTCGGGAGTAATTTGAGAAAATGTGAAATTTTACTATGAAAATGAGTGTATCGAGCTCTCTCCCTCCTGATTCCGGGCTTGTTTCAAGTAGCGGTCTCTAATATCATAATGCTTATACTAAGAGCTATATTTAATACTAAGACACATAGTGCGCCAAATGTGCACTTTCTGGGATAAAGAGTGATGTTTATTTTATAACACAATTTTTTTATTTTTTGTTTATTTTGTTGATTAAAACCGTTTTTCTAAAGGTTTACCTTATTACAATAACATTTCTGAGCAGCCAATTAGAGAAGATATAAGCTAATTAGGATATATAATTAGGGACTTAAGGTTTACATATAAAACTGATGCACTAATGATTACTGATAAGAACATTGCTATTATTTAATTACTAAATGGCTCTTAATACACTAATTTAGCATGCATCATTTACTAATTATCACAATAACTAATTACCTTGCAATATTTAACAAAGGATACCTGGGATACCTGGATTTTATATAAATAGGTCACTATTAGTAACTTTAAAATCAGTGTTGATTTACACCTCGTTGTATCCAAGCTAATCTCGCAATGTATTTTCCAAATTTTAATACAAATCTTGATATTCACGTTGCTTTATGCGCACGCGCACATAAAGATTTACGCGACTTTAACTATTTGTTCAGTGTTTTAAAAGATAACAGTTGTGTTCAGTTATGTGAAAGTGCTGAAACAAGTTTAAAAGACTGGTGTCGTCGATTTTGCTACCGCATTTATGCAAAATGGACACAGTCTGGAAGAAGCACAGATAAGTTTCGGAAGAAACATGAGATTTGGCTACAGGCTGCAATTCAATGGCCGGAATTACAGAATGAAAATATGGAACCTTCTACAGAAAATATAAGTGACGTCATCGAGCCCATAATTTCTCCTGCTAAATCTGATGCTTCAACTTGTACACATCCTAGTCCTCGTAAATCTTTTGAGGACCTTAGTAACCGGCAAAAAAGAAGACGCACTGAAGATAGTCTTTCATGCAGCAGTAGCAGCGCTGAAATTATGTTTTCGGCCGAAAGGGCGCTTCAAAAGGCAGGACAAAGCGATACAGCTTATGTTATGAAATACTTGACGGAGAATCCAGAAGAGGCCTCAAAAATCAAAGCCTTCATTGAAGGTAAATCAATTCAGGTACGGGAAATATCCCCTTTGAAGGCATTGGCTCTTTATGTATCGATGAACTTATCGAAATGGCGCTATAACACTCTTCGGGATTTCAACACTCAAGAAGGAGCTCTTCAATACCCGAGTTACTACATGTTGGTTAAAGAAAAAATTAAGTGCTATCCGGCCAAAGAAGATCTCACAGTTACAGAGAGCTCTGCAAAAATCAAATTACAAGCCTTGATGGATTTAACCTCAAGAAGACTTATTAGGTCGTTAGAAACCCCTGTTGATCCCAATCAACAGCTCGTATTGACCAGCAAATGGGGTTTTGACGGATCATCTAGCCAAAGCATTTATCATCAAAGGACGAGTGAAGATGAGCAAATCGATCTTGCTAGTAATTTTATGATTAGTCTTGTACCACTGCGGCTCGTCTCAAAAGGTGTAACAATTTGGGAAAACGAGCGACCATCTTCCACTTCATTTTGCCGGCCAATATTGTTTAAGTTTATAAAGGAAACCAAAGAAAATGTGCAGAGAGAGATGGCTGAAATCGAAGCAGAGATTGAAGCCTTAACTCCATCCACCATCACTGATGGAATTAGTGTCAAACACCAACTGCTGTTGACAATGATTGATGGTAAAATTCATTCCATTATATCCAATACAGCAGCTTCAGTGTGTGACATATGCAAGGCTTGTCCTAAAGAAATGAATAATTTAGAGTTAATCAAAGATAAACACGCAAACGAGGACATGTATAAATATGGCTTAAGCACCCTTCACGCTTGGATTCGCTCAATGGAATGCTTATTACACATTTCCTACAAATTAGACATAAAATCATGGCAAGTAAGGGGTGATATAGCAAAAAGGCAAGTTGATGACAGGAAGAAAAGAGTTCAAGAGGCTGTAAGAAGAGAAACGGGCTTACTTCTCGATGTTGTGAAACAAGGCAGTGGATCCACCAACAATGGCAACTCGGCAAGGAGATTTTTTGAAAACTACACTAAATCTGCTGAACTGACCGGAATAGATGCTATGCTTTTAAGAAAAATCTGTGTGATCTTGCAGTGTATTTCATCAGGAGAGAAGATCAACGTAACTAAATTCCGAGAGTTCTGCTTTGATACTGCTAAGCTTTACGTGGAGTTATACCCATGGTATTATATGCCTTCTTCACTTCATAAAATTTTAATGCATGGGCCAGACATAGTTCAGAACATGTCAATTGTGCCCATTGGTTTTCTATCCGAAGAGGCATCTGAGGCTAGAAATAAAGATTTTAGAAAATATAGAGAGGGGCATTCTCGAAAGCATAGCAGTATCTCATGCAATGAAGATATTATGCACAATCTTTTACTGTCTTCTGATCCACTTGTTACAAGTATCCGTCCAAAAGGAAATAAGTTTGTAAAAAAATCTTCTTTTAAGGAATTTTATGAGCTTACGGATTCTGAGAAAAGTGATATCGAATTTGTTAACATAAATGATTTAGCGGACATCGATTCTGAATTTGAATTAATTGATGATGATGATGATGACGAAGATAATTAAATGATGTTATTGTTTTAAAATGTGTAACTTAGTAAATTAGAGCTTACATCTTAATTATTTATTGTACTTTTAATGAAACTAGGTAATTTATTATCAACTTACTTAAAAGTCATACTCTCATCAGTTCTTGTGAATATTTTTGTTAATATATATTTCTGTATATATATAATATATTTATAGACCTCTTAATAAGTCTGTCTGCGGTTTAAAGTAAATACAAATGGGGAAAAAACGTTTTTTTTTTTTAAATTTTCATTTCCTTTTATCCCAGAAAGTGCACATTTGGCGCACTATGTGTCTTAGTATTAAATATAGCTCTTAGTAATAGCATTACGATATTAGAGACCGCTACTTGAAACAAGCCCGGAATCAGGAGGGAGAGAGCTCGATACACTCATTTTCATAGTAAAATTTCACATTTTCTCAAATTACTCCCGAAATATGGGAGTTATGAAGAAATTCATCACCACAAGTTATGAAGGCATTAAGTAATCGAATAAGATGGCATCATTAGTTTGGCATAATTTTACTCTTTTTTTTCGGACATGTCTACGTCCAACCGCTCCCATACATTCGTTCCACTGTGTGCCGCCCTGACTTAAATCACGCCTTAGGCCTCATTTACGGAGACGCGGGGCGTCGCGCGTTGCGTTGAGCGGCGCGGCCCGCACTGAATTCAAATATATGGCGTTGTATGAGTGCGTTTACGGAGAAGCGATTTTAGACGCGTTTGTTTGAATTAGGGCGTTTTTTGCGGCCGAGCCCGCGGATGGCACCGACGCGTCCCACGCGGCGTTTATCGCGGCGGCGCACGCAGCGGCAATTCTCGATGAAGCTATGTCCGAGGCTTCGCCGCGGGCACCGCCACGCTTCCCGTCTCGCTTCTCTATGAACATGGTCGTATATTGCTATAAGTTTGTGTTTACGCGTGCGATGATGCGTGCCGCTTCACGCGCCGCCCCACCGTAAACAGAAAAAACGTCCGACGCGCCGCGAGACGCCACGCCACACGCGACGCGAGACGCCCCGCGTCTCCGTAAATGAGGCCTGAGAAACCACCTTTAACCAATTATAATTGTTGAGTGGCTACTTTTACAAACTAGAGGCTGAATTTACTTACAAGTTCAAATGTGGTCCCTCAATGGGAACGCAAATATTAAATACGCACACCGCGCACAGAACGATCGTACAGGTAGCTCTTTTTACCCGACTGCGCCAGAAGGAGGGTTATGTTTTTCGAGAGTATGTATGTATGTACATATAATTGTTTGGCACGCTCTGTGGCCTAAACGGCTTGATCGATTTCAGCTTGAGAGGTGTAGATTCGTATTTACTGTGAGAGTGACACTAGGTATATCAAAATAATAAAAAAACATAACCCTCCTTCTGGCGCAGTCGGGAAAAAAAAACAATGGTGGACGAATGGTCATCAGATATGTGTATCAGAATGGCTGGTTGCCTGTGGCTTTGGTCTATGAGAGTTGATTAGAAAATTGCTACATAATTGCTTATATTTGCTACATTTAATAAATAATTGCTACATACTATACTATATATATTTAGAAATAACATTTTTTTTTTGTACAGCCATCCTGACGTTTGGTTGGCTGGTCGCCTCCTAGTTTAAAGCCAAGCATGCAGAGTTTCCCGAAATGTATTGCGTCAATAATTGCTACATATTTGCTTCATTTATCTAATTTAGTTGTATCTTCTAACATATGTTAAATAAAGGATGTAGCAATTATTTTAATTATCCCAAGGAAAAGTGCCTGATAAAACAATAAAGGCAAATACTTAGTTATGTTGAATCGGTTTAATCGTTTAGGCTCTGGCAACAGCGTAAGTAATGCGATTCTTGCGTTAAAAAAAATATGTACCTACCCTCAATAATCTAATAATTATCATTATAACAATTAACAAGTCTATTTTTCAAAAGTTGAACAAGAATCTTCTGTGGAAGTAAGATGTGAGTGCAATGTAAATAATATATTTGAACGCATTTTAATAGATTGTATATACAGTGCAGATGAAAGTGAACATTGTACAGAATCAGATTGTGAAATCAATAGAGTTCAGCGTAAGATACCTGTTCTACACGTTGATATAAATTCAACCATTAATGATTTACAAGAAGCCGCAAATACTTTAATTAATTCTCAAGAACTTACAGAATACCGGCGTAGTAAATGTAAAGGTGTTAAATCATTTAGTTTATCTTTACGAGATCTTATTGCATTTGAATTTCATTCCAATCAATTCATTTCAATAGATGATACACCAACATCTCTTTTTTTACAAGGATCAGAGTTTGATTTACTGTCTATAATAGAATTCGAGCCCCCAGTATGTGAAACACTAATTGGTCACTACAAAGCTCATTGCAGACGAAATTCAGAATGGAAATGTTACGATGACCAATCGAAAAAAGTTACGAAGAGTAAAAAGAAGCTAATACCACATTGTATAATATATGCGAAAAAATAATATGGAAATCAAGTAAATAATTAATAGTTGAATATTTTTTAAGTAAATTGTAATATTATTAAAATGAATCTTATGAACGACCCGACGTTTTTATTTACGATATCCTTTTAATGTGCTTCCACTTGCCACCACTTCCACTTACCTACTCATAACATAAAGTAGCAATAATAGCCTCCTAAAGTAGCAATACCGTTGACTGAAGACACACTGCAACTATTTGCCTTTATTGTTTTATCAGGCACTTTTCCTTGGGATAATTAAAATAATTGCTACATCCTTTATTTAGCATATGTTTGAAGATACAACTAAATTAGATAAATGAAGCAAATATGTAGCAATTATTGACGCAATACATTTCGGGAAACTCTGCATGCTTGGCTTTAAACTAGGAGGCGACCAGCCAACCAAACGTCAGGATGGCTGTACAAAAAAAATATGTTATTTCTAAATATATATAGTATGTAGCAATTATTTATTAAATGTAGCAAATATAAGCAATTATGTAGCAATTTTCTAATCAACTCTCATAGACCAAAGCCACAGGCAACCAGCCATTCTGATACACATCATCAGATCCGGATTTTTGGCGCCATACTGTCTTCAAAAAAATTTTTTTGCTCAAAACCTATCGAGTGGGGTACCTATCAAAATAAAGGGTTTTAAAAGGTGATTACCAGAGTTCGGAGTAGGTAGATTGATTTTATACACTTGCGTTAAGATATTATAATATGGACATGCCATTTTATCCATAATGTGCAGGAAGTACCGGAAAAAGTTCCGGGATTGGAATTATGGAATAAAATAAAATAAAAAACATACAGATAGGCTAACAAAATCGTGTCCGTTACCCCAGCCAGATGTTGTCGAAAATGGTCATTTGAATCTTATAGATAATTAGTTTTGCGGCTTCTGTAATTGTTGCACACGTTTTTAAATTTGTTGCGCTTATAGTTTTTTAATTATTTCACAAAAACATATCCTGCTGGGGTAACGTTACCCCAGCCAGATCTTTTTCTTTCTAATGGGAATATTTAAATAAATACTAGCTATACAATTAGTTGTCTATATGAAGTAAATGTTGTGCCTTATTTTGTATTTGTACTTTGTTCGGTTGCGAAGTTATTCGAGATTTTGCTGGGGTAACGTTTTTGGTTTTGCTAGATCTTTGCTAGATCAGATCAATAAAGTTCGTGAATTCATCAAGCAACACGCACCATAATTATGATCATCAATAGAAGCACTCCACATTAACAGTAATTCGCCACACTTATTAAATAGCTCTCACGCACTCGATAAATATTTGCAAAAACAGGAAACGGAACTACGGAAGCGCACGCGCACTCTACAAGATGAATTATGTGATTATGGAGCATGTATAGTGCGTTATGCAAACAATGAATTACCCCTTCACCCCACCCCTCCCGCGTCCCACCGAACACGTGTTATCGGTGAAAATATGTGCAACTGGAAGATAATAATAATGTTTTCATAGTACAGATATTATTATATTATTATGTATATAACAGTGTACGCGTCTGTACCAAAATTGTAAGGTGTATTATACTAAACATTTCAAAAGATAGCATAATGTTCTGCGTTTTCGCTTTTTCGTAACCACCTAAACTTGGTCGGGTTACCACGGTCATTCACTTCCTAATGACTTTAATCGTATTATCTCATTAATTATCCAATGTATTACGCTGAAATTTTACTGATATACAACTGAACTAAACAACTAATTATTGACATAACATTCAGTTCATATATCCATAAACAGGCTTAAATAACACCGCGCGCATCATGACCGTGCTCGTGAAGAACTGAATATCATCATAACTTGTTAAATACTTACAGGATACTAATGAAACTTCAGATACATTTGAAGGCAATTACAAGCTTCAAAATAACGTTTAAAGTAAGTCTTTAAACCTCTTATTGAGAGTGCTGGGACCAATTGAAGTGTTTTTCTATTTAATGAAATAACCTTTAAGCTATGCATTATTTTGGTTTTTTTATTGCAGAACAAATTTAAACTAATTCCTAAGAAGTCATGTACAAAATATGATAAGAATCCGCTAAACCGTTTCAAAGATCTAGCAAAACCAAAAACCGTTACCCCAGCAAAATCTCGAATAACTTCGCAACCGAACAAAGTACAAATACAAAATAAGGCACAACATTTACTTCATATAGACAACTAATTGTATAGCTAGTATTTATTTAAATATTCCCATTAGAAAGAAAAAGATCTGGCTGGGGTAACGTTACCCCAGCAGGATATGTTTTTGTGAAATAATTAAAAAACTATAAGCGCAACAAATTTAAAAATGTGTGCAACAATTACAGAAGCCGCAAAACTAATTATCTATAAGATTCAAATGACCATTTTCGACAACATCTGGCTGGGGTAACAGACAAAACAAAATCGTTTATTATATGAACACCCAATGAGTGATACAGGATACTTGCTTCTGATTGTTCGTTGCGTGCGGTCAATGCGTTCTGAACATAATATTATATGAACCATGATATGAACATGAGATAAAGAAACAAAAGGCCCTGTCTAAGTTTTGTCTCATACTGTCAAGCATGGTATAATAATATAATTGTACCATGCTGTCAAGCGTCATTTCCATAGAGGAAAATAATATATGGTCATTTCTAATTCAACAGTAAGGGACAAAATACGGTGTAACTATTCCAAGGTATTTTTATATAAAATAAAATACTGATTTCTTTCACCATTAGCTAACACTGGCAGCGTAGATTGGTCATGGGCGAGACGTCATGTGACGTAATATCAAAAAAAGATCTGTCAAATACCAGATGTCACTCGCTGTGCGCGTGATTTATTACCCTGCTCACAAAAAAAGGTCTACTGATGCTTATATGGGCTCAAGCCACTTAATGTAAACTGTTTTGGGTTCTTGAATAAACAAACCATAATATAAAATGCAAACGATACTCGTAATATGAGAATTGTATTTATAAACAAATGACGTCATCAGAGGATAGGTTGAAAGTGTGTTCGTTCTCGTGTTATGTCGATTTCTGATAAAACTACTATATGAATTTACACGAAACTTTGCAAGTTACATTATGAATAGACAAGTAATCTAACAACAGCGTTTTTTTGAAAGTCCTACCTTACATTTTAATAATATTGAAACTCAAATTTCAGTGCGCCGAGCCGTTCAATTCCTATTACAACGCTATGACTGTAATCGCCCAATCCTAGTCATATTGAGTTGTTTCTAATTAAAAAAGTGTTACTAGGATACTACACAAACCTTTATTAACTGATAACTACCTATATCTTGTAAAAATATACCACTATAATTATAAAATCATAAGATTTTCTTGAAGTACTTACGTAAAATTTTGTTTGACCAAAAAAAAAGATTATTGATTGATTGTGATGTTATTTCGTGCAAATATTATCTACAAGGACGTATAATATGTTATAAACGAATATTCATCCACTTAACGTCGATTTTACACAAAAACTATTAAAATAAACAACATAGCATCATAACAAAACCGCACGCACTGCAGCTGCCATTAAGAATCGTAAAGTCTATTTTTAACTTTTTTTTTCAAATATTGCCAACCCATATTTTTCGTTTTGAATCATTTAGTCGATTAGTTTATCTACCGGACCATAGACTCAAACTGTTGCACAGGATATTAGACCGTATTTAGCAGTAATAATAGAGGTTGAAGCCGCGTGAATCGGGTGGTGACAAATGGTTACGCTCGCCTCTTAAAGGTGCGGTGACAAATGGTTACGCTCGCCCGTTAACGGTTTACGTTTTTCACCTTAAACACAAATTCGTGCTAATTTCAAAATTCCGGAACAAATATCACAATAAATATGAAGTTCCGGTATTTTGGAGGCATATCCATATTATCCTCTACGTTTGACGTCAACGACCTTAATCTACCTACTCCGACCTCTGGTGATTACAAAAACATAATACAACTTATATGGTTAAAACTAATTCGAAGTGACAAATCGTAAAAAACACGGACCAAGAACTAAATCGCCTGCTAAATCTTTCACATTTGTAAACTGAAAAGGAAATAAAAAAAAGTAATTAGAAAACCCGACTGCTGTAAAATAAAAACTGAAAAGCTAAAAACAAGCCATAAAAGTTACAAGCAGGCGGGACCCATTTGAATTTGAAAATATAATAAAAATGGTAGGTATGGATCCCGCCTGCTTCCAACTTTTATTTAATTTAAAAACCGACTTCCAAAAAAACACTATAAAGTGAAAAATAACTTTAATTTCGGAAGTCGGTGTCTTTGGATCTGTATTTTAGTTTTTTGCCACCGACTTCCGAAATTAAAGTTATTTGGTTTTCACTTTGTAGTGTTTTTTTGGAAGTCGGTTTTTTTTTCTCTTAAAAAGTTTTTATTTTACGCTTTTTAGTGGGTCTGCTTATAATTTATCTAAGTTACCTAGTGCTCATCGGCTTTTACAAACAAAATATTGCTTTTCCCGATGCAGGGAAGTTAATTGTTGAGTCCACCATCAGCTCCATATCACCATTCACATTGTGAAGAGCATAAATTGCTTAGCAACCATATTAAAGTACCTACCTAATCGAATCGCAACCCGTGAAATACTTAGATATTATTGAGTAGTTCCGGTGGCCATCTGTGGTCTTCATCATCAGTTCCACTTCACCAAATGGTGCTTTCCGAGAGCAAGTGCACGAGTTACTATAAAAAATAATCGCTATGCCTATAATATTTGAAGAGCTCCTTCGATTTCTCCAGGATCCCATCATCAAATCCTGACCTGATGTTTTTAGACTAGATGCTGATAATCCTGGCTGCAGCATCAGGCCAGACTTATGTCAACATTGCATTGAACTTAAAATTTAGTCCTGTTTAAAATGAGCCCAAACACGACTACGGTGCTGTAATTTCAAGGTTTGTACTTTTTCTGATGCTCCTGGCTTCAGCATCAGGTCTCTATGTACTTCGGTGTTTCTCATTAACACTACGTTTATCCACACATCGAGCCCTTTTCAATGAGCCTAAACACGAAATATCTGCTGTTAGTTGTCGAGGAGTTAGGTATGACCACAGTATAAATCTATCTGTCTACTGTGGTATGACTGATGAGATGCAGGTCATGACTTGACGATCATGAGACCAAATGTGGCAAATGCCCTATCAAACATCAAAACAATTTACTAAGGCTAAGAACTCACGGAGCGATTATCACCCGCGCCCGCCGCGATCGCGGAACAGCTATTTTATTTCTGTTTGTGCGGACACGCAGCTGTCGCGGTTACGATCATCGCCCGCAAACTTGGCGGGCGATGATCGCAAGACGGGCGGTTGCAAAATGGCGTCGGATTTCTGTACCCCCCGCCGCTACGGTCGCCCGCCAACCGATCGCAGAGCGCGCGGGCGCCATCCGCCGCGGCTGCGGGTGACCGCGGCCCGTGCAATTCTACTAGTTGCCCGCTGTTGCAGCGGGAACCGCAAACAACCGCGCACACCGCGGGCGTAAAACGCGTCGTGAGTTGTGCTTTAATTTTTTACATAATATGTACCTATCTGCATTCTACAGAAGCTGATGGCCCGCAACCGCGGCGGATGCGGGTCAAAAACGCTACGTGAGTTCTAAGCCTAAAACTCCTGTCCTTGCCTGTTCGAATAATTTCCTGTTAAAATGGGCTAGTTTTTAGCATTCAGTTTTTTTTTTTTACTTAAGTTTTTACCGCAGTCGGGGTTTTTTTAATTTTTTTAATTACTTTTTTTTTACTTAACTAAGGCCTTCCACTGCGTTGACCACGGTGCTTCTTGGTAAGATAAGTTATATTGCCGATACCTAACACTAGCGTAACAAGCAGGCTGTAGAACTTTTAATTAAGCCCGAGCCCTTTACAGGCTTCTTTGAGCTGGAAGAGATCGGTAGGGAACTACTGTAGGTACTTCCTCACCCGGCGCATTTTTATAGTAGGTATTTTTTTTGGATAGAATAGACCCTTTTTAGTGTAATTTGAAAACCGCAAATTGTGAAAAACCATAGGGGCCGAGAAAAAAATTCCCAGTTTGTTTTTTGTAACCTCACCTTAAAACACTTAAAGTTGCTTAAAAGGCGTAGTAGGAGCCCCAGCCCCGCTTCGCGGGGCTCTATGGTCTAAAAAAAAATAACCACGAAGGGGATGGCGGGGTCTGTTCGCTCGCTCTTGCATCCTAAGTTGTCATTACAAATGTGTTATTTTTGTATATTATGTTGAAAATTGTGAAGCTTCGAATAAACGGGTGAGTAAGTACAGTGGAGCCATCGGTAGAATTGATAAACTCCAAACGCGGAACGTTGAAAGGGCGTCTCGCAGGGTAACACGTTAGGCACAATCGTCTTTATTAGTATTTCAACAATAAAACGAGATTTAATTTTATATAATATTTATCCGTTTAAATAATTTATATGAAATAAATATAACTTACAAAAACCACTAGACAATTTTCAACTACCCGCAAACTTCACATAATTTAACACTGCACTCAAAATAATTTTTCAGTCGGCGCTTTTACCAGTCCCAAACCTACATAGCGTGCCATTACACGGAGATACGAGGGATTCAACTTCTTGCGTTTCTGCAACAGGGACTTCAGCAGTCTTACTGAAGATTCGTCGAAAGGTTTATTGTAATCGGAAGCCTGATGAATAGAAAACGCAATTTTTTACATATACTTCAACAAACATTTGCGTGGACATTCCCTAAACCTACGGGAAAATTACACATAAAAACATTAACCTCTCTCATAGGTTCAAGTCTACGGAAGCTGTCGAAGTACTCCATCAATAAAACTGAACAATAACTGTCGGGGTCAAGAGCGCGCCCATTTAGCAATAAAAAAAAACTGTCAGTCTACAAAAACTTTTGGTTTTTCAAGATTTTGGCGACAGCAATAATAATTGCTGTCGTCAAAATCATTAGCGGAATAATAAATGACTGATTTAAAAAAGCCTAGTCCTAAATGCGAACTCATAAAACAAAAATAATCAAAAAATATCTTACAGTAGTTTTAGCTATCCAGTACAACTCGTCCAAAAGATTTTTGTAATCCGTGGCAGATTCCGGCAAGTAAGTTATTCCTTCGAACTGATCCAGAAAAAATAATTATTAAGTAGGTATGACTCTTTCTAATGGACTATTTGGCCACATGTAAGAAAGAACTGCTGAAGATAGATAGGAGTTAGATAAAATAAGAAGGATTTACTTTTAGATTACCTCTTCAACATGTATTTTTTATATTTACCTGCGGAAATGTCTTAAAATTTTCTCTCTCAATTACTTCAATCTCCATATCTAATTCAGAAGCTCGAGTAATTCTGTTCACTGCGATGGCTTGCAAAATTATTGGTCTGAATCGCACTAAATTCTGCGTTTCTTTCTTATTGGCCAATAATAATACCAACAGGGCCTGTTTTGGATTTATCTCTGATATCCAGTTCTTCATCTGCACATATTGTTATAATATGAAATAAGTGTTTAATTAAAGCAAACATGATCAATATTTTATTTGATAGTATATTAGAAAATTACCTCCGTCACTGACAACAAAATCTTCTTTGCAGCATTCCCATCAAATACGCTAGAAAATATTTTTTTCGATCCTAGAATTTGGAAGAAATCGTCTATAGTTGTAATTTTATGGAGTGATGTGTTAGTCCATTTCGCTCCAGACGATACATTCGATTTGCATTTTCTGTAAAGCCTTAGGAAACCTTTTCTTTTGGTTTTTTTAAGGTTGACTTGAGTCATTTCTGTGGCCTGTGATTTTCTTGCTACTGTAGTGTTAACGTATTCTATGCATTCCACAGGACTATTATTTCTATTGATTTGGTACTTGTTGTCATTCTTAATTTTATGAAAAGCCTTGTATAGCGAATCAATGTTCAAGTTGCTTACAGTTACTAAGATGTTTTTGTCCATGCCGTTGGTGTTTGTCATCAGCATTTTAATTTTAACATTTTTACCATCGTACTGCAGTTTGAGCATATCGAAGTATGAATTCAAATTCCGATTTATTAGTAAGTTGTGACTGCGTATAATACTTTCAATCATACCCACAAAGTGGTTACTTTTAAAGGGAAACAATTCTGATAATCTATTTTCGGTGCCGGTATAAACTTGCACAAAGTTGCAATTTGTATGATTTTGGGCACCAGAAATTTGCTTGTTTGATTGATTGTATTGTAAATTATTAAGTTCCATTATCAGAGCACTCTCTTGATATTTCATCAATTTATTCGACAAGACCATTGGTAACATTTGTGTTACTAAACACTGATCGTATTTAATTTTAAAATGAATTTGATTAAATGTTGGCTTTTTGTAATCTATATTTGAAAACCTTCCTTCAAGAATGTATTTAATCTCAGGTATGATTGGAATCGTGGAATCACCACCTTCATAGCGGGTCAATTCGGTTATGGTAGATAACCACGAATCGGTTGATGAAAGACAAGCAGCAGAGCTTTCCATCGGGATTTTATTTGAATCAATTATACTGCTCATCATTTCTGGTAGAATACTGCATAACTCAGCAGGCAACACAGCATTAAAAATTGTAGTTTTACACTTGTATATTTTAGTCTGACTTTCAGTTATCGCGATTGGGGTTAATGACAAAGTTTTATTTAGGCTCATTGTACTTTTATCGCTCTTAGCCGGGACAGTAACGTCGAACTGCACCATAATGTTTGTCACACAATTTTTCACAGCAATTTGTTTCAAGTTGAGCGTTTGAATTTCAAGCAACGGTTGTGTATTATTGAAGCCCGGTATACATATATGATTATTTTTATTTATATCATTTGTTTCACTCAGCGTGAAATTTGCCTGACGATCACAAGTCTGAGTAGAATTAGCATTGTCACATACCGATCCCGCCTGAACGGAAACTTCCTGAAAATCTGCGGAAAAGGATAACGTAGGTAATACATTAGGTACTTAACTAATACACACCTATGTAATTTCTTGTACTCAAATTATGAAAAACTTGCCAATTTGATACGTGTGACAAAAATCCATACGATCTTGAGTATAATAAACTCCGCTTCGTATCTTCTTCATAACGTTATCTATAAAATCACTTGCCCACTTCGCTTTGGCCCAAGGATATTTATAAAATGGAGCCTTTTTGTTACTGCCTTCAGTCGATGAAGGTCTCTTCTTGGGCGGGTCGTTTAGGATCAAAACATTACCTGGTTTCAATTGACTGTCTGTTACAGGCGGAACTTTATTTTCAGCCCTAGCAGGGCAGGCAATATCGTTGAGTGTTATGGGTTTCCTTTCATCGTTTTTATAATTGTCGTTATCATTGTCACGACTCGAAGATTTTTTATACAAGAAGTTCAACATTTTGTCCTTTAACTGTATAATTGATTTCTGCTTCTTATTACATTGAATTAACTTATCGGTTAATTTTAAATTAGGCGTTGGCGTAATTTTACCTTTATTTTTTAATGTAGACGAATCATTATTTGCCAGCTTCTTGTCTTTCAAGGCCGTCTGCTTGCATACACCTACGTCAATGTTGGCTTTGTGTAATTTACTTTTGATTTGATTTGCTGCAGCATTTGGAGACCATTCAATCATAAATGGCCAAATATGATCATCTAAGCCATTAAACTGCGGAGGATCGTAATCCATAACTTGTATACTCGAACTGACCTGATCTTGCCCTAAAACAACGATTGGAAACCTCATATGTGCAATCCTCCGTTTTATTTCAGTTTGAGTTAATTTTACAATCATACACGAACTGGGCATTGTGGTTACTAAGCGGGGTTTTCTTTGCTGAGGATCAAATCGTTTAGGTATATTTGCAATTGACTCGTGTTCTTTGTTTAAAACTGCGACATCTACATATGTATCTGGAAACAACACAATTACATAAGATATATGGTGTATATATCATGATGTACAATACACA
Organism: Amphipoea lucens; assembly: GCA_947508005.1. Taxonomy (NCBI): domain Eukaryota; kingdom Metazoa; phylum Arthropoda; class Insecta; order Lepidoptera; family Noctuidae; genus Amphipoea; species Amphipoea lucens. Next base: position 9,047,694 of record OX382371.1, read on the forward strand.
AATCAAGAAAGCTATATATATTATTTATTTACCATATCTGCTAACTTTTTCATTCATTGTATTATGTAGTTCAGCTTTGCTCGATCCTGAATTACCAGAACTTATAAAGCTAATCTTCGCTGGACGCGTGATATCATTTTCCGTTTTATGTAGAAAAATAACAGAATTAGGTACTATACTGTCTGTACTAATTAGAGAATCTTTATTTTCACTGCTAATATCCGTCATTTCACTTTTACTTTGTGCAATAACTGGAGTCTTCAAATTTTTTTTTCTCTTGTTTTTCAAGGGTATCAGTTGTTTATTATCTTTAGCCACAGAATTGCCTATTGCTCTTACGTTGTTTTTGGGAATTTTGCACTGAATTTTGTTTTTCTGAATTAGATTTTTGGAATTATTTGAATCTTTAAGAAAATCATGTGTTCCAAGAAGTCGTTTTTCAATTACTGTACATACTCTGTTAAATTCATTTTGGTTGTCAATAACTGTAATGCGACTAGAGGATTGTGAGAAGCTACTTGTAGATTTATCCAGTTCGTAACTTGATATATACGCAATCTCTTGGGTTCGACAACTATTAATCATACTGAAAGATTAAAATGATTTACTGCAAAAGTTATTAAATAACGTATAAACTATCGCACACTTTATATAATTACCGTGCATCTTTGCGATTCGCCTTTTTTGGTCTTTCTTCTACTTTTCTTTTCATGGGTACAATACTCTCTTCAGACATCGGAGGCGAAGGCCTAAACTGAAATCTATTTATATTTCTAAGCACGGCCCAGACATCACTCAGATTTTTAGACGCTGTGTGAGTTTTATTGGAATTACGTGATATTTTCTTTCTGTTGGACACCCGTTTGTTATCACCATTAAAATTTTTTATCATATCCGTAGAGCTAGAGTAATATTTAGCATCTCTATCATAAAACTCAAAATCTTTTTCTCTTACACGGGCCTTTCTGTTATTTTGAGTCGGTGCACGCTTCTTAACCACTTTTCGTTTCCGCTCTTCATAGTTTTTGTCGCAATACTCCGAATCATTCATATCGCTTACTGTACATTGTTGAGGCACTGGAGCCGGGACATTTGGAAGAGTCAGCACTGATTTTTTTACTTTCTTAGTAGCTTTTTTTGGTGGTTTCAAGTCATCAGAGTTAGTTTTGTACAGATTTGCAGCCAGTGGGAATGATGAAACAATATTAGTTTTGTGAACCAATCGTTTTTCTACAACTCTTGAAAGTAACTGAATTCTATCCCCAGTTATGTATGGAGATTTACATTTACTATTATTTATGTTTCGTTTACTACATTTGCTAGTACCACCACTTGATAAGCTGCTTTCGGTCGCAAAATGTAATTTATGTAATCGGCAAGAATGTTTAGAACTGTGAGCGGAACCAAAAGATTTCGAAGGTACTTTATCACATGACATTTCAGATGAAGTGATTGCCATGTCTGCGAGTTTATTTTATACTGATGGTAAGTAAACAAAATCTTCTAATCTGTAATAAACAAAAAAGTCGAGTTATAAATCTTTCAAATGATACGATATAAATAGGTAGGTATATTATGTATCCGCCTCATTGGTCTAAGCTCTGTAGGTAGTCCCAAGCGCTACTGCTGAGTGTGGGATTCTGAGTTCGATTCCCGGGTCGCACGGTGTTATAGGGTTTTTCTGTCAGGAATTTATCTCTAGATAGCAACCCGTAGTCTGGATTTGTGCCCGTTTAATTACTATAGGTTCGCGCCCCTTTTCTTCGGACTTTAACATAACTGGCGAAATTTGGGAGTACTATAGGTGCACCACCCTTTGCTGTTTCACATGTGCACTTGATAATCTTATAACTGCGTCATCAGTGAGCAGAGTTCGCACAGCTGAATTTTGGGCCAAAGATGTTTGAACTTTTTGCCATCGATACGCTAAGAACAAGACTTTCATATTGACACAAAGTTGATTAATCTATAATATAAAATGGTAAGCTGACTGACTGACTGACATATCAACGCACAGCCGAAACTACTGGGTCTAGAAATGTGAAATTTTGCACACGGCTTCCTTTTATAATGTACGGGAGCACTAAGAAGGGGTTTTTGGAAATTCAACCTTAAAAGGGGTGAAAAGGGGGGATTTTGTTTGTATGAAAAATCCTATTCCTTGAGTTAATAAAAAAAAATGTACTTATAAATTTAGAGCTTGAAACTTGGCACAAATACTTATAAATTTCGTAATTTTTTGGAATTCTAAACTACCCTAAAGGAAGATTGGGGGTGTCAAATTTTGTATGGAAGAATTTTAACGCGCGGTCCAATTAACTCGAAACTCAGTATGTAAGACCAAAACAAATACTGAAGTGGTTCAAGGTTTTTCAAAAATCTACCCCTAAAGGGGTGAAGAGGGGTTGTAAACTTCACAGTGGAGTATTTTATTACGTGGCTTGATTAACTGGAAAATTAGTAAGTATAAATAATCTTTAAGTCAAGATTTTTCAAAGTTCCAGCCCTATGGGGATAAAAAGAGGTGACACAGTTTATATGAAAAATCTTATTCACTTGGTTAATAAACTTGAAACTTGGCAATATTTGGTTCAGTAAATAATAAAGATTGTCATTTTTAGTTTACAAAAAACTCCCACAAAGGATTTAGGGGGTGACAAATTTGATAGGTTAGAAAAATATGTAAACTGCTGTCGGATTAACTCGAAACTCGGTACTACTAAAACAAAATACATATAAAGTACCTACCTACTATGTGCTTAAGGTTTTTCAAAAATCGACTCCTACCTACCAAGGTGGAAAAGGGTATACTTAATAAAGTTTAAGGGGTGGATTTTACTGCTTGCTTCCATTAACTCGAAAATGCGTATGGGTTTTTGAGTCAGTTATGAACACATCCCAAACGACTTTTCAAAATTCCACCCCTGTGGGGGTGAAAAGCGGGGATACAGTCATACAGTTTATTTTAAAAATCTGATCCCCTTGATCTATAAACTTAAAAATTGGTCCGAATACTCATTTATCTACCTAAATAAAAATGATAAAGATCACAAACATTCATTTTCAAAATAGAGGAAAGTACGAATTTCACGCGGACGAAGTCGCGGGCAGAAGCTAGTTTTTAATATACCTACTGGTGTTTATTTTCCCTTACAAAATAAAATAAAAGGAAGACTGGCAAAACACGCAATGAGAGAAAAATAGAAAAACTTTTACAGCAGCCACATTTATTAGATTAAGAACTTTGTTGCAAACTACTCGTATCTTAACTAGGCGAAACCATAGTCCATCAGTGAATTACGCTTAAAACGCAGTTCCATTGCTTTGTAGGATGATTACACAACGCACGTCGCGTGGATATGTTTATCTGGCTACGTGTGTCTCCAATTCCCTGCAGCACATAAGGGTCAGCCATACTTTAATACCTATGTTCTTTTAGAGCTATTACGCACTGTCGACTGGTCGCCGGCGACCGTGAGTCCGTGACTTACTATGTTTACGCACTTTGTCGCCGGATGATGCCTATGTTTTGGTCGCCGAGGCCCGAGGGACCGAGTCGCCGGCGACTAGTCGACAGTGCGTAGTCGAACTCGGTCTAAAGTTTAGAGTTCTAAACATGGATATTAATCCGGCCCGCCGTCATTTTTCATTAGCATTACAAAGCAAAACTAAGTACACGCAGGAGCAGTGTGCGCAGTTTCATTGCCTGCGCCTTTACGGCCAATGTACAGACGCCAGCACATCAAGCTACTACAATCTGTCAAATATTATTCATAAATTTTAAACTTTATTGCTAAAATATAAGGTTCAAAGTTGATTGGGAAAATTTTACAGTTTCGGGTAGCTTCATGTGCTAGCGTCTGTACATAAATGAATAAGACGATAATAATATGGTAACAAATATTGTGAAACTTTCTGTTCAATACTTACAGATTTTCTCACTATAATTTCGATTGTAGAGACCAAAATAAAACCACTCTCTACATGGAACTATACTTATAGTTATGAATTTATTTCAAAAACCAATCAAAGAAATTATAAAATAAGGCATTTGCATTATCATGTTATTGACATTAATTTATTCATTTCGAATACTGTGTCGAATACTTCAAAAATGATAAACAAAAATAAAAAAAATGTCTGGAATTTTGAATTACCAGTATTAATTTTATCCAATACCTACTTACTGCTCTTAGCCTCTTACCTCTTTAACTGTACTGATTTATACTCTGGATTTCCTTGCGCCATCCTATCTTCTTGGTAAGGCGGGCTGTGCTGGGGCAGCTGCTGCAGGTGCGGAAAACTTCAAATGCCGAAAATATTCCAATCTTATTGGGAGTTTATTATGTTTGAGCCATTAGGGGTTGGAACACGGCCATGGAGTCCGAGTGCCTACTTGTTTTTCGAGACATCACCAAGCGGTTGGTCGACTCTTCACGTGAACAGAGGGCTGGCCTATTTTTTAGCCAACGAATCAGCATCGCCATACATCGTGGCAATGCTGACAACCTTTTGGGCACTTTTCTTGTTAACAGCAATGCGAACGAATATTTAAATTCTCAGTAGTTCCTTCAAAGGAACTAGTGAGCATAAACGGAATCTTTTACCTCTTTTTTTACAAATGAGATGAAATTTATTTACAAGTAGGTACAGACGCCAGCACATCAACCTACCCGAAACTGTCACATTTTCCCAATCAACTTTGAACCTTATGCTTTAGTGATAAAGTTGAAAATCTATTAAAGAAATTTGACAGATTGTAGTAGGTTGATGTGCTGGCGTCTGTACATACATGTAACATAATTATTATTATCCTTATAGTACAGAGGCCAGCACATCAAGCTACCCCAATGTGTCTCAAATTTTCCCAATTTAATATGAACCTTATTATTTTGTTGTAAAGTTGAAAATCTATCAAAGACAGATTGGGTTAGCTTGATGCCTACCGGAAACTGTCAAATTTTCCCAATCAACTTTAAACCTTATACTTTAGTGATAAAGTTAAAAATCTATTAAAGAAAGGATGATGGGCATTTTTGTATGGCGACTGGACGTAGAACCAACAGAAATTAAATATATCGTAATATTTAGTACTCCATAGTAAGATAACGTTTACGTGAATTTCATCTTCATAATCACTGGGGTTGAGGAGCAGTGAAGTCCAAAAGGTGGATAAAATAAAGTGCACAATAATTATGGATTGATATTTTTATTTCAAGATTTCGTTTTATTTTATTTGTTTTGTTCTTTTTTGTTTGTTTTATAAATGGCATCTCGTATTTGACATTGATTGAATGTCGATTTTTGTGCTGGTGTGCTGTACTGGTTGCCCTATTTCTCTCTAGGAGGAGGGTTATGTGGTCATCAGGGTCCTTTATTTATTTATATATTAGAAATTACAACAGCATACACATTGTAGATCTTTTACATTTATGCTATGTGAATTACAGAATACCGAGTAAAAGATATCCACTACTAACAATAATTATAAAAGAAAACAAAAAGTTACTCATGCGTCAGTGAAAATATTTATATATAAACTAAACTAGGTATATGCGTATTTTAATACTCACTGTACACAAACATATTGAAAGAAAGAAAAAGACAGCAGCAGCAGTATTGTTACACTATAACATTAATATGTATTATTCTGACCAGTGATAAGATGCCATAGCGTGTACTCATGGGTCATTATCGATAATAAGGTTTAATAAATGTTGAGCTGGAGCAATAAACGGCTCATACCTTCCTGTGCCTAAATACCATATTACGGAAACGATATGGGCACAGCTCCCGACTATCCTTCTGCCAATCATACAAGTACAATAGTGCTGAATTATTGCGTTTCTACCGATTTGGTCTCTGTCAATTGAAATATGTATACGAATAATATGTGCGTGCCCTCACATGCCGCGACTGTATTCGCACTCGGAGTAACCACACATTGTTTTGCAAAATATCACATTCATTTAAATCATATAATGTATCATCACCTCTCACAGAGAGGAGGCCTGTGTCCCAGCAGTGGGAACATTTATAGGCTGATTATGTATGTTATGTTTGTATCATCCCTACACATTTCAATCAAATAAATGCCATCGCGAAAATGTTCTGCTACATATGATTTTGCTAGCTTCATAAGGTATGTCCCTAAAGCATGCAATATTATACAGTCTTCAGTCAGACGAGGATAATCACTCAAGAATGGGAGGTTTGCTTCCATTCTTGTAAAACTGCGACGTTGTCTGTTAAGGTTTTTCATTTCAACGTAATCATATAAACGATTGGGAGTATTCATATTGTCATTAATCAAACTCATGATATCTGGAGCTAGCCTGTGATCTTAAAAAACGGGACGCATTTAACAGGCTTGCACCAATTTTAAAATCGTGAAACATATGGGGAAGAGCTCTATTAAAATATGTTTGTCGAAGTAATCTATAGCATTGTTTCATTTTTCCATTTATGGCCTCGACAACCCAGCGGCAAATGGTTACTAATCGAGCTTTGTTGGCTTTTTGCGTAGTTAATTGTCTTTCGCTCCTATCTTTTGGTAGGCGGTATATGTGCCTCATAGCCACATTCCTAAAGACTGTTTATCCTATCTCTAAAACCTCGATCTAGAATAAAAACATCACCCTGTCGAAAAAACCAATTCCAGGGGCTATCTTCATGCCTGCCGGGGGTGCGGGATTGTCCGAAAGGGTTACCGCTACCCCGGAACATAAAGGGCTAAGGAAGAACACGGATGGGTTTAAGTCAGTAAGAGTCTGACACTCCCTTCCGCTCCACCCAGAGCGGGAGGGGTCATTTGATGATTCCCCATCCATAAAAAAAGGGCTATCTTCATTACGAACAATCCCTCGCATGATTATTGCGTCGGATGTAGTCGCAGCAAAAGGGCCAATAACGTCTATTATATAACCGTCAGTACATACTATCATGAATGGTTTTAATAAATTCTCATATTTGTGCAAGCTATAAGACAAACGTTGAAATAAAAAGTTTGAACTTTTTTCAATGAAAATGTAGGTTCCATCGCAAATAGTGATTGCGATTGAGTAAGTGATTGCGTTGTTACCAAATATGCCCTTAGGTATCAATAAATTCCTTTCAAAAATATCGTTCCTTGACATGTGGTTAAAACCTAAATGTAATGTGACAAAATCTTGTAGCAAACATTCTCTGGCAATTTTTAACTTTCGTTCTAGAGTACGACGAGACATATTAAATAATGACGCTAAGCGTTCATTACTTTAAATATACACCAAGGACCGTCTTTGGATGATTACTTTGTTCTGATAAAGTTGGTGTCTGATTTAATATAATATGAAACTGCTCATAATTAAGACCCACCCAAAAATATAAATCATCGTTGTCTAGCTGTGTCATCGTATCAAAATCAAATCTAGTAGCTTGCAAAATAGCCTCTTTAAAAATATTACATATGTCTGTAAACTGAGCACAGTTAAAATCGTGATACGTATGAATATTATTATTTAATTCATTCCAGTCATTACTTTGCAAATGCTGCTGACACACTCTGGCTGCTTCGGGTACATATAAACTATACTCACAAAGCATGTGTATTTTAAGCGATTTAGGAATCGCAATCATTTTTTAATTATAACGACTTTGTAAAATAAACTAGGAAAAATTCACTCCTCATTTCAGAATTAAAAATATATTACAAGGCAAAACTGTACTATTCCATTTTTAAATGTGTTAGCTATTTTATAACGATTCCAACGACATAAGTTTTGTATACAGCTCCCTTCCAAAATAATGCGCGGGATCACCACACATTTCATTGTATTTTTCATTACATTGACATTCGCGCCAATTCGTTCATAATGGCCGCGACGGCCGAGCGGTAAAATAAAGTTGAACCGAATACATTGATTTATGTAAGTTGATATTTTGGTTAGTTTATTAAGTACTTACATGGTTCAAAGCATGTTCTCGGATGTATTCTGCCAATTGAGGTTGACGCTCAGGAATACTGTCCGCCAAAACATGTCGCCTTCGTCGGTACACAGATCGCGGACGGGTCAATCCGCGGAAATCCAATAACGGCGAATATATGCTAATAATAAATTAAATATCATAGCTGCATTCTTTTTTTACTTTATATGACATTTCTTACATGTTTTTACGTATGGCGCCGCTATCTAAAAAAGTATAACACCTTTATTTAATTTATTATTGCAATCAACACGCACCAAATGCCATTACCATTTGCAAATAAAAGTCGGCCTAATTGAGCGGAATGGCCCGGACACGTAACGCATCGTCGTTCTTCCATTGCATTTAACAAACGCAGCACGAACGAGTAAGAAAGTCCATAAACAGGCAAGGTCGCGGGTTTAAAAAAACGTATAACAACAAAAGTCCAATCACAAGGCAATAACAAATCAAGAAACAAGCCGGGTCAAGAAGTCGAAACACACAAGCGAACGACGACTGAGTGCGCACGCGCAATATCCATGCAATCCGTGGGTGGTTGTAGCCATTTCTCGCAAGCGGGGCTTCCCCCGGGTAGGGTGCAGCAGCTGCTCTCCTCCCGCCTTTGTTTTGCGTTCCCAAGAACAAACACTATTTAGCTGTTTGAATATTTTACCTCAATAGTAATTAATATCTACGTACTCCCGCCACCTGGGTACTTGTTGCCATACTATGAAATGAAGTACTAAATATAAGCTTTCATATGAAATGTATTTCGACTCTGTTGGTTGAACGTCCATTTTGACCAACATCCTTTGACAGATTGTAGTAGGTTGATGTGCTGGCGTCTGTACATACTAATTCCATGTTGCGTATAGAGTACGACCCATCGCATTACTAAACACAGGCTGTGTTTGACAGGATGACATGACACATGTTTGACAGTTTTGACATTGGCCGCTTTCCGAATTAAGACAATAGCGCTCACAGCGCTCATATCGATAATTTCCGTTCCGATTTAGATATCCCGATTACGACAGCTGAGAGTTGTCAGCAATTCGAAACGCTCGTGAACGCGATCACAGTGCTTACTCAATGTCAAAACGATATTACAGCAGTATTCCTTTGTATAAACACCACATTTCTTTTTTTTTTTTTTGTTTATTTAGGTGGTGACTGTCAGCCAGAAGCACAATTTCGAAAATGCCACGTTAGTTTCTAGATATGATGCATCTCAAAACAAAACACACACTGACACACACACACGCACACACACTCGCATTTTTGACAGCGCTCACGGTGATATTATTTTATTATTAGAAGGCATGGTCGGCGTTATCGCAAGATGGCGATGGCGCATGTCATGATGTCATCTATGACGATTCACGGGACATCGTTATCGCGCTCACGCTAATTCGGTAGGGGTTTAAGCACGCTCAAATCGATTATATCGATTACATTCCTAACTCGGAACGCACCCTAAGTGTCACTGACACTGACAAATTATTGTGATTGTGCGGTTTTCAGTCTATCAAAAAGTACTTTGTAGTGTGGGTTTTGTATTCATGTTTGCATTAAAAGGTTACATGCTGTGTTGTAAATTGTAATCTTCGAGCGATTGTTACTGAATCATAAATTCTTAATAACCGGGCGAGAATATAAAGAAAATGTCAGCATCAGAGAGTCAAGAAGAAATAATACAGTATGTGCCGTTTATGTCGTTCGTGCACCCATCCTTCTGGCATACCCTCACGGAGATGAAACTCGACGTAGATAAACTGAACGAGACTACTAAACAGATTTGGGGACGATTTACTTATCGCGGCGACCTAGGTGCTGTTTTCGAAGTCGATGGCACGTCTTTTAACAAGTAGGTTTCATATTAACAGTAATTTTTCTAGTTTAACAACAGTAGTGGCTTCATTAGGTATGTTCATCTACAGCCTATGCTGTAGTGTGCAACCTATGCAACCTTAAGCGCTTATTACACTATCCGATTTTAAGGAAGGCTAGTTAGAGTGTTTCTAGTTAGCCTTCCTTAAAATCGGATAGTGTAATAAGCGCTTTTGCCAACTGCCCACTTTCGGTTTTTTTTTTTTCTTGAACACAATTTTTTTTTATTACAGTCTGTGGCGATTCTTAAACAGCTATTGCCGCGATTATATTTAAATGTGTAATTTATATAGGTACTTAGTCTTAAGATAGGATAATTATATAATTTTCACTGGCCCCCCTAAGTCTTAAACACCCAAGAGGGGGTGTTACAGCCCATGTTCAGAACTTATGATCTACAGCAATACAAGATTGCTTTTTCTAGTGAGAATATGAAAATATTGAAATTCTATTTTCAGAGTGCCAGAACATGAACAGTTATATACAAATGCTAGAGGTACAATAATGAACAAGAATACAATAGAAGAGTTTAAATCCATTGATAAAGCTGCCTTATTGAGCACAGTCGGAAAGAATATATGGGCTGGACTGAAGGAAAAAACATGGATTACTAAGCCTAGTAGTTTATTGAACTTTATCATATTATCATTTGCTGTGAGTTTGGATTGAATTTTAATAATATTTTAATTATATGGCTGCTTATCTCTGAGGGGTTTATTCCCAGGCGCTCCATATTTTTATTCCCGGCGGCTCCAAATTGAAAAAGAAATGGGAACAATTTTACTATTATATTATTTTATCTAATAAAATTATGTAGCTCTTGGGAATCAATGTATGGAGTGAAATTGTTTGAAGAACAATAGATTTGGAGCTCCTGGGAACAAGCCCTCTGAGTTATGTAGCTACTGTGATAGGTTTAAATAATGTTGATGATAACAGTGTAACTGTACGTATAAGTAGTAATAATAAAGATGCTACCCTATCATTTTTATTATACTTTTCAAAAACTAAAACCCATCATTAGAAGAAGGTGCCTACACCCTTAAACTAGTGAAATTCTTTGTAAAGTAATATTGCTATAGTTTGCGTGTATAGCCAATTCATACTTTATGGCGGCTCTGAAGTGTGCTACTTGCTGCCGATAGCTGCTTCCAAGACACCATACAGTATGAATCGGGCTACACAATGGATTTCATGATCATTATTACATGTATTTTTACATTTCAGGATCTCAAGAAATTCCATTACTATTACTGGTTTGCATTCCCTGCTCCCATGCAGCCCACAGTATATGTAAAAGACAAAAGTACAAGTATCACAACAATTTTCAGCACCAAACAGATTGCCGAGCTTGCACATAGCTTTAAGTCTCTAGATCTGGAACAACAATGCTTCTTTGCAGTCACTAACGAAAATTACAACATCAGTGTTAAAACATTATCAAGCATATTTGATTTGAATGAAGGCTCACTAAAAGATGTTGACTTATCCAGTACTTATTTTGTCTTTAATGATCCGAGTAATGGAAGCAATCCCGGATGGCCTTTAAGACTGTTCTTGGCAGTTTTGTTGGATCACTGTCCAAGTTTAGTTGGGGCTGATATTAAAGTGATTGGGCTACGGTGCAATGCTACTGGTAATGTTGAAAATAGTCGATACTTTGCGGTAACAACGTCAAAGGTACTTATTATTTTTGGTAATATTCTGAAACAATTTACTAAACTGCTGTACAAACAGATATAATTTGCAATTCAAAATCAATAATTTTTGCTTTGTTCATGTCTTCAATTTATGTTTTTAAAATTTTATTTTAGGACGTAAAACAGGAACCTTCTTCTGTAGGTAATGTGTGGGTGGGATGGGAAAGGAATGACAAAGGAAACTTTGGTCCAAAGCTTGCCAACATGTCAGCATCTTTAGATCCTGTAATGTAAGTTTTTCAATAAGAACATGCAAGACTCAAAAGTGATTTATTCCTAAAGTATTGATAGAAATTTCTTGGTGTTACGAACATAGTATTCTCGAAACCACACTGTTACGGAATAGGTCTTTTCTTAATGTTACAATCATTATTTCACGACAGAATCGCTTTTGAATCTTGCGTAATTGTAAGGTATTTATGCTCGTGACTGTGCCTAGACTAGACAACGCCGTGGAAGTGGCAAGGTTTTGGGAAAACAAGATTTAAAATACAGTCTTGCCAGCGACACGAAGAAGAAGAAGAAGTAAACTGTCACACAGTTATACTATTTTTACTTCACGAAGCGACACGCGCTTTACTTGTAGTAACCAAGTGTACAAACACGCTGTGAATGTGTGCGCGAAGACGAGTAGCGTCAGCACGTAACACAAACACGCACCACACCCCAGACACTCCATACAACGCTCGCAAAATAATTACCTACTACTACTACATTAAAAAATTACGTTTGTATACGTATGAATGTGTGCGTGAAGTACTTGTGTTTGCGAGCGCTCTTGTTAAAGAACTGCGACGACTACGCCGAAGTGCGGGGTGAGGTGCGGTAACCGATGTTAGTGCGGGGAAGGGAGTGTCCTTTCTGTACGTAGTACTTTAAGTATTCTGTGCACGCACATACACACTTCCGACTTCGCCATTGTCTCGGGCGGTACCGAGAGCTCCTGCGCTTGCACACACATTCACAAAGTGTTTTTACACTTCGTAACTACAAGTAAAGCGCGCGTCGCTTCGTGAAATAAAAATACTATAACAGAGACAACTCTCTACATGGTCACTACATTTACAGTCCGTTTAGTACTATGATTGATATGGGAATTTATGAAAGCCACTTGTTTCATCTTTCCCTCCAAAATTCCAGACTGGCTGATACAGCGTCAGATCTGAATATAAAACTAATGAAATGGCGTCTAGTTCCGGACATAAACGTGGACATCATGAAGAGTACTAAGTGTTTGCTGCTTGGCGCTGGGACCCTCGGCTGTCATGTCGCTCGGAACTTATTGGTAAGACAAAATAATTATCACCATTCTCTTGCCCATAACCCAATTTACATATTTGGGGTTGGTGCAATAATATGTCTCCTTCTTATATACTTCTCGATGATTACCAATCACGCGTCGGTAGTTACCCATAGGGTGACAAAATGGGCAGGCTTATCGCTATATGCGATCTTTTGGCCTAGCTATGGCTTCATTGGCTACACACACACTTTACATTCATAATTTTCTTTAGTTCTATCTTAGGTGAAACCTGAATTCGAAATGTTTTCTTCCAGGCATGGGGCTTCCGTCACATAACATTTATAGACAACGGCAAAGTGTCATACTCCAACCCGACGCGACAAGTACTGTTCAATTTTCAAGACTGCCTCAATGGCGGTCTGAAGAAAGCTGAAGCGGCTGCAGATAACCTGAAAAATATTTTGCCTACTACTGTAAGTATTAAATCTTTTTTAACTAAGCGACTTGCCCCTGCTTCGCAAGGTTCTTGCAACGTAAACGCTTGCAGAATGAAGACTAACGCGCAACTTTTACTATCCTGAGGTTTTCATATTATTAGCTGTTATTTTTCATAATTACATTAATTTTATTTCATCTCTCTCTCTCTCTTGTATCTATAATATTTTTTTATTATTATAGCGTTTATTATCCTTTTTTTATCATTGATATATTTATATGTATATATATTTAAAAAAAAAAAAACGAAATATTTTTATTCAGAATTTTTAATGTCAACATTTTGCTATTATTGGTAATAGGAAAGGAAATTTATTGTATTAATGTGAGTATTGTATATTTATAGACGCCCTAATGAGTGCCCTGTCCGCTATGTTGCCTTGTCCTCACTGCCCTGGGTCTTCGCGTGTGTTTAGCTCGCATGGACTCAAGATCCATATAGGCCGTATGCACAGGAATGTGCGTCAGCCGGTCGCCACTCCTCGGTCGTCGTCTTCTGTCACCGATTCCCAGCCAGTAAGCCAGGTGCTGCCGGTTTCGCGCCCTTGCCCTCTAGAGAGGCTCTCGGCCTTGAAGGTGAGTACGCCAGTACTTAGGCACATTCCTAAGGGTGCGCGGAACCAGGCGGCGGGCAAGCTGTGTGACATTATTGATAAGTGCGTTAGCTGTAACGGTGTGGAGGACTGGGGCGCGCTTCTCACTTTTGCGTTTGGTGGGCTGAGGGTTCCTTCGAGGGATGCACCTGGGAACATGACTGCGAAGGTGAAGGTAAACATCGAGTCGGTTGGTGCTGACCAGTTAGTGGATGAGTCAGGTTGTGTGGTAGGGGGGGCTAAGTCGCGTGGGATTCGGAAAGTCATCGAGTCTAAGGTGTTCGAGGGAGACCTCCGAGGGGCGGTTCGGTTGCTGGTCTCGGACGACTCGTTTGCGCAACACGACCCTGGCACGCTAAGCGCCCTTGCGGCCAAGCACCCAAGCCCATCGCGTCCGCTTAATTTTCCATCGGCGCCGGACTTGTCGTTTCCAAAGGTAACTGCGACAGTCGAGGACGTCGCGCTGGCCTTGAGCTCTTTTTATAGTGGCTCTGCGGCAGGCTTGGATGGAATTCGTCCGGGGCATTTAAAGGAGCTGACTTCTGGGTCTGCGGGTGAAAATGGGCGGCGTTTGCTGGAGTGTTTGGCAAAGCTTGCAAACTTTCTGATGAGTGGTCAGCTTAATCCGGTGGTTTGTCCTTATTTGTATGGTGCTTCTCTTTGCGCACTCAGGAAAAAAGATGGAGGGCTGAGACCAATAGCCATCGGCAGCGTGTTCAGAAGGTTGACAGCTAAGCTGGCGTGCTGGTCCGTAAGATCAGCTATGTCCGAATACTTACAGCCGCATCAACTAGGGTTCGGGACGCGTCGGGGGTGCGAGGCTGCTATCCATGCGACGCGTGCGTTCGTTATGAACCCTGCGAACTCGGACTGTGTGGTGCTGAAACTGGATATACGCAATGCTTTTAACTCCCTGGAAAGAGACGTTCTTTTGAGTGAAGTCAAGGATAAAATTCCATCCCTATACCCCTTTCTTTATCAGGTATATTATTCACCTTCTAACCTGTTCCTTGGTGATAACCTCATTTCGTCTCAAGTGGGAGCGCAGCAGGGGGATCCATTGGGGCCACTTGTTTTCAGCTTGGCAATCCACAAAGTCATCTCTGGATTGAAATCATCTCTGAACCTCTGGTACCTTGATGATGGCATTATTGGTGGATTACCGGAAGACGTTTGCCAGGACCTGGAGTTTCTTGTTCCTCAACTTAAGGAGCTGGGTTTGGAGGTGAATACCTCCAAGTGCGAATTTTTTCCCTGTGGCGTTGGAGCTCGTACACACTTCTCACGCTTTGGTTTTTATTTACCTGGCCTCAAGGAACTTTCTCCTCTATCTTTCTCCCTTTTGGGATCTCCCATTTTTCTTGACGGAGTGCCAGAAGCCATTTCCTCCCGTAAACAGCTTCTCCTCAATGCTCGGGAACGTCTCAAGGATCTCTCCGCGCACGTTGCGATTTTGTTACTGCGCATGTCTTTTGCCTTACCCAAGGTTACGTATCTCTTGCGGACCGCTCCTACCTGGCTTTGTCCGGACGAGGTATGTTCCTTTGACTGCGCTCTTAAGTCAACGGTTGAGTCGATCCTGAATGTGTCGTTTAATGATGAGCAGTGGAAGCAGGCGGCTCTTCCTGTCCGGTACGGGGGACTTGGGGTGCGGTGCGTGCATGACGTAGGTTTGCCGGCTTTCCTGGCGTCGACACATGGGGTTGCTGACCTCGTCACTGTAATTCTGAATTCCAATGGTGACGGGGCAAACATACCATTTATGTTAGATGCCGGGTCAGCTTGGTCTGTCCTCAGCATGGGAGCAGCGAGCCCTGACGCACCACATGTTCAGCGCGCTTGGGACGACGTCACGTCGAAGGTGATTCAGGAACAGATGTTGGTGGGTTCCTCGGGGGCTGATTTAGCCAGACTCAGGGCTGTTTCGCAGCCGGAATCGGGGGCATGGTTGCACGCGCTTCCTTCGCCTCACCTGGGCACGTTGCTCGATGACGACTCTTTGCGTGTGGCGGTGGCCCTCCGCCTGGGCTGCAAGGTGTGTGAACCCCATAGATGCACCTGCGGTTCCATGGTGGAGGCCGACGGCCACCACGCTTTGAGTTGTCGTCGTTGCTCGGGGAGGTTTCCGCGTCACCATGCGCTCAATGATATTGTGCGGAGGGCTTTTGTGTCGACAGATGTCCCCTGTGTGCTGGAGCCTCCGGGTCTGTGCAGGGCTGACGGCAGGAGGCCGGACGGGCTGACCCTGGTGCCTTGGAGGAACGGCAAGTGCCTTATATGGGACGCAACTTGCGTCAGCACTGTTGCCGCCAGCCACCTTGGTCGCACCGTCCTCTCCCCGTCAGCAGCAGCGGAAGACGCTGCTGAGAGAAAGAGGGTGAAGTACGCGCCGTTAATGGACCGGTACCATTTTGTGCCCATTGCGGTTGAGACCATGGGTGCTTGGGGCACTGAGGCCAGGAAGCTCATGAGTGAGATAGGGCACAAGCTTCGGGAAAAAACGGGTGACTCCCGCTCCGGCTCGTTTTTGGTGCAAAGGTTAGCCATTGCCATTCAACGTGGCAATGCGGCAAGTGTTTTGGGCACCTTTGCGCCAGGAACAGTTAGGGGCGGGTTATTTGACTAATACAGACGTGTTTCTGAATTTATGACATTTGTGACTACATTTAATTGTAATTATTTGTTATACTTATTGTAAGTGTTATTATTTCATCTCTTAATGTTGTTTAGTAATATATTTTATTTCACTTCATTTCTAGGTAAGCCAAGGCATAGTAGCACACATTCCGATGCCAGGCCACCCGATTGGAGAATCATTGGAGGAGGAAACTATAACTAACATCAAACTTATTACGGAGGCCATCGCTGAACATGATGTGATATTCCTTCTGTTAGATACCAGAGAAGCGCGGTGGCTTCCTACACTTTTAGCAGCTCATTACGGAAAGGTATAATTTGAAAATGTTTTGTCTTTTCTTTGTTAATATTTATCTTGTAGCTAGCTGACCCTGACCAAGTTTTCCTGACCAAAGGAGAGGGGAAATCCTGGGCCCAGCAGTTAACTAGTTGAAATGGGTATTAAAAAAACCGTTATATTTTTCTAAAGGAAATCACAAAATACAGTAACATGTTTCTATCTAGGAAGCGAGAAAAATTAAATTAAGTTGTGAAACTAAATAATCGATAAAGTACGGTCAGCATCAAAAGTTGATTAACACTTCAGTTTTTTTAATCTTAGTTATTGAGCAAAATATTTGTTCAAAATTGCAGCAGAAGAAATTTTTTTGAATATATACTCTTGTCTATTATGTGAAAAGCTAAAAATCAGTTTATTGAAAAAAGTTGTTGTCAATTTAATAACATGTAAAAATGATAGTGTTAATCGACTTTTGATGCTGACTGTACATGCCTGAATTCTAAGTAATCGATAGTGAATAAATCGGTAAAATCTCAGAATATGTATGAACATCGAGTGACAAATGCTTATCAATCTTTTCGTGAAATCGATTCAAAGCAAATCGAGTTCCATTAATTTTTCTTCTGTTAGCAACACTGGTCACTCAGTATAGTCTAAAGTAATCTGTGCTGGTCACCGACTGACAGATGACAGGTAAAAAACCGGCACCTATCAAAAAGTACTCTGTGACCGGCACTCGTTCGTTTTCTTACGTTGTGTGTGAGTGCGCACGTATTTTCCGTTCTCAATCTAAACGTATCAGGATCTTCAACACGTCGCACATGGAGGCTCTCTACTTGCACTCCATGCGTAAAACCATTATACAACCAAAACCATTCAAAAATATTTCGCAAATAACATCAAAAAACTACAATGTAACCTCACTTTTACTATATTTCATATAACTTGATTCCTGGATAGCCAAATTTCACCAAATTTTCAGTGAGGCCTTGGTATTATATCCACTTTCAAATAAAGCTAGTTTGATTGAGTTAACACCTGGGCCCAGGAAACTATGGAGTCTTTCCCTTCTCCTTTCAATTATTCAAATATTCATACAAAAAGTCAGTTTTTCTCAAATTGAAAAATTTTCGGTAAACTCCTCCATTTTTATGGTTCTGTGCGTGTACCAAAAGGGTAAAAACGGGACCCTATTACTAAGACTCCACTGTCCGTCTGTCTGTCTGGCTGTCTGTGACCAGGCTGTATCTCATGAACAGTGATAGGTATACAGTTGAAATTTACACAGATGATGTATTTCTGTTGCCGCTTTAACAACAAATACTAAAAACAATAAAATACATATTTAAGGGGGCTTCCATACAACAGACGTGAATTTTTTTGCCGTTTTTCAGCGTATTTTGCCTTGTGGTACGGAACCCTTTGTGTGCGAGTCCAACTCGCACTTGGCCGGTTTTTTCTTCCCATTAAAACTTAATTCTGACTATGCTCCATTTGTTTAGGTAATTAAATAAAGGTAAACAAAAAAACAACGTGCCGTGGTTAACCGACTAAACGTAATACCAGTCTATTCAGTTGTCGTGCTACGTGACAGTTGTCCTCTTCAATTTAGCAACGTTATAATTTTAATAATGTTGCTAAATTGAAGAGTACAACTGTGACATAGCATGACAACTGAAGTGAGTGGTATTACGTTTAGTCGGTTACTAAGTCACGTGGTTTTTTTTGTTTACCTTTATTTAATTACCTAAACAAATGGAGTATAACTATTACGAACATTTAAAAACAAATGAAATACCCAAATCAGTCCAGCCGTTCTCAAGTGATGTGCTTACCAAGGAAGAGCATTTCTTTTTATTTATATATGTCGACGTCAGCGACGGCGGAGCGATAGGGTCGTCACGATCTTGGTTCGGTGGTAAAGGGTCCATTTCGTAGGTGGCTTTGAATAACACAAAGTGTAAATTTAACTTCACTTTTAATAATCGAATAAACTAAATACTACACACAAATCAATCTAACTAGGCAAACCGACGGTTTCGTTTTGGAGAAGTGACTTGGTCCGCGTCTCGGTGCGAAGTGCCCGTTCGACAATCCCCACTTTCCAAAACGACTCTGTCCACGTGCCGCCATTACTAAATAACGTCACGGCGTTTGCCCCACTACCACATTAATCAATTGAACAACTTGTATTAAAACAATATCGTTATCCACGACATATAGATAAATTAGTAAAATATCTAGAGAAATATCAGTGCAAAGAAGTCTAATTGTTGAACATAGCCTTCTTCCAAGCGTCGCCACAATGTTCTTACCTTCACTTGATCGTCAGTCCAGGTCCACCCAGTGGCGAGCCACCCCACATTCAGAAAAATCGAAATAAATTACAATAATTTCCCTACCTCTTTACACTCTTTTCTGGTTCAATCTTCTTCTTTTTAGTCGATGCTGAATGTTAATACATATTATTATGTTCGAAGAGTTGGGCCCAGTAAGTGGCTACGCTAATCGCGGCATCAGTAGGGTTTTAAGTCTTTAGAAGTGCAGGTTAAAGTCCAGTTTAGACACTAACATATGGGACATGGTTTGGTCAGGAGCACCGCATCGACACTGGGATCCAAATCAAATGACCTAATGTAATGTTAATTTTATTTCCACAGATAGTGATAAACGCGGCGTTAGGATTCGACAGCTACCTAGTGATGCGCCACGGCGTCGGAGGCTCTAATCCAGAAGAACCCACATCTGTAAACACTGCCTGGATCGCTGGCGAAAACCTTGGGTGCTACTTCTGCAATGACGTCACTGCGCCTGGCAATGTGAGTGTGTAACAAATTACTATAGATTTTCATTTTTTTTTGTGACACTATAAAGTTATGTATATGGTGTTTTACAAAAACGACACGACGAAGAAAAAAAATATTGTATGTGACAGTGTGTGCTGCCTTGCAAGGAGTACAAATATTGCTTACACACTAAAAGGCTTACAGACCCATAAAATGTTTTAAAAACTACAGTTACTATGTCAGTAAGTTTAAATACACACTACATTAAGAATATGTTTGATTTACAAATTATTTTGGTTTTACGTTTGTATGAACAACGCATTAGCATGCGTAGTTCGCCGGCCCCTTAAGGGCTGATTTTTCAATCATCTGATAATTGTATTGGAGGAATAATTTTGAAATTTTGACAGTTATTTATGCAAAAACTGTCAAACGTCAATTTTATTTCTCGAATAAAAGTTATCAGGCGATGGGAAAATCAGCCCTAAATCAAATAGACAACCGATATTCTTCGACAACTGTTTGTGTCGGATGTAAGGCATTATCAGATTATCGAAATGTGTCTTTTCGATACAATAGCCTGTCGGATGGTTGTGAATAGCCATGCTGATCTATTTTATTTTTATTTCTATTTCAGTCGCTAAAAGACCGCACGTTAGACCAGCAATGTACGGTGACACGACCGGGTGTGGCAGCTATTGCAGGTGCGTTAGCAGTTGAAATTCTAGTTGGGTTATTGCAACATCCACTAAGGTAAGTCCAACAAATGTTTGATACTCAATTATACTCCACCCAAACCTTTTACGTACTGAACGAATTAATTTTTAACACGTAGTCTGTAAGTTTTAGATCGCAAATTTGGAGCTGCGTTTCTTGCAGTGTGCAGCCAGGCGTTTAATCGAACTGCCCATTTGTAACGCCCCGCTGCTAAAAACGCCCCTACGAATTTGCGGTCTGTTTTGTAACCTACTAAATAAATACCGGTAAACTTACTTATCTAGCAGACAACCCCAAACGAATTCTGATCCCCTTTTTACCGTTTTTGATAGTCCCTGTCAAAAAGCTTCACAGGCTTTTATAAAACAATAGGAAAATTATATGACCGCCAGTATTTAGGTACTTATTGTTTTGTTAAGGATCAGTTCACACCGCGACGCGACGCGACTCGCAGTTTTCAAGATAGCAATACAATTATAGACCTTACCTTCTACACAAAAAGGTACACAATTCTGTGTGCCTACTACGTCGAGCTACGCCGCGCGGCGCAGTGCAGCGCCGCATGGCCCTCCTCACTGTTGTGTACCTTTTTGTGTAGTAGATAAGGTCTATAATTGTATTACTATCTTGAAAACTGCGCGCCGCGTCGCGTCGCGGTGTGAACTGACCCTTACTTAGCATCGCATATACAAATACATGTTACTTATTTTGCAGGGTAAACGCACCAGCCGTATACAATCTAAACAGCGACACAGAGGACATACCTCCAGAGTTCCAAGGCGTGCTCGGTCCCATACCCCACACTATAAGGGGCTATCTAAACTCGTACCAAACGTTAACACCAACCTGTGCCAAGTTCAAGCAGTGCATAGCCTGCTCTGATGTTGTGATAAACAAATATAGAGAGGAGAATATCGAGTTCCTGCTTAAAGTTTTCAATAGCGGGAACTATTTGGAAGAGGTGACCGGGCTACATGAGTTGCATTTGTCGGCTGAGATGACTGATGTAAGTGGAATCACAATGCTACAAGGAATATTTTTGCGCGTGGCCAAAATCGGAGCTAAAAAAATCGGAGTTGTTTTGTTAATACAATTTTATTTCTGTGTTAATCATAAATGTGTATAGCCAGATGCAAACTTTATTGCGGCTCGGAAGATGTGGCGAGTCGCTGCGCAGTAACAAATTCACGTGTCAGTGGAGGTGAGGAGTGCGGTACTGCGCAGCGAGTAGCGCACTTCAGAGCCGCCATAAAGTTTGCGCTTACTATACTAAAAACGCCCCCCTGTCAATGTCATTCAGGCGTCAAAAGATCCTTGTAGCAATATTTTTGTTGTACAGATGCCAGCACATCAACCTACTACAATCTGTCAAACTTTAATAGATTCAACTTTATCACTAAAGCATAAGGTTCAAAGTTGATTTGGAAAATCTGACAGTTTCGGGTAGGTTGATGTGCTGGCGTCTGTACATACCTTTGCTCTATTGGTGTGTTCTATGGATGGATTATTTTCCCATCATTATATTCCATAGATTATGTTGTCTTCCAAATACTGTGAAGGGATGCTCAAATTCTCATTACAATATTCTTGATCAATTTGAGCTATTGCTAAAAAGGCTAGGTATCGGCAAGGGTAGCGTGTGACCTCCAACTAGATGGACCGACGACCTTAAGGCTGCTTTTCCACCTGAGATGTGCTATGCTACCAATGACTATACAACCTCTTGACTGCTCATACGGGCGACTCAGCCTCACGACACATCAATGAAATTGCACTGATGTTAGATGAAACTATGAGTGGCCATTTTAGTTTTGACCAGTGATTGGATCTCTGCACACGCGGTTATTTTGATACTTTTTAAAACATTTTCTGCATAAATAAAAACAATTATGAGTTCCTGTTCTATGAAATGGTGTGGGAATTCGTCTAGAACATCCAGCTATAAAAAATATGGCGTAACTTTTCATCGGTAAGTAAAATATGAATAATCGCAGGGCTAAAGCTAAACTGGTTGTTTACGTATAATGGCACAAAAATGTATACCGCGTTGATGTCTTTTTGAAAAGACTCTTTCTCTCAATACGGTATTGTCAATACGTCTGTCCCTCTCTATCTGTGCTAATGCTGTAGTGTTGTGACAATTTCAAGACCACCAAAACAAAGTCTATACTATTGACGATAAAAATTACGATGATAATGGTAAACATTTTTATAATGGTTACATTTTAGATTTCCAAATATTCCGGAACCGAAAGAAAAGTGGATTAATGCAGTTCACAGGGGAAATTGATTTCCAAAAACCAGTTAACACCCTATCAGTATAATTTAAAAAAAATTACAATTAATAGACGTCGATTTTATCGATATCGATATTATTGTTACAAAACTGACGCGGGCATCACTATGTTTGGAACATTCGTCCTGACATTGTTGCATCGGCCAATCACAACCGCTGTATCCACATAGCAAAGCACTGGTGGAAACTGATTCAACTAAGCTACGTTTTTTATATGGAAGGATGCGTGCTAAGGATGCGAGCTATGTATGTGTAGCTATATGCAAAGCATTGTACCTTTCCTTTTGTCGATACGTCACACAACTCGAGCTGCGCATCTTCCTCGCACAGTTACCTTGCGGTGGCGCATTTTCATAACACATCTTACTCGCTCCGCTACATAGCTTAGCATCAGTGGAAACGGTCATATATTTTCGTAGCTTAGCTTTTACATTCTCGCAGCATAGCACATCTCTGGTGGAAAGGCACCCTAAGAAAGGGGCTGGCACAGTCTAGATGCGGAAGGCGGAGGACAGGGTGATGTGGCGCAACCTGGGAGAGGCCTATGTCCAGCAGTGGACTGCAATAGGCTGTGTTGATTGATTGAAAATGGCTATAGCAGCAGCTATAGAAAACTAGATTTTTTTTTTAATAAATAAGGATTGGAATTAATTCGATTTTTTTTTCACAGATACTGACTTTTTCGGATGAAGACGAAGACTAAAATAAAATGAAATAATTCCAAGATCCATGTGTATTGTGTATTCTAAAGCTACGTTTTTTGCCATACATACATTTTAATCTCATGCATTTAAAAGCGTTGTAAGTACTTAATAAAGGCTCAGTTAATCAATTACCTATTTATTAAATAATAATTAAGTCTATTACAAGCACAAAAAGCAGCTTTATATGTTGTGATATTTATCTTTAGATGGAAAGTCGTACTGAGAAATAAAAGTCATTGAAAACATCTAACATTATTTTTATTTCTACAAAATATTATAATTAGGACTTTGTCAATGTCAGTTTGATGGCTGGCAGTGACTTAGGAGTAGGTAAATGGATTTCTTTCACTGGTTTTGGTGGCTTGATCTTTCTTCCGTGACGACCAGACTTTCGTTGCCAAAGACCAGAGCGAGGTCTGTTTCCGAGCCATCTGTTACGCTGTGGAGAACCTATTGGTGTATCCCCGTGATCTACGTTTGAGAGGCGACCTGAAAAATATTTTTGAAATTCTGTGCTGCATAAAGATTTTTTTGTGACCTGTTTGCTGACCATTTTTTAATCTTCTTCTTGTCTTTTAAATATAATTCAAGAAGCTGTAATTAAAAAATGCTCTTTTGTGTTATCTTACCTACAACAGCCATACAATGTTGATTAAAACTGAACAACCTCTTGGAAGGCATTTGAACTATGATGCGGTCATCTTGTCTTCTCAAAATGGTTCCACATGTACCCGCAGCATGAATGTAAAGGCCGCCTTGACCTGTAAATAGATTAATATGAATATTTACGACTGCGGTTTGTTCATGATAGATTGACCAAGGCCGATAGAGATGCCTTTGGGAGGTTATCTTTTGAACTCAGGGAACATGGTCTTCTTCTGGTTCCTCTCCAAATATTATTGTTTCTAGCATAAGTATATTGTATGCAAGACTGTGGTTTTTTGAGAGACCTCAAAGGCCAAAATGTTTTAGGCCAGACTAGTTCATGCATATTAAATTTATTTTTGAAGTGAACTTTTTAGCGATTCAATGATATTAAAAATTGGACGAGAATAAAATTGAGAGTGAAATTTCAAGGACGCTTCACGTTTAGTTGTTACATGAGAGAGAAGCAGTGGCGTGCATTGCATATAGGCATATAAGCAGTGCCTACGTCGATATATCAACATAAGCCTGTCAATTACATTTTAGTGTGTGTGCGCCCCACAATTAAGAAACTCACTAAATTATCATACCTAACAAAAAAC
This sequence comes from Amphipoea lucens, assembly GCA_947508005.1. NCBI lineage: Eukaryota > Metazoa > Arthropoda > Insecta > Lepidoptera > Noctuidae > Amphipoea > Amphipoea lucens. Next base: position 9,072,229 of record OX382371.1, read on the forward strand.
AAAACAGTAGGCAGTCGCCGGACGGCCTACTCGGCTCCCGTATTATTCGCACATTGTCATTGGTTCAAGTTAATACGACAAAATTAAAAATACGTACGTCTCACGCGTAATACCATGATGTTCGACCTTCACAATTCATCACCCTTAAGAGTGTTATCGTTAAAAAATGTCAATAAACATAAAATCGGGGTTTTTTAAGGTTAAATTACTACTAAATGGCATGAAATTATTAAAAACTAATTTGAGTACCGCATTAAGCATATCTTTATATTGTATTTGTATAGAATAAAAATTGAAAAATATTCTTAAATATCAAAATAAAAGCTTATTTTGAACTCATATTTTTGAGACTATACGGGAAGACTGAATTTCGGAATGAAATTATGAATCAACAATGAGTCGTGGAAGTCTGGAAAAAATACGTGGAAAAAGGAAAGATACCGTTATTGTTTTTGTATAAAATAAAAAAGAAATTTTAATTCATTAAGTATCTCAAAAAAAATATTTTCTTAATCTAAATTTGGCAAAATAAAACATCATTTTTATGTCATATTAAGGCTGAAATTATTTAAAAAAAATACACTGTTTGTAAGAGGAGTTCAGGCAAACAAAAATCAGTAAAAAAAAAACTTACATAAAGATATTTTATCGACAGTATAATATTTCAAAGTTACTAATAAATTACGCGGCGCCGAGCGGTGTCGGCCAGTCGCGCTGTGGCGCTCTCCGAGGTAGGACCTATGTCGCTCGCGCTGCCATCGATCGACTATACACAGATACGTAGTTGCCGGCGGTATATACTACGCCTGACACGTTTTGATCCGTAAGTATTTTTTTTTCATAAAATTTATTTTGTACATTCGAATCATAAACGTAATAGTGTAGTGTCAACTAGATGTGTGTGGTCTATTATTCCTTTTATGTTTTAGGTGATGGGCCGAAAAAGTAAATTGTATTGTGGTGACAGTGGAGCAGCAATCCGTCAAAAAACAATTGAAATGTTTTTTATTTGATGGCGATAACGTCATTATCAACGTTAACCATGGCTGGTATTACCAAGTTCAGGGCCAACTAAATATTGAAAATAAAAATTTATGTTTGTTTGCGGTGTACACTGGTCCTGAATTTCCAATAAATGTTCTGAAGATTTATAAAGACGATCAATTTTGGAAAGAAAAATGATTCCTCGTTTGACAAAATTTTATTATATGTGCGTTCTTCCTGAAATAATTGATCCCACAAAAAGCCGATCAATGCCACTGAGGGAAACTATTTTATAATGTAATCAGCATAACATGATAAACGTAGAAAAATGAAATTGTGTTAACTAAATTTAGATTTACTAAAACTAGTAAGTCATTTCTTGTAAACTGCATCCATTTTTATAACAAGTTGCCAAAGCCGGTTACAGAACTTAGCGATGAAAAGTTCAAAACCCTCATCAAACGAGTCCTTATCAAAAAAGCATAATATTATAAGATTAAAGACTATGTTAATGACAAGGTACTTTGGCAATAATTCCTTCTGCACATGTGGCTTCCCTGGGACCTCATTAACGGCATAACTACGTAAATGTTTAACTGCTCTCAAATTACGATATTTATTTTTTATTTCTTTTTACATACTTCTTTGACATACTCTTTTTATTATTTGACATTATATACAGACAATTTTAATTTTTCACCTCTTTAATAGTGGTTGTAATGGAAATCATATCACTTGGTTTTAGTAGACTTTTATATTTTATTTATCCTTTTGATAGATTCTTATTTTGTAAATGTGGGGACTTTGTAAGCCTTGCAGACTTTAGACCTTTAGACCATTTTTTATTTTATCAAGTACCTGGTACAGGCCTACGCTGTCCTCCAATACCTACTGTAATTTGAATACATTGTAAAAGCCAATTATTTTTAAAAGAGTAACCGTGGAGTTTCTTGCCAGTTCTTCTCCATAGGAAACGACCAATTGGAACTGTGCACCTAGCTTCTGACGTTTCATAAGTGCCCATGTAGGTTTATGTGAAATAAAATATTTTGATTTTAAACCTTTATTTAATTTCCCACCTACTCATCTAGTGCATAAATATTAAAAAAGCTATTTACAACCAACTGAAACTAGTCACCAACACTTGAGTAATCTTCTTATTTCTTATTAGCCTGTAACGTGCCACTGCAGGGCAAAGGCCTCCCTACTCTCTCATGAGAGAGTAGAGGTTTAGGCAAATTAACCCACCGCGCTTGTCTAGTGCGAGTTGGTGGGAGTACAGTGGACCGCCTGACTGGGTCCGTGGGCGCCGCCTTTGACGTACTAGATGTTCATCAGCCGCCGCCCTGAGTTGATATCCTGCACTAATACCTATTTGGGTGTATTTATCCCATAGCCTACAGGTGGCGTTCTACATTTAGTTCAATACTAAATGCACGACAGTTTAAAGTCATATCGAGGACTATTCATATTATTTTTTCTCCTAAATAACTTAATTTTATGTGTAGAGGATTTCAGATTTATTATAAATCATAAGTATGACAAAAAATTGAAGTTGGATTTAAATTCAAATTAAAATAATGCTAAAACAATTATTGCCCTAAAGCGAACGGATCAAAGTGAGTACGTCTGACTATAAGCAGAGCGAACGCGCTAACCCTACGCACACAGTTGCGCACGCGTCTGTGTGAGTGAAATTTGCAAAGAATTACCTAAACTTGACGATCCGCGCTAAGCGATAACGCTCTTAAGTAGGCATGCCTACTCAAATAACCACACTTGATCTCAATTTTTCTGATTAGTGACCGCGTTTGCCTAGACTAGACCCTGACTAGTGCCTACCTATTCTGAAAACCAATGCACGCCACTGGAGAGAAGTAAGATACAACTCTTTGTCCCTCACACTAAATCACTCTTATTGAAACTTCCTCAAAAATAAATTGAAGAAGTTTCACTTCACATCAAAAAACTTAACATGATTACGTTTTAGATATAAATCTAAGAAGGTGTTTTGATTTGAAAAGTATTTCCTTGGTCAAACTTCTCTGCTTACCTGGTTCTTTTTCTATACAATGTACAACAGTTCCACTTGGGAGCGCTCCTAATACATAAGCATCTCCTTCATTTGCTCTTACTGAAAACAAAACATGTTTTTTAACAATAGTAAAAATATAGGTACTAATATAATGAAGCCGAAGAGCTTTTTTGTTTTATTTTCGTTTACACAAGCGAATGTCTGGAAATAACAGTAGGATTAAAAAAAAAAAAATTAGAGCAAAAAGAAATAAGTAAGGCAAACAGAAGCGAAAAATAAATAAAAGGACGGGCGGGCGATGCGATGCGGCTCAGAAGTATCGGTCGGAGCCGAAATGTCACGCGGACGAAGCCTTAAGCAGAAGCTAGTACATACATAAATTCAATAGCACTATTAGCAGTTGGTAATTTTGAAGTATTTTGCTAACTTTTATGTAACTTATAACATTTTGCTAATGAATAATATAAAACTATCAAAGATTTTTACAAAATATAAAGTTATAAGCCTAACCTGGTATCCTAGGCAATATGCGAGAAGACTTGATGATATCTCCTGCCTTCATATTCACTGTGGCCAAAATATATTTGAGTTTGTCACCAACAGCAACTAAAGCTATGTGTGCTGTCCTGCAACCATCTTCCATTACCTATAATTAAAGATATTATAGAAAAGAATATTATTATTTCAAGTTTGAAATGCCATGTAATATACAGCATGTACCAGAAAGGTGTGCGTCAAATTTAAGGATGTGGTGCAGACCATCAAACTGAAAAACCGTCCATGGGATCAACATCTTAAGTGGGGAAAAATAGCAGCTGTACTGTAAATTTGGTTCGAGTTGGTATTGAAGTTTTGTAGAATGTTGGTTGGTTGAAAGTTTTGTAGAGAGTTGTTGACCCTTTTTGAACACACATTTAAATTATGATACATGATGTATTTTTTGGAAGAAGCAAGGCACTAGGTTAGGTGAGCTAAAAGGAAGCCATTAAACTAATTTAGTCCCTGATTGAACATCAAATCCCGTGGAAACCCAAAAACTAACGAACAAAGACAGAATATAGTCAATTAAGTTTTGGCATAATTGTCCACTTCATACAGTGAAGCATGATCTTGCTACCTTCATTATCCACCTAACTAATTTTTACACACATTTATAACATCTTGCCTGTATTCCTTGAAGCGTTAGGCAGAGCTGCACTTATAGTACAGTCAGCATCAAAAGTCGATTAACACTATCATTTTTAAATGTTATTAAATTGACAACAACTTTTTTTAATAAACTGATTTTTAGCTTTTCACATAATAGACAAGAGTATATATTCTAAAAAAAATTCTTCTGCTGCAATTTTGAACAAATATTTTGCTCAATAAATAAGATTAAAAAAACTGAAGTGTTTATTATGTCCAAAGATATAATTAAAACACGAAATTAGGTAACTGCATGTTTATTCAGCTAGGTAGCCTGACACAATGTGTAGATTCAAACCTACCCCCACTTAGTTCATCTTATATATCAACAAGAGAAACAAGTACCCTCACAGTCTATACACAAATCCATACGACAAACTACAATCATGTACATGACAGTGTTAATCAACTTTTGATGCTGATCGTACACCCACATTTCGTCAGTTATGTTTAAGTTCCATGTAATAGGGATAGAGCCTAATGACATCAACCGAGCACAAATGCAGACTCCTGGCTGCTACTGAGAAATTGGATGGAAAAACCTAATAGCATTTTGGTCAACCTGGAAAATTAATCCAGGACCTCATGCTCAGCAGTAGCGCTTCTGACCACTAGGCCAACGAGGCAGTTATCAAGTAATTTTCACTTTTACATTTTAGCAAAAACCTACATCAAATGTAAAAAAAATACATTGTAATCTATTTAAATAAAAACAAAGTCTGGTTAGTTACACCATTTAAAACTCAAGAACAGCTGGACCGATTTCTATGAGCTTTGATTTGTTGGATTTGTCTTTGCCCCGAATAGCAGAATAACTATACAACCGAGGGAAAATTTCATGAAAAGAATACTTAATTATTAAGATAATTCGTGTTCTCATACATTTGGTTTTATTGATTCTAAGGCGGAATGAAGTTCGCCTGCTCCCTTATTCACAAACACTCGATATGCTTCCGTATCGTATCAAACATTGATCATTGTTATCGTAGGAGTCTTCTCAATGCTGTTCACAAGTCCAAAACCCGAAAATTTAAATCAAATAGACGCCCGCTATTCTTCCAACAGCTATCTGCTGTTGAGGGGAAGTCAAATCAGGTTATCGAAATGTCAGGTTTTCGATACGATAGCCTGTAGTATGGTTGTGAATCAGGGCTCAGGTCAGCTAGTTTTATGATAAACATCAATATGAGCTTTGCAGCTTACTACTTCCATATTAACTCACCTGAATTACTTTCTCTTCTTGTGGTGGTCCCTCAGTTGGACCATCTCTGACCCAATCTATCCAGTGGTACTTCTGTTTGATACCACCACCTATGCCCTTTGCTATAACTCGACCTGTAAAAGATGTTAACAATGTATACCGAATACAAGTATGTAATAGTAAACCTTTTGACCGCTTGTGTTGCATTTATGCGACACACATTTCCGTTCCCCTACCGCTCGTGTCGTATTTCTGCGACAGAGAACATGCATGATTTTTCGTACTATTTTCGTCTTATTAACTGCGTGTTACAACTAAAACCATTATTAAATAGAGATAAAAACTTGACATTTTTGACTATTTTTTTATCGATATAACGATTTCTCCTCCTTATTTATTATAGGTATTATTTTATTTTGATTTTACCGATTTATACGGCACGGCAATTGATATTTAGCCAAGTGCTTAAAAGTTTAATATGGGCTGGTGGCCGCAATTCCATGTCAAAGCTCGTATTTTGCGTACAGTAATTACAATATTATTAAATATTGATTGTGGCCACTGATAATAGAAATAACAGTGTCCGCAAAGTAATTTGGCTTAAATTAAACTTTATGATCATAACAAAGTTTTCTTAATAAGTATCTACCCAAATTACTTCGTACTGACCGGATTCAGGATCTCTCCCAGCGAGGTTTGTAACGTCTAAAGGCTTAACAGTGTACTCTTCAGGGAAATGCACAATTCGTCTGTAACTCTTGCCTAATCCAGGTTTGGGCTTGTCAATGTCGGGTCTACTGGCAAAATTTACAGCTGTCACATGAATTGACCTCCTAGCGATTAAATTAGGAGTGATTACTAGACTAGCAAACACTCTATTTAACGCCATTTCTCTTACTTTTTATTAAATAATTCTAGAAAATATGAGACTACAACATAACCTCAACAAATGCGATGGGAGCAAACGAAATGTCACTGTCACAAGTGTCATATTTGTTGTCATTGTCAACATAACAGGAACAGGAAAACGTCAAATAAATCTGGTTCTGAAGCCGGAAGCCGTGTCCTCACTAGTACCAGGGCCACGCGGTTCCGTGAGGCCGAACCGCGAGGCCGAGACTCGTGAGTTCTTATAATGGGGACGCGTTGCAAACAATAGCACAAGCCTTACGAGGCCGGGCCTCGCGAGGCTTTGAGGGTTTCAGGCCGCGCGGCCCGTTACCGTGCCGTTCGTTAACAGAATTGAAAATTAAATATGAAGCGCCTACATGATCGGAAGGACTTGAGATAACCCAATAGTAGGTCATTCCAGGCTGAAATGATGATGGTGATCAAAACTTATCAAAATAATGAGACTTTACGACAAAATACCATGACCATGTGTATCAAATAATGGAATTGAAGAGACCATTTCAAAAATACAACACACTAAAAACACACACTTCACACACTACATAGACAGATTGAACTGCAATAGAGTGCTTGAAAAGTGAAATTAGTTTGAACTTTTTAGTTGCAGTCGGGTTTTTATAATGTTTGATTTTTTATTATATTTCCGAACTAAAATGTCAGTGTCATTGTCAATTCCAAATTTCATTATTGTCGCACAAGTTTTAACTCATGTTGTGCAATTTATCTTGTAATTTTCGTAATAACTTCTTTAGTTTACGTACTTTAAATTTTTAGTATAATCCAGTGGCACCTTTGTACAGGAGCATTTAACAAAGTTGCACAAAAAATTTCAAAATGCGGCTCGTGGATTCATCAAAACTTTTAGAACTTCAAAACAAACCTACAAATATTCGAAATATTTGTATCGTGGCGCACGTGGACCATGGAAAGACTACTTTGGCGGACTCTCTGATATCTAGCAATGGGATAATATCGCAGAGGATGTCGGGGAAGCTGCGGTATATGGACAGCAGGCCCGATGAACAGGAGCGAGGAATAACTATGAAGAGCAGTAGTATATCGTTGTACCACTGTCTAGAACAGCAGGAGTACTTGGTAAACCTGATAGACTCGCCGGGGCACATCGATTTCTCCAGTGAAGTGTCCACTGCAGTCAGACTTTGTGATGGAGCTATTGTTCTGGTGAGTATTTTCTTGTTTACTTGTTAGTTTTCAATAAGATTTTTTTATAATGTACTAGTTTCTCAACTAAATAACATAATACAATTATGTTAAAAGGAAGAAAATATTTTAGGTAAAAATAAAATATTGTGCAACTATGCATGCTGTTCAGATGTATATAATATTTTTTAAATTTAAATACTTTTATCTAATCAGCTGTTTCTATCATAGTCTTGCCTAGTGAAAGTAAAAGCAATGGTATTTTTAGTAATACAGTGCCGATTAAAAGTTACATATTATTATTATTATAACTTTTATTTATTTATTTTTCTTTGTAAAATGTTTTCTAATATTTACTTAAGAAATGAGTCATATCACTAGCATGTTTGTATTAATTTTTTTTTGGACCTTTTTTTGCAATAAGTCCTTCCTAATTCATCAAATACAGTCATGGTAAGGGTTCACATCTTAAATTCACTACAGTATTACACTTTATTAAATAAAAATATATAGAAACTGTAGTGTTTAGTACCTTTAGTTTTACTGAGCTTACTTTAGCTTTAAAGTCTATTGAAACTTGTTTCAAATTAATATTATTTCAAGTTAAACAAATATCAACTTTATTGTAATTGTAATTAAGTTGATTTCAGAGTGGCTAGCACTATTGTAAAAGTTATAAAAATTTTTGAAGTTGTAGTGTAAACTGAACTGTATTTTGTAGGATGTAACGTAATTTTTCGATAAACTCATATTATTGTTTACATTTTTGGCAAATAAATCGACAATGCAGATTATATTAGTTGGTATATTGGTTTGTGCTACGGGTTACTTAAGTTTAGTTGTGACATATGGGACATAACTTTAATGTACTGTTTTGTCTTTAAAATGTTTTTATTTTTGAATACAATTGTATACAATCAACTTTTTCTAACTGAACAGACAGCTGATCTGCTGGGGAGTTTTTGCGCCACTTCTTCTTACCAGCTAAAGCATTAGGAAGTGGTGAAAGGCAAACATTTTGGGGGACTGTGTTATGTAATTTCGATGTTCTATAAGTGCTGATTCTCAGCCTAATTTGAACAAATAACTCATTGATCATTAGTAATCCTAAATCCAATAATTCGTGATTACAGGTTGATGTGGTAGAAGGAGTATGTCCACAAACCAGACTAGTACTAAAACAAGCGTACTCAGAGAATATACGTGCAGTCTTGGTACTCAACAAAATTGACCGCCTAATATTAGAAATGCAGCTGACACCGTTGGATGCCTACGTGCACTTGATGCAGTTGTTAGAACAAGTTAATGCAGTTATGGCAGAACTGTTTACTACCGAAGTGTTTGAGAATGAGGAATCTACTATGGGGAAACAGGTATGTATTTTTTTGGGCACATTTCCTATTGACAGCAATGCGGACGAATTTTTTGATGGTTATTATATTTACTTGTACATATTATTATTTTAATACTGTTAGCTTTTTAAATTATGTAAATATAATGTAGTTTGGAGATGACATTAAATTAAACTGCATAATATGTGTTGCCGTTCCCAATCTGCATATGAAACTGCCCATCACTACTATTTATATTGTTTAAAAAACAGACACGATTTATTAGATGGTTCCAAAATACTCTTATGCATTAGTATTGCCAGTGTTTTCATTTATTGTCACATTGTTGTCTCCACATTTTGTATTGACACAACATGTTTTTCTTTCTAAATCTTTATTTTCCAATTAGATTCATAGTAGACTTTACTGCCTTATATTTTGCAGACATAGCTGTCAATAACCAAGTTGGATTTATTTGTTTGGCAAAGTATTATTGAGCCATCCCGCTACCAACAGTTTTCAACTCTTTATAAAGCATTGGTATTAGTTTCATATTCTGCCCCCAATTGTTTAAAAGACGTTAAAAAGACGTATCTAAGAAAAAGTAAAAACGGAGAAATAAATGTTTTATGAATGAAACGGGAAATTAACTCCTGTTGATTGGGAAATTAATTACTGGAGGTAGTTAGAAAAATATTAAAAATACAGGCAGATGCGCCTTTTTCCGATTCCGGCAATGTATGTAACTCAAATCTGGTAAAATGTTAGATGCGTCTTTTTGCATATCGGGGGCAGTATTGCATGCATTGGTTGATTCAATCACAAACTCAGGAGCTTGGTAAAGGTTTTTGTGCCAGTTTTTTACATGGTAAAGACCCGTATTTTACATGGAGAGACTGCTAATCTGACCTCCAAAACCCAGTTGGTGGATAACACCTTAGCTTTGTCACCAGCCAGTAGCACACAAGTAGTTGCGTGTCTGATTGAGTGGTTTTAGTTAACGGCTCATGGGTTTCCAAGTTTAATGCCTTTAAGAATTAAGTGTCACACGTAAATCTAGAAATATCTTTTCCAGGAACAAAAAGAACAGCTCAACAAAGAAGACAACAACTTCTATGATTGGACCTCTGCTATGGATGATGCAGATGACTCCAACCTTTATTTCGCACCTGAACATGGAAATGTGGTGTTTGCCAGTGCAGCCGATGGATGGGGCTTCACCATTCATACATTTGCCAAATTATTCTCTGATAAACTAGGTGAGTGCGATAAAAACTTAAAAGCTTTTAGCTACATAATAGAAATACTTATATGAGCTACTCACACTTTTTTTCAACTCTGTACCACTTTTGTTTTATAAACCCTGTTTTATGATAAAAGTTCTGGCAACAGTAAAAACATATTTCCAACAATAATAACACACATAATTCTCTAAATTATGTAGTCGATGATTTTGGTGCACAGTAAAATTCTAATGAGTTTATGTTGGTACCAACTTAAATGTATAAAATGTATGTGTACTACTGAAAAATAAATAATAAATAACCACCCTAGAACATCTTATTCCTGTCAGGTTCAAAACTAATTTAAATTCTTTTACATTTCAGGTGTAAAAGAAGAAATCCTGAGAAAGGTACTTTGGGGAGACTTTTATCTAAACACAAAAACAAAACGTTTCATGAAAGGAGCTCAAGAAAAAGCTAAGAAACCTCTTTTCGTCCAAGTCATTCTAGACAATCTATGGAATGTGTACGAAACAGTAGCTATGAGAAACGAAAAGGAGAAAGTCCCGGTTATATGTGAGAAACTTGGTATAAAGCTATCGACAAGGGATTTAAGGCACACAGACTCCCGAGTTCAACTCCAGTCCCTCATGGTGCAATGGCTACCTTTATCAAGTACTGTTCTCAACATGGTCTGTGAAAAACTTCCATCACCCAAAGAGATCCTTCCAGAAAAAGTGGAAAAATTAATGTGCTCAAGAATCCGCGACTTTGATTCCTTCTTCCCTGAGACACAGAAACTAAAGGAAGACTTTTTAGCCTGTGATAGTAGTGACGATAGACCAATTATTATTTTTATATCCAAAATGTTTAATGTCGATAAGAATATATTACCAGAGAACAAGCCTAAGGTTTTGACGACCGAAGAAATGGCTTTGAGGAGGGAAAGAGCGAGACAGTTGCGTGAAAAGAAAGAGAACAATGCAAACATTGAAAGTACTCCTCTAGAAGAAATTAAAGAAGATGCGGAAGTAGAAAAGGCAGCTGTAGAAGATATTGACCAGCCAGTATTTATAGCGTTCGCTAGAATATTTAGTGGGAAAGTAAAAAAAGGGGATAAAGTTTATGTTTTAGGCCCCAAACATGATCCTTCCAAAATACTTAGTAAGGACTTCCAAATAGATCCTAAAAAGAAATTGAAGGACTTGCTTAGTGATGAGCATATTACTTGTACAGAGTAAGTTACTGTATATTTTATAACTATCGTGAGTGAAACCTTGGGTACAATATTTCATTAGCAAACAGTCAGCACCCTAATTGCGTACGCTGTATAAATTACAATCTGTATCATTTTGAAGAATATTGCAATCCATTGCTTCATATGTTCTAAAAATATGTCTGCTCAACAACGTAAATAACGCAATGAATGTTATAGAACTGTCAAAAAGAACGCCGTTGCTACTGTAGGTGTGTTACGCAATTGCCCCCCAGGTTCCCCAATATTTGATAGGATTATGCATTATGATATTTTAACAGTAAAATAATGAACTATATGTTTTATTTCAGGATCAAATCCTTGTATATTCTAATGGGAAGAGAATTAGAATTAATTGACGAAGCAATAGCAGGAAATATAATTGGTGAGTCATCTATTCCTAGAATTATATTCAGTATTATATTAAGGTGTTTCAAAATTATCCCAACAAACTTTAAGAGGTGCTTCAGACCATCGAACTGAACAACTTTTACTACGGGATCAACTCTGAAATCACGAAAAAAAAAACCAGCTGTTTCATACATTTTGGTCAAGTAGGTATAGGTATTGAACTTTTGTATTAAACAGCTGATTTTTTTCGTGATTTCAGAGTTTGTTCCATAGTGAAAGTTGTTCAGTTCGATGGTCTAAAGCACCTCTTAAAGTTTTTTGGGTTAATTTTGAAACGCCTTACATTGTGAAATTCATGTAAGACCGTCGCGGTCGCATCGTTCATGAAGAAATAAAAGGTTTTAAAATTACTTCAAAACAAAAGTAGTACGAATTACATCACAATCGTCATTCGAAAAGGCTTGCGTGACCGCAGCCTACTTGGAATACTAATGTCTTATTTGAATTTCAAATACGCGTCGCTAAGTAACCTAAGCAGCTGGATGAGATTTGCCAAGATCCCAGTTGAAGGAAGTGCAATTGTAGGGGCCTATGTCTAGCGGTGGACCACTGTAAGCTGATGATATTGATGATGAAGTCCCATTGTGATACAAGTGTCGCGGTATCTACAACGCCACATGCGAACATCGCGTCATACTGGCATCACGCAAAAGTCTGCATCTCGCAAGCAGAGTTTACCGCGCAATTAGCATATATACAACGGCCAGACATGAATCATCGGGCAGTTGCCCGCCAGACACAACACCCGACTGGTCGGAGGATCCTCCCTTTTCTATGGAGTATGAGTGAATTTTACACCCTGTTCCTCACACCTCTATACAAGTGCCCATTTCTGATGAAAAACTTTAATCGTGGAAATACAATACGCAACAATACACACAATATTAGCTCATTGGCATAGTGGTCATAAGGGCTCAGGGTGCGCCTAACTTACCTGTATTTAAATATTACAACGCAAGGATCAATCAACTCCTGGCAGGGTCGCGCGTTGTTCGAAAGAGATACCGTGGCCCCTGGCACAGGCAACTGAAGGAACGAGGTTGGGTTTTAGGCAGTAAAAGTCTGACACGCCCTCCCGCTCCGCCCAGAGCGGGAGAAGAATTATTTGATAATTTCCCGCCCAAAAAGAAAAAAAAAATCAACTCAGCCTATCGCAGTCCACTGCTGGACATAGGTCTCTCGCAGGCTGCGCCACAACACCTTGTCCTCCGTCTTCCGCATCCAGTCAAACTCAATGATAATATTTATGAAAATAAAAATAACATGTATATCATTTTTTATATGTTTTTTATTCCAGGTATCGGTGGTCTAGAAGAACATGTCCTAAGAACAGCCACATTATCTAGTACCATAGCGTGTCCTGCGTTCAGTGAGATGCAATATTCAGTAGTACCAATATTGAGGGTAGCTTTAGAACCTACGTACCCGTCACAACTACCACAATTAGTCAAAGGTAATGCTTATTTTTCATTTTTATTGGCTGTTGAAAATTGGACTTTATGTCAAATAAAAAAAGAGCTTATTTACTAGCGTAAAGCATAATCAGCCTATAATGTTCCCACTGCTGGGACACAGGCCTTCTTTCTGTGAGAGGGAGTGACTGAGGGGACTTATTTGCTAAACAACTTGTAATATTGCAGGTTTGAAGCTGCTCAACCAGTCAGACTCATGCGTGCAAGTTTTGCTGCAAGAAACAGGTGAACACGTTTTGGTTACAGCTGGTAAAATACATTTAGAAAGATGTCTAGAAGATTTAAAGTAAGCAGATCATATTTTTTCAAACAAATTGTACTTATAAGTAATTTAAAGATGAACATCCACTGGTCCACCCTGCCGCAACGGACTTTGGTTTACTTTGTATGAAGAAATATACCGAGCGCTCGGTGCGAGCGGTACCGCTAGTGGACGCAGTGCTATATGAATTCATAAAAAGCAAACCATAATACGTTGCGTGCCGTATTAGCATTGCGGCCAGTGCGGGCCAGTGGAGGTTCACCTTTAAAGTTCAGTTTTTTTTTCATAAAACCACTTTAAACATCTATAGAAGTACTGGCTCTACTTACATCAAATTGTGTTTTTCTTTTTCTAGGAACCACTACGCCAAAATAGAAATCTCAGTATCAGAACCAATCGTTCCATTCAGAGAAACGATAATAGTACCACCGAAAATAGACATGGCGAACGAAGAAATAGACGCGCAAAACGTCGTAGACAAGACTGTAGAAAAAGACATAGACCCTGTAATAACAGTATACTCAAACAACAAACAAAGTAGAATAAAGATCAGAGCAAAACCATTACCGAACGAAATAACGGCATTACTAGATAAATCAACTGATTTACTCAAAGCAATTTCTCAATACATAAAAACACAACAAGGATTACACAAAAATGAAAAGTTGGAAAGTAAACTAGAAGAATTACAAATAAACGGCACAAAAAACAAACTATCCGATCGCATGCTGAAACTTATCCAAGCTTTCAAAGACGAACTCCAAACTATTTGCGACAAACTCGGTCCCGAATGGAAGGACGTTGTCAAACAAATATGGTCCGTAGGGCCCAGGAATTGTGGTCCGAATTTGCTTCTCAATCAAACTGAAGATTATAGAACGAAATTCTTGCATCACGAACAAGAAATAAAAGAAGATCCGCGCTTTGAATACGAGAGCAGTTTCGTGAATGGGTTCCAGTTGGCTTCGTTAGCTGGCCCATTGTGTGATGAGCCAATGATGGGCGTCGCATTCTGTGTTGAAGAATGGTTTTTAGATAAATCGGCTGGAGATGATATGTTACATTTTGGACCATTGTCAGGTACGAACTCTTAATTGCTTATTAAAGTAAAATATGTAGTACAAGTTGTTCATAAGTAGGAAAAACTGTGTGGAAATTGGTTGTCATGGTATGGGCATGTAATGCGGATGAATGAGGAAAATGTAAGGAAAGTTTTGAGTATGAATGTGGATGGCTATAAGAGTAGGGGAAGACCAAAGAAACGATGGAAATAGTGTGGAAAGGGGGCGACTACCGAGATGACGACTAATAGAGAAGTATAGAAGAAAAATATATGTTGCGCCGACACCAAATAAATTAGAAAAAGGGCAAGAGAAAGTTGATGACTTATGTAGTGGTAGTCGTGTCGGATCGAAATAATTGGTTGTTGTAAGTTTTGTTGGTTCTAATATCTTTACTTTCTTTCAGGTCAAATAATGTCAGCAGTGAAGGATGGCTGCCGGAAAGCATTCCAAGCGCAACCTCAGCGTTTGATGGCAGCAATGTATACCTGCGATATTGTCGTAGACCAGAAAGTATTAGGTAAGTAATTTTATGTACAGTTGCCGCCAGATATATTGTAGCAGACAAGGTGACCAAATACTTCTGAACAATTTAAAATGTCAATAAGTTCCATACACTACAAGTTACCATTAATATCTGAACATTCATTACTTCATTAATATCTGAGCAGATGCTTGTCAATAATTTCTATACAAACAACTAACCAAAAATATCTGAACACTTATAACGTCGAGTGTATCTACGCAGACAAACACTGAGCTTACCTAATTCGTTACTGCGTGATATAAATGACGAACCAAAAACGACTATCGACTTGACTATCTGTGGTTAGTCCAGTCATTTGGTTGTTTTACCTGGAAAGTTTTTAAACTGGTGATTTTATTGAGGTCGAGGTAGAGTTACCTTGTCTGCTACAATATATCTGACGGCGACTGTACACAGATTTTTGCCATGCCGATATAAACTTTATAACAGGGTGACAAAGTCCGGAATTCGATGACGTCTAAATAAAGGGTGCCACGATGAGTGAGTGAAAAATTATAAAAAATCCGCTAAATTTATTTTCCGTAATTACAAATATTGTAATTTTTACATCTAATATTTACAATTCACTATACTAAGTATAAATATGGTTCTTAAATAAATATATTATAATTAAACTAAACATACTTATGTAACTATAAATGCACTGAAATGTTACACAAAAAAACCATTGAAACTTATCACATATCTTTTGTGTACAATAAAAATGTTTTAATTATTATTATGTAATCACCGTCTATTGGTGGGGAAAAAAATAATTATTTTATTTTGAAATTATAATAATCCAAAACTTAATAGCTAATAGTCATGGTTATGTCTATTTCTGGCAAAATTGTTATGCTAAATAATACCGAGAAATAAATTACGTGTTTTGAGTAAAATAAATAATAGAAATAATCTTCTTTCGAAACAGAATAAAATTGTTTTATGAAGTTTTTTGTTTGGGTGAAACGAATACAAATTTCTAGCACTAGCCATGTGCTATTTTAATACAATCAGTAGTATATAAGTATCAGTAGTATTCAATCAGTTTGTAATAATAATATGTGTTTAGAGACTTGGTGATAAATGAACTATGCAAGCTGACACTTTACTATACTTTTCCTTCTAACTAGACGGAATATATTACAATGCAAAACAATATCCTCATGACATGAAAACTAAACTGCAGATTCTACAAAATTTCTGAGAAAAACTGTTTCGAAAATATTGGAATACAAATAATGAAATGGCTAGCAACATTTTCACCCCATACATAACAGCTTCACTATTATATTTCAATAAATAAAATTATTGTTAATTATTCTAGTAAATGCAGTTGTACTGAGTATTTCATAGGCATCCAAAAATAAATTTCGCCACACTAAACAATCACGTTTAGAATGGGAAAGTTAGTAAGCAAGTATTAACTAAAAATTCGGATAAATAAGCGAAAAAGCGTTTCGAAATTAAATATGTTTCAAGTATAAGTTGAATTCAAAGAGGCGGATCCGATTAATATAAAGCCTCCATGAAGCCAACAAACTTTTTTCTATTCTATATTTAAAAGAGGTTAGAGTCTAGTTGATCCAATGTAGTGACCTTGCTAGTTCGATAACTTTGTACCATGGGAAAGGAGGGTCTTCTGATGCCGATCGCCTGGTCCGCGCGACTCGGGATCTCCGGTTGTAATAGGGTTCTGTATAGCTATGCGTGTGATATCTGTTGTATACGGGTTTGTTATCGGGATACGCGTGAGACTGAGAATAGTCCACTTTGTAGGCGCTTGTAGTACTCTGAACGGTCAGGCCGGTGTATCTGTTTTTGTTGTACGCTGAAAAAAGAAAATAACATTGTATGAAAAAATGTATCCGAGAAATAGAGGCATGATTAAGACAAAGTTAAGCCTTTAATCGAATATGACTACACCGTTTCGAAGGTTTGCATTTTGAAAACAACTTTTACATATACATAATACTTTCTCAGACAACATTTTGAATAAATTTTAGGACCTTTCGCAATTCGTAAGTTCAGAACTGGGCTCTTGAATTTTATGGAAAAGTAGGTACTAACCGGAATGGTAAGCAGTGGTGGGTCGTACACACATCATTCCGTACACCCTGATACCAGGCACAGACGCGTACGTCGGCTGGTCGTGAGACATCGGCCCTTCTGTAAAATAAAGCAATTCACATCATTAATCATTAATTACCTCAACCAACCACTCCAATCAAATTCAATCCATATGTATATTTTTGTAACATCTTTCCCGTTTGAAATCTGAACATGCAGGTAGTAATAGTAAGTTAAAGTAGTCCAAATTCAAATTGCAATTGAGTGCCTTAAATATTCTTGGACCTTACGTATGTTTCACTGGTCATTATTATACTTATTTGGCTAACGGTGGAAACTTTATAATAGGTAATGTACTGCATACAATGCAACACGAACTGTCAACATACATGGAATGCAAGATTCCGTATATCGTAGCCGCAACCATGTATGTAACAGTGTTTGATAATAGAATTTCTTAACCAAATATAATGGACAATAGGAATTCTCAGTTGGATATGTAATGTACCCAGGACAGTCCCCTGTAGCACTCCGTGCGAAAATCTAACATCTGACGTGACAATGATCAAAAAATGTTACGCAAATGTATTTAATAGCAGGAAATTCTATACAGCCCACATTCAACCACTGCTAAGTATAAATATTCATTGCATAGTACGACTTTCTTCCTGGTTAGCTTTATCAATTGCCTTAGTACGGTTGCCAGAACTGGAAGTGTCACTTAATCCCAGAGCGTACATAATGTAAGAAATAAACATGACTTACCTAATATATGATCTTCGGGACACCGGCAGATGACTAAGTAGTGTGACTTGCCAGTTCTGATGTTCTGCAGCGCCAATAGGGACCAGTCTCTGGGCGCTCGGCACTCTCGCATTTCTTGTACTGCCTCGCAAGTCTTCACCAGGGTCACGGCTTTGTTGGCAAACTGTAATACAAATTATGTAAGTGTTAGTAAGTATGAACAAACAACAATTTCGTTTGATGTTGCCATACCTTATAGTATCAGCTATGATATCCATAAGATTTGGTTGAAGTAGACGTAAATACGTAAGTCGTGGTAAGGAAGTACCATCTTATTCCAATTAACATTCTTTCATAATTTCAATTATAAATCTAAAGCAGTAATCTCAAGAATGTGTTGCGATTGTTGATGATGATAACGCTAACTCAGAACTTTATAGTAAGCAAAACAAGCGTGACCACAACAAAATTCAATTAATTGGATCATCGGTTTGTATACCAAAATAGAATTCTTCAATTAGAACTAGCACGCGATTCTTTGTATCACGGAAATCTTATCACACACTTGCGTGAATAAGTTCAGTCTGTGAATAAGAAGCATTGCATTTCTTGGTTTTGATTTGGTCGTATATACAATACCATTAGTTTGAGTGACCTCAATTCATAAATGACCAGGTTGCAGCACTGTACAACAATTCGAGAATTAATGTGTGGTACACATCTTTGAAAGAAGCATTTGACTTTGTAAAATCGATTTCTTTTGCAACAAACATGCCAATTCTTCTACAAAAACGAACTATGGGTATACGTAGAATGAATTCAGTGTGTCAAATCCAATTATGTTGGCGCGATACCTTTTTTTTCGAGTCGGTGGTGAGGCGCGTAGTATGCAGGTCGTCGGCGTTGAGACTAGCGGAGCAGGGGTCTCGGTACCGAGCAGGGCACGCGCACAGCGGCTGCGTATAGTTCAGACGCACGTAGACCGCGTTGCATACCTGTAACGTTACCGCCATATGAAGCTAACGAACCAACATACTGTATAGCGAACAGTCTTCGTGCCACAGACATGTGGGACGAGATTCTTTAGTATTGATATTCATTCATCACATGTCTTACATAGACTTGGTATGTCATAATAGCAAACATGGATGGACTGATCTTGGCTTGCTTAACTAACTAGCACGTAATTACACTCTTAATGAGTCCATCAAGTAAATCATCTGGGAGTACTTGATATTATATTTTTCTTGGAAATGTTCTCTCTTCGCTACTTTTATTTTAATTGTTCTTAAGATTAAGGATCAGCATCAAATATTTGATGTATTATATTTCCATAACAGCAGTGTTTTTGGCATTGCACTGTATTTAGAACAAAAGCACATTGGATCTATCCTAAGCGTAGATAATACGACGAAGTTCGGAAACCTTCAATACTCAATACTCAATTCTTTATTGTATTCCATATGTATTACATAGATGGTATTACAAGTAAAAGATCAATATGGACCCTGTTGGGCACAGCAAAATTTTGAGAGACCTTACAGGTACATTATCTTCGCTCAGGTCTTAAAAGATCTCGCAATAATCGAATTAACTCGACTAGCCTGTAGATTAGTCATAGTGTTTTTAAGAATTTCATTTGCTTCAATTCCGGTATTTTCTTTAGAACAAAAGCGTCAATTACCTGTTGAATAGCGCATTCAGGCAACAAATAGATGTGCTGATTGTGAGGATAGTAGTGATACTTTGTCGGCTTCGCCAACACTGAAGTCGACCCGGCGGGTAGGGGCACCGTCTGGAATCAAAGAATAAAGTTAATTTATGAATCTTCACCCACGATAACAAATGGAACAATCATCAATGGAATGCAATTTGTCAATGAGGCTATTTTCGCAAGCAGCAAGAATGTAGTGTAACAATTTATGTATCCGTTGAAAGTGCGTCAATTTTTATCCGAGTTGTCATTAGTTATCGTAACAATGATGGGAAATCGCTTGAGCTTGGTCTCGGATCGTGAACCACAATCTCATTCATCCCCGTTTGTCTCGCCGCCGCCGAGGGTTTCTGTGTCAACGCTCTTGCGTATAGACCTTATTCGTTTCTTATTTCTCTTGCCATCTCTACGAAGACGTATTGTTTTGTGAAGTATTTCTTTATCTTCTTCGCAAGGATTCCGCCAAATTATGTGGCGGCTAGAGATTCTGAAGCTTAGTGTTGGTATACGAAAGGAGTAATTCGTGCGCGTTGGTTCTTACTCATAACAATGCTTCACGGTCATGTACCCTGCGATTTGCCGATTACTTCGTCACGTTTGTTGCTGGATCAGGTTAATAAACCTGTTAAATGACGATTATCCTTTGTAGTTTTTTTCCAAAAGACCATTTCGTTTTACTTTTTGCGCCTTTAATTTAATTTTGGACATAAACTTGTTTGCTACGGAACTTATGCATTTAAAGAAATCTTTTTTATTTGACGTTTCTTTCTTTGTAAATTAACAAGGTATTCTTGATAAGATCATAATCTGAAATGTTAGTACGAATGTAAAAGTTATAGCTATCGTAACACATCGTATTGAAGCGCGCGGCGGTCATGCAGTAGTGGCATCGTCCGCGAACAATTACAATGTCCACCTGCTGAGAGATCCAATTTGGATTACTATCAACATAAGCTTTTCGACGTACTTACTTATCTGGCCCACTAACCCGTATATATTGACATCCGACTAACTCACAACAATGAGCTTTTTGTGTCCACAACCGCTGATCGTGTTTGTTACAATAATTTACCTTTTACTTTACACAAAAGAGCTAATGCTATAATGGGTTCAGTTCAATTTTTGTAAGTTCCAATCGTCATCAATAATTTTATTTTATGGCGTTCAGCGCATTTTCATATTCGATGTGGTATATAAAACGTTATCGCAATCAAATTGCGAAGCTATGTAGATAAAATAAAATCAGATGCAGGCATTACTATTCAAATTGTGGAGTACCTTTAACGCATCTTCGATTTTATTTTCTATAAGTTTTCTCACGATAAAATGAAAAATTAATAAATAGACTTCCACGTGTTTTCGTTTGTGTTACAATTGCTATTAATAATAGGCACGGAATCAACACTAAAAGGTGATGCAATAATTCTTTAACTCACGAAGGATGAAATGTTTATTTAAGAAGATCATTCATTTTAGTTTAAAGACGGCGAGTGATCATTACGACCAGATACGACTGTAGATAATCACGAACACTAATCTCCTCAACCGCAGTCCTCACATAGTAAATCAGTTTCAATACAAACTTACAAAAGGAGTAAGAATTCTTGGAACATCGATTATGTCATAACTTTCTTTTTTATGGTCTCGTCCGAAAATACTCATAATTGCATTAACAACATTAAATAATATACCGCCCGTGCTCCCAATTGACCTTCACGATTGTGCTCATAATAGAAATGTTTTATTACTGATACAACTCGCAAATTTTTGTTCTTATATTAATCGTAACAAACTTTCACTTCTTTCCGTAAATTGGGCGTTGTGATTAACTCTTGCTTTTCAGATTCGATTACTTCCTAGACTAGAATGAGTGCTTCTGTAAGTGAATCCGCTTTTCTTTTATGATTTCACTTTGCTCTACGCGTAACTATTTCACTGTTAATTAATTTTGTATTTAAATCCTCACCATGATCAAATACAGCACTTGCCGCAAAGCACGATTGAGTCGGAGACTCATTGTGTCGGATGTTATCGTTGGCAAAGTTACTGCTCTTTTTGACCGTCAGTACCGTACTGATTCTGTGTTCGATAACAGGGTACCGCGGTTGAGATGACTCAGGAGAGGGTTACCGAGCCGGGCTTGATCCTCGAACTGGCATTTTTTCTAAGAAAATAGCACCGGACGTCACGTTCAAGTTGAACGATCTAAATTGTCTCAACGGTTTTGGGATAGGCTTCACCTGTCATGCGTTGCTTTTTTATTATGTTTTTTACGCGTTTGTGAATTTTATTTGTTGGTTTCAATTTGTAATTTTTGATTGTGATTGTGTATATTTTTTGTCGTCATGTTCACAATACCCGATTCATGATTTTATTGATTTTATGTATTGGGCTAAATTTTTCACCGTTGAACTATACAGGGTGCCGGGGAAATCGCCGCGCAACCGGTTGGCATGGACTCAGTGCGGTTATAAAAAAAAAGTGTTGTTCACATTTGAGCGCGTAGGTATTGCACATTTGTAGGAAACAGTATATATTTTTTTATTACTGACGAAAAATTTCAGCGCCAATTCCAGATGATATACTGTATCCATGGTGACAGGTTGTGCGTCGATATCCCGGCCACCCTGTATGTAAATTATTGTAATAAGTTTGCTCACTGAATATTTTCGAACTTTGAAGCTTCAGGGAACGAAGACCTCAGTTTAAGGTCAAGATCAACAAAAAAGTTGCATAACATAACGAACCCGTTACGAAGGGCTAAAAGGTCAACCGTAGGGCAGTGCTGTTCACACGACATGTTTACCATAAGAGCGAATCTTCGGTTCGCGATCTTGACATGATCCCACCATCGTGACGTCACTGATCGCGATAACTGAAGGTTGTTAAACTATCAGAATGGATTGTTAAGTTCTTGGTCGTAATTTTAGTTGGAACTGATATTGTTTGTAAATTCATCTTTCGTGTCGGCATGAACTGTTTGTATAGCTCGTGCTGTGTTAAAAATATTAGTCAGTCTCTTAAGATACAGGCCTCCTAGTTTAAGAGACAATGTTTATTTTTTATTTTTATTTTAACGGATTTTGTAGCCTTCTGTAACGTTATTATAATAATAGATGGCGCCACGTGTATTGTTGTTTTCCTCGGGAACAGCACGTTTTTTCGGGATGAAAGGTATCCTATGTCCGTTTCTGTACACCTGACAACGTATATGCAAAATTTCAGCGGCAAAATATGCGGTTCAGTGGTTTAGGCGTGAAAAGGTAACAAACAAACAAACTTACTTTCGCATTTATAATACGAGTTAGGAAGTTAGGATAGGATTTCACGCGGACGAAGTCGCGGGCAGCAGCTAGTAATAGGAATATTTTCTGATAAGAAATAAATTGCAACTGGTCCTTAAGTCTTGTTTTTTCTCGTATTTAAGTCGTATCGAATTACGCAGACTGACATATTAATATTAGCTCTGGTAACTTCATTACTGTGTGAATGAAGTTTAATTTAACTTAATGTTAAAGTGTGGTTAGTGCCTCAGGCGTATGTAGAGTAGTATTAATAAATCGTTCACTTACTTGGTGTAAGGAAAAAAGTTGTGATTACTCTATGAATAAATCATAAGTACCATAGTTTAACCATAGAGTTACCGACAGGTAAGTTGCAATTTTTGAAGTGAAACTTCTTTACGCACGCTTGACTTGGGGAGTAAGCTGGCGAACGCGTAACGTAAGCGTTACGAAAAGTGTGATCGGGCGAGGCGAACGGGAGTTGAGTGGGGGATGTAAGCAAGAGAAAGCAGTGCGCGCGCACATTTTCTTTCTCTCTTCCTCTCATAGCCAAATACGTTTGAAGTTTTACTTCAGTCACGGTCATAAGCACACTCGGTTTTTTTTTAAGTACAGACGCCAGCACATCTAGCTACCCGAAACTGTCAAAGTTTCCCAATCAACTTTGTGCCTTATGTTTTAGCGATAAAGTTGAAAATCTATTAAAGAAATTTGACAGATTGTAGTAGCTTTATGTGCTGGCGTCTGTACATTTAAGACCATTTTAGGCGTCAACATACAGGGTCAAAATAAATCAGCTGGCAAAACTCCGCAAACGTGATGGGTATGAATATTTAAACATGATAAATCGAGAAAGAAAATAATAATAAAAAATAATATGACGTTTATTGCGGATCACATAAAAATACACACAATCCATATAGAATTAGTACATAACATACATACATAATCAGCCTATAACGTTCCCACTGCTGGGACACAGGCCTCCTCTCTGTGAGAGGGAGTGGGCCGTAATCCACCACGCGGGTCCAGTGCGGGTTGGTAGATGTCACATGTCTTCGAATTTTGGTTCTAGGACATGCCGGTTTCCTCACGATGTTTTCCTTCACCGTTTTGAGAGCAGTGGTGATGAAATAAATTACACAAAGTAAAGCGCCTGTCGGGGTTCGAACCTACGACCTACAACTTGTAAGTCGCGGCTGATACCACTGGGCCACCACTGCTCTCAGAATAGAATTAGTAACAACAACTTAAATAAACTATGCTAGTAAAACTTACAAATTAACCTAACAACAACTAATAACTACGTGGCTCAACACATGTTGGCACGTGCCTCTGCACCCAGTGCCTAATAAAGGGGCTGTCCAGGTCCACCTTGTCCACCAATGCCTTCAGGATGCTGTTCGGGCTTCCGCGCAACCTACCCATACTTGATTGGCTTTGATATTTCCTTTTCGGGTAAATGTAATCCCCGAGGGGTTGAGCAGAGCCTCCTATAGTACCTACCTAGAGTATCTATAGTAGTACACCCACATTTCGTCAGTTAAGATTAAGTCCCATGTAATAGGGTGCGAGCCTATTGCTATCAACCGGGCTCAGATCCTAACTCAAGATTTTAAGACCGTAACCTTTCCTGTAATTACCAATTAAATCATATTAGGGCTGAGTTCACCAACATTCTAACCACCGGTTAGGTATTGAAACGGCTTACGTCAAATTTCCTAAGGAAGTTTTAAATATAGAACTGATTAAATATTTAATCAGTTGATTAAAATGTTGGTGAACACAAGGCTTAGAAGGTTTTCCATAAAATAGTTATCTAACAACAGTATCTATAGGCACGGACAGCGTCAGAGAAAAGGAACCCCCTTTGGTAAGGAGTCCCCTTTGGTAAGTAACCAAAGGGGGTTCCTTTTCTCCGACGCTGTCTGTACTATAGCATAATCAGCCTATAATGTTCCCACTGCTGGGATACAGGCCTCCTCTCTGTGAAAAGAAATTGACCGTAATCTACCACGCGTCTTCGATTTGTTGGTTCTTGGTCATGCCGGTTTCTTCACAATGTTTCCCTTCACTGTTTCGAAAGCAGTGGTGATGAAATAATTTCCAAAACATAAAGTGCCTGTCTGAGTTTAAACCTACGACCTACAACTCGTAAGTCGCGGCCGTTTCCTCTGGGCCACCATCTTTCCTCTCGGTACAGTATACCGATGGTGAATTAATCCAATTTATTTGAACAGGGAAGCTCTGATTGTGTAGTAATTTAATTAAAGATTAGCTCTAGCCCTCTGTGAGACCGGCACTCAATTATTATTTAGTCAATTGTGGCCATCATAGGCGAAATGCCTTACAATTCCTTTGACTCTCATTCACACATTCTAACAGCAATTAATTGAAGTGAAACTCTAATCAACGTGCAATTGAAATGCATAGAAAGTCGAGTTACCTTTTCATGTGTTATTAATTAATTTACAGTACAAATGACCTAACGTCAATAACAGATCAATATGATACTATGTTGGTAGGTATGTATAGTGCGATGACCACATCTTGATACTGTTAAAAAAAGGAAACATATTTTATTTGTAAGTATTCATTTTATTATTCATTTGGTGCAAGGAGTTCTTTTGTTGATATGAAAAAAATATTTACTTTTGAATCTATAACAATATTTACCGTCAGAATAAAAATAAATATTTTTAAATCACAAGTTATGTGCCTTTAGTTACCGCCTATAAAACCGATTGCCATTTGAGTCGGTTTCTTTTAAGACTGTTGCTAACGAAGTAACATGCTGTAATACAAATAATTATTACCAGAAGTGACACATAAACATGTTATTTATTATGCTTAAGTGTAATACGTTCGTGGTGATTTGTCACACAAACGAGAATCCCACAGTAAAAAGATTACGGTGAGTGTATTTTATAATTAAATAAAAGGTGCGATAGTTTATAGCATAATAATTGAGCTTACGAGTGCTAAGGCGTCCCTGATATTTGCTCCCACGCTTATTAACGAGTTAAATAGTGGTCAAATGATTATTACGCACGCACCTGTTAATGTATAGTCCATTAAAGCAAAATAAAATCGCAATTATGAATGTAGTGTAAAAGTTGGGACAATGTCTAAATTGCCATACTATAACTACCCATTATTGATGCATGAATCATGTTTTCTTCATTTTCTGATGAAAATCTAAATTGTATATTTGTTACCTGTGTTTGCGAAAGTCAGCTTTTCTAATTAATATAATATTTTAGAAAGATCTGGATAATATTTATCACAGCGTAGGTACACGATATCGACGTACAAAATCTTAATTAAGCTCTAAATTCGATTACGAGGTCCAATAAAAACAAAGATAAATAGATTATTAAGATTTTAAATGACTTTATAACGTGCCTCCAAAGCTATCTAAAACGATCAAGTGCGCACGGTCGCACATTAGTCGCACGCAATCTGCGTTCGTTGGCCGCGACCAACCTCAATACAGGTTCAGGGCTATGTTACATAACCATAACCAACGCGTAATTACTTCCGACTTTATCCTGATTTATTTGCATATTGCAATCGATGTATGAGAATACAATCGATACTATCGTTTTATGCAAAATTTGATTTACTCCCAACCACTATTAATGGTGCGAAACAAAAATGCATAATGAATAGATGCTTTTCATTGTGTGAATCTCAAGGAAATGCAGTGATTATGTTAATACAATGCAGGAAGAGGGTAAAAAACTTCATTAGACTGACATAATATCTACGTCCGTATAAAGACTGGTTCTCACGCGCCGGCAGCTCGTTAAATATTGTACGCTCTCCTTGTGTGTCTACATTGTTTTTAGATACTAATACATGATACCCGCATTATCATCTCGCCGCGTTTCTTGTGTACACGGCTGTAATGATCGAGTTTGATCGTAATTTAGGCAATTTACCTGCCTGAGTAAAGTTTGCTGTAAATACTGTTTTTGCTTGCTTTAGCAAAATACTTCCGTTGTGATAGATGAGCCTAGTGTTAAACGCATGGCTTATTGCCTGACCCTGGCCAGCCGACGGTCCTGGGAGCCGGGTATTCGCAGCTGATGCTATCAATGGATGTTGCTGGCCCATCCATCTGATTGGATCTTTCGATCGCTTCTTTAGACACCCACTACGGGTAGCAAATGTAATGGCTTATTCTTTACAGTACAAAAACGACAACAAACAATTCAGATACCTTCCTTATAAAGCACCTTTGCACCACAAATCACTAAATATGCTTAGCGTTAAACACATTTAAAACATCATTCGGTCTTTGTCATCTTCAAACGAAAGACAGAAACGACGTACTTATTTAGTGATTTGTGGCGCAAACAGGCCTAAAACACTGAGTAAATTACGTAACACACTAACAGTAGCAAAGATTTTCATTTTGACAGTTCAACAACATTCATTGCCTTATTTACATTGCTGAGCAGACTAATTTTTCGAACATATGAAGCAATGGATTTGCAATATCCTTCAAAATCATGCAGATTGTGATTGATCGTGTGTTACTTTATTAGCACCCTATTCGCGTAACATATCATCAATCACCATCAGCATGATTCTGGATAAGTTCTTTGATGTCATGTTTATTTAACCAAAAACGGAATATTTTTGAAGATTTTACGTATCTCTTCTTGCCTAAACTTTAAAGCCGTTAGTAAAAACGTGAAGGCTATTTTAAGAACAAAACTC
The DNA here is from genome assembly GCA_947508005.1 of Amphipoea lucens. NCBI lineage: Eukaryota > Metazoa > Arthropoda > Insecta > Lepidoptera > Noctuidae > Amphipoea > Amphipoea lucens. The sequence goes on from OX382371.1 coordinate 9,099,791, forward strand.
CGTAATTGAAGAAAAAGGATGCATAAATAAAAGCACACACACAACACAACCAGTCATCGTTATCAATGCTTTCCTGTGCAATCATAAACTTGAAGTTATCAAGTACAGTTGCGCCCACTCTTACGCATGCTCCCAGGATAGCGGTACAGTTATACAATACTTCGTTACCGACTGATTCGAGTGGCCTTCGAAGATATGAAGAACTTTATAGTGGACATTAATGGGTTGGTGGACGTTTAAGGAAAGATTTAATGAGAGATAGCGCAATTAGGTGTGTGTTGAATGAACCGTGGTTACAGTATCGTGTCACAATTCCTGGAGGATTAAATTAGATGCTTCGTCATGAACAGGCAACGGGAAAGATGTTTCCAGTTTCTTCCATGAACATTAACATTGAAACTAAGAAATTCGCCTACGTAACTGCTTTATCATTGCTGCTGGTTGAATGTCTCTTGCACGGCATTAAAAACGATAACGTTTATTTGTTGACCGACTTCTAAAAAGGAGGAGGTTCTAGGTTCGTCTGTATGTATTTTTTACTAGATGCGCCCCGCGGTTTCACCTGCATAAGTCTCGATCCCTTGGGCATATCGGGATAAAAAGTATCCTATGTCCTAATCCAGGTCATGGTCTACCCATGTGCCAAATGTCATCCAAATCAGCCGTTTTAGCGTGAAACCGTAACATACAAAAATAAAAAAAAGTAAAAAAAGGTTCTTACAGGTCTTTTTTTTTCAAACACTTATAATGGTAAAAAAAAAACATTATAAAAGACTCAATTAAAGGAAAGGGATACTATTCTAAGCGTAACATCATTTAAATACATAAAACCAGTTCAGATCAGACTATAATTTCCAAGCATAAGATACCAAATAAGTCGTGTCCAATAATTACTAAAAACCATAAAAAGCTAGAAGTGGACACACCAGTATTTAAAGGACTACTCATAATTATAGACACGCGTAGTTGACAATATAATTAGCTGTCCTTTATATGTATTCACTTTTTTAATTGAACGATGGGTTCCGATAGGGAAAGAACTTGTTACTATTATGTAACTGCCGTAACCTGTGCTTGCACTATGCATGTGCCTTTTTGGGGTTCCGTACCCAATGGGCGCCAACGGGACCCTATGGGGCTGTCTCTACGAGCGAGAGAATCACGGCAATATTATTATCGTCGTGCCACGTATTTCTATACAATCTCTTAGAACGTGTCTCCACACGGCGATATCATCGCGGTGAAAATTTGATGTCACGGCGAGACTATCGCCGCGATTCTCTCACTCGTGGAGACAGCCCCTAAGACTAAGGGTCCGCTGCCGGTCCGTCTGCCACAGGGCTGTATCCTTTGAATCTTATTTGGTAGACACTTGAAATTTTCACGGCATGTGAACTAGTATTACCGCTATAACAACAAATAATTACAATAAAATAAAGTTAAAAATTAAAGGCGGTCCGGCCCCCCATACAAGAAACGAGTGTGTTTTCGGTGTTTTTAGGAAATATTGTTCGGTGGTACGGAACCATCGTGTGAGAGTCCGAATCGCACTTGGCTGCTTTTTAATGTAGATTTGATATTGTGAGAAAAATTACGTGAAATAAACTAACATACTTATATAGTTTTACAGAGTCTCAATAGTGTATAAGCTATCAATTAAGGGAAAGAGCGAGACAACCCCAACACAAGTATTATTAATTACTTACTAGGGCTGTCTCAATCACATCTGCAAATGTAACTGTTTGAAACCCAATAAACAATTTTAATTTTTAATTTTAATATAATTAAATAATCAGTCTCTCGTGGTAATCTTAGATATTGGTCTAACCCTACAGTGATGACACTTTTCGGATCTTCACGCTGTTGCGACGCTGTACATGCTAAATCTTCGTCATCATAATCAGCTTTTAATGTTCCCACTGCTGGGACATAGGCCTCCTCTCAGTGAGATGGAGTCGTAGCAATGCCAAAAACTTGCATGGCATTCGTCTAAAATATTGGAACCATTTCGTACACACGACCACATACCAAGCCATACATTTTTAATTTTTAGCTGACCTCACATTGAGAGTGAGCTTATATTTGAAATGTACAGCTTGATATGTCGTCGTGCGTACGTTCCCAATACCTGCGTCTACTAAACCAAGTTATCGGCAGAGTACTCGGTTTTGTAAACATAATACCGAGCAATACTCGGTACTCGGTTATTCGGTAAAACTTGTACTCGGCGCATCTCTATTACCTATCTAGTATTTAGTAGTAATAAATATAATGATGTTCTTGCTTCTTTTCCTTTACGGTTTTTAGATCTATTCACAATCTAAAACGGAAATATAAATATATGTTCCAAGTTAAGATCTAAATAGTCAAGTTTATGGCACTCGAAGCAATTCTGTATTATTTAATATTGCGGACAACGTACCCGGGAGACAGTTAATTTCGCTGTAAATATTTTAAATGTGTGGGTTTCAATTCTGGAATTGCATAACGGATCTAGAATACACAGCACCCGAGGTAGTATAATTAGATTTGTTTATAGGATGGGGAACTGAAATGATTTCACACTTTACGGAGCCTCCATGAATGACGATAATTTTGAGTTGGTTTCCGCTACCATCCTTGCTAACTGGCTTATCTTTTTAACCACGAAATAAGCTATGTTATTGCTCGTGCCGACACGAGAAAAGACGCAGTTATTGCCCATCTTTTTTACATATTATAAAGTGGCTTTTCATGTCTTCCTGTGTGACCGCGTTGTTCTTCTAAATTACGCAACGGATTTTGATGCGGTTTTCGCCATCATTTGGATAATTTATTCCGGATTTTTTTTATTAAACTTACTTATAATAAAGAAATCTCTGTTTTGTTCAATCGTAAAAGCCGTGCGTGCAGGGGCGGGTCGCTAGTATTTTATAAATCATAATATTACGCTCGTGAACTCTACGTAGCATTTTTTTCGTAGCACATTACTACGCAACTTTCACCTAAGGAACGCCTATGTTGTACGTGTTTCTATCTCTAAATATATAAGGCGTTTAGTAGGTTAAGGCCAAGGGTCTTAAAGTGACCTTATGATCTTAGGCCATCCTTAATCGCTGATTCATTTCCGCATCTGTCCCATAAATCTTGGGCTATAGACTATGCCAACACCGGTACAAAGGCAAACTATGATTTTCTGCTTGTTACGTGAGATACTGTATAGAAAACATTATTTTATAGCCTGTAAGATAAATGGGAATTTTAGTTAATAATTCTGCTTAATAATGTTCAGCGTTATAGCTTTATTAGCGTAGGACATTATTAACCATAGGCAATTTAATATTAATCATTTTTGTATTGGGATCGTATTATGCTAATGTAGTTAATTTATGCATAGGTCTTGGACGTGTGGGCTGTGTACACGAGATAATTAGTGTAATACATAATAATTAAATAATAAGATGAAGTGTCGTGTAATTGAAGCCGGTTTTATTCTCATAGTTGTATCGAAATGTGCTACGAATGTTCGTAGTAGGTGCCAAGTGCTACTCATTTGGATGCGAATGTGTTCAACTCAGCCTACCGCAGTCCACTGCTGGACATAGGTCTCTCTCAGGCTGCACTACAGCACCCTGTCCACCGCCTTCCGCATCCCCAGCCACATTTTAAAGTCCATCTAGCTGAGGGGTGAACCCACACCGCAGTAACCGATACGCGATCTCATCTCCAGGACTTGTCTGCTCCACCGGCCATCGGTCCTTCGACAAACATGGCCGGCCCACTGCCACTTCAGCTTGCTTACTCTGCAAGCTATGTCGGTAACTCCGGTTGTGTAGTACTTTTAAATATTTTTCAAGCAAACTACAATGGCGGCACTTTAAGACGGTTTATGACGTTTTCCCTCTTTTGTGAATTTCTGTTAACATTTTAGGGAACAGATGCTACATTGTTGTATGGGCCGCAAAAATTAAGCACCTCTGGAACGATAATTTATTGAATGGATAAGCTGTGTTTTTATAATTTTTAAGCTGTCAAGGCGTTATCATACAGTGCTGCTGATTTAAGTATAAACTTATAAAGTAGCTTTTACATATGTATAAATATAAAATACTAGCTGCGCCCCGCGGTTTCACCCGCGTAAATGTCGATCCCGTGGGAATATCGGGATAAAAAGTATCCTATGTCCTTTTCCGGGACTCAAACTATCTCTATACCCAATTTCATCTAAATCGGTTCAGCAGTTTAAGCGTGAAGACGTAACAAACATATAAACACACACACACACACACACACTCACAAACTTTCGCCTTTATAATATTAGTGTGATAATCAAGCGGTACTTACCTTTACAGTCAAATGTTATACCTATCTCGTATCTCTCTACCATATAGTTTGCTGTGTGTACGTAAATAATACAGTATATAAATAAAATCCCTGGAGCAAAACTCCTCCACACATATAAGCCGACAAAGCCCATGTAAGCTCAAAGTAAAAATCCTAGTTCCTTTTTCCACGTGTGTAAACAGGCTTCAGCAAGAGGCTATGGGACCAAGCCCTACGATGACAACTGGAATATCCACGTTCCGCCGACTGATATCTGATGGAGATTAGACAGCATTTCTCGCTTATTGACAATGAATTATTTATCGGTTATAGAACTTTAATAGGCTCGCCATTTTAGTTCTTGCCGGGTGCTAAGATACCGCAAACTTGGTACCTACCAAGTAAAATATACGTTTTTGAAATCAAAAACAAAATCTAGGTATTCAAGCAAATGCCTGGACTAAAAAATGTTTCGATCAACCTCGTTATATTTTTTAGCAAATACAAAAACGTGCAGTTTTATCTCAAACAATTTATTGTACACTATACTTTTTTTTTACTTTCCGCCATCTTAGACCACCTGAGGTGTGGCCACAACAATCTGTGTACATTTGCCATAACCGCGAGATCACGAACGCGAGCGTTCAGACGACTGTGATTTTCAACTGTTTTTTTTTGTCTCAAATTCTCCAATATTAGAACAAGATGAGGGATATTTTTATTGATGCCGCTTATTTTGAAGCGTTTTTTTTGTATTTTTCATAGCGATTCTCGTAGTTTTTTAAGTCTAATCTCAGTCTCTATCTGTCAAAATACTTCTAATTTCTCTACATTTTTGACATGTTTTTGACATTTGCTTGTCGACGAGATAAGACTGCAACTAGATTTTGAACGTTTTAAATTACGACAATTCGCCTTCATTTTCATGGAGTCGGTATTTTCATAGTAAAGAGTTCAACGCGTAGGCACTAAGTGCATACCTACCTAATAAACGTGTTTCTGTAACTGGCTTTATAATTTATGCTGTTTGACATAACGTGTACATAACTTAATAATTCTCTCTAGAGTTCTAATGAAAGCATTTATGTATGCTAACATAACAACTAATTGACCCTTTCAAGATGTTATTAAATCTCCAGCTTTGAGATCTGGAATAAAACTTATACTTAGGTATATTTGATCGCACTTGGTTCCCCTTTTACGGTTATTGTAATAGGTACATCGTCTAAAACGTCTTGAATGGGTCATTGCGTTTGTAGAGATTGCATAATAACTGAGAAACAGGAATATTGCAATGTTACATGGTTGTATAAATAGATGTAGGTAGTGTTAGTTCCTTCCAGGATGTACCTGCATCACAAAGAACCTACAGCTACTACCAGTATATGTCATATTCATAGCCATCGACTACAAAAAGATTGACTACCCTCATAAAGATGTATCTCTTCCTGTTGAAGCCATTGATTTAAGGGTTGATCCCAGCAGGCAGACAGCGCCATCTATCGTTACACAGATCAGATCTAAGATCATACATAAACTTTGTTTCCTTACAGGAGTTTCCGGGATGGATTGAGTTACCAGTACCGCAACTCAATCGCTTTAAGATTGTATCGAACGACCCGATATCAATGCTAAATCAATCTGATAGAGATCAAAAACAAATAAATTCAACGCTAACCAAACAAATGAATAAAGAATTAAAGATACATATATACAGACACCTAATTCAGACATATTTACGTAAATGTCTGTATAAAGCATGTAATTTGCACATAAACGACCAAGTGGCATGTCTATATGAAGTAAACCTACGTGCTCGACTGATGATAAAATTATATCGGTAACTGGACACCTGATTACTGACTGGTAACATACATGCAACTTGTACTAACACCAGTAGCTTGGGTGTCTAATAAAAATGATGATATATGAAGAAAACATGAAAAAATGCCATACTAACTTGAACCTAATAGTATCAACGTTAAAGTGATTTTTTTGCGTTTTTAATGCTAAACTGTGTAGAGATTAAAAATAAAAATCTTCTCAATATAAAGACACTTTAATATAACTCCCGGGTTAATCTTATGAGAGCGCCATATCTTATTTGAATGAAGGTTACTTTCATCCAAAAGCAAGAATATTCTTCCACGGATAAAGCCTCGAATAGAAGGATTATCATAAAGATTGTAACAAGATCTTGTTTACAACCGAGAAAGACATTCAATTTACAAGCATTTTATCGGATACTTTCCTACCTAACTTAAAGCTGTGTTCACGCCAGCAACAATGTAGACAAATTAAAATCTAGTCTATACTACAGTATAGACTAATATCATGTATATAGATATAATACATTGTATCTATATACTAATAATAAAGCTAAAGAAATTGTTTGATTGAACGCGCTAATCTCTGGAACTACCGGCCGGATTTAAAAAAAAAGACGGGTTGCACTCCGGGAGTGCCGGCAGAAGTGAAAACTTGAATATTAACGTTGAAATAAATCAATTATTAATTGAATTAATATAATGTCGTGTGTCACTTCATTCACTTCGGTTGGCGCCGCCGCACACTGGTTCACTTTGGCAAAACTATTGACTTAGGAATCGATGTGAGTCAGTGTGTATATTTTGAGTTGGTTTTTTTTTTACGTATTCCTCTTTTGATTACAAACAACTTTTTCTAGTCGCGTTTTTTTAAAAAAACGTACTATTTCCGAAAAAAAAATATGTTGTGTTTTTTTTGTATGGGAGGGTATGTAATGCGTCCGTGGGTCAAAATCAAACTCAGTAGGTATTCAAGAACACGTCATTCTCAAACAGAAATAACAAAGAAATGTTATTGTATCCCTGCCGCTTTTCGAGCTACGGGCGCTCAAAGATTAGAAAAAAATAAAATATTTTAAAAGACCTACTGACAATGAAATCTGAAAATGCCGTTTAAGATTTAATTTTAAACATCGCAGCACCCAACAACACTCATAAAAACAGCTGTATGTTGTCAGTAGGTCTTTTAAAATGGAAACAAAATATTTTATTTTTTTCTAATCTTTGAGCGCCCGTAGCTCGAAAAGCGGCAGGGATACAATAACATTTCTTTGTTATTTCTGTTTGAGAATGACGTGTTCTTGAATACCTACTAAGTTTGATTTTGACCCACGCACGCATTACATACCCTCCCATACAAAAAAAACACAAAATATTTTTTTTCTCGGAAATAGTACGTTTTTTTAAAAAAACGCGACTAGAAAAAGTTGTTTGTAATCAAAAGAGGAATACGTAAAAAAAAAAAAAAGACGGGTTGCACTCCGGGAGTGCCGGCAGAAGTGAAAACTTGACGTTGAAATAAATCAATTATTAATTGAATTAATACTTATAACTCATTTTTTTTTTCACTATTTCTGCGTCCCTTTTTTCATTAGGTAATAGATGCACTGTTCAATTTCCATATTTTAAACACTAACCCCCTTATTCATAAAACTTATCAAACCTATTTTAGTTAAAATGGGGTTTGTCTCTTTCTTACACACAGAAATGACAACATGACAGATAAAGACAAACGTTCTATAAACCTATTTTAGCTAAAATAGAGATAAAATAGGATTATGAATAAGGGGGTTTATATACACGAATGTTACGAATACACAGCAGTGTGTCCACGTCCACTTCCACTTCCACTTCCACTTCCACTTCCACTTCCACTTTGACTTCGACTTCGACTTCGACTTCGACTTCGACTTCGACTTCGACTTCGACTTCGACTTCGACGTGACTTCGACTTCGACTTCGACTTCGACTTCGACTTCGACTTCGACGTGACTTCGACTTCGACTTCGACTTCGACGTGACTTCGACTTCGACTTCGACTTCGACTTCGACTTTGACTTTGACTTTGACTTCGACTTCGACTTTGACTTTGACTTTGACTTTGACTTCGACTGCGACTTTGGCTTTGACTTTGACTTTGACTTCGACTTCGACTCCGACTTCGACTTCCACTTCCACTTCCTCTTCCACTTCCGCTTCTACTTCCGCTTCCACTTCCACTTCAACTTCCACTTCCACTTCCACTTCCACTCCATCCATCCATCCATCCATTGTCGTGTGTCACTAAACTTGGTTCACTTCGGTTGGCGCCGCCGTAGAAAGAGAGGGGGGGGGGGGGGGGGAAATCTCTCCTGACGGTCACGTGTCCTGACGCGATGCCCTGACGCGAGTTTAACATTTTTTACCCATTACAAAAAGTGTTCAACGCCGCTAAAGAAGTTTTCACTTCAAAAACCAACTCAAAATATACACACTGACTCACATCGATTCCTAAGGGGCCATCTCCACGAGCGAGAGAATCGCGACGGATCCGTGCTTCTATCGTCGGGTCGTCTCCACGAACGAGCGATTATTCCGCCAGCGTATCGTCGCGACTGGTAACGGAATCGCCGCGTGCCCGCGACGACTCGTAACGGAATCGCCGTGTTTCCGCGACGAGGCGTTGTGAAATAGTTTTGTTGAAAGAGTTCAGTTAGGTGCCAGACGAGAGCGAAATAAGTAGTGTCTCAGTCAATAAATTAATTATTTATTATGGATGTAGTGTTCTGGGGTGCTTGTGCAAGTACGCTAATGAATATGCAGTTATTGTTATTAAGAAAGTAAAAAAAAGCGCCGTTGGTGGACACATCCTATGTTACTACGTCGTGAAAGTCATGAACATTTCTATGTGAATTATGAAGAATATCGAAATCATGCAGATTGGTTTGAAGATGAATATTTAATGACAATTCCTGTTTTCGATGAACTGTTAAGTTTACTTTCAAGAAACTTATCAAAGCAAGACTTATATTGTTTAAAAAGCTTGTCGATACTTAACCTTCTTGCTTGGCGAGAGGCAACGCTGAAATGACGCTGCGTTTGACAGCGCGCCCGCCGCGCGCTCGCTGCGAGAGCGCCACGTTCTGCGGCGAGCGCGCGGCGTGCGCGCCACCAGTAGCGACGATACCGCGGCGATACGACGACGTTACGCGCGCACATTGCCACTCGTCGCATCGCCGCGATAACATCGCCGTGTGGAGACGCGTTCATAGAGAATGTATAGAAATACGTGGCACGACGATATTATCGCCGCGATTCTCTCGCTCGTGGAGACAGCCCCTTAGTCTATAGTTTTGCCAAAGTGAACCAGTGTGCGCCGTAAAACGAGAGGAGGGGGAATCTCTCCTGACGGTCACGTGTCCTGACGCGATGTCCTGACGCGAGTTTAACATTTTTTACCCATTACAAAAAAGTGTGCAACGCCACTAAAGAAGTTTTCATTTCAAAAAAATATCAGGAGCCGAGCAAAACGAAAATAATTCAGAAATAACGCTAAGCGAAAACGAATAGCGAGGTCCGGCGATGTGATGTGATGCGACGCGATGGGTCGGGGACGGAGTTTTATAAAAATGTGGCTGTGGTTTTAGTATATTGTTTATCTTACGACCACGCTTCCATGCGAACGAAGACGCGGGTAGAAGGTAGTTTAATCTACAACTACTATTGTAACTCAGCCTTTGGTCAAATAACTGTCGCATATTAAGTCAACTAGGATTATACGTTAGTCGAGTACCTTGGTCTTATGCTAGCTAGAAAAGTTTATACCTAGGTTTATAAGCAGCATATATCTTGATTACGGTTTACGATATTACGACTTGAATATAAAACTAATTTGCAGGTAGGTACCAGGTACTTATCTTCTTCATAATATGCCTTGATTACAAATTATGTCGTTTTACTCACATCCTAGGGAAACGTCTTTATATTTCCGGATAAAGAACCCGATATTTTCTCCGGGTCGTGTTTAACCTCAGTGCTAATTTTCGTTGAAATTGGTCCAGTAGTTTAGACACCAAGACTTAACAACAAACAGACACACTCTCGGACTTATAATATTAGTTAGGACCTGCCTGCTTGACTTGTTAGGAGGCATTTCGTCATGAGTCACCCACTGAAACAATATTGAAACCAAATGCAGGACTATAAATGGGAGAACAATAAATCTTATTGACGGCCCTTAAAGTTTCAATTATCTCTATAAGGTAAAGGTACGCATGAAATAATGAATCCGCTCATTGAAACTGGTTAAATAGGTGAACCTATTTCAATACAATATCGCGTGTCACATTATGCTGAACATTATTCTTTGTAACTAGACTTAATCAATAGGTATACTTTTTAGGTTTAGGTTATTAATGCGATGCATTGTATTTGTATGAATGCACCTGATATCGCTGCAGACAAATAACTTTGCCATAACGAAGTAATAAAATTATAATATGTAACATTAGATAATAATATTAATAATAATGTCGCTACGTCGCTTCGTCGCTATGTGCTATCGACACATTGAGTGTGCAAGTCAACCCCTGTCATTTTATCCGTGTATATATAAAACATTGAACAGGCAGGGGTCATAGTTCTTCCATAGATCTTGGTAACCAGTCCACTTTAGCCACCCTTACCCATAGTCCAACTTTTTATTTTTCCATATCCTGCAATAGTCCTACAGGAACCGGGGGTTATCCTTGGGTGCACTTGCATAGTCCATACAGGGATAATCGTCGGTTGGTGCCACATTTCATTAAAATTTCCTAAGGGGCCTCTACGAGCTGGCTTCAGGCCCTCGGACGCCTTCCAAAGGACCGGGACCCCATGGTCCCGAGATGTTTAAAATCAAACTAAATAATAAATAAATAGAAACTTTATTACTCAACTAGCTTCTGCCCGCGACTTCGTCCGCGTGAAATTTCACCCTCCCATTCACCCTCTTAGGGTTGGAATTTCGAAAAAAACTTTCTTAGTGGATACCTACTCTTCACAAAGAACACACCCTCCTCGTAACCTATAACAAACTTATTATTTGCGGTTGGTACAGTAATCGGGTCTAGGGATCGAACCGCAAAATTAAGTTTGTTTTTTATTGTATATACTTTTCCGGGATAAAAAGTACCCGGTGTGGTGCCCAGGATATTAAAGAAGAATTATACCAAGTTTCATCGTAATCGAACCGGTAGTTTTTGCGTGATGCCTGAACAAACAGACAGACAAACAGACAAAAATTTTTTTAATCACATTTTTGGGTTCGGTGTCGGTCTAGTAACACCCCCTGCCATTTATTTTTTTGATATTTTCAATGTACAGAATTTTCACTTCTACAGTTTTATTATAAGTAAGAAGAAATAATTACAGAAATTTTACATTGGCCCCAAACTAGGCAAGCTTGTATCTTGGGCAGGATTGAATCTTTGATATGAGATCGACCAGACTGAAATGATAGTAGGTGATAGCGAAAATTAGTAAGTCCAATTTAAAATCAAACTAAATAGAGAGGTAGTGAGTGCAGAAAGTCCCTGTAGTAAGAGGGGAAGCTCATTATATCCCAAAACTTATAATTCCGCTTTTCCGCTTATTTATTCAATACGTATACCAACTGCATAACGAATGTTGTTGCAGTAATAAAATTATATGATAAATGATCAATAAATGACAAATGATTTTATTTTTGTAAGTAGGTTTGCACAAACACTTTTACACGTCAATCATATTTTTAAAATCTAAATGTGGTCGGCGTTTCCTATCTGACTACTCTGAGAAGAAAGGCCGAAACAAACTCAGAGGTCACAGTCTCTTTTAAAGTCCAGGCATAATTTTGGTCAGGTTATATGAAGAACATGTAGTATATGTAGATCGATCATGTCCATAGGTTATATCGAAACAAACTAGGGACAGCCTACGCACACTTGCACTGTTTCCACAGAGGTAACTAGAAGTTTGTTGCAATCTAAACAGTATAAACTGACGCAATAAATCTCACACAGCAGAGCCCTTGAACCGTACCATAGATTGCATAGTTAACCACACTTTGATAGTCCAGTAAATCTTTAGGGACACCGATTAGCTTTAGTTAAGTACAATATTATTGCCAGGAATATATTTATGGTTTTAATTAGCATAATGTCCGCATTCGCGTCTGATAGAATAATCTATAGGGTGTATATACTACTGTTAAACAACCATTAAACAACGGTTTAACAGTTATCATTTAATGACGGTTAGCTTAGAATTCCGTTAGCCGATTGATAAATGCTACAATTAGCAATTCAATAGTTTCAAGTAAAAGACGGAAGGCATTTGTATTGCATAAGTAATCTTTTTGTTAAACGGGTCTGTAGATATCGCGCAATTCAATCCATCAAAGTCGACTTAGAATTTCTTGAAGATCAATTGCACTTATATTACCCCCACAAGTTTGCTTTATCACATAGATTGCTAACTGCCTTTAAAATAGCCTTTATTAAACGCTCTTAACATTTTATCTCCTAAACAAATAACCAAGGAACTCGCAATCACTAGAAATTAACTGGCTCAAGATCAGCCGTAACTAAGGCGACACGAGTGATGTATCGATGCATCAGAACGTCGAACGTCGCCGTCGAACATAGTTACAATGTCGTGACATTCAGGAAACCAGCAAGATACACAGTTCGGAGATCCTAAGCTAGGTCCCCCAGATCGAGTTACAGATTGCCGTGTTGCCGTCTGCCAGGGAATTTGTTACGGCCCGCTCAAGTAGCTGGATCACTTTAACAAGCACCAAACAAGGCGTGAAAACTATAATAAATAACATTTTCGAGGTGTGCCCCTCGAATGGTAAATTAATGGCCTCTGCTTCCAGTCAAGTAGATAAGGATGTGTGGCCACTTTATATTCGTAGAGGTTGAGGCGAGAATGCAATTTATAAGAGACAAATGGTCTAGTAAGGGCTCGTTAGATTCGCACTGCATTGTTCTCATTATAATGGAAATTTGAAACAGAGTTATAGGCTGATTCGAATCTACATTTGCGGGCTGTCATCATGAAATTGCCACCAGAATATTAATAAAGAGAAACGATATACAAATAACCAACTAAATGCACAATTTAGTGCTTACTTACTTAATATGTTGTCCTTATTTAAATAACCGTTCAAGTCAACGCGTAGGCCGCACGATAAGTGAGAGAACGGCGGTTGGGCGAAGCGAAAGATTTGACTTGTACGATAGGGGCCCTACCCACGCTGGTCTGCGACACAACCGCCACGCCTCGCCAGCCGAGATAATCCACCTTTAATAAGATAAATTGAATTTATCGCGTATTAAATCTACTATTACCGCATGGTTCATGCGTGGTCCACTCATATTATGCCCTTGAGATACGGCTTGTGCTAAACGCACATAGATTTTCCATAGATTGCTAGCCGATATTACCGGCGCAAGCGCACGACCATCCTCGCCATTAAACCGACACACAATAACGAGCCTCGCTCTAAAACTTTAAAATCCATATTTCCTAATAAAGTTTCCTAACGCGATAAATTTATCTGCATTGACGTTACAAACGCTTACTTTCCTTATAAAGCGCTCACGAAAGTTGGAGAAATTCGCTTGAATTGTATCGTTAAATAGAACAATGCGAACCATTGAAAACGAGTGGGTAAAGATTTACATCTGAACGAGAGGCAGTGGTCTTCATTGTGTGCGGGTTCCCAGCGGCCTCCAGGACGAACGCGGAGACACGACAATATTCTATGCGATATCGAGTATCGATGCAGCCGCATCTATGTATGCAAAGGCACGCGCGGTGTACAGGGAACCGATATCCCGATAAGGCGGTACCGATCGTACATTACGCTTATCCAGGCGATGTTGGTGCGCCTAGCGCCTATACATTTTACTCAGCATCTTCCTATGTAATGAATACCTAGCCGACACGTAATTGGCTAGTGCAACCCTGCTAGAACGCGTAAACGGTCCTATTTGCCTATGCGGATAAATGCGCATGCACGCTACCGGACGGACGGCAAGAATGCCATGGCTGCGTCCAAAACAATGCTCACGATTCCACATTCTGAAATATCTGTTAGATATTAGATGCCTCACAAACGCCGTCCAAGTTTGCAGTTTTTGCTTTTTTGTTTCCAGTGTTCTGCAGTTTTGCAAAAACCAAGTACAATACCTCTCCAGCAAGAAAGCCATTATACCCATAAACAAGGCTACTTCGTACCACCGTATTTTTTGTGTCCATCTTATCTAGCTGTCCATGCCATGTATCTGTTGATCGGCCCGGGAAATGCCCACAAAAGCTGGTCCCGTTCTTAGAGTGCTTGCGGTAATCGCTGTCGGCATCAGTCTCCGTTGCGATCACCGCTCAATTAATCTCTTTTTCTCTTGAATCCATTGTCTTCCCTGTTTATCAGTCTTACATGCCGTTTGTGTGTCACATTAACGGTGAGCGTGATGCAACTCTTCGTGTGACAACGTTGAAACATTTTTTGCAGCGCATTCGATCATTGTCGTAATTGGATTTTTGTGTTGGTTACCGTTTGAACTCTGAACATCTATTCCGTAAGCGGCGCGGCGCCAAGCTCTAACCAATGGTTGATGCTCGAAAATACTCTAGTGAATTACGGCTGCTATTTTCGTATTTTGCCGGTGTCATGGCTCGTGCTCTTTTGCTTTTTGTTACTGTTTATCGCAGCGACCAGTTCGCCGAAGCATTTAGTTTTGTTTTCAAATAATGGCGTCTTCTCGTACCTTAACGAACGAAAGTTTCTCGCATTCGAGCCCAATAATGGTCGTATATCACCTCACGTATTGTTAGAAAGTATTTCATGCAAAACTCGTAACTTTGCTTGCATTATTTATGTGCTGCATAAATTTTACGTTTATGGCTTTCCAATATAATTGCACTATTATCAAAAACAGTGGTAAGTAATCTAATATTGCTTACATTGATACAGGCTTTCACTTTCTTAACAAAAGTCTTAAGCAAACTTTAGGTTCCTACCATGTAATTGAGGTATTGTTGCATCTGAAGTTTCTCAGAGATAAATTACATATTCTTGTGTAACTCTTACACGGAGAATAGCCGTTGTCAGGTGTGTTCCGTCGTTTTGAACAACGGTCATTAGTTGATTCTTCCGCTAACTGCGATACTATGGTGCGAAACTCGTTCTGGGCACATGCGTAATGGCCGATCGGGCGTATCGGGACCCCTGCACGCACATACGTCGTAAATTACCTATTGAAGACTTGCACAGTGAAACATAGATACTATCGTTTCACGCCTGATAAAATCGTTTCGTGAATATCTCAATTATAAAATTGTTGCATATCGATAAAAAATACTTTTGAACCAAGAAACAGCAGCTGTAACCGACAGCCGCAATTATTAAAATAATCTTGGGTTTCTTAAACTACATAGCCCTAACATATCACATGCAATCTATGTCTATGCAAGCTTATATTCATTTATATAAAACTTCAATTACGTTATGACAATTTTAATGACTCTAATGTTTGCTTCTAAATTAATGATTCGTTTTGTTTTCCACGATGTTATTTGTAGAAAGTTCAGTACTGTCAATATATTAAATTGGCGAAGCGTTCCGATCACGATTAGACCCGGCGCTCACAGGCCAATCCCTCGATGCAATAAGAAACAGACTTTAATTTCTATCGTGACAGGCCGCGCTATTCCCCTCTTATTAATTGATTAGATCGCTTACAACGTTGCTTAGTTTAAAACAATTGTTAATAACAATCGCCAATGTATCGTTGCCTTTATTACTTTGTATGATTCCTAGAAGCGATCACGTTTTATTATAATTCCTAACTACAGTTCAGTTTTCTGCGATGTTTCCTGGTAATGTATCTTATCTTGCCCCGGAGTCATTCAATGGAATATTAAAACCAGTAGCAGATTGGCTACGGCTGATTTTGTATTAGATTATGTTTCCCATAGAGTAAGCGATCGTGACTCTGTAGGTTGTATATAGTTTTTCCTTGTCGGCTGTATTAGGTGTGCTGTAACATGCCAGTAATGGATGCCGATAAAAAGCTTAGAGAGTGTGACGGTTATTGATAGTTTTACAATAATAATCTCTATGTGTTCTTAGAACTTAAGTGAAATATGGAGAGCAACAGTTTATCGTTTATGTTTTTGTTGCCAACAGCTAATATTGTTGATATATTTGCGTAGAGATATGGCATGTTTGTCGTGTTATTTCTACTGTTTTATCTCCAGAGCTAAGAAAAGGATATTCTTTCCATCATCCCTGCTCTTCGCTGTCAAAACGAATGACGTTCCAGGACGATAAGCGTTTATTTTTCCGATCAATCGCACAAATCTGCTTTGATTCAAGAACTGGTACAGCCAGTTCTTTATCCATGGTAATATTGCAAGTTTCTAGTTTAATTCAAAGGGCCTGCCGACCTTCGGTACCCTTAGGGAAACCAGGTTCAGTTTATGTAATGTTATCAGTTCACAGATGGAAGTTGCCACCTATCCACTTAAAATAATAACTAAGTCGATGTCCATGAAAATGTATGGGAAGGCGTGAATCCCACGGCTTTGCTGTAGGTTGTACAATATAAAGTGCAAATTCTTGTTCTTAATACCGTCATAACACTTCTACAATGGGGAGGAAACTATTACCTGTATCCGTTATTTCAGTGTTGGATCATATTAAGTACAATAACATAACAGTTTTATGTCTTCTAATCGCACTATTAATAATAACTGACACATGTATTTGCAGGTCGGTAAATATAGGCGCCATAAACTAAGAATGAGAGTAGGTTTGCAGGCCTTACAAATTACTATCGCCTGCGGTGGTTCTAAGTGTTGGAGTATTTCAATGAGCAGTCTTTATGCTGTATCATTATGTATTATAAAATTGTTCCTGATTTGCTTCCAGCTGTCTGTACGTTCCGGCTATTATCGTAAACGGCTGTAGTTGTTTTGTGGTTTTCGCACTTGATGCTGTTTTGCTGTATTAGCTCAATTCGTTCAAAACGGGTAGCTTTGGAAACCCTAGGGTTGTTACAGTAGATGAGTTATTTAATGCTGAACTTGCATCTGAAAAAATCTGTGGGTCGTCAATCCAGACTAGGGGACATTCTCTCTGTGCCTACTAATTGCTTCACTAAAAAACTAACTAAAATCAATTGCTTCGTGAGCCCAGGTGTGAATAAACAACAAACAAAGAGCTAGCGTTCATGTAGTCATTAAATAAAAGCTATTTATATTTGTAATGCTCCCTACACTTCGTGAGATCAACTCGAGAATAAGGATTCCGCTGGCTCCTTTTGAATGTAATGGCACCAATTGGATACATACCGTTTTTCACCTGTTCACCTACTTCACTTCATTAAAATGTCATTCATTTCTGATATTTATTGTTAACTCATCTAAGTGTACAATGAACAAGATGAATTGTTACGTGCTAGGCGTTTAACGCTTTCTTTGAATAACGACCTCATTAAATAAAGCGGTATCAACCAGAGGCCGCGCTTGAAAAACAAATGAATACTGATACATTAAAGACATCCCGTTTCATTAATCAAACTTGACCTCGGTCGGCTTTTCAAAACGTGAGCTTGAAATATTTACACTTCATACTGATGCGATAATAGGAAAGCTGTGGCCAAAGAAGGTAATAGATCAGTCGGACGTTTTGTTGTTCATGCTCGTGGATGTACAGCTTCATGTAAAACATGATCGGCCCTGAACGACGCACAATAAATCCTATCATATTGCCGTCATTATTGTGATTTATTATTTCATCGTTTCCGTAGACCACGACTATGGAGTTGCGCAGCTTTTCCTTACAATTTCTGGGCTCGTGCTTAGAGTTAACAGAGTCTAGGAAATTGCCCTTTCGCCGGCAATCATTGCGGCTGGCTAATGCGGCGCCGCCTGTTCAAATAACACAGCAGTGGCTTCCGCGTGGCTAAGAGAAATATTTATTTTGAGAAAATTGATAGCTGTGTGCAGTCACTGTATTCATTAACGAGCCATGCGAACCACAGCTTCTTTAATTCCTTTGCTGAATTTTTAGCTATTCTCAATTTCATCCTAGCGTACTTGAAGGGCTTGTGGCTAAGTAATAACAGCCGCACGGGTCGATCGTTCAGGTTAAGCTACGTTTGCCGCGGTTGGTCCGTGGATGGGTGCCCATCTTAACACACCAAAACCCCTCCGTGCCCCGGAAAGATTGTTAAGTCGTTGGTCCCGGCTGTCATTCGTAGATCTTTGACAGTCGTTACGGGTCGTCAGAAGCCCGAAACTCTGACAACCAGTCTTTCCCTGGGGTGTAGTATTACCCATCAGTAACTGGGTTGTCGAGGTCAGATAGGCTGTCACTCCATGTAAAATACTGGTACCCAGCTGCACCCGGTTACACTGGAAGCCGACCCCAACATAGTTCGGAAAAGGCTAGGCGAATGATGATGTTTCTAGCGTACTTGAATCTTTTCATGTTTATTTAGTGGTGAGGCGCCTACATGTTTTTCGCCCTGTCTATTATTAGCAAACACCTGTATTAAATTATAGTCTACTGGAACAGAAGTTCTTATTACGTATTCTATTTCTCTGGGAACAGCATGTTGTCTAGATTGTTGTCATGTTTTTGTAAGTTGCGTGTCTGTGCGCGGCACGCTGTTGATCGTAACGTGCGGAGAGCAGATAATGAATGTTCCACATTTTGTTCCACATTCGCGTCCACGAGTTTTATTTAGAACTACGATGTGACTCGAGTTTGCTCAAGTTTTTATTCCAATGTCCCTTACCGACAATCCATGCGCATGTATCAATTACAACTTAACTAAAGCGATTTGCATAGTTAAATAGAAAGTCGCAACAACTATGAGCATTCCCTTAACGTTGCTTTCCATTTTGTCCCTTTTAAAGAAACTCTTGTTGCACGTAGTGGAACGTTGTTCTTCCACAAGTTTTACCTTTAAAAACTCTTTGGTGACTACGTTTAACCTACTTGGCTAGCGTTTTGGTGACGCATCGGAATTTTGTACTACATTTGAATAATCGGCCTTCACTGTCTCCTTTGACAAGAACTTCTGGAAAAACTGTTCATGTCTCCAAAGACGAGCGATGCGGCGAGAAAAAAGTAATCTTTTGTGACTCGATCGCAGTCGTGACTTCTTAATTTTGTAAACGTTACAAAGTAAATTAATTTCAAGTTTGTATCCATTCATATACCGTATTCAGTTTGTTATCATGTAATGCATTGTTATAAATCCGACTTGTATAGTATTATGAATTCTGTTTTTTTATACGTTTTTGTCCATTTCTGATGATTTGTTTGTAGTTTTATTTTGACTGTTTTTTGAACGGACGTAGTGGTATTTTTATAGAACTGGAATTTAATGAACAAGTGCGTGTAGCCTGCGTTCATCTATACTTAGGCCACGCGAATACGCTACTAACCGCGCACAAAACCTGCCATCAAAGGCGCCAAGCTTAATGCGACCCCATACCATGATTGTGCACTCTGATGCCAATGCTTCGCAAATAGAAATCATCCGATCACGAACGCTAATGTGTGAAACACTTCCACAACAAAAACGAACCACTTAAAATAAATTATTGATCCAAAAAATAGAAAATCTGCGTATCTAATTTAATAACTGAAATTCAATCTGCTTGTGATTTCTACATTTCCTAGAACTTTTAACATCAACAATATATACATTCTCCTGATAATAAGGAGCGAAATAGATATAACGAAAGTCTATAAATAGATAATTTATAAGTAGTGAATTTCTCTTCCACTTTTCTCGTTTTTCTGAACAAATTGTCGTAGCGACACTATTAAATTTTTGTTTGTAAATCGTCCGCTAAATGATTAAGGTGGTTCCGTTTGCGTGTACAGTTTTGTTTGGTCGGCGGGTGTGACAACAAAGGCAGTGTTACAATAAGCGTTAGCGCCGAAATTGAAAGTGAGCCGGCAAGTGCGCGTGCGTGCGTCGTCCGAGCAACGATCATAAAAGAATAAATACGACAGAAGTGTAAGACCGTACGAAATTACACACGCACGGATTCGTTGTGCTACGTAATCGAGTTATGTAGTCGAATGCAAAAGATTTAATTGCATGACCTCATAGAAAATGTGTGCACCTGAGCGTAAAAGTAGCAACAAAGATGAAACTGGTAACAATACCCATTCAAGTTTATTATATGGAAGAAAACACGCGAACGCAAGTTACAGCACTTGTTAAGAAGTTCTAACATAGCTTTCTTGTGATGAAGAAAGATAAGGCCTTGTATGACAAGCCGCTTCTTTGAAAAGACATTCATTCATTACAAGGCTTACGTGAGTTTGCGATAATGACGCGTAACTACGCACAGCCCTATATGTCTCTGGCAACTAGTTTATTCCAAGAATGTGTCGATTAGACTACTGACCGGACTGCTTTATGACATGAGGAACATCTGTCATAGACACAGATTAACAGATTCGAAACGGAAATAAATTACTGTGATGTGCTTGATTTAAAGATGCGTCCGTTCCAACCATTTGTTATGTGAATAATGAATCTTCACGATTTAGTAGCACCTTAACAAAATAATTAAAACATCCGATTCAAATGTCGTTCACAGAGGAAATGCTAATTAGCACAAGGCTAGATAAAAATCATACGTTAATAGACTTGGATAGTTAAAGTCTGATATAGAAAAACTAGCTGCAGTCAGCAAGCGCGTTAGGAGAACTTCTTTGAATGCAAAAAATTTCTTAACGGTTAGGTTTAAAAACAATTTTGCAAAAAAAAATAACTGAATGATGCATTACTGTTAACAGCTAATAAAATAGCGACTAAAACCTGACTATACATTTCAC
Organism: Amphipoea lucens; assembly: GCA_947508005.1. Classification (NCBI taxonomy): domain Eukaryota; kingdom Metazoa; phylum Arthropoda; class Insecta; order Lepidoptera; family Noctuidae; genus Amphipoea; species Amphipoea lucens. The sequence goes on from OX382371.1 coordinate 9,120,797, forward strand.
CCGTTTAATAAACATTAGGAAGTTCTTATTCTTACCTGTAATTTTCTATTCCATTTCGTAGGCCATATCATAGAGTACCGAGAAGTTGGATTTAATTCAATAAATAAACAATATGAACGTGTAAGAAGCCGCAGAACATAAAAGTAGAAAGGCCACAGAGAAAGGGCCCAACAAAAAGGTTGAATACTTTTTTACATTACCACGAATACGTTACAAATTGTCGATGGAATTTGATTATTCATACGATTTCACCTATAATTTCGTGTCTAAATTATAGACTTGAATCAATTTAAGGCCTAACATTATGTTCTTTCTTTTATATTGTTTTCTCGTAGAGCTTTTATTTAGAACAATTCGATTGTGGAAGGTTCTTTTGAAGAATATAGCGAGATATTTCAACATCTTCATGAACTTCAACTATCGCATGTTCTATAGCAACAAAGATTTCCATAACAGTCCCATAATTCACGCACAAAAGTAAAAAGCCGTTGAAGAAATTTAATTTCATAAGTAGTGGTTCGTTTGGGTAAATCGTTAAGTGCATAATCCAAACTAATATTATAAATGCGAAAGTAACTCTGTCTGTCTGTCTTTTCTTCACGCCTAAACTACTGAACCGATTTGTGTGAAATTTGGTACAAACATAGATTACATTCCGAGGAAGGACATAGGATAGTTTTTATCCCGATATTCCCACGGGATCGACACTTATGCGGGTGAAACCGCGGGGCGCAGCTAGTGGGACATAAATCTGTCAAATACATTTCCTACAACCATAATAAAGCTCTAACAGCCATCATACGCCCATTCATCGCCATTAAAACGTGAACTTCCATGTGTTTACTCGAACGTTTAGGATTAAGCTCTTATACCACCAAGCCATTTCAATTTCACACACGATTCATTACTCAAAAGCGGCGATTGTCTAACGTTATGTTCGTTTTTGAACAGAAGTGCGCACGCGACTGCAAATCGAACTTTCTTCCGCGCGTTCGGACAGCACCTGACAAATTGCTTTATAATGATAGCTAATTGATGATCGTTTTAGAATGATTTGCGCGGTTTCATGTTTCTATTTTTACAAAACGATGATTGAGGAATGATTCATCAGTAAGTGTGAGCTCACAAATTTACAACTTTTTTGGTGGGCTTAGATCTAACATGCGATAAATGGATTATACAAATTAGAGATGAAAGATAAGTAGTGTTAATCAATGATAATTATGACACTACTAATAATCTGTTATTTCTTACACTCAAAGAAATAAACATTAACTTTTAAACTCGGTACAATGATGGAGGTCTATTAAGACAAATGGTAATGGATTCCAATCGAAACTCTTTGTTAGAAAGTTATTTCGACGATAGCGTGTAGATAAACACTTTAACATAATAGTGACGCTTCCGGGTTTCAATTTAACATTCCTCATTCATTTTTATAGTCAAGACATCTGCTCGCAATGTAGTCGACAATAATAACACTCATTATCATATATTGGATCGCTTCTATCAATTACTACTTGTTAAACTGAATCCAAATTGCCCACGTAAGAGACGTTTAAATCTAATTCTATTTGTCATTCAGTTTCGCCAATTATTGTATGGACTGAGAATAGCATTGGTGAACTTTAGAAAGCTATGTGTAATTAACTAATAATGCCTCTAACATAAACTATTGTTACTGTATGAATCGTCAAATCGAAAATTTAAATTTGGTTAATATCAAAATCAAAAGCAGTGATATTTCCAATTTTATCTCCTGTGATTTTCATCTAAGAATGCGTCTAATGCGTAATAGTTGTTATCCCTTTATATAATACTGAGTGAAACTGATTGCTCATTGTGAGTGGAGTTATTACCGTCACTGGAACTTGTGGGAACTCGTTAGGAGCTACCCCGAGCACTGAACCCTTGCACCCGTTTTTCTACGCAAGTCTTGTGTGACTGCTTTTTGTCTCTATTAATTTAACTACAACACTCCATCTTTGCGAGCAGTCGCTGTATATTGTGTTTTATTAACAACTCCTGCACTCGTTTTTGCGATATTAGTTGCAAGATTGCTAATAGGAAAATCTTTGTGGGTATGAATAAGCAAGTGGAATTCTCGACCTTGAACTTGATTCATATTTACAAGATCTGTATCTGTGTTCAATTGAAGTTGATCATCGTTGACCTACCGTCTCAGTGTTCACCTCTGCTACCCTTCGGAAGCAAAACATCTTACGTTGTAGATTACAATCTAAGTGAAAGGCTGTTATTTTGAATCTTGGATACATTTACTAGAAATGGCCGATTTCTGTCGAAGATACGTGTATGCAATTTATTAGCGGGAATATTTCTCTTCAGATAAGTATCGTTTTCAATTGATCTCAAGTTTTGACAGGTGCTTGTCGTACAATAGAAGCAGCAATGCTCGCCCCTAACCTTAACCGTACAATTTGGCACAACAATAAAAGCACTGTTTCAAATCTTAATCGACTACCAAGATCTAAAGTAATGAACTAACTGAGTTGCTTTAAAGTTATATTTTCGGTAGACATCTGAGGGGCAATTCTCGTAATTTTAAGAACGTTCACAGTCTGACCTCAGTCTCAATCTGTCAAAAATACCTCTAATTTCCCTACATTTTAACAAGTTTTTGACATTTGTTTGTCGCCGAGATGAGTCTGCGAGTCGACTAGATTATTTATGAATGTTTTAAATTACGAGAATTGGCCTTCTGATCTAAATTCAAAGATCTTGAAAGCAATGTTCGCAGCAATTACAGAATGCCACGGTACGTAATTTTGACTGTAGAAAATCAAAATTTCTTGCGTTACTGATTCATCGATTTCATCGATTGACAACACTTTTTAATGCATTTGTCTAAACCAAATTAGCAATTCTTGATTTAAAGGAAATAAATGGTTGCAATTAAAATTCAATTAAATTTGATTAGTAGGTGCATTTGTTAGGATTTAATTAACGTTTTATTTTTATTCGATAATAGAGCTTAATATTAAAAGGTTGCGTAACTAGGTTGTAAAAGTTGTTGACGTTACTCAATACAAACGTTTGTAATGAGAAATGCATAGATGCATAGTCATTGATAAGCTCAGGGGAGCCAACCAACCAATAAAATTAACTTCTGTTATGTATCGGTTAAAAAAGGTGTTCATACAGAATCCGTACTCTTACCAATTTATCGGTACATTAGCGCCGGTTACACGATCGGTAATTATCATTAGGTTACCGTTCGTCCACTCGGATTTCAATTGTTGATTGTGTCGCTCTTCTACCTTTGTTAATTTAAGGTTAGATATATGCAGAACTTTGGGAGGATATAATTCGGGAACAGTATTAACAATAATTTTGGAAACAACAACTTAAGAGACATAATAAAGAAGATAATAAATACAAATACTGAAGATTTCATATTTTCAAAATAAGTAGCTTAATATGAAAAGTAAATGATAAAAATTGAAAAATAGAAGATAAAATGTAGTCCGGAGAAATACGGATGACCTAGAAAATCATGTCCTACAAGACTAGGCAGCTAATCTGAGCACCATTTTATTTTTTTCCGTTTAAAACTGTCCACTTTAAACAATGCGGCTTCATCGATACCGCAAAAACCTTTTTGCAAACTTTCTTATTTTATTTAGAGTTATTGTCGCATCTAAAATCTTAGTTTCTTTTTAACGATTATATTGTACGCAAACACGTAAAAGAAAACTACAAGAAAAGTGAGCTGAAGCTGTGCTATCAATATAAAAATCTCGACGCCTATCGCGCGTTGGAACTTCTTAACAACGTGCTTAATGAACTGCCACTTCAAGATAAATGTATATCTTCATAAGATTATATATTATACTTACCATGTTCGAGTAAATCATGCAATTAGAACGTTTAGAGTCGTGCAAGCTAAGAAAGTAATAAACTTATCAAGAATCAAATTAGTTTAATTCCAAATCAAATTATCTGAAGAGCTCACAATAAATTCTGCGTAATTGGCAATGTAAACGTAGAAATCGTACGTCAGAGAGGAAAGTCCCTCATTCGCAATTCAATCTAGCTCAATCTTTATTCGATCATATGTCAGTAGGCTGAGGTTCTCACATACATATTTATGGCTATTATCTACAGATGTAAGTTGCAAGTAAGGTACGAAAACTATCCTGTCATCAAATCAGCATCGGCTCTCTGCCAGTGGTCGTTACCCGGTAATTTTCTACGTGCCATGCATCATATTCGCGGGTTAATCGTAGGTTGCTTGTTTCCAGCATAGTATGTAGGTTGCAGCACATTGTAGGTCAATGGAACGCGGCACGCGCTGCGCTTTCCTGCAGTTGTCTTATGCAGATGAGAATTATTTATTAACCCCGCGAGTTTTAGTTACCATGTTATTTGCTGCTTCAAGATGCTTACGATTCGTCAATAAGGATTCACTTTCAGGTTTCTGGGTAGGGAATTGAATTGTTTATCACTTGCAAAATTTGTCGTATCTTGAATTTTATACGCGGTGCACATGTAAATATTTATTACTTTTAAAATGTATATAGTTACTCATTTAACAGCACATATCCTAACGCAATTAAGGAAGGCTAATAAAAATAATATCTTAATTATATAAATGTCGTAAAATCCCACCTAAGATTTCTCTCGACGAGAATTTTCCAATATTCATTAAGTTCTACAAATTATAATTTTACTGTTGCTGCAATAAGATAATTTTCATTATTGAATCTAGATTATCTTAAACGCTGACCTTAAAGTTTTACCTATAAAGGGAGCAATCTCCAGGCGATTCAGGCTTTGAACAATGCGAATGGTAGAAGAATCTGAACCGAATCCAATTGTACACTTCCGTTCCCAGACATTTCTAGACCAATCGAAGAAACAATAAAAGGAAAACTTGTAATTATCGGCTCGGTTGCGCATTACATGTTGCTGCAATGTCTTCCGAAAACAAGGGGCGTTATCCAACCAAATCGTGCCTATATCAAAAGATGATTTGTTCAATAGCCTACTTGCATTCAACTGCCAATGCATTTGCAATTCATTGAAGCGATTTAGCTACGTTTACACGTCCCCGATAAACATCTACGAATATTGTTTTCTCATTTAGTAACTTTGAATCATTACGTTCAAGGCAATCCAATTTGCTATCGAATGATCGCTTGAACGATTTACTTTCTTCTTGTTCAGCTTTAATCTGATCTTCGAGATGCTTATCGCCGGTAATCACTTCAAAAATGTTGGCTTGTTGACCCTTACGGTGTTATAGCGGTAATGCTATTGTTTATCACGATGCAGGTAAAGTTCGGGTGCCTCGGTAATTTTGCCTTTTTTTGTAGTTCAAAAATGTTTCTTCTCTTAAATATCTTCCGGAATATTGTACAAATCAACAAATACTATTGGTAAAAACTTTTACGGTTCAGTTGACATGAGCTGCACATCGGAGGCACCTGTTAGCACATCTGGGTCAGTTTTTGTTCCTCGTTTTCACTATTCAAACAAACGCTGATCTACGTCACTTAAGTTCGTGAGCAGAAACGTCTTCATGTTTAATAATCTGAGAAGCGAAAATGTCATTCCGGTCATGTAATATTTGGAACAATTGTGCATTTCTCAAGAGTTAATTTCGCTTTTAAGTGTTGTAATGTTTAATTTTATCGTTGTTGTTTGTAAATTTATTTTAATGGTAGTGAATGAAAGTGTTTCTATTACGTTTTTCTTTATTCATGAACATATTATGTTTTTTGTTTCTCTCTTTGTTATAGCGTAAAGTATGGATTAGAGCAGTGGTAACAAATTTCGCACATCATTTTGCCGTTTCTTCTTATGTTTGTAACGTTGCGTGGCTTAGTTGGGCGTGACGCACCGTTTTGTCGGCTGCTCTTGCCGATACGGTCTACATGCGCTTGAGCATCCGTCGACTAACCCCTGGTTTCGGCTTCAAGTTTTCTTCTTCCATGGGGAAAGCTATCGATTTCTTGTTTGTATATATATCAAATCATCGTACTTTCTTTTACTTACTTGCATTAACTTTGTGTTAAACTTTGTAGATAATTAATTGCCTACAAAGCATGTAACCACACATGTGTGAAAGCGTTGATTAACAACAATTATAAAAGCTAATTAGGTATTACATCACAGTTGTTTTTGTTCGTAAATATTCTTTTATATTTTTATGTATAAATTCAGTTAAGTTTTTCAACTGTGTTCCCACGAGCTATTGAATATTCAATTGTGAATGGATATCGTGGAATGCTCTTACATCAATAATAATTATTTGAATTGTGTACAATAATACTGTCGGCAACCTTTCTTTTTTTCCATGAAGAACATTACAAATTACTATGTTATCAAGATCATATTCTTAAATAACTTGTATAATGTGTTGTTTAGGTAATTATTCTAAACGCTTCCGGATAACTCGCCCAGTATAATGCGAAAAGACGTAATCAAAGATGGTTCTCTCATTCCTTTGCATTTCAAAGATATTCTCAGCGAACTATAGTTTGATGGAGTTCAGAAAACAGAGAACGAAAAAGAAGTAGACGATATCGGTTGTCGTTTATACTACAAAAGATAATGGTGCCATTGAGACAGCAGTGTGTAATGCAGAGCACGATGCAGCTCTTGTAGCTAGAAAATATTAAAACTTAAATCACAAAGTTTGATTGTATGACAATATTCTAATCTAAATACTTCATCTGATTTTATTTCAGTAACTGTAAACTCAGTCTACGCGTTGTAGTTAATGTCTTCTCGACTCCACGCTCCAATATTAATAAATTCAACTCTATCGAGTTCATTTTCTTTCGTAACAATAGTTACGTCTTTGGATTAAGCGGTACTCAAAACGGTATTACAGTTAGCGATGCAATTGAATCGTTCACCGAAGTGGGATCTACAGGCACGACCACAGCCCAGTTCCGAGTGAAATGCAAGGTCGGGAACCGCTAAGTTATTGTGTTTATAAACTTTTTGTCATGCATCTCACCGAGTTGTATTGTTACAAACAACTGAACTGCTCCATTGAGACAGATATGCCGTGCGATACTCGACTCGGAAACGCTCCTTTTTTCATCATCTTCCGTGATGGTTGACGTCGAAAGCCCCACTTATTCTGACGCAAATATGTGTTGCAGCAGCGATTAACCACGATATGCATCAGTATGTAACGCTAATTAGATTCTTGTTAATATTCATCTTTCATTGCAGACAATAATAAATTCTAATTACAACACTGAATATTTGCTCTTGGGAAATCATAAATCTGTCGCTAGTGAATTGTGACGCGAATTCTTTGCTTCAGTAAGTTTCCCTAGGCTTTTAAGTGTACTTTAAGTTCGAGTATCCGTCAATAGCTAGGCACCGGGCTGCACGGTTCATGACGGCGACTTTACGAAGTGGCTGTGGTTTGCTTTAAATCCGAAGTGGAAATGAGCTAGCAGTTAGTGTCCGTATTCCCTTCTGGCTGAAACCGCAAATCGTCGAGAGGAGACGGGGCTTTATAGTCGCATTTTGTAATAGCTCTGAGTTTCCGCCTCGGATGTTTGATGTCCTCACCTGTCGCATGCCGTTAGAACTTCACGAATAAGTTTATCGTGCAATATTACGGTCGGTAAACTTATTTGAGGAATATCTACATAAGTACAGATACTTGCATGCTCGTTTTGCGAAGGGCCTTGTTCATGTAAAACATTTTACGCGCGAATATCTCATATTGTCGTAAAGCACACCTTCCGTAGCTTGGTGTTTGCATTCCGTATTAGGACACTTAGCAGACTTTAAATACCTATTGTATGTAAATTCAAGTAAACATCGTTGCTAAGCCACTATATTTTCACATCAAACTGTTTACTTGAAATTATAGTTATTTGATTGTATGCAACTTGTTTATCTATCTTTTATTTTTTTAACATTCTCATTCTCTTATTCAATTTAATTTATTTCTTTTATGCTCATTCCTTCTAACGTCTTTAAGGAACAAGCTTGGGTCATAATCTCTCAATTACTGTATTCCTTGGGTCTATAAACTAATTTGAAATTTAATTTGTTGTTATAATATAAATGACTATTATATTATTATGTAATATTACTTTTATCTCAATAACCCATCAACTTCCAAGTTTTACGTTCATTTAATTCATTTTGATATCAACGCAAATGGGATTATTATTTGAAAAGGAAACGTTTATGACGGATATTAATAGAATTTATTCCACAGATTAAGTTCTAATTCAGAACTTGATTGCGTTAATTCTTCACGTTACAGTTAGTTTACTTTATTATGTAAAAATACTGCAATATGCATTTGATTAATTATTTTAAGTATGATTGAACGTGGTCCCTTCTGTTTCCACGGGACAACAGCTCGTATTTAATTTCACCATGATATTGATATTTGTATTTAACCCTCAAACCGCTTAGATGTCCCATAGGATATAACACCGTACGCAAATTACGCGCTTTGACGTGGAGTTGCGAACACCAGCCCGTCTCACCAAAGGGATATAAAAAATTTTTTTGAAGTAACAAAGGATTAGTAGGTATGGTACTATTTAAAGAAGAAATACTGCCAGATGAACTGTCATTTAATGCCATCTAAAACGTACCTCAAGTATAACAAACACCATAGATGGACCTTTACGCAACCACATGAATGCAACCAGTCCCATCCAGTTGCTAACCTATTCCCCATACCGCCTGTTAGTATAACGACCGGATTTATATGGAGTTGAATTAACCGCCCATGTCGTTCTCAAGTCTTCACTATTGACGTAGATTTATGATGCAACTGATTGGAAATTCGCCACAACTCATTGTAAATGTTGTGCATTGAAGAATATGTTAAAAGCTTTGCGAATTGCGTGGTGAATGGGTTGTTATGTCCTGTTAAAATGATGTTAGAAATCTTTATTTTTTCTGTCGGATTGGCTTTGCTAATGTAGCGTATAGAAGGAAGAATATCAATGCATTGATGGCTGCGAACGCTTTTGTTATGGTGCTGGCGTACGAGGGGAAGTTATCACAATAATTAAATCATTCGATGACAATGCTGATGGTCTCTAACAAGAAACTAAAATTAATAGTAATCTTAATAATAGGGATCAAAATGACTTTATTTTAGCCATTGTTATAAATGCAGCAGTGCCGTAATACGACACAGGCGTCGGGGTTTCCAAAGTCGATATTTAGTTTCAACTTCGATGTACCTACAAAAGCTAAACAGTGTACAACATAATAATATATTTACATATTGTCCCAAGGTATTATAAGATACCTATTTTATTGAAGTTTAAATTAAACAATTGTGCATAATATTACTATCTACTTAACAATGTTATACGATATCTGAATGCAACAGTAATTCACATCTACGTTTTATTGGCAGTAAATACATAATTCACCCAGCGATTGAATATAATATCGTTCCTATCCGTCTGAGGTCACTATGAAAAGTCACTAGTCCCGATGATTGGTTTGTATAATTTCACGGTGCCGCGTGAACTTCGCCTAACGGACTCTTCTCTCGGATTACTATAACCCCATGACATAGTTACATCGGATACTTCGTCAAATTGATTCTAGACTGGCTCATCTAGCGTGCCCTAAGGTCTGACTTTGACCTGACTGACTGGAAAATGATTGCTGAACTTTATTTGCAGTCACGTTCACATAACAATATTAACCTTATCTGACTTCTCATCACGAAAACTTTCGTTGTGAACTAGATGTGATTCAAATAAGAACGTTTAAATTTTCCGTATCGTAAGCAAAGTGCCTGGACTCCTGGCTAAGTTAAAACGATAGATCACGGCATTTGGTAGGTACTACGGTCGACCGTAACATCGTGAGGAAACCGGCATGTCCTAGAACCAAAAATTCGGCGGCTCACTCCCTCTCACCGAGAAGAGGCCTGTATTCCAGGAGTGGGAATATTATAGGTTGATTATCTACAGAAGACAGTTTTTGTCCCTCATCGCTTTTTTTTTTACAGACATCCTTTTCCTCTCAGGTTTGCGGTACCTATTTAACCTCCTTCTTTATCTTAGCTTTTCGCAAGCTCCGGTTTTCTTCGGGCCGCGTTCTCATTAGCGAACTAAATACCAGTTTCTTAATCCCTGACACACGAGTCTCGTGTTCTACGAGAACCAACTACCGTGTGACCTTCGTAACCTTCGGAAACTGGGTTTTCGCATTATGATGTTATCAGTATACCAATGGATATTGCCACTTGCTCACCAGATAGTATCATCTGACACCTATAACTTAAAGGGTGGTCTATCCGAGGTTAAAGGCTCGAGAGCTAGGAATAGTAGGGCCTATAATACATAAAATAAAATGTATTAAACTTGAATGTTTCTTCGTGTTTGCACAGAGGCTTTCTTGGAATATTTCTCCATTTTCGTGATCATGTCTAAGTTCTCGTGACTGTAAAAGCTTGTAACGTCTAGATTAAAATGTTTCTGCAGAGATAAACATTATTGTTAAGGCGACATTGTCCCACTTTTTGTATAAGGTTTTAAATGCACTAGGCTGTTAGTTTACGGCAGTAAATCCGACATTCTGAAGTGTACGTGTAGCTTGTCGGCGCCTGTCGCTGATGAGATGGCAGTAACGCACGTAGCTCGGCAGTCGGAACGCATGGTGTGGCGCCTGCCTAAGCCTTTCAATAAAGTAATTTTCTCAAAGCTCCCTAAGTATATAATGAAGTCGTTATAACATTACCGTAGCGTGTTTGCTGATTTATAATTTCTTAATGGTCTTATATCAACTTGTTGTATAAAGACTTATAATAGGAAGCAAAGAGCTTAGGTCTAGGTCTCTAAGGTCAGGCATATTGAGTCATTAATAAAGCCCCGGTCATTATAATGCTCTAAATTAACCGTAACAGTTATGCTTACGGTTTCTCGTCATATCTCATGCAGTTAACCGACAAACATACATGTCGTTTAATTTCTCTATATGTTTCAGGATTTATTAATTGGTCACACCGTGTTTACTATGGTTTATTTTGAAATTACGAGGTACTTTGTGGTGACACAGTTTTCCATTACATTTTATTAACCAGCTCTGAAAGCTCATTTATCTCTCTTATTTAATTTGTCTAATTTGTTCATTAAGTTGAACAAAATATGCAATGAATTTGTCTTTATTGGCAATAAGCTACCAATTATCTATATAGATGAACCTTATGGCTATGCATAATATATTAACCCTTCGCAAATGGCAGTCTTGGCAGCTACTTACAACTTATGTTACCTTACTTTATACTCCTGTAAAAATTGTCTATAAATGGAAATAGAAGGACTACTATTACCAGTTATAGCGTCGTGCAAAATAGATTCTATTTGCATGTAGGTAGTGCATTTTTCTACGCACTATTTGCACGGTAGGTACTCCTCGAAATTTTCTCTGCTAATTGCGAAACATTGGTACAATCGTCAAGTGATACTCATACGCTCACGGTTCGTGACTAGCGCATTAACACAACGCTGACCCGCGGCGCTTCTCACGCCATTGACTCCTTTCTGGGTTGAAAACCTACTGCTTACCATCGGTAATTGTGCTTGCGATGCACTTCCTACAAACTCAAATGACCTGTCAAATGCCCATCGTTTTTCACTCAAGTGATGCTCGCTGAGGGCGACAACGAAGTAATGAACTGCAAATAATTTGCCTATCTTTTATGGCTTTAATCCTTCGAGATTTATTACCCTCATGCCCATATTATTCGTTTACCGTTCCTGCATAGTCGTGAATTGAATGTACCTTAGGACCAAATGTCAGAATAGAATAAGCCTTGTTTACTGCCACTACAAAACTGGCAGTTAATAAATTGAAATCTGATTAACACTTTAATGGCCTAGGACTTGGCAAGCAAGACGATTATGTGTATAGATATTTACGTCGCTATGAAATTCCATGGCTGGCCCAGGCTTGCTTCCGTCATAATATTTGAAGTACAACCCTGACCGTTGGACATTATCACCCATTTTCAACGAATCATTGAGGTTTGAATTCGCTTGCGGTAAGATGGACAAAGCCGATCAATCTCTATAGAAAGCTGTATTGTACGAAGGTTGTAACGTTCCGTGAAGTTTCCGTGAAAGAACCACAATAGATAGATTCTTTAGGGCACAGCCACTCGATTTTGGTCGAATAACAGTTTGCTCGATGTTAAAAATGTGTTGGCTCTAATACCAGGTGATACCTATTTTAAAGCAAATGGGGCTGAAGGCCGTTTTTCCCTAATAAATCGTGTTGTTATTGATAACAAAAACTTCTAACTGGACATCTACGTTGGCTTGGAACTTGGAACGTGAGTGATTTTAAATTATTTTGTCATGTTGGCATGAGTTGAACTTTCGTTCTCTTTCGTTCGATGTGTGGAATTTGGAAGGTCATTCTAAACAGCTCACTTTTTACAATGACGTCAGCAATTTGTAACTGGCTGACTACCGTGCACGAACACCAAAACTTGACAGCATCATAACAGAGAGACAAAATGACAGACAAAGCCGTAAATCTGGAATGAACGGTACTTTCGATATTGAATTAGAACACGTTCTTCCTTTTTTGGGCGTGTCGCGTAACTTATTTCACCGTATCGAAGGGGACACGGCTAATTCCATCTGTCTTATGTTTTTTACTAAAGTTTCAATTAAATCGACGACGTGTTTCCGGTTCGTCGGTCATTTGTGTTGCAGCGCCTTTTCTTGCCCGGGGCCCTTCGCCTATACAATATGGACCCAAATTGCCCATCAATGATCTCTCAACGGCTATTGTGCCGCCTCCGTGGAATTTGTATCTAACGGGAGATATCTTGCACTCGACTGTGGCATAAATGTGCGTGAGATGCATTTCGCTATGCCGACAACCTATGGTTCGTGTACCGATACTTTTAGATCTTAAAATAGCCAGCCAATCGTCTTCAAATCGATATTAAAGGTTAAGTCAGATATCCAGGAAGTTAGGCTGTTACCGCTTTCTAGCCTGTCCTTAGATGGTACGGATAGAACAGTCGTATTTTATTACGGCATATCTTTTCTAAAAAGGAACATTAGTAACTGTTCTCCGGTAAGCATAAAACATGTTACGGTGACGGTTTGTGTACGTGATTCACATAAATTGCGAATAGTTTCTCATGTCGATGTCGCTACGAAGACACTAATGCCCACGACCTGAAATGTGTCGAACGGTAACTAATTTAATCATGGTGTCGGACTTTGAAATTCTAGATTTCATTCCCAGATCGGAAAATTGTAATTTAATCATTATGGTAGAAAAAGTGAGGTAGAAAATACATAGAACGATGTTTTAATGATGAACTGTAAATAGAAATAAGCTTACCAATCAATAATGTGCATGTAAACACTGTGATATGATGATAAACAATTTATCTATAAGAGTACATCTCTGCCCAATTGATGCAGCAATGTTATGTCCCCACTCACCTAGTAACACCGAATGATAAGTGCTATCAACATATTATTCTACACACTGAGAATCACACAGACATAATGTACTCTCGAATTCATAATCACTCGAATAGTCAACGATAATTAACGTCTCGTCAGAACAGTCATTACTACGTTAGGAGAATATCTTTATTGACAGCTCAAAAGCGAGCACAAAGGCCACGAGAAAGCTACCATTGTGGCAAACCACATCGATGACTTACACAATGCTACCGACGACGCCTAATAACCCATCTGTGACTTTACAACCAGCAACTCATTTAGGAAAATGAAAAATCCGTTTCAATGAGCTCAACTCTCCCTTATTGTTGTTCGGTTAGAGGTTGCTCGTGTACAATAGCGGCTCAGGTTATCAGACCGGATGATGAGGCCTTCAGATTCTATTGCTTTCACCCATTACGTAGCCTTTTGTGTCTGCCTTTATGTCTTCGGAGCCGTCGATAAGTTGTTACGTAAACGTGTACTAATTGGTTTCAAATTCATCTTTCATCCGTAATAAGGGAGTCGAGTGTTCGCCTGTGGAACTTTCTCCCCCTTGTAAGGCTTTAATAACGCTCAGGTTCCCGCTTGGATAGTTTGAACCCGGGGTTAATTACGGTTGGTCGTGGCTGTTGCTGACGCTTTTTTGCTGACTACGGTCAGAGAATTTAAAAGAAAGGGTAGAGTGTCTATTTACATAGCTACACGTATAGCGCCTTGTATTGAGTTTTTTTTTTTAAATTTAAATAGAAAATACGAAAACATGCATCGCATGTTAGCTATTGCCTCGTAAATCTTACTACATCTTCTTTTAAGTCACGAAACTCTTAGCCGTTTAAAAATTCAACAACTTCCGCGCACGGTTTAGTTTGTTAACCAAATTAACAGTTCTTTCACCGTGTCGATTATTCTAAAATTGGAGCATAATCTGGGAAATTAATAACTTTTAAATTGCTCGTCGCGAATGGTGTCATTTTGTACAATTTGCAACGGCCGATAAATACCCGCGGCGTCTCGTCCGTCAACTGACATCAACATAGGTAGCGGCTTACTTGGAATGATGCTTCAGAAAATTGACTCGCTGCAATTTTCTCTATGGTGTGTATTTTGAGCAGTTTCATACTTTTGATATATCGCGCTCGATGACGGACACTTATCACCAATACACCCACGCTCCATAAAAATAATGCAAACGCAATTAACCGAATATCTTCATTCAAAGTCATATTCTTGATTTATTATATTTATTTTATATCAAGCATTGTACTGTACATTAGTATCTCACGACCGTTACCGTTGGCCCAGTGGGCGTTTGACCTCATTTTCAAGGAATAGTACCTTAAAAGGGACCCATTAGAGACATGGGAGTAGACACAATTGTCCATATAAGCTCGTTGTTATCGAAATTGGAATAAGAAGGTCTTTGCTGAAACATCTTACATTTCAGGTCATTAAACTGATGTAAATTCTAAAGAGAACATATTTATTAGTAGCATTTTGCTTTATAGAGCACCCCGCCTTGACGTATTCGTTATGCGAACGTTGCATTACACATAACATAAACGTTTGAGACAGGAAGCAATTGAATGCATCCTATCGGCATATGCAAAACGCTACATATTATTCCGCTACAACAATTTTCTACACGCATCTCTATATCACGAAACGTTGACTGTGGACTGTTTGCGAGGAAACTTATACTCGACCCATGTTGTATTGATCAGATAAGAAATCACATCGGATTAGATTAATCGAAGGGGCGTAGATTCCGCGCTGCGTGAGCGGCGAACGGCGAAAGGCTTCCCAGTCTCCCCGATTTGTCTATCCCAGCTGTTGAAGATAGTGGCGTGCTGATATACCCATAGCTGTTCTATCTTGTCTGCAATGAGTAACAAAAATCCTTTAAAGGCTTTGTCGGTGAAATGCTCGAAGAAAGCGAAGATATCTACTATCTAGCATGTTAGTATTCTGCAGACATAACTAAAGTAGGAAGTCCGAAATGCTTAATTCAAGAAGCAAGTTACGGATGCAAGTGAATCTTACTCTCATGAATGATCGTGAACTTGACCGAGTTTTAAGTAAACAAACGCATTAGTAGTCCGAGTCACTTGGCGGCACGAGCCGATGGCACGAGGATTTCGCTTGCCGACGTGAGCTGCATACTCATTCGCCGAGTTAAAGTGATTCGCGAACAACCTTTGCATTCGTTCCGCAATGCAACACACTGGCATGATTAAAGTTTGACCCGCGTCGAAGCAGGGAAATTCTGTCCACTGATACATACGTGCCTGACCAAATGTAGGTTGAAACTTTCGTCCGCTTGCAGTCATTCCAACCGCAATCCAAACAAGAGCAGCGGTCACGTTTCCGAGATCGCCACCAATGTCTGCCTCCGCCGGATCATTTATACCGATCCGTATTAACAATGTGCGGCGAAAGAAGCCGACTCATTGTATAATTGTTAATCTATTTTGATTTCGCACTCGGCTCGGTTATTATAACTTTTCCAATGACAGTTTCCCACGTCCGTATACTGCTAATAACGTTTTCTCCTGCATCGGCTATCACTCACCGCGTTCATTAATTCTTTGGCTTTAGATAAATAACGGTAGGTCGAATCAAAATGCATGCCTGCCACAGTAATGCATAGTGCAAATGATAATACAGCCAGTTTGTATAACAGTTCCGAACTCCGTCAGAAGTGATATCGCCATACTAGATTACAAGTTACAGTTACAGACGTTAGTGAGAGGTTTCCATTTAAGTATATTGTATCTACTATCCCCTTTTTACTACTGTAGATCTCGCCATTTATCGCCCGATGCTATCATTAAACACTCGAAACGAAAAGTGAACTTGTTATTTAACGCCTTTGTGTTTGATTTTGAGGTGTTACTTTCTAAATTTACGTGTAGGGAAATTAACGACGCGTTCATGCTTTTTTGTGTTAACTGAGAACCGATACAGTCCAGTGTTTTGTGTCATCGAGACTTTGAAATAAGAAATAAACTGCGGTATTTGATGAGATTAACCTTTTGAACGCCGTTGTCACATATATGTGACAAACGAAATCGTTATATATGACAAAATACACGTCGCACGGGTCGCACCATATTATGAAATAAACAATTTAATCATTATTTTTTGTGTGTTTTTATTTATATAATTTAAAAGTTTAAGCTTCCGTCTATATTGTATTGCATGAAACTAATATAAATAAACCACCAATATCGAGAAATTTGTTGTTTTAAGTGTGTATGTGTGTTGTTTTGTTAAAGTGGCCCTGGCGTCAGTGGTACAGCGATACGTTTATACTCTGGCGTTCAAAAGGTTAAGTCCAGAAGGCCAATTCTCGTAATTTAAAACGTTCAAAATCTAGCCGCAGTCTCATCTCGGCGATAAATAAACGTCAAAAACTTGTCAAAATTCTAGGGAAATTGGAGGTTTTTTTGATAGGTTGAAACTGAGATCAGACTGTAAACGATCTTAAAATTACGAGAATTGCCCCTCAGATCGTCATTGTTGTTCGACCAACCAAGGTGGATTGGACAGAGAAAAGAAAAAAGTGCATACCGCTAGCTGACACAGTGCTTTATTGAACACAATTCCGTTGACTGGTACGCAACGGTAGGCCTTACCGAGATGTAGATGGCGACGAGTGAACGGGACAGATTAATGCTAATAGTTGACATAATCTTACCTCGGCGCGTCGCTTCCAGCTGCGTAGGTATGGATGCGTTTACAGCTTTGCAATAAATTATAGCGAATAAATGGAAATGGACATATACATACGACTTTGTTTTTGCTTGGATATTTTTAATTTGCAAATGTTATCATGATTTCTAAGCGGTAAATGGAGACCATAAATTAATACTTGAGATTAATACATCAAACTTGGATTTGTTTATTTATGTAATTAAGTATGTACTAATAACAAAGCTGAACAGTTCGTTTGTTTGTATGAACGCGCTAATCTCCGTAACTAACAGTCAGATTTGGGAAATTATATTTGCATTTGATAGCCCAATTCTTGAGGAAGGCTATAGGCTACTTAACATCACGCTAGGAACATTAGGAGCCGAGAAAAAAAAAATTTACGCGGTCGAAGTCGCGGGCAGAAGCTAGTTTTATATAAAATTGTTCCCTTGGCTGGGTCGAAAAAGTTAGGAGACTTTTACTTAAATCACTTTATTGTTTTGAAAAATAGTATTTTTATATAATTACTTAGCGTTAGTTGATGATCCCCCTTCCTACTGATAACACGGCGAGCCTTCATGTCTGCTGTCAAGTTAACTCCGATAAGACCAGTAGCTGAACATTCTCTCCTAATTAAAATCGATCTGACATCAAACCTTTCGATAAACATCTATAGTTTTATCAATTAAGTGAATCATTTAGTCGGTAATAGTGGTGTTTTCCTGGCGTAGGCTTTGGGTTAATACTTATACGGGACTACGCTTATGGTCCCTAATGAGTTCTAGATGTACCTACCTAATGCAATAGGTACCTGTCATTAATTCAAAACAACTCAGATAATATGTATATTAATCTAAAGTAATAGTACTCGTACCTATTATAATATATTAATATAATATTCTAAAGAGAAAAGGTTTGATTTTTGTATGTTTGTGTGTTACGCTTTCACGCTGAAACGGCTTAACTGATTTGGATGAAATTGGTACATGCAGGTTAAACCATGACCTGGATCGGGACGAAGGATACTTTTTATCCGAATATTCCCACGGGATAAAAATAAGTAAATAAAGTAGGTGAAACCGCAAGGCGCAGCTAATATGAAATAAATAAAAAAGCTCAGAAACCATTTAAAAAAAAAGAATATAGTTATGCTATGATCTTTTATTATACGGGTTGAAATTGAAAACATGCGACAAATCGAAATGGGAGATTGTACTCATCATTATGAACAACTTTTACTATGGGACCAAACCTTAATCGCGAAAAAAAAAATCTGCTGTTCCCTACATTTTGACGAGTTATGCGAACATGAATGTAGGGAACAATTGATTCTTTTTTTTCGCGATTTCAGGTTTGGTCAAATAGTAAAAGTTGTTCATAATGATGAGTACAATCTCCCATTTCGATTTGTCGCATGTTTTCAATTTCACCTTTTATAACACCAACGGTATTCATATTATTACGAGTCTAAGATCATCGGTTATTGTAACTGTAACCTACCTCTCGATTACTATTACGGGCTTGCTCGACTTCTAAGTAGCAAATATGTGCTGTTTTTACATCACACATAGAGACTTAGATAAATCTTGCTATTTCCTACAAGAGTAATTAATCTTTACTGAACCACTGCCTTCACTTTTTCCTATTTATGTGTGAATCAAACCGTTTTTGCGTCAGAATTTATGGACATTGGACATCAGACATTCATCAATCGCTTTCCGTTAATCGGTTACCTATGAAACAAGTTCAGTTATTTGTAATGTGTAATCAACTGCGATAGTTGTTGTTAAATAGAAACTCTAAATTGAATCGCGGCACTTTGAATTGCAATTTGTTCTTGTAAATGTTTGATCAGTTCACATTTTTGTTGTTGATTTACTATCTAGTGACAACATAGACTTGAATGAGGTTCCAACATGGAAAGCTAATTGTACAGTCATCAATTTCGATTTGATATCAAATTGGTAGTTTTTGGTATCATTGGCACTGGCACAGTGGTGCAGTATTTTCTACGTAATCCTTCGCTGAACTTGAAATGTCACAATTTGCTTCGCTGTTATAAGCTAGTCCAAAATTGCAAATAGAAAATTAATTATGAGAAAAAACTTTTTTTTCTTTCTTTTTTTAATAGCCTACGCTATCCCGCTGCTGAGCAAATACATCCCCCAAATCCTTCCAGGCATACTTTTGTTTGTTAGTTACTAGCAAGTCTAGTAACACAATATTTCAAATATATGCTAACGAGACGACTATTTTTTAAACGTCACGATACCTTGTTACCAAAGAGTTCTTATATCACACTACACATAATAGATAGTACAGTATTACTTGCAGTACTTGTCACAAAATTGCACTTCATTCTCAACAGTGTCTGTCCACTCGTGAATGTTTGAGAGCTGCTGCGCCTGCGCATCGGCATAGTGTTTGCACTGACTGCTCGTTTAGACACGGTTTAAGTGTCAAGTCGTTCAGTTTGTCACTAGTGTGTTTGCTTGATAGTTTTAGCATGTTGTATGTTTGAGCTCGTTGTCGTGGTAGAGTAAGCAGAAGTCCAGGTTATAACAATATTTGATGGTTCAGGAATTTGAAATAGCTGCATGTATACTACATAACTGTTTATGTTTTCTTAACAGTTGCTTACAAAAGTAAGAGAAAAGCCCTATTTACTGAGCTTCCATTTAAGCTTGAACAGTCCGAAGCGATGATCAACTGCAAATCTGGGCTCTAGTCGTAATAATGCATATACACAATTATCTAAAACTCATCATCATCATACAAGCCGCCTCTAGTACCTAACCTATACCTACTACATATTTATGGTCATAAATATTAATTAATTTAGACCCTACGCCCTTCAATTAGAATTAATAGTTCTATAACCGCGTCGCTCAGAATTAATTGACATTTCATTAGGTCCTAAAGCAATTCAGCAACGAATGCGCTTTAAAGCACATAGTATGTTAATAGGGCTAGAAGTTGTAAACGTCAGGCGGTTTTCTTCAGCTGCCTCTCAAGATTTGTGCGGTAAAATAAACAGTTTGTAGACATTCCCACTGAATTCAATAAAGCCCGAAGCCCCGAATAGACGGTCATTCAAACTGTTTGTGTCAATACCGCTAGTGCCGTTCGCAGACAAAACGACAGTTTATTTGGCCAGTCGTGCACGTAGGTATGCAAGTCTGAACAATTTTATACTTTAGGCCAAATTGTCAACCGAGCATCGATCGTGGATTTGGCTGATCGTGCACGTGTAAGCAAGTCTGAACAATTTTACACTTTGGGCCAAATTGTCGACCCAGTATAGATCGTGTATTTCGGGACCAGCAAAACATATTTATTTTGTAGTTAACTTTTGTGGAACATGTTTGAAATTCCTGTAAGGTCTCAGGTATGTTACTTTTCGATTAGTCACGGTGAATTTTGTAGGGCAAAGATTTTAACCCACTTCTTTAAGTGTCGATTCAATAGTGGGCGACTAACACCAACTTCCCTTTGAACCTTTTCGCACATGCGTTAATGCACTTTCTTTTTCTTTTATGGTCGACGATTGTAATAAAAACGGAATATAGAGGCCACATTCTTTTTTAAGATTAACTGTTGATAAGATAAAATGTTTGGAATGAACTCAATTTGCATGATTGATACATTTTAATGCGGAGAAGTGTCAATCTGGGTTTGTTTAGAATTCATTAGTTTGTAAATTATATAGTTGGCTAATACTTATTCATGGTAGCGGTTTTCCGACTTTGACAAGTTCTGCCTGGTATGCTAAGGAAGATGTTATGTGATGGACTGGTCTTGTTCTTATTAGGAGCGATTCGACCTGTTCATTCATGGATACATGATACTTTTCTGGTTTAACATGAAGTATCTGCAGCCTGTTAGCGGTCCCAGGAAAACCAGCTTTTCCCGATATAGTGGCGGTGGCGCAAAGGAATGAGCAGTGATATAAGTTATATAAAATTATTGCTATCTTTCTCTAACAGATAAAACTAGAAATTGAATAAATTATGAAAATCTTGGAAACCCAGTGGTTAGGTTAGGCAGTTCACAACGAAAATCGATGAATAATTCGATTAATAAATCCAAATTATTTAGCAAAATATGTAATTTAAATCGGAACTGAAGTAAAATTGTCATAATATTCACTGTTACCATTAGAAACACAAAATAATTCGACTGTTTAGCTTTTCGTATTTTAATATGAAAGCTGAATAGCCGAAGAATTTTTTTTAAATTTTAAGGATATGTAAAAGTGACACTGTTAATCGACATACTCGTAGGCTACCGATCGTGCCCAGTACCCTTTTCTTCACAGGATTAAGTTTCGTTTTCCTCAGGACCCCGGGGTCCTAAGCAAAACGAAACTTAATAAGGGCAATTAGTATATCTGCTTATTTCCACATACATTACTATTCCCTTACGTAAAGGGCTTCTTGGTCATGCACGATCATAACATAGTAATTGTTGCTATTAGCTTTTCAAGTAGACTTGGGCTTTGAGGCTTTAGGAAATTAATTATAATTGGTATTCGCTGTTGCCTCGTCTGCAGTGAATTAGCTATGGCTTGTCTGTTATAGTCTTCTCTGCTTACTTTCCATGATTATTCATAATTATTTTGCTAAAATTATTGTGCTTTCTATGGATCTTCTTCTAATTTACATGCAGGGTTTCGTATTCCCATTTAACTAGCACGTATAGTTTCCGAGAGTCCATAGTTTTGAGATTTCATAGAATTGGGATGAGTAATTTTTGTGGTGTGTAGGTAAGGGAAGTGAAAAAAAAAACTTATCCCAAATCGGATGCAGATTTTATCGAGAAAAATAAGAAAAACAAAAAAAACTCTTGTGCTTTACAATAATTATGCAGCATAGGAGAATGCGTCGATGCTTCTAACATCATTTTTGCGTAGATATCATGCTTAGTTTAATAGTAATTTTTTTTTCTTAATATCCGGATGAAAATTGGACGATTTTTTTTTTACAAAAACTAAACATGCTAGCTAAATGGGGATGTGTGTGTTTTAATAAGAATGCAATGTCCGAAAAATGGGCTTCTTAATACGCTGTGGGTTGCTGTAATGTTCTCAATATTGTATTATTTTAGTCTATTATTATATACCTAGTCTAACATTGTATGACTCTCTTTTTCTCACAAAATGTATAAATGTTGATACCGAGATGCTTAAAGCACCATTACAGCTCACATAAATTATCATTAGCATATACACACGTTTAAGGGATATTAACTTACCCGACCAGCCGTTCTCCCGTTATTTGATCAAATTATTACCAACGTAAAATGTATCAGCGGATACAAGTCCTGCTAACAGGACTCTTCCGTCAATCGCGACAAATCGAACTGCAATTAAGGATAGCATATTTAATGGCACCCATGAATTAACAAGCTGTGGGCGAAGTGAGATGTAGTTACTACACAGTATGTTCGGGTGGAGTCGAATCCCATTGCCGTAACGGGAATCATGTCTTTTGCAACCTTATTCCGTTGACATAACATATCCCGTGACCGGTTCCATGCAGGCTATTCAAAACTGATTAGTAGACGGAGGGCCAAGCAGTAAAAATATTCTCTATATTGTTATGGTCATATTATCATATCATGGAGGTAAAGTACATTATTCTAGCTCATAGGGTAAAAATGACAAATGCGAAATAACGTGTTAAGAATGAGATTGATTCCATCTTGAAAACAAGTTTGCGCTATGCAGCGATTACCTGGATTATGTCTGTTTTGAAATTAAGTCTATTTTTTAACCGACGAAAAAAAACGGAGGAGGTTCTCAATTCGACGCGTATATTTTTTTTTTTTTTTTTTTTTTATGTATGATCACGCATAACTTTTTACAGAGCAGTCCGATTTTGATAATTCTTTTTTTATTAGAAAGGGTATACCCTGAAGTTGGTCCCATATAAATTTGGAAAAAAAATTCCAACCCTAAGGGTTAGAAAACAGGGGATGATTGATTGTTCACTCACTGATTGTAATGTATGACCACGCTTAACTTTTTACAGAGTAGTCCGATTTTGATCAATCTTCTTTTGTTGGATAGGACATACTTCGAAGTTGGTCCAATGTAAATTTGGAAAAAAAAAACCTACCCTAAGGGTGGGAAAATAGGGGTGACTTATTGTTCATTCACAGATTTTAATGCTGAGCTGTGTATTACAATTAAAATAAAAGGCCTATCTATGTTGGTATATAAAGCCTGTTTTTTTTAAGTATTACATTATATTATTTAGTATTATATTACACAAAAAATAATAGTTAAAGTAGGAGTATATAACAGTTAATGTCTAAAGTAAGGTAGGTATTTTAAAAGTAATCAAACATTAAGCATGTAGTAATTAGTAAATTATGGCCTCAAAAAATTATATAATAAAAACTTTTTAACAAAAAATTAAACCTCCGAAAAAACTGAAAAGCAAAAAATAATAAACTTTTTTTATTTAACCTTAATAAATAAGTTCTTAAACTAATGCAAGTATACCTAAGTAATTTTGAGTCGGCGCCAAACAATCAATGAACAAAGATTACTAAATTACCTTAAATTTAAAGAAATAAGCAACGTGAAATCTATAGCGATAAACATTAACATTTCCAACAAAATACTTTTTAACAAAAAATTAAACCTCCGAAAAAACTGAAAAGCAAAAAATAATAAACTTTTTTTATTTAACCTTAATAAATAAGTTCTTAAACTAATGCAAGTATACCTAAGTAATTTAGAGTCGGCGCCAAACAAGCAAATTAATTCGTTGCGAGTGGTCGTGCGGAGAGCGCATTTTTTGTTTGAGATTTCACGTTGCTTATTTCTTTAAATTTAAGGTAATTTAGTAATCTTTGTTCATTGATTGTTTGGCGCCGACTCAAAATTACTTAGGTATACTTGCATTAGTTTAAGAACTTATTTATTAAGGTTAAATAAAAAAAGTTTATTATTTTTTGCTTTTCAGTTTTTTCGGAGGTTTAATTTTTTGTTAAAAAGTTTTTTATCAATGAACTGCGGTCTACGGTTGACTTACTAGGCTTTTTCTGTTTCCAGTGGTTAATGTACGGTTGTAGACTGCATGCATCTCAATAACAACTTAAATCATTAGTTCCGGCGATAAATCTTTGCATCTGTTCATAATAATTCGATCTGTATTTACAGCACATTTGTATTCAAACAAACAATTGAATCAAAGTAGATTCGCTACTTATTTTGCGAAGCGTTTGTATAATATTAGCATGGAATCAGACAAATTCAAAACAGCATGCCATAAGTGTGTTTATGGTATGGAGAAATTCTTTGTGTAGGTAGTTTTTTTGGAGGAGAAAAGCGAAATTTATATCAGCGTGGTCCTAAGGTCCAAAAAATAAAGAAAAACGTAATACCACTGGACTTTTAAATATAAAGATTTTGAATTTCATAGTTGGGAAGATGAGTATTTGTACCACTTTTAATTGTCCGCATCTGGGATTCAAATGACCAATTTATACTTCGAAAGTCCCATTCTGAAACTGTTCCTTGTATGTAAAGTTAATTTAGCAAAACACGATCCTGAATCCCGCAAAACACAGCAAACGGGAGTCCGATCCCTAAGACATTTCAATTAATGCATATATTTAAATATATTCACTTTATACGATGTAGACAACCATTTATTCAAATGTATACATGTATAATGTCATAAATTAAGTTAACACCTCTCCTTACATATAAAGGCCAACTTACACATTTAGTGTGTTCATAAAAAAAACAAATTGACTGTTTCGGAGAAAAGTAAAACAAGTCATGGTAGATAACATCGGGGCTCGGAAGGCTTCGTGTTTACCCAATTAAGGTTTTACTGTCAAGTGCACCACATATTTGGACTTTATTAATTTTGTAACACACTTTGTTGTTATCTTTATCTTTCTTGTTGCGCCTTATGATACCCGTATCCTTTCATTATTGGGTCTCTTAAATCGGCTTGTATTCTTTAGTGTTAATATACAGTTTTCCAACTGCAAATAGACTCAAAGCAGAATAATATGTAAAGCGCTTTGCAGCTGTTTACATACATCTCTGGCTATTTGGTTGTAGCAACTGGCAACTTTTAAAGGAAAATTTCAAAAAGTTGATAGTTGCCTCAACTAAAGTTGCTCCATCTGCAAAGTGCCTTAATATAAGATCGACGGTCCCTACGTATAATCACCTATGTGGTAGATACGCGATTTGTGTTTTTTTGTTCCGTGACATTCAGACAAACCTAAACTATCTTCTAGTTTAATAAAAACTAATAAAAGTTGGCAAATTGAGCTTTAAATACACACACGACATTCTGTTAAGTAGAACATGAACTACATGTGTTTAAAACTTTAAAGTGCTCTCCTGGTGTAAAATTTGTTATTTGCAGTTAGGGGATTATACGTAGGGACCGTCGAGATGCTTATGTTATTATAATCCAATCTAAGTAGCCTGTGTTGCCCCACTGCAGGGCAAAGGCCTCCATCTCCCTTTTCCACACAATTCTGTCTTTTGCTAGTCCTTGCGGTAGGAATCAAGCTTAGGTATTATCAAAGCATAAATTAAGATATTATCACATTTATGCCACTTAAGATTTCAAATACCTATTCATATGAACAATGACTGTCTGAATCACGCATTGGAGAACATTGGTTCTGCTTTTAAACTGCAACCACACCAAACCACAAACAAGCAAACAACATTTTTAACTAAACCACAAATTCAGCAGGTTGTCAGTGAGTAGGCATTCCAAGATAGCTCTTTTTGGTATATGGATATTACGTCTACCAATGAGATGTTGTAGCTGAAATAGAGAGCTCAATGCTTCGAAAACACTTGCAGACGCCTAAATCGAGCCACTTTGCATTTTCATACCGGCAAAAAATCGAAATAATGAAGAGTCAAAGAGAAATTGATAATGCAGATTTGATGTCAACATATATTTTGATGTCATGATTATTTCATATTTGAATTCACGATCTATTAAAAAAGGCAATAGGCCTGTGTACAAAATAGGGTGGGTCGATTTAGAAGTCCGGGAGTGTATTTGCAAAACTGAAGAAACTGTCGAGTTTCTTACTTTGTCTTCGAATTACACAGCCAAACCATTCAAGCATGGCAATAATTATGGACTCAGCACTTATCCTAAGATGTCTACGTCCACGTATTTAACTGAAGGCGAGGAAAGAATATCTATTAAGTTATTATCTGCTCGCAAGCAGTAATTATCTGCTGTTGTGAGTATTGGACAAACTAACGAGTAGGCTCGACTGTTATAGCCAATCCAATAATTACACAGAAGTCCGGAGTAGTGACAGTTTCGTATTATAGTTTATTAAAATGAATAGGTATAACAAAAATGTAAAAATCCTATTTATAAACACAGATTAAGTCTGTCTATACAACTATACTACAAAAGATATACCGGTTCAACGAACATTATACTGAATAATGCTAGAGTTATACACCATAATTTTGGCACCAGTATGATTCTGCTGATCATAATCATTAGCATACCAAACATACAACCAGCATCATAACACAAACATAAAAAAAAAACTATTCAATTACAAAAACCCACATATTCCATGAAAATGTAATTTCCTTAGAAAGCCTACAATTATGACTAACCCAGTAACCTTGGGGTTACCACTATAATTGAGTCATGTACCTTCAAGTACATTAGGTGCAATAAACCACTATGTACCGTGCCTACCCATTATATGAACGATCTATCGTAGAGATAGTAGAACTTTTGCGGTAACCCCTGATAACGGTTACGTGCAAATATTCGTGGATTTAACTTTATAACTTCAAAAGTAGGATAAGTGCTTAGTAGGTACTTATGTGTTAATAGTCTCGAGTAATTCTAGCAAAGTACTTTAGAATGTTCTAGACGAAAATGCAGGTTCAGCTGGTTAATTATCACATGAAAACTAAATGAAAATAATATTATTTATGAATAGGTAACTGTTTTGAACTATACCTAACTGTTTTGAATTATTCACACGTACTAAAAAAAATATAACTGTATCATTTCCTATTTCAGCACCGTTAAAACAATTAAACAAACAAAACAAAACAACTAAAATATGTGGATCGATATCATTACCGTAACTCATAGTTGACAATATTGTTTAATATAATACAAGAATGAACCAGACAGTCTGTAACTGCACTCACAGAAAACAACCAAAACCATAAACCAAAAACGGTACAGGCAATCTTCTGAAGTATTCATAAGAAAACTTTATGCTTTAATATTACAGCTTATAAAAGACTAGGCAATTATGAAAAATATGACTATGAGAATATACTTCCTATCTCTCACGAATAATAGCAGGAAGCTCCCGTTTCCATGGTATATATGCGCCTGAGCATATCACACAACTCAAGCCACCTAACATTTGCATTGTACATCGTATTTCACCGCGGGAGGCCATTACTCGACTTGGGGTCGTGATGTTTGATATGAAAACTATTGTATACAAAATACATGCTGCGGGAAAGCTCATAAAATGTGCTGAAACGTAGAAACTCGTGTCTTTGAAAGCAGCTATTTATTGTATTGTGGTTGTGGATAAGTAAAGCATTGTTTTACTTGTTAAAGTGGGTATTTGCACAAGAGTTATTTGTCAATTGTGGAGTTCAAGTGTGGGATGAATAGCAAGAACTGTGCAATAATAACTATTTATAGTTAAGCAACCACACAATGATGAAATTGTGGAAAGTACTCAAAACTAAACCAGAAGTCATCCATTTAAAAAAAAAACAACCGACTTCAAAAAAAAAAAACACTACAAAGTGATAAATAACTTTAATTTCGGAAGTCGGTGTCGTTGGTTCCGCATTTTCGTTTTTAGACACCGACTTCCGAAATTAAAGTTATTTATCACTTTGTAGTGTTTTTTTTTGAAGTCGGTTGTTTTTTTTTTTTGTAAAAAGGTTTTTATTTTTCACTTTTTAGTTGTACCTAACCCACAAAAAAGTAAACGAAAAGATCGTTAATGTAGACAGTGTAAGTAAATTTTTTAGATTTTTGTTGATTTTTCAAAAACCGCTTGTCCGATTTCGATAAAATTTTCATGGGACCATTTGGGAAGTATACCCTTTCCAATAAAAAAAGAATTTTTCAAATTGGTTGGCAAGCGCCTCCTCCTTTTTAGAAGTCGGTTAAAAAAGGGGTAACTTTATGACCGTTTTTATTATATCAATTGCCTTAATAAACCAGACACGTATATAATAAATCACGATCAAAGTACTCCCAATCACTATAATAATTTAATTACCAACAAGATTATCTAACTCCACGCAGCAAATGATAGCCCATAGATATACCGAACCGGTTCCGAATCAATCAAAATCACTGAACGACTGTGCGTCATCAATGGAGCTTCCGTTTAATAGCAAGTTACTACTAGATACGTCAGTGTAACATCTCTAATCCTCCATAACCGGATTAAGGAAGCCATTGCGATTATATAACACGCATTTATTATGTTACTCAAACATTAGTTGGATTACGGTAAATAATGATACGGACCGGTTGTTATCGTCAACCGTCTACCAGTTCCGACAGTCGTGGTTAGCCCTGACCAGACCCAATCATATCACAGTAATTGATCCAGTGACTAACTTCCGTCTTCGGAAAGTATGTATTTAATCACTTCTTAGCGTTAATGGTTTATTAATATGTATTTAAAAGCTGCACTACATTGGATGTAGGAAGTTCATATATGTTATATCATCATCGCATTTGAAGAATTTATGCCATTAATTATCCCGTCCAATGCACTGCCGGTATTATATAGACTTTTCGTAGTAATCCTATTTTTCTTTCTTTACTTTTAAATTGGAGGCTACATTTTATAAATTTTGGATTTTACAAGGTAGCAATGGCATTGTGCAATGTTTTTTTATTTCTAGTCCTAGACGACTTTTCAGATAGCTAGGATGAAGTAGTCAAGTACGAGTATCATCACAACTGAACGTATCTTCACGTGTTTTCGGGTAATAAAAAACAACAGAAGTAATTTCGCTCTCTTAACTCCACAAAAAAAACGTGCACAATCTAGCACTTAATTTAATTGCAACAACAGATACGTTCAAAATAAACTTTATAAAAGTAAATCTGTGTAGTTCCAATCACGAATATACAACTCTATTAATCTTTCTCGAGGTGCAGCCATTAGGGCATAAATCAGAAAGACTGGATGACAGACTGCGGCGTCTACCGATGTCATAACAAAATGCAAAGTATTCATGATTATAGCAGTACTCGACATATCTTGCGGTCTACTCAACAAGCCCACGTTCAGCGGACATATACGGGCACATATAAAAGACAGCAAGCAAGCAAAATATCAAGTTAAACGAACGGTAATAAAACAAATCTTAGCAATAATATTCGCTTTAGACATTTGTTATGCACTTCAAAGACCAAGAATTTACTGGTATCATGATATAAGTTATTATCCGTAGGGAATGAACTGTAATGAAATCTGGAGTTCTCACATTTTGTTTGATGTAGCGGAATTTTTAATCTAAGAATGTGTAAAATTGTGTGAGAAAAATTGAAGTTGGATGTTATGTGATATAGTGTAACAGAATGTGAGTAATACAACATTATTTTTATTGACGTGAGTGAAGATACTCTTGTTGTTAGTAAAATAATTAAAGCTGCAGACCGTCCGCTTTCGTAGTCTTAAGATCAATAGTAAAAAGTAAGATTTGGTTTGGCAAGTACTTAAACAACATAATTCTCTTCAAAGTAATTTTCTTCGAAGTTAATGAAGATAGTTGTACAATTTAATTAATAGTGAAAACGGTTGCGACTCAATTTGTGATGCTGTTTAGTTTAGATTTAACAGTCACTCCAAAAGGTAATTATAGATGGTTAATTACCTTTTGGAGTAACTAAAGCGCTACCACGGAACTTTACTGATTTAATTACAGACAAATTACCGACGCAAATATCATCAAATTTTGTATTGTTCGAAATTTTTCCCATTTGCAATTACAAAAAAATCAATTCTGGGCTTCCAGTAACCGAAACATGTGTTAATAAAATCGTCGATCTAATCTCGTCTCGATTTAATTTCACTTTCGATTATCTTTTAATGAACAGAGAGGTCAGTAGTACCAGTAAACTTTCGCCCGAGGCTTCTGATATAATAGCAGTGTATTATGTATGTGAGCAAGAATTCGTCATGTTCTTACGTCATTTTTCATTCATTGATGACTTCTTTTGTTTCAGGTATGTAACACCACGTGGTGCTGTCAGTAAGTCAGTTTTCTTTTGTTTTGTATTATTGATTTTAATATTGATCTGTGTTATGCTGGATAACGAAAGTTGGTTCTCTTGTTTGTTATTTTACCCTTCTCTTCCCCATTGGCCCCTTTGAAAACTTTATCTTGGATATATTCTGTCTTTGCGTCCGCATCCCATGCAATTGTTTTCTTTCCGTCCAGAACGAAATCACGATTTGTGAATGCACGATTAGATAAACATCAATCAAATAAAATAATTTAATTAGCGCTATACTTAACCACTTTTAAAAGTAATTAGCCTTAATTCAAGATGGTCTGAATGTCTTCAATCAATGTCAATAAATAATATTTAGTCAGTACAGAAATTAAGATAAAATATTTATCCCAATGAATACGTGGAAAGTTTAAAGCGCTTCTAAGATTTGTCTTTCAGTCCCAACTATTTACATTGCCATTAGCAACAGTGTATTACGAAGCGCAAAAAACCACTTTATTCTTGCATTATTCTTCAAAGCGTCTGTGAACACAGACATTGCTCTCTTTTCCGTACAATAGACTCTTATTTCCCATAAATATAAACATCATATCGACACTGAGGTCAAATACAGAGTATTAAATTCATCATTACAGCACTCAATTTGATGTGCTTTATTGCTTTCGCTGAAAATGTGTTCTGCTTTTTTGTTAGAAAGCGAACGTTACATATGCTTTTGCTTTTGAAATAAGTTTCTCGTTCGCTTCACACTTTACATATTGTGTGTACGTTGACAATTCGCTCGGTGCTCTGAATACATAGGTAATTATTCGCGGCTTACCGAGAGTGAAAATCATTCTACAAACACTGTCCATCCATTTAACACACTTATTTCTGCTTTCTACTGTTTACAGTAGTCTAATAATTGTAACGGATCTGTGGGAAAATTGATTAGTGCAAAGTTATTATCTTCTGGAGCAAATTCCGCAACCGATCTCGTTGAATCGATTTTGTTCCAATAGCGCTTCATTAATTCCTATGTAAATAGAGGACAAAATTCAATTTCACTGAAGAAATTGTGGACTTAATCGCCTGTCAATCAATCGATGGACCATAATGACCTTCGAATCTAGTTCAATCAATCTGTTTAGCTAGCGTACAATAAATACACATACAAAACGATTACTTTAGTTTTGTGTTCAAATACCCGTGAAATAGTTATCACACGTTCTTTTGTAGTATTGCTATAACTTTTTATGATACATTTAAGCGTCGTGGCTTCTTAGTGAATGATCAATAGGTAGCCTGCAGAGCTTGTGTGCTCACTGTCGCCGATAATGCAACTGTTGACTTAAAGTAAAACGCGTGTCATAAATAATTCATTGCTATCTCGAACTAATTTACAATCGTCATAACATTCGATTACGGAAACGTGAACAAACATATCAGCTTTTTATGTCATCGTTTCATTAAAGAAATTAATGCGTAATAGGCATCAGTGAAAATGAGTCCGGCACATATCCATGTTTGCAATCGAATTGTTATCGACAGTACATACAAGAAAACAATTTTGTACACTTTCTAAGATTATTTTCTTGTTAGCTTCGCTTTCGTAGTGCCCACTATTTATTTTATAACTTCTGATGACGGCGATGTTTCGGTAGGTGCTGCCAATAAAAAGAAACATTCGTCATTTAAACAAATACAGGTTTTTGTACGTAACGAAAAACCATTGGTAGCCATTTATTGTGGGGTAAACCATCATTATGCTTCATAATTGTCAGTACATAGCTTGTACATTTTATAGGTCTTTGATAATTATGCTGCAGATCACATTGTAGCTTTATTATTATTACTATGATTGCAAATATCTTTATTAAGATTATTATAGTTTGTTATACATTTACGACTAAAACCTCTTAACGTTTACAACGTAATCGTAGCTTCAAACACTGGTATTAACGAAGATGTATGCTACATTTCTATTAATCCGTTTAACTCCAGACTTTTCAACTCTATCACTTGCTATCGGAACTGTCAGCATATCAGTAGCCGTTTGCAAACGAAACAAGGATAATACGGTTAATGCAACGGACTTAACGCGATTTCGTACTTAACTGTCCGATTCGTAAACGGTTTATCTAAGGCGAGTTTCGCGTGTGGAATTCGCGTGATAAGTGTAGCGGATAAATGCATTTTACGCCGTCAATCGTGACGCGAATTGCCACCTGTAATTGGCTCCAACGAATCGGTTATGTCATATTGGACGCACTTCGCTCCCGGTCTAACAAGATATAATTTTTCTAAAAATAAATTCATAAGCGGTCATAGCCCTGTAGAATAGCAACGGATTATAAGCACGAATTTTCTTGACAGGTGTGATATTCGTGACACTCGAAAGAATTTCTTCGTAATTTTTTGACTCGGGGAATGTAACTTATCAAGTGCAACGACGCTGCGGATAAATTCATAACATTGCGATTTTGCTGGTTCTAAGATTCGAAAATCTCATAAATGTGGAAAACTTGGTTGTACGGAACTGTTCTAAAGTACATCTGGTCTTAAACCATCTTCCATCTTAGCGGTATTTCTTACAGCACGCAAATCCTCTTCTGTTATTGTGTAAATTTTACAAAGTTATTTTTTAAACATCTCTTTATATTCATTTATTTATAGACATGCGTGTTTAAACACCACAATTCACTTGATGTTTGTCCGACATTTTACGCTGCTAAATAACCAGAGAGTAATACATTTTTGATGTGCTACTATACCGAGTTTAATGCAACATTATCTAAAGTAAACATACAGTTACGTGAGACACTATGCAATAACATATAGCCTTGAACGAATGATCGAACTCAATAATGTCGGTCACATACGAACGAAACACAAATTGCGACATGCCTCGGAAACCTGTATTTATTTACTATTTTCTTCTCAACATCAGCGATTGCTTCTTTTACCACCCTACAATTAAAATGAAGTCATCCTTTCTCGTAAAGTACTACATGTTTTTTCTTGTCTTTTAATTTATCACTATAATTTGCACTTCCATAAGAATGCGTTTGAAGTGTATTTTTACTTGGCGTCATGTCGGCAATATCTTATTACTAGGCTGTTTGTTTCATTTCTCGAACTTGTACTATTTCAATCGACCTTATTTAGATGTAGAATTATGCTGATGACAGTAGTTTACTCGTATTAGCTAGTGTATTTTCTAAATATAACTATTGCTGTGATGTCAACGTTAAAGTCAACGTTTTATTTCATTGCGTCCGGGAATGGACTTAATATGCAATTTATTTTGCCATCAAGAATTTCCAGTACATTTCACCGTACAGTACAATGGACAACTACGAAGCTAACCTTTCACCAACTAAGATATCTAAACAACCCTTGCAGGATGTCGTGACTTCGCGTCGGTACACTCCCATGCATATTTATGTACACGCTTCAATCATAGCCAGAGAAAATAATGATGTACAAAAACTGGGAAAGGATATCATTAGCCAGTCGGATGCATCTAGTGGCCGATACAATAATGTGGTCAGTAATGATATCGGTAATCGGATCGCATCGATGTAGCTCACTCGATATTCTGACATCTACTCTCGCTCTATTAATGCGCAATGTATCACGCGTACTCTTTTAATGCAATTTTCTTCATCACTATTACACTCGGGCTGCACATTTTATTTCACTCTTAATATAGAATAAACATTTATTACATTAAATAGTTCAGTGATCAAATCGGAGACGGTGGTAGCGAATGTTTCCTCTTTTGAATTTCACATCCACTTGATGCGAGGTATGTGTTTTACATCGTGATTGCAATTGTTAGTAGGCGATGCTCTTAGTTTTATTGTACGAATTGAATTACCATTCACGATTGCGAAGTATTCAGTCGAATGTTGTGCAATACATGATTTAATCGTAGGAATGTCGAGCATGAAAGTCGAATGCTATCTCTAATGATCGAATCCGAAATAAAAATGTCGCAAAAGAAAACAATGATTCGTTGCGCATTACGTAAGAATGACATGCTTACATAAGCTGGAGACGAATAGTTTGATTACTTAGAAGAAAATATGTTTGGACACGGTAACGTTCATGCTGTTGTAGACAATGTTACATCAATCTCTCTTGCTAGTGTTTATTTGTCTTATTCAGTTATTCGGTTCATGTTTTTCTTATTAAGAACGGTTACAGAATACGAATCGGATGAAAACTGCTCGTCTTTTGTTTTTATTACGACGAGATTACAAGCAATGTTGGCGCTTGTATCTTGGCACAATATCGTGTAGAGATTTCCGTCTTTCGTTTTTCGTGTTTTCTCCCTCCATCATTTCTGTCTTATAATATCGCCACCAATCAAAGACCACCCAAGATGAATAATCTATAAAACTTTAAGGTTCTGAATGCTTAATAGAATTGATGAACATCATCATATCATTTATATATTCCGGTGCCTATTCAACAAATACGTTTTCTCTCATGAAACACTCTCTACTAAGCGCAATTTATGTTTACGAGTATTCCAACCTAGTTCCCTGTTCACAGTTCCTAAGGTACTGTCTACTGCCCCTTTCTCTTCAGATCCATCTATACTTTCTACAAGTAATGCGTACTGATTAATTAGACACGATTAGTAACATTGATACCTTTTTGATGATTCCTTTCGCTCGCGAAAGTGAGATTTGTTTGGTTTCGTCTCGTTTTGCTCTGAATTAAACAGGTAATTATGCTTTAGTTACGTTTTGTTCCAGTGAAGATTTGATCGTTCATGCGTGTCGGAGTGACCATTGCAATGGACGAAATATGATTGAATTGTGTTTTGCCTAAATCATCAAAATTTATATCTCGCTTTTATCAACTTATGCTTTAGTTTATATTTAATTTGATTTCTCTATCACCCATTATTTATCAAATACCCTTATTTACTATAAAGTCTCTTTAGAATATTTGTGTATTCTTCACTTGGGACATTGTACCTGTTCTGAGTTCTTGGGTCTAATTCGTTGTCTCTATGCCTTCCATTGTCTGCATCTCAATAGCCACTTCTAAATTGAACAATACCTGATTTCAGCGTCGTTTATTACCATTAACTGTATATTTTAAAGAACCGTGGCACGGCAATCAGGCTCTTTCCATGAAGCCTACCGTATCTCCGCGGATAATCTTCCTAGTTCAACAAACACGGGCTATAAAATATAATAAAGCCACTGTTACATGGAATTCTAAACGACCTTAATAAAGCCAGCTCGAAGACCTTTCCCAACATTAAATTCTTTCACCGTGTGTATGTCCCTGCATCACAATAGGCTTATGTACATAGTGATTAGGTTATGTGACTTACTAAGTATTCCACTGAAACAATCTTAGAGAATTCAAGTGAATTCTCTAAGAATTATACTTTGTTACTGCAGTTTGCTTTAATTAATAGCTAATTCTTGTGCCTTATAACTTTTTATTTTATTGTCTTTTAGTGAATGAAATAATGACTAGATTTGTGTATTTTTAAAGAAAGTTAATTATTTTATTTTAGGGTTTACTCTAGTTCATTTAAGCGGAAAACTAAACAACAAAAATGGGTAAAATCAAACGAAATAAAAGTATAGGTAAATGAGAAGGATTAACAAAAGTGTAATTTATTTTTGGATTTGTACCAAAAGCTTTTCCTCCTTTCAGTAAAACGTACATTATTTCACACTGGTTTCATACACAGTTATATAGTTGAAGCAAGAATTAGTTTTGGTAACCGTAGACGCTTAATGAAGTAAATTCCAATCCCCAATTAAAATCTTCCTGTAAGTGCAGCATCAGGATATTAAAAAGCTAACGATGTTGCTGCACCGGCACCGGCGGATAGTCGCGTTTATTATGGATAAACGACACTAAAATGCAAATAGCTGAACGTCAAGCGGCGCGGGCGCATCGTATCCGCGAGTCCGTTAGATTTGCCCGGTGGCGCCTAACAACGGTGAATTTAAAACCCAAGCTTAATGCCTTCATGGAAAAGGATGAATAGTTCTTCAGAGATGTCTATGTTATTCCCTCTTAGTTATTATTCTCTCTCATTTTATATTAGACTCGTAAAATATTAGTGGCTTTCAATAATATAATAATGCACGTAGGTAATTGTGTGGCTGTAATTGTTTTGCCTTTCTATCCAGTTGATGGTCGTTCACATTCATCAATTTGCAGATCTATCAGATGCTACACATAACTACTCATCATTTGTGATTTCCTCAATAGCTGCACATTATATTATCCATAACATTTTACTTTTGAATAACAAAATAGTTAACTAAATTAACGCGAGTAATACGATGCAATTTCTATTCTGAATAGCTTTTGTTATTCACTAGGAAATCATAGTCCATAATGAAGTTGAAGCATAATGGCCAAAGCTATCTCATGCCCAAGAAATGAAGGGGTATTATGTGCTCACGGATAAATTCTGAAAAGCGATTAGCAGCTAACTCCAATTCATCAACGGAACGCATTAGAAAATGTTCATTCATTACCGATGATGGATCAGACCATGTAACAGTGAAAGTTCACATTGTGTCTCCGTTGTGTCCAAAGTAAAGTTGTTTCTTTCCAAAAAATTGCGGGCTTCTAACACAGTTAGAACAGACCACAAAGTTGCTAATGATAGGAAAGTACCGCCACAATATGATTTTGGACACTTTTTTTGTGAATTGTCTGTGATTTTTCGAAGTTTCCGAATCTAAGTGCTTTCTCTAGTAACTTTTTATTCAATTTCCATATCGACAAGAACGTTATTGGATATGAGTTTCTATTTGCGTCGTGTTGTTACACTAATATTGATGTCAATATTTATTCAACTTCATTATTTCCTATGCTGGAACTACAAAAAAGTCTTTATTATGCACTCCCGTAGATTCTTTATTTTTTTAAATATGCGCAAAAAATTGATCGAATAATAAAAATGACACTGTAATTTATCATCCGAGTGTCCCTTATTGCTGCAGAAATTTAATTTTTCTCATGTCTAGTGCTAGCGTTTTTTGTCGAATCTCTGGATGTGAATGACTGAAAATACTTGAATTTACTCAATAATTGCTTCGTTTCTTGTTTCATATTAACTTAATGGAGTCCATTGTTTTATTTTTTGTGCAATTATAACTTGATGGGTTTTATGCAAAATGATTTTTTCAGTATCGGATGTGTTAGGACATTTGTGGATAATGGTTTGTACATCAGTAGAATCTATTAGGCAATCATTTAACATACAGTTCTTTCGAAGAATATTTTCCACGATTGATGAACTGTAATTATGAAAACTTTTATGTTTAGTTCGACGTTCCAGAGCAGTGGTGGCCTAGTAGAAATGGCCACGACTTACAAGTTTGTAGGTTGGAACACAAACAGGCACTTTACTTTGTGTAAATTATTTCATCACCACTGCTCTCAAAACGGTGAAGGAAAACATCGTGAGGAAATCGGTATGTCCTAGAACTAAAAATTCAAACACATGTGACATCTACCAACCGGCACATCTAGGACATCTACACTCCCTCTGAGGTTTTTTTTTTGTTAGCCTATATACAGTCCCACTGCTGGGCAAAGGCCTCCCCCAAATCCTTCCAGGAACATTTTTTTCCGCGCCCCACCTCGCCAGTGGGAACATTATAGACTTATTATGCTTCGCAATAGTTATGCATGTTTTATCATTTCAAATTAAAAATACATGCAGGGCACTTGTTAAAATACTTAAGAAAGTTTTCTTCCTTTTATGCAAGCGTCATGGTGAAACTGCTTTCTTATTCGGATACTAAAATGAAATGGTGTTGTGATTTGTGACAAAGATTTCTCTGTTTGCATATAAGCTGCCATTTTGAGACCAGAAGCACTAATATATTGACTTTTCCTGCTTAGAATGAAATCTTGTTAGTTTGAACGGCGTATGAATTATATCTGTCTTTATCATTTTAATATCAATGAAGTCAAAGGGCAATGTACAGGATTGTAAAATCGACCTAAGGAATAAATTGCGGGTAAAAGCTAGTTTCCATGTAAGAAGTAAAAATCATAAATTACGGCGGTGTATTTTTAAGCGCATTGCTCGCGTTTTTTTAAGTTCATTATCTACAATATTACTTCTTTATGCTTAATTTAGTACCTCGTGATGCGTTCTGTAGGTACTGTAATTAAAACCCAATGTTCAACAAATAAAAGTAGCTACTTTCCTTGCGACGCGTACTTTATTTTTTTACTTCGAAGTATTACTTAGCATTTAATTCGAGCGATGATTAGTGGGAATGATTTAAACGGTTATTATCAACCATTACTGTGCAATAGAAACTGTCTAACAACTAACAACGTGTAATAATTTAGTTTACATATGGTCACAGGGCGTAACACAATGTGTTCTTGTTTCTATCTTTTTTACAATCGTAATGCACTTCATCGGGTTTCTAGGAAATAAATAATTCATAGCAATTTGCACGGCTAATGTGAGAACATGCTTAGAGCTGGTGAATGCACAGCAACCTTTCTCTAAGGGCTCATTAGCTCGAATTTATGTGCTCTCCCTTCTGCCGGCGAGCTCACAAGCTATATCGGAAAGAGCTTTTGTGTCACATATTTTACACCTATCGAAGCTCAGCGCTACGAATATTTATGTATCGATTGGCTTTACCTCGCCTAAAGAAATTTACGATCTCTTCGAGAAAACAAGGCGGCGACGCAAACTAGGAAAGTTGTAGCTATTAGACTGTGAACAATTTAGAAAAAAAAGAGAATAGTATTAAATCACTGACCTCTTTCTTGGTCTGCTCGTTGATCTTAACGTGGGTCTGTTGAGGCTTGTCGCGGAGTGGCAGGTATCCCTCGCGGCTGTCGGCTGGCTCGGTGCTGTCCGTTGGCGTGGTGGACTCCACGGTGGCTGTACTCGCGGTACCAGCGTCCGTGGAACGAGTCTCGTCAGCCGTGCTCAGCGTAGGCGCCGTCTCTTTTGGACCATCAGCCGTTGTTCCCACAGTATCAAAATCAGACACTGTCTCCGTACTGTCGCTGTTCAGCGTAGTTTCCGTGTCCTGAACTGTGGGCGTCTCCGTAGTTCGCACAACCGGCCGGATCGTGTAATGTTTGGTCGGCGACTTGTACGTAGTCACGGTCGCGTCTTTCGTAGTCGACGGCGGAGCCTCGGTTTTAGTTTGCGTAGTTTTTATCTCGGTCGTCGTAGCCGCGATAGGCTTACGGGTTGATTTTTTCGTTTTGGGCGGCGTCGTAGCGGTTGGGTTTGTCACGGGTGCGGTGGACTTTGTTTTAGTGGATATTTTTTTCGCGTAAGTAGTAGAGCGTTCCTCAATAGTAGTAGGTGCGGGGGTGTTTTCGACCGTGTGTGATGTGGTTTCAGGGGGTCTTCGGTCAGCGGGTGGGTCAAGATTGGATTGTTTGGGGGTTCGGGATGGAGGGAAGAAATAATCCATTATAGAGGGTGATCTATTTCGGTTTGAGGGTAGCCATGCCCAGGGGTTAAAGTCTATGAGACGGGGTCGCGGCGGGTCATCGGCGACAACGATGGTTGCGAGGGCGGCGAGCGCAAAGACTACGATCAACGAACGATTCATGGCGCGTCGTGCGCGTGCGGCCGCGACGACGTTTCAAGCGGGACTGCGCGCGCGCCACCGCTGAAGAGAACCCGCCACCGCTCACCTAGTTCATTCCGCCCTACGGACAACGCAGCAGATGCAGCCGCTGTAGTTCCTGTTCAATTTTCTTTTTCTATAATAGCATCTTCGTTTTATGTAAAGGTGATTATGTAATGGGTAATTATTGAAATAAATTGCTGCTAGGGTGGTAATTTTAAATACCGTTTCTGAAATGGCTGTTTGTTTATTACTTCAATTACTTACACCACCTATCAATTTTATGTTAACACACTTGAATGTATTATATGATATTAAATGGTAGTAAGACGAAGAAACCGGTCTGCTTTAGACAGCGTCGATGGCACATTAGTGTTAAACATTAAAATCTTTGACTGCGATAACAATAGAACATTTCTTAGAAACTTTCATAGGAAAGCTGCTAAATTACGTCTTCTTTCATTGAAAATCTATATGAAAGCTCTTCGATAAATTACTTACAATACATACCTAAGAATGTTTGAAGATGTATCTATCGTCTGGTTAAGCTATGAGGTAAAAGAAAATAACTTCGCAGAAAGTAATGAATTAAAATACGACCTAATAAATTCCATAACGAAGATATTGCACGAAGATGCTAGTTAATAGACTAATTAATCTTAGTACCACGTGTACTGGATAGCCAATATACTATGCCGTTACATGAAAGTGCATCATGCGGTATTATGATCAAGCAAATGAGTTCAGAATATTCAGAATCGAATTTTCGCGTATATTTTCCCTGTGGTTTATCAATATGGCACCCAGTACCGTTATCCAATCAGAGGCGTTGAAATTCACTTTGGGTACAGCGATGCACGTCTGTCCCCAGAATTTGTATCAAAAATGCTTTACCGCAAACCGTGTAACGCTCGATGAGGCCGTTCTGTACGCTCCATTTAATTTCCAATATTGTTTGGTCTTCCAGCTTAGCCAGCCAATCTGTTTTTATGAGGTCAGCGGTCAATTTTGTAGTGAGTCTGGCTGGGTCAGGCCGCGGTGTAAACCTCGTGTAAACCAAAGTAGTACAAAAACTTTATATAACCTAGACTAACATTTCGATGAAATACTTTGCAGGCATTTTTGAATTTCAGTTGTAGCCTGATAATCCTTTATCAGGCTACAACTGAAATATACAGTAAAATGAGGCTAAATTCCCATTTAGCCTTATTTACTGTACAATAAACGCATTTATCGAGACGATTAGGTACTAGTGGCAATAGAATAGATATTATTACGAGTAGTTTTCAGGAACACATTCTTTAACCCAGCACAGTATATTCGCACGAATCTAAGAATTTATCAATCAATTACAGAATGCACTGCGGAATCTTTAATAGCTTCATACAATACCGTCTAAGCTATGCCGCTGTATAAAGATAATAATACCAAGCCTTAGTAAAGGCTATATGGAAAATTTACACAAATGCCTCGTAAATAGCTGGCAAGCAATAAAGATCCTTCTAACGATCTTTATCTATGGATCGTCAGCTAACGCTCTCTGCACCGGTATCGAAGACTTGGTATTTAAATAAGCTTTTCACACACTTTCATAGACTCATTTTAGTGTTAACTCACATATTTTAGAATAGTGCACTCACTTAGGTGAGTAAAATAAGTACATCATGTAGATAATTGAAAAAATAAACAAAGGATCTAACCACTATAACAGTTGATTTGGTCTATTGTTTTAATGGGTTTTGCGATATTCCTATGGGAAATTTTCTTGTGTAAGATAGATCTACCTTTCATTAGTTCAGAAGCTCAGTAATTGAAGCACATCTTGATCTAACATGCGGATCAGATTGATTAACGCGAACGGTAAAAAGTGCGGGCGTGAAGTTGCATTGACTGTGTGATGAACTGATGACAGCGAATTGATTGTGTAAGAAGTCTTAGAAATGATCAAGACGATAATATAATCTGTATTGAATATAATCATCCTATTGCCCTTAACCTAAATTTTGAGCTGGCCCAGTTTTCTTCCATACATTCTCCATCAGCTGTCATCT
The DNA here is from genome assembly GCA_947508005.1 of Amphipoea lucens. NCBI lineage: Eukaryota > Metazoa > Arthropoda > Insecta > Lepidoptera > Noctuidae > Amphipoea > Amphipoea lucens. The sequence continues at coordinate 9,162,874 of OX382371.1, forward strand.
CAGTGTTTATTTACTTTCTTTGCCGTATCATTTTTTGGACTATGCATTCATTTTTTTTAGGTTCTGACCCTTTTTAGTACAGCCGACCATATTGATAGATTTTAAACTTTTCTTGTAACATTGTCCTCATTTCTAGTTTCTTGTAAACGAAATAGGTACTAAATTAGGCGAAGATGAGATCTAAAAAGTAGTTAATCTTGACGTCAGTAAAAACCAGTTAACCGTTTAATCTAACCGTGGTGTAAAAAAAGCAAAAGTGTTGTAAATTCTTTGCTAATTTATTTACTTTTCACGAATGTACAGTCATTTCTTGATTAACTCTCGCTTAGTACGTGATGTCACTGAGTTTAATGATGGGATGCTTTTCTTCCACTTGATGCACATAAATGAGCACCTAATAGCCAACCAGACGGTATAATTTATATCGATTTAAATGAGTCATTCCGAATTGAAGGACAAATTAGAGGTGCCTTTTTCAAAAATCAAGTGAAAAATTATGTTTTTAAATGATGTGATTTGCATGTTTTTGATAAGTCTCGCTCTTTGCAACTATATCATTTATTTCTTCCTTCATATCTATTCGTGCCTTATAAATAGCTCTCTTTACAAATCTTATAATCTTTGATCGTAAAATCGCCTCATTAGCGTCGGGCGTTACTTCAGCCTACTTTTGTTGTTACTGTAGTTTTACGATAACTGCAAAAAGAAGCTGTTTTGCTTCCACGTTTTAGTGATGATCCAATTAATCGAAGGTTTTGTTTTTATTTATAGCTTTTTTGATGGAAATTTTAGAGATTGTGGCTTAATAGCAACTGAGGTCATCTGTGGCTAAGTATCTGTGTAGACTATCATATTAATAAATATGTTAAGAGTTATCCTCCAAAATTTGGCGTCCGTTAACTGGTCTGATTTTCTGGCAAATAAGCTCAAAGAAATAAGGATTATTTGAGTTTGTGTAAAAACTATTAAATATTAGAAGACGTTCTAATGTGAAAATAGATTTGGATGCTGAAAAGCTCGATGGAAGTAAGATATTATGATGTTATAGAAAAATCTATTCAGCCCCAGTCACATCAACAAGCAAAAAAAAATTGTAGACGCCAAAACTCAAAAACAAAAGCTGTCGATCAAAATTACATAAAAGCAGATAATAGCATGTCCAAGATGACGGATTGCACAATTAATGCCAGTGGCGACCGTGCCAAGTAGTGACTGATTTACCCGGCAGTCGCTCCACTTGCGACGGATAAACGCGGTTAACGGAATTCGTCGTTTTCACCGGACACCGGCATCATCCGAATCCGGAACACAAATGCATGCAACAAAATATGCGTGAAAATCTTGTATAAACAGACGCCTTTTTATTTACTTGTTTGTCTTATAAACTTACCGTTTCGCACATGCTTTCTGTGCAGCACACTTTTCTTTCACGCTATTTTAACCTTTGCTTCTTACACAACTTAAACTATATTTGTGTGCACGTTTTTGGCAGTGACACTAGCGTTTCGGATCGGAAGTTTAAAATTCGCATCAAGCTTGAACATTGGTTTTGGATGCGTGCGTAGCGTACGAATGCTAAAAGGATGCATCAAAGAGTTCCTTGTTCACTTGTACAACGAATGAGGTTTGTGTGCTAGAATTAAGACAGACTATGAATTAGAATCTTTTAATATAATTAAGGAAAGTATGCATTCATTGGTTTGCTAGAAATGAGAATACGATTACATACATAGTTAGAAATCACACCTAGATAACGTTATAACAAACTGTTTCTGAAGACTTCAAATTGAAACAAAATGTTTGCCCGATTCTCAGTTTATCAAAAGCAATGACTCATTCGAAAGAAAGTAAAACATACGGAGATAACTCAATAAAGATTAGTGGGTATATCAGTCATATAAATCGTATCGTCCGATCGGCTTGCAAAAAGACCTCTTTTAACCAGCGAACACTTTCAGTAGCAAGAAAGTACCTACTTAAGATTACTGGGGCGCCAACATTCCGCCAACTAAGTGCCTTAAAATATTCTACCAACATTGAAAGTTTTAAACAAATACTTAGCAAAGTGTTTTATATTTTCATGGTTAATGCTTAAATTGGAAAATCAGGAAGTGATTTTGTAGACAATCGCATCGAAAGCTGGGTCAGTGGTTGCCATTACCATTAGTCGTGATTTGCTCAATCAATTATCGCTATTCAGAAATGCATTTTTGTGTCAGTGGGTAAAACTGTAATGGCTAACAAGCCAGAGTAATACAATAGATTGTACTATGGACGAGTTTCTCACCCGGCGCGCAAATGACGACGGCTAATAGTAGCTTTTGAGCAGTCTTCAAGTGGACTACTTCGGATTGTCTCTGAGGTGTTAGTGTGTTAATTTGCTTGATGTAATAATGATAAGTGAGTGATGATAATCAGCGGCCTGTCAATGTTGGAGGCCTTTGGAGATGATGTGTTGAGCTTGAGACGAGTTTTGTACTAGTTGAACCAGAAAGTTTGGAACTGGATTTTTAAAGCGATGAAGATAAGGTATCGGGGCGTCGCGGTTGATGCACTTTTCGCTTTGGAACTTCAATTGTTTTCGGGCCATAGCTTTGATCGTAGCTAGAAGGTCAAGAAGCAGCTGTATGTTAAATTACTTTTCATCTCCATAGAGATCTACTTTTTGGAATGGCCGACTAGCTTCGACTCTCTGACTACCTGACCGACTCCTTGAAAATTCAAAAGTGCCTGTAAATGGTTTAATTGAAATAAATGCGTTGAGATTGAGTTTTAATGTTTACGGCAAGCTAAATATTGTGCAATTTTTCGAGGCAGGCTTAAGAGTTGCAAGACCAGTCATTGAACTGTAAAAAAAAACTGAGAAAATGTGTCATTCACTAATTAAATCACTCAGCAAGTCCATATCACTTTTCCGGCGTTCTCAGTGCGGATGTCCGGATCCAATATGTAGACCACTCCCGTTCCGTATTTTTACCGCGATGGTATCCTGCCAGACGTGTTACAAAGAAAGTTGAATGTTATAAGAAAAACCGTTCCGTTCCGCCTTCCATATTTGAACAGCATTTTCCCGACAAATTGATTGACAGATAAAACTAACAACATGGAAGTAGCCATGAGGTTGGTTTTTGTTTAAAGACTAAAAAGCTATTATTTATGTTTTAATGTTACAACATACCTAAGTACAGACGCCAGCACATCAAGCTACCCGAAACTGTCAAATTTTCCCAATCAACTTTGAACCTTAATAAATATGCTTTAGGGATAAAGTTGAAAATCTATTAAAGAAATTTGAAAGATTGTAGTAGCTTAATGTACTTGCTACCAAACATTCATGTTTATTATTACCAGCGTTTCATTGTCCCACTACAGAGCAAAGCCCTCTTCTCATAGTGAGAAGGTATGAGCATTGATCACCACGCTTGCTCAAGACTTGTTGGCGATTTCAGATTCAGACTTATATTAAACTAGCTGCGCCCCGCGGTTTCACCCGCGTAAATGTCGATCCCGTGGGAATATCGCGATAAAAAGTAGCCTATGTCCTTTCCCGGGACTCAAACTATCTCTATCTATACCAAATTTCATCTAAATCGGTTCAGTGGTTTAGACGTGAAGAGGTAACAAACATATAAACACACACACACACTCACAAACTTTCGCCTTTATAATATTAGTGTGATAGTGTGATTAGTCCAGGTTTCCTCTCGATGTTTTAGAATTGGTCTTAATAATCCTAAAAATTAAAATACTGTAGGTAGGTACCTAAATGACTACATAATTACATGCAAATATAATTTAATGTGTTAGTGATTTTATTTAAACCGCGGGCATAAAACAACATATTTCGAATGTTTATTTTAAATTGAAAGATGTAAAGCAATATAAAAACTTGCATGTACTTAAGCTTTTTCACCAAAAAACATTACAAAGCAGTAACATCTTCCTTAGCGTTTGTGAGTTAATTAAACATACAGGAAAGGATGGTGTGCATTTAAATTAATATCTTTATTTCCCGACGAAAAAAAGGAGGAGGTTCTCAAGTCTACACGTAATTTTTTTTAATCTTTACTTTAGGAATAATGTAACGGAAATGGTTTGTAGGTTAAGCTCTCAAGTAGTATAATCACATATAGTATGAGCGAAAGTATGTAATTACACATACTATAGCTATAAAACTACATAGCGCATAAATTCCTTAGGTATAGCTATATCCTAACCTATACTTTTTAAGCTTAAATTCAACAGGAAACTACCCATAAAAATAAAATGCTGAATCTAAATGTTTTTTCCAGGCACATGACATTTCATGTGTTAGTAATTTTATTTAAACCAAGGGCATAAAATAACAAATTTCCAATGGTTTACAAATTGAAAGATGTAAAGCTTAAACAAGCTAGGAAGGTTTTTCACAGACTCACGCCATAAAATATTTCAAAATATCCTCATGTTCTTAAGCATTTGAGAGCTACATACAAAAACTCCATTAGCATTTAAATTAATATCTTTATTATGTTTCCTTTAAGAATACTGTAACGGAAATGGTTTGTAGGTTGTGTGAGCGAAAGTATATTGCACATACTATGGCGATGTACCTAATCAAGCTTAAAGCATTAATTTAAATTAATCCATTTACAGACACTTTTGAATTGTCAAGGAGTCGGTCAGTCAGAAAGGTGAAGCCATCGAATTCCTCTTAGGGGTTTATTTATAAACGATGACAGTGACGTTTAAACGTCAAAAATGTATAATTGAACAGTCGCTTAATACTACTTTAGGCAACGTTTATGAATAAAGGCTTAAAGGTAAGCACTTAGGTGTAGCTAGAGCCAATAACAAACAGTACTAAAACTTTTGAATAGTCAAGGAGTCGGTCAGTCAGAAAGACGAAGCTAGTTGCCATCAAATCCCATAGCGCCGCACCTATAGTTAGAGCCCATAAAAACAATACTAAAAAGCTCAAATCCAACAGAAAACGTACATGGCCTAATACGGAGCGAATCTATATTAAACCATACAGATTTATATGAGAATTTTCCAATAGAAACCCGATTATACTTTTCATGAGTTGGGCCTGAGCTGAAGACTTACTGGCATTACGCACGAAAGACTTCACAGTTCACTAAATACTTGAATCTACATCCGTCGTCTTACTGAGGCAATGAAAGAGAAAATAGAATATATAAACAGCTTATCTCCTTCGTAAATTGCGGACACGGGGCGTTAAATAACAGATTTCTCTCGACTTAGGGCTCAGACACACTATCCATATTTTGGCCGATTATGAAGAGTGTTAATACTTTAATACAATTTAATTCTACGCGAGGGGTACCCTTAAACAGTCAGCCGTACAGCTTACTACCTTCTTGCTGACTGACATATAATAATAGTAAAATAATAATATCCTCCCGACCCATTTCGGTCACAGTGGCCCATCTCAGCGGAGATTAGTCAGGTACGTAGATTTTAAAGTGCACAAACTTGTGCATAAACACAGGAACTTTCTGTTTAATTTACTCTCATAGTCCGATGGGACGGCAATCCGACACGACCGGATAGATATCAAGCGCAGGACCAACGGCTTTACGTGCTTTCCGAGGCACGGGGGTATTACACCAATTTAAAAACTCCTAGCTGCTATAGAATCAGTCGTAATGGAAAAACCGAATAACACTTTCCCCGACCTGAGAATCGAACCGGTGCTTGCCGACCACGAGACCGACGGGTCATATATTTTTATCACGGCATGAGCTTTCCTTATGTTGTACATGATCCGAGAGAAGATAATTAAATAGTCCCTAGTTCCCTACTAGAAGTAAAAAAAGATAACTTATTGGTTCGTATACGCAACACGTCTATAGTGCTATGCTACTGTTGTTTTGATAAATGCGTATAATGTTACGGATACGCTTGAAAACCCGTAGGGTAAGGGCAGATGTGTTAGTTCATCCACCTTTGAGCTAGTATTACTTATTATAAATCAAGCTGTTGCTTCTGGTTTTTCTTGAGAAACAATAAATTTATTTATTAATTACAATTAAATTACCTAATACAAATGCGTTGCTCGAATAGCAGGACCTCAGTTTCGTTCCAAATCTACAACACGAATTTCAATACAAGGTGGAGAAGAAAATAAAACTGCGTCTAATGACGTTCCCAGTCTGCATACAAAATTCAACCGAATATATCCAATAATTAAAAAAAAAAATTACCAAAGCCATTAGTCGGTCCATCACTACTATTTAGTTGGTTGGAAGAAAAATACATTTTCAATTTCGATGTTAGGATTTATTTGATAGTTTCAAAGTAATCCTATTCATTAGTATTGCCAGTGTTTTCATTTGTTGTCGTATTGTCGTATCCACATTGTGTAATATAATATACTTTATCTACAGTTTCTCTATTGTTATTGCTAACAATGTACTGCAACGTCAACCCATGCCTTTACAAGTCCAGAGCCATACATTACAAACGTGTCAAATCTTGCGCACAGCCGCTATGTTTAAACCCACTATGTCGTTCACATTTGTGTGCCGATTCGCGAATGTAAGAGAAATTGTTTTAATGCTAATTGTAGCTAGTACTTACCCTATAAAATAGGTTATTGTAACGGTAGTAACCTAACATCCTTTAAGGCGAATGGGTAGTTGTAGCCCGCGAAATTCAATTTTTCTTACGTTTTTTGCAATTTTCAGGTCAGTGTCAGGTTGTATCTTGATGAAAATTTGATTCGCGACTATAACAGGTACGTATTCACAGAATTATAATCATCAGAATCATTAATACATCTGTTTAAGTTAGATTTCTACCACCAACACTTTTCCATACGAGATTTGTTCTTAACGGTAGAAATCTAACTTAGAAAGATGTATTAATGATTCTAATTATTATAATTCTGTAAATACGTACCTGTTATTGTCGCGAATCATATTTTGATCAAGATACAACCTGACACTGACCTACAAATTGCAAAAAACGTAAGGAAATTTAAATTTCGCGGTCTACCACTACGCATTCACCTTAAGTAAATATGCACTATTGTTATCTGATGTTGAAATGACTTACACGTTCATGTTGGTCCTTTAGCGGTCATGACATGTGTTCAATATTCATGGAGATTTTAGTACTGTGAATGAGGCTTTGATGATTTGAAAGTTAAGGAGATATTGTGTTACTTGTAATACAGAAAAAATATGTTTAATTTTCGCGATAATTTCCGCGAATCTTTTGCTGTCTTAAAATTTATTTAGCATAATCAGCCTATAATGTTCCCACTGCTGTTGTTTTGTTGTTTTTTTTTTTACTATTTGCTGTACCTACTCTGGACGCTTTTAACGCGAACGTCTTTTTATTTTTCCATCGTTCTCACATATAATTATATATTCAACATTAATGATGTAACTAATATTTTTGTAAAAATATAAATTAAAAGAGTGTCCATGGAGTTTCTTGCCCGTTCTTCTCCATAGGTACCTACACTTTAGAATGGGCAACTAGCTTCATATTTTCTGACTGACTGAGTTCTTGACAATTCGAAAGTGCCTGTAAATGGTTTAATTGAAATAAATGCTTTGAGTTTGACTGCTGGGACATAGGCCTCCTCTCTGTGAGAGGGAGTGGACCATAATCCACCACGCGGGCTCAGTGCGGGTTGGTAGATGTCACATGTCTGCGAACTTTTGGTTCTAGGACATGCCGGTTTCCTCACGATGTTTTCCTTCACCGTTTTGAGAGCAGTGGTGATAAAATAATTTACAGAAAGTAAAGTGCCTAAGCAGGCACTTTACTTTTTACGTGGGTTCGAACCCACATAAGATGATGAAATGAATGATTAGAGAACTGATGAACTGAAAGATAGAGTGAAAATTAGTATGAAACAAGTTCGTTTTAAACCCAGAGATACAAAAAAATTAACAAGTAAAAAACTTAGCCTAACACAAACAGCTTCGCACTGCTGTCAAAATCAATTAAGCAGTCAAATACACCTCACCTGCTCTCGTTTACACTGTTACAGTAGCGGTAAGCTCTCACGTTACACTCAATTCATGCTATCTCTTATCAAATCTCCTGTGAAAATATCTCTCGAGACTTAGCATGGGACGCAAGATTTAGGTAAAGTCAGGAAAATGAATTGTTGAGCAAACTGACTACCTACTTAAATTGTCCGTGTATTCAAATCACAGCGGAATTCTTTGCCAGTTTTATGAAATGGCTATAATACGGCAAATTGACGTAGGGTGTCAATTTGCTTATCAATTAATTTCCCTGACTTTGCATACTTGTAAACAGGTACATATTGCTTGTGCGCTGGAATGTTGAAAATTCGAGCACTGGTGGTTTTCATTTAAGAGAATGCTCACATTTTTTCTGTGACAAATAATTTATTGAAGTGAAATACACGTGGCCTCCGGAAAGACCTTAATGAATTTAAATATTATTCATACCATTTAATTTTGTACAAGAAATTACATGCACCACAATTTCAAGTATTTTGATTGGAGTAAAAATTCCGCGTGGTTTGTGAAAATATAAAAGTATCAACTTGTGGGTTTATAGCTGTTTCTGGTTTCTACCAATTTAATATTACACCAAGCCAGGGAAGCGACTACTACCATATAAAACGCAATTCTTCACACTACCATATAATATTCGCAGATCATCTGTGGAAACTGAGAACTTCCTGCTATTAGTTAGTTGCACTAAAGTCACACACGGGTCCATTCTCATCACAATAATCAATGGCCACGGGGACTAACTGAACATAATGATGCGAGCCATAGCGTAATGGTGCGAACATAGAAAATACTTTTATTTTATTCCTGGTCAGGTACGGATTCGGTTTTTCATGAAAAGTGTACAAATTATTGTGATTATTGAGTTTTTGGAAATAAATGCCTTTTTTCAAGTTTTCAGTTTGTAATTTATTTGGTCCTTCGAGTCCGGACCAGCTTAGGTACTTTAAAACCCAGATAGCACAAGGTGGTCAGACTCGAAGGACCAAAATTGCAAACTGCGACCTGGTACTCATAATAATTCCTTTACAAACCAAAGGCTTCCAATTTTGCATACAGGTGGCGGTCATAATTTCAAATATAAATATTTATTTAAAAGGACTGGAAGTACTTGCCTATACGTTAGTTAAAACATTGAAATTATTTTATAGTTCAACGTTAATAATACGGATTAGAGTTACACCACACCCTGGACACTCCATACAACGCTCGCAAAATAATTACCTACTACTACTACATTAAAAAAACCGGCCAAGTGCGAGTCGGACTCGCCCATGAAGGGTTCCGTAGCAGCAAGTAACATAATATAAAAGTTCTTGTAGTTCGTTGTAACTTTGTGAAAGGTAAATTGCGGTTTTCGATTTATGACGTATTAAAAAAAAACTACTTACTAGATCTCGTTCAAACCAATTTTCGGTGGAAGTTTACATGTACATTATATATATTTTTTTTAATTTTATTATTCTCTTATTTTATAAGTTAGAGGGGGGGGGGACACACATTTTACCACTTTGGAAGGGTCTCTCGCGCAAACTATTCAGTTCAGAAAAAAATGATATTAGAAACCTCAATATCATTTTTGAAGACCTATCCATAGATACCCCACACGTACAGGTTTGATGAAAAAAAAATTTTGGAGTTTCAGTTGTAAGTATGGGGAACCCCAAAATTTATTGTTTTTTTTTTCTATTTTTGTGTGAAAATCTTACTGCGGTTCACAGAATACATCTACTTACCAAGTTTCAACAGTATAGTTCTTATAGTTTCGGAAAAAAGTGGCTGTGACATACGGACGGACGGACAGACAGACAGACAGACATGACGAATCCATAAGGGTTCCGTTTTTTGCCATTTGGCTACGGAACCCTAAAAATGACGTTTGTATACGTATGAATGTGTGCGTGAGGTACTTGTGTTTGCGAGCGCTCTTTGTTAAAGAACTGCGACGGTAACCTCGAAGTGCAGGGTGAGGTGCGGTAACTGATGTTAGTGCGGGGAAGGGAGTGTCCTTTCTGTACGTAGTACTTTAAGTATTCTGTGGTTACACGTTCAATTCAGTTATAGGTAGGTGCATCCTAAGTCCATACCTGTCGGTTATTGAAGTCATTATCAAGGAGTTGTCCGTAATTACTGTTTAATGATTATTTTTGTACTTGCAAGTTACTGCGAATCGGTCATGATTGACGTTAGATTGTTTGCGTAAAACATATCCACTGATGTGAAAATAAACAAACGGGAAACTTTCCAATTGCATAACCTTAAGAAGTAACCATTGGATACGGTTACGTAGGAGACGTCTTAATAAAAGCTTAAAGATTTCGGGGAAAGGCTTTTTCAGATGATGCACAATTAGAATGTATATAAAATTCAAAGTCCTGACTGAACGATTTATCAACGCACAGCCTAAACCGCTGGTCCTACAGACATGAAATTTGGAGGGTGTTTTCTTTGTGAAGAGTAGGTTTCCACTAAGAAAGGGTTTTTCGGAATTCCACCCCTAAGAGGGTGAAATTTCACCCCTAAGAGGGTGAAGAGTTTGATATGAACCTGAATTACAATTGAATGGTCTCGTTTTTAAGATATAGTTAGGACTTTAGGACATGTTGTTTAACTAATGCAGTCATGTTCCAGATTAATTTTGTATGAAAGTAACAAAAAAACATAAAATTTCCTCATTTTTAGGGTTCCGTAGCCAAATGGCAAAAAACGGAACCCTTATGGATTCGTCATGTCTGTCTGTCTGTCCGTCCGTCCGTATGTCACAGCCTCTTTTTTTCGAAACTATAAGAACTATACTGTTGAAACTTGGTAAGTAGATGTATTCTGTGAACCGCAGTAAGATTTTCACACAAAAATAGAAAAAAAACAATAAATTTTGGGGTTCCCCATACTTACAACTGAAACTCCAAAAATTTTTTTTCATCAAACCTGTACGTGTGGGGTATCTATGGATAGGTCTTCAAAAATGATATTGAGGTTTCTAATATCATTTTTTTCTGAACTGAATAGTTTGCGCGAGAGACACTTCCAAAGTGGTAAAATGTGTGTCCCCCCCCCTCTAACTTCTAAAATAAGAGAATGATAAAATTTAAAAAATATATATAATGTACATTACCATGTAAACTTTCACCGAAAATTGGTTTGAACGAGATCTAGTAAGTAGTTTTTTTTTAATACGTCATAAATCGAAAACCGCAATTTACCTTTCACAAAGTTACAACGAACTACAAGAACTTTTATATTATGTTACTTGCTGCTACGGAACCCTTCATGGGCGAGTCCGACTCGCACTTGGCCGGTTTTTTTTTTCAAAAACTTGCTGATTTAGTGATTCTGATGGTTTATAAAACAAGTGAAGGTTTGTAAGAATCCTTAAATCGAAAACCCAACTTTCCCCGTCCTGGGATCTATAAACACTTAACTAAATATCAACTCTAGATTGACACGATAAAATTTGCATGCTGACTCTGTTGCAAGAGTGAAAATTGATTGTACGCATTATAATTAAGCAGTGGAACGCGGTCGGTGTGACAGGCAGCCAGCCCGTGGGACCTACTCGACCCATTAACACGAATTGTGCGAGTGACAACGTTGTAAACGGAGTGATGTTGAATTAACAAACTAATGATGGGTTTGCAGATCAAGTCTAGTGAAATTGTGAATTTACGTAGGTAAACGACGTTTGATGACACCCTTCTATTATAGGACGATTTACACTGCTACTGAAAGTAGTGGTCCAGTGGTAGCGGCCACGATTTACGAATTGTAGGTCGTAGGTTCGAACCCAGACAGGCGCTTTACTTTGTGTAAATTATTTCATCGCACCACGCGCTCTCAAAACGGTGAAGGAAAACATCTTGAGGAAGCCGGCATGTCCAAGAACCAAAAATTCGAAAACATGTGAAATCTACCAACCCGTACTAGGCCCGCGTGGTGGATTACGGCCCACCCCCTCTCACCGAGAGGAGGCCTGTGTCCCAGCAGTGGGAACAGTATTGTCGGATTATGCTATATACACTGCTACAAGAAACTTTTGGCGCTCGAATAACGTTGACGTGTGGGGGGGGGGGGGGGGCGGGGCACTGTTGGTAAATATTTGTGCAATTGTTTTGAGAAATGGATTGAAAAAAAAAAACAGGTTAGTTCCGATTTTGGACACCCGCCAAAATAACCTTGTAGAGCTATAAATAAGTCGGTGCTACCTTTGCATTTGCAATTAAAAATGAAATAACCAAGTACCTTTGCTTAAACATATTCAAAGCTAATATGTTCATGTAAATTACTCTTGTTCCATACGTATCTAATAATAAATAATTATAAATATAATTACGCACCGTTTTTTAAAAGAAACAGAAGTCTAACATTCCCGCTAGTCTATTCACATTCACATCACCACTCCGGCGAGGCGTCATTAAAACGCGCCGTCTAACCAACCATTCGCTTTAGATGGAAAAACTTTAGTTCCTGACTCTGGATGACGTTACGAAACGAAATAGATTCACGGGTGGTCGCCCTTAATGATTGCCGGCCACTAGGATACGTACAGTCAGCTCCGCAGATAAGGCGAGGGCAGGTTAGCCCTCGAAATTTAATTTTTCTTTCGTTTCTTGCAATTGACAACATTTCAAACCTGACACGACCTTAAAACAAAAATACTATTTCTTTATTTTCGTATCCTTAGTTCAAATATATTTTTATTTTATTTTTTTATTTCAAAATTTCTGAGAAAAAAAATAAAAATCAAAAAACATGTGATGACGTCACATAAACGGCGGAATGAGGTAGTTACCTTTGCGCATTCCAATGTCTTTGATTGTAAACATTACATCAAACAAGACATGTCAATGTCACCTAAGAAGTGTAACTAGAAAACAACTAAAAAACTGAATTGAATTCAACAATATTTTTTCCTATCAACTCGACACGCTGCTTACTGTTAATATTATCAATTTTTGATTGATATTTCGCCAACAAAATGGATCCCAATGAAAAATATACGCCAATGAAGAAACCAAAACAACGACTGAGACAAGTGACATCTAACAGTTTTTTTGACGGGTCACAATAAAGCAAAGGTAATATCGCCATTCTACCGTCATCTGGCACTTACGTCTTTTTAGAATACACCGAATTTCAAAGTTAAAATTATGAATGAAAAGTACATAATTTCGAAAAACGAAAAAACATGGGTGCCCTAGATTTGAATTTACTTTTATATAACGTAATAATACATGCAGGTTAAAAATATGAAATGTTGTCAATTTGCAGCCCAGTAACAGGTTTTATGTTGACCAAAATATGCTTCGCGACCGTTACAAATATTTATTTACTTCATTATAATCAGGGCTTGTAATACCGGTATTTTTGGCATCCGATACCATTATCCTTGGTGTGATACCGGTACCAGAGTATTACCTGTACTATTGGTATTTCTAATCAGTATCGTTACTGAGCCGGTACCAAACAAATATTTCCGTAAGGTAGAGTGAGAAAACAGATATAGTAAGTAAAAAGGATAATAAATTAGTTATTAGGCACTAGAAAAATAACTTCAAGGTTGCCGACGAGGTTCCGCGTACCTACATATATGAGATTTTTGATACACGCCGGGTACCTGAATCGTTACCGGTACTGGTTAGGTGGATTACCGGTACCCAGCTACCGAAATGGCAAGAACCGCTAAGTGCCGGTACAGAACCTGTACTTTTAGTACCGGTTCCAAGCCCTGATTATAATCATTAAAATTTATTATCAATACAACTCTAAGTTCAAATTCCTCTTTTGCGTGACTATTTCATGAAATCATGACATTTGAGGCCAATATTAACTTCAGAATTGTATTCACGATTTTAATGATCATATTTCCTTAAAATATACATTTGTTACGGTCGCGAATGATGTATGGATCAACATACACCTGACACTGCCCTGCAAAAAATTCGCGGGCTACTTTAACGCATCCCCCTTAAGGGCTGTGCACAACAGACACGCCTAGGTGAGGCCGGCGGCAATAAGTGTCGGGTTAAGACTTCAATTTCGCGAAGGTTCCTTGTAAATCCTAAATTATAGAAGGCATAAATTTCTCGAAAGCATCCGATTCAATTTACTGAGATTTATTGGGCGAAATGTTACGTATTAACGTAACTTTGATCAATCTATCGTCGCATAAACAACACTAACAACACTTGACCAATTGAAATGGCTGTCTCCTTCCAGTAAGGCGGACTTGCAACTAAGTAACAGAGCTTTGTTGAATAATTAAAGGCGTTCGCTTGAACTTGTGACCATCACCTTTGAACCTGCGATGTCCTGATTTGTCTAATGACAGTCATACTCTTGAAAATGTTCGTCCCATACATGGTCTAAATCATTGACCGTTACTTCTGTCCCAGCCTTTAAGGCTGCAAGATGGTAAACGCAGACAAAATGTTAGTTTGCGGTTACAGACGCACTGAATCTCAATATCTACCTAGGCAGAAAATAATTTACGTCCGGCTAAGCCATTAGTGATAATTTTCCGTACGTTGCAATGGTTGAAAAAGCTATGCAGGTTTTGCGAGAAATCACTATGCTGTAAATGCCTTTGTTACAAAAAAGTAAACTAAACCAGAAAAGTATAGTTTGCATACATTTTAAATATATAGTAAGGTCTTAGCATCCTATATTTATAAGGGCTATGAACCTAACGTCTTCTCTGCCGCAAGTTCATTTAAGGCAACTGCGCCTTACCGTTTCTTATATTACCTCAAAGACTGTTAAACCTGGTATGATATCTTCGGAAAAGTTATTCGAGTGTACATTCGATGTTCATCGTGTTCCCTTATTTATGTTATGTCTCTAAATGTGCACTAAAGCTTCACGACTTCAGTTTGTCTTCTTATTTGTGTAGCTGACGTTACTTTAGTCACGAGTGGGGTTATTCGCTATTCAATTACTCTGTGCAATAAGACATGGGTAGGAATATGCTGTGGCTGAATTAAGGGCGTGCGCTACAAAGATAATAATGTTCTAGTAAGTTGTCTGGATGTAATTAGATCTCATTGGGATTGGCTTTTCGAAAAAGTAATTGTTTTCAATCAGCATAAATATTTTACTTTCGTTTACGTTTTCGTTGAGGTGGGTATCTTCATCTGTTTTGGTATTTACTAAACTGTAATGATAATTTACTTCTTGTGCAGCCAGTTTAATTACAAACCAGGAAAACCGTAATGCGATTGTATTGTGAAATTCTGAAACACAATTTTGCGTGGCCTCTGGAGATGTACAGTCAAGCTCATGGCTTTGTGTATTCAATTCTAAACCTAGATACTCGAGGATAGAGATGATAATGTAACAGTGTTAAGCAATAAATCTTTGCAATAAATCATTGACTGATTGTTAATACCGAACTCCCAAGTTTGAAATTCGAAATCAACAAACTGAAATGTTAAATAGTTCAGCTTGTTGGAATCTTGGTTCCTCGTTATAAGAATAATGCCAAGGAATAGATCTAAAAGCGGGCTTTTTACTCCAGACTTTCCTAACCAGTCTCCAAAGGACCACAAAATGCTACAAAATAGCTTCCATCCGCGCTAAATATCATAATCTTCGTGCCAAAGAGGTATTCCTAAGCCACAAGCAGCAATCTGGAAAAATTATATAATAAATGTAGAAAAAGAAGAAAGAAAATAGATTAGCCATAAGTACTTAATATAATGTTGTACAGGCACTTAGTAATACCACAACACTGTTGCAACTTTCACGGCACATCAGGGATGTTATAACGTAAGTTTTATGGCGAAATGATGGATTCATACAAAAATGCACACGAAACTGACCGCGGTCTACGCATTTCACTTTCAACAAAAAGTCCAGTCGTGACAATAACAGAATCAACTGATTGTGTAAGTGAGAAATTCGATTAGTCTTTGAGAACTAGATTTACCAAAATGAATAGGCTTTTACTGTAAATGTACGCACGATTAGGAAAAAGTGGCCAATATTATGAAAATAGCACAATACACACCTAAAGTGCTTGCCTACTATCCTCATGGTCTAATATCGTTAGATTTAATGCCATCATCCAGAACATGAAACGGTACTAAAAATTATTTTGACCAAACACAGCCTTGTTTGCCACTATGTATTGTCATCGTAAAATGAAATCTCAGAGCCAAAATAGTATGTCGTTGTCAACCCGTGCGAGGCGTAAGAATCAATTAAAGAAATTCAATTGCTATGGTGTACGTCGCCATAATGTTGTAACTGGGCGAAGAAAATTGCAAATGGCCGCTACTTGTGTCCAATTATAATGAACCCACATAGTATGTATGTTGAGTAGGCTCAAAACGTGAGGAAAGCACGTATTTTTGTCATTATTGGAACTGGTTACCCTGTATCTTATCAGATGTTTATTTTAAAACTTAGAATCACAGATCCCATAGACGGCTGAACAGCGATTTACTAAGCAGCAGTGCTACATACAGGCTGACTTACTAGATTATCCACTACGGATCCTTTTCCTTATGTCAGAGTTGGACCCATAAAAGTTGTTCATACTCGTGGTTACTATCAAACCTTGGAACATTGCCAATGAATTCAAAATTAGCCAGCATAAATAACCTCGGTTTAAGAGGAAATGCGGTCGGGGAAACTTTTTGAAAAAGCCTAAGTAAAAAATCATAATTGGAAGTTCGCTTATTTTCTCCTCCAATATTGGACTAATTTAAAAGATATTTCATAAACAGAATAAGAAGGATATATACTGTGTCCCTATGTTTTCCTTTTTGATGATACATTATTTTTATAAGCACTAGAACCTTCAAAAAAAAGGCTCAAAATTGCCGCTGTCAACGGAGGCCTAGTGTGAAAATTTGACAACTATTAATGAAAAAAGAAAAACATAGGGACACAGTATATATTCTTCTTATTCTGTTTATGAAATATCATTATTGGTCCAATATTGGAGGAGAAAATAGGCGAGAGCCAAACCTCGAATTATGAATTTTTACTTAGGGTTTTTCAAAAAGTCTCTCCGACCGCATTTCCTGTTAAGACTCTTTGTAAACAAAAGTACTGCTTATTTCTTAAGAAATTTCTGCTGCTACTTTCCTGCTCTTCAAATTATATAAACACCAACAAACGATTCTTCTTTACCAATTAAAAAGTTGCTGCACGGTACTAAATCTCTCGTCAATGTTATGAAACAAGTCGAAGAAAGGGCTCCAATTCGTCACCGCTCTAACAACGAAATGTCAGTTTAGAAACTTCAAGAAAAGAAAACTAATTGAATCAAATTGCCATTTGTCATTTGCATGTCGATTGGTCGGCTTGGAAAAAGGAGGAGACTCTCAATTGGTCGCATGCCTGTGTGTTGCTTTTTATGTATGTAAACCGATTACACAAGGTGTTCGTGACCAATTTGCAGAGTTCTTTTTTTAATTGAATGAGAATCGATCCCGTTTGATCGAAAAAGGCTTTGCATTTTAATCAGGTAATTCTTCTAGAACTATGATAAAAACTCAGTCTATTGGTAGAAACTGTGTTTTTATCAAACTTGACCAAGTATGCTAAGATTGTTTGGAAGAGTCTATGGACTAACAATGCCATTGAATTGCGGACTTCAACTGAAACAGTCATTCAGTCAGATTTTTTTTGGTTATAGTTTCTTTTTTCTTCACGATGCTTGCCTTCACCGTTTTCAGAACAGTGGTGATGAAATAATTTACACAAAGTAAAGTGCCTGCTTGGGTTCGAACCCACGACCTACAACTCGTAAGCCGCAGCCATTACCACTGGGCCACTACAGCTTTGCAGAATAAAATCCCACATGAAAGAATTGCCTCCAAGTTGTTTTTTATAACCCTTGGCTTATTTGCTAAATCTATTACTTTTCACCCTTCATTATTGTAACAAACAAATTGTAACTCCAATACATTTAACGTAAAGCCGTAATAGGATGCGCTTTAACGCGTTAAAAAAACTCATTTATATTACGAATTAGTGGAATAAGACGGGCTTTTTCCCGAGCCATTTGTTACGTTATTATATCGTAATTTCTGATTAGTTACACTCTATGGTGCAGGCCTATTCGGTGAGACATCTTCTCTTTACTAGCCCAGTCGATTAACTGTACTTCTCAGGTATTATAGTTGCCATTTTAGGTTATGTCCCACTGTTGGGCGGATAAAATAAGTTGAAATGCGATTTGAAGAGGAAAACTTTTTGACACGATACGGCTGGTGACCTAGTCGAACTGTTATACGGTACAATTCATAAATCATGATTTTGGTTCGAAGTTCAGCTTTTATAAGTCAGGGCAGAGTTTAAACATTCTTAATATTTCCTACATATTTTCTCCACTTTTATTATAAAACTAGCTGTGCCCGCGACATCGTTCGCGTGGATGTCGGAAAACAATAATGTGTATTTACTAAATATTTATCTAAAATAAAAGTAGCCTTAGTACTCCTTATAACATCAGCTATTTGCCAGTCAAAATCAGTCCAGCCGGTTCGGAGATTAGCCGGAACAGACAAAAAAAAATAAAAAATAAATTTTTTAGTCGTAAATACCGTATAATATCATATTTATTTAGTAAAAAACTGGTATTTTGACATTACAAACAGACTTTTCAATTTTATTTATTTGTACTAGCAACACCCCGCAGTTTCACCCGCATAAGTTTCCCATGGGAATATCGGGATAAAAACTATCCTATGTCCTTTCCCGGAACTCAAAACTATCTCTATACCAAATTTCATCTAAATCGGTTCAGCGGTTTAAGCGTGAAGAGGTAACAGACAGACAGAACTGCGCGGCCTGCGCTGTCTCTAAACACTTTATTATTTTGCCCATAGACGCGTAATTTTAGCTAACACGTACACCACTTCTCCAGCTATTTATTCGCTTAAGATAAACTAAATCGTGACCAGATACTTTGACGCCGTAAAAAGCATGATTGGATCTTTATTAGCGAAAATGCATGTCGATTCTTGTGACGATTAATACGTAATTCAAAGAAAATATGAGTGTAAAGTGCCGTTTTTGTAAAAAGGTAACTAATCTGTCATAGTCACGTTTCTGATTGCGAAATGATAACAGACGGACGTTCTGTAGTTTTTAGTCATAAATATAAAAAATACCGTTTTCTTAGTTGTATTGTAAACAGTTAAAAGATATTGTTCTTAACAGAACGATGTTTATTTATTTGGTATTCTAACAAAGAATACACTTATATCTACAATATAAATCTACAATAATAAAAAGGTCCTTGTACGTGTTCTCCTTCAATTACAGCCTACAGGAGACTGTGGTCTCCTGTAGGCTGTAATTGAAGGAGATGCATTGAATTGAAGGAGATGCATGCACATATAATAAGGTGATAAAAAAAACCGGTCAAGCGCGAGTCGCCCTGGCGCACCAAGGGTTCCGTACTTGTAGGTATGTAAATAGATGATCACGGGATTTTTTTTTGTAATTTAACTACAAATTTACGGTTTTCGGATTTTTTCCTTTACTTGTGCTACATGACATTGCTTCTTGCCAAACATGATTTTAGGTCAAAGGGAAGTACCCTATAGGTTTTGATTTCGGAACTTTTGATTGCGTTGACTTAGAAGTTTGATTTTTTCACTGCTTCAAGGGATTGCAGCTGAGTATATGATATTAATTTCAACTTGATAACTTCATGCATTCCTGAGAAAAAGGATCTTGACTGGACGGACAGACAGATAGACAACGAAGTGATCTTACAAGGGTTCCGTTTTTCCTTTTGAGGTACGGAACCCTAAAAATGGTCGTCCACTCACCTAGCTACTGTTCTGCCAATGCTCCTTCTACCGTTTCTCGGCAACCATGACCGATTTTACATTAAAAAAAATGGTTTCTGGAAAGTGCCTTCCATCTTCAATATTTAAAAAAAGTAGCTAGTATCGCCTATTGGTTTATTGGCTCCATATGAGTAATGTGTTTATCTATAGGATTAGCGCTCATAACTCTTGGTATCACGCGATAATGTCACAGATCATTAACTTATTGCTACAAGTAGTTTATGCGGCGCGGGCGCATTTCACAATCTCGAGAATTTGTTTAGTGCTGTCGCCTGTAGAGATCTCCATATTTTCCGATGGGTGCTGTGGTTTTAATAGTTTGTTTATTTTCAGAATTTATGGTAATGGTCATAAATCTGTGATGACTAATCGGAATTGTGACAATAGTGGTGGTGGTGGTGTAGTGGTGGTATGGTGGTGGTATGGTGGTGGTGGTGGTACTCGAATAAAACATGGCATTTTACTTTTGATTTTACACGTTTAGGTGATTACACTTTGGTTTAAGTTATAAAATCACTGAAAAGGAACGAAATTAATCCAAAGGGCTATTAAAGTGCGTCCTTCTGCCTACGGCCAGGTAAAGATTCAAGTGTCTCGACTAACGTCCAAATTCAATTAGGTATTCATGTCAGAATCCAAAATTTCTTCTGAATAAGTACACCCAGTACGGAGCACTATCCAATAGCGTGCCCTTACGCATCCGCGGCGTACGCGCAGCCGCGTGGACGTAATTGTTCGCAAATTGGTGCGTAATAATGATCAACATCTCGCCGTTGCACCGTCCGTCTGTTGCACTTGCATGTTGCATGTCAATGATCCCGTATCCGAACGATCTCGGAACAAAAAAGATATTACTAGTTGTAGTGATTGCGTATTTCAGCACATGTTTCGCACGTCAGAATGTTTTATCGCGCCTGCATTGCGCACGCGTTGATATCTACGATCAATTGTGATTTACTTGCTTTGTGATGCCGCTGCGATATGGTCGACTAGTTGAATGTATTCGTTCCTAATCATGAACTATTCTTAAAAGTGCGATTGGAATCTATGAATGTTTTGCAACTTTAAACAAAGGCAGAAAGAATGTAAACATATAAAAAGGCGAAAAAATCTGCATAGTGAGAGGCATTATATCTATACAAAGTCCTGATTGACTGATATATCAACGCACAGCTTAAACAGCTGGTCCGAGACATGAAATTTGGAGGGTGTGTTCTTAGTAAGAGTAGGTACCCACTAAGAAAGGGTTTTTCGAAATGCCACCCCTAAGAGGGTGAATGGGGGAGGGTGAAATTTCACGCGGATGGAGTCAAACCCACCGCCCACTTTGAAAATATTTTTTTATCTACAGACCCCCAATTTTTCTTTCCTTACCATCTGTCGCCCATCTAAAACAGCTATTGCCACGATTTTATTTAAATGTGTAATATTATTATAGTCTTAAGATAGGACATAATTATAATATCTCAGAACCTTCTACTGCCCCCTTGAGTCTTAAATTCCCACGAGGGGGCGTTATCGCCCACGTTGAGAACTTATGTATTAGACCATCCATTTTTTGATATTAAGACCAAATATCTTTCTTTTTATTCCTTTGTGTATTTACAAGAAAGTAATGTTAATTCTACATCATCAGCATATCTTTCCGACAGACCGTGGAGAGAGATAATAAGTACCATAATGATTACCTACGTTTAGCAGGGGAATTAGTTACCGCTGTCTGAAATTAGAAACGAATGAAAGTCCGACTACATAGACCATTCGAGATTAAGTAGACAATGATTGAAAAATAAACGTTACAATGTTTAAATTGATATCGAAACATTTATTCATTTTCTTTCAATAATTTAACTTATTGTATACCTATACATAATAAAACAAAAAAGGAAGACATACCACATCGCAGGTATCATTTTACAAACACCAACATTTTATCATATTTACATAGATACAGCGTTATTAAAACTTCTATCAGTTTTCTATACAAAACTCTAGTTAGAGAAAACTTTCGCCAATAATATTATTAAACATTTTGTCACTGGTATTAATCCGTACATACATGCTTCATTAAAACTATACATTTATTTCATTTAAAAAAACAATGTCTCACTTATTAGTGATGTGTATATATAAACTGGTATCAATCGATACTAAAACACAATTCTATAAGTTATTTAAAATGTAATTTAAAACTTAATTACAACCTTAAGATATGGCTATCAAATAACTCGTTTTCGTGTAACAAAAATTATTATTATACAATTTTTTAACATAAACAAAACAATGAACATAACGTTGCCTTCTTGACTGGAATGGAAGACTCGGAACAAACGCAACAAACTACGTAAGTATGGCAAGTAAATAATTAAAATATGAAAAATAATAATTTAAACTAAACGTTTGGAATGATTCGACTTACACTAAAAATATTTACACGATTATAACAGAAACAGTGCGTAATGCAAAGTACTTAAATAAGATATTTACAGTATCTGTATCACTTAAATATCGTTGTACATTACAATAAAATTAGAGGCTTAATCTTTCGTTCGTTAATTTGATCGTGTCACATGGACTAGCGTACGAACGGACGATCCTAATCGGTATCGGTATCCGAGACCGTAAACAGACATCACTGTCATTTAAATTATTTAACAAATTAGTCATTCTTTTTAAAACCCAAATATGCTTAACCCTTTTGTACTAAACAGGTAATGAGCAAAGCAAACTTTGTTGTGTGCTCGTGGAAGCTGTGGAACGCGTTCAATGTACAATTTTAAGCACATTTCCAGCTGAATCACACAATGTTGAGGGTTGGTGTTGGTTGTTGATTCAATCTTTATCTCCTACGAATCTGTAGGCGTCGGGGGGAGGCTCGGGCATGCAGTACCCGTGATAGGTGCGGATGTCTTCTGCTGCGTACGTGATGCCGGCCAGGACTCCCGTCTCCGTGTGATGCCTGGGGCAGGTATGGCCTCGTGGACATTGGCAGATGGTGTTGGCGTTCACTTCGTCGATTTGTTCATGTCGCCGCCTCGCGCTGAACAGTTTGCATGGCTCCTTTCTTGAACAACGTAACCTCTGTAAAAAGAGACAACGAGAATTGTAGTAAAAGTTTACAAACCTAGTAAAATTATTTATAATTAATATTAGAAAGAAAAAAACTATCACCAGGTTAAGTTTTTCGTAAAGCCAAGTCATTCATTTCGTACCTACACAAAAATTAAAGAGCCGGCCAGAAAAAAGAAATGGGAAAAATTATGGGAAATGACCTCTTGAGCAATTTTTACTATTACAACGTCTACCACTAACACCTCGGCTGCTATATGAGATTGAAAATGCCAAAAATCATATTTTAATAACATGTTTATAGTTAAAACATGTTCAGGATGATAAATTTAATTAAAAGTTGGTATTTCTTTTATGTTATGCTTAAAACACTTGTTATAAAAATATGATTTTTGGCATTTTCAATCTCATATAGCAGCCGGAAGTTAATTTTAGGCTTTTGCTGTAATAGTAAAAAATGCTAAAGATATTATTTCCCATAAGAAAATAGTACTTTTTTTTCTAGCCGGCACTTTGATTTTTGGGTATAAAATGTTCGACACTTGAATGATTTCCTTTGGGAACTAAATAAAATACACAATATCAATATACTAAATGCACTATTTCAAGTAAAGTTGTACCACAACACTACCAAAGGACAACTACTGCCACCTAACGTCGCTAACTCGAACTAAAAACGAAAGCTAAAGTCTTTATTGGTAAAGTAAAACAACTTACGCTTTGCGGTGAGCACGCGAACTGATATTGGTTCCCCTGTTCCCCGCTAGGTGTCGTGTACGGCAACTTTTTCAACAGATACGTCACGGAGAGCTTCGGACAATGACAGTTGACGATCTGTTGCGTCGCATTGCTGTCAGGAAACGAGTAGATGATCCAGGCTGCATCCTTGAAGTACTTGCACTTTGGCAAGCGTTTGACAGGTTCACACGTCTTGTACAGCGTAGTCTTGTCTGATAACGTGTGGTTGTCATCACTCGTGAGGTCACTGTAATGAGAAGAGTCACAAATTAGATGATGTTCATTTGTTTAGCTTAAAGACTTTAACAGATTTGAAAATGATAGCACAATTTCTGGTATTCGATGAATTTAAGCCCGTTAGAAGCGGATTCGTGAAACCAAACTACAGACACCAATGACTCAGGGATAATTATGTTTTATGCTTAATTCTGAGCAAATTGGAATTCCTTTAGAGACTCGTCACCTTGTAGATCAGATATCAAACCGAGATTAGAAAGTAGACGACATAAACATATTTTATATTAGAGCTAAAAGTAGACTTCCATCACAAAATCTTAGCATTTATTTTGGACTAGCTTCTGCCCGCGACTTCGTCCGCGTGAAATTCGTACTTTCATCTAAAAGTTTCGAAAATGTATGCTGGTATGATCTTTATAATTAATTTAGATAAATAAGTATTCGGGTCAATTTTTAAGTTTATAGAACAAAGGAATCAGATTTTTCAAATAAACTGTATCCCCCATAGATATCCGAGTATCCCCGCTTTTCACCCCCACAGGGGTGGTATTTTGAAAAATCGTTTAAGATGTGTTCATAACTTGACTCAATGTTTATTTATACCCATTTTCGAGCTAATCAAGCCACGCAGTAAAATCCGCCCCTTTAAAATTAACTACCTCTTTTCACACAGTTAGGGTAGATTTTCGAAAACCCTGATACACGTCATTAATTATTTTTAGTCCTTAGTATAAATACTGAGGTTCAAGTTAATCAGACAGGGCGTTAAAATTCTTCCATACAAATTTTGACACCCCCCAATACCACTTTAAAGGGTATTTTAGAAAAACGAAAAATTCCAAACTTCATAATTTACTTAGATAAGTATTCGTGCCAAGTTGTAAGGTTATTTTAACTCAAGAAATAAGATTTTCCATACAAACAAAACCCCCCCTTTTCACCCCCTTAAAGGTTGAATTTCCAAAAACCCCTTATTCGATATCTACTTTTCACAAAGAATCCACCCTCCAAAATTCATGTCCCTAGGACCAGCGGTTGATATTGTGCGTTGATATTTCAGTCAGGACGTTCATCCCCCCTTGGGGGAGAAATTATCAAAAACGCTGAGACATGTATAAATTAATTTTTAGTCGTCAGCCTAAACACAAAATTTGAAGATCCTAACTTTAAAACTGACGGACTTTCATACAAATTTTCATCCCCTATTTAACTCCCTTAGGGGTTGAATTTCAAAAAATCCTTCCTTATTCCTTGTCTACATTATAAAGGGAACAATTGTGTAAAATTTTAGCTTTCTAGGTCCAAGGGTTTGGGCTGGGCGTTGATGAGTCAGTCAGTCAGTCAGGCCTTTTGTTTTTATTTATATAGATAGATACTTTTCCGGGATAAAAAGTACCCAGTGTAGTGCCCAGGATATTAAAGAATAATTATACAAAGTTTCATCGTAATCGAACCGGTAGTTTTTGCGTGATGCCTGAACAAACAGACAGACAGACCGACAGACAGACAAAAATTTTTTAAATCACATTTTTTGGTTCGGTGTCGGCCTAGTAACACCCCATATCATTTATTTTTTTGATATTTTCAATGTACAGAATTTTCACTTCTACAGATTTATTATAAGTATAGATAATCCAATGGAGCTTATAGTTCTTTTGTTGATTTTTTTCATCGATTCTTAGCTCATTGATAAAAAGCGACGCACCTAACTCAACAACGTGACAAAGCCAGAAAAAACTGAGACCAAGATATTAATAATACGATATAGCCAACCTAATGCTCAAAAACTCAGGACATTTAAATAACGGCCTCGAGCGCCATCCATTCACTATAATTTGATCTTTAAAAGGGAAACCCTGTCAAAGGTTGCAATAATAATAAGGCAGCATTTGAATATAATCTGCCTTTTGAAAGGGTCAATATGAGGATAATCATTTTGCAATTGCCCATTTCCCTCATCTAATTTAAATCATATATAATTTGAACAAGATTAACAAAAGAAGGCGTATTTTACTGAGACAGTTTTGATGCATGTAGATGATTCTGAACATATCTATCAAGGTTATGCATTAAAGCTAGTTAAAATACTCGGCGACGAATGAAGTTAAGCAAAATGTAGTGCAACTAAACGGACTTGAAAGCAATGGCTATAAATAAAAAGTAATTTTCACTTTCAAAGCCTTGTTGGACAAGAAAAAGACTCGGACCACGTGGACACGTATAAACAATAAGTCAATAAAGCTGAGTTCCGCGTAGACGATAAAATAAAATTTTTTTTGGAATTTGTCCCAAATATTTAACGTAACAACAATACTGACCTAGAGCACGGCCTATGCCCCAAACAGCGACACTTCCTCTCGATCCAGGGCTGCGTCGCATCATAAAGGTCTACTTTACTGCAGACTTGTCTTGGTCTGCAGTCTGGAAGGTCCTCTTCTGAACCCTGAAATAGAAGGAAAAAACAAATGAGTAATGTTAATGGAACAACTCCATCAAAGTGACTTTGGTTTCGTTTTGATTAATATTCTGATCTATATATGGTAGAACCATAGATATAAGAAAGAAGTTTTTTACATTTCTATGGGTAGAACGTTAATAAACATAAAAGAAATGGTATGATATGCCAGCATAAGCAGTCACGATTGGCAAAACAATAAAAGCATTAGTAAAAGACTTATGTTTAAAACAGGTTTCGCCTCTTTCAATAAACATTTTCCCTAACTGAGTAGTCAATAACGCAAAACCAAGCATAACCGAACACAATCACATACAAACATGACCCAATCATTTCACCAGCGTGTGTACGATGTTAGGTATGTACGGAACCCATCAAAATTCGCGTGCATTGTTTACCATTCAACTCGCGTCGCATACTAAATCAATCAGTACATTCGTACCATTCGACACGTCGAACAATATGAAAATTCTAAAAGAATCAATCATCGCTACAAAAGAAGTAGCCGTGGGAAAAATGGAAGGTGTTTCAGGACACCTGTCTAGGGAACATAATGAAAAAGATTATGAACGAGTCCAAATCGATGTTAATCATAACGTTCCGTAAAGAAATCACAATATGAACATGTGCTCTGGTCCTTTTAGTTTTTTGCTTCCAAAAGGACCATCGGTCGTACTTCCGACCGGAAGACGTGCCATTCGGCAACCTGTTACCTGTGGGAACATTTTTTCTGCGAAGACTTGCAGGGCTACTGCTCAAAGCTGTAATTAAGCTATTATTGTCCGTAATAAATTACTATGTTTAATTGGAAACAGTCGACATCCGATGAATGACTTTAATTTCCTTTGCTTTTTGTTTAAGTACGGCTTAGTGCCAAAGTGCAATTAACGATGATGTTATTGATAATTTTATGCGAATGGCCGTCTGTGTTTGAGTTAATAATCATGTTTTTAAATTGTAAAACAATCGTACTCATGCCTACTTTGTAGAAAGAAAATAGACGTATTCTGGATATTAAATTTGTTATACCAGTGATATATGTAATACCTAGATAATATACGATGTTTTATTATAGTTTTTCCTAAAGGTAATAGGTAGGTACCTATAGGGAAAAGATGTTTGAAATAATGTTATGACAAATCGAACAAAGTCAAACCTCCATTTCTTAAATTCCATTTAAATTCTGGTCACAACTTCGACAGCCCTGTTCACGCATAGGTGTGAAAAAAAGTATGTATATTTTTTTCGTTGTTCCGGATATGCTTCCCGTTTCTTGTGTATTGCGATAGATTTCGCGGAAACGGCCTCAGTTGGATCTCCTAAACACCGGATACAGCCCTTTTGTGTAACAAACAAAAAGTACAAAGCATAGACACAATGTATGGGTTGTTGACTTACTTCGTCAAGAGTTTGCCTTTATTTAACGGAGTCTTGCTGTCGACCTGAATGCTAATGCCGGTTGTAAGAAAATTACATTTCGGACGGTCCTCATTGAATTCCTAATAAGGCGAACAAAAAATTGACAATAGTACTCACTACGTTGTACTAAACAGTTTTATTAATGTTGTGAGTTTCAAGAAATGAGGATGTTTTGAAAGACAGTTACACGATTATCGCTAAGTGGTCGCATGTCGCTGATGTATTCAGGAATACACGATCAATGATCACGAATTATACAAAAGAATAGCCATTTGTAATGCCCGGAGAATCGTCGGATTTTATTTCTAGATTTTTTGGAAACGATATCTGAGACACAGACAACGCCTAAGGCGACAGTACCAAAGGACGTTTTGCCTTCATCCTTTTCTGGAGTTAGAATTAACAAGAGTTAGTTCTTATATAAATTGTGACTTTCATCCTGTATACTTAAGGTTTTAAATGGTGTGGAGGGTTCTTTAAACGATTAGGTTCTACTATAAACGAAGAGCGATAAGCGTTAAGCTTAAAGCCTTTTATTCTTGAGGTTCCTAAGTTACAGTTACTCCTAACCGCTCAACCCTTCTTCTCCGTCTTTCAGTTTAATTAGGTCAGGCTTTCGTAACTACTCAGTCTTCTCCCCTGCGGCACCTTAAGAAACCTGCTGAGATTTGCTTCTGTTTAAATTATCTACTACATATTTCAATAGCCGAAATGTAGCCTGTTCATACCTTAATATCTAAGACTGCATACTGCAAACCAAGCTCTAAAAATATTATGGATCTGTGCCCCAAAAGGGGGTTGTCATACGAATCGCATCACATCTCAACGTTTAAACCCTAACAATGCGATACTCTAGCTCGCCGGTAACCTAACCACTGCCTAAGTCCCTTAACGGGTGTGAGGTGCGGGGCCCGGGGGGTGCGGCATCCGGTCCATCGAACAGGTGGCGCGCGCGCCGCGCCCACACTAATAAAATAATTTGTTACCACCGCCGACCTTCCACAACCTTCTCCGTATAGCTGGCCTTTTCTAGCGTGGGCGTTTCGTATATTGCTGTCTTGCTCACACTGTTTCAGTTTAAGATGCTGGGTTCTGAAGGAAATTGCGAAAGTTAGGAACTATTATTGTGATGATGAAACAAATGAAAAGCTTGCATTTGAAAGCTAATTTTCGTGTTTCAATTAAAGATACTGGGTTCTGAAAGAAATTGCGAAAGTTAGGGACTATTATTGTAATGATGAAACAAATGAAAAGCATGCATTTGAAAGCTTTTTTTCGTGTTTCAATTAATCGTAGTGGCTACTTACTTGAAATCTGTGTATTGAAAAATTACTTAAGAGTTTATAGATGCCTAGTAATTAATAGCTCGTTACCCTTCATTTCATCTCTATAAATCTATTTGTTTCAATTCATCTGCATACGAAATAAAACCGCATGATATAATTTGGTTCATTTATTCAGAATTAGGTCCCTTTAGAGTCGTTGTAACATTTTTGTTTGTGAATTCATTCATTTTCATTCAAAATTAGGGGAGACGGTCGCATAATGTTTGCTTGAGGGACAAAATTATATAAACAGGTGAATAGTGACCATGATAATTCATCGTGTTATTTGAATTTAATAACTTATGTCTTCGTTTGTTATTTAATTTTGTATATTATTTAACGTTTTTGTTCTGTTTTGGGTTAGTTTCAATTTTCGTCCCCAAGGACCAGAAAATCAACATCTTTTTTTTTACAAATTGTTTTTTCTTAGTAGGCCATAATGTTCCTGTCAAGTTTCTGCAGCAAAATATCGCGTTACACCTAAAATTATTGGCTCAAGCCGCTCAAGCAAAAAAAAAAGTCGTTAAACCTCGAGAAACCCTAATCAAATCCGACTTCCACCTGCTATAATTTAAGATATCCGTTAAAATCGCTCCCGAATACGGAGCTCTAACATTAATATCTTCTCGTATAATTACACGTCCGAAACACCGTATATTCTATACATATTAAAAATTAAAGCCGCTTTCCGTGTCTGTCTGTGTGACCGCGTTGTACTTCTAAACTACAGAACGGATTTTGATGCGGTTTTCACCATCATTTAGATAATTTATTCCGGATGGTTTAAGTGTATAAAACTTTTACATTGATCTTAGATACGAGTATAGCACAGAAATCTTGATGTGTTGACATGTCGCAATTGCATCCGTACGAAGCTAGGACGGGTCGTAGTATTCAAAAACGGGTCGTAGTAGTATAAATAACGATTTGTTAGCCGCCGGCTACCGGTCCGGATGCTGACCATTCCGGGAACACAGGTAGCCAAGAAATTACTAATCCGAGTAATTACCCCATAGCCGACGGTCACATACTTACTCGTATTATTTATTACTTTTATAATTAGTGTTTTGCCTGTAGCTAAGGCTATTAGCGACCAGCTAAAATGTACCTATGCAGTGTTAGACATGACTTTAATTTGTTGATTTGTTAGCTTGAAACAAATATTTTTTTTAACTTTCTATATGCCTTGCCAGAATTTTAGATGACTAAAGCCTACGTGAGAGCAAAACCAGCTGATTTATTACATTTGTGTCAAGAATTTCAATCAGTACAAAAACAAATTTAGTAAACAACAAGCCTTAGCGTGAGCTTTCAATAAAAAATAAAGACATAAAATAAAAAAGCATAAAAAAATTACTAATTTAAATTGCCAAAATAATTTTATTGAGCAATAAATCGTAGGCATTTAACCGACACATATAATCAAAATATTTATATTATACCATTTTAATTTGACTACACTCCATAAATCAGGTGAACGCGTAATTAAACGTATAATTATTCATAGGCCGTGAGTTTTAGCCGTATAAGGCGCGGTCCAAACCCCCGTTTAAAAGACATCAACGGCTCACGTAGGTATCATAAATGTTGTTAGCATGTAGTATCAATGAATGAACGCACGCGCCTCTAATCGTCACTGTGGTCGTAATGTTGCATATAGTGGATACACACATTGTCATACATATGTGTCCAATGACACCGGCAGTTATAAAACAACTTGTATAATGTTCATACGTTATTATGCCTACGCGAATGTAAACAATTTTATTTAAACGGCGACTTGCGGTAAATACATAGAATTGGAATCGACTTTGACTGCTACTGCGTATTTTATACAGTTTTCCTCACATTATTCAATGAAATCGAATTCGAAGCAGTAGCTAACAAAATCGTTAACGAAATATGTTTATCATTTGAGAGTAAATTCAGTATCATTGTTAGCTTACGCATGCTTTATGAGATTTCAAAGGACGTAATTTTCAATGGGATTCACCTCCTTTCACAAAATTAACATATTCATCTGAATGTAACCCTCCGAATCCACAGACAATTTCGCTCAAGGGGAGCATGATATAAAGAGTACTGAAAAGCAACTCTCGAACGAACTTCCTCAAATTACAACTACAACACACATCCGCAACGGTTGCATCATTTCAAAAAGTCTTAACCGCCCACATGAGGAATGTACTTGCGACGTTCTGGTCCGGAGGTGTTGGTATAATGTCTAAGCATACAGGCGTCCCCATTGTGGGCCAGGGCATCCGGAGCGGTCCATTGACAACACACGTGGTCGCCCCTTGAGACGGAAGCCGGGCCCAGTTCGTCTTCCACGGTAATCCCGCTCGAGTGTCGCCTACTTGAGTCTTGTGTTTGACTTGAGTGGGGATTGTCTCAAGACCTTCGGTTTTTAGGGCACAGAGTTATTTAGATATCTTTATAAAACCTACTGATTGTTGGGCAGCTTTGTGATTTAAAACGGATTTTTATTATTTTCGAATTTATTTTCAAAATGAAAGCTTGTGTTAGTAATTATGCTACAGCTACTGCTGCCTTGTTTACTCTTAATTCTGTTTCAAAATCTAAATGTTCAGATACTACTTCATATACGTCTCTAATTACATTAATTTATCAACTTTCTTCATCTCAATACTACCGGATAAAACCAAGCCCATCAAAAAAGTTGGATCTAAACAAAAACTGACAAGATTCGATCCGTGTTTATTTTTTGAGCCGCGGTGAGGGTGTTTAGTGTTTTTGTGGCGTAACGCAGGTGTCTCGGGTTCTCCTCTGCAGCTTATTGGTCTTTTTTCTTTAATATAAGGAATAGCGCTGAGTGTACAGGACTGTTTAAGGCAGGCATTGATTTTTAAGTTGGATTTCTTTGTAATTTTTCATGTTTGAGATTCTTGTGTGAGTTTTGATTATCTAATTGATACGAAATTAATTGTGTATTTTATGGCTTTCGAGAATTTTGAGGTCTTGAGCATTTATTATACATATTGCATTTCCGGTCCATTCAGTGGAATTACTTCAGCATTTGAGTGCAGCAATCTTAATTGCAGTTTTTTTCTCCTTATTTGATATGAAAAGCACACAGTTTAGTTCTGAAAAGATGGCCTCAAGCCAGATTTAAACTCTGAGCTTTAACTTTCCCAACATTGTATCCCGGCTTTATCCGCGTCCCGGCGAGGTCATTTTTTACCATCGCTTTTCTTTGTTGACGCGTGTCCCACTGTCACGCTTTTTGTCCGTCCCAGCCGTGGCGAAGCGTAAATTATCTCATTATTTCTATTGATTTTATTTTTCTTTAAATCCGGCTTGTGGGATGACTTTATTTTATATTTTTGTTGTAAGATCAGTTCAGCTAGAAGTTTAGCGTGTCCAAACACCGATTTGTATTGTTCTTTACCCTTATCATTTTATTACACAGATATTTAATTTTCACTTCAGCCAGTTTCATTGTTTGGTTTTAACTCTTTAAATTCTTCGATCTAAATTGCAAAAGTATGTTGCTGCAGTTTGCATTGTAATTTTATTTAAATATCGTTACGTGCATAACTTGAGCATTATTCCCGTTACGTCCGCCCCGTCGCATGCTATCCTGTGTCCTTTGCATTAAATAGAGACCTTGCAATGAAGAGGCGTTATAAATATGTTTTGCTACTTTTAGTTATCTTCATTCAAGAACTGCAATTCGAGAAAATCTATGTTTACAACGTCATTAAGCTACTTTTAATATTCTTGTCTATTATATTTTTTCCTGAATCTGAACTGTCTTTAGAATATTGTTCTCAATGAGATATTTTGATATTTATTATAAATATCGGATTTTTGCGAACCCTGGTTCTCATACAACCCTGTGTTAAAATGGCTGCAGAC
Source organism: Amphipoea lucens (assembly GCA_947508005.1). Classification (NCBI taxonomy): domain Eukaryota; kingdom Metazoa; phylum Arthropoda; class Insecta; order Lepidoptera; family Noctuidae; genus Amphipoea; species Amphipoea lucens. Next base: position 9,195,815 of record OX382371.1, read on the forward strand.
AATTATTAGCAAGATCATTAAGGATTTGTTATTACATCAGAGTCGCCAGTAATATGCGAGACGTCATTGACACTCATCGTTTAATTATGCTAAAGCAATGTGTTTTCATTTACATAAATGTTTTCATTTACCTAACTTTATAGTTTTCTTTATATATCTATTTATTTCTTGTTGGTCCGTTTACTACTTGGTTTTATAGGTCTACGTCACGTATAATTTCTTTATCTTTAAACAACCTTATTTAAAGGAAATCCATGCGAAATCACGACTTGAACAAATATTGATAAATTATCTAATTATCGGAGCATCCGTGAAGAATTTTCCATTATCAAAATGCTCAAAACCAATTAGCTAATCAAATGGCGCCAGAGAATTCAAAGCGTAATGAAAAAACTGACCATAAACAATATGTTAGCTGATTTAGAGCTTTTTATTTGTTATTTGAAGTTTTTACGACGTTATAAATATGTGTCAGGTATTTTATTTATAATAGACTTGTCTTTATCAATAATTGCTTCACGGCGCCTCCACTCCGTAGGTATCTGCCACATTGTTAACTTAATAGTTGGGTTTTTACTGCCATAATCAAGTGCAGTTTAAAAGAAAAGAAGAAAAATTATTTTATGGCCAATTTATTCATATTTTATAACAGACTATTATTGTGCTAATATCAAACACGAATCTTTTATCATTTCCAATCTAACACCTGAACATCACAAAGAAATTAATGATATTTCGCAACACCTACCTTCCGTGCGACCCTATTTCACACCTACACGGAAACATCTATTGTGTAATGGAAAATTGTGATAGAGCACAAAAACGGGGCGGCTCCCGAGGTCGACGTCTAATAATGTTTTAATAATGATTGATGATACGAGTAAGCTGATAATATCCTTAGCAACATCGATGACGTCTGAATTTTGGACGATACCTATCGCAACGGCTTTAATTCAGAAATTGACGTAATCTATCCGGAGGTAGGTATAAGTTATAACTCTTATAACAGATCTTGGAATGACCGGTAAGATAATATGAAAAGAATATATGAGCATATTCTTATGAATCCATAAATGAAGATGAGTAAGAAGCTTAAAAGCTTTCTATGAGTAATGATTTCAGTTTCGCTGTAGGGTTGAATGTGAGTCATTTGTATTCCCCTACAATGTTTACTACCCTATTCGAGAAATAGGTATTATTCTAAACATGGGTCAAAATTGACCTATGTTTAGAATAAAGTTTCCGTGCTAGAACAATTCAGGTCAATAAAACACGACACCAGTTGTAAGTCGCCTGATTAGATGTTTACATGCAAACTGCAGTGACTTCACTTAGCTTCAATTTAAGATAATTTTCTAATACGAGCTTGATGGGATGAGTTTAAAGCAAGCTCTAGACAATGTATTACCTAATGCTTCTAGATATATAAAATGGTTTTCTTTAAAACTATCATCTTCGTTCTTCTTATAGGTAGACAGCTCCAGTACTTATGATCACACCTCCAGCTCCGTTTGTCTCAAGAACTATCAGCAATATAGCAATATCCTCAATAGAATTCATAAATGTAGTCACAGTTGCAAGATACTTACTACTTCTCAGTTATTCACTTCCTTTGGTTAACTTTATATTTACATAAGCAATATAACTGTAATCGTTCACTCTACTCTCAAAATATAGTAGGTAACTGTCTTCAAGGAAAATGCAAATCGGTATATCAAACACACGGGCGACAATTGATTCGTACGGTGCGACAAATTGCAGGACCATTATTCTATTCTGGATATCAGTCTGGATTGTAGCGGAATTGATCTGAAATTCAATTATCCTTTATATCCTTTAGCACTTACAAATTGCTTCAAGAGTCTTGTCACTTGTCATGTGGCAAGTGAGGATGATGATTTATATCCGCGTGTGCTGATTAGTTTATTTATTAGATTAGATTATTTTTATTTGCATTGTTTTGAAAATAAATGCCAGTTTCAACAATGTGATCTCCTTATCTACCTAATATCTTTTCATAGCACGTGTCGCTACAAACAGAACCGAAATCTAAAGGCCCAAGCTTTGAATGCGTTTGCATTTCTTAATGTCACATTATATGTGTAATGAATCTATTCAGATGTTATCAATGAGATGTTCAAAGTGGCCCGCGCGGGATTCAAGAGGTGTGTCGCGTCGGCAGAACACAGACACCCTCTCATAGTTTTGTTATTCAAATCTTGGGAGCACTAAACTCAACCATTATTTACCAGTCGGCACTTTGACACCCGCTGTGAGACTAAACGGTTGATTACTCCGAACAGTGCAGCATCTCGAACCTGCACAATGGCAACACTGCACTTTTTGTTAAGGAAAGCTAAAAAAATGGCACGCTGCTTAATAATGGTATATCTGTCAAGATTTAAGCCCTACCATAAAACAAAATATGAATAAACGACGAGATAACTTTAAATTCCATTGCTTAAAGAGACGAACGATCGAAAAGACGGTTACCGTTACGAATGGGCTTAAAGGCAATGACATAAAAAAACATATTTTTTATACCAAATAGCACACACGGGCCGGGAGCGAGGCTCGGCCCGTAAGTCATCGAAGCTGTCAAGATAAGAATGAGTGAATGAACACCTGCCGCCACCGGTGTTACGCGTGCGCCTACGCACCCGCGCAACGCTCCCATTTTATAATACCATTTTTAAAATACTCGCGACGACTCACAATTTGAATTTTATTTCACGATTCATACAGTTCATATTCCAGTAAACAATTTAACATTTTAGATCTATTATTGAGCAAACGTAATTACGGACCTAGGTTAGAGCGATTATCTTCTTGAATCGACTTTAAAATTAGATATAATAATGATTATCGTTGTTTTTAAAATATAACTGACAAGACTTGACATCCGGAACTGCTTTTATGTTTATTGGCTTAAGGCCGTATTTATTGTGATATGTACTGGTTTTGGACATTAATATTGCATGAAGAATTTAAGAGATTTATATTTGATGGTGTATCCGTTGATATAAATTGTGTTTTTTCCGCATTACTTTTTGTTTTATTTACGATTTCTTGGTAGTGGTTTAGTCATGGGGGCTCTCCGTGTTTATAAAAATTAATATGGCCGACATACTTGTGCTATTTGTCGGTTTTAATTGGTCTAATTGTTGGGTGGAACCGTGGAACCCTTCGTGGAATCTCATAATTATCTTCTCATATAGCCGCAGTGCGTCATCTATGGCGATATTTATGTGATAGGTACTCCTCACATAGGATAATATTTATTATTTACTAGGTACTTTTAAGGATATCTGCAATCTATTGTAATAATTACAGCGTAAGAAAGATCAAACAGTAATCTCCTTAAAATAGTTACTCAATTTTTATCAAAAGCTCTTTTAATTTAGCAACAGATATGGCGACATTTCTTCTCTTTCAGTTCGTGTTCTGTTTAAAACATTAACAAACAAATATTGTCTTTGGAATTTCAAAAACAAGTAGGTAATGATTTCCTTTGAAATTCGCTGTTCGTGACAACCGTCACGACTTTGACGTTTAAATATTAAACTATACAACAATGATCCAATAAGGCATTCACTTTGTTCAAACCTACTTATCTTGCATCGTAAACATCTATTAATGTCTCCATTAGAATTGGTCATCCTGTGTCATTCACAAAGTTTTGGCGCCAATTTCTTAAAGTAGAACAAATTTCGACAACAAAACGTGAATTATGATATTTCTTAAATTTAAATTACAGTGTTAATACTTATTCGTGCGACAATCTTGATTTTTTAAAGGTTGACTTCCAAATATTCAATGCCAGCGTACTTCACAAAGCGGTAACTTGTTGTAAACTTTCAGAAACTTACTTGTTATTTTACATATCGGTATACCTAGTTATACCCTTTTTAGCGGACTACTTCATTGAAATCCCTGGATATAGACTAATGTTGAGCCTATTTTAGGTTAGAAGAGTCCAAAAGCATTATTTTCGCAAAGCAAAAGGGATCAGGAAAATCAAAACTTACCCCAGTCTGATATAATATCCTGAGATCGCTCTTCGATGGCATTGGTATTCTCTTGTGCGGCAGATACGGCAGTTTGTCTGGCCTCCTCAGATGTATTTCTCCTGAAGGCCTGAACGCTTCCAACGGTGTTCTTATCACACCACGGACCCCGCAGAGTGCCCACACCACCAGCAAGGGGGTTAACACATGCATGTTCGTTTGCACTTACAAATACACACAAATAAAGGTAACTGTCAGTAGTAACGTTCCAATTGTTTAAAAATGTTCGAATTGTGAACGGTGTTCGATATTCGGTGTTCGTGCGTGTTCGGGTCGCGTGCGCTGTGTCGCGTTGTGGTCGGGCAAGCTCGGACTGGCGGCAAGCGCGCCGAGGCAGGTACGACTTAGCCTACGCGCCCGGTATAACCACCTCCGACTACGACCAGTAAGACTTGATTCTTGAAGCTTTCCTGAGAATTTGGCGCGTGAACATTTCTTTTAACATTAAAATGTTTTTTTTATGTTTCTTCGAAGAATGCAAATATAGTATGACGACATATTAATGTTTTTGCTATTTCTTTTAATATTATAATTACATCCTTACACAACTTGGATACATAACCTGTAGACATGCCAATATTTTACTCGAATAGGACTTAGATGCTAGGTCTGTACATTCATTACAAGCTACTCCAAAATCAATCTAACAAACGCCCAATAAAACAAAATAATCGACCAAATAAGGACCCATTTATCAGAAAGGTATCAATATCAAACAATTAAATAAATGACCCATTCAACTATACGAGTTTTAAATAGGCACTTAATAAATCCCAAATAGGCAAACGGTCCTAAGTGTCAAATTTCCAAGCCGTTATCGTAAAGTGACGTAATAAAATATATTTTTTTAAATACCTCAGCGGATCAAGAGTGTTCGGTTGGGACGGGTTGACTTCCTACCGACGATGTTTTTTTACACAATCTTGTTGCTCTGATGGCAAGGGTGTGTTCACAGAATAGGTACAGCCTGATAAAAAAAAATGTAGGAATAGGATTTATTTTTATAGAGCTTTTGTTATTGCAGTTTTCCTGAAAAACAGGAAGTGGACGAGAACCCACGGATAATTTAATTTTCAGATTTTTCAGTAATTTTTGAAGTTGTTAAAGATATTACCTATGAACTTGACAAGCAAAATAAAGTTTTACTCATAGTAAAACTTCTTTTTACTCTTTCTCCACATAGTTTTTTTTCAATAATGAAATATTAACAAAGCTATCTGTTTTCACAAAGCTCTTCAACTTTTCAAAGCTTTTTTTACATTTTCAAGTCGCTTTACAATTTCACTACGATTGCGAAGTCAAACCGTCCTCTAAGTAATCTTTTTTCAATGTAACTACTTGAAGTAAACAATAAGAACAACAGATAATTCGGGTGATTACCGTAACAGACAGGGGGAACCTCGCTTCTCGCAATAGCCACTTGATCAACAAAAGCCGTTGCATCGTGCATATTCAATTGTTTTAAAACAAAACAATGTCTTTCATGTATTCGTAGAACAGGATTTCAACTCATTCATGTGAATTCAAAAAGAATCCATTGTCAGTGTAACGCGACCTTATATCTTCCGTCTCACTCGCTCCCATTCACCGTCGTCGCGGCCGCATGAATGAACCGCTTCTTATGAATGGACACAGTCGCTATAGTACTATACGTACCTACCTGCCGATTGTTATATGTATATGTGTTGTTTATATCAAGTTATATGAGTATCGGGAAATACTCTATGTATGTGTGTATATGATGGCACGTGGTCATTCGTCTTTTTATTTTATATAAGTAATAAATGCTTACTGGGCGAACGTTAGCTTTGAATTAAGTTCTGTTGAGAATATTGTTTATAAGAAACTTTCCTTGAAAATATGTCGTATGCACTTAGCAGGAACATAATCAGCCTACAATGTTCCCAATGCTGGGGCACAGGCATCCTCTCTGTGAGAGAGAGTGGGCTGTAATCCACCACGCGGGCCCAGTGCTGGTTGGTAGATGTCACTGGTCTTCGATTTTTTGGTTCTAGGACATGCCGGTTTTCTCACGATGTTTTCCTTCACTGATTTGAGAGCAGTGGTGATGAAATAATTTTCAGGGTTCGAACCTACGACTTACAACTCATAAGTCGTCCCGTTTCCACTGGGCCACCACTGCTCGGTTAAGTAGGAACGGTTGCTAGGTAGGTATAGGACATAGGTTGGTACTTACACTTCCAACTTTAGAAACTTAGAAAGGTAGATTAACGTCAGCAATGATGAACACCTAGTTCTCATAAAACTCGTCAATAACACATCTAACTTTTATATTACGCAAAATCTGTATTCATGATTTCCCCGCAGTTTAGAATATTCGTATAATTCAAGTTTTATTTTACCTATAAGCCTAGCATATTTCCTCTTGCTTACCTACTATTTACCTTTAAATTCTGATAGGTGTTATAAATGGCGGGAAACGCTCAAGGCAGTCAGGATGCCGTACTCAACTGCGTTTGGTGATATGACAATTGAAACTTTCGTCCTAACCTACGAGAGGGCTACGCCGAATTTATTCATGCCTACGCTACGGTGCGTCAACGTAGATAGATACCTACGGTAGGGCTACGTTTAATTATCCGCTTATTCTCTTCGGAGATACTACGCCCCTAGCCTTCGATGCGTCTACGCCAAATGAGTAGCAAACTACGAAGTTTCTACGTTTATTTGATTCGTCTACGGAAAAGTTAGGTTATGCTGTTAATTTATAGAACATTAAATCTGTCTTTTAGGCTTGTTTATACTTACTTATCTCTTGAGCGAAATTTCCTATTTCCTAAGTCTGTACAGCAATATGATTGGTTTCACTTTCGCTGATCACCTCATTAAATACGTAACAGTGACTTTGAATTCAATTTTCTCATTTTGTAAGGTACTAATTGTCAAATCAGCCAGAACGGAAAGTGGTAATTTGTTTACCTATATTAAAACTGATTAGGCACCCGTGAGCCCGTGACAAAGAAAACAGTCAAACGAATGAATTAATTTATTTGGAAAAACAATCGATTATTTTCGCCTTAGAAATCTTACCAACAGATGCTATGTATGAGCCTACCTACTATGTACAGACGCCAGCACATCAAGCTACCCGAAACTGTCAACTTTTCCCAATCAACTTTGAACCTTAAGCTTTAGCGATAAAGTTGAAAATCTCTTAAAGAAATTTGACAGATTGTATTAGGTTGATGTGCTGGCGTCGTCTGTACTTACATAATAATCTTATAAGACGAAGGGGTCTCCACGACACAGGGTATCTTCGTGCTGTTTGGGAAAAACGTTACAATATTCAAATAGCACTAGCCTCCACTAGTACCTACTATTTGAATATTGTAATGTTTTCCTAAATAATAAAGTTTATGACATTATTGTTTTTTTTTTTTAACATTGCAGTTTTAGAGTTTTAAATAAATTTTGCTGATATTTTTGTATCTATGCAATTTTTTACTTTTTCATTACTGTAGCAAAATCTATCTTGCTACTGGAAAAGTTAACCTACATAATCGCTTACTTACTAAATTGTCCGCACTTTAACATGGCTAGTAGGTATGTCTAAGCCAAAAAGAAACGTGCCCAAAATATGGCAATACCATCGCCATATTATTATGTACCGGTCAAGGACCGCGGGACACCGATCGGTGACCAAACAATAGAAAATCAATTGTGTCTCATTAGCGGAGCTTGACAGATTAAGAAACTTTTTTGAAACAAAGGAATTCCGAACCAGCCAGTTAAACATGTTTCAGTGAAAGGACACGTCATACTTTCGTGAAACCTCCCCGCGACATAGCTTAGGTCTGACGTCACAGTCTAGCTACAAATCAGGTTGACAAATGAACAGTCTCAGCTGACGTCATCAGATGCCTTTTATTATCTATGATTTAGATCCCCTTAGGACTTGAAGGCGCGCAGAGAATAAATACTATAAATTATTTACCTATTTATTATTTTATTTACATAATATAGGCTAACCCTTAAAATAATAATATGTAGTTACATGTATATGAAAAAAGAAGCAAAAGAATCATAGGGCATAAAAAAATTCGTCCGCATCGCTGTCAACAAGATCAGTGCCCAAAAGGCTGGCAGCATTGCCACGTTATATGGCGATGCTAATTCTTTGGCCAAGAAATAGGCCAGCCCTGGTCACGTGAAGAGTCTACTAACCGCTTGATGATATCTCGAAATTTCGAAAAACCTTACCTAAAACCTTATTTTATTATTACCTATTTATATTCACCTGGCAATTTCATGGCAGTCTAATTAGGTACTACAATAGTCACATTAGGAGTACCTACAGATCTAATATACGTATTATTTTTTTAGCTTAGTTCATGACTATGTCGATAATTGACTAATAATGCCATCGTTTCTAAAGAGATTTTTTTTCGAAATGATATTTTTATAACAACAAACCGACATACAGGTTTGCAGGTACACTGACGCACAAACTGTAACCATGCATTCACACATGATTCTAGCGTAGAAATTTGTCGTACGTTATCAAAAAAAAAAAACCGCTGTTTAATAGAAAAGTGCAAAACATACACAATCAAAATGTACCTATGGAACAAAATTTTCTGAAAAACAAAACATTAGGATGCCTTATTTAATTACTAAATTATTACAACACACACAAGTAACAAACTACAGTTTTAATATTTAATAAAAATAAAAAACAAAAAGCAGTTGAGTCAGAAACTCGTGTCGTACCTAATTTAGATATTGTACTACAATGTAAATAAAATAAATTTATTTTATGACCTAAACATTGCTTCAAGTTCAAGTACAATGACTTAAAATTTTACTCAGCAAAGTGCCCTTTCCGTTTTACATAAAGATTACAAGTTGTTTATTATTATTACCTTCTAAATTACTCACAATTTTAATGGCCTTACCTAATTATTATTTATATTGTTTCTTTGACCTTTTAAGTATCGTAGGACCATTATAGTACAATGATTAATTAATATTTCCAATACAACACGAAGTGAAATAATAAAAATATTAGCGGCCATTTTGTCCTGAACAAAATGCTTTTACACCTTAGATTTAGATCGAACATTATTCAAAGTTGTCGTAAATACATAATTGCATACCTACAACAAAACATAATATTTTTATTAGCCACCTAGTGAGCAAAAAAGCTCGATAGGTTTTTGGTTTGATAATGCTTAATCAGCCTATAATGTTCCCACTGCTAGGACACAGACACAGGCATTCTCTCTGTGAAAGGGAGTGGGCCGTAATCCACCACGCGGGCCCAGTGCGGGTTGGTAGATGTCACATGGCCTCGATTTTTTAGTTCTAGGAGGTGCCGGTTTCCTTACTAGGTATGAAATAATTTATACAAAGTAAAGCATCTGTCAGGGTTCGAGCCTACGACCTACCTAGGTACAACTCGTAAGTCGCGGCCGTTTCCACTGGTCGGTATTAAAAAAAAACATTGAAATCCATAGGACAAAACAATGTAGGTACCTACTTACTACTTACATCATCTGGAAAGGGATTCTAACAATAATTGATTTTACTTCATTCACAGAATAACTTCATTGCAAACTGCTTGCATTTTTAGTTGGTACCTACCTACCACAGAAATCTTAATAATAAATTAAGATTTCTGTGATAGGTACCTATGAAGTCATCCATCCATTGTAGTGGGGTTCAAATCTGAAACATATACCTACTTATCCTGGATCATGTTTATTTATTTAGTTTTTCAGAACAACAAAACTTATAAAATATTCATGCCCTAGCATGCGATGACATACTTAAAGTATAAATACTACATGGAATAGATAAAATACTGCATAGAAAACACGATAAAACCAAATAAAGTGTCCACTATTCAAAGTCACGTACGTAGGGTAGTCACAAGGGTTTGGCACGGCATGCGTCATGGCACTCAGTGCATTGTTGTAATAGTGCTAGACAATGCACTTCTAAGCACCCACTTCACTATGAGTGGTCAGCGTTTTTTGCACCTTCCACTCGAATGGGAGAGGGACAGGTATAAAGTGGTGGCACGCGCACTAAGCTATAGGGTTGTTGAAGCTCCAGAAGTGTTTTTAAAATAATAATAGTAGTATGTAAACTAAATCAAAGCTCGCTTGCTTGCACAGGCAGCATACAATGACACTTAGAATATCGCAGCTATACCAAAACAATGTATTTCTGGCAAATAAACATTTGATTTGATTTGAATGGTTACTGGAAAGTAGATGTAAGATGTTGTGGATTAAGTGTATTTGCTAGTATGCATTTTAAACTACAAAATTTAGGACTGAATTTTCTGGTTGACTGGTAGAAAATGCCTATGGCATTAAGTCCGCCTCTTTACATTTATGTGCTTGAAGTATTAAATAAATAAATTAAGTGCGAGTGTATCCTCCAAATTGTGAAAGCTAATGAAAAACTTCTAATTTCAGAATAATTTATGTACCTAGTTTGTAAGTTTTTTTTATCTTAGGTACTAGCTGCGCCCCGCGGTTTCACTCGCGTAAATGTCGATCCCGCGAGAATATCTGGATAAAAAGTAGCCTATATGTTAATCCAAGGTGTCAGCTACCTCCATACAAAATTTTATCAAAATTAGTCCAGCGGTTTGAGCGTGAAGAAGGAACAAACATATAAACACACACGCACACACTCACAAACTTTCGCCTTTATAATATTAGTGTGATTGTAATTTTATGTTTCAAATTCTGGATAATCTCCTTCCCATAGTAACTAGAAGTAACTAGAGAAAATGGAGATAATACTATTTAATTCAAAATACGTTCCAATTTCCATATTTTTTTTTATTTTATTATACGATGTGTTTTGTTCCAAAAATTTAAAAGAACCAACAAGACACCTCAGGCTGACAGCCCTACTGTCAGTCTTTGTTGTCTCAGAACATCCCTTTTAATAAGATAGGTTTTGTTCTTTACATAAAAGTGAGAGATCCGGTTAAGTTTCGAGAGGTTTTTTTTTATACCCGTCCGTATTTAACAGGTTTGACTGATAACAATGGACACCACGTGCTGTTTAGTTCGAATAGTGGATTACTGCTTTTGAAGTGCTTTTAGTGAAGTGAAGTAAATCAAAAATATTAAAAATGATAATGCAGCTTACTGAATAGAGCAGTCGTAGCCCAGTGGTAACGCCTGCGACTTACGACTTGAAGGTCGTATGTTCGGATTCAGTCAGTCGGCGCTTTACTTTGTGTAAATTATTTCATCACCACTGCTCTCAAAACGTTGAAGAAAAACATCGTGAGGAAACCCGCATGTCCTAGAACTAAAAATTTGAAGACATGTGACATTACCGACCCGCACTGGGCCCGCGTGGTGGATTACGGCCCACTCCCTCTCACTTAGAGGAGGCCTGTGTCCCAACAGTGCGAACATTAACTAAAGGCTGATTATGTAAATGACAACGTGTTTTTCATCACTGAAAAAAAATTTTGACACTATTTTGATTAGTTTAACAATGACTCTCAGGACTTCCTCTTTATTTAGTTTCAAACAGTGCATAAAAATGTACATCTTCATCATCAGCAGCAGTCCACCGCTGGACATAGGCCTCTCCTACTGCATGCGATTCAACTCGATTTGCATGGAAATGTACAACATATCCCAATCTATCAGACTAACCTTTTCCCAAATGTGTTGGGGTCGGTTTCCAGTTTAACCGGAATACCAGTATTTTACATGGAGTGACAGCCTATCTGACTTTCACAACCCAGTTACTGGATAACGCGATGCCGATGCCGATACCCCTTGGTAAGACTGGTTGTCAGACTTTTGGGCTCCTGACTACCGTAACGATTGTCACAGATGTACGAATGACAGCCGGCACCAACTGCTTTCCGCGGCACGGGGTTCCGATATGTTATGGATAATCAGGGTCACCCATTCAGAAATCGACCACGACAGGCGTAACTTAAACTTCGATCGACTCGTGCGGCTATTATTCGGAAAAATAGCCCGTAGGCATTAAAATAACCAGCAAAGCAAAGACTCCAAAGAAATACTCCATAACATATCGAGTATAATAACGGAAGACAACAAACCCTGAATACCCCAAAACATTGCCGTCAAATGTTCCACATAAATAAAGGAATATCTCTTGTAGAAAATTTCCTTTTGAACTACAATGACGGCCATAACTTCGTTCTTTATTCTAGCCGAGTCACGGAACCCAGCATGATTCGTGCTACAAAATATTAACTTTGAGCTGTCATACGTATCTTGATGAAGGGAACACGATATTAGTAACACGAATGATAGTGGGTTGCCTTAATTACATAGCAAAACTTAGCTCATTTACAAGCTGGTTGGTAACAACTCTCAAATAGATCGTAAAAACTTTAAATAATTATAACTGTTGAAATCACGCGATGCTTAACTTTGAACTACCTATAATAAAACATTGCTAGGTACTGTTGGCACAGGGCTGTGCTGAATAGGTCGAACTGTGAACAAACTTATAAACAACAATCAATTATACAGAACACCATGTTTTAAATCATATCATAGTCAACTCTGAAAGAGTAGGTACCTACTACGGATAAATAAATAAAGAAAGGTAAATGCGTTTATTGGCATTAGAACAAAAAAACACATAGTAACACATAGTGGTAGACTGGTAGAAAATGCCCAAGGCATTAAGTCCGGCTTTGTACAGTTTTTTACTTGTGCATAAAGTTTTAATCTATAAGTACATATAATAAAATCGTAGGAAAGTCAAAACGGTACATTGAATGTTTTTTTAAAAGAATACTTGGGGCGTGATCTACAATCGATATCGAAGCCAAAAATATAGTTTTTAGAATTTTTGTCTGTTTGTCTGTATGTATGTCCGGGATAAACTCAAAAAGTACTGCATGGATTTACTTAAAATTTTGCATGAATATTACTAAGAGGTCGGGTCAACATATAGGCTACATATTATCACGCTATCACCTATGGGGGAGGAGCTGTGAATCTTTATTTTTCTTACGCATTCTGTGACAGCGTGTAATCTAACGACGCATATTTAAGTGTTGTTTTTCAGTAAGCCATGCTATTATCTAGCTTTACACTATAAAAACTACGCCATTTAAGTAACTTGGGAAGAAAAAACATAGTTTAATGAATTTTAGTAGTATAAAGAAAATTTTAAAGCAGCGCCATCTATGAGATTTCATAAAAATCAAATCAAGTTACATGTTGACACTTTTTGGAAATTAATAATTTAAATTTGATCATGTTGGCGAGGTTAGTAGTTAGTTATTCTTAAAATTCATAGATGGCAATGTGCATTTTCTTCATAAAAGTTCTATCGTATAGTTCGTTTTGACAAATTCAAGTTCCAACAAAACCCTTAAAATCTTGAGCAGAGTTGAGGACGACAATTAAAAAAAAATTCCGTTTTAAGTATTACAAAAAAGTTATGTTTCTACTGGAGACGAAGTCGGAGTAACTGATGAACGCGTGCTGAACACCTGTCTCAGTTCACTTCAAGATGTGGTCATTTCTATCGGCGGCAATCCACTGATCGAATATGGGTTACCAGCTCCCCAATCATCACCGCATCAAGACCGTGTAAATCGGGAGTATAACGCTGAGACAAATTACGATCCGGGCGAAATGACCATGTCGCTTTGTTCTCTTCAGAGCAAAAACAAATTTATGACACCGTCCTTGAAAGCGTTGGGAAAAAACCAGGGTCAAATGTTTTTCTTGGAATGCGTCTGGTGGAACAGGAAAAACATTTGTTACCACTTGCATACTTGCAGAGGTCAGCAGGCAAGGCAAAATTGCTATTGCTGTAGCGTCGTCGGGAATCGCTGCCACACTGCTTCCGAGTGGCAAGACAGCACATGCCATGTTTAAAATTCCTATCGATTTAGAGAGCGCCGAAACGCCTGTTTGTGGTGTGTCACGTAACAGCGATAAGGGACACGTGCTCAAGGATTGCTCTTTGATCGTATGGGATGAGTGTACGATGGCCAATAGGAAGGCAGTTGAGGCCGTGAACGGAACCCTGCAGGACATCCGCAGGAACGAACATTTGATGCGTCGTATCACAGCTGTTCTGTTCAGTGGCGATTTTCGGCAAACGCTTCCCGTGGTGACACGGGGATCGAGGTCTGACGAGGTGAATGCTTCGTTGAAACTATCTTCGTTGTGGTCACGAGTTCGTACGCTGCGCTTGACCATTAATATGAGAGCTCGGCTCGGCGGCAATGCACGTGCTCAAGAATTCTCCAATGTCCTTCTAAATCTTGGCGAAGGCACTCTACCAGAAGAGAGAGGTGGACAGGTGCTGCTTCCAGAGTCTCTCGGTAGAGTGGTATCCAGCTTAGAAGAACTCATTTGCTGTGTGTACGGGGACATCAGTCGTATACTGCACCTGCAGAATTCTTGGGTGTGTGAGCGGGCCAGTTTGACGTCCAAAAATGATCAGGCTGCAGCAATTAACGAATGCATTCTCTCGGAAATTGAGGGGAATGAAGTGGTCTACACCTCGATAAACACCACTGTTGTCGAGCAAGATGACGCCACACATTAACCCGTGGAATTTCTGAACTCCCTGTCAGCAAGTGGACTTCCAGCGCATACCATCAAGCTGAAGGTCGGTGTCCCGATTATGCTTCTTCGGAACCTATCTCCTCTGAAGTTGTGTAACGGGACCCACCCTAAAGTCATTTCGCTCTACAGACACACCATTGAGGCGGAAATTCTTACGGGTTGTGGCGTTCGCGAGGCAGTATTTATACCACGCATTCCCCTCATACCTCATATCTTCCCGTTCCAGTTCAAGTGCGTACAGTTCCCCGTGAGTGTTTGCTTCGCGATAACCATCAATAGAGGCAGACACTGAGGGCAGCGGGTGTCGACCTCAGGACGAGTTGCTTCTTACACGGACAACTGTACGTCGCTTGCTCCCGCGTCACCAGTCCTGACTCTCTTTACATTTTGGCTCCTGGCAGCATAACTACCAACGTTGTTTATAGGGAAGTGTTTTAAGGTATGATGCCTTTGTACGTATTTTTACTCTTTTGTGTCCTGGAATGTATTCCTGCATTGTTTTCTCTATTTCCTTCAGTCACATCCCCCACACCACACTGAACTCAGCAGGACTCTCTTCACTTGCTTCGCTTGCAAAAAAAACTTATATTTTAATGCTATTTTAAAAGTTGTTTACTTATAATGCTATAGCGACACTGGCATCTTAGGTATTTTTGGTGCTGTAGAGCCTTCAGGCAGACGACGTCGCGGGCAGCAGCTAGTAAATAAATAAAACTACTTATAAAAAACACAAAGTAAATCATCATGAACTCTTGATCGGCAGGGAATTAATTGCCGTCCTACTAAAATTACCACGCCAAAGGATGCTAGATTTATTTCTAATGACGTTACAACATGTCAGAAAGACGAAACAAGTTTTTCAATTTGCCGACTCAAAGGCCCAACATTTATTATGATCAGTTTTTTTTTTTATTCAGAATTAGTTTAGTTACTTTTAAAGCACTTTGTTTCAAATTAGTATTAGTGATAAAAACGGTTGTACATTAAGATTATTCTATCCAATGTCACTTGGTTCTAATTAAATTGTTTACAAAACACGAACATCGTTAACCCACTACGCATTTAACTCGGACACGAGTAGGTTGATAATGAGTTGGTAACGAGACTACCTAAATCCGACCACTCATTTTCTATAATAACTCTTCAGAAACGTGTAGCCTTTTATCCCTTACACGAGCACTATCGCCCACGTGCGACCTCCGGCCTAGCCTTCGTACCCTTCGATGCCCATTCGACACACAAATAATCCCTAAATAACAACACAATTGGGCTAACGAAGTTATTATATTTTTCCACTGCATGGTTCGTGACGTCAGGAGACACGTTCTCAGTATCGACTCCGTTTCATTGATTGCAGTGTTATTTGATTTGCTTACGTTAGAAGTTTGATTGGTTGCGAATACAGTTCTTTACGATTTTTTTTAATTTGCTAATTTAATAAAACGGTCGAATTACAGCCGGAATTATCAAGTGTCAATTATGCTTTGTATGCTTAATTTTATATGATATTTATAAAACGTACCTAACCAATGTAAAATGATGTATTTGATGAATCAGACAAAGTATCGGTTGATTATTCTAGCACGTGTATGCCAGTGTATGTTCAGCTTAAAAGCAATCAATACAGTCCTAAAAATTGGAGAAACTAATTTAAGTTGAATAGTATCGTTATGAAAATTAGGCTTTAAATTCAACGAAATTCTGCTTTATTAATACATTTCAATAGAATAAATTAAGGCAAATATGATTCCATAAACAAGATATATTATATTAATTCAGTATTTCCACTAGGTTATTTTATACTTGTCTTAATAAGTCAAATTAACGACATCGCTGATAAGTCAACAACGATTTTGTACTATAGTCATGAATGATGATGTTACCTGAAAATCATTCAGAAAAGAAAGACAGTTTTGAGAATGTGTGTGTGCTTTCATATCGAACATACACACAATTCGAACATATACATAATTGGAATCAGCGATTTTTCTGATTCCAATTATGTATATAAATCAATTTCGCAAAAAATGTCGCTTAGATCAAATAGCCGGGGAACCGTCGATATGAAAAAGGCTTTTCTATAGGTCCAATATACGACCTTCTTACACAACGTTCGAATCACAATGGCCGCAGCGACGGCTGACGGCTGGCATAAAATGATGGCTGAGTGTTTGACCTTACACCTTACGGTGTCAAAAAAGGCTTTAGGAAAATAAAATACACCAACATACAAGTACTTTCATAAAGAATGTCATTCGCCGGTAAATTGCGGACGTTATGTGGCGGCTATCGCTCTTCTAAGAAATCGTAACCGTAGCTTTAGCATAACCATCCTAAACGTTCCCACTGCGGGGACATCGACCTCCTGTGTGTAAGAGGGAGTGGGCCGTAATCCACCACGCGGGCCCAGTGCGGGTTGGTGCAGTCACCAAAGGAGATATAAGTAACCAGGGTCGTCGGATATAGTTGAAGTATATTTAGAAACCAATGGATGTTTTCGAATAAAATTTAATTTAATTAATAGAAAACAAATAGTTAATTTATCAATTTAATTCAAAAACATCAATCGGTTTCTTACTAAACTTCAACTATATCCGATGACCCTGTTTACTTATCTCCTTTGGTGATTCTTCCTTCACCGTAGTACCTCCACTTACAGGTCGATATTATAAAATTATCACATAACAGCTGGGCAATTCTCTTAATTTTGTGATCGTTCAGAGTCTAATGAAAAACTGAGTCTCAACCTGTCAATTTCCCTACATTTTTGACAAGTTTTTGACATTGATTGTCGCTGAGATGAGATTGCGACTATGTTTTGAATTATACAATGTGATAGGGGTGAGACTTCTAACCCGTTAAGGCTGAGTACTACATCTAATTTTATCGACAAAAAAAATAATATGGGGGGTTGAACCCCCTTCCCCTAAAAATTATGGCTATTTTAATATTTTTTTTAATGTACTACGGCGCGCTTGATACTTTATGTGATATCAAAGGTTGTATGCGTCGTAGAAACAAACAAAAAAACGACAAACGGTAGCTAATAACCTTGGCTAACTAATTCATTACTTTTTTCATATGTTTGATAATGTTTTGGTGAGAAAAAAAAATCATTTCTGAATTATTTTGACCGAAAAAATCGCTATTTTTCAATATTTTCATATTATTTTTTTTGTCGATATTACCCCCCATATTATTTTTTTTGTCGATAAAATTAGATGTAGTACTCAGCCTTAACGGGTTAGAAGTCCCACCCCTATCACATTGTATAAATTACGGGAATTAGCCTTCAGGTAATTTAGCCTTACATCGCAACATCAATAAAGTTACCTTATCCAATACCTAGTTACCTACATAAACGTGCCTTTCGTAACAACGTTATGTAATTTGTTTACACCTGCCCACGTGTGGGTTGTGGGCTCGATCCAGCCCACTCCGTGATACCCACAGTTTCCTTTACAGATTACTTATATGGATACTTAAATACTCCAAGTAGAACCTTGGTATAAGTTTGCACAAATTGTTGACAGAATGTTTATTTTTTAAATAAAATTTGTTACTTTTTGTTGAGAAATCGAAGTTACCAATTTCTGAAATGATGTTTGATAGTTCTAACAAGTGTATTTTAGCGAATCGTAATTGTAAGAACTTATCCTAGTCGTTGAAACATAATTGTATTGTCAAACTATGTATGTAGATTTTTTTTTCTTTCAGTTTATTTTTCTCCTACGAAGTAAAAATCTCATTCATTCATTAATTCACTAATAGACGACGTACAGCTTAAACCGCTTTGTCTAGAAACATGAAAATTTCCTCTTTTTAACCGACTTCTAAAAAAGGAGGAGGTTCTCAATTCGAATGTTTTATATTATAGCGAAACTAAGCACCTAAGAAGGATTTTTGAAAATTCACCCGTTTAGTAATAAATCTATAAGTAGGTAGGTACTTACGTACCTAATTACTTAAAATGATCACCTAGCACTTCGTAATTAAATATACATAATAATGTAATGAATGAATATTTATTCATTTTATTTTTTTATGAATGAATGAATATTTAATTTAAAAAAAGTCGTGTTTCTAGCATGAAAATTTAACACTTAGGGGCCGTCTCCACGAGCGAGAGAATCGCGGCGATATTATCGTCGCAGAACTTATTGTAGCCAATATTGTAGCCAAAACACAAACCACGCCAAAACTGAACAACAGACAAATAACTAATTATATTACGTAACTGACTGTACACGCATGCATCATCCCGCCCACAGGCGACACTGCTCTAGTTCACTATATTTAGAGCCTACACATAAGGCCAGCGATTAAAACATATCGCCGTATGCTCGACATATCTCTGCCATACCCGGTAGTCGGTGACTCAGCCTTACGCTAACTTCCAGGCGATTATAATTTAATTGCCACCTAGTTGAGTGCTTATACGATTTATAGCACTATTAGGAAATCAATACTTAGCAATATTTTTATAATTATATAGGCTTTCCTGTACACCCATTACCTAATGTGTAAGCAATATTTGTACGCCTTGCAAGGCAGCACATATTGACACAACATATATTTTTATTTTATACCATCACGGTGGTACGTGATGGTATAAAATTACACCTATGTGTACAAATAAATAAATTTGAACTTAGAATTTGATCGTTACATATTCGTAGTATACAGGCTGTGAAAATTCAAGCCAACGTGTTTGAGATACTAGAATAATGGAAAATGTAGAGATCTTTGAATGTGATAAAAGAAAATGTCTAATTGTGTTACTGTTAGCCTGCATCATCCCACTGCTGGGCAAAGGCCTCTTCCCATGACTTTTAGCTTTTTCGATCCAGGGCTAATGTGGACCACTGGCCGTTTGTTTTCTCGAGCTCGTCCTGACATATTCTAAGGGGTTTGCCGTAACGCCTTTTTACGCCTAATTGTGACTTAAATGAAATTTTTTCAGCTGTATGGCCTTCTTCAGGTAAAAAAACGCTGGTAAAAACCCACTGAAATGAACTTTGGCAGTCACTCTGAATAGTTTGTAGAAATATCACTAGGTTTATCAGAACTTTTCATAGTCAAAATTTGCCTGAAAATGGCTTGATAAATAAAACTACTTAGGTACGTTACATTTTTCCATTACTCCGTTACCTGTGTATTATCCATACTTCCATACTAATATTATAAATGCGAAAGGGTGTATGTCTGTTACCTCTTCAGGGCGTTTACGCACTACGTCCGATCCGAATCTGAGATATATGTAGTACATTGTCCTATTTGTATGAGGGGTTGCGCACTACATCCGAACAAATAGGACGATGGACTATATCTCGGATCCGTAAACGCCCTCACGCTTAAACCTCTGAACCGATTTAGATGAAATTTGGTATAGAGATAGTTTGAGTCCCGGGAAAGAACATAGGATAGTTTTTATCCCGATATTCCCACGGAAAACTTATGCGGGTGAAACCGCGGGGCACTGCTAGTATTAGTATAATTACTACGTTGAAGGCTGTTTTGAAATTATTTTAATATGAATACACTTTATTTGGATTAAAAGCGGAAAACTTACCGGATTTGGTAAACGAGACTATTAATTTTTATGATAAGTTTACTAACTGAAATGTTTTCAGAATTACGTGGTTTTTCTCTTGGTGGTAACCGACCTTAACTTAAAAACCTAATTAGTTAATAGGTATTAACTAATTAGGTTTTTTTTTGCACGTGATAAACTTCAAGTTTATATACAAGTTTATAAACTTCCAATTTTAACACTTAACTTATACTTAGGAAAAACGAAAATTTTATTTTTTATAATAACAATATTTTAGCTCGTGAAAAGTTTCATTACTAAGTTATTTTGAAACTTAAATTTAATTTATTTACATCTCAGATTCCATGCAATAGGAATGTGTGTAGGCGCATTATTACAGCAACAAATGTCACTAGTAATTAAGGATTTCAGAAATCCATTCAAGAAATCGTAATTGATTCAATGCATATTCACAAACTACTCACATTTTCATACATTTGTCTCGGTAAACAAACGAGTCTTGCTAAATAGGATTAGTTTCGTTGCCAAGCTTAATTAGGATCTACCATAAGTTATGGTATAATAGAGCTGTGCTACGGGCTATGTATGGCGTGACGGGGTAAAAGTAGGTATGTACTTACTCACTTAGGTACTTTGGTATTTGTTGCGCAATTCGTGTGAAAGCTCCCGCAGACAGGCGCGACGCGCGACGGCATGAAGTTTTTATAGGTATTCTTCTACTAGAGTGGTGTGGGGATGTCGCGTCGCGCCTGTCTACGGAAGCCTTAATGATTGGATAGGTTGTTGACTACCACACGTTGATGTGAATATTAATTAGTGTTTTAATAATTGTGCACACGTTACCATACTACTACCTACGTTACATGTCTCCCTGTAGGCGTTGCCCGAGACCAGATGTAGGCTTATCTAATCTGGCATGCATAATCAGCCTATAATGTTCCCACTGCTGGGACACAAGCCTCCTCCTCTCTTTGAGAGGGATTGGGCTGTAAACTACTACGCGGGCCCAGCGCGGGTTTGTGGATGTTACATGTCTTCGAATCTTTAGTTCTAGGACATTCCGGTTTCCTCACACATCGTGAGGAAACCGGAATGTTTCCTTCACCGTTTTAAGAGCAGTGGTGATGAAATTATTTACACATAGTAGGTAAAGCGCCTGCCTGCTCGAACCCACGACCTACAACTCGTCTGTCGGGACCGTTATCACGCCACCACTGTTCTTGTAATCTGGCATGTGTAGATACAATTTAGTAAAAAATTAAGAATGTAATATCCCATATACAAAATAGAACATTTTCCAACGGCTATATACGCATTTAAGGCACTGAGCCCGCGTAGTGGCCACTCCCTCTCACAAAGAGGTGGTTTGTGTCCTAGCAGCGGGAATATTATAGGCTGATTAGCTATGCTTGAGCATGCAAAAATTTTGCGGACCAAAAGTCTATCTCCACGATTGAAGCCACATTTCATAAGCTCAAATCTCACTTGTCACCCACGAACAGTGGGCGCGAAACGTGTTGTAACCCATTGAACGCAACGACAACGACAGGTGTCTAAGAGGAAATAAGTTCTTAGCGGCATCTGTGGGACTGCGCTACAGCATCCCACGGCTTGGGAAAAACTTCTATATCCCTCCCGAGAAAAAACAATTGCTCCTATAAACGGAACTCGGCTTTTAAGTGTTCTAATACTTGATGGTTATTTTTAGTTTGTATGAAGGGATGTGAGGCAGGTTTATCTTTGATGTGCAGTAAAACGGTGAGTTTGGTATGTGTACATGATGACAGGCTTTTTGGAATCTCACGGTAGGTTTAAAATTATCCAGGATTCAAGAGAATCTAGAAATGGTTATTAGTTAAGTAACATGATCATTCTTAAGAGATATTACTCGTAAGATTTAATACTCAATCATTGTTAATCTGTGTGACAGGTTTTTCCTAGTGCAGATACCAATCTCCCACAAAGGATTTATCAGATGTAGTGTCTTCATATTTTTAAGGCGCCTTTGTGGAAGAGAAATAAATGTTTATTTATTTAATTATTATTATTCTAACAATCGGAGGACAGGCGTCAAATTCCGAATTCTTTAGGTATCAGTACATAAAGAAGAAGTAGAGGGTAGGGTAGCCCGCGAGAATCAAATTTTCTTACGTTTTTTTTTTTTTCAATTAGCAGGACATTATCAGATTTATAGTGGTCAGGTGATAATTATATTGATCTAAGTGTCTAAACACACTATGCCGAAGGTACGCGACCGAAGTTCGGCATGATTACGCCTGCAATGCTATTTGAATCGCTATAACGCAACGTAATTTCGGCATAATGTGTCGTCAGTAATTCAAATAGCATTGCAGGCGTAATCATGCCGAACTTCGGTCGCGTCCCAACTAGCACACTAGTGGAAATAGCAGCCTATTTTGCAACTTTTAGCTGTACAGTAGCGCTTTAGGGGTTCAGAAAGTGGTTTTAAGTTCTACTATTGCTTCCGTAACTGCTCATAGCTGTAAATATCACTAGGGGTAGCAGAAACTGAACCAAATGCCACTCTAGGTTTTATAAGAGTTAATTTTACAACCCATTTGCCGTCTATAGCTTTAAAAGAGAGTTAAAACATGTATGTTAAAGCTTAAAGCTGCTAAAAAGCTTCTATTGCCGCTGTTGTACGCTTCAGAACTGCATAAAGACTTTAATTGCAGACTTTTTAACGGAACTATATAAAAGATATATTTATCACTGTTCTGCCACTGAAAGTTTCTTTGCAGAAGTGATTTGTTCTTTTGCGCAGATTTAAGTAGGAATTTGATCGACTGTTTTACTAATAGCGACATTAAGGCTTCACAATAGAAGCAGGAGAGTAATGGACATTCCGTACTCATTTGGATAATTCTGCTATTTTTATTGGAGAAATAAGATTTTATAAAATATTTAAGCCAGTTTAAAAGAAATATGGATCTGAATGCATGGAAGTTCAAACAAAGAACTGGTGGATATCGCAAGAAAGTACGGAGAGTTTATCAGAATATGCAGAAATTAAAAAGGCAACTGTGTGTGAGAATTCTGTAATTGAAATATTAAATAACACGTAAGTTTTTTTTAACTCAATTACGTGAGAGTAATTTAGCATTTATTTATAAAACTCTATTCATTTCATTTATTATTTAAGGGATTCATTGGAAACAAACAAAAATAATGCGCCAAGTTCGAGTTCAACAAACACAAGCGAGGGTCCCGTAGATTTTGTTTTCTCAATTACTGATAACGGGCCAGTTACAGAGGAAAAGTAAGTTATAGCTTGGTGTGGCATATTATAAAAATAAAGTAAAATAACCTTCTTTGCGTAATTTATTGTTTCTTTTTTCTAGACTGGACTCGGACAGCGATACTGAATATAAACTAGAGTATTTCGAATGTGAAAGAAAATGGATCTATCGCGAGCAAATACGAATTTGGGCGCTGAAACACAAATGTAGTCAAGTAGCTTTAAAAGACTTATTTCAAATTTTAAACCAAATTACTCCTAACGCTATGCCTAAAGATCCACGCTCACTACTTGGTACACCAAGAGAAATTACAATAAACTTCGTCGATCCAGGTGAATACTGGCAGCAGGAGTCTAATCTTTTATTTTACATAAATTTTTAAGTACTTTTTTTGTTCGGCCAGTATAACACTCCATGTTTTTCCCACTTAGATGAAGAGATGCAAAGTTCTTGTTTATTTTGTTGTTCATTATAAGTTTGAATTATTTTGAAAGGCATTCTGAAAACATGGTAAGACATAGTAAGTGTTAAACAATTGAAAGAGCGAAAAATATAGAAGCAGCTACAAATTATCATCGTATTTTAGGGTTTTCAACGAGTTCTACGGATCTCTACACAAATAACTATTAGTGTGGTTCGATATCTGCAGTAAGTACGAAATAAATGTGATTGTAAAGACTTGAACTGCATTAGTGGTACAGGTATTACTTGGACCTTCAGAAGAGTGAAACTTAGCGTTTTGACGCGCAGAGAGGAAGTATTAAGGTTGAAGTTGCAAGTTAAAGCTGCTTCTCATAGACGACATGTTTACAAGACAATTATTTATCATTACTTGAGAAATTTATAGGTTTTTATCGCAATTTGTAGTAAAATATAACTAAATATAGAACCAGCAACTTACTAAATACAAATATAGTCAAGTATGTAATTTCAATATCGTGTAGGTATGTGATATTATAATATTTATATAATAATATTTTACATATTTTACGATATTCTGAGGTAATTATTGAGGCGCGTTAAAAATACTCCAATAATATCAACTATATGCACGATAAACTGATCTGCGTTTGTAGCCGCTTGCATATAATACAAAATATAGCTCAAAAACACTTCACTTATTATTTATTTGTATTCAGTAATGTCAGACTCAGGAACAACAGATGTATTTAATAAATGAGAGACAAGGTGAATGATCAGTGATCCTTTATTCGTTCAGTTAAACCTGTCATTCATTCAATCAATAAATGCCACAAGAGCTTTAGTGTGGTGTTAATTATTAGCTGTAGCTCATGTAGCGCTTTTATGCCACTATTATGAAGTTCTAATGGAACTATAGATTGCAAAAAGTTGTGCCCCTTTGGCTCCAAAGCGGCTGCATAAGGTCTGCAGTGCACGCTCTGGCGCTTGAGCTTGGCGCCTTTGGGAATAATCGGATTAGCTCCAAAGCTCTTAAGCAGCAGTTTGTGCTAGTTGGGGTAACTTCGGCATAGTGTGTTTAGACACTAAATATGATTTGCGGCCGTAAAAAATATTTATTTATAGAATTATAATCATAAAAATCATCAATAAATATATAATATAATAATAAATACAACTCTATAAGTTCATATTTACCGTATTGAATGATTATTTCATGAAATCATGACATTTGAAGCCAATTCTAACTCAAGAAGTTGTATTGCTGATTCTCATGATTAAAATTCTGTAAAGTCATGTTTATTACGGTCGCGATTCATATTTTAATTAAAATACAACCTGACACTGACCTGCAAATTGCAAAAATGTAAGTTTTAAATTGTATTCTGAATCTGACGTCAAAATAAAAACTTGTTTCCTATTGCAAACAAGTTTCGATTTTAATTTATATTTCTAAGATCCTTATGACGATCAACACGTACAGACACACATATTTACTGGCATCTACTAGTCAATAATCGATATCTTTGCCGTCTTGCCTAGCTATTACTAGCACAGTTAGTCGACTCTTACTTTTCAACGGAAAGGGCGACTCTTGTCATTATCGAATATCCTCCGACATCCGATCGGATTTAATTTGTTCTTATGTTATGCGTTATCGTGACGGGAAGTTGTCGGCAGGAAGCGAGTAAAAATGTTATGTCGGCCGAGTAATGGCAAGCCGACATGGATCGGCTTTTTACTTCGTTCGAGTAGGGTTGGTGAGTTCGTTTTGTATGGAATCTCCGCTGGACGAGTGAGGGAATTACCGGTGGTCTTTTGGTACTAAACATCTCACTTATCGGAAATCTGTATTTGAAAGAGAATTTCCGGCTAAATTTAATGTAAAACAGTTCTTTTTTATGTTATAATTTTATTGAACTTCTTCTTGTTAGCGTGTCGATGGCAATCTAAATGGACTCGGCCCAGAATTGCTACGTGTTTGACGCCATCACTAGCGTCCATCGGTTCCTTTCACGTGCAGCTTTTATTGAACTATTAAGTTGTAGTATGTGATTTTATTTATAGTACAGTGTCTAAGTGTTATTGGGTTTTGTCATCAAGAATTTCTCGGTAGCACGGAGTCTGGATTTGTGCCTGGTTGATGGCAATACGCTTGCCTCCTGGATTTAAATATAACTGGCGAAATGTGGGTGCACTACCTACCTATATGTAGATATGTACACCACTGCCTAAACCTTCGAGGATTACAAGCGAAATGTTATGTTTTACTTATAAGATAAGGGACAGACAGAGGTGACCTATTGTAGGTAGTTATTTTATGTGTTGTTATAATTTAAAAAAAGCCAATTTTTTTTTGGAAATTTTGTGTGTACATTCCACCCTGGTCCGTAGTTGGTGCAGGGTTTCATGTTCAAATTCCTACCGAGTTCACTGCTTCGAGCTCCGCTTTCAAGATGCCACAGGTGCAAACCCTGCTCGGGTGGCCGGTGACAAATTACGCTTCAGCGATCCGAGTTTCCGATTTGATGGAATCTACGGTGTTTTTAACGCGAGTCGCGTTGCCAAGTTTTTGTCCCGCAATAATTGCATGACCAAACAATAAGAGTTGAGTAACATCTCACAAAAAATACCGACAATTTAGAAATTACTACCGCCGGAAAATACTTGACGGCTTTTGAGGTCTTCTGTTCCTCTATGGAATTTATTTTTTGAGGTTAACGAAAGACTACGAAAGCCATCTTTCCAAACCAATCAATCAAGCAATCTTTCGAAACCTCGTCTTTAAGGTCCATACCTTAAAGACGAGGTTTTAGTCCCACTGCTACTTTTCGTCTCCTAGGGTGTCCAGCTTTCAATTCAAAGCTTAAGTACTTTCTTACTTATTGAACATATCAGGAAGTACCTATAACTTTAGAAAATTCAGATTCAATAATTAAGCCAGGATTTCTCGCTGGATTCAGATTGTAGAGAGATCTTTTTCTAAGTTTATTCTTTCAGGTAGGTACTTAACGTATTCTCTATGAAACAATTAACGAAAGCGCGCGAAATGAATGCGAAGTTGGCGTGATTAACTAAGGAATTGACGTGGTTTCGAAATAAGGAATCATTAGTGGTCATAGTGAATTAGGACGCTGCTTTCATTTCAGTAATCCCTTATCTTACCCATTATCCATTAAAAATTTCTTCGGTCTGTATTTTATGTAAATTGGATTTCATATTTTCATACTTCATTAAGAATATTCCCTGTTAAATCGTTAATGAAGTAATCTTCCGTTAGCACTTAGCCTGGCCGGTGATTACACCCGTTCGGTTTTTGTATGCGCTCGCGCGGTCGGCGGCTACGCAGCCGGACGGACGGCTAACCGTATTGGTTACCATTATCACCTTCGAGGGAACTAGTGGTCTAGTAAGTCTTTAAGTAGTTATTTCATAGATAACCTGTCGCTTGGTGTAATTAATTCTTGTATTTGTTTTAATAGGAATTTTATAAACTCTGTTATTTTGACTGAACTCCTTGTAAAAAAAAATACGTGTGCGGTCGCACGAACATACACACACTCGTATACATATAATAGAAAGAGAAAGAGAGAGAGGGAAAGTCGCATGGAGGAGCATAACGTAAAGATTTTTATATATTTCCTTACGTAAAGATTTCTACCAGTCAAATCCTATTTAGAGCATGCAGTAAAAAAAAATGTAGATTTATAGGCCGACCGCTCAGCTGAGACGTTGCGTGAGATAGCAGCGCGGTGCGGGAGGTGTGTGGTGACGTGATGCGATAGCTCAGTGATTCGTCAACTTGTGACAAGTATCACACCTCCCGCACCGCGCAGCTACCTCAGGCAACGTCTGAGGCGGTCGCGGGCTATAGTGCTTTACTCGGCTCTTCTCATCAAACATTGTTTCGACATTATTCATTTCTTTCTCGCGATGTTCTGTCAAACTCAAACTCAAAGCATTTATTTCAATTAAACCATTACAGGCACTTTTGAATTGTCAAAATTAAGTAGTCGGTCAGTTAGTCAGAAAGTTGAAGCTAGTTGCCCATTCCAAAGCGTAGATCTCTATGGAGAAGAACGGGCAAGAAACTCCATGGACACTCTTTTAAATCGAGATATTACAAAATCCTGGGTACATTATTCTTGTTGCTTCTATATGTGAGAACAATGTAAAAAAACACACAAATGAAGAAACAATACAAGAAATAAGATTAAAAATAAGCCTTGGCAGTCAAGAGATGACCAGTCTCAACCGACGGCGTCCGTTCACGAACATGACGCATGGATCAGCACCATCCAGCTCAACCATTTTGTAGGGAACCGAATGATCCAACACACGCGCCACCATCAGTGAGACATTCAGACTGTCAGACGTTCAGTGACACAAGTCAAGTTTTTAAGTTTGGAACAAGAACGAACGGTATAAAATAGTTGTTTTCTTCATGAATGTCGTAAACTCTGTGCGGAAGTTTATCAACTTGTTTATTTTCAATAAGTGCATGTCACATCGTAAAGTCACCGCGACTTGCCCGGTTTATTTGACGTTAACATGCGACGTAATTATTAGCACACGAGTGAAATAAAGCTTTGAGTATTTTTGGGTAAATACGTCGTTTTATTTACCGCAATCGAAAAATTAAGGCAAAAGGGACAGGATAGAAAATCAAATGTTGTTTACAATTTTCAGGTTAGTAGTTGGTTGTATGTTGATCAAAGTATGATTGGCAACCGTAACAAGTATATCAAAGTCTCTTTCTTTAAAAAGAAAGAAAGAAAAAAAGTTTATTCTGCACAAACAAAACGCTGCAAAAAAAAAAACAATTCACACATACAAAGTAGCCAAAAGCCTCGTATGCAACAAATAAAAGTTTAAAGTTTGACAATGTTGCCCTTTGATTTCAGGACAGGTCACAATTTATGAGGTTGGGTTTGGGCCCAAAAAAATATTCTGGTACGTCTCAGCGGGACTTACAGTCAACCCGAAAAAACTATAAAGTATTTAGATTAATCAGCGTAACAAACAAAAGAAAAAGAAGTTAAAGGAAAACCATAAACTGTTTTTTTTTTTTTTTGTTAAAAAGTTTTTATTTCTCGCTTTTTAGTGGGTCTGTTTATAATTTATCTAAGTCACAATAGTCTTACTGTCAACTTGCTCATCGCCTTTTACACAATATTGCTTTTTCCTATGCAGGGACGTTAATTGTTGAGCAGTTCTCGTGGTGTTTCACCATCAGCTCCATTTCACCATTCGCATTGTGACGAGCATAAATTGCTTAGCAACCATATTAAAGTAATCGAATCGCAACCCGTGAAATATTTATCATTGATTAGTTCCGATAGCCATCTGTGGTCTTCATCATCAGCTCCACTGTACCAAATTATGATTTCCGAGAGCAAATGCTCAAGTTTCTTTAAAGAATATCCAAATCGCTATAGCTTTGCCTATAAAATTTGAGGATTTTCCTCGATTTCTATGGGATCCTCTCATCGGATTCCAACTTGATGACAATGGGACCACCTCGAGAGTATAACCTTTGAAACAAAAATAAAATAGGTCCACAGTTAACGGAGAAATCGGTGAACATAATATACATAAAGTCGAACATAAATAACCTCCTCCTTTTTGGTAGTCGGTTAAAAAATACTTAGCCTTACATCCGGTAATAAAATAGGCCTACCACAAGACAACAATGTTGAAACAATTTCCTAGGACAGCAAAATTGTGACAAGTAAAATTAATATGTGACCAGAGTTATAATTAACTCGTGCTCAGTACCGCGGTCACGTTTAACAAAATAATATAATAATTATGCACATTATGCGTGATGTTACCAGCAAGAGACGTGGGACGAGGTACCGATAGCTAAACAAGGCAGAATTTTCTTAATTTTCATTTATTTTGTCGAACGTTTCATGGGCCAAATCTACCACCATGTGGATGTCGTGGCCAGATCATAGAATTGATCATTTCATGAAGTGTTCGGTCATTTCATGAAATGGTTGTGTATCATGAAATGGCCAGCTAAGTTTTACCATATCGTTTAAAAGTCAACGTTTTATATATCATTCGACGCTTGGCCATATCATGAACTTAGGGTTCGCATGATACTAAACGACGTTTGGGGCACCCCGAGGTTCGGTTTGGTTAGGTTCCTTTAAACACTGCAGACAGAAATAGGAGCCCCGCTCAGCGGGGCTCCGTCGACCTCTCGTCGTTGGAAATAAAACGAGCATGCTAAATTTATGCTTTAGAATATTATGCTTAATCATTATTATGATTAGAGAAATAATTCTTAAGCTGTTATGCGAAAATATAATTAGGAAAAACAAAAGTATGCCAAGTTATATTAGGTCTTAAAATTTTATGCAAATGTATAGGGAACCGACAGAGGAAACCGACATCAACGCCTCTACCGGCGGATATTCTAATTATTTTACGATATGATCACTAATGTTTGACCACATCATGAAGTAGTCGTGCGTTTAACTGTTCATATCGTCAAACGTTGAGTAATCATTGATCTGGCCAGACCACATCATGATGTGGCCAATAGACAGTGAAACATTTCATGAAATTCTCGAGCATTTCATGAAGTGAGCAAATCTACGAAATGGCAACGACATGGATACCAGAAAACGTCCGGCGACATAGAGGCAGACCCAGGAGAAAATGGCGGGACGAGCTGGACGCCTACATACAGGATTGGTCCACACTCGTACAAGATAGAAAGTAGTGGAAAAGAGACCTTTGCCCTGCAGTGGGTCAATAAAGGCTAAAAGTAATAATAAATTGTGGTCATATTTGAGGGCATAAATCTGACAGACTGTGTGGCTAAACCTTCTAGTACTTGTAAGTAACAAAGACGGGGAAAAATAAGATGGCAAGTATTTTACTTTAAAGTTTAAGTACTTTTAGTTCTTATACCCAGTGTACAATAGTAGGTATAAAACAGTTATTAATAATGAAGATCTATGAAATAATAATTCTAAGGCATAATTAATCGTTCTTCCAGCTAATGGTTTTTTTTCGTACAAAAACAAACCCCAACCCAATTCAAAACAGAGATCTTCGACCTATAGCATTTAAAAAAAAAAAAACATGGCGAAATACCTCAACAATTTCGCAAATATCTACCGTTCACAAAAAACTCAATCATTTAACAAATATGTACAAAAATAAATCTCCAGTTATAGTTAACTAACCAATTAAAAGGCTGTGTACATACCGATACACATAGTTAAGTAAATTGGGTATGATAATTGTTTTGCTGTCGGTACATCCGTGTGCCGTGGGAAAATAGTAAACGACGCGTGGTACACGACTGAGATGCGAGTGCGTATGTGTGTGGCTGGGAAGTCGGGAACTGAGGCCAATTAGGAGATGTACTAGCGATAAATAGATATGGTGCCAACCCGCACTGGGCCCGCGTGGTGGATTACGGCCCACTCCCCCTCACCTAGAGGATGCCTGTGTCCCAGCATGGGGAAAACTATAGGCTGATTATGCTAGGCTTATGCCGAATAGATATGAAGCAATATTTACCGAAAATTTGCTTAAAACTGAAAATTTTCAGTACTTTTCAGGGATTTGTCAATTCTTACAACAGAAAAATAATAGGTACGGAGATTTTGAAGAGAAGACTTTGAACAATGTTGCACTTCTTTAATAAATATAACTAAACTATTGACTTTTTCTGCAGACCTGCCCTCTAAACTTCCCAAGGACCGATTAGACTGTGAAACTTTAGGTTCGCATTCAAACCTTAGTTTATGAGCGTTATTCCATTTATCAAGTATCCATAATTGTACCAATGCCATTTATTAAGCTTTTCTCCGTCTTGCCTTTTAGTTGATACCGACTTTCCCACATAACCTGCAAGACGGCCACAATACAGCTCGCATTAACATTATTTGAATTAGTTTGTAATTGTTTTTTTTTTGGGTGGCATCTCGTAGGCCAACCTAGGAGATTGTCGGCTGCTTAACCGGGCTATTCTGTGGATGACTTAATAAGTTAAGGCCCTCAGCCAGGGCATAGAACTTATAAACTAAACGACTACACGCTAAGGGCATCCGCAATGGAGTACGGACCTCGGCTTAGGGTGTCGCTGAGAGTCTTCGGTCAACTGGACCCACTCGAACTGGACCCGCGGGTCCAGTTGACCAAATCATTGATTTTCTATATTTTTCTTGGTCAACTGGACCCACATTCAAAATAAAAAAAACATCTATTGTTTAAAGCTACCCGTGGGTACAGTCGAAACAACGAATCTGGTACAGAATCTACGAGTACCTCAAAATCCAAGATGGCGGCTGTGAAAAATGTTCAAATTTTTCATCATGAGTGTTGATTTCTTGGTTTTCTAGCAGTCTGGCAGTCTGGGTCAGATCATTTAATTGTAAAATATTAGTCAATCACGGCTTACACCAATATCACCACTTGTCCTGCTACGTAGACACATGCAAGACGGTCACCATACAGCTAGCATGCTAAGTTCGTCATTACCATTACCTGTTTACATACTTGAATTAGAGATGTGATATCTTTCGCCGTGAGTGGGTGGCGTGTGCTACTGGTCTTCAATGACAATTCCATGTGATTTAATTAATGTTTAAGTGGTTAGGAAAATAATATTATTATTTAAACGAGTCTTGTGGAATTAAAAATAAGATATTTTAGTGTCATTTATTTTTATATTTTGTGGCAAAAATGAACACGTATACGATTAGTTGGAATTCGGTGTGGGAAAAGTATCTAACATGCAGATGATGTCATTCATTTTTATAAATAATATAAAGGGAAACCCAGTTTCTATATTCTCAGATTATTGTTTACCTAGCAAAACAGGTTAATTTGAGAATTCAAGAAAGCTGATACCTGTTGGCGCTTTATTTTCATATAAAATTAGTGCTTTAAGTATTTCTAATTTCATTAATTACATTCCAAATGACATTGGATAAGACTGGGCAGACAGTGAAAGAGATAAACACAATTCCTTCAAAAAAAATCTAATTTCGTACGACATATACCCTATTTTTTTTACTCACGACTTATTATAAAGCTCCGTAACTAACCTTACCTATACGTGCGCAAGCGCATCCCACAGACGGATGTCCTCTGTAGCCCGTTACTAACGGATAGGGATATAGGCCACAACGGTCCGCAGCGAGCCTCTCTTATTATATGGTATAACATAACCGTTTGATTGCTAGCAAGGAATATATTGATCTCGTTTTCTTTGGACGTCTTATTTCGCCTTCGTTTCTATTGAGGATGTCTTCATCTTTTCATTTTCAAGATTTTCTTTACTTTGTGGGAACAAAAATTAAACCTGCTTAAAGCTCACAATTAAGTTCTTAGATTTTCTTGGAAAAACCAACAAATTAATAACAAAACAATTTTTTTTTTTCATTCCTCTCTGAATTCTGCTTTGAAAGCAACTAAATATTATTGATCTTTCGGAGTTCGAATCTTGGAGTTATTTTACTTTAACAACGAGGTAAACCTCTTAGGTACCTACATACTTACATATGTTCCTAACACATAGGATAAGAAATCATTGGCTACGTTCCAATCCAAAGATGTTCAAACAAACCTTAATTTTATCTACCTCAAATCCTCCTCACCGCACAATTTCACCATCCGATTCATCTACCTATTCGCTCGCATGTCGTACACTCAAAACTAACTTTCTCATAGCAGTGGCTATACCGAGAACCATTCATAAAGTATAATTATTATTTACTGAATGAAAACCACAGGAAATGGTCTCCCCCGGCCGCGACCAATTGCAAGCCTTCGGTTACGTCAATCTCGCTATTACGCGAGGCTTTGGAGAATTGTAGCTGAGATGCGTGTACGCTGCGGTTCGTTAAAGATTCAAAGAAAATACCTGAATTTTAGCATTTTTCCAAATATGGTAATATCTAACATAAAATCTGTACTATGGTGGATTATAGAAGCCTTCTGCTTATACCGCAAAACGGGGCTACTTTGACTTCCAGGGTTACTTTGACAGGCGTTGAAACTACTTTAACAGAGCGCCAAAATCGGTTTTCACGTGAGCTCAGCAAGTGTGCGTGATCTCGAGTAATATTGCGCGAGGCGCGGGGTGTGGGGAACGCGTCATAGCGTTGTGATCGGCCT
The DNA here is from genome assembly GCA_947508005.1 of Amphipoea lucens. Classification (NCBI taxonomy): domain Eukaryota; kingdom Metazoa; phylum Arthropoda; class Insecta; order Lepidoptera; family Noctuidae; genus Amphipoea; species Amphipoea lucens. Next base: position 9,229,842 of record OX382371.1, read on the forward strand.
TATCAAAGTAACCCTGGAAGTCAAAGTAGCCCCGTTTTACTGTAGGTAAGTTGGCACTTTAATTTTCTACGAGTTAATGATGTCTAATTACATCTATCGCTTTCGCGGTCTTCCTCGATGAACTCCTCGCGTTATCAGGGTTCCAGTCTCTTAGCCTACAAGTTAACCAGCATCCGGCAGATGTGTTATAATTGATATAGTAATTATTATAATTATTAAAGCAACAGCAGTTGGTTAAATTAATCTAGGAGCTAGTCTTGTCAAGGTTAATTATACCTTGGATATTTCTCATATATTTTATGTTCATTAGTAAAGCTCTTGGATTAATTTTGTCAACAGCTGTTACTATAATTAATTATCATAATCAGCCTATAATGTTCCCACTGCTGGGCGAAGGCCTCTTCCCTCTGAGAGGGAGTGGGCCGTAATCCACCACGCGGGCCCAGTGCGGATTGGTAGATGTCACATACATTCGAATTTTTGGTTCTAGGACATGCTGGTTTCCACACGATGTTTTCCTTCACTGTTTTGGGAGCAGGGGTGATGAAATAATATACACAAACTTAAGCGCCTGTCAGGGTTCGAACCTATGACCTTCAACTCGTAAGTCGCGGCTGTTTCAACTGTGCCACCACTGCTCTGTAATAATTAGGTACTTTATTCATTATAATACATTTGCCGGATGCTGGTTAACCAGTTAAGTAGGCCAAAATTTGTTCCTTTTCTCCGTACAAGCAAGGATACAGCGATAGCAGGGCTGTCTGCCATGACCTGTGCCTTTTAAAAGCTTTCTGTACGTATGTAGAAATGCGAAAATTGAGAAACAAATATTTCGCAACGCATTGGTATCGCCAGAAATGCGGTGGAATTGTGACCTTCCCATAACAGTATACTCGTAGGTGTCGCGAGTGTAGTACCTACCTACATATTGTTTACTTTGGAGATGCTCATACTCAGCCTATAATGTTCCTACTGCTGGGACACAGATCTCCTCTCTTTTAAAGGGTGTGGGCCGTAATCCGCCATGCGGTCCCTGTGCAGGTTGGTAGATACCACATGTCTACGAACCTTAGGTTCTAGGACATGCCATGGTTTTGAGACCAGTGGTGATAAAATTATTTACACAAAGCCCACGTCCTACGACTCGTAAGTCAGGGATGTTACCATGGCACTGGGCGACCACGCCTCTATATTTAGAGATGCTCATGTGTTATAAATCTCGAATACCTATCCAAATTCGTTCATGGTAGTAGGTACAGTCATACGCACAGTGCGTCATCACGTCCAAAACATGATTGACCTTAACTTTAACAACAACATTGTTACATTTGACTCACCGAACGACCTCAAAAAGTAAACACCGTGGCAGCAGCCTTAGCGTGCGTCTAGATTACGTTATATAACACATAGACTTATCTTATATAACACGTCCAAATTATTTAACATTGCTAACTTCTCTATAGAAACATGTGGTATGTTTTATAACATGTTCTGTTACATAGTATGGACACACCTTTACATTCCAATCACGCGTACACACACAAAAATCGTTTGTTTTTATCTACAACCTCAACCGAATTCCGTAGTGCGGGCAATTATAGTATGTGTGTTTCCCGTTACAAAATGATATTATTTTTTTCGTTAACATTCTTAACACGGCCGCCTCAAGTTTCTGTGTCTACAAAAAGCTCCCTTATTGACTTGACAAATACGAGCGTAGTGGGCAAGATCACAAGATGTCTTGCGACGTGACCAATTGAACCGGATGCACGCCCGTGACCGGAAGTCCCCCTTTCATCTCAAAATGGCCGCGTCGAATCTGTAAGAAGCAAGGAATTTTTCTAGGCTGCTGACCACTGAATATTTGTCAAACAACTCCGGCGATATCACGAAGCGAACTTTTTTTGGTGACAGTTTTTAGGCTTCCCGCCGACTCGCGGATACTTTTTCATTGATCAGTGGTCATTGGTAATGCTGTTCGTTGCTGTAAATAACTTGTTTGTAACAAGGTTTAGATAAGATATCGTTATTACACACATAAAACCATATCCACTAATTAAGATGCTCGAAATTTGTGGTTATCACTATTGTTTTTTCGGCAAATGAGATTCAATTTAAAAAAATATCCAGGTGTGACAGACGGACAGACAGACAGACTGAGTCGCACCATAAGGGTTCTTTTTTACCATTTTGGTATGGGATCATAAATATGTGCGTATGCACACACAGCTAACAATACCTCCTGCCTTTGTCTTCACTCAAAGCTCCCAAATTAATACCTAATTTTTTTTACCTTACAGGCAAGCTGTACGCAGCACTGGGTCGTCGTGGCGGCCGGGTGGTTGGCAGTGACTTACAGAGCGGGTCAAACCAGTTCAGAGTGGAAGCTTTACTGCCGGTCGCTGAGAGCTTCAAATTCGTGCTTGAGCTGAGGACTCACACGTCGGGGCTCGCCGCGCCTCAGATGTTATTCAGTCATTGGGAGGTGTGTATAATATTTTCTAAGGTGTAACTATAGTACGAGTAGGTCAGTATCCCGATCGCCGAGAGCTTCAAATTCGCGCTTGAACTTTGAACATACACGTTACGGTTCGCCGCGCCGCAGGTGTTGTTCAGTTATTGGGAGGTCAGTACATATTGTATATAGTATATTAGTATCTGTGACTAAGGGCACGATTCAGAGTGAAAGCTTTATGCCCGGTCGCCGAGAGCTTCAAATTCGCGCTTGAGCTGAGGAGGGTGGAGGATCTCGACTCGGATGTTATTCAGGTATTGGGAGGTGTGTATGTGGCTCAGCATAGTTCAGAATGCATACTTTACTGCCGGTTGCTGAGAGCTTCAAATTCGCGCTTGAACTGAGGACTCGGGTCAGGACTCGCCGCGCCTTAGATGTTGTTTAGTCATTGGCTGATTCCGTGACAATTCAAGTGCCTGTAACTGGTTTAATTGAGAAAAAAAATGGGATGTTTGTATAAATTTATAAGTACCTCTGTGCGCCTCAGAAACTTTCCCAACTATGTTGGCGTCGGCTTCCAGTCTGACCGGATGCAGCTGAATACCAGCATTTTACATGGAGCGACTGCCTATCCGACCTCCACAACCCAGTTATTGGGTAATACGATACCCCTTGGTAAGACTGGTTGTCAGACTTTCGGGCTTCTGACGAGCCATAATGACTGTCAAAGATCCACGAATGACAGACGGGACCAACGGCTTCACGTGCTTTCCGAGGCACGGAATGCACGGTATGTAAAGATGGTCACCCATCCACGGACCAACCGCGGCAGGCGTAGCTTAATCTGCTCGATCGAACCGTGCAGCTGTTATTACTAAGCCACAAGACCGTCTCTTAGAATCTTACGAAACATAAGTACTTAACTAAAACCAACCTAATATACCTAGTACCTACACACTTACTAAACTGGGTTAGTGACCAAAAAATCAACAGTCTATCACCATTAATACTGCTATCCACTGTTAATTACCCGCTATCCGGCCTATGTAAGGTTGGGCCTGTTCGTTTGTATTTTGATTTCATATTAATCATAATACCAAAGAAGTTACCATAAGAATTCATCATGGCTGTTTGTATATTTATTTCGAAACTTAAAATACCCTTTATTCTTATTACAGGTAATAGACATCGATCCGTTCTGGAGGCCTCGCACGGAAGAAGAATACCTGCATTGGGGCGAGAAGTGGGACGGAGTAAACCGAGCGAAGGCCTACATGGACTCAGTTCGAGCCAGAAAGGGACTGGCCACTGACAAGCAGTTGGTCCAACATGCTGAGAAGCAGAGGACACTGTCGAAAAATAAATAGGATTTAAAAAGAGTGCTACAGGGATCTTTTGGCGCTTCAATGACATAGAAAGGAGGGCGTTGTTAGTAAACATTTGTTAAATTATTGCGCGACGTTAGTTCCGATTTTAGACACGAGTCAAAAGATCTTTGTATAACTTTTATTTGTTTTATTGACAACATTACACTCATAGCTATACGCTAAGTAAGATTTTTGATATTACCTTCATTTTCATTATTCTATCAAAGCTAGAGGACAGGTTCCAAAATAAATAAAAATGTAGATAGCTAAATTTATGTAAGCTTTTTGGCAAGTATGCTCCTTTGTCGACCGCAACACCGTTTTATAGAAAAAAAAAGAAGAATTTTTGTCCGCTTGTCTGAATGTATGTACCGGATTGGCGCAAAAACGGCTTAACGGATTAGGATAATATTTGGCACGCAGATAGTCTATAACCTGGATTAACACATTGGGTACTTTTAGTCCCGATAGTACGTTCCGCGTAGGATATTTTCCGATATCCACGCGGACGATGCCGCGGACAAAAGCTAGTGGATAAATAAAATATAATGTAGGTACTTAATGTTTATGAAAAATAGTTAACTATACGAATTAAGAAACTTTTGGATACTCATATTCTAGGATTCCTGTAATCGTGACATAGCGTACACAATTCATTATTCCCTCACAGCGTGCACTACAGCAATTCTAATAGCTTCTACAATTTCATTCTATTTTAGTTCTTCTATTTATAACTAACTCAATATTTTCGCAAAGGGATTCATTTTCCATTTACCGCGAAAATATTAATAACTTGATGAATGTTAAAATCATTTCTCATGCAAAACTCGTTTATATTTACTAAAAATAGCTTGTGACGTCTGAATGATGACGTCAAAACAACCTATAATGACGGCGCCCGTTCACAAACATGACGCGTGGATCAGCACCATCCAGCGAACGAACGATTTGCTTTGATACATAAGACTTTGAATTTTTGTACATGACGCTTTAATCATCTATTATCAAACACAGGACCTATGCAGGGTCAAATGAAATTAGCTAACGAAGCTACGCAGATATGATGGGTATCAATACTATCCAAACACGAGTAAACAAGAAAAATCTGGACCCTGTATTTACAGAATTTGGGCTCAAACTTCCCTCTCCCGTAAAAGCAGTATAATTAAGTTCATAATTATGATAATTATAAATAACACGCCTACATAAAATAGGTACGCATATACTTAACTATTATATACGCTTTTAAATTGACTAGGATACAGTAAGTGCCAAAACAATACTAATTACCATGTTGAGCAATGAGCACTATGCACAATGTATCTATATTTATGAAAAATGGGAAAAAAATGAAAAATCGTTGTTATTTTACCAAGTAAACCTTAGTAGCTACTGTTGGAGCCTTCTTTTAGGCAGATAAGCCTAATAATACCAAAACATCAGCGTATTTCTTCCTATGTTTTTGACTTAATGTTAAATATTTAATTTTAATGTATTATTGTATCATCTTCTATACTAATAATAAATTATTGATCGTTTTTATAGAAAAAAACCGAGTGTGCTTATGACCACACGACTGAAGTGAAATTTCAAACGTATTTGGCTATGAGAGGAAGAGAGAAAGAAAATGTGCGCGCGCACTGCTTTCTCCTGCTTATATCCCCCACACAACTCCCGTTCGCCTCGCCCGATCACACTTTTCGTAACGCTTACGTCACGCGTTCGCGAGCTTACTCCCCAAGTCAAGCGTGCGTAAAGAAGTTTCACTTCAAAAATAGTTTTCTGCCTCTTTGGTCTAGTGGTCGCAAGCGCTACTGCTGAGCATGAAGTCCTGGGTCCGATAGTGTTATTGGGTTTTTCCATCAAGAATTTCTCAGTAACAGCCCGGAGTCTGGATTTGTGCCCGGTTGATGGCAACCTTTGTGCTTACTAGTTCCTTTAGCAGTTCCTATGAAGGAACTAATAGGCTCGCCCCCTATTACATGGGACTTTAACATAACTGGCGAAATGTAGGTGTTACTATAGGTACAACTCTGCCTTGCCCTCTGGGCATACAAGCGTGATGTTATGTTATGTCTAGTTAAATAATAAAACTTGTGATTAAATGTGTATAAATGTAACGAACTAATGTAGTGGTTATAAATACATAGTATTTATTGATAACAGATTGTTAAACAATTGTGTTCGATGTACTTTTCATACTCCTATTTTTAATATAACGTTAGAAAATATTGTTGTTTTTTTTTTCTATACCCGACGCTTTCCGCTGTTTGATTTTAATCAGCGCGAATTACCTGAACCACGCCTCCCCCATTGTTTCTTCGAACGTTGTACACTAGTTTGAGCATGTATGTCCTTTTTACCCGACTGCGCGACGCAAAGGAGGGTAATGTGTTTATCAGCCTATATACAGGGTGGTGGCAAGGTGTTACCATCATACCATGACATTTAAGTGTTTGTACAAACCGATTTTCGAGTTGTCGTGGGTTCAAATCCAGGCGCTTTACTTTGTGAAAATAATTTCATCACCACTGCTCTCAAAACGGTGAAGGAAAACATCGTGAGGAAACCGGCATGTCCTCGAACCAAAAATTCGAAGACATGTGACATCTACCAACCTGCACTGGGCCCGCGTGGTAGATTACAGCCCACTCCTTCTCGGAGAGGAAGCCTACGTCTCAGCAGTGGGCACATTATAGGCTGATTATGCTTATGTACGTATTCTTGAATCATTCATGTTCCATATAGGTACTTTTCTTATAAATCCAAGACGATTAGTTGATCAGTTTGGTTTGGTTAACCTAACTAGCGGTTTTCTTTTGATTATGCATACAGAAATAGGACTTTGCTGATTTAGGTATGCAGAAGCGGGCTCGAAAATTTTATAATTTTTGACGTTGTCGTTGGATGTCGTCGGTGCTCCATGGACCAATGTCTACATTTTGAGATATTTACGAAGAACTGGAAAAGGGGATGCCAAGTTCCAATGAAAGTTAAAGCTCTCTGTTCTCAACACATACACTGTCCCGCATCCCTTATCCCGGGCGGGATAGCTTCCGTCTAGCAAAAGCCTTAATCTGTGGTAAGTGTGACACAAGGGGCAAATGCAAATTTCATTATTTTTGACGTAGGACGTCAAATTTTTAAGATATTTGCAAAGTTCCAATGAAAGTTCAGGCTCTCTGTTTTCAACACACGCTGACGCTGGCTGTCGCTGAAAACCAGGCCTGTGGCTGTCAGGTCATAGTCCGGGAGGTACCGTTGCATTTTCGGCAGTGATTTTACGCCGATTGCTTGCCATCTTTTCCTATAGATCTCGAATGACTTATAACTGAACCAAGCGTCAGCTGGCGCACCCGCGGTGGTTGTGGAATTGGGAGGTTGCGGAAGTTGTAAAAAAAAATAAAAAATTAAGTAATAGTACGCCGGCTGAAACTTATTTCATAAATAATTGACATCATACTGAGCTGAAAAAAAATCGTCAGCTGCATCGTGGAGGGGGGATTATGCGTCAGCTGCTCGCATGAACTTGTAAGAAAAACCGTAAAATAAAGTTATAGTACGCCGGATGAAATTTGGCTACATGATTCTTCAAATAATTTAGAATATGAAAACAACAATCAGCTGCTTGTGTAGCGGTGGAAAGACCGTCAGCTGACCCAGTCAAGATTTAAAATTTTGGAGCATTGCTACGAGTATTAGGCTGTTTCCTTTTAAACACATATTTCGAGATAGATTCTGGCCTTGCTTGAACCCATAACACGACCTTCGGGCTGTAGTGACCTACACACTTCAGTCTAGTTAAATTAATAACCCAAAAGGAATACCAAATAAAATATAAATTATGTATTTCTTAAATAAAATTAGTTATAATTTATATTCACATATTTACAAAAGAACTTAAAACTAGACTTATATAAAGCCAACATTTAAATTAAAACTTTTTACAATAATTAAAATATGTAATATTCAATAAAAAAAAAGTAATAAAAAGAATTAAAAAACCCGACTGCAACCTTATGCTAAAACTAACTGAAAAGCTAAAAACAAGCCCATTTTAAATTAAATAAAAGTTTGAAGCAGGCGGGACCCATTTGAGTTTGAAACTATAATAATGGTTTGGGCCCCGCCTGCTTCCAACTTTTATTTAATTTAAAATGGGCTTGTTTTTAGCTTTTCAGTTAGTTTTAGCACAAAGTTGCAGTCGGGTTGTTTTTATTACTTTTTTTTATTTCCAGCTTTTTTGTTTACAAATGTGAAAGATTTCGCAGACGATTTAGTTCTTGGTACGTGTTTTTTTACGATTTGTCACTTTGAATTACTTTTAACTATATAAGTTGTATATATTTTTGTAATCACCTTTTAAAACCCTTTATTTTGATACCACTCGATAGGTTTGCAAAAAAAATTATTTTTGAAGGCATAAATGGCGCCAAAAATCCGCCACTTTGTTTTTTTTTTATTTTGATATACCCAGTGTCACTCTCACAGTAAATACGAATCTAACGACACCTCTCAAGCTAAAATCCATCGAGCCGTGCATACATACATACAAACATACATACATACTCTCGACGATATTTTCATAATAATGCTCGGCAATATGAATGCAATTCACAACGATTTGACAATAACAATGCACATTGGTTCCGGGAATTTTCAAATATTCGTTAATATCACGAAATTGTATGAAAAATTGGGAACCGATTTGTGCTCTGCATTGCCAGGGTTCCATGCCCTCACAGGCTGTGATTTCAATCCTGCATTTTACAGGAAAGGAAAAAATAAGCCTTTACAATTGTTGCGAAAATCTCAGGCATATATGCGAGCATTGGGGGACATCACAAATATTCCGAGTTGTGAATTAGACGAGGTCTTCATAACGATTGAAGAATTTGTTTGTCGCTTGTACGGATTTAAAGCGATAAACGAAGTTAACGCTACACGAGTTGCTACCTTCACTAAAAATTATCAAATTAATGAAAAAAACGATGTACTCAAGTGGAAAAACCGTATCGACGGGGCGATCTTCCCTCCATGTAAATCCGAGCTACGCCAGTATTTACTGCGCACTTCATACATAGCGCACCTTTGGAGCCATGCTGACCTTCAAGAATCTTCTCAATTATCTCCCACTGACTGGGGATGGGAAGAAAAAGACGAGAATGGTTCGAGGGAGATCAAGTACCCCTATCAGTCACCAGTATAACGGATAGCAGCGAAAATATTGGCGGTATGGAATTATTGTCGCTGACACTTTCTTTGAGCTTTTATATTCCTGGTAGCCTAATTTTGATTATTGACATGCTCATTTGCAGATGATGGTGAAGAGAATCGAGCTCAAGAACTTCATCAAGACGAAGAGAACGATTTCCTGCAGGACAGTTCGGATGATGATTCGTCCGAGAACGATAGCGATACCATCGACAACGAATAGCTTCTGCAAAGTTCTCATTTTCTATATATTTCGATTTTTTAATGTTATATTACCCTTCATTTTATTTTATGTTCATTTCATTTTACACTCGATTTCATTTCATATTATGCATTTTGTTAAAAATAAAACAAGACAAAAATATACCGTGAAAGATTCTGTGCATCACTCGAATAATCTGTACCTTTACTGCGTCAGCTGACGGTCTTTCCACCGCTACACAAGCAGCTGATTGTTGTTTTTATATTCTAAATTATTTGAAGAATCATGTAGTCAAATTTCATCCGGCGTACTATAACTTTATTTTACGGTTTTTCTTACAAGTTCATGCGAGCAGCTGACGCATAATCCCCCCTCCACGATGCAGCTGACGATTTTTTTTCAGCTCAGTATGATGTCAATTATTTATGAAATAAGTTTCAGCCGGCGTACTATTACTTATTTTTTTATTTTTTTTTACAACTTCCGCAACCTCCCAATTCCACACCCACCGCTACTTGAGCAGCTGACGGTCGGTTCAGTTATCAGTCATATAAGATCAACTATCGATGTTAATATCAGCCGGCTTACTATGACTTTTGAATTTGCAACGCTACCGCCCGGACTATCAGCTATGGTTGTCCTCGGTCACTGATAACAGGCAGCGATCATTGCTGACAGAGACAGTCGCCGTGTTTTCTTACAAAACCTGATCCCCAGGTATTGGTAAAAGATTCATAGGGTAAAGAATGAAACAACTTTTCATGTTCAATTAACTCATCTATCTATTATTTACAAAATCAACAAACGAATCACAACTTCAAACAAAAATATACAAAACAAACTTTGAAATCATACTACATACGCGTCCATAACAATTCTTACGTGGTACAACTTAAAATCACTAATAATCATAAATCAGTTCTATCACCCATTGATACAATTACGCTATTTTACTTCCCATATACACAAATGTAGCTTTATATAAACATCGGTTCAGGTTTTTAACAGACTGTTCTGGGCATTTCATTTATTTTAAAAGCTGTCGCCCCCTTTTTATTTTGGTCATTCCATACAAGCATAGATATTTCAAATTATGTGCATGTTCTTACTGGGTTGTTATCTAATAAAACTCTTTGACAAATAAACATAATAAAATAATAATAAGTATGCTTGTTCGTCAACATAATTTTGATTAAATTAAACTGTCACATCTCACTGGTTGTCCCATATTGCACCAGAAAAATAATTTTAATAAAATACTAAAATTACATAAAATCATCATATTTACATTGATAATAATTCAAAATTAACAGCACGATCCTACCTAAAACTAACTATTGTACAAACCTCACTATCTCTACTTTTGATATTTCATTTAATCTAGTGTTTTTGTCTTTGGCAATATTAATTATTTCCGATAAATGACTCGTATAGGACAGCGTAAACAGCCTTAAATAACATGAAATATAAATCACGGAGCAAAGATTAGTGTTGTTCCGATCAACAGAACTGAGCAATACAACACTATACGACTATTTAAGCGATCATTGGACTTTGCTACAATTCATTAATTGGTCGACTGCTCAGTAAGTCAATAAGCCTACGTCGGTACGTCTCTAAGGATACATATAAAGGCCTAATTTGTCATTTCGAATACATACAGTGATAGAGCACTTTGGCACAGATGGTAACCTAGCATACAACAACATTAGGCCCTTATTACATAAAATATTAACAACAGCCAATAACCTATGTGATACAACGAACATATTTGTACATAATACATCGAGTGAATTGTTCGAGGAAAATAATTAGCTAGCATCATCTAAATATTGTGTTGTAATGTGCTAAAAATATCTTATATCATTATCTAATAAAAACTTCTCGGTCTTCAATATAAAATAACAAACTGTAATTGGATCTACAATAAATAAGAAAATGTGTTAAAACATATTATTATAATATTTATATAACATTTTTGATTGCATAAACTTTACGAGTGCCCGTAACATAATTCCACACTTACAATAGTTTTAAAATCATCCTAAGTACATACTAACCCCAATAGAACCGAATAACAAATCCTTGAGCTTGACCAAAGACTAGAATAATAAATTATTAATTACATAAACTTTACACGTACACAGTTACTTCTATAAACGACACTATTTTACAAAACTGTCCAAACCTGCTTGTTTTGTATCTGCCGGTTATACCGTTTCTCCACTCAAAAAAATCCACCCTAAGGTGGATACGCGAAAACGCATGTCCGAGAATCCACCCTAGGCCTAGTTGGATAAACGGAGTTTATAGGCTTAGGATGGATTCTCGGACATGCGTTTCCGCGGATTCACCTTAGGGTGGATTTTTTGGAGTGGAGAAACGGATAACCCGCATCTGCATGATAAGGAACTATTTTTCTAAATTTCAAAACATTAGCGTTACTAGATGTTATTGTAAATAATAATAAACTTCAAACCTAATACTTCTTGCATCGATAAAAAGGTAAAAATCGTATGAATATTGCAAAACGATTCTTTAGACTAATTATTTATTATTGTCAAAATAGCAGTTTGCGTAATTTTTAACAATTGCATTTTGGTTTTTAAAGAAGAAATGTGATCTACTGGATAGATTTGCAGTCGATACAGAAATATTAGGTGCACACACATGAATGTTGCGTCTATATAATCAATGTCATTACATACTGGCAAGAAATATTAGGAAACTATTTGGCAAACGATCTATTGAAGCATTGTGCCCGACCGGACGCACTCCCTCTCAAAACATATTGTGGATACTTTCTCAAACGAGGAATGTTGGTTTTATAATAACTCTTATCTAAATACTAGCACCTGCCTTCTGACACTATCACATTCACAATTGTATACTCTCCAAAAACCACTCTACAATTCTTATTCTGATCGTAGTATCGCATTAAGGGGGATGCGATAAGGTAGTCCGCAAAATTCAAATTTTCTTACGTTATTTGTTACGGTCGCGAACTATATTTTACTGACCCGCAAACTGCAAAAATCGTAAGAAAATTTTAACTTAGCGGACTACCATGGAGCTTCCCCTTAAGGTCTATCCACATACCAGGGCCGTGCCGGGACGTGGACGGACCGTGCTCCGTCAGGGGCTCAAGAAAATATCGGTGTATATTCCATATGAACTCGTTCACACACGTCCGTTTTCGGGCCGGCGACGGAGCTTCACCACGGCCTTGGGGAACCACTCTCGTCCGTCAACGAGACTTTTGTTCATTTCCATACTTCGAAATGAACCCTACTCCCGATTAGCCGGTTGAATGTACAGACACGATTAAAAAACCATTATATCTCGCGTGGATCCACGTTCCGAAGGGTTCATTAACTTTTTCGGACGGGTAAAAACACATTGAGTGTAAGGACAACTGTCAAATCATTTTATCATTCCTTCTTATTTCGGGCCTACGGATTCCGTGCTTAGAGCGCGCGTATTGAATTGAATTGAGAGTGGACCTCCTGCCACGTCTCTGATGCGGCCCTGATTTGTGTGGACAGACCTTTAAAGGACACATATAATATACAGTACCCGGCACTAAATATTGCACATCGACCTTTGGAAAGAGACAATCGGCTAATTTCGGCATCGTAGAGCGTTATCTCTGTCGCACACTACCTATGTGACGTTTTGTCAGTCGTTGTTCAAGTGCGATAGAATGCGGTCGCGTCCAGTTCAAAATATATATTTAGAGTTGTTAACACCCCCAAATTTAAATAATTTAAAGTTGTACTATGGCATCTTTAGGAAAAAGAGGGAAACTTTTACGAGGTCAGTCACGCGAAGTTATCATTTATAGAAAAATTGGTGTATTTTATACAAAGAATAAAAAGAATTATCAAAAGAAGTAAATCATAATTGTTTTAGCAGCTCCTAATAGATACCGGACTGTTTGTATTTCGTGCGACAGAGATAACGCTCTACGAAGCCGAATTTAGCCGATTGTGTCTTTCCAAAGGTCGATGTGCAATATTTATCGCCGGGTACTGTAACTGATCTACTTATGACATACAAATTTGAAGAAAATTAAATACCGCTCGATAATTTTATGACGCCATTCCAATTCTTACATTAACATATGCAATAAATACAAGAATAATATATCAGCAACATTGACTAAGATTATTCGTTTCACCATCAAGACTAAGCGTTAAATACAATTTAATGTTTTACACGAATATATCAAAGATTGCCCAAGTAATAGAATTGTGATTATGAAAATATCTATCGAAAAGCCGAGACGAAGGAACGCTATAGAATTTTACATTATGTTTCTTTTAATTTTAATAAACGAAGACATAAATGTCATACCGCGGAAGATTTAAAAGTAAAATGCGAAGGATGCACAAGATGTCAAAGAGTGAAATTGCGCGGAATATAAAATTGATATCACAAGTGAAATAAGACCGCCCCATTAGAAAACGAGCTCCCAAACCCAAACCTTCGAGCCAGTTATTTTATTTTGAACTTTAATCCGACATAGGTAAATTTGACAACTTATCGGTTTTATTTAAGGTGAATGCGCAGTGGTAGACCGTGAAATTTAAATTTTCTTACGTTTTTTGCAATTTTCAGGTCAGTGTCAGGTTGTATCTTGATCAAATACAACCTGACACTGACCTGAAAATTGCAAAAAACGTAAGAAAAATTGAATTTCGCGGGCTACAACTGCGCATTCACCTTACCTTCAGTTTTTGTAATAAGAACTTGAATTTTATCGGAATAAAGTTCCAAGTAAAAAAAATGGCTCAAACCTTTGCGGCATTCATAAAGTTAATAAAAAAAAATAAAACTTAGATTCGGGTTAACTTCAGTATTTGCAATTAGAACTTAAATTTTAACGGAATAAAGTTCCAAATTAAAAATGTCTCTATGGTTTAAACTTGGATCTTAAGCCGTTTTGTAATAAGGCCGTGATAGTTTAAATGCCGTTTGAAGCACAGAACAGAATCGGTTCTGTCCTGTGAACTAAACAATATCTCATGCATTTTCACGGTGTACTTATAAATCGTGTATTACTAGCAAGTTGATCGTTCATTCATCTCGACCATACACGCATCCTATCCTAAACGTTTGTGTTTGACACAAATTAATATGACGTAGCAATGCCTTATAGACATTACGGCTAACTGCCGCTTATATACAAATCACATACATGATATACGATTGAAATGTTCAATATCAACTCGTACTGTAGTGCCAATATGACTCCAGCGGGGTATTGCATAACACATTATCAGTAAGAATAGTTTTAATTTTGACAGTTCAGCAACATTCTTTGCGTTATTTACGTTGCTGAACAGATTTTTTTTCGAACATAATGAAGCAATGGAATTAGCAATATCCTTCAAAATGATTCAGATCGACAGTGTATTACGCAATTAGGTTGCAGATATCACCGATAAAAGAACTATCGAAACTGAATTTGAATGGTATTTTACCAAATCGACATTAACTATTCATGCTTCTTTATAAAGTTTATGTTATCAGAGCAAATATAACTTCTGTTTCCGATAAAAAATGGAGCGATATCGGCAGCATAGAGCGAATTTGAACTAAATCATAGTAAGTTAAGAACACATTAAAACATGAAATTTTATTAAAATATGAAATTTTAGCAAGGATGTGAATTTACGTTTTGCAAAATAAAAGTTTTAAGTGACTTTGTCTAAAACTCGACTTCATAAAATATAAGATTTTTAACAAAAATATCTAAAACATGTTTTATTATTTGGTATATTCATCATGATTATTTGATTTTATATAAAATACTTCCAACATTTATTCAATGAAGCGAAAACTAATTTTTAACACTATTTTTAAGATTAATGCAAAAACGACATTAATTAATAAAAAATGCAAGGGACAGAATGAATCTGCCATTTGAGGTTTAAAACTCTGGTCCAATATATTAAAATTATCACTGAATGTGCAAAGTGTGGCATTTGGTGAAACTAGAGATGTACTCTAATATCCAAAACTTTCTCCATTTTGTGAAGAACTGTCATATTTATACGACAACAGTTCCTTAATATTTTGGACATCTACATTACACATTCTGTCCTCATTTAAGAACAAATTGAACTAATAAAAATAATTGTTTCTCGCTTCACTGAGGCATCATTGTTGTGAGACCAAACTCGGCGGATATATCCGAAACTTTAAACAATGATATAAACTGTAAAGTTGCATAAATAAATAATAACTAGTATCACTTCCGTCTCACTGAGACATGGAAAAGCGTTTCCTTGTCGGATATTTGCGGCAGCATAGCTGTCCAACTAAATACAATTATATATTTTCCTCGGAGAGATATCCACATAGTGATAACCCTAACTGGCGTGGTGACAGTAGAACCTCTTCGAACTGAGGTGGTACAGGGTGAATCTAGGGTTGTCGACTTCTCGGATATTTTCGGATATTGAGCCCAGTTTCAGTAATTTTAGTTGAGCTTTTTGTAGTAATTAAGTGACCCGTCTTGAGCAAGCGTGGTGATCAATGCTAGTGCCTTCTCTGTATGAGAGGCCTTTGCCCTGCAGTGGGACAATAACAGGCTGGTATTATTTTACGTGAGCAAAAAGTAGCTGAAATTTTGAGTAAAACATTCTCGTTTCTCCCTTCACGAAATCTGACATGGACACTCAACCCTAGATTCACCTTTTCACAGGGTTACCAGTCGCTGGTCGTGTAATACCGCTCTCGTACAGTTCAATGGCTGCCATATACTCGCTAACTGAAGACGGTGTCGTTGGGCACGTCCACGTTAAGATGTACGGTGCCCGTCTGCGCCATGTCGGTTAGTATCACGCCCGATAACGCTTCTAGGGATTGTCGTACCTGTAAAATGGAGACATTATTTATTTAAAGTTAAAAAATGTTTTCAATGTTTTTTGCTGTTTGTCTGGGTTAAAAAGTGGGGTTTGGTTTCCAAAAAACTGATATAAGCAATGACTGAAAATAAAATGTTTTATCAATCAGAATGTGTGCTTATATTTGAAATGATTGTCTCGCTTCTATTTATTCGCTGCATAATCGGCCTATAATGTTCCCACCGCTGGGACACAGGCCTCTCTGTGGGCCGTAATCTACCATGGGGACCCAGTGTGGATTAGTAGATATCACATGTCTTTGACTTTTTGGTTCTAGGACCTGCATGTTTATTCGCTGATTTTTTGCCAATTTCTATTTCAACTCGCTAGTTGCTAATCTTCGATGCTAGAAAAATAGTGCTCATTGCATGCATATTTTGCGTTTAGTAAAAATGAAAGATATTGCACTTTATTATGTGTGTTCTTTCCATTCCTCATCCGGTAATCTTAATAATGCATTTACAGAAAGAAGTCAATGAAGCATGTACATTTTTATCTAAGTATTTCGCTTATTTTTTTCAATATTATTTTCTTTATTCTAAATATCACTTAATTGTACATATTTAGTCTAAGCCTTCTCATGCTAATTCATGTAACTAGAGAAACCTCGACCTCTGCCATACAGGATGTCCTAGTTCAGGGTTGAGACCTCATTGATGTAATATGTACTGAAGTTTTGGAAATAAATTACTATTACTATAAAATCACGAGCGCGCGTAATGCGACTTTTATCTCATTGACATAAGGTTGATTTCCGCGCGCTCATGAATCGACAAACTATACCTAAAACAATATTATTATGGAATACCTACTGAGTAAATTACCTTGGTAAGTAACAGTAGGTTTGTGGTTAGGAATGCGTGCAGTTCGTTCGCGGCCCGGCCGTGCAACCGCGCGCGCCATCTCACTAGCTCAGAGTATAGCTCTTCTCCCGATAACTTGACTAGGTCCTCCTGAAATAGAAAAAATGGACGTGGTTAGAATATGAACAATGTATCATTATGTCAAAAAATGCAATCTACCTAACCTTTTCCTCTACTTTTACTATATTGGGGTCGGCTTCCAGTCTAACCGAATGCCGCTGAAATCAGTATTTTACATGAAGCGACTGCCTATCTGACCTCCACAACCCAGTTACCGGGTAACACGATACTCCTTGGCAAGACTGGGTGTAACGGTGAAGGAAAACATCGTGAGGAAACCGGCATGTCCTAGAACCAAAAATTCGAAGACATGTGACATCTGTCAACCCGCACTGGGCCCGCGTGGTAGATTACGGCCCACCCCATCTCACAGAGAGGAGGCCTACGTCCCAGCAGTAGGAACATTATAGGCTGAGTATGATTGTATGTACGACTGGTTGTCAGACTTTCGGGCTTCTGACGACTGTTAAAGATCCAAGAATGACAGCCGGCATCAATGGCTTTATTGTGGGGGGCTCGGTATGTAAATATGGTCACCCATCCAGGGACCGACCGCGGCAGGAGTAGCTTAACCTGTTCGATCAACCCGTGCGGCTCTTATTATTAAGCCACGAGCCTCCTCAATCATCATCATTTATCAAACATCATCATCAGTGTATTATTATGTATAGATATTAAATTGGATCGAATATTTGTTTCAATAGCTCCATAAGTATAATGTTTTCCGATGGTACAACGTTGGAATTGTTAAAAAAATTGCTTTTACATTCGAGAATTTTACTCTCATTATTAAACGTTTTTATCAAAACATAAATACGTAATTTATTATCATTTTATTGTGATTCTTTGTTGTAGGTTCTTATAATAATCCATACATATTATAAATTAAAGTCGCTCTTCGAGTCCGTCACTGATCACACAGTTGTTCTTCTAAACCACGCAACGGATTTTGATGCGGATTTCACATTCCATTTTGAGAATTGACCGAAATGTCCCCAAATAAATTGGGATAAGAGCAGAAAAATGATGAGTGATGCCTTACCTGCACATGATACGTAGCTACATACACCTTGTAGGCTAACAAAACAGCTGAGAATGTAAGCAGCGCAGTAACTAGCGCCAGTAGAGGGCGCCACCAGCGGGTCGCGGCCCGCGTAGCGGCCCCGCTGCCTGTTAGTAGCGCGGGCTGGATTACTGCCGCGCCTCCTGCTGGCAAATTAAGTTTATTGTTAGCCTTACGTTTGAAAAGTGGCTCAATCCAAACAAAAAGTTCTGATCGTCAAT
This sequence comes from Amphipoea lucens, assembly GCA_947508005.1. NCBI lineage: Eukaryota > Metazoa > Arthropoda > Insecta > Lepidoptera > Noctuidae > Amphipoea > Amphipoea lucens. The sequence goes on from OX382371.1 coordinate 9,248,201, forward strand.
ATTAGCAACACAACATACACTCCAAAAAATTCCATCTTTCATTTGCTTGTTGTCGATTCGTACATGCACCTCATTGAGAGGTAAGGTATACCGGTCAATACCGTACACCTAACAGCTCCATCTCAATAGATGAAGTGGGCGCTTCGTCCACAATTGATCAGCAGATGTTAGCATGTGGAGAAATAGAATAACAGAGACCAAAGTTTCGACATACGTACAGCACCGCACGTGTCTGTGAGCGATCTTGGCTAAGTACACGCGGTAGACTGCTCAAAGAGCAAAGACCGCTATTTATCAGATAACATTGGGCCAATGTAGACAATAAATCTGTAAGTTAGGCATAAGGTTACCATAAGGTTGTTATGCAGGTCAGCGGGATTGTCCGGAAGGATTACCGTTGCCCCGGAACATAAAGGGCTAAGGAAGGAACAACACGGGTGGGTTTTAGTCAGTAACAGTCTGACACTCCCTTCCGGTTCCGCTCCACCCAGAGCGGGAGAAGTCATTTGATGATTTCCCATCCACAAAAAAAAAGGTTATTATGCAGTAACACACCTGCAGCTATGATGGCCTCTGACTCTCGTCTGGCGGGAGGTGAGGGCGCGTCTGGTTGGTCGCCGCCCGCTGAACTGCTGTCGTCTTCGGGCGAATACTCCGACACTTCTAGTTCCACTTCTGATGCCCGGAGATCCTAGAATTAGAATGTGAAAAATTGTTATTGTTGCTAACTGACAGCTAATAGATAAAACTTGTTCAAAAAGTTTTTTATCCATTTATTAAGTGCGTCTTTGCAAGTCACATTTCGTGTTTTTTTTTTATATTGAACTAGCAGCGCCCCTCGGTTTCACCCGCATAAGTGTCGATCCCGTGGGAATATCGGGATAAAAACTATCCTATGTCCTTTTCCGGGACTCAAACTATCTCTATACCAAATTTCATCTAAATCGGTTCAGTGGTTTAGGCGTGAAGAAGTAACAAACATATAAACACACACACACACTCACAAACTTTCGCCTTTATAATATTAGTGAGAAGTGAGATAGTGAGATGAGATAGTGAGATGAGAAGTGAGATAGATCAAATACAGCCAAAACATCCGGTATGAGGAAAATCATTACTCTTTTTGCTTGGTCAGATACAAACCATAATTATTATGTTGTATACGAGTACCTTGACCAACGCCCTTGATGTTGTGTTTGCCTTTAATCACGAGATTAAGACGCACGCAATTTACCAAACACCTAAAGCTCTTGCCTAAAGACCTGCTGTGGTGTGTCAAACTTATCTAATACGAGGAGCCTCTAGAAAATTAAATGTCGTTCTAAGTAGCCCAAAACGCCAGGCACCGCTTGCTTTGGTGCTCTGGCTGTCTTCTACACATGCATCATCAGCAAGGTAGGGGTAGAATCCTTCGACATCCTATAGATCTAATGACATTTGCCGGACAGCTAAATTGCCTTAACCCTTTTACCAGCAGAAGGATCTAAGTGTAGCAGCAAAATAAAATTTGGGGTATGGTTTACCAAAATTAAGCTTTTAATATGCCTATTAGATGGTGGCACGTATATTGCCGTCATCGGTAAAAGGGTTAAAGCTAGCCTACATTGCATTGAGGATGTTCTTAAGCGACACATGAAGGGTTGTGACGTAGATCCATCTCAGTGGGAAGAGCTTGCGTCTAACCGCGGAGAGTGGAGGTCACTAGTACAACAGAAAGTTTTTGACTTTGAGACTCGTCGGCTTTCAAAACTGGATTCTAAGCGTGACGAACTAAAAGCCCGACCACCAGCGGCAATCAATTACAATTATGTTAATGATGCTCTCACGTGTCCACTCTGTGCAAGAATATTTGTAAACAAAGGTGGTTTTTCTAGCCACATGAGAGCCCATGATAGACGCCAGTAGGTTGATGATGAAACGGTCGCCGTAGCCGAAAACAGCATGGAAGGATTATTATTATTACATTACAGAAGTTATATTAAAAGAATACTAACATCACCCACCTGAGGTTTCGGCACAGCTTGCTCGGGTGCTCTCGCCGCCTTCCAGACGTGCATCATCAGCTTGTAGGTGGAGTCCCTGGACAGCAGGGAGCCGAACACGTGCCTCTCATCGCGAGTGCACACCCCCACCGCGTTCGGAATAATTCGGGCCACCTTCTCCTTTGTTATCCGGAGGACCGATGTCGTCGGGATTAATAGCTGGAAACAAGAGATTGAGGTTTTAAATAAATGGATATTAGGTAGTGATTTGATTAATGTCGTTATAATGTACAAATATTTTTAATGGAACATTTTGAAATTCGATATTGAAGTTTTTCGTTTTTAGAGGCTTATAAGGTAATGGCGCCGATTCCCTTGTTCACAAACTAAACTAAATTTAAGTTCAGTGCATCTTACTCTTTCTATGTCATTAAGAAAAGGACAGAACATAAATATTAGTTTAGTCCTGTCGCCTGACATAAATTGACGTATTTTTAGTAGCCAATTTTTTAATCACGTCTAAACTTGTTTATGGAGTATCTTGATTTAACAGGACTAAACTAATATTTATGTTCTGTCCTTTTCTTAATGAAATAGAAAGAAAAAGATGCACTGAACTTAAATTTAGTTTAGTTTGTGAACAAGGGAATCGGCGCCAATAGCTTATAACATGCACATTGGTACGAAATAATTGGCTATTTTGCAAAAAATGTAGAGTAGATATTAAAAACTGGTTGTCCCTAAAAAGACTTGTACAAGATATTAAGACGACCTTAACTCCACTACTTAATTACAGCACCTGTACCAACATAAGTAAAAACTACTAAAATCTAAACCTCGGCGCGGCGGCAGCTAAACTCTAAAACTAAACTAATCAACAACAAGCACCTACAACCGATCGACATACATAACACAAACTCGCTCACCTTGGTCACATAGCCGAACACATTCGAGTAGAAAGCGAAATAGTTCTTAGTGATGTACAGGTGACCTTGAAGCAGCAGATCACCGACCAGCGCACATGAGTAATCTGGAATAGAAAGAGAAAAAGATTTTTGAATAAAAAAAGTATCGAAAAAGGTTAGCATTTGAAGGAGATATTGCGTAACTTAGAGTATAAATGAAAAAGCATACCTACCAAAGAAAATATTGATGGATTGTGCGAAAATTATATAGTTGGGAACTAAGAAATGAATTGAGTTGACGGTTAAGTAATAGAGATTATGGTAGAAAAAGATGTGTTCTGCCGATCCCAAATAAATTGGTTATGGACGAAGATACATAAAAAATAAGACATACAGTTGAATTGTTTACAGGATCCTTTTCAATTTGTTCAAAAATAACTTAGATATGAATGAGCAGCACGACTTATGAAATCCGCTGTGCAGAAACGAATGAAGATTCTAGTTAGTCTGAGCTCTCAGTCGGTCTATCATAATTATAATAATTTAATTTATTGTGTCCAAATAATAATGAGTTCACGGTGACGGTTACGTAATAGCATTTTATAGGTCTTCACTTAAAAGTCGTGATTAGTGGCTTTTGAGGAAGATTGACAACGTTTTTGCTAATGCCACGTTTTGGACAGGATGGATTGACCTTCAAACGCAGAGGTTTCTTCAGTAAAAAGGACCACCTGTGTACCTATGTCATATGTCTTCTATGTTTCCCTTCTTCATTGCCAGAGATATAAATCGATGTTCATTGCCCTATGACCTTCCTCTAAACTTTACATTAAGAATAAGTTATCCGTATTACAGCCGAACTGGTTTAGGCACCTTCAATATTTCTGCAAACGTCTTTTCGAGTCTCCTGAGGGATCATTTAAAAAGGACACTTGGAACAACTAGTTTTATGTTTATGTAACCCAAATTTTAAACATTATCATAACCCTAATATAATAGACCAGGATCCAGTTTGTAGTTGGCCTTGTTATTTTGTCCTGATTACGATTGTTTATTTTCTGATACTAGAACCAACACTCAAATCATATTTTGTTGTAATATTCCATGTTGGTACTATTTGCGTCTTTTTGACATTTACATGAAGTTGTCATAGAGTTTTCCATAGTTAGTTACAACCACGTGCTCTTGGAACGATCGCATCATTTTTGAACTGTGACCTCTATGGCAGGACTATCAAGTAATATTGCAAGGTTGAAATTAATCCTTTGAATTTGAAGTTATTAATTTGTGAGTATATTTTTGTCTTTTTTATTTTATTTCTGATGGCATAATCGTAATGCCACGGTATATAACAGGGACCTTCTTTTGATCGGGGATCTCAAGGGTAACTCTCCTTTGCCCTATACACACAGGATAATCCTTGTAAATGTTAGGTATGTCTTATGTTTTTAAATACGTATACGTAATTCCAGCATAGATTTCACGATCCCAAGACATCTGACCTCGACCAATCTAGATTAAGTTGCATAAGAGAGTTGAATGAGCTAAAATGTTGCCAATAATCTAGGACATTATACTACGCAGAAACTTGGAACTGTATGTGGTCAAATTAATATATTATTAGAAAAAATAGGCGTGTTTATCGAAGCAAATATTTTATTAACTTTATTCAGCGTAATTTGTTAATGGGACAAAGAAACTGACAATCAGCTAGGGCTAGGATCGATTGCTGTGGTCGTCAAAAGAATGTTTGGCTTTAGGTTATTGCCGAATTCTTGTATTTTCTTCAAACCACATTAAACTTAGGACGTTTAAATGTAAGTTATATTAGAATAAATTAAATTAATATTTTATTATTTTTATTTGTGCAATGCAATGGAAAGTTAGGCTTCACAAATGTGACGGGCAGGGAGGACGAACCTGAGATACAGGATATTTCCTAGTTTGGGTGTCAGAAGATTCACACAACGTGCATATATAAGTTATTTAAGTACTTAATGCATTGTTAGCCCTTCTACTCTTCCCGTAAAAAAAAAAAATTCTCTCCTTATTGTAGCTTATGAAATAAATCATATTATTAAAAAATTACGCCAATACAAATCCGTATGATTACTTGTAGGTAGTGTTTCTGGATCTGGAATTATGTCTATTCTGGAAATTTTCTTGTAAACGTATGTAATGGGGTCACAACATCGCCCCCAGAAGCATCGCTATGGGGTTCAGTGACTTGTTATTGGTTTTAGGATCACATATTATTATCATTATGAAAATCACACTCAGAATTTCATATATCGGAAATCTAGGACGAGGCATTGACTTTGAAATGGCATTCAGAAACACGAAACGATTGTATATTTTATTTATGTAACCAGCTTTTAACCTAACGGGAAAAATCGATACAGGAAAATACGTGTATTTTTATTGCTTCGGGAGGAAGATTAAGTCTGAAATGAAATTATACCCATAGTTTGGAATTTAATTTTTAAAAATAATTTTCGTATTTTCGAACATAATTTTGAGCAAATTGACAAACAGAAACACCTCAACCATAATTGGCTGCTCAGTCGTCATAATCAACTGCACAGTAACAATCAGATTTAACAATAGTTGCTGAAATCGTTATCTAAATCAGTTCCAGACGGTTAGTGATGCAACCACTCCCATTATGCCGAATTCCCGGCTAGCATTACGATAATATCATTATCTTTTGACATAGGCACTACAATCAACCGTGTTCCGTGGTCGCAGTAGTCACCTGAGAGATCATTAGTAGTCCATTACTATCTAGTAAGAGTTCATAACGCTAGGTACGTTTCGTAATCAGTGCGATAATGATAAGACGGAATTATCCTCACGGAGTACTTTCACAGTGCTAGATTATTGTAGTCCAAACATCCCTCTCCATACTTATGACTCATCATTCTTCTACTCTTATCCCAATTTATGCAACATGTCTTTTTCTTCCATACTTCTCTATTAGTCGCCATCTCGGCAGTCACCCCCTTTCTAACCATATCATCATTCACACAGTCCATCCATCGTTTCTTTGGTCTTTCCCTGCTCTTATAGCCATCGACATTCATACCCAAAACTTTCCTCACGATATTTTCCTTATTCCTCCGTAACACAAGCCCATACATGACAACCGATTTCCACACAACTTTTCAGTTACCACTTTCAGACTTCTTCTTATATTATATACTCATTTCTCATTATATCAATTCGTGTAATACCACACATCCCTCTTAGAATTCTTATTCTCATCTCAGCTGCATGTAATTTCCTCTCATTCATCCCTTTTGTGGCCCAACATGCTGATCCATACTTATGACTATGACGAGCACAGACAGGCCCTGATTAACTGTGAGAACTAAAAGGCCCAGGAGGTCTACTCCCTCAACATATTATCCGTAGTTACGGCCGAAGTTACGGGCGATTCCTCTCCGTATCGCTTATGAACATAAGATTTGTTTGTGGCCCGAACTAAGAATGAATGACACTAACCACGATTTGACAGTTGTCCCTACTCCCGAAATGTCTTCTGTCCGAAAAAGTTAATTAATCGGGTGTAGGATTCACTCCAAAATTTCGAACTACATTTGGACGGGCCCGTCTTCATCTTCGTTGAGGGATTTAGAAAGCAGGCCCCTTGAGTTTACTATACTGATAGGACAGGACCAGTGACCAAGTAATTTTACAATAGAAGACCTCTCTTATCTCCAGAGTTGCACGACAAGACAAAAAAAAACCTGACGAAATCCCTTGTCATTCCAGTTTAATTTTGTTTTCTAGAGTAGTAAGCTGTCAAGGAAACATCAAAAATATGTGTCATTGATGATAAAAATATCCGTAGGCACGTTTGGTAGATTATTACGAAAAACTGTTATAGCGTTTATGAAGAAATTCGTGACATTTCCTGTTTCTATTTTTAAAGCCGAAAGATAACATGTTGATGTAATAAAGTTCATAGATTACTCACTCTAATCTTTTATAACTTCTGTATATAGCTGGACACACAGACTTTAATGGCCATCATTAATTAGCTTAGGACTTAAGTAATTGAAATATCTTACAATAGAACTAGGAAAGGCACTTTTCTTGACTTTTATGTCTTTCGTAATTTAGCAAACAGGCTAATTAATGACACACCTGATGGAATGTGGTTTCCGCCGTTTATAGGCGCCTGGCATACCTAACCAGCGCAGCGGTTCGAAAATACATTCGACAGCGATTGCCAGTACTTCAGACAAAGTAACTATGTCTCTTGGGTGAGGAACAGGATGTAAAGTTCACTCATCCTCCATAGAAAAGGCAGGATCCTCCGACCGTTCGGTGTTGCCTGGTGGGCTATTGCTCGACGATTTACGTCAAGCATTGTATATAATTATGCTATTGTTGCGCGGTAAACTCTGCGTGCGCGATGCAGGACTTTGCGTGACGACACTATTTATTTATTTATTTTATTTTTAGGAAAACTTACAGCTAAACAGATACAGTAAGTAAAAGATCAAATAAAATATGGCCAATTACAAGTGTCCACGTGTAGCATATATATATAATAATATAATATAGTATATACTAACTACTACTATGATGCTATAGTTCGCATGTGGCGATGTAGATACCGCCACATGCCTGTATTTATCCCAAAATCATTACCCCGGATCCCGTTCGAAACCCGAACACAGCCAGCAATAGGCATGTTGGAACCTCAATTACGTATTTTACAACAAGATTCTACATTGATGCACTACGTCCACGAGTGGGTTTTATTGCAGAAGTTGACATACGCAAGCTTTACTTTTCGCGTCAATTTCTGTTGGCGAAACTTGTAAGTTGATTTGCTGTCGATTTTTACACAGAGCAGGTCGGATGCCACCTGGATCAATAAAACTTACTTTTGAAAATCGTGCATTAGGGTGCAACAAGATTGCAGTTGATCATGACATTTTGAGACATATAAGGTAAGTTAGGTACATTGATAAGAGTGACGGCTGACAAGGGAGAACGGAAGAAAAAAAACGTGCTGCGCCTACCCAACCAATAAGTGCAGGAAGATGATGACGAGGTGACGACACATTTTGAGTCGATGTCGACGTCGATTGAACACTTCAAGAATTCTCTCTAGTTCTCAATTAATCTTATTTTACTCAGTATCAGAGTGTACTTACAATTGAGCACCCTCTCCTCCGGCCCGACCTGCGGGAAGTGCCGCTGGAACTTCTTCTGCCGCGACTTGCTCGGCTGCTTGCCATCGGTCGTGTCACCCGTGCCAGCCCCGCCCTGCGGTGCCCGCACCGACGGCGCCGACCCCGATAGTGGCTTTATGGCCTGTCTGAAAGAAAACAGATGATGATATTTAATTTGATGGTCCAGAAAAGCAGCTGTTTTGTTTTGGACGTTATTGGGGAACAATCTTATTCTGAAACTTATTTGTCTATAGATTTAATAATGGGTCGCAGGGACATTGACCCGCAAACTGTAACTATGAATGCAGCAAATGATTCTAGACCCTCCTTTTGTTTGGTGCGCCGTGGAAATCCTCGTGGACTTCCTCCATCGTGGGGGTGACAGGGGAGCATGCCGGATTCTTACCGGCTAAAACCACAGTGTCCTCCTTTGCCTATGGCCCGTGCGGGATTTGCATAAGCATTCACCGCTCCCCCGACGTAGAAATATTTCGTCGGTTATTTTCTGTATTTTCTGCTTTTTTTGTCTTAGAAATAATAGAATACCATAGTAATCTTAATCATGGGTATCTCGGTGTCCCAACTTTACAAAAATCAATACAAACGTGTTTCAAATAAATAAATACATACCTATGTGACAGACAAAGGTCACGGTTATTCCTGATATCTTAATTACATACAATACTGAGAAATCTTTTGGCAATAAATCTGGAGAACATTAATATGCTCTTGTTAAATAAAACTTCGACCGAATTCTGGCAATTTTAGGGACAAAAGAAAATTCTATAATTATCACATAATCTGAATCAATCAGATCAGAGAAGTCTTTAGAATAACGTTTGCTTCAAGAGTGAGTTTCCTACTCACAAGGTAAACCTCACAAAGAGACCACACATAAAGATTTAATTCATCACGATAATATGCAGATAGGCAATGCCACAGAACGTACATATAGCTTTTATATGCAACAGTAATAATACTCTCATCCGTCATCTTTTATAGTCTAATGGTCGATTCCTATAATTTACGGACCGTTATTGGTTAAAATTAAGACTTGTATCTTTACCATTAATAAATTAAAAACCTCATAGCTTTGCATAGTAGACCCTCCCACATGGCAGTAGCTATCACAGGTAAAATTAGCTAACGAATCTATGTATTTATATACCCAATTTGGCAATAAAAAATGCTTACCATTGGAAAGCAAAACGATTATTTTTTGTTTATAGAAACCGAGCATAGGGTCCTTGCATAAAGATGCGGGTTTTACGCCCGGACCTGCAGCGATCTGTACCGGGAACAGATCGCTGCAGGGTGATCTTCGGAAACAAACGGTACATGTTTTAGCTGTTTCCAAGTTAATACGGAACTATTTCATCTGCACCGATCGATACCGTCTTGTCTTTAACGGGAACCCGCCTCTTCATGCAAGAACCCTATCCAAGTTAACAGGTACTTATCAAAATCCTGTTTTCAAAGGAGGGGAAAAGCGAAAGGGAATGCAGCAGTGACATTAAAAGCAACCAAGCTGGTCACCATAAAACCAGACTGTATGTGTACGAATCAAACGAAATCAACACCCGCCTAATTCAACCGTACCATTTCCTGAAAGCTTTAAACTTTACGACTAATAAATAGCGTAACATTAAGGTAATTCCGTTCATACGATGTTTTACGATACACGAAACGATCCTTTAAACCTATTATAATAAATTACCGGTAGCGGAACAAAGTCAGTAGGTAATCAAAATAGTGTAAAACGTAAATCTATTCGTATTAGTAAATATGTCTGCTGCAGAATGGTCCCTGTATCGTTTCGTTGCTGCAACTAACGATTTGGGGTATATTGCTAAGGACTGTGCTTGATAGCGGATCGATGCTTTAATGTGCCATTGTATACCATGTACACTGAAGGAAATTGCTACTACTGCAGTCCTGGAGTAGCCGAATATCTTGGAAAGTAGGTCCCTGAACGAAATAGGACTTTATGTCGCCAAGAAAATGCGGCAACATACAAAATATTAAGTGAAACTTCTTGGAAAGTAAGGATACTTTATTGAATATATTAAGTACAAGGAAAGTGTTCCAAGACAAAATATTCGCATCTTAGTATAATACTAAAAACTTCGAACAAAAAGCTAAGTGAAAAGTAAAGCCTTCCGCATAAAGTAAAAGGTCAATGTTGTAGTAGAGAGGAGACCTTTTTAGTATACTTGCGAGTTTTATGAAAGAGGATAATGGAATATCATGATCAAACAGGACAGGATTATATAATCATAACACGGAAGACACAGGGTGGGACAGTACATGATTCTAGACTCTAGCATAGAAATTTTCCTACGAGGTCAAAATGGTGTAGTAGATAAAAAAAAAATAACCGACGTAAAATTTCAATACAGGGGGGTGCATAATCGTTCACTGAATCCATGGTAACAGGTTGCGCCTCGATGCCCGTGCCACCCTGTAAGTAATAACAGCCGCACAGGTCGATCGATCAAGATAAGTTACACTTGCCACGGACGGTCCGTGGATGGGTGATCATCTTTAAATACCAAAACCCCTCAGTGCCTCGGAAAGCACGTTAAGCCGTTGGTCCCGGCTGTCATTCTTGGAACTTTGACAATCGTTACGGGTCATCAGAAGTCCGAAAGTCTGACAACCAGTCTACCAAGGGGTATCGTGTTACCGAGTTGTAACTGGGTTGTGGGTTGTGGAGGTCCGATAGGCTGTCGCTCCATGTAAAATACTGGTACTCAGCTGCACCCGGTTAGACTGGAATCCGACCCCAACATAGTTGGGAAAAGGCTAGGCAGATTGATATATTACCATGGTAACGGTACAAAATCTAAAGTACAGAAGGGATTAAAAGTTGTTTAAGGTCAAGAGCAGCAGCTTCCATTTGTATCCTATTAACACAGAACGTTATCTACTGGTTTTATCAGATTTTCCTTACAGTGCTGTATATAGGCAGGTACCTTTATAGAAATCAACGCAGTCTTCGAATTTATCTTGCCTGATCTTGGGCAGATTAATCATGAGATAACGTGGCTTCAAGCCGAACTTTTGTTTAAAAGCGGACTAAGTTTAGTGCCTCTTCAAAGAACAGGGAAACAGAGTTGCATAAGCATAATCAGCCTATTATGTTCCACTGCTGGGACACAGGCCTCTTCTCCGTGAGAGGAAGTGGGCTGTAATCTACCACACGAGCAAAGTGCGAATTAGTAGATGTCATATGTCTTCAAATTTTTTATTCTAGGACATGCCGGTTTCCTCACGATGTTTTTCTTTACGGTTTTGAGAGCAGTGGTGATGAAATTATTTACAGAAAGTAAAGCGCCTCCCCGGGGTAGAACCCAAGACACGTCGGGGCCACCATTGCTCTTGGAAACAGAGTACTTAGCCAGGAATGGTAAGAAAACAATCACCATTTTTGAGCTTTCCTCGAAGAATTTCATCAGGTTCCCTTAGATTTTGTATCTAAACGATATGTCCATGTATTATGTAACAAATACGTTTTTTTTCCTCACCGGTCATTTTAAAGGTCAAGTTTGGGTCGACTTCCTGCTACCATATTCATTTAATTTTGTTGGGACTTTACACTTGTGTATAGTCGTACAATTTTATTATAGCCATTATACAGAATAATTTTAGCAGAATAAAGTGCTTAATTGCGCATGAAATGACTGTAAAATTCATTGTTTTTGGGTAGAAAGTTGACTTTGATTGTAGAGCTTGCTTATTTCATTTATCTGTTGACTTTAACAAAACTTTCTTCAGAACGGACATAATTTGTACTTTCCGCTTCAAAATAGTTGTCGATTTCACCTTTCTTTAGGCTATTTCGAACAATATAGCTGATGCAACATTTAAACATTCGTTCAAATAAGGACCACCCATATATAAATGCTTTCTACGCCATAATATCATTTTTATCAGCAAAATCTTTATTTACATTTTCCTCATCGAATCCCAAAACATACACACCACATAACAGGTGTTAAGCTCCACCATTGTTATCCACAATACCGAACCACCATCGTCTATCGCACCTCCACAAAGTTCATGAAGAGCTGCAGTGTTTTCCATAATGCCATGATTACGGTGCACGTGATGACCTGTGGCGCGGCTCACAAATTGCTGCTGATCCACGTGACCGGCACCTTAATAAGCGTGTTGATACGTCAGACTAAGGCTTGGACGAATAAATACATGTTTTGTTGTTACGGTGTTTCATCCTTCTAGCCTTTGAGTGAAAACTGGCTTTGTGTAAACGGATGTATGTTTTTGTTTCCATAATACATTATAACATAATCAGCATATATGTATATGTTCCCACTACTTTACTGGGACACAGGCCTCCTCTCTGTAAGAGGGAGTGGGCCGTAATCCACCACACGGGCCCAGTGCGGGTTGGTAGATGTCGCATGTCTTCGATTTTTTGGTACACATAATTTGGATTACATTGTATAACTGGGTTGTTTTTTATCGGAAGGATATCCTGTCACATTGATGTCTAAGATGATAAGCTGATGAACTCTTTTTTAAAGGTGGAAATCAATATTCTTTGGAAAGTCCTTGATTTTTAATGAATAGTGTTTTGGGATTCCCTTCAACTAACGAAGTCCAGATCCTGCTTGGTAAGCGTGGTGATGATAACATTTCGAATCCTCGAAACTCTCTCGTTTTGGCTCTTGGGTTCATTACTATACTTACACCCGATCTCTCTTTCGTCTTCCTGCACGTATACATACATACAACTCTACAGGCTTCTAGTTGCGACCGGGTGTTCAAAACTAAATTGAGTCTAGCGAGCCATCTTCCACACGCAAGGAATTGACTAAGGATCACCGTTATCGAAACCGATAAAGAGAACGATTTATATACAAACGAGGGTAGTAGAAGTTACCTAACAAAAACGTGATGGATCACGTTTACAGTCAGGTGAGATATCCACAAATCAAGAAATCACAATCAGAAGCCATATAGAGCACAAACGTGACGAGTTGAAAGACCTCAATGGCTATATTAAACCTAAACTTCCAAGGAATAGAACGGCACTTCCCGCTGCAAATAACTACGACACTCACGTGGTATATTTGGAGAATGGGCAGCAATATCCCTTTAAACACTTCGCAAACACCGACTGCTTCCAATAGATTTTTGTTCATGTAGCAGTTTTGCGTGAATAGCAGGAAGAAAATGCCAGAAAACTAGGATAAATGCTAGTCGAGGGAAAGAACAAAATTGGCTTTTGATTGTATACTTTTATTAAGTACATTCCAAATTGGATACAAGTTGGCAAAATCGAGGAGTTACACAAATTCGCAGATCACAGTGTTGGATTCTAACTTATATTTTGTGATTTCAACAGCTGCTTCTGAACATTTTTGTAATGTTCAATGGACTGAGAGGCGAAATGAATGCTATTTAGAGACAAAAGGCTGATAAATCTAATAGCTTTTATATCAATTTGAGTAAAATGTCTAAAACGAGACTCCTCAATGAAATCTTAGTCTTGAGGAAAAGTTATTTTAGTCAACAAGAAGATAAGGCAATTTTACTCGTGATCTTGAATCCTAATATCATATCTTGATTTAATCTGTTTGGATTTTTATTTTGAATAGATTCTGCTGACGGAAAATTTATTAAAGCTCCCAAGAAAAAAATAAGATAGAGATTTATTTGTGAACATGAATCATAATCTTCTTAGATTACAGTTTAGTATTTTACTTACATAAATTTGCGGGTAAATTACTAAACTACCATGCCATTTATCATTATAAAAGACAATGTCTGGCAGTTTAGCAAACGGAAACATTATTTACGATTGTGAGGGAAACAAAGACTGCAGTTTATAGTTCACCACGCTTGCTTAGTGACAAACGGACACACAATGATCGATTGACTATAAACACTGTTTTGAAAGCGGAAGCCGTTATCGTGAACCTAGAGTCAATTTTGCAAAAGGCGATCAATAATGAAATGAAATTGATTTTAAGTCAGTTAATTAATTTCATGACGCGCTTGAAAGACGATGTAATGTTTTATGATCAGGTCTTCTGCTAAACATAATATTTAATTAACATCTCTCTTATTTACTAACTCTAATTTCCTATTTACCAAACATTTTAATTTAACACTACTTACAGCTACACACACTTTTTCATATTCCATCTCGTTTATTGGATTGGTCTTTTTATCCGCGGCCCAATTCTAAAACATAAGTGGATACCAAAACGACTGTGGTATGAGTTTAATTTCCGTCCCAAACACAGGCACGGCGGTTTTAATGTACCTTTAACTCAATTTAGGGATCCAACGGTTCAGAAAAAAGTAAGTATGGTATGTTTCGCAGTAAAATACAAATAGCTCAGTATACACAAAGGTTACATTTACTCAGTCTTTCAGTATCGTAAATTATCCGCATGAGAAAAAAGCAATTGAGAAACGACCGACCTATCCGATTTCCTTTTTCGAACTGAACCGTAAGACCCGAAACCCTATTAGGACAATAGTTCTGGCCGCCAAAAATTTACCCGAATATAAGACGTAGAAATGATAAAATAGGAAAATAAAGGAAGCAATATTAAATAGATATAAATAATAGAGATGAGACTGCTAAAAAAAATAGTTGATCCTCAACCAACAAAGGATCTCAGGAAACCAATAGACCACAACAATATCTTATCTGTTGACAGCTGGATGCTGCTTACTCGCAAGATAAGGAACAGAAATATATAAAATCTCACCTCTTTAAGAAAAACACACCCATTTTCGCAATAAGCACAGGAGGACACCGGCTTCAAAACGACGACACATTCAACTGACCAACAACCGTATTTGTCCCAGGTTATATGCATCCATACGAATTTTGGGATCCCGGCGCAAAAACATGTCCCTATGATAATGATAAAATGTACCTTATTCTAAGAGAGATAAGGAGTGATCGATGCTGTACTAAATACATAAAACATTGTATGACGCATGAGTCTACGCAAGTTATTGAATTGTAATATGCCACGGATAACAGGGAACAGTATGATATCGTGTTTATCATTCAGGGCATATGGAGAACAGTTCGATGCAGTTTGTTATTCCGAGTTTCAATGTGAAATGTAAATGATAAAAAATCTGGTTATTTACACGTTTTTCCCTTTTCATTGATACAGCAATAATTTAAACAACAATAAGGAAAAATATTGCTCACGGTATTTTTACACAAGCATCCATTTTAAAAGATAAATAAATTTGGTGCATCCCATTATTTCTAGAAAATATTCTTTACGGCGAAAACAATCTTAAACAACGGGATTTTTTCATCAAGAAAATTCTCTTTATTAATAGTGTTTGGTCTAACAAACAACTAGACACCGAAAACATCAAATATAATAGGTATTACGAGTGAAAACATATTTGAGAAGTGAGAACGAAAGTCAGACTAATGAATGATAAAGACATTCTACAGAAACGCCTCTCCAATTAGCTTTTTTATTAAATTAACAAGGTCTAATTTTTCACTAAAATGTTAAAACAGAATGACAGTATGTACTAACTGATCATTAGAAATGATGAGGGCGTTTAATAATTTCGTTCAGACAGAATATTTCAGAATAATATACTCACCCCCTTACTAATAAACCGATTTCTCTTTCAGTCGTCAGTAATTTGACTTTCGAAAGAAGAAGACAAAGCGTTGTGTAATTATACAGACGATATACAACGTTTATTAGTAAGGGGGTTTATGTTTAACCAAATTGCAACTACATTATCTATACATCTGTACAAAAAAATAAAATTTAAGTGTCTGTTTGTAATGTCAAACAGCTTTTTACTAAATTCATATGAAAGTATAATACGGTGCTCACAACAAAAAAAAGCTTTTTATTTTTAACCGACTTGTGTCGACTCGACTGTCTGTTTTTTCCGGCTAAACTCCGAAACAACTGGACCAATTTTGACGGGACTGATAAGAAGTAACTTAGGCTACTTGGAATTAGGATTACGCGCAAAAAAATTAAAACTCGTGACATTAATTGTTTCCTACATGCACACGAACGAAGTCGCGGGCACAGCTAGTCATCAATATAATCACTTTCTAAGTTTCTACCGATTATTAGAACCATGAAACATGAGACGTGGTAATTTAGTTAAAATTCTGAATAATTAAAAAGTAGTCTAGATCAAGATCTTACCGTCCATTGAGATCGTTCACACAGGTGCTTTCTCCGCTAGACTCATCAGAGTATTCAAACGAAGCGTTATCCACCATTCTTCACTATTTTCAGTTCACACGCTTAATAATTTCACATCTTTCACTGTAAATTCCAGTTCTAACACTAACCAATCATAGAATGGAACATTAATAACACATTATTAAGGAAAGTGATATTATACATTCAACAAAGTATTGAAAATGAAAATAGGTATGACTTGAATTGATCTAATAGATAGATGATAGCAAACATGTTTAATAAAACATGTAGATACGGTAGAAAAATCACGATTGTCGCAAAGCAAAGATTACTGATAGCCACATAATTTCCTAATTACCAATTAATGGTTAAAACGTGGCTATGTATAATCACGGTACTATGACGCAAAGCAAGGTCAGTAAACGTGAACATAAAATAAACTATATGAAAATTTTCGATATAGTCTTATGAAAATATTTGGATATTGTCTACGTTATACTTTACACCGAAGAGCATACACAATTTTGGTGAATCGTAAATCAACTGTAAATTCCTTTCCATCAACAGTAAGCCTACTTATTTTAGAACAAGATCTAGATTTTGTACTGAATTCTAGACACGGTTTTCTAGCCAATTATATGAAACTGTTTACCATAGTTACTTCAAGTAACGAGCACGCTACGTATACCTACTGCAATTGGAGCAACTCAAACACGAAAATATATATTTCTAATCAACCACACGATTGGCCTTGAGTAAATAAAAGGTGTGCGTATATAGGGTGGTAGATAAACAGATTATACAAGTAATTAACACTACGAGCCACTGATAAAAACAAAGAATTATCGATATTTTTGCAACCTTAAAGGTATTTTAACACTTGAGACGCTGTAACACCTGCACAGGATTAGTTCGTTCTAATCTACTAACATTATATTATTCACATTTGGTAGGAAATTCATCAACAAGATAATTTGAGACGTTTTGATCTAAGAGGCAAAAGAAAGCGACAGTCTCCAAACATATTTGTAATCACATTGAAGATAAGCTGATAAGCAAACGGATGTTGAAAACATCGAATATAATGAAGGCCTTAAGTGTCAAAATTGAATATTAAAACCAAAACTTTCATCAAAAACGTATATTCTAAACTCTTTATATACTGCGATAAAAATAAAGTGGTAACATAGAACGATGACATAAATGATCACGATGCCATGCAGTGTGGGGTCAGTGGAAATTGTTCAGTTGAGCAAAAGAGGACGATTGAAACCGGTCGAGAAAACATTACAAGTAACGCGACAGATTTACTACATTCAACGTGCATACTATCCGGTTTAAAGACAATACAAAAGTAACAAAACTTGAGCGAATGACATGTGGGATCACGAATTCGCCAGCTCGTGATACTCCTAACATATTTCTATACACAACACTGATATATAAAACCAACCGGGTCAAATCTTAACACACAACACACACACACTTTATACTCCTTTGGTTTCGGTAACACTAAAATAGTTAACACACTATTTTACGAACGTGGAATAAATAATTAAGAATTAAAAACCGCGTACAAGACAACGATGTAGCGGTCTGTCCGCGCTCGCGAGAATAACTGTTGAAAACAGTTATACATAAACGTATCTAGTTATATTATCGATTGTGTATCGAGTACAAACTAATTTATCGGCGGCGATAAGATAGAGAGAGTTACGAGGAAACCAAAACATAATAATATCACACACCCATAGTGTATTTTTCATTTTTTCCAAAAGCCGAAACAAGAGTTTTATGAAAATAATTTCAATCATGATTATGAGAGGACCGTGCATCGTTTCGTGAAGGAAGTTCAAGTCAATTACGCGTTCGAGTCCAACGACCTTGCGAATCGGGACATACAAATATAATAACGAAATATTTCGGCCGACGTGCCCACTTGCTGTGAGATCGAGTATTATTGACATCGAGAAGAGTCGAGAGAAAGGTAACACTAGAATCGTACGATCGAAAGATTCGAATCACCTGAGGTCCCCATTCACTCGGTCCACGGCGGTACAGTTCGAATGCTACGCGACAACGCACTGACTGGAAATATAATGTTTGCAAGCAAGTAATGCGACTATGTTTATAAACAAGTAAGGTACGGACAGTAGACAATGGATTATAAAACCTAAGAATTTCTATTATAAAATGCTCTGATATCGATCGGACACATAAACACATCATATAATTATTGTTTTGAGGTATGACTCTATTAACAGCAATGCCAGTTTAATGGCTAAAGTGACACGTAAATAACATCATACATAGTAACTTGGCGCTCTCGGACTACATAGACAATATATATATTTCGATTGATTTGACGTTGTAAGTGCTTTTTGAACTAATTTACAAAAATATATATCACTAGCTTCTTTCTGTCCGCGACTTCGTCCGCGTGAAATTTCACCCTGACCCTATTCACTCTCTTAGGGGTTGTTTAGGACCAAACGAAACAACTAATCATTACAGAAAACTATTCAATATTACTGAACACACATAAATAGGAAATGGGCCCTTTCTTTAAAAACATAAAGAAGCGAACAGTTTGCGAAACTGCCAATTTGGATACCTTGTTGTATGATCGTCGCGCTGAAAATAACGCTAATAAAGTACTAAAAGCCGCCTCCTGACTGCAATGTCCAACACTGCAGAATTAGGAGAACAGTAAAACTGTCTAAAAGAATTGAATGCTTTGGTACGGAATCTCGGAATTCCGAACCACAGCCAATTTTTTAAGTAAATAAGAGTGGCTCAAATCCTCAAGCTTCCGTTGAGTCTCTGTTCGTCGCTAATCTAACTAACTGACGTACCTATATCTGACATTTTGGACTAAGGCGACCTAACTATAGTAATTTGATAAATTTTCCAAGTCGAATCCGATATCTGATCATGTATTCCGAACAAAATAAAAACAAAGATCTCACGAAGTGACGTATCTGTTAAAATATTTATTATTAAAACAATATTAACACGATGACAATATAGTAGTAATACTGTACTGTAAAATATTCTTCGAATTAGTTACGTCACTTAGTTAGATTAACAACGTGTTGAGCCAAGAATATCTCTCGATTCGAAAATATTGCACGATTCGTAAATATGGGATAGATAGGGAGTATAAATCCACAAGATAGTAAAATACAACCAAATAACTGTTGAGCTATCGCTACAGCAGTTCACGCGAAACGAGGGCAAGCCGGGTACATCAATATTATCTGCGTTGATTGGACAAATGGGCTCAACAACTGTATTGCTGTTCACACGTGACAGCGACACGTACTTTGTACAAACAATATTTAATCCTAATCCAGCAAGGTTAATTTTCATTGATGAGACCTGATGGTAGTCAGTACTGCAATTAAACAAAGCTTTGAACGTTTTCTCGAAAATATTTCAAAGAATACAGCTTATTATAGCTCTTACAGCTAAGGATAACACTGCTCTACAAATTATTCAGATGTTTAAGAATCTCATCGAACCGGAACTCCAGTAGAAATATGAAAGGTTTAGAAACCTGCCAAATTGAATATACTCCAAGTTAAGAATGTTGTTGGCATTTAATTTAGCAGCGATGTGGTGTCCCCGGATAAACAACCATGGTAGGTACAATCAAAAGATGAGGAACTAATGGAATTGTCAGATAATATGCCAAAATCAACAAAACACATTTTAGCAAGACATCATTCTCTATTAGTGCATCAGAAACTGTTTATTTCGATTCTTTGATGTGGTAATGGCACACACAGAGGGCTACTACGGCACACACAGAAGAAACTAGACGCAGAAAAAACTTTGCTTAGATATTTAGGATCCGGTATTTGATTCGCCGAATTTGTATCGGTCACAAAGTCAGAGCATTCTGTTTTTTCCCCATATCGTTAGCTAAAATTGTTTTTTTTTTTTCTGTAAAAAAATTTAATTAAATTTTTCACTTACCCCACACAAATTCGTAGAACACTACTTGCTATGTAAATATCAGTGACAGGAAGTTATTATAACTTCATCAATATAAACTAAGTGGCAAAAAATATGTATTATTGAAGCTAACTCAAAAATTACCCAAGCAATGTTAATAAAATTTATATGGGACCACCCCTGAGGCATACCCTATCAATTAAAAAAAGACGGGTTGCACTCCGGGAGTGCCGGCAGAAGTGAAAACTTGAATATTAGGTCCTTACATATGAAATTGGCGTTTTGTATGGAAGGAACAAAAAGTCGAATATTTTTTAATATAATATATTTAATTAATCAAAGTATGAACCATTGTTTTCAATGCACTTTTGCCATCTTATAGGTAGTTCATTGATCCCTTTACTAAAAAAACCAGTCGGACGGGAATCAATAAAATCTTTGAAGGCGATTTGGACTGCCCCATCGGAGTTGAATTTTTTCCCTTGCAAAAAGTTATCCAAATTGCGAAAAAAATGGTAATCTGTTGGAGCAAGGTCCGGGGAGTACGGAGGATGTCTAAGACATTCCAATTCAAGTAATGTAACGCAGCAGTCGACGCGCGTTTGCCGGTTTGCTTCAGTCAATTCGTGAGGTACCCACCTTTCAAGCTTTTTAATCTTCCCAATTTGCTTCAAGTGAATTAAAACAGTTTTATCACTAACATCGAAGCCTGCAGCTAACTCGGACGTGGTTTGCGATGGGTCCGCTTCCACAATAGCCTTCAATTCTCCATTATCAACTTGGGTCTCAGGCCGTCCACGGGGCTTGTTCTGCAGGTCGAAATTTCCAGAACGAAAACGTTGGAACCAAAAACGAACTGTGTTTTCTTTTGCAACATGACCGCCATACACATCAATCACCCTTCGAGTCGTTTCCGCAGCACTAGTGCCACGGCGGAACTCGTACTCGTAAATAATGCGATATTTTAAATTTTCCATTTTGTAAAATGAGTGACGCAAACAGAAAAAACAGAAGAAAAAAAACAAATGAATGACGGTCATCGAAGCACAAATACATGAGTAAATAGCTGTACAAATTTGAATTTGGAATTCCTTACCAAAGAGGAGAAATTCGTGATTAAAGTGGCCAGTACGAAAAACGCCAATTTCATATGTAAGGACCTAATATTAACGTTGAAATAAATCAATTATGAACTGAATTAATATAACTAATTTTTTTTCACTATTTCTGCGTCACTATTTTCATTAATCGATGCACTTTGTTCAATTTCCATATTTTAAACACTTTATACAGGATGAATTTTTCAAGTGGGCGTGGATGGCCAAATCCGAAACTATGAGGGCTAGCGAAAAGTACTCAAAGGAGTCGCGGGCTCGATTTTGATGAAAACTAAAACTGCATCATTGGATTTTTGAAAAATCAATATTTCTAGCCAGGAATCGAACCTGTTGATTTTGAAAAAAAAAAACACGCTGTATTATTCCACCATTCGATAGTGTCGCTGATAAGGATCGAATTCTGGGAAGTAATGACATACGGCAAACTAAAGGAAAGAGCTCATTTTTAACAAAATAGGTACTTTTTTTACTTTTCTTATGTTACCGACCTCATCATCATCTGCCTAGCATTTTCCCAACTATGTTGGGGTCGGCTTCCAGACTAACCGGATGCAGCTGAATACCAGTATTTTACATGGAGCGACTGCCTATCTGACCTCCACAACCCAGTTACTGGGTAATACGATACCCCTACCCCTTGGTAAGACTGGTTGTCAGACCTTCGAGCTTCTGACTACCCGTAACGACTGTCAAAGATCCAGGAATGACCGCCGGGACCAACGGCGTAACGTGCTTTCCGAGGCATGGAGGGGTCTCGATATGTAAAGATGGTCACCCATCCACAGACCAACCGCGGCAAGCGTGCGGCAACCTGATGGATTGAACCTGTGCGGCTGTTATTATTTAGCCGGGCCCGGGTTATGTTACCTACCTACTAAACCTAAACTGATTAATTGTTCAAAATTATGACCATTGTTTTCAATACATAGCTGGATTCGACGTCTCAAGGATTGTACTGCATTCAGCATTTAGTAGATTGTACAACTAAGACATAAAAGAAGCTATTTTACCCCGAGACGTTTATATCCACGCGAGCCGCAGGCGAGGGTGGATAGTTAAACCGAGGGGTAAAATGGCTCGTTTATGCCTGAGTTATACACTCTGCTTTTCACTTCGATTGCGAGAACATGAAACAGGCATAAAGTATACAGTACATAATTAATCAAAAATGTTGCAAAGCATAGCTAATTCCCGCCACCACAGATAATACCGCCACGAAACTTTTTAAAAGTTTTTTTTTTTTAATTTCTACATTTGTCATTCGACTTGGGTACTTCATACTGCCAAGTCATAAAAACGTTTCTTTGCGTTTTTAAATAATAATTGACAACTATTTTACCTGATTTTATTAAATTAACGATAGAAAACACGGAAGTGGTATAAATTTAAGAAAATGAAATAAATCACGACTTTAATCTGCGAAGTTTTATTGTGCGTGTGGCTGTTGGGCCTGATTACCTTAGTCTCAGAAAAAAAAATTACTTTATGCACTAGAACATAAAAAGCGATTTTATGTCGCCTACGGCCTAAGCACAACATAAAGACGAACTTTTAGAGCATGAGAAGTGAAAAAAATATTATTGATTCCATTAGAATATTTTCCAAAGATCGTAATAGAAATTTAAATTGAAAACATTATGTTGTGAGGGTTACTGCACGGCGGGTGTGTTCATAAAAATATTGAGCATCATTTCGGACAAGGTACGTAATGTAGGTACGAATACTTTAAAATAAGAAGTTTATTAAAATTCAACATTTTCCTTAAGTTTGCCGTATGTCATTACTTCCCAGAATTTGATCCTTATTAGGGACACTATCGAATGGTGTAATAATACAGCGTGTGTTTTTTTTTTCAAAATCAACAGGTTCTATTCCTGGCTAGAAATATTGATTTTTCAAAAATCCAATGATGCAGTTTTAGTTTTCATCAAAATCGAGCCCGCGACTCCTTTGAGTACTTTTCGCTATTCCTTATAGTTTAGAATTTGGCCATCCACGCCCACTTGGAAAATTCACCCTGTATACACGAATTTTACGAATATACAGCAGTGTGGCTACTACACAGACGGTCGAGCCATCAGCTGTCCATCCATCCATCCACATCCACGTCGACCATCACCGTCACCGTCCCCGTCACCGTCACCGTCACCGTCACCGTCACCGTCACCGTCCATCCATCCATCCATCCATCCAACCATTATCGTGTCTCACTTGGTTCACTTTGGTTGGCGCCGCCGTAGAAAGAGGGGGGGGGGGGGGGGAAATCTCTCCTGACGGTCACGTGTCCTGACGCGAATTTAACATTTTTTCCCCATTACAAAAAGTGTGCAACGCCGCTAAAGAAGTTTTCACTTCAAAAAAATAATAAAGAATTATCGAAATCATCTAAAATTGCCGGATATATCGCGTAATATGTATATTACCAGTAATTTTAGTTTAAAAACCAAACTACTGAATCGATTTTGATGAAATTTCTATGGGCCCAATCTGAAAGTAAGTATATCCTTCCAATAAAAATAGTAGATTGTTATGCAAGGGTCGAAAGGAATCAATTCCTATACGAGGCATTTAGACGCCCGAGCGCAGCGAGGGCGGCTATAGCTCGAGTAGGAATTGATGACTTTCACCCGTGTTAAACACTCTACTTTTCATTTCGAATATAAGGAAAGTAAAAAGTAGTAGTTTTTTTAAAATATTTATTGATAACAATAACATGCAGTTTTTGAATTTCGGTACAGCTTACAGGGTTAGTATCCCGCCACATAATACTATTGTCTTTTTTTATTTGAAATATGGAACACACCGCGTCATCGCCGCGGGCTGTCCCGCTTAATAGGTTTTTTTTTTAAATTTACACTGGCTGTTTATACACTCCCAAGACTGCAGCATTTTTCTTAATTTATGTGAAAAATTTCGTAGCTGACTACAGTTCTATTTTTAAAATTCATTCCCACCCTAAAGAGGGAAGTAATTAGTATGAGTCTTTCCCGCCCTGTGGTGGGAAGCAGCGTCTTCCACCCGCTATTTGGATCAAACAAACACTACTTTCCGAGTATGAGAAATGAAAAAGAATTTTGCAAATCGGCTTACAAATAAAGGAGTTCTGAGGTAACAAACATAAAAAAGACGGGTTGCACTCCGGGAGTTCCGGCAGAAGTGAAAACTTGAATATTAACGTTGAAATAAATCAATTATTAATTGAATTAATATAACTAACTTTTTTTCACTATTTCTGCGTCACTTTTTAACCGACTTCAAAAAAAGGAGGAGGTTATCAATTCGACTGTAATAACTTGCGACTGGGTGAACCGATTTTCATGATTCTTTTTTTATTTGAAAGCTGGTGCTTCCCGTGTGGTCCCATTGTCACCATTTCAATATCTGATGATGGGATCTTAGAGAAATCGAGGGCAACCCTCAAATTTTATAGGCTCACTTATTGTTTTTCGCATATTTTATGAAGTATCTTGTGTATTTGCGTATGGTTGTCACCATCTCAGGTAGCTGGGCTGATGATGGAAGGTACAACTCCTTAACAGTAAGAAGTTACTCGAACAGGCAAGGACTGTTTTAGTAAATTGTTTTGATGTTTGATAGGGCATTTGCCACATTTGGTCTCATCAAGTCATGACCTGATGCTGCAGTGATCATCAAGTCATGACCTGATGCTGCAGTCAGGATAGTCTGCAGAGTACCTAACTCCTCGACAACTAACAGCAGATATATCGTGTTTAGGCTCATTGAAAAGGGCTCGATGTGTGGATAACCGTACTGTTAATGAGGAACACTGAAATACATAAAGACCTGATGCTGAAGCCAGGAGCATCAGAAAAAGTACCAACCTTGAAATTACAGCACCGTAGTTGTGTTTGGGCTCATTTTAAACAGGACTATATTTTAAGTTCAATGCAATGTTGACATAAGCCTGACCTGATGCTGCAGCCAGGATTATCAGCATCTAGTCTAAAAACATCAGGTCAGGATTTGATGATGAGATCCTGGAGAAATCGAAGGAACTCTTCAAATATTATAGGCACACCTATAGCGATTTGGGTATTTTTTATAGTAACTCGTGCATTTGCTCTCGGAAAGCACTATTTGGTGAAGTGGAACTGATGATGAAGACCACAGATGGCCACCGGAACCACTCAATAATATCTAAGTATTGCACGGGTTGCGATTCGATTACTTTAATATGGTTGCTAAGCAATTTATGCTGATCACAATGTGAATGGTGATATGGAGCTGATGGTGGACCTGGAGAACTCCTCAACAATTAACTTCACTGCATCGGGAAAAGCAATATTTTGTTTGTAAAAGGCGATGATCACTAGGCTATTGTAACTTAGATAAATTATAAGCAGACCCACTAAAAAGCGTGAAATAAAAACTTTTTAAGAAAAAAAAAAACCGACTTCCAAAAAAACACTACAAAGTGAAAAATAACTTTAATTTCGGAAGTCGGTGGCAAAAAACTAAAATACAGATCCAAAGACACCGACTTCCGAAATTAAAGTTATTTTTCACTTTGTAGTGTTTTTTTGGAAGTCGGTTTTTTTTTTTCTTAAAAAGTTTTTTCATTAATCGATGCACTTTGTTCAATTTCCATTTTTTGAAACACTTTATACATATACACGAATTTTACGAATACACAGCAGTGTAGCTACTACACAGACGGTCGAGCCATCAGCTGTCCATCCACGTCCGCGTCCACCATCACCATCACATCACATCACATCACATCACCATCGCCATCACCATCACCATCGCCATCGCCATCACCATCACCATCCATCCATGTGTCTCACTTGGTTCACTTCGGTTGGCGCCGCCGTAGAAAGAGATGGGGGGGGAATCTCTCCTGACGGTCACGTGTCCTGACGCGATGCCCTGACGCGAGTTTAACATTTTTTACCCATTACAAAAAGTGTTCAACGCCGCTAAAGAAGTTTTCACTTCAAAAAAAACAACCGAATCGAGAACCTCCTTCTTTTTTTGAAGTCGCTTTAAAAGTGGCCAAGAGATGTGGTCAAAAGTTCAATTATTTTGTTTTAATACAAGCCAATAGGTTCAGATTTTAAAGAATCCAATAATATAAACACAGTTCCATAAACCTTGTCATACCTTAATGTCAAGGAAATTTTATGCTGCGTATCTTATCGTAAAGAATATAGACAAGGACGTGTTAAACACTCATGCCATGTGATAATTAAACAGACTACCGTTTTATTAAGTAAAGGTTGTATCTACCCAAAGGGAAGTAATTAATTAGCTTGCAAATACCAATTTGTCACTTTGTTTAAGCCTATTATTTTTTAAGGATTAAATCATTCCATGGACAATTTGTCGTGTCTTGGCAAATTCAGTTCGGGTAGCTAGAATATGCTGCAGAATACTGTCAGCAATATTGATGATTTATTACTTATATATTGTTGTTATTATACTAAGTAAGATTTTAGATGAATTATTAGCTTGTCAAGCATTTAAATTTTTGCAACGTTTGTCTGTAGTCGTTCGTCATGGTCATACTCTTAGTCATTTATGAAAAGGCCTAATTCTTTTCTCAGACTATCAATTAGATATGGGCAGTGTTTTTCGACAGCAATTTATGGACCGCTAAGTAAGCCAAGATTAGTTAATACGTTATGGGGTTATCTGTAGATTTCCTCGTTAGTTATTTTTGTTTGACGCCAGCAAACACTACACATGTATAATTATAAAGACACGTTTTGTGATAAGAAAGATACACGCTTATGAAATAGTTATAACATCAGGTGTATGATTGTAATGCTCTATGACTTTTAATATTTAAGAAGTATAGGAATTATGGGAGAGGTATTATTGGGCCAACAAGCATGCATAGCATAATCAGCCTATAATGTACTCAGGGACACAGGCCTTCTCTCTTGGAGAGGGAGTGGGCTATAATCTACAACGCGGGCCCAGTGAGGATTGGTAAATGTGACATGTCTTCGAATTTTTGGTTCTAGGACATGCCGGTTTCCTCACGATGTTTTCCTTCGCCGTTTTGAGAGCAGTGGTGATAAAATTATTTAGACAAAGTAAAGCGGCTGCCTGGGTTAGTATATAAAATTCCATACTAGAAGACATTGGACATTTTGTATTCCAGAAAATCAAAATAACGCCTCACGCAGCGCGGGAAGGACAGAGGATTGTAATTAAAATCCGTTTTATGCAAGATTTTTCATGATTCATATTAACTTATTTGAGTAAGCTTAATTGACAAGAAATATCACAGGGTAGTCTCGCAGTGGGTCTCATAGATTATTTTCGTAATAATGTCAACGATTTCAACAATTAAAACATTCGAGGGCCACATTCATGATCGACTAATTTCAAACGCGATCGGAGCTCTAGACTAGAACTAGCTTATCACACAGCTAGCGCATGACTAAGACCTTTATTCGAGTTCGAAAACCCGAAATAAGTACGTTTGTGAGTCATAAACACATAGTTGTAGTAAATTAAGTAGTGAATAATTAATTAATCCTAGATTACATTATCTTTAAAATTGGGGTGTATGCTGAAAGATGACACATGGCCAGGGAGGGGTTCATTCAGAGATGAGAGCTGATAGAGGTATACTTATACAAGACCCCAAATAAATAGGAAACAGGACAAGGACAGGACGATAATGACTTTATTCAATTAATGCAACAGCTGATTTTTTGGCACCTTTTAGGGTTTCTAAAAGATTGCAGATATATTTGAAATTGGGATAATTGGGATGTAACCCTGAATTACTTGAAATACTATAAATGGTCAGAGGGCCAGTGGGTTAATAGTTAATACTGAAATGAAGGCTGATAGAGTTGTACCCATAGAACAAGAACAAATTGACGTTGAGAGAAAATAATTCGAGAGAAAAAGTGAACATCGTTGTATTGTTGCATGTGAACCCAATCTTTAGTGAGTTCCAATATTTAGTAGTCCTTCACGACACCCACACAAATTGCTTTTTAGTGGTCTATTCACTGAAGCCGATGATGGCAACGTTAACGTTAGATGGCAACGGTTTTAATAATATGGAAGCAAAAATAGATTTCCGTGTTTCATTTTGCCTTAAAATTATCATCAAATAATTATGCAAGTCTGTATGACAGAACGTAGCGTAGGTAGGTACGTAATACTGATACGATATTCTATAAAATAAAATAATTTTTCAGTGGTTTTCAGCAGTATACTCTACGAGTTCTTCGACTCAACAGGTACCTCGCAAAGGCTTTGCATTTTCAACGTTTACCGTGAATTTTAACATGGAACAGCTGTCGAGTTTAATTTTAATTGGTTTTTTGGCTTGCCATATACTGCCATTCTTCCTATAGGTATACAAAATTAAGGCCAGTAGTTACCTAAATCCATCAGTAACGTACGAGACTACCCTCCAGGCAGACGGATCATCTGCGTTATAAGCAGGCGTGATCTCCACAATCATGACGAAATACACAAAGACAGCACCCACACAAGAAATCCTTAACCCATTATAACTTGGGATCAAAGGACCAAATATCCAAACAACGCGTTACTATGCAAAAAAATAAAATTTCGTAAATGCGTATTACAACACACGCTTAGTTGAATTGACGTCGTAAACAAGACTGATTAACGGAACGATCGTAATCATTTCTAATTTCTATAATCGCAGCAGATAATTTGCGATTGATAAATGACAAATTCGTTACCGATAATGACGCGTTCTAGATTATATTGATTTTTGAAGAATGATTCATCGGTAAATTTAGTAGACACAGTTAAATTCAATGGATACTAGGAATCAGAAGCCAGTCTAGGCAAGACTTATTGTAAACGGATCGAAGGACCAAATTATTCTATCGCCTAAAATTGTTGTTATCAGCCAAAAATATATGGTTGGAACTAGTCGCGAGCTCGAACACACTGGTGGTCACGGCCAAAAAGCACGCTGTCCCACCTGGTTTCGTGTCCGACAGAGATAGTATCAGTGATGAACAGTTAGACTTAGACGCTAGTCTACACGCACAACGTCTAGTTCTCACGCACAGAAACACCGTTCCGAACTGAAAGGCGTGTTAAAAATTCAAAAAGTGCTTTGGAAAATCAAGTTTTATGAAAAAACCACCGCATAAATGAAATACAAATAAAGTTTATTGAACTCTTCGATAACTGAGCTTTGCCGGTACCGATTTTTTTTTTGAAGATTTTACAGTGCTTTTATTTGTTACTTATTTACACCCAAAGTTACGTTAAAAATAGGAAGAAAAACGAATCATTGTTAATGGCTTTTTATTATACTATTCTGTTTCCGTATAGACACAATTAATAATAAAACAAAACATTATCATGTACAACTTTGGACCCAATGTCAAACAGTGGAGTAATACTCTCCCGAAATTTGTATGGAAAAAATATCGACTAGTGCCACCTTAAGAAGGACATCCTCCATTTTACAACACTCCGCTTATCTCAAAATATTACGAAATAACCGCATGTTAATGCTGCGCATATAAGTATTGCAATCACTGGCATTTTAAAACCACTTCCGCGATTTCAAAGACAGTTACACACTGTACCGCACTACCTTTTCCGCAAGAGCAGTCGTGGATAAAAACCATACATTTTTAATCGTTCCTAGGAACAGGTGTTCCAGTTTGCTACGGTAAAAGTAACCTTTTTGAGTTAGTTTCATGTGAAACTCCTATTAAATTGTTAAACATTTTTCAAGGCAATCAGATGCAATACGAAATTCCGACGTATTGTTCTAAAATCTAAATACTTACTAGTTGTTTAGGCTAGTGGGTAAGAGGGTTATTGACCAAGGGGTCAGCTTGTCAGCACTGGCGAAACAGCTGCCCATTGCCCGAGTATTTAGGCTATGATGCTAGATTTCTTCTTCAAAACCTCGTCGTTTGTTGGTAGATTAACAAGTCAAGCGTGCGTCACTGATTTACGGGGTGGACGAATGTCTATATTACCAAACTTTTTAAACACCACGTCTAGTAGTAAACTCTAACAGGCTCCGAAGAGCAGTCTAGTCTTAGGATTAAAGGCCCTAACTCACCAACTCCATGACAGCGGCGCAGCCAGGTAAGTTACCTTCTACCCACCATTGAACTGTACAATTATAATATAGTTTGTCTGCAGCACAACTTGGCAGGGCTGCATTAGTGTTTCAGTGAGATGGAAAAGAAAAAATGAGGGTACTTACTTCTCATGCTTAGTGGAGCGAGGGGGATGAGGTTCGAGCTGCAGCGGGGTGGCGGGGGCGGAGCGAGGGGCCCCGCACCCGCCACCCGCCGCGCCAGCCGCGAAATTGCCGGTTGACCTGGAACAAGCAAACATACAGTCAGTCAGGCTTGAAGAATGGACACGTTGCATGTGGTATTTGGAACGGGAGCCATTAGTAGCTATGTTTCTGCAATATTTTCTCTTATAGGTACGGTAGGCTGCAAAAGTGCATGGGTAGTACAGAAACAAAATCGTATGAAGCGAGAAATGACGCCATCTAGCGTAAAACCAGTTAACGACTAACAAAATTGAATTATGCTGTTATCAGATGGCGTTGCTTTGCTTTATATGATAAAATATTTTTGCAGTTTCTTTTTGTCTCTTCAAACATTCAAACAATTTATAATTAATAGTTTCATTTAAAGAAAATTGATCCTAATTATTAACCTACTATGTTAAAATTGAATATCAATTTATAAGTAGGTAGGTATCTGATTTTCTAAGTTTTAGTTTTCAAACTTGAGAGGGTAGGTTAAATATGGATTTATAAATAATTGGTAGGTGGTATGAATAATACTTAGATCGAAGATTTATGACAGCTTAATTGATTGTTCGCTAAGTTCATTTCGATTACCTCGTTCGAGTGCCATTTGTTCAGTTTTTATTTATGATCAGGCTTATTTTACCAAAACGAGCACGAGTTATAATATTGATTTCGTTACAAGAGCTCAATTAATAACTTTGAATAATCAAGCCAAAAACTTGTCAGAAATAGCCAGAGACCGGTGTAAACGTAAGTAGTTTTATTTTTACACTTTTATATTAACACGTTGAACGCCAAGGAAAAAAGTACATCTGCCCGTTCAGGCCGCGTCGGTCACTGATGGTCGACAACTAGACTTTCCGTTCGGGCCGCGTCGGTCAGTGCTGACCGCGTTTAACGAGTGTTTTCGATTCATTCATACAGGCCGTAGGACAGTGTTTTCAAACTAAATCCCATATTCATTGACCCGCGTGGCCCTCTAGTTACTCCAAACTAAGATGGTTTTTGAAAAACGTAAAGGACTTAGAAAAAAAAACAACAATTACCAAAGAGTGAAAATTTGTGTGGCGCGTAATTGGAAAGGCCTTTGTCTCAGTGGATTTCTCCGGGCTGATGATGATGATAAAGGTGTAATTTTTGTAGGATTGTGAGTTTGGATGTAGAAAGTAATATCTAATGGGTGGGCCAAAAGAAATCACCGTATTGGAAGATGCCCTCATTTTTGCAAATGACCGCCAATGTCAAATCTGTTTTGACATTTGTGGACTAGACAGATGCAGAATACAAGTGAACAAGCCATGGAGCGATACACTCCCCAAGAACGCGGAATAATCGTGTCTATTTTTTTGCGTAACAATTAGTCTGTCGTGTAGGCGCAGCGCGAATTCCGTCGCCGATTCCCCGGCCGGAGACGTTGCCCAGAGTGGCCGGCCCCGGAGCGCCCGTTCTGCCGAGAATATCGCCGCTGTTGCCGAGGATGTCGAGCTGTCGCCGGAAACATCGACCAGACGCCGTGCCACGCAATTAGCCATCAGCCAGACGTCCCTAAGGCGAATTTTGGTCAAAGACCTGCGCATGTTCCCGTACAAAGTCCAGTCCGTGTATCAGCTGCTGCCTGCCGACCGCCAAACGCGCGTAACCTACGCCAAAGCCATCCTCAATCTCGAGGTCGCCTCATCTCTCGTTTTGGCGATTTGCACTGGCCCGCAAGATCGCCCGATTTAAGCGTTCCAGACTTTTTTTTGTGGGGTTTTTTTGAAGTCCCGTGTTTACGTGAACAAGCCCGAGGCTCTGGAAGCCCTCAAGGACAACATTCGATACGAGTGCGAGAATCTGTCGCCCGAAGTTCTCGCCGAAGTGATGAAAAATGCCATAAAACGAGCCCGTATGGCAATCAATTGTGACGGCGCCCATTTGGCCGATATAATCTTCTCGACTTGACCAATAAAATTCTAAAGGTTCAAATAAACATAGTCAAAAAACAGAATCGAAGTTTTTCATTTAGGAATAAAAAGAGAGCCAAACAACATCGGATGACTTCTTTTGGCCCACCTTGTAAAACTACTCATCGGATTTCAAAAATTATTTCAGTAATGGAAAGCTACGTTATCGATGAGTGCTAATACTAATATTATAAATCTTGTGGATTTATTAGTTTTGTGTGTGTTTGCGTGTGCCGTGCGTGTGTGTAGGGGTGAGTGTTTGTAAAATATTTAGAGAAAACTAGCGAAAACTACCCATAAACAAAAAACTTTGGGGTTTGTCTACGTAGATGATGAACTTCTTTCTAAATCTTTGATAGCGCGTCCAATTTCAGCATCAATACCTTCACTTGATGACGGAATCCGCAGGCACCTGTAACTCGATCGGGGGCGGAGGGGGGGGGGGGTTTGAATCTTTTCTTCATCATCATCAAAACTTAGGTTAAAGTTTTGTCGAGATGATTGATTTCTATGTTTTCGATCTCTGATCTCTCTGATATCTTGAGTAATCTCAAAATCTTCGAAGTCATCCATAATTACAGTAAACAATACTTTTTTATAAAAATAAATACGCTACTAAAAAAGTTGTTCTATGTAACGGCGTCTCAGCTCAAGATATGGGCGTCAACTGCGTAAGCGCGGGTGAGATTACAAACTCGGGAACCGCGGGAGGAGACCTGACACCGCGACCCGCGCGGCCCCCTTTAACGGAAAGTCGATTTTTCGTTTCTAGGAGCCGCGTCGGTCAGTGCTGCCCGACGTTTAATATCTCCATAAATAATATCTCAAGTTGACTTTTGTCAATAAAAACATACATTTGGACATTAGATATTAGTATCTAATTAAAAAAACATTTGGTCTAAAATTGGATAGAACTGTGATTTTTGCTTGGCTTAAAGGGAAAGTTCACTGTCGGTCAGCACTGTCCGCGTTGGCGTTCAACGTGTTAAAAACTGCATTATTTTTTTGTTACTATACTACATAATAATCATTATTGGGTATTATATAATATTTCTGTTTTATTGTTGCAGAGAAAAACAGTTGTTCTTTGAGTACGACGATTTGAAGAGGAGGGTTCTTTGAAACACCATCAAAGAACTGGTAGACCACGACTTATAAAACACATTGCAGCATCAAACCATGATAAGGCAGTATGAAGAAAATGGATTTCTGCCGCCGAACCACTATGCTGGTTTATTTGACACAAGTTTTGACACGGAGCCGCGTCAAAACTTGTGCCGCGGAGGCATGCTGTGAAACCCTTGCTCACGGAAAACCATAAAAGGGCAAGATTACAGTTCGCTTTGGATCACATAAACTTCGATTGGAGTAATGTCATCTTTACAGATGAAAAAACTTTTAAGTCCAGTGAACACGGACGCTTATGTTTGTGGCGTCAAAATAATACGCGATACACAAGTGGTTACGTAGCTACGAGCTAAATAATTATACTTAGATAATATTATTTATATTGACTGGAGACCTGGTTATGTGTGTATAAACTATAACTTACGTATAATAATATTCCACATAATAATATATAATATTATATTTAATATATAATATTATATAGTATTTTTAATAATTTAAAAAGTTATGAACACTTTAAGTTTAAACAACATAGTTTTTAGTTTTTTATGTTGCCTACTAACCATTTGATATGTTTTTGTGCAATTTTGTAGTTTTTAGCCTACTTATTTAGTATCCATTTAATCCGTTTGACCTTTGTAATAAAATAACCTGGTCTCCTGTTTGTTTTTATTGAGGTTACATAAGCTTCAATCCTCTTTCCGATTTTGGAAACGAATACTTAAGCTATCGCCTCAATAACTTCATAATATTATAATGTTATACCTATAATATTTAATAAACTGACTATTAAATTTGAATAATAAACTGTAAGAAATAAACCTCTATAATTTTTTATAGTGCCTTTTTTTGCGAGCCCACAAGGCGAGCCTGTTTACCTGCGATGAATCTGCTCTTTTTTCCTGTTGCTAAGAAACTACCTACCAATTCGAATATTAAATTAATTATTAAAATACCCACTCGTTAGCTTAATAAATATATACCTGTCGGTTTCTATTATTATTTTTATCATTTAAGCTACGTATGCTGGTAATTGTAATGTAATAATTAGATAAATGTATTAGCCTTGTAATTCCTTCGTTTCTTCCTAACTCCTTACTTACGTTTCGTAAATTAGTCATAGTTGTGAAGAAACCAACGCCATCTAGTTTATTTTCGAAAACTTGAATTCAAACGTTCACGGGAAAATAGACACTAAGGTACCCATGCAATTTTGCTGGCGACTGTACCGCAATTTCTTACTACCGGAAAAACTTTGTAGATGACTACCGGTTTCAGAAAACAAGTTTCCCTAGACAGCGGATTCGTCGGTACGTTTGACATGCAAGAAGTCTAGCTGGTGTAACTAAGTATATTTAAGTAGATAAAAACAACGCTAATCTTTGGATACTTTAGCTGAAGCCGAAGAGTATCTTATCTAGTCAGCTACTCAACATCGTAAATTAAAATCCACTTGTACACTTGTACACGTGTATAATAATAGCACACATAGATTAAGAATAGTGCAAATGTAATCATCGAGCTATCATATTCAGCATAGTTAACTGCTCTCATTGTTCGTTGACGTAGTCCATTTAATTTCTAGGAACACCGTGTGTGGTGTTGTCAGAGCTATGATTAGTGTTGTCATGTCCATGAGTAATCTGTTGTTCTGTATAGCATTGTGTGACGTTTACATACAATAGTACCTATTATAGTGGTAGATGCGAAAAGTAGGGATAACATTTGCCAAGAGTGACAGATATTATTCTTCTTTCCGGAAATTTGTAAGCTAGACTAACAAGGCAAAGAATGAATAGAAGTGAAATAGCAAATAAATACCCCTGTGACAAGAAACATATCCTATATACAGTACTATTTCCTAAACTTGAGTCCTTAAGGTAAGGATACACGACGACACTGACACTCGACACAAATGTCGACACTAGTGTCGATTGCGTCCACACGGTAAGCAATTTTTTGTGTCGACATTGGTGTAAACATCTAGTGTCCCAGTTCAAGTGTATTGGCTGTCTACACGAATCGATGCTACACTGACTGCAATTCTGTGTTGTACATTCCCTCGCCATGAATGACGTGCTGCTGCAGCGGTTGTCGCGATATGTGTTTCAATTAAAATGCGTCTTCATAAAAACAGATCGATATGGGTTTAAGATTGGATTAAAAGAAGAGCATAGCTGGGGGCATATAATCAATTGTTATCTGAACTGAAAAACGAAGATCCAGAATACTACAAAAACTTTCTTCGGATAAAACACGAAGACTTTCAATATTTATCTAAAAAGATTTCACCTGCGATAAAGAAACGCGCGCGCGAGACGTCATATTGGTCTAGCTATAAATTTCGCACAGGTTCGAAATTCACGACACTTGTGTCGGACACTGCGTAAGTTCTGTCACCACGGCTGCGACACGGACACTGAGCGACATCGCCACTACACCTGCAACTATGTGTCGCAGCAGTGGACACACATAGACAGTCGATGTATACACTGAGTGTCTAGTGCATGGTGTCGTCGCGTATCCTTACATTTAGGTACATAAACGCCAGGAACAAGGTCATATAAAAAGAATAAGGGCTAAGATTTACTGTTCGCTACTAAGATTAGAATCAGAAATTCGGTTAGAGCATAAAAGTAAGTCATTCGGAAATGCATCGCGCACAATCTGCAAGCAAAATACATATCAGCCTCCAGGAATTGGGACATCTGATAACAGTATACCTACCAGCCGCACCCAAAAGAAACAATACTTTGTAGGCCAGGTAGAAATCAAGACTTTGTAGGCAATACAACATATAGGCTAAAACTACAGAATATTTAGATATCAGCCAAATAAGAATAGTCTTAATTTATTGTGAATGTTTTTTTTTTCTTTTTTATGTTAATGTTAGGTATTTTATTATTCTATGTTTTAATATTTTACAGAATTTGTTGTGTTTTTATGTTACACTGTCAAAATTTTTCTTTTATTATGTATTAGGTATTTAATTTGTTAGCTTAGTTGTTCATTTTATTGTGCATGCTGTGGTTTCCTGTAATTGACAGAGTACACCTACCAAATACTTCGTCGTCTATTAATTATATAATGTTTAGTGTACTTATATCTTTTGTTGCAGATCTTAAAATAAATAAATAAATATAGAAACTAATCAAACATATTATGGACTGAATATATATTTAAGAAATGAAACACCTGTAATCAATAGAGAGATTTAGAATCGGTATAAAACAACAACAGCTGGCAGCACACGTAAACAGTAAAAGTAGCAAATATATTAAAATATAAAACAACGTCGAACTCAACATAAAATAATTGGTTACAAAAACTAATTCAACAACAAAATAGAACTTTGATCCCAGATTAATGATCGACCTTTGAATTTGGATTATGGATAAAAAACTGACGATATAGTAAGTTCTTTGTGTAAACATTAATCATATTAAAGG
Organism: Amphipoea lucens; assembly: GCA_947508005.1. Classification (NCBI taxonomy): domain Eukaryota; kingdom Metazoa; phylum Arthropoda; class Insecta; order Lepidoptera; family Noctuidae; genus Amphipoea; species Amphipoea lucens. The sequence continues at coordinate 9,285,335 of OX382371.1, forward strand.
TAAAGTTAAATAAACAACCCTCATACCTACCTTTTATACTTATAACTCCTACGTCTTAATGTAGTTGTCTGAGTAGCCACAATATAAGAGGGATGAGGCCGTACCTTTCTGGTAACCTTTTTTCTGACCATGATTAAGACAAGCAACTTGAACAAGACACCACAGTAACTGTTGTTGACAATACAAACGCTATTGGCTAAACTTCAAAAGAACCAAATCTTATGAACCTATTGCCATTTGAGAACAATGAAAGCAAATCCAAACATTATTATCATTGGAACAATCACTAATAATACAATGTACGTTGCTCTTCTTATATAAAAATATTTCTCCACAATATTTGTGTATAAAATATCATGGAGAAATATTTTTCACTTCAAAAACAACTAACTATAAAGCCACTCTTATTTCATATCATAAAACCCAGGCTCTAACCTACACACAACCGACTGTGCACTAAAGTACAATGGAACTACGAATACATGTACAATTGTACAAACAAATGACTTTGAACGTAAGCACCAAGTATATTTTGTGGACAATAAAATTTCTTGCAGCAAAAAACATGTATCCGCTGATTATATTACAAACATAGGTACATTTTTGTTATATAATGAGCAGAACGGCCGGTCTGCAATTACAGCAAATGATTGTAAAAACAACATTTACAAACGCAATAGTCATCACTTTAGATGAGACATTGGGATTAATTTACATTGTAACCAACACCGGTGACGCAAAATTCAAGGACACGAAAAACAATCGCAATTATGAAAATACGAATTTATGCTACACAAGTATTAACAGTCATAACTATTACTGTGGTACCTAATACCTAACTTAGTACCGATATTTGCTTATCTAAGTACGATTGGAAAAAGGGTATAAGTAAAAGAATCATCCATTAGCTTACTCGTAATCGTGAAATCAATATTAATTAATGAAGTTCACAGAAATAATAATAGAGATGATGTCCATATTTCAAACATTTTACAAGCAACAATTTCCATTACTAATGCTTGCCTTGACCCCATTAAGTTGATTGCCTGGGAGTGCCTGAAGGGACTAGACGCGCAAACAAGATGTTCTCTTGTACCCAAGGACTACATTCTTTATTGCGTCGTACCATTCAAGGACAGTAAGGAAATACGCGCTATCTCCGGATTCGGACTAACTTGTCCAATAAATTTTGCTAAGCCACTATACTTCATTTGATGTCGTATCCTCGCGATTGGCTATTTGACAGTTTTCGGAAAGATATTTTAAAATATACGTAGGTTTATTTTATACCTCTTACATCATCTTTACATCTTATTCTTAAAAAACGTTATTTATTCGAAAAAAAAAATTTTTTTTCATTCAGTAATGTGAAATTTGCGCGAAAACAGCCGATCACGTGACATTTATAGCTGTGATATATCAATAAAATAAGTAAAGCTCAACTCAACAACTCAGCTCCAACTCTTAAACATATTTTGAGTGGAAAGTTTGCATAATAATTTTGCTTCTAATACACACATCAAAAGTGTCTAGGGATCAAGCATTTTTATGCGGATTTCTTGAGATTGAGATGTGGCTTTGTAATAAATTTATGATTTTATAAATTTATATGGATCCTTTTTGGTGCATTTCATAATTTGAATCAGGAACTGTGAATCAAATTCGAGTAAAAGATGAAAATCAGCTGTCAATATTTTCCCTATAAAAACATACAACGCATTGAAGACATTATTAGTGCTACTGTTTCCCTACTACTGATTAAAACCAACGTTATTATGGAGCGGCGACGTCATTTAAGCAGGGAAGAAATGCTCAGAGCCGTGGGAATGATAGAAGCTGGTTCCCGGCAACGTACTGTGGCTTTAGCTCTGAATACAAGTCAGAGTGTTATCAGTCGACTTTGGACACGTTACCGAAGCACTGGTACCGTGGCTGAGCGCCATGGAGGACGGTATCGCTGCACCACACGGAGACAAGACCGATACATTCAAATCTTAACTCGAAGAGCTCCAACAATAACCGCCATGATGTTAGCCGTGAGGCTTCATCACTCTTCAGGGAACTTAATTAGCGACCAAACAGTCAGAAACCGCTTGCATGAAGTGAACCTTCATTCCCGAAGACCGCTACGGGTACCACCTATAGCAATGCACAATCGTAGGATTCGATATCAATGGGCTCTTGAACACAGAAATTGGGCAGAAGAACAATGGCGTTTCGTGTGCTTTTCTGATGAGTCTCGTTTTGGTATGAGACCGGATACAAGACGTATACGACACTGGAGAACCCCTGGACGCCAACAGCGATTAAAATCCTGCCAGGAAGTCCATCCTTATAGTGGTGGAACCATCATGGTATGGGCGGGTATTTGGATCGGCGGAAGAACTGAGTTGATTTGGATCAGAGGCAACCTCAACGCTCAAATTTATGCTGAGACGATTGTATCAGACGTCATCGTTCCTCTACAAGTGCAAATCGGTCCCTTATTTCAGTTAATGCATGATAATGCACGACCGCACACCGCAAGAGTTGTAAGACAGACTCTCGCCGCAGCTAACATCAATGTCCTGCCCTGGCCTGCTCAGTCGCCAGACTTGAACCCGATTGAGCATGCATGGGATATGCTACAGAGAAGAGCTCTGCCGAATATGAAGGGTATCCAGTCGCAAGAAGACCTTTTTTTGTTGTTGCAACGAACATGGGCGGCCATTCCACAGCGTGATTTGGATGAACTCATTTTGAGTATGCCAAACCGATGTTCTTGTGTTGTTAGTGTTCGCGGTAGAAACACGGATTATTAATTGTTTAAGTTACCCAATAAAATTTTAAAGAAAACTGTTATTTCAGTCTTTTTTTCGAACTTTTGTGTTAGTGGTTCAAATGTCAAAAATCCCTTTATTAGGAAAATGGCAAATTTCTTTATTAATGCAAAGGTGACTTGGTTTATCGTTACTGTGACAAACGAAAACACTTTATTTGATGAATCCTTAAAGAAAATTTTAATTAATATCAATCAGGAGAAAAGTTATTGTAAAAATATATGTTGATCCCTAGACACTTTTGATGTGTGTATATTTATAATATATATATCGATGCCTTAGTACACAATTGCATTAACTACAAAATTGACAATTTTTACTTTTTTGGTGCCAAATATAGTAAATGTTGTGCTCTTTCGTTTGCGCGTATCGAAATACCAATAATCCGTCTCTTTCTTCCAAAAAACCTAGTTCACAGTTAAGAATCAAGAAAGTTTGATGTACAAGTGTGTTAAGTACTTCTACTTTAAGGGGTTTAGGGGTTTTTTTTTTACTTTCTGGAGAACCTCCTCCAGTACAGTAAAAGTAAAAAGTAAAAGTACCTACTTACCTACTTTTACTTTAAGGAGCCTATTTTTTAAGAAATTTAAATGTTTCTCATTAAATAGTTAGTAATTGATTATTGTTACCAAACTGAAGACTGATTAATAAATTATAATTATTAGGAAACCAAAAAAAAATTGGTTTAGCCCTCTTAAAATTTTGATTGCGAGTTCGAAAAAATATTTTATGATTGTAGTTTCAAAAACTTTGTGTTTTATAGAATAAAATAAACATTATGAATATGAATCACTGGTTTATTCTTAGTTGTTGGACCTAGAACCAGTTTGTTAAAGCTGTTAAATATTTTTAGTTTTTCACTTAATGCACATCAACATAATCAATCTTAGTGCACAAATGTATTAAAAGGGGGGTTTGTACATTACATAGCTATTTTTAAAATGTTATGGTTATACTAATATTACAATATTGAGATATGATAGAGTTAAAGGACTAGTCTTGTGAATAGATGCATAATTGTTTTATTATTTTTCTTTGTTTTCATAGTGTACATGTCTAAACTTTAAAAAACTTTAAAACGCTCTCCTCAAAATTGTCAATTTTGTAGTTAATGCAATTGTGTACTAAGGCATCGATATGTATTATGAAAATGACAACCTACAATACAATTAACGTGTGCCATGCCTATGTGTAAAAGTAATAAAATTAAATATCCTGGCAAATTGTTGATATAGTACATGTTCCTAAATGTCCCAAACGTCAAAAGCAGTGGGTTACAATTAGCACGCTGAGACCACGATTCTACATCTGATAAAAATCTGCGATATTGTTATCACCATACGACTGTCACGAAGATCTAAAATTATAACATTACCTTTGAAGTAATTATTTCATACAATTTTTACTATTTGACCTGAGAATTATACACATCGACTTTTACAACTAAATTATATATAATTACTTTGTCCATTTCGGTATTTACACGGAAGTTTTTACATTCTGAAACTCGGCTGAGCAAAAGTCAGGATTTCACGCAAAGAAATTTGCTACCATAAATGAATCGACTTTTGGCAGATTTGCACTATCAGCTTTTATATAGCCTGGCTCCATTTCGTGAAACCACTCACAATCAGCAAACTGCCAACGATAAAACACTATACAAAACACTATACGTTTTATTTATTGTGTGAAAAGTGACGTCAAACGATGCTTGATCATCATTTTTGTAATCCACAGATAAAAGAAACTAATTTATTTTTCAAAAATAAAATATTTACAATTTACTTTAATACATAAAACCTATTGTATGATTATTGTGAACCTATAAGCTACTATATCTAACATATTTAATATTTTATCGTTACAACTGTCAAATAGCCAATTCTGGAAAGTACATAATTCGCTAAATAGTTATGTGGCAAAATATTTCTTCTCACATTCGGCGGAACTGACAATTGGCATTGGGGTTTCTACGTCGATAAATTGCTACCGTACACTCAAAACTTGAGAGGAAAAAGCACCTCTAAAGAAATAAATCAAGGAGGAAAACAGGAAAGATCATTGCTCCTTACCTTGGAGAGACCTCTATCGAGACAGACGATCGATTACCTATAGATAAAATGTTTAGTAACAAATACTTTCACACTGATATGTAGAAATGTTGTTTCTCGTCGTAAGTTTTGGAAGAGATATGTTGAAAAACAATTTCCTTCCTTTAATAATTGCCATCTTCACATCTATGGGCGAATCTTATGGACGATCTTTACCAAAACAATGTATTTCTAGCAAATAAACGTTTGATTTGATTTGAAAGAAAGTTACCAAGTGTAGAAATAGATTTCTAGAGGATAAGGGCTCAACTAGCTACAGGAAAAGCAATAAAGAAACGGGCATGCTAGCCGAACGAAAATAAACTGAGCAGAAGGCGCCCGACAGTCTGCCGATATAATACCACGTGCTCTATTAGAAACACGAGTAGATGCTGCTCATACGTACAATAAACTCTAGCACTAACATCTTATACCTATCCATTCCAAAATCTCACTCCACTTTATCATAATAACGTTATCAATCCTTGACGTTAAAAACCAAAACGATTTAGAAAACAATTCCAGCAACTGCTTATTTTCAATGCTTAGATAATAAAAGCAAGCACGCTATGAATACTATCTAATGTTTCCATAATGTTTCAAAGAAACTGAATAAGAAATTAGTTTCAATCATTTTAGGGCAAAGTGCCAATGGTGTCTCAATATTCGTGGTATCTTGATGAATGCTGAAACCAATTTTCTATTTAATAACATTTGATAATGAAGCAACAAAATAAATGTTCGTAGGCATAGGCTTAAACAATGCGAGGATCACACACACACTCAAATATGTGTGCGAATGCGGACGTTGGGCGCCATTCCGTTTGATAACTATAAATAAATAAAAGAAAGCAACTAGCAAAAAAGTCCTTTGACATTCAACGAGTCTAGAAGGAGAAATAAAAGACTATAGTAAATGACAAAGACCTTTTACAGTCTCTATGGCTGCCTCAAATAATTGCATGTTGATTATTTTTGATATAGTCCCACCCAATGTACATAGTTTGGAATAGGCTAGGCAAATTATGATTTGCATGTAGTTGTAGATGTACTGCGGCAAATTATATTAAAGGACAAAATATGGACAAGTCAATTCAAGAACTATGTATCAAATCAATAAAACGTTCTAAGAAGTATCGACAAGTTCTTGGCCTTCAAAGTTGTGATGCAGTTGTATGTGAAGTTCCCTTGTGAAGAAACACACATGCTATGCTTCTACGTCTTAACAATTATACATATTATCACGAACAAAAAGCAAATGTTGTATTTAATCTAAAAACTCACTCTGAAAACGTCTTCCATAGCAACTGACTTGACTAGTCTTTCAAAATTCAAATAAGTACTAGCAGAAAATTCGTTCCGCATGTTATCACTAATTCTAGTTTATTTAAAACCTCCAATCATAACACGACATGGTATTTGAAGAAAACATCTCATATTCTGTGAAACTTGAGGTTCTGTTTATAAAGTGGAAGAGCTAGCTCGACCATCGTGGTCACTTCATTGGCAAGCAAGCCAGCAACTGAATCCATCATGAAGTTTATTGGAATTGCTGTAGTGGTATTTTTTAAAATTATTTGTATCGAAAGTGTAAGTTAAAGAATATTTGTGACTAGCATCTGCCCGCCACTTCGTCCGCGTGAAATTTCACCCTCCCCCCCATTCACCCTCTTAGGGGTGGAATTTCGAAAAACCCTTTCTTAGTGGATGGATACTTACTCTACACAAAGAACACAACATGTCTCTAGGACCAGCGGCTGTGCGTTGATATATCAGTCAGTCAGGACTTTGAATTTTATATAGTGTCTTTTTTGTATTCTAAACTGAGACTGTTTTAGTGATCTGTGATTTTAGAGAATGCTGCCGATTGAATGTATAACCCATCGTCCGACGTCGTCTCTCGTTGATGGTCTCCGGTCAGTTGAAATCGACGAGTCCGCGAATAAAAAAGTCATCCGTTTGCCAGCACCATACGATGACGGGGAATCTGAGGAATATCTTGACTATGATAGAAAACATGGTACTGAAATGACCGAAAAGGTAGGTAAAGAAAAATTCGAGAGATTTTAAGTCAAGAATAGTGTTCCTCGTTTACTGATAAATCACTCACTTGTGTTTTTAACTTATTTACAGCCATGTGCCGTCATATTTTTGTCCAACATACAAAACCCGAACATGCAGTCTCTGTTACGCAAATACAGATATGATGCAAACGGTTAGAACAATTACCATATTTTGATGAATTAATGTGCGTGTCTTAGTTTTACCGTTTTTGCTCGGTTTCCGCCAATTTCTCTTTATTTATAGGTGCGTTGATTCCGAGCAGTGTGAAATACTTCGTGAAGTTGCCTCAAGGTCTTCAGTCGTCGCCTGTCCTCGTGCCTTTGAACGACCAAGCCTTTTCAGCTTCAGGCGGATTTGTAAGGTATGTTAATCCATTTTAACCTGATGTGAACCATCACCACAATACTTCCCTTTTCCGGACATTTAGCCCTGACCATTTTGCCTTTCACTTAGTAACATTAACGACCTGACGTAAAAAATTGTGATAATTGCAGGTACTACAAAGAAATTCCTCCAATTCCTCATTCCTGGTAATATATGTAATGATCATTTTAATCGATTGCAACGAAATAAACAATGCAATTTTCTCAATCATCTTAATCCCCATTCTGGGTAATAATATAATTAACGAATATCATATTTAACACATTTTAATTGATTGTAACCAAATAAATAATTTGCAATGCTATGCGTTTGATTTTGCCATGTCATATTAATTACAAGATATTCTCTTAACTATAAAGAAGGAGAAATAGCCTATAGATAATCCAACCCGTCCTTAATCATTTTCTGTCAAGTCATTGAACACGTGTAATATTAAGTTGTTTCTCATATGCCAACGTCAACGATGATCGCAAACAACGAGGATCGTGGGAACTGAACTAGTGTAGAAATTGTTTGACCTACATAAAGTAGGGAAATTCATATTATAAAATACCTCATTATAATCGTAAGAGACGAGACGATGAAGATGTTTACAGATTTCTCGGCAAGAATTACCGATGTGGCAATATAGGACAGTCCAATAACTTGATTGAATTAGGCCACCTCTTCAACAACCTATAGGCATTGAATGGGAACAAGTGGTATTTGAGAAGCCCGGATGACGTCAAGCGAAACGTGTTTGGTTTTATGTGACGTCTTTCTCTTTGAGTGTCAACTAACGCCTCATAATCGATTTAATAAGTTTAATCACAAAATACAGAGAATACAGAACTCAATCTACATACAAAGTGCGCTCGAGCAACGCTCACATAGACACCGCTTACGGACACGATATCTCGGACTGGTTGGGACCAGTGGCGAGCGCGAGTGCCAATTGCCATCCGCTTGAGACTAGTGTCTGTGAAGTGCAAAAATGGAGCAACAAAAGTTATTATAACTGTCCAGTGGATGGTTGTTTAAATTTAACATTAAAACGGTGAATTATCGTTTTTTAAGCTACCAGTTGTTTCAGAGAGGTAAGTAGGTATTTGCTTGTATTTCGATGGTTCGTTTTAACGTAACACAGAATATTTAGGTAGGTAGGTAAATTTAAAATATAATAATCGTGCATTTCGCCAATGTCAAAATCGTCACAAGATATTTTCTGTGACAAATTTGTAATATAACAATAACAATAAAATTAAAAAAAATATTAGTTATTATTAGTTTATATTTCCTTTCTTCCTGTTTCATTCTCAACAATAAATCAAACAACTAGATACTACTACGCTAGTTTTTTGTACATAAGCCAAAGTTGACAACCCTAGCGCGACAGCCGAGCGTAGGTATTAAAAGTGAAGTACATAATGTGATTGAATTCTGTACCTTTCTGTATTGTGGTTTAATCCAAATGAGAGCACTCAAAATATTTGTACCGTTCGAAACCAACGAGTTTTTCAGTAAGATGATATGACGTTTCTCTTGTTAGGTACTTTATTTATTATTTATTTTATTTTATTTATTTTAACTTACTAATTTAAATTACATTATTTCTTTGTTAACTTTATTATCCATAGCGAGATGTAAAAGCAGTCAGGGCTATCATTAATTTAAGATTAATTAAACCATTTAAAAAAAAATCAATCAATAATCATAAATAATCAAAATCAATCATAATAAAAAAACATTTTTTAAATAAATTACAATTTATGTTATCTGTTCAACAGTTATAAACTCCATTATGTTCCACTCCAACAACTTCAGAACTTTCCTTCGGACTTCCATATTTAACGTTAAGTACTGTCAACTTGAATAAGTTCAAAAGGCAAAAATGAATGATTTACATAAATTAAAGTTTCCCGTTGTTATGCCTTCCCTTTCTGTATCGTGGTCTTGGGGTCCGCATACATCTACAGTCACGTATCCAAGGACCAACAATGTTTTCCAAAGCTGCAATGGGCGTGGGCGATGAGTTACGCACGCTTCTTCGGTAGACAAAAACTGTACTGCTTCACTGAGCACTAAGCGAAAGTTCAAGGCTAACATGGAGAACAAAAACACTCCATAACTAAACTCTCGATACTTATCGGCGTAGAAACCATTACGCCCGCTCGTAGGACTGACGCCTTGGGACGCCCACGTCTGTGCGCATAGATCGCATATCGTTATTAGAATACCTGTATACCGCACTGAAGGGTGTGGCAAGGAAAGGTAAGGTACATGATAAAAGAAGCAAATATGTGGCTTGGCTAGCGCGGTGACGTCTTTATAGAGGCTAAATTCTCAGGTTGGCTAAACGAAAGGCAGGAGTTAGAACACCCTGTTTGTAACCAATCCAATAGGTATTTGATTTTCATACCTATTGGATTAATTACAAACAAGGTATTGTCAGAAACTAATCTGTTAGTTTCAAATTGAATTTAATAAATGAGAATTACTGTATCCGTATGGTCAATTGACAATCTTTTCACAAAGGCTGAAAAACTATGAGACGAGACCATTATCAGCATTGTTTAAACTTTGTTTATATAAAAGTTTACTCGTCTAAATATTTATCTTCATAATAGATTTCGCAAATCAATATGACGTAGGTATCATTGCCCTTTCTTACTGGATTAAGAGGAGCAATGACATCATTGGATGAATCAACATCAGCTTATCATTCATCAGCATCTGTTGGAAGTATCGATAAAGTCAAGAGTTTATCAACTGCAGTATTGGAAAAAGAATCTACTAAGTAGAGCAGTCATCTACAACCAGAAATTCAAGGGAAACCAAATATTCTTCGTACATTGTTAATGGCATCTGGGAGGAATTGCGCTTAGCATTTGGCAGACATATTGGAGTCGCAGTATGGTGTTATTGGCACACAGGTGGAGGCTGACGCCGGATTTGTTATTATATCCTTAGGTCTCGATTTTTTCCTGCTAAGTGAATAAATTCCAAGGGTAAAATACGAAAATGATTCAATTGTGGAAGTGACATTCTCTTAAGCACTTAAAAATGGGCATAACGGAACTCGTATTACATTATTGCAAACGATGTTACAGAATACATTATTTGTAATACAGCATTATCACTCCACAATGACGAATGTGCATTGTGCAGTCATTAAATAGTTAACCGTGCAGTGGATCGACTAAAGCGCATAATCAGCTCCATCGAAACGCAAACGAAACTAGATTTAATAGTATTTGAAAAATAGATGCAGTATGAGATTTGGAAAACGCATTAGATTACAAAAATAGTGTGGATAGATAAAAAAATGTATTTAATTCCTATACTGAGTTATTATACAGTGATCGGAATAGGTAGAGCTATTTAGGTTCATTGACCGCAAACATTGATGTTAATATGGATATTCCACGGGATTCCGACTGATACTACGGGATTTTTGTCATATAAATTCGCTTCACTAACATCAACAATGTTGAACGCTCGTTTTCCACATATAAATGGGTGTTAGATGTAAAAAAAAAATAGATTAAAATTAGATAATTTAGAAAAAATAATGGTGATTTATTTTAACTCTGGTCATACTCAGTACTTCTAGTGAAGCTGAAGACGAACCAGATCAATGACATTTTTTGTTTAAATAAGTGAATTATTGTTGAAGCGTATTGATTATTTTAATTAAGATTTTATTGTAAATACATTTTTTTTTTATTTGATAATGTTTTGATTTTACTGAGGAACAAATAATTTGTATGGTAATATGTTTTTGTACAACTTCAGAATAAAAATGTTTAAATGATTGTTGATTCTTGAATAAGAAATTGGTGCCGATTCTCTTGTACACCGAAATAAAATAACTAAACTATCACTAAAATTCCTTACTTTTTGCTATGGGAATCTTACAGCTATTTTGCATAAAAACATCTCTAAATTTAAAAATAATTTTGACACAACAAAAATCGAATTTGACAATCGCGACTCGTCGACACCAGCCCCCTTATTCACAAACACTCGATATGCTTCCGTATCGTATCGAACATTAATCATTGTTATCGTAGGAGTCTTCTCAACGCTGTTCACAAGACCAAAACCCGAAAATTTTGTCAGTTTAAATCAAATAGACGCCCACTATTCTTCTAACAGCTATTTGCTGTTGAGGGGAAGTCAAATCAGGCTATCGAAATGTCAGGTTTTCGATACGATAGCCTGTCGTATGGTTGTGAATCAGGGCTCTGGTACTTATTTTCCCTACCCCGTGAATGGTTTTTTAGAGCCGCAGGCGCGGAGGGGGCAGCCTTGACGTGTTTTTAAGGAATTTTTCACTTTTTGTATGGAAAATATGAAAAATTTATACCTACATGTTGAGTTTTAGGAGTTTATGGGTTTCATAAAGGGGGTCGAAATTTTCATTATTTTTGCGATAGGACACACCATTTTCGAGATATAAGCAAAAGAAAAAAAAATACAGACAGTACTGTTTTTGCACCTGAAGTCGAGGTGTTGGTGTGAATTTCTATTCATGACAACTAATTTTATTCCATACCTTTTTAATCGCGATTAAAAATAGTCAGATTTAGTTCGATTTAGTTAGACAATCAAAATTTTTGGTGAAAAACGTGAAATTCAGAATAGCAAAATTGCCATCTTCAATAGATTAATAACTCAGTGCCATCTTAGTGCTGTCAAACTAAAATATAGTTAAGTTGCGTCACTTTAGTCAATTTCAGAATGGGAAATCGTCGCTTGACAGGAATAAATTAAATTTTAGTGATTTTTAGTCTAGTTTAGAGGCACTTGTGACAAGAAAATCGGCACCATTGTTACGTAAAAAAATATATGTGGTTTAATGAATCAAGTTTATCTATTTATTATACTATCCTTAATCCCGTCCTTCTTATATTTACCCGTCAGAAAGGAAGTGTAATCTTTCATTAGTCCCGAAGGCGTGAATAGTTTTTATGATTTTACTACTTAAAAACCAAATCCCGGGACTCGGGGAATATCCATATTATTCTAACCAACCAATTATTCTAAGCAAGTACATAAAACAGCTCTACCTATTCCGATCTATTATTAATGATAAAATCATTGACATTAATGATGTAACTAATATTTTTGTAAAAATATAATTTAAAAGTGTCCATGGAGTTTCTTGCCCGTTCTTCTCCATAGGTACCTACGCTTCGGAATGCGCATAGCTTCATATTTTCTGACTGACTGACTTCTTGACAATTCAAAAGTACCTGTAAATGGTTCAATTGAAATAAATGCTTTGAGTTTGATTCAAATACACACGCCGTCATCGTCAAGTTAATTATTATCGACTAGCTGCGCCCCGCGGTTTCACCCGCATAGGTTACGATCCCGTGGGAATATCGGGATAAAAAGTAGCCTATTGTTAATCCAGGGTGTCAGCTACCTCCATACAAAATTTTATTAAACTTGGTCCCAGTCGTTTGAGCGTGAAGAAGTAACAAACTATAAACACACCCTCACATACACAAACTTTCGCCTTTATAATATTAGTGTGATGATTCTATGAAACAACTCAAAGCATAATATTTCAATGAAACTAGGAGAACGGGCAAGAAACTCCATGGACTCTCAAGCTACATTGAGGTAAAGGCTAGACAAATCTCGACTGAAGAAGATTTACCACACCATCTCATCATCATTACAAGAAGCAATATACAATCGGTAATGGTGTACTAATGGCGGCCATAAAAGATAGACTCATCTTCCATTTCTATTGCTTATACCTTATTACTGTTAGTTTCAAGTGCTCGTATCTCGAATCGACTGCAGTTGTATTTACTCTGAGAATATGAACAATACACATTCAATAGTATCACTTTGTAACGGTAAACAACTGATCTTGCTTCGTTTCGTGTGCATTATTGAGCTGCATTTGATCTGCTCGCGTAGCATGACTATCTCTATTCTAACAAGAATAGACAAAGTACTTTCTATCCAACTCTACACCTCTTCTGCCCGAGCACGGGGCGACCCGTAGCCTCGCGTTTCTATGAAGACAAAAATATTATTCTTTCCATAGCAACGGGGAGCAAATTTTAAAATCAAATAGATTCTTGTTTAAGTCCAATATGATGGAGGGACAAGTGTCAAAAGTAGAGAAAAATTGGTCATCATGCATGACATTGTAGACTTTTGACGACTGAACTACTGAAGAATAGAAATATTTCTACAACCTATCATTTTGTTCTATTCTTCCGTCGAGAAAACCCATCGATATATATGTACTACGAGAAAACCCGTTTCTATGGTGGCCGTGCTGCTAGTTTGTTTTAAGCCTGGTTTTTACAGATGAAAACAGTATCTGCCCCTATTAACTTGGCTGACTTATTACTCTTTCTCTTTTCCATTTTTAGGAGTTGTATAGGAAAATGTCAATCGTTCAAATGCACATGTTCATGGTCACGTAAAGTCTATTCAAACGTATGTTCCAAATTAATAATATTTCAAGTTAACCAAAAAAAAAAAAATATTAGAGATGCGCCGAGTAACACTTTTGCCGAGTAACGAATACCGAGTTTTACTCGGTTCATTTTTTTTTCAACCGAGTACTCGGCCGGGTAACTCGGTTCAATCAAAGTCCCATTTCGCGCGCGGTTCAAGTACAAACAGGTTCGCGCCGGTCGAGACGTCGGCTCGCATTGATACACCCCTCACCCCGCCCGCGGCTTTCAACTACCAGTCGCTTGATTGTTTGCAAACAAACACGTTACGTTGCGCGTCATAGTAGATAAATAATTGAAAAAGTTTAATTAACGATTGAATGTGTGTAGTACCTGATCAGTGATTGTTTACATAATGTCTTCACGTAAAAGATCCCGAATTTGGGCGTTTTACGACGAGATTGTAGAAGATAAAGCAAAAGTGAAATGTACTCTATGCAATTCTCTAATTTCACGTAGTGGTGTTGGACGAAAGGCTTCTACGACGGCAATGTTAAACCACGTTAAAATAAAACACACAGAAGAGTTTAAAGATTTGGAAAAAGAAACTTTGCGGGAATTATCTCAAAATCGTGAGCCAATAGCATCAACTTCGTCGTCACAATCGAATGCAGTGAAAATACAGCAAACCCTTTTCGAATCATTTACTAGTACCACAAAATGGGATACGACTGACTCGCGTGCTAAAGAAATTCACAAAGTTGTAGCGGAGATGATCGTGGTAGATAACCAACCGATATCTATGTTGGAAAATAATGGGTTTCAAAGATTAATGAATAACTTAAAACCCAAATACCAAATTCCTAGTAGAAAATACATGAGCGAGGTTGTCATACCAGAAGTTTACACCAAAGTAAAAAGCGTAATAAGAGCGGAAATTGCAAAAGCTAAAGCTGTATCAATAACTACTGATATTTGGACCTGCACAAATAATTTACTCGGATTCTTAAGCTACACCGCTCACTGGCTAGACGAAGAGTTTGGGCTTCAGCACAGAGTGCTGCAAATGTCACATTTTAGAGGACCCCACACGGCGGACAATATTCGATCAGTGCTTTCAGATTTATCCATGAACTGGGATATTGATACTCGCATTCATCTCGTTTTGAGAGACAATGGACCCAATGTGGTGAAAGCCATAAATGATAGTCAATATATTGGCAAAGGATGCTATATACATACGCTGCAATTAGCTGTAAAAGCTTCGTTGAAGGAACAAAATGTTATCGACGTTATTGCCTCTGCTAGAAAAATTGTAGGCCACTTTAACCATTCTGCAGCGGCACAAGAAAAACTGACCCAGATACAAAAAGAACTTAAACTGCCAGAGCACAAACT
This sequence comes from Amphipoea lucens, assembly GCA_947508005.1. Taxonomy (NCBI): domain Eukaryota; kingdom Metazoa; phylum Arthropoda; class Insecta; order Lepidoptera; family Noctuidae; genus Amphipoea; species Amphipoea lucens. The sequence continues at coordinate 9,300,500 of OX382371.1, forward strand.
CGTGCAAGATGTGACCACAAGATGGAACAGTACTTTTTACATGGTAAGCAGATTAATAGAGCAAAAAAGGGCAATATCTCTCTACATCACGGACAACCCAAGTACAGCCAATCTACAACAATTAACTGAACGTCAATGGGAGATTCTACAAGAGTGCATTACATTACTCAAACCATTCGAAGAAGTTACTAAAATTACCAGCTCCACATTAGCATCAATTTCTGAAGTAATACCCCATACCAATGCCCTATTAAAATATTTATCAAAACCTGAAGTTTCCCAAACTTGCCCAAATATAGCAGATATGAAACAAAAGCTTGAAAGTGAAATTCAGGACCGCTTTCAAGGATTAGAAAAAGACAAATATTATAGTTTGGCAACTTTGCTAGACCCGAGATTCAGGATGCGATTTTTTCATCCCGAAAACTATGAACTAATAAGGAATACGCTATTTTTAGAATCAGTAAGAAGAAGTGACATTACAGAGAGTGCTAGCAGCAGTGAAGAAAACGAATCTGAACGATTACCACAGTCACAAGATCCTCATGCATCTTTCTGGAATTGCTTTGAAGAATTAGCTTCCACCCAGCCACTGGAGCGCGATGATCCTAAAAGCCCCATTGCTTTAGAATTAGGTTGCTATTTAAAAGAAAATTTGTTGGCAAAAAACAAGAGTCCTTTCGAGTGGTGGACAGGGCACCAAACAAGGTATCCAGAGCTGGCACGTTTAGCAAGAGTATTTCTATGTGCACCTGCAAGCACCGTGTATAGCGAGCGATTGTTTTCGGAGGCCGGTAACGTCTACGAAGAAAAGAGGAATAGGCTGTTACCAGAACGCGCAGAGAGCCTTGTGTTCCTGCATCATAACTTACCTTTACTAAATTTTAAATATTAATTATTTTTTTATTACTGTTCTCGTAATTTTGTCTCATTACTGCTCATTCATTAGCATAATTTTGATTTTATTACTTGAGATGTTCAAAGATTTCCTAAATTACTAATAAATACTTTTTGATTATCACTATTGTTTTAATTGTATCTACCTAAATATTTTTTTCTTAAACAAAAGATACTCGGCATCCAAACCGAGTTATTCGGCCGAGTACGAGTATCAAAAAACCTGCCGAGTACGCCGAGTACCGAGTATCAACCGAGTACTCGGCCCATCTCTAAAAAATATCAACTTTATTTTCAGAATGACTAGCATTATTGGAAAAGTTATAAAAATACTTGAAGTTGTAGCGTAAACTGAACTTTATTGTGTGGGATTTAAAGTTATTTTTCCAATAAACTCATATTTGTTTACATTTTTGGCAAATAAATCGCGAATGCAGATTAGGCACAGAGAGCGCTGAATACTTTGAAGTGCAACCAGTTCATAGTGTTATCAGTCCGTTCACCGAAATTCACAGGCTTCCTGTTTAACACAGCGGTCTTATAGTCTTATCTAAACCCAATATAGGTTAGGTATAAAATCTACAATAGGTTATGTTACAGGCATATAATTTACTAGCTGCCCGGCGCGACTTCGTTCGCGTGGTGTCCTACCTACTCCTACCCTACCCTACTCCTACTGTACCCCTCTCCTACCATACTCTTACCATACTCCTACTCTTACCATACTCCTACTCTAACCCTTCCCTACTCCTACCGTACCCCTCTCCTACCATACCCCTTCCGTACTCCTACCCTACTCCTACTGTACCCCTACCCTACCCCTACTCCTACCTTACTCAGTTACTCCTACTCTACTCCTACCGTACCCCTACCCTACTCCTACCCTACCCCGACCATACTCCTACCGATCCCCTACCCTACTCCTACCTTACCCCTACCCTACACGATCAATAGTTTAAAAAAAAAAATAGTTTACGTCCTATACTCAGACCTACTGAATATACACACAAAATTTCATAAGAATCGATCAAGCCGTTTCGGAGGAGTTTTGTTACCAACACTGTGACACGAGAATTTTATCGCTGCGCTGCGTGGAACCACACCGGCATGTCGGCGTGTATTTTTTGTTTATTTTGATATTTTTAATTTCGTAATATCTTTTGAATGGAATGTCCGATTTCAATAATTCAAAAAGTAATCAACAGGTATTGATACAGTCTTAGATAAGAAACAACTTATTTGGATAAGAATTAATACAAAGGTATGGATAACATGGTCTGATTTTGATCGGCATTTCGATCAACTTTTAAAATGTAAAAAAGTAGTTATAGTGACATAACTACAATAGTTGGACATATGGTCTCGCGAAGTTTTTTGCAGATATTGATATGTTTTATAATATTGTAGAACATTTTCTTGTTCTATCATCAAAACTTTCCGCAGCGCATGCGATGAAAAACATTTTATGGCTAATTTCTTTACACCTTGGGTTGGTTTTAGTAGAAATTTCTAAGGATCTCTAATTTTTTCTAGTACTAAATATAGCCTATGTTACTCAGTGATAATGTAGCTATCTAACGGCAAAAGAATTTTTGAAATCGGTCCAGTAGTTTTTAAGTTTATTCGTTACATACAAAAATACAAATCTTTCCTCTTTATAATATTATTATTATTAGTATAGAGTATAGAAGTATAGATGAATTATTATCCTCACAGGAAAACTCTTTTTGTTAGAATTTAACAGTGTTGAAACTTGAACGAACAGGTGCTTGTGCAATCTAGTCTTTGACATCCTGGGTGTGCACTGTGCAACAACTCACGTTTTGAAGAAACCTTTAGGTTTTTTCTTTATACGAAGCTGCTTATATGAAGCTGTAAAATAGTGTTCTTCATTGACCTATAGCTATTTTCTGGGCAGTTCCTAATTAAGCGTACAGGTCTTTATGTGACCGAAGAGTAGACCTGAAGATTCACGTGCCCAGCTATTACAATGCCTATCCAATGACAATTATATCCGCAAACATTAATACTTACTATGCCAACGTCAACGATGATCGCAAACAACGAGGATCGTGGGAACTGAACTAGTGTAGAAATTATTTGACCTTCATAAAGTAGGGAAATTCATATTATAAAAACCTCATTATAATCGTAAGACACGAGACGATGAAGATGTTTACAGATTTCTCGGCAAGAATCACCGATGTGGCAATATAGGACAGTCCAATAACTTGATTGAATTAGGCCACCTCTTCAACAACCTATAGGCATTGAATAGTAACAAGTGGTATTTGAGAAGCCCGGATGACGTCAAGCGAAACGTGTTTGGTTTTATTTGACGTCTTTCTCTTTGTGTCAAATTGTCAATTAACGCCTCATAATCGATTTATAAGTTTAATCCAAATGAGAGCACTCAAAATATTTGTACCCTTCGAAACCAACGATTTTTTCAGTAATATGATAATTATGACGTTTCTCTTGTTACTTTACTCACCAATTTAATATACATAATATGTATATATTTTAAATAGATATACATATTATAAACAACGAATGTAAATTTTGAATCATTCAAAATTTACATTCGTAGTTTTCCTTTCTCTAAAGTGGAATGTCGGCCGTCTCTAAAATGCCCGGGCCGGTTTCAGGTCCCAGTCCGGGCCTGAGACCCACTATGAAAAGCTATGATGTCTTTGCTTCATTATTGGTAAAGATGCAACAGTCTTAATTTTCACCAATAACGTTTCGTACATTATAGGAATAGGCCATAAGATCCTTTTGCAAACGAATTTCTAAAAACAAAAGGATTTTCCAATGTTTGCCGCACGAGACCATAATTCTTATTTTACGCACTCGTGGTTAGCGTCCGGTAGTTTAGCTACTGGCGAGCTCATAAAATTACATAGTTAACGTCTAGAAAACGATCAACACGTATTCTTATACTTACACTAAACAGATTAGTAGAATACTTCAGCTAATGTTTGAAGAATATAAAAAAATCTGAAAGTTCGCATTTTCCTAAAGAAAGGTAGATCGTTAAACAATCTCAAGTGCATTTAAAGACTGCAATTTATAGGAAGGAAATAAGACGAGTAAATAGGCGGGTTCCTTAGCACATCGCACATGCTACACTTATATCACGAATCGAGACAGCAACCATTGGCAACGTGCCAACTTCCATACTCGACATAGATAAAACTCTATAAGAGGAAACGAAAATTGTCACAACCGACCAATTTCAGTAGTACAGCCACATCAAGGAGCTGCGGCGCGACAAACTCATGTTTAATTCAGTTGGTTGTTTGGTCACGTATTTGTACGATGGCCTTGGCACTGGCTTCATATTCTCTAAGAAAATGGTCACGTATGATGAAATTTGGTGAGGATACGTCATGATATGGCGACGACCGATGACTAACTCGTACGATCCTCGCGCGATGTCATGCTTGACTCCATCTAACAATCGTATTAAATTGAAGACAGCGAACAACCAACAGCTCTGTCAGACGCAATGCTGATTTTAAAAACAAGTCCAATAAAAAAAAATACTTGTGAAATAAAAACCTGTCACAGAACGAACAATGAACTTAATTTCAACGCGCGATAGTTAATGAACAAAATGGACACCTGCATAAAGTGGATAAGCCAGAGTTTAAAACAGAAGACGAACTAGCAGGGGATCGAGGAGGGGGGTGGAGGGGGGGCTACGGGGATCCGACCGGAATAAATCCTATATCACAAAAACAAACTGCTATAACAAGCTGTTATAATTACACTATTGTATTAGGTAAGCCTGTGATGATAGTTGTAAATATGTTTTTTAAAATAAATAAATAAAACAAAACGCACACAGCTCCGCAGCTGTGTGCGTTTTGTTTTAGTGATTTGAAAGGGCTGTTCGTACCGCTCTGACTCCGAAGTCAGAGCGTCGAGCGGTACGAACAGCCATTTTAAATTTTGCTACAAAAAACTTATTATACACCATACAGCTTTAATCTCCATAAATATTACCCAGGCCATGACGTACTTAACAAAAACTGTACTAAGTTATTTAAAAGCCGATCTGGCAAAAAAAGCTAATACTATTCTAAACAATCCAATTTAAGAAGCGCTTTAAAATATTCGAGAATATTTAGCGAAACAAGGTTAAAGTGAAACCTTACAATTTTAATCCAATTCTCTCTAACTTCAGTTTTTATTTAGATTTTCCTTAATAGGATTCTGTCACTAAATACGGAAATAAATTCTGAAGGCACCACAACCCAAAAACAAAACCTCATTGTTTTCTTACATAACTAATTATTATGTTGGAAAATGCCTATTTTCAGTATTTCTTAAACACTTTCCTTACCCGAAACATCCACTTGAACCAACATTTCTAAGGATTCAGTGTTACGAATTACTAACTTGGAAATGATCGCTGTTAGAAGAGGGATTTCACTGTATTTAACTATTACCATTTCTCACATTAATTAGGTAGGTACCTACTCTTTGTTGCCTTGAAATAAATTCCTTTTGTGATTCACATTTAAAACACAACTTATTTCTGTACCACATTATTGACTTGCGTATAAACCGACACTTGTCTTGAAATCTCGATGATTTCGTTGAATAAAGCCAACCGGACCTAAAGCTCCTGAGTTGAGCAAGAAGTCTGATTGGGTTTTCCTATTCAGTACTAAGAAGTCTAGTTTTAACATAATCCTGTTTTTGATTTCGATAAATTGCTACTCCTACTGTTTATGGTGTGGTTATGAAAGGATCCGGGATCATCTTCTTTCAAGGACTTCATGCATGAGCATGACAGTGATTTTGCCGAAATGTTTCTCATTCATATCAAATGATAATTAAAAGCATATGAATATGAACATATGGTCAAGCTCCTTGCGTGGTGTTCCAAACTGCAAGCTGTAACAACACAGTGCGTTAAAAACACTTAAAGGCAAGTATAGCACAACATGTTGCGTATTAATTTAGTTCAAATGAAGACGGCGAATGAACTCCAGAAATACGATGCAGAGAAGAGTTTCTAGGAAGATAATCAGCAGTCATCATTGTCATCAAACGAAGAAAATAATTGAAACTGTCCTATAGATACAATTGCTAGTTAACTACAGGCCATTTCATTGCCAAATTTGTCATAAGTCATATCGCCATAAAATAGGTATCGTTTAATAACCTAATAAAACTATCGAGATGGCATTATTACTAGTCGAAGAGGCCACGCTCAACAAATTAGGTGCTTCCTTTTATGCTGCAGCGAGTGCGGTGACATCATCCTTATGGGCCATGAATTAATATCCCACACTAGTGACATGGTAGGTTGTTTGGCACGTAAATTCAAGAAAGATTTTGGGATTTGAAATAAAAACATTTATTAAGCAGTTATTATTTTGGGTTGAACCATGAAAATTGGCAGATTTATAGAAGATTTATAGTCGGAATGGTTCGATTAAAAAAAAAAAACAAATATTTTGGACAGTATCAACATTAATCGTGATCGTATTTTCTCGTCATTGCTGTCCAAAGAGTTAATTGATGCTCTAATAAAAGTCGTGTAACGTACGCAGATTTCAATCGTACAAAATGAAACGAGCACGATACGTCAAAACAAGATTTTTATTGTCAGATGAAATTGAGTCATAGCTTAGGATTCAACGCAATTTACGCGTGAGTAGAGAAAGTTTCTAGCCAACGCTGACCATAGAAGTCTCCCACTTACGCAATGACATGAGCGACTGAAAATGTCAAGTGAATATTTTCTACCATTACGAATGAAGTGGAAACCTTAAATTTTCACGAAACTGGGTGAAACTAAAAATAAATTGATGGTTTAACTCTGCGTAATCATTATTTACGTCAACCTCAAACTATTTTAGTTAAAACGTATGTTTAACAGAATAATCGAGAATAGATTTAGGGCAAGGATATTGGCAAATCACAATCAATTGGTTTACATTGATGACATGATGTGTCAAGTTATCCAGAATAACGTCAATTGTGTCATTAAGCGTTCGTTTATAAAAACAATTTGTCTTGGCCTTAACGTACCGGTTATTTTGGTATCGCCTTTCAAAGTAGGTCGACAGCACATGGTAAGAATCTATCATAATGTTGCGACACTACACCGGTGTTTGCACGTAATTAGATGTGTACCAAAATACACCTTTTATGGGCTTGTGTCCCGGTTTTGTGTAATAAAAAGTCGGTTAAAAATGTTCGTATTTTTTCTCCTGAAAAAGTAATTTCTGTTAGGCAGCTTTGTTTAGTTTTGCGTAAATCTATGATAATTTGTGTTCTGCCTCATCAATTTAAAAAACTAACACAATATTTTTCCTTTACCGTCGTATCGTATCCCTATATTGTGATGTGTAAAAAAATGAGTGACTTTAATATTTCCTCAAATTAAGTTAAGGTGAATGCGCAGTGGTAGACCGCGAAATTTAAATTTTCTTACGTTTTTTGCAATTTTTAGGTCAGTGTCAGGTTGTATCTTGATCAAAATATGATTTACGACTATAATAGACATGTATTTACAGAATTATAGTCAATAGAATCGTTAATATATCTCTTTAAATTAGATTTCTACCATAAACACTTTTCCATACGAGATTTGTTCTTAACGGTAGAAATGTAACTTAGAGAGATGTATTAATGATTCTAATTATTATAATTCTGTAAATACGTACCGGCTATAGTCGCGAATCATATTTTGATCAAGATACAACCTGACACTGACCTGAAAATTGCAAAAAACGTAAGAAAAATTGAATTTCGCGGGCTACAACTACCCATTCACCTTAAAGTGGAATGGTTTATTTATTTGTGTAAAAATATAATCTGATCATATCTTGCAGGTGTCCATAAGGAAACTGTAGTTATTCTTACGTTATCTGTCTTTCTTATCCCTTATCAATATCATAAAATATCAGTAACACATAAAATAATCTTGATATTTGTTGCAATATTATGGCTTTGATAATTTATGATATCATAGGAACCTCAAGGTTTATAAAGGAGATTGAAAAATATAGGGAGCCTGGCATACCTAATGTCACGCCATTTTGATTTTTTTTCAAAATGGCAGTCTCGCATGAAACCTAACCGATAAATGGCGTGACAGTAGGTATGCCACGGACATTTAAAGCCATTTGCTAGGTTAGATACCAAGAAAATTTTACAACTGAGGTGCAGAGTGATGAAAATAATCAACAAAACTACAAGCCGACAATGTAAATAAATTAAAACTCAAAACACAGACCATGTTACACACATGCTACATAATAATACATACATAATACCCGATTAAATATTTTATAAATAGAATAAATCGTTTACAAGGCTAAGCAAAACCACACCAATATAAATATTAAATAGGTGTAGTTAGACTTGTAAACTGACACCTACTAGCTAAGTAATGAATGACACTGTCAGACTACAAAGTGAAAGTCATGAACATTTTATTAAGGTTGCACTAGCCCTGACTTTGACAAGGGTTTTCAGGAAAGAAGGGTTCAACGAATGTCACCGGTTACGTCAATACGGTATTGTTAGAGCTTGTTAAATGCCATTATCATTTATGTTGATATACCTATAATATACCAAGTGTTATTGCAAGAAGGTAAACAGTAATGTAGTAGGTATGCAAGTCAAGTATTAAATAGGTACTTAGGATTATTCCACTTTGCCCCAATATCCGCCCCACTGGTGGAGCAAAGTGGAATGCCTAAAATTTTGCAGTGGAATCTGCCCCACTATATTCCATGATAAAATAATTTTAATACCTACTTATTTCGATTTGACTATTAGATCTATCACAAAAGCAAAACAATACCTGCTTAATAGTGATAAAATTATTTTATGTTAAATTCTGAAAGTCAAGTAGGTCTTGTTGATTAAGAGGTTTGTTCATCAACAATGATTAAAGTTAAGTGACCTTCAAACATAAAAAATGCATGGTTAAACAGTTGCTAAACACTACTTAACTTTAAGCAATGTTTATGAAAAAAGGGGACAATGTTCATTCATTTAAGAATTAAGTATTGTATCGCATGATGCAGAGATGCATCATGCGAAGGTAGACTGGTAGAAAATGCCCAAGGCATTAAGTCCGCCTTTGTACAGTTTTTTACTTGTGCATAAAGTTTTAATAAATAAATAAATAAGTATTTACATAACAAGCAACAACTTAGCAGGCAATTTATTAGCAAACTAGTACACTATTCTTATTTTAAAGAATTCAATTTGAACAGAAAATCATGATTACATACCAAACAAATGACAGAATTAATTACTTGAACATTCTATGAATGGAATTTGTATGAAAATAACAATTCTAATATTAGAAGTTGGAGTATTTTTAGTTAATGTACTTTTAATTATAAAATTCTGTATTAGCCGTTACGCAAATATACTGAATTTCTTAAAAAATTACTTATCTAGTCCTAACCTGATGCAGACAAATACCAATGCTCAATCATGTCTTTAGATTTGAAAGAAGACAGTTGAGAAGAAGATAAGATTAGGATAAGACATAATAAATAGGTTTATCAAATCTGTAAGTGTACTATTAAGTTGATTGACACAGGAAAAGTCTGGCGTTTTACGTTATATTAACTTTTGGAAGGAATATTTTACTGCCCCAAGCCATAGTGTATGATTTATTCCATCTGCAGGTACCAGGTACACAGAAAGCCAAGGAGTTTGCAATAGAAAATGCTTGTTGCAGTAAACCTCACCATTGTATTATTATGGTTTACAACTGAATTAGGTACTGAAGCTTATAATAAAAACTGATATTCTTTTGTTCTGTTATAGGTACTTCGAGTACAGTAACACAAAAAACCTCAATAACATTGGACTAAATTGTTGGAATAGAAAAGGATGCAATATAAATGAATGAGGGTGGCCTTGCATTGAACATTTTATGCAGTTATGTTAATAATATTCAAATTTACTGATTAAATTTATATTTTAAATCATTCTGAATGTAATTACTTAAAATACAAATGTATGATGTTTAAGAATACACTTTTACACAACTGAATTCTATACTTAATAGGTATTGAATGTGATAATTACCAAGTCTTCCTTATGGTCAAGAGCCCTTTCGCTGGCTTCTTTCCTCCTGCATCTGTGATGACCGAGAAACGGTCACTCAAACTTCTTTTCACCTCTGGAAAGCGGCCTCCTGATGACAGCCTCAAAGACTTCCCAGTCACGAGTCCCTGCGACTTCTTCGCACGATAATCCACGGGCTCTTCGACTTCCCCACCTTCCAAATGCAGTGACACTCTCTTGGCCTGCTTCTTGTACTTCAAAGCAGCCTCTGACACATGGCCACTAAACTCACTGCTCTTATTAAATCCACGCTCACTCTCACCAAACCCTTGGACGAAACAGAGCATAATTTCATCAGGATACGACTCCTTCATCTAGAAGGTCATAACTAATATTCGATTAATGTAATCCACTCGCGTAAGGTCACAACAGTCAACGATTCGTTACACCAACTTTAATTTGCTAAGAAAGCGAGTCACCGGACATTTTCAAACACGAAAACAGTACAGACTTCTCTGAATTTCGATTAAAACTTATTTTGTTATGGTGTACGCAACTGGGTTACTAAAACACATTCAACATCGGTAAATTTGCAATAAAATGGTAAATCACACGGTCGACACAACGGAATTTGGTATCTATCAAATAAAATTCACAGTTTCACTGTCCTTTTATTATCACGAAATCACTAATATTCGAAAAATCGAAGGATTTATGTAGGCCGCCGAAAAATATCGGGGTAAACTGACATTTCTTTCACGTTCGGTAACCGCCCGTAAGTCGCGTTGCGTTCGGAAACACAATCTTACACGGCCTCGGCTGTTTGCGAACTGACACCGGTTTGGCCGCCCCCACTCGGCTTAGCGTCCACGCGGCGACTCACAAAATGTGCGCCGCGTCGCAAACTCGCAATGAATGAAGAATGTGACGACGTTTTCTATGGCACCTGTCAAGTGCCAATTTTTCACGGCAAGTGAATTACAGCCCACATGATGATCATTCCGAACCTACTTTATAGTTTCCTAAATACAATAGGTAGGTAATTCACACAATACTGCTCCAGGATCTTTCAGATCTTTCATGGTGGATGCATTTTCACCATCATCATAATGATTAGAATTTAATTGTACCTATCTCAAGACAATTCGAAATTCATTATTACACACGAACCGTGACCGTGGCCCTGTGGGGCTCTAAGACCGATTCAGTGGACTGACGTGAGGGAAAATTCCCATGCCCAATTACCTCGACTGGCTTACCTAGGTACGCCTTACTTAAGGTTAATAGGTAATAGCGGTAGGTAACTAGGTAAGGTAAGTTGTTATTAACACGCAAAGAAGTTGATGATAATGATAACACCAACTCATGACCACTCATGACCCTATTGCCATATTCATACAACCTATTCTATGATACTATGATGATGAACATAGAATTGATAAATCTTCTGTTTTATTTTGTAGCACCCATGAGACACGAGCTGCCCATCACAGACAATGCTCTTCTCTTCCATAGCCCTAGGTAGTATTAAGACTAGGTACAGGTTGCTTTGGAATTTGTCGCCGTTGGTTTATTGCCAATCAAATAAGCATTTTATAGTTATCAGATTAGCTCTCGAATTTCTACTAATTAGCAATGTTGTTAGAAAGTCTTAGTTAAATAATTTCTCGGTAGACAAACATGGTACATTAGGTACCTACTATAAAAATTAAATGTTATCCTATTGCGTGACGGTCCGTTTGGATCGATAACGGGAAAACAAAGCAAAGTGAGGGATCGTCAGGGTTACCGGGAAGCAAACTCTATTCTATTTTTCTCTGTGGCAATGGTGCCGATGTCGACAATTCTGCCAATGTCAGATGTGATATGAGAACCCGTGGCGAAGAAAAAGAAAAAAAAAAATTTAAGAAACAAAAATAAAACTAAAATTCTACATCCAATAGTTGAATTTAATGTGAAACTTGTTGACGAGTATTAGTAGATACACTGAAACAAACAAATAAAAGATATTGTTAGTTATATTATTAAATATTATACATAAATGATCACATAACAATCATCATAATTTGATGTCATTGACGCGGATAAAATGCATCAAAGCTTCAAGTAGCTTTGGGGAAGAATTTGTTAGTAGGGATGGAAAGTTAGTTGGGACAGGGATCTTTAATTTAGGGAGATGACTATACAAGTCATGGGCTGGGTTATTATTGGAGCAGTTAAAAAATATGTGCTCCAAAGTACCTTCATCCAACCCACATTCGCAGAGAGATGAGTCTCTGACCCGTATTTTATGGAGAAATACTGGGGAACAACAGTGTCCTATGCGGAGGCGACAAATAATAGATATTACCTTCTTGGATGTTTTTTTATATGGGTAAAACCAAGGCTTGGGTGTAACATTAGGCTGAATTGCGTGATAAAAAGCACCTTTCCGTTTACTTGAATTTTGCCACTGCACCTGCCATGAGGATAGCAAGCTCTTTTTTGGAAGGTTCAGCAGATCGTAGCCCTGACATTGAAAGTGCTTGAGGTCAACGGCTTGGGACGTAACAGCGTCCTTAGCAAGAGCATCTACATATTCGTTTCCTCTTATGCCACAATGACTTGGAATCCAAACCAAGTGGACGGTTTTGTGATTCTTGGCACAAGAGAAAAGAGACTTTTTTATTTGAAATATAATTGGACTGTGCAGTCTACTCTTGAAAGGATTCTGCTCCAAAGCTTGTAAACAACTAAGTGAGTCTGTAAAGATGACACCGAAACTTATGCTATGGGCTTCTATGAATAAGCACGCTTCTAATATTGCCACGCACTCACCCGTAAATACCGATGATTGTACAGGGCATTTAAATTTTAAAACTATTTTGGAGTTTTGGTAGTATACAGCAGCACCAGTGCAACTTGCATCTGATAATTTAGAGGCGTCCGTGAAGAATTTCTCAAAGTTATACCATCGCTCACCAACCGCCGCATTGAAAATAGAGTCCGCCGAAGGAGACTTTTTCGATATACCAATATCGTAGAAAATATCAGGTTTAAAACATATAATTTCATAGTCAAAACTGTAAATAGGGAGTTTCGGAAACTGAACTATAGGGGAATCTAAATTTTGATAGCAACGGAAGGATTTTAAAAACAAAGGGACTTCTTTATGGTTCCAATAATTGGAACTTCGGCATGCAACATCCAGGTCATCTACTTTCTGAACAAGAGGGTGGGAGGATTTGGTACTGACTCTAGCCCAAAATCTCGATGCTAGATACTGCCTTCTCAAGGCCAACGGTGGTTCTGCGCACTCTACCTGCAATGCGTTGATTGGTGAGGACTTCATACAACCCGATATGATCCGTAGACACTTAGCCTGAATTTTGTCTAACCTCGCTAAAGCACCTTTGTTGCAGGGAATAAGAAGAAAAGATCCGTAGTCCAGAACACTCCGGATTAAGGCATTGTATACCAGTTTCATGGTGTAAGGATGTGCACCCCACCAGACACCGGCGAGCACTTTTAGTATAGGAATAGTTCTCTCGCATCTGTTAACTAAATAATTTAGATGATGTAATCCACTCAATTTACAATCTAAAAAAACGCCTAAAAATTTTACTTTTGAAGAAACCGGTATACAATGCCCTTGGATGCCCACTGAAATTTGTGGAATCATCCTCCTGCGAGAAAACACGACTACAGCACTTTTTGGGGCAGACAAACTCAGACCATGGGAATTTAGCCATTGGTTTAGAGAGTCCAGGGATACGCAGAGAGATGTTGCAGCGTCGCTGACAGAGTTATTGGTGACATATAGAGCCAAGTCGTCAGCATACTGAAGAATTTGACAGTCATTATTAAGGCCTGAACCGATGTCAGCTGTATATAAATTGTACAATAATGGACTAAGCACGGACCCTTGAGGTAGGCCCTTCCATGTCATCCTAACGTCAAATTCTTCACCTGGTACTCTCAAAACCAAAGACCTAGACATGAGTAAGCTACAGATACATTGTACCATTCTCTCCGGTATACTCAGCTGTTGCAATTTTTGCCTGAGAATGGGAAGAAGGACATTATCATAAGCAGAGGAAATGTCTAAAAAGGCCGCGACTACGGATTCATTTTTTGAAAACGATGAGCGTATATCTGAAACCAAAACCCCGACACTATCCATGGTACTGAGTCCCTTTCTGAAACCAAATTGAGACCTAGGAAGTAAGTTTCTGGATTCTACTATAAATTCTAGTCGGTTCTTTACTAGGTGTTCAAAAATTTTTGCAAGGACTGATGACAAAGCAATTGGTCTGAAGCTGTTTGGGTCATCAGCGTGTTTGCCAGGTTTCAAAATGGGTATGATAATTTGAGTTTTCCATTGATCAGGGACCCAGCCATTACTATAGCAAAAATTTAAAATGTCTAAAAAAAAGTTTTTTGCTCTATGACCTGCGTGTGACATAAAGGAATAGACAATACCGTCTATACCAGGGGCAGAGTCATGTACATGTTTTAAAACCGAGTTAAGCTCCTGCATTGAAAATGGTGCATCTAGAGGATCCTCCGAAGAAATGAGAGTCGGCTCAGCCTGCTGATTGAGTTCAGTTTCCGATGGAGCATATGGAGGAGCCAGTTTATCAAGGAAACGTTCAGCAGTCTCTCTAGAGATGGGAGAGGAAATTGAAGGGGAACATCCAGATCTAAAACGGTTGATCTTCTTCCATACAACTGATAAAGGAGTGGAGGGGGACAGAGAACCACAAAAGTCAGCCCAACCGGCGCGTTTCTTCCGTCGCAGCAATCTTTTAGATTTAGCGAGGATCCTGTTGAACATTATTAGGTTATCACTAATCATCGCCTCATTGTACGTCCTTTCAGCATCATCCCTTTCCCTTATGGCTGTTGTGCATTCCTGATCCCACCATGGAGGAGGAGGAATCTGCCCACGTGCTGAATTTTTAACGGGAAAGCATGAGTCTGCACTAGCTGTTATGGCCGAAATGAAGTTACTATAGCAGTTTGACACATGGAGGGGACTAAGGGAATCAAAATCACGAGTAACTAAATTTGGAAGAGAATCAATTTTGCCCTCCAATAATGAGGAATACTCTGCCCAATCAGGATTAGATAAATTATACCTCAAGAGTGGAGGGCTCGATTTTTCTAAGTAAGTTTTATCAGCCAAAGATATTAAAATTGGATAGTGGTCACTCCCATGTGACAAACTGGTACATTCCCAATGACACGATGCTGCAATATCCAATGTGCAAAATGTGAGGTCGACACAACTCTTTTGCTGCCCAGGAAGAGACCTACGAGTTGGGCAACCATTGTTTAGAATACATAGGTTAAGGTCATCTAAGATTTCAACCAAACCTTCCCCAAAAGAGTCGCAGCGCTCAGAACCCCACCTAAAGTGATGGCAGTTGAAGTCCCCCATAACAAGTACAGGGCCTTCTATGTTTTCCAAAGTATACTTTAAGATTGGAAGGAAACTTTGGTGAGGGTGAGCAATATAGACAGATAAGAGGGTTATACCCTCTACCTTACCAGCCACGATGCTAATATCATCACCTAGAGGAGGCAAAGATACAGCCGCAAGTGTAACACGATTGTTCACGCAGAGAGCCGACCCGCCATAGCCATCAGATCGGTCGCATCTGAGAATATTAAAGGAAGGTAAACGAAAACTGAGACTCGGAACTAGCCAAGTCTCAGCGAGGGAACAAGCTAAAGGTTTGTATTTGTTCAGAAGGAATGTGAGCTCGTGCTTTTTATGCCACACGCTCCTCACATTCCATTGAAGGAATACGCACCGAGGCATTATTATGGGATAAAAGAGAGTTAATGAGTGAAGTGGCAACGTTGGACGGTAATTGAGTTTTGTTGGATGAAGACATTAAAGTTAACAGGAGTTTACTGAGAAGTTCAATTATTGAAGACAAGTTTTCAGGAGATTCTGCTAGTTGACTATTGAGAGCACAGCCATTAGGCTGAGAAGATTGGGGAGAGCTAGTGAGCTGTTGATGAGCTGTTTTATCATAGGAGGGAGAAAGGGGAGCATGGGTCTTTGGCTTAAGAAACACAGTTTTGCGGTATGACTGAGTCTGTGATTTGGCAATGTCTGCATAGCTACGCGTAGAAATTGGAACAGTTTTACTTGCCTCAGAATATGAAATTACTTTCTCAGCCATAATAGTTTTAATAGTCCTCTGCCTGTTGTACTCCGGACAGGCCCTGCTATTTGCAAAGTGACTTCCAGTGCACAACACACAGAAGGCCTCATTCTCAGCAATGCTGCAACCATCACCAGGGTGATCATTGCCACACTTGCTACAACGAGGTTTGGAACGACAAAGGGATTCTACATGACCAAATCGGCAACACTTGCGGCATTGAATGGTGGGGTAGACATACTGTTCTACAGTAAGGGATGTATAGAAACAGAAAATTCGAGTTGGTAAGACTTGGCCATCAAATGTGATGACACAAGTTTCTGTTGGCCTATACTCAGTTAAACCGTCTTTGTTAATTTTCCTGTTTAAACGCCTTACTTTAATAATTGGACCACAACCTGTTGGAACTTTTAAATATGTTAAGACTTCCTCTTCTGAGAAGTCAGTAGGGATTCCACTTACAACACCCATACGAGTGATATTAAAGGAAGGAATTACAGCTTCATATAAATTTGTGCCTAAAACATTATTTGAGATAAAAGCATTAGCATCCTGAGGGGATGAGAACTCTACTGATATTCGGTTTCTTCCAACACGCTTGACTGCAACAATATTTGATATGTTCTGGTTTGCCAAAAATCGTCCAAATGTAACTGGGTGTAGGGTAGTTCCAGAATTGACTTGAGTTTCCTGACGGGAAACATGGACAATAAAAGGGCCTTTGTCTATTGCTGAATACCTAACACGGCCTACATGCGTTCTAGGTTGTTTGGTAGGGCGATTGGGCACATCCTCTTCATTACCGGGACGTTTTCGTAAGTTAGTCTGGGATGGGAGTATTTGGGAGTCCAGGCTACAGACCACATCTGCAAACTGACTTAATGGATTGGGGGTGGGACTTGGGATACATGAAGGAAAGCCGGATAGGGGGGTAATAGGGATATCATCAGGAGGGTCTGGGGGTTTATTTTTATCCAAATTCATATTGGATACGGATGATCGTGACCGATATTGATAAAAAAAGAAACACTAAACAAACCTGGTAGCAGGTAACAACAAGACAATACACAAACAATCACAATAACAAGTCACAATAAACACAATGTCACAGAAAAACAGGAAAAATTCAAACACACGTGTTACCCAAAAGCACACTGTGGCGAGAATCGACGGGAAGCAAACTCACACTTAAAATGTTGAAAGTGTCGTAAATAGCCATTACCTATACAGCCAACACTTGTCATTGTGTCCTTTTAACGATGTTTTTTTTGTTATATTAATTTTTATTTTTGGAATAGGTAGTAGGTACGTAAAAATGGCTTCAATCCATAAAAAGTTAACTAGGTATCCTACGCTATCATGGAGCACAACAACCTGTGTACGCTATGGTTAAAAAAAAACAGGTTTACTTATTTTCTTTTTATGAGCTTGAAAGACCGTTAGCCAAAAAATTTGTTGAGACTCGGTATCAGCTAAAGTTTGATAAAAAATCTTGTAGAACAATTTATTACAATTCAATTCAATCTGTCACACTTTTGATTGATTGAGGCGTTGAAAAAGCGAGATGATCACGAGATATTACATTTCTCTGTGAAATCGTGCTTCTTGTGGGAAAGCAAAACCACGTAGCGATTAGTGCGAATGGCAAATGCAATAGGCAAAGTGTAGAAGTTGCGTGAACGATTTTCAAATCACTACACGTTATACATACATAGGTACATTTTTCCATTTCACTAAAGCTTGGTTACATACATTAAAGCGATGAACAGTCTAACAAAAAAACGGCTGACCAAATACAGACAGTTGTTGACAGCTCCTTAATTTAGAGATTAGTAGGTACTAGTGAAAATGACAGATTTTCATGACGGCCGCTACAATATGACGGAACCGCTTTCCTTGGAAACCAAAGCTTAACGACAAAGTTCATACTTTAGTTGTTTTAAAAAGTTCAATAGCTTAAATTCGAGCTATTAAACCGTCTTTACTGTCAAAAAACTAGCAGTATTTCGGCGCCCCAAACAGTTTGAGGTGAAGTTGTGCGTCAGAGGGTCGAATTTTTGCAATTCGCATTAGTAGGTACAAATCTGCAAGAGCCTGCGAGGTAATTGTGTAACACACTATCAGTAGCAATAGCTTTCATTTAGACAGTTCAACAACATTCATAGCGTTATTTACGTTGTTGAGCAGACAAATTTTTGAACATATGAAGCAATGGATTAGCAATATCCTTCAAAATGATTCAGATTGTGATTGATAGTATGTTACGCAATTAGGGTGCTGTAGCCTTGGAAAACCTAGTCCATTTAGATTTTGCTTTTAATCTTCACGTGGGAACCCATGTGATGGGCAATCCTCCAAGCCCCTTAGACTCAAGCTATCAACGACTCAACTCTGAATGCGTCAGGAGAACACTCGAAGGAACATGCATTTTATAACGTGCAATGCGCATGAGTTGATAGTTGGTAGGTAGGTAAACAAAAAGCACGATGACTAACAGTCTACTAACAGTAATATAAAGTAAAATCGTTTATTCCATATTTTAAAATTACAATATCGAGGTATTGTTGGTCCCAAACTAGGCACAGCCTGTGTCTTGGGCACCATTACAATGGTACAAGATTTTAATAATTAAGGGAAAACTAAGATCAACAAATGAAATAAAAATAAAAATAAAATGAAAATTAAGTAGCCACAAAATAGACTTACTTATAATTAAGGGAACGCTGAGATCAACAAATGATGATAGAATAACAGTTGGTACAATTTCCTTTTATACACCATTGAATAGGTATGACATTATGATAATTTTTTAAATAAAATAATTTAGAAGTTAAAATTGGCTACAGTTGACCTAGTTAGCCTTATCTAGACTACGAAACTGAACATAGAAACACCGTAGGTAGATTTATAAGGTAAATAAGTATTAAAATCGACCATTGAAATCTATGAGGTAAATAGCTGGTGTTAATAATGTCTGACTGTATTGAATTTCGCAGGTACATACTTAACTGCTATCTCCTGCTCGGATCACATTTAACATACCTAGTACAATAAAAACAAATAAAAATTTTAGGCAGTAATTTTATTCAAGTGAGCTTGTTATGAACTTTTTAGTTGCAGTCAGCTTTTTATTTAAGTATTTTTTATTTTCAACTGGTGTGTTATATTTTTGGAATCGTCTCCTCAAGCCCTTTATTAGGGTTCCGTAGCCAAATGGCAAAAAACGGAACCCTTATGGATTCGTCATGTCTGTCTGTCTGTCTGTCTGTCCGTCCGTCCGTATGTCACAGCCACTTTTTTCCGAAACTATAAGAACTATACTGTTGAAACTTGGTAAATAGATGTATTCTGTGAACCGCAGTAAGATTTTCACATAAAAATAGAAAAAAACAATAAATTTTGGGGTTCCCCATACTTGCAACTGAAACTCCAAAAATTTTTTTTCATCAAACCTGTACGTGTGGGGTATCTATGGATAGGTCTTCAAAAATGATATTGAGGTTTCTAATATCATTTTTTTCTGAACTGAATAGTTTGCGCGAGAGACACTTCCAAAGTGGTAAAATGTGTGTCCCCCCCCCCTCTAACTTCTAAAATAAGAGAATGATAAAAATAAAAAAATATATATAATGTACATTACCATGTAAACTTCCACCGAAAATTGGTTTGAACGAGATCTAGTAAGTATTTTTTTTTTAATATGTCATAAATCGAAAACTGCAATTTACCTTTCACAAAGTTACAACGAACTACAAGAACTTTTATATTATGTTACTTGCTGCTACGGAACCCTTCATGGGCGAGTCCGACTCGCACTTGGCCGGTTTTTTTGAAACCCACATGGTCACGGTACTAAAAAATTGTATGCAAGCAAGACATTACCGTCTCAAATAACCACACAACTTCATGTCCTTTTTAAAAATACCATAGAGCAAACTTTGCAGTCTATAGACGCCTACTACGTTATTTATTAAATCCATCCAGCCATTATAAAACCACAAATATATACTTATAGGTATAAATAATCTCACGTACAAACTGTAAGCGTTCGTAGCTATCGTGCAGTCGGTCAAAAAATGCTAGGTACTGCAAACACTCTTGAGACTATCCCATGCTTTTATGGCACCAAGGCTATGCAAGGAGGTGAAAGGCATGCAGGATTGAATGTACCTATTTTTTTTATCTGCCCAGCAATTCGTTGTCAAAGATTGCATACCGTAGATCGTAGTTATCAAAAACGCTCCAGAGAAAATGAAAGACTTCAGCACGCTTAAAGATTATTTATCTAGTTCTAGTGACTCTAAAATCTACATAAGTCTACATCCTGTTTTATCGATAAGTTATCTCAAATAGAAATAAAAGTAAATTACATTGTTATTCTGATCGAGTATAAATAAGAATTGATGGTTTGTAGAAATAAGAACAGGAAACTCATAAAATATTTTTTTGAGGTCATTCTTCATCTCATCGGTACTAAAATGTTACACTGCTATTGACTTCAGGAAGTTAAGACATTTTAATAAAAAGTTTTAGACATAAAGACAAAGTTGCAGCTATAAAACATGATCGTTTTGTCTTGAACTAAGCATTTTTGGAACAAGTCCCTGGAGTAGAAACGACCATCACTGATAGATAGTTATGGTGCCCGGCCAAATTTTCAGAGCTTTTCGGCTGATCAGCTCTCTATTCGGCAATGATATCAGCTAGGGGTGGCCGCTGCTATCCATATTTCATTACCTTTACCTGTAAGATTATAATCTTGTTATGATCCTATTGAATAACATTTCCACAAACATATTTATCATATTTTACGAATTTATCAGAAGAGAACGCGTGGTTACCCGAACGTTAGTTTTTGCCAGTTTTGAATAGTTTCCGGCAACTCTAGCCTCGTCATCTTCAGTAGGTAGGTCAGTGATGACTAGTGACGAGTTATTTATCATTTTATAGATTCTGAAGTTCCATATACTTACCTAAGTTCTGATCTTATTATTTCCCGTCCTGTTTTCGCAACTCCTACACGATACAATCGAGTCAAAGAGGGGGTCGGTTCTTATATTTTTCTCATTTATTTCGCAAAATTCACTTGATCTTTGTTATGAACGTTGCTCGTCAAATCACGACGCCGCCAATTCTGTAAGTCGTAAGTGCGACACGAACGAAAACAGGGTGGTCGGTGTAAACGATCAATATAATCCGGTACCGACAGGAATCTCCTAGGATACGGGAAAACCAAACATTATGATGTAGGCAAACAGGATAGGAACTAATAAGGAAACAATGGCTGTTATCGTTTACGTAATGACGACTGATAATTTTTGTACCTTAAGTAGGTGTAGGTGTTATCGATTGTTGTTTTAGGAGTTAATTGGGTTTCCTGGTAAAGAATAGGACCAAACTCGAGACCCTGAACGGGTATCTAAAAGGGGAACAAGGACCCGAAACAAGTGGGAATCGCAAAGCGTTTCGTACTTCTACAACGACATTCTATCAGTAACGACGGTGATGGAAAAGTCAAAATTATATGAGACTGACTTAAGGTACCGAAACGCCTAATGTCAATCCTGTTGAAAGTCTTTGTAGAAGGACGAAACACCTTGAAAGTGATTGCCACATGTCTAGGCCCTCAGGCTATGTACGGGCTAAATAGTATCTTTCCCTGCTATCCTTGCCTTCTGACTGTTCCTTGAGAGGTACAGGTTTAGTGGACAGGATAAAGTAAAAAACACAATAACACTAGCCAATTACTGACCTACTGCAAGGCAAAGGCATCTTCACATATAGAGAAGGCACGAGCATAAAGGGAAAAGTTTATTCCAGAAATACCTATTACCTAATCATATTTGTCGCCATTTACCTAGCGGTTTAACAGAAAACTACTGTAGATGACTAGACGTACTTACTTATCTATGCTAAAAAGGGCTCCATATAGACACAGATTACCCAATACCACAGAATACTTAATAGTAATACGTCCAATACATTAAGTAACTACTGGTAATAGGCATTTATTTAGCAATCCCTAATTACTTATCCTTAAAGTTAGAACATTAGTAGTAACTGGATGCTAATCTACCGTTACTCGGACCGGTCTTCTAATGATTGAGCTGTTTCTAACATGATAAACGAATCGTTTTCCTACTCCTAGTAATTGATGAAAGATTGGTTAGGAACTCTCATCATTGAGAAATTGAAATGCTGCTTACGGAGTACGTCTTTCACTAGTTTCACTATGCTCTTAACAGCGGAGTAATTGCGGAACATACTATCAGTAGCAATGGAGTTAATTTTGACAGTTCAACAACTTTCATTGCGTTATTTACGTTGCATGTTGAGCAGGCAAATTTTTCGAACATATGAAGCAATGGATTAGCAGTATCCTTCAAAATGTTTCAGATTGAAAGTGTGTTACGAAATAAGGGTGCTGCGTACACCTATTCAATTAGTCTCCTAAAAGTCGCACTGTACCTACCTTATGTAAGGCAAGCCTTTATAATATATTCCCTCCCGCAAAAAATAGAGAGCAGGTTTGGTTATTCTATCTAGGATATATACAAAGTGTAAAAAAATTAACCTTAAAAACTTTAAGAGGTGCTTTAGACCATCGAACTCAACAACTTTCACTATGGGACCAACTCCGAAATCACGAAAAAAAAATCAGCTGTTTCATACAAAAGTTCAATACCTGCTCGGCCAAAAGGTATGAAACAGCTCATTTTTTTTTCGTGATTTCAGAATTGGTCCCATAGTGAAAGTTGTTCAGTTCGATGGTCTAAAGCACCTCTTAAAGTTTTTAAGGTTAATTTTTTACACCTTATATAATATGAGCAGCAGCATTCCACTCAGTATAGGTGTCCCACCAGAATCTGGGCTATTCTGAAAATTTAAGCCATTTAACTCAGGCAATGGAAAATAAAAATGGCGTATGGCAAAAAGTAGAGACTAACTCGGCACGAGATTAAAGTCGCATTATGCACAGCAGCGCAAAACCGCGTCATATATTTCTTGCACTGATAACTGCAAGTAGCTGTGACTGTGAGATTATAAATACAACTTGCATAACCGCAATTTTATGAACATTTTTAATAAATAAGAGTGTAGGAAGGCATTCTTAGTGCCAGTACCTTGCATGAAGTCATCCAAACCCTATTATCTCCCAATTATAGAATACCAGAGCCGTAGCCATAGCCCCTGTTTCGCACCGTTTTTAAGACTTGAGATATTTCTATAATGTGTTTTACATATAAACCTTGAAACCGGAATAAATTCTCTAAATGTTGGTGAACACCGCATCAAAATCCGATGCGCAGTTTAAAATACAGGCAGAGACGAAAAGCAACTTTAATTTTAAATATGTAGATAAGGCTGACATTATTATGGGTCATTAATGAAGTTTTTAGTTCTCATACCTACTTATGATCCGGCGTTTCTTTTGCCAAAGATGTAAAAAACAATGGCCGCTCGAAATTGAATATTGACTATATGTGAAATATATGTATATGTCAGGCATCTATAATTCAGTCTTCCCTCTGGAATAACAACGCATTCTGTTATGCCTGTATTGCAAGTGTCTATAAGCGGCGGTGACCATCATTTACTGGTCAGATAGGTACTTAAACCATTACAAGTGTTCATTTATTTTGACCTAAAAGACTATGCGCACTACTATTTATGCGGTACCGTCCTACAAGTACCTAGGTACGATTCTCACGATGTAAAAATGATTTAAGTAGATTTGTTTTAATTGAACGAACTATGTTCCTGGAAAACTATAATTCTCTTAACTACCATGTATACGTTAATATTATCAATATTCCTTCCATTAAGAATGTGTAAACAATCCGCGAACATTTTCGCACAATATTTACACGAGTGCCTACGACTCAAAACAGGATCATACATCAAAGCACGCTATACCAGGAAGCATGGTCTCCTGTCATGGCTAAATATAGTTCCCATGGGAATTATTTACTTTCCTTAAACACGTGGGTTTGTTATTATAGCTTGCGAAAAACAAAAAACAAGATCGTCCACGAAATTTCGCGATCATCGATAATTTTAATCGAGTTGTTGACGGAACTTCGGATACCGAGAGATGAAAACAATCGATGATCGAAAGCTCTTCAAAGTGCTGTTAACGTCTGGGAGTTCAATAAACTGCAGATTTGTTGGTGTAATTTGTAAAAAAAGTTCGTTATACTAAGAAAATGGGTCAATTTTTATTCTACATTGTTAGAAATGAGGAATGAGTCAATATTTTGGGTCCGTGGCTTACGCCCCCAGTGGTCGAGGCACCTGTGGCCGACGCCCCCGATTCGAAAAATTTAATTCAAAGCAATTTTTGATCAAATGTACTGTCAGGCACAAAAATGTTTTGCAAAAATAATAAATGTATATTGATTGTAAGTATATGTATAATATTAAATCATAATTATATTTATATCATAGAAATGCTTTTATATTAGATGTATTTTTGAAAAATTAAAGTCTTAGTTATTTTTCATTATTTATTTATTTATCTCAATAAGAAATCTAGTAAAACAATTGTATATAAATCACAGTTTTCATCACCTATAATCAAGAGAATCATTTAACTTAATTATAATAATCAGTCTCAAATGTAATAAAATAAGATAGTGATTTTAAATAATCAGTCATACAAATTTCTGCAGAGCAACTAATTTTTTACATAGTAAAATGTTCTTTATATCTTTGTAACAATAATAATTAAACATAATCAACTGTGAAACCTTAAACAAATGAAAATAATTTTACCTAATTATAACAGTCAGTTTCAATAGCAATAACATAACAAAATAATCAGGCTTAAAAACAAACGTACTCGACCTCGTAGAGTAAAAAATGTTTTACATGTGAAATGTTTTGAAATTTTGTATGCATAAAAATAATCAACTGTAAAAATTTAAACGAATATAAAAATTAAAATTTCAAAAATTTAAATATAAAAATAGTATACAAGCAAAATCATCTCTTTTCACTAAGTTAAATTATTACTTTTTGGGACGGTTTGCCACATATGGGCGGATTTGTTCTAAAAACATGATGGTGGTAATTTTTTTGTTTTCATACTGTTCAGTCAAATTGGCAATCATTTTTTCATTCTTTCTTGTGTTGTTCTTTCGTTTGCTCACAGGAATATTTTTGGTTTTCAGTCTGAAAGAAAAAAGTAGGTAAGTAAATTTCTTTTCCATTACATAATTTTAAATTGTTTTATATATAAGTAAAATAAATAATATTACCTTGCTTGTGCCGTGCCGTAGGTAGAAATATCAATCCTGACCATTTCTAAAAACGACAATAAAGACAGGTTCGTCCCCAGGTGGTTTTTTAAACGATGATTCCAGGCCTCTACTAAATTAGTGGTTCTATGTTTTTCCTTATAAGAACACCACTTTGCGATCATATCCGCAGGCTCAAGCCATTGTTCAACAAAATAATCATTGAACTTAGTGACTTGGTCGTCTGGAATACTGAAAAGAAAATTATCGATCGAATGATTGTGCAAAAGGAAAAATATCAGGAATAGACAAAAGTGTAAGAAATACTTAAATACCTGTTTTCCATTATGGCAAGCCAGCCGTCTTCAATTTCTTCTTTTGGCAGATACGCAAGGCAGATGCACAGTTTTACGTACTGTGTGGTCTCCTCATATTCTAACAATCCGAGAGATTTGGCCCGCCTATATACGGCATTTTGGAAGTGTACAAAACACCCATGAATGTCAGCAGTCGGAAATTCGTTATTTATTGCGACTATTGCTGAGATTTCAAAATCCAATGTGAATTTTAACGGTTTGAAATCTGGCAAACCTTCTTTAATTTTTTTGAACATCATTTCATATGTACCTTTTTCTTTATTAACCAGCAGCGCGTAAAATATGGGCACAATGTTGGTTTCATCTGAATTATTCCCAATATCTCCGTGGATAGTATAAATCTGTTTGAAGGGACAGGGGCAGCAATCAAATGTACCGTCACAGAAGAAGTGGTGGACATTTTTAATTTCATCCAAAGCTATGTCTGATACAAATACGATAATCCTGTTGCCGTCCTCATTATAATCAATTAACAAATGTTTTTGAAAAATTTCAGGTATAATAACTTGAGCTGGATCTTTGAATCGTAATTTTTTTACCTTCAAGGCTGTATTTCGGCTTCTGTAAATCGCTTTTTTAATATTGTTGTAGATTGGAATTTCGTCACTGTATTTTCACTCTGTAATTTTGCGATTTTCGTTTCATACATTTTTTGAATGGAGCCAAAATTAGTTGTGACTTCTCTCTTTAAGTCATTCATAAGAATTTTGATGTCGTTTTTTAATACATCCGGCTGACACTCAGGCTATGTCCTTTTATCATTTGAACGTTGTCACTTTCATTTATCAATTTAACTGCACCACCACACTGGCCATGTCTTTTATTAACACACACCCACACACTCGAGTTTTGATTTTTTCTATGAATATTATACGAAAATCCAGCGTGCAACAATGTTTTTCCACCAATTCTATTTTTAACAGTACCTACTGTAATTTTTTCGCACGAGCCCTTGCGAAGAACCTTTGCTCGTCATTGTTAGATGACACACTAAACTTTCTTATCAGTTGCATATTGCAATATTCAATAACTAGACTCAGGTGTGAAAGAGATAGACATAATATCTATTCATACTTCCTTATTGTTTTCAGTTTTGTGAACAAAAAAAAGACGGAATTTTTATTGTTACCAGTAACTGGTTTGGCTCAGTTAGTTGACGAGTTGGTTGAAGTTGAAAGATAAAATTTCCATAAGGTACTTTATTGTAAATGACATTCACTAAAATTTTATATGAAGTCTTTTTAATTTTTTGGATGTTTGTACATAATAAATATGCTTTTAATGGGGAAAAAGGTGTGTAAGGATAAGGTTAAGTGGCGATCTATTCTCTCTTCTATTTGATAGATAAGTTTTGTTTAGCAAGGAAAAATACTTTATTATTATGGTGAAACACTTTTCTCGTTTACTGTATTAAGTGAAAAAGCACAAAAAAAATAAGATATTAAATTAGGTTTAATTTTCACCGTAATTGTCATATCAGAAAGAGCGATTTTAAACAAATACAGTGCATAGATCATTGTTTTAGCCGTCCCGCGCGGTAAGTAATACACTAACAATAATTGCGATGCCTCAATTCGCTACGAGTAACATTCATTTTTCTTTTTTCAATCTAATTCGACGACTTTTTCAAACATATGGAGCAATGGATAAGGATCGAAAATCCATCGGATTTTAAAAGAAAATGTGCAGGCTTTCGCCATAGCAGTGCCCCATTAAGCACAGTGAGGACCCAAGTTCAAGGAAAACCTGTTCAAGTAGAGATTCTTACACGACTCCGCTTTGTAGGGTATACGTGGTGCTGTTCCACAAACGATGGGACACTTAATATCATGTCCTGCGTGTCCTGTCAGCTGCACGTTACAGGAACTGATGGACGCTAGTGATGGCGCCAAATATGTAGCAGAATTCTGGGCCGAGTCCATTAGATTGTCATCCACACGCTAAGAAGAAGAAGAAGTGAGTGTAATTATGTTGTACCAAAGCCAAGACAAACAAGAGTAGAAAACGTAACATTACGTCCATACGATAGCAAGTTTCAATTTCCGTTGAACATAGATCACACTTGGATGAAACAATACCGTAACTGTTCTTCTAAACTCTAAAGGAAAAAATCGTAAAATTCTACGAACCGTTACCCGTTACTCTAAAATTCTAAACGATACCTACTAATACTAGGTAACAAAACTCTGACGCATTTAGGTCAGCCGTAAACCTATTATCTGAGAAACCTGGTTTGTTCAATAAAACTACGTAGGTATTACTTGAATTGAGTAAATCAGTATTTCTTGAAACTAAATATTTCTTCGGTAATGTATATTTTTCTCGGCTCAATCGTTGCATATAGCACATAATTTTGCTAAGCTAGATCGAAACAGAATAGCATATAGGTAGATATAGGCGTTCTTTTCAATATGTGGTGGGTAGGTATGCCTAACGAGATAAACGTACAAAAGAAAACGAATGTAGACTACATAAACTAGCAATTTGCTCGGGATTCTAGAACAACTAGTTTGAAAGCTCTTTCAGTTGGCATTTCATATCTCCTTAGGTGTTGATCTGTCTTTTAACATATCGTCGTACATATCATGATGATGAATGATAAATTAATCAAGACTGGTCTTCAGTCTTTGTGAAAAACTGAGCGCACACAGCCAACTCCTTTGCGCTCAAAAATTCAGCTTTGCCATGAAAGCTGCAAGAATGATAAATATCCACGTGCACCTTAGGTAATTAGAAACAGCATAAGGTTATGATTAAATTCCATGCTTCAGAAGGCTTTATAATCTCCCATTTTACTAAATAATTCTTCTGCACGTGATGTGACGGCGAGTGGATTATACAAACAGCAGACCTAGTGATGTAACGCAAATTCTACGGCACACATAATCGTACTTAATAAGATTAGATACATTTGCGCCATTCAGGAATTAATACCGATACAGCAGGTGTACTCGTAGATGACGTTCAAAATATTTGGCAGGCATGCGAGGGAGTGTCACGACGTCACTCTTGGCAAAAATACATTGGCGACAGTCTGCTTACGTCACTGGATGTTCGGCACTTTCAAAACATGAGTTTCCTTCGTACCGGATAAACACAAAACGTAGGCTGTTCACCTTGAATTCAGGTAGTGTAATTCACTGTAAGTAACGTATCTACTTAGCTAATTAACATAATCTTTATTTGTATGGTACAATCTCTTCTAGGGGGCGAGCAACACTTAAAATGGTAATGAGCTTAGTGCATCAGTTCCGCTTGGCGTGGTATGTGGCAGTCTTGTGGTGTTGGTGCAAGCATAACAATTTGTATGTTAAAAATCTTGATAACAACAATACTAGTTTCTATTAAATATCATCAACCACGTGAGCTGCTCATAAGACTCTTTTTCGCAAGAATCGTAGAGACAACTAACAAAAGAAATCTATGAAAGAAATATTAAGGTGAGTCTTAGCGCAATGAAGATGGACAAGTTTACGTCAAGTTCAAGACGGAAATATTACCTAACAAGTAATTTGTGGAAAGTGGAAATGCTATAACTACAAAGAAAAAGAGGGAATACATGAAACGAAAATAGTTGATTAATCTGTTTAGTTGTAAAAGAAAAAAGGAGAATGTGAAAACAAAGAAGATGCAATACTTATTTAACCTTTTGAACGCCATTGTCACATATATGTGACAAACGAAATCTTACCCTGAACGCCAACGTCACAAATATATGACATTATACACGTCGCACGGGTCGCAGCATATTATGAAATAAACAATTTAATCATTACTTTTGTGTGTGTTTTTATTTATATAATTTAAAAATTTAAGCTTCCGTCTATATTGTATTGCATGAAACATAAATGAACCACCAATATCGAGAAATTTGTTGTTTTAAGTGTGTGTGTTGTTTTGTTAAAGTGGCCTGGCGTCAGGGGTACGGCGATACGTTTATACTCTGGCGTTCAATATCGCACAGTGTGCAGCGTAATGAGGTCTAAAAGAAGATGCTATATTATTAGGACCATCAATCGATTCTCAGCTTTCAATATAAAATCGATTAGTCATAAGGACAAGAAACCTCGAAGCAGAACTTACTAAGCTATGTTGAAACACTTTCAGTACTGTTCAGGGAGTGTTGTAGGTTACGTAATCATTGCCAAAGTGAATAGTATTGAATTGGCAACATCTAACCTTAATGGTCCATAAGTCACTTAAGGCAAACTTGATTAAAATCAAACATTTATTCACAGGCCACCCACCCCAAATAAATTCGTCCTAATTAAAACTAAGTAGGTACTTGAATAAATTGCATACGAAAGGTGATATTTCAGTAAATTGACTTGGATTTATTGACCGAAAAGGTCAGGCTGCAGTGTCAATTGGTCAACGACACTCACTGCCGGCTCTTGCGCAAATTGTAGGCATTCATCAACCTTTTACGTAGGTACGATTATTGTGGTATTTGCACCTATCATGATAAGCTTGGGGCGAGGTCGTAGGTTTTCCTCCATTTTTATGCTATTAACTATACTCGTAAACGTACTACTAAGTTGTTTTGTTGGCATTAACGACCTTGGTGTTAAAATGACTTATTTTAAAGGCGACCTAAGTAGGTACATATAAAATCGTTAACTAAACATTTCCTATTCCCTATATATACTTACAGCTTCTTCTATTTATATAATTTCTTTTTATTTATATTATATTTTTCTTTTTATTTATTTAATTTTTTTTTTATAATTTCTGTCCTGAAATTATCCCACAGGGACGTGCTACCGGGACCAAAAGTAGCTTATGTCCTTTCCCGGAATACCATCTATCTCCATTCTCCTTGCCAAATACCGAAATCCGTTCAGTGGTTTAGGCGAGAAAAGGTAACATACAGACGGAGTTACCTTCGAATTTATGTTGTTAACCGGTCAAGTCCCGCGCGTACCCTATGTAGTACGATACAATAGAAAATCAATTGTGTCTCATTAGCGGGGATCAAGCGATTAAGTATGAATTGCAATACTAAGGTCATGCATTACCTTAGTATTGCGCTGAA
Organism: Amphipoea lucens; assembly: GCA_947508005.1. Taxonomy (NCBI): domain Eukaryota; kingdom Metazoa; phylum Arthropoda; class Insecta; order Lepidoptera; family Noctuidae; genus Amphipoea; species Amphipoea lucens. The sequence continues at coordinate 9,331,266 of OX382371.1, forward strand.
AAAGTTAGATGCGTTTTCAGAGCTTCAATGGTAGTTTAGAGTTTAACCATGAACGATCGGTAGGTACCTTATTGGAATCGAGAAGCATCACTTCTTCAGGCATTAGTTGTCTGACATTTATGCTAAACTGGGCCTATTTGCCGTTGCCGCGAGGCACACAATATAATTAAAGTTTTTTTTTTGTTTGAATATTATGTGCCTTACTTAACCTGCATCCTAATTACGTAACACACTATCAATCTCAATCTGAATCATTTCGAAGCATATTGCTAATGCATTGCTTCATATGTTCGAAAAATATGTCTGCTCAACAACGTAAATAACGCAATGGATGTTGTTGAACTGTCAAAATGAAACCCATTGCTTCTGTTAGTGGGGTAAGCTAACCCCGCTGGGTCAAATAAACTTATGTTCTTCCTTTCACTTTCAGCATGCTTTCAGCATAACAAAGGAATAATCGTAGAGCTCATAAAAAGCCAGTTCTACACTCGTGAATGCACTGTCACTGTCACATCACTTATCGCCGCCATATTAGGTCAAGTGTGTTGTAGCCATAGATATATGAATTTTACATTTCTATGGTTGTAGCCTTACCCTGAATGGTTATTTTCCGTCAGCGCATTTGCTATTCATGGAAAATTATGGTCCTCCCTGACAAGTTGACAGGTTTGTTCAATAAATTAATGTGTTCTAAAGAAATCTATGTGATCGATAATGCATGAGATTAAACTTTACTAGCGCTTGCCCCTGCTTCGCACGGTTTTTACGACTTGACATCTTGTATCTACCGGTTGAAATTGAAAACATGCGACAAACCGAAATTGGAGATTGTTTTCAACATTATGAACAACTTTTACCAAGGGACCAAAGCAGCAATCGCGAAAAAAAATCTGCTGTTCCCTACGTTTTGACGAGTTATGCGAACACAAATGTAGGGAACAGCTGTTTTTTTTTAAAACACAATCTTAATTTTTTATATTTGTCTGGCTGTTTGTTTCTGCTAATCTCCGAAACGGCTGGACCGATTTTTATTAAAATTTGGTATGGGGATACTTTGAACCCTTGGGAAAGACAAAGGCTTTTTAAAACGCGGGCGAAGCCGCGGGCGGAAGCTAGTGTTAACATAAACCTTCCGAAACAAATTCTCTAAATGAGTCAGACACGAACAGCAACTTTAATTTATGTATGTGTTGCGGTTATATAGATACCTAGATATTACCGTATACAATCACCTTGATTCTAGTAAATCTCCTACATAATATAACCTGGAAATAAGTAGGTAGTTTAAAGTCTTATACAATTATAAACTTATCTAACCTTCACGGAAGCAGCGAAGTGGAAACCTTACATAAGAGGAAAGAGCGTCATACATATCTAATACTAATATTATCGGAGTGTAGGTCGAAGCTAGGCTACCCTCCTCGACCTTCAAAATAAATCCCTGGATTTCCTCTCTAATAGCGTTACTTAATCAAATATGCAAAGAGTTTTGAAGGACGCAATCTTCCTTTGAGCATCCAGGTCAATGATGTATTATCATTGATCTAGGTATCTAAATAATATTGTAAAGAGAAAAGACTGGATTTTTTTAATATTTGTTTGTTTCGCTTTCACGCTAAAACGGCTGATCAATGAAATTTGGCACATGGGTAGCCCATTACCATATTCCCACGGAATCTAAACTTATGCGGGTGAATCTGAGAATTGCAGCTATAGTATAAAAATGAAATGCTATTCGTTGGAGGCGGAGGAACGGAAAAGAAAAATTTAAAGTTTTTAAGAATTTTTATTGAATTTTCGAAAAACTGAAGATCCTTTTTCTATGTGAGGACAACGTCTGTCGGGTCAGCTTGTTTCTATAAAAAACTTTTTTACAAAAAAAAAAAAACTAATTTTGGAAGTCGATGGCAAACAACGATAATGTGAACCCTACGACACCGACTTCCGAATTAGTTATTTTTCACTTTTTGTAAAAAGTTTTTATTTTTCACTTTTAAGTTGTACATACTTACCCCAAACAAATTTGTATAACTACTACTTGCAATGTAAATATCAGTGACAAGAAGTTATTATAACATCATCAATATAAACTAAGTGGCAAAAATACGAATTATTGAAGCGAACTCAAAAACTACCCAAGCAATGTTAATAATGAGACCACCCCTGAGGTTCACCCCTATCTATTAAATCATTTTTTTATTCGATTTACAATTGCCGGAGATGTAATAGCGTAAGCGTAACATGCATACAAAAAAAAATACAGTCGAATTGAGAACCTCCTCCTTTTTGAAGTAAATTATGTAAAGACTAGCTTTTGCCCGCGGCTTCGCTCGCGTAGAATTTGGTCTGCCACATTAAGTTACGTGACATTTTTTTTTAAATACTGATATTTTTTCAATGTACCTTCACATCGTACATCCCAGATTTCTAACTTCAAAATTAGTTTCCATACAATCTTTGAACTCCTATACCTAATATTTAGAGGGTATCTCTTGAGGGTGGAATTATCTGAATTCCTTTCTAAGTGCTCATTATTTTAAGCTATAATAGAACTCTGCAAATTTCAAAATGCTAAGTCCAGTGGTTTCTTCATCAATCTTTACCTGTATGGTGTGTTTATAAAAAGTAGGCTTGAGATTATCCTATCCAGCACAAACGGATTACTAAACACTGACAACTAAACAGGTCGGACCAATGCTACTTGCATTTAATCACTACATAGTATAAAACAAAGAAGCTTTCTTTTTCCCTATGAATCCTTAAAATTTTTTAAACTACGCAACGGATTTTGCTGCGGTTTTTAGGGTTCCGTACCCAAAGGGTAAAACGGGACCCTATTACTAAGCCTCCGTTGTCTGTGTGTCTGTCTCCAGGCTGTATCTCATAAACCGTGATAGCTAGAAAGCTGAAATTTTCACAAATGATGTATTTCTGTTGCCGCTATAACAACAAATACGAATAAGAATTAAGTACATATTAAGGGGGGCTCCCATACAATAAACGTGTTATTTTCGCCGTTTTTTATAGACAATGGTACGGAACCCTTCGTGCGCGAATCCGACTCGCACTTGGCCGTTTTTTTTTAATAGATTTTGTAATAACTAAAGAATTATGTGGTACGTAATTGGAATAGGTGAACATCTGTGTTAATTTATCTGTGTTTTTACTGCAATATACCTACTCCTGTATAATATGTTATTTGATTTTTTTTTGTTCAGCGTAAATAAGAAGATTTTGGGATTTAGAAACACGTGAGCAAGCTACGTAAAGCTGCCCATGGGAAAAACAGGGCGTGCCTAAATGTATCCACACTACTTTCAAAGTTTGCCCTTGCGATTTATTGATGGTCATAGAAAATGCAACTTTAAGTGGAAACTGTAAACGTTTGAAATTAAAGGGTAAGTTATTAGGTATTATTGGGATGCGTGGAATAAGAACATTTTCACCCTTAGCTTCTCCAGTTAAAATTGTGGCCTTAACAATATGCCTGCCTAGTTCCCTGACTCGCAATCTAGTGCCATTACATAGTCTCGGGGCGTCCAAGTTACGCATTAACAAAACCGGTATACCGACTTTTAATTGGAGCTTATGTGATGGCACCCCGGATAGTTCCAAAGAGTTAAGAAACTCCACGGGGTAGCTTGATGACATGACTGTGTCGATAGAGTTGTAGGTTGTTGCATCGCTGGTTACTTGGTCCAAGATAATGTTATTGATTTTCGCAACTGTCTCATTTCTTGGTGCTAGTATAGTTCTTTCACATAGCCAACTTTCATCGTGGATGTTCTGTTGCAAATTTGGAAAAACTTGAGCAATGAGTGCGTCTTCCGAATCCACAACGTGACAAAATTGGTTAGTGAATAGAACCATACCTTCTTCGACTGCGACGCCGCATCGCGCTCCGCCCGTGCTGCGGCCGCCGCCGCGGCGTTAGGCGCTCCGTTCAAGTCAATCATATCGTGATAACTTTTAAACTATTCGGCCAAATTACTTAGTGTGAAAGACAAAGTTTATCTACATTAAATACTTAATGCGAGAAATGTATTCATTTTGATAAGAGTTTGATAATTATATACTAAATGTGCATTGTAAAATAGTACCAAATTTAATTAGATTTATGGTTCACAATTTTGGTTGTACTGGCTTGCACATAAAAGGTAGATATATGCTGTCGCGGACTTTTATTTAGATCTACTTAAGACAAACAATCCTGCGGTACATCATCTTTATGTAACTCCATTGGTTTAGGCAGCGCACGCCAAGATAGCTCTCAGATGGAAGATTTTTTTCCGACTTAATTGACACGTATCGTTATATTATGACCAAAACTACATAAAATCATTATAAATTGTAGCCTATGTGTTATTCTGATGTATAACCTATATTACTGTAAAGTTTCATCCAAATCCGTTCAGTAGTTTTTTCGTGAAAGAGTAACAAACATACATCCATCCTCACAAACTTTCGCATTTATAATATTAGTAGGATACGGCACTTATAGCCACAATGCATCCCATGTCAATTCCTCTAAGGCGCCATTGACAAGTCATAGGAATGCAAACGACGAACGAACTACTGAAGCGATTTTGACGAAACTATGGGACGAATCTGAATGTATATGTTACCGGCCAAACCCGATTTTAGGATGAACTAGTTTCGCCTAGGCCAAACCAGTTCTCATTCGCTCGCTCTTGCATCCTATGTCGACGGAGCCCCGCTTTGCGGGGCTCCTATTTCTGTGTAAAGGGTTTACAGTAACCTAACCAAACCTAACCTCGGGGTGCCCTACACTCGCTCTTGCATCCTACGTCGCCTAAGCTCTTACCAACCTTAGAACTAGTTCTGGTTTGGCCTAGGCGAAACTAGTTCATCCTAAAATCGGGTTTGGCCGGTAACATATATATCCTTTCAAATAAAAATAATTTTGCAAATCAGCTTATAAATAACGGAGAAAAAACGAGGCACTCTTCCTTTTTTTTTGAAGCCGGTTAATAAAGCTAGGTTCGAAATGACACGCAATACTTTTCTTATACAGGAAATTTAACCTGGTTTCCAGCCAGTAGGTCGTCTTATCGTCAAGGCGTGTTCCCACCTTAATGCGAGTGCCCATTGGAAATGGGACGGGGTTATCCAATAAAACATCGAATGGACATTTATGGTAGAATGAACGTGAGCACAATGCCTGCATTGTGACTTAAAGGAGCGGCTGTTTTTCCAATAATTATGACAATGCTATTAGTGGCTTTAGCTCTTATTATGTTTTCAACGTTGAGTTGACTGTACATCACATGTTATTTAATTAGAAGGCACCTATTAACCTTATCGGAAATTATATTTTCGAACCGTTTGGGGTTGAAACCCTCGGGCCGTGGGGTCCGAGTGCTCATGGTCTTTTTAAGGAAATAAACTGGTGTTCCACGCTCTATTTTGTAAATATAACTAATTTTTATTGACATGTAATTTTGATAATATCCTACTAATATTATAAATGCGAAAGTTTGTGAGGATGGATGTATGTTTGTTACTCTTTCACGAAAAAACTACTGAACGGATTTGGATGAAACTTTACAGTAATATAGGTTATACATCAGAATAACACATAGGCTACAATTTATAATGATTTTATGTAGTTTTGGTCATAATATAACGATACGTGTCAATTAAGTCGGAAAAAAATCTTCCATCTGAGAGCTATCTTGGCGTGCGCTGCCTAAACCAATGGAGTTACATAAAGATGATGTACCGCAGGATTGTTTGTCTTAAGTAGATCTAAATAAAAGTCCGCGACAGCATATATCTACCTTTTATGTGCAAGCCAGTACAACCAAAATTGTGAACCATAAATCTAATTAAATTTGGTACTATTTTACAATGCACATTTAGTATATAATTATCAAACTCTTATCAAAATGAATACATTTCTCGCATTAAGTATTTAATGTAGATAAACTTTGTCTTTCACACTAAGTAATTTGGCCGAATAGTTTAAAAGTTATCACGATATGATTGACTTGAACGGAGCGCCTAACGCCGCGGCGGCGGCCGCAGCACGGGCGGAGCGCGATGCGGCGTCGCAGTCGAAGAAGGTATGGTTCTATTCACTAACCAATTTTGTCACGTTGTGGATTCGGAAGACGCACTCATTGCTCAAGTTTTTCCAAATTTGCAACAGAACATCCACGATGAAAGTTGGCTATGTGAAAGAACTATACTAGCACCAAGAAATGAGACAGTTGCGAAAATCAATAACATTATCTTGGACCAAGTAACCAGCGATGCAACAACCTACAACTCTATCGACACAGTCATGTCATCAAGCTACCCCGTGGAGTTTCTTAACTCTTTGGAACTATCCGGGGTGCCATCACATAAGCTCCAATTAAAAGTCGGTATACCGGTTTTGTTAATGCGTAACTTGGACGCCCCGAGACTATGTAATGGCACTAGATTGCGAGTCAGGGAACTAGGCAGGCATATTGTTAAGGCCACAATTTTAACTGGAGAAGCTAAGGGTGAAAATGTTCTTATTCCACGCATCCCAATAATACCTAATAACTTACCCTTTAATTTCAAACGTTTACAGTTTCCACTTAAAGTTGCATTTTCTATGACCATCAATAAATCGCAAGGGCAAACTTTGAAAGTAGTGTGGATACATTTAGGCACGCCCTGTTTTTCCCATGGGCAGCTTTACGTAGCTTGCTCACGTGTTTCTAAATCCCAAAATCTTCTTATTTACGCTGAACAAAAAAAAATCAAATAACATATTATACAGGAGTAGGTATATTGCAGTAAAAACACAGATAAATTAACACAGATGTTCACCTATTCCAATTACGTACCACATAATTCTTTAGTTATTACAAAATCTATTAAAAAAAAACGGCCAAGTGCGAGTCGGATTCGCGCACGAAGGGTTCCGTACCATTGTCTATAAAAAACGGCGAAAATAACACGTTTATTGTATGGGAGCCCCCCTTAATATGTACTTAATTCTTATTCGTATTTGTTGTTATAGCGGCAACAGAAATACATCATTTGTGAAAATTTCAGCTTTCTAGCTATCACGGTTTATGAGATACAGCCTGGAGACAGACACACAGACGACGGAGGCTTAGTAATAGGGTCCCGTTTTACCCTTTGGGTACGGAACCCTAAAAACCGCAGCAAAATCCGTTGCGTAGTTTAAAAAATTTTAAGGATTCATAGGGAAAAAGAAAGCTTCTTTGTTTTATACTATGTAGTGATTAAATGCAAGTAGCATTGGTCCGACCTGTTTAGTTGTCAGTGTTTAGTAATCCGTTTGTGCTGGATAGGATAATCTCAAGCCTACTTTTTATAAACACACCATACAGGTAAAGATTGATGAAGAAACCACTGGACTTAGCATTTTGAAATTTGCAGAGTTCTATTATAGCTTAAAATAATGAGCACTTAGAAAGGAATTCAGATAATTCCACCCTCAAGAGATACCCTCTAAATATTAGGTATAGGAGTTCAAAGATTGTATGGAAACTAATTTTGAAGTTAGAAATCTGGGATGTACGATGTGAAGGTACATTGAAAAAATATCAGTATTTAAAAAAAAATGTCACGTAACTTAATGTGGCAGACCAAATTCTACGCGAGCGAAGCCGCGGGCAAAAGCTAGTTATTAATAACTGTACTGACTGGTGGCCAGACTTTAGGGCTTCTGACTGCCCGTAACGACTGTCAAAGATCTACGAATAATAGCCGGGACCAACTGCTTTTAACGTGGTTTCCGAGGCACAGCGGGGTTTCGATATGTTATAGCGTTGCTTAACCTAGAACATCATCATCATCAAGTGCTGCTGTTATTTAGTCACGTGCCCCTATTCTTTGAATGTATAGACAGGAGGTTGCCAATAAGCGTTAAAAGTCTCGTCCCCTTACAACGTTGACGTAACTGACATAAGTCAATTCTGTGACAGAAATCAAATGGTAGGTACCGAAAACCGGGTAGTGTAACTAAGTAGTTCGGAGAACCCTATATCTATCCAGCACCCTAATTGCGTAACACCTTTTTAATCAGAATTTGAATGATTTTGAAGGATATTGCAAATCCATTGCTTCATTATGGTCGAAAAATGTGACTGCTCAACAACGTAAAAAACGCAATGAATGTTGTTGAAATGTCAAAATGAAAACCATTCCTACTGATAAGTCGTATGTTACGCAACTACCCCTTGTAGATGGTGAAGGCTTATTTGATTCCATTTATTTGTCTTCTAAAGCCAATTAAATAAACACAATTGTACCTGGTCTTGATTGTGCTTTTAAGCTACTGCACGATTGGACTTTTTTGTTTTAAGGAATTTCGAGGCTTGTCCACCAAACTGGAAGCGAATTGCAACAGAATTTGTGGAATGCTTCTAAACTTAGACGCGCCTTATTGGTGCTGACGTTAAACTGATTGGTAATGTAATGTATATTTGTACAAATAAATGTGTTTATACCGATATAAGATTAGTCACGGCTCAGATATTTCATCTTGCATTATGGATTCTGACGATTCTGTCTAATTTTAGATACAGTGTGATGACTAGTGAATGTCTTACAATTTATCAGATTATGCTTAACGATTTTGCAACTAGAAACCCTTAACTATCTTAGTAACAATCGACTTCATTGAAAACATAAAAACGCTGATAAAGCAGACAGAAAGAAGGATAAAGAAGGTTAACAGCGTTAGTCCAGCCAAAGGCAACCCCTCCACGGAAAGATGTGATCATTGGAAAGAACAACTTAATCCTCCTGATCTCTTTATTAAACCATCAGAGAGTCTCTCATCTGGCCATAAATTACCGTGGCTTACTTGGAAAACCTTAAATAGGCTTCGTACCCAATCAGGCCGCAGCAAGGACAACCTCCACAAGTGGGGGTTCATGGAAGGCTCTGACCTCCGGTGTGTATGCGGTGTCTCTCTACAGACAATGGCTCACCTCCCATCTTGACCCGCATGTCTTGACACCTGCCTACGTGAGGACCTAGGCTGCGTTAGCGAATGCTATCCGCGTTGCTGAATTTTGGGCCAAACAAATTTAAGAAAAAAAAAAACTAGGTATCTATATTTTTGCCATCGACACGCTAAGAAGAACAGCTGAAGAACTAAATACCTTGCCGTATTACATTGCATACAACTGATTTGCTTTTAAGGATAATTTTAGTTGAAAGTCAATTTGATAACCAATTAATTTTTTTAAATGTGGCCATGGACGACCGAGCTTGGGCACAAGCTACTCTTCCCATTCGTATGGGGGGCCTCGGCGTCCGCAAAATTTCTAGTATTAGTTTACCGGCCTTCATATCCTCGGTCCACGGCACTGATAAATTAATCAGGAAAATCTTAGCCTCCACACTGATTAATTCTGATGTGCCGTGTTTCACCGAGGCTATGGATGCCTGGAGACTCGCTTGCCCGAATACAGATCCCCCCGACAATCCATCTTCCCAGAGACGGTGGGATGCGCCGCTCTGCAGAGTAGTACAGAACAATTTACTTGACTCGTCTGCTACTTCTGCGGAACGTGCGCGCCTGCTGGCTGTGGGTAGATGGGAGTCGGGACTTTGGCTTCATGCACTACCTTCGTCGAACATAGGCACTTTGTTCGACGACACTACTTTTCGCCTCGCTGCTTCCCTGCGACTAGGTACTCCTTGCTGTTCCCCTCATCGCTGTCACTGTGGCGAAGATGTCAACAGCCTCGGACACCACGGCCTGTCTTGCAGCCGAAGTGCGGGTCGCTTAGCGCGCCACGCGAACATTAATGATATCATCCGACGAGCTCTTGTTACCGTCGGCGTTCCAGCTGTATTAGAACCCAATGGCTTGGTACGCGATGATGGCAAGAGACCGGACGGTATGTCTCTATTTCCTTGGAAAGTGGGTAGGCCTTTAGTGTGGGACGCAACTTGTGTCGATACTCTTGCGCCATCCCACCTTCCTGGATCGGCATGCTGTGCTGGCGCTGCTGCTGCGGCTGCGGAAAACCTCAAGCGGCGAAAATATAATAACCTTATCGGAAATTATATTTTCGAGCCGTTTGGGGTTGAAACCTTCGGGCCGTGGGGACCGAGTGCTCATGGCCTTTTTAAAGAAATTTCAAAACGGCTGGTTGACACTTCCCGTGACCCAAGGGCTGGCTTTTACTTTGGCCAAAGGCTAAGCATTGCCATACAACGTGGCAATGCCGCCAGTCTCTTGGGTACATTACCAGTCGACAGCGATGCGGATGAATTTTTCGACGCTATATTTTAGTTTTTGTATAGTTTTAGTTAAGTTAGGTTTTAATTTTGTTATTTTTGTTAATTAAGGTAAATGGTTTAACTGAATAAAAATAAATTAATTTTAAACATGGCAATCATGTATTATTGTGCCCGGTGGTAGACTCATCAAAAAAAATCACGATACCACTGAGTATCGGTCCAGTGCAAACGTCAATAATGGACGCCCTCGATTTCCGCGTCGAAGAGCTGGAACTGTAAGCGGTTTGCGAGTGTGAAGATTAACTTCATGAAATCTTGTCCTGGCAGTTTGCTCACTGATGACCACTTGGTGCTGAGACTGGAATCTTCCTAACAGCTGGCGAGCCGTAATTTGAGGCTACCTCCTCGCAGCATTTTGCAGAAAGCTGTTTTGTCTCTGAGTAGTGACCCTGCGACGTTCAGCAACATCTCCTGTAGTCCGGTAACGCGCCTATAATCGGCAATCACGCTTGGCTGCGTGTGGACAGCGTCGGCAGTTTCACGTTGAATGCTAATATCTGTGGTTAAGCTTCCAGCATATCCACAACCTTCAACTTCTCTTCCCGCGTTAACTGACGACATGACATAACGCTCCACAGTCACAAAAGTTACAAAAAAGCAGCGAAAATTATTTTCTCAAGAAAATAAAACGATTATAGACAGTAATCTCTAATGTTATTACGTTCTAAAACGCCTTTTGCTGCGACCAAGTTATCCCTCCTTATTCCAAAATTCTTTTGTTTTTAAGTTTTAATTTTTTTTAATTTCGAACAATATTTAAAACAGGTTCAAACTACATTTACAATTTCTTGTGGCCAGTACTTTTTCTTCAAGAGTTTTCTTAAAATAAAGTGACATAGTCAGCTTGTTCCCTAGACTTTCTTGTAGGTTTATATGAACTAAAAGATTTTGATTTTGAAACTTTATAAAAGAGAGCAGAAAGGAAGGGGAGAGTAGGTGGAAATGTTATAACTTGATACCTACGTGCACATGCACAGAGTATGTTTATTTAATCTCTTCTTAGTATATTTAAACAATTTTCATAGCTATGTTTTTCTTAGAATGTACTGAAAGATAATAAGCTGATATGAAATGAAAATATTTATTTAAATTATTTAACGCAGAAACGTAAACTTTACTTCTGGCACGTACGCGGTACGCAACGTAGTAACTTGTATTTATAAATATGAGAGCAGTGGTGGCCCAGTGGTAACGGCCACGACATACGAGTTGTAGATCTTAGGTTCGAACCCAGACAGGAGCTTTACTTTATGTAAGTAAATTATTTCATCACCACTGCTCTCAAAACGGTGAAGGAAAACATCGTGAGGAAACCAGTAAGTCCTAGAACCAAAAATTCGAAGACATGTACATGTCTTCGACTATGTCTTCTTGTGTTTGATATTACCAACCCGCACTGGGCCCGGGTGTTGGATTACGGCCCACTCCCTCTCACAGAGAGAAGGCCTGTGTTTTTAACCGACTTTAAAAAAGGAGGTTCTGTATTCGACCCGTATGTATGTATGTATGTATGTTTGTATGTCCGCGATTATCTCAAAAACTACTGAACCGATTTTGAAAATTCTTTCATTATTGTGATCTACATACTTTCAGGAAGGTTTTAGTATATAACACATTAGGTAATTATTCTTATGTACGAAGTTATATGCATAAATGTATTGCATCTCCGGCATTTCTATGCGAATTTTGATGATTCTTCGAGTTATGTCTTCAATTCTTCAATGCAATAGTGTTAATTGAATTTATGTGGGGTAGGTACAACTAAAAAGTGAAAAATAAAAACTTTTTTACAAAAAAAACAACCGACTTCAAAAAAAAAAAACACTACAAAGTGAAAAATAACTTTAATTTCGGAACTTTAAATAATGGAGTTGTTTTGTAAAACAGCGGATTCTACAATCCATCTGCGATATATGACATCGTGCTGATAGTGATAAACTCTAATAAATCAGCGTTAGTGATAGAGAAAGCATCGTGGTCCCATCGTGACCACAAAAATCGATGACCAACGATTTACATTCTACATCGATGAACCCACTAGGTCAGGCTATCAGTTTAACGTACCCAACTGGGAACATTACATAACTGAACGGGTCAAATGTAATAATAGATGTTGATACTTAGATAATCTTCATTCCCCGTTTGATACCCACTCTACTGATAACAGGAATGTCAATTTACTTTGTAGTTAACATTGTTTTGTTCATTCGATGTCTTTTCGTGATAACAATGTAAGATTTCAAGGTTTTTGAGGAAATTGGGGCGGAATGATCAATTCACAATTGGAAATAATAGGAATGAACAATTGCTGGGAAGTAATTTATTGGCAACACTGAATATTTTAGAGTCTTGCCAGAGTTTAAAAGCAATTAAATGAATTGAGAATTTTGTCTCCTTAAATTCAGTCTTTTTTTTTAGTTATTAACCTAGAAGGTTGACGTTTAACTAGAAAATATCGTTTTTGATGTTCATTATAGATAACTTTTATTCTTATTGGAAGCTTTGACGCTAAAAGGTAAGTTACATTAGTTACGTTAACCAATTGAAAGTAATGAAGACAAGTTGATTGCTACTAGCCACGAACATAGTATAGATAACCACGAAACCGTGAAAAATTGTGACAAACAATAATAAATAAAATTATATTACTGGCAGGAACGAAAGACAACGTTGAATTTAAATATCGAATAAAAACGAATGAGGGTGAAAACGCCCACTTCTCATGCCACGTTAACTACATACGTATTCGAAAACTTGGTATTAAAATAAATAAAATATTTCGATAAAACTTACCGACGCCGCCAAAGTAAATTATCTGGGGAGATACTCCGTCTGCCTTTTAGAAAAGCCTGTCTGAACTGAGCTAGAGGCAAACTCTCCCGACGCAACGACCATCGTACAGTACGAACACTTTTCTCTGCATTTTTTTCCATTTGCACTACCACATTCCACAGAAACTTTAACAGGTCACGATTCAACATTTATTTTGTGCCATTTTTTCGTAATTTCAGCTACAATTAATAGAATTACACGTACAATTGCATTATACGATCTAAAAACGATAACACCAGGTTGGATACTAAATGAATGCTGCGCCCTTATCTTTACGGTTTCTATTTCATATTTACGTTTTAAGATAATGGTGGAAAATGTGTAAATACGTACTGTATTTGTTTAAATTATATTATGACTGATGTGACTTGGGTTAAAAGTTTTTTTACAGTTCAAATGTTTTTATCGGCAAGCGCGAATTGCGAGTTATTACCGACGTCATGACGTTGGACAATACAAGTTCTGATTATTATATTTTTAATTTGTTTCCTGAGTCAGTAAGACCTTCAAACGCAGTGACTTTACATAATACTAGCTTAACTATCAACCACTATATTGTGCCCTCGGCTTTACCCGAGTGGAGATCGGAAATTACCTATCCCACGGGAACGTTTTACCGGCATAAATAGTAGGTAATTTTATCCAGGTCATGGTCTACCCGTGTGACAAATTTCATCGAAATCCGTTCAGCCGTTATGGCGTGAAAGGTAACAATCAGACAGACACAGTTACTTTCGCATTTATAATATAAAGTATGGATTTAAAGCCTTGAACTAACCTAGAATAGTTTGTTTAGTCTGTAAACGTAGTTATTGATTTGAAAAGTTGTCGAAACAACTTTCAGTAGAACAACATTCAAAAATTAAACGAGTGAATAATCTGGTCTAAAACTTTCCACAGACTTCCAACTCAATTTGTTCAAGCGTTCAAAGAAAATAAACGTTCCAACCTAAATAAATCAACTCACTTTTGTGGTATGGCTATAGAAAAGTCGTTTTGAATAAGAGCGGAAAACTGCCAAAGACATTACGGCCAAACCCTTCAGTATTCGGAATTGATAACAATAATATAAGTAACTAGCTTTTGCCCGCGGCTTCGCTCGCGTAGAATTTGGTCTGCCACATTAAGTTACGTGACATTTTTTTTTAAATACTGATATTTTTTTAATGTACCTTCACATCGTACATCCCAGATTTCTAACTTCAAAATTAGTTTCCATACAATCTTTGAACTCCTATACCTAATATTTAGAGGGTATCTCTTGAGGGTGGAATTATCTGAATTCCTTTCTAAGTGCTCATTATTTTAAGCTATAATAGAACTCTGCAAATTTCAAAATGCTAAGTCCAGTGGTTTCTTCATCAATCTTTACCTGTATGGTGTGTTTATAAAAAGTAGGCTTGAGATTATCCTATCCAGCACAAACGGATTACTAAACACTGACAACTAAACAGGTCGGACCAATGTTACTTGCATTTAATCCTACTAATATTATAAATGCGAAAGTTTGTGAGGATGGATGTATGTTTGTTACTCTTTCACGAAAAAACTACTGAACGGATTTGGATGAAACTTTACAGTAATATAGGTTATACATCAGAATAACACATAGGCTACAATTTATAATGATTTTATGTAGTTTTGGTCATAATATAACGATACGTGTCAATTAAGTCGGAAAAAAATCTTCCATCTGAGAGCTATCTTGGCGTGCGCTGCCTAAACCAATGGAGTTACATAAAGATGATGTACCGCAGGATTGTTTGTCTTAAGTAGATCTAAATAAAAGTCCGCGACAGCATATATCTACCTTTTATGTGCAAGCCAGTACAACCAAAATTGTGAACCATAAATCTAATTAAATTTGGTACTATTTTACAATGCACATTTAGTATATAATTATCAAACTCTTATCAAAATGAATACATTTCTCGCATTAAGTATTTAATGTAGATAAACTTTGTCTTTCACACTAAGTAATTTGGCCGAATAGTTTAAAAGTTATCACGATATGATTGACTTGAACGGAGCGCCTAACGCCGCGGCGGCGGCCGCAGCACGGGCGGAGCGCGATGCGGCGTCGCAGTCGAAGAAGGTATGGTTCTATTCACTAACCAATTTTGTCACGTTGTGGATTCGGAAGACGCACTCATTGCTCAAGTTTTTCCAAATTTGCAACAGAACATCCACGATGAAAGTTGGCTATGTGAAAGAACTATACTAGCACCAAGAAATGAGACAGTTGCGAAAATCAATAACATTATCTTGGACCAAGTAACCAGCGATGCAACAACCTACAACTCTATCGACACAGTCATGTCATCAAGCTACCCCGTGGAGTTTCTTAACTCTTTGGAACTATCCGGGGTGCCATCACATAAGCTCCAATTAAAAGTCGGTATACCGGTTTTGTTAATGCGTAACTTGGACGCCCCGAGACTATGTAATGGCACTAGATTGCGAGTCAGGGAACTAGGCAGGCATATTGTTAAGGCCACAATTTTAACTGGAGAAGCTAAGGGTGAAAATGTTCTTATTCCACGCATCCCAATAATACCTAATAACTTACCCTTTAATTTCAAACGTTTACAGTTTCCACTTAAAGTTGCATTTTCTATGACCATCAATAAATCGCAAGGGCAAACTTTGAAAGTAGTGTGGATACATTTAGGCACGCCCTGTTTTTCCCATGGGCAGCTTTACGTAGCTTGCTCACGTGTTTCTAAATCCCAAAATCTTCTTATTTACGCTGAACAAAAAAAAATCAAATAACATATTATACAGGAGTAGGTATATTGCAGTAAAAACACAGATAAATTAACACAGATGTTCACCTATTCCAATTACGTACCACATAATTCTTTAGTTATTACAAAATCTATTAAAAAAAAACGGCCAAGTGCGAGTCGGATTCGCGCACGAAGGGTTCCGTACCATTGTCTATAAAAAACGGCGAAAATAACACGTTTATTGTATGGGAGCCCCCCTTAATATGTACTTAATTCTTATTCGTATTTGTTGTTATAGCGGCAACAGAAATACATCATTTGTGAAAATTTCAGCTTTCTAGCTATCACGGTTTATGAGATACAGCCTGGAGACAGACACACAGACGACGGAGGCTTAGTAATAGGGTCCCGTTTTACCCTTTGGGTACGGAACCCTAAAAACCGCAGCAAAATCCGTTGCGTAGTTTAAAAAATTTTAAGGATTCATAGGGAAAAAGAAAGCTTCTTTGTTTTATACTATGTAGTGATTAAATGCAAGTAGCATTGGTCCGACCTGTTTAGTTGTCAGTGTTTAGTAATCCGTTTGTGCTGGATAGGATAATCTCAAGCCTACTTTTTATAAACACACCATACAGGTAAAGATTGATGAAGAAACCACTGGACTTAGCATTTTGAAATTTGCAGAGTTCTATTATAGCTTAAAATAATGAGCACTTAGAAAGGAATTCAGATAATTCCACCCTCAAGAGATACCCTCTAAATATTAGGTATAGGAGTTCAAAGATTGTATGGAAACTAATTTTGAAGTTAGAAATCTGGGATGTACGATGTGAAGGTACATTGAAAAAATATCAGTATTTAAAAAAAAATGTCACGTAACTTAATGTGGCAGACCAAATTCTACGCGAGCGAAGCCGCGGGCAAAAGCTAGTCACTACATAGTATAAAACAAAGAAGCTTTCTTTTTCCCTATGAATCCTTAAAATTTTTTAAACTACGCAACGGATTTTGCTGCGGTTTTTAGGGTTCCGTACCCAAAGGGTAAAACGGGACCCTATTACTAAGCCTCCGTCGTCTGTGTGTCTGTCTCCAGGCTGTATCTCATAAACCGTGATAGCTAGAAAGCTGAAATTTTCACAAATGATGTATTTCTGTTGCCGCTATAACAACAAATACGAATAAGAATTAAGTACATATTAAGGGGGGCTCCCATACAATAAACGTGTTATTTTCGCCGTTTTTTATAGACAATGGTACGGAACCCTTCGTGCGCGAATCCGACTCGCACTTGGCCGGTTTTTTTTAATAGATTTTGTAATAACTAAAGAATTATGTGGTACGTAATTGGAATAGGTGAACATCTGTGTTAATTTATCTGTGTTTTTACTGCAATATACCTACTCCTGTATAATATGTTATTTGATTTTTTTTTGTTCAGCGTAAATAAGAAGATTTTGGGATTTAGAAACACGTGAGCAAGCTACGTAAAGCTGCCCATGGGAAAAACAGGGCGTGCCTAAATGTATCCACACTACTTTCAAAGTTTGCCCTTGCGATTTATTGATGGTCATAGAAAATGCAACTTTAAGTGGAAACTGTAAACGTTTGAAATTAAAGGGTAAGTTATTAGGTATTATTGGGATGCGTGGAATAAGAACATTTTCACCCTTAGCTTCTCCAGTTAAAATTGTGGCCTTAACAATATGCCTGCCTAGTTCCCTGACTCGCAATCTAGTGCCATTACATAGTCTCGGGGCGTCCAAGTTACGCATTAACAAAACCGGTATACCGACTTTTAATTGGAGCTTATGTGATGGCACCCCGGATAGTTCCAAAGAGTTAAGAAACTCCACGGGGTAGCTTGATGACATGACTGTGTCGATAGAGTTGTAGGTTGTTGCATCGCTGGTTACTTGGTCCAAGATAATGTTATTGATTTTCGCAACTGTCTCATTTCTTGGTGCTAGTATAGTTCTTTCACATAGCCAACTTTCATCGTGGATGTTCTGTTGCAAATTTGGAAAAACTTGAGCAATGAGTGCGTCTTCCGAATCCACAACGTGACAAAATTGGTTAGTGAATAGAACCATACCTTCTTCGACTGCGACGCCGCATCGCGCTCCGCCCGTGCTGCGGCCGCCGCCGCGGCGTTAGGCGCTCCGTTCAAGTCAATCATATCGTGATAACTTTTAAACTATTCGGCCAAATTACTTAGTGTGAAAGACAAAGTTTATCTACATTAAATACTTAATGCGAGAAATGTATTCATTTTGATAAGAGTTTGATAATTATATACTAAATGTGCATTGTAAAATAGTACCAAATTTAATTAGATTTATGGTTCACAATTTTGGTTGTACTGGCTTGCACATAAAAGGTAGATATATGCTGTCGCGGACTTTTATTTAGATCTACTTAAGACAAACAATCCTGCGGTACATCATCTTTATGTAACTCCATTGGTTTAGGCAGCGCACGCCAAGATAGCTCTCAGATGGAAGATTTTTTTCCGACTTAATTGACACGTATCGTTATATTATGACCAAAACTACATAAAATCATTATAAATTGTAGCCTATGTGTTATTCTGATGTATAACCTATATTACTGTAAAGTTTCATCCAAATCCGTTCAGTAGTTTTTTCGTGAAAGAGTAACAAACATACATCCATCCTCACAAACTTTCGCATTTATAATATTAGTAGGATAGGATAAGTAACCAATGGATTGATAGCCAAGAGCCTCGACCAACACCTGAGGAGGCTCTCGTTAGTCAGCTGGATCAAGGGCTTGATTCAGAAAGCAGCGCTTCTGGTCAGGAGGTTCCTCTCTCTGGAGCCCTGACCACCGGTAGCTTGGACCCTGTTCCCGATACTGGTGGGCTAGTATTTTTTAAACTTTTAAATGTTTTTATATTCTAATATTTAAAAATATAATTTATATGTATTTAGTTGAATAAAGGATATAAGTAATAATAAATAATACCAGCTTATTATTGTCCAACTGCAGCAGGGTAATTGCGTAACACACTAACATTAAAAATGGCTTTCATTTTGACAGATCAACAACATTCATTGCGTTATTTACGTTGTGGACCAGACACATTTTCGAACACATGAAGCAATGGATTAGCAATGTCCTTTAAAATGATTCAGATTGTGCTTGATAGTGTGTGACACAATTCGGGTGCAGGACAAAGGCCTCTTTGCATACAGAGAAGGCTTTTTGATCACCACGCTTCCTCAAGACAGGTTGGCGATTTCAGACATTTTTCCTCACGATGTTTTCCTTCATCAATGTCCGTAATGGCCAAGATAAACTTAGAAAGAACATATAGATTGATAACAATAATAAACGATCCCTATCCATACTAAAGTACTTGTATCATGATAGAGTGGCTGTCAAGGTTGCTGATAGAAACTTGGCATAGCATTTTGTATGTAGAACAAATTGATTTTCCGTTCGATTAGCTACGAGGGAAACAGCCACGAAAGGCATTTGCGTGTTGAGATCTTGAAATGCATTTGAAACACTTGACGTCCCGTACGTACCGACTTGTTTGTAAATGGTGGCGTCACAACACATCATCAGAAGGCCAATTCCCGTAATTAAAAACGTTCAAAATCTAGTCGCAAACGCAATCTCATCTCAGCAACAATCAATGTCAAAAACTTGTCAAAAATGTAGATAAATTAGAGGTACCCATTGTTGACAGATTTAGACCGAGAACAGACTGAAAGTTCTTAAAATTACGAGAATCATGCCCCTCAGGTGATCGAATCTTAGATGACCATAAATGCCTATTTGTTACCGCTAACTATTTTCGTCAACCATCTTGAGCTTGCATGATCGACCAACGAGATGTGACACCCACGTAAAACCTATCTGTATCTTCCGCATGAAATTTCTTGTTCCCCCGACATCGATCACCCTCGACCCATCCCGTCGCATCGCATCGCCCGTCCCCGCGATTTTAAATAGTCTATAGCCTTCCTCAAGAATCGGGTTATCAAATGGAAAAAGATTTTTTTAATCCGACTGGTAGTTCCAGTGATTAGCGGGTTCAAACAAAAAGCTCTTCAGCTATGTTACAAATATATAGATATACCTATAGATTGGGTAATTTTATGAAACCCAATAAAATCGGTCTTCATTCGAGTTGCAAAATGTTGTAAGTACTTATCATCATTTATGATTATGACACAGTTTTTAAATGACAAAATCCAATTAACGAGAGACGTTAAGTAATTGGAAATTGTCAGGATTCCCAATCCGCTTCCCATTTTTAACGTTCCACTTTGAGGACAAGCGAGGGTCCTTGTTTGAAATTTTCATTGCTTTACGATCTATACAGGGTGTCCCTGGAAGTATGGATCAAATCGAATAGGGGCGTGGGCAAGGTCATTTCCAAACTTTTTATTAACCCTGAGAATGTCGGTGAATTTTTTTCCGGTTCAAAGTTATGACCAATTTTTATTTTATTTTCAATCACTTCGCATAGTGCTCAGAGAAAATAGTTAAAATTAAATTGATAGCCCCGATATTTTTTTGTTAAGATTTTTTTAAAACGATTCGGTTTCTCTTCTCTTTTTTTTTGCAATGGGAACATTATAGGCTGATTATGCTTATGATATCAATTTGGCTGTCCAAATAATGTGCCAACCAGGGCTGATAGATGTTTTGTGATATTCAATCTGTTTCCTAAAGGATAAAGCTAGGTACTCACTGCGGGGGGGCCGGTGTGGGGACACGGAGGTGGTGTCCTCTGCGGGGTCGCTCAGCGTCGCTGCCGTCACTCGCCTCCTCTGCACCGACGCTGCTCGACCCGCCCGCCGACCTGCACATAAGAAAAGCTTAGTCTTCCTCTTCTTCTACTCTCGTATAGCATGAACAGTTAAACCAGTAAATGTATGCGCTTCGTAAATCTTCGTTTTTCTGAATTAGCACGAACATCGCGCCACTGAGTAACCCTCTACAGAGGCAATGCTTCTAAGTTTTGTACTGCCGCGCTTTGTAGTCGGGCACGTATCATTGCGCGTTTGTGTAAAGTTCTCTCTTTCGGGTTACCTACTCTGGTCGCGGATCGTCGTTTGTCCCTCAAAAGGTTTGGATTTTTTTTTTAAGTTTTTCGGATTTGCATACTCCATACATACATAATCAAGGCAAATACACAAGTATCTTCACAGTCTATATTACAATCTCATCGCGCATTCGTATTTCCGAAAATAGACGATGATTCCCGAAGCGCATATTTTTCTGTACATAATTATTATAACGTCTAACAATGACAGATTGCAATGGCATGATACCTACACCTGAAATGAACAACTTTTATTATGGGGCCAACCTTGAAATATAAAAAAACAGCTGTTCCATAGCAAATGTGCAATACCAACACGATAACTGCTTAGTTTTGGATATTCCAGAATTAGTCCCATAACGAAAATATAAATGTCAGTCATTCACAAAAAATGGCGCCTGTAGCCCCCGAAGGGTTTGAGTGTGTTTGTATGTTTGTTACTTGTTCACGCACAAACGGCTGAACGGATTTGGATGAAATTTGGCACACAGATAGTTTATAACCAGGATTAACACATAGGACATTTTTTATCCCGATATTCCCAAGAGATCGACACTTATGCGGGTGAAACCGCGGGGCGCTGCTAGTTGTTCATAATCATGAGTAAGTATCATACCATCACGGCTTATCAAATTTTATACACAGTTTATTGGTAGACATTATAAGAACACCTCATGCCTTGGTGGAAATATTAGCACAAGTCAGCAATGTGGTAGTAGCAGGGCTGACTGATTATGATGTGCCATTTAAATATAGCCATTCGAGGCTATTAAATGGATAGTGATGATCACAAGTGGTTTAGATGGTAAATCGTTAGCTGTTGAGTAGCCTTTAGTCGTTCAAAGTGGCCAGATGAAAATTTTCGTTCAAGCGTTTATTTACAAATCTGTGATCGATGACTACTTCCAATTTTATACAGCAACCTAACTGCGTAACACACTATTAAATTACCTACTCTCAATTTGGATCATATTTCTAATCCATTGCTCCATATGTTCGAAAAATGTGTCTGCTCAACAACGCAAATAACGCAACGAATGCTGTTCCACTGTCAAAATGAAACCCATACTGTTAGTGTGTTACGCAATTACCCTGCAGGGTCAAATTAAATTAGCTAGCGAAACTCCGCAGACGAGACTGGTACGGTCAGCATCAAAAGTTGATTAACACTTCATTTTTTTTAATCTTAGTTATTGAGCAAAATATTTGTTCAAAATTGCAGCAGAAGAATTTTTTTTAGAATATATACTCTTGTCTATTATGTGAAAAGCTAAAAATCAGTTTATTGAAAAAAGTTGTTGTCAATTTAATAACATGTAAAAATGATAGTGTTAATCGACTTTTGATGCTGACTGTACCGTTATCTCCCCCCATAGTCAAAAAGAAAAAGTACATAACATACAGGGGCAAACGGTAACCATCAATTCAGCACATAATTCTAGAAGTAGCGTAAAAACTTTTCGTATCAGAATCATGTACTTTAGTGCTATTCTGTAAAAACCTCACCGTGAAAACTTAGGGCTGGCACTCATCTGGCGAAGCGCAACGCAGCGCGGTCGACACTGCCAAACAAATATTGTGACCTTACAAGAGTTGAAATAAAGTTGAGATTAAGGGGAATGGGTAGTTGTAGCCCGCGAAATTCAATTTTTCTTACGTTTTTTGCAATTTTCAGGTCAGTGTCAGGTTGTATCTTGATCAAAATATGATTCGCGACAATAACAGGTACGTATTTACAGAATTATAATAATTAGAATCATTAATACATCTTTCTAAGTTAGATTTCTACCGTTAAGAACAAATCTCGCATGGAAAAGTGTTGGTGGTAGAAATCTAACTTAAACAGATGTATTAATGATTCTGATGATTATAATTCTGTGAATACGTACCTGTTATAGTCGCGAATCAAATTTTCATCAAGATACAACCTGACACTGACCTGAAAATTGCAAAAAACGTAAGAAAAATTGAATTTCGCGGGCTACAACTACGCATTCACCTTAAATAAACTTCCATTAGCTCGAGAGTGTAACTAAGCGGAAAAAGGTGCGCGTCTCAGGTTATTTATTTTCGACTTTATTTAAGGGCTTGCAATGTTGATTTTTGTTTGACACTGACAACCGCGCTGCGCTGCACCTCGCCAGATGTGCGTCGGCCCTTAGGTGAAGTGAGCTTAAAGTGAGCTGTTAATAGTTTCAATCCCTAGCATCAGGTAGAATGACAGGTCACTTCAAGCTCGCTTCATCTAAGTTGTCATGGTGATCTTTTTACAGAATAGCACCGCTGGATTGCGTGTTGATATACAGGGTGTTACGGAAAGGGTATCTCCATACAAACGGGTTGAAGAGTGTATCTGGTCTAGAATCTCTGTACAAAATTTCAACTCAAAAGCAGTAACTTTGAAAATTCTTAATATTTCTTTATTTCGCACATCACGGCGCTGCACAGGCGCGCGGCCGCGTGATGTGCATGTACAGTCACGAGCACCAATATGTCAACACTTGGCAATTTTCAATTGCGATTTTTTCGTGAAATAACGAATGCAACGTTGAAATACGACACTTAACATAAGCCTATGGGTTCGAAAATACTATCTATGTTCGTAATAACATAAAATTTCATTCAAAAATAAAGGAGAAAATCGCCTTTGAATAAAGCCAAGTGTATACATACTTATAGACGTGACTGTACTAGGCGCACAGACACACTACAGATAATGGACAATGACCCTCGTAGTGCGGTGACACGTTTGTTATGATTTCAATTTTATAAACTATCGAAATAAAAAAATATTAAGCATTTTCGAAGTTACTGCTTTTAAGCTGAAATTGTGTACAGAGATTCTAGACCAGATACACTCTTCAATCCGTTTGTATGGATATACCCTTTCCGTAACACTCTGTATATCCCTCACACACTCAGTATACATATTACATACATTCATTAATTCGAAACAGATAGAGGACAGTCCATAGATATCCGATATCCGTGGGACAGTCCGATGCCAAAAGCAAGTAGGTAGCATCAGAAATAGAAATAATTAGTCTCAGATTGGATCAAACAAACAAAAATAATGGCCAAAGGAAAATATCACATTGATTGCCCAAACAAACAGAAACAATAATTTATGGCTATTCATTATTTGTTTATTTCGACGATACTTAGCTAAATACAAAAACAAAGTATATAGTATCTACATAGTTTTACAGTAAATCGAATTCTGATTTATTTCCGTCATTATTCAGTAACTAAGTAGGTATGATTTCTAATAATTTTCCAAAAGAGGACGTAACTATACCTACTATAGAGTTTCTTACCCATTCCTCTCCAATACGAACTATCTTTTAGAAGGCGAAACCAGAATTAATTCTATATTTTCTTTTAAATTTTGACATTGAAAAGTGAAAGTCAAATCATTTACGAAACCTTGAAATAAAAAATTTGACTTTGACTTATACCCATGTTGAAAATAATACGTGGTCTATCAGCCATCAAGACTTGAAGACAGACTAAAAAGTGGCTGTCAAGTGGAACATTCTAGCAAACATCAAACAAAGTAGGAAAAGACGCAGTTGTAAGGAGACAAGTGGGTCGCTCTACTTGCGAGACGGAACACAAAAGACACGATGTGAGCATCAACATACAAACAGACATACAAATATGTATACGACACATAAGATGAGATACACCACCACGATATGAAGGAGTGGACTTACGTTTCCAATTCAGATGCACTTGGCATTTTTTACTTTTTCTTTTGGGTAGGTATGAAATTAGCTCGAATACACTAAACGGAGTTGTGTCACTACGAAATAAGCCCAAATGTACACTAAATAGAGGTTTAGTTCTATGAAAGTAGTCTGAAAACAGTAAAAGAAGATTTTAATACTATAGACTTAGCTTGAATACACTAAAATAAGATTTGAATACTATAGAATTAGCTCGAATACAATAAAAAAATAAGATTTTAATACTATCGAATTAGCCCGAATACACTAAACGGTTGCCACACACCCCACACATATTTATCCTGCGGCTTCATGAAATCTACCGAACCAAAAAAATTAGGGAAAATAATGGTTTATCAAGATCTAATGCGTAATTGCATATATTATATAGGTATTATATAACGTAATAATTCAATTTTAATCCAATTTGTTTTCATAAAGTAACTGAAGATAAAGGGCCTACTCATATTTTTCGTTTAAAATTCCAAAAATAATGATAAAAAAGATATTTGTGCTGAAGGTTAAAAATCTGTTGATTGATTTGTTAAATTGAAGTAGATATCTACGCAAAAAGGATCCAACCCACAGTATGGTCGAAAATGAGCTGAGTATGCCAAATTAGTCTTTATGGTCTATATTTATTCCGAATAAAACTTATTTCAATAAAAAGGACAACAATTTTTACAACTATGTCCCAGATCAACACAATCACAAAATAGAATACCTATACAATTTAAACTTCAAACTTCATTATCTCAAAAGTGTAATTTTGTGGGTTGGATCCTTTTTGCGTATCTAAGTCCAAATAGTGTTTACAAGATCAGTGCTGAAAGTAAAAAAGAAGCTGTTGATTGATTAAGTAGTTATCAGGATCAGTTTCAAAATAAACTACATCGTTTATCAGCTCATATTAATTAACATTAAAAGCGTGCTAGATAACTGTAAGACAAAGTAATTATGTAAGTAGGTTAGTGCAGCTAAAGACAAAGGGAACAAGGAGCAGATTTACAGTTCATTTTTCCTTACATGTCGTAATTGGTAAACAATGTACTTATACAAATCACGAATTTTTCGTATTAATAACATGCTTAGAGTCATGTTTGAATGTCTTGATCTTTTTAGCAAACACGTCATATGATATGAATATGAAGCCCGAAAGTCTGACAATCATTCTTACTAAGGGATATCGTATTACTTATCTAGTAACTGGGTTGTGGAGGTCAGATTATAGTCGCTCCATGTAAAATACTGGTATTCAGCTGCATCCAGTTAGACTGGAAGCCGAACCCAACATAGTTGGGAAAAGGCTATTCAGATCATGATATCAGATATGGTATGAATACACGAAGCTGGTTTATATATTTCGTGTATGAATAGCATAAAAACTGTTTCGAATGATCCATTTGAAGAAATCTAACGCCATATTGTTTACCAAACGAGACAAGTAAAGAAGAACACACTATACAGCGTGACTACTTTCTATCTATATATACACAATAAAGCATGCACATGCATTTACTCAGTACCTTCGCATTATAAGCTCTCAAAAAGCCGCAAGCAGGCACTAAGTCTTGGTTATATGGTAAGGGATATACTTGTCACACGCCATGCCGAAACCTAGAAATAATAAGGGTATGAATTGCGGAATAGGCTGGCTGCAGACAATGACAGTTCTGACCAGCGCTCTAATTGCGTAACACTTACGTAGTAACTATTTAGTAATCTGTGGTAACACACGATCAATCACAATCTGATAGGTTTTGAAGGAAATTCTCAATCCATAGATTCAAATATTTAGGAAAGTCGTCTGCTCGAGAACGTAAATGGCTCAATTTATGTACAGACGCCCGCACATCAAGCTACCCGAAACTGTCATCATTTCCCAATCAACTTTGAACCTTATTCTTTAGCGATAAAGTTGAAAATCTATTAAAGAAATTTGACAGATTGTAGTAGCTTGATGTGCTGGCGTCTGTACTTGAATTGTCAAAATGAATGGCATTGGCACTGTAAGTTACGCAACTACCACGAAAGTCAGTAGGGTCTCTCAAGGTTTAGGAAGTGTTTTCCTTTCAAGAAAATCAGTTGGAAAACTTTTTCACTCGTTTTACTTTAATTATGACTAACTATTCTAAATTCTGACTGTCTGTTGATAGTTTTTATAAGGTTGTTTTTATATGTTCTATGAATGATCAATAATCAGCAGCCTGCCATGTCGTCTTTCCGCAACCCTTGGTAGACTGGTACAAAAAAACGGTAGTACCTAGTGTCAACTGCGGTAGTAAGTTATTAATTCCGCATTATTTTGCTCCTTTTATGTTGCATAAACTTTAAGAAATAAATAATACAGTGCAATTATCCTAACTTCCTAACTAATATTATAAATGCGAAAGTAAGTTTGTTTGTTTGTTACCTTTTCACGCCTAAACCACTGAACCGATCATCCTGAAATTTTGCATATACGTTGTCAGGTGTACAGAAACGGTCATAGAGTACCTTTCATCCCGAAAAAAAGTGCTGTCCCCGAGGAAAACAACAATAACGATAATAGATGGCGCCACGTGTCTTACGAAACTTATGCGGGTGAAACCGCGGGACGCTGCTAGTTACTTATAATCTTATTATATCGCATATAGTATAAGTCGTTTTAAAAGTATTATCCCCTAGATCCTCGATACCCAGCCCGTGTTTTTATGATAGTTAAGTAACCTATCTACCTATAGGAAGACCGTGATTGATGACCCGCGTGTTTACGAGCTATCGATGTCCCATATTATCTATAAACATAGTAGACTACTATCAGTAGGTGAAGCCAATCGATTTTTTATGAAGTTCAGTTTTAGGAACGGTGTTTTGGTCGGATTTCTACCATAGACTAACTTCCTGCCCGCGACTTCGACCACGTGAAACATATTAACATATATCCTGCGGCACTAGGCAGTTGTTACACTTAGGGTCCGTTCACACAGACCGGCTCGGAGAGGAGAGCAGATTTTTATCACGTTGAAAACAGAGTTTTTAGTATTTGTAGTAAGGTTTATTTTTGCATGTGCACTGCTTTTGTCATTAAGAATGCTTGAACGCGCTTGGTGTGAAATAATAAGAGGAGCTGACCGGCTCCGATCGCGTACTTTTTCTCGTTCGCGCAGCTGTTCGGCTCCGATTGCATGCTCTTTCTCGCTCGCGCAGCCGATCGGCTCCGATTGCGTGCTCTTTCTCGCTCGCGCAGTCGATCGGCTCCGATTGCGTGCTCTTTCTCGCTCGCGCAGCCAATCGGCTCCGATTGCGTGCACGCCGCCACAAAACTTGGACTGCGTGGAATACTGGTACTGCCTTTGTAGGGTATCCACCCGGCTCCGAGCGCATCCGACCGGCTGCGAGTGCATCCGACCGGCTCAGAGCGCATCCGACCGGCTGCGAGTGCATCCGACCGGCTGCGAGCGCATCCGACCGGCTCCGAGCGCATCCGCTTTCAGATAGCTTCCAGCCGGTCTATGTGAAATAGTTGGCGGCTCCGCTCCGACCAACTCCAAGCGTATACGATCCGGTCTGTGTGAAAAGAAAAATGCGCGCCGATGCTCTCCGAGCCGGTCTGTGTGAACGGACCCTTAAGATTTTTTACCTCTAGCGGCAAACTATTGGGTATGGCAAATTGGCAATAAGAAAACAACAACTATCTCAAACACTGTTTATTAATAAAAATAAATTAGTTTAACATCACAACACTTGTTAGTGCGGTAGACCCGTAACGGCTACCAAGTGTTGTGATGTTAAACTAATATATTTTTATTAATATACAGTGTTTGAGATAGTTGCTGTTTTCTTATTACCATACCCAATAGTTTGCCGCTAGAGGTAAAAAATCTTAATTGTAACACAATACTGTAGCTTCTTTGGAATTGGATCAGTAGTTCCGAAGATTATTCCCTACTAGGGTTATCATCCGTCCGGATTTATCCGGACATGTCTGGACTTCTAGACTTTTGTCCGGCTCTTTAATTTGTCCGGATTTTTTGGCGTACGAGATTGTTTGGGAATACGAGTACTTAATAAAACTTATACATATTATGTAAGTAATCTAGTCCTAACATAAAATATTTGTAATATTACGAGTAGTATAGGTAAGTTTATCTGCAGCCAGCCCAAAGCTTCTATAAGATACATAATATATATAAACTATAACAATATAGTAATTCCTACTGTCTTAATTAAATACAAATACTGAATTAAAAGATGCCTTCATGAATCATAATTAATAACTGCATTTAATTAATTTATCCAAGTCAGCGACTTTCCTCAACTTGTTTTGCAGTATTTAGAAGGAAGTCTCGCTATCTACTATTGCTAGGTAAATACATAATGTAAATAAATAAACAATAACCTTTAAAGAACAATTTACTTTATATACTTAATAATTATTTACCTAAAGGTTATCTAAGACAAAATCTTGAGGGAAATCACTTTCTTGGTTATATAACGGAATAAAAGTTTTTTTTTCTACCGTTAGTCTTGTCTGACCTCGAAATATTCCAGACAAGGAAGTGATCGAGCCAAGTTCAAAAATAATTTTAAATTAAACTCTATTCACTAACAACTTACCGAAATATTCTCTTCAGCCGACTAATGACTTGGTATTTTATATACACGTTTCTCACACAATACTATGCTATGGGCACACTTGCGTACATTTATACATAGTTCAAATCACTTTTGGTTCAAATAAGCCGATTCCATTATGCTGATTAATTTTACCGAACAAGATACCTGTGGCGTGTTAATGAAAATGAATTAATGTTTAACCTAATGCTTTCATTAAAAAAAAAAACTTTGCCTTCGTAACATTTTTGAGTCTATGAGTCTAGCGGGGTAATTACGTAACATAAATAGCAATCAATCGCAATGCTTTTCATTTTGACATCCGTTGCTTCATACTGAACTGATGATGAACTACCAAAATGAAAGGCATTGTGATCAATTTGCATTTTATGTGTGTTACGCAGTTATCCAGGAGATGTAAATTAGATTTTATTTTGGGGAATATGACTGTAAACTGTAACACGTCTGTTGTTAGATAAAATTAATTAAAAACTGTCAGTTATCAATAATACTTTAGTGCCAGATTTAGTTGACACGTTGTTATTTTTGGCAAGTAAAAATAACCCATCGATAATTAAATATGACTCAACGAGCAAAAACTTGCCAATTTTTTGCGAGTTTGTTGACGTAACTTCCTTTTAAGTTTCGTTTTTGTAGTTGATTTTAAAAATAACTGTTTACTTTATTCACGAGTAAAGTAATGGTAATTTAATACTGTTCCATCATCATAGGTAGTACGAAACCTATGACTTAATAGGAACAATTAAAAACATTAACATCAATTGCAACTTTGCGGAAATTCTCATGGAATTATTTTCCGTAAGTAATTCCTATGAATATGAATTACTGTTTGTAATTCCATATTAAATGCAATATAAAGCATCCATTTTGTGTGAACTAGATATCAAAAGACGAACATATAAAGTTGCTGTTAGAGAGTCAGAGATGACTTACAATTTCATTAGATTACATGCAATGACACGATACATTCTATTTAACATTTTATTTCAATATACACGGCTCTCATGCGAGCTCGATCGAATAAAAAAATATCTTTGGTGTTTGAACTTGGCTGTGCCATTTTTCATTATATATTTTAAAATATTGACCATTATGTTTTAAGTATTAGAAATTAAAATTTATTAAATTTTTCCTCGTATTATATGGGTGCTCATCTTTTACCTTACCAAAAATAAGGATTATGTAGGTATATTGTATTTTTACATACTTGAACCTTTTTTAAACTGAAAGTTATTTTTTCTGTGACAAAAGATTATTTACTTCACGTTTATCCATTAGCTCCATAATACAGAAAGTCTTGTCTATGGGATATTAATTTAATATCGTTTTGTAATGAGGAGAATACAAATCTAAACAATGTTGATTATTTTACTTGATTATTTGTTACAGTTAACAGTAACTATTATGTAAAGAATCTCTGACATTCCTTATGCATTATTACTTAATACCTACAGGGAATATTAGTCGCTATGAGGAAATATAAAAGATAAAAAATGTTATGTCGCATTTCCGTCTGGTATAATTTATTTACTTACATGTAATTGTGGAATTATTTATTACGTGGAATAAATAACAATGCAAATTACCTTTACTGAGACCAAATAGTTTTAGATATTACGTTGTTATTTTTAAGCAGCAATAACAAAGTGAACGTTCCACGTGGATTGTGATAATCAGGGCAAACCCTGCTTTATTTTAAGACGTCCTTTGCAGTTAATTTGCCAAGGATGACAGGTTAATTAGGCACAGAAAATGAACCTGCGTTGTCACATTTATTTTCATAGAAATGTATCTAATTTCAAACCAGATGTTATAAGTCCTGTAAACATACCGCCAAAGCTTTTGAATACGTAAAAAAGTGATAATAATAAACGCCTAAAACCGATAAATTAACGCACTTAAACCAGACGCATCCAAATACAGATTTTAAAGGAAATTTTACAATTTACAATGTCACCACAAGGAATCACTAAAGCACACGTTATTTTGTTTGTAAAACCACTGTTTTCTGTGATAACACGGCGGGGCTATCACTGATATTATGTTAATATTACGTATTTTGTACAGACTACACAAAACAGCCAGTGCAAACTGTCCATCCACTCCATACCACAAGCTGTCATCTGGGGTTTCCCCCTATTCAAGCGAACCCCACCCATAATACAATCCCTTAAAGTTTAACATAGCCTGTCTGTATACCGGTCCTAGGGAAACATGCGCAGTGGTGCATTGCGCACAATATTGATTGCAATCATATGTATGATGGAAAATATGGCGGAAAATTTGATTTCGTTTTGGTTTTTATTGTCATTTTACATGGATATAACTTTAGGGTTATGGCCGTTTATAGGGAGGATTCGGAAATAATAAAATAAACTGCAACGTTCTGGTTAACAATGCATCTATTGAACGTATTCTTTACATACCTAATGTTTGCCGAAATATTATTGTGAAGTAAATAAACTGGAATGTTGGACTTGTAGGTATAAATATGTTAAAAAATCCGACTGTAAAGTAATTATTTATTTTTAGTTTCCTTTGAACGTCGGTTTCTAAAAGAAAAATATAAAGTAGTCTTTCCTGCAGAAGAGTTGGCCGTGGAAAAATGTTACGAGAGAATTTTACGTTCTAATAACTTTCAGGTTTTATTTGAAAAGTTTATGTTTGATAGTGTTTTGTTTATTTTTCCAGAACTAAGCTGTTTGTACAAGAGTGCTTGTTCAAGTCAAGAAAAACTACAAAAAATTTAGTTATTTGAGTAAGACAATAATGCAATTTCAATGATGATTCGCGTAAAAAAAAGTTTCTGGTATGTCACAGACAGAAGTCAATATTCCGAATATTACAGGTTTCAGCCATTCATCATTCGTTTCATTCATAATATCCTTTATAAGACTATCTTTTTTCCAATTATATATATATTTTTTAGTCTTACATTCCTACTAGGTGTGAAATGATTTGATTTAATTAATAAATTCTTTATAGGTAGACCAAACGATTACATAATAGACATAAAGCTCTAAAGATAATTTTCAAGTGAGTTCTTACAAGTTTACCGACGCTACGATTATCTAATAGGTACCTTCTTGTAATTGCGTAGGTACTAATTGATATTATCAATCAACTTAATTATTTTATTACATTGATTTTTATCGTAGTGCTATTTATCTGCACGTGCACCCTTAACAATTTTTTGTAAGGGGGTATCTACGTATTCGTGACGTATGCACATTAAGTAAATGATAAATTAAAAGCATTAAAGGCACAATACATACAAAATTACGTAGAAAAAAAGGGTAGGTAAATATGGTCACCTGTTACCAGGGAACCAAGAAAAAGTTCTAAAATACTAGCAGCACCTCGCGGTTTCACCCGCATAAGTGTCGATCCCGTGGGAATATCGGGATTCGGGATAAAAACTATTCGATGTCCTCTCCCGGGACTCAAACTATCTCTACATATAAGTACCCTTTTTCATCTAAATCGGTTCAGCGGTTTAAACGCGAAGAGGTAACAGACAGACAGACATACTTTCGCATTTATAATATTAGTAGATATGGATCGTCTTGAAATTTCAGGAAGGTCTGTCTGGCTGTTTGTTTCGGTTAATCTCCGAAACGGCTGGACCAGTTTGCGCACTAGTTAATTTTTTTTCCTGTATAAGGGTTCCAATGACGTCACTTGTGAAGGGTCTTTTAATCTGCTAGATTTAATATGCTGTAGTCAATCGATGCCATGGTACCCACGCAAGAATCGATAAACATAGTAGGTGTAGTGTAACATGCATGTAGTAATGGAATTAACTTGATCTCGACACAATTATAGGAAAGGTCAAGGTCTCTAACGTGTTGCACTTATTTATATACGTACCCTAATAACCTAGACTACCTACTGATTGTAGGAATGTAGAGTTTCATGTTTTTTGTATGTTATTTTCTCTAAAACTCTATACCTAAAATAAGGAATCGAAACCACTTCCAACTTTTAAAAGGCTTTTCAAGCACCATTCTCTGAATAATGCTTCAGAATTGTAAGTTTTTACTGTTGTTATAACTTAATTTTAGTTTATAATCAAGTGAAGCCGAAACTATCTTAATTATTATGTTTTTCCTTATAGGAGTGAATAATCGTATTCTTTTTGAGCGACATATTTAATTTATTATTGTCTTAAACTGTAAAAGTACTGTGGTTATTTAGCACACCATATTCTACGAAAACCCGAAGTTAAACTGTCGTGGGACACCACATGGAAATAAGATTCAATTATGGTAGAAAGTTACTCGCCAAGTAGGTAAGTATACAAAATTGTTTTTATATTATTTTGCAAGTACCTACAAAGCTATCCAAAAATTGAAAAGCAAAGCGAAATTATCGCTTTGCTTTTATATTTTTGCATACAATATAAATCATGAAGAAAACCTAGCTTAATTTTGTAGCAGCTACTGTTTCAAATAATATCGTGAAACCATTTTCCGTATCCAGTAAATAGGCGAGAATTTTATTTTATTTTATTTGGGAAACAAACAGATGCAAGGCCTTTAGTGTGGAACGCAACTTGTGTCAATACTCTTGCGCCATCCCACCTTCCTGGATCGGCATGCTGTGCTGGCACTGCTGCTGCGGCTGCGGAAAACCTCAAGCGGCGAAAATATAATACCTAACCTTATCGGAAATTATATTTTCGAACCGTTTGGGCTTGAAACCCTTGGGCCGTGGGGTCCGAGTGCTCATGGTCTTTTTAAGGAAATTTCAAAACGGCTGGTTGACACTTCCCGTGACCCAAGGGCTGGCTTTTACCTTTGCCAAAGGCTAAGCATTGCCATACAACCTGGTAATGCCGCCAGTCTCTTGGGTACATTACCAGTCGACAGCGATGCGGATGAATTTTTCGACGCTATATTTTAGTTTGAACTAGCTTCTGCCCGCGACTTCGTCCGCGTGAAATTCGTACTTTCCTCTAAAAGTTTCGAAAATGTATGTTGGTATGATCTTTATAATTAATTTAAATAAATAAGTATTCGGGCCAGTTTTTAAGTTTATAGAACAAAGGAATCAGATTTTTCAAATAAACTGTATCCCCGCTTTTCACCCCCACAG
This sequence comes from Amphipoea lucens, assembly GCA_947508005.1. Classification (NCBI taxonomy): domain Eukaryota; kingdom Metazoa; phylum Arthropoda; class Insecta; order Lepidoptera; family Noctuidae; genus Amphipoea; species Amphipoea lucens. The sequence continues at coordinate 9,365,636 of OX382371.1, forward strand.
GCATGGAATTTTATAACTTGACTCAGTTTATTTATACCAATTTTCGAGCTAATCAAGCCACGCGGTAAAATCCTCCCTTTCACACAGTTCGGGGTAGATTTTCGAAAACCCCGAATACATGTTATTAATTATTTTTAGTCCTTAGTATAAATACTGAGTTTCAAGTTAATCGGACAGGGCGTTAAAATTCTTCCATACAAATTTTGACACCCCCCAATACCTCTTTAGGGGATATTTTAGAAAAACGAAAAATTCCAAACTTCATAATTTACTTAGATAAGTATTCGTGCCAAGTTTCAAGGTTATAACTCAAGAAATAAGATTTTTCATACCAACAAAATCCCCCCCTTTTCACCCTCTTAAAGGTTTAATTTCCAAAAACCCCTTCTTATTCGATACCTACTCTTCACAAAGAACACACCCTCCAAAATTCATGTCCCTAGGAAGGACCAGTGATTTAGACTGTGCGTTGATATTTCAGTCAGGTCGTTCATCCCCCTTTTGGGGGAGAAATTATCAAAAACGCTGAGACACGTATAAATTAATTTTCAATCGTTAGCCTAAATACAAAATTTAAAGATCCTAACTTTTAAACTGACGGACTTTCATACACAACTTCATCCCCCCTTTTAACCCTTTGGGGGTAGAATTATCAAAAACGCTGAGACACGTATAAATTAATTTTTAGTCGTCAGCCTAAACACAAAATTTGATGATCCTAACTTTAAAACTGACGGACTTTCATACAAACTTTCATCCCCTATTTAACTCCCTTAGGGGTTGAATGTCAAAAAATCCTTCCTTATTCCTTGTCTACACAACAAAAAAGAAATGAAAATAAAGCTGAAACGCCTGTGCAATACTATCTACCTATGCCTACTTCACTTAAAAATAAATACTTATAACTACTTTAATTAATAAAAGTACCTACGTTTAATAATTTTTAATTTGAACGAATATTTAAACACTACCAAAACAACTCATACCTACAAAATAACAACAAAAGAAATTCAAATAAACTATTTAAAGACTAAAAGTCGCGCTGATAAGCACGGTTTCTCAATATCAATTATTGTCTGTCAATAAGGTCGAACGCTCTGACAACCGTTACACAAAAATAATCCTTATAGCATGATACAGACGTGCGACGGCGCGATGGCTTATTTCATGTATAAGTTTGGTGTTTCTATACCGATTTCTATGATTCTTTTTTTATTGAATAGGTAATAATGTTAACTTTTTTAAATTAGGGATGAGTGAGAGTATTATAAACGTAAGAGTAAACAAATATAATCAGAATGCTCCGAACTGCTAAGCTATCAGGAGTTACACGTGTTATTGTGAGTCAACCATAAAAGATAGACATATGCTGTTGAAGGATATTTTTTAGACAATTTTATGTAGAATATTTCCGTCATACATGATTTCTATGTAACTTTAACCATTAAAGCTGCACACGCGACGGAAGCTTAAAAAATGGAGTAACTTCTCCCGTTTTCCCAACATTTCCCTTCACTACTCTGCTCCTATTGATTGTAGCGTGATGAAAAGTATACTATAACCTGCCCAGGAGTATGAAGAATAATTGTACCAAGTTTCGTTAAAATCCGTCGAGTAGTTTTTGTTTCTATAAGGAACATACAGACAGACAGACAGACAGACAGACAAAAATTTTACTGATTGCATTTTTGGCATCAGTATCGATCACTAATCACCCCCTGATAGTTATTTTGAACATATATTTCATGTACAGAATTGACCTCTCTACAGATTTATTATAAGTATAGATATAGTTTTATTTAAGTTAGTAAAGTTTTAATTTTGTTAATTAAGGATATATGTATTATATCAAAAGCTAATTTTTAAAACATTTTTGGTACCTACTAAGTAAATGGTCTGATTTCACAAAAAAACAGATGCAATAACAAACATAAGTATACAATTAGTTCAACACAATCCAGAAACAGTTTCTACAGATTACTGAATGAATGACTGAAAGAATGTCAGCGAAGGCAGTGACTTGCCTAATAGCACGTTCCTTTGCTATTGTTAGATACTATTGTTTAGAAATGATTCATCTGTAGGTATATAGGTATAATACAAATTGAACCTTTGAGACTATAGTAGGTCATTGTCAGGCTGTATGTTGAACAAAATATCATTTGCGAGCGTAACAAATATGTATTTACTTACAGAATTACTTATAATCATTAAAATCATCTATTAAGTACATTATGACTATGTATATTTCATGAAATATCAATCAATAGGATGTATATGAACTAATAGGGTTGTATGGATGATTTTAATGATTATAATTCTCTAAATGCAGTGGAGGTCAGATTAGGCAGTCGCTCCATGTAAAATACTGGTATTCAGCTGGATCCGGATAGACTGGAAGCAGATCCCAACATAGTTGGGAAAAGGCTAGGCAGATGATAAATTCTGTGAATGCATATCTATTTGTTACGCTCAGGAATTATATTTTGTTCAACATACAACCTGACACTGACCTGAAAACTGCAAAAAACGTAAGAAATTTTGAATTTCGCGGGCAACCTAGCGCGTCACTCCTAAATAGAAAGCTATGATCCATTCAGGAGAACTAGGTGTTGGGAGCTTTCTTTATTGCTGATCTCATTAGTTTTGAGCTTGAAAAAGTGCAAAAGTTTAAGTTGTGATAAAAAGATCAGAGGTAATAGATATTACAGCCCGATTTATACTTTATGACGGCTTTGAGGTACACTACTCGCTGCGCAGTACCTCACCCGTCACCCCAGTTGACAGGAGAAATTGTTACTGCGCAGCGACTCGCCTGATGTTCCGATCCGCCATAAAGTTAAATTCGGGCTGTATCACTCGAGAAACTATTAATACTCCCATGTGGGTAACAAGCGCCATATTACCTACAGTCACTAAACCCATGTTTTGTTTAAATACCGTACTTCATTCAAGCTACAGATTTGTCAAATAACACGATAGCCTTTAGCCCCCAAGCCCGATTGTTTTGACGCCCCACGTCGTCTATGTGGGAGAAATGTGTACCAGCTGTTTGTGTTATTAAATCAAGGCTTCATGTATAAAAACAAAAGTATTAAAGTACTCACACTGGCAAATACCTAATACTTTGTAACCTAATGGTCAATTCCCGTACCTAATTAAAAACTCATCTCAGTGACATTCAGTAAAAAAAATTACAAAAATGTAGGAAAATTAGAGGTATTTTTTACACATTGATGCTTAGATCAGACTGTGAACTTTCTTAAATTTACGAGAATTGCCCCTCTGGTTGTAGGTCATATTTTAAGCTACTCATGTCCTTTCAACTGTTTGCTATACGTGGACAATAAACTATTTCTATTAATAATATAGGCCTTTTACATCTAACTAGGTCCTAGAACGAAATATTCCATCTTCATTAGGTTTCATGCCGTAAAAGAATCTATGTTTGGTATGGTAGAGCACTTATATTTTAAAGCTCACACTGAAAGAGTCGACTGATTTGTTTAAATTCAAAAGTATAATTTTTTTAGTTTTGAAATCATGCTAAACTTTGCCAGCTCTAGCGGCCATTCTGATGTCAGGTGTAGAGATATTCTTTTGATAATAATTTGTAATGAGTAGAAAGTTCTACATTGTTTTCGGTGCTGCCACTGCTGCAATAAAACACTAAGTACCTACATCCTGCAATGACCCGCATTGAAAGACATGCTGCTATTTTTAACCGACTTCTAAAAAAGGAGGAGGTTCTCAATTCGAATGTTTGTATTTTTTTTTTTTTTTTTTTTGGCATCAGATAAAACGTGCCGATATCTCACACACATTGGCCGGACTCCGCAGTCACAATCACAACACAACAGTCTACGTTACAAAATTAGAATAGCAAGACCACAGACAAAACAAAGATATTAATCCATATCCACCTGGATAAGTCAGTACTTAATTATCAACGAAACTCACGTGATAAAAAGCGTGGGCACTTCATTTGATTCCTTGCCAATCGTCTGCAGTGAGCGCCGAGGAGACACCGCTTGAATGTGCAGGTACGCCAAGTCTGGACCTGGTGGGAGGAAGAATTTATAAGGTTATTGTGGAAATATGGACACGCGTCATTGATAATGTAAATGGGGCAGAAGCGCAAAAATTTGACGCAAAAATGTTGGCGTGAAAGGGTCAATGTTAATATAAATTACCCAATTACCAACTTTCATGCGGACGAAGTCGCGGGCAGAAGCTGTTTATAAACGTATTTGATAATTTTTAATTTTTATCATTATAAATCTCTTCATATCAGATACAATAAAAAGCTCGTAAACATTCAAACGTCTACCTAGGTACGCGGGCGGAGTTGAGTATAATTTTTAAGTAGTTCATAATATTATTATACGGGTACTCGACTTTCGAAATACGCAGACTACCTACAGTGGATTTCCCGAATCACTTTCAGAGGGGAAAACACATGAAGAGGCGGATATATTTACAAGTGTAGGTTGAAATGTAAACAAACTGTCTAGACTTATGAAACACTACTTATTCAAGAATGATTAAAAGTCAAGGGCACTTGCTTGGAACCATCATTAATTATTATAAAAAAAATACTTTTACACACATTTACCTTTAACCACATTGCTTTTTGCTTGGCCTTCTCCATTTTATCGCGGTTTTATTCTAAAATTAGTTTTCAAAAGATTGATTTTTAATTCTAGCCACATGTTTTGTTTGATTTTGCATCAATCTCATTTAGATTTAGAACTTTCTTTTTTATTTATAAATAAGACTTTCATGATTTTGAATACATCTTTGTTTCTTTTCAGAAATTAAATCTAAAGTATTATTATTAGGTACAACTATTGTTACTTTGACTTAAGAACTTGCTCTATCCGTTATCCGTATACGTTTGACAGAGCTATAGTATGGCATTTACCGTAGAACCGTTAGGTCATGGTCACAGGTCATGGTCTACCTAGTGACTGAAGTCCCTCTTTCTGTGAGGTGAAGTCGTACTGCTATAGAATTTTCACCTCTGGTGCTTGATGTAGGTATCTGGAAGTGCCATGGGGTGACTAATTATCCCTCTATTTGCAAATATACTGACATACAGTCACGTCTATAAGTATGTATACACTTGGCTTTATTCAAAGGCGTTTTTCTCCTTTATTTTTGAATGAAATTGTATGTTATTGCGAACATAGTATTTTGGAACCCATAGGTTTATGTAAAGTGTCGTATTTCAACGTTGCATTCGTTATTTCACGAAAATATCGCAATTGCAAGTTGCCAAGTGTTGACATATTATTGCTCGTGACTGTACATCTTCCCATATTGGTCAAAATTCTACGCCCCCTTTTAAGCACGAAACAATCGAAATTTCGATTTATAATGTCTCCAGTGTCGTGAGCTACATGTAAGATTATCTTAGTAGTATAAGGAGGAGAACCACAGCTCTGCGATTGCCAAACGAGATAGATTACGGTATCTAATGATATGCCGCACTACTGATAGTTATGGCAATTTATGAGGAGGTTCTTGCTTGTTATAGGATCGATGCTTCGAGAATGAAATATTGCGGCACTGTGAGGTACCTACGACACGCCCTTTTCCGGGGGCCTGTTATTTGCTGCTCCATTAAAATGCTGATAGAAGCAGGCAGCTATACCTAATTTCGTAAAAGTTTACTAAATAATACTTTGTAGTAGGTGTGTATCTTATTTTGGTAACACATATCGACGGTGAAGTGTCAATATCTAATAACTAACATTTTAGCAATTTTCACTTTATTGCATACTAGCTTTTGCCCGCGGCTTCGCTCGCGTAGAATTTGGTCTGCCACATTAAGTTACGTGACATTTTTTTTTAAATACTGATATTTTTTCAATGTACCTTCACATCGTACATCCCAGATTTCTAACTTCAAAATTAGTTTCCATACAATCTTTGAACTCCTATACCTAATATTTAGAGGGTATCTCTTGAGGGTGGAATTATCTGAATTCCTTTCTAAGTGCTCATTATTTTAAGCTATAATAGAACTCTGCAAATTTCAAAATGCTAAGTCCAGTGGTTTCTTCATCAATCTTTACCTGTATGGTGTGTTTATAAAAAGTAGGCTTGAGATTATCCTATCCAGCACAAACGGATTACTAAACACTGACAACTAAACAGGTCGGACCAATGCTACTTGCATTTAATCACTACATAGTATAAAACAAAGAAGCTTTCTTTTTCCCTATGAATCCTTAAAATTTTTTAAACTACGCAACGGATTTTGCTGCGGTTTTTAGGGTTCCGTACCCAAAGGGTAAAACGGGACCCTATTACTAAGCCTCCGTCGTCTGTGTGTCTGTCTCCAGGCTGTATCTCATAAACCGTGATAGCTAGAAAGCTGAAATTTTCACAAATGATGTATTTCTGTTGCCGCTATAACAACAAATACGAATAAGAATTAAGTACATATTAAGGGGGGCTCCCATACAATAAACGTGTTATTTTCGCCGTTTTTTATAGACAATGGTACGGAACCCTTCGTGCGCGAATCCGACTCGCACTTGGCCGTTTTTTTTTAATAGATTTTGTAATAACTAAAGAATTATGTGGTACGTAATTGGAATAGGTGAACATCTGTGTTAATTTATCTGTGTTTTTACTGCAATATACCTACTCCTGTATAATATGTTATTTGATTTTTTTTTGTTCAGCGTAAATAAGAAGATTTTGGGATTTAGAAACACGTGAGCAAGCTACGTAAAGCTGCCCATGGGAAAAACAGGGCGTGCCTAAATGTATCCACACTACTTTCAAAGTTTGCCCTTGCGATTTATTGATGGTCATAGAAAATGCAACTTTAAGTGGAAACTGTAAACGTTTGAAATTAAAGGGTAAGTTATTAGGTATTATTGGGATGCGTGGAATAAGAACATTTTCACCCTTAGCTTCTCCAGTTAAAATTGTGGCCTTAACAATATGCCTGCCTAGTTCCCTGACTCGCAATCTAGTGCCATTACATAGTCTCGGGGCGTCCAAGTTACGCATTAACAAAACCGGTATACCGACTTTTAATTGGAGCTTATGTGATGGCACCCCGGATAGTTCCAAAGAGTTAAGAAACTCCACGGGGTAGCTTGATGACATGACTGTGTCGATAGAGTTGTAGGTTGTTGCATCGCTGGTTACTTGGTCCAAGATAATGTTATTGATTTTCGCAACTGTCTCATTTCTTGGTGCTAGTATAGTTCTTTCACATAGCCAACTTTCATCGTGGATGTTCTGTTGCAAATTTGGAAAAACTTGAGCAATGAGTGCGTCTTCCGAATCCACAACGTGACAAAATTGGTTAGTGAATAGAACCATACCTTCTTCGACTGCGACGCCGCATCGCGCTCCGCCCGTGCTGCGGCCGCCGCCGCGGCGTTAGGCGCTCCGTTCAAGTCAATCATATCGTGATAACTTTTAAACTATTCGGCCAAATTACTTAGTGTGAAAGACAAAGTTTATCTACATTAAATACTTAATGCGAGAAATGTATTCATTTTGATAAGAGTTTGATAATTATATACTAAATGTGCATTGTAAAATAGTACCAAATTTAATTAGATTTATGGTTCACAATTTTGGTTGTACTGGCTTGCACATAAAAGGTAGATATATGCTGTCGCGGACTTTTATTTAGATCTACTTAAGACAAACAATCCTGCGGTACATCATCTTTATGTAACTCCATTGGTTTAGGCAGCGCACGCCAAGATAGCTCTCAGATGGAAGATTTTTTTCCGACTTAATTGACACGTATCGTTATATTATGACCAAAACTACATAAAATCATTATAAATTGTAGCCTATGTGTTATTCTGATGTATAACCTATATTACTGTAAAGTTTCATCCAAATCCGTTCAGTAGTTTTTTCGTGAAAGAGTAACAAACATACATCCATCCTCACAAACTTTCGCATTTATAATATTAGTAGGATTAGTAGGTAAAATATGAAATAGCTCATATTTGCAAAGACATGAAGGTCTTGAATCGACGATGACGTTTCCTACTATTTGTTTAATATAAGTAGGTAACTTTTTTACTAAAATATTAAAAACTATAGAAATGAAACGTTTTTTTCGCCTCCTGTAAAATCATGATTTTGTAGTTATTAGATATTGATACTGCACCGTCGATATATCAATGGGCGTCATGTTATGTTAGCCCTTCTTAGCTAAATTCAACTAAATTGTTCTTTTAGTGAAAATAAAGTTGGTTCTCGTATTCTCGCCAATAGTAAAGCTGGTAGCATTGAACTCCTAAAAACTGTCACGCATTAACCATTCGCCTAATACTGCCTAGATAAGTATACCTATAGGAATTATTAACGTCTTCCTTACCCTTCTCAACGATTTCACAAAGTCCTGTGTCGGACACGGAGCGTCCTCTCGACCTGCTGAGAGCCGATTCATTGTTCCTCTTGAAATAGGGCCAGTGTCTCGCCACAGATGTCCGTAGGATGCGATTAAACCTGTGTAGAATAAAAGGTTTTAATAAACTTATCTGCTATCTGTTCTTACTCTTAATAATGGGTAAGTCACCACTTACTCGTACGGACCCTAGATTAATTCGGTTTCCGAAGTCAGAATGACTGACAACACGATTTGACAGTTGTCCCTTCGCCTGATGTGTTTTTGCCCGTCCGAAAAAGAATGATGAGCGTTTTGGCCGGTATGTCCAATAAAAACCACTTTGATTTGATATCAAAGTTTATATCATAAGCATCAATTTTTATTATGAGCAGAAGGCTATGAAGTACCGGGTTAAAGATATATAAGACCTGCAAGTACCATGTAAACGTATCTATTACTTAGTTTATGACGCTAATGTGCACTGCAGTTCTCTCATAATATTGAGGGGGCTTATGGCTAAGAAATAACAGCCGAATGGGTCGATCGATCAGCTTAAGCGGCGCTTGCCGCGGTTTGTCCCTGGATGGGTGACCATTTTAACATACCAAGACTAGTACATACTAAGTAATTGCTGGTTATAAGTTGCAATAAGTTGACATGCATTAGAACTCTTATTGGTCATCAGGCCAGGCTCCATACAAAAATGCACATCATTCTTTAATGTGACACGTTTTGTGGGATCAACTACATTCGGACGGGCTCGTATCTTTGTTGACGGACTTAGGAAGTAGACCCCCAGGACATAAGCCTTCCGCAAAAGTCACCACACCGACGGGTCTCGACTCCCGAGCTTCTCGCATTCAGTGGACTCCCGCGATCTTCATCAGTTCATCGGTCCACCTTATGGGGGGCTTACCTACGCTGCCTTCCAGGGATCTTATTCTCTATGACACAATGAACGAAACCGCGTGAAATGAACGCGAGATTGGCGGGATTTGCTAAGGAATTGACAAATATTGCACTGATGACTGAATTGATTCGTGGTTTCGAAGTAAGGAATCGTTAAATGGCCATAGTGAATTAGGGCCCAGTACTGTACGCTTTCAGCCTTTGAACTTCTAAGCTGAATGGATAATTTTAACACGGGTAGTACTGAAATGAAAACCGCATCAATTGAAGTTTTCTGAAGGAGACACATGATTAAATTGCGAGTGGTTCGTCAACTCGTCATACATGCCTTTTTTCATGGATGGGAAATCATCAAATGACCCCTCCCGCTCTGTGTGGAGGTGGAGCGGAAGGGAGTGTCAGACTCTTACTCACTAAAACCCATCCATGTTCCTTCCTTAGCCCTTTATGTTCCGGGGTAGCGGTAAACCTTTCGGACAATCCCGCACCCCCGGTCCTACATGCCTACGGCCCATTTGGGACGACTAGCGACTTGAAGAAAATCAAAACAAATTTTATTTTGGGCCGTAGGCATGTAGGACGAGTTGACGAATCACTCTAAACTGCAATCTTACTACGGCGTAATATTTTGTAATCTATTTGTCACTTAGCCAATGATAGCAGTGTAGATTTACTAGGAAAATAACAGCTTATCTAGATACCTACGGGACCCAGGTGTTCAAAGTTACACACATTACGTGAGTCATTTACCTACCCTATGTATCATTGGAGATAAACTACTTATCAATACCTAAAGAAAATAAACACACACACTTAAACACTCAAAACCCTCATAATCAAACAATCTAAGTAGGTATACCTAAGGTCGTATTATAAAGTCTTGTTTATATCTACTATAATTAATTAACATTTTAACAAATACAAATATTTTCGTGTCCATTTCGCCAAGGTCATATATTTACGACCAAATGGTTTCTATAATACTTAGGTACTATGTTCGTATCACCATAAAATATCTATAAATTCTTTGGGAGAAAATCGCTAACTATTGACTTTTGTGTGACCTAAGTCAGCTAAGTGTAAAGAATTGTATCCATCAATTCTATCATCGCTTTAATTTTATTCCCTTATAGTCTCTTGGTACGATATCATTTCACTCTCGTCGATTCGCCATCGTCTGCAACAGTGCGGCCACGACCTTAGCCTACGAATCGCATTCGCACCGTCTACGCCCATGACGTCAGCATTCAGTCGTTAACACATTTTACTACATCCTTACGTGAAACATGTGTTATTCAATAAGTAGGTAACCAATGTGAATAACATTGTTGAAATATCTAGGTAGTTACTTTGACGAGTCCATAACCATAACAGCTTCACTGAAATTGCCGGATGGATGAAATACTTAAGAGAAATGGTTAGATTTCTTTGATATACAGAGTGTTACGGAAAGGGTAAGTATATCAATACAAACGGGTTGAAGAGTGTATCTGGTCTAGAATCTCTGTACAAAATATCAGCTCAAAAGCATTAACTTTGAAAATGCTTAATATTTTTTTATTTCGACATTACGGCGCTGCACTGGCGCGCGGCGGCGTGATGTGCGTGTACTAGGCGCACAGACACACTACAAATAATGGATAATGACCCTCGTAGTGCGGTGACACGTTTGTTATGATTTCAATTTAATAAACTATCGAAATAAAAAAATATTAAGCATTTTCAAAGTTACTGCTTTTGAGCTGAAATTTTGTACAGAGATTCTAGACCAGATACACTCTTCAACCCGTTTGTATTGATATACCTACCCTTTCCGTAACACCCTGTATACGACAAAGCCTAGAGCCAGCTGATTTTCCTCTTCACATCCATGTCGTAAAGGACGACTAAGAAATAAACTACTTAAGAAGAAATGGATGGCCTCCTCCCTTATTAAGAAATTGTGAGATGATCAGCAGCCTTCATTAGCAAATTTATTACGATTAGGTTCTTGTTCTTATTCAGTGCCTACATACTTTCCCCCTTATTCATAAAACTTATCAAACCTATTTTAGTTAAAATGGGGTTTGTCTCTTTCTTACACACAGAAATGACAACGTGACAGATAAAGACAAACGTTCTATAAACCTATTTTAGCTAAAATAGAGATAAAATAGGATTATGAATAAGGGGGTTTACCTATAGTAGGTAGGTACTGTAGAGACCTCTTTGAGAGATTCTGGCCTCCTTGCGAGTCAGACCACTTGTATTTGAAGTAGGTATGTTCCATTCGAACATTCAAGCATCCGTCATATAAAGAGTCGTAGGTTTGACGTCTTAGATATAAGTCTATAATTATTATAATATGATAAAAATACTCCTAAAATATATCCTAGAAAACTCAAAAGGGAGTTTGATTTAATCCCCCCGTAGCCTAGGTGTCACAGTACCTACCTACTTAAGTCATATATTAATACACAGAAGCTATTGGTGTACTACAAATAAAAAAATACTTATAATTTTACAGACCTTTCATTTGTTCAGGATCTACTTTTCGACCAACTGTTCTGAAGGTTTTACCTATGTCACCAAGTCGCAAACCAATTGCTTTTAAATGCAGTCAAAGTTCCAATTAAACAAGTTTTTTAAATATCAGAGATCCCGTTCGTCTATCGATCCTCTTCCTAACCGACCTTCGCACACCGGGTTGCGGCCTGCGGGTCAGTGCGGGTCATACTATCTTTCGAGAAAGGTCGTTTCTGTTTCACTAACCCAATTAGGGTTAGCCTTAACCTTAATCTGATGCTTTATATCTTGGCTTAACCTCCTAAACTTGAGTACTTACTTAGCTGGCAGGTGGGTATTTGAACAAAATATGTAGGTACCTATAGGTAAAACAAGGTTTACCTTGCAGTACTTCCGATTACTCTTTACAATGAATTGGAATTATAAAACCAGTTAACAACTACTTTTAGGTATATCTATGACACTTGCATGTATCTAATCGTATGTTTTTATGTGATAGATAGGTAAGTAACTTATCTTATGAAGAGAGCTATCAGAGCTCTACCTACCTACCAGTCACGTAGCTAGTCCTAAAGGGGCCCTGTAACAAAATTTTTTTGAAAGCCCTTTTTACCCGATTAAGACAAAGGAGGGTAGATTTATTTTTGTACAAAATAAATAAAATAGCATCCTGAGTTAAGCTATTATTGTGCCCTTGAACTTGATAGAGAATGGCAATGCAAGCGAAACGTGCTAGAAAATTGGAACATCGACATCCTGACTCAGAAACGTTTGAAGCTTTCATTGAACCAGGCGGGTAGAACGAGCTCGCCAATTGTAGTGAACAGGATTAGTTTAAGTTTTCATTATACTTAATTTTACTAAGAGAATGCAAGACCAAGCGAAGCAAGCTAGAAGATTGGAGCATCCTGACTCGGATAGGTTACATTTTCCGTGTGATTTTACTAAATGAATGCAAGAGCTTGATCATATACCGCGCCGCGCGCCGCCGGTAGCTTGAAAGCCTGTAGCCTTTGCAATAAATAAACAAATTAAGTACCTACGTAAATTTTCATATGTTCATTAGGTATTAATTAATTACTGGCCCCTTATTAATAACTACCTACGTACTTGAGGTTTTGGATAATATTTTACGAATTTTTGCTTACACATGTGGCCCCTGTAGCTTGGGGGCCCCGTATAATTGATACGTTTGCCCAGCTGGTACGGTAGTAGCTACGCCCCTGAATTATTTAATTACGCATAAAAAGTAATCCCACTCGCTTTATCGTATTAAGTATTATGTGGTGTTTTCCTTCTGATTTTAACTGACTTCAAAAAAGGAGGAGGTTCTATGTTTATCTGTACCTATGCATGTTCATCGATAGTTTCATCATTTGTGGACCGATTTTGAAAAATATTTTTCGTTTGGTGGGTTCCCCGACCCCCACCCTCGCGCGGTGGTCCCATATTATAATTATTAAGTTTGCTTTATTAGTTTTTGACAGCTTCAATAATACGTATTTAATCCATAATACGTGTTATGGTGTTATAAAACGTCCTGTCTTTGATATTTACCTACCTACATAGCGTGGCAAGTAGGTATACGAATTTGCGTGCGGTAGGTACGCGACCACTCAAAAGTAATTTTTAAACTGTCTTTAAAAAAAAACACTACCAAAGACACCATCATCTGCCTAGCCTTTTCCCAACTATATTGGGGACGGCTTCCAGTCTAACCGGATGCAGCTGAATACCAGTATTTTACATGGAGCGACTGCCAACCTGACCTCCATAACCCAGCCACTGGGTAATACGATACCACTTGGTAAGACTGGTTGTCAGATTTTCGGGCTTCTGTCCGACTACCCGTAACGAATTTTAAAGATCCGCGAATGACAGCCGTGACCAATGGCTTAACGTGTTTTACGACTATTTCTGAGGCACGGAGGGGTCTCGGTACGTAAAGATGGTCACCCATCCACAGACCAACCGCGGCAAGCGTAGCTTAACCTGATCGATCGACCTGTGCGGCTGTTATTATTTGGCCACGGGCCCCTCTACCGACACGGACTTCCGAAATGAAAGTTAATTTTCCCTTTAGTGTTTTTTTTTTAAGTCTTGTTTTTTTTTTTTCTCTACCGCGTCTCTGGCTTGACGTCCCGTAGGTAACACTCCTTGACGTTATACACCTTCGGGGGTTTGTAGTCGGGTGTTAGACTCCGTCGCGCTATCTTCAAATCTAGTAAATAAATGTAGTTGTGAAATAAAAATATTGCAATAAATTATAGTTATAATAAGTAATGTGGCTAATAAAGTTCGCGCTACCTATTACGAAGAGAGTAATCGCTACAGTATTTATTATCATGGTCTTTATGCCAGAACTGTAGGTAATAGACTCATAACGTTAGGTGGCAATAACCGTTACTCTTGAAACATTCAATAGGTACTCATGATAAGCCGGTTGAAAGACTATAAGTTCTTTATTTTATTTATTTTCCCAAACAAAAATAAAATACCTGCACAATGTATGAGCTGTTTTGAGAAGCACTTAAGTATCTAAATTAGAAAATGACATTTCCACAAAGATAAAATATACATATTTTCTATCTTAGAAAATTCAAGATGACATAGGTACCCACCATGTGTCGCGTGATCCACCTATGTAGATATGTATGTAGGTATCTAGGCAAATATTCAGTTAGTAGGTACCTAAATACGACACCTCACCAATTCACCATCTAATACACACACTTACCAAACAAATCAAACAATAAAACAAGTACTTAACAACAACCCTTACCTAGGCTATATAATGGGATTAACGAATTAACGGTTAACTCGACAAGGTGACTAATCTGATCAATACTTTTGCATCAGTCCATCTTTATTAAATAATGAAAGTCCTTACCTTCTGAGTGGCGTATCATAGTTCTCTGATGACGAGCTAGTAGATGTCGACGTCTCACTACTGCCCGAGTTGATGTGGTTAACGAAGGTATACATTTGACAACTCGCACTTTTGCGCATAGGCAGCGGCTTCCTCGACCCTGGCATTGTACTCTACACCTTAACACTACGTAATATGAACTCTTTTGTAATAAACGTCCAGTAACACCAAATTCACTATGCGTACACTTTGAAGTCTGTTTCAAAACTAAGAATTTGTTAACTATCTGAATGGATTACGCTCACACATGAAAATTTTGTCACTCGCTTCTAAATTTAAACGGAGATGTAGAGACCGAAACGCTCGCGCCGGCGTTCGGTAGGTATTGCGAACCGACTTGACTCATCATACAATTAGATCAGTCGAAAAACGCCCAATTCATCTTTAGTACCGCACGTTACTCGGATTCATAAACATTATACGTAAGACTCGTAAAATTTGCAAGCCGGGATTCTCACCAATGAAATAAACCAACTGCCGTATTTACACTGGACTACCATCATTTGACAGAATTGATCGATACCTACTATCTATATTATTTCGATGGGCATGCTTATCAATACGGTGTATTCAGTTATCTTGTGATCTTGTTCCGTGATGACTCAGTGCATTTTCCGTCATCTGTGGTCTGTCTCATGGTCGCGAATTCGGTTCACGATTCAAGACAAATATATATAATAATATATAATAAAAAATATATATATTTTTATAGCCTACCTAGTACCTACTCACTTTGTTCAGCTTAGACATTATTATGTCAAGCTACTTTTATATGCGATGTATATGTGAAAATAGCGCGGTAAAGATCAAGAAAAATATCGTATCTTTTAAGGGCTTGTTCACGTAGAAACGCGCGGGCGCGGTGACGGGTGCAGGCGCGGTGAACTTGGTTCGCCGCACCTGCGTTTTATACGTGAACACTTGCGTACTATGCTGTATGTTTGATATTTCTTGACCGCGCTCGCTATCGCGCCCGCGTGTCAACGTGTTCAAGCACTAAAATTGGTCGTCCGGCGGCGAGATGGACGGACGATAGTTGCCATCGAGGGTAGAACCCACAGAACAGATACTCTCTTATCTGTTCAGGTGGTAGAATCTGGATGAGGCTGGCACAGGAGCGTGGAGATTGGAACAAAAAAAGAGAGGCTGAGGATGATCCTCTAAAATCAAGTAGAAATGATCAATGGGAAATCTGTATTTTTTTCACGACTGTTAGTTGCCTAGTTTTGCTGATGGAGTTCTAATCAGCTCAGTCACGTCAATTCCTTAGCTAATCCCGCCAATCTCGCGTTGATTTCGCGCGGTTTTGTTGATTGTGTCATAGAGTATTGTCACCTTTGGATGTATATGTTCCAATTTCTGCCCCAAAAGACCAAGTACTCGGGTATATTGAAATAAAAGAATTGAAATGCTTTAACCATTAAAATCTCCTTTATTGCGAACTAGCTAGAACCAACTTATAATTATTACCAAACTCACATAATTTGTATTTAGAACAATTTTATTTTTTAGTCTCATAACATCGCTGTATCTTTTAATTAAGACAGGAATTTCATTACATAGTGGGTGGTAAAAATTTGAATTCAGTATCTTAGATAAACTTTCATTTATTGGCAGTTACTCAACTATATACTTTAGCGTTGTATAGTTTATGTCGATTTTTGGGTGGCCATTTGCAATAAAAAGGTAGTAAATAAATTTTGGGTGCAATGGATTTTGCACTTTATCACGTTTAGCATTAGGTTTGCGGTTCTTAAACATGAAAAATTATCTAAGATCCTGAACTCAGGTTTAATCTAAATTATTGCACCTAAAACTGCATTGTTCTTTAAGTTAAATTAAAAATATGCACTTGTCTGACTGAAAGCCAACCACAGTTTACTTGGAAAAAGGGTATAATGCAAAATACCAAACAATACGTAGGTATCGAATGTACTTCCTTAACATTGTTCTCTTAAACGTTCATAAAATGTCGAGATTTTGAAACGTTTATAAATAAAATCCTATATTTAATCATTTTCATATTCATTTCAGTCATATCTGAATTAATATAAAAACTCTTAAAATATTGGAGGAATTAAATAGCATTTTATTTGTAAGACATTTATGAACAATAGTGTCAGTTTTAAAAATACAGGGTTTCATAATTTGTACTGTATTGTAAGTGAGAATCTTAAGTACTAAGTCATCACACAAAACATACAGAAATCAATTGGCAGCACAATCAACAACAATTATTAGCAACCATTTAAAATAAGGAATCAAATATATTTAATGAACTCCGCTGAACAAAATTTGACACCTTTGGAAAAGAACCTTTTGTCTAACTACAGGAATAGTTTGGTCTTCATAAATTCTTCTTAATAGTAAGGTCTCCGTGGGTTATTCTGAAAAGAACAAAATAAAAAGGTAATTGCTTAAAACACTCTTATTAAAAACTCTACAACGTGCCGCTACAATGGCGACATTTATTTAACACACGGGTAGGGCTACTGGCCAGTAATCATAAAAATTATAACATAAAATGATTCGTAATTTGAAAACTCACTCTTTCCTTCAATTCGCCTACTCTTTGCACGTTATTCGTTTTAATTTCATTGATACGATGGTGTGACCCCGGCAAGTGAGCCCTACGCTACGGTACTTTAAATACATGTTGCCCCAACATGCTATTTTAGAAAATTGTAAATTAATAATAACAATTAATTAAATTAAAATATGTTCATAAAACGAAAACGTGAAACCGTATACGTGTTAAATTAATGTCGCCATTAAATAAAATGATATTAAAAAGTGTCATTTTTAATTATTATGTGTTTATTTATAATAATAGCCTGGAGATTAACAGATTAGCAAATAGGTGCAAAGTACAATAGTAATAGTCGTTTTGGCAAACATCCTTAATACATTATGACAGTTTGTTTTCGAGTTACACTCACGTTATGGCGTGGGAGGGAGAGGAATACAAAGCGGAACAAAACACACGTGAAATCTACATACACTTCTTTGCAAGTAGACATCTAGAGATTATTTTCATCTTCTTCAGACTTAGTCCTGGTACACAAGAGCGATTTTATTTCGCGCACTGGATTTTCAACGCACTGCTTAGCGCCAAGAGTTGAAAATCCAACAGTGAGTTTTTTTTTTGACGAGCTGGGGCCGAGATGCGCTTTGTTGGATTCTCAATCCTCGGCTCAATAGCGAAAGTAGAAAATCCAGTACGCTATAAAAAAAAAAACATCGCGTTACATAATCGCCCGTGCGTACCTTGGCTAAGTCTGTGGAAGATGAAAACAATCTTATACTTAGTTAAAAATAGACGAATACTTTAACACAACAATTCAATTGAGTTCGATAATCTATTCTAATGAGATTCTGATGTTTTACATATTTTTCGTACGCTTTGCGTATCTTTACCGTCATAGAAAGAAAAAACAATTCTCGAACATTCTTTTATTATTTTAATAAATATACAGCGTGTATCAGAAACGTTTGGATCATTTAAGGATGTGGTACAGACGCATCAAACTAAACGACTTTCTACACGGGTCAACCATCGTAATCGCAAGAAAATAATCAGCTGTATCATACGTTTGGATCGAGTAGGTATTAGTGAGCATACACACTAGCGAACCGCGTCGACGACAGAGGCAACTGCTGTCGTCGACGCGTCGGCGGCTGCCGTCGACAACATGCCGCTCGTGTATTTCAGCACCGTACTCAAATACACGAGCAACACGTTGGGGACGGCTGGCGACGACGCGTCGACGGCGGGCGCCGAGGGGTGTCAATGGCATTCGTCGACGCATGCCGACGGTGTATGAGCACTTAGATGTTATTCATTAATAAGCAGTTGCCAGTAAGAAAATATCAGTAGTATTCAATACTATTTTACTTTATTTTTGGAAAAACTTAATTACATATTAGTGTTAAGTATCAAGTTTTTACGATTAGTGATGTACTTGATAACTAGAATCATTTGGTACCTACCAAAGGATTTGGTCTAAAGCGGTATGCGAGCATCATCCGTTTCCTATAGGCGTCGAATTCATCATCTTCTGCCGATACACCGTCAGATGATGAAGCTCCCAGACCCAAGTTGGCTACGGGCTGATTGGCTCTGTGATAAGAAATATAAATGACAGTTTGTATTCAAAAATAAGTTTATTCTAATAACAATAAAGTATAATTTGTGTTTATCAATCATAATCTGATCTACGATGAATATCTCAAAATGGGGCGAGGTTTCGACAGAAATGTTTTCAATATTTAAAGTCAAAGGACATGGCTAAAAGTTCATATACAAAAAACCCAGAATCGCCAGCAACGGAATGTATAATAATGGGTTCACTATAGTAAACCCAGTACGGTTTCAAAAAATCAGCCTCCCAAACCATATAGTATAAAAGTTATTATACTTTGTGTGTTTATGTTATTCATACTTACATTGATTACTCGACTTTTATTTTATCACAATCTCTTTAGTATAATTATGATAATATATTGAAATAATGTAAAAATTATACCCTTCAATACATATTTTAATATGTTTTATTATTAATAATCTTTATACAGGCTGAATTTTTTCTTTTTTTTTACTTTTTTAAAAATGAGCTCTTTATTTTAGTTTGCCGTATGTTATTACTTCCCAGAATTTGATCCTTATTAGCGACACTATCGAATGGTATAATAAATAATAATACAGTGGGTTTTTTTTCAAAATCAACAAGTTCGATTCTTGGCTAGAAATATTGATTTTTCAAAAATCTAATGATGCAGTTTTAGTTTTCATCAAAATCGAGCCCGCAACTCCTTTGAGTACTTTTCGCTAGTCCTCATAGTTTCGGATTTGGCCATCCACGCCCACTTGAAAAATTCACCCTGTATATCTAGTATACCACGTCGTTTCTGCAGTATATTATTATATATTTTTGTTGTACATATTATGCCTATAAAAATGGCATATATGAAATTTCTGGCGATTCTGGGTTTTTTTTTAGCCATCTCTTTTTGTAAACATTCAAGATTCGAGATTCGAAGTTGGTCAACCTGCTAGTTTTTGTTTTTCACGTTTATTTATTTAGTGCTACTATAGTATCTACGAGAATTGCTATTTGTTTATCGCCCAAATACGTCCAACAACTCTCTCTCCATGTACGTCCTACGACACTAATTTATTAGGAATTAATAATATTAAGTAGCCAATTAAAAATAACCCATTTAACTTAGTTTTTTATTAGATTCATATCAGATATTCCTACGTCAGTCATCATAGTAAATACTTGGAATTCCATTCCGAAGTACGCAGGCTAATTTGAGAAACCAGTTCAACTGGTTCGTATAGAAATAGCCTCGGGGCAGTATTTCTAAGAAAAATACCTAATTATGATGATGTACGATGTTCACGGCGCCATGAATTTATTATTTATTGCTTCAAATTAATTGCAACTTGTTTATCATCAAATCGCTAACACGTCTATAAGATGCACCAAAAATGAGAAAATAACATCACTAAAAAATAATAATAACTGTAGAATAACATAAACATCTTGCTTAAATATAAACATAGAGCGATGTACAGACGCGGTTGTAAGACAAGTACAGTCCTCGAAACAATTGAACGTGTCGAATTGGCTCACATGTGGATATTCTACAATATACCCGCATTATCTATTCCTCTCGACAATCGTTAATAGATTTATTTTTATTCTACAATGGCGGCACTGTTTATACAGTGTCGCCATTGTAGACAAGACATTATTGTCTTGCGACGTTTTTATGAATTTTCATTAATATCGTTAATATTTAATTAGCTACATGTGAAGACACAGATGCCATTCTACATTTTTATTACTATTTATCGAATGGATAAGCTGTAGTTTTATAATGTGTAATCTGTCACAGGCGCTATCATACAGTACCGCTGGTTTAAGTACAAAACTACGTTCTTAACAAAATTACTTACTTGTTAATGGGTTCCACGATGCCAGAACCTTCAGCTCCGAGACCCTGACCCTCGGTCCAGCCCAGCTTTTGTAGCATTTTGAAACCTATACACAAAATATTAGTTATTTAAACTATTAAACATATTAATCTATATCTGAAATATTAAAAAAAAAATAGATGTTGCGCCGACCCCATATAAATTGGGATAAGGCTAAGAATATGACGATGATTATTAAGTATAAAAAAGTAAAACTTCTGCAGTCGTTGAGAGAATGCGTTCCTTAGAGCGAGGCCACACGATGCGTTAACGGTGCGGTGCGGTGCCGCAGCGCACCGCAATTAATTCGAGCTATAGGGTGCCACACGGGCGGTGCGGCACCGCAGTAGAACGCTGTTTACCGTGGTGCGCGCCGCAGCGCATCACCCCTCCCCGCCTCGTCTCGCAGGTCACAAGCGCAGCGTGCCTACGGTCATACGGTGCGACGCTCCACGGCGGCCCAACGCATCGTGTGACATAGCATAGTGATTTGTATGTAAGATGACGTTGCGGCACCGCTCTGGCGCCGCACCGCATCGTTAACGCATCGTGTGGCCTCACTCTGACACCTGTCAGTGCAACAATTCTAGTAGCTAATAAAGATCAAATTCGCAAAACGTCGTTCGTTTGTATGAAACTGACAGGTGTCAAAAACGCATTCTTTCGGCGACCGAAGTGTGGGTTTGTTGGTAAGAGGTAGTTTCTGTAAGTCCGGATACGATAACAAAAAATCATTCGCTGATAGA
Organism: Amphipoea lucens; assembly: GCA_947508005.1. Lineage (NCBI taxonomy): Eukaryota > Metazoa > Arthropoda > Insecta > Lepidoptera > Noctuidae > Amphipoea > Amphipoea lucens. The sequence continues at coordinate 9,387,088 of OX382371.1, forward strand.
AAGTTACACTATTGTCAAGTGTCATAGGATATGTTTTTTGGTACCTATAGTTAACTTTCACGCGGACGAAATCAAGGCCAGAAGCCAGTTTGTTTGATTGAACGCGCTAATCTCTCTAAGGTTCAAAAGTCGGATTTGAAAAATAATTATTTCTGCCTTTGATATCCTTATTCTTGAGGAAGACTCGGCAACAACAACATAAACATAAACAACATTACACTAGGACCCTTAGAAGCCGAGCAAAAACAAAACAAAGCCAGAAAGAACGCTAAGCGAAAACGAAGTAATGACGGGATGGGTCGGGGAAACAAGAAATTTCACGCGGACGAAGTCGCGGGCAGAAGCTTGTAAATGTGATAATTCATTTAAAGATTTTCGTACAAATTGCCAGATACTAAAAGGTAATTCTTCAAATAAGTACGTCATCAGTATTTACATGTCATTCAAGTGCTTGGCCTGTATCCAAATATATCGGGAAAAATTCGTAGAATTGTACATTCCTTCCGATAAAGTCAGTGTTGAGAATGCACAAGATGCATGTGGTAGAGAAAATGACCTTACGTTTAGGGAAAATGATAAGTCAATAAATAAGTTTTAAAATGTGGTACTAAGGTTTCAAATTTCGAGGTTTATCCTCGTAATTAAAAAGAATCGTACGTTCATAGAGAATTAGAAGTTTCGATAACAATCACATACACAACCCAGATGGTATGGATAAATCGAGACTGCTAATCTATTATGCCGAAAGTGCGCAAATATCCGATAAAAAAAACTCAAGCGTGGCGTCCAATAAATATGAGCTATAGTAACTGCGACATAACTTGACATTGCAATATAAATAGTATTAGAGATAATAGCAGATGCCAAATATTCGGCATGTTACATACACGAAATATGTAATAGAACTACAATGTAGAGAAGAACAAAAGGTCTATTCTGCACTATGTAGATATACATTCAGACTATGCAAAAAAAAGGCACTAAAAATACAAATTTTTAGTACCTTTTAACCTTAAAACGTTAAGGCTACGTATGCACTAACAGGTGGCTTCCTTAGCGCCTAGAGCCTGGCGAATCACCTTGCGAGTAGCAAACTGAAACGAACGTTCTAGAATTTTCGCAACTGGTCGCACTGCGCGCTCGCTAGTCGCCTAACGTGCATCGAACAGATGTTAAGTCACTAGCCTCTAGGCGCTAAGCAAGCCACCTTCCAGTGCGTACATAGCCTAAGGCCGTATTCAGTGCTCTCCTGACGGTCGGGACTGACGGTCAGTGCGTACGCACGCATTATGCGTCCGTATGCGGACGCGGTCAGTGCTGCTCTGAATGCACTCATGGTTTCTACGGCGATAGCTACGGCAGACCGACGTCAGTCCTGACCGTCAGGAGAGCACTGAATACGGCCTAAACAACTTTCCTCTGTTGGTACAACGGCCATGAAGCAAATGCAGGACAATTCGAGCCGATGAAGCAGAGGCGCGATGCTCATTTGTTTTAGAGCATTTCTAGCGTCACTGCCGGCCGTACCGAATAATACGCAAAGGGATAAATGTCATCATAAGTGAAGGACCCATTAAGTACAAAGTGTGTGCACTTACTTAAGACAACGTCTCATATCTTTGACATTAATGTATACATAATCCGTAGAGTTATTGCGTTTTGACCTTCTGCAGTTATTTCTGTAGCGTGACAATGAACTGAAATATTTAGGCGCACTCACCGACATTGTCTTCCTTCAACTTGAATTCTTTGTAGTCGCTCAAGTCTGGCTCTTTGCCACTTTTGAACGCCGAATATTTCTCCATGAATCTGCAATGTACACTCATATTAATAATTATGTTCGCATGGAATTTATCACATAGATATTGAAATCTTATGGTGTTTAGTATAAATAATTAAAGCTGTGGATGAGAACGAAAACAAGTGTTTTCAACTTTTTATTTCATATAAAATTTGGTCCTTCGAGCTGGATACACCCAAACTCACCCAAGCATATTCTACTTCAAAGTAAGTATATGCACACCACAGAGGGGTTATGTCTGATAGTAACAATAAGAATTTGTTGTAAATGTGTCAGAATCAGAGAGACATTTTCAAGCAGTTTGCATAACAAAACAAAGAATTGAAAAAGAGCAAGCGGCACAGTTTTTGTAAAACAATTTTAAAACGTTCACGTGCGAAACCAACATTGTTTTCAAGTCAACTGACAACAAACAGACTCCACACTAAAAAGAAGTTAATCGTCGTTTATGTTTTGACTACGAACAAAATAAGCGAATTAAATGTGTTTTTAAACGTAAACTTACTTTCTAAGCTCTTCGGGCGGTAAGAAATCGCCGATGTGATGTTTCCCAGCCGCCTGCTTTGTTAACTCGTCCGCCCACTTTTCAGTTGCATTCATTTCTTTGGCTCTTAACCTATTAACGGAAACGAACAAAGAATAAGAAATGTGTTAGATAAACAAAAATACTGAATAAATCAGCAATCAGTCTTAAAATAAAAACAAAGAAGTTTGGTTTGTAAGCAAATGTTGTTTTTCCTTAACCGAGGTGTAAATATCTTAGGAAAAACATAAGGTATTATGGGTATTTGTTTTATTATTATTGCCTTCTTATAAATAAAACCAATTTTCCTAAAAAAAATCCCGAATAAAATACAATGGTACAGTCAACCGCATGTTTAATAACAATAATAATGAGCAGTGATAGGAATAGGTAGTGCCTATTTGCCTAAACTTCGAAGAACAGAGACAAGAAACGGAGACTTCCTTAGGACTATTTTTTTTCCGATACATCTGTCCCGGAATTTCGATACAACACTTAAATACATTTAAAAAAATGTGTTATTTGGAATAAGTAATTCGTCTATATTTACCTAAAGTTTGCGACTAGATATATCATAATAAATAACATACACAGTCGTTACAACCATAAAACTTTCTGAATTTTTTTGTTGGAGAACTTTTTGTAAATGACTTGTTGATACACAATGAATCACAATATTTGTATAAGAAGCCGTACACGTTTCGAAGTAAATATCTTCTTTCTAGCTCACTCTAGGCGTCGCTACGTTTAATGAGATTTGTAAAGTTCAAGTATAATAAAAGGCATTTTGTCTTTAAAATAATAAAACGGTATTTTTTTATCATTTTAGCATTCTCTATGGTAGAAAGAATTTCAAGAATTCATTTATTTGCATTTTACTTTACATTCTACCATTATACATGATTCATGTATAATGGTAGAATGTAAAGGGAGGAGGGGGGGACGGGGGAGGGGGGAGGGGGGGGGGACATTCTGGCAAATAAATGAATTATTTATTTATTTTAAATACTTTTTTTTAAATGATAAATTCTTTCTACTATAGAGAATGCTAAAATGATAAAAAAATACCGTTTTATTATTTTAAAGACAAAATGCCTTTTATTATACTTGAACTTTACAAATCTCATTAAACGTAGCGACGCCTAGAGTGAGCTAGAAAGAAGATATTTACTTCGAAACGTGTACGGCTTCTTATACAAATATTGTGATTCATTGTGTATCAACAAGTCATTTACAAAAAGTTCTCCAACAAAAAAATTCAGAAAGTTTTATGGTTGTAACGACTGTGTATGTTATTTATTATGATATATCTAGTCGCAAACTTTAGGTAAATATAGACGAATTACTTATTCCAAATAACACATTTTTTTAAATGTATTTAAGTGTTGTATCGAAATTCCGGGACAGATGTATCGGAAAAAAAATAGTCCTAAGGAAGTCTCCGTTTCTTGTCTCTGTTCTTCGAAGTTTAGGCAAATAGGCACTACCTATTCATATCACTGATAATGAGACAGGTAATAATTTAGTATTAACAGAGCTTCTAAGTGGTTTTCGTAGTTCAAGTGTTATTAGTGACTTGCAGTTGACCGTACATTTAGATTTAGCTGTCTGCGCCATTTAAATTTTACTTTAAAAACCTACTCTAGCCTGTTTTCATGTCAACATGAAATGTTTCAACCAAGGTTATAAACATAATATTAATAAAATTTGTCATTTATATTAATTTTCGGTTTGAAAACATAAAGATAACATCGTTGTCGGGACAGTTATTATAAGACTGCGATGTTCAAAACATGATGCACGTGGCGCCACCTGTTGCTTTCACATTTAACTAGGACAGACTATTGCGTGCCAAAACTGCACTTCATAATCAGTTATTTGGCCGAGCAAGTGAATATTCGTTTCTTTTAAGTGGTTTTACAAATCAAGCTTTAGGCTACGAGCTTTTATCACAGACTAGCTGCGCCCCGCGGTTTCACCCGCATACCTAAGTTTCGATCCCGTGGGAATATCGGGATAAAAAGTATCCTATGTCCTTTCCCGGGACTCAAGCTATCTCTATACCAAATTTCACACAAATCGGTTCAGTAGTTTAGGCGTGAAGAAAAGACAGACAGACAGACAGAGTTACTTTCGCATTTATAATATTAGTTTGGATTATACACATACCTTTGTTTATAAGGTAAACGCATATGCCATTATTTATCATGTATACGCATCGTATAGTCGAACAAGAATATTGCAGTTTTGTTGCTAATGCAATGCAGTGCAATTGCAATTTGAACCTTATTTCAATGACATAAAAGTCGAAAGACGCGCTCTCGCCATTTGCAACGACTAACATTGAATGTAAATGATTCCACACAAATATAGATGGGACAATTCAAGCAATAATGTAGTCTATAATCCATAGGCTTAGGTAGTTAAATAAAGGTAAACAAAAAAACCACGTGACTTAATTAACAAACTAAAAAAAAAAAAAAAATCTTTACTTCGGACTCGGCTGAACTCAGTTGTAATGCTACGTTACAGTTGTGCTCTTCAATTTAGCAACATTATAATTTATTAATAACGTTGCTAAATTGAAGAGCACAACTGTAATGTAGCATTACAACTGAATAGAGTGGTCACGTGGTTTTTTTGTTTATCTTTATTTAACTACCTTAGCCTATGTAGTCTAGATCATTTTAAGTCATTTACTTAGACCATAGTGATCTTTCTGAGAAATGGTTATAAACCTAGACCTACTTGTGTTCCCAGGTGCCTTCTGCGGTGTCTTCGTCGCTGTCGTATTCATACTTGTACTTGCCAGCAGCTGCCAGTCGTTCCACTTCTTGTCGCTTCTTTAACATGTCCTGTGGAAACACAACGATTGTATAATCTAGCATTTTAACTACAAGACTGAGTTTGGTATGTCTTAATCGCAATTTCTTTTTTACATTTTTTTTTTCCCAATTAAATTAACTTGCGAAACCTCACTCGTTTTTGTTTTATCTTTAGTTTAATTAGACCGTGTTTATTATGAAATGTGGTTATGAATTCAAGATAGATTTTTTTTTTTAATCTACCAGCCCGCTCTGGGCGCGCGTGGTAGGTTATAGCCTACTCCCTCTCGAAGAGAGGAGGCCTGTGTCCCAAAATTGGGAACATTATAGGCTGATTATGATGATGATACTTTGCATATTCTAAACCTTTGCTGTTTGTTTAAAGCTACAAGACATTTAAATGATAAGATTCTTATGGCGAATGTCTACAATAAAGTATTTTATTTACATATAGATAACTAACGACATACGACTTTGACAATTCAAAAGTGCCTGTAAATGGATTAATTGAAATAAATGCTTTGAGTTTTAGTTTGACGAAGGTTTTGCACGGCATGACTTACTTCTACATCATGAAAAGCACAGTAAACAACACACAACATTCCTTAGGTTTGCAGAAGTAACAAGGAAGGAATATATAGGATCACATACCTGATACAAAAGATTAAGTTTGAAGTTATCCTCGCACTTCTTCCAGTCTTCAACACTTAGGTTGGTAGTGCCATAGTTGGTCATAGCATACTGCATGAGAGCCTGGTTGTTGCGGTTGACGGTACACATCTTCATACCTTCTTCTTCTATCTTAGGCAAATTAGCGCCTAGGAATCAGTAGATGGAATATCAAGGAATTAGTAACAATGCATTTTTAATAAACCTTTTCACCATTAGTTTAAAGAAAATATACATACCTACTTGAAACAATACCAGTCAGTTTCTACTAATGTTAAATGTTAAAGATTGGCTTCAAGGATAAACTTCTGTTATTTAAATGGACGGAGCGGCGCGACTAGCTATTTCATGCAAAAGCAAAAATGTTTAACTTTGAAATAAAGAAATGTATGAGATTTGGAGTGTCATTCATCAATCTTCAATATTTTGTTAGTTATATATTTTTTTTTACTGTATAAAATATAAATGGGTCAGCCAGACAGATTGCTTGAATTTTAACCCAAATAAAATTGAACAAATCGATATTGCTTTCACACGTAGATTGACAGGCATACATGCAAACGGACATGTGGAAATTAAATTTTATTGTTAGCCATTCAAAGAAAGTTTAGATATGTCAAAATTTTATTATTTCTAAAATGTTAAAATTTTTATTTTCAGAAAATGCGACAAGACTCCACTCTACCTGGTAGCATAGTCGGCAGGGGCGCCACAACGCCTGGTGGCTTAATATCCGCCGCCGGCGGGTCATCGCTCCACCTCGACTTCTTCTTCTTACGCCTTTCGCGCTTACTGTCAGATTCTTCATCACTCTGAGAGCTTGCTTGTTCCCGTTTATACGGCCGACCGTAACCGAAGGGATCCCTGCTGTTAAAAGGGTTAGTTTTTATTAACATTTGCGGGTAAATTAAGGGTTTATAAAACTTTAATAACTTACATTATTTGACTTATGAAACAAAATCTTGTATTAGAGAAGTATGGAAGAATAAGACATGTTTCGCCGTCCCCAAATAAATAGAAAAAGAAGAATGATAACGATTGTACAACCACCCCTTAACAAAGGTTGCGGCTGTACATGAATATATGGTAAATTGAAAGGACCTAAACTAAGACCTATAAGCCCTACAGTCCCTACGGCCCTAAGTCCTATAAGCCCTACAGCCCTAACCTACCATATAATTTGTAATAAATAAATATATAAATAAGTACAGGATGTCTGCACCAAGAGACCTAAGGTAACAGACGGATAGTGGTTAGGAATTACAGGTGAGGGTGAAGGGTAAACTCACTGCCAGTCCAGCAGACTCACAGGACTGATCAGAGATGGCTAAAGTAAAATGTACAACCACCCCTTAATAAAGGTTGCGGCTGTACAACGATGAACAAAGTATTGTATTAAAATGTGAAGAAAAATAAAAGCTTGTGCCACATACCCGTCTCTACTATCGTCTTTATTATTGTATCTGTAATCTTCGTTACTATCATCATCTTCCAGACTGAACTCTGGTTCATATTTGTCCTCCGGTTTAACTTCAGGCTTCTTATCGCCCTTTTCTCTCCTGATCTTACCAACTAGATCTCTAAACGCCTTATACTCGTTCGAATTTGTGTTGTGAAGAAACCTGGAATGATTCGCTCAATACAATGATCTAATGTAAAGGGGTAAACAACAACAAAGGATGCTTTTGTGTTAGGTTTTATTTAACCTGAAAATACTATCATGGAACAGCGTGAAAAAAGGTTAAATGAACTTAAAAAAAACGTTTATTTTTCTTCTATATGTTTGAAACGAAAAATCTACAATTCGTCTGCTCCATCATAGTCATTGCGACAAAAAAAAAGTATGTAAATATAAAAAAGAATACACGGTATCCTCCTGTCGGGGATCAAAGTGGCTACAGTGGCATTACCACAAATTTTGATCTTGTGAGTGAATTGCTTTCAGGACATTTTCCCAGTGGTCGCCGTTGCAGGCGACTTCGCTGGCGGCTCGCAGGACTGTTGGCGGCAACGCATCTGCAGAGAGAACTGCACACCACGAGTCAACATATTGTCTGGCGATCACGTCGACGAAGTACCGGGCCGACATTAATCTTACTACCTTTTAGGTAAAGGTGGTACGACACTATACCTAAATGAACACGTAAACTTCTTAAGCGCTGTATCTACCAGCAAATTAAATTGATTGAGCACCAGCCAACTGTAAGTTTTAACTACTTAACTTTCAGAAAACTTGCGGCCGCTAACATTAGCAGTACAACTTGCTGGTGAATTCAACGTGTTTGAAAAATCACTTCAAGACGTTTTCGTGGAAACAACAGTTGGACAACATTATGATTAACATGAGTCTCGTACTCATGGCAAACATACGTAGTGCAACGGTTCAGGATCATACGATAAATAAGGTTGCTAGTGACCTTCAGGGTTTGTTCGTGTTCATTTAGGCACTGTAAGCGCCATTCCAGTCTTTACTCAACGCATCTTCTAAATCCAATAGTATTCTACCGAAAGTTATAGATAAGCTACGCTTCGTTCATTCAGAGGTTGCGTGATGGTTACAGCGCATGCAAATTCTCTGATATCTAGACCGAATTATTTTAAATTTACGCTCCATTGAAAGCAAGTTACTATTTCTTTGCAGCAACTAACGTTTTAGTAATAGAATATAATAGCAGATAATTTAACTTGGAACTACTGTGGAATACGAAAGAAAACATGCTATAGTTTACTACAGTTTCGATAAGATTTGCAATACTAGCTGAAGGCTATGCTTTTTCATTTCTAAGGGCCTGTATACAATAGCTATGATAATTTTGTTGAATAAAACATAACTTTGAGAATACTAAATATCACAAAACTATAGAAATTAAATCAGAATATTCATTGCATGGCCTTTGCATTATTATAGACAACGAAAATAATAACATAAAGGCATTGAAGGGCGATGTTGATGGACGATTTTTACCTTGCGGGTTGAAGGGTCCTCCAGGATTATCCATGTCCTTAGGGTTTCCCAGCAGGCTCATAGGAATAGGTGGAGGTAGTGACAGTCCATCAGTTTTCATAGAAGAATTTTCTAATGCTTTTGAGTCAGGATGGTGCATTGGCATGGAATTCGGTGGCATTGAATTAGGAGGCATAAAAGGTGGCATAGGAGGCCCAGAGCCATTACCAAAGTTCGGAGGACCATTAGGCCCGAATGGTGGACGACCACCCATAAAAGGCATGTTGGAATTATTCATAGAATTTGGTGGCATCATCGAATTAGGAGGACCATTTGGTCCCATCATAGGATTCGGGAAAGGTGGACCAAAGAATGGAGGCATAGGACCATTTGGTCCGGGGCCACCGGGTCCCATATTAGGACCACACATGTTAGGTGGCATTGGACCGCAGGGACCTGGACCATTTGGACCCATGAAATTTGGTGGCATAGGGAAATTAGGGGGCCCACCCATGAATGGAGGCATTGGACCAGGAGGCATGTGTGGCATTGGTCCTCTTGGACCCATCATCGGTCCTGGTCCCATGCCTGGTCGAGGGCCCATATTAGGTCCTGGACCCATGTTATGTCCTGGACCCATACTTTGCCCAGGACCCATATTTGGACCAGGTCCCATATTTTGTCCAGGACCCATATTTTGCCCAGGTCCCATATTTTGCCCAGGACCCATATTGGGACCAGGGCCCATATTAGGACCATGTCCCATATTATGTCCAGGTCCCATATTTGATCCAGGACCTATATTAGGCCCGGGGCCCATATTGGAAACAGGAACCATGGATCCAGGTCCTAGGTTAGGACCAGGTCCAATATTAGGTCCAGGACCCATGTTTGACCCTGGACCCATACCAGGTCCGGGTCCCATTAGACTGGGACCCATAATACCAGGTGGTAATGGTCCTAGTCCCATATTTGGGCCTTGCTCTCCACTGGAATCCACATCTTCATCAGACTTTGAGCCCAGATGCCATTGGTTATGATCCGGATCAATGGACTGAGTATTTGGTGGCATTACAGGAATTTGCATAAGGGCTGGGATGTTATGGGGATTTTTGTTATCTATTATAAGTTTCTTTCTATCGTCCAGTATTGGTGTTGTAGGACTGTGCGGATGGGGTCGTCCTCTATCATTCCATCGCCGATGTTTTTCCCTGAAAATATGCATAAATATAAAATTAATATCTTCATAATTTTTTTTTTATTGCTGGCTGGGCCTGCTCTTGACCTCGATCATGACTGATGGAAAACTATGGATGCGGTCTATGATGGAATGAGCGTGCCCAGAAGATGCATGTTCTCTCTTCAAATAAAACAACATTGCTATCAATATTGCAATACTGAATACACATACTATTAACATACATACTATTACATACAACATACTATTTTTTTCTCATTATTTTTGTTAATTTTTAACCGACTTCAAAAAAGGAGGAGGTTCTCAATTCGACGGTGTTTTTTTTTTTTTTTTGTGTGTTTGTTACGCGATTACTCCGCCAATTGTAGACCGATTTTCAAAATTCTTTTTTTGTTCGAAAGGAGATACTTCTGAAGTGGTCCCATAGTCACCAAGTCAGGATCTGATGATTGGATCCTGGAGAAATCGAAGGAACTCTTCAAATATTATAGGCACACCTATAGCGATTTGGGTATTTTTATAGTAACTCGTGCATTTGCTCTCGGAAAGCACCATTTGGTGAAGTGGAACTGATGATGAAGACCACAGATGGCCACCGGAACTACTCAATAATATCTAAGTATTTCACGGGTTGCGATTCGATTACTTTAATATGGTTGCTAAGCAATTTATGCTTGCCACGATGTGAATGGTGATATGGAGCTGATGGTGGACCAGGAGAACTCCTCAACAATTAACTTCCCTGCATCGGGAAAAGCAATATTTAGGCTATTGTAACTTAGATAAATTATAAGCAGACCCACTAAAAAGCGTGAAATAAAAACTTTTTAACAAAAATACAACCAACTTCCAAAAAAAACACTACAAAGTGAAAAATAACTTTAATTTCGGAAGTCGGTGTCGTTGGTTCCGCATTTTCGTTTGTGACACAGACTTCCGAAATTAAAGTTATTTTTCACTTTGTAGTGTTTTTTTTGGAAGTCGGTTGTATTTTTGTTAAAAAGTTTTTATTCATACTATGCATTTGACATAGAATACAACATTGTGGCAGATTTAAATAGCACTTTGTGATTTGAAGGCTAATATCATATGTATTTAAATGCTAATACAAGAAACAACCTACCACAAGTAAATGTCATTTGATGTTGTGTGACATTTTCAAAACCAGTTTTCTATTTGTGGTCCATGATTCTAAGATTTATATTGAAGAACACAGGGTCAAGTTTAAAAGTAACTACAATTGCGCCAAAATTGGGAGTAGGGCAAAGATTTAAATCGTCAGATTTGCCCTTGCCATACTTATGTAGCACGAAGTGTGTATACTGAGAAGAGTAAGCTCACACATCCCGCATGTGTTATGTCATTTTATATGGCAGCATGCAACATTGTCAGAGATGTCAAATCTAAACAGAAACTCAACTATCTTTTGATGCAATAGAACAAATGTAATTATTGAAATCTTTGGAGCAACATTATAAAATTTCTAGAGGATTTGATGAGATTTTATATAATCCAGGACAAGGTTAAATGAATATAAAATTAAAAAAAAAAAAAAACATAATTAAATGTACCTTTGTGGGCCTCTATCTCCCATCTTTCGTCTCTCATCCATGCCATGAGCATGACCAAAGTGTTGATTATCAAACTCATTATCCATAGGTGGTATTTGTTCTTTAATCTCATGCTTGACTGGTTTTACTTCTTCATCACTCTGAACATGCTTTTCCAGCTCTTCTTTATCATGCTTGTCAGTTTGCTTCTGTTTTTCTAGCAAAGCTTTGAACTGATTCATGAAGCTGCCATCATTGGAGAATATGTTGACTGAGCCTTTGTCATCTTTTGAAATGGGACTGGAATTAAACATTATAGAGAAATTATTTATTTGTCTCTTTATAATAATTTAGTTAGAAATAGAAATATATTTATTTCCCAGGTAATACTACTACATACACAGGTGCATTTTGGATATTTATTATTACTATAGTTAATCTATTGACCTTCGTTGTATTTATATCACTGAGAAATTATGTTCGATTTTTGTTTCTTTTTTTCACAACTAGTATCGTTGTAGGTATTGATTGTTGAGTTGAGGTTCTTCTGACAATCCAATGCTTCCCTGCCATTTAATCATATTTACAGAAGCTATAATCAAGTGTTCTTGAAATGAGGAATTTATCTAACTTTAGAAACTATGTTCCTAAATGTAGTTTATTTAATTATTTATGTACATAACATAAAATAATCAGCCCATAATGTTCCCACTGCTGGGACACAGGCCTCCTCTCTGTGAGAGGGAGTCGGCCATAATACATCACATGGTGGTGGTTAGTGCATTATCACAGGCATTGTTATTAATTTATGTACACACAGAATAAGAACAGAGAAACAATGTAAAACTTTAGATTACAATTACTGAGTGATAATTATTTCTTTTAGTTTAGAGCTACATAATCTAAAATATTTTTATTTGATTTAATCTGAAAATAACAGAAAACCCTGTTGGTATATTCATATTTTTCCAAACAATTTCTGTTTTAAACCATAACCGTGTAATTACACACTTGTTATATTGAAGCAGCAAGTAGACCGTAGGCACATCATTATTTTACTTTCAAACAGCATTTTTTACTGTTTCCGCATCAATGACTACCAACATACACATTCAATAACGGACAATATAATTGTGTAGTGAATTGTACTGGTAATAAAATGGGTAACTGTACACATAAAATAACAATGTTTGAATGTTTAGATACACAGTTTACTTTGTTAAAAAATATCCTTCAAAATCATTCTAGCCTGGGTCCACACAAATATGTGCTGTACAAAGATATTTTTGATTAAAGCCGGTTGCAAACTAAGAACCAAGCTACATTAGTTTACCTTAGCTTGCAAAGCTGAGGTTAATTTTTTGTACTTGTGTGCAGACCACAAACGATGAACACAAGTATGAAAAATTACCTCAACTATGATGCTAAACTAACTTAGCTTAGCTCTTGGTCTGCAACCGGCTTTAGAATGATTACAAAACACATGATACAATTTATAGGGTTAGAGCAGTTCTACACTACATCCAATACAAATAGTATATGGAATAGTGCAGACTTCAGGCCGGCATTTAAAATGCGGACCTGAAGTGACCATAGTGTTTGTATGAGGCCTTGCGCCCTAGATCTGAACTCTATCCATCCGAACTTCGATCATTCCAAATTTGGATTGAAGTCGGATCTTTAATTCGGATTCGGATCAGATGTAGTGCAGAACCGCACTTAGTATGAAAGCCGTAACACAAGCTTGCTTGAACCCTCATTGCTGTAAATACATTTTTTTCATAGAAGCAGTTAGTAGTGTTCCTGTAAGGTCCAGATTATTTGTATGCTGTGTTAGGTAAATGAGGTTTTTTTTCTGCAAAGGTGTTTATTACGAATGTGACAATGGCTTGTTTATGGTGTAATTTTTGTTGTTGTTGTCTGAATGAGATTTATTAAATTTGATTGATTGACAACGTAAGGTGGTTGTATGGTAGTATCTCAAGGTGATCACACCAATAGGTACCATAACTATATACAACCAGTACCTCTACATTGATAATTACTACAATGAAAAGATTAAGAAGTTTGCAAACAGGCATGGTAGAATATTCCCCACACTTCCCTTGCTGTCGTGTCTGTTTTGTTAATAGTTTGCTGATACTTTGAGTGTATCAGGATGAATTCAAAGTTCCTACTACCACCTCATTAGTAACTAGTTAGATGTTAATAATAAATTGGTTAGGGAGTGATGCCATAAAATGCCACTTGCGTAAAATCATATTGATTTGAACGCTTTCCATGAGCGTATTACTAGAACGAACGGTAACAACTTCATGAAAACGTGACAAATTACTGATACATAATTGGATTTTATTATGGCTTACTGAGATAGCTTTGCTTGAGCGGCAAGCGCCGCAGCTTGCTTTTGAGACTCCAACTTGGCATGTATCTCCATTTTCTTTCTTTCGATGATTTGTTCCTGTTTCGTCATTTGAGCCCATCTTGTGCTTAGTGCCGATTTGGTCTTATTATCTTTAAAATGAATCATTGTTTTTTCATGCTACAATGAATAAAATTGGAAAAACGAAGTGAAAATAAAATATTCTTTCTCAGTTTTCTCGCGTTTACGAACTCGTACGAACTTCACTTTAATTAGTGACGTTCCGACTTTAAACAGATAACTCAGAATAATACAGAGCTAAGCTTTCCAAAAAAATCGACTATCATTAACGAACTAAAATATGGCATCGAAAAATTCGTTCACATCGCTGTCGACTGATAATGTACTCATCATGATAATAATTAATTAAAAGATTTGGAATAATTAATAAGTATATTATTCTTATCAGAAAACTCAAAATACGACTAACTCTTTTTTATGTCCTGTATTCAGAACACGACAATGTAGAATATTGTGAAGACTTGAAGAGTCTTCCGAAGTTCAATAGAGTTGGTGGTTTGAGTCATCCACAATCGTGGATCGCGCATTTATTTCTTAGAGAGTACATGGGCCAGACATGTAAGCACAGAATACTTAAAGTACTACGTACAGAAAGGCCACTCCCTTCTCCGCACTAACATCAGTTACCGCACCTCACCCCGCACTTCGGCGTATTCGTCGCGGTTCTTTAACAAGAGCGCTCGCAAACACAAGAACCTCACGCACACATTCATACGTATACAAACGTCATTTTTTAATGTAGTAGTGGTAGGTAATTATTTTGCGAGCGTTGTATGGAGTGTCTGGGGTGTGATGTAAGAAAGTGTCCTTTTTATCTAGAATCGCACTATGCTATATTTGAGATTCATTCTTTTCAATTATATTTTTATGAATAAGTATAAAAATGAATACACTTTTAGCACTTTTAGTGTGTCCGTGTGATGTACTGACGCTACTCGACTTCACACACCCAATCGCAGCGTGTTTGTACATACGTACACTTGGTTACAAGTAAAGCCCGCGTCACTTCTTGAGTATTATACGCGAACTAGCCTACTGAATTCTGATTCGAAGTAAGACTCGAACATGGAATTAATGGAAGAGTACTATGGTGACTCTGCGGCGTAAAGCAGCGCCAATGTCTAGGACTGCCTGTATATACTTTTTAAGATTGGCAACACTAAAGAATAAAATGTCCCATCCTCTAGGCACAGAGTACTGGCCAGGAACTAGTTAGGTCGTTGCGAGATTTATAATTTCTTAGCGCTAGTTATTAGGCCGTGGGCACTTTATATCAAAATGATTTATTCTTGTTTGGGTTATAATCAAATCTGTATAATTATGACACCCAAATAGGGATACCAACTCCAAGGCCTTTGGCTTGTATCAACGCTCTTGTCGTGTTTAGGTTTTTAGAGTAGAATGTAAAAGTACGATAAAAGCGAGAACGTGCACAGGAAGTCACTTTTTATACTAGGCCAAGGCCTAAAATGAAACATCAGATATCATTGCATATTATTCTTTTTATATTTTTTTTCATCAGTTTAAATGGAAAATACAATTTCATTTATTTATAATGTTGTCATTTATTTATTGTAAACAAATATATTATAAAAGATTTACATATTACTATCAAAACAAAATATTCACAAAATGGCAGACTAACTAAACAATTACTTAGCTGTTTCATCAAGCATGCTAACAATTGCATCGTTTTGAGCTAAATAAGAAGGAGAAAGTTTGGCACTGATCCCATTATTCAAATTAAAGTGAAGATGGCATAAATGCACATTGCAGCAACACTATCTGTCGTATAAGATAAGTTAGTCTGTTTGTCCAGATTTTGAATAGGTACCTTTTATAACGATACTCTTCACAACCTCTCTTCAGCTCATGTATTGCATGATCTAATACTGACTACCTATTATACCTTCATATAAGCACTGCAGACGGCTAGCGTCCGCGCACTGCCAGTTTTCAAAACTATAAAGGGCAACGCCAAAGAGAGCCTACATCTGACTATTGTTTCTGTGGTAACTTGACAGTTATAATAAACTAATCTGCTGCCTCATTAAATCGAAATTCAAATTGACTTAATTAAAAAAAAAAAACAACAAACTCTGGCTCCTTTCATAACAATACAAATTCCATTGAATGGATAAAAGTAACTCAATTTAAAACATTCAAACAAATCCTCAATCAATTCAAATTAAAAAAGTACCTCTTCACATTTCTGCATTACCCTGCCTTAACAAAATCATATTATACACTTAGACAGTTGACAAACAAAAAAAAAGCAATGGAAGAGGACAATGAGCAAAAGAAATCACAAAATATATAGAAACATTCGACATTGTGTAAGGTTGCTTCAACAAGTGTGCTTGGATGTTCTATGTGAACATGGGTTGCGAACTTACACAAAATATTTCGGTGTAGCAAAAAAGCTAGGTCTCTTCCACTGTTACATGAAATGCCGAAAAGAAAAGTATAATTCATAAATTGTACCTATACTTTGTTTATATTCTAATTTTTTTTTACATTTTAATAATTTAAAAACAACCAGTACTTGGTCGAGAAATTTATATCCATTTTTTTTTTGTGTATTTTATATTTTGATGAAATATTTATAAGCTAATTAACGTGAGCCGATGTCAGGATTCATAGCTAGTCGTCGTTCGCTCGAACCGGCTGGCAAGTCTGTCTCTCTCGTCCGCCCGACTCGAGCTTTGTATAAACGTATCTATACATTATTAACACTACCGCATCGTCTATACATCTTGACTCATATATAATGCACTGATATTTCGAGGGGCACAAGGAATATCGCAGCATTGTTTCACGCGCGCTCAGCGCCACGGCCGCCGCCGCGCGGTCGGTTCGCACCAACCATAACCATAATTCTATATTCATATAATTTCCCCGTCATATACATTTCATAGCAATTAATAAAAATAAAACACTAAGATTACATCCCTTAACATGTCTAAATGTCTAATTCGTACTCTATTTACATTTGACATAATACATAATATTCAAATTGTTCGGTGAATCGACAGTCTTGCGAGATCGATGTCGAGCCGTCGAGCCCGGACTCGCGGCGGCGGCCACCTCTATTACTGTACAGCAAATTTACAATAACATTTGATCAGAATACGCAAACTCAAAGATCTATATCTAAAAATTAAAGTAAGGTAAGGATCATCATGTATGTAACGCCCGCCTTAAGCCGCTATAATATCAGCTATGTTAAGTAATATAACATATTAAGTTTGCACATGACAAAAATGCCACTCGATAACATACATAACATTATTGAATTAAATAAAATAGGCCACATTCATTGTTACGGTTCAAATATGGGGTTAACACAACCTGAATAGAAGTTTCATAGGTAGATGCGCTCAAGATGACAACGAAAGTAACGTAGTAGGCAAATATTGTGGCGGATTTGTCATGCGACAACAAATGATACATATTTGGGAATTAGTACTCCTAATATATCACTAACTAGGATATAAGAAGATGATGTCACTAGATACTAAATATCTTCTACTCTGTACAATGGACTATGATATTTTATTGAGATATTTTTTTCCTTTGTATAAACATGACAAAATACAAATATTTCTGTCCAACTTTATAATAACTTAACCGGTAACAATCGAGCAACATTTGACAATTTATTACTCCCTTTGTGACAGTATATTTAGATATTGAATTACGTTAGAAAGGGATATCTTATTTTAAATGGTCTGGGATTTGTAAATATTGGTCTAATCTACGTTATGCAGACGTCAACATGACACGACGCGTATTAGTAATAGGGGGACCTAGTTACTAGTGTCATATTGAGTCCAAAACGGAATTACGACCGCGTATCTCCTATGCATTTTTATTGCCTGTAAAAATATAGTATTCACATTCTTTTATCGCTATCCATGTACTAGGTGCGCCGATGAACAGTGCTAAATCAACGGTTTTGACAAATGGAATGCATTTTTCACAATATCCACTTCAATAACTACCAACCAACAACCTCCTCGAAAAATATTAACAGAAGAAATTTACTATCAATAAACAAATGATTCAATTAATATAATGCATGTTTTATTTAATAGTTATTACGAATTATTACAATAAAACAATCGATAGTGCTTAAACTAGTGGTAACAATAACATTTTAAACTGTTTGTTCCTATCGATTTCAATTGAGTTTTTTTTTGTATTATTATACTTGTAATAAATGACATTTAAGACCATGCGATGCAAGTAAGGGCAAGCAAAAAATTATAGATCAGGGATGATATTATTGCGGGAATTATCTTATATTAAATAAAATATGAGATTAATCAATTGACGTCTGAAAGTAGGTGTTATCAGTTATCAGTAACAGGTTGTCAGTAAGTCGTAAAGGTCGCTGTTTATAAACAAGAGATAAGTCAATTCCCGCACAAACAATATCTTGCCGAAAATCTCCAAGAGTCACGAACAGTGTTCTTGTTGAAAACCATTATTACAACAGTAAACACCTAGCTACGCTAAAAAAGAATAAATAAACTCTTTTGTATTGTATTGTGTTGCTGATTCCTATTACCGATTCGACACATAGTAAAATGTTTAACTTGATAAATATACGGTTTTCAATCAATTGAATTGTATATACTACTAAATACTGTACATTCAAGGCCTTTATTGTAATAACGTTTCGTATCAAACAAACTGTTACGGTGACTGTCACGACGAAAATAATGAGTGATTTTTGAATACTTAAATAAATAACAGAAATAAATTAAAAACCCAAAGCGAAATTTAATCATCTAATATCATGAGTTCATGACCATAATATTGAGCATTATAATGAGTAAAAAAGCGATAATAAAACCACAAACTATTATCGTGAGCAACAAAAGGGCACTTACGTTTGAATTGACCAAATAACTTCACATCACTCATGAAAAATCTACTGTTCCTGTATATACATAAAACAATTGACGATCATAATGAAAATGAAATCCTAATGCCGTTTTGACACTTTTAATTGACAAAAAACTAACAGAAGTAACTTTATCCTTTAACAGGGTTTCGTAAACCTACGCAAAACGTTCGCTTTATACTATATAATACGCATATAACAACAAAGAAGTATACATTAGGTGAAAATTAACCTTACAATGACATCATCAAAATTTAAGGAGGCTTATGCCGTTTTAAGTCGACGTTAACAAATTGCATTTGGAATTATGTAATGGACTTGCATAGCTGACTTTGCTTTCAAAGATAAAAATCAGAATCACTTAACGCTAAATCATTTCAAATATGGACGTTACTTTCAGGACATAATATGCAAGACGGCTTCCCACACATTGGACCAGGGACTGAATGCGGTGATAGTTCAGTTGCATCTTGTAAGTATTCTCTAGATCATGTAAGTACTTTAGGCTGGGCGATGTCTGTCGACTGGCCCAAATGTATACTAAAATTACTAAGAATTTTATTGTGATCTGGAGGGTATTTCCGAAAAGGACCAGATAAATCTCTTATTTCTAGTGGATGTCCAACACTGGCCGGTTGTTGCTATCTTTCGAGACGTTACGTTTGGCAATAGAAAATAAACATTTACTCCGCGATTTTGGCAAACACTATAACCTCATTACGCATTTGGAACTCTGTCGTGTGATCCCCGAACTCGTTCTAACACTACAACATTAGCCATCACTCTTGGAAGAGTTTACTTTGTGACATACGATGAGTTAGTTTAAAGCCATACATTATTTACAAGATCTTTACACGGCAATAACACGACACAGCCAAATTTTAATAAATATGATATTTAATATTGAAAATAAACCTGAATTATTACACTAATCATAACAAAATTTAACAAGAACGTGAATAAATTTCTTTTATAGGATACTACTATGTACATCATGCAAGCCGGGCAAGACAAATAAAATAAAATGAACGTCCAACATTAAAATATGGATGGATTATTTAGAAGCGAAAGGGACGACATTGGGCTAATTAGTAATAGATAAAAAGGGCATTATAATTGTTATTGAAGGCCAATAGTCGATCAAATTGACTTCAGAATTGTCAAAGTTTTTCAGTACTTAGTCATACGTCTGCGACATTAAATTATTTACACTGACCTTGTTACAAGAGAAATAGTAAAATAATTCAGCATACAGTACAAGCGAAATTCATTTGGACAACAATAACATGAGACGGCAATAATTTTCGACTGGAATAAAATGTGGACGAACATATATCTAATTGGACTATTATATAAATTTTTAATATACATAATATGCTATTTACAATATAAAAATCAACCAGTTCAAGTCTTCGATATGGGGAATGGGTTCACTCCACACGATTGACGACGGAGTAAAGTTGCGACTGTCAAGAAATTTCAATGACAATGGCAAATAAGGACAGTTATAGCAGGACCTGTTTTGTTTCTTCCATTTAAAAACTAAGTAAAAATCTGATAAAATTTGCACTTGTTACAAAAGTGAGAAACGTTAGGTCCGAAAGGAAGAATATTATAGTTGTATTACAAAGTATTGAATAAGATTTATTCAGTACGGGAACTCACATCAGTTACAGCGAATATCGCTCTGTTTAATCAGATGGTCAAGGTATCGCTCTGTTAAAATTAATGGAAGAACAATGAAACTTAATATACTATTATGTAACTTAATATTTTGTATTTATTAACTACAATGAGAATGACTAAAAACAGAACAATAATTACCTTAACCATGTGTAGTCACAACTAGTGTTCGTCTTGCCAAGTTGGCAGGCTACCGTTAGTGCATCATCGATGCATATTTTAAAAATAACGCGAAATTCAAGTTCGTTAACAGGCGCTTATTCAATTAGAGAACGAATAGCGAACTTTCATTTTCGTCCGAGTAGAGGTTCGTTAGTACGTATAGTAGTATACAATAAATTGTTGATTGGTCTGATTCATGCATAGGTATTTATTAAGGTTTTTTCCTTGTATACTCGAGCGAAAATGTTGTTCACGATTCGCATTAAAGCTCATTGAAAAAACGCTCTAAGCGGAATTACACGAAGAATTAACATAGCAAATTACATATTGAAATCCACTTGAACCTGTTTTGGATTTCAAAATGCATCTTCGTGTATACCCCACACAATTAAAAAAGAAAATAATCAAATTCAATAAGATACTTACACTTGAAAACCTGCCATATGGCAAGAACTACATACAAATCTGCGATACATTGTCCTAAAACGTTATTCAGAGACGATAATCGAATCCCTAACAACAGGGATGTTTTATGATCAAAGCACGGAACCAATGCAGCTGGAACTGACAGTCCCACTACTTACTATTTGATGATATTTACAACAGCTGCATTTCACAGAAATATATGGTGCCAGGCATCGATCACAGATTACCGTCCCTTACCATCATCATAAGACTGGATCACTATTCAAAATCCTTGTGATAAAACGTTTCGCAGTCAGCGCGGCTTTACCAGGACCGTTATGAGTAAATCGAAGGGCTATCGTTATATATATAAAAAGCTTAACTCTGTCACTAAACGGGAGACACTGACTCGTATAAAAACTATAGATCTTATAATACAAATGTCTATGACCTGTTGAGATGCTCTGTGTAGGCGTGTTAGTTATATATCAGTGCTAAAGGCAGCGAGCGGCGGGCGGCGGGAAACTCGAGTGTCAGTACGCTTGCGTTGTGCTTGCGGTCGAAACACGATCTGGTTTTAAGTTTCGCTGTAAACAAAAACAATATATTAATATACTTAATAATAATAAATAATTTATGTGGATAAAAAATGTGTACAAACAAAGTGATGCCCTGACTCCTGAGCTAGGTAACAACACCTTTGTTACAGGAACCAGAAACACTTATATGACATTCTTATCATCAATACTATAAGGATAGTTTTGTTTGCAAATCCCTCTCAAAATGTGGGATAGTTTTTGGCATTAATTACACTTGCGTGCAAAAAAGTCGATCAAAAAATCAAATAAAAAAAATCAAAGAGAATCAATTCAAATCGAAGAGAACGTGGCCACGTTCTCTTCGATTTGAAACAAGATAATTCAACGAGTTTAAGTAACAATAACCTAATATATAACAGTGTGTACTAAAACCTGCCTGAATGTATATAAATTACGTTAGTGAAAAAAAAATCAAAACTGACTTATTCGTTTTTGAGAAAATCGCATTAAAACCATACGGGTTGAATAAAGAATCTCTTTGTTTTAAGTCGGTTAATATTTCAAGTTAAATGATGAATAAACGAACAGTAATAAACAATACTACGCTTTTGTCAACTTCAAAACGTGAGACCATTTGAAGAACCGAGTCGATATTGTTAAGAATATTGTTTTTATCAAAGTATGTGTAAATAAACTTTATCTTACCTACTTTTACACATAAAAATAATTAAAATTTACATCAATTTTTTTGAGATATCGTCTCTCAAATAGAGAGCATAGCGTGGGCCAATTTTGCACGCAAGTGTACATAAAATACCATTCATTTCGGGTGCCGTATTATGACGTTTTAATGCCATGATGATTCTAGTGCGAGGGAGAGACGGAGCTATGCATGATCGATAGCACCATCCTTTTTCCGGACTGGAATCATGATAGCATTAATACTTCATAATACGGACCCAGAGCGTAATAGTAAAACACATGCGTTGAAAAAGTCGAATGGAAAAATATTTGCATAAGTATAATTTCACACGTCTTATCACTAATTCAGTAAACTAAACATCGTACGTTCGCGCTGTGAAACCGATATCGATAACAATTGATAAGCTTGTTGCAATTTCAGGTGGTTACATTTAAAATGGAAGCCAGTTTTTACCCAGCATAATCAGCCTATAATGTACCCACTGCTGAGACACAGGCCTCCTCTCGGTGAGAGGGAATTGCCAGTAATCCACCACACGGACCCAGTGCGGGTTGGTAGATGTCGAATTTTTGGTCGGGCATGCCGGTTTCTGTTTTCAGACTTCACTTTTTACCCGACTGCGAAGAACTCTAGTATATACAGTATGTATAATCTGGTCCATTAATAAAAAATATTAACTGTTCTAGAAACAATGGAAGCCGAAAGATTTAATCACATCACACAAAGGCGAAAGTCTGTGAGTGTGTTTGTTACTTCTTCACGCACAAACGGCTGGACCAATTTTGATAAAATTTGGTATGGAGGTAGCTGACACCCTGGATTAACACATAGGATGCTTTTTATCCCGATATTCCCACGAGATTAAGACGTATGCGGGTAAAACCGCGGGACGTTGCTAGTTGATAATAAATATTGTTATTGATATCGAATTATCAGTCAAAGACGAGACACAGATACCGATCTATAAATGATATTTACTTATCTACTGAACAACATTATTTTCCTAAACATACAATGTTTCGATCTACAGTGACATGACAATAACTTACTGGCATTTTTCCGTAGTCCGATACAGGCAATAAATGCGATACAGACTTGAAATAAAGAATTAAACTGTAGGGCCGCTCTAAAGAATTACAGAACTTTGGGGTCGTTAGAGAATTCTTCTCTTTGAATATCATCATCAAAATCTATCTGCAATAGATTTGAACGGTTATCAATATTACTCTAGCCTTTTACCAACTACCAAAGTAGGATGGGCATCAGCCTTCATCAATTAGTCCTTTTACAGTTATAATACCTTTGACAGCAGCAAACCAACTGGAACCTTATAATAAGGAGGAATAAAGATCATTGTGATATTGACAGTGATGCAATAAATGTGAAAGGACTACTGAATAGAAAAAAAAAGAAAACTGTCTTTTTTATAGGATCCCGTTCTTGTTCAACTGAATGAGTGTCGCAAGAATACATATTTGAATAACAAATTCATTGTATTCAAAGTTAATTATGACTATGTCCCTCTTTACAGCGGCTCTAAGAAGATACTTTCTTGTGTGCAATAAAAACTATGACATTATAAATACAACGCCACTGGTCATCCTGGTTTGTATATACAGGGTGGCAGGGACATAGACGCGCAACCTGTTACCATATATTCAGTGCATGATTTTGAACACCTGGCGTAGAAAATTTTCACCAGATATAAAAAAAAAAAATGCTGTTCCATACATTTGGACCGCGTAGGTATAGCACCTTTCCATGAAATAGCTGATTTTTTTCTTGATAACCGACGGAAGATTTTCTAGCTAATTATCCTGTATGTTGCACCTGCCATGTTTTGTCTCTGCATCACCCTAAGGTTGACTGGTAGAAAATGCCTCAGGCATTAAGTCCGCCTTTGTACAGTATTTTTTTTTACTTGTGCATATAGTTTTAATAAATAAATAAGATTTCTACCCGAGGGGTCGAGAATCATGTGCTGAATTCATGGATTCAAAGTCATTTATTTTCAGTTTGCGCTTCGGTGTCCCAGCCACTCTGTATAGTATATTGTGACGAAAAAACGATTCTCCTCGTACTGGTAACGTAGCCAGTTATCTATCTGACACATTAGGGCAACATACAGATTTCCCAAGAAAAGTTTACGCTTCGGGGATCATCGCCTATCTTCGGAAATACGAACGCGCGATGATGAGATCTAATATAGAGCTGTAAGTATCCCTAGAATATTCCCACTGCTGAAACTCAGGCCTCTTTACAGGAGTAGGCCGTAATCCATCACGCATGCCCAGTGCGTATTGTTTGGATAGGGGGGGAGTTATGTACTATAAATATATCGGTAAAAGGGTTAGAAACTCACCAGTTGATCATACTGATAAACCATACGCTTGATGTGGGTGAGTTTACGATGCAGGTAGTTGACGCGCCGCCTCTCCTGTTTGTAACCGGAGTCGTTGTTAACGCGTCGGTATTCGTCAACGATGCGTTGTTCTATACTCTGTATAAAGATAATACGTCTATTAGGAAGATGGAAATAATATGTAGAGTTATGAATAGAATCTTGGTAACAAATAAACTAAAATATAGAATATCGGGCCGTCCGTAGGTTAAGCTTTAGAAGAAAACCGTCTTTGTATAGCGTTCTCTGTCACTCATATCGATGTGACGGTCTTTTTCTTAAGCTCGCTCGATAGAAGAGTTAGTGGTGAAGTATCTGTTTTATAATGGTCAAAAAACCTACGACATTCCACAGACATCCCCCTGGCATCGCCAGTCCGCCACGACTCACACGACCCTTACAGCACTCTGATGTTTACTGTCAATTTGAATGTTTTGGAAAAATACTACAACATAATCCTCTATTTGCATCACGCTTGCTATTTGTGTCACAACACTATCAATTTGATTGATCGTCATCATGACAATGACCTCCAAATCTTGCGTCAGCAGATTTTCTCAAGAACGTTCTGGAACTTTCCAGATCCGACTTAAGTTTGGATGATTCATGAAAATCGTACATTATTGCAATCAGTTATCTATTGCAATATTTATAAATATTTTATCACGTGATTTGATAGTCTGTTTTAATTTAAGCTTACATGTAAAAAATTAGTTACGTAATTAAATTAAAACAAGCCTGATTCACGCATATCTGAATTTGTTTATCTAGGAAAAGATACGATATAGTCTTTTATCGCTAATTCGTAGAATATAGTAAGTACATAATTGTTTACTTATCGAACTCTCAATGGATCACGTAATTTTGAATTCTATTTCAACTAGCGACCCGCCCCTGCTTTGCACGAGTTTTTACGACTTGACAAAACATGAAGATTTATTTGAAGTTAAGTAAAATAAAGTAACTTTCTTTATAGGTAAGATTATCTCAATTTGATATTGCACCCGTACAAAGCCGGGGTGTGTCGCTAGTTTCGAATATTTTGAAAAACAACATACCTGATGATGCGGTGACAACGGTTGCGCGCGTTTAAGCTCTGTTTCTAAGCGAGTAAACAGGGCAGCCACTTGCGCCACACGATTGTACAGCGATCGGTATTCCGTATACAACTCCGCGAACTCGTTCTTATACGCCCGCCGAATGTTAGAACTAGTGATAGGCGGATATTGCCTGGAAAGAAGAAAGGATTTGGTTATTAAAATATTCCCTAGCCTAATTTGGACCCTAGTCAAAGTGCACCTATATAAACGACCCTAATAATGCTTTATGTATCAAGCCTGGCGATTAGTTCAAAATGGACCTCCTTTACTTCGGGGGTACTTCCATTTGTGTGTTGTTACGTTATTACATACGTCCAGTGCCAGCAATATTAGGAATATAGAGTTTAAACTTAGCAACTTCGAAACTACGATAATCAAAGTGTTTACCAATAAGAATACTCGAGAAACTAATAATGATAACTGAACTAAGTACACTACTTATAAATTACAAGTATACTAGCTCCTAAAGTCATCGTACAGTATTAAACTCTGACATTCAGTCCGAAGATCAAAATGTCAACTGCATTGCGATTTATTGAGAGACTACACCCGCCCAGGTGTTGACTAAATGCAAATCTCAAAGAAAACAGCCACATGTATGCACGGCAATACTGTCATTGGGACATCACACGTTTGCATTTCCCACGCAAATTATTGACGCCATCTTGATTTAATTTTCATGCTGCGTTTACACGACTCGCTAAAGTACCGATCTCGTTTAGAATCAATCTCGGAACTGATTAATATTCTCAATACGCGTCCTTTCGTGTTGAAGATACCGTTTAAATTTAGTTCAAAATGTTTGTTTACCTTGAAATCCTTGATGATCTGGGGATAAAGAAAAACATGGAATGTATCAAATGCATACTAACTATTACAAGTTTACTTTTAAGACCAATTTAGGGAATGGTTTATGCTACTTTAATAGATGGCGATGGGTTTGCAAACTAGTGTGATTTTATTAACTCTATACCTACGCCAATATTTCTAAATACTCTATCAACTGTAAATACACCACGAAAAACCTTAAATATACGTTGTCATTATAATTTTACTGATTTTACGTAAATATGTAATTCAAATTACCTTTCAATCTCTTCCAAATCAGTCATGTTCTCATCAGGGACAGGCGGTAATTCTGTAGAATTTTCTAAGGGTTCATTATTTGTGATGTCTTTTTCTGTAAAAAAATAAAACAAAATTATTCTTAAGTCCCGAAAAGTTTTTACTTATTACCGATCATAAAGTATTGCACATTTTGAAAAAAAAAAAAAAACTTCAGATATTTAATCAGATGTCAGTCACCCGCGATAGACATTCGATATGGCCATATGTTTGCGAAAAATTTTTGCATTAAAAATTGTAATATTTGTAAACTATGAGAACATAATCTCGCTATTTATACGCGATCCTTGTAACTGTTTATAAACAAGAACAGAATATTACAAATAAGATCATTAATGTAATAATTTCAACAGTTACTATAATCAAGTTTTTTTAAAGGTTTACTCCGGCCGAACTAACGAGTGAAGGAGTTGCGCCTTCATTATGCTCTAAAGATTTATAAGGCTATGATTAATTTTGCTACCGTACGTTCGTTCTCAACTTGGTCAGACTAACTGTTCACCTAATTTCACTAATGATCATGTATTATACATTTTTTTTTATCGGTGTTACATACCTGTGATATTAGTTTGCTCTACTGGGGGACTACTTCTAAAACCGTTCGTCTTCACAGGACTGGGGCAGAGATCCTTTACAGTACTATAATTGAGGGTATAGCCATTGTCCTTTTTAGCTGAAAAGATTAAAAAAAACACATTTTAACATTATGTAATTAGAAAAAGACCTTATAAATAATAATAACCTTATCGGTAATTATACTTTCGAGTCGTTTGGGGTTGAAACGGCCGTGGGGTCTGAGTGCTCATGGTTTGTTCAACGAGATCTCGGCCAGTTGACACTTTTCGTGACCCAAGGGCTGGCTTTTACCCTGGCCAGAGGGCTAAGCATTGCCAAACAACGTGGCGATGCCGCCAGTGTCTTGGGTACAGACACCAGCACATCAAGCTACCCGAAACTGTAAATTTTCCCAATAACTTTGAACTTTATGCTTTAGCGATAAAGTTGAAAATCTATTAAAGAAATTTGAAAGATTGTAGTAGCTTGATGTGCTGGCGTCTGTACATTACCAGTTAACATCGATGAGGAAGAATTTTTCGAAGCCTTCTTTTAGTTTGTTAGTTAATTTAGTATAAGAACTTTATCCAGTCTAGGTAAACCCACCAGGTGGGCGGATATATTTTTATCCTCTTTAATAACGAAATTATATGAAAAGTGAAAGGCACCAACTTTTTTACTAATCAGTATTGCGTACTCGCTCCAAACCTCAATTAATCGTTTTCTAATGACTCATTGTCGTTTGATAAAGAATACATTTCCTTGCTATCAAATAGTTTCGTACTACCGCCACGAAAACGGGTTATTACAGCCAGTTCTATTTCCTTTATTATAATTTAGGTGTTTCTGACGTCATTTCCTATCCTCTATTATTACGGGAGTAAATTATAAGTAATTGTATTTTAAAATAATTATATAAGTTACAGTATAATTGCAGCGGATTCTATTAATTGTAAACCGATGCAAATGTTTTCGTAAGTCGGACATTATTCAGTATAGGAACAGTTGTTTACGTATTGATTATTTATGATTCATACTTTGATTTCCACACTGATAGATATTTTATCAAAATACGTATGAATCGTCATTTCTTCAGTCACCGTTCGAAGACCTTGCTCTCAAAGGCACTAACTTATGATTGAACCTTGGCAATTTATACCTCCACGCTCACGGACTCAAAGGGTCAGTGACATTACTTACATAGTTTCATGATATTTAGACAATCTCTAATACAACTTGTTGGGCTAAGGTTTTATAAAGGTCAACAACCTTGTTCAACCTAGTAACAAGGGGCATTACCCCCAATTCAAGGATGGTATTATAATATCCAACTCAAAGTATTCAGAGGAAGATAGGGTAACTGTAAAAAAGTCTGGAATCAGTGTAGTTTCTCTAGATGACCACCATGAAACCTGAGACTCGTGGTCCACTCACATGCCATGTGTATATACTACAGCCTACTTTTAAACAATTTTATCGTGATTCTTTCTTGTACAATAATAGTCCCCTCCAGACCGAAATTCGGCACCAATCTCAGCGGAGAGTAACCATCGTCGCGGGATATATTATAGTGGACAAGTCTGCGCGCAAACGCAGGTGCCTCTTCCCTCACTCTCATAGTCCGATGGGCCGACAATCCGACACGAGCGGAGAGAGACCAGGCGCGATTCTTGTATAGTCGTGAATAGAATGTAGTGGCATTCTCTCCTATCAGAGGCCCGAGACATTATGTTTCGCTAAGTCTACAAAGTAGTAATGGACTCACCATTGGTCCGCTCATCCTCGTTATCGGAGGCCTGTCGCTCGCCGGAGGAGGTGGTGGCGTACCCTGAGGAGGGCGGGGAGGCGCGGCGGTAGTGAGAGATGCGCTGCTTCTTGGCCGCGGGCGGCTCGTCCGGCAGCAGCGCCGGCAGCACGGACACGCTGGCCGCGGCCGCCGCGCCGGGCGCCGCCGCCGGGGCCGCGGCCGGCGCCGGGGCCGCGCCGGCCGCGCTGCTGGGTCGCTTGCCTGCGCTAGGCGACGCCCGCGGTGATAGAGAGTTCGCCGAGTCGCTGCTTAGCGGTGGCGTTAGGTTTTGAGGTTTCCGCCTGTGGGGTAGAAAAAGTGGTGGTGAGTTTTGACGTCTTTCGCAAGTATAACTGCTGGTGCTTTCTGTAAAACTTAAGTGAACTGTCAATAGTGTCAATCCCTAGCATCAGGTGGAATGACAGCTCACTTCATCTCAGTTTTCACGGTGAGATTTTCACAGAAAGGACTGGCTGGAATGAAAGATTGATGATTACAGCAATGAGTTTGCCGTAGTATTTTAAGGGTATCTGTGGAATTCTTAGATCGGCATTTTGTTCTTCCGGAAGTTATGTTACGATGATAATGAGGAATGTATATGGCTCTCATTTCCTTTTATTTGCAATTGTAATCTCGGCTGAAACTGGAGAATTAATAGCTGTTTATGTTAGCTTGTTTTCGAATAAATTGTTGGAGATAGTGACACTTTTTATACAGATTATGGTATATGTATGGAACATTTTGTTATCTGTGTATAATCAAGCTTGGCAATAACATAATTCAGTTTAATTGCTTTGTGTAGGTACTATACTGGCACTGAAAACAACAATTAGTAACATCTTTATATTTATTTAAATTCTCGTCAAAATGACAACAGTGGATCAAATTCGAGTAAAACTATTGAATCGTATTCGATATGTCTATGATATTGGATTAATTAAGAATGTTCGAGAACTCGCATTAGAGTGTCATTGAATTATTAAATATATTTTACTTACTAGTTTTTGCAGTGTTTACTTCCTGCATTCCTTGATGAAACTTACCTTGTGTTATCTACGATACAATCTAACTTTTACTTCTTTACTAAGTTTTATTGGCAAGATTGCGTTATGCTGGGTTCAGCAGACCAGGTCATGAAGCACCAACAAAAAGGCTAGCTGAGTTTTTCTGTCCGATTTGAGTATTGGCGCATATTTGTAAACCTTCCGTGTGTCGTGTGTACCCAGCATTATTTAGTACCAATATTTTGTAAAATTTAGTAAGAATTAGCGTGTAAACAATACCATACCTCTTGAGCATACGTTTCTCCTCCTCAGTATAAAAAGGCCAGTCCTCGTTGACGTCATTCCAAATGTTTCTTTTTAAGTGGTAACAGTTATCCTTGAGCGTACTGATTGAAGGCAAAATCTTGTTCACCAAACTGCGCTCCTTGTCTTTGATACCCTCTGTAATTGTATGGCGAGCGTTAATCAAGTGGAGTATGTGCGAATGCACAGGGTGCTCGAAAACTCGACTTACCACTATAAAGCCTCGCGTACAATTCGGGCTTCTTGAAGGGTTTCAATGCTAATAACTGTATAAGTCTTTCTCTGTAATAGAAGATAATGTATATGTTAGTTGTGATGAAATATAAAAACTTTTTTTTATGACTGGAAGAGGTTTTTTTTCTAAAGATGATACATATGGTTTGAAGACTGGTCGAAAATGCATTGGTGGCAGTAAGTCCGCCTCTGTACTGTACAATATTCAAAAAATCCGTGTTCATAAACCTCCTTTGTGAATACGGATTTTTTGCTAAAAAAAATACTAAAAATGATGAGTTTTAGAAATGTGTGAAAAGAGATAACTGTTGCGACAACTCCAAATAAATTGAGATTAGGGCAGGAGAGTGATGACTATTTTACTTAATTAAGGTATTAATAGAATTATTTGTCTTGCCAATTGAAAATGATTGGTTATCTCATTGATAATTTCGCTTTTTGACGGATTAGGATCGGGTATTTCCTAATTGAGGTTTTCTAATTCCCAATAATGTTTATGGGTATTTTCTTAAACACTGAACAGGTACTACTGTACTTTCCGGCAGGATGTTATAGAATATTGATGCTATTTTTTAACCGACTTCATTCTGTCTTTTGTTGTAATATAAGGTTACTAGCTGTAGCACGCAACTTTGTCTATGATCCAGGATTAAAAGTAGCCTATGTATGTCCTTATCCAGGTCATGGTCTATCTGTGTGCCAAATTTCATCAAAATCAGTTCAGCCATTTTAGCGTGAAAGCGTAACAAACAAATAAACTCACTTTCGCATTTATAATATTAGTTAGGATTAGAATTTCACTGTTATAGTTACTAATTCATGTCTCAAGAGTGTTATCTATGTCACACCGCGGTTTCTTCGACCGAAAAGTTCAAGGTAACTTCAGTAGTCAGATATAGCAACATTGTCAGTTTAGAAAATCGTGATAAACTGAACCAATTATTTACTTTTAGAGACACTGAGCATTGGAAATCACCTTGTGAGGTAATCCCATTGTACAATACAAAATAATTTATGTTGTCCTTGACTCTGACTCATGTAATTCTATTGAATACTGTTCAGTTATAAGGAAATAATATATAGGCATAAGTCAATATGTCCATCATTTGTTTGAACACAAAAAAATGCTTTACTCGTTTCAGCATCAAGAAGAGACTAAATATCGCCCAAATTGGTTAAAAGAATGCTATGCTATGTTTTGTGTGGAACGTAGTTAATTACGTTACAAAACAAGTAAAGTTAGATTTTTCACTAACGCGATGGATAATTAAAAGTAACATCATAATTAAAACAAGGTCGTAACCGTACTGTTTCATAGATAAAACTACTTTTTTTGTTGTTGTAGGTAATTACTTAAATTTTTGTGGAAAATTATATTTAATTTGTAAATATTTTGTACATAATAATGTACCATAAACCGCTGTTCCTTTGTGTATCAGCCGCAAATTATCACTTCGGTTTTATTATGATAACGATATGACAAATTTATCATAAGAACGTCCCGTGAAGCGTCACTATTTCGATTTTTGCGTATTATTAAATATGTCCCGTACCTACGTAATTTGTTTTATTACGATGAAGTTCAGAATATATTAATTTTAATAACTAGGTGTTCATTCCTGAAATTGCTAATTATTGAATAAAAAAATGTAACAATTAGAAATACTGACACCATTGAACAGTATAATGTGAAAATGTATGAAAATTCAAATGATTAAGCTTCAGTGTGATGTCATCAACATCGGTAATACCCACTCAAATTCCAGGTAATGTTTCATACGTAATGTTACGTAAGCAACGATATAAACAACGTACATGCATTTGCATGGTTGCAGTTCAAATTATGATGGTAGTGCGCAAAAGAGAGATCAAAAAGTCTCACGTAGAAGCCCCTCCATTGACCTCTTTGTATAGAAGTGGTAGAGGTAAAAATTTCATACTTTCGCCTCCTCTGTTAAAGTAATGTTGGGTTTCTTTTAATATTGTTCGGTCAGGGTTATAATTTTTTGAGCAGCTTGCCACACTACGGTAATTTGTTGTTGTGATTCGAATTAACGGACAGTTTGCTATCCGTTGTGTGCCAAGCATACATTTCCCTGACTTGACATGCTCCTACTGTGCGAGCTTACTTAGTTTAACGACAGTCATGCAAAACTTACTTCAGGGACCGCCTAGTGAGATCCGGATTAGGGGGTAGCCGTTGCGGCTGGTGCGGGTTGGGCGGGTGTTGCGGGTGCTGTTGATGCTGGGGGTGTTGTTGATGCGGCTGGGCGGCCGGCGGGGGTTGCGGGCGCGATGCGGGCGGTACAGGCCGTTCCGCTCGCTCGGGCCTATCCACCCGCTCGGGCCTTTCGGGCCGCTCAGGTCTCTCGGGCCTTTCAGGCCGTTCTGCCCGTTCAGGCCGCTCGGGCCTTTCGGGCCGGTCGGGTCGCTCAGCCCGCTCGGCTCGCTCAGCTCGCTCGGCTCGCTCAGCCCGCTCGGCTAACTGGGTTGCTCCCGCGGCTGAATAAGGATGCGCTGTGCGCACTTTGACGCGACGTCCGATGTCCGTCTGGTTAGGTTTAATCACGCGGGTGCTGGAATAGGACGATTTCAGTGAGTTTAAGCGGACTTTATTGCAAGTCGAAAGTTATAGATTTCACGTGAGGGTGAAAACAGTGACTATAAGATCTGAGTGTATTCCTACTGTTAACGTTACAAAATATATTTTTAAGTGGTATGATTTAAATGACTTAATAATCATACTTTAATCCTTTAATATTTTGATTTGATAAGCTTTCATTTAATCAAGTTTCCTGTTAAATATTCTTATTCCAATATCAATGTTCGAGGTAAGTAAGTATACCTAAAATAGAAGAAGGTAAAATTCTTTTCAGAAACAAAGAAATAATGCGATAAGTCCAGAATTTCCGGGTAAATAACAGACAACAAAATGACTCTGAATTAAGGAAAGGAAACTCATTTTTAAAAAACTTGGCAAGCTAAACGGTAAAGCAACGGTGAAGCGGCTTTTTTTTAAAGTGTCGATTATACTTTTAATAACTTTACTGAGGTTCATTTTAGGAAAATCAACTAATTGAGTTAAATAATGCTCTTGCTTTATGACACGACCTCCCGTCCTTTGATTTATTCCCAACAAAAGCGAAGGAAGCTTCTAGGCTAATTGATTACACGTGCAAAAACGTGTGGGGTGCAAGTAGTGCTATAGTACTGTACTGACCATTTACTCTGCTCCGCGGCGACTGTTCTCGCCATACGGTCCTTGGTGGCCTCGTACGAGTCGTCATTGGCCTGGACACGCATTCTGCGTGGTAGTGGCCCGCACGACTCCAACCGCCGAGCACCGCCACCTCGGACGCACTCAAACGAACCCTGGAACACAAGTGGATGGCTTTAAAAAACTACAGCTTGGCTAAGTGATGTAGACATGGCCTTCAGAGACTAACATTTAGTGATCACAAGTAATTGCTAAAAGTTTTCCACTTGCTATCGCAATGTGCTGTTTGGAAAATGTCTAGTGACTGCTCTATGAAATTTATCTTTTAAATTATAACTCAGCTCTACGGGCAAGGCTGTTCAATTAAAAGATTTACCTACCGCGGAAATTGAGTTTCTTCCTAATCTCATTAAAATCCAAAGCCTCTTTGTTTAAAAGAAACCTTGCAAATATAATTCACCAAGAAATTCTGCTGTAAGTCTATTACTGGAAACTATTATTTCCATTCCATTTCCTAAAATATCATTAAGTATTTGCTGGAATTTGATCGTATACCGAAAAAATAAAGGCGAATTGCCTTATATAAAAGCTTTTTCCGAAGCTTATTGAACGCAGCTCGTGGGAGGGTGAAATTACTACGCCCACGCGAAAAACGCTTATAGAGGCGATGAATCGTTTCGGCTATTTGTGATATCTAACACCTTTAGGGTAAATATCAAGTGTCTCGTTACATTTTGGGTTAAAAAATAATCTATGAACCGTAAAACAGTCCCCCACAACAGTAACTGAGATCTAATCATACACAAGACGTGTTCCTACAAAAATATCTGGTTCTATTCCTGAAGAGAAAAGAATAAATAATTTTGGATTACAAATTAAAATGAAGCTACCTCATGATGCAACGTGTGCGTTCTGCGACTGAATTCGCGCTTTCTAACGGCTATTGGGTAACGTTCTTAGTACGGCCCGTACCACCGCATTCCGAGTCCACGCGAAATTTACATTTTTGCGAATCACGACTGAAGAATTAATATACAGATTTACAGACATGTTTCTTGATAATCCTGTACTAGTGCGGAAGTTTGTAAAAGATGCCGCGTCATCATGTGCAGCGTCGTGCCAGCGTTTTTGTCTGAAGAATCATCTCGACTTATTTTAGTTTTAAGATAATAATTGTGATTTAACAAAAATATACTTCTTGTAAAAACAATGAGCAGACCATATTTTTTTTATTTGTTACAAAATCACTGGTCTTCTATCAAAGTCCTGACTGACTGATATATCAACACACAGCCTAAACTGCTGGTCCTAGAGACATGAAATTTGGAGGGTGTGTCCTTTGTGAAGAGTAGATATCCAATAAGAAAGAGTTTTTCGAAATTCCACCCCTTTAAGAGGGTGAATGAGGGGAGGGTGAAATTCCACGCGGACGAAGTCGCGGGCAGAAGCTAGTCTATTTATAATTGAAGCCAAATAAACATTACCCAATCCTACAAATTAATACCTGTCAGTCCTGCACATATTAAAAATAAAATATTTGACGTGGTCTCACGAAAATATTCAGGGCATAGTAAAGGCGCCACACGTAAGTTTTACTCTTACGAATTTGTCGGTCACGCAATTTATTATTGGTTGCAACTGTTCCGCGACCCACAAACCCACGAACGCGTCACAGCATGGGAGAACCATGGAGAATAATAATCACCCGCCATCTTGAACAGCTGATTAAGGGACTAATCACACTTATTCAGCTCCGTTCAGCTTTTGTCCATAGAAAACAACGATTTTGTATGGAGTCCGTTCAGCTCTCCGCGGCTGAACGGATGCGTACGCATCTCATACAAAATCGTTGTTTTCTATGGACAAAAGCTGAACGGAGCTGAATAAGTGTGATTAGTCCCTTACACATCACAAATTATATGCTTCAATTTTGATCTGCGTAAGCAATATCGAATGGAAGTCGTCAAGTTTCTTATCTCGGTTCGGTCGTAAAAATTGACCGAGATGTGTGAAAGACGAAAGCGTGATTGTATGTACCCATATACTAGTATACTACTCAGTTGCCAAGGGCTTCGTGTTGTTAACCCAACATAGGATTTATGTATGTCAAGAGACTGATAAAACAGCGCAATATTTTATAATGGAAGGTGTAAGAGGATAGAGGATACAATCCAAACTAATATTATAAATGCGAAAGTAACTCTGTCTGTCTGTCTGTCTTTTCTTCACGCCTAAACTACTGAACCGATTTAGATGAAATTTGGTATAGAGATCATAGTTTGAGTCCCAGGGAAGGACATAGGATAGTTTTTATCCCGATATTCCCACGGGATCGACACATATGCGGGTGAAACCACGGGGCGCAGCTAGTATCATATAAACCCTGTTCAAAGATAATTGAAAATAACATAATCGTCTAAAATATGTAAGAATAATAGGCCACCTCTTTCTATTCATGGATAGAAGAGCAGTAATCCATAAGACACAAGCACCATCCACTTATATGATAACAACATACAGCAAAAACCCAGTTTCTGAGAAGAAAACACAAGTGGTAAACTTCTTAAG
Source organism: Amphipoea lucens (assembly GCA_947508005.1). Lineage (NCBI taxonomy): Eukaryota > Metazoa > Arthropoda > Insecta > Lepidoptera > Noctuidae > Amphipoea > Amphipoea lucens. Next base: position 9,423,738 of record OX382371.1, read on the forward strand.
AGTTCTAATAACGGAAGAATATTTTTTATTGCATGATAGACGGTCTGCTCTAGACCTCGATCTTGCCTGATGAAACTTGGGTAACTACATGGTTACTATTAATGAAGTATTTTTTTTAACTAAATCATCATCATCATCCACAACCTAACTTTGCCCACTGCTGGAAATAGACCTCCATTTGGTTGTATCAATCCTCACGCTCCTGTGGTAACATGAGTATCCTCCTTTTAACTAAATACTTCTGGCAAATTCTATATATTACCATAGAGGCCTTATAAAAATATCCACTGCAATTTATAATCAGGTTTTCAATTTTGTCGTCTTGATGTTTAGCCTTGATATTTGTTAAGATGACTGAAGTACCTGTCTGTACTTATACTTTGTTTATAATAAAGAAAAAACTCGTTTACACGAGAAAGAGAAACGCTAATTCATTTCTGGAAAAGGTTTAAAACAAAAAATCAAAAAACAGAATCTGTATTTTGTGATAAAATGTTTTTAGTATTTTCATCATAATGAATATTGAAAAGGCAAGGGATTTAGCTGTCGTCGTCAATGTAGCACTTTTTAATCCATTACAAAGGAAATCTAACAAAGTTAAACTAGAGCATGTGGAGTTGAAATGGTTGCAATGTGTAAAAGATAAAAATCCAAGTAAAGTGGAGACTATTGGCTATGCTTGTTTGATAATACCCGCATGTCGAAAAACCCGTTTTTATCAAGGTGATCTATCTAGAATTTGCTAAAATAGGCTCATTACAATATTTTATAATTACAAAATATTTTTGGATGATTCTCCTAGCTCTAAATTATTTTTGGCAAGTGAAATAATTAAAATTGTTGAGATTAAAGTTGCTACTACTAGTATAGCATGAGAATCTGAATCATGCAATAGTTTTAGTGTACAAAAATCTGAGGATCACTTCCATTTGGAATGTTGGTCACCTATGAGTGTCAAAAGGTTTGCGTTCCACAATGACATGACACACATAACAGCCCGTAGATTTCAACTCGACTACTGCACATAAGCCTCCCGCATACACAAGAACAAATGTTCTTGGGGGAATCATGTCATAGTTATCATGCTTGACACGTGCTTGGAGATCGCAGATATTATCAGTCTGACGTAGATGTTGCCAATACGCCGATAGAAATCTTAAAGTAACTGTTATCGATCAAAATCGTCTGCTAAGATATTCTGTTCTGATCTTTTACTAGCAAGAGATCTTTAAACCCATTGTACTTCTAAAGACTAAGTTATGATGAGTATGAACTGGTTGGTTACCTGTGGACCCTCCATTTCTGCATTACTATTAAAGCTGAAGTGAAATGTAGCCTCGCCTGATGGGCCATTGCCACTGGCTGGCGCCGGAATGGAGATTTTCTGAAATAGGGAAAAAAGACCACATTAAATAAATAAGTTTATATGTATAGAGAAATCTCAATAGTCTCCATGTTAACTGTTGAGAACGAGCCCCGAATTGATTGGTCTGAAGCCTACAACGACCTTGGTCGTTGGAAGCCTAGCATATAAACAATTACTTCAGCAGTATTCTTAGATTAGGTTAGTATTTGTAGGTTTGCTTCAATTGACTCATTGGATACGTTAAGAGTTTAAAGCCAAGGTCCTGACATTATAAAAAGAAAATTGAAGTATTCCTTATGAATAACATCATGACACAAGTGTTTTCTGTCTTTATCAGCAGAACAAATGTAAACAGTGTCATTTAGTTAAGCACGTGACATCTTTATGAAGACATTAAAATACCTGTTAACACACAGACATCTGAATTCTGCTCATAGTATCAACGATTGGTTCAAGAAAAACGGTCCTTGGATTTGTTACACATGAAATTATTCCAAACAAGACCATCTCACTACAACCAGATACCTGTATAATCAAGTAATTTTTTACAGTGCCCTTGAGCACTATCTCAGGAACGCTGTAGTAATAAATATTTATTTAATGTTTTCGTTTTTATAGAGCAAAAATAGGATGTGCGCGCAACGTGTGAATAATAGTTAAGTCGTAACATGATTATGACTGACGTAAGCAAATGATAAACAAAATTATTTCGGCGAGACTGAACAGTACAGAATGTAGATTACGTTGTGCTAACCGAAGGAAAGAGTCTGAAACACTATGCAGCACGTGAATAATTTGAAAAGAATCTGTTTTATCGCGTGTCTAAGATGTTAGGAGTTTCAACGTGGGAAATCTGGCACGAGATCGCTGTGTGAATCACACAAATAAAACGCCAAATTACTATGAGGGCTGTTTGACGAAATCAAGCATCATGCATAATGACTTAATGAGAGACCAAGAGTTTTATTATATTACATACACTTATCCACCTGCTATGTGATTGCGCGTAGTTGATAAAAGAGCAAAGTAATCCCATGAGAAATCTACGACGTTTCTTGTTACATTTCCAAATAAGGCTGACCTGGGCCAGTAGGCTTAACGCAATTGCAACCGCGTACGTACATATGCGACCATAGACGTACACAACTCAACAAGTGAGTAATGACTTTCATCGTCTGGTATGGCAACGTCGCGACTCCGCAGCCGATGAGCGTATCATACCGTTTCACCATTAAATACATCATGTTTGTAAATAAATCGAACTTTACAAATCAATATGTTGCTCATGGCATGGTATTTTTAACAATATTAATACCTGTATACGAATATCGTTAAAACAACACTCAACTTTCGGAATCTGTTTATTGAGGTCGTTACGAGTTCTTCATGGTTCGCTACGCAGTGCCAGAAAAAACAAATGAACTCAATTTATGCTGTCCAGATTTTCCACTTCCCTTTCACAGACACTACAGAAATGAGTTTCTTTTTAGTGTCTGATGAAACATGACTACAAGATGACCCTTTTTGACGCAAAGGCGGCGTGTTTGCCAGCGGTGTGTTCTATTATAAAATAGTGTACAACAGCAAGACTAGTGTCCAGGCGTGCCTCATTTGGTGACGCGCACACCTACATGCGTGGCCGCGAGCCGCCGTAAGGTCGCGGCTGGCGATGTGTGCCAGCACCACAATGCCAGGCAATTAACCTATTAAAGAGTGCGCCGCGAAGCGGACACCGATGGAGCAATAACCCAACAAGTCCCGCCGCTAACGTGTTAACCGATACTCAGATTGCTCATTACACCCCTCTTCGTTTTCTTCTTAGGTTTATTCCCTGAACCAGCCGATAAAATGTGACTATGGCAATGACTTAATTAGGTAACAGCGTAATTTCCTGTTCAACAAACGTGACTAAAGCCTGATTACTAAATCGTAAACTACTGTAAAAATGTAACAGTATCTTTACATTTGCCCAGATAAGTATTTGTAATATATGTTTAGCCAGTTATCGTTTTCTTCGCACCAAATATGTAGAATCTTTACAAGTATTCCATAGGTACAAAGTAAGTCAATAATGCACAAAGCGTCGTCGTCCATCACGCGATTCAAGTCTGATAAACACAAGGTAAAGGCATAGAGCATAATATGGAATTATGGAGCTAATGAGGAAAAAACCCGCTACGAGCGGTGCGGGCAGCAGACACTGCGGGGGAGTGCGGGGCGCGGCTTTCTCTGCGGTACAGCCGACCGATATAAAGAGCGCCTCGCGATGGAACACTTTGGCATTCGGTGAACAGCCGTCTCGCCCGCATCGCCTGCTGCTCCTTCCACGGTTCCCTGTATTGTTTTGGCTTGCTGCTTTTATTGACCGATTTTTGTGATTGTCACTAATACAATAACATAAACGATTGGATAGTTATTTATAGGTAAATAGTCTAACCATCTGCAAATAGTATCATGTCAAGGTCGCTAGTTTCATTGTGTCTTCTGACGAAGGTCGGCCAGTGCGCCTCGTTTGGACCGGAAAATAGGTGTACACGAGGAAATCCGTCGTCCGTTTTTCAAGGCATTATTGAAATGCCGCCTAGCCGATTAATCCGTTGGTGTCTTATCAGACTTCACATCCCAGCTGTGCCAGTAAATCTTTTGATTACGTCATCCCGAATGCGTAAACAGCTGTTTTCAGCTGGATTCTTTGATTTTTTCGGTCGTGGTAGGGGATTTCTTTATTGTGTATTGCCCGTCGTGCGCAACGACTGTGGCTTTTGTTGGTTACCTAATTTCACAGCAAGCGGCGAGCGGTACACAGGCTTGCGAAGTGAGAGGCCGTCACAACCGGTCCGTTCGGCTCGCTCGACCGAGAGATATACAACTGCGTCGCAGATAGTGTTCTCGGTTGTGGATTGGCATATATGCTCACACATATATAGAAAAATTTAAGCCGCTTTGTTTCTAGGTAATCACTAGTAATCAGTCAGAAAGCATTGTAAGATATAAAATACATAATGTATTTTATAATTCCACGGGACAAACCCGGACACAAACCAGCGGTCGTGTGCCCCAGCCTCGAGTTAACGTGTTGTATCTTATTGACGTAACATCGCGGAGGTGGCACCGTGCGTGCGATGCAAATTGAACTTTAAATATAGCCTGTTGTTGGTACAATATTCGTTCTACCGATGTTGGCATACGTCAGTAGTGTACGATAATAAATGGTTCACTTCAGCACGAATCGTAGCGGGAAATCCACGCGACTGGCTTGTGATCGCCACCATGTTAATTGCTTGCCGACTTGTTTTTTTTTTACTTTATGATATATGATAATGTGTATTGGCAATAATTATTGCTAAGTTGTTTACAGGTCAACCTTCAACCCAGAATGTGCTGGACTGGAATGGAATCAAAAAGGAAACAACAAACTTGAAAACAACAAAGAAATCTGACAAGTCAAAATACAATCTTCCATTTTGTATAACTTGACCTTCAATTTTAAATACAATACAGTGGCAGGAAGCAAAACATTATAGTAACGAATGAAAATTCTAATTTTTAGATAAGATACAAAGAGCCACTTTAATTAATCCAAGTAATAAATTGATATATTATTTCGTTTTGCTATCGCACACTCATATCTGGGACTTATCGAATTTAAATGTATCGACCGGCAAAATAATCTCTTAGTTAAAAAAAAGATAACCAAGGGATTGATCAGTTGAACAACAAGCAAAAATGAAACTGATCTCAATATTAAATGACCGTGTGCCCCTAGAAAGGCAATAAAAAGTGTTACAAACCTAAACCACAGAATAAATAGTACAAGCCTAAACTCGTACTGTCAATCTTGAGATTATGATCTACAAAATAAGGAATCGTAAGGAATAAGTGTTATTTATAAATAAACATACGAATGTACACGTTCAAGTAGTTGACGTGTTGATAAACAATGTTCTGTTTGAACAAGATGTTTTCCGTTTTGATGATATGGTACGAAAAGAACAGTGTCAAGAAAGGAAAATTTGAAATCCACTTCATGGAGAGCAGAGAATTTGGCAATGCGTCCGCGGAAGAAATTGTTCTAACACAATTTACTAACGGTAATAGTCACTTTCATCGCAGCAGACACATTTAAAGGCGAAGTGAGTGGCCAGTTATTCGTGAGGTTTCTACGATACTATTTGCATATTCGCCAACTTTCTAATGGACGATGCGGCCGCTCTTGTCGCAATCGTCGGCAGCGGTGAGGTAACACTGATTCATTTAATTATATACTTATGTTGAAAAAACAGTATTCGAGTCTCGCGCATTGTTGCCATTGAACACTGTTGTGTATGCCAGCCAGCCTAGCTTGGGTTTTTTCGCTCGCTCGGCGCACGCTCATTGGTCGCAGTGCCACTTATTAAAAAGTCGCATTCGAAAACCAGAATACCTTGTCTTTACGTATATTCGATCGATTAAGATTAAAGCCAAACAATCGTGCCACGAATCTACCGAAACCACCGAATCGAATAAATTTCAAACTTAGCAATTTTCTGTTCTTGGCAAACACCTAGCACTGATACGGTTGCGAAAATTTTGCGGTTGCAATACCTAATCAAACTTTGTCTTGTCGACAAATAGGTAAATTCTATTTTACGTAAAGCTTCTATTGCGGTGAATGAACTATGTTAATTATTTGCGCGTGGTAAATGATTAGATTAGTACACCCAGGCCACTTGAGCGTGTACTTTGTTATCGTAGCTTCCTATACTATAGATACCGTTGATTACGTCAAAATAGATATTATTCTTTGGGCGTGACAAAATATAATACAATTTTGCTCAATGTTACGTTGGATAAAAACATTGAAGTATAAATTATGTGCGTTGCATTGTAAATATCACGAGCGCTGCGGTTGACGGGTGGGTCTTTGCAAGGATTCATTCTGGTGCCGTTCTCCTTCGCGGCGGCCGCTCGCGACCTTCCGCCAGAGGAGGGGCACCTCTCACCGGCGACGTGACTGCAACCACGGCCTCACGTCGCGAGGCTGTATCGAAACCTCTACGTAACGAAGCTCTTTCCAGCCGCGGTTACTCAACGCCCGATAGTTCCGTCGATACATACCTACATACTTGCTTCGCCGTATAAACCACCAGCAGATCACGTGATTACATTGCGTAACGAATTATTGCCAGCACACCTTTTGATACAACGTGAAATACATAGAAATCTTTCATTATTGAGACACATAATAATGGTGAAACTATTTCTTCAGTTGCAAAAACAGAATAACATCAGCTAAGTTTCCTAGTATCTTATCATAAATAAGAACAACAAAAACATCCAAAAAACCTGAATGCGAACAGTTTCAAGACAGTCGATGATAATTATTATAACGACGATGGTAAGTAGTACATATGAAAACATGATTCTAGAGATCGCTACGTCAAAAACAATGGTAGGTAAAAGGCGAGTGGATGTTCCCACTGCGAGTAAGACCGACCCATTGTACAAAACAGAGTTACTTTTACTAACTATCAACAGAATAACAACTTATTGTTTCATTTTCCACAAACACATTAACCAACATTCACCCACGCATTTAGGCCGTGTGGTAACTAAACTAATAAATAATGTAATAGGCCAAAACCATACATATATAACTAAACTTTATAAAATATCTATGGCCAAAACCTTTCTAGATTGTGATCTTACAAGAACTAGCCATAAAAATGAAGACGTAAAAAACACCAAGACACGAAAAGTGCTGTTTCGTAATTCCGCAGTTCTCAGCGAATTTGGGAAAAGATCTGAATAGAGACATTATTAGAGATTAGCGCGACCAATGCAATAACAATGAAAGGAATAAAAACAAGAATATATCTTCACAAGTAGGATGTTGACACGATTGGTAGATATCTCGCCTGACGTCACAATATTAGGGCAGGAGAAGCACTTGTAGCTCGTAGTGTAGTAAATTCTGAGAAGATGACGTGCTTATGTGCTCCACATGATTTAGTATTCGGCACACCTCACGTATATTTTGCATGGACGATACCTACTAAGATTACCTATTCATATTATATATGATAATATTATAATGTAAAGCAATCAATTAAATGAAACCATTTTGGATGTTAGCTCACGTACAAACATACATGAAAGGAACAATACAGATTCAAGGATATGTTAAAAACAAATAAGAGGCGACGCAATGAATTTATGAGATTCAACGCTTCAAAATGTAGCATACTGATGCGAAAGGGGATTGACCGAGGTTATTTCCCTCAGGACTCGACGCTAAGAAAGAGGTTAGCCGGAAAAATAAGTTCGTCTAATAAAAGTCAGATAAGTCGTGATTTCCTTTACGAATAATGTTTCCCCTGTGATTTCTAGTCATTAATTTAGAGGACAAACATTGTTCAACATGACACCAATAAGATATTTTTACTTTTAATTTAATTTTAATGTAGTTAACAGTACTTCAAGGCAGTCGAAACTGTCGATGCAGTATCTGACGCACAATATAACGACGAGACCAGATAATGTCGCAAGTATTTAGATCAAGGTGCGAAACACGCGTTCGAGAGTCGAGATCGGATCCGAGGAATTTTTGTTGAAGATCACGCTCGCGCTCATGTTGAAGCGCATAAATTCATAATGAAACCAAAGCGGAATAAACAACAGTAGAAATTAATGTATATAAAACAAGAAATCTACACACGATTCAATTGAATATTAAAACGGAAAACTGTTTCAAATGCAATCAAAAGGGAAATTCGCATTGCGACGAGCTAAAAATGGAGAATTTAGATATAGGGTCACGAAGGGGACAAAGTTATACTTTAAAAGGCATCTTATCAAAACCCGGTGTGGTGTCTAAGAGATAAGACACTGTACAGCTGATAGTAACAACAATAACATTATGTTACATACAATTATCAGCGAAAGTGCTCGTGATTTCGAGAAGTCTGGAATTATGACTAAGTGTAAAACTCAACACTGCAGACAAGTGCTTTCCGATATTAGCACTGAAACTCGGAAATAAGAGTTTTAAGAGTGCAAACTGCCGGAGAATGAGTTGTGTGGGAACGTTGGATCCAGAACAATCCAGTAGCAAAGACGCGGCGCCGACGCGACGTGACGCCGGCCACGCCTCTGACGCTACGGGTTTATATTACGTCTGTTACCGACGCAATTATTGATGTAGAAGGAATACAAAATCTATACGAGCACCACTGACATTTGCACTAGGTTTGAGATCATAAGGAATTTGTAGTCCTACAGACGGATAAATGTAGACATATTAGGTACGTTCTCTAAAATTATGGTTAGTGTCGGAGTTAACAATAGGTTGAACTAAATGGTAATAGCCCAGTAAGTATATTATGAGAATTGGCGAAGTACAACTAAAACAAAGGTGCAATCTTTGTTGAAACTAAGTTTGAAGAACTGGGTATACTATAATAGGTGGTACAGAAATCGTTTTTAGGGTTTCTTTGATTCGTGTTTACATTGACGGATTTATATGAAGTATCAAAGTGTTCTGGAACAATAACCCGCCAACCATCCACATAATATCAACAGTGCCAACAAGGTTGTAAATAAATTAGCCATATGTCAATGATAGTTTGAGACTGAAAGGCGAACAACGACGGCGTACAACACACACAATAAAGCAGACAAATTGACTGCGATACCACGCGCAGTGGCTGAATTCAATATGCTGTAGCCGAGTAGGTGCGGCTTTATTGTTTCCAGGCGGATGTGCTCCCAATCAAATTATCGTTTATTTTAGCTAAGATTTGTGGATGGGTCAAAGGCTTTACATAAATCACAATGTTCAATAAGTAGATGACTATTAAAAATAAGCCTTTTGAACTTCAGACGCTTTTGGTCGAAGCTAAAAGTTAACGATATTGTTATAAATACAAAGGAAGGTGTAACTAGAAAGCCTGAAGGCAAGATAAAAGATCATGTTAACAATGATTGTAATAGAATATAAACCCGATTATGCTGATGTCTATTTCCAATTTACCTATAATGAAACAAGCATTGCAAGAAGTTTAGACATAAACTTATTAGTAAAGGTCAATAGGGCGGCGGCGACGGCGGCTAGGATTGACTATTTAAAGGCTTAACCCCATAAAAGCAAATTAGAACTAAAAAGTCGTTTGCTAATTCAATATTTTTGGCACCTACAGAATTGTGACAAAACGCAAATGGGCTAGGATTGACTATTTAAAGGCTTAACCCCATAAAAGCAAATTAGAACAAAAAAAGTCGTTTGCTAATTCAATATTTTTGGCACCTACAGAATTGTGACAAAACGCAAATGTTGCTTGTGTGCCTAATTTGCGTCAAGTTGTAAAATTTTCACTCTCAGCAAACACAACCGTTACTTCACTGGTGTTGAATTCGCGATAAAAGAAGATGGAAAATTGTGAATGGAATAAGACGATAGAAGTTTACTTATATCAATGAATTTTGATTCGGAGAAATGAAACTTAATCCTCTGACTGCATTGGTTGGAAATGAGATTGAATAAGCCAAGATTTGCTTATGTGTATAAAAATAAACACCCAACCGTGCCGTAGATGATCAATAGAAAATTGTACACGACGCACAACTAACTGTTGGCCTCTAGTTTAGCTAATAAGATTTGTTGTATAACGGGCATTACGACTCGAGCGGCCAACAGGGCGAAAACAATTGTGGACAAGACCGGTTTCGTCACTTATGCCGTATGGTGTTTGTCTGATTTTAGATACTCTTGACTTATGCAAAAGCGAGAATAAATTGATATGTATTAAATTAAATGCAAGCTGTTCCAATGAAGTGTTGTCAATATCATCTATGTTAATTTGGATGAAAACAAGCGTCATAAGCTAGTAAGCATATTACAAAACTTAAACTTTAAAAATAACATCTCCAGAATGTTAACTAAAGTAGAAAACCTAACCAAGCGAGATAATGCACAAGAACAGGAAACGCTTCGATCAGATGCATACATTATAGGAAGAGACAAAATGTTTGTTATCATAAATCACAATGACATTATCATAAAACAAAACATGATAAATGTAGAACATCATCATGATACTAGACAAGTACCTACAGGAAAGGAATATTTTCTAATGTTAAACGATTCTGTAAACGTTTCTGAAGTAGAATTGTCCCAGTTGTTTGTTCCTCACGTCATAGCGAATTGTAAATGGATATCGGTTCAATACCCCATATTTTACATTCAAATCGATTGTATGAACGAATAACGATTGAGGCTCGTCTATAGTCTTTTGGGATAACATTTTCTGTGAATTGAAAACAGAATCATACTGTATTTGCGGTTCCAGTATATTGTTTGGATAGAACTTTGAATTTGTTAGAATATATTCACTAGAGTGTATGTATACAAATGTCGATTAAAAACACTTAAAACTAAATTTTAATAAAAATACATGTACACTGATTTATTTACGCAGATATAGCACGTGTATTAAATGACAAATTAATGTATTGATTCCGAATATAGGTGCTATCAGTAATGAAGACTTGAGCAACGAGGTTTAGTCACATTCATCAAAAATAGGTTTTGAGGTGAAGGCCATACCGCTCTTGCTAACATTGCTTTTTTGGAACACAAAACAGTTTATAACAGGATACTAATTGGTTTCTACATTGCTTTGTACCTAGTTTAATTGTATCAATTAACTTCTGAAAGAGTGGACAAGCGTTTCTGAAATCCTGAAATTGAACTCAGAGACGGATACATTACTTTATATCTTAAACATTTTGAGTTACCTTCAGACCGGGATATTGTACGTACTGGATAAAAAAAAAAACGGTGAAAGCGAGTCTCAGTATATTGGGGTCTGATAACGTCATCGGCGAAAACGGTAGTGCATCATGGTAACAGTAACATATCAGTTTTCCTTTGTGGATAATGGGCGTGACGGCAACTTATAAAAAATCAATTGTCCAGTGATTGCCTACTCAGGTGAAGTTCAGAATAGTGTTGCGAACGAGCGGTAACTTTTACCTGGTTACGTAAGACTGCCAGGCACAATTTATTATCGGCTCCATTGCGAGCTTTCGTAATATAAGCCAGCACTGCTTATGCACTTTATGTCTACTTGTCCTCTTTTCATAGACACCCGGATGTTTTGGGCCACAGCACAGCTACTAGTAAATCCTTTTAAATCATCTTAAATAGACGTTTACTGGTTCAATTCTTGTTGAGACGATTGTGCATTTTGAATATCTTTATGCGGTTCGTCCAAGTGCGATTGAAATCGGTGCTCTGTGTGGTGCTTGAGTGGATTAGCTGTGAGTTCAACTGAGTAGAAATAATCTTAATTTTAAGAACTATAAAGTCTTCTTGAATGTTTATTAGAATTGAGAAGTACGGAAGAAAAAGACATGTCGCGTCGACCCCAAATAAATTGAGATAAGGGCAGGAGAATGAAGTCTTCTTGAATGGATTCAAGTGAAAGCTGCAAAATATAGAAGTGTACAAGTGTTCTTGTTTATTTTTCTACGTCAACTTCTGCGTTAGATACTTGAAATAGTTATTTTGAATGACAGCTGTTTGAATGTTCTTGCTTGATTATTGTGTAATGCTTATTTTAGCTCTGCAACTTTTGAAACGCTTTGAAGTAATCAATTTTAGATTTATATTTTTTGTTTGTTTTGTATTTGAAAAGGCGACTCGATTCACGAGGGTCCCAGCTGATACATATTTCAATAGGGCAGTCAATAGAATGAAATAAATGAATGCTAATGTATAAGTGAAGTTAGTAAAATGTGACGGGCGCAGGCCGAAGACTTACAAGCGTATGCCTGATCTTTTGACCTTTTAGCTCAACAATTGGAAAGTAAATATATAATGAACTTTAAATAGAATCTACGAACAAAACACCTTGATGAAAAACTAGAAGATACAAAGATATTAGTAAAAATGGACACCTGTATTAATATTCAAGTATAGCATTAATCTTAATAATCGAATGCAGTTTGTTATTTCGACTTTAATATCAGACAAGGCTTAGATAAAAAAAAATTAAAAAAGTTACTGCTAATTGAAATGCCAACCAGTAAATCAGCGCAGATCTCGAAAAGACAAAGATCGTACATGTGCGTAATCACCTATTTGTTATTCAACAATAACACTGCAACCATTATCAGTGGGTTATAAGTACAAATGGCCCGTGAACTGATTTGTCGCCTTCGAATCTTATTACGTAGCAATAAGGTCGAGAACGGAAAAACATTTGAAACCGACGGTAAGCTAGCTGCAATGTCACATTGCACGCATCATTGCATGCAGTGATCTCATTCGGTGCCAAATTGAGTAAATGCCGCAAAGTATTTTAGATTAAAAAGCGTTTTCACAATTTCCAGATTTATTTTAAATAAATTGACGTTATTAATTTTAAAAATTATACCGATGAAATAAATGTTTAAGGCTCATCACGTCGTGTGCCAAAAGGGCGTGTCCATGAATTTATCACTTTTAGTCCAGTCTTTTAAAACATGGAATATTTAATCGTTCTTTATTCTGTCACAGCTAATTAATGTTATCAACATCTGTTTCATTCAGAGCGACATTACTTAGTTATCAGGATGCCAATCAAAGATACTATATATTGTATACTTACTACAATATTTACTTCGCAGCAACTATTTTATTCATGAGCTACCACATTAGTTGAAAGCTCCATAGATTTTTACAGAATTCTTTAATGTACACATTCATCACAAGCCGTTGACGGAAAACATCTCGAGGAAACCGGCATTTCTGAGGAGAAATTCACAGCGTGTATCATAAGCGGTGGATGTATAGCGACAGTGGCGCCACCAATCACTGGCCATAAATACGGCGACATGTGGAACATCCACATGTCTCAGTGTCAAATATTTACGAGTAAGTACGAATTCTATATTAGTAACTTCGGTCGCGATATTTAGCACAAAGATGCGTGGCTTTAACGATACTAGTATTAAAAATAAACTGGACACTTTATGAGGGAACGATAAAACAGAAAAGCCAGTTTAGTGAGCAGTGCACACAAGCAGATTATTTTCATTTAACTGTTTGGTTAAAAAAGCATGCAATAAATAAAATAGTGTGTGATTTTACGCATTTATTGACATGAGCGTACAAGACATACAAGCTACATTTTGCGTCCACTTCCTCGTTGGGCATCGAAAGCGGTATTAGCTATGTATGATGGACACGCGGCGTCGGGGCACACGACAACTTTCCCTTCTTTAATGGAAAAACGGCATTAAAACGAGAGCCTTAAGGATAAAACTCGAAAGGCACAAGCGTTACGCGTGGGATACCGGCTTGACCACAAGCTCTACTTAGTCAAGGTGTTGACAATGTTTAATATAATTCTATTCTCAGTCAGTGTGCAAGGACCGCTCTGTTTTCTAAGAAATCTTTAAAAAGAAGCGACACATATTCATACATGTCATGCACATGAGGCTTTTTGTTTCAATCAAAATGGTGATGTTGGTTTTCAATGTGCAGTTTATTTTACTTTTACACAGACCTTATCGAAGTGAGACAATCCGTCAGGAGTTTTCGTATTTATTTACATAATTGCTATAGCGCGGATCACGCTAAGCCTTACCTGACAATCATTTCTACGAATCCAATGCTTAAAGATGAAGCGCTTCAGATAACGAAAGACAGCACGTCGGATATCGATATCAGAAAAAAACTTGTCGACTATCGACAGCGAATTAAGCACATTTCTGTTTAACATAAGGACTGTTGTCGCGTCCTTTATGCCCGAAAGTGTTTCCGCAAAGGTCGTTAATCAAAATTGCCTCAATTAATTTTATTCGGGTATGGCAAAATAGCCCAAGTAGGTAGTAATGACTGTCGTTAACAACTAAGAAGACGATTGAACACCATTAAAGCCAAAAAGTGAAAGCTTGAGAACGAAGCACAATAATTATCGATGCATTTTTTTTATCAATGGCCGTAAAGTTGAGACCCCCGTGAAAATGCGCAACTGCCGGAAACATCTTATGGGGCTTGATAATTCATCAATTTTGATGACAAATACCAAACAAATTTTTAATGAACTACAAGGGAAGAAGTGGAATGAGAGTAAGTTTGAAGTAGATTAAGCTGTGTCCTCGATTTTATCTAACACTAATTTATTCATGGAATAAATCCCCCAATTTCTTCCAAGTAGTCGATAACGTATCAGATAAAATTTAAGGCGACGTATTGTACTTATAACAGCTGTAGGTACTGCACCCTCATCGTTGCGTGATTCTATGAGATAGATATTATGTTGACGTTACGTTATGTTTCATTGTTAGCATGACGAATACGAATACGCAGGATTTTCTTGGGGAAGGAAAATGTGTCACTTTTTCACTTTTGCGTAGTTTCTAGTTATTGACTTTTATAGTTCTAAGTCGTGGCGGCCCCAATTACAATCCAAGATACGCCCAAATCCACATCGGCGTGCGCTCAGGTCCAATAGCAAAAGCACGCGCTGCGAAGTGAAAGTGAATAGCGCGCACGTACGGTCGGCCCGCAGCCCCAATAAGACGACACCGCCGTCCGCATACTTCAGCAATTACCACGAGGAAATCAGCACCGTTCCGCCAAGTCGCCCCCAGAACCCTGACTGAAGACGCCGCTGAATAGACCAATCCGCTGAATCCTTCTTAAGCGCATCCCGTATTGAAGTTCAAAAGTGCATTTTATGTGCCTATTTGAAATAAATGCTTTGACTTTGCACCTGTCTTGCAGCAATAACAACAATAATTTCTCAAATTGCACAACCATACAAAGTTGAATGAGTGATTTATGGCACCAATAAAAGTAATGGTAATACACTTGCATTTCTAAATGATCAACGATTTTCCCACAATAGTTAGCTTCATTGTAAGCAGATTTTGTTTCATGTACGACACACCTACGCTCAGACAAGTCGATCTAAACAATATTCATTTTATCTTCACGGGATATCAAATGAATGTACTTCCAACCCTGACCCTAAGGTTGAATCGAGCACATGCAACCAACCGGCCTCAGCAGCTATTGATTCTAAGGCTCTTCTACATTTATTTGGTTCCGGTCCACAGTAGATCGTGGATTTGCGTTACGTAACGATTAGTAACGTTGTTAAAACTGACTACTGTCGAGTCTATACAATGGTAACGTTTTATTATTTGTATTGAAGTGTTGCGTGTGAATGTCAAAAGAAAATGGAAAGTAACATAAGATTAAAAATTTACGCGCGTAATTTCCAATAGTTAAATAATTCGCGTAAAAAACAATAAGGCGATGAATGGGTAGTCAAATGACGTCAATGTCAATACGCAAGTAAAATTAATGTAAGCACGTCAACAAACAGCGCGTTAAATGTAAACTGAATCAAGTGTTGTTGTTCTAAATGAAAAAGCATTGCTTAACTACATAAACAATTGAAAGAATAGATGGTGATTGGGTAACATTGATTGAAACATTCAGTAAGCTCTAAGAAACAGAACCTATAATGAGTTTCCTTTCAAAGCAAGAAGTTTAGACGTTTCCAGAAAAGCGAAACAGGAAATTTTTGAAGTAAAAAAAAACGAATGAAAATCATCGAAATGTGTTTGCACATGTGATTTTAATGTTGTGTGATGCATAATGAAATCTAAATTGCTTGTTTTGCACGTAAAATTATAACTTTTGATGTAGCAATTTTTTGCCGGACACAAGGCTTCCGTAGAGTGGGCCAAGTTTAACGCGAGACATAAAGGCGTTAAAAACAATAGGCCTGTATTCGAGATCTTTATGAACTGGACGTAGGTACAACAGGTCGTCCTTGTAGCGAGTGTAAACACTATTGTTTGATCACGTGGCTGCACCCATTATGATCTGATAAAGGGGTTCACGCCAACACACCTTTGTTCTATAGCTACATTCGTAACAATGTCTGTCATAGAAACGCTTATTCCACTGAATTTGCATTATTCCCAATGAGACCCATTTAAAACAGATATTGATTATTGGGTTTCGTTTTTCTTCTTTATACATTCAAAGGTTCTGATTTAATATTGAAAATATGTTAATAAATCAAGTCAGTGTCACGTTTCAAGTCAAACAAGGTTCTAGGGAAGGTTATATGAACAAAATCTACAATGAGCAATACAGAGAAATCGCCAATCGGCTACTAACCTTCAGTAGTCAGTCAGGCATTACAAGATGAGTAAAATGTGGCCGGGAAGCAGAGCTGAGATGAAGGTTAATGAGTAAGTGGAGCCTAGAATATGATCGTTACTATTTCGTTGTCTTGTCTGTTGCTATGTGCCATCCAGCTAAACATAAATTCATAATATTATGTACCTATATTTAAACGAATACTGAATACCATTATAACAACAAGAGGTAAGTGGCCTGAGTCTTGTCTGATACTACATACGACTGTTAAACAACGGTATATTTTTTCAAACCCTGTCAAGTTCAATTTAAAGATTATTGTGTACATAATGAAAGAAATTTATATTCGATACGTGAGAGTTATCTTTATATCAAAACATACATTTTCGTTTAATACAAAATCGAATCCTGTTTTCAAGGACTGCGATAATGTTCCGTAAACCGTTGGTGAAGGTAGTAAAGTGTTGGGAGGACAACGACCTGACCGAGTCAAGACGTATTCCAACTTACATTGTGAAGAACATTCAATTTTACAATGCAGAACATTGGGTTCAATGTACATAGGAGAATGATTCATTAGATGCAAAGATAACATCGATACTAGAGTTGGCAATATGTTGTGTTCGGAAAATCAATGCAGATAGTACCTGACTGGCTGACAATTGCATTTTGTATGAATGCATTTATCTAATCCTTTTTAACAATTTTGTGCAAAAAATTATGAAAGTAATACAATTCCGGAGTCCCGATACTGATGCGTGTTAAAACATTATCGCGAAAGGGGACAACGGCCGTCGCACCTGTGAGGTGCAATCCACATGTGCCCACTAGCGACTGGAACTGTTGCTATTTTTACACACTCCACTCTATCTTATTTACTATTCTGGTCTGCGACTCATTGAATTGTGGTTATTATGTGCAAGTTGGATATGTGCCAGCGAGTCTCGGACCTAACACACCGATACAGAGATATTCGAGGAATGATGGCGAAGCGTTTTCAGAGAACAGCGCTTATCCCAAACATATTCTTAGGAACACAAAAAAAAAACACAAAGCCAAGGTTGACTCGCTATTAGTTAAGAGTTACAATTTACATAATGTCTTATGTTGTTTTGCATAAAATGGCTATGATATTTGCAATGTAGAACATGTCCAATCGTTTAATTGGCATTAGTTAACTCAGTAGTATAGGAAAATATTGAAGCGTGACGTTTTAGATTTCGAATGAGGTGGTCGGGGTCGTTTACATACGATACGAGCAAGTGACTCTCGACGAGCAACAAGAGAAGATATCACGTCAAACCGGCAGGCGAGTCGAGCGGTGGCAACAAGCAAACCGGTCGAAGGCGCCGGGCGTCGGCGTCGGGCGCGGGGATCGACCGGGGATTAACACCTTGTAAACAAAATTGCATTAGCCACGTTTTTTGCAATGACTGAACAGTAAGTGTGACGTTAGCTATAATACTCGTTGCATCTAACCAAACCAAAAATAATTTACCAACGCTCTATACTTCAATTTCATAGAGCTTTGCACAAATTCGCCCTCTCTTCTTCATGGTTGTACGGTTTATACGTGACGTAATTTATCGACGAGTCCCACGCGGAAAGTTTATAAGTAAACAAGTGGCTGCCGTCTCGAAGGAGGAAAAGGCTTGAAGGCATAACAAATAGTGTTAACCATAGACGTACTGATACAATGTCACTGACTGTCAGTTTATTCAAAGTCTCCGAGTTCGTGCTCGATCAGCCTAAATGACGAGGCTGCTTAGAGTACGTGACGGCGTATGATCCGCGTACAATTTGTTTTTCGAAATAATTTAGGGTAAAAAGTTTAATAGACCACCGACCGCAGCGTCAAACAGCAAATCGAAATCGGCTAAGTGGGTCATCATATAATTTCGCAAGCGTATCGAGTGCCGCAAGCGTTAACTGGTACGCCCGAGGCGAGTCAAGGCCCGTGCGACGATGAGGCCCAGATCCTGACGAAGCTGTACTCCTTCATTACGTTCTTATGCATCTTCAATATCCTTATTCGACATCGACAAGTGATCGACTTACTATTCTAACTCCATGTTTAAACTAGAGCAGCACGTTTGCTTTTATAGCCTGCACTTGCATAATAAGTTTGAATGTAAGGTGGAAATTATTAATGTTTTGGTGTTGTACTTATGTTTTTAAAATCTAAGCTGTTTTCGAAACACGTCAATTGTATGTTTACTCACGACAACCATAACGAGATATACGCACGTTGTTATTAATAAAATTTTTCTTAATGTACATTCGAAACGTCATTAGTGATAAGGTCATCGAATTATGTAAAATGTACAGAGAAGTACGTGCAAAGCAGACAATTGTTATATCACAACATATTAGGAAATGTAAAAAGATTCCGATGTATATTATACTAAAGATGTATTGAAATGTGTAGTAAATGTTAATATATTGCATCAACGTGATAAACATCAAGTATCGTTTATTACAAAAAAAGAAGTATTTAAATTGAGGGGACAATTTGAAACTTTATACTGAACTTAACTCTCTACAAAGCAACTCAGCGAACAAAGACAGATAGATAATATTGAATTGATCTCTCCGAGAAATGAAAATTCAGCTTCGCAAATTCACATTTTGTCAACCGTGATTTAGGAACGTTGCTTACATACATCAGTGGTTGTTTAAACAAATAATATCTAATCCGTATACTGGGGTATGCTAATTAATGGGTACAGTTTTATCTAAACTGCCGTTAAATACATTTGCTAATGAACCCGCCTATAGCCGATACATTCTCAATTGTGTCTATTTTTTTAGAAAAATCTAAACTTTTAATTCTACGAGGTAAAATTGCATTTCCTTATATCGATGACTCAAACCAAGAGACAATTTTTTTTTGTGTTTTTCTTTACTTACGTCGGTGTAATACTAATACAGCTTTACTTATTGTGCGCAAATGTTCTAGTACTGGCCGAATTACATATTGCTAATAGTTTATAGTCAACATTTATGTATATCATAATTTCATATTAAAATTAGTCCATGCGCGCTGCCCTATGGAACTCCAGAAGTTAGAAAATAATACAGGTTTGCAGTAGCTTTGCCAAACATAAAGAAATATTCAGATACAATTTTAAATTGAATTAAGGCCACTTGGAAGGTTAATTTTTATAATTCAATAATTATCTTTCAGTGACTTGTGCTACCTCTGTCAAAAGCCTGTGAAAGGTCGTGAAATGCGCTGTACACCTTTTATTATATTTTTTTCGCTTTTTAACACATTTATTTTGTTGGTCTTTTGTGATTACTGTGCTGTAGTTGTCTGCAGATAACTTAAGAAGCTTACGAAAACATATTTCACGCGCATCTCCCGTATCCATAAAGTGTTGTCTCTTTAAGGAGCTTATTTTTTCTTGTAGGCTTAACGTTTTTACCATATGAACCACCTTAGGTTAGGTTTCGGCCCACAAAAACAGCAGTTTAAAATGACACTTACCATACATTTTAAACTATTTAAAAAAAATATTGAAACTCACCCCTTCATTTCCGGGTAGGAACTGTATTTTAGGTTTTGCCAATCTGTCCTGAAAAAAGAAAGAAACAGTGGTTAGTATTGTGTCGTGTAAAAAAAAAACACTTGTCGAAGTTCGACCAATCAATTTGTTTATTCAAGAATGTCAGGTCGACTACAAAGATATTGAACAGATCCAACACATCTTTAGTTTCACAAATAGGAATTATTCGGATTTGCTCAATTTTATTAATAGTGCTGTTGTTTATCAAGTGTCTCCTACAAGTCTGCGTGATATTCTGTGGCGAGTCATTTGGTTAGATAATGATAATTGAAGTTTCCATTTTAATGTTTAGAAAAACCAGAACAATGCTCAAATGCCATACAATGCTATAAGTGTGAGAGTTGCAAATAAAATAGCTAAGTAAATACTTGACTTTTGAAATATAGTTATTTGAATTGTTTGTTTACTGCAAAATATATGACAGATGTTTAATGTATTGACGAACTGATTTACGTAGACAGGAAAATACATCATGATGCATCATTGTGGGGTTTACAAGGTAAAACTGTACCTATAGAGAGTATTGTTAAGTAAAAATCAAAGCATGTATGGCAATTAATCGTGCATTTAAGAACGACGAACTATGAATCATAAGAGTCTTGGATTGGGTGCTAGAATATTTTTCTAAAATATTAGGTACTTACTTACTTATTAGTTTGTTTTTATTACTAGCTATTGTAAAAAAAAAACACAGTTCTGAGCAGGTCATTCGAGGGATTTATTTTAATCATTAAAACAATGTATGATAGAGCTATTATCTCACATCTGTGTTTACGTATTTTTTACAGTTTGATGGCATATTCAGATAGCGAGTAAGATTCCAAACATTCTGTCAATAGTAGAGAAGCGGAAGTTTATATGAAACATTTCAATAGTAGCCTGGTCTACTTAATCTTACTAATATTATAAATGCGAAAGTAACTCTGTCTGTCTTTTCTTCACGCCTAAAGGTATAGAGATAGTTTGAGTCCAGGGGAAGGACATAGGATACTTTTTATCCCGATATTCCCACGGGATCGAGACTTATGCGGGTGAAACCGCGGGGCGCAGCTAGTAATTCATAAAATCAAAATATTTATCTGAGATGAACACTTAGAGAGTCCAATATTTCACCATTATAAGGCATAATCTAATGAAACGTCGTAATTAGACGAAAAGAAGCCAAACTAGTTGGGCAACGAGTTGGGTTGGCCACAATAAGCAAGTGTCGGCAAGTCGTGGCGTTGCACAACCGGCGATGGTCGAACGCGAGAAACATAACTAGGCTGGGCGGCAGTGCTGATGATGTAAACTTAAAAAATGCTTTACTTACTTACTTAACCGCAAAACTCAATGTGAAATTCAACTAGTTGAATTGCCGTCTAGACTCGGAGCGGGAAGGGATGACCCGGAACTTGCCGAGCCGTGGTTAGCTACCATGGCCGTGACTCTCGATCTCTCGAGGGTCAACCGATTACTACGCCAATACGAGAACAATTTTTACTCTATACATTTTATACGGCCATAAAATTGTATTTGAAAAATTTACACATGTGAATGCCATAAATGTGCGATAGTGAATCGTCTACTTTGATTAAGATTGAAATCAGTCGCGAATGTCAATACCTACCGTTTTTAACTGGCAAGGTCATACGCTGTTTTAATTTTCCTATTCAAACTTAAAACACTCCAACACAGCTAAAATACTAAAATGTAGTACATTACATAGTTATTGATCGGGGTGAAGATGTTTTCATTAGTCTTAGTAATTATTATTACATTACGTCATATTATTTATTGTAAGTATTAATATGTGTACCTTGGGAGCCATTTAAAGATAATGACTATCATTAACATTAGAATCTGAGTGATTAGAGTTGGGAAATAACTAGAAGTGATAAGCAAATAGCAATATTTATCAACACCAACACTGCGCAGAAAATAAACAGTTAAGTCTCGCGTAACGTTCAGCAAATTCGCTCAAATAGACGATTTGTAGTAGATAAAGAGATAAATACCTATAGATATTACTAAGCTACATGTAGTAAATAAGTATAATTTTGTCGAGTAAAAAATACAAAAGCAATTTTGGCCTTGCGTTGAATTGCTGCGTTGTACGAAGTGAGGCAATAAAATACCTGCACAAAGTGACCTTAGCGGAATATGCTGGTGACCTTTAGCTAAGTAAAAAACTTTTACAAGCTTTACCTTTTTAGATTAGTGAAAACTATACTTGATAATTGAGAACATTAGCATAGAAATAATAATCAACTCCCTTATCTTGGATTTCAAACAGCTTTGTGAACTTAAAAAGTTGTTGTCATCATTTTTTTGTGGAAATTCGCGGTTACAAAAACATCTCAATTATCTATACAACTACAACAGTTTTTATAGATAAAGATAAAAAGTATCTGTTTTGGACATTACGTAAACTGGCAACTCTAGCAAGTAATAGTTTGTCAATACAAAATGTGTTTTTAATAAACCATTATAGAGGGTTAATCCATGATACTGGTATGTTTGAACAAGATAAGAATTCGTCAAATGTGAACAGTGGGCCCGTGGCGTTCAGAACCGTTGTACCACAGGTTATACGAAACGTTCTGATTAAGACCCCACTTAGCGACACACATTTCAATAACAACACCGTTTCCAATACTGCCATATTAGAGGCCTTTTGGGGCTTGGGTTGGTAATATGTATTTTAAATGAATCTTTAAGATTTTTTATATGTTTTACGAAGTACCTACTACAAAAGTGAAGAAACAATATGACCAGCAAAGAAGAAAATATGTGCAATAAAAACATAAAAACCATCTTCAAATACACCGTGAAAGGATCTTCCGTTAAAGAATTTATAATATTAGAAGTGTTTGGGCGCCTACCTGAGCCTCGGAATCCGAGACTTATAAAATGAAAGTTGTTCATGTCTAGTTTTGTATTGCGTTGTCTAATACTACTATGAAGTTTTTTCCTGAATCACGTACATACTTAATTATCTAGAGTTACTTTCAAGAGAGGAATGTAATTGTCTTCTACTGACCAAAAATTTAAGTCTGTAGCAGAAATAATCAGGTCTCAGCTCTCTAAATTATTAATACATTATTTTTCATTTGATACATTATTGATTCTTCTGTAGTTTAAGCGCTGAACCTTTACAGATACCAACAGGTAATAGGTAATACGGGCTGGAGTATTACTTAAGAATATTCTATGTTTTTTTTTTAAGTTTTTCATATTCAAGTGAACTGTTTGATCTTTTTGAGAAATACATTCTTCAAACCGAGATACAGAAAGGCCCCATAAGTAATGATTGAACATAATAATATAGTTCTATCATTTAAATCTTAAGTCTAATCAGGTTCCTTTGTAAGACGCGCAAGGCTTTCTTTTATAAGTTTTGATTGCCAGACCTTGTAATTACAGTTTTCCTTTTTCATCGTTTGGTTATTTCTTCAAACTTATTCGTTTGTGCACACTATATTAAATTCTCACGAAACCCGCCCACCATGTCCAGTGCAAAGATTTCCAAACATTATTTTCAGTTCATAATTCACACCAATCTGTGTTAATTCATTGAAAGTTATCTAATTTGTAGTTCCACAGGTGGTCCAATAATGTTAGCACTTGCGAGGTCTCTGCGGAAATGAACTTAACCTTGTTAAACTTAGGCTTGTTTACATTTTAACATTAATTGCAGTTAATTGAGGCTAAAATTAGAAGGACATCGGAGTTCGTACACATGATTGTATGCATCGTTTGTGTAATTAATGTGGTAACGTAATTTTGGTAAGATCAGTCAGATTGCAGTTATTAGTGTCAACATTCCTTATGTTACAATTATTTTATTGAATAATACTAAATGCGCTACAATGTGTAGGATGCGAAGATGGAGGCCTCGTTCATTGTCATCAGTATATTATGTTTTGTAGATCAATCTGTATTAACTAATCTGGGTTATCAACTCTAACCCAGAGGGTCTATTGCAGTCCACTGCTGGACATAAGCCTCTCCTAGGCTGCGACACAACACCGTCCTCCGCCTTCCGCATCCAGACCGCTAGATGTACGGAATAAAGAAGGTGGCTGGGACAGACTGGTCTGCCCCCTTATTCACAAACACTCGATATGCTTCCGTATCGTATCGAACATTAATCATTGTTATCGTAGGAGTCTTCTTAATGCTGTTCACAAGTCCAAAACCCGAAAATTTTGTCAGTTTAAATCAAATAGACGCCCGCTATTCTTCCAACAGCTATTTGCTGTTGAGGGGAAATCAAATCAGGTTATCGAAATGTCAGGTTTTCGATACGATAGCCTGTCGTATGTTTGTGAATCAGGGCTCTGGTCTGGCTAGGATCTAAGATTAATAAAGTTTTTTATCCTGGGTTCGGCCTCTTCAATGACCACTTCACTGTCATCTTTTAATTTTTCTGAGTAGGTATTAGAGCATCTTTACTTGTTCCAAATAGAACATTCTGTTCATACTATCTCACAGTTTCATCAACTGTTTCATCATTCGTTATGTTTTTTTATTTTATTTTCAATGTTTCTATCAGTTGCCAGTCTTCCAATCCTCCTTGTGTTCTAACATTTTGCATTTTCCTTCAGCTGAACTTGTGACCTTGTTTCTCGGTGTGTCATTTTCTTTATCCTCCTATTTTCCTTTCGTTGACGCTTAATAAGGTAATATCAAGTTATCATCACCATTTCTTTTCTATTACCCATAAGTCACGTTCTAAAATTTATCTGTTTTTTTTTTTATCTCTCTTTAGTAATCTTCATTAGACACGAGTGTGATACATGACTTAGAAAAGTGTAACACCGAATAACACGCCCCCGTAAGTTTACGAATACGAAACACTTAACAACGAATGCACGCTACCACGAAAAACTTAACGCCGTAGCAATGCGATCTCGAATAACTAAATCTCTAATTCACCTATTCGAAACACTTAACAACGAATGCACGCTACCTCGAAAAACTTAACGCCGCACAGTGGAACGAATGTATGGGAGCGGTTGGACGTAGACATGTCCGAAAAAAAAGAGTAAAATTATGCCAAACTAATGATGCCATCTTATTCGATTACTTAATGCCTTCATAACTTGTGGTGATGAATTTCTTCATAACTCCCATATTTCGGGAGTAATTTGAGAAAATGTGAAATTTTACTATGAAAATGAGTGTATCGAGCTCTCTCCCTCCTGATTCCGGGCTTGTTTCAAGTAGCGGTCTCTAATATCATAATGCTTATACTAAGAGCTATATTTAATACTAAGACACATAGTGCGCCAAATGTGCACTTTCTGGGATAAAGAGTGATGTTTATTTTATAACACAATTTTTTTATTTTTTTTTATTTTGTTGATTAAAACCGTTTTTCTAAAGGTTTACCTTATTACAATAACATTTCTGAGCAGCCAATTAGAGAAGATATAAGCTAATTAGGATATATAATTAGGGACTTAAGGTTTACATATAAAACTGATGCACTAATGATTACTGATAAGAACATTGCTATTATTTAATTACTAAATGGCTCTTAATACACTAATTTAGCATGCATCATTTACTAATTATCACAATAACTAATTACCTTGCAATATTTAACAAAGGATACCTGGGATACCTGGATTTTATATAAATAGGTCACTATTAGTAACTTTAAAATCAGTGTTGATTTACACCTCGTTGTATCCAAGCTAATCTCGCAATGTATTTTCCAAATTTTAATACAAATCTTGATATTCACGTTGCTTTATGCGCACGCGCACATAAAGATTTACGCGACTTTAACTATTTGTTCAGTGTTTTAAAAGATAACAGTTGTGTTCAGTTATGTGAAAGTGCTGAAACAAGTTTAAAAGACTGGTGTCGTCGATTTTGCTACCGCATTTATGCAAAATGGACACAGTCTGGAAGAAGCACAGATAAGTTTCGGAAGAAACATGAGATTTGGCTACAGGCTGCAATTCAATGGCCGGAATTACAGAATGAAAATATGGAACCTTCTACAGAAAATATAAGTGACGTCATCGAGCCCATAATTTCTCCTGCTAAATCTGATGCTTCAACTTGTACACATCCTAGTCCTCGTAAATCTTTTGAGGACCTTAGTAACCGGCAAAAAAGAAGACGCACTGAAGATAGTCTTTCATGCAGCAGTAGCAGCGCTGAAATTATGTTTTCGGCCGAAAGGGCGCTTCAAAAGGCAGGACAAAGCGATACAGCTTATGTTATGAAATACTTGACGGAGAATCCAGAAGAGGCCTCAAAAATCAAAGCCTTCATTGAAGGTAAATCAATTCAGGTACGGGAAATATCCCCTTTGAAGGCATTGGCTCTTTATGTATCGATGAACTTATCGAAATGGCGCTATAACACTCTTCGGGATTTCAACACTCAAGAAGGAGCTCTTCAATACCCGAGTTACTACATGTTGGTTAAAGAAAAAATTAAGTGCTATCCGGCCAAAGAAGATCTCACAGTTACAGAGAGCTCTGCAAAAATCAAATTACAAGCCTTGATGGATTTAACCTCAAGAAGACTTATTAGGTCGTTAGAAACCCCTGTTGATCCCAATCAACAGCTCGTATTGACCAGCAAATGGGGTTTTGACGGATCATCTAGCCAAAGCATTTATCATCAAAGGACGAGTGAAGATGAGCAAATCGATCTTGCTAGTAATTTTATGATTAGTCTTGTACCACTGCGGCTCGTCTCAAAAGGTGTAACAATTTGGGAAAACGAGCGACCATCTTCCACTTCATTTTGCCGGCCAATATTGTTTAAGTTTATAAAGGAAACCAAAGAAAATGTGCAGAGAGAGATGGCTGAAATCGAAGCAGAGATTGAAGCCTTAACTCCATCCACCATCACTGATGGAATTAGTGTCAAACACCAACTGCTGTTGACAATGATTGATGGTAAAATTCATTCCATTATATCCAATACAGCAGCTTCAGTGTGTGACATATGCAAGGCTTGTCCTAAAGAAATGAATAATTTAGAGTTAATCAAAGATAAACACGCAAACGAGGACATGTATAAATATGGCTTAAGCACCCTTCACGCTTGGATTCGCTCAATGGAATGCTTATTACACATTTCCTACAAATTAGACATAAAATCATGGCAAGTAAGGGGTGATATAGCAAAAAGGCAAGTTGATGACAGGAAGAAAAGAGTTCAAGAGGCTGTAAGAAGAGAAACGGGCTTACTTCTCGATGTTGTGAAACAAGGCAGTGGATCCACCAACAATGGCAACTCGGCAAGGAGATTTTTTGAAAACTACACTAAATCTGCTGAACTGACCGGAATAGATGCTATGCTTTTAAGAAAAATCTGTGTGATCTTGCAGTGTATTTCATCAGGAGAGAAGATCAACGTAACTAAATTCCGAGAGTTCTGCTTTGATACTGCTAAGCTTTACGTGGAGTTATACCCATGGTATTATATGCCTTCTTCACTTCATAAAATTTTAATGCATGGGCCAGACATAGTTCAGAACATGTCAATTGTGCCCATTGGTTTTCTATCCGAAGAGGCATCTGAGGCTAGAAATAAAGATTTTAGAAAATATAGAGAGGGGCATTCTCGAAAGCATAGCAGTATCTCATGCAATGAAGATATTATGCACAATCTTTTACTGTCTTCTGATCCACTTGTTACAAGTATCCGTCCAAAAGGAAATAAGTTTGTAAAAAAATCTTCTTTTAAGGAATTTTATGAGCTTACGGATTCTGAGAAAAGTGATATCGAATTTGTTAACATAAATGATTTAGCGGACATCGATTCTGAATTTGAATTAATTGATGATGATGATGATGATGACGAAGATAATTAAATGATGTTATTGTTTTAAAATGTGTAACTTAGTAAATTAGAGCTTACATCTTAATTATTTATTGTACTTTTAATGAAACTAGGTAATTTATTATCAACTTACTTAAAAGTCATACTCTCATCAGTTCTTGTGAATATTTTTGTTAATATATATTTCTGTATATATATAATATATTTATAGACCTCTTAATAAGTCTGTCTGCGGTTTAAAGTAAATACAAATGGGGAAAAAACGTTTTTTTTTTTTAAATTTTCATTTCCTTTTATCCCAGAAAGTGCACATTTGGCGCACTATGTGTCTTAGTATTAAATATAGCTCTTAGTAATAGCATTACGATATTAGAGACCGCTACTTGAAACAAGCCCGGAATCAGGAGGGAGAGAGCTCGATACACTCATTTTCATAGTAAAATTTCACATTTTCTCAAATTACTCCCGAAATATGGGAGTTATGAAGAAATTCATCACCACAAGTTATGAAGGCATTAAGTAATCGAATAAGATGGCATCATTAGTTTGGCATAATTTTACTCTTTTTTTTCGGACATGTCTACGTCCAACCGCTCCCATACATTCGTTCCACTGTGCGCCGTAGCCATGCGATCTCGAATAACTAAATCTTTAATTCACCTATTCGAAACACTTAACAACGAATGCACGCTACCACTAAAAACTGAACACCGTAGCCATGTGATCTCAAATAACTAAACCTCTAAAAGTCATCGTAAAAAGTCTATATTCATATAACAATCAACCAAATAGAGAAAAAAAAGGCATAATTATGTGTTAATCAACCAAATCAATCGTTTTTCCATGACAATACAACCAAAACTAACAACACCTAAAAAAAAAATTAAAGAACATCAGTTAACGTTTAAAGTAGCACAAGTATGCAAGACCATCTAAAAATGTGGTTAAGTCCATTGTTTCCTTTTTTTCCAAATGTTTTTGTATTTTTTCTTCCCTATTTTCTTTTTTCTTTGCTCTTTTGGTTTCTTGAGACTGTGAATTTAATTTTTCAACTATTAACTCTGTATGTTTTTGTTCCTTGTTGAATTCTTCAATGGTCTTATATAAATTCCATTTCTTTCTGCCCAATAGGGTGTTCCAGCGGTGGTGCCATGATTCCACCTCATTTTGTGTAATTGGAACAGTGGTCCCTATCGAGCTACTTACCGACCAGATGTTAGGCGGAAACAATGGAGGCACTTTTCTTTTCTTATAAGTACCATTGACGTAGTATTTTGAAAACCAATCAGTGACTTTAACTGCATCCTTGGGTAATACTTTTTCTTTGAGTACTTCAAAAGCCTCAGGTATCTCATCTGGCTTTAAAAATGCTAACGCGGCCAAATGACGCATTTTGTGAGCAAAAGATGTCGATTCTGAGTATTGTTTGGAGAGACCAGTAGACTGGATATGCTTCCAAATATTTTGAGCCAGATGGAAGTAACAACACTTGTGATTAGTTTCAGGAAACACTTGTTTTACCGCATTTATTGACGCCTTCTCGAAGTCAGTAATTACTACGTCAGGTTGCAAATTAGCTCCAAATTGAGATGCTCGCGACTTGAGAAGCTCAAAAAATAAGCAATAAATTCTCTCATTTTTGTTGGACAGGAGCCCAAACACCAATGGTACCACCTTTTGCACGGTATCGTGCACTCCAATTAATCCGTGCACCGTATAAATTTGATAGAAAACTGTTGGACAGGTACGAAATGTACCATCTAGGATCCAAAATGGTGACAGCTGGAGAAGTCTTATATTTTCTGACGTACCAAACAATAAAATACAATCTTCTTCAGTACTGTAGTGAGCCAGCATAAAATTACTGTATTTATCTGGAATGACTAGATTATGGAGCTTTTTTGGAGATGTAGGAACACCATTCATCCTTGCTCTATTTACCACCATTCTCATCGCATTTATACTGGGTAAGTAGGGGGCACTTCCACTAGGAATATCTTGAATCGCCGCCTGTATTACCTGTGCCGGTCCATCCATACTATTCTCCGCTCGTCTTTTTAATCTAGCTCTCAATTTTAAGTCATCTATTACTTCTGGTTCAGGACTGTGACAATGCTCATTATTACATTTTATTATTTCCTCCACCCCGCTGTTGTTTTCCTGCAATTAATTACTGATATTAATACAATTACAATACAAAATTATAAAACAAGACTACCTTTACAAAACACTTAATATTTTTTATCACTAGCTTTTGCCCGTGGCTCCGCTCGCGTCAATTTATAATTTGACTATTAAATACTTAATACACTACTAAAGTTTCTATAATAATAAAATTCAATCTTGATTCTAAAGACACGTGGCGCCATCAAGAACGTTATTGTTGTTTTCTTCAGCAACAGTACTTTTTTTTTGGGATGAAAGGTTTTTTTGTTTCGCATTTATAATATTACTTAAGATTTTAATCGTAAAGGTTATGTAAAATAAAATTATGTAACTTGTATGTAAAATACTTAATAAATTGTTCTTACCTGAGTTATTATTCGCGATCCACAACAGTATGCCCACTTTTTTACACACTGCCAATAACATTTTGTATTTAAACGTCTGTCTAAAGTAAACAAATATCCTTCGTGTAGCAATAGTCTTTTATTCTTTTTCGATAATAAAAATTGTAAGTGCGCCATCATCACTGACCGCAAATTCCCGTTCAAGTATTGTAAGAACGGGTAATACAGCTAATATTTTTTCCCATGTACCCTCTAAGGAAAAATATAATTATTTGGTTGATTGACACGTCATGTCATAACAAGACATTTTTTTTCTCAAATGTTTGATTTGGTTGATTGTTATATGAATAAAGACTTTTCACGATGACTTTTAGAGGTTTAGTTATTCGAGATCACATGGCTACGGTGTTCAGTTTTTAGTGGTAGCGTGCATTCGTTGTTAAGTGTTTCGAATAGGTGAATTAGAGATTTAGTTATTCGAGATCGCATGGCTACGGCGTTAAGTTTTTCGAGGTAGCGTGCATTCGTTGTTAAGTGTTTCGAATAGGTGAATTAGAGATTTAGTTATTCGAGATCGCATTGCTACGGCGTTAAGTTTTTCGTGGTAGCGTGCATTCGTTGTTAAGTGTTTCGTATTCGTAAACTTACGGGGATGTGTTATTCGGTGTTACACTTTTCTAAGTCATGTATCACACTCATTAGACACCTTTCGCATTCAGGACAACTTTTCTGTTTTACGCACCATCGCTTTTCCAGGTCTCCGAGGGTACATGCTTAGTTTATTCTAATCCTTTTAAATGTGATTTGCTCCTAATATATCCCAGTTATTCATGTTAGATATTTTACTGTTAGTCTGCATCATCCCACTGCTGGGCAAAGGCCATGACTTTCAGCTCATTCGATCCAGGGCTAAAGTGGACTACTGGTCGTTTGTTTTGTCTAGCTCGTTCTGCCATCTTCTGTGGGGTCTGCCGCGACGCCTTCTAGCTGCGTCAGGGCTCCACGTGGTGATTATTTTGGCCCACAGCTCATTGGGCATACGGCAGACGTGGCGAGCCCAGTCCCACTTAAGCTTAGCGGCTTTTTGAGCAACGCGAGTAATCTGTATTTTAGAGCGCAATGTAGTGTTGCGAATATGGTCTGTCAATTTGGCGCCTGAGTTTGGACTTTTGAATGTTTGTCAAAGACAAACTCTGGGATCCATAGTTCAGAATGGGAAGGATGCACATCTCCATAATTTTTCGCTTTAGTGTCAAAGGCAGATTTCCTTTCATAAGCTCTTTCATGGACCAGTAGCTCTTCCAGGCATTTTCGGTTCGGCTTGACGTCAAGCAAGACCCTTGTGTTGTCTGGAGTGAAGAGAGACTAACTGGTCCAAGTAGATGTATTCCTCACCATTCACTCTGATCCTATATTTCGTGGTTTTTGATATCAGCTTGGTCTTCCACATGTTCATCGCCAGTCCAACCTCAAGGGTTGCATCAATGAGTTGGTTTAACATCAGCTCCAGTTCTGCCGCCGTGGAGGAAAATACGACAATGTCGTCAGCAAAGCGGAGGTTTGTTAATCGCGCCCCGTCGACTGTCAGAAGTGTATACTATTTGTCTGTGTGTTTGATTAACTTCCGTTGCATCTATTGATAAAACGTCTTAAATTTATCTATATTTTATTAAAGGTAATCACAACGAAGCAACGCTGCACAAACATGCATTATGAAAACAAGCAATTACAGGCTTTGGTCGTTGCCGCAATGTGTCTGTGTAACATTTAGTTTGACGGATGATTAAAGTGTAGCCAGTTATTTTGACCTCACAAGCAAGCCGCTCTATTTCAATATTAACGAACTACACACACGTCTATTGTACGTTGACTCTGCCATAAGGTTGGCGTCCCTAACCGCCCTAATCGTCCGTCCTTTTCTAAAGCACGTCGCCTCTCATGGGGCGGTATACCCCGTCGTAAATGATGCCCGCCTTCATAAAAACATCACATGATTCGTAGATCCATTTCTGTATTTTACTACCGTTTTACGTCTTTATGGGGACCGTGGTCCATCAACGCTTTATGCCTGCTCAAACAATTAAATATATCCCCTTTATCTGGTTGCATCATGTAAGTTTGCGGCACTTGCTGAACGGATTGGCTGACATTTTGCAAACTGGTTTGTTCTAACTCTACAGGCTAGTAAACAAAACGTTAAAAGCATATTACAATGATGTAGAATCATTGAAGTAAACAATATTTAATTAAAACACCGAGGATAACTGAGCAGTTAAAATGTTCACGTTGTAATCAGAGAATGGCCTTTTTGTCACGGTATTTTTTTACTTCAGGCGTTTTAAAAAAGCCTCTTGATACGAT
The DNA here is from genome assembly GCA_947508005.1 of Amphipoea lucens. Classification (NCBI taxonomy): domain Eukaryota; kingdom Metazoa; phylum Arthropoda; class Insecta; order Lepidoptera; family Noctuidae; genus Amphipoea; species Amphipoea lucens. The sequence goes on from OX382371.1 coordinate 9,456,489, forward strand.
GGCATCTATTAAATTAATAGTGGTTATGGATTCCATTTCATTTTAATGGTCAAGTTTAACTTATAGAAATAAGGTTAATTAAAAAACAATACCATTTATTTTATCATCAAGATATAAATTGTTTACTAGTTGACTACTTATGGACAGAAACCTTTTTCGTTAACATCATGACGCACCTGAAGGCTTAATAAAAAAAACTTTAGCGAACAATACTTAAAAATCTTAGGACAAAAATAGAATGAAGGGGCGGGCGGAGGGATTTCTCAAGTCTAACATCTGTTCGCAAGTAACTGCTTAGCAAGGGACAACCAGGTGCCAAGGCTCGGGGGGACCAAGGGTGCGACGACCTCGGGCCCTATCGCTCGTGTTCATCGTCACGCAGACGTCACAACATCTATCACACACAAATATTGACTCTCCTTCAAACAATTTAAAGATCAATTTGGAACTTCCTACAGACTCCTTACATTTGCGAGAAAATCTTCAATTATCCCTAATTTATTCATGCGATATTTAAACTTTTAAGATTGTAGGTTTGTCTTTGTGTGTTTTAATTTGATATCTAGACGTTCTCTAGCAGTTACTTTCATCATAGTAGCCGCCGGCATTTTTATTTTACTACTCAGATGACCCTGATGTCAAAGTGAGATGATAAAATTATCTACATTGTCAATGCCAATAGGTACGCTGCAAAAATACCGTGCGTTTTTATATTAAAGTTTATAAATAGATTAATTTCTATTATGCACGTTTATACTTATTGTTTGTAAATGAACAACTTTGCTCACCCTTTGGAAATTAGCTTCAATAAAAATATCTTAGTTTGGGGGTCGATTTAAGGTGAGTATCGAGAAAAGTGGTATCATAAACTATTTATTTTTTATTCTGGTATCGCTAGCAAATATGGCATACTTTGTACAATGTGGATATCCGGTACCGATACCTACTTTTAAACGCACGTGACAAAGTACTTGTACTCCATAAAGAGTCATTCGCTACAATCAATTCTAATAAAAACTGAAATTCGATCTCAGCATTGCAGAATGGACTAGTAAGTAAGCACTAAGTATTTCTTTTAAAACGGCCATGATTCATTCAATCAAGCCAAGGGTCTTCTAAGGCGATTCGTTGGACACTCATTCGGCAGCGTTACAAAAGTGATTCATGGCTTTCAATGGACTCTATGGCCAGGAAAAAAGGCCAGGTGGCACGCTTACAAAGCAGCAACAAAAAAAACGGCCACCAAACCTGCAGCACATCACATGGGAGAGTGTATGGGAATTTGGATTTAGGCAGTATAAAGAGAGTGTTGATAATCGTTTAGCAAAGATGGATAATAGTTAGGTGCCCGTGATCTTAGGCCGACAAAAAATAAATGTATCGTTTTTAAACACGTGCATGGACTGGGGAATCATAATCAGGTGGGCGACCAGCTTTAAATGACGCTACAAAAATGTTTATATTGGCAACACAAACTTTTTGGTATCTCGATTGCTTTGAAGCCTGCTGCTTCGATAACTTTATGTAATTTGTTTGCATGACGTGAACAATGTCATTGCGTTTTTATTGCTGTGATCAAATAAGGAAATGCGTTGAGGTCAAATGAGTGACCCAATATTAATATTATGTATTTCGCTTTCCTTTCTAATACACTAGAATGTAACATAGCCGTTTAGCAGTAAGTGCTCTGTTTTTAATGAACATTCAAGACATGTACAATACATAGAAAAAGTATAAATTACAGCAAATCCTTAAACTTCAATAGCAATAATGAGTAAGGTACTTACATGTTATTAAAATTTTTGGTGAAACAAGACAAAATTTGTTATTTCTCCTTGGATTACTAGGTAAGAATTGAATAGTAATTCTAGTTAGTAATCAATCAGGTAATTTGGTGTTTTGTATCACAAACAATACAACAATGAGCTTGTTAGCTTTACATTTCTGTTTTTGCAGACTTCTGGATTGGTCTAACCCTAGTGTCATTCATTTCTATAGATTTTTCTATTCTAGGTATCATGATTTCATAGTTTCAACTTGTTTTTAACCCCCGAAGGAAAGAGGGTGTTCTATATAAGTTTTTCTTTTATAATTTAAGTATTAAATTAAATACTATATTATTATGTTCACTGTATGTCAAGAGAATTCAAAGGATCCCAGCGGGGTAATTGCGTAACACGCTATCAGCAGCGATGGTTTTCAAATTGACAGTTCAAAAACATTCTACTTACGTTCTTGAGCAGACAATTTTTTCTAACATAAGAGGCAATAGGATTAGTAAAATCCTTCAAATGATTAAGTGGAAATGCAGAAGGTCGTTTCTGTATAGAAACGCTCTCGCCTGTTTTCTTTCTAGTTAATAACCATCCCACCAAAAACATTTTCATGTAAAATGTTGCCAAGACGAGACCACATATGATGGCTCGCACTGTCAAAACGTTATCAGATCTCATGTAGAGCCCAGCTTCTAACTCTACAAAGCCTAACTTCACAAACTCTACACCTTAGTCAAAATGTGAGGCTTGGCCATTTCGTTACTACAAGAACTATTGTAAAACAGAAAAGTAAACTCAAACTCAAAGCATTTATTTCAATTAAACCATTACAGTAATGAACAGTGAATACATTTTTCACCTTATGCCCATTTGATGGTAGCGAAACGGCCTAGTGTACAAATTTGACAACTATTAATGAAAAAGAAAAACATAGGGACACAGTATATATCCTTCTTATTCAGTTTATGAAATATCTTTTAAATTGGTCCAATGTTGGAGGAGGAAATAGGCGAGAGCCAAACCTCGAATTACGACATTTTACTTAGGATTTTTCAAAAGTCTCCCCGACCGAATTTATCGCGTGTTACACAATTAGGGTGCGGAATAGGGATCCTACAGATTCGAATATAAACTTTTGATATTAAATCAATTTGTCCGATTGTCTATTACACAGGGAACTCATCTATTTAAAAATAACTATCAGCGGTAGATTGATATCGGTGATGTGCGGTTATTAAATAGTCATATAGAGTAGTTACAGTTATTAAATAGAAAAAATGATGTCGTTACATTCATTTACAATATCATTTAATTTAAATAATTATGGTGATGACGATTTATGGTTATTTTTTTTTTCTGTTAGCTTATATTGTTGTCCCGCTGCTGGGCAATGGCCTCCCCCGTATTCTTCCACCTTTCTTTGTGCTGTGCCTTCTCTGTCCAATCGGTTAGAAATGAGTCTAAATCGATTTTCACGCCAGCGTTTCTTAAGCCTGCCTCGGTGACGACGCCCGTCTTCAGGTACCCACTGTGCGAAGACTTTGGCCCATCTGTCTAGATGCATCATATAAATGTGACCCGCCCAGTCCCACTTCAGCCTCGCAGACTTGTCGCCAACATCGGCGATATCTATCTTGTAGCGTATTGTGGTGTTGCGAATTTGGTCGGCGAGTTTAATTTTTAATATACTACGCCCATCGCTCTTTGGCTAACCTTGAGTTTGTACTTCTGAGCCTCTTTTAAAGACCAAGTCTGAACGCCATAGGTGAGGATAAGCAGGATACACATGTCGACGAGCTTGCGCTTTAGTGAAAAAAAAAACATCATGGGGGCTATCCATATTTGCCTAATTTACCATTTTCCCTATTTTTTTTCATTTTTAATTTAATCACATTAATTACAGATAGACAACTGAAGATATACAAAGGAGAGCCATGAAAGGATGTAAAAACCCATTGTCGTAGTAGGTAGATGGATAGGTGAGCAAAAGATAGCAGCAGAGCCGTATGAATAGTGAAAGATGGCAAGGCCAAGCTGATCAATTCTTTTCATTATTCCGTTATGACAGGGTTAGAGTTAGAGCGGTTCTGCACTACATCCGATCCGAATCCGACTTCAATCCGAATTCGGTATTTTCTAAATTCGGACGGATAGACTTCGGATCTAGTGCGCAACCCCTCATACAAATAGGACTACAGTCACTTCGGACCGGCATTTCTCGGATTCGGACGCCAGTACATCAAGCTACTACTATCTGTCAAATTTCTTTAATAAAGGTTTAACTTTATTGCTAAAGCATTAGGTTCAAGGTTGATTGGGAAAATTTGCCAGTTTCGGGTAGCTTGATGTGCTGGCGTCTGTACATGATGTAGGAACTCCGTTGACATTCCTTGTTGCAGAGCCAATATTAGCAAGTGTAAACAGAAGTCACAAACTTATAAACATGTTTACAGTTTAGGCCATTTTTACAGCTTATCATAAAAAACATTACAAAATAGGTAGGTCTACGTACATAGTTGATTATCTAATTGTGTTGATTAACACGAAAATCATTGCAGATAAACATCATTATGCAATACGTCTGTGTATGTTATCATTGGAAACAGTAATGAACTTCGAACGATATATATCATTACAATGTGAAGTTAGTGCCATTGCCATCATTAATCATAAGTCTTAATGATTTGGAACGGTGGAAGTTTTAAGGAGCATAGGCCGGTAATTACATTATCTATGTGAATGGAAAGCATAACAAATTAAGTATCACGTTTTGCAAAATCATCAGAAACAAAGAACTAATTAAGATATTTACGTAGGTACTTAGTTAATTGATTAAGAAGTACCTACGCCTATTATACACGTCAAAAAAATCAATAAACAAAATATCAATGGAATGAAAATGAACGAAAATTATGTAAGTGGTGTCTACCGCAGATTTGTAATAACTTTACCTGTACATGAATACGTCCCTAATCAAATGTACTGCTATGATAGCGAGTGCGACCTTTTCATAATTTCAAAATTCCATCGTCCTCATTCTACTAATCGTTGTGATTTTGATAATGACGCCCTATCAATGGTAATGAAACAGATGCACGTTAATGAGGTGTCGTAAATCAAAAAACGAGGTCACACTATATGTAGGGAAAAGTAGATTATCTTTACAACTGTCAACAAGACATCATTCTAATAGTTGAGAAACATTATGATGTTGAAAATTGTTTTATAAATGTTTCACTATTATTTATGTAAGACAATTTATTTAAAGCTTGATTATAATAGGATATTAACACTAGTTTTAATTTCAAAAAATTTGATGAGCAAGTGGTAAACAAGTGGCCATATGGTTTAGAATTTAGAGGAAAGATTTTTTGTACTGTATAAGTAATCCGGCAGCTGTTGGTACTTTCACCTGCGCGGGCGGCGGCGCCCGAACATTGTCATTGCGGCTATGCGCCCGATTCGCTTACCTAATATACGGAGTTTGCGAAACTGGGCCCAAACGGCTAGACACGCGCTGAATGCCTACGGTTTAGAAATAGGAGCAATCTGATGGAGCATTGGAAATGGTTAAAATAAACTTTAAGTTTTCTTTTAATTAACAGGAAACGAGAAGTAATAAAATGTGCCAAACTAAATTCAAAAGACTTTTTTTTGTTAAATCCGACAGCAAAAAATTCGGGTGATCAATACAAAATTATACGACGGGCTTGAAGTGTTTTGTTTACGCAAAAGAAAAAAAACATTATCCTGCAGATAATATTTTTTTTCTGCCATGCAACAGCAGGAAACACTGCTTGAATAAAACTCACCCAAAACTGGTTTTTATATTTTGTGAGGCGGCGATTTTATTATGTACAATGACTTGATAGAGATAACTATTGTTTCTAGTTGTTTTCAGGCTGAAACAGGTTTACTTTCTTTGTTTTGCTTTGAAAGGTGTCTTAAATTATACTGGCTTGACCAGTATAATACTAATATCATGTTCAATTACTATAGACAATTAAGCCAGCAGCTTATATAATATGAATTTAGAATAATAGCTTCATTACAAAGATAGACAGAAAGTTTATTACTTTGGAAATTAGGTAACTACCTACTTACATATTAAATATTGTTGCTTAGTTAATTAAAAATGTTGCAGAAATTCTTCAGCAATTTCCAGTTCTTAGATTGTAAATAACTTTCCTGTAAAAATTCATGAAGTAAAAAATTTGAATTTACCGAAATTATTAGTAAAAGAGGAAGTACTTGCAATCATTGCAATTTAAACGTTAGGTACGCCAATGGCATTATAAAAGTTAGATGGTGAGTGTTGGTGATTTGCAATAACTATATTAAAGTTTATTACTTTCCTTTATTGATTGCAGAATATTTCTGATTTGTTTATAATTCCTGGAGCTAGTCTGTTGAGTCAAGTGAAGCAACAAGTGCAATAAACCTTGCTCTCCAAAATTTCTGCAACCAAGTATAATTTGCAATTCTTTATGAATAATGCAAGTATTACATAAAGCATACAATGCTTGGAAAATAACTGTATTACAGGCATAAAAGACTAATTAGGAGTACAATTTATTAGAAGAGTTTTACTTACGTCTTTTGGGTTTTGAGTAAATAACTTTCACCAGCAGTTAAGTGACCTACAGGTTTTTTTTTTTCTTAATTTTTCTACTTCTTAGTGGGTATGGTGTTAGTTAAATGGACTTTTGTTTTCTTTCCCACAGTTCTTAGTAATACATCATTGTGTACCTACCGAGCATTGTCAAATACATGGAATATCTTACAAAACTATCAATCCCTATATAGTACCTAGTGCTTACTTTAATTTTGTTTTTATTGGATAGTAAGGATTATGTTTTTATTGATTATACAAATTGCATAATATTGAACGTAAGTATGTCTAACTATTTAGTGAAGAATATCTATCTTGCAAAAACAAATTTCTTATCAAAGAAAATAAACTATTATACAGCACATAATTACACACCATTACGAAATAAATGTTAAGATTTTCAAATAGTATTTAATATTCGTATTAATGTACATCAATTAACAATATGGTTAATAACGTTGTGAAGCTATCAGAAGTTTCTCAACACAGTTGTTGCAACGACTCGTAACTCATTCATTAAACTATGCAACATTACCTTGTCTACATGAGTGGCTGTTATAGCTTCTAAAACTAATATTGGACACATTCAACATCATTCAAATATTCATTGTGAAAGATTCAAATGCACAACCTGGTTCTGTTAGTAATTGAATGCTCTAGAGCGGGACAGCATAGTCGTTCACCTGTTCCAATCAATACTTCAAGTTGACTGGTCTGTAAGGTGGTAATCAACTTGTAAGTTGATGACCTAGATTAGATGCTTTTATAATATGCAAGTAGGTTAGCAGTTTCTTTAAAATTCACAGTAGGAAGTTTTCAGAGTAGATATTATGTGAATTACTTTGTAAGGATTGATAACACTGGAATTCAATTGGCTAAAAAAAGGCAGTGTCATTCATTTGTACTATACTCAAAGTGGTAGGTATCACAATTGGTTTGCTGGCCTTGCTATAAAGTATTTCCCCTTTTTAATAGTTCTCAGAATAAGAATTCTACTAATTCTAAGAAACCATTAAATCCTCAGATAGTAGGTGTTTTTTTTTCTTACTTGATCACACATCAGAAATGTTTTGTTTATTAAGTAAGTCAAAGTTGAGAGAATGAGGGGTGAAATAACAACATGGAAAAATGGAATTACTTTTAAATTTTGTTTCAGCATTTAATAATAGGACAAACTTCTTAATAGGTTACAACAAACCTGAACTAGGATTAGTGTTTTAATTAAAAAATGTAACACTAGTGGCACTTTTTATAGCAAACAGGATGTTATATTCATTGAATAACAATTTCAGTTCTAATAGCCTATCCTAACTTAATTCTATATTATATCATTATTAATAATGTAAGATACTAAATGCCAGTATTGTTTATTAGCAACTTGGAACTATAGTTCATAAGATAATTACTTGACCATAACATTATCATTAACAAACGTACAGCGCCATCTTTTGTCATAATGTAGTACTAAGTAAAGAATTGTTGATTAGTGCTATGAAAAAAATGTTGCCTTGAAATATAATCTTTACCAAACAGTACTTGTTTCTTATTTTTATAGTACTGAAGGAACCGTATCCTGAAATCCTTCAATGAAAGCAAAAAGAGAAACTATCTTATTGCAAATATTGTTTTACAATGATGAAACTAACTTGAGGTTTAGAACTGTTAAGTTTGATTTCCATCGCTTGATGCAATCACGAGGCAAAGGCAATACTTTTAAATTATTGCATGATTCTTGACATTGAAAATGTATTTCCCGTTTTCATTTTATTTCAACAAACCTTTACTGAAAAATGATTCTGGTTACATATTAAAATACTGCTGAAATGTTAAAAATAATTTGTAATTGTTCATTATCAAAATTTATGCAACATTAGTGGGCAAACTTGCATAGTCAGACAAATGTTGACAATATTTTAGAAATGTGTGGTCAGCCATTAACTGTTTCTTTGCATGAAATATGATATCACACTATGTTCCACTTATTTTTCAGTTCTTAAATCCATGATTGAGAAATATATTTCTTTTAGAAACCAATTCATAAATCCTGCAACACAGATTCTACAGAAATATTCCTTTACAAACAAGTTGTTGTTCAATGGTCTAGTGGAAATGATAATGCAAATCTGATTGCTTAAAATTGTAGTACACTAATTTTCATACCAAATTATACTATTAGAATCAACTACATCGACAAACATTGCGCGGTGTTTTTCCAGTAGGTAAACCCGATAAGTAAGACTTGTTCGTCTTGAATGTTTTTATTCTGAATTCAATTGATATCTCTCGCAGGGGCACAATCTCTCCTAACGTAAAACGGTAGCGAGGAGAAAAGTACGATTTGTAACATAACTCCACGGTAAACGTCGAATTCCGCAACAATAAGTCCGAATTCTCTAATTATAGCCGTATGAAATGTAAATCTGTGAAAATAACAGAGCAAATTTTCTACATGTTGACGTGGCGTGACATTGGAGAGGAGTATAAATCGCAATGCTACCTACATGAACTTGTTTTGAAGCCAATTAACATAATTAGAAAACTGATTTGTTGGAATAAAACTACTAAATTTGCAGTTTCATTTCAATTACTGTAATATAAGTATGGCGCCTGACATTGTTGGCTTATCTTTATTTTGGTCTAACAATATGGCGATTGGACTTACCCTATTATTCCTAAGGAAGTCTTCAATAGCTTTCAGCGCTGAATCCGTTAATTTCACAAACACTAGTTCCTTGTTTTCTTTATAAGTAGACTCCGATGATAACCCATACTGAACACCTGCTGGCAAGGCCGCCATTTCTTATTCACTATTCGCACTGTGGACCAGCTGACTCCTTTGCTAGTCGTCACGATTCATATCATTCACACATTTTCTTAACCGTAATCACAAATTCACAACCTATATAAAATTATAATTACAACAACAAAAGGGTTTTAGAAGTCCAAATTAACAATCTTTTTGTAACCCCATCGACTCGGCCTTTGTTGGCAGCGCTCTCAGTCTGCAAGGCCGCACTGACTGTCATGCGCAATGGCGCTTTTGACAGGAAACGCGAGCATTCACTGAGACACTAGCGCCAATAAGCGGTTGGTAACAAGTATTTTAAACTGAGACTAACTTCAGACCTGTCAAAATTTACAATATTTTTTTATTTTTCGCTCAATAACAAATGAAAATCTGTGATTTCACAATGAAAAACTCATGAAAAGTGTTTACTTCATCTTTTTAACTTCAATTAAGTGGCGATGCGTTAGTTTTAAAGACTATTTCAATGCACTCAATTTTGGAGGTTATGTTTCATCTAGTTTCGTAAGACACCTCACTTACGTGTTATTGCTTCTCGTATCTGTCGAGTTCATTTAGTTTAAAAAACTATTTATGGTTGTAAACCTATTTATTGATAACACATTTGCAATTCCATCACAGACGGTGAGTATCAATTAGTACTTATACCTACTTTCTTGTGTCGTGTTTAATTAACTTATGAATGTGGTATAGTAATCTAAAAAATCTGTTCTAGATTAGGCAAAAGTTTAACCTAGATTTATTTATCATTTTTCAGAATTTGCTTATTTATTAGCCATGGCTACTTGGGAGGAAAAAAAACAACTAATAACTCGCAATTTGCAAGAGTACCTGGGCGATGAAAAGCTCACTGAAATCTTGAAGCAAAGAGATCTTAAAATCTATTGGGGTACAGCAACAACCGGACGGCCTCATGTTGCTTATTTCGTCCCTATGTCGAAGATAGCCGACTTTCTAGTGGCTGGATGTGAGGTGACTATACTGTTTGCTGATTTACATGCTTATTTAGACAATATGAAAGCACCTTGGGAACTTTTAAACCTTCGTACTCAATATTATGAAGCTGCTATCAAAGCAATGCTTCAATCAATTGGTGTACCACTAGAGAAATTAAAGTTTGTAAAGGGTACCGATTATCAGCTTAGCAAAGAGTACACTCTTGATGTGTACCGTATGTCCTCTGTTGTAACAGACCATGATGCTAGAAAGGCAGGAGCTGAAGTGGTAAAACAAGTTGATCATCCATTACTTAGTGGGCTTTTATACCCAGGACTTCAAGCTTTAGATGAAGAGTATTTGAAAGTTGATGCACAGTTTGGCGGGGTTGATCAAAGAAAAATATTTACAATGGCTGAGAAATATTTACCACAACTAGGGTACGCTAAGAGAGTGCATTTAATGAACCCTATGGTTCCTGGTCTCACGGGTGGAAAAATGTCAGCATCCGAAGAAGATAGTAAAATTGATCTTTTAGACAACCCTGCTAATGTGAAAAAGAAGCTAAAAAAAGCTTTTTGTGAACCTGGCAATATTACTGATAATGGTGTTTTATCATTTACCAAGTATGTAGTGTTTCCTCTAATGAAAGATGGTGAAACCTTCAAAATAAGTAGAGCACCTGAGCATGGTGGTAATGTTGAATATACAAAATTTGAAGATCTTGAAAGTGCATATGCTAAACAGGAAATTCATCCAGGAGATTTGAAAGCTAGTGTTGAGTTGGCTATAAACAAGCTTTTAGGTCCTATTCAAGAAATATTCAAACAACCTAAGCTTCAAGAGCTGGCCAAGAAAGCTTACCCACCTCCAGCTAAAGTTAAAGGAAATGCACCTGCAGCAGCTGATGAAATAACACCTGCAAAACTCGATATTAGAGTTGGACGTATAGTGGAAGTTTCTAGACATCCAGATGCTGATGCTCTCTATGTTGAAAAGATTGATTTGGGTGAGGAAGAACCAAGAACTGTGGTTTCTGGTTTAGTAAACTTTGTGCCCATAGAAGAGATGCAGAACCGAGATGTAGTGGTTCTCTGCAACTTGAAACCCGCTAAAATGCGTGGTGTCGAATCTAAAGGTATGGTTCTTTGTGCTTCTGTTGATGAACCTAAACAGGTTGAGCCACTCTTCGCCCCAGAAGGTAGCAAACCAGGCGATAGAGTGGTAATAGAAGGATATGAAACAGGGGAGCCTGATGATGTTTTGAATCCCAAGAAAAAAGTTTGGGAAAAGTTGCAAGTTGACTTAAAAACTAATGAGAGCCTTCTGGCAGTTTGGCAGGATAATAAACTGATTAGCAAAGTAAATGGAAACCCTGTTACAACTAAATCTATGAAGAATGCACCTATAAAATAGATGCTTAATTTATTTATTTGACTGCTATTTGCTAAAACTCTGGCATTTTCTTAGCATTTGCTACACAATCCTCCTCAATATATACACTTCCAGCAGAAGTCTAATTTATTATTTAAAGTTATAAACATTTCAAATAAAATATTATATATTTTTATATTTGTATTGTTTAATTTGAATCACAATCATACATTTTATAACAATAGACGAGTCACTTTCTGGCTTTGTAGCCGTTTACTTTGAGCGCCATCTCTTGGATATATTTTGGTGTCTGCTATAGTCATCAGATGGCACTTTTGTGCTGAATAACAAGAATAAAGAAAATAAATAATTTAGAAGTTAATATTTTCTATCATATTGGTTCCTTTTTAATTGTATCATTTTGAGAGCTTCTTTGTGCCTCCTGACTAATAGATTCTTTTTGCCACTGAAGTAAACACATTTCGTATTGACTTGGACTATCTACAATTTCGTCCAAAAGTAATAGGATTTTTCTTCGAAACACTCTCATTTGACATTCGGATAATGCATTTACTTCTGGCAACAAACTTAATAGAAACATTTTTCTTGAGTCGTCGACCATCTCATTGTTATTATTTGGTCTTTGTTGCAAATATTTAATGAAGTTGTCGCTAGTCTTTGATCTTTTTCTTGAAGGTTCCGGAATTTCGATTTCTTGATACTGAAGTTGTAAAGGAGAAGTGTCTTTATCATGCTCGTGGTAACCATTTACTTCTTCATCTGTTTCTACATCTATTTGTTGCAAAACAGTCTCTTGTAGTTTTGAAGATCTAATGTATGGTAATACAAATTCCATTTCATCGTGCAAATAATACTTCCTCTTTCCTGTTCCATCTGGGTTTAGTCTCAAACTCCGCAACAGACCATAACGCAGATTTTTCCACTTTTCTTTACATTCGGCAACTGAAACAGAAAATAAAACCTAGGTATTATCACAAAAATCACATTTTTATTACCTACCTACATAAGTATAATAATCACAATCTTGCTTTCATATTCAGCGTACCTAAAGTCAAGTCGTCTATACCTATCCTCATTTATTATGCGCCAAATGCATGCGATGCCAAATGCAACTCTATCGTACATACGTCTCTTCTCTTGTCATCAAATAATAATAAAAACGTCTTACCTGACATTAGAGTTTGGCTGGCCACATCGTGCCACGCTTTGTCACTTATATCCTTTTTCAGGTACTCAGCTAAATTATAATTATACAGACAAGGAAACTTTTCAATTGCTTTCACTAATTGCATGTTTTTATCACACATGATTGTGGAAATGTTGCCGCCTTGTTAGTGCTCCTCGTGCTCGAGTTGGACTGGCGATGGCGTCATGTCAGCTACGCGACATGGCGCTATTCGTGTTGCGTCGTTGTCGCGGTGACGCAACTGCCATATCGAGCTCCTATTGGTCACTGTCATTTACTTCATATTTGAATACATTCACTGGGTGCAGTGGCCAGTGTCGCGAGCGCAGACTGGTAGCATAATTTTATATCACCGGAGTTTGTCTTTTGTAGAATAAGGAAGGAATAGCGAAAACAATGATAAGTAAATATAAATACAAAACTATCGTTATGCATTTAGCGTCACAGGTATTTTTAGTTGTCCAATGCCCATCTTGCTGCATTCGTTCATAGTCCATTGATGTTATATTATTGTATCGCTGCAGCAGTGTAGGTACCTACCTACCTATATTACGGGTATGTACCTACCTTATTTTTTGAAGCAACCTAACTTCAGTTATTTGCTGTAATTTTGGAAGGTTCAGAGAGGGGGAAAGCACTATTTTCAGCAGTACCAGTAGTGCTTTATACATTCGGTTATCATAATAATCTGGGGCTAAAGTCACTATTGACCTACGAATTCCAACTTAGTTATTGGGAAATAGGTAAGTCAACGACCATGAGGTAGGTACATTAGCGTCTACTGCCGTAAGTAGTGTGATTTGAGCAGTACCTTAGCTAGTAAGTAAAAACAAAGGAAAAAAAAAAGTAAAATCGTTTATTTCATACTTAATTCAAAATTACAATTTGGAGGTATCGTTGGTCCCAAACTAGGCACAGCCTGTGTCTTGGGCACACCAAGTATGCCTTTTTAGGGTTCCGTACCTCGAAAGGAAAAAACGGAACCCTTATAGGATCACTTTGTTGTCCGTCCATCCGTCCGTCTGTCTGTCTGTCAAGATCCATTTTCTCAGGAACGCGAACGTAAATCCCGTTTAATGGATTTTAAACCAGAGATAAACTCCATTGCTATGGGATCCATTTTATAATAATGCACATCTGCCCAAGCCTTCGGAGAATACAGGCGTGATATTATGTTATGTAATCAAGTAGGCTATAAAACTTATCGCATTTGAGTTTACTACAATGCAGGCTTCATTGTTTAGAGACAGGCAACGCCATCTGTTGAGTTCCGTTGGATTTAGAATTACTTATCTATCTATATATTATATATACATATAATAAAACAGTAAAAAAACTGTGTCTGTACATTGAAGATATTAAAAAAATAATAATTGTGGGGGGTGTAGAAACAGTAATAGGGCACGAATCCAAAAAAAAAATCTTTCTGTTTGTCTGTGTGTCTGTTTGTTTGTAAACGCTAATCTTCGGAACTGCTGGACTGTTTTGAATGATTTTTTTTTTTGTTGTATAGGTATTATGTCTGGGCAACATATAGGCTATAATTTATTTTGGAAACTTGAACAACTGATGCAGAACCGCAACAGACCAGCTAAACTATAAGAGATACAAAAATGGTACCATAGAAAAAATTGTTCCACGTGATGAGCATTTTCTGCTGAGAGAATAAATTTGAAGATCTGGAACACCTGATGTGGAACTCCAAGAGCCCAGCTGCACCATAGCACATATAGGAATGACGTCTTAGCAAAAGTTGTTCGGTCTGATGGGCATTTTCTGTTGACTTAAAAAAATCGAAGATCAGAAACATCTGATGTGGCAATCAAAGCTATCACTAATTTCACTGTATAATTATAAAATAACATAAGCTGGGAGTACCTCCACTATGCGGTGAAGGCGGTAACAGTTTAGGACTGATTTTCGATGACGATGGTATATCATTGAAAATTTGACTCTACTGGCCAAAACTCCCATTTATTTTTTTATTTTATCGAATAAATATGCCTTCGGGCTTACGTTATTTGAGTGTTTATTTTCCTTTTCCATTTATCTTCGTGACACGCTAGCCTACCCGGTAACGCAGGGGAGTAGTCACTTAGATTTAAATTGATCAGATATCTTCACAGTCAAACTATAACCATGCCTAGAAAGAGGTCAAATCTTTCCCAATGTTCCAAAGGAGCTAAAAGATTGATGATCATAAGATCCCAAGAATTTACCGAAGAGCGTCAGAAGAGACTTGATGCTGTTCGAGAACATCAGGCTGCATCTCGCTCCGTGGAAACCTCTTTGGATCGCGAAGCACGCCTGCGTTCTCAGCGTATTTACGCATCTACATCCAGGTCTCTAGAGACCAGTGAAGAATATGATGCGCGACTGACCGCTGATCGTGAACGTCATGCATTGTCTCGCGAGTCGGAGACGTTCACGGATAGCGACTTGCGCTTGAGTTCCAAGCGTATCTACGCATTGACTTCTAGGTCTCTAGAGACAAGTGCGGAACGTGATGCGCGACTGTCCGCTGATCGTGAGCGATATGCATTGTCTCGCGAATCGTAAACGTTTACCGATACAGAATCACGCTTGAGTTCTCAGCGTATTCGCACATCTACTAACAGGTCTTTTGAAACGAGTGATGAACGTGATGCGCGGCTAACTGCCGATCGAGATTATCATACATTGTCCCGAACACGCACACAACAAAATATTTATAATCAGTTAGAAAGTGAGAGAGAAAGAATTGCTGGAGTACGGCATGAGGAGACAGAAGAAGAGCGCAACGAACGTTTGAATTCTGATCGACTTCGACATTCTCTGAACAGAATGTCGATATCATCTGAAGAATCGGATGTGTCTCAAGATATAGCCGTAGGGCATGGCGACCTTCCTTGGGAGCTAGTCGTACCTACTTCGAATTCGAACGCTTCACAGAATACTTAGATAAACTTGAATAATATTTTTGTTCAGGCAGAAAGTAGATTTGTAGGGTTTAACGGTTCAACTAATGTAGAGGTGAGAGTTCCATTCCCTTTCCCGGTTGAATTGATTGGGAGTTAGGACGCCCCCAGGCTAGGTGGAGCAACGTTCTTCGCAGGGTGGCTGATAGCAGCTGGACATAGATTTATAATAACGCAGCTGGATGAGAGTTGCCGAGAATCGAGGTAAATGGCGTGCAATTGGAGAGGCCTATGCTCAGCAGTGGACTGCAGGCTGTAGGCTGATGGTGGTGATTATGATAACCGAATTACTGTTTATAGGATTCTGATCAATGGTAATTGGCATAGATATACCTAATATGAAAGAAGTATGATAATTGGACACAGTATGTTATTGAATTAGAACTGACTGAACCTAAACACAGCATGAGTAGCTAGGTACGTATTTATCGCGGATATTTTTGGTAAAACGAGTTACCGGAAAATTTTTAGTACTTAGGTCAAAACGTAATGATAAGAGGTACCTACCTAAGTACCTATCTATTCATTAGTTAAAGAGAAGCACTAATATTATATGGAAGTCGAACTATCCCGGGGCTAAGTGGACAATAATCATGGTCTCAAGTGTATTTGGTAAATATGTTAAATATTTCAAACTAGGTAAGTACCTACGTGTATTTAATGTACCTAACCTGCATGTGGAAACTCTTTTTTAAACTCAAAAACAAAATGCATTTATTTCAAATAATATAAATTGAAAGTAAGATAAACATCGTAAGGAAACTGGCATGTCCTCGAATCAAAAATTCGAAGATATGTGACATCTGCCAACGGCCCGCGTGGTGGTTTACGGCGCACCCTCTCACAGAGAGGAGGCCCGTGTCCCAGCAGGGAACATTATATAGGCTGATATATGCATTATTATTATGAAAATGGAAGGGATAAGTGGAAGGAGGGAAGGGAGGCCTTTGCCCTGCAGTGGGACAGAAATGGCTGATAATAATAAATAATAATAATAATTATGAAAATAAGGCCCTAAATCACACACGTATTTATTGCATTGAAAAACTACGGTTTATCGCTGTGTGTAGGCATGGTCGTCAGTGTTGTACTTAGGTACCTATGACTTGTATGGATCACTATGGAAGCTTGTGGATAGATACTTACGTTTTTTTTTTTCTACGTGTACAAAGGGCGTAACGCTTATTATGTCGGGATTTATAATTATAACAAAATAGAGGTCTAAATGTTATAGGAGCTTGTTGCGAAGGTAGTACATACAGCTACTCATCAAGCTATAGGTACCTACATTTCCAGTTTTGGCCGACCTCGCATAGTATAGGTTTTTCGTACAATCACGAGTCAGCTAATACTGGTTACGTATAGCTTGATGTGTAGCCGTGCGTACAAACCTGCGGGGCAATTGCGTAACACATTATCAATTGGAATCGGTTTTATTTTGACAGTTCAACAACATTCATTGCGTTATTTACGTGTTAAGCAGAAATATTTTTCGAACTTATGAAGCAATGGATTAGCAATTTGCTTCAAAATGATTCTGATTCCGATTGATAATGTGTTACGCAATTAGGGTGCTGTAGCATGTAAGTAGGTACTAGGTAGGTACTTACTTCTGTATTTGAACGTAGGTAGGTAAAAGGTGAAAAGTAGAACTGAAACATTCAGCATTCACTTAAGTCCAACACACTAACTGCGTAACACACTATCAATCGGAATCAGAATAATTTTGATGCAAATTGCTAATCCATTGCTTCATAAGTTTGAAAAATTTGTCTGCTCAACACGTAAATAACGCAATGAGTGTTGTTGAACTGTCAAAATGAAACCGATTCCGATTGATAATGATTGTGTTACGCAATTGCCCCTCGCGCTGGACAGAATAGCTGGAAACAGTACTAGATTAGTATGGCTATTAGAGACAATCATCTGATCATTGTACCTACACTAAGTACCTACCTATAACTTCTAAGAAGGTAGGTAGTACTGTCTGGTTTAAGAGGACAGAAATACTTGTTGATTCTGTTAGGGGTCCTTTTGGATTTTGCCAGAATTTCAACAAATAATCATCACATTTCCAGAAATAACAATAGCCCAGAATAAAATGTATTAATTAAAGCTCTGAATTAATTGTGCTAAAGTTGGCCCGAACTGCCGCATTTCATACATAACTTATTAGGCGGGCCAGGTAACTGGATAATAATAAAAGTAGGCCGTGAATGCATCGCAGCTGAATACAATAAATGCATAGCGATAAAATTAGATATTCAATAACGGGAAGGGGTCGGAGGTCCGCCATTTTGGAGCTTCGGTCAGACGGGGCTACGGGTGAAGGGGGATCGCGCATGCGCAAAGCTTGCACCCGCACCCTGTTAGGGCCGGGACTTCTGCAAGTGCGATGTCAAAAAACACGTTATTCTCTCCCCTAATTCTACTAACCTAGTACGTCTTAATAAGAGAAATTAATGATAAACGCCCTGATTCCTGTGATTTGATCGTTGACACGAAATCTCCGACCGGGAACCGAGGATTTGTGAAGGACTCTTGAAATATTTATCAGCCCGAACAATGACAGGGAACGGCTGATTGGACAGTGATTCATTTGTGTTAATATTTATGTGAGAACCTCGGACATCTTTCGGTAAAAACCTATGAACGATTTTATGATCCCCGAGGGTTTCATGTGTCGGTAAACTTTGTGATTGTGCGTTCAGTGTCAAGTGACTTTTCGCGTAAAAATTGCGACTATTAGTAAGCATAATAATGGGATGACATTAAAGACAGATGGAAAAGGTTTGGCGTCGGGTTGGTCTCCATTCCTCCCGGAAGAAGAGGGATGGAAGCGGGACTAGCACAAGCAAGGAAGTGACGCCATCTGCCGCCCCACCACCGCCACAAGAGGCTGAGTACCAGAACATACACACACTGAGAACAGCTGACTTGATAAGACAAAGGCAGGGTGAGGGCGAGAAATCGACTCTACGCTCATCGTACATTATCAGAAACGGGGATAATTTTATTTTGGTTGAGAGGAGACGTCGCAGGCGTCGTCGAAGTGGAACGAGGGCTTCTTCCGGGAGCAGACATCACACTCCACCCGTCGAAGAGAATACTCGAACGGAGCAGAAGAGGCGTCCACCGGCCAGATTGAAGATATTCGGGATACAATGGCCGTTGCATTCCAGCGATTCTAGGTAACTGTTCATAATTATTAACATCAGAAATATGTTCGCCACTTTATCAGCCAGGTTCATTATACTGCAATACGGTAGATTGCACGACATGATTACAGTCCGTCTTATGTAAACTTGCAGTTAGCTACGGACGCAACAATGCAACAAGCGTTCGAGGCAAATAATTTGTTGTTTACGCATAAAAAAATTAACGATGGGTAATGATGAATGATTAAATATAAATTAAATTCCCCAATGATGCGCAACTTTGTTTCTTACGTGTGTTGAGTGAGACTAGGTTACATGCAAGCTGCGGAATAATTTATATCTATAATAAAGGAGATAATATTGTATGTGTACAACATTTTGAGCCTTAAAGACTGTACTAAGACAGACCTACTGTTATAGGGATAGGATATGAGTCATACCATCGGTAATTGTATGTAGAAGATTCGTGTGACTAAGCGATTTCGTCTAAAGGATTGGCAGAATCGTCCTTCTGATAACAACAAACTGAGATCATAAATCCGTTTGATCATGGCAGTTCTCTTTTGACCGTTAATTTTAGAGGTAATTGGGAGTCCCATATTAAACAGGAGATGCTTCTATGAGCATAATCTGTTTATATGATCAAACTGGCTTCTGCCCGCGACATCGTCCGAGTGAAATTTCACCCTACCCCTATTCACCCTCTTAGGGGTGGAATTTCGAAAAACCCTTTCATAGTGAATACCTACTCTTCACAAAGAACACACCCTCCCATGTCTCTAGGACCAGCGGTTTAGGCTGTGCGTTGATATATCAGTCAGTCAGGACTTTGAATTTTATATAAATATAAATGATGACTTCCTTTACTGACGGGTTCTTTTACTTATCTATGTAGAAGCCAACACACACCTACTAGAACATTCCCTCTTACATTGATATAAAACCATAATTAAGTGGTTCTCGACCTAAAGTAAATAGAAATGATAATGTGGTCATAAAACAGATAGGAGGCACGTGAACCACACGTGCCGGTTTTAGTACGCTATTGATCAAAAGGGCTGGGCTGAGCCCTCATCGAAGGTATAAATAAGTTATCCCTTAGGGAAAAAGCTGTAAGTAGTAAAAATGTGTCAGTAATGTTAGACTGAGTCTATCTCTCTGAAGAGCAATGGCCTTTCGTACAGATAACGATCAAGCATTGATCAGCACTCTTGTGGGAGTCCTTATTGGTTTCCCTCCTTCCTCCTTCAGGTTTTTGTTCACTGCTGACCGCGCGTCGGGATGTGCCTGACTTCGTTTTTTGAAGATAATAACTTAATATTACGATTTCTGTATTTACTGAAAGGTTTGGGAGAGGTGTACCTAGTTTTTAAAGACCTCTCTCTACCTATTTGCTTGTTATAGTGAATCGGAGATCTTGCTGTTTAGATATTGCTTTCCCTAATTATCATCATTATCAGTCCATCTTCTACCGCGTCATCTCAATCCCGGTATTGTATACTTGGCAAAAGTTCTAGTCATGACAGTCTACTGTTTTTAATCTTCTTTTCTGGCCTCTCATCTGTCTGATAAATTTCTATTTTTGCATCAATTAAATTTTTTGTCTGGTAACGATCAACACAGCAAAATTGCTTTTTCAATTACGGTGTTGATTTCTATCAGTGTTAATCATGTGTTGTGATGAGAAGGCAAAAATTATGACTTCGTTCACATTTATATAACGGCTTTAATATATCTATCAGGCAAGCCGGTTTTAACAGTCGACTTCCTTTTTATGTTGATAATAATGGATTGGCAAAGGCCTTTCGACCACCATAGCAAAAATACGGCTTGCCAATCTTAGAGACATTAAAGTTTATAACATCTTGATCTAAGCCCTTGCTTGTATCCTAATTCTGTCCATTATTAAGCCCCTATAAATCATAAATTCAGAGATGTCTCGGTGATCAACAGGTTCAATACAGGCAGTGATCATGCACATACTTCAGCTTCAAGCTTCAGCGAACTCGTTTGATGAAATTTAGGCTCCGTCCAAATATGCTCCAAGCTATGCTAAGAAAATAAGAAGTTTACGATATGCAACCCGCACTGAGCCCGCGTGGTGGATTACGGCCTACTCCCCACAGAAAGAAGAGACCTGTGTCTCATCAGTGGGAACATTATCTAGGTTGATTATGTCCCCCGGTTTAATGGGGGGAGTGGTCCATAATCCACCACCCGGACAAAGTACGGGTTGGCAATTTGAAAAGAATTGCAGTAATTACTTTTACTTCCGACGAGTCTTGCATTGTCAATAGCATCTATAAGTTTCACTAACGTGTAGGTCTTTTTTTGCGTTACTGGAACCATTTTCCATTTTCATTCGCAGACACACGTCGATAACTCGCCGGTTCTGCCGCGGAAGACGTTCCCGTGAGGACAACGAGCTCTACCGCTCCAACAGCTTCAAGTTCGAGAGGTTCACCAGGGAACCACCGGCTGATGAGTTTGCTTCAGGCTCACAGGTAAATCCACAAAAATGTTAATTCTGAAATGTATTTTTTTTTTTTTTTTAAGGTACCTACCTATTTACCTATGACATGACTATAGGTACTTAGTGTGATATTAAGGGTAGGCACGCACGAGCCACCGCCCAGAACCACCGGTGGCTGTCGCCTCTTGCTGCGGTGTTGAGTACTACTGTAAGTAGCGGCTGGCCGCCACCGGCCACGCGTGTGCGACGAATTCTTACAAAACGTCTGAAAAATCATGTGAGCTGCTTGTTTCAGGGCTACCGGTGGCCGTAGCCGGTGGCTCGTTTGCGACTAGCCTTAGCCTTGTTAATTATCTTTACAGTCTTACTTACACGATGTATTTCGGGTTATGCCGACTATTTTCGATCTCGAAAGAAGCTTTTCTCTATCCCCAACAAAGTAGTATCGTATTTCTTTATACATATACGCAGTTTCTTATGATAATGTAATTAGGGAAGTAGAAGCAACATAGGAGCAGTCAGCTGAAGAGAAAGCAAGATAAATTATTAATGAAAACGGATCATTTCTCTTCTCGGACCAACAATGGACCTTGAACGTCATCTAACGTCAGAGCTCCAGCGTAGGAGTATTTGCCATTCCGTCGTTCATAAAAGATCAAGACTTCCATTGAATTATATTCGGCACATCGCACTTTGTATTATGCTGATACAGGTTTCAATCTAGACATTAAAATAGTTATAGGGGTCGTTCTATGAACGAAAATATATCTATAGGTACCTACCTGTATCCTGTAGTTGGAAAGTGTAATGAACTTTGAAGTGACTATAGGTATCTACGCTGAAGAACCTGTTAGTGTCAAATATATGCTTTTTAATATAACTGTCGTCGTTCCTCACCTGTGTGTGTAAACTATCTATTGTTATAAAATGCAAATGCGCATTTATTTAAAACGGAAGACACTCCAAATCGAAGAAGTAAGTACCTATATGTAGTTCCACGTAGTTCACAGGAGCGGTGTCAAAATTAATTTTGGTACCAAACGCTTCCCTATCGTTGTAAAATCGAGTTCCTTAGAAAAGCCGTCTGGAGTATCAAAGCAAGTCAAGGCTTGCATGATACCGCCGCCGTTCTCACCAATGAAAGCGTACCCACTTATCTAGATGAGCCATCTTTTCCACAAAGGGCTCACTTTACAAAGTCTGCGAAAAAGGATTTCCGTAAAAGAACTCAACTCTATTGAACTTCAACACCATCAATACAATGTGTTTCGCAGAAATTGTGTTAGCGACAGTACCTATTGGGTTTTATCTCAGTTGAAAATCGTAAAAAACTTTTATGAAATATTTTCCTTATACACTGTGGAAAATGTATAACAGATCTTAAATCTTTGTATTGTGAGGAAACAATTTATAAAGTCAAAAAAGATATCGCTATCAAAGGTACCTCATGGTTTATGGTAACTATAAACGGTCTAACCAAACGAGTATTACCTATATTTAGTAATTGATTTACTAACATCGGAAGCATATGAAGGGAACGGTAAAAAAAAAGTTATTTTTACCAGAAAATTGCTTTTCCATACATAATTTTGCATTAGCATAATTTACAAGGTTGTGCGACTTGCGGGCAAGTAAACTAGTCGTCATATTTTCTTTTATTTGTATATACTACTTCGTAAATAATACCTACCAAACACCTAGGTAGGTGACTACGATTATAAATAAATGCATTTTTAAAATGAATAAACAAAATAATTAAATAGCGACAAGCTATTGACACCTTTTGTAATTGTACAGACGGTAGTTAAAAACGGCAATGATGAAACTTCAATGATGATTCATTTTGTTATGAAAACAAACAACACATCGCTGAAATACCGGCCGGTTTTTGAAACACTAAGCGCCATCTGGTGGTGCGATAGTAAATCTGGAAAACCCTGAGCAAGTAGACAAGTTTTATGTATGGCGCAAGCTGCTTCAACCTGTAATCAGTAGATGGCGCTGTGTGAGTGATTTGTAGAAGTTTTTGATTACAGTCACAGAGGGCGCTTTACCAGAACCGCATGATAGTGTTGTTTCTGGGGAGATAACTTATTCCAATATTATGATGTACTTATTCAATAGAAATTCTAAAGACTAAAAACTCTTAAGCCTACTATTAATAAGTAGCTAGTACCTAATTAGAGTAGTTAGCTGCTGAATTGATATAAAACAAGCTTTTGACAAGGTGAGGTGTGCCATTTGAACCTTATAAACAATATCGAAGCACTTCTTCCATATTATTATTATTTCACAAAACACAGGAAAAGTTGTTACCTATAAATAGGATCGGCAGAATATTGTTGGTGGAATCGTTGTTGGCATCCCACAGGGACTTGTACCGAGACCTGTGCCTTTGGTCTAGTCAATCTATTTATTTTATTCATGTTTTGGTTCCCCCCGGAAGTGCATCTATGAACACTGCACTCGTAGCTCAATCTGATTCATGACGAGCTAATAAGAAAGAGCTCCTGTCTATAAAATTCAAGAAACCGAATAAAACTGTTTTGGATAGATAGATGATTATTCAAAAGTTTTAAGTAAAAGTGTTAAGTATATTGAACCAAAACGTATTTGAACGTTAGTTTAACAAGGCACTCAGGAAACCAAATCCTGTTGCATAACTTCGTTTTCGCGTCAAAACAGTTGCGTGAATATTCGTGTACAAGGGGTGCGTTGTAGTTTGTGTGGTATTGCAACATAAATTGTGTGCACACGTTGTGTAGGGGAGGGACATTAATATCATCTGTCCTATCAATTACACCGGCGCGGTCACCGACGCGCCGACAGCCTATCGAAGGAAAATACGTGAAAAATTTGACACACGACCCTAATTTATCCTTAGAATATGCTTGTAGGGCTGTCTCTTTGCGTTTGTTTTGATATATCGTGTGTTAAATGAAATACTCTTGTAAAAAGTTTGTTTATTTCATGAATAACGTAGATGAAGTGTTTATTTGGATTTCGACGAAGTTACTGTTGCCCAGGGACATATCAGGGCAAGATTATGTTTCTCTGGGGTGTCATACTCTTCAATTCCCGTATGATAATCCCAGCTTTTACAATCCACCACACATTTGGTATAATCCACCTGTTTGCTTTTCGAGTATTGGAGATGGTCAGATTGGACACGACATTATTTAATAATACTAAGTAATTAAATAAGCTGTCTTCATTGATATGTACATGCAGCAGGCACATTTCTCATTCAAATAACTCTATAACTTCCGATTTTCACTCAAAAACCTTCCAATATCAAACAAAGTAGATTGTTACTCATATTATTAATATTATGTTCAGCAGCAACCCTATCCATGATATAAATCACGTTATCCCCACCGTGATCGCGATTGCCTCATCAACATACTAATGCGGACGCCAGATGTGCTCCCCAGACTTATAAAAGTCTGCTAGACTTTGAAAATGTTGGAAAATAGATTTCCTTATGTTACGTCCCGTTTGTGGTTTACGCTTGTCGTCGGCTGTATACGGTTTCAATAGAAAAGTTGGTAGTGTTATGAAAATGTAAGATTTTGAGCTTTTTAGAATAGATTTACTCCAGGTAGGTTCGGCTCTCATAGTTTAGTTTTACCCGACTGCGCCAGAAGGAGGGTTATGTTTTTCTAGTGTATTTGTTAGGTGTGTTTCTAATTCTTAAAACAGATTAAAAACTGTAGTAACTTGTAATTTTAAAGAGGTACCGTATCATGTTCATTCATCACTAAAATCTATAATATTTATAATCAAACTATTACTACATACTACAGTAACAAGAGAGGTGATATAATTTTCACTATATTTTAGAGAAAGCCGTTAGTTATCCTTTGTCATCCTCTCTTTCTTTATAACTAGTGAATTACGTGGTAAAGTGCTGTGTCGCTTGAGTGTTTTTATATCACCCAGCTAGCTTAATACGATTTTCAATGAGCCGTTTATTCATTCAGTTTCTTACCTTTGTACCGTAGATTAAGATTTAATTTTAAGTCTGCACTTTCTTCTCAATAATTTGTTATATCAAATAGTGTGTTTAGGAAATTAAATTTTTCATTACAATCATTGTTACAATTCAATGCGTTTACGTTCTTTATATTTTCTACTAGTGATAGTACCTATACCTTCTTTAACAATATCCAGTAACTTTACAGGCCTATAGCTGTTCGTAAGCGAAAAAATGTACCCACTAAGAAAAACAGCTAGCCTATTTACATACTTCAGTACCGTACATAGAAAGGAAAAGTCTACAAAAACTGTAGCAACACTACTCAGTGAGAGCTTAAAGCTCGCTCTCCACTTTCGTTATGAGAAAACTTGGAACATTCTGTACCGCGAGTCGTTTTAGCTTATACAGGTAGATTCACTTCTATATATTATAGTTAGTTTCAGGTGGAAGTTTCGTTATTTAGATTTTAAGATTATGTGTGTGAATCCTTTAGCGTAGGTATTGAAGAAACTTGTGAATTGAATTAATTACTAAGCTGTTAACTGTGTTTAGAACACGGGTTATATTATAATCTAACAATCAACTCCGGTCATTGCTGTGTACTTAGTTTATATCTATATCTTCTTTATTTTTCTTTTGTACCGACTAAATCGCTTCTTCATTCATGTTCAATTGTATCTTTCTAAAACTACGGACCTGTTTTTGTAAAATTAAGAAGAAAATTACCTACGTAGCAAAATTCTGGCATCACCATTCCCTTAAATTAAAAAATCGCGCTCTTCAATTTGAAGAGAGAGATTATATATAAGGAATTTAAATTAAACACATAATTTAATAAACATCCAACAGTCATTCGTCGGTCCTCCACCGTCAAAAATCTTGTTTAAGCACCTCTTTAAAATCCGTTAATCATCCGACTGGGTAGTTTTTAACCCGATTACAAATGCGTATTAAAACCGCTCGACTATTCCCTTCGGCTACTGTAATCAACTTCAGTTTCGGATACGGGTTGTAATTGAAAATGTCGAGTCGTGCGATGTTCATTTTCCACTAATTAATCGCTGTGATGACATTGCATCCATCCCCTGTCCCTAGGTACGCATTGTTGCCTATATGCATCTCACGCTTAGATGGATCGGCAATTTTAGGCGGTGTTCGTCGGCGTGATATTAGGTACCTATATCTTAGGTATAGGAATTCTATGTGCATGTGTTCTTACTACATAAGGATTCCCTTTTGTAGTGTGCTACCCAGAGACTATTGGTACTACGAGCAGTCTATGTAATGAGGATAATAATTAACTAGCATGTTTAATATAATAAATTTCCTTTAAGCAGCTCCTTTAAAATGATGATCGGTACAAGCTACTGCAATTTTTGAACTTCTGGAATCTTAGGTTGGATATAACTGTTATTGACCTTTACTGTAAGCACATATACACATATTTCGTAGTATTGAATTTGTAACTGATAAATAGCAATCACATAGCAATATTCTCGTCAAGTCACATGGGACCAAACATCGTCCTTAGAAAACTTTGAGTACGGAGCTTACCTTTTTCTAACCCTCCGGGGCTCTCAAGCGAATCAGCTTCTGTAGGTATATCTTCAGCTTTAATGTACTTGTATCTGCGATATTTAGGATATATTATGTCATGTCAGTAAAGCCGCAAATACATATGTCCAACTTGCACAAAAGTTTGCAAGTAGCTTGCCGTTGTACCATAACAACTTGTGATTGGTGAATGTTATAACAGCATGCAAGCTTTTGTGCAAGCTTTAGGCATGTGTGTTACGTGCTTTATAAATATATTATGATCATATAACAGACCACTTAACTATGCAAATACACGAGGTTTCACACGATCCTGGCGTTTGAGGTTCAAGTTCGTACAAACTATAAGTTATTCTGATTTACATTGTCTCTGTCGGTGTTGACTACAGTGATAATATCTTGTTTCGAGTTTTTGCGGCCCGACCAGTTTTTTGGGCACCGATGTATACTTAGGAGATAGCTACATCGTTAGGTTTAGGTTTCGTGTGAGTCATGATGCTTGCAAGAAGCTTTATGTATCAGGGAAAACGAAACAGTCAGGTCAGCTCGGAGTTCTTGTGGTTACTATGTAAAGATGATTATATGTATTGTCTTCGTCTAAACCTACATACACATTGTTTTCTATTATTTGACCATTCCTGTGGTCCATATAAATCGTAAGTCAGAGCCAGATGCTAGTAGCTTACATGTTATTATATTTTTTTTGCTAATCCATCTTTAAAGACAGTGTTTTGGTTAGTTTTATAAAACGAAATAGGCATTTACTTAATTACGATTGCTGACGCTCTGACTGACGTAAAGAAATATACTTTGAGGTCATGGTCTCCTTTAAAACTCCGACATTATGCACTAGAATATTAGGTACGTGCGATAGAGAGATACTAAGAATATGATTTATAGACGTCTGCGATACCTAGAACAATATACAAACTGGTGTGACCGTCCAATCAGATATTTTTAACAATGGTCAATCAGGGACTATTATTCAATATTAAAGTCATTTTTGTTATATATATTTTTTGTCGTAGTTATGGGTCTCATAATATTTGTCACGATCCGCGTTATCTCATTATGGTAATGAAGTTTGATAGTTTAAGAGTTTGTTCAGACGAAGCGATACGTATGACTCGAGCGAGCGTCCATATTGAACGCGTTTAGGGACTGACTAATGCGATATAAGTACATAGTTTTATGTATCACGCCATGGTATGTCAGTCAGTCTGCCAAACCTTTTCCCAACTATGTTGGGGTCGGCTTCCAGGACTTATAACTTGATGCAGCTAAATACAAATATTTTACGTGGAGCGACGGCTTATCTGACTTCCACAACCCAGTCACTTGGCAATACGATACCCCTTGGTAATACATACTGGCTGTCAGACTTTCGGGCTTCTGACTACCCATAACGACTGTCAAAGATCCACGAATAACAGCCGGGACCAACGGCTTAACGTGCTTTCCGAGATACGGCGGAGTCTTCGTATTTAAAATGGTCACCCATCCACGGACCAACCGTGGCAAGCGTAGCTTATCGACTCGTGCGGCTGTTATTACTTAGCATTATGGATTATCCACTCTAATATATAATTTCCCACTGATTCTATGAAGAACCCTAAATGGTTAATATGGCTGCTTATTGTGTAATTTAGACGCTTGTTGTCGTAGATAGAGATCTCTATCTACGCTTGTTGTGGACAAGCTCATATGTGGTCAAGGTTAAAATAGACATGGGTTATTCGAACTACTTGGACAACCGTGTATGTTTTGCGGTGTATTGATATAACTAAGATACATACGTACAAACACGCCGTATTCCCATGGGGATAAGCAGAAACTACAGAACCGACTATGACTAAGATATTTGAAGGTAATTTGACGGTGACGATACATGTGACGGTTTTTTAATTGGAGAAGCTGACAGTTATTATGTATTTATCACAAACATTGATTATTAAAGAGATGAGTAAATGCCGTGCAATTTAACTGTATCCACAAACCAAAAGAAAATCATGGCTTCATATAAAATTGCTTACAAAACAAAACAACTTTAATACAATTCAATATAGCCCATCCAAGAAATAACAAAGCCCATAGGATTTTCGTAGCATCAGCACAATCGACTCGTATTTGTTTAAACAACGCGTGTAAATTGATTCCAGCGATATTGGTAAAGTTTGTTACAGTAAATCCCGGAAAGGCCGAAATCTGGCTGAAGGGGAAAAGTCACGACATGGGCGACATGTCTCGGGTATTTGTCAATGTTGTTCGACTGTTTGTCACTCGTAGTGGGAGGAGATGTTTGAAAACTTTTGACTGGGTTAAAATTATACTTACAGATATTGTTTGAAAATGTATTTTGCACGACTCATAATGCGAAGCAGAGAGTGCTTTACGATCGAAATTTTTTTTTGTCGTGCACTTTTGGATTTTTCAAATTTTTATTTATTTTTAGGTCCAGACTTTCCAGTCTCTAAAGCTGGGTATCCATTATGTTCGCGAACCTCTTGCGCTCCGCGCTCTTGCAACAGCTCCGCATAGTGGATACGTTTGCGAACTTGGAGAAACGCGTACCGTCTCCATCAGAGCGGTTACGGGAGCGCGGAGCGCAAGAGGTTCGCGAACGTAATGGATACCCAGCTTTACAGCGTGGCAGGGACTTCGACGCGCAACCTTCTACCGTGGACTCAGTACATGATTCTGAACCCATTATGTGCTCAATTCATGATTACAGATTTTGCGTCGATATACCATCCTGTTTAACACATAACATAACATTACGCCTCGTATTTTGTACAAACAACGTAGGTATATATATGAAGAAGATCCAAGATTCGAAGAAATAACTGTCCCGAAAACAATAAGTAACATGACAAACCATTATCATTCAATTGCATTTGATTGGCGCACAAACAACACCAATACGACCGATCATGCTCAAGCTCAAGAGATTATTGACGGCTGCTTTATAATAGCATCATTTATTCAAAGTATCATATCATCTAACCCTTTAAAGAATTTGCAGTCATCCTTTTATTGTAACGCAACAAAGCTTTGAGCCATCTATCTCATCATTATCTATATCTCTTTTGCTGCAGATCCTAATCTAACGAAGGGTTATTTGAATTTGCGATTCACACATGTATTAGAATTGAAAATAAAGAAGTGTAGCACTTTGTAGATCTTTTCAGCGGATAGATAGATTTGAAGGAACAGTTTAATCCAGTCATAGCGCATTGCCATTAGTTAGGTATTCCAAAATTAAAATCACGTGACAAACTGCCAGCTATACATTTTTTTTGGTTGGGTACGAAAGTAAAATTATTTGTAGTTTACAGGGTGGGGAACTATCTAGTCTCAGTAGTTCCTTTAGCTTTTGCAAAGGAACTACTGATCCAAAAATTCTCAGTAGTTCCTTCAAATGAACTAGTGAGCACAAAGGGGCAGGGGACATTGACGCGCAAACCAAAACCATGAACTCAGCACATGATTCTAGACGTAGAAAGTAGAAGTAGCCTAGAAATTTTACGTCGGCTATAAAAAAAAAACAACATTTACATAGGATAATGTGAAGTGTGTGTGAGGGGTTTGTGGCTAAGTAATAACAGGCGCATGGATAGATAAATCAGGTTAAGCTACGCTTGCCGCGGTTTGTCCGTGGATGGGTGACCTTCTTCACTTACCAATAACCCTCCGTGCCTCGGACAGCACTTTAAGCTGTTGGTCCTAGCTGTCATTCGTGGATCTTTAACAGTCGTTACGGGTATCGTTACGGTATCGTATTGCCCAGGAACTCGGTTGTGGACGTCAGATAGCCAGTCGCTCCATGTAAAATACTGGTATTCAGCTGCATCCGGTTAGACTGGTAGTCGACCCCAACATACTTAGTTGGGAAAAAGTTAAGCAGATGATGACATAGAAAAGTGCAATACCTACGCGGTCAAAATGTATCGAACCACGAATATACATGAAAAGATAATGCAATGTAGGGGGGAATCTTTACTGAATTCATGATAACTAACAGGCTGCAAGTCAATGTTCCTTCCAGTTATTATATAGTTTAGGTTTATGTATGACCAGCTTTTGCCAGCGGTTTCGCCCGCGTGGATGTCGGAAATTATCCCACGCGAACGTACCACCGGTATAAAAAGTACCTATTCTATGTTTTAATCCAGGTTGTAAACTATATGTGCGCTAAATTTAATCCAAATCTGTTCAGTAGTTTTTGCGTGAAAGAGTAACAAACATCCATGCATCCTCACAAACTTTCGCGTTTATAATAATTATTATTATATTATATATTATATTAAGTAGGAAGTAGGATATTTAAATGAAGTATTTATGTTGCTGATTAGCTCTGTGTAACTTACCTTATACGTAACCATTGCGATAACGACTATTTATCATCGTCACCGTCCACAGCCAAATTCCACCCACTGCTCGGTAAGGCCTCTCTTTGTTCGTGCCAATATTCGCACTGCTGTGGCAGCCTCATCCAGGTACTACCCTATTGTTCTCCTGGCAACTGTTATTTCATGTGCCTATTAGTTTTAATTTCGAAATGATGACCAATATTCCCTTACCAAAAGTCTAGAATAACTGAAAGATGCGAAAAGTTCTAACAAAACAATGTTTTTACATTGTTTTGCTTAAACTTTCGCGCCTTTACAAGACATAAGATTAATATCGGTAAATTAAGAACTTAGTAGAGTGTCTACATTTATTAATCTCAAGTCTAGAGCCTGTAGAAGTTTTAGTTTTATAATTACCTACTGAAAACGGTGAAAACTCTGGAACATTTCCAAGGCTGTTTACTGAAAGTGTTGAAAAGGGCAAAATTATGGCGCCAACTTCACAAAATATCCCTCGACACGACAAAACCACATTACGTAACCTTTGTGCCCACGTTGGTCATAACCGTTATAGGCAAAGTTTGATCGTTGCGCTCCTACGGAACCCCTAATGGGTTTAATGATTAACAGTCAATAAACGGGAATAGATTCTTGTTATAACAGATAATGATCCCTGAAACTATTATGTGCCGTCCGTTTTGGTATATAGATACGGTTTTATGAGAACTTAAAGTTGGGATAAGTGTTATTACGATACGTTTTAATATGTCGGTTTGTATGTTTTTGGGTGTTGTGTACACTCATTATTGGAATAGTGGGTGTAAATGTTTCGCTGAGTAAGACATGACTATCTAACTGAGTTAACAAAGTCATCATCTGTCTAGCCTTTTCCCAACCATGTTGGGGTCGGCTTCCAGTCTAATCGGATGCAGCGGAATACCAGTATTTTACATGGAGCGTCTGCCTATCTGATCTCCACAACCCAGTTAATGGGTAATACGATACTCCTTGGTAAGACTGGTTGTCAGACTTTCGGGCTACTGACGACCCGTAACGACTGTCAAAGATCCATGAATGACAGACGGGACCAACTACTCAACGTGCTTTCCGAGGCACGGAGGGGTCTTGGTATGTGAAGATGGTCACCCATCTACGGGCCAACCGTGGCAAGCGTAGCTTAACCTGATCGATTGACCCGTGCGGCTGTTATTACTTAGCCACAAGCCCCAAAGTATATGATAAAAATTCCTTTACCTTCCTTCCCTTTCTTTTCCTTTACTAATATCATTTGGTAACGTTACCCTAGGTTCCAGTGATTATATACTATAAAGCAATAGATACGTAGATAATGCCTTCATTGTTGGACTTTCATAATGGTACGTACGTACTCGTATAGGATCTCGTGGATGAACCGGGGTATTTTGTTTATAAAAAAAAAACATTGGTTGTCTGTAAAGTCGGTTTACGGACGATAATTTTACGAGATAACGTCATTAGAAAACATCCGATCGTGCCTCTCTATCGCTTATTCCGCGCTCTCGCTTGCACACTCGGCTCAAGCGGAACGTGACAATGAGTCATGCTTTTTCGTGCGTGCAGCTGGCGTTCATCGATTTATAAGACGTTATCACGTCAAAAACTTTAATTTGTAGAAGAATGATTTGTAAACACATGACTACAATAATAATCGGACTATATTGTTCCCACTGCTGGGATACAGGCTTCTCTTCGAGAGGGAGTGGGCTGTAATCGACCACTCGGGCCCAGCGCGTGTTGTGACCACATAATACAAAAATACTTTACATAAAACCGCTAAAATACGGAAATAATACCCACCACATCACAACGCAACTTTAAAAGCGGTGGAAATGAAGAGGGCTTTCACAATCCAAAGAAAAATGGTAAACATGAGGCAATACCGATGTTGAGCGAAAATCAGTCGGCTCCTGGCCTCCTGTAGCTTCCACTTTGATCTTACGTAGCTCAGCATTAAAATTTACATATTTTCCGCATATTCTTGTATCTATTTGTGTAAGGACTTTGATGTCCTTTTCAATGCGGTTCGCATCGATGTGGGTTTTGATAAAATGTTGTTTATGGTATGCAACTTAGTTTATGGTGGTTTGTTTTGATTTTTGTGCTAGGCATTCGGTCCTATTTGATCCTGGTGGACATGTGGTTTGATAGATAGTAGGTTGTGGCCCAGTGATAAAAGTCCTGACTTACGAGTTGTAGGTCGTAATGAAATTATTTACACAAAGTAAAGAGCCTGCCTGAGTTCGAACCTATGACCTACGACTCGTAAGTCGGGGCCGTTTCCACTGGGCCACCATTGCTCTAAACATAGACATCTTTTCATACCTATAGCCTAGAGACCTCCATCTCCATATGTTATTTCCACATTCATACCCAGTATCATCTTTCACTGTAAGAATACTCTTGTAAGAGTCTTGTAGGTTCTCGTAGACAGCTCTGATGCCTCGATGGCATTGTAAGAGGTATCTTAGAATGCCATCGAGGCATCGGAGCTGCTCTTGAAACTTACATACAGGATTAACTTCTGCCCGCGACTTTGTCCGCGTGAAATTTCTTGTTCCCTGACACACCGCCTCGCAACGTACCTATTGCCGGCCCGCCGCTAATACAACGTTTTCCCATAGCGTTCGTTCAGACGTTTTCTTTTTGATCGGTTTCTAAGGGTCGTAGCGGCATGTTAAATAACTTATAATATTCCTCGAGAATAAAATGCAAACATATTTTTTCAAATTCGACTGGTAGTTCCAGAGATTAGCGTGTACCAAACATCTTTATTATATTAAGTATAGATTCCTCTTGAAATAAACACAGGGCTGAGAGATGGTAGTGTTGATCGTAAATCGAATTCAGTTAATCCAGACGACGCTACAGCTCTCTCATATAAATAAGGGCTGCAGACACTATAGTATAAGCCCATACAGTATAAAGGCTGGAAAACAGTGCAGACACAACCGGCACACAATACGCGCGTCTGATTGCGTCGCGCCAGACTACGCAAATTACATCGTATATTGTAGCAAACCTCGTTTGTATGATACCGTCTTCGTCTAATCATGGACGGTAATGTAAGATTTTATAGACGGAAGTATATAATATAGAAATTTAGTTTCAGGGGCAATATATTGTAAGGACATTCTTAGAATTACGACACATACATTCTTATTTTATATACAGGGTGTCCCTGGAAGTAAGGATCAAATCGAATAGGGGCGTGGGCAAGGTCATTTCCAAACTTTTTAACCCTGAAGAAAATAATCATAAAAAAATACTATCAGGGCTATCTAAAAAAAATAAATTCATAGCCCTGATAGTTTTCACGAATTCGATCTTTCTTCTCTTTTTTTTTAACTTAAAAGAAATATTTATTCATCATAATTATCTATCTGTCACTTAACAAAAATAACAACATTAAAACCTAACTTAACTAAAACTATACAAAAACTAAAATATAGCGTCGAAAAATTCATCCGCATCGCTGACGATTGGTAATGTACCCAAGAGACTGGCGGCATTGCCACGTTGTATGGCAATGCTTAGCCTTTGGCCAAAGTAAAAGCCAGCCCTTGGGTCACGGGAAGTGTCAACCAGGCGTTTTGAAATTTCTTTAAAAAGGCCATGAGCACTCGGACCCCACGGCCCGAAGGTTTCAACCCCAAACGGCTCGAAAATATAATTTCCGATAAGGTTATTATATTTTCGCCGCTTGAGGTTTTCCGCAGCCGCAGCAGCAGCGCCAGCACAGCATGCCGATCCAGGAAGGTGGGATAGCGCAAGAGTATCGACACAAGTTGCGTCCCACACTAAAGGCCTACCCACCTTCCAAGGAAATAGAGACATACCGTCCGGTCTCTTGCCATCGTCGCGTACCAAGCCATTGGGTTCTAATACAGCTGGAACGCCGACGGTAACAAGAGCTCGTCGGATGATATCATTAATGTTCGCGTGGCACGCTAAGCGACCCACACTTCGGCTGCAAGACAGGCCGTGGTGTCCGAGGCTGTTGACATCTTCGCCACAGTGACAGCGATGAGGGGAACAGCAAGGAGTACCTAGTCGCAGGGAAGCAGCGAGGCGAAAAGTAGTGTCGTCGAACAAAGTGCCTATGTTCGACGAAGGTAGTGCATGAAGCCAAAGTCCCGACTCCCATCTACCCACAGCCAGCAGGCGCGCACGTTCCGCAGAAGTAGCAGACGAGTCAAGTAAATTGTTCTGTACTACTCTGCAGAGAGGCTCATCCCACCGTCTCTGGGAAGATGGATTGTCGGGTGGATCTGTATTCGGGCAAGCGAGTCTCCAGGCATCCATAGCCTCGGTGAAACACGGCACATCAGAATTAATCAGTGTGGAGGCTAAGATTTTCCTGATTAATTTATCAGTGCCGTGGACCGAGGATATGAAAGCCGGTAAACTAATACTAGAAATTTTGCGGACGCCGAGGCCCCCCATACGAATGGGAAGAGTAGCTTGTGCCCAAGCTCGGTCGTCCATGGCCACATTTAAAATAGATGTTAATGTATGCCTGATAATTTGGTCCATTTGGTCTAAAAGGTGAGTGTGCTTCCATAAATGTGAAGCGCGAAGAAAATATGTTAATTTAGGGCCGAAACAGCAGTAGCGGATTAAAGTTATGGCCGAATGCATATTAATTTGGAACAATCTTTCCGAAACATCATTGAAATTTTGAATTTTTTCCTGAATAAAAACGGGGAAGGCATTGTCAAAGATTGGAGACCCAAGGAGACGAAGAGAGCTTTTTTCGATAATTTTGATTTCTGGAGCTATTGCGTTAAATTTGGGAAGTGTCAGGTGTCTGTCAGTACTGTCCGCTAGGTATAGTTCACATTTCGAAAGATTGAGATCAAGGCCAATGGAATGAAGTTCATTTTTTAAAAATTGAAGGTCGTGTAGTACAGTTTCTGCATCGCCTCCCAAGGTTCCATCATCGAGATACCAAACGTTAAATTTGGGAAGTGTCAGGTGTCTGTCAGTACTGTCCGCTAGGTATAGTTCACATTTCGAAAGATTGAGATCAAGGCCAATGGAATGAAGTTCATTTTTTAAAAATTGAAGGTCGTGTAGTACAGTTTCTGCATCGCCTCCCAAGGTTCCATCATCGAGATACCAAACGTTAAATTTGGAATTTAGCTGTCGAATAATTGGGTGAATGGCTAAACTAAAAATCACTGGCCCGAGGGGGTCACCTTGTTGACAGCCAACAGCAGATTCCAAAAGGTTGTCCCGATACAGTAATTTAGAAGGGTGTCTGTAACATTGCCAAATGAAACTATAAATTTGAGGTATTTCTTTTCTAGTTTCTGTCAGCAAGGTGTCCCTGTTAACAGAATTGAAGGCATTCTTTATGTCAACCTTCAGGATGACCTCTCCTTTTCCAGAATTTAGGTAGGTCGACAGGGCGTGTACGGCAGCCTCACAGCCCCCTTTGGAGCCGTAACCTAGCTGCAGGGGCTGAAATTTTTCCGAAACAACCTCACCATAAAATTTACAGCAAATTTTGGCTGCTATACGGCGGTAAGTAGTGCCCACGGCAATGGGCCGAATGCCGCCATCCCTCTTACGCAGGGCGCATAAATTGGCCCCGTACAGAACGTCGATGACGGGCTCGGCTTTTTTTTTTAGTATTTTTTTTGTATTTTTTTTAGTTTTTTTTTTTTTTTTGCTAAAACGTTTGGAAATGACCTTGCCCACGTCCCTATTCGATTTGATCCATACTTCCAGGGACACCCTGTATAAACCAAGAACGTATGCCCTCAAAAGACCTACTTACTTTTAAAAACATAAACATGACGTGTTTGCCAACTTTGTCTAATAATAAATATTTCAGATGGTTATCATTTCAGATCCTACACCCAAAGTTCATCTTGACAATATATCAATTAGTCATTATCTAAGTAAATCAACTAATTGCACAGCAAAATCCGCCTAGAGCCGCTATTTCCAGCTGTGTTAGATTCGATTGAAAATTCCTCTACACCTACCTGTATACCTGTTGATAAATTCTGTACACCTAGCATAATCAGACTATAATGTTTCCACTGCTGAGACACAAGCCTCCTCTCTTCGAGAGGGAGTGGTTTGTTATCTACCACGCGGGTCCAGTGCGGGTTGGTAGATGTCGTGAGGAAATCAGCATGTCCTAGAATTTAAAGTTCGAAGACATGAGACACAGCCCACTTCCTCTCGAAGAGAAGTCTGTGTCCCAGCAGCGGGAACATTATAGGCTGATTATGTTATATGTTTAGGGTCCATTAAAGCTCATTATGGTTTAAGGGGCTTACAGGACCAAAACGCAAAAAACGCAAGTTTTAGAAAGAATAAAGGTATACGAGTATATGTTCGACTACAGTAAACAAAATCAGAAAAATATATGATATTCTTCAGGATATATGCTAGGTAGATAGTGTGTTGAAAACATAATACAACTAATTTGATACGATAGAAAAAAATTATGAAGATACCTCTAAAAACTTTCTTTTTACAAAAAAAAAAACATACTAATATACGCACATACAATCATTATGATTTTTCGTCAGATTATTCTACAAGCTGTTGCTCGTACTAAAGCACTACTGTTTTAATTTTTTTGACCAAACAATAGATTTTTTTGTAAATAGATAATTGCTTCATACATATTATATTTTGCAATAAATTACCAGCGTTGTGTCTTCGTGCTTCTCATTCTTTTCTGTGCAGTCCGACAGTGACCGCACTTTAGGTCATGTACAGACGCCAGCACATCAACCTACCCGAAACTGTCATATTTTCCCAATAAACTTTGAACCTTATGCTTCAGTGATAAAGTTGAAAATCG
Organism: Amphipoea lucens; assembly: GCA_947508005.1. Lineage (NCBI taxonomy): Eukaryota > Metazoa > Arthropoda > Insecta > Lepidoptera > Noctuidae > Amphipoea > Amphipoea lucens. Next base: position 9,494,534 of record OX382371.1, read on the forward strand.
ATTAAACAAATTTGACAGATTGTAGTAGGTTGATGTGCTGGCGTCTGTACAAATTTGAAAACTATTTTTTAATGATTTTAAAGTGTCTGTGGAGTTTCTTTTCCGTTTTTCTTCATAGGTACCTACTACACATTGGAATGTGCAACTAGCTAGGTATATCTTTCTGACTGAACGAACCCTTGACAAATAAAAAGTGCCTGTAGTTGGTTTATTTGAAATAAATGCTTCGAGTTTGAGTTTTGAAATCAATTACACCTGTCTGTTATTCTTTAATACTCTGATTCTACCATATACATAAATAAAACACATAATTTAGCACATATTCAATGATGGTTTAATAATCCTAAAAGGTTTTCGTTCTGCTAATTGAAACTTTGGCGGGATAGGGCTTAAAATAACGCCACCTGACGTGTTCATTTGTGCAGAGGCAGCCGATGCAATGATATTATTAAAAGGGGTTGCCACTGAACCCAACTAGATATTAGTTTCTATATAAGGAATAAGGTTGTATTTAAGTTGTCTGCATGTCTTCGCTGCTTACATTTATGCTGTTTCATAGTTTGTTTTTGGAGAATCAGTTTTGTGTTCTTATAAAGAAAGAAGAATGAAAATACGTTTATTTGTGGTAAACATGATGCAGAGAAAGAACACAAACACAAAAAAGAACAGGTTGGGGGAAAATATGCGTCACATCCACGCAAAACGGTCATCGCTCAGCATAATGCTAAGACCCTATGCGAGACAGCCCCAGCGCTGGCGTTCATCGACAGTGCAGCATACGATAAGATAAAAAGTCAAAAGCGACGTTCAAAAGTGCTTTTTATGTGCCCATTTGAAATAAATGATTTGACTTTGAACTTTATTTTGTAGGTACAGTATGAGCCAGAATGGGTAATTATATTAGGGTCATTCGAAGGAGATAATTACAGAATTATTCTAATTGTAACCATTAAGTACTGGTTTATTTTATTTTTATGTACTGTAGGTAATTAATTTCGGCTTGTTTGTCTTATATCTCGATCTGAAACAAGCAATTTTCATCGTTTAAAACATAAACAACACGATCATTGACATTCATTCTAAACCTACATGAGAGAATAATTCGAAGTAAGTAAGCAGCTAGTAAGTAGTTAAACGAATGTTTCAAACTCTGCCTTGTTGCATCGAAAAAACCATATTCCCAAATATTTACATGCTATATGAAAATATGCGTTATGTATCTGAAAATAGAGTACTTTTTTGAACAAATTAGCTTATGAAAATAAAATGACGTGAAGTTCCAGGGTTTTACACCAAGTCGAATGTTTAATGAGGAGGCAGATTTTTGTTTAATTAAGTTTGAAATAAAAGCAATTCCACGTTATTTGAATCACAATAAGAAGTTTCGGTCGTTTGCGGATTTCGAGACTTGGGCTTGGTTTATTAGGGACTGTCCTTTGTTTCTTTTTCTTTATTCAACGTTGCGCATCTGTTTTATGTAAGTAATTGTATGATGTTATGATTAATTTTGCATTTGAATTAAGATTCAATTGTGTCTGCACGGAGAATAATTGTGTCATATGATTTGTTCACATTCATAAAGACCTATTTGGTATTGGATTATTGATGGATATTGGACCTATTGATTGATATTACACGAAATAGTACATAATTCAATATGGTTATACGAATTTAGAGGTTTGTATTGATGATTTTGATGATTATAATTTCTGTAAATACTATACTAATACTTGTTACGATTGCGTATCATGACACTGACCAATGGCAATCGATTGCCAGGTTCGGAAAACCAATATAACAAAGATTTACTATCCGGTGTACCTTAAGTTTTCTCGTATTCTCTTTTTATGTACGTGTTTTCGCAACTATTATTTAAATAATATTTAGCTTTACCTTATATTTTATATTTTGATGCAATAAAAAAAAAGACACTATAATTTTTTTTTTGTCATTTTTATTTCGCTACTGTACCTACGTAATACCGGGGTTACCTCGATAAATTAATATCGCTCCAGAGACTTAGCTAGACACACGAATTGGATAGCTTTAGTATATTTTGCTTCCTCAAAGCTTTCTACAACAATGAAACAGAATGGGTTTGAAAGACAACTTAATAGGGTTTTTAATAGGTTTCTGCCACACAATATAGACTGCTGTTGTCCAGGGACTTTCATTTCTTATATTATGCAATATTGTTTTTTAAAACACTGTCTAGAACACTGTCTAACGTTCCCTTTGCTTTTTAGAAACTTCATTTTCTTGCTTCTCAAGGAAATCAAGTTTACTTACCTATTCGTTCGTATTAGATATTAGATAGTATTTTAAGAAATAATACTTTCATGACTAACTAATTAAACATACAAATAAATCCAAAAAATCATTTTGTTTTTTGATCACTTTGGCGTCGAAGTACTCATGGTTGTCATTCGGAAACGTGCCCAGAAGACCGGCAGAATGGCAATGCTAATTCTTTGGCTAAAGAACGAGCCAGCCTTCTGGTAACGTGAAGTGTCGACCAGTCGGCAAGAAATGTCCTTAAAAAGGAGACGCGCACTACGTTACATACTTACATTAAAAACTTCACGAGCTTTGCAATGGCTATGACATTCTTATGCCGAAACAGTTTTTCCGCAATTTGTCCTGAAAAGTATCTCCTCAACATATACTAGGATCCGTATTTGTATGTTTTATCGTTTTTCTTCGCATTTCGTAATGGGATATCCACATACCCGAAAAGTAACGTTATTGGAATTTTATTGTATTTAGACGAGCTGACGGGACGATTTTTTTTTCCAAAAATCCTACGCAATTTTGTTGACGCGCTTACAACATATTTGTGCTTTAGTTGATTTCATTCCTAAAAAGTTTATTAATATATTGAAACTTGAAAGAAATGGACCTAGACGCTACGTTACGTATATCCAAGCATAATAAATAATAATTATAGGTAATCATTACTTACTCCAAGTTGTAGTTTAAAAATTTAACTAAGTTTAAAATTGTCGATTTTAGATAATATTTTAAAGGTAATTTTTAAGTTAGAAATCCCTTACCTTTAGAATCGTTTAGTCTTAAAATTTTTGTCTAACGTTATCTTCATGCTTCCTCTTGACTAATGTTATCCAAATATTCGTCATTAAGGTGAATGTGACATGGTAGACCGCGAAATTTACATTTTCTTTAGTTTTTTGCAATTTGCAGATCATTGTCAGGTTGTATCTTGATTCAAATATGATTTGCGACTATAATAGACATGTATTTACAGTATCATAGTCATTAGAATCATTAATATGTCTCTTTAAGTTAGATTTCTACCATAAACACTTTTCCATACGAGATTTGTTCTTAACGGTAGAAATCTAACTTAAAAAGATGTATTAATGATTCTAATTATTATAATTCTGTAAATACGTATCGGTTGTAGTCGCGAATCATATTTTGATCAAGATACAACCTGATACTGACCTGAAAATTGCAAAAAACGTAAGAAAAATTGAATTTCGCGGGCTACAACTACCCATTCACCTTAATGGTATCAATTTCAACATATCTATTAATAAGCTGTGCGCAGATTGTGTCAAGCCCCCATGTTGATTTAATGTATGCCATATAGTGTCAAATAATTTCTTTTAGTATGTTATAATTTTTTTTTTGTATGTTGGCACCTTGTTTTTTTAAATATTCTTGTAATTTGTTACCATTTAATTGTGCTAAATAAATGGTTTATCTATCTATCTATCTGTTAGACATCGATCAGTGAGAACAATAATGGCAGACTGGCAACGAAACAGTCTCAAAGTTAATATTGTTAAAATGTTCTAAAACACTGTTTTGACACAAGACTGAATAATTGCTGTGTTGTTTCTCGTGTGCACACTGTCTTAGTAAACACTGTAGACTGATCTGTGGAAAAGAATGTCATTCTCGTCAACGCTTAACATAATGTCAACGTAAACGTCGGATTTAATTGCCTTACTCAAAGATTTATCCTCATTCTTAACATCTATTAGGAGATAATGGATCGAATAATTCTTAGAAAGTTTTCTCTCGTTACGCTTTCAGTACGGATGGTGAGATGATGCATCTGAGATGCGCACGCGATCTTTACTTATGCTTTCAGCGCAGCGTTTAATAGTTTCTTGTTACTTAGTGTTATGGTATACAAAGTTGATAATTTTGCTTTGGTAAGAAAAACAAAGGCTTACGCTAAGGTTTTTTTAGATGAGCGGTGGCTGGCAAATAACGGCCGCAATGATGGCCTTCATTAAAATTATGGGACCTGGTGTCGACTTCACGGTGTCAAAAAACGCTCTCTATTTCCATAGAGAGTGTTTCCACACATCAACTTACTTTCATAAACGTATCAAAAGTTGTTCGTATCGTAAAGTTTCATATTTCGTATTCTGCCCCGTTGGTCTCGTGGTCGCAAGCGCGACTGCTGAGCGTGGGGTCCTGGGTTCGATTTCCGGGTCAAAAAGTCTTATTGAGTTTTTCCGTTAGGAATTTCTTAGTAACAGTCCGGAGATTGGACGTTGGCGGTGTGATACCCCCGTGCCTCGAACTCTCCGGTCGTTTCGGATCGGACTATGAGAGTGAGGAAAGAGGGAGTGTACCTGTGTCTGTGCGCACACTTGTGCACTATAATATCTCCCGCACCAAAGGCTGGTCTCCGTTGAGATTGGCCGCCGTGGCCGAAATAGGGTCTGGAGGACTTTATTAAAACGTATCAAGGACGTCATTCGACGGCGAATTGTGCCGCAATCTTAGCAAACCGTAGTACATGCTGTAGAATTTAAACGTGAATCAATCAAAAGGGCGAAGGAAATCACCTCCTAAGGTGAAAAAATACACAAGAGGTTGTATTTATGTAACGTTTATTCCAAATACTACCCCTAATAAATGCATGAAATGGTTATGTACAAAACAAACATTAAAATTACGAAAGCATCTATAAATTAATCACAGAATTTTGTTATTTACACGTAAACTGGCGGCAGGTAACTTTTCATGGACGGGCCTGCGCGCCCTAAAGGAGGCAAAGATTTTAAGTGTGGAGGACTTAAATTTCTTCTCAATCCATCAACGTCATCTTGCTCTGCGTTCGCGAAGTTATTGTTTCGATGTAAAACCTTATAATTTTTGATAACTCCTCGTAGTTCTTCTTGCTGATGTAATGTGCGTTGATTTCGGTTCTGGTTGTCTTCTATGATATCTTCAACTTGTTCAGGTGTATAATAACGCAATTCGTTCTTTTGTTTAAAGCTATTAGTCGTCTGTTTGGGTGCTAATTTTAATCTACTAGACTCAAACTGGTTTCTGGATAAGTAATTGACTATGTCAGTTATGTCCATCGGTTTCTTTCTTGCAGCTTTGTTCTCACTGTGAGGTTTTGTCGGATATTGGATGAATTTTTGATGTTTTTCGTTTCTGGTATCAATTGGCTTAACATGAAAGTTTATTTTATTATTATTATCTTCTCTTATGTTGTTATTGACTTCTTGTTCATTTTTATTGTTCCTAAATAGATTTTTTAAGAAAATATTATCTTCAAATGCATTTTCGATGCTTGCTTCCGTTGTTGTAGTAGTTGGTTTAGGCTCAGGTTCAGTAAATTTAAAGAGTGGCTTAAAATCTTCTTTATTTTCAGGCACAATAAAATCAGAGAATTTTAATTTATTGCTACTTATGGTTGATAAATCTGTCCATTTATTGGTAGTTGGTTGGTTTGTGGTTGGTTTGGTGGTGGTGGCTGTTATTGGTGTTGGTAGTTGGTTGGTTTGGTGGTGATGATTTGGTTGGTAGGGGTTGGTTTCTTGCGTGACAAATATTTTTGTTTCGTTTTTAGATTCTCTCTTTTCAGGTTTATTATGATGATGAATATAATTTTCGTAATTTAAAGGTAAAACATTCAAGTTATCGCTATTAGAAGTATCTGAGCTTAACATTTTAGTTCTTCTAGATTCAAAATTGTCGTCATCATAATTGTAAGTTTGGGTTACGGTTTGACTTTGAGGAATAAATTGTTCTTGTGTTATAAGTTTTGGCCGAGAAGTTTGGCTACCTTCATTTTGTAATTTTCTAGGGTTATCATAGGTATTTTGGAGATAGTTTTTGATTGACTTATATTGGTTTTTAGCAGTAAAAAGCTGGTTGGCAGCTGAATGAGTTACAGGCAAAATTATTTCTGATGAGTACTCGTTATTATCATTATTGTGCACATGCATTTCTGGATTTATGTTGTCGTTACTAAAAGAATAATCAATTTCTGGATTCGATTTGTAATCAGCATAAAAATTACTTTCTTTGTTATTATTATAATAAGGCGTTTCCTCTTGGTGCGGTGTTTCAGGATTTTCTTTCACATCGGTTTCTAGTTGTTGTTTTATCATTTTGGTATACTGTTCTGAATTCATATCATTAAAGTTTATTACTATGTCATCTTCACCGAATAATGATCTTGAAATTGAATTTTTCTCCATATTTTGATTAGCATTTGCATTAATACCATACTGCCACCTCCACAATGCTTTATTACTTTCTGTATCGGACTCTTTCAGGTTTGCTTCATAATTTACTAACTGAGGCATTGTGGATTTCTCAGTAGTGAATATTCTGTTTATTGGTTGTTGTTGGGGTGTGTTCACAGACGGAACGTGGGCACCCTGCGAAGCCAGAAAAGTTATTTGTGGGGAAATTGTTCCACTGTTTTGTTTAGTTTGCATTTGATCTGCGAAGTCAATAGCCGCTTGGACCGAACTCTGTGTACTAGCTGCGGCTACTAAATTATTTTGAGTGTTAGATGGTTGTGAAAAACTATGCGAGAATGATTCAGGAGTTTTTCCTGTAAATAAATTATTGAGCCGCGGCGGTGTGACAGCAAACTGATGACGTTTCTCGCTTTCACTTAATTCGTTTTCCTGCTGTTCGCCACTCCATGATTTTAAATGCGGTGGCTTTTTAGACTCTTCGGCTAAGTTGTATTGAATTGCTCTAGAATGAAAAATACATCCTTATTAATGCTTAAAAACATTTTTTCAATGCAATATCAACACTGTGTGTGTTGTATTCAGTATAAAGTAATAAACATTTTCTGCTAGTTATACAAACCTCTGAATAATTTCAGGAATTGGTGGCGCGACAGGTAAGTGGTCACCGCTTGCTCTAAACCCATTCGCATCCGCAATATAGTGGACTGTGTACGTCTTCCCGTTATCTCCAACATAAGAGTATGACCCTTCTACAACTTGTTCATCTTTGCCAGTACCCGCATTTTCCATGCGACTATGTTGCACGTAATGGGTCTGATCTGCTCCTAAAGCCCTAAAATAGGATGTAATTAGTACTGTAGATCTGCATTAATGCAATAAAAATGAAGGTGTATGTCCTACTTACTCGTAACTAAAGCTTCCATCTAAATCCATTTCATTTGATAAACGTAGAATGGGTATCGCGGTTTCAGTTGTAGAAGATATGTAAATACCAGGTTGTGGTACATATTGAGCTCCTGGAAAACTTGCTGCTTTCATCTGATCCATAGCATGATCTCGTTGAATGTCCATTATACTTATACTACGAGGCGTCACTGTTTGCATTACTCCAGTTTGTAGCGGAGGGTCAGGGCTAGTGTTGAATTGAAATGCCATTTTCGTATCTATTCTATCTATAGGATTTTGAAAACTCTTTGGAATTGGTCTCATTTCTCTTCTTTCTGCCATTTGGTTCGGCATTCTTTGTGTGCGATTCATTTTGTTACGTAAGTACTGTGGGACCTGTGTTGTGGGTTTTTCATCTTCGTCATCATCATCATCATCTTCGATTTGGAGCGGTCTTAGTGTTGATGATATCAGCAAGGGAAAGGGTGAAGGGTACCCGAACGGTGCTTTAGTAGCGGTCGGGGGAAGATATGGAAATGGTAATTTATTTATATTATTCATATTCATTTGGAAATATGGGAGAGGAGTATCAGCCTCAGGAGGCAAGTAAGGATTTTTCTCAGATGTAAACATACCGGATTGAAATTGGGGTGGAAAAGTAAAATGTTCATGAGCTTTATTGTCCACTGCTAAACTTATCGTCAAAATTATCAGTGGTATCTGAAAAATAATATTATATGTTGATTAAAGCAACAACTTACGCTTTGAAACCATCCGAATAAAAATCCATGTTCACTGAACGACACAAACACTTTCCACTTACCAGCTTCATTTTTCTTGAAGCTGTGAATGTTTTTGATAACAATTTTCACGTCACACTATAGCACTTGTGGAAAATAGACTGGTAATGAAAATGAATTCCGCATATATTTATACGCACGCAAGATGTGTCCAGGCATTCGTGAAAGAGATCGTTTGAACAACGTTTCTCTTCTTCGATTCACGCTTTTTGCTTCGTTGTTGTTTTTATCAGGTACCCGATACTGCATCGACTCGGCTTGCAATTAAGGCTTCAAAGTAAAAGCGCCATTGAACGACGTTTGATTAGTAGTCTTAACGAGGGATAATTTACATAAGCGGTGTGTGTTCAGATACCCGTGACTTTAAAGTTTTTATAACTGTACCTACTTTTTTGAGTCAATTACCTCAGAAGTCGTGTGACAGTCGGTATGAAAACGTGAAGAATGAAATTTACTTTGCAACTGATTTGTTTTTTTGATTACTAATGCAATGTTTTCGATTGAGAAAATATTGTCTCATACTCTTAGTAGTGCATTTAAAACAGATTGAACAATGGATGAACGAATGCATTGTGTATGTATGCCTTCCATCGTCGGCGAATTAAAAAAGGTTGATTCAAAACACGAAGTGTTTCTATAGGAAGAAATACAAAAAGAACAAATGAATCATGGAGTTTAATTAATTAAAGGGATCAAAAACCCCCGAAGCGGGTACGGAGTGGCAGCGTTCGATAAATTGAAGGTTTCATGCGGTCATCCCAAATTCGCGTGTCGTAAAGTGATGCAAGTTCTGTAATGGTCAAAGTCGAGTCATTGGCCCAAAAACCGGTTCTGAAGAATTTTTGTTTAAACCTACCGCGGTTAAATTACCAACTCCTTACGTTTAAAATTGGTTACGTATTTTTTGTGTCTCGTTAATATTGTCGTGTGACTCTTGTTTTAAGAATCTTTTTATTATGGTATCGGAAGTGCTTATTTGTTTTCTTTCGATTGTAACAATATTTTTTGAAAATTTAATCGCCCCATTCTTTTTTGTTTTATTCGTTGTTATAAAGCCCTAATTGGGTGCTAAAATAAAATGTTTCATGATGATAATATTTATTTCTTGAGAGAATATTTTGTGAATGTTCTTTTATTCCTTTACATAATCTAAAGCAATTCGAGAGAAACTGCATTATATTTTAATGTCAGTGTACTAATGAGAACTGAAAACCCAACAGTTTTTCTCGTCTTGGTACAAAGGAGAAGGGAAATCCTGGGCCCAGCAGTTAACTAGTTGAAATGGGTATTAAAAAAATTGTTATATTTTTCTAAAGGAAATCACAAAATACAGTACCATGTTTCTATCTAGGAAGCGAGAAAAATTAAATTAAGTTATGAAACCGATAAAGTACATGCCTGAATTCTAAGTAATCGATAGTGAATAAATCGGCAAAATCTCTGAATATGTATGAAAATCGTATGACGAATGCTTATCAATCTTTTCGTGAAATCGATTCAAAGCGAATCGAGTTTCTTTAATTTTTCTTCTGTTAGCAACACTGGTCACTCAGTATAGTCTAAAGTAATCTGTGCTGGTCACCGAATGACAGATGACAGGTAAATAAAAACCGGCACCTATTAAAAAGATTTCAAAAAGTACTCTGTGACCGGCACTCGTTCGTTTTCTTTCGTTGTGAGTACGCACGTATTTTCCGTTCTCAATCTAAACGTGTCAGGATCTTCAACACGTCGCATATGGAGGCTCTCTACATGCATTATACAACCAAAACCATTCAAAAATATTTCGCAAATAACATCAAAAACTACAATGTTATAATGTAACCTCACTTTTACTATATTTCATATAATTTGATTCCTGGATAGCCAAATTTAGCCAAATTTTCAGTGAGGCCTTGTTATTATATCCACTTACAAATAAACCTAGTTTGATTGAGTTAACACCTGGGCCCAGGAAACTATGGAGTCTTTCCCTTCTCCTTTATTACATTGTGCCCACATCAAGTTTGCAACAGGATGATATTCGGAATGAAACAACAAATTATATACAAAACTTATTTATTGATTACCGATACATCACATATGAACATACATTACTATCACAAAACCTGTCATACCTCGATCAGTGATCGAATTCACAATTCATAATCGTGACTAAGATCACTGACTCTATCTATCGAATCGATTTACATCACTAAAATCGTTCAGAGGTAATATTATTCGTATACCTATAGAGCTGAGCGTCTCTGTACATTAAAATTCATCGATTTAATAAGAGAAATACGATATATCCATACAAAGATACAACGAGAGAATACTTTTGGAGACATTATTTTTTACGGCTACTGCGTGAAGCAGATTTGGTCTCATGATGGCATTATTTTAATACGATTATGAGTCCAAGAAAGTTGTATCTTTTATCACAGTACTTTCAACCAATAATTATAAAATATATTATTTTAACACGAGACGTTTTAGTGTACAGAAGACAGAAATTGTCACTTTTAAAACATACATTATCTCTATAGTTGTCGTTTGAATTATAAATATACCACAGGTTTTAGGACTACCTATTTATGAGTTAACTTGATTGGTTCGTTGCTGGAGTCTATTACCAGTTCTGCTGAGGAGGGTAGGAAGGCTGTTGAGGTGGCTGGTAGGTAGGCAACTGGGGAGGTATGTAAGTGTGCTGTGGGGGAGGCACGTAAGCCGGCTGTTGGGGAGGCACGTAAGCTGGCTGTTGGGGAGGCACGTAAGCCGGCTGTTGGGGAGGCACATAGGGTCCGGAAGTTGGGTGGTAGTGGACTGGCGCAGGAGTCTGAGTTGGGTAGTGGATCGGCTCAGGAGTCTGGGTAGGGTAGTCGTTTTGAGGCTTTTGCTGTTCCGCGTTGATGGAACTGTAACAAAGAGATTTTGATTAAACTTTAGTGTAAACATCGGGCTTTTAAGCCAAAATATTCTAACATTAAACGCGTTAAGTTACCTTAAAGATTGACCAAAATGGTTCTCTAACAAGTTTAATTTTTGTTTTACCCAGCAAATCCCAAATCGGTCATCGTGAGGTTGAACGATTATGTCACCCACCAGTGCCTTAGATATAAAGCGACGAAAACGTCGTTTTTATAGCCAAGATAACATAAATGTCCCATAAAAATCTGTCTGCCAATAGATATTCACTTACATGATTTTTATTTAACGTTACATCTGTTATAATAAACTACTCGTATTTCCCATTTTGTATCGCTTCTAAATCGTAAGTTATTGCATTTTGGCACAATCTTTATATCCAAATTGTGTTTATTATGAGATTGGCATGTATCTTCTGCAAGCATAGATTCTTTCATTTCAACAACGTCAAATTCTTATTTAATAACTGCATTAGTCTAAAAATTTAAAGAAATAGTGCCAGATATTGCCATCCCTACTCTTTTATGTCTACTAAGCTTACTGCAGTGTATTAGTTGGTATTGACGTGCCAATTAGAGCAGAAATAAATCGATATTGGAAGAAAACAAAAGAGAAGCGCTGAAGCAGCCGGTGATTCTCGTACCCTTCTAGACCATTGAATTCATCCCATCTAAGACTTATTTTAGATAGGTAAATCTTGTTTATTTTAGTACTGCATTAGGGCCAGACAATCAAAGATTTGAGGTGAATGTAGCTATTTCTTCATCCTAACACTTGTTTGTAACTTTTATTTCTGCGATTCTTTTATTTGTGCCAGAAATTTTGAAAGTGTTTTGGTTTATAACATAACATCACGCCTTGTTTCCACGAGGGTTAGGAGTACCTATAGTACACCCAAATTTTGCCAGTTATGTTTAAGTACCATGTAACAGATGGCGAGCCTATTGCCATCAACCGGGCACAAATCCAGACCCCGGGCTGCTACCGAGATATTTCAGATGGAAAAACTTAATAACACTCTGCCCAACTTGGGAATCGAACCCAGGACCTCATGCTCAGCATTAGCAGTTGCGACCACTAGACCAACGAGGCAGCCAGTGTTTTGTTTCATGTTCTATCTAATATAACTTCTTCTGTTCTTTATAAACGTTTAACCAATATGGCGATGTATATTAATTCCAACAAGTTGATTAATGCTACATTTAAAACAGCTATTTAACATCTCTGACCCGCCATGTATTATGTTATATGCTAATGCTACATTTGATGTGACAAGCGGGCGGACAGTTGAACCTCTTAACTTACTCCGTTTGGTGGCATGTCATTTGTTATTTGGTCTTCTAACTGTATATTCGCCATGTTTATTTCGTTGTTTAAAACGGGCGCTGTCTTTGTCTGTATTTGGCTTTGTAATTGAGATATGTCATTTTAGTGGGATTGTTTAGCGGTGCATAATATTACTAGAGTTAATAGAATTATATATTATGATCATTGTTTGTTTGATCGATCTTTTACAACTTGTTTTGATCCATACATTAAAGAATCACTCGAGGGTATAGTGCTCAAACCCAATAAGTACGAAATTCGAAACGGCGAAAAAAATTAAGAAACGGCTAAACGTGGTGACTTTATTGGGTTATTACCTTAAGTAATTATCTTTCTGCTGCGAATTCCACTTATTGGATTAGACCACTGGAAAGAGCGTCAAAAATGCATTAAGATGTACTAATAAACCGATTTTTCATTTTTTGACACTTATTGGGTTTGAACACTATACCCTCGCACTATTCTATCTAAACTAATATTATAAAGAGTTTGGCACATAGGTAGACCATTTCCTGGATTAGGACATAGGATAATTTTTATACCTGAGACTTATGCGGATGAAACCACGGGGCGCAACTAGTTATATATAAACTGTGGTGATTCCATAATTTCTTTATTACAATGCTTGTTAAATACAAGAAAATATACTTCGTGTATACAGTTTTGTCTATGCGGACCGAGTTCCTAATTTTTTTGGTAAATACTAAATACCAATAAATACCAAAGATACAGTTTATAACGGAACGGAAACTAGCTCGATAACATATATTTTATTTAATTTAAATATGTTCAACGATGGACTAGATTCCTAAATACATTTTAAAACCAAACTGGTTCCAGGAGCAAACTGGTAGATATACTCATAAAATTAATACAATTGAATGAGTCACACGCTGCTTATTATAAAATAGAAAAAAAAAAAAACTAAAAATAATAACGGTCATCTTAACGTCAGAAAACACTTTCATTTTCACGAGAAATTTTCAAAACTTATGTTTGTTTTATGTTGTTGTTATTTGCAGCCATTTGTTACGGGCTATGACAAACAACTTGAGGCTATATTTCACTCAACAACACGCCTCCCTGTTCGGGAAAATAAGGGGAACAACAAACCACGAGGCCACGTCTTTCATTGTAATTCTAGGATTTCGATTCGTGGAAAAATAATGGCGATTAATAAACTTGTTTGTTGATTGGTTTTTGAGTGTTATTAATGAGCTCATTTCTATTATTCGTTTATCTTTGTTATGGCAGAAATGCTAATGAGACTATTCAATCTTAATTCAATCCATAATAATTACTCAGTAGTTGGAGTGGAGAATGACGTCATTTGCAGTTTCACAGTGATTACTACTACCTATTTGAGATACATCTTCATCTTTGTTTTCTTACTATTCTCGATCTTATTTAAAGAGAATATCTTATTTAAAGAGAATATGGAATCATTGAAAATCAATTCTTTTACCTCATAACGAAGATCAAGATTTTATTTAGGGCTTTATAAAAGGTCTAAAGGGCTTTTGTAAATTCAATCTAAATGAAAATTGGGTAAAATACTTACGCCTGATACGCTGGGGGAGGGGTCGGCAGATGGTCTCCATACGCATGGTAGCCAGTGTGATCAGCCCAGTAGGTGACGGTGTATGTCTTCTTATCGCCGCCAACGTATGAGTACCAGCCCTTCTTAACCAAGCTCTCTTCAGTCTGTTTGGGGTCCGTGTACCAACCTTCTTCTCCGACCCATGTGCCGTCAGCGATCTTGTACCTGGAAAAGGAAAATTATTTCAAAGGAGGTTTGGACACCAAAGTTGAGGAGAAAATTCGACGCGAGTAAGGAACGAAGAGGTCGGTCACCGTTTGAAGGCTTCTTTAAGATTCTCTTGAGTATTTAATGTTATTTTCCCTTTGTCTGTTACCTTTGAATCTCGAGATATAATTTTCCTAATTTTCATTCTAATCATGTGGGTATGATTTGTTATTTGAGTTTGTCAGAAAACGTCTACCCGTATTGTCTTGTGTGTACGTACTAAGGGGGAACATGACTTCACAAAAGACCACAAATTCTCTGATAATACGATTATAGCGATCAAAACTTTGGTGATTTCCGACAAAGCATACAGGAGGTACATAAAAAGGACTATTACTCGTATGTGCGAAGTTCATGCGTGATATGTGCCTTTATGTTCCGTGTGCTAGTTTTTTTCAAGGCCTGCCACACTATAAAGATTGCCATCACCGCGGGATGTGCTTAGCAGTTTTTTATCAACCCTATTTATATCATCCGTTTGAGGCAGTACCTAAATTGCCATAAAAGGAGTTTATCTACACAAAAGGTAGTAATTCAGATAGAGGAACCAAAACATTAGTAGATCAATAGGTTAATTTATTCACCATTAATTTATTCCTCATTAATTCAACATTTCTTGTATTAGAAAGAAATTTTGTTTACGGAATCGCGATTTAAATTAAATTCCAATACGACGGAGACATCATAAAAATTGTGGACCAATAAACTCGATTCAATGGGACAACGGTAAAGTTGTAAAAAATATTTATTTGCAGATGTTTTCCTGCTTATGACGATGACCAAACAGTTATAATGGGATTCAGAGTTTTGGTCTCAATTAGGACCTTTTCGGAGGTCTCAAGACCCGAACAGTTATGGGTAAAGAGGACCTGGGATTTTATGGGAAATCCGTTGTGTGACCGTAACGGACTGTGTCATCAAAACAGAGCATTTTACATAATATTTGCATTTCGAACCGAGTTATGATTGTCAAGGACAATGGACTTATTTTTTGCTTTTTGTATTATGCTAAGATTGTACGTGAAGAAATGTGTGTTTATATAATAACGGATTCAGTACCGGAGAGTTCAGTTTGAGGTCGTGAGAATCTATGACGAGATTTTCGAAGGTTTCGATAACTTTATATTGTTCAGTCTTCGTAGAACAGTACTGTGGTGGCCCAGTGGTATCGGCCCGACTTGCGAGTTTATAGGTCGTGGTATTTGGTGGTCGAAACCAAGCAGGTGTTTTACTTTGTGTAATTTATTTCATCACCACTGTTCTTGAAACGGCGAAGGTAAACATCGTGAGGAAACCAGCGTGTCCTAGAACATGTGACATCCACCAACCCGCACTGGACACGCGTGGTGGATTGCGGCCCACTACCTCTCATCAAGAGGAGGCTTGTATCCCAGCAGTGGGAACATAATAGGCTGATGATGGTTCAGTCTTCAAAGTGTTAGTGTATGACTGGATTATTTACATAAGTATACATATGTGGAGAATGTTCGATTAAGTAAGACAGTAAAGTGATTGTAGGTTTTAGACGTAAGTATTACTCGTAAGCTTGCTTCAGTATACTCGCGCTTTGTCAAGATTACAGTCAACGCATTCGCAAATTGTTACGTAACGACGAGAATTAACGTGTGAAACGTTTTTAGTCTACGGGAGCTTACAACGAGCTTATAGATACTTTGTAAAAATTATGGAAATGGATAATGTTGCCGCAGCCGGTTAGATTGGAAGCCAACTTTAACATAGTTCCAGATTGATTAGTAATGTTGGTTAAGACTTGCTTTGTAAGGCTTAAAAAATTGCGGGGATTATTACGAACAATTTTAAAATTATGCAATTACAATGATTTTCTGCCATGAAAAGTCGTGGTGATCAATGCTCTACTATGTACAGACGTCAGCACATCAAGCTGTCAAATTTCTTTAATAGGCTGTCAACTTTATCGCTAAAGCATAAGGTTCAAAGTTGATTGAGAACATTTGGCAGTTTCGGGTAGCTTGATGTGCTGGCGTCTGTACCTACCTCAAATCTTTGTTTTGGTTCCTAACTAAGTCTGAAATAGCAAACATAATTTGCTATTATACGCTAGTAATATGTATGTCAATGAGGTACAGACACCTGCATTAATTGATGAACCCCTTATGTACCCATGCGGAAAGAGGGTAACAAAGTAACGAAGGTAGCTGTACATAACTTAAACGTTTCACTTACTCGTATCTGTAATGTCCATTCTCGCCCCAGTACTGCTCATTCTTGATCACTGGCACTGGAGTGGTGGTGGTAGGGGGGTGGTACGTTGGTACGTAGTAGTAGTCATTCTGCACGTTAGCGGGCACTCCAGTTTGAACCGTCTGGATAGGCTTAGAAGGTTGAGGCCAAGTGTTCTGTGGGGGCACGTAGTTTGGCGCGTTCCAGCGAGGAGGTCTTTGGCTAGGTGGCACGGGTGCGTTGTATGTACTCGCAGCTGCGGTCAGGTCTGCCCCTTCTTTCTTAAGCTCGATGTACGCTGATGCTTCGGCTTGGGAGTCTTCTAAATTTTCAGCCAGTGAGAAGGCTAAGATGGCGGCGAAAATTAGTAGCTGTGGAAGAAATGTTTTTGTTCAGTTACAGTCGAGTGAGAGATTTCGAAAGATGTTAACTGCTGGGTAATCTTTATACATAACATAACGCCTACAATTCCCGAAGGGTTAGGCGTAGGTGTAGATATAGTTCATCCACATTTCGCCAGTCATGTTTAAGTCCCATGTAATCCCATTGCCATCAAGCGGGCACAAATTCAGAGTAAGAGAAATTCCTGATGTAAAACCCCAATAATACTTTGTCCGAGCTCGGAATTGAACTCCGGATGTCACGCTCAGCAGTAGCGCTTGCGAACTTTAGACCAAGGAGGCTTCTGTTTCTTTACGTTTCTGAATAATCTTTACGTGTTGCGTTTTTAATTGTTTTGTTAAAGAAATGTAAATCAGCTTGCATTAAGAGGCTGTAAGCTCTAAAATATTTTTGGGTTTTTCGTTTACGTAGGTATCATTTGCATCGCACCTTAGATTTTAGATTTTAGACCGTGATAAAAAGCCGTTGTAATTATATCTTCGTTGTTATAAGATTTAATTAACCGATTTGTATTCTTGTATGAATGCTGGGAGTTTAACTAATGGCAGTTCAGTTATGAAGTGGGATTTATTACTATTTTAGTTTAAATTAGAGATTTACAGTTATGCTTGCATCATTTTGGCTATATTTTATTTTTAATTAATTTGAGTCGTAATATTAGATTAATAGGTACTCTGAATTGTGAGCTAAATGAAGATTAATCGAAACAAGATTTAGATTTCGGACAAAATTAACTTTGAATGAGCAATTAACGTGGAATTGCTCTTAATTAGGCGCTTTTTTATTCGCAATGAAATAAAATATTTTACTAAGAGTTACATTTTATATATTTAGGACAATTTTCGCAAATATATATAAATGTACGCTTTGTTTAAATTAATAAAACTTGTTGCAACTATTTAGAACAAAGTAATAATGCACTGAGTTGAGAATAAAAAAATACTATTTTTTTAAATAAAATATTTTAAGGTAATGCACAGACTAAGTACTGACGAGCACAAAAAGTAATCCAAAAAAAAATTTTTTTTTCACTGATTTAGGATTTTATTTAATATTTTATTTATTTTCACACGCACTGGCACGAAACTTAAATATCCAAGGACTCACCAGCTTCATGTCTGTGTCCTTCCGATCCCCGTTCGATACTGTGGTCATGAGGGGTCGCTCAACATTTTTATAGCAAAATGTCCTGCGTCCTCTTGTGTTCGTACATCTCTGCGTCTGCGCACAATGACCTCGCTCTTAGATCACACACATGATTAATAAATTGTGATTTTAGGTTAAAATTAGATTTATTGGGATATTTACATATTCCAAAACAGTGAATAAGGAAATTCTCAATTAATAGTACTTAATTTTAATTTTCGTGGATCAATTAATTTTTTTGTTTAGTTAGTGAGTTGTCTAGATAAAACAGAGTTGTATGGCAAGTTCATGGACAAAATAAATATTTAGAAGCTTAACACATAATTAAAAAAAATAGTTACAGTTTTAAGCTATTTTTTTATTTTAAAGAAAACGCAATAATATTTCAAATCTATTAATGAACTAAAGAATTGAATGGGCTTTTACGAGTAAGTGCTTCATTCATAACGAGTAGTGGGCGTAAGTTACGTTTATTTGCTTATTTACTTAGCGATTGACCGAAACAGGGCGATGTGAATAGTTCTAATTGGTTCTTAAGGCTTGCACTTGTATGATTCATTGTTGGTGTTTAGTTATGTCAATAACTTTTGCTTGGGTTTTGTGTAGGACTCAAGGTTCTACTGATTGTGTAGTTGCTGCTATTGTTTCTTTTTAGTGTTATTTTTTAATTTATGATCTTTGTTTGTCTAGGTATTGTAAACATAAAGACGTTTTTTTTTAAGGCGATCTTGCTAATTAATAATTATAGTGTTTACGGCAATAATATTATAAACCTTTTGAATGCCGTAAATACAGAAACAATTTTTAAAAGTCACCGTGTGTCGCGTGGATTCATGTTCTAAGGTATTTCTTTCAATCCGGAGATCTAACTCTGTACTTCTTTCCTAAAAGGCTGTCGGTGCCCGCCCCAATACAAGTATTTTATTTAACAAGTCCAATTATGTTTTTAAAGGAACTGTGTAGGCGCACCCTAACTGTTTCGACTTTAAAACTTTAAACGTGAGCTTAAACACACGAAAAACCATTTCGTTAAATATTTAAATTCAAAGCTTCCGACTGATGTACCTGACAGTACTTTATCTTCATCTTATTTATGCATTTCTGACTTAATACAGAGCAAAATATACGTGAACAGAATATACAGAATCCCATCCCATACAAATTACGTGCACTTGTCATACGTAATCGTATATTTATATGATTTCAAATATAAGGATTTTGAAAATGTCAGAAGCGTCCAAAAAACCCAAAAAAACACATTTTGTATCGTTTTAATTCCCTGTGTTATAGGGATTCTGTATGCAAATCTGACATTAGCATACGTAATAGTGAGTCAATGTTGATTTTTATAAGATATGAATGTGGAAAATTCTTTGTCGTTTGCAAGCTTTTGAATTAGCCATATTTCATTGAAGCTTACTACAGCTTTTTGTTAGGATAAGTCTGAAAAGTTTGTGTGTTGGGTTGTTTAATTAAAGAGTAGATTGCTAACAACTTTCTAAGTGCTGTCCATTTATTTTCGTTGAATTTTGTGTTAATTTGCGTAATATTGTTCTGGTTGTAGCATAAATATAATTTATTCGTTCAAAAATATACAACAATTTAATAGTATGGTGATACATTTTATGACTCTTGTTTCTATGAACAGATTTTGAACATTTGTGTCTGAACTAGATATAAAATATTTTCTGTTATGAGAAATATTATATTTGGGATATCTTTTCAGGTACCACTTCTATTCACACAAGTACGATTTGTGTTAAGGAAAACAACAGACAGTTTAATAAAACATTAGGCTGCGCCTGCATTCTTCTAAGGAAATAATAACTTTACAAAAACCAGAGTTTTGTAATCTTGATTACACATCCCAATTTATTTGGTTGACGTATATATACAAACAAAGAATGCAAGACCGTACAAGGATATACGGAATTCCCAGAAACCCAATTTAATGGGATGCGTGGAGAAGCTTCCTCGTTTGTTCCGCCAGTTACTCAACTGAACTGAACCGAGCGCTCGGCGCATCCTGGACAGTCACAGCCAAAACCTTATTTGACTGGCCAATTCTTCATTTGCGGTGGTAGGGCTAACGCCCGCCTGGTTTGCGACCACCATCCCAGCGGAGTCCGGCGTCAAGCAGCCTCCTGTGTTTCGTCGATGCGTGGGACGTCCAGTGCCTTAGGCATCTTCTGGGCACGCTTGTTCTATCACAGACCTCATCCATAGCTTTCCATCAGGCGTGATCGAGGTCAAGAGCGTGCCCATTTAACAATAAAAAAAAAAGACGGGTTGCACTCCGGGAGTGCCGGCAGAAGTGAAAACTTGAATATTAACGTTGAAATAAATCAATTATTAATTGAATTAATATAACTAAGTTTTTTTAACTATTTCTGCATCATATCACATCACATCACCACCACCACCACCATCACCACCACCACCACCACCACCACCACCACTACCACCACCACCACCACCACAACCACCACCACCACCACAACCACCACCACCACCACCTCCACCACCACCACCACCACCTCCACCACCACCACCATCACCATCCACATCACCATCCACATACATCACCATCACCATCCGTCCATCCATCCATCCATTATCGTGTCTCACTTGGTTCACTTCGGTTGGCGCCGCCGTAGAAAGAGAGGGGGGGGGGGAATCTCTCCTGACGGTCACGTGTCCTGACGCGATGCCCTGACGCGAGTTTAACATTTTTTACCCATTACAAAAAGTGTGCAACGCCGCTAAAGAAGTTTTCACTTCAAAAAAAAAAATAAAGAAATGTTAGGGGAAAGCTCTGTCGCGTGCCTACTCGCGTTATATAAAAATAGACGATTTTATTTCAGTCCGTAAATATCTTCGGTTGAACGAAGGTTAAGTACTTTGCTAACTGAATGATCTTTGTTGGTACTTACTGGAAAACGGCAAGAGTAAATCTTTTAGGTATAGCTTGGTGATTATACAGGGTGGCATGGACATCGACGCACAACCTGTTACCATGGATTCAGTACATGATTTTGAAAACACCCTGGAGTGAAATTTTTCATCGGTAATTTAAAAAAAATATTAGCTCTGCCATACATTTTGACCGAGTAGGTATTGCACTTTTCTATGAAACTGTTAATTTTTATTTGATAACTGACGAAAAAATTCTACGCTAGAGGTCTAGAATCATCATCCGCGTAGCCCTTTCCCAACTATCTTGGGCTCGGCTTCCAGTCTAACCGGATGCAGCTGAATACCAGTACTTTATATAGAGCGACTGCCTATCTGACCTCCATAAACCAGTTAGTGGGTAATACGATACCCCTTGGTAAGATTGCTTGTCAGACTTTCGGGCTTCTGCCAGACGGGACCAACGACTTAACGTGCTTTCCGAGGCACGGAGAGGTCTCGGTATGTGAAGATGGTCACCCATCCACAGACCAACCGCGGCAAGCATAGCTTAATCTGATCGATCGACCTGTGCGGCTGTTATTATTTAGCCACGGGTCATTTAGGGGTTTAGAATCATGCACTTAAATCATGGTTTCAGTTGCCGGGTCGACGTCCCTGCCACTCTGTAGATATTAAAAGCTCGCTCAGATTATGAAGTAAGTATAATAGACACCTATTATAGACTTTATGTTGGGCTCCTGAAGTTCTGAGATGAGCTGCATGATTACTGACAAATGCGTGCACTGACTGAACTGGTCCACTCAATCTGTGTGGTTCTTTCTTTATAAGACACTTTAAGACCCCAATCTACATGGTCTTCACATGATCTGACCAAGATTGTGTCTGGACTTTAAAAGAGACCTCTGACTTTGTTTCGACCTTTCTTCTCAGGTTAGTCAGATAGGAAACGCTAACCTCATCTAGTTTTTAAAATATGATTGACGTGTAAAAGTGTTTGTGCAAACCTTCTTACAGAAATAAAATCTATCTAATTTTGACGTTCAAAAATTGCTGATTCTCAGATTTTGGGTTCTTTATTCGTCCTCTTTCATACCAGCGTTGCATTCATTAGGTAATCCTGCAAAATATAGCTACAGAAAAAAACAAGCAGAATGAATGAGGAAAGATCAATCGCGTAAGTGATCTAATCATGTAGGTAGAAACACACGAAATGTAGGCTGCATTTTGGGTATTTCAAAAAATTTGCCGCACCTTACAAAGGTCCGGAGACACACAAAAATATGATTCATAAATACCTTTTATAACGGTGAAATAAATATTTGCAGGTACCTACCAATGTTACAAACGAACAGCTGTCATTCTTTTTGCGGAATTTTCACCTAAACTGCTAAACTGAATTTGGGGATTTTCGGCACAGGGAAAACTTGGTCGGTAGCGAATGAAAACATAGAGTAGGTACTCTTCCTAATAAAAATTCAAAAGTATGAAGACGGGTACAGACACGGGGACAGCTAGTTCACAAAATGCATTGATTGAAGTAAAAACATTAAGTTATACAGGGTTTAAGATGCTAACTAAGTAAAGCTCTCTTGGAAACAAAACAATTAAAAATGCAGAACTTATCAAATATTTATTCAGGTAATTCGGATATTATGTTGAGTCTGAGAGCTTTTAAGTTGAGTTTTGCGGCAATAAAGGCTTAAAGGCTGTAATAAACATTACTCAGACCAGGATATCGTGTCGCCGTTGCAATTAAAACCCCAAATGGTAGGTTTGGGCAAACGTAATGTTTCTTTTAAATCTGGAATTAAAGATTATGTAGGCAGTATCTCTTTGTTTTAGATATATGAGCATCTATCCCGTGTCCGTGTGCGTGTGTCCTGTGTCTGTGTGTTTGGCATCTATCTGTCTGTGTGTGTATGTGTGAAGACCTCGCATATATCTCTCATTTGGAGAAACATCGACGTAAATGTATTTTTCTCAAAAATGAGTTAAATATGCCAAAGCACTTAGAAAGCGTATTTACGTTAGGAAAGCAGAGACTTAAGTAGCAGTTACGTCAATGTTTCTCCAAATGAGCGATATGTCCACGGTGTGCATTTAGATATATTTTTTTGATGTCAAATACTTCAACTCAGCCTATCGCAGTAGGCCTCTCCCAGGCTGCGTCACAATACCCTGTCCTCAGCCTTCCATCCTGGGATGCAGTATGTCCCAGAAGCTTTTTTCAGGTCGTTTGTCCATCTAGCCGGGGTGCGTCCCACGCTACGCTTGCCGATACGCGGTCTCCACTTCACGGGACACATCTGCTCCACCGGCCATCGGTCTTTCGACAAACATGCCACTTCAGCAAGCCATGTCGATATCTTTCGGTTCTTTTCCGAATAACTTCAAATTATTATCAATACAAAAGAAACTAGAAACGTCGAAACGAAAATGACAACGAAAACTGAATTGAATTAGATATTAACTTCAGTACATACAGCAGCGGTGGCCCCGTGGTAATGGCCGCGACTTACGAGTTGTAGGTCGTAGGTTCGAACCCAGACAGGGGCTAAACTTTGTGTTAAATATTACATCACTACTGCCTTCATAACGGTGAAGGAAAACATCTTGATGGAACCGGCATGTCCTAGAACCAAAATTTCGAAGCCATGTGATATCTACCAACCCGCACTGGGCCCGCGTGGTGGATTACGGCCCTCTCCCTCTCACAGAGAGAAGGCTTATGTTATTATTGTTAGCTTCTTCTACACATAACCGCAGAGAATTAGGTATGCACGCTAAACAAACAATTTAAAAGTACCATCGACTCTTAAGGACGAAGAATGTAAACCATAAAAGTATGTTTCTCATATGAGATCTACTGTCGTAAGGGAAAACATTTTATTAAGAAAATTCAGTGGAGCGCGTAGTGGGGTACAAACTTGAAAGCTTTGTATAAAAAACAAGATTTCTTATTTCAGTGTATTTCTTGTCGACCCAATGTCCTAAGCCTTTTTTGGGAGCCTGATAAAATACGCAAGTAGGTACCTAATTGTGCAACCAATTATTTCATCGAATACGAAGTTAATAATTGTACCCGATTACGGGAAAACAAAGCATTTAGCTCAGCCTGTATGGCATTCAGATGCAACGCGTGGGCTGAATTTAGATTTTTATCCCAAAAATGTTTGACCTTTATGAAACTTTTAATTGTTATATCACAAAATAAGCTTCCTTATAATTAAGTGTTGTTTTTGTTGATTTCAGCTTAAAATCAAATCAAAGCAAAATTAAATCCAAACTTCTGAGCGATTAATTTTATACAACTTACTATAACTTAAATCGCTAAATTATTTGTCCAATAAATAGTTTAATTTTCTTATGCATTATAAAACCATTATATGCGTAACAAAAGTGGTATTTTAGATAAACAAATCCAAAATATTATTATAAGCAAGAAATAATTTGACTGACGCAAGGATACGCAAAAGGTACCTAATAAAATTCATGTTTGGATTAACATTTCGGTTTTTTACAAACATAATTTTAAAGCACAATATAAAAAAAAATTGAACAGCTTATATTTGAATAATAAAAACTCTTCTCTTCTTCTTCTTATATGAAATACTGAAAAATAGTGCATCGAATAATTTTGAGTCTAGATTTACTGTACATAAATACTGTTACTTTTACATGTGATCTAGATAGATCATATAACAATATATTAGATTATACAACAGTGTTTTTACTTCTGTTGCTGATCTTACGGACAATTAATTTAATGAAATGATTTTTTGCTTCTAGGGATATTTTGACTTAATTACTGACTTGGTGCAGGGCAGTGGTGGCCCAGTGGTATCGGCCCAGACTTACGAGTTTAGGTTGTGAGTTCCAACCCAAACTGCACTTTACTTTGTGTATTTAATTTCATCACCACTGCTCTCAAAACGGTGAAAGAAAACATCGTGAGGAAACCGACATGTCCTAGAACCAATAAAAAACCGGCCAAGTGCGAGTCGGACTCGCCCATGAAGGGTTCCGTAGCAGCAAGTAACATAATATAAAAGTTCTTGTAGTTCGTTGTAACTTTGTGAAAGGTAAATTGCGGTTTTCGATTTATGACGTATTAAAAAAAAACTACTTACTAGATCTCGTTCAAACCAATTTTCGGTGGAAGTTTACATGGTAATGTACATTATATATATTTTTTTAATTTTATCATTCTCTTATTTTAGAAGTTAGAGGGGGGGGGACACACATTTTACCACTTTGGAAGTGTCTCTCGCGCAAACTATTCAGTTCAGAAAAAAATGATATTAGAAACCTCAATATCATTTTTGAAGACCTATCCATAGATACCCCACACGTACAGGTTTGATGAAAAAAAATTTTTGGAGTTTCAGTTGTAAGTATGGGGAACCCCAAAATTTATTGTTTTTTTTCTATTTTTGTGTGAAAATCTTACTGCGGTTCACAGAATACATCTACTTACCAAGTTTCAACAGTATAGTTCTTATAGTTTTGGAAAAAAGTGGCTGTGACATACGGACGGACGGACAGACAGACAGACAGACAGACAGACATGACGAATCCATAAGGGTTCCGTTTTTTGCCATTTGGCTACGGAACCCTAAAAATCGAAGACATGTGACATCCACTAATCCGCAATGGGCCCGCGTGGTGGATTATGGCCCACTCCTCACATAGAGGAGGTCTGTGTCCCAGCAATGGGAACATTGTAGGCTGATTGTATATGACTTGGATTGTCTAATAATTTTCTAACATTAATTTATCCGAATTAAGTACCTCAATTGTCTTTCAAAACTTTGCCATGGCAATTTAACGTTTGACGATGTGTTTTTACCAGAAAGCTGTTATACATCGTAAGTCTCTGCTCAAAGTGACAACTAATGCTTCGTAATGAAACACATAATTCGATTTTGTCTTTATCTTCACTTTAAGTGGATATGTTTCACCATAACATTAAAACAAGGGTTCATATCAGAAATGAATATATCAATTTGGATGGGTTTTGTTGGCGATAATGACCCCTTTGTTGTAAGAGAAAAGAGTTAATTCAATAGTGGTGTCATGATTTGGAATTCTTAAGGTGAGGCTGCTCAAAAGGGTTAAGAAACGAGTCCGAAATCTGCCAAATATGTATCAATGTGCCTTTTTACATTTTTCATGGTGGCTTTTGTCTGAAAGTCAAGAATATTATTGTGAGGATACTTAGACTTTAGTCTAAAATTGCTTATGAAACATTCTCTTTAAGATTGAATTTCGGGCGTGGCGGTCAATCTCAACCTTCGGCGCGTGAGACGTTACAGTGCACAAGTGTATATATAGCGTAGACACAGACCGAGCACTCTCTCTTCCCTCACTCTCATACGAGTAGTCCGATGGGATGGCCGTCAGACACGACCGGAGAGAGATCAGTGCTTTCCCAGGCACGGGGATATCACACCGCCAACTTCCAAATTCCGGGCTGTTACTACGAATTTCCTAAAGGAAAAACCCAATAACACTTTGCCCGACCCGGGAATCGAACTCAGGATCCCACGCTTAGCAGTCACACTTGCGACCACGAGACCAACGGGGTAGTTAACATTGGTTATATTCAGTACGTAAATCATCGTGGTGATAATGCACGTACCTTTCTTATATGAGAAGAGGCCTTTGACCTGCAGTAAGACAACCTACAAGCTGATATTACAAATTGGGAATTGGGAGTACCAAATGTAATTTATGTTCCGTTGTAATTACAATGTTTTGTAATGACATATGTATCTGAAATAAATCACGCAAGTAATTTTAGCAATCGATAGAGTAATGGCAGAGGCGGTTCTTTTCATCATTACGTTTTACAAATTTTTTAATGTCTGTAGAGCTCTGTCTACTGTATCTCCTTTTGATAAATCATAGTCGTTATCAATTTTCGCTCTAATTCGTAAGCCCTCAGCTTCATTACAAGATGAATCAACTAACTTTAATTCGATATATAAGGTGCTATAAAAATATCTGCCACGGCTTCAGTGGGAGACAGTATTCTGTATATAGATTACATTACAATAGTAAAGATACATTACTGATCTTATGTCATAAATTTTTTCATACAAAAAAATGTGCGTCTTAGTTTGAAATGATTAAGTTGCATGAAACCGTTCTATAGTAATTAGCTGTTGCCGCTTCGTCATTTCATTTCGCAAAAGGTGACGAAGCGACACATCGCCATCGCGCGTAGTTTATAATATGAACCACGTTATGCGGAATAGAGTAAATGTTTATTTAATTACTTTATTTTCTCAAATTGATTTAACTATTCCGGGGTACAACATTTCTTCACTACTGTAATCTATATACAAAATACTGTTTACTCCCATTGAACCCGTAGCAGATATTTTTATAGCACCTTATATATACTTTTCTGTTTAGCCTGTACTGTCCCAGTGCTGGATAAAGGCTTCCTCAAGTTCTGGGAACTCTTTTTCCGCGCCACCTCGAACCAGCCCTCGCGGTACGCGTCCAGGTCATCTAGCCACCTTTTTCTAGGCCGACCTCGGCGACGGCGCCGTCCATCTTCAAGCATCCATTGTGTAAAGACTTTTGCCAAGCGGTCATCCATAACTATAGTTACGGTTTTTATTAAGTGTAAAAATAATAGCATATGGAGATATTATTTCTCGTTAACGCCTCAGTTTGATATATCTATATTCGAATCACCGGCAGGTCTAATAAATTTTGGGATGCATGATGAAGCCTCCTCGTGTAGCGCAGTTTGTTCCGCCCACAGATATAATTATGGTTCCGTCAGTTAGGTACTCAACTAAATCGAGAGCTCGCCGTATCCTGGACAGTCACACCCAACACCTTATTTGACTGGCCAATTCTTCCCTTGCGGTGTTAGGGCTAACCGTGTAGTCCGGCGTCAAGTAGCCTGCTGTGTTTTGTTGATGCGTGGGAGTTCCAGTGACTTAGGCATCTTCTAGGCACGCTCGTTCCATCATAGACCTCATCCATCGCTTTTTATCAGGAGTGATCGAGGTCAAGAGGGGGCCCATTCATCAATAAAAAAAAATGTGATTTAGTAGATTAATGAACTTCCATTGATATGTGTGTAGGATCTTTTATGAGTCATAGTGCGTTTAAATTTGAACTACTGGTTTTAATTTTTCCTCTTCAATGCCTTCTTCCTTCTCAGGTTTAGTTCATAATTGCTTTTTAGTGTGGATATCAATATTAATAAAATCACCTGTAATTAAATACTTAACTGGTTTTCAATCAATCTTCACCAAGTTCACGAGACATCTCGACCACCTATTTCCTTTTTCGAGCTATAATTTTTGCTTTGTTTTTTGTGTAATTGTCGGTAGTTTGATGTTATACAAGCTGCATTGGTCTGAATCACAAAGATTTTAATCTTTTACGGATCAATTATAATAATCGATCCGTTTAGTCATCTCTCAGTCTTTAGTCACATTTTACTTCAATGGCGCAATGTATTTCATTTTCCTGTATGGTGACTGGGATTTTGAAATCTTTATATATATTTTAAAAAAGTGTATAAAATAGTTTATTACGAATGTCATAATTTACACAGAAAAGGGTCTGACTTGAAAAAGTCTTAGTACGATAGGTGTAATAATAAAAATGATTAATAATAATAATTGAGGAAAATAGTAATTTTGTTGCTCTATTAAACTAGCAGTTAGGTATGTAGATGATTACGAACTTGGGAATTTGGAATGGGGTCTTGGTTCTTAAGAAATGCTCTACTTCAGGTTAGCTCCGGATGCAATGAGTCAACCTTCAAGGTTTCAATGACACACGATTTCTTCAGGTTTACTTGGACAGTAGAATGATTTCACAATAACCCTTTATTAATTGACCTTATTATATTTTGTTTTGAAGCGCACTGCGTCATGGATGCCCTACATTGATTTGCATGACGTTATTATGTCCTTCATGTTTTAATAACACCTAAGGGGCCCGTCAAGATGATGATTTCTTAATAATATCAATCATCATGCTTAATGTCTTCTTGTTTTTGACGTAAGTTACCAGCAATTCTTCTTAGGTTCGCGTTACTGATTTACTGGACATGTAAATAGCGTCAGCATCCCAAGTCTCACGATTGGTAGTCGTGTTTGCTACTACTACAAAAATGAAAATAAAGTGAGTATTATTCTGTCAAGGCATATATTCGATATCTAATCATAAAAATTTGATAAAATTGCTCGGAAACTTACAATTGCTGCATCTTAGAGTTGAGCTTCAAAAATGGTCTGTTCCGTCCTTTCAGACATTATTGATCTCAGAAAGGCTGTTAATAATACGAGTATAACCACAATTGTATTATTTTATCAAATGCAAAATATGATAAAGCGTGTGGGTTATTATGAAGAGCGTGTGGGGTCCCGAAAAAATGATTGAATTTTATAAATCTCCGCTCCGATAAAGACTTGGCTTTGTTTGTCTTATTGCTTTTTGGTGTATTATGATACATTTGGGTTAAAAAGGGGTTGGGGAAAAAACATATCCTGTAATGTATTTTTTACTGTGTCTCCCATAATTCTCTTCTCAAAAGATTAGGTTGAATAGAATATTATCAGATGGAGCATATTAGCTGAGTGGCGCAGTGGAAGCATATTGAAATACGGCTGTGTACTTAGCACAGATTATTTTTTTTAATTATGAAACAGATAATGGTGTATTATGGCCCACTCCCTCTCACAGAGAGGAGGCCTGTGTCCCAGCATTGAGAACATTATAGGCTGATTATGCTAAGCAGTATCTTCATAATCAAATCGGTGAGGAAAGAAAATTTAGTGTTTCATAATGAAGAAGAAAAAAGAAGTTACAAAAAGTAGTTGAAGTTATTACGATCAAATAACGGTAAGGGGCGTTCATACTTTTGTGCACAACGAGGTGTTTACACAAGAATTTAAAATCCATGTGTGTTTGTCTTAAATTGGTAATACTCCGCCGAAGAGGGCTCCCGTTTTTGGCAAATAAATCCTTTCTGTCTTTTTTTTTTTCTTTTTTTTTTTTTTTCATTTTCTTTGTTTTTACAATACGGTACTGTAATCTTGGTAAAGGTTAGGCCGTCGGTGTTTTTAACTGCTTAGCTACTTGTGTTTTATGATTACTTTTCCCATTGCGAGCACCAGGTTTCATTGAAGTAGCGGTTTAAAGGAATTTTGTTTCGAGTTGAGTAAGGTCGCAGGAATTAAGCTATTAGGCTAGCTGGCCATTAGGCTCTTCTATGTCAAATTGCATTGTTTTAAAATTAAGGTTTATTGCTTGGTCTACTTTGTGTTTAGTCATGGTAAATATTTGAATGTGTTTGCTTCATTGTATTAAAATATATTTATGCAGTATATATAAATATAGTGTATTCATTATTATTCGTTATAAGCACGTTAAGACTTTGGTCCCAACTATCATTCGTAGATCTTTGATAGTCGCTACGGTTTGTCAGAAGCCCGAAAGTCTGACAACTTAGTCTTATCAAGGGGTAGCGTGTTACCCATTCACTTGGTTGTGGATGTTAGATAGGTCGCCCCATTTAAAATAAGTACTGGTATTCAGCTGCATCCGGTTAAACTGGAAGCCGACCCCAATATAGTTGAGAAAAGGCTACGCAGGTGATGAAGATGATGTTTGATTTATTATCCTGCTTATTATTTATTACCCATGTTATATATCCAATATTGGATATGCTATTGGATATTCAATTTCTTTCTATTAGAATTTGTAAACCGACTCTCGTACCCTGTAATTACCTTTCGACCGTTCCTTCCAATACAATATTCGAAAGCTTTCGTTATTTCCCGAACCTTTCTTGTTAATAAAAATAAAAGTTTGTCCCAAACTTCTCTTACTAATTTCAATTCTTTAGCAATGACGTCAGATCCCCGCTGGGAATTCAAAGTGTAAATTTTTCGTCAAATCAATAAATAATCAATCCCTTTCCTTTGGAGATATGTAATAAAGTGCGCCCACGTCTGCGGTCAGGCGCAGATAACTTTAACAAAAGTGTCTGCAAACGTTTTGATATATTGTAGAACAGTTCTTTCGAAGCCGTTCGAAAACAAATAAATCTAACCACTTGTTTTAAGGATTGAGAATGTGTTTCAAGAAAGTTTTACAGTAATGGGTTTTAAGGTAGAATTAACCTACAAAAAAGCTATTTATTGAATATCTTTACATGAGTATTAACATAATGTAGAAGTTGTCTTATGATTATCATATATACCTACCTATAAATAAGAAATATGATAAACTGCAACATTCTGACGACGGACTCTATAAAGAACGAAAAGAAATATAATATGAATGTGACAGCTTTCCGAAATTAATAGACTGATAAATTCAATCTTAAAAGAATTTTATATCAAGTAAACATTATATCATATTGTCCACAGAATATTTTTTTTACATTCTTTTGAATGATTTATAAAACATTCATTAGGCATATCGCTCAAAGTGAATGATGAATTCACTTAGATAAATAAATGAGCAACAGTTCGTAAATTTTGCATTAGGTGAACCCAACGCCGCCGGTCCAATCAAAATTCAATTAGGAATATCTTGGTGAAGAATGTTTTCTTCTTGTCGTTCCCACCGTTTGAAGTGTTTGTTCTAAATATACTTTTGAACCATTGTTTTGCTTTATTTTAATGTCCTGTTTTACCTACACCGTGTCGTTAACATCGATTTTAATTGGCAAAAATGTAACTTTGTCCATACTCTTTTTTGTGTACCTTGTTTAAAACATAGCTACATTATTTGCCTCAAAAACAAATGAAAACCCATAACCTACAAAAGCTGACTCATTTGTACCTCTGAGTTGACTCAAACATGGCTTATCATTATGATCTAGAGCCGGTATATGCTCACAAACAACGACCCCAGTAGCTCGCACGTTTGTTTACGGGTATATCCGTGTTTTACTAAACATAAATCTGTATATTTTGTATGATAGAATTAACCTCCCACTGCGATTACCCTATTTCTAGGGTAAAAACCTCTTCAAATCCATTCACCGTTACATCTTGACCCAGTCATAGCGTACGTTATCAATCTACATTTGACTAAAGAAAAAGTCAGTTCCCATGTCGATGTGAATATTATTCAAATAGGCTGTGGTATCGAGACAACTTCAAGTCTGATTAAGTTTGTCTAGGCTTGGCTGTTGCTATGTAAATCTATGTTTGCACGTTTGTTTACTAGTTTCTGTCCTTGGATTCTATTGTGTAGGCTTCCGAATTGAATAGTGATGTTTCGGGCATAGCTAGCTATAAGTGGATAGTTTGCTTTTCTTGTTGTTGTCCTGTTTGTATTTTGATCTTCAAATTTCTTACCAAGGGTTATCTCTGAATCTAGTTCATGTTCCGATAGATGTAGAACTACATGATTATTTGTTTTTTTTTCATTATTACTTCTCTATAAATAGTGCACCTCTGCAAAAATCCCTAATCATACAACAAGTGCAGAACTCTCCCAATAAATCCAATATCTACAATTCCACGTTACATTATTAAGGCGTACCAGGAACTGGCACCTCGTAAATCCCTGAGGATCATTTCGTAATTAAGTTTCCGAAACGAACAAGCGGCAATACGTTCAAACCTACGACGATAACAAAAATATGGGGACCGAATCACCACATCGTGATTTATATTTGCCGTCGGTGATAATTTCTTTTAATTGTGGCTTGTTAGGTGCGGTCTGCGGTTTGTGGCGAGCCTTAGGTGGCTGTATTGATTTATCCCTTATAATTAAGTTTAGATACCGGGTAATTCTGAACTGCAATGTGAATACCTTTTCAGTGTTATGTGTTTAAAGCCGTGGTTTTAAAGTATATGTTCGTTTGAGAATGTGGTATTAATGTAATTTAAAGCGGCATTCCCATACTTTTTACTGCTATTAATAATTCTGAAGATAAAATTTCTTTAGAGTAACAGCTGTCACATCGCACTTAATAATCCTTCTTGAATAATACAAATTGGATCGCTTAATATTCACATATTCAAACTCAACGGTCGACCTTAAGCCCGGGATAATATTCGAAAATCTCGTTAGAGTTCCAACGCTATATTTCTGGTGTTATATAGGGTTGACAGCATGAGTGATATCTTTTTTGAAACAATGAGTCGATGACCTATTTTTTTACCATAACATGTTATTTTAAAACCTGCCCTCAGGAGTTCCAGGAATAGTGCCATATTTTTGACTAACAACCGAAAAACATCCTCACGTTTTAAAATTATGGCATTTTTGTAACTGGTTTCTTGTGTTAGTGACCCCTGGTGGTGACTCACAGTGACTGTTTACTTTAGCTCGACAAATTCAGGGCTAAGATGCTATTACGTGTGATTAATTTATTTAAGATAATATCTATTTTATTTGTTATAACGTATCATTGTTAATTTGGCTCATCTCCTGTTAGAAAAGTTCGTTAAACTTGGGTCTAAAATGTAAATTGAATATTTTACAAACATAGGTAGCTTTTTTTAGCAACTTTGCTAGCTTTCTTGGCCGCCCCAAGTTAAAGTGGTCCGTTTCGTACACGAACTTTGGATCTTGGGTTAAGAACCGTCATGCTGACTTCAATCTTGAATTTTTTATTCATCTCCGTTGGATTTATAAGGACTTAGACCTGCCCTAAGGGCAATGCCATCAAGCGGAACTAACTGCTTTCTTATATAATATTAACATACAAAATTATCATCCGTTTAAGTTGATATTTATCCCTTATCCACATTAATATGGAATGTTATGCCCTTTTCTTTGTAGTTTTGAAACTCGATTTGTTCTTTGGTCAATTAGTTTCTTTAAGAATATTTTTTTATATAATGGTCCTTATCGGTATCACAAATGTGTTTTAACGTATCAGTCGTGGTTAAAATTGTAGAAAAATACTTCAAAAGGTGATCAAGTTACGAATTGAAAATTAATGAAGGAATGAAAAGTTTGGATAATATGTAATAAATAGCGACTTAACATCCGGGGTCAAAGACAAGGAAAGCCAAATTAAAGCAATTAATTATGCGGACGAAGACTTTTACACAAGATTTTAAGAAAGAATTCCCAAAATTAAAAGGAATGATCGCAAATATTGTAAAAAGTAAATAAAAGGAAAAGTATCAAAATGATACAAAAAAGGAAAGCAACTGGTCGAATAAATGGGCCTTTCGAAAGATTCCGCAAACCAAGGTCATTTGGTGTCAATGAACTCTGCTGCGATTATGTTAAAAGTGCATATACTTTTATTTAACTTGACATATGCTAATGAAGTTGAAGTTATTGAAAATGCAGTGACTAAATTATTTCTGGTTCGCTCTCCAGAAAGGCATTAGAAAGAATATATTATATTACGTTTCTGCTACCTACATATGTACCGTCACATTTATTGGACGTGAGTATTAGTAGGTATCGATTAAAATTCGTTTTGCTGTGATTAATTAAGTCTTTTAACCCAGATTTGAAATGTAGGTTTTAAACAACCGAATGGTGCGAAAATAACGCTTCGATTTATATTAATAAAATCCAAATCTTTGGTCACGTACCATTTATGAGGGACAACTATAGTTATTTTTTATATACTGCTTCCTGTTAGTCATTTAATTAAGCACTTTTAAAATTCTTGATTGGGTGTGTCGTAGGTAGTTTTTCTATCTATAAATTCTGGCCTAGGCTAGACCAAAGCTTCGAATTGATTTTTAAATGGAGTGATGATTTAACGACCAATACTAATATGTCTTGGAATCAATCAATTTTTATTTCAAATCGATTGATAATGGGGAATATGCAAATATTTTTTTGTACTGAGTCTGATTTAGTTTTCAAGGCGTTTTCAGTTTTTGTAGTACATTTATCTACATTTTAAACAAGCTATAGCATGATTCACAGTCACACACATTCTGTAGTTGAGTCCCGGCTTTTTGTCATACGATAATGTCACTTGAGCCTTCAACTTATCGTCTCTTGTCCACTGTATTGTTAGTTCTGTAAAAAACATGGTTTACTTTGTAACGGTTTACTTTACCGCTTCCAGCCCTGACGGTTTCCTGTTCATTTGCATAGACAAAATGTAGGCCAGCGTTACGTATGCCTTCAACCATGAATCTGCTGGTGTTAGTACTAGTAGGTTACTTGATAACCGAAATTAACATAAATATTTTAAAGATTAACTGGCGAAACATGGATGTACTATAAGTACCTACTCCTCTGCCTAACCCGTCGGGTAATACAGCCGTGATGTTATGAAATGATGTTTATGAAAACGAAATAAGTCAGAAAAAACCAACAATACCTGGTGATGTCTCAGTGCTGGAATGTAACAGACTGAAACATTTCAAGACAGAATCGAAAAAAACAAACGTAAGACCTACGGGTCTTCCTTTTCTGCTAGACATCTTTTCCTTCCTGATTATATGTTTCATATCAATGAAACAAAAGATATCAATCCTTGATATCATTACCTACAACGTTTTGACAACTTTTGGCCATACATCTTAATCACAGAGGACCCTACTCAGGGGCGTAAACACGGAACTAATAAAAACTATATAAATTATCCTAGACAAAATGAAATGCAAAAACCTCGAGAAAGATGTCTGAACAAACTCCTCAATCGACCGAGACATATTAAAAAAGCAAGGTATACGAATTGAAAACCATACGAATTCTGAAGAGAGAACTGAATGAATCCGTACTTCCACACAATAGACAACCGCGAACGTAATACGAGAAAATGAAAGAGGTTTCATTCAAGTTTTGGAAAGAAAGGTAGACGCGAAGTTAGACTGACAACTATAGTCGGTGGGAATAATGAAATGTTTTCTTGCAGTGAAATTATTATATTATTATTTAGTTTTTGAACAGTACAGTCAAACCTGGATAAGCGAGAGTTCAAGGGAGCACAATCTCATTATCGCTTATAGAGGTTTCTCACTAACCCGAGTTTCTCGGTAATGCAGGTATATGGGTAGCGTTTCTCTCTTAGTTATTGCTGCGTACCCCTACGCAGCAATAACAAGTCACAGTAAGCACGAATGTAGTAAATATGTAATATTATAAAATTATTAATACAAAAACAATGGTAGGAAGTTCCACGAAAGTTAAGAATGAGTCATAAAATAGCAGATGTTAAATTTGTAAATAAAGCTCGACTGTCGCTTATAGAGGTATAGATAAGTAGCAGTCTCACTTACGGAGGTCTATGAGGGAAAAACGACTCTCTATTACAGAGGTTTCTGTTTCTCGCTAATAGAGGTTTTGGGAGCTTAAAATGACGGATCCTGGCTATTACTCTCACTTATAGAGTTTTCTCACTTATCCAGTTCTCACTTATCCAGGTTTGACTGTATTTGTAGTGTTGATTAATTTGAAACCATCATAATATCAGCACCCTAATTGCTTACACACTATCAATCACAATTTGAATCTTTTTGAAGGATATTGAATAATCTATGTTATATATGTTCGAAAAATATGTCTGCTCAACAACGTAAATAGCGCAATGAATGCTGTTGAACTGTCAAAATGACAGCCATTGCTACTGATAGTGTGTTACGCAATTATTCTGCAGAGTGTGATCTCGCTAGTTGGTCTCAAAAGCCAAATTATTGGTCCCAGCAAAATGATTGATAATTATAATAATTACACCAGCCAGCAGCGGGACACAATTTGAGCTAACGAAATAATTAGATTTTAGACAATATTTTTAAGTCATATTTTCCTACAAACTTGTCTAAATTATTATGTTGTTGACAGAATTGCCTTACATGTATAAAAGCGTGAGAAGTAAAACAGGGTTAGAATTTCACTTTTAGCGACTTCCTGCACAAGACTCAGTGTTTCTTCTTGACTCCTTATGAGTCAAGAAGAAACATATTTGAAAACATTAAATTTATGGTCTAAAATAATTTAATTTAGTCACCGAAGGGTTTAATGAATCTCATTCATTGTAAATTTTAACATCTGACACGGTCTTGACATTGAAGAAGATATTAATGGCAAAATAACTATATAAGGAAGCGAACGATTGTTGTATACCCTTAAAATTCCGCTTGTGTTTCGATTATGTAAATAACTTCGTCGATGACACGAATATAATCTCCGTCGTAATTATCGACCCAAAAGCAATTTATTTTGTCACAGGATCAAAATACCAGATTAAAATGTTTCATGCTGACGTGACAAGATTACCATCGTACCTATCTCACTTTCTTAATATTTCTAGACACGTAAGAATTCTAGATTGTCATCGGCGTTATGTGCTTGTACGACAAAAACCTTTGCGTGGGCTTCTACAGGATAATAGATGCCCTTGAGATTTGAGACGCTCCTAGTCTGGTATGTCTTTACTGTATGCACATGTAAAGAATGTGTGATTTCGTAAAAATGGTGCTGTCAACAAAGAAGGCTAACTTTATCTGCCAGATGAAACGTACTTCGCATTACCCGTTCGAAACTGTCTTGATGTTGCTTCTGCTACTTGATTTTCTAGACTGATTAGCGATTATGTGATAACGTGAATGACATGTATGCATTGCAAAGCAAGCAGTGGCGTGCATTGGTTTCCAGAATAGGTAGGCACTAGGCCGGGTCTAGTCTAGGCAAACGCGGTCACTAATCAGAAAAAAAAGTACGGTCAAAAGTGTGGTTATTTGAGTAGGCATGCCGTTAAGGGTGATAAATTGCGAAGGTCGAACGTCATGGTATTACGCGTGAGACGTACGTATTTTTAATTTTGTCGTATTAACTTGAACGAGTAAAGACCAATGACAATGTGCGAATAGTACGGGAGCCGAGTAGGCCGTCCGGCGACTGCCTACTGCCGCGCGTGTTTGTATGAAGATTTTGTTTTTTGTTAGGTATGATAATTTTGTGAGTTTCTTAATTGTGGGGCACACACTAAAATGTTATTGACAGACTTATGTTGATATATCGAGGTAAGCACTGCTTATATGCCTATATGCAATGCACACCACTGAAAGCAAGCTATATCAATGTATAGATATAAAGGTTTTGGTATTAGGTATACGAAAGACTCGAAAATATAAATTCTAGGCAAGTTTGAAAACATAGTAAATCAACAAACGGAAGAAGGTTGCTACAATAAGTTACTGTTACTACTTTTAGTAAAACGCTGTTAGCAAATATTATGTCTGTACCAAAACCAACAATTTGAAAATTTCCGAATTGGCAAAACTTCAAGGCAGGTTAAACGTTAACGTGGGCGTTGGCACAGCGTTATGCTACGTTATGCCTCTCTTGACACTTGTCTGCATGCTATACAGTTTTTATAAGCTCATACGATGTTTGACGGTACGGAACATCTGCATCAAATTTTATCGCCGAATAAAATTTTGAACTGTCATGCATATTTGAATCGTGTTCAAGGTCCTTTGTGTTAGCATTTGTATTGAGATATTTTATTGTACCTGCTTCATCATTCATGTACTGTTATACTGGTTTCAAGTGAAGAGTGATCATGCAAAAATTGTTTATCTTCCAAATGTTCGTTGTTGCATAAGGTCCTTCAGGATCCAATCATTTTTTGAGCTCACTGTTACATTCATCAAAATTGTAAATGTATTCGTCGTTATTATCGATATAAACCAAATACTTATTGTGGTTATTTTCTAAGTTTGTTTTCATACATTTCACATGCCCATAAGGCTCAAGTTCAGGACTTCGAGAGGCTTGACCTTGCATGAACACAATGCCGCGTAATGATGGCGGTGCCATTGTCAACGAACCGTGTTCAGATCATCGATATCTGCATTATTATTGCCCCAGAGCTAAGAAGTACTTTACCTGTCACTTTATTGGCAGAAAAAAGTATATTTATGAGTTAAGACTAATGGATCCAATTTATCATTGATTAAATCTAGGTCCAATTTGACGTGAAGTATAAAATTACGCATATTGTTACCTACCTAGCCTTTTCCCAACTATGTTGGAATCGGCTTTCAGTCTATAGAACCGTATGCAGCTGAATACCAGTATTTTACATGAAGCGACTGCCTATCTGACATACACAACCACTTTACTGGATATGATACGATACCCCTTGGTAAAACTGGTT
The DNA here is from genome assembly GCA_947508005.1 of Amphipoea lucens. Taxonomy (NCBI): domain Eukaryota; kingdom Metazoa; phylum Arthropoda; class Insecta; order Lepidoptera; family Noctuidae; genus Amphipoea; species Amphipoea lucens. The sequence continues at coordinate 9,533,501 of OX382371.1, forward strand.
GTAAGACTTTCGGGCTTCTAACAATCCGTAACAACTGTCAAAGATCCACGAGTGACAGCAGGGACCAACGGCTTAACATGCTTTCTGAGGCACGGAGGGGTTTTGGTATGTAAAGATGGTCACCTATCCACAGAGCAACCGCTGCAAGCGTAGCTTAACCGAATCGATCGACCCGTGCGGCTATTATTATTTAGCCACAAGACCCAAAATTACGCATATGTGGAGTTAATATTTTGTAGGGCCATCTAAATAGCAGGCTTTTAAAAACAACTTTTACTTCTTCTTATTCTATGGTGAGAAATTCCAATAATGTTGTGTTTATTACAAACTTGTTTGGTATCAATGAGTTTTTTTTATAGGGGATAAAGATTCTTACGTAAATATGGCAAGCGACCTTTAATTTTACCGATTCCTTAGCAGTGACGTCTCTTCATAAAAGTTTCTATTTATTTCGATACCACAATTCCCAATCGGTATGGCAATACCGTTGTTATGGAACGTGTTTTTTCTATCGACCATGTGACCTTGTGACACAACTTTTGGGACTTATTTATTAGACAAAATATCATATGATAAGGGGCTAGACAGTTTATTATGAAAGTCTATATTCTTATCTATTGTATTCGCTTCTTCTTTTATTTATTTTATTTGAAGCCAGTATGACTTATTTTCAGTTCCCAAGATAATGTTATGCTTACTCAGCGTCTTGTTGCTATAGTGCTTTTTCAAGTCTGTATATCTCGCAGATGTTTTTTACTCGTATTCGCATGACGTTGTAGATTTTATCGATCGTTATCACTCACTTGTTCGAGCTTACGTTTTATTTCTTCAATTCTCCCGTCAAAGATACTGTGATTGGAAGGATACGTATCTCGGTTTCTGAACGTCTAGATACATTTGTATATTTCTTGATTTATTTATTTTCTAAGAAATAGTGTGTCAAATGTCTTGTCTTCTTGTCAATTTCTGGTATCATAATACAAAAGAAGTTCTGTTCTGTAGAAGCCAACTTCTTGAACTCGATTTCTTTGCGAGTTGGTAAGGACTTCGTTTTAGATATCGCTCTGACATAGGTCCTACTATAGACGCGAGAACTTTTACCGAAATGTTACAATTTATCCAGAAAGTAGTTGCTGATTGTGATTTCGAATGCCTATATAATAATGAAGTGTTAGTCGTTTTTCGCTTAGTTCTGATTTGAGACTGTTATGAAATGTTTCTAATACTAATAGTTCCACCACTAATAGAATGCATTCGATAAAAACTTCTGTCAAAAATCTTTAGAACTGCAAATTATAATAAATCTACAATAACCACGTTAGCAAAAATGGCTAACAATAATAACGTTAGCAAAAATGGCGATTCTATAAACCGTGAAAGAAGTAAGTTTAATCATTCTTTTGTCAGATGACACGACAGTCTAGCAGTTTCTAGATAAAAAAAGACGGGTTGCACTCCGGGAGTGCCGGCAGAAGTGAAAACTTGAATATTAACGTTGAAATAAATCAATTATTAATTGAATTAATATAACTCATTTTTTTCACTATTTCTGCGTCCCTTTTTTCATTAATAGATGCACTTTGTTCAATTTCCATATTTTAAACACATTATATACACGAATGTTACGAATACACAGCAGTGTGTCCACGTCCACTTCCACTTCTACTTCTACTTCTACTTCTACTTCTACTTCCACTTCCACTTCTACTTCCACTTCCACTTCCACTTCCACTTCCACTTTCACTTTCACTTCCACTTCCACTTCCACTTCCACTTCCACTTCCACTTCCACTTCCACTTCCACTTCGACTTCGACTTCGACTTCGACCTCGACTTCGACTTCGACTTCGACTTCGACTTCGACTTCGACTTCGACTTTGACTTCGACTTTGACTTCGACTTTGACTTTGACTTTGACTTCGACTTCTACTTTGACTTTGACTTCGACTTCGACTCCGACTCCGACTTCGACTTCGACTCCGACTTCGATTTCGACTTCGACTTCTCCGACTTCGACTTCGACTCCGACTTCGACTTCGATTTCGACTTCCACTTCCTCTTCCGCTTCCACTTCTGCTTCCACTTCCACTTCCACTTCCACTCCATCCATCCATCCATCCATCTATCCGTTGTCGTGTGTCACTAAACTTGGTTCACTTCGGTTGGCGCCGCCGTAGAAAGAGAGGGGGGGGTGGAAATCTCTCCTGACGGTCACGTGTCCTGACGCGATGCCCTGATTTAACATTTTTCACCCATTACAAAAAGTGTTCAACGCCGCTAAAGAAGTTTTCACTTCAAAAAAATAATTAACGACACCTACTGTGACATGCGTTTACAGAAACTGTATATTTGGAGGTACATGTTATTGTAATATGATACCGAATATATCATTCAAGTGTTAAAACGGTTTGAATGATAAAATCTACTCTCTAACCTCAAAAGTATTGTGTTACACTTGTTGAGTGTTTGATTTATTGGTTTTTACTAAGTATATATGATCGCAGGTATGCTGGAAGAGATTTCTTATGAAGTAAGCATCACCTTTGAACCTATTTTCCTGTTCTGTTTTTTTCTTGTCTATTTATATAATTATGTGTGTAAATAAATGGTAAAATAAATAAATATGAGCAATCGACACGGATGTTAAATTAAAGAGTAACGGTGAAAAATTGTCAAAACATTGATCATTTTATTTTCCTGTTTATTGCAAATTATCGCGCCGCTTTGTTGTAGGCGGTATTGATAAACGTTGCTTATAAGTTAAGATACGTTTAAACGTCAGAAAATGATTAATCATTACTTAACTTTAAGTAACATTTATCAAAATCCTCATGTCTAAAGTTTAATAAACTACCAAATTTGTTTGTTTGTAAATCAAGAAGACCATAACATTGTACACATCTATGACATATATTGGCAAAAGGCAAAACTGGGTACTAATAGAATGCGGACTGCTGAATTTACCGCTCCATATTCATAGAATTATCAAGAGCCTTGTTGATTCCTTACGTATGGTTCTCATTTGAACCTGTTTCCCGTGATTTCAGTCACGTAGGTATAAACTTCAACTCCAGTCACCGTAGACACAAAAATCGAATATACTCCGGATTTTATCCAATCAGGGGTAGAGATTAGAAATTCCCTTTTTTATTTCACCTTTATAGGAAACTAGCCCGCGTCTTATTTTTTAATACACATAATATAAGAGTAGCATATATGTCCTCCTACAACTCCCAGGGTACCTGAAAAATTTCATGACGATCGGTGTATAGGTGTGAAAAGTTAGCAGATAAAGTGTTATTTTCGCATTCATATCAATATTATAGTAGGTGTTAAATATTAATATATATTATAGCATAACTTCAGTTGCTTAGACTGCATGTTGTTTATCAATCTCAACTCATCCCGCAGTCAGTGTGTCACGGAACTACTATAAATTAAACAGTAGAAGATGTTTATGATTTTGTACAGGGATATTTTTGTTCGCTTACAGTCAACTCGCCTACGAGAATCATAGCAAAGCTCCGGCATGTGCTCGGATTTATTTCCCTGTTTGACATTCATAACTTGCGCGGAATAACAAGCAGTTGATACATTCTCCTGATTTTACTCAACTCTTAAATAACGCACCAGGAGGATAGTGACCTTATTGGTAATGTTCTTTAGAAAGGTTAGATGCGTAGTACCAACGACCGTATGGTCGTTGCGTAGTACTAACGGGCGTGCGTGTATGACCAAAGCCCTGATTCACAACCATACGACAGGCTACCGTATCGAAAACCTGACATTTCAATAACCTGATTTGACTTGCCCTCAACAGTAAATAGCTGTTGGAAGAATAGCGGGCGTCTATTTGATTTAAACTGACAAAATTTTCGGGTTTTGGACTTGTGAACAGCGTTTAGAAGACTCCTACGATAACAATGATTAATGTTCGATACGATACGGAAGCGTACCGAGTGTTTGTGAATAGCTATGCAGACGGGCAATTCCCGTATTTTTTATTTTAACACTAGCTTCTGCCCGCGACTTCGTCCGCCTGAAATTTCTGTTTCCCCCAACCTACTCGTCGCATTGCATCGACTGCCCGCACTATTACTTCATTTTCGCTTTCGTTCTGACTTTTTTTCTTTTTGCTCGGCTCCTAAGGATGCTAGCGTGATGTTAAATAGCCCATAGCCTTCCTTAAAAATTGAGTTATCAAACGCAAAAAGGATTTTTCAAATCCGACTGGCAGTTTCGGAGATTACCCCCTTCATACAAACTTACAAACACAAATTTTACCTCTTTATAATATTACTAGCTGCGCCCCGCGGTTTCACCCGCATAAGTTTCGATCCCGTTGGAATGTCGGGATAAAAAGTAGCTTATATGTTAATCCAGGGTGTTAGCTACCTCCATACAAAATTTTATCAAAATTGGTCCAGCCGTTTCAGCGCGAAGAAGTAACAAACATATAAACACACACACACACAGACACTAACAAACTTTCGGCTTTATAATATTAGTGTGATTAGTATTAGTATAATTAGTATTAGTATAGACGAACGAATTCTAATCTCAGTCTGTCAAAAAACGTCGCCTAAAGGGTCTAATTTCCCTACACATTTGACAAGTTTTTGACATTTATTGTCGCTGAGATGAGACTGCGGCTTGAATGTTTTATAGTACGAGAATTTGCCTTCAGATGTACCTTTGTAAACGAAGCCAAAGAAATATGTAAGCATCGTAGCAGGTGGCGTTCTGCATTTTCTATCTACACCCATGGGAAGAAGGTGTTAGTTTATGTATGTCAATAACATGTGAGAGAAATATTTATTTTCTCATTGTTTATTACAATGGGATTTTTACTTCAACTGAGGATTCTGTGATACTTCTTCAATGGGTTTAAAAAAATTGTATTCGGCATATTACCTACCCACTTTAAGGGGTTCCCGATCATTAACAATATGTAGGTATCGTTCTTCTCATGGTCGTCATATAATGGAATGGCATCTCTGATACTACAACATTGCAACTGATTGCCAAACGTGCCCAACATGGCAATATTCCCGTTATGCCATCCGACGGCAAGCCCATAAAGATGTCCATATTTGTTGATGATTTTTCCATCACTTCCGCTAGTAACAATGATGATCTCATAGTTTGTAAACATGTTTAAAGGCGCGACACTGCAGCGTGACGCGACTCTAGTAGAACAATTTCTATAATAATAATAATATTTTTTTTTATTCATACGTTCACATATAAATTACATAAAAGTTACATCATTACAAAGTTACATATTAATATTATTAAGAAAATATTAAACTATGCCTAAAATAAATCGTCTATGAAAACGTTATGGAAATTGCTCTACCAGAATAGCGTCTTCGCGTCGCGCCTTTCAGCCGGCTAACTCTCTAGATAAAAAAAACATGAAAACAAATGGAAATGACAGCTCTAAGCCTATCTAGACAGAGAGTCTGTCTTTGACAGGTTAAAATACCCATAGCCTGTATATTTTTGTATTATATTCGCCAAGTGTATATTCGTTAGGTAAAGTACCATCGACCGGTTTTTGTTTATGTTGTAGTCGCTGTCGGAAATCCGGCACTTAGCAAAAATATTATAATTATTTAAAATATCTGTTCAGTTTTTTTAGGCAACTAGTTGATGACTAAAATACTAATTGACGTTGACCTTCATTCAATTCATATTTCCTTTAGAGTTTAATAAATAATAATACATGTATTAATAACCACTTTTTTGTTTGTTCTAGGTACTAAATAATAATATCCACAACCTCTTTGTGGCAGGTTTGTCTCTGTTCCGGAAAGGTATACAAACCACTTGATCATGACATTATGAGAAGATACTTTTCATTCAAAAAAAAAGAAAAGACAATCCATTTAATTTGTAAAAAAAATGCTAAGCTCTGAAAATACAATTTATAAAAGAATGTATGTATAATGCATTGTCGAGTTGTATGACATAATACAATGACAGTCTGACTATGTACCGCAAATCTTTTCACATTTCTTGTTCCTAATTATTTCCGTTTGAAACGGAAACCTTCCTGGCGACGGAACATAGTTAATGAGATATCATGAGTATGGTGGATATGAATGGTAACGTGGTTGGGAATCGATAGAAGAGAAATGCTATTTTTTCCCGTAAGTGCTGGCATTTTATAGATAAAAAAATATGTTTATCTGAACGTTTAGAACTAGATACTTATTGTGTATTTATTTTATTCTGTATTTCTTATTGTGTTACTTATATTTCATCATATACTGCACCGGTTGACATCATCACGTCACCGCCGGCTATCGCTGAAAACCAGCGCTAGGGGTCTGTCTCACATAGAGTCGTAGCATAATGCTGAGCGATGACCGTTTTGCATGGATGTGACGCATATTCCCGAACTTGTTCTTTTTTGTGTTTGTGTTTTTTCTCTGTGTCATGTTTACCGCAAATAAACGTATTTTCTTTCTTTTTTTTACTAGTGCTTAGGGTTTAGGGGTTCGAGTTATTTTTGGACACGAAGCTCAACTTATAAAACAATAATGCCAGTTTTCTCTAAAACTAGACGACACCTAAAAAAACGCACTGTTGTATTTTCTACGTTCAACTCAGCGCCGAAAGTTGGAAAGCGTCTTTTGAAATTAGTCTCAATAACCTTTCTGTCGCCTAAATTATCGATATCTATGCTACTAATAAAGCTGAAGAATTTGGTTTATTGGAACGCGCTAATCTCTGGAACTACCAGTCGGTTTTTAAAAAAATCAGCAAAAAATTGCAGAATGTGTCAAAGCCAAATGCGAATTATTTTGCATTTGATAGCCCAATTATTCTTGAGGAAGGCTATAGGCATAACATCACGATAGAACCCTTAGGAACCGCGCAAAAATAAAAAAGTAAGAAAGAACGCGAAGCAAAAACGGAGTAAAAGGGTGGACAGACGATGCGATGCGACGGGGCGGATCGGGGGATCAAGAAAGTTGCGGACGAAGTCCCGGGCAGAAGGTAGTTCATAAAAAAAAACAAAAAAAAATATTCCTGTTAATTGTGTTATTTTTTGGTTTGACAGAAATATCTAGTGCAATACAATAGCAAAGCATTTCATAAAATAAATAAGAAGGTACAGAACGTCTAGTTATTGCATAAGTAGAAGAATGAACTAAGATAAATGGCTTGCCATGTTTCCTCGAGAGCACCATCTTTATTTAAAAGCAACAGCAAAGCACTGTTTTATTTCGTAGCTTAATAGTGAAATGCATGAATCATTTGTAAATGAAATTAACTTAAAGCGAAAGAGTCAGGGTAGCTTTCGAAAATCAAATTTTCTTACATTTTATGCAATTTGCTGGTCAGTATCTGCACCTTCATTGCGTAACACACTATTTATCGGGATCTGAATCATTTTGAAGCAAATTACTAATCCATTACTTCATAAGTTCGAAAAATTTGTCTGCTCAACACGTAAATAACGCAATGAATGTTGCTGAACTGTCAAAATAAAACCGATTCCGATTGATAATGTGTTACGCAATTGCCCCGCAGGTTGTATGTTGATCTAAATATGATTCGCGGCCGTAACTAAGATGTATTATATAGAATTATAATCGTAAAAATCATCAATACAACTCTGTAAGTTCATTTCACCCTATTGAACGTCTATTTCACGAAATCATGACATTTGAGGCCAATTCTAACTCAAAGAGTTGTATTGCTGATTCTAATGATTATAATAATTCCGTAGTCATATTTGTTACAGTCGCGAATCATATTTTAATCAACTTACCATGTTGATTAACCTGAAAATTACAAAAAACGTAAGAAAGTTTAAATGTTGCGAGCTACCTTAGCGAATCACCCTAATAAGATTAGTAAAAAAAAGGTTTCTCCCTCAAATCAAGTGAATATATCACAAACAGAGTACACTTATAACTAAATACGCGTTCAAAACGATATAAAGTACCGTATAAAGAAAACTAGGAACTTTTCAGAAGGTCAGATTTCATAAACTGTCTGCTACTTATGTATGTTATTGATCAGTGACCTTGTAGCAATAAGTAATGCTTTTAGTACCTATTTATTCTTTTCTTTTGCCATTCGATTGGTTCCTTTGTTATTGCGGCGTGAGTAAATCCCGTGCGATTCGATTCACCTGAATAGTGATGCGCCAGACACACGTTTAGTCTGACAATCGATTAACAAAAGGTACCGAGATGGATTCATAATCGATTACTTTATTTGTTCAGTGTTAATGAAGCGTATTTTAGGAACCCTTTTAGCAATTTTTGTTACGGACGAAATGATGTGGGTAGAAATGGTTTATGGGTATTTTTTAAGTAGTGTAAAAGGATTTACATTTTTGAGTTGAATCTTTTGCGAAGAATTCTAAAGGTGCATCCAGACAGAGCGAGGCATGCGCCGCAAATGATTTTTTTTATATGTACGGTTGCCTCAGGCTGAGGCAACTAACATATAAAAAAACACTTGCGGCGCATGTCTCGCTCTGTCTGGATGCACCTTAATACTAATAGCTAACACACCTTAAGAGAGCTTCATAGGTTTATTTGTTTGGTTTTTCATTTGAAGACCTTTTTATCTCTGACCTCCATCACGCCTAATGGAAAGCGATGGATGAAGTCTAATATGGAACGTGCCCAGAAGATGCCTGTTCACTCTTGCTTTGAAGGCAGACAGGTTAAATGTGGAAGGGAACACAGACGCTGGCAGAGAGTTCCACACTTTGGCTGTGCGAATAATAAATGTGGAGGAGAAGCGCTGAGTACGACTGGTCGGGATATCAACCAAGTGCGGATGGTACACTGCAGTACGTCTGTTAGTCCGGTAGTAAAAGGGCGATGGTGAAGTCAGATCAGCTCCTGCGCACACTCTCCGAAGTACCTACATTCTGTAGAAGATCATTTTATAAGAAACCCGTGATAAAACTCAAGCAGCGTTACATCCCCAAAATCCATTCAGCGCGTCCAAACGACGCATTACATATTATTTTCCAACTTTATTGCATGACTTTTATTATACTTTTAATAAAACCGCAAAATGCTCACGAATTCTTGTTCCCGGACGTTCGAACCGGTTTTGAAATATTTGGGAGAGGGTCCACCACAATCCTGTTTTCGTTATAGATCGACAGATTCAAAAGGAGTGATGTCCATTGCTGCATGACTATATTGTTTAATGGACGTTTTGCGTATGAATGGGGTGATGGAAACCAGTCTTTAGATTTTAGTCCGTGTTGTGTTCCCAGTACAGGGTGCATGAAAAGGAATGAAAATTATCAAGATGGTAATGTCAGGTTTGCCAGGCCATTTTTCGGAAAAAATACTTGAAGCCGTTATGCAATAATGATTTTATGAAGCAGTGTTGAGTTACATGTTATTCAGTCAAATTAAAATTGAGATAAGATGCGGTCCGTGTGATGAATTTTAAGTATTAATGTAACAGAAATGATATTTAAATTTAAGCACTTCCTTGCTTACATTTTAATGAACATGGTTCCCACGATTGACATGAAATTACAGGGTGGGACCCCATCGACGCGTAATATAAGTGATTCTGAAACCCAGGCGTTGAAATTTTTTGTAGGTTATTAAAAAAAAAAATGCTTTTTTTCCATACATTTTTACCCGCGTAGGTATTGCACTTTTCTATGAAACAGCAGATTTTTTTTTGATAACCGATTATAATTTTCAACCATGAATTAAGCACACATGATTGTAGATCCCCGTCTAGAATTGACCCGTAACGACTGTCAAAGATCCACGAATAACAGCCGGGACCAACGGCTTAACGTGCATTCCGAGGCACGGAAGGGTGTTTCAACGTTTCATACCGACGTATGACACGTTAAAAACGTTGCACATTCACTTATATTCCATTTTATTTTTAAACCTACGCACACAAGTAGAGGTACCTAAATGTGAAAGTATCGAGTTCGCGTTTCAATTAGGAGTGCTTCGTATGACGAGTAATCTCCCTTTTCATAGCGGATTTCAGCTTTAGCGAGCACACATCAACAAAGAGGCTTTTTATCATTTTCCAATATGTCTATATTGGTGATAGGTACATCGATTACGTCATAATTATTAAATGTGCTACGTCAGTTTTAATTAATTTTTAATTTCGCCCTAAAAATTAGCAGAAATCTATACAGCTTATACAGGGTGGCAGGGAGACATACTCGCGCAAACTGAAACCATGAATTCAACACATCATGATTCTAGACGTAGAAATTATCGTCGGTGTTAAAAAAAAACTGCTGTTTCATGGAAAAGTGCAATACCTACGCGGTCAAAATGTATGGAGCAGCTAATTGAAAAAAAAAAACTGACCAAAAATTTCAACGCAGGGGGCTTCTTTTATTATGTACTAGCGGCCCGCCCCAGCTTCGAACGGGTGCAATTTTTTTTTTCGAATTCTCCAAATTTTCTTTCATACAAACCTTGTCCTGGTAATACCGAACACAACAAAAAAAGAATTGACAACATTTCATATTTTTAACCTGCATGTATTATTACGTTATATAAAAGTAAATTCAAATCTAGGGCACCCATATTTTTTCGTTTTTCGAAATTATGTACTTTTCATTCATAATTTTAACTTTGAAATTCGGTGTATTCTAAAAAGACGTAAGTGCCAGATGACGGTAGAATGGCGATATTACCTTTGCTTTATTGTGACCCGTCAAAAAAACTGTTAGATGTCACTTGTCTCAGTCGTTGTTTTGGTTCCGTCATTGGCGTATATTTTTCATTGGGATCCATTTTATTGGCGAAATATCAATCAAAAATTGATAATATTGACAGTGAGCAGCGTGTCGAGTTGATAGGAAAAAATATTGTTGAATTCAATTCAGTTTTTTAGTTGTTTTCTAGTTACACTTCTTAGGTGACATTGACATGTCTTGTTTGATATGATGTTTTCAATCAAAGACATTGGAATGCGCAAAGGTAACTACCTCATTCCGCCGTTTATGTGACGTCATCACATGTTTTTTGATTTTTATTTTTTTTTCTCAGAAATCTAGAAATAAAAAAATAAAATAAAAATATATTTGAACTCAGGATACGAAAATAAAGAAATAGTATTTTTATTTTAAGGTCGTGTCAGGTTTGAAATGTTGTCAATTATTCAATTTGGTGCAGTCATTCGGAAGTTATGCGCGTAGGTACATACTTTTCGGCGATTAATATTTATTTATTTAGATTAATAGTATGCCATTTTATTGTCTCCTGTAATTAAAAGAGTACACCTACCTAATACTTTGCGTTTATTACCGTTGGATCCCGTTTTTTGATCCCGTTTTTTAGGTATTACCGATGGATCCCGTTTGCTATTTCCGTTGAATCCCATATTATAACAACATGTGTACATTTCAGAAGAAAAGTGATTTACCTTTATCAAACACTAAAAAGAGATTATTTTTAGTGGGTTACCCGGAACCGAACTAGTTAGATTAGGTTAATTATTAAAAAAAAAACAATGTTAGGTTAGGTTAGGTTAAAACTGTGACCCCTACGCACGAGCCGAGCGAGCGAAGCGAGCGGTGCCGCGGCAGCGGCCGGCGAGTGCCAGAAACGACTAGATTATATAGAAAATGAGTTGTTTGTGAAATAAATAGTATACGAAACGTTGGTTGTAAACTAAAAATTTGTCAATGGAGTTTTGGTGAAACATTAGTGAACCCCTCATTTTATTATAAACAATTTTGTTGTTGAAAGTACCCGCATTCATATTTTTTTAAGCATTCGGGATCCAACGGAAATACTTTTCGGGATTCAACGACAATAAAACGTAATTATCTTGCATTTTTTAAATTCGGGATCCAACGGAAATACATAATAATGTTTTGCGGGATCCAACGCCAAAAATATTAAAATGGGATTCAAAAACGGGATCCAACGGTAAGAAATCATACTTTGTCGTCCATTAACTAATAATTTTTAGTGTATATCTTTTGTTGGAGATCCTAAAATAAATAAATAGAATCATGTATTCAATCCATGGTAAAAATGCCACCCTGTATTATATCAAAGAAAAATAGAATAAGTAGTAGTTAATTTAAGGCTGAATTTAGTGCTCGACTGGCGGTCAGCGCTGACATCGGTCGCGTACCTATTTGTATGGACTCGCGCTCGACTCGCTGACCATCGGTGCTACACTAGGTATATACGTACACTTATCGTCAGCGTCTTGGTACGTGTGACCGACTGTATGCGACCGACCGTGACGTGAGTTGTGCTTTGTCTGACAGTCAACCATGTTATAATCACGAAAGTGGTTTATTGAAACAACAGAAGATTTTCACAACTACTCCTTAACAAAGATTTAAATCGCAAGATTCCCCTTACCGTACTTAGTCACGCGGAGAAGTTTCCACCCTGAGAAGAGTGAGCTCACACATTATTAAGCAGCGGTTGCTTAGTGGTATCGGCATACGAGTTGTAGGTCGTCAGTTGAAATTCGAACCCAGGCAGGCACATTTGGTGCGGGATTGTCCGAAAGGGTTACCGCTACCTCGGAACATAAAGAGCTAAGGAAAGAACACGGATGGGTTTTAGTCAGTAAGAGTCTGACACTCCCTGCCGCTCCACCCAGAGCGGGAGGGGTCAATTGATGATTTCCTATCCATAAAAAAAATGGCAGGCACATTATTTTGTGTATTTAATTTCATCACCACTGCTCACAAAACGGTGAAGGAAAACATCGTGAGGAAACCGGCATGTCCTAGAATCAAAACATTCAAAGACATAATTATAATATCCACCAACCCGTACTGGGCCCGCGTGGTGGATTATGGTCCACTCCCTCGCTCAGAGAGGAGGCCTATGTCCCAGCAATGGGAACATTATAAGCTGATTATGCTACACATTATTGAATAGCGTTTCCATGACAATCAAGTCACTGCGTCATTGTGTGTCCGAACTCCGAGGTGTCAAAACGAAACAGAAACGCGTCTATCTTTTGACGCGAATTCAAATCGTTACTCCTCAATATATTTTCCAACAACACTATACAGTTACACAGTCTTATTTGCGTAATGGAGTAATAATTCACTCTTTGTTTATTGAACCCTCTACGTTTGTTACATAGAGGGTATGTGCTCAGCCCTATTGTTTAGGGATGATAAATTAGCGTAGCTTACCTGTCGGGTGGGATTAGCACCCTCGAACGGACTCAATCGACACCCCTAGCGATGTCGTTTGTACCTTTTTATTTGCATTTGATTGTTGATTAATTTGTATTGTAACAATAGCACGTACTGTATGTTCTACAGGTGGATTATTTTATTGTGCGGTTGGTAATGGCTTCATCGATCATTGTACTGTCGTGATGGAAGGCCGTCTGTATTGCTGTTTTAATGAATGTATTGAAATATATCGTGTTATCTGTTTCATTTTTTATTTGATATATAACTACGGCATGCAGCAATTTGACCTCTTGTTTAGGTGACATCATGTTTATTGATCTGCTTTGTTAATTTTGTGGTTTTCTATTAACTTAACACCATCCACCACCAGTGATACATACTTTATAATGTTGTAAAACCTTATAACTTGAGGGGAAAATCTCATAATTTTAAGAACGTTCACAGTCTGATCTGTCTCAATCTGTCAAAAATACCTCGTTGTTTTTGACATTGATTGTCGCTGAGATAAGATTGTGATTAGATTTTGAACGTTTTTAATTATGGTAATTGGCATTCTGTGTGTACAAATAAATATATTTGATTTGAACTTCATTTTGATAAAGATAAAGTAAACGTCGAAGCTAGAACCAGTATTTTTGTATGTAATTTCATTCAAATGGTGTGTCTTGGTATTTTTTCATCGGTAGACTTCAGTCGCAGTCAAGATTTCCTGAAAAACACATGAAAATCATAATCTCATTTGACACATAGCCATAAACAAGTGAACCGTCTCAATCTTCCCACCAAATGACTGAGCGGTCGGTCGTCTAAAACATTTTTCTCTAAAAATTAAAAAACAAAATCTAATTTCTTGAACGTTAACACGAAGTAACACGATAATATTAAAGTCACAACAATTACGTCTCACTTATCGGCGCGTCTCGTCGAGTTTTTGCCGAGTGCTCGACTCGTGTGAGTTATGACGCAGACGTCAGCTATCTTGACGATAAATCAAGCTCGGGCTTCTTCGGGCATCCTCGGAAAAGCTCGAGCTACCAACATTACCGGTAACGAGCTTCTTATGTTTGAACACTGAGATATAAGCTCTAGAAAAACGTATGTGAGTACTAGCAGGGATTAAGCCTTTTGTTTGGCAAACGGATTTTCTTAATCGAGAATATGCTGTGATGTTTCATTGTACAAAGAGGCTGTTTGTTATGTTTCCACGTCGTATCTATGCTGTATTTCTTGTTCAGCTTGGCACGTTATGCTCGTCGTAACTTTCTGTAATATTCTTAGGATATTATGGCCATATATATTTTCTAGTAAGAATAGGTTTTCATAATACATGTTTAACTTTGACAATAGTTTCAGATTTTGAAGTGCAAAATATTGCAGAGTTTTCAATATTAATTTACCACAAAATTGCGCTAACGCTTATGCCCACGGCTTTGATCGTTGGATTGGATGACATTAGCGGGAATAAAAAGTACATATGTGTTAATCCAGGTTATAAACTATATATGTGCCAAATGTCATCCATTTTCGATCAGCCGTTTTTACGCGATTGAGTTACAAACATCTAAACATACAATCTATTACATTTATAATATATATTAGTAGGATTTGTGAACATTGTGGTATCTGGCTCCCATTCAAATAATTTCTTTTACTAAGAACGATCACTTATTCCATCGACATATTATACTTATGAGAGAAATCACAAGTTCTAAAGACAGTTATTGAGACACCTCACGTTTACTTGGACGATAATAAGACATCGAAAAACGTCAATGTAATTACAGTTGCGTGCGAGTTACTGGAATTTGCCAACAAATTAACGCCAATAAAACAGGAATTCGTTCTGTTAATTAAAGAAAAATGAATGCAAACTAAACCGGTAATTAAAATTGAAATAAACGATAGAATATAACACAACATAAAGTCACGCCTGCATCCCCCGAAGGGTTAGGCAGAAGTGTACCTAAAGTACACCCACATATTGTCAGTTATGTTTAAGCCCCACGTAACAGGGGACGAGTCTATTGCCATCAACCGGGCAAAAATTCAGAGTCCTGGCTGCCAATGAGAAATTCCAGATGAAAAACCTAATAACACATTGCCCGACCCGGGAATCGAACCCAGGATCTGATGCTCAGCAGTAACGCTTACCTACAGCTCAACTAGGACCAATCCAAAACAAATGAAATTCGTAGAACGCTTTGCGAATTGCTGCTACACAGGGTAGTCAAATCGGTCATGTCGGCAAATGCAACTGACGTGGCTTGGGATGTCCTTCAGATAAATCTGAGGGACAATTCTCGTAATTTTAAGAATGTTCACAGTCTGATCTCAGTCTCAATCTGACAAAAATACCTCTAATTTCCCTACATTTTGACAAGTTTTGATTTGACATTTGATTGTCGCCGAGATGAGACTACGACTAGATTTTGAACGATTTAAATTACGAGTATTAGCCTTCTGATCGGGAAAAGGCAGTTTGGATAGTTTACTCATGAAAGGCACCGGGTGTTGTTGCAAAACTTGCCAGAAGGATATATCTCAGTAAGTAATTAATCATGATCTATTGAGTCGATATTGAATAACTTACGAACAGTGAAGACATAACAAATCAAAAACTTTTGGTACGAAAAATGATATTTGGTGAACTGCGGATTAGGTATCCAATTCCAGACATGTTTACTACATCAGACAAAGCAACTAAGCTCAGTTCAAGCGTGCGACCTTTCTTGATGTTACCTTGGCCCAAAAACGCTGGGATGGACAATAAGGTTCCTTGAGAGTGCTTAGATACTTTACAAAGAGAAAGAGATTATTATTATTTATTTACAAAATCATCATTTTCATTAATTCAATTCGTAAACTTTACACTAACCTTCTTACTAATAAACGTTATATAGCGTCTGTACACAACTCTTTGTCTTCTTTTTTCGAAAGTCAAATTACTGACAACTGAAAGAGAGAAACCTGATACGTTTATTAGTAAGGAGGTAATTGTTTAGCCTCTCAATTACTTCTGTAACTGTAGTTGATAAAGAGCCATTGCTAATGTTACTACTTGACGAGCAGATTAGTAATCGCAGTCTGATGGACGATTTCCGTATTTTTATAAACGGTCCCAATCTAATCTCACTCTGTCAAAAAAACCTCACCTTCATTCTTGGCAAGTGCTTGGCATTGATTGTCGCTGAGATGAGATTGCGATTTAAATTTAAGCTTCTTTTAATGCTTGAAGAATTGGCCTTGGTTTTGTGATAACGCAGGTAAAAGGGGAAATTGTCTATCTCTTTCAGTTATAATACGTGTATCTTAGCACTCTGCTACGACCATCACGAGTTTGAGCCGCTGAATTTAGCCCGAAATATGGTTTTCAAAGGTGCAGTCTAACAAAACTTTATTGACGTATTTTCTCACAAATTTTTGACGTACGAGTACCTACTTACTGCATTGCTAAGTTCTAATTCGTGTTCGACTGTTCATGTAATCTAGTTTTAGCACAAAAGTTAGTTCTCGTACTAGGGTTTGCTTTTCCAACGAGCACGAAGTTAGTTTTGTAAAGTTTTCTACGTAAATTTTGGTTCGTTTGTTGCTATTCTGCTGCCTTATGGATGTTGTATTGTAGAAGGTTGCATGTATGTATGTATCTTGTTCCTAAATCATGTACGAGCTTATACAGGGTTATTGGAAAAACACCAACAACCTCTTAAGAAGTCATTGTACTCATCATTATGAACAACTTTTACTATGGGACCAAACCTGAAATCGCGAAAAAAAACCAACTGTTCCATAACAATTTAACGAGTTATACGAACATAAATGTAGGGAACAGCTGATTTTTCTTGGCGATTTCAGGTTTGGTCCAATAGTAAAAGTTGTTCATAATGATGAGTACAATGACCTCTTAAGAGGTTGTTGGTGTTTTTCCAATAACCCTGTATTTGTACACGATACGGCTTGTGTGTGGGACCAGTAGGTAAACGATGGCTTTAATAAAAATATTGACTTTTGTACGTGGTTGAATTTTTGAAGTGAAAACTTCTTTAGGCGAGTTGGGCATTTTTTGAGATGGGAAAAACCATTGAATTCGCGCCACTGTTACCGTAAAAGACACCGCTTCGGATGTGTTCGGTTGTCCTCGGAATGAAGGTCATCATCATCATTTCAGCCGAAAGACGTCCACTGCTGGACATAGGCCTCCCCCAAGCACCTCCACTTCGACCGGTTTTGTGCTTCTCGCATCCAACGAGTTCCTGCGGCCTTCGCAAGGTCGTCGGTCCACCTTGTGGGAGGCCTTCCAACGCTACGCCTTCCGGTACGCGGTCGCCACTCCAGAACCTTTCGGCCCCATCGGCCATCTGTTCTGCGAGTAATGTGCCCTGCCCACTGCCACTTAAGTTTGGCAATTCTTCGGGCTATGTCGGTTACCTTGGTTCTCCTGCAGATCTCTTCATTTCTGATT
This sequence comes from Amphipoea lucens, assembly GCA_947508005.1. Classification (NCBI taxonomy): domain Eukaryota; kingdom Metazoa; phylum Arthropoda; class Insecta; order Lepidoptera; family Noctuidae; genus Amphipoea; species Amphipoea lucens. The sequence continues at coordinate 9,551,125 of OX382371.1, forward strand.
CGATCCCGCAGGGAAACTCCAAGCATAGCCCTCTCCATTGCCCTTTGAGTGACTTTCAGCCTTCTAATAAGGCCCATTGTGAGCGACCACGTTTCAGTGCCGAAGGAATGAAGGTACTCGGTTTTAATGCATATCCGATATGTCAGTGAGTGATGGCAAAGTATTCTGTTTGTGTTTTGTTTTCACTTCTGTAGGCACTCCCGGTGTGTTTTTTTTTTAAATCTAATGCTTCAATTAAACTACAACAATAAAAAACAGTACTTACAGTAAAATTATTTATGAAACTTTCAGGAGTTCTTAAAAGTATCAGGGATGCCTAATATTTTGTTTAAAACGTCAGAATATAAGTAGGTAATTTGGTTTTTTTAAGCGTCTCCATGAGCATTATTTTTAAAAACTGAAAAAATCTTGATCAAAAAATTCTTCAATACCTTCCCAAAAATAAAATCAACAACACGAAAAAATACAGCAACACTCTCACTCCAGCCAATCACAATGAGATTACAATCAGCTAAGCTTGAAGGGAAATCTGTTGCTAAAGCTGCAGACGGATGGCGAATTAAACACCACCCTGTACGAGTGATCGAGTATGAAAAATCGCTTCAGATGGCTATTCGATTGCCACTTATCGATCAACGTATGACGCGATACGATTTAGATTGTGAAATTAGGTGCTACTTGTTATTTCGAATGAGGGAAATAGTTCTTTCGAGTGGAAGTTTTGGGGGTAATGTTGCGTTGTTGTGTAAATAGCTTTCAACATATTATTTGTATTTTTTTCTCATTGGTTTCTCGCAGGTTAACTTAGGATGTTGTCGGCTGATTAATCGGGCTATGTGGATGCCTTTTGTAAATCTTCCAGCCAGGGATAAAATATGTAAAGAAAGTTTAATTATGTTCTATTTTCACAGACTTTTTGTTTGTGTATGTTCTTCCTTATTTTTTTTCAAAGTTTTAAGACGACATCGAGATGTAGCTGTTGGTACAGAATACAACTTTGCAAAATTTATTTCTGTTTTAGACAAAGGTCAAACAAGGAAGGAAAAACGAGAACTGATCTGGATTGGATGGGAAAAGCGTTTTCAAATAGTCATTGTTGAGAAATACAGTCTTAAAGTACCTTTTCCTCTCCAAAAATTCGTCGCATTAAGGATAGACGGCAAAATATACATATTTCATTTTATGTTTTAGTCATACATGCCCCTAATTACCTAAAACTGTCCTAACTTATGATGCAAAATGAAATATAGTGGGTAATTAATATTTATCTCTTGGTCCGCCAAGGGACGTACCCCTTTTCTGTTGGTAAATATTTTTCACAAGTTATAATATTTCTCCCCTTACGGTAAAACATTTGGCCCCGCGAAAGGGCAAATTAAATCATACACCGAGCGTCTCAATTATTCCAAACGCGCGGTATATGCCACAGGCAGTTACAAAAAGAATGGTGGCGCTGGTCCTATGAAAAGCCCATCGGGGGGTGCTCTCAAAGCTGTCACCCCCAGAAGCACACTTCACTACGATCGTAAACATCAAAATCGGCAAAAACGCGCGCGCAAACATCCACTGATGCTCACGTTGCTCGAGCCGCACAAGCGCAAACAACTGAAGCAGCAGTGTATACAATGAGCACCGACTGCGCGGCGGACTCGTATTCGGAAGCGGTAGAGGCGCCGCGGCGGCTGGTACGGCGCGCATGCGTGTGAAATCTCACCCCATTGGTCTAGGATGACGTCATCGGGGTGAACCCGTAGGTCTGAGTGACACTAACAGTCACCCCCGAGCGATCGCAGGGGCACCTCGTGTCCCCAGTGCTGATACAAAAACAATCGTTGAATTAACAATCTGTTAGAGACAGTGATATCGTACAATAAATTGTGTTGCAAGTGTTATTGGTACAAGTGTTAGCTTACATCTGAACGCTGGTCGGCTGCAGAAGCTGATTCTTCATTAAAAAAGGTAACGTTATCTCATGTTGTTTACAGTTTCAGGCCGTGTCAGTGTTCTCAATGACGCTAGCTCATGCATGAGTTTGTGAGACGTGTTTTATCATATTTTGTGGATATGTGAGAACCGTTGAGTGAAAGCAACGTTGTGGAAAAACGTTCAGTCGCCAGATTTTTACGCTGATGAGATTCTGATGTTTTTCGGACCATGAATCACATGCCGCCGGTTATTTGTTTATCTCACAAAACATTTGTCTACCCTCACAAATAAATGAGCTTGTTCTTAAAGTTTCTAGTGGATATTAACAAGAACAGACAAGGAAACTATTTGAGTCAAGATAAAAGATCGTTTCGTACAAAGTTTTCTTCTTAAGTGTATGTTACTGTGTTACGATGTTCTGTATTGTTATCGTGTTTAGTTTTATGAAAACCGCAGTTGTGTCGTAAAACAAGAAAGTTACAATATATTCTGCATTACCGTTCTTTGTAGCTTTAATATCCTCCTCTATCTAATTGAAGATTGTATATTGATACACGTTCATAGTTACTGACGACTCATTCACAATTTATAGTTGTCCCTCTGTTCTTTGGTTATCAATGAGCTAAATCTGTTCTCTTCAGATTTCAGATAATATCAGTCGAATAGGCGATGTCAGTACGTACTCGGATAGCATTGATAATCTTGTTCCCGGTGGGTTACGTAGGTCAGAAGGCAATCGCATTCATGTGTATCTGATATTCTCTATTATTCGTATAATCAAGTGTAGTAGATGCAGGTAATTATTTATTCTCCAACTGACTAGTTACTTGAATTGAGGAAGATTTTAGCTATGTGTTTGAATAATTCCAAGTTATCGTATAAGAGCTAAAGATGCGAGAGGCCAGTTTTTACAGTCTTTTGTTTTAAGTTTAGAATTAAAAGCATTTTAAGCATTCTTTCCTTTAGAAAGGAAAATACATGATATTCTTCAGTTTTTGCTGGTCAGAAAGAGTTTTATTTTCGTTGAAAATAACAATGTTTATTTTCCATTAATAACGAGTTCCAAGCCGTTTATTTACTCAAGTTACATACAACAGAGTCGTTGCCAATTTGAATCAACAGTGGGATCACGTTTTAGATATTGAGTTGGCTGTGGTACCAAGTAATCTAATACTTTACATAAATTAATGTCCCCAAGAGCAGATACATCTCCGATCTAACCAACCATTACGGGCTTTCATATCCTATTTGAATATTTAGAAGGAACAAAACGGGTGGTGTAAAGTTTGCGTCGCGAAATTGTTTTTTTTTTGCCATCGACATGGAGTTTGGTTGCAATGGGGAAGTCATTTAAATAACCCCTGAGTCCGGAGGGATAATACCCGCCTAAGTTAATTTGTTATGTGGTGCTACACTTCACATTTGGAATTGTATTATTAAAATTCTGAATTTTGACAGTATATTCATTGTAATGTGATATATTTGCGCTAAGCACATGGACATAAACCAAATATAAACGATGTTTTTTGTATTTGGTCTAAAAAACCGTCTATAAAAGTAAAATTTTCCAGACTGTTCGTTTTCTAAGTTCTGTCAATCTCTGTTTAATCTTGTTGACATCAATTATAATGTTCATGGCTTTCAAGTAATGCTTTCAGTGATCTTCAAAATCCGTCGTTTCCGCAAACCTTAATGATTTTCTTAAAAATCTTTGACAACCTTAATCTACTAATGAGAGTGAACGATAAAATTTTCTTGACCTGATTTTCGAAGGACCCTGAAGCTCCGACCATGACCTATTGCTTTAAGTTCCTCACTATTTGGCACCGCCACCAAGTCGCGGTAATTTCTATAATTTGTTTGTTTGTATCAGAATAATATCTCATCTTGATTTACTGTCTAGGAGAATATCGTTTTAGTTAAAGTTGCTAACGACATTTCAGTCTGCGTGTAAAATTATGTTTGTTTGCCAGGCACAAATTGTGTCTAAATGGTTTGCAACACAGTGTATTACTGTGTCGTTTCAGTAATCAACTTCTGCTTTATACGTTTCCTTTAGCTTATCGACGTAATTAAGATTTTTCTCATCGTCACCGTAAAATAATTCAGCAGTCTCTGAGAGACCTTAAAATCCAATTAACTTATCTGAAAATTGAAGAAAGGCCTGTAACGTGGTTGGTCAATCTTGAAACCTAGCATTTTTTTCTTTGGCACTTGAACGAATAAACTTACTTCACTTTCAGCAACACGTTTTATATGAAAACTGAACTTTGAAGAGACTAAAATATAAACTTCTAACTGATCTTGGTAGCTCGTTGTCGCGTACGTTTTACGAGGCCGAAGATGTTACGGCTCATCCCAGTAATATGTTAGTTGGACAATTTTACAAGTCGCTAGCGTTTGTAGACTTGCAAAATGGAATCGACACAAGTTTTCGTTTTATTACAAGAGTTGGTTTTTCGTGAAACTAGATTTCTTTTCTTTTATTGGGACTTGGATTCTTGTTAGGATTGGAGCTCTGGAAGAAAATTTCATTCTTTTTCGTGAAAAGTTTTTAGTAGGTAGTTCAGGTTTTTCTTTGGATCAGTTGGTATTATGCTTAAAATATATTTCTTTAACACTAGGCCAGCTCCAGCGCTTGTGCAGAGGCTTTCATTTTGACAGTTCAACAACATTCATTGCGTTATTTACGTTGTTGTGCAGACAATTTTTTCGAAAATACATACATGAAAAAATGGATTAGCAATATCCTTCAAAATGATTCAGATTGAGATTGATTGTGTTTTACTTCAGCTCTCACAAAGGCTGATAAATAAAAAGAAAAATATATTTCCTAATTTAAAATCTAATTTGTACACCTTAATCCAATTCCCCTAGTAAACCTTCGAAAAAAGAAAACAATTCTGAAAAAGCCGTGGTAAGAGCAGGATCCACTGAAGAAATAAAGGCAATTACTGAAATGGCGAGCCGCATGTGCGTTGAATGCCAATAATTGGAACTAATCACCGATACGAACTCGGAAAAGCTATTAGATTATGGTGAAAAAATAGCCATGGACGCTGTCGACGTAAGTAAAATGTTATTTGTTTATGAGAAGGGTCTCATTAAGAATTTGCATTTGTTTTTACGATGAGGAGGAGCTTGAATGTTTGTTTAGACATATATTTCAAGAACTGCACGGAGCATTTATAGCAGTTTACATTATTATAGCAGTGGCGGCCGCGACTTACGAGTTGTAAGGTCGTAGGTTCGACCCCAGTCAGGCGATTTACTTTGTGTAAATTATTTCATCATGACTTCTCTCAAAACGGTGACTTCGAAAGACATGTGACATCTACCAACCCGCACTGGGGCTGCGTGGTGGATTACGGACTACTCCTTCTCTCCGAGAGGAGGCCTGAGTCCCAGAAGTGGGAACATTATAGGCTGTTTATGAAGGAGCATTTGCTACATGTTGGGAGAGCTTTGTGTGGATGAAGATAACAAAGATACTTAATATGCTAATGAGAAAGATGAGGTAGGGATTCACAAAGAAATGGACTAGTAGAAGCGATTGCTAAGTGGTAATACAAAATGAGAATATTTTACACCACGGGACGACCCAATTCTTCCACTCAAAGCACGACAAAGCTCTGTTGCAAAATCAATTTCCTGATAATATTCAATGGAATTTATCCTCAAATTATGAAAAGAGATTACTCGAAATCCCTGTAGCGATTGAGTAAAAGAATTTAATCCGTAGATTAGCTTCTGGAGCGATCGTTCAAACGAGTCCTGATCGGCAGCGTTCGATAATCGCTCCTAATTTGATTGGCACTCGGGCAGCTGGCAACGACGTGAAAACTCTATTACTCGCCAACTTTGTAGGGTTTTACGGACCATCAAAGAGAATTTAGTATAATGATTAGCTTATTTATGATTTAGTTAAGTTGTTGTGGTAATCTCGTCTACCTGTTCTCGGTAGTTGCTACCTAAAGACGGTTTCTTGTAATTATATTGCTTTGGAACGTGGAAGACGCAGGTATACCTATACCTCTGCGAATCTAAAGATCTTCTGCGGGGTAATTGCGTAACACACTATCAGTAGCAATGGATTTAATTTTGACAGTTCAACAACATTCATTGCGTTATCGACGTTGTTGAGCAGACGCATTTTTGGAATATATGGAGCAATGGATTAGCAATATCCTTCAAAATGATTCAGATAGATTGATAGTATGCGCAATTAGGGAGCGGGTTGAGACATGTATTTACTTTTTACGTCAAACCAGGCTGTTCCCTTTATTTAAATAATCTAATGCTTTGGTTTTCTAAAGAAACGGTGAACGATCCGTTCTAGCAAACCGTAGCTTTATTTTTCGAACTACATAATGTACAACTTTAACTTTTTTTGTTTACTGTTTTGCCAAATATCGAAAGCACATAGGACTTTACTGAAACAAAACATGTATGCACAGTTTTTTTAAAGCATAATCAGCTATTTTTCGCCTCACAGAGAAAATATTTTGTCAAAACGGCCCTGATAAATGTTTTAGCATAAATCATATTAATTATTTCAACCAAAACATTTAAACCTTTAACGGTTAACCGTTAATCGTAGACACTATAATTAATATTGTTTACGGTAATTGATAGAATTTGTAGTCCCTAAATTGAGTAATTTATCAATATGCCGTACTGATTTATTGATTTACCTTACTTCACCTACTTAAGGTTTATTTTTATCTAAAACGAAGATGTCGAACAGACAACAAGAATTGCCCCACTGGCAATTCTTGTAATTTCAGACTGTGAAAGGTCTTAACGTTCACAGTCTGAGAGATAATTCTCGCAATTTTAAGAACGTTCACAGTCTGATCTCAGTCTCAATCTGTCAAAAATACCTCTAATTTCCCTACATTTTGACAAGTTTTTGTCATTTGTTTGTCGCTGAGATGAGACTGCGGTTAGATTTTGAATGTTTTAAATTACGGGAATTGGCCTTTTGATCTCAGTCTCAATCTGTCAAAAATATCTCTGATTTCCCTACATTTTTTGACAAGTTTTTGATAATGATTGTCGCTAAAATGAAATTTCGACTAGATTTTTAACGTTTTTATACATTTATTAATTGGCCTTCTGCATTGCCCTTTCTAATATAGCGATTTCAAAGTAAAAATATACTTTTTAGGTGCATTTGCAGAGTAAAGTAAAGAGATAATAAGCAGAACAACTTGATGTTTCCAGACTTCTAATAACTTACTTTGTTTATCTGTTAATGATCTCACAATCGATGAAAGACACCTTTAAATGTCTTTAGAACTAGCAAATGCCTAAAATAACTCTTAGGTATAAATCTAATAGTAAATCGTAGTCTATAAATAAACTCACAAGAAAAATTACTCACTCGACTAAAATAAAGCTACAGAAAACCAGTTTTCGTTTCTAAATAGACTCTTTAGTTTCGGCCAGAATAGTCGAGTTAACTAAATATCTAATTAAGCATTGAACATCACTATGCCAACATTGGGAGTGGTTTTTCGTGTTAACTAAAAGGGGAGACAGTATTGTTTCCTTCTTAGTGATTTTGTTAATTGACTGATATTGGTATGGTAGTCGATTAAGTTTTCTTGGCAGTCATTGTAGAGTGTGAATCGATTAAAGGAACCGATATTTGATGTGATGGCTGCGTCAGTGAGAGGAGTTAGCGCAGCTGCATTTTGAGCCAAAAAATTTGAACTTTTTGCCTTTGATACGCTAAGAAGATAACCGACAATTAATAAGTACGGCTGAGAAATATTTTTTTTGAGATAGAAAAAAGACAATCGTAATTTTCATGATTCTGGGATTTTCCGACAGTCGCTTGTTTCGGATTCCGGGATTGACTATGAGGATGCGAGTTGAAAATTACACACGAGAAGGATTTTCTAAAAAGTGTTAATATAGAAACTATGTGTTTATTTAATTTAGTGTTATAAATATTCATGTTATCCGTTAAAATATTCACTAACTACTGTAAATATTCCGTATAAACGTTGAATATTCTACACCAATTATTTATTAAATCAGTAGTTTAATTTCTCTCTTAATTCATCATCATCATCTGCCAAGCCTTTACCCAATTAAGTAGGGGTCGGCTTCTAGTCTTACCGGATACAGCTGAATACCAGAATGAACGAATACATGAAGCTACTGCCTATCTGACCTCCACAACCCAGTGACTGGGTAACACGATACCCCTTGGTAGGACTGGTTCAGACTTTCGGACTTCTGACGACCCGTAACGACTGAAAAAGATCTAAGGATGACCTGCCTGAGCCTGGACCAACTTAATTTCTCTCGTAATTATGAGATGTAAACAAATATTGATTTTCTAATAACTACGGTCTATTGGCAAGTATTGACTCAATTAATCGATTTAACTTGTTCAAACTAACCCCCTTATTCATAATCCTATTTTATCTCTATTTTAGCTAAAATAGGTTTATAGAACGTTTGTCTTTATCTGTCACGTTGTCATTTCTGTGTGTAAGAAAGAGACAAACCCCATTTTAACTAAAATAGGTTTGATAAGTTTTATGAATAAGGGGGTAAGTGTTTAGGCTTACTTAACGTTACATTATATTAAGTAAACAGCTGTTTACTGCGGTAGTAATTTACACGCAAATGTAACATCTATGTATATCACACTAATATTATAAAGGTGAATGTTTGCGAGTGTGTTTGTATGTTTGTTACTTCTTCACGCAAAAACTACTCAATGTATTTGGATGTTTGGCATACAGATAGTTTATAACCTGAATTAACATATAGGATACTTTGTTGAACGAAATTTAGGTATGCGGGTGTAACCGCGGGGCGCTGCTAGTTATTATATAAATGTGATATTCGCGTGTGCGGATGCGTCATGCTTTTAGCGTAGTGCTAATAATATTGTTTAATTAGTATTTAGCGTGATAGGTACCTATATAGCTGTTTAGTCTAGTCTGACTGCCCTTTGCATGCCTAGAATGTGTTTTTAGACATTTATGAGTATTGCCTATACCTACATTTATCATAATAGTGAGTCATAAAACCGATATCCTAAATTTCACATATTAAATTATAAATTAGCACATTTTTTTCTTTTCGTGTCGATGGTATTTTTACTAGTTGTTTTTTTAATAGATATGTTTTGAGCCCACTAGGTCGCCACTTTAATTGCGGCATCAGTATTAGCACATTATAATGTACCTACTTATAACTGGATAACACAACTTTAAGTCCACACAAACTACAAGATAAAGTGTACAGGTTTTACATGACTTTATTCGAAAAACAATAATATATCCTTAATTAACAAAAATAACAAAATTAAAACCTAACTTAACTAAAACTATACAAAAACTAAAATATAGCGTCGAAAAATTCATCCGCATCGCTGTCGACTGGTAATGTACCCAAGAGACTGGCGGCATTACCACGTTACAGGTTAAATAATACATTCAATTTGCGAAGGGTCAAGGAATGCTCTTTATCATAACCCTTTTGCCTTTCAAGAATCTTATCAGTACTAAAATCAAACCCATCTTACATCCACCGTCGATTATCCCATCAAATACAAAGGTAAACTATGCATACACAATAAAGTTAATATCAGATGGCCCCTACCCCTATACAAACGATAATTTCTGATTTACATAGGGGACAGGGGACAGCCGTCCCATGAGTGAATGTTACCTGTCACTCCAGTGAATGTGCCAATTGTAAATGGTACCTATGTAATCAGTTTGTACTTACCGATGTAACATGATAATTATTAGGGGTAGGTACAGGAGCACGGGCTATTACGTTATAGTACGAGTAAGTATGTGAGAAAAAGATAGAGCTTTATATTCCTCAAAAAGAATACAGTTCACTTATCAAGAGAAATACAAGATAATCTTGATACTTGATAGACGAACTTTAGAAGAACGGTAGGTACTCTTAAATAAACTAGTAAGTAGGTAGTAGATGCTGAAATATTTTTACATACAATGCTGTGGCTAACAAGGAAAACTGAGTGTACCATTATATATCGTTTCTTGATGGCAAGTCAATAGCACATATGTTTTAATTTTCAAAATAATAATTTATCTTGTGTGTCAAAAAGAACTCTGGCGTTTACCTGCGCACTGAGCGATTTAACGATCAAATTGATGGTATGAAGGGAGCGTGACGCTAGTAAAGTAACTATTATGATAAAACAATTACATTTATTATATATAAACCAATAGCCAAGTACGTTTGGACATGACTGTACCCGTGCGCAGACACACCCCCTCCACTGTCGCTCAATGTGACGACAGCAGCTGTAAGTACCTTTTATTGTCCCTAAAGTTACCAACGTTACTGCAAACCTCTAACTGTGTATAGCATTAATAAAGCATTTATTATGAATTTATGATTTATAGTCAGTTTATGGTTGGTCCTAGAAAGGAATGCATGGAAGGATTTGGGGGAGGCCTTTTCTCAGCAGTGGGACAGTGCAGGCTAAATAAAAAAAAATTGTCAGTTATTTACATTAATTATGAATGGAAATATGTCAATCAATCAATTAATCAACTCTGCCTATTGTAGTCCATTGCTGGACATAGGCCTCTCCCAGACTGCGCCACAGCACCCTGTCCTCCGCCTTCCGCATCCAGTCTACCCAAGCCACCTTCTTTAGGTCGTCCGTCCATCTAGCTGGGGGGCGTCCCACACTACGCTTGGCGGTATGCGGTCTCCACTCCAGGACTGATCGTCTGCTCCACCGGCCATCGGTCCTTCGACAGACATGTCCAGCCCACTGCCACTTCAGTTTGCTTACTCTGCAAGCTATATCGGTAACTCCATTAAGTAGGTAATTATTTTAAATATAAGTTATTTGCCATAATCTTACTATTTACACAAACAATATATTCCAATTACAAGTGTTGTTGACACAATAAGTGTTTGTTATTAATTAACTTGTACCAAATTAACACGACTTTTGTTTTATCAGCAAGAGGAATAAGCTCCCAAAATAAAACTTTCCTTTTCATTCAAATCAAATCAAGTTAATTCCTCTTCAAAAGTATAGACGTTCTGAACGGAAATCTTGAGCCGGCACTTAATGAACTCCTAACTCAAAAGTTTTCCCAAACTGAACTTAAACGCTAACGTTTACGTTAAAAAGAATGGTAGGGGTGTTATAAAATAAATCATTTTTAACTTAATGAAAAGAGAGAATATATCAATCTTTTGTCTCAAGACTGACGTTAGGGCGGGGAAATTAAGACTAAGAAAAATGGCCGACCATTATGTAAATTATTATTTGTTTATAAGTAAAATGGTGCATTTATTTAATGAGTTTCGGTAGGAAATGCGTTCACTTTGTGGAATTAAAGGTAATAACTCTCATTAAGTTGTTTAGTAATAGTCATTTGTTTGGCTTTACACTTGGGGCCAGATTATTTGTAAATTGTCGTGTCCCTACATGTTATGTTTTTGTACGGTATTTCACAAGCTTATAATTTCACTTTTTTCATTCAAATGCGTTAACTTTTAATGTAACAGTTGTTGCAACTTTTCTTAGGTTTTAGTTTAGTATTTTACTTTATTGCCCAGGACACTATTTATTTATTTATTCTTCATCATCGTCATTCTACTGCCTCTATACAAATTTATTTGGGGTCGGTGTAACATATCTTTTTCTTCCATATTATTTTATATTCCATATTATTATTATTACTTTTTTTGCATATTATTATTATTCTTTTTCTTTTTTTATTATATTATTAGTTGTCATCAAGCCATATTTTATATTATTTATTTATTTATACTATCGTTTTACATATATTTGGTGATGGCAATCATCAAAGATATTTTAGATTTTAAAACCGCATTTGATTTTACCATTGAATTTTACATCCTCTCCATTTCACGAGTTACCAGGCGATCAGAGGCCATAGTAATCTATTTTCCAGAACGAAGCCGACAATAACCCAATACTCTCATATTCACTCATTCATAAACATAAACAAGGTACCTCATCGATCTTCTAAATTATGACTAAACATCCTCAATTTGGTGAGCGAAACGGTTTCGCTCGGAGCGATAGGCGATTGAAAAATTGTAGCGTTGGAAGCTTACGTAATTTGCTAGTGACTGTGAGGCTTGATACGGGGGGAGTCCCGCCCCGGGGTACTCCGGGATCCTCCGGGGTTGTAGGGTGAGTAATGCGGGATTTACACTCATGGCTGATGTTAGTGGAAATTATTTTCGATTATCGTTCGTAGGCGGTGACGTGGTTTGGGATTATGTGACGTTACAACACTGTTTCTAAGTAATAGGGAATTAATATAAGGATACTATATAGCGTAGGCGAAGCTACTGAGACAATTATATAATTGCGATGTTGTATTTTTCAAGTTCGGTGGAAATATACTATAGGCTGACCGCTTAACTGAGACGTTGCCTGAAGTAGCAGCGCGGTGCGGGAGGGGTGTGGTGACGTGCGAGGAAACTCAGTGATTCGTCAACTTGTGACAAATATCACCCCTCCTGCACCACGTGGCTACCCCAGGCAACGTCTCAGTTAAGGTGAATGCGCAGTTGTAGCCCGCGAAATTCAATTTTTCTTAGGTTTTTTGCAATTTTCATGTCAGTGTCAGCTTGTATCTTGATCAAAATATGATTCGCGACTATAACAGGTACGTATTTACAGAATTATAATAATTAGAATCATCAATACATCTTTATAAGTTAGATTTCTACCGTTAAGAACAAATCTCGTATGGAAAAGTGTTCATGGTAGAAATCTAACTTAAAGAGATATATTAATGATTCTAATGACTATAATTCTGAAAATACATGTCTATTATAGTCGCAAATCATATTTTGATCAAGATACAACCTGACAGTGACCTATAAATTGCAAAAAACGTAAGAAAATTTAAATTTCGCGGTCTACCATTGCGCATTCACCTTAAGCGGTCGGCCTATAGTAAAGACGATATTGTGGAATATTCAGTTTGAAATAATTAGAGATCTATCCTTATACTCGTAGCTACTCTGAGAGTTAGTACTTTTTGTATACATATACAAAATATTGTAAAACATTTTAAGAGGGTAAGTGCAGAGTTTATTGCCCATTTTTTCCATTCGAAACTACGGCTTGTAAGGGGCTAATTTTGACGTTTAAAAGTGCCTTTTATGTGCCTAGTATATGAAATAAATTATTTGAATTTGACTTTATAACGAAGACGTCATGTAGTCTTCATGTCTTGTGTCCTTTTTTTCCTATATTGTTAAATAGTTTACAGTCTGAAGTACACAGTACAGTATTATTCGCCCAGCAATGGTATTGAAATTAAAGCTGCATTCTAAATACATATAATTCAAGTCGGTGTTGGGGGTAGAATGTAACTTAAGTAGTGCAGAAGACACGTTAGTACTGCTATTCGTCTTCCTGAGTTCACTACAGCTTGCAAGACGGTAACAGGTGATACTGTACTGTATTCATGAAACTGAATTAGTCGGTAGAGTAGAAACAAACATGAACTTAATGTTAAATATAGAGTATCTATTCACATATTGCAACACCTGGACAACTGTCAATATCATTTTTGACATTGACTTTTTTTTTTGTATATCCGTATCCGCTCTCTCACCTTTTTGCTCTCCGTGTGTTTGTTATGTATCATATATTACCATTAATTTATATTTCGACAATCATACGATTTCATGCAAGATATTGTGAATAATATATTGAGGAATCATTGTGTGATCAAGCTGGACTTATTATTTATGAACTCCGAAACCCTTCCACAGGACAAGCGCCCTCGAACAGGTTATGGGCCCAGATTGAAGGTTAGAAATTTTTCTATACTTTGCAAACCAAAAAAAGGCGATTTAAAATGGGCGATAATGATTCCTCGAAAACATCTGGATTATCACACATTGAAAAATTGTCAGGTGTGGGAAATTATTCAACGTGGAAATTTTGTATGCGGATGGTATTGGTACTGGAAAATCTGTGGGGTGCAGTCACAGGGGACGACACTGATCCCGGGCATATTCAGAAAGCGTTGGCCCGTATATGTCTAAGCATTCACAGCAGCTTGTTGCAGAATGTGCGGGATGCAAAGACTGCGAAGGAGGCATGGGATAAACTATCCCAAATCTATGAAGACAAGGGGCTCTATAGGCGAATTTTACTTCTGAGAAAACTGTACCGTACAAATTACTCTGAATTCTCCAACATGAGTGAGTACATTAATGGTATTATGACCCTATCACAACAGCTCGCTGATATAGGAAAAAAGATTGAGGACTGTGAACTGGCGGAAATTCTCCTAAGCGGCTTACCTTCTGAATTTGATGTGCTTGTGTCGGGTCTGGAGACAGCAAACATTAGCAATACACTATCAAGTGAACTAGTGCGTACTCGGCTATTACAGGAGGATCATAGAAGGAATTGCAGTGACATTTCTAATACAGTATCGAGTATGGCCTATGCAGCAAATAAGAAAACAAAAGTTTGTCACTATTGCAAAAGAACGGGACACATCAAAGCTAGGTGTTTTAAATTGAAAAAGGACAGAGAGGCTAAGAAAGATGAAGAACATAAGACTTTCCTGACGACTGCTACTGCAATGTCTGTGCGTCATCACGAGTGGATTGTGGACTCTGGCTGTTCGATGCATATGAGTAACAACAATGAAAATTTTGTGAACCTAGTGCAAATTAAAAGTAAGGTGTGCGTTGCTAATAGTGATCAAGTGGATAGTGTTGGTAAAGGAACTGTACAGATTTTATTGGATAATAACCATAAAATTGTAGATGATGCTTTGTTTGTCCCAGAGTTAGCGTCCAATTTATTGTCTGTAAGTAAATTATGTGATCAAGGTTACAATGTAATATTTAATTATACAGGGTGTCACATTTATGAAAATTGTAAAATTATGGGAAAAAGTGTAGGTCATGCCACCAACTCCAATGGTATTTATAAACTTGATTTCATCTCGTGTAATAAGGTCTCGCACGTGGAGCATTCTTCAGCTTCTCTGGAGGTAGTTCAGAGAGATCAGAATGCGATGGTAGCAGCAGTGCCAGCTACAATCTGGCATAAGAGGCTTGGTCATTTAAGTTATGGTGGGATGCGTGTTCTGCGGAACAAAAACATTGTCAAGTTTCAGGAACAGAAGCTCGAGGAATGCATCGGTTGCCTGCAGGGGAAGCAGGTGGCCAAGTCGTTTCTCAAGGGCAATGCGAAACGTGCCTCGTCTCCGCTTGAACTCGTCCATACCGATGTATGTGGACCCATGCCTGTGTGCAGTCATGGTGGTGCAAGATACCTTCTCACATTCACCGATGATTACAGTCGAATGAGTTGGGGTTTTTTACTTCGGCACAAGAGTGAGGTAATGAAACATTTTATTGATTTTAAGTCTCTTGTTGAAAAACAATGTGGTTTTCCCATTAAGTGTTTAAGATCAGATGGCGGTGGTGAATATTGTGGCAATATTTTCACAGAGTATTTAAAGGCTGAGGGGATTATACACCAAGTTACTGTTCCGTACTGCCCTCAACAGAACGGGGTGGCAGAACGGTTAAATAGAACAGTAATGGAAAAGGTCCGGTGTATGTTAATGGATTCAGGCCTAAGCAATGAGTTTTGGGGGGAAGCAGCAATGACTGCGTTTTATTTGAAAAATAGATGTCCCACTAGTGCTTTGGCTGGATCATGTCCCAAGCAGGTATGGTCTGGGTCAGGTTCCAATGTTGAACTAAACCACTTGCGAGTATTCGGCTGTGTGGCCTTCTCGCTTATACCTGACAGCAAGCGTAATAAATTAGATGCCAGATCTGATCTTTGTATTTTCGTTGGTTATAGTGACACAACAAAAGGATACAGACTAATTAAACCCACAGAACCTAAACGGATAATCTTTTCAAGAAATGTAGTATTTTTGGAAAATAAATTTTGGAAAGATTTGAGCAATGTTTCTCATGAGCAAAAGGAGAGCTTAGATAAATATTTTTTATATGAATCTGATAATTCTAATATGAATGAGATAAATAATATTAATAGTTCTAATATGAATGAGACAATGAATATTAATAATTCTAATATGAATGAGATAAATAATATTAATAGTTCTAATATGAATGAGACAAATAATATTAATAATTCTAATATGAATGAGATAAATATTAATTCTAGTAAGAGTGACAAGACTTTTGATGATAGTGACAATGAAAATGTCTCTTTTAAAGATTGTGATATTGTAAATGATAACCGTGATAATAATCAGAATGTTTCTGTAAGTTTAGATAGCACTGGAAATGAGGGCCATTTAATAGGTCCTGGCAGCAGTGATCTTTCCTGGTCTGGCGACGAGCAGCCTCTGTCCAGCCCGGAACCAGAAGTTCCAATGGTTTCTTCTGAGAGGCCTGTACGGAGCACACGCGGTAAGATGCCTGATAAGTATAAGGGCTTCGACCTCTCAATGATGGTACAGGAGGTAAGTGAACCTTATTCTTATAGTGAAGCTATGTCATCACCATGCTATAAAGACTGGCATAATGGCATGGAAAAGGAATATGAGGCCCTTATGTCCAACAAAGTTTGGAAATTAGTTCCTAGGCCTGAAAATACAAATATTATTAAATGTAAGTGGGTGTATAGAATTAAACGTGACCATGTAGGTAATAGCAGATACAAAGCCCGTCTTGTTGCACGTGGTTTTTCACAGCAATTTGGAGTGGACTATGAAGACACTTTTTCCCCTGTTGTTCGTCATAGTACTATGCGTTTGTTATTTGCTATAGCTACAGAAAGTAACTTAAATATTGACCACTTTGATGTTGATACTGCGTTTTTAAATAGTGACTTGAAAGAGAGTATATACATGGAACAACCAGAGGGTTTTAGTGATGGTAGTAACAAAGTTTGTTTATTGTTAAAAAGCATATATGGGCTTAAACAAGCCAGTAGAACATGGAATTTAAAAGTAAATCAAGTATTGTTGGAAAATGGTTTTATGCAATCAAAATGTGAACCCTGTGTCTATATTAAGAGAGATGATAAATCTTTAACAATAGTTGCCCTGTATGTGGATGATTTCTATGTTTTTGGCAATAATGTTGAAGCCACAAAAACCTTGTTTAATGTGTTAGAGTCTAAATTTAATGTTAAAAATTTGGGATCTCTACAGATTTGCTTAGGTATGAGAGTTGCCAGAGATAGGAATAAGGGCATGCTTAAACTGGATCAGTCTGAGTACATCAAAAGATTATTGTATAAGTTTGGGATGGAAAATTGTAAGCCTGTTTCCACCCCGATGATAGTGAATGATAAATTGAATAAACCTGAGCCTGATCAACTTCTTAGCGATGATGTTTATAAATACAGAGAACTTTTAGGCTCACTTATGTACTTGGCAGTATGTACTCGGCCTGACATATCATTTGCGTGTAGCCAGTTGAGCCAATATAATCATGGTTTTAGTAAAGAACATTGGCTTGCTGCCAAGAGAATTCTCAGGTATTTAGCAGGGACATTAAACCATGGCCTATGTTTTTATAGAAGCTCTGATTTATGTGTAACTGCCTATACTGATGCAGACTGGGCCAACGATGTGCTAGACCGTAAGTCTTACACTGGCTATGTGATAAAATTAGGTAAAAATAACATTAATTGGGAATCAAGGAAACAGAGATGCGTTGCCCTTTCTAGTACAGAGGCGGAATATTTAGCGATAACTGATGTCTTAAAGGATTTATGTTTTCTGAAAAATTTTCTGTTTGAAATCTTATGTAAAAGTATAGACATTATTGTATTCAATGACAATCAAAGCGCCCATAAATTATTAGAAGCCAAGGAATACTGTCACAAGAAAACAAAGCATATAGACTTAAAATATCACTTTATTAAAGATTTACTTCAAAAAGGATTTGCTAAAGTAAAATATTTACCTAGTAGTGATATGATTGCAGATGTACTCACTAAGCCGCTGTGTTCCAATAAACATAGGAAATGTATAAATAGCAT
The DNA here is from genome assembly GCA_947508005.1 of Amphipoea lucens. Taxonomy (NCBI): domain Eukaryota; kingdom Metazoa; phylum Arthropoda; class Insecta; order Lepidoptera; family Noctuidae; genus Amphipoea; species Amphipoea lucens. Next base: position 9,569,069 of record OX382371.1, read on the forward strand.
GAATGTTAATTAAGGTTTTATATTCTTATGTTAAGTTTGCATGTAAGTCTGCATTGTGCATGTATATGTAGTTTATGACAATATGTGAATAAGGGGAAGTGTTAAATATAGAGTATCTATTCACATATTGCAACACCTGGACAACTGTCAATATCATTTTTGACATTGACTTTTTTTTTTGTATATCCGTATCCGCTCTCTCACCTTTTTGCTCTCCGTGTGTTTGTTATGTATCATATATTACCATTAATTTATATTTCGACAATCATACGATTTCATGCAAGATATTGTGAATAATATATTGAGGAATCATTGTGTGATCAAGCTGGACTTATTATTTATGAACTCCGAAACCCTTCCACAGGACAAGCGCCCTCGAACACTTAAGAGGTATTCTATGAAGACAATGGATGTCACTGTATTAAAGGAATATTAACTACTAGTGGCATACAATGTTACGGCACGGGTGAAATTCTGTAAGTCATAAGATTAAGATGAAGCGATGAAAGAGTACAGGCTGACAATATTAATAAAAAAGAAGTAAAAAATTATATATAAACATCCGAATTGAGAACGCCCTCCTTTTTTGAAGTCGGTTAAAAGTGCACTTTGATACTTGATCATGATTCTCCCAAAAGACATAGATATAAGAAAGGCCTATATTGTAGGACTTTTATGCATCGCCAAAACGTCTGGAACTTGCGCTTATCTTAACTTAACTTACTTACTTACTTAACTTAACTTACTTAACTTAACTTAACTTTAATCAACCATTGCAGTGATTTTTTTTTATCTAGCCTGCGCTGTCCCACTCCTGGGCAAAGGACTCCCTCCACTCCTTCCAGTTTTCGCGAGCCCGCCCGTCCTCCCTCCAATTTTGACGGAACCTATCCAGCTCGTCCCGCCATCTCCTACGTGGTCTGCCGCGACCCCGCCTCACTGTCTCAGATAAAAACATAAACAGATATGTCTTAACATGTAACTTTTTAAATATATTACTCATATGCTGGACATAGGCAACAAAAGGTTTACATCACGATTGCTAGTGCACTAACTGATTGATGAAACATAGTTTCACTTTACCATTTTCTCACTAAGTTGTTTTCGATTTGAGAGCCAATATGTAAAACCACTTCATAAACTTTGCAGTGTCAAAATAATGACTTCAAGCGTACCCAGGCACTCTGATTCATCGCGTTTGGTACTAATATAGGGGAAGAATCCGATTAACTGTGCACCGTGGGGCCGAGTCGCACTGAGTCCGGCGATACCGTGACGGATTTGCTTTTATTGTACGTGAACCACAAAAAAGATAGGTGCAGAAGGCTGGCTCCATAAAACGAGCAAGAACAAGCGCATACACACGTATAGTCTGTTCCAAAAGTATGTGATGAAAATATAAACACACCCTGTTTAGGTTAAATTCTTACGCAATCACTCATTAAAGGAATTAGAAGGTTTCAACTTTATACCTACCACTTTTTTCAACAATTATCGTTTGAATAACATAATTAAATTATATTTAATTCGAAAATCATTGACTACAATTGAGATTATATAAAATTAACCTCTATTGCCAAATAAAAAGCATCTTAAGGGTAATTTGGAATTAGAATTTCGGATTTAATTATTAAAATAATCAAATAATAGCATTCAATTTGTAAGTAGCACTACAAGTTGGCATACACGGGTACGATTTCTGACCCATTTGTTTACGTCAGATACTTTTGCAACGAACCATAGACGCGTAGAGATTGCGCCGTTACCGACGGCGGTAGCTGCAATCTTGAACTATGTTGCTAGACGTCTATGTCTGAAATCAAAGCTTATACAGTGTGGTGACGACATAACGACATTAAATGAAAATACGACCCCCACTAGTTAACCTAAACACTTTAAAATGATCAAATTAAGTATTACATGAAAATTCAAAAATCTAATTTTTCAAACAAACTAAATGCGAAAATAATCAAAATTTAAAACAACATCCTTTATAATATTGTCTACTAACCTCATCTGACCTTGTAGGGACTGTACGTAAGAGCGGCAACGTCGCTCCCGAGGGGTAGTTTCATTCATGTAGGTACAAATCTAAAAAAAATGGCACGCGGCATCTATCCCCGCTTCGCCCGCCGCCTCCCGCGCGACTTTTCTACCAGTAGATTCACGATTTATAAACACAATTAAACTTTTAATATACTTTTAAATTTTTAATTGTTGAAATTGTCAACCATTTAAATCCCCATAAAAAAAAAATCCAGTGGAGTTAGGTCCGGTGACCTTGCTGGCCATCGGCGAGGTCCATATCGGCCAATCCACTGCTGTGCAAACATATTATCAGTGAGGCATTCTCTGGCTCTCACCACAGAATGTGCAGGTGCTCCGTCTAACTGGTACCATCTACGGGAGTCACCATATCTTTGACGATATGTTCTTAAAGCTAGGGCCGCGTTTCGTTGACACTCACCATAAATCAATATCATATCGGTATACTCCATAGCACTGTAATTGAAACGAGGCATTCTGATCTTATAACTTACAACCAAATAACACAAAGTAACTATCACACTATTGTTTACACATTAGGTATGTACCGTAACCTACGAAATTACACAATCGCATTATCTATCAATAACACAACAGTTGCACTGTATGAAATTGCAACAAAACAATTTTCAGTTTTACACAAAATTATTAATAATGCGCTAAACCACTCTTACGCATCGAAATTAAAACAAAAACATGCTTTCACAAGGGTAGCATGTCACGCACTAGATGGCCAGGAGCAAATTCCAGGAAAAACCCTAGATGTATTTCTTTCCTTTTCTTGCGCAATAAATCTTTTGAATGCAGAAGTGAACTATTGTTGCCCTACACTTACTTTGTTTAAACAAAAACGTCGAATTGGCAACGTCGCTTTCTTTTGTTTACAAAAGGAAATGGCCCTCGGCAATCTTTGTTTGCTTATGATAATAGGAATTTTATGGTCATGGTTATTAGGTCTAAATTCAATCGCCAATTTTGGTTACGCAAGTAGGTAAATGAAATTGTTTTGATGTGAATGAACTTGCGTCGTATTCACATCATGTGTTAAAATTGTCAAATTAAAAAAAAATTCCTGCGACTATACCCTTGATTATAATTTGATAATTTTTGGTATACGTACTACTAACGCGATGCCCAGTATGTGGTTTCAATTAATGTCGTATTATCCTCACCACCCGATATATTACCACATACTCCACCAGATTAAAAGTTACTGTCAAATCCAGTTACCTTCACAAGACTTAAAAGAAGGGCACCCCAAGTCTTACCTTACCTTACTTACTAATCATCATGAATGAGCTATAGTATCGATCGGACGGGGCACTGGTTTCATACCGTGCAAGATCAGGAACCATCATCTACCTGTTTCTGAATGTCCCAAGACAGATTGCATTAAACAAAAGAAGAAAAAATTCTGTGTGCGTGCGTTGTCGGTCGTTGTGCGGAGCCGACCTTCTGTACCTATTTATTCTGTGGTGATACGGTGACGGATTTGCTTTTATTGTACAGCACCACCCTTTTCACCTGCACAGAGGACGGCTGTTTGGAGAGGAGGCCTAAAAATATCTGCCACTTTGCATAATTAAGTTTCGGGAATTATTTCCAGCTCTGTGGATTTTCTGGTGAATGTTTTAGCAAGGTGTAATTTGTGTTGCGATGTTTATCTTGGGCTTGTGGAATATGTTGGGATCTTAATTGATGGCAAATTAAACACATATGTTGCAGGGAATAATTGCTCATTTATTTGAAAAAGATCCTTCCTTATGTACTATTTTAGGACATACTATTTGTGCTAGGCTCACCAAAATACAATTTTTAATCAACCAATGGGAGAACGCTAATTTCTTAAACTTCAAAATATTCTGTGATCCACGAGCCACGATGAGCTAGCACCCATCTCGCTCTGACGCGTGCGCGACGTATAGCACCGTCTGTACGCACGCTATAAATATTGCCGGCGCTGTCGCATCTCGTCAGTACGTTTTTGCTTCTGAGGGCGGCATGTCGTCTGTTGGTGCGGCGAATGTTTTAATGTGGCGTAAGTATATAGATACGCGAGTCCCACATCACTCCCCGCTAAGTGAAGCGTACCACTGGCTTCACGACTCTGCCGGATCTGGTGGTGTAGGGCTGAGTAGGTCTAATGTCCTGGTGGTGATCTTTTTCTTCAACGGGCTCGCTGTACATGAAGGCCGGTTTGAGTCTGTCTAAAGACACCACTGATGTGCGTAGCGGTAACTTGACTCTGTAGTACTTGTCGTAGCGCTTGATAACTTCGTAGGGCCCATCGTACGGCGGCGTTAGCGGCGGCCGTACTGTGTCGTTTCTTACGAAAACATGTGTGCACGTCGCGAGGTCCTTGTGTATGAATGGCTCAGTATGACTGCTGTTCGAGCTCGGCGCACTTTTAACTGTCGCCATTGTTTCCATTAGGCGACGTACATAGTCGCTTTCATCGATGTCTGTTTTCGTTTTTACGATTAAGTCTGATGGCAGGCGAAGTGTTGTTCCGTATGTCATAATTGCCGGGCTGAGATTATTGTTGCGTAATGCTGTGCGCAGTCCCAAAAGCACAGTGGGTAGCTCTTCTGTCCACTGATTGGTCGAACCGCGTGCCATTAATGCTGCCTTTAACGTTCGGTGCCATCTTTCGATCTGGCCATTTGACTGAGGATGATATGCCGTTGTGCGTATTCGTGTTATGCCAAATTTCTGCATCAGCGATCGGAAAAGTTGGGACTCAAATTGGCGACCTTGATCCGTTGATATTCGCAGTGGACATCCAAATCTTGCGATCCAGTTCTCGTACAGGGCCTTTGCGACCTTTTCAGCGGTTATGTCGGGCAACGGAACAGCTTCGGGCCACTTGGTGCAGCGATCGATGATGGTTACGCAGTAACGGCAATCGTTTGATGTTCGAAGCGGGCCGACGATGTCCATATGTATATGTTCAAAGCGTTCAGATGATGGGAACTCGCTCAGTGGAGTTACGACGTGGCGATGTATCTTTGACCGCTGACAGTCGATGCACGCTCTGGTCCAGTTGCTTACTTCTTTGTTCATGTTTGGCCAAAAGAATTTTGAGCACATCTGCCTTCTTGTGCATTTAACACCAGGATGACATAAACCGTGTTGAGCTTTGAATGCAGCAAAACGGTACATAGTCGGTAAGTATGGTCGTGGTGTTCCAGTAGATGTCTCACATGTGATTGGTCGACTGATTCCAGGCATCGTGACGTCGGTGAACGTCAAGTTCGATTGTTTTCTTAGTTGTTCCAAGACTGAATCCTTCTCTTGCTCACTGGCTAGCGCGGCGTAGTCGATGTTAGAAGGGCATTGTATGTCCTCAATGCGTGACAATGCATCAGCCACCGGGTTTGCTTCTCCTTGTACGTGTTTAATATTCGTGCAAAATTGGCTAATAAAGTGCAACTGACGCTCTCGACGTGGAGTGTCGGTGGTACTCGGTGGGCGTGACAGGGCGTAGGCCAGTGGCTTGTGATCCGTTAATACGGTTACGTCACCTCCTTCTATTAGTCTTCGAAAGTGCTTGACAGCCGTATACATCGCTAATAGTTCGCGATCATATATACGCTGTAGCGGCGTTGAGTTTCACTCATGTTTTTCGAGAAATATGCGAGGGGGCGCCACTTGTTCTCTATTTTCTGTTGTAATACAGCTCCAAGGCTGAAGTCTGATGCGTCCGTCATCAGGGCGAGGGGGCTTCCAGGCAGTGGATGGACCAGGTCAGTCGCTTCTAGAATGCTTTGTCTGCATTTCTCAAAAGCTAATTCGGCCTCCGGTGTCCATTCGATAGGCGTTTTATCATTACGTTTCTGGTTATGCAGATATTTGTTAAGCTCGTTTTGTAAGTCGGCTTGGTGGGGTAGGCAGCAGCGATAAAAATTAATCATGCCGAGAAAACGGCGCAACTCCGCGATTGTCTTGGGTTTCGGGTAGTTGGATATCGCTTTCGTTCGTTCTTCTGTGGGTTTGATGCCGTTTATCGATACTTCATAACCGAGGAAATTTATTTGGTTTTTTCCAAACTCGCATTTTTCTAGCCTCAGCATGACACCGTATTCTTTAAGGCGCTCCAGTACTTGACATAGAAGTTGTTTGTGTGTCTCTTCATCTTCTGAGAATAATAATATGTCATCCACGTAGCAGAAGCAGTTGTCTATTCCTCGCAGCACTTGATGCATGAACCGTTGAAATGTTTGGCTAGCGTTGCGCAAACCAAACGTCATGCATTTGAATTCAAATAGCCCGAACGGTGTAATAATGGCTGTTTTTTGGGCATCCTCTTCTGCGATTGGGATCCAGTAATATGCCATTTTGAGATCCAACTTCGAGTATATTGACATATTGTGTAGCTGGTATGTAAAATCTTGTATGCGAGGTATGGGGTATCGATCTGGCTGAGTGACTGCGTTCAATCTTCGATAGTCGCCACATACTCGTAGTCCTCCGTCTTTCTTTTTCACAATGTGTAGCGGACTTGCCCACGGACTCTTTGATGGTCTACAAATGCCCAGTTCCATCATGTGCTCGAATTCTTCCCTTGCAACCTTGTATTTATCCGGCGGCAAGGGACGGGCTCGGGCGAAGAGCGGAGGGGTACTTGCTGTGTCTATCCGGTGCATGACATCGTGTTTCGGTGGTTCCTTGAGCGTCATAGGGCGAAGCACTTCAGGGTATCGCTTCAAGATGTCATAATATACTTGTTCCGAACTTATGACATGTACTGTTTCTTCGCTTGTAGCAACTTCGTAGGCGTCAATTTGTAAGTCGGTAACATTATCGATAAGCTTCCTTTTGTGGAGGTCAACGAGCAGTTTGAAATGCCGTATGAAATCTGCTCCTAAGATCGAGGTCTTCACATCAGCTACGACGAACTTCCATAGAAAGCTGCGACGTAAACCGAGATTTAGTCTTATGGTTTTTTCACCGTAAGTGTTGATTGGTGTGTTGTTTGCTGCATATAAACGGTAGGTGCTTGCGGACGTTAATTTTCTTTTGTTAGTGGCGGCCAAAACTGAAATGTCGGCGCCTGTATCCACGAGGAAACGCTCTCTAGTGTCTCGATCGAAGATACAAAGGCGGTTGGTGGTGCAAGGGACATCGACGTCCGCCGCCGTCGATGTCGAAGCTAGTTTAATGACGGCTGAGTTTTCTTCCTTCTGCAGCACGGTGATTCGCAGCGCTTTGCCTTGTCACCGTAGCGATAATGGTACCTGCACTCCCACGTCGGATCGCCGGGTCTGGTTGAAGACTTGTTCCCCTGCCGCGACCGTGACTGTGAACGCGACCGGGAACGAAACGGGCGTTTGTGGCGATGAGCTGTGCGTCCACGTAACTCGGCGACTTCTAGACATAGTTTCTCCATTTGCTTTGACAAAACATCTAATTGTGCAGACATCACGGGCTCTTGTGGCGTGGACACTGCAGCGACCGTCGATGTTGAGGATTCTGTATATTCTGCCATCTTGTCAGCCATCGCGGCGAGTGTGTCGAGTGACGATTCCGTGTTGATCGACAATACGACGCGCATCTGTGTGGGTAGGTGGTTGAGCCACTCGATCTTCAAACCTTCGTCTGTGATCATGCCGCTGCCGAGTTCTTTCATCTTGCGTAGCAACTGTGTAGGTTTCTGGTCGCCCAGCTCCAGGCCGCTGATGAGCTTTTGAAAGTTTTTCACGTCTGATGTGTCATATACCGTCAGCAGACGATTCTTCACGGCTCCGTATTTGTCCGTGGCTGGCGGATTGTATAAGATGTCCGTGATATGTTGTAGATCGGTGGTTTGAAGCTGCTGCAACACGTATCGGTACTTTTGATCATCCGATGTCTTCAAAGGATCCACGACGGCTTCAAATTGGATAAACCAGGCTCGTGGTATCTCTCTCCAAAACGGCAGCAGTCTTGATTGGATGGAGACTGCAGCCAGGTCGACTTCGGGCTTCAAAATTTTGCTTTCGCTTGGATTTTCTTGCGACATCTTGATCTGGGTTGTCGGTTCAGTTGTCGGGAGTCACCAGTTGTTGGGATCTTAATTGATGGCAAATTAAACACATATGTTGCAGGGAATAATTGCTCATTTATTTGAAAAAGATCCTTCCTTATGTACTATTTTAGGACATACTATTTGTGCTAGGCTCACCAAAATACAATTTTTAATCAACCAATGGGAGAACGCTAATTTCTTAAACTTCAAAATATTCTGTGATCCACGAGCCACGATGAGCTCGCACCCATCTCGCTCTGACGCGTGCGCGACGTATAGCACCGTCTGTACGCACACTATAAATATTGCCGGCGCTGTCGCATCTCGTCAGTACGTTTTTGCTTCTGAGGGCGGCATGTCGTCTGTTGGTGCGGCGAATGTTTTAATGTGGCGTAAGTATATAGATACGCGAGTCCCACAAATATTATAATTAGAAACATCAAAGAATACTTTCCTAAGTTTATCAAAAAGAATTTTCTGCGGTTGGAGATGACTGTTGTAAAATACTAGTATTCAGCTGCATCCGGTTAGACTGGAAGCCGACCCCGAAATAGTTGGCTAGGTAGATGACTATCCGGAGATGACTGGTAGAAATTGTCACGTAAGGAAAAAACTTCTATGTTACATTTTCTTTTTAGTACTTACCTACTTTCAAAAGTCTGAATGTCTAAGAAAAGTCTAAGAAACTTTATTTACCCTTGAAAAGTTATCTCAAAAAGAAAAATAACCACGCAAATTGTCTGTGTATTCCTAACTTACTGTAAGACACTCACTCTCCCCAGAGGAGGTCGCACACTCGCAGGCAAAGCACACATTTTATATATTTATGCATTAACACATCTCAAAGAGGGTAGCCAAAGAAACGTTTTGGGAGTTCGGACGGCAACCTCTCAGACATTCTAATGAGGAGGTCGCATTTGTGCTAAGAACTGTAGACAATGTATATTTATGGAGTGTAGAGAACCGAATGTTTCTTGTGTTTTGTTTTTTTTTTGTCAATTAGTCTCGAGTCTCGTAGTCATTTGATAAAAAGATCGGTATTAGGATTGTTAGCTAAATGAGGTGGATGATTTTAAAACATCAAGTTTTTTAAGGTATTTATTTTTATTTTTTATAAGTACATAAGTACAGTCTATTTATTATTTATTAGTTTATTGTACATCAGAAAAATTACATTACGCCAGGCCAGCAAAAGAGACATACGTATACACGACGTTTACACGTTCGTCCATCAATGCCTAGTTGTGGCCAAGGCTTGTATAGTACTTTTCTCAAATAATGCGCGGAAATTAAAACAAAGTAGTACCTAGGCAGAACTTTTTTGTCAAATACAATTACTTTTCAAAATCAATGATGAACAACGAACAACAATAATTTTTCTGCGTTAAAGTGTTCATTTTTTTTCAATGAGCATTTTTGTATTTGCAAGCCAGTTCCAAATTTAAATAAAACCTTTGATAAGTTACCTCCTTGCATGGTTGCCATGTTTCGGAGTAAAAGATCGTTCCATTTTTAAATTACACGACAGATGTGAGTTTACTATGTAATTTATTTGGTCGCTAAACCACGACAGATATGGATTTTCATACAACTTTTGCCGGTCGCTGCTCGCATGTATTTGGCAAGTACAGCAATTTCGATTTGTCTCGAAGAAGGTTGTCAAAATAATGCTCAAATTTCCAAGCATGTTTGAGAAAAAACATTTAACACTACAAAAAAATACAATGCGGCCTTATCTTCTGTAAATAACATCACAACATGTTTTCTTTTAACATGGCTTGGGATGTAGAGCTACATAAGCAAGTCGAGCTTTGTACGTATTTATAGCTTGGGAATATCTCGTTAAAATGGACGTTAGTATCTACCTAGTCACTTCACTTTCATGTTGGTGGTCACCCTGTCAAATAAACATAAAACAAATCTACAAGCTCTGCCACCTGTCCACTTCACAAACAAGTAAATATTCCAAACATATTACGCAATAAGTAAAACTAAACTCAGATATTTCACTCTCAAAGCAAAATTATTTTACATTCCTGACTTATCCGAGATCCGAGCTTGTGTTGCGGACCCCATGTCGGTCCTCTAGTTTAAACAGTACACGTATCCGCATGCAATATTAATAGGAATGCAGTCGCACCCCTACGGCAGGGAACTGGGGATCCGACGCGCTAAATACATCACTAGTATTAGCGGGAAATCTATTCAGTTCAGTTCCTGAGATTAATTAAATTTATTGATTGAAACTTAGAGAGATTATACAGCATATATCAGGGGGGAATTCTTGTAATTTTAAGAACGTTCACAGTCTGGATCTCAGTCTCAATCTGTCAAAAATATTTCTAATTTTCTTACATTTTTGACAAGTTTTTGACATTGATTGTCACTGAGATGAGATTGCGACTAGATTTTGAACGCTTTTATTTACAGGAATCAGCCTTCTGAAAGGTATGTTCAAATTTAAGTGTGTGGTAAAGACCATCAAATACGTCAATACCTACTTGACCCAAATGTATGCGACTGCTGATTATTTTTTTCGCGATTATGTTGTTGGTCCTATGGAGAAAGTTTTTCAGTTTGATGGTCTGTACCATACCCTTAGACCACATTGTTCTGATAAAATAATGCTGTACACCTCAAAATAAATCACTAATTTTGTCAAGGCCTTTTGTGTACCAACAGTTTTGATTAAATTATTTAGTTAAAGGTAAATCGAGTTTAGGTTGATTCGGGACTTAAATTACGTTTCGGGAATTCAGTTTGCAGGTTCTTAGCGATTTCGGTATAGCGTTCAAGCTTTTCGTTCTACCTGCGTCCTACCAACAAAAATGGTTTATCTACATATTGCTTTCACCAACGTGTTACAGCAGCTGTGCTCTAACATTTTACGCACGTTTCTAAAAGCTTTCGACGCTCACCTAGTTACCTGAAACTGGTCCAGTAATCTAGTCCCGTTGATGAAACATCCTGCGTTGGCACCTACACTATCGCCAACGCTAACATGTACCCATGTATCTACGTAGTCACCGCCTGCAAAAATCAAACCTCTCCACTTTATGACACTCGCATCTCATCATGCGAAAATGTAGTCTTTTTGGCAGACTGTGAAAGCTATAATGGAACCTAATCTTCTAATCAACTCTTGCTTGCCTGAGTGCCCCTTGACAAGCCACTCACCATTATGTTGGATAGTGATTGTAGGATCACTACAAGACTCATTAGAGTCATTAGCATCTGTTAGCTAAATGAATACTTCAAAGCACAATTCGCGAGTGCTGCCACATCTACACGATGTCATCTCATCATTATTCAGTATGAAACGGTCCTTGTCCGTATTTTCCGTCGGATCCTCCATCCAGCCACCGTACATTGTTTGTTTGGAGTGTCGTTGCACTGTACATCATACATAGCATTGTATGTACAATAGGTAGTCGGTTTAAGTGGATTACACTCGGCATTGGACAATGCTTTAGTTTTTATGACCGTTTAAGCTGTGAAACGAGTGAGGGATGGATGGGTCGTTAGTACTTTTCTGTTATAGCCTGAGGGTGCAATTTACGACTATTGTTTGCTTTGAATGTGTTAGATCAGGATTTGTTTTGAAAATTTAGGGTTTTTCCACGGGTTTTTATCGCCTTGTCGTCTCGCTGACGTGTCTTTTCAATTCAAATGGCAATAGTCTTTGTAAAAACGTGAATAAGATGTAGTTTCTCTTTTACAATATTTTCACACTGATGCACCCTGTCATCCAAGGAATCGTAACCTATTATTCTTTCACCGTTCTGAAAATTAATCTTGGAATCCGAAATGGAATCCGTAGATTAATATCGGCTACACCAGCAGAGGATTACTTCTGTAATCTGCCCGCTGATTTCGTTCGCTCCTAGCTGAATCATCATGCAATAGTGTTTGTTATAGCTGTATTTAATACTGTAGGTGCATTTCGGTTGCAATCAGGGCCAGTTAATCTATGAACGTTGGTGAGATTTGGTGATTTAAGCATTGGTTGGCTGTTGGATTAGTTGATCATGTCTGATGTTATTTGAATAGGCTAAAGCTATCTTTTCTTCTTTCTACTTAGCAGCGTTGCCAAGTTTTTTTATTGGTAAAGGATTTTAATTTAGGTTTTAGTTAATAAATAACTTGATCAATTTTACATTCAGGGAATACACACGTGATGTATTGAATTAAATTGTAATGTATTCAAAAAATGTATCTATAAATAGATTCATTCGTTAATTTTATACAAAAACCCCCTTATTTAGGTATACATGTTGCTTAAAGTTAAATAATGATTAGCGTTTTAAGTATCTTAACTTTAAGCAACGTTTATGAATAAGGGGGATAATTAACAATGAGACTTCTGCGAATTCTTCGCCTTTTCCGTCAAGACATGAACCCAGCTACAAATCCTACTCAAAAAAAACTATGTTTATACAAATCGAAATTTCCATCTTCATCTTATTCCGTGCTCATTCCTCACTCCTTTCAGTAACATCGTGTTATGAAAATTCATTCTGTTCCTTGGCAGGGCGCCTGTAGCCTGTGTAATACAAATCTGGTGGCGGGACACGTGTCAATATATTTTATTCATGCATACAGGGACACTGCAGATTGCGTTTTGTGCACCATGGTTGTGTGTGTGTGTGAAATGTGATGGAAGTGGCTGAGCTAATGTTTTGATTATAATGTATTGTTTTGGTTTTGTAAGTGATTATAGGCAGGCTTTTCTGAAGGTGATGTTGAGGTAATTTTAATTATGAGAGAAGGTGGTGTAGATTTATTAAAATGTGTTGAACAGGATTTAACTAACAAATGTGTAGGCACAGGCACACCTAACTAAGTTTGCTGACGAAAAATAGACAAAACTGATACATTAGGTTCATTCTCCATACTTTTTTCTTGCCGTGGTCGCCAGTGTTGTATGGATTACTATGGAAGCTTGTTCACAGACACGTTTTTTCTGCATCGTGGTTTAGTCGCCGTACCATAAGGAAACCGTGCCTAAATCAATAAAACTCGCGAAGGCATAAATAGCTGAAAAATAGTTACAGCGGCAGCGTTAGTAGATAAATACACACTTCAACCAAAGCGTCTATGCAAGTAAGAAAAGCTGTCCATTCTTTGAGTTACAAAATATGAAGATGCTTTTAGTCCATCGACACATCTGGTGTGTAAACGTTAATGCCAGCCATTTAGTTTTAATGCCTACTCAGAGATAGTCCTCGTCCTCGTCTATGACTATGCCTAGAGAGGTTTATGTCCCGTCGTATAATTAAGGAACAGCCTAACGACTTTTAGACAGTGTGCACTCTAGAAACTAAAGAGTTTTGTCTATGATAGGCCGACAGTTTTGTCTGCTGAGACACAGATCTCCTCTCTATGAGAGGGTGTGGGACATAATCCACCATGCGGACAGTGCGGGTAGGTGGATGTCACATGTCTTCGAATTTTTGGTTCTAGGAAATGCCATGATAACTTTGACTATGGTTTCGAAATCTTTAAGCGTTAAGTAAATGGCGCGTGCTTTGGCTTAGATAGTTCCCGTCTCGTTTCTGTCTTGCACTTGTGATTTGATAGCGACAGGAATAAAGCAAATTAAAGTTTATGGATGTTTGCGTCAGACTGTTTTGTAGCGAGCGAACTCGCCATCATAGTTTCCTTAGAGCGATACCTAGTCTGTTTAAAGACAGTGTTTACCCAGTCTACACCCAGCCCTAAACTTCTGTTTTATGACGTCACATAAACAAGTGAATGGTAGGACAATGTTAAGGATACAGTACTAATTTACTTGGTTTAGAGCTACTGAAATAGCTCAAAATGTACTTCTAGTTTTAAAAGTACTTAATTCTCTTGGGAAATGTTCCGGGTCTGTGGTAGCTCTTTTGGGTTAACTAGGACAATAGTAGTTTGTTAAATGCAATTTTCAGGCTGGAAATTGTAGCTTAATTTATTTTTAGGTCAGAGAGCAATGTCTGAATTGCGTGGTATGGTTGGTTAGTATTACGGAGTGAACTAGATGTTGTTTTGTTTGGGTAGTAGACTGTCTAACCCCCTTACTAATAAACGTTGTATAGCGGAGTCTTTGGTCAACTGGACCCACTCGAACTCTACCCGCGGGTCCAGTTGACCAAAGCAGTAATATGTTACACAACGCTTTGTCTTCTTTTTTCGAAAGTCAAATTACAGACAACTGAAAGAGTGAAATCAGTGTGCAGCTATTCATCTGATATAATACTTTTATTAGTAAGGGATGTGTAGATAAGATTATATAATAGTTATCAGCACATAGGTTAAATGGATTTATTTTATGTTTGACCTCGGGTCAGCTTAGTCGCAATCACGGTCATGATTACAAGTAGGTTGGTACTGATGTTCATTTTTTTTTCTTTGTAGCCTTTCGCCATTCTTTTGATACTCAGGCTGTCTTTAATAACAACAAGGGAAATTACTAAAACATTTTATGATGCAGCAAAATAACTCCAGCAAGCAAAGTAAGTTTTGATTAATTGTCAATTATATTTCGTCGATTTTAAGTTCAATGACCAACTCATTAGACTCGAGAATGGATGTCAAATATTGTAAGTAAGTAGTTAAGTATAATTATATTTATTTATACTTTACTAACTGCGCCCCGCGGTTTCACCCGCATAAGTTTCGATCCCGTGGGAATATCGGAGCAAAAGCTATCCTATGTCCTTTCCCGGAACTCAAACTACCTCTATACCAAATTTCATATAAATCGGTCTAGTGGCTTAGGCGTGAAAAGGTAACATACAGACAGACAGAGTTACTTTCGAATTTATAATATTAGTATGGATTGTACACCGAAAATACACAAAAAAAAACAACATTTAACACTACAAAACATACAAGGGGCGGCCTTATCGCTTTCTGCAATCTCAGGCAACCTTGGAATCGACACTGATCATGCCTACAGGACCAATAGTCCATAAAATTGTTTAAATTAAGTGTTATTAATCATTAGGAAGCCGATTAAGATAATATACGGTTAGAATTTGCGTGTTTCTTTCTAAAGTACCTACACGATGATCCGTTATTACCATTCTGCATACCTGCCTAATGTATTTTAATAAATTAGTAATCTTTTTAGATCGAATCTTGATGCATCGTGTGTTATAAACATGTCGTTTCACGTAACTTAGGACATACTAACGATTCACGTGGTGTCTACGCGTGACAAACGTATTACGCGGTAGTCAGACTACAAGACTACACGAGTAGTAGACTATTACGCAGTACATATCCAGTAACTACGCAGTTCGTAGTAACTACGGAGCTTTAAGTGGCGTAGTTCTTGAGGAATAGGCCGATTATTAACGGATTTTATAGAACACGGGTGTTCTGTAGAATCCGATAGACTTCTGGAGTTCATAATAGAATTGTTGAACCTGACGACATAGTATGTGTGTGATACAGCACGATTTTCAGACAACTACTAGGAAAAATATGAATAACCCGAGAATTTCAAACCGTCAGGTTTGAAATTCTCGGGTTATTATCATGGTGTTATATCAAATTTCATAACTAAAGTACTAGTGGTAAAAGATCAACCGGTCAAGCACCGCGCGTCGCCTATTGGCGACGAAACAATAGAAAATCAATTGTGTCACATTTTCAGCTCGACACATTAAGAACAGTATAACAGTTTTTTTTTTAATTATGACCATGTTAGCAAGTATTTAATTGTCAAACCAGACCGCAAACCCTCCCTTCGTTGGAATGATAACATCAACATTACTCAAGAGTTTGGAATTCAAACTGTCCTCTAACTTCCAAAATGCCGTTTTCTTGATAAATGACTGTATAACGTAGCCAGACCTTAATGTTGACTTCTTATGCAAATTGTGCCGACCGCCTAATAATATATTGGACACCTTCGAATTCCTCTAACTAATCAATAAATATCGATAGACACGCTTTTGGGGGTCAGCAGTGGAGTAAGGAACTCTTCTAGCTTCAGTCTGTTCATATGTTGCAAAACTGGCCCATAAGTATCCATGATCACCAAACACATCTTTATTGATTTTTCCCGACTATGTTGGGGTCGCCCTGTCGGCACGTTAGGCTGTTGGTCCTGCGCCTGATCTCTCTCCGGTCATGTCGGATTGCGTGCCGTCCCATCGGGCTATAAGAGTGAGGTAAGAAGGAGTGCAACAGTGTCTGCACACACACTTGTGCACTATAATATCTCCCGCGCCGAAGGCTAGTCTCCATTGAGATTGGCCGCCATGACGGAAATACGGTCTGGAGAACTATTTTTTTGGGGTCGGCTTCCAGTCTAACCGGATGCAGCTGAATACCCGCATTTATAAAAATGCAATTAAAATAAAATCATTTTTCAATTGTTTTGAAAAGTTGCATTTTCTTTGTGGCGAATGGTCACGTGGTGTGTTTTTAAGTATTGTAAAATTTTGTGGATCAAGTACCAATTTATAAAACAAAGGCAAACACATTGAATTTTTTTCTTTATTTTCAGTATTCTACGGAATCCTTTTTATGCGTTGAGTTTTGAGAATATCTTCTTGTAAAAAAATCTTGTTCTAGGTATAGATAAATAAACCAATTTACATACGAAAGCTTTCAATCTTTTGTTCATAAAGAGTGAACTTTAAACATTTTTCTAAGCCATGTATTTTCCAAAGACAATTTAATCAAACGAACTTGTATAAACAAAGATTTCAATCATTTGCGGTTGTTTCTATTAAGTAAACTTACAAATGGTTTGTGGTTGCTTACACCAACACTGTCATTAGCAGGTAATTTAATTAATCAAATACTGAAATATGAAAGAGATACTCATGTGAGCTACTCATGTGCTACCAGTGCTACTGCAGAAAATAAAAAAGTAAATCTATTAGTAAGTAATGAAGATACGACACAGTACATGCACGAAATTTGATACCAAAAACATGACTAAGTACTACGCTCATCGATAAAATAAATGAACTGTATCAAACCGATACCAGCAACCATAACCAAAACTTTGGCAAAAGGCAACGCATCAGAAATACGAAAAATTTAAAAAGACAGCATTAACGAAGTTACTTACAGTTTTCATGCAACAAGCTCGACTAACGAGCATGTTATAAATGTACAGTCACGAAGCGAAAAGGTTAGGCAATTTTGATACACATTTTTTTTCGACAGTCATTTTCATTACTTTTCAAACAGTATGTACGTAAAAATATAACCCCCTTACTAATAAACGTTGTATAGCGTCTGTATAGTTACATAACGCTTTGTCTTCGTCTTTCGAAAGTCAAATTACTGACGATTGACAGAAAGAAATCGGTGTGTAACTATTCATCTGATATAGGTAATACGTTTATTAGTAAGGCGGTAAAAGCATAGTGTTGTGTGTATAGTGCTCGGTGAAAATAATAACTGATCTGAACGTGCTTAATCTTCTTATTTCGCACCTGTACCTACTATTTTAGCCTCCTAGTAAATATGCATATAGTTAAGTCAACTTGTATCCGAGGACGTGACGTCATTTGTAACGTTAACGTCCACAAGATAAGAGTTCGGAGGTTAGCTGGGTTAATGATGTAGACGGAGGCTCTCGAAAGAGATTTGTACGTTTCCAGGGAACTTTTTTTTAAACATAGGCTTGTTTAGTGGAACCTTTTTCGCAGATTGCTTACTACAGTTAATATAGTATCATGAAACGGAAACCTATAGACTAAGTCTGATTTAAAGTACATAGTAATTTAAAGTCTCCGTATTTTAGGTAAGATTGTCAAATAAGTATTAAGTATATCTAATGATATGGGAAGAAAACGAATGACTAATCGGAATGATTATTCAGATGCAATTATGGTGAGATAATTTGTGCACTGTGTCTGAGCAACTACATTTTCTTTAAACACGACATTAGTATGCCCAACAGCTAAAAGACAGAACACATTTGAGCAACAAAATGCCTGTTGAAAAAGTGTGGGCCGTTACAAGATATGCTCTTTATTGCCGTACATAAGTGTGCAGGCGCTGTTGAACGAGCGTTTTACGTTCTTTGTAAGCAAGACTGTTTAATAAAACAATTATTGTTTTACTATCGTCTTGCTTGCGTTGTTGTCCTTTGTACTCTTATTTTGAGCTAAGCTGTCTTTATTTTTACGGTTATTGAGATTCCAACATTTTTGCTAATGTAAGCGACTACAACGAAACGACGCGCGACGCTGCGACATTTAGGTATTTTAAAACTTCAACTGCAACTTGTATCTAATACTAAATCTCATTCAAAGAATAAAGACAGTATAAACGATGCATTAATAAGCTCAACAACCACTTATCTAGATAGTCTTGGCAACACGTCCAAACGTAATTTGTAACAACGTTAGGCGCCGGCGGACGAGATAAGGGTCCGTTTGCGGTGAAACTTTAATATTGCCACATTCACTCCTTAAGAAACCACTGAGGTTAAGTTGGGACGTGTATAAGCCTTTCATTACAAAATCTTGTAAGTCTGTTTATATACTCAACAAGGAGGCAGACTTAGGCCTAAATATAACCTCTTATGTACCTACTTCGCATGCGTATGGAGAGTGTTTTATGGTTTAGGACATTCGAGAATTGGGATTTCTAAGTATCATTTGGAGCAAGTTAGGCCAAATTAAACCATTTCAGTTTAGGGCTGTACCTGCTTGGGTAATAGTCAGTCGGTGCTAAGTTCCACGTGAAGCTAGCCTAGTAAGATTGTCTAAGTGAAAAAGTTCTAGTATTAGGTAAGTAAGATCAAACTACTAAGTTTAGGCATTATAATTCTAAGGCGACTGTTGGCAACAGAAACATGTTTATAACTTTGTTTTGTGTTTGTAAGTTTTGAAACTGAAACATTCTGGTAAGAACAGCCTCGTGAGACTTGGGGCGAAGGTTCCAAAGAAATCAAAGTTGATGCAGTAAAACACTGTAGGTCAACTGCACGCGGAGGGCACTAGATGCCCTGCGTGTGCAATATAATAATGGTTTCAGGGTGTTGTTGAGGTTGCCCCGATTCTGCAGCGCGTCCGGCATGTTTGCTGTAGCGCAAACCGACGACTTCTATGATATTCTGAGGAAAAAGACCGCATCCTTAATAAGCAGGATGAGGACTAGTACCAACAGCATATTGAAAATCCTAGCCGAAAAACACGAAGTTCCAATACTTAGACACACTGTCCGGTTACTCGTGCGGCGGGGATGAATAAAAATCATGTAATTAATATTAATAACTCTTACTTCATAAGTTATTGTTGTACTAACCATTGGACCAATGTTGTCAAATTAAATAAATAAATAATTATTATTCTTTACCAGTTGAGAATATAATGCGTACACAAGCACGTTTAATGTTGCAAAATCTAAAACACACGCCTGTTTACAAAAACGCCTGTCAAAAAACGCGAAGCAAATCAACAAAAACTCGTTAATTTATTCGCGGCTACAAGGGGCTACGGGAGCTACATTAAAATTTGAGCCTTGTCAGGTGCTAAGTCCATAATTTCCCCCGGGAACAATCCTGGATCGCGTTTTAAGGGTTTCCATGAATGGCAGTTCTAATTTCCACTGACGGTCGTCTTCCCGTTTGTTTAAGGCTATTGTTTTAGATTGTTTTGACCGTGAAATCTTAGAAATGCAAAGGGTTGTGGCTTTGTTGTTGAGTGTTTGCCTTTTTGCGTAAGAATTTATTGTTTTATTTAAGAATGGTTTGTTTGCGAAACTAGGTAATGATTTAAAAAATTGTGTATCGATACTGCAGAGTCTTAAATTGTTATACAATGGTAGTATTATGGTATTATTACAAAGACCGCTCTCCTGAATTTGTCATCATATTTATATTTACTTTCACGACATGTTTTGACCTAAAATTCTTTCCTCTGTTTCAGGTAAAATATAAAATAACTCCGCAACATTTTTGGTAAGCCAAGCAAAAAACATGTGGTTTTACATTTTATTTCTACAAACTGTGTAAAATGTAGCAAATAAACTTCAATAGAGTGAGGAGTCTCGGTTCGTTTGCGCGGTTTGCATGCGAAAGTTTACCGAATGTTTTCGTTCCTTGGTGAAAACCGCAGTATACGGTTTTATTATGTCGGTTTTGGTCAAAGGTACAAAGACATTCTGATTGTGAGACCTATATGATATTTGTGTGTAGAATTTTAGTTGAGCATAATGTTTTTAACTTGATTTTAGAGACGAAGAAAGAGGGTAAACCTTCATATTATAACGCACAGGCTTCCTTCGTACAGCGGGCACTTTTCATCTTTTCAAACTGTCATTATATTTTCTCCTTTTTCGAATACCACTTGTATGTACTTATTTCATAAATGCTCAGCGTTTTCGCTCCTCTACTATACATAAGACGCGATCAGTATTATTGAAGTGAAAACTTCTTTAGCGGCGTTGAACACTTTTTGTAATGGGTAAAAAATGTTAAACTCGCGTCAGGGCATCGCGTCAGGACACGTGACCGTCAGGAGAGATTCCCCCCCTCCATCTCTTTCTACGGCGGCGGCGGCGCCAACCGAAATGAACCAAGTGAGACACGATAATGGATGGATGGATGGATGGTGATGGCGATGGTGATGGCGATGGTGATGGCGATGGTGATGGCGATGGCGATGGCGATGGCGATGGTGATGGTGATGTGATGTAATGTGATGGTGATGGTGGACGCGGACGCGGACGCGGACGTGGATGGACAGCTGATAGCTCGACCGTCTGTGTAGTAGCCACACTGCTGTGTATTCGTAAAATTCGTGTATTATAACGTGTTTCAAAAAATGGAAATTGAACAAAGTGCATCGATTAATGAAAAAAGTGACGCAGAAATAGTGAAAAAAACTTAGTTATATTAATTCAATTAATAATTGATTTATTTCAACGTTAATATTCAAGTTTTCACTTCTGCCGGCACTCCCGGAGTGCAACCCGTCTTTTTTACTCATCATATTATATAATCAAATCAACCGTGCTATTTAGGTTTTGTACATTATTGTCAAACAACAGCTGTTTTCTATGTCTTCCTTCCAAGTAGTTTAATTAACTTTCTTTGCTCCAGCGGCCATTTCCAGATTTTGCATAAACAAACTAACTTATACAGTTAAGGAACTATTTACGGGTTTAGCCGAAGTCGTCATTAGAAATATCTATTATTTTAGGTTGAGAATTGAAAATTAGCTCTTTCATAGTCTGGTAAAAAAAAAACGAAAATTCTTTGATGTCTGGTACTACTAAGCTGTAGCTAGTGACTATGTCCTTTTTGCCAATGACATAATCAGCTATAATGTCCTATTGGTGGGACACAGGCCTCCTCTCTTCGAGAGGGAATGGGCTGTAATCTACCACGCGGGCCCAGTGCGGGTTGGTAGATGTCACATGTCCTCGAATTTTTGGTTATAGGATATGCCAGTTTCCTCACAATGTTTTCCTTCACTGTTTTGAGAGCAGAGATTTAAGAATATAATTTCATGTCTTTGTTTGAGAGCAATGGTGGTGTGGGCCAGTTACTAACGTAGGTATTATTATCATAAGTGGACTCTGCATGCAAGTTTAATTGATCGTTATTAATAGCACGTGTTGTTTCTATATTGTCAATTTTATGACCATGATATAAATTGACCATGTGCACGCTGTTTCATGGCTCAATGTGGTTAAATATCTAAATTGAAAGGTATTGTGTTTCAAAATTGTTTGTTGAATTTGTGTCTCTGTAATAAATATAAATATCAGAGATTATCTGTAATCTTAATGCCTTGGAGGCTTACAGACTATTAATTACACTTATGTAATAGCGGCTAGCTAAATTTTTGTACTTATTAATATAAAGTTTCTGAAAGTTAGGATCAAACATTTTCGCGTATATATATAGGTAACGAGTTTAGTAACTGTGGGGTGAAATCTTATGTTATGTAGTTATTGTGTTTTATAACCAAACCACCAAAAGCCAATTAAATCACTTAAGACTTCAAGTAAAAAACTTTAGTTTAATAACATTTGCAATACCTAATAGAATTAAATGAAATTATTTTTATTTCTTTGACAAGATCTTTTAAGACAGTATACGTCAATGTTTTGGATAATGGCCTTTCCATGCTGACCGATCCCTGAGAGGAAATGCCGAAACAAACACAGAAGTCTGTTTGCGGTGAAACTGTGTCTCTTTTTATAATTATGACTGTGTAAATTAAAAGTCGTGATTTGGCGATATTCGTTAAGCAATCTGCACTAGGCACTATATCTAAGGCTCTCTTTACCCTAACACCGCATTTAATAGCTTAAAATCTCCTCTATTATCGAGACCATAAACAATAACTCAGTTTTACTCTGTTGTTCATTACACGACCGTCTGTGAAGGTTCGTTATGCTTCGGACGAGAAAGTTTGTCGGGTCTCGATGGAAATTTTAGAAGATCCAACTTTGCTGAAGTCACGAGCATGACCGGGACTAGTTAGCGAATAGTCGCCTCTTGTTGTGGCGGCTGTAAAATGGTTGCCTTGCGATTGCATCTTAGGCTACCGAGGTTAAAAGTTTTGTTGAGAAAGTTTGTTAGTTTGTAAAGACATATTTTCAGCCTGTATAATATATGTTAAATTAGACGTGTAAGTAAGTAGTTAGGGGCCCGTGGCTGAATAATAACAGTTGCACAGATCGATCAACCAGGTTAAGCTATCCTTGCCGCGGTTGGTCTGTAGATGGGTGACCATATTTACATACGAAGACCCCTCCGTGCCTCGGAAAGCACGTTAAGCCGTTGGTTCTGGCTGTCATTCGTGGATCTTTGACAGTTGTTACGGGTAGTCAGATGCCTGAAAGTCTGACAGCCAGTCTTACCAAAGGGTATCGTATCACCCAGTAACTGGGTTGTGGAGGTCAGATAGGCAGTCGCTCCATGTAAAATACTGGTATTCAGCTGCATCTGGATAGACTAGAAGCCGACCCCAACATAGTTGAGTTCAGATAAATAATCATTACAATTTTGAGTATAATTTCTCATTTCCACTCCTCTCTGTCTTGAGCTAGTGTGGACTCATCCTGCGTGTAGGCGTCAAGCTTGTCCCGCCATCTTAAAATCTAGTTGGTCTCCTTGTCTTCGAAACATTGAGATTGATCCTTATGTTACTTGAAAAGGCTTGGAGAGAGAAGAAGACATTTTAATCATCCCGCAAAATGCCTGAAATGTTTAAATCAGGTCAAAGTGTCTGAATATGTCACCTCATTTACAGCCTATGTTACAAATATAGGCACAACCCAGATTACGGAAAGGTAGCCTGATATACCCACTGATTCGTCTTTAGAGAGCACAGTAGGTATGTGTACCTACATGTGTAGGCAAATCAATACGGGTCGGGCTCTTAGTAAACACGGGATATTGAGTTACATGACATGCTTCATGTACGGCTTGCTGTCTTTGATGTTATCAGTTAGGGATGATATCTATTGACTATCGATGGCAGGTAATGTATCACATGACTTTAGCTACCTAACAAGACACATGATATTACGAGAGCTATCAAATATAATGCTTATGGTGAACATGTGATTCCGACTGAAAAGAATGATAAGAGTTTTTGTCATAAGCAATAGTTTTAATGCGATATTGTTTGGGATCTTTACGGAGTAAGTAAGTAATCATTTATATTCCAAAAAACTTGGGTAGCATCAGTATTCAGTGTTGGTTTCAATAAGGGATGGGTACAGATGAGTAAGACCCTGTCTTTCAATCTAGGAAAATCTTATCTTGAAGGACAGTGTTCTTTAGTGGAATTGATCGCCGGGGTAATTGCATTACATTTTGACAGATCAACAATACTGATTGCGTTATTTACGTTCTTGAGCAGACACATTTTTAGAACATATAAAGAAATGGATTAGCAATATCCTTCAAAAACATTTAGATTGTGATTGATAGGTGTGTTACGTAATTAGGGTATAATTACAAAATATTTATAATTGCGTAATAATTATAAATTATACCAATAAAAGCTTCCAGAGTCACGATTGTATCAGCAGACAGGTGAAAGCTGCCGCCGGCTGCAGTAATTCCTCCACCCACGGGAAGGAAAGGACTGGCTAATACAGAATACTCTACCAGGAACACTCCGCTGTATTATTTATGTTTACAAACTAATTTGCTCAGCTTAGCTCGCTGAGCTGCAAAATTCATTGACCCGTTTATATCATCGTCAGCGATTTAAAACTTGGATTAATAACTTCTCCCTTAAAATCAAATCCAACTTGGAAAATACTTGGATAAGGTAACAGGGTGATTAAGAATTCCAATGCTCTTTAATTACTTAACTCGACAGCGATACCTAATGAATTTTTGGGACAGTTTTTCGGAACCAAAAAGTTTGGAGCTGTCGGACCAGTTTGAGATTTGTTTTGTAATGAAAAGAGGGTTATTGATGAAAGAAGGGTTTTTTTTCGGAATTGGATTTGAGATTTGTGAGAAAGTTATTTTTAAAACTGACTTTTGCCCGTGGTTACGCCCGCATGGAGTTCGTATGATATCCCACGGGAACGTACTACCGGGATTAAAAATACCCTACGTGTTAATCCAGGATATAAACAATCCGTGTGCAAAATTTCATTCGAATCCGTTCAGCTGTTTATGCGAAAATCCGAAAAATGCTTCCATACAAACAGACAAATAAAATAATATTCTCGGTAATTTTCGTCATCAGACTCGTTGCCACATCTCGTAGCAATTAGTTTTTTTTTTCTTAAATATTCTTCACACAGTTTTGTCTTTGTTACTATTTTATTAAGGTACTAGCTTCTGCCCGTGGTTTCGCCTGTGTTGATGTCGGAAATTTTCCCTCGGGAACGTGCTACCGAGGCAAAAAGTAGCCTATATTTTACTCGATAACATCAGCTATCTGCCAGTGAAAATCCCGTTAAAATCAGTCCAGCCGTTTCGGAAATTAGTCGGAACAACAGACAGACAAAAATCTTAAAAAAAAAAGTTACAAGTAGCGTATATACTTTCATATGCATTGTTTTTTTCTAGCTTGCGCTTCTCCTTATTTAATGCTAGATATAATGATATCGCATAGTAGTATTATTCAATTACCAAAGGCACCAACATTACAATAAAAACATGTTAGTGGGAGTTCTTTTCTCAGCAGTGAATTTCTCCGAATTGATGAACCCTGAAGGTACCTTCATAACGCTAAAATAGTCATATAATTAAACTCAGCTCTTGCACATCGTAAAACTATGTAGCTTCAACTTGCCGTAAATTTTCCGTATTACAAAGTTATTTAAACCTTTACTATTAGATTAGACAGCTATTTTCGTGCTGTTTATGTATGAACAAAGCCAGCTGTAATTAAAGTATAAATTATTGCCGGTTGTAAGGAAACTTGTTATGGAAAACTAACTAAACTGGAGTTGCATCGCGGTGCAGAAAGTTACAGGTATTATGAATTTTATATATTTACCTGCTGATACTTACTTTTGGGGTTGTCGGCGGTGTTATATGCTGGTGTGTGCCACTACTCAGCAAACCCGCTAGAACTCCCTTTTGTTGTAGTGGACTGTAGGTTGGTTTGATTTCCAGGAGATGAGGGATGGGAAGAACGATAAATAATACGCACTTGTTAACTTGAATGCTAACCCGTAGACATCTTTATTCGCACTAGCAAAGGGAGTGTCACAATACAACTGACAGATGATCTGTCAAAATGACATTAGTACAATGTTACAATGTGTGAATATTAATTAAAATGTTGCAACTTCCAAAACTTACTACTCCCACAAGGTGGACCGACGAACTTGTGAAGGCCGCAGGAACCCGTTGTATGCGAGAAGCACAAAACCGGTCGAAGTGGAGGTGCTTGGGGGAGGACTATGTCCAGCAGTGGATGTGTTTCGGTTGAAATGATAATGATGACTTACTAACTACTACTTTACTGGTACCTACCAAAAAGTTGAAAACCTATTCCATAAATTTGACAGATTGTAGTAGCTTGATGTGCTGGCGTCTGTACTCGTACATTAGTGTACAAATTCATTAAAATCATTTATTTTGAATCCATTTTATGTAATTTAAAGGAGTTTCATATTAATTAATGCACTAATTGCGAACACATGTTACACGAGAATATTTCAAAATTTCCAGTAAAACATGTTCTAGATATTTATGTGAAAATGCAATTCAGTTTTGCAGGAATAGCGAAGTATCGCACAAACATTTGGCAGAATCGTCTAAATTATTCATGTACACACATTTAATTTGGAACTGCATTTAGCGCTTTAATTAAACCGTGCTACGAATTCGAGGTTCTAAGCAAAACGGATCTGTTAGACTTAAAATTAAAACCAATTTGAAATGTGTTTCGCGGCAAAATATATGGTATTAGTTTTAGGTGTATTTGGCATGTCCTACAACCGAAAGTTACAGTCCGGCCGTCATGAAAATGCGTTCCTGATACTTGTTAGTGCGACAATTGTAGTAGGCAATAAAGATTAAATTCGCAAAACACGTATTCGTTTGTATGAAACTGACAGGTGTCAAGAAAGCATTATCTCGTTCGCCACACTTTAGAAGAGAAGACATGTGACATCTACCAAACCGAACTAGGCTCATGTGGTGGATTACGGCTTACGACCCACTCTCTCTCACAAAGAAGAGGCCTGAGTCCGAAATGCGGTAACATCTGAATCTGTTATGAAGACGATGAAGTATTAAAAAAAACTTACTTGCGGATTTTCATTGTAAATAAGTTCCCTAATGAATTCGATATTCAAAATTAAAGTATGTTTTATTCGTGACATCCTATTCCCGTTGGGCACGTTTTCGGAAACCGTTAGTTTTAATTTTAAATTTTACGATGGAATTGGGACGGCTCGCAAATGAATTTAGTTTGAAATTGGAAAACCTAGCTCACCAGTAATAAAATTGTAAAGGCTGGGCTTGGGTTTGCTGTTGAAATTGTTGGAGTATATTTTTTCGTACCTACAGATTTTTGATTGAGGTATTATTTTTTCCATTTTAATACTTGGAAATATTGTGCCTTTGTGGGTAGAAAGGGAAATAAGTACCATTTACTTTACTTTCCAACCAAGATTTTTAGAAATACTTAAAAATCTGAAGAAGAAGTATAGAATAAAAAAAGTTCATGAAACGAGCTAGGTAAGCAGCTATATGTATTTATTTACAAAAATGAGTGAAATTCAGTTTTCAACAACTTTATCGGGGTTTGATAGAGTGAAGTAAGTACTAACAAGATAAAACGTGAGTCGTTGAGTAGGTACTCTTCATGTCGTCCTATTCACTTTACCTTAACGTGTGCTACTCTAACTTTTATTATCCCATAATCTTAACATTTCTCCTAGTACATACAATTCTGCGTACTTACCCTACTTAAACAAAATGTAATACATGTTTTATTGTACACGAAAGGGTCTAATTTTGTTTGAAAACGGAATTTTCCTTTCTGACGTAACTCTCACACGTTCTCGCCAATCAGAGTTTAGTTACTTTTTTTTCGAATATGTCAATGAAATGGACAGCTTTTACGAGATTCTCGTAAAATGGAACGGTTTCATTGTTATGTAAAGAAGGAACATTTCTGTTTAGGGACCTTTGTTGATAGTGACGTTTGATGTAGTACTTAATTTGAAGATAGGAACTAAGTAGTAGATTTTATTTGGAAAACAAACTTAATTTATTCAAAATACCGTTGAAAAAGGTTGCAATATATTGTGATCTAACACCTGCGACTTTATTTACATAAAATATCTTTAAAATATTCGTCAACTTACTTCTTACTTAACGTTATTACTCATAAAAGTTATATTTATCACCAAAGTTAGGAGTATGAAAGCCTTCGTTAGACATTCATTAAACCAGCCTTGTAGTTAATAAAATTAATGCTCGTGGACGGATGTGCGTAGAAAATACCTACTTCATTGCACGAAGATAGCCGAGTTTACCCGAGATCATAATGTGTGCAAAATAATTATTTTCCATTTAAAATGTTTTTAACAGGGTTTGTTGAAGAGTTTTAGTAATAAATTTTGGGCCTGTCTAAGTAATCGGCTTGGGAATTTTCATATATTCATGTCCCACGCTGGGCGCCAATAAAGAGTTTAATAAAACTACCCTCATTAATGTCTTCGCAATTTATCATATTCTGTGGGCACGTAAAAGCTTTTGCACATCCATTACTCACAAGCATTTTAATACGCAATTGAAAGTTCGTTAACATTATAAAAAGGTAACATTATCGGATGAAACCCGAGTTATATTTTTGGTTACAACAACAGAACGAGTAGATTTTCTTCTTTTCATTAGTCTAAACATAATGTTCCAACTGCTGGGACACAGGCCTCCTTTCTGTGAAAGGGAGCGGGCTGTAACTACCACGCGGGCCCAGTGCGGGTTGGTGAATGTCACATACACCAATAATAATGTCACATGTCTTCAAGTTTGGTTCTAGGACATGGAGGTTTCCTCACGATGTTTTCCTTCACCGGTTTGAGAGGAGTAGTGATAAAATAAATTACACAAAGCAGAGTGCCTGCTTGGGTTCGAACCGACGACCACGTAAGTCGGGCTGGAAACCACTGGGCCATCACTAGTCTAAAAAACAGGTCAAATGAGAATAGTAGAAAGTACGCATATTAAACACAACCGATACGTTCATTTTATTTTACCTACCCAATTTTACCCTTCCATTTACAAATAGGTATGCTTTGAAAAGCGTATTGTAAACAAAGTAGAAATAAAGGGTGACGAATCTAAGTTTACCACTTCCTATGGGGAAATATTTTGAGTATGGAAAGGTGTGGTATATAATGTGCGTACCATTCGCCATGGGTTTCAATGATTAAACTATGAGAGATGGTGTTATCACTGTGCAAATAGCTAGCTGTACCATTATAGATAATACATAATACGGGCAGGTGTCCACAACTCCACGTCAATGCGCGTATTTTGCGTACTGTACTATTATAATGGTGACAGAGTGCCTTATCTTCTTGGATATTGACAGACATAAATCGAGATATTTTATAACTAGTGTTGCCCAAATTCAGTCTTGGTCTTGCAGTCTTGGTCTTGTTCTTGCGTTTTTGCAAGACCAAGACCAAGAACAAGACCGCGTATTTTTAGCAAGACCAAGACCAAGACTGACCGTGCAAGACTTGAGCAAGAACAAGACATAGCCTGCAAGACTCTTGCGTCTTGCAGCTAGGACTTAGCGCTATTTCACTGAGTAGTTAGGTGTAACAGTTCGGTGTATAGGTAGGTACGCTTAGGAATTCTATGAGACGCAAAAAACTGTATCAAAGAATATGAAAAACTGGACCTATGCGCATTACGACTAATACCATAAACATAGCGAATAAAAAAATATCTATTAAAATCAAACTGAGTGCATGCATAGTTATGTTTTAACCATCGGCACTTTGATAATGCGGCATCAAAGGTTTTGTACTTACTTCTCAAAGAAATTTGCCGCTTTTCGGAAGTACATGGTTATGATACACGCGCCGGCGGCTTCTTTTGAAATCTAAAACAATCGTTGCCGCCACGCCGAAATCATAACATTTGACACTATTTGATTGCCGCCATAGGGCGTAGGTATACTCATGCAAAATAATTTCCTAGTAGAGTACCTACAGGTGTTCCAAAGAATAAATAAGTTTCAGAGTGCTTAGAATGAAAATGAATACATTATACTGATCACGCAAGTAGTATTATGATTAGGATAAAATGGTAAGGATAGGTAGTAGATGTCATATTAATTCATTCTAGTAAGTATATATTATAATATTGATTACTTATATGGTTTTAAACTAATTACTTAGGTACTATTATTGTACATTTAGTCATTATATTTCTTAAGTTTTTACAAGAAAAAATAGCAAAAAAGTGTTCAAATATCACCCGTTTAATAAATATTGTAGCCACTTTTAAATATACTTGAAACGTGTAAAAAAATTCTACAAAACTAATAAAATAATATAAAAAGCGTAGGTACTTACCTACTAATAAAATAAAAAGCCTGCGATAAGAGTTTCGTATTACTTACCAGCCCGAATATCTCTGAGAGAGATGATGAGAGTAAGTATTTACTAGCTGTGCCCGCGACTTCGTCCACGAGGAATAGTAACTTTGGAGGTATAGTGACGTTCAGGACTTATTTATTTATTTTAAAACTTCTGTCATCAAACATACAAACGAACTCTTCAGCTTTATAATATTAGTATAGATGTACGCCAAAACATTCACTTATATGTAAAGAATAGTGATTGGCACTAATTCTATTTTATTCACGCGTCGCGTCTGTACAAGTAGGTAATATTTAGTGTGTGTTTGTACGCCGCACGCGGCATTGTTTGATTTGCGGCGGCATCCTTTTCATAGAGCCGGCACGTGGCGAGGCGGCGCGGTAGGAAACGGAACGTACAGGAAACGTACTATAAATAAAGGAATTATTTTAATTCCAGTGATTTCCAATTGAGCTGTGCTTCGAGTCTAACTTAATAATTGTTTTTTACTAATTCTCGTTGTTTTCTAAAAACGTATCACGTGTACAATTTAATATGAGTGACGAAGATTCAAATTATTCTAGTCCGAGTAACGAGAGTTTGAGTCACAGATCTAAAAGACCCAAAAGCAAAGAGGAGTTTTTCGAAATAATTCATGCATCCCAAACTGCCTTCTGTAAATTGTGCCAACATAAAAAGATTGAAATAAAAATGAAAAACAGAAACACTTCAGGCTTAAGGAAACATCTAATATCTTTCCACAAAAAGGAATCAGAAATATTTCTTCCTGTTAAACCAAAATTAAGTGGAGATATCACAAGCTTTTTAGTAACCGCTGGAAGAAGTGGACAGGTAAGAATATTTTTTTAACAGTTAAAAGAATTTTAACTCCGCGTAGCTATTCATGCGATACTTTCAAAAACGCCATTAACTTACGTAAGTATTTTTGAGTTAGTGGTGTTTTCACAGTTTTCATCTAGGGGTGCGACATAAAACAGAAAGTCTGCGCAAGTTCAATGAACTTTATGAAGAATATAAAAGTCTACACTCACTGAACAAATCTCTGGAATTACCAGAAAAAGAAAATAAAGTATGTGATGAAGATGAAGACGTAATAGACTTTGATAAACTCTATGAATGTCCCTCGACGTCATCTGGATCTTGTCTTCAAGGCTTAGTGATAGACGAGTTGGAGGAGTACCTGAGAAAACCAAGAACTGCCAGCTCGGAAGACATTTTAGATTGGTGGAGGACGCATGAGACAGAGTATCCGATTTTATCGAAAATGGCCCGTGATTTTCTCTCAATACCTGCAACTTCAGTACCTGCTGAGAGGTTATTTTCTAAAGCATCATTAGTAATTAGAAAACATAGAAATAGGTTAAGTGATGAGTCAGCCAGATGGTTACTTTGTATTAATTCTTGGTCAAAAAAAATTATATAAAGTATCATAACCTAATGATAAAGCTGTTGATTTGTGTTGTATTTTATTTTTTATTTAAATAAATGATAAATCGTAAAACTCTTTTATTAAATTTCTTATAAGTTGAGGGTTCAATCTCTTTCTAGACAGATAAGTATTGTTCTTTAAAATACAGTCAAGTTATTGTAATTAATTTGTTTTTTTACATGTTTTAGCAAATGTAAGCTTATAAATCATAAATGTTTATTAAGAAACAGTTACTTCCATGGAAAACGACATATAGGTCAGTTGATTTTTCGAATTTCTTATCAAATCTTCAGTTATTTATTAATCTGCTTGATCTTTACTATGGCTATGTTAATTCAAGCTCACAATGTTCCAATTCTAATACGTTTTTCTAAGATTTAAAGTAAACTTTAATAAATAGTAATAGACTAATAGGTAATTGCAAGACTTGCAAGACTCTTGCTGCAAGACCAAGACCAAGACCAAGACTGGGAGCGCAAGACCAAGACCAAGACCAAGACCAGGTGTATTGGCGCAAGACCAAGACCAAGACTGGCTAAGTCTCGTCTTGTTCTTGCATTTGGGCAACACTATTTATAACTAGCTGCACGCCGCGGTTTTACCCACATAAGTCTCGATTCCGTGGAAATATCGGGATAAATAGTATCCTATGTCCTAATCGGGGTCATGGTCTACCCATGTACCAAATTTCATCCAAATCCGTTCTGCTGTTTTAGCGTGAAATCCTAACAAAGAAACATACTAAATATCAAATCTTTCCTTTGCTTTATTTTTTAATATTTTTAACATATAGATCAATTTTTTTCTAGTAAGTATACCATTAAACTCTAACATTAACATAATAATGGCGCAGTCAATCGTTTGAACCTGCCTGACAGGGCTAGACTCCCACTCTAGTACACTTGGGACCACCTCACCTCTGCGTCTAGGTAGGTCCTTCACAAAGCCTAGCCGCCGCACCTTAGCACCTCAAAGCTTTTCTCGATAGATCAATGAACCTTATCGGTACCTATAATTTATGATCGCTTTAAAATGAATTGGCAATTGAATGTAATATGGCTTTGTTGTTAACTAAGTGGAATATTCGGTGCTTAACAGGATAATACATATAATAATAATAAAATTATAATTACCGGAGACATATTATAAAGGACGGGACGGTTGACGTCTCTGGAGCCCTAACCACCGGTAGCTTGGACCCTGCTCCCGACACCGGCGGACTTCTATTTTTATATATTTTGAAATGTTTTTTTATTATTATTTTTTATATGTTAAGAAATATTTAAAAATGTAATAAAATAAGGAAATAGACAAATAAACGAAAAATTATGATAATAATATATCAATGTTTACAATCATGATAATTACGGTTAGCTATGACGCGGTAGGTGAAGCGACGATCTCCGCAGGATGGCTGGTAGCAGCTGGATGAGAGTTGCCAAAAACCGTTAAATGGCGTGCAATAGGAGAGGCCTATGTCCAGCAGTGGACTGCTATTGGCTGATGATGATGATGAAATGGTAGGTACAATACAACAGACAGACGGTTTTACAGAAAATGGAAGGTCTGCACAGTCCACAAAAAAATTTAAGTAGAGGACTTTATTTACATAATTTAAAAAACTAACAATCTTAAAATAATAATATGTACAAGTATATAAAAAGGGAGGGAAAATAATCAAAGGGCGTCAAAAAGTAGAGGTACAAAATAAAACAATTCAATTTGGGGTCGGCATCCAGTCTAACCGGATGCAGCTGAATACCTATCAGTATTTCACATGGAGCGACTGCCTATCTGATTTCCACAACCCAGTTACTGGGTTATACGATACCCCTTAAAGATGAACCTTCAACAATGTTTTCTAGGTATCCATCACCCAACATCAAAAACCTTTAAGCAATTAGCCCTTTTAACTAAATTATTACTTTGAAATTCTAATTAAACAGATTTAAGTGCTAAATTACTATGCGAAACATTTAAGGAGGTATTCATTTTATCTGACAACAATCGTTAGCATAATTGCCTCAGGGAATATTTTTTGTTAAATCCTTATACGTGAATTGCGTAAAGCCTGGAACGGAAAAAACTCAAGGAATTTTCTGTTTCTATTTTTTTGCCTTAAAAGTTTTTCCTAGAAAATTAAACAATATCTCGGTTCGGTCGGTCGGCTGGTGGCTAAGTAATAACATCCGCACGGATCGATCGATCAGGTTAAGCTACGCTTACCGCGGTAGGTCCGTGGATGGGTGACTATCTTTACACACCGAGATCCCTCCGTGCCTCGGAATGCACGTTAAACCGTTGGTCCTGGCTGGCTTTCACGGATCTTTGACAGTCGTTACGGCTAGTCAGAAGTCAGAAAGTCTGACAAGCAGTCTTACCAAGGGGTATCGTGTTAACCGGTAACTGGGTTGTGGAGGTAAGATAGGTGGTCGCTCCATGTAAAATACTGGTATTCAAATGCATTTGGTTAGACTGGAAGCCGACCCTAACGTAGTTGGGAAGAGGCTAGGCAGATGATGCCATAATAAACGGGGCCTTTAATCCTAGTTTAAATAAGATATGTTTTATTTACAAAATATTAAAAATTTAATAAAACTTTTAAAACAAAAGATTGTTCAAAACAAGAAAATATACTTAAACTTCAACAAAATACAAACATCCATTATCATAATAATATCAGAAAGAGTCTACTGGTAGACATAGAATTGCACTTACACTTTAATCTGAACCCAGTCTGCTCATAAGGGCCCATTCACACGTACCACAACCACACGACATCGCAGCGACAAAATGCGGTTGCGTTGTGTTAACTACCTACAAAATGTTGTGTTTGCGATGTGGCCGGCCGCAATTTCGCGGTGTCGCTGGTGGTTGCGTTGTGGTTGCGACGTGGCTGCGATGTGGTCGGTATCACACACGCGGTCGATAATGACGGCAAAATGTGGTCCGTGTGAATTTAACAACTAATTTTCATACAAATTAGTGCCCGCCCACGTGTTGTGGTTGTGGAGTGGTTGTGGTACGTGTGAAACAAGCCTTATGCATTCAGAAATTAGTTATTATCTATTTTGGTAGTTTTACTTTGCGAAGATATGAATATCTTGTCTACAAAGAAAACTAGGGTAAAGAGTTTTTACCCCAAGACGAAGTTGTACAAATCTTCAACGCATAAGGTAAATTTTCGCTTGATTAAACTTTGTCGTCACAAATGACTTCGGCTCGCATTTCCTCGAAGTTTTCCAATGAAATTCTTTATCCTTCCATATTCTGCCAACCTACTTTGTGACATATCGACTTTCAATATTCAGCAAGAGGTTTTCTCGCAGAAAGATTGCAACTAAGTAACTTTTACTATGACTCACAATTATGCGTTTTGATTGGAACATTAACTTTCTTTATGGTCTTTGACTGCTTCGTTGGTATAGTGGTCGAAAGCGCTACTGCTGAGCATGAGGTCTTGGGTTCGACTCCGGTTTATGGCAGTAGACTCCCTTCTATTACATGGAACTTTAATGTTAGTAACTGGCGAAATATGGGTCTCAAACTTAAAGCATTTCTTTCTGTTAAACCATTTACAGGCACTTTTGAATTGTCAAAAATAAATAGTCGGTCAGTTAGTCAGAAAGTTGAAGCCCATTCCAAAACGTAGATCCCTATAGAGAAGAACGGGCAAGAAACTACAAGGAAACTCTTTTAAATCCAGATATTACATAATCCTGGGTAGATAGTACACCATAGTGATGTACTAAAGGTACACCACTGCTTAACCCTTTGGCGTGATATTATCATGACGATAATTATGCTTGATCATTATTATCAAAGAGAATAGAAGACCCTAAGGTTGACTGGTAGAAAATGCCTCAGGCATTAAGTCCGCCTTTGTACAGTATTTTTTTTTACTTGTGCATAAAGTTTTAATAAATAAATAAATAGACGACATTTTCCTAACAAAATATTATTTTTAAAGACCAGTGCCAAATATTTAGTCAATCTTGCATTAAATTTGTATTAGTTCAAGTTACTCCCACATTTTCTGAGTAAATCCTCTAACAACATCTATGGTCTATAACAGTAACACTAGCTCTTATAAAGCTGACTCTTCCATGAGATCCCTATATTATTTTAGCTTCTCTATTCTTGAATATTTTTCAGTAATAGTGGAACCATCCCCTTTCTCTCCTCGCCTTAGTGACGATGTAAGTCACATCTTGCCACAGAATTTCAATATCGGCCCATAAAGGAAGGGTGTTTCATTCGACCTCTTGGGAGTACCTTGAAATTGTTGTACTATGTTATTTGTCAACCTTTGTTAGATGTTGGCTGGATGTGTGTAAATTGGGCTATTTTGGGTAAAGTTTTCAAATTGATTTAGTACAGGACCGACTTCTTTTCTAAAGGGGGCAACAACTTCTGTTTTCGTCAGTTTACCAGACGCTTTTCTTAACTTTTTCTAGAACATTATTTCATGTTAATGTAACATACAAATAAATCGATCTTTGACTAAAGTATAAG
Organism: Amphipoea lucens; assembly: GCA_947508005.1. Classification (NCBI taxonomy): domain Eukaryota; kingdom Metazoa; phylum Arthropoda; class Insecta; order Lepidoptera; family Noctuidae; genus Amphipoea; species Amphipoea lucens. The sequence goes on from OX382371.1 coordinate 9,605,092, forward strand.
GCACAATTTGCTTATTATAATTGGCGAACAAACCGAATTGCTATCAAAGATCACCCGTCAGATAAAACAAAAGTACTATACTGTAACAAAATCTTAACAAACCAACCTTTCCACCAGCCAAAGCATAACCAACCTTTTGCCAACAAAGTAAAAGTTCAAGCAGGCTGCAAACGTTACCCCTGTAACTCCTTCGCTTGTTTGATCGGAAACTCCGCGACCGTGCAGAATTTCAATAAAGAAACTGAAAGAAATGTCGTTGTAAGGGCGGCGTATACGCCTGTAATGGCCTGGCGTACGAGACTAAACACCAATAAGCTATACCTCGATTTTTACGAGGAATTCGCAAAATGTTTATTTGAGGTGGTCATAACTCTGCGGAACGTGATTTTGGAGTAACGACCCACTCCTGTGATTAAATAGTTCGTAATTATGGTATTAAGAAGTTGTAACTGCGGAATGAAGTGTAAAAACGTTATGAACCGCTGTAATGGGTAATTTGTGGGATTATAAAAGTATTAAGTATTCTTGAGTCGGTGGTAGGTACATTGATGAGTCATTGAGGACCTACTATGCTCAGTATGGCGACTTTAATTGATGCTATAAAAACATCTGAAAATACAGCTGTGGTGGCCCAGTGGAAACGAACGTTCGAACCCTGACTGGCGCTTTACTTTATGTAAATCATTTCATCACCACTGCTCTCAAAACGGTGAAAGAAAACATCGTGAGGTAACTGGCATGTCCTAGAACCAAAAATTTGAAGACATATGACATCCACCAACCCACACTGAGCCCGCGTGGTGGCCTACGACCCACTCACTCTGAAAGAGAGGAGGCCTGTGTCCCAGCAGTAGGAATATTATAGGCTAATTATGTTTATTATGAAACATGTTTACCTACTTGAAGCTACTGAGCTTCACTAGTTACATTATTCGCTCGAGCATCAAATATCTTTTCATTTCGCGGGAAAACGAATCATCTCACAAAGTAATATCTTCCAGGAAAGCCTTTCTACCTACTAATGCTTTACTACGAAGATGAATTATGTAGGTACGACGCTTCAAATATCATTAGTGTGTCCCAGTTAGACGTCCTAAGCAAAAAGCGATTGATATACATACTGTATACAAAACTGTCCTTGATGTGTCCTGAGGTTGTGGTATAATCTCAAGATCTAAGCACGCGCAGTTTTGTTAAGAATCCTAAGAAAGTGAACCCAAAGGTAGCTAGAAAAATATTGGTATTTATGTTTTTTCTTATTAACCGACTTCAAACAAAAAAGGAGGTCTGTATTCGACCCTTATGTATGTATGTATGTTTGTATGTCCGCGATTTTCTCAAAAACTACTGAACCGATTTTGATAATTCTTTCACTAAAATGATCTACATACTTTCAGGAAGGTTTTAATATATAATACATTAGGTAATTATTCTTATGTACGAAGTTATATGCATTAATGCACTGCATCTCCGGAGATGCAGTGAAGAATCATCAAAATTCGCATAGAAATTTGATGATTCTTCTAGTCGGTGTCTTCAATTCTTCAATGCACTAGTGTTAATTGAATTTCTGTGGGGTAGGTACAACTAAAAAGTGAAAAATAAAAACTTTTTTACAAAAAAAAAACAACCGACTTCAAAAAAACACTACAAAGTGATAAATAACTTCAATTTCGGAAGTCGGTGTCAAAAAACGAAAATGCGGAACCAACGACACCGACTTCCGAAATAGTTATTTATCACTTTGTAGTGTTTTTTGAAATCGGATGTTTTTCTCTATATAATTATTTCATCGTATTCATAAATATTTTAAAGCAGGCACTCCTAACTTTCTTGAATCGTTGCTAGATTAGGACGATAATAGTATAAGTGTTCTGAAGGCCTTGATAAGTTTGTCTGTGTCATGTTTAAAATGTTGTTATGAACATGCTTCTAATATAAGGACATTTCAACTACTTTCACTCCATCTTCAGATTAATTTCAATCAATATATATCAGTCGTATCAGATATTTCTTAAGGTGAATGGGTAGTTGTAGCCCGCGAAATTCAATTTTTCTTACGTTTTTTGCAATTTTCAGGTCAGTGTCAGGTTGTATCTTATATGATTCGCGACAATAACAGGTACGTATTTACAGAATTATAATAATTAGAATCATTAATACATCTTTCTAAGTTAGATTTCTACCGCTAAGAACAAATCTCGTATGGAAAAGTGTTGATGGTAGAAATCTAACTTAAAGAGATATATTAATGATTCTAATGACTATAATTCTGTAAATACATGTCTATTATAGTCGCAAATCATATTTTGATCAAGATACAACCTGACACTGATCTGAAAATTGCAAAAAACGTAAGAAAAATTGAATTTCGCGGGCTACAACTACCCATTCACCTTAAGGCACCGTCTACAATGTATATTGAAAATATTCCAAATATTGTTCTTTACTCTTACCCTTAGGATAATAAATCGCTATTTAACTCTCAGTTTGCCCGCTTTAATACAAGGACATTGGTATTTCGATAATGCTCCTGTTATCTCCTACATCTCCCCTCACGAAAGGAATTTATCGGGGTGAGCATGCGAAAAAATACCGTAATAATGAGAATTGGGGACAGTGTTTTTTAAGTTGTTTTGACGACTGGCAACTCCACTTACTTACACGCTTATGAGAATCGTGTGTAGGGCGCTTTATAAGGAGCATCATGAGTGGGTCTAGCCGGAACCTGCGTTTAATTGTCAAAGTCTTGAGAGCCTAGAATTGTAATTACAATGCCTGTCCCATATCGTAGAGTTATTGGGTACAATTTCTTGTAAAAACGTAAATAAGGCTGAGAATATGAGCCGAAGAAAATAAAGCTTGGTTCTTTGTTTGAAAAAATACGATGTTTTCTTATACTCGAGAGTTATGCGACATTTTTTGCTTTTCTTATGTAAGAATTTCGTTATTTTGGTTACACCGTAATAGCTACTATGAATAAGAAATTGTGAACGCCCACAATTTCTTTGTCAAAACACCATCGGATACAGATAAGCCCCTTATTGCTGCTTTCACCTACATCGAAGCAAATCGATTCCAAACAAGTTCAATCGGATTCTCGGCTTCTCGATTATAGAATCGAAATGTCAGCAAAAGTCATAAAAACAAATCGATAACACGAATTTAACCCTCCGTTAGAGTCCCCTCCCATTTTCCGCGTTTTGATTTTCCGTTGATTGGGTTTAAAATGCCCTCCCGCTATTTTGATAAAGCCCACAACAAAATGCTGGATCATTCGGACCCTTTCGATGCACGAAACTGTATTCATAGCGGTAAGTATCAATTTTGTTACGTTTATTTGGGGCAGCGGTTATATTTGATTTAGTGTTGTTAGCTTAATACCTATTCTTGTTAAAACAATATTATTGGGATACAAAATACATTTCCCTTTGCATGATTTAAATTACCTAAGGGGTAGTGTATGGGTCCGATTGTGATGTCTTAAAGTTTAAAAGTTTTCTGATTTTGTCCACTCCTACCAGTTCTTATTAGTAGGTACTACGACGCCATTTTAACAGAGCAATATACTTAGACCTTCCTACCTACATTTCTTTTCTCGGAACTTGTCCTGAAATTAAAGTTTTTGCCAGCACCTACTTAAGTCACAATGTAATCTTTTTTGTTACACATGAAATTTTATTCACTTCTTGGAAAAGTTTCATTTCCGCCCTGACCTATTTTCCTGGAAAACATGCTTTGTTACATAATCTTATCTCGTTGGTTACAAAGTACAATATTCTGGAGAAAATTAATTATTTAGAGACATGTGCAGGCAGCTTGTCACTGCATTATTACGTTACGTTGGCTTTTATCTTGTTTTATTTTAATAAGATTGCAGAATTCTACAAAATGCAGATACCTTTAGAAAAGCGAAAAATAACTGCTGTAACATAGATTAGTGGACCAAATAAGCAGCTCACTAGGCCTGCGGGGAAATTGCGTAACATACTAACAGTAGGAATGGCTTTCATTTTGACAGTTCAACAACATTCATTACGTTTTTACATTGTTGAGCAGACAAATTTTTGGATCATAAGAAGCAATGGATTAGCAATATCCTTCAAAATGATTCAGATTCTGATTGATAGTGTGTTACGCAATTAGGGTGCTGATTGCCGCTGACCACTGGTTACTTTTAAATCAAAGCATCAGCTACAAAAAAATAAAGATATTGAGATCTGCTAATGAAGAATGTATTAAATTTGTCCGAAAAGATGGTATTTTTTAATACTTGTGCATCAAAGACACTTGCCTAGTTGCCGGTAGCAAACTGTTTATGCCTTAACTAAGTTTTCTTTTGTTCCGATAAAGCGTATCTAGCCGATAACTACGCAAAATCAAGCATACCGTATTTCAGTTGATTTCCACAAAAAAAAAAATCCCAACAGTGCATCGGCGATACCTTACGCATTATACGTCACACAAAGGCTTAATACAAAGTGTTGTAAAAAATCGTGGTTTGGGTAAAATACGTATAAAATCCGTGTTTTATTTTTACAGGCCATCGCGTTTTACTGAGGCTGTTTCAGCAACATTTTGTTGATGACGGAGTAGGAATAACAAATCGACTGTGATGGTACTAAGCTTATGTAGGTATGAGAATGCCTTTAGAAAGGGCCTTTGAAGGGATTTAGGCTAAAAATATAGATGGGTATGAAGTAATTCTGAATATTACATTTATGAGTACGTTTATGTTTATGTTTGTTGGATTTTGTTCTTGTAAAACTTGTAAAGCTGTTTTTCCTAAAAAAGAAGCCTTTTATTATTTGTAGAATTGTGTACACGGGAAGTAAAAACGTTTTTTTTTTTGTAGAATCTAAGTATATATTTGATTCTTTGATCATTATAGAAAAGTGCACATTACAGCCGCAACAGACCATAGTGCAGTGCGTTCCGCCTGTAGTGTGCGTTGGTTCATAGAAATTAAATGAAAGTGATTGAAGGAGGATTTTCGCAATGCGTTGCGTTGCGGTGCGGAATTTCCCTTATCTGCTTTAGCCTTTTGACTATTTGCGAAATCTTTCTCTCTCACACCACTTTGAAGGTCGAATTTGTATTAAAAATACAAAAAGAATCACGGTGTTTTATTTAGGGTGAATTTCTTGGTGTCATCGTCACCGAAGGCTTTGTGGCATGTTGCTTACGTCAGCTTAGGGTTGTACCACGTGCCTAATTTGACATCGACGCTTCTTGCGACAATAAATAGGCAGGGTAGGGGTTAAGGCTGATAGGTTGGGAGTATAAATAAATCCTTTTTGAATTTGCGAGTTTCTACTCTGATAGGTAGTATTCGTAATGTGAAATACGTACGTAATTCAAATTCGAAATATTTTATTTCACATAAACCTACGGTTCCAATTCGTGGTTTCCTAAGTCGAACAGTCTTTTAAAAATAGTTGGTTTTTACAATGTTTTCAAATTAGACAGCGATAGGTATGGGAGGACACTGTAAGCCTGCCAATAAGTAACCCCCTTACGAATAAACGTTGTATAGCGTGTGTTATATCGTATAGACTAGTTACACAATGCTTTGTCTTCTTCTTTCGAAAATCACATTACTGACGACTGAAAGAGAGAAATCGGTGTGTACGATACCTACATAGATGATAAGTCCTCTTCTCCAAATATTTTTCTTTTGCTGTGCCTGACAGCCCGGCCCATGATTGTTTCTTTTGGCAAATTTTTACCACCTAAGCCTACATTGTGGAATGCAATAAAGAAGTATTGAGTATTTAAATATTCATCTGATGTAATAAGTTTATTAGTAAGGGGGCAAGTAGGTACTGGTTACTTAACAAAACAGAAAATAGTATGGATAGGTTTTACCTACATCAGTTAAACGATGTGTTTACTGAAATATTGCAACAGTAGAAAAGTATATTACACTGTTTCTTTTTTTTTCGTTCAATTCTTGAAAGACTGTTGAGGCAACAACGATAAATGTGTGTCACCCTTCGCCAAAGATTCAATTCATAGCGAAAATGTAATAGCAAAGTCAGCATTCTATTTTATTTGCCGAAACAAAACACAAGCTTCATTCATTCCCAAACCGAAATGTTAATAAAGTTTATTCGATACAGAAAACCAAAGAAGTGTCTACAAAGTTTGTGCGACGTATTACGAAAAACAAATTTCATTACAAGACATTTTTTTAAAAAGAAAATTTTGACAATCCTCTATTTCCATTTGTGTGGCAGCGCTAATTTAATCTCTGTCCTCATGTTATTAAGGTTGGATTTTGTAGGGATGTTGCAAAAATGATACATGTTTTCATTTTCGCGTCCTGACAGCAAGGGGAGACGTATGACGGGAGTCCGCTTCCAAAATCCAATATGACAAATTCGGAAGTACGTGATTGGAATGAGTGCGGGTAGAGAATTTTATTTTTGGTACCGCACTGACGGATTCCGGGACACCTGGGTCGTTGCTATGGTTGGACGAACCGATGACTTTCTGATGAGAATTATAAAAATTGAGAGAATATATTAGAAAGGAATCAAGGGGCGCACTCGATCGATGGCAGGATGTAATATTGTATGATTTGAAATAATTGAGATGTCGTATGAATTTATTTTAAGGCGTATTTTTAAGCGACCAGCTAGGTACTTTGGGAAAAGGAAATTAGAAATATTATAGTAACATTTTTTATAGTGTAAACCTAATATAGGTAATGAACCAAGTGGGAAGTTTTTGAAGTGAAAACTTCTTTAGACGCGTTGGGCATTTTTTGAGATGGGAAAAAACCATTGAATTTGCGCCACTGCTACTGTAACCGACACCGCTTTGGATGTGCTCGGCTGTCCTCGGGATGTACTCGGTTTTAATGTATATCCCATATGTCAGTAAGTGATGGTAAAGTATTCTATTTGTGTTTTTTTTTTCACTTCTGTCGGCACTCCCGGGGTGCCATTGTTTTTTTTTTTTTTACGTATGTTTCTGCAATCAGCTTGTCGGCTATAAGAATAATCTGTGCTGTTTGGTTCATGGTGTGGTTATGTAGGGCTTCAATGAGCACCGCACATATTCAGCTCGAAGATGTGGCCTTTTTAGGGTTCCGTAGCCAAATGGCAAAAAACGGAACCCTTATGGATTCGTCATGTCTGTCTGTCTGTCTGTCTGTCCGTCCGTCCGTATGTCACAGCCACTTTTTTCCGAAACTATAAGAACTATACTGTTGAAACTTGGTAAGTAGATGTATTCTGTGAACGGCAGTAAGATTTTCACACAAAAATAGAAAAAAGACAATAAATTTTGGGGTTCCCCATACTTACAACTGAAACTCCAAAAATTTTTTTTCATCAAACCTGTACGTGTGGGGTATCTATGGATAGGTCTTCAAAAATGATATTGAGGTTTCTAATATCATTTTTTTCTGAACTGAATAGTTTGCGCGAGAGACACTTCCAAAGTGGTAAAATGTGTGTCCCCCCCCCCTCTAACTTCTAAAATAAGAGAATGATAAAATTAAAAAAATATATATAATGTACATTACCATGTAAACTGCCACCGAAAATTGGTTTGAACGAGATCTAGTAAGTAGTTTTTTTTTTTAATACGTCATGAATCGAAAACCGCAATTTACCTTTCACAAAGTTACAACGAACTACAAGAACTTTTATATTATGTTACTTGCTGCTACGGAACCCTTCATGGGCGAGTCCGACTCGCACTTGGCCGGTTTTTTAGATGCTTGGTGATATTCGATATTAAGTGGGAAGTGGTAACATTTTTTAATGCCGTTTCATATTTTAATAGATTTACGAGTACTTTATGCAAACAATGCCACCATTCTCCTACCCTTATCCCAATTTATTTGGGGACGACGCAACATGTCTTTTTCTTCCCTAATTCTCTATTAGTCGTTATGGTATACAAACCATGTCTTTGTTCGATAAGACACTGTTAATACTAAAGGACAGAGTTCGCTCAATTCAGAGCAAGTTGATTAACAGAAATAATTCAATAATGTTGTATCTGGCCTACTAGAACAGGTCATAGAGTTAAGTAGGTCAAAGGTAGAGGTGGTCTCTATGCTACCGGTTCATAAAATTTCATAGACTGAATACGAACTAATTTGTGGTTCAGTGGTTGATATTATTATGTATTTCGGCTACTAAATTATTTAATTTATTCCCGAGCATTCATTTAAAAGCGGAGAAAGAATTGTTTTTGCAAACGCAAACAGTAGACAATGGACACATCCTCTAAGTGACCTACTTTCTATATGAAAACTTTTCTTTTTAATGTTCTACAGACGATAAAGTACCCCTTTGTACTGACTACGTGAATATCAGAGGCACGTGAAAGTAATACTAACTAGCGAAAGGATTTCCAGCACTTAGGCACTGCTGAGTAACTTAGTTTTTACTATTATGTATTACGCGTAACTATACTTGTTTTCTTCTTTACCTATACATACGAGTACATATTGAAATATTATCGAAAACAAATAGGTATATTTATACACTAAGCTTAATTGCAGCAATATTCAACACAGGCTTAAAAACTAACAACAAAACAGAAACTGTACATAACTCATGCACGACGCATATTTTCATCAACAAAAAGCCTGAACAAAAAAAAAAAACAAAAAAAAAAAACAATCGAATACTCAGTTTAAAAACCGAACGCGGGTAGCCAGTTGTACGAATGCAAAAAAATATAAATTGTGTGTACATGAGCCTTTACTGCGTACATCGCAGGTACATAAATATGAATGCGATTTTACGAGCCCCTATGAAAGTGTGGAATGACTTGCATTTTCTATTTTTTTTTTTAGATAGATAATGGTTTTTCTTTATTGAAAAGAGGTTTTACTTACAAGGTAAACATAAGTCGTTAGGAATGGAAGAAAAATGTGACCGTAATTTTTGGTATTGTTCTGAAATTAGTAGCATAACATAGGAAGGGTTAGGCAGAGGTGTACTTACCCATAGTAGGTACATCCACATTTCGCCGGTTATGTTTAAGTCAGGCACAAATCTAGACTACGGCCTGCTACTGAGAAATTTTAGATGGAAAAACACAGCCCAACCGGCTAATCGAACTCAGGACCTCTTGCTCAGCAGTAGCGCTTGCGGCCAGTAGCTAGGCCATTGAGGCAATCTACAAAAAAATAGTAAAGTTATTAAAATTTCAAATTCATGTAATTCTAGTTTTATGATTTTATAATAACTATTTCATTAATTGTATCCCCCAGATGAGACGATATAAACTGCTATTGAAATTCATTTTTATTTCAATAAAAGCTTCTGTTTTTCCAACGTATAGATAATATGACCTTTTTATTGGCTTCTGACTATTGAATACAGTATGTATGCACGTTTTCACAAATAAATACTTTTTTTATGTATCCTGAACAGCGAAAAAAACCGTTATCCGAAAGCCCCGAACCGATACATTAAAGGCACGTAGAAATAAAACAAACAATCCTCTGTTTGTTAACACGCAATAAAAGTATCCGCTAAAGCTCGGATACGGTCAATATTTACAGAACCAAGCGAACCGAACAACCAGAAAAGGTAACCCCATCGATTGCTAAAGTAACACTAAAGGCCTAGTGCAATAGCCGCGGGCTATAGGGGGGTTTGCAAACACCTTGAATGGAGACCGAGAAAGAGGGTTGGTTTCGGCTAACGTTTTGGTAGCCGAAACTACATCGCTAGGGCAAATCCGTTTAAAATTTAGAGTCGTTAAGTAAAATAATATTATAAACTAATTCTCTTCTAGTGTTCGTCTTTCGATACGGTTGTCCAGAAAAAAAATCTTTAGGCAATAACTTTGCTAGAGTAAATCAATCTTTTGGTTTGATAACGTCCACGTCACGAATAGTTACGGCGATACATCACAACACATAAATCATAACTATCAAAACTAACTTCCAAATCTGACACTTACTGAAACTATTTTTAGCACCACATCTCTTATCCAACTTTCATCTACTTTCGTCCTTGACCTTAGTATCAGCCGAAAGTCCGATACCAACTTTTCCCAACACTAGCGGGTCCTCGGACCCTATGTATCCCGGTGACTGAAAGATTTAGAGGCAATAACGTGCGATGTTCGCTCCGAGCAATACGATCTCATTGTTCGTTCGATCGGATTAGTATCGCGAAGATTGGTGAAGCTCAGTGGGTATTGGGACTGGATGTAATCAACGATACAGTGGGAGTGTCCTTGTTGATCTATGTTCAGGATATATTGCCTCCAATAACGTGTTTGAATCAATCAGGATCGTTATTAGTCTTGCTGCGTATAGGCATAAAAGAATATACTTAAGTACGGTTTTATTTAGAAAAGCAACATGATTATACTAGTTAAATAGGTACGTAGGGCTTTTGGCCCTCAAACTCGCTTGGCCAAAGATTTTCTCCGCAAATATGACTAGTCAATCATGAAAATTTATTTAATTCTGTAACATTTTTTCAATACGCTTGGGATAGTTAGGGTTAAGGTTATCCATAAAATTATACGTTCATAAACTGATGAATTCATTTAAAAAGAGCGTAACATTTTACGCTTTGGTTTTACGACTTTATACCGTTTGACGATTAAAGGGGTGTTCTTTTATTTGTGAGAGCAACGTGCACTCTTTGTAGACTTTTAGGCTATGAAAAATGGCGCCCAGTCAGCTGTTTCTTTTTTGCATAACGTTGTTTGTCACCTACAGAAGCCGCCTTTTGAAATATCGTGAGCTGTAAAAGCGTTATTTTAATGTGAAAATATGTATCATAGAAATAAAAGGTAGTTAATGTTAGGTTTCGCTTTTATTATTTTGTAGTAAAAGCGGTTTCAAGTTAAGTTTTTGGTATGTAATATTGACCAATTTTATGATAATACCAAGTTCCTGAGCGGCAATTCTCGTAATTTTAAGAACGTTCACAGTCTGATCTCAGGCTCAATCTGTCAAAAATACTGCTAAAATTCTTACATTTTTGACAAGTTTTTGTCATTGATTGTCGTCGAGATGAGATTGTGACTAGATTTTGAACGTTTGTATTTACGGGATTTGGCCTTCTGGTTTACTTCAAGTGTTCTAAACGTCTACAGATTTTCGCAAACCCCAAAAAGGTTTTTAGCCTGCCCTGCACTTTAAATTCAAATAGAGAAACCCAACTTAAACCAACTTTAAAAATAAAACCTAAAAAAAATCCAAAATTCGAATTTTAAACTACGTATTCGTATCCCGGTGGGCATTTGCAAGGGTGACCCCAAACCTAATAAGAATAAACACAGGGATGAAAGTCACGCACTGACTGAATTTGCCTAGGACTGCGACTAAGTAATTGACTTTCAGGGCCGATTCCGCGGGTGAGGTAGTAGCAACTTGCCCTTACATTGTTGGGGTGCTTAGAGTTTGAGAAAAGTTAGGGGCTTTTAAGAAAAAGAAAATAAAAATATGTTGCGTCTAGCGAATGTGTTTCCATTTTGCAGTGTAATACATCGTAGAGCAATCCTTTTCCATATCCAATGAAATTGGTATCATGTTAAAACGGGGAAAATACCTCACTCAAAATATTCAGCTATCTTTTTATTTATATCAATCAACAATTTGCATAGTGTTCAGATAAAAGTTAGATCAGAAAAGGGTAGGTCGAAAAGGTCGGTCGGTAAAAAGTTCTAGATTTTTCCTACCGTAACACCATCAGATAAAACAGAATCCAACATAAATGCAAATACAGCAGTAAGCCTAAAATAGACGAAACAGCTGAAGTGCTGGCCCTTGTCATGAATACGCCAAAAAGTTTATTATTCCATCTCGAAAAAGGTCTAGAGCTAAACTCTCTTTTCTTTTTAGCACTCCATAAAGAAAGCCAATTGTTATGAAAATTAAAGAAATAAAATAGGCTCATTATCTTTTTACGTTTAGAAATTTCCTGAAATAAGTACAAGACGTTTAATAAAGGCACCATACTCGTTGAATAAAACCATTATTATTGTCTTCCCTTTTCATTTTAGCCGCAAAAATGGAAGATTCGACGATAAAATTTAAATAAAGGTCATTTTCTTCTTTTAAAGTTGAAATCTGTGGTGCTTTAGACGCAGTTGCGGAATATTTTAAACATGAAGTCTTCTTAAGGGTGCATGGTATGTGTTCTGTTTCCTAGAAGTTATGGGTTTTACACTGATTCATTTTTATTTCTGACATGCTTCGTAGATCTTGATAAGGAATTCATGAAAGTTAGCGCTCAGTCAATGAAGTTAACAGTCTCGTTCAGACGAAGTAACTCCAGAGTTTCTATTTAAGTATCAACAAGTGTTTTATTTTTATATTCTGCAAAGAGTCTAGTTTAGTCTTGAATGACTTGGTTGTTTATGGTCTTTTGTTTTCATTTTATTTAGAGTTGAACAATATTTTATAACCTTGTCGTACTTGTCTATGTAAACAGCTAAAAATAGATTATACGACAATGTTTATCATGAATGTCGTTAAATGTGTTATACCTAAGTAAGTGCCGTAGTATTCATTTTTGGGGGTCCACTATCTAAGTCCGCTAACAAAGATACGCGTCCGTCCGAAAGCAGTTGATCGGTCAAAACAAATGACAAATACATTTTTTCGGACGGTCAAATTGGGAACACCCAAATACTCCGAAATATTTTATTCCGAATTTCGATGTTCCGATTTTCAAAAGTCCGAATTTCATAATACCTAAGAATCATAATGTCTATTATTAAAAATCACGAAATTTATTTTACCGGAAGTCATAAATGCGACTTGTTTGTTTTCCGATTTTCATATATTCGAAGAATCAAATGCTCGATTGGTTCTCGGTCCGAAAAACGACATTCCGATTTTCAATACTCCGAATTACTCCGTTACCGTTACCGCACCCGAACTCAACGAACGCAATAGACGACATAGGATGCAAGTACGAGCGAAGGGCACCCCGAGGTTCGGTTTGGTTAGGTTACTTTAAACCCTTTACACAGAAATAGGAGCCCCGCGAAGCGGGGCTCTGTCGACATAGGATGCAAGTACGAGCGAAGGGCACCCCGAGGTTCGGTTTGGTTAGGTTACTTTAAACCCTTTACACAGAAATAGGGGCCCCGCGAAGCGGGGCTTCGTCGACATAGGATGCAAGAGCGAGCGAAGGGCACCCCGAGGTTCGGTTTGGTTAGGTCACTTTGAACCCTTTACACAGAAATATCTCTATTGTTGGTTTTGTGTCATCTATATTCTTACAATTGGAAATATGTGTTTATTTATCTTGCTATTCAGTTTTACAAAGCGTTATTATTTCGAAATTCTAATTAATCGGTATTTTAATAATCGGAATTCGTATTTTTGATGTTTCGAATTATCATTAAGTCGGACTTTTTGTTATTCGATCTATTGAAACTCGGTATTTTGAGAATAGTAATTATAAACGTTAGCAATATTGAAATTTCGGAATTATTAAAATAGGATTAATGATAAATCGGAGTTGTTATATTAGGAATTTTGAACCATTCGGAATTATGAAAATCGGTATTTTGAAATTCGTATTTGTGACTTTCGGAATAAAGTTTTTCGTATTAATGTAGTGTACCCGGTCAAATTCACATCGTTGATTAGGGACCACTGTCAAATCGCATTGGCAGTAATTCTAAGTTCGGGCCCCGCATTAATCTTAATATGTCCGTAAGTAATTCGGAGTAGGAAGCGCCCGTAACTTCGGCCGAAACTACGATATTCGTGCTTAGGAAGTAGACTCCCTGATTTAATTTAAAGAACAGGTACTTTTTACACATCATTTTTAAACATCAGCTGTTCAACAATAGGGCAACGTAAAAGTATGAACCATTCACATCAATGAACTACATTGCCTAAAGCCATAAAGACAAACAAAAGACGCTACTGCCCACCCAAAAAGGATAAGTAACAAAACAATGTTGCAATGTCATGCAGAATGAACCATTCTTCCGTAGTAATGGTATTATGCTCCCGAAAGGTATGAATTCCAGATGAATTTAGCATGAAGCGAGTTCAATTTAACCCACCGACGTTTTCATACATAAAGAATGAGACCATGAAAGTCAGACTGACTCTGCCTCTTTAAATTTAATATTCGTGCGCACTTAAACTGAGGATAGACGCGTTTAGGAAACAATTTTAATTACTCACCTAATTTACAATTAGGTTGGTTTACGGAAGGTTTTGGTGGCTAATTTTGTTTGCACTTTGTGGTGGCTTATCTCAATTTTTTCTTTCTCTCTGATGTTGCGTAGGCTTAATTTAATTTGTTTGATAAGGATAATGATAAAGAAAAAGTTTTTTGGTAGGCATAAATACATAATAATCAGTATAATTATAGGCCCTACACAATACATTCTTAGACACATGTTGTTTAAAGTCATAGACTACATCAAATATAAAAACTTTTTTACAAAAAAAAAAACAACCGACTTCAAAAAAAAACACTACAAAGTGATAAATAACTTTAATTTCGGAAGTCGGTGTCGTTGGTTCCGCATTTTCGTTTTTTGACACCGACTTCCGAAATTAAAGTTATTTATCACTTTGTAGTGTTTTAAAGTTTTTATTTTGCACTTTTTAGTTGTACCTACCCCACAAAAAGATCGTTAATGTAGACAATGTAGATAAATTTTTAGATTTTTGTTGATTTTTCAAAAACCGCTTGTCCGATTTCGATAAAATTTTCATGGGACCATTTGGGAAGTATACCCTTTCCAACAAAAAAAGAATTTTTCAAATCGGTTGGCCAGCGACGGAGTTATGCGCGAACAAACATAAAAAAAAAATACAAACATTCGAATTGAGAACCTCCTCCTTTTTTAGAAGTCGGTTAAAAACGTCATTTAATCAAGTTAGGTAGAGTATCAGCACTTTTTGAACGTCAGAATTACATAAGACAGTCCCCCAAAACGCCTCCTCCCCTCCACTACTTCCTAGTGCTTTAGTTGGGAAGAGGAAGTGGCGCAACAAACTCCCCAGCAGCACAGCTGAAATAAAATAGTTATTTTTTCGATTCGATGTGCCGTGATGATAATGACGTTGGGACTTAAAAACTTAAACCGATATTTATAAAATCTAAGATCAAAAACTAAGGCCATACAAACAATAACAACTATTATCACATTTAAGTTGTTGTCTTAGCCATTTCGAACAGTCGAAGTTGGCAAAAGGTATAAAATCGTTAAACGATGTGCTGTCAAGCGCACACTAAAACTCGAGATATTTTGCGAAAAATATCACTTGGAATAGAAGCTATAGTGCTCTAAGAATTGCTCGTAAAAGGCAAATAAAGCCTAGAAAAATTCATTCATTTGCCTAGGCTTTCGTCTAATAATATCAACGTGTATTTTTCTACGTTATACAATAGTCAGACTAGGTATATTTACGCTTTTGCGATCTTGAAGATGTAATGATGAAGTATTTGAACAGGTGATTAAATATAGGTACGCACAATAATAACCAGCTGAATAATAAACTATTATATTATTATTTCTGTTGTAATAAAAAAAAGAGTAAATTAAACCCAATGTTTATACACTTTGTGAAAAAAATGTATTGTTTTTCTGCAAAAAGGAAAATAAAGTGGTTAGCAAATAACACAATACTTACCTGAAGTATCAAATCAAAACTCTCAATCCAAATCTCGACGAAATACTTAGCCATACCGAAATCCAAAGACTCATTAAATTTATCGGGGCCGACTTCATTTCGAAATTCATAACCGTCATAAAAAGGGTGCCCCTATTAAACCGGGTCCTTTATTCCAAATTATCGTGATCCGCAAAAAAATCTTACAACAAAAATATCTAAAAAAGACGTTACTACCCTCTTAAATTTCACATCATCCCCTTCAAGACTTACGTCAGTCGGTCATTCTTTTCTTAAAGACCGGTACCGAGAGGGTGAAAATGAAATTAAATTCTCAATGAAAGCCGATCTCGCCGTGAGATAAAGGGGGATCTTCTATGAATTATATCCCCTTGAAGACGAGGGGGTAGAACAATAGTGTAATCGTCCAATTAAGTGTTTGTATGAGTTCAAAGCTAAGCTAAGAATGTGGAGCTTAGAAATTTTCGTCGCGCTCAAATGTGTTGTCTTTTTGTTTGGTGTGCGGATTCCCGAAATGTGTGTAATTAAGGCTGCAGTAATGATTATGAGTATTAGGATGTTAAAGTGAGTTTTATGTTGATTGTATGGGATGTTGCAATGAATGGGTATATGTCACAGTGTAATACTTTCGTGCCTTTATATGGAGCAAGCTACTTGCCAACGCTGTAGGTATATTTTTGACATCTGTCCTACTAATTTAAAGTCATACGTAATATCATTTTTACGGTAAATTAATTTACTTTTGTATCACTACCTACTAGTGTGTTGATGGCAATAATAACACATAGAATATATATATATTTAATTTCGTTGCCCCAAAATTCAGCAACACTTATACGATTTGCTGACGCAAGCATTAGATCCAGCTACCGTCACTTATTTCATTCATAAAACGTCACTTTTCACTCACCGCAAAAGCGTAAAAAATTAATAGCCTCTAAACCACGAAATCAAAGCAAATTTTTACACCCTAATGTACAAAATAATTCATATTTCGTCCAATTCAATGAATTAATCGTCTAACTGTCATTCATATTCATATTCCGAGCCTGCAGCCGTAAATTCATCGGAGCTCTGTTTTGGACGCTCCCTGTTCCGAATCGCTCATAATTTTCGATTTTCCGCACAATTGAACTAGATCGGCACCTTTTAGAGGCATTGGCAGCGTCGCTTCAGGGGTTTATAATTGTAGAGTGTGTTGAATGTTGCTGTCGTCTGGTGGTGATGATACAATACCTAGATGAACTGCGTTGCTATTCTGTTAAAATCTGACCGTGAAAACTTGCTGTCAGGTGGCAATAGTGTCAATCCCTAGCATCAAGTGAAATGACAGCTCACTTCACCTAAGTTTTCACCCTGAGTTTTTTCAGAACAGACCTTCTGTACCTTTTTGAAGTGAAAACTTCTTTAGCGGCGTTGCACACTTTTTGTAATGGGTAAAAAATGTTAAACTCGCGTCAGGGCATCGCGTCAGGACACGTGACCGTCAGGAGAGATTCCTCCCCCCTCTCTTTCTACGGCAGCGCCAACCGAAGTGAACCAAGTGAGACACGATAATGGATGGATGGATGGATGGTGATGTGGATGGTGATGGTGATGGTGATGTGGATGGTGATGGTGATGGTGATGTGGATGGGGATGGGGATGGTGATGATGATGGTGATGTGGATGGGGTGGTGATGGTGATGATGGTGGTGGTGGTGGTGGTGGTGGTGGTGGTGGTGGTGGTGATGTGATGTGATGTGATATGATGCATAAATAGTGAAAAAACTTAGTTATATTAATTCAATTAATAATTGATTTATTTCAACGTTAATATTCAAGTTTTCACTTCTGCCGGCACTCCCGGAGTGCAACCCGTCAATTTTTTTTTTCAATCACAGGTGTTTTACAGCTGATATTTCACATCAATTGTTCTTAATCAAAAGTATAATAAAGTTTTTCTCTTGGTGTCGTTTTAAAATCCAAGTGGACGGTATGCTTGTTATATTTGAATGACATCCAGATTAGTGTAGTGTGGCTACAGGCTAGCTTTCAGTGTAACCAGAAACCGGTCAGGGGAATTAATTGTTAACTGTCAAAAATGGACAGTTGTATGAATTTAACACGGCAAATTGATGTAGTGTGTCAATATCATAAACCATTAATTTTCCCTGTCTGTACATAGATCTAGATTAGAATTAAATATAGCTATTGCTACTTAGATATACCTATAAACCATTTCAATGAAGCGAAGTAGAATTTCTTAAGTATTCACTGAACAAAGGCAGTTAATCTAAAACCCTAATACAGGTAGACTAAACAATAATAAATTCCAAAAAGGAAGTTTAAAGTAATAAATTGTAGAAACTTATCCTGTCTCAATATATTTGAATTTGACCCGGCCACGCACTTTAATGCGATTAGGCCTTAAACCCACTTTCCCAGGTTAGAACCGTTTAGCTTAATGAGTTATGAAGGCCCTTTACCTCAAAGAAATTAATATTCTGCAGAGTACAAAATGTACGAGAATAAAGCTTTTGAATAACATCTAAAAAGCCAGCGGTTAGAAGAAAATGTATTGAGAAAAGGTAATGGTTTAAAAAAGATTTGACCTTTAAGCGAGGTATCTTTAGATAAAAATTCTAAAAAAAGGAGATGCCCATTTTGTGAAACAATGTTTTAAATTGTTGCTTAATATCGGTTTTTGGGTAAAATTTCTTCGGAGAAGAGACCCTTTCTAATTAAGGCTTAAGTTCTTAAGAAAATCTAAGCCAACGATATTAATGTCCTATCTTTCAAAAACAAACTCGAAATCATTATCTTCTGATTTTCGTTCATTCATCCACTGTCACACAACGCACAACCTAACAACCTAAAACGAGTGGGTCTAGAAGCAAGAAATTTTGCGCAAGAGTTTCTTTTGGTAGATGAGTACGGAAGAATTTTTGTAAATTGATGAATTGAGGGGATGAAAGTTTGGATGCAAGTTCATAATTTTTTCTAATGGTAAATCTTATCGGGCACACGGCTGGCGCCCGATGGAGCAGTGGTGGCCCAGTGGTAATGGCTCCAACTTTCGGGTTGTCGTGGGTTTGAATCCAGGAAGGCACTTTACTTTGTGAAAATAACTTCATCACCACTGCTCTCAAAACGGTGAAGGAAAACATCCCGATGTTTTATAATAACCAAAAATTTGAAGACATGTGACCTCTCTCGAAGAGAGGAGACCTGTGTCCCAGCAGTGGGAACATTATAGGCTGATTATGCTACACGGCTTTTTAGATAATAATATCACTCTACGCACAAAACAGTCTCAAATTAATTCCAACGCATTCTTTCATATGACATTAGCGCCCTTCAAATTTTAAGCCCGGTTCACTCCCCTACTGTGCTGCGAAGCTAACCCTAAGATTAAGATTGGCTCAATTCCATTCCGTGAAGACTAGACCGGGCAAATGAGATTGGCTGTAATATAATAGACTTACAAGCTGCATAGAATGCAAATTGATCCAGTTTCAAGCACATTGTTTGAAGTCGCCGTCCATGAAATTGTGGGACTGCCAATTATTTAGGCTATGTAGCTCCGTGTGGTTTCCGTCATAGAATTGGATGGTGGACGATTGTTAGGCTGTGTGGAGACATTGTGGGTAAGAGCTGGGCGCAGATTCAGTCAAGACATATCTATTAGATCGACTCGCTCTGTGAAAACAATAATGGTGCTCATATTCGCAAGAGAACGGTCTCGTATAGTCAAAGTTGTCGAAAATGACCAGTACTCAGTTTATGACTGAGTGTTCAGAAATGCAATGAGTCAAGATACCGAACTAGTGGCAGTATTAATATTTAGACAGCACCCACCATTGCTTTATACGTTTGAAAAATTTGTCTGCGTTATAACATAGATTACGCAATGAATGTTGTTGAACTGTCAAAATAAAAGCGGTCGTAGACTAGTGTACGAGTATGTAGATGTAAGTGATGGAACTCTTTTTCTTCTTATCGCCGCGCCGGTCTAAATTATTCTAGCCCAGTAGGTGACCACGCTGTTCGAATACTAAAACTATCCTTTCAAAAAGCAATTTCAGTTTCAATCTCGAATAAAATCTCGTAAGAAAGTTTCATTTGGATAGTTTTTACAATCCGAACCCGGTGAGCTAAAATGAAGATCATAAAAATGAAGGAAGTTTGCACCATTTGATATAGATCACTATCGTTGCGCTAAATTCTTTCTCTATTCATGAATCTTCACGATTTTAGATTGTGCTACTTTGAGTTATTCGTTTTATATTAACTTGACTTGTTGAATCTTATGAAAATCTTCATTTAAAGTCACATAGTTTTAAAATTACGTTCTTTTTTAACTTAAACATTTTGATCTGTAATGTTTATAAATAGAAACAATAGAACATCATTATCTACGTTCTATTCTTTTTTTTTTAATTCTTCCAAATTCATTCTTCGGTTGCCAGTACCAATCTTCTTAGCAACTAACCTCTTTTGAGATCATCACTATTCCTCTAATATATAATTATCTAAACTAGTTAGTGGATCCTATCACTAATGAGAACTGCGCGCAATGAATACCGTCGAGACTTCATTCCCTTGTTTTGTCCAATTGTTTAGAAAGTCTGCTTCCAAGATTTAAATTCTTAATCCTTTTCGTTATCTGTGAACAAAATTGGTTCATTTCAGTTTTATTGTGAGACGTTTACTAAAGCAGGAAGGCACTGCCGGAAATTTTTTATTCACTTTTTATGTTCACGAATTCTGAAATTAATACACCAAAACGGCTTTGTAAAAGAATAGTCGAGTAGATATTAGCTCATCCTCAGAAAATGCAACTGTTTTAAAAATAAATGCAATTACGACCCAGACAGGACAAGATCTGCATCTCAGACTGTACTGAGTTTAAATGAGGAGTGAGAATAAAGGTGAGTATCATAAGTTACGTTAATGATATCATTTTCTGTAGTACCCTTACATTTGCACCTGCCTGCATCCACGCACACTTATTTTTCTCAAGCGCCACTCAACATAATGAAAAAAGTTTAAGACAAGTTTTAAAAGAAACAAGTCTGGCAGCTAATAAATTTAACAGAGTAAGAAACAAGTCTCATTCAAAATTATCCGAAGCATCATTGTTTTCCGATGGCCTCCTGGTACGCCTAACATAAATCTTGATAATATGCAAATTTTATTTCATTAAAGCGGTTGGTCTATAAGCAATATTGCCCGGCTGAGTTACTGCGGGACCGCCCCCGGATTAACTAATGGCTGTTTATCTTGTAAAGATCTCCCGTGTAAGAGGGACTGAAGGATGTGTTGGAATTATTAATTTGAACGTTTTAAGATGACTTCACTTTGCGTAAGTCGGGTGAGGTCGTTTATGAACGGTCTAAGTGTAGGCTAGTGGACTGAGAACGTTATTGCAACCTGTGCTCTTCTTAAGTATTTGAAGGAATGACCATACAGTCCGGTATGGTCGTTGATTTGAAGATAAGTATTCGTTGTAGAAGCGGTTGCTAAGCTTTGTGAAGGAGGCTCATCCGGGGAGGAACCTACTTTCTACCACAATACTTATATCTGGCGTCGAACAGCGTAACTGTATTCTGGTTGAAAAGGTATGGGTGCCGATATAATTACAGGATCATAAGACATTTCCCCTTTGTCTCTGGTATAACAATGCATATGCAATGCCCGTGGTCTTGCGGCAGTGATCCACCCAATAACAAGAAAATATAGTACAGCATGTTCTTAGAAAATGTACGACTATTTCACATGGAGGTATCGTTCAGTAACTGTACTCTTACGTGTCTTATTGTGATATCCTGCTATCGAAGTTGATATGCAAGGAATGAAATGAATATTGAACGTAACGTATTACTTGAAGGCTCTCTGCAGAATATTGAGCAGAAATATGCAAGATCTGAAGTTATTACTTTTCAACAAAATGTAGGGTTAAGGATTTCGATCTTAGAATAGCTCACTGTAGTCAAAAAACCCTATTCTAACGAAACACATACAAGGAAGACTTTAGAACGAAAGACGGACGAACGAAGGAAAGCTCTCATGCTTCATTGTGGTGTTGTCCGATGAGGCCCTAAAACAAATCAATCGTTTTGTAATTACATACCGTGTTTGTACTTAAGTAACATTATTGCTTACAGCTAAACTTACTGTCTATAACGTCAATACATCCAATTATGGTAGAGCTTGCCACTAGAGTTGATTGAAGCATTCTTTGCAAGAAAAATCGATCCTTATTGTATTACAAAATAGGAAAAGATTGAAGTTTCTTCAGGACTTAAGGCAAGTTAGATTGCCTGTAAATCGATTTTATCGATAACCATGCTTCAACTCGGCACTTTTTACAGTTATTTGTTACCGTCAACTTTTTGTTCGCGCTTCCTTTAACCTGACGAGGGTTGAAAAGAATGTGGATTGATGTTACACGTTACCTGGGAAAACAGTTTTTTAGCTCATTTTTACTTAGCCTGTAGGGACTGGAGCAATATTAACTGTAGATCTAATAAAGCGATTCTTGTTTAGCCTTGTCAGGGGGCTCGTCAAATAACTCCCCCATTACAAATGTTGCAAATTTGACGCAGTTAACCGTTAAATATATGCGCCTCGTTAAAGCGCCAATCAGCGCCCTTGACGCGCACGGAAATCGTAAAACAACACAATCACAGTGTACGTGGGCACAACAAAGGCTCACCGAACGTATTCATTTCGCTCATTTGCGTTATTGAATCACGACATCGATTATTCCATTCGAAAGCTGATAATCGAATGCATCCGTTTTAATGTTCGCTCTTGATATTCGGAAATCGCTAATAAATCGATGCTGTGTTGTCGTTTTTGATGATTTATATTGTCTATGCATGTGAATGGGTGTGATTGTTTTGTGAAACGTAATCGAATAGGTGTCTCGTATCAACAGGACTTGTTGGATGAGTAACAGACCCATTTGTTTCTGTCAACTGTATAAAATATGCTGTCCGGTCAGTTGAAGTTTGTTTATTTATCGACTCATCTGTGAGTTGATGGCGAACATTCGACAGCATGCAAATGGCAGTAGACTTGAGTAACAGAATAAAAGCACAAAATTGTAAAGTTAAACGACTTAAAGACATTGTTTTTAGTTTGGTCAATGGAAATATTTTTGTGAAATCAATAAACTAATCATTTTATTGCTTTTCTGCAGACAGTTTTCTCATTAAAATCTAATTTGGTCACAGAAGAAAACATTAGCTATCTATAGTGAGAGGGCTCGCTCAGTGGTCAGATGAAAACATTTATAGAACTTTCGGCAACACTTTTTTTTGTTTTTCAAAGAAAGCGCATTGCCAGAAAGTGCATCTCCTAAATATTTTAGTCGCCACGACTGAACTGCATTAGGGACGAAAATACTTTAACAAACGTATGTTTGGTTCTAACAATAGTCATACAAAACATTGTAATCTTTCACATAGGAGAGCGTATTGTTTTTCTACAACGCGATAAGACGTTCAAAAGGAAGAAAAGCAATTTTCCCCGTTCATACACACAAAGGGATGCATTCTCACATACTGTACGCACTTCGGTTGCGTAGGGAACTATGCTCTTTTCGAAATGAAAACCACTGTTTATGTTTTCGCACAGTGATTAAAGTGAAGTGTCAAAAACAAAATGCCAACGCGACTGTTAAGGGTTGTGGAGGACATTTTTACTCCTCAAAAGTGCGGAATATTATGGCTTTGACGGGGTGTCGATAGTAAACGTTGAAGACTATAATTTTCTTTCTTTCTTTGCGGTTGTTTTGCGACCATTTTAGTTTCCCTCTCTGTAAAGTAATCGGACTTAATTTTGGCGGGATGTTTGTTTGTCGTCGCTCCTGTATGATGCTTTCATTTGTTTTTTTTTTTGTCCTTGGTGCTGCGTTTTTTAATGTTCACGGTTATTGTTTTGGTTACGTGTAGGTAAATACTTGTTTTTTTTTATTTATTTTTATTTATTCAAATATCAATAATTTTTATGCACACTTTTTTTTTTTTTTTCCGTTAGCCTGTATTGTCCCACTGCTGAGCAAAGGCCTCCCCCATTTCCTTCCACTTCTCCTTGTGCTGTGCTTTCTCCGTCCAGTCGGTTAGGAATGAGTCTAAGTCGTCACGCCAGCGTTTCTTAGGCCTGCCTCGGTGACGACGCCCGTCTTCAGGCACCCACTGTGTGACGACTATGGCCCATCTGTCTGGATGCATCCTATAAGTGTGACCCGCCCAGTCCCACTTCAGCCTCGCACACTTTTATGCGAATTAAATTCCTTGTTTAGTAGTTGAATATTGTTTTGCTTTAGTAATTATTACGGTGAACGCTTGAGACACCTGATTCAAAGCCAATTTAATGCATTTTAGTAACATTTTTGTTAACACTCCAAGTAAGCCAAAATGCTTGTTAGAGGATAATATAGCATTCTAAAATCTACACCAATGTGTATGTGTATGCTTATATGTATGTGTATATGCTATATGTATGTGTATGCTTTGCAGCATCGGATCTGTAGTCTATTTCAATTGTTTTTGTGTTTAAACCTTTCGTTTCTGAGATAAAGAGCTACACGAACAAATCTCCGATTCAGAACTGTCATGGTAACAATTTTTTTTTCAAGTCACGTAAACATTTTACAACCTATAATTTACTGGTGATGAATTGTTTTTTTTTGGCGATTGTAATTGAAAAGTTCTAAGTAGTAGGTACTTCAAAATAAAACACCCGACTTGTAATGTATGTCAAAGATATATCCATCAACTTTATTCAAAACGAATGCAATCTAAATCCACTGTTTGTTTTAGATATCGCGTCACCATTGATAGATTTTAATGCGGATGACGTCAGAAAGGGGAGCGCCCTTATCGCTAAGATGCAGACTTTTTAAAAAACAAAAGAAGGGCACAACTCACACTATTGCAAGGGTGTGGAGAAAATCCTGAGAGATTACGCATTGAGTGATTGCTGTGCCTAAACTCTTGCGGCAATGTTCTCTGCAAGTGTTTTAAAGGTGCCTTAGTGATATGACACCTGTGCTTTCGGGTTGAGGGTTTATGATGATAGGCGAATTATGCTGGTGTCTGCAGGTTTATTTTAATTTTATGAAGGAGGTTTTTATCTTTAATAGATGTTTACCTATGACTTAAACTGAAGGTACATAATTATGCTAGTTACGTAAAAGCATGCGTAGACAATAGGTAGGTAGATACCTAGATAGAATAAATACTCTTTTGAAAAAAATACTGGCGATGTTTTATTATTAGAATGGAATACCTTATTGATATTGCGAAAATTATAAAAAAAAAATGTGTAAATGTCATTTTAATTTACCGAATTAGGATTAGGAGTACTAAAATGACTTATTAGGTTCACTAAAAGACACTTGTATTGTAGGCATATATACATAATACTTACCTACTATACTAAAGCACCCCGACCCGGTCTGGCATGTGTACTGTATAGTAGTATCACTAATGCATTCAATGATTTACCTACGGGGTGACAAAGTTACCTCTATCATGCGCTTGAAAATACATTCTATCTCGCAGCAATCAAGGTTGATTTTACTATGCGATTGCAGATTGCATGAAATTGGTGAATTGCCTTCTCTCAACGTGAGTCCTCTTGGCTATGATGGGGAAAGTTTTCTTATTATTTTTTATTTATTATATTCCCCGCTGTTTGGTGGTTGCTCTTGTGTCTTATAATGTTTCTGAATAGTCTGTGTTGTCATAAGTGAGGTTATTTACTTGCTGAACTTGAAAACAATGTTGGCAATAGTTGCACTATGATCTAAGATTGTATGAGTTATCACATCACACTAATATTATAAAGGCGAAAGTTTGTGAGTGTGTGTGTGTGTTTATATGTTTGATACTTCTTCACGCTCAAACGGCTGGACCAATTTTGATAAAATTTTATATGGAGGTAGCTGACACCCTAGATTAACATATAGGCTACTTTTTTATCCCGATATTCTCACAGGATCACTCATTTACGCAGGTGAAACTGCGGGGCGCAGCTAGTTTCTTTAATAAATTAGTGTACCGTGTATAAATGGGTGACACGTAACATGAATTACAGAGCGATGGTGGTCCAGTGGTAACGGTCCCAACTTATGAGTTGTAGGTCGTAGATTTGAACTCAGGCAGGCGCTTAACTTTGTGTAAATTATTTCATCACACGTGCTCTTAAAATGGTGAAGGAAAACTTCGTGAGGAAACCGGTATGTCCTAGAACCAAAAATTTGAGCACATGTGACATCTACCAACCCTCACTGAAGAGAGGAAGCCTGTGTCAAAGCAGTGGTAATATTAAAAAATTGGTTCCCTATCCATTTGCATAAAATTTTAAGACCTAATATAACTTAGCATAATTTTGTTTGGCATAATTATATTTTCGCATAATATAATTACGCATAACAGCTTACGCATAATTTTTTTAAGCATAATTTCTCTAACCATAATAATGATTAAGCATAATATTGTAAAGCATAAATTTATTAAGCATAAAGTTCTAAAGCATAACTTTTTTAAGCATAATATCCTAAAGCATAAATTTATTTACGCATAATGATATTAAAACATATTTTTATTTTTTCGCTGTAGGAAGCATGAAGCAAGCAAGCATACAGCATGCAAGCAAGCATGCAGCAAACAAGCAAGCATGCAGCATGCAAGCAAGCATGCAGCATTCAAGCGCTCGCTCTTGCATCCTATGTCGACGGAGCCCCGCTTCGCGGGGCCCCTATTTCTGTGTAAAGGGTTTAAAGTAACCTAACCAAACCGAACCTCGGGGTGCGCATCGCTCGCTCTTGCATCCTATGTCGACGGAGCCCCGCTTCGCGGGGCCCCTATTTCTGTGTAAAGGGTTTAAAGTAACCTAACCAAACCGAACCTCGGAGTGCCCTTCGCTCGCTCTTGCATCCTACGTCGTCTATTGCGTTCGTTGAGTTCGGGTGCGGTAACGGTAACGGAAATAATTCGGAGTATTGAAAATCGGAATGTCGTTTTTCGGACCGCGAACCCATCGAGCATTTGATTCTTCGAATATATGAAAATCGGAAAACAAACAAGTCGCATTTATGACTTCCGGTAAAATAAATTTCGTGATTTTTAATAATAGACATTATGATTCTTAGGTATTTTGAAATTCGGGCTTTTGAAAATCGGAACATCGAAATTAGGAATAAAATATTTCGGAGTATTTTGGTGTTCCCGTTTCAATCAGTTAACTTCTATCTGAGGAATAACCGCCATATTTATTTCTCATAATAGAAGTTAACTGATTGACATATTTTTTTATACAAAAACTGTCAAAACATCTAATATATTCTTCAGATAAAAGTTATATCGCGATTGAAAAATGTTTAAGTTACATAATGTTATGTATAAATTATATTAATTGTATGCCTAAATATTATTATGCTAATAGACATTAGGCCTACTAACCTTATGCTAATAGTCATTAGGCCTACTAACGTTATGCGAATCAAATTTATGCCAAAACAAATTAGTCTTTAAGATGATTATGCCAACATAAAATGTATGCCTAAAAAAAATATGCCGAAGTATTATTATGCCAAAACAAATTGTGCCAAAATCGTTATGCCGAAGTATATTAGGACAAAGAACATTATGCGAAAAGAAGGGATCCCTAAAAAATTATGAAAATGAATCATAATAATAACACACGTTAAAACAAATGAAGCATATATGACGTACTTAAATATTACGTTATTATAAGTTACATTTCACAAATCTTTACCGCCTCTTTCCGATTTTAGTCGTAACTGATTTTAAAGTAACAAAAGCGAAAAATGTAAGGCCCTTTATACACACACGTTTTTATTGCCTATATAAATTATAGTGAGAAACTATAGTTTATTAGCCGTGTATGCCGTTGTTTATACGCCGTGGCGTGTACAAAGGGCCTTATTTCTCTTCTTTACCAACTTCTTTAAAACCAAAGGTTCTATTTCACAAAACGCTGTCATTTTTCCCAATAGATAGTTTTTAAAGAATTCATTAAAATCTTCTTATTATTTCAGAATACTCTCACTTTTCTTCATTAATCTGGTATAAACTATCGATTCATCCATTCCCGAAGGTCGTGGGACGACCAACCGGAAATATAAAGCCGCGTGAACGACACCTGATAGCGCGACGGCCACCACTTCCGGCGGCGCTGTGCGTTTCCGGCGGCCGATTCGTTTGCTCCCATTGTTTATTTAATTTGTAATCAAACGTTATTTTGTTTGTCCATATTAGATTCACCTTTGCTTACACGTGAAGGGTTTGTTTGATGTTTTTATAAAGAATGAAGTAGTTGGTAGTGTGGACCACTTCGTGTGATTGTTTGCGTAAAGCTGAATGTAGGGGTGTAGGTACGTATGTACTTAGCTCGTGTTTGTGTAAAGGTACCAACAAAAATATGGGAAACAAAAACGGTTGCTCGTTTCAAGCACTACTATCTAACTTTTAATTTAGTTATAGTGCTGGAAACGAGCAACCGTTTTTTCAAAAAACAGGTAAATTTTATTTTTTTATGTGAGCTTATCGGGTAAAAGTATTTGAGTTTAAAAAAAGAAGAAAAAAGTTTGGAAAATCCAAAAGTACACGACTCATAATGCTCATTTGATCGTATAATAACCATAGATACTTATAGATATTATATTAGTTAGTTTTTTTTTATGAATTATAATTAAACTACTTTGAATAAAAGAGCCATTTTCAATAGGGTTCCGCCGAATCTGTTCAAAAAGTTGACTCAATTAATTGATTTTTTCGCAAGCTACAATGTTTTTAGGTTTCACACTTGATAGACGATAACTTTATTAGAAATATTTTGTTTTTCGTAGAAAAGTAGGTACAGAATTAATCTCCATTAAATTATATATACAATGGTATATTATAAATTAAGTAGGTTCTGTGTATTAGCAGGAGTATAACAATAGACACAGTTGCAGAAAGGAAGCAATCATCTTTTTCGATCGTAAAGCACTCTAATGCTTTGCATTATGAGTCATGCAAAATGGGTAGGTACAAAAATGTTAGCGTACTAAAGGTGCACCTCTGCCTAACCCTCCCGGGTATACTGGCATGATTTTGTATTATGTTAAAAAAGAAAAAATAAATCGCAGCTACTTCATGGCAGTAGTAACAAAATTATTAAGTGACTCAAAATCAGTCTCTCTAGAGAAATTTCTGAAGGATGAAGGGAGGGTAGGTATTACATTCCAGACAAGGTCCTTACATAACAAGGGCAAAGGTGACCCTTATATTCAACCGAATAAATTACTTACTCGACCTTCCTTTGAGGTATATAATTTAAGATTTTAATTCACCTTATCTCGGTCATCCACGTGAAAAATTACATTTCTGAAGTAAGCTCATTATATAAAGGCATTCTGGACAATCTCCCTTTTTGAATAAAGTATGCAGCGGTCATTGTTAAAAACGTCCGGTCAGCGACGATAAATATAGAATACATTTCGCTCGAGATGAGAATATAATCCGGGTTTAGAAAAACCGTTTTCGCCGACCGATGTATAAAGTAGGGTAGTGAATGAAAGATGAAGATTCTGCTTTTTATCGGTACGAAATTCGGATATTACTTTCTCATATAGTTGTCTAGAAAAAGTATTAGGTATGCTGGTTATATTAAAACTGCCTGAATATTGGTAGAGCATTCGGGAAACTTGAATTTATAGGATTGGAAAGTTCTTTATCAAACTGCTCGGAATTTTAGGAGAACATTGGGCTACTTTTTGAAGGCACTGTTGCATATAAATCTAAATCCATTGTTGTATAGTTAGGAAGCTATCATAAAACCAAAACCTTTTAAACTATTACTTACTTTTATCTCTTTAGCCCATGATGTCTCACTAGTGGGCAAAGGCTTCCCTTTTCCAATAATTACTTACCGGAGAAAATTTTGTCGTCGTAATTTAATAAAATTAATAAAAAATTTAAGTTACAATAATCGATTTCGCTTAATGGATCCGCGCAGTTGCAATAGATGGCGCTGTTTTAGACATATGCGAATTATGGTTTGATGGGAGTCTATGGGTTTGTTAACACCATACAACGACACTGGGGTAAACAGAGTTTAAGCACACTCTTGGGTGTCACTTCTCGACTAGTTTTTAAGTATATTCACTTTAATATTTTTAATATTAAGGGTAGATTTTGATCACTGTCTTGGTCACTGTTGTACAGATTTAAGTTAACACATCAATTACTGTTTATACACTGCACTAGCGCACTAGATAACGTTTCGTGTCCTTAGTTTTTGTATGTAGAAACTTTCTGAATTATAATTGTTCTTATTAAATGGGTTATTTTATTTAAAACACTATAAACCACAGCAAGGTGTACCGTTCAACTCGACGTCCGTGACGTCACCTTCATTATCGATTCGATTTATCTTTTGCCTTCGACAAAGAAACTTTACCCAGCAACTATGTTACTTTTTATCGCCACTAGTGTGAATGCACAACACTAGCCGTGCTTACAAAAATGCGCATATTATACGGCGGAGAAAAAGGACAGTTTTGGGTAAATCTCGCTCTTTGTTGTCAATGACGTCAGCCTTTGTGTGTGGCGTCATAAAGATATAAAGTTGTAGCCTGGATACAGCTGGATTATGCTCTTTCTGATGTTAATGTAGTGTGGGACTAGTCTGTGGTAGCGCTTTGTGGTGTTTAATCTGAGAATAACTTACGATTTTCTTACTTTAAATTTATTTTATAAAACAGTGAAAATAATACAATAAAGAAAGAAGATGATTGTGATTTTTGTGGATTCCACAAAATCAAATACAAGATTCTTTGCTATTATTATTGTCTGTCTCGAGTAAGGGTGGCCCAGTGGTAACGGCCGCGACTTACGAGTTGTAGATCGTAGGTTGGAACCCACACAGGTGCTTTACTTTGTTTGAATTATTTCATCACCACTACTCTCAAAACGGTGAAGGAAAACATCGTCAGGAAACCGGCATGACCTAGAAACAACAATTTCAAGATATGTGACATCTATCAATCCGCATTTGGCCCGCGTGGTGTTTTAAGGCCTCTCCCCGAGAGGAGGCCTATGTCCCAGCAATGGGAGCAAGTATAGGCTGATTATTTTAGTGACTGTCTAAACAGGTTTATAATTTGAATATGTAGGTATAAAAATATGTATGTAGTTGTAACAGTGTAGTGAATGTCTAGAGCTTTGAATCTATTTGAAATCAAGACCTTTGAAATGTATGATTTAACCCGATCCTAATTTAAAACATTGTACAATATGTTTTTCCCAAAAAAAAAATTAACCAATTTACATACAACCAAAAAAGGTTCGTGTTTCGGCTTTTTCAAACATTACATGTGGTGTGAAACCGCCTATTAAATTATCATTACCCGCAAATAACACCACATAACCTCTGTTTTGATGGTGGGTCTCCATGGCGTATTGCTATAAAAACAATTAGACGCCATTTTTTTTCTCAAAGCTCGTATAGCGTAATTACCGACAGATGGCGCTGCTCGTTAGGGTGGGACGATATTAGTCATTCATGCAGGGAACTATTGGACATTTTACGATGCAGTCAGTTTTTTTTGTTACTTATGTTTTTGTCATTGGCGCCCTTTCGAATACAAATTTAATGATGCCTAGATAACATAAACGTTATAGCATTAGATATAAAGCTGTCGACTAAGTGCACTATATGTTGAAAATTTGAAAGGTTAGATAAAAAACCTGTCACTTGAGTATTTTTTTGTCGTTTTTAGTAGTTTCCCATTTTTGAAAGGGTAATTTTTATCTTAACAATCACAAAATACAGTGATTAATCGTTAGTAAGTTCAGTTCCAAACGAATAGGGCTCTCCCACCCAATACGCCACATCTAATGACCTAAACACACAACAGCAAATAACACCACCACACATTATTGAACACGCAATCAATCTCACAATACAAACTACCCACATACTTCAAAACTACCCACAAGTAAGCATGACCGTCAGAAATTTTAATCTTTACACGTATCAATAACTACATACATCAGAAAATACTTTGGGATTCAACAAACATTTGTATGAACAGCCCTTAGGAACAGATGTGAATGATCCCTTACAGCGAACAAAGTTTTTCCTTTCGGATATTTTGTATGTGAATTGTATGTCCGCGATAAAGTTCGCATTGGGTCAAAGATTTTTGCTGTTAAAAGGATATTTTTTCTTTTCAGGGAAAAGGGGTAAATAAGTTATGTTAAAAGGCCTATAAATGTCGCCGACTTGAATTTCCTTTGCACGTTGTAACAAAAGTTGACAACGGTAATTCCGATACATGTATCGGAATTACCGTTGTCAACTTTTGTCAAAACTGTTTTACCAAAAATAAGACAAGTTATTAAGCAGGTAGATGGGTAGGTAGGTATGCTAACTTTTAGCTAAAGTTTAGGAACAAACAGTAAAGATTCTAATTCTGTTATGTTTTCATGTGAGAAAAAATTAGCTGTTTCATAGAAAAGTGCAATACCTACGCGGTCAAAATGTGTGGAACAGCAAACTTTTATTTCTATAACTGACTAAAAATTTCAACGCCAAAAATGTTTAGTCCAGAATGATGTACCTACTGAATTCATGGTTTCAGTGTGCGCGTTAATGTCCCTGCGACCCTGTTTATGTTTAAATATTAAATTGTGGGTCGCATAACATAACAAAGTTGGTTGACTAAATAGGTACCATCAACAACCCGTCGACATGTCCCAGAAACTTATGAAATTCTTACTTTGAACCCTTTACAACACTAAACTATTCAGCTTCAACTAACTACATACAAAAGCATTCATCCTTCAAGGTCTGTAGGAAATGATAATCTCAGCCTAGCGAGGGTTGAGATAAACATTTCTTGCAAGTCATTCTGTCTTCAATGATAACAGAAATAATTAATCGCCCAATTCTATTATGACGTCATTAGATCCCCAAATATTGGATGGGCAGCACAAATAGGTGACGAAGTGGAAAGATAAAGGCAGTGTAGATATAGCTACGTAATCCGGTTGATATTATTGTATGTAGGTATTAATATACAAGATAATCTCACGAAGCGTTAATTAATAAATGTGTGAGAGATTAGAGATCGATGATTGTGAATTTATGATTACGACCCGCATCTTTTTTGCAAGGTTTTTACGACTTGACAAAACATTAATGTTTCTCTATTACCTATTGTATTTTACACATAAATAAATTCTCTAAGTCATGGTGAAAACTACATCAAAATCCGTTTTAGTTTCGAAAAACAATGCGATCACACCGACAGACATGAAAAACGACTTCGCCCGCGTGGATGTCGAAAATTATTCCACGGGGACGTACTACCGGGACAAAGTAGCATATGTCCTTCCCCAGGTTGCTATCTATCTCCTTGCCAAATGTTATCGAAATCAATACAGATAGAGTTACATTCGAATTTATATGAGCCTTAACCGTTTTTCAATCTTTTATTTTTTCATATTATTATCAACATTATTTGAACGCCACGCAACAGACACAATAATGTTATTATGTACCTATATAGGTAGATTGTTTGTACTGAGTAAATATAGTGTGTCTCGTAGAGTAAAACTCTTCGACTTTCTAGAATAAATATATTTGAAGCAAACGAAAATGGTAACTTCAGCCCGAGATAGCCAATTTATTTTGAATGATGTAGATTAATGTTTTCCAACTCAAAAGATAATTAAGTAAATTCAGATGTTTTTTTTTGTGCAATTCTTGGACCTCTCTCAAGTGGCCTGTTTGAAAGCTATTCTTCTGACAGATTAAATCCGAAGAAAATACAGCATTTTTAAAATCATGAACACTAAAGTAGATTCTACCAGCTTTACTTTCCTATACAAACAATGCAGGTATACTCGTCTAAAATACTTTTAAATTACTTCCTCGACATTTGCATGTACTTAACTCGATATTTATTTAATAGAACCTTCTTTCTTTTGAGCAGACGGTTCCGATAGCGTAAGTTTTAATTTAAGTTAGGGGTGGGTTACATCGTTTTGTAACAGAGAAATTGGAAGTCAAAGTCATTTTTTTATTTTAAACAACTTTCTTTACATACACAAGTATACAATAACTTTGAACTGAACTTTGTATCCCATCTTAATAATCGTTTGTTTTCTCAAGGTAATTCTTACTTCAAATGCCTAATTCCGAATTTTTTACTTTTGTTTTTTCTATGAGTGTGTTTAATTTAATTTGTGATATTCCTGTGCGAATCCCAATAAATACTTTTTCTTTCTGTTCCTTTAATGTAGGTTCTTCAACCCTAGGTAAATATATAAAGTTTACCCTGGTATTCATAAAAAAAAAACTTACATTAAACCAAAAAATATTGCCTGCCTTTGTCATTTTCATATCAACGGGATAAAGAAGAGCTAAAGTCAAAGTAGTTCTCATTGTAAAACTTACATTAATTAACGTTTAGGTTCAATAATGAAATTACATTTTCAATTACAAAAAATTCTCTTGAAATATGGTCTATCCCAAAGTACATTAAAGAAATTCAACTATCTACCTGACCACAAGACGCCGAAAATGTAGCACAACCTTTAAAATATTTTAACGTCTCCCCGTTTCTTTTCAATAAACTTCTACTAAGAGCTTTTCAGAATATTCATGAGAATGTCTGTTCTTTTCAGGTGGGTGTATTCAATTGGCTCTCTGCGGTAAGTAATTATTCGTTTTTTCCATCGGCGGCGTCACCCAGGTGAAACTTAGTTACCACAGGGACTTGCGACTTGCTCGTTTAGTTTTCGCTGAAAACGACTGCAATTGTTAATTGAATTTATATTCGTGTTGCAGACTATTTAGTCTGAGAGTTTGGCTTTAAAATGTGATTATGAAGTTTGATCATGTTAGCGATACGTGTGAAGAATTAATATTGTCTAGGAATAGATTGAGGGTGAGAGTTTCATATCACTTAAGAGCCTATACTACCTAAAATGGCTTAGCGTGATCCTCCGTTATGTCGAAAATACTGCACCATTAATTTTGAAATAAATATATGGTAAAGTTGAGGATTAATGCTAAGTCTTATGTTAGACGAAAACATGATTCCATAAAATTTTCTCGATAGAAAATAAATCCAAAGTTACCTCTAACCCGAACAATAAACCGCTGGTATTAAAAAAATACTTCAAATTAGATCATGAAACTTTGCATACTAACTGAACTTACTTTAAAGCAGGTCTTATGTTATTTACTTTTTTATAATTACCATTATTTTCACTTTAAAAAGCAAATACCTAAACTTTTGGCGCTGCCTGTCGCCCAGCACCGCACTCTGTCTCGCTCTCACTCAGACCGCGAGCAGTATCGTATGAGCGAGATAAAGAGTGAATTTTAGCTGAGGTAGTATAAGGAGAAAATGACGTAGTTATCGGTCAGTAACCTACCCATTGTGCTAGATATTTGCAAGTGAATTGAGGCAGCAGGCTTTTAGTCTTGGAGCGACTGGTATTTGACTTCCACAGCCCAATTAGGTACTAGGCGACACGCGAAATCTAAACTTAGACTGGTCGACTGACTGATCGCTATTTTGGTAGACAAAGAACGGACGGCCAGATCCAATTAATAGGTTATCAAATTACCACTGCCCATCACTCGCCACAGATGACAGATATCCGTTTACAACGTTACTATGTCCACAGCTTAATCATAAACCTCACTTACTGAACAAAGCGAGCGAAACTTTAGAAGCGGTCATAAATTATTTACTACAGTGTAGACGTTTTCCAGCTGAGGCACTGTGACGAAATGGTTACATCATTTTCCGAACATTGTAGCTAATATATATACACAGTGTAGCGTTATATGAGTGAGTTTTGGTTCCGAGGCCTTTACCCTATTAACCTGTGACCTTATTACGGGGGAATATTTTATTAAATATACATTTTAATCTGTAAGATGAGAGTGACAGAGAGGGATGGATATCGATAACTCTTGTCACAGTAATTAATTTAAGAAAGGACGGGTTTAAATTATAAATGAGACATTAGAGATTTGGGCCTTTGTCGTTAGGCACAGGTTCTCTTTCAGGGATCTTAAATAATGAGAGTGAGGTCATAAGGTTCATGGAAAAGGATCGAGTAGAAAAGGTTTTAGGCTCGTTTAATGTGAATATTTTAGTGTTGAGAGTCTGGAAAGAAATGTCTATCTCTTTATCGGCTTAGATTATGTGCTCTTTAGGCAGTGCAAAACTTTAAATAAATCTTAAAGTTTCGTATACCTATAGTAAGAGATTACTGCCTAGATTATATTTTTCAGTCTCAAATAAGGCAGCCAAGTACGAGGCGGACTCGCACACGAAGGGTTCCGTACGGTACCACAAGGCAAAGAACGCCGAACGCCCCTTAAATTTTTAACTTTATTTTTATTATTTGTTGTTATAGCGGCATTAGAACAGTCTGTGAAGATTTCAACTGTCAACCTATTGCAGTTCACGAGATACAGCCAGTTAAAAGACTGATCTTAAGATCCCTAAAAATTAAGTGACCATTCCAGGAGCGACTCCGTTTTGTTTGATAACGTATGTCTAAGAAGGAGGACTTTTACCCAAATCAAAAATCAAAGCAGGTATCAGACTTCAAACACAAATACAAAGTCCGCCAAACACAATAAACCCAATTTGACATCGACAAGAACTATCAAGAAATCAATTCGCCAATATTTTAAGACGTGAAGAAGTCACGTCCTGTCCGTGGCTACTGGAATGACACCCTAGGGAGAGGACGTAAAGATTAACGTGGCGAGTCTGTCCTCGGGCCTAAATCACATTATGGTCCCCCCACTCTTTGTTTAATGCCGCCTTAAGATGGACGGCCTTTGTCAATGAGGCTGTGATTTTTCTTCGTAGCTACCTGTATTTTTTTAAGACTATTTTGGCTAGTTGATGGGGTTCCATTTTTAAAGGCGGGTATTGATAGTTCATTAGCCAAAGCATAAAAAATGTTCGGAAAGAATTTTGATGCTAACAGCTTTATCCATTATTCTTATATTTGTTAAATAACGTAGGAACTCTTTAACCCTGAATTATTAGTGTTCAGCTATGAGGAACTGATAGCTACCTCAAATACTGTTGCGTGGAGTATTTGTGGATATTTTGTAACAATATGTTGATTTTAAAGAGATGTCTTTTATGGAGTTTCTTGTCCGTTCTTCTACAGAGGAACCTGCTTTGAAATGGGCCACTAGCTGCATCTTTCTTACTGACCACCGCCATGTCACTCCTTGACAGTTCAAAAGTGCCTGTAATTGGTATAATTGAAATAAATGCTTTGAGTTTTTGAGTACAAAACTACCGAACCTGCGTCTTCTAAGATAGTTTGTGTATGTATTTCAAAGAAATATAGCAAAAAGCTATTGTTGGAAGAACAAATTACTGGCATATGAACAGAATTTTGCAACACCCTTTTTTGTATCTTTTACGTGCTCAACCTCCCGCAAAAACGTCATCTGGTTCTAAAAGCAAAACGTTTTCCAACTTAACCATCCTTAACTTTCAAGACCCAAAAATATCCATCGACAACGCTTGTTTTTCCACCCTTGATTGCGAAACTTTTACGGTCCGTTCAACACAAAAACAGTTGAGTAATTTTTTTGTTAGGCTGAGTTCAAACGCTATAACGATATATTTATTGGTCGGGACATATGAGGTCAGACTGTCGCAGGGACATAATGTGTCCAAAATGTCCGAAGTGGATACGTGGCCTAATATTCTTTTGTTCGGCCGTAAATAAAATTTATTAGACTAATAACGTTAAGGTAATCTCCTGTTAGTGAATGTATGATATTATTTATATCGTTCGTTCATAATGGAAAGTTTTGAACGATTTTGTGCAGTGCTTTTAAATTGCACAGGCTTTATCGTTTTGGGATATTTTTAGTGACCAATTTGTACACACATAAAAATTCTGTCGCGTCCCATATATCAGTGATATTAAAAATATTTTGGTCACAAAAAGTTCATGCTCGTGTTTATAGCTGGCTTACCAGAAAATGTATTCTAGCTCGTGTTTTCAAGCTATTAAAAACGACTCTTTTGAACTGATAATGTTCCCACTGCTGGGACACAGGTCTGCTCTCTGTGAGAGGAGGTGGGCCGTAATCTAACACGTGGGCCCAGTGCGGGTTGGTAGATGTCATTGTCTTCGAATTTTTGGTTCTAGGATATGCCAATTTCCTCACGATGTTTTCCTTCACCGTTTTGAGAGCAGTGGTGATGATATAATTTACACAAAGTAAAGCCCCTGACTGGGTTCGAACCTACGACCTACAACTCGTAAGTCGCGGCCGTGACCACTGGGCCACCACTGCTCCTGTGTCGTTTAGTTTATTCTTAATATTTCACAGTTAGTTTTTCAGAGTTATATCGGTGTCAAGCTTTTTTCATTGTTCTCAAACTTTCTAACTTTCTTGCGCGTATCTAGGAGTGGAGCTTCATAGCTCCGATAGTACTTCCCATTCTTCTCCATTCTTTCACTTGAACAACACAATTTTTCTTTAGCTTTAACAAAAAAAAACTGTCTACTTTATCATAATCAACATTTCTGTCAACCAAAGTTCCGTGGGTGGACTTTTTTACTAAATTCAATCATTTCTAGATTTCCACTAATTTAACACTAATGTACCAGTAAGCTGTTCACGCTTGTTTACGCACGTCACGGCGTGTTAATGACAGGCTTCACGCAATGTTGATACATTATATAGCATAGGCAGAACTGTAGGTATGTATGGTATGTATCGACGTGGGTAAACAATTGGGGGTGACAGATGCAGTCGGTGTTTTGAGCGTAATTAAAATACAGTTTGCGTTGAGAAGGGCAGAAAAAATAGTAAATTCGATTGAGTAGGTTTTCGGAAACAGGCTTCCGAGCTCGCTTTGGAGGTTGTTTGTAAATTATAAGTTAAGTTAACAATAATATTATGTTGACTTCTTCAAGTTTATGATAGCAACCGCTATTTAAGTGAGTAAATTAGATTGAATTTTAAATCACTACACGTAAATGTAAACAGTTTAAGATTTGAGTATAACGAGGCCTAAACAATTAAAAACAACTTTTATTTTGTTTCAACAAAATATTTTTCATATAAAAAGCGAGGTCGATAAACTCTCGTAGCATCGTAGGCTGTAAATCAGCGCGTGACGTCACACCGCAGAGCACGTCGACCGGCGTAGCGGTCGTAGCACGTAGCTCGTAGCGCTACGTACTTCATAAATCTGTAGCACCGTAGTATAACAATGTTTCAGCGAGATTATTTTGTTATTGAATGTAGACATCTATTCTAAATTGATTTTTATTTAATTGTTTGAGTTGATAGTCAAGATGAAGAAGAGGTTAAGAAATTAAGTGAAAGTATTTATTTTTTAACTGTGTAAGAGTAACAACATACCTGGAACTCTTTTTGGTCCATTTACCACAAAACTGAAAAAAAAACTTGATTCTGCAAATTTAATTTTTGGTACTTAATAAGTCTTTTTATCTTATTTAAAATACTTAGAAAGTCATGTATCATAAAATCATAATATGGTATCATCTGCCTAGCCTTTTCCCAACTATGTTGGGGTCGGCTTCCAGTCTAACCGGATGTAGCTGAATACCAGTATTTTTCATGGAGCGACTGCCTATCTGACCTCCACAACCCAGTTACTGGGTAATACTATACCCCTTGGTAAGACTGGTTGTCAAACTTTTTGGCTTCTGACTACCCTAACGACTGTCAAAGTTCCACGAATGACAGCAGGACCAACGGCTTAACGTGTTTTCCGAGGCACGGAGGGGTCTCGGTATGTAAAGATGGTCACCCATCCACAGACCAACCGTGGCAAGCGTAGCTCAACCTGATCGATCGACCTGTGCGGCTGTTATTATTTAGCCACGGGCCCTTAAGTATCATATAGTATAAATAACGAAATTGTATTTAAATTAAAGGAAAAAAACAAAAACATAGCATGTGAAAGCCAATTATCACAACACTCTTCATATTACTACAGCTATTATTAAATTGTCGCAACATAAAACAAATTACGAAAACATAGATAAAATCTCTCTATTACTGCCTCCTGCCTACTGCTAGTTATTTATTCTAAGGGCTGTTCAACTTCGTCGACATTGAAAACCCTTTACAGATGTCAGGCAAGGAAGGGAGTCCGGATAGACCCTTATTTAGGGAGTAACTTAGAAACGGATAGGTTTCGTCGAAACTTTCCGAAGTTTACTATTGGATTGAGAGAAAGAAACTAAGTACTTACGATTGGCATGTCTCCCTATGCATCATTATGTACTTAGATTTAGACATATTACTTAGAGTTTCTTTGATTTAACCTTTTAAGCGCTTGGCTAAATATCAATTGCCGTGCCCCTAGCGCGCGGCTACAAAACGATAAAATACTCAAAAATAAGGAAATACAATAAATAAGGAGGAGCAATCGTTGTATCCATTAAAAAATAGTCAAAAAGATTTTGTCTCTATTTAATAATGGTTTTAGTTGTACCAAGCAGTTAATAGGACAAAAACAGAACGAGAAAATTATGCATGTTCTCTGTCGCAGAAATACGACACGAGCGGTAGGAGCACGGAAATATGTGTCGCATAAATGCGACAAAAGCGGTCAGAAGGTTGAATGTTTTTTTTTTTCAGAATTGTAAAAGATTTTTATCAAAATCAAGCTTAATTTAAGCTTTCTTTTTATTATCTTATCGCTGCGTCTAAAGCCTTCAAAGGCTAGTCAGCAAAATATCTGGTACTTGTCGAAATTTTAACAGTAATGCCTGAATTCTTCTTACGCTGACCTAGGTTGCGTACCGTCGGACACGCGTACCAAGACGCTGACGATAAATGGACGCGAATCTAAAACCAGCCTTGTAGCGCCGACGGTCAGCGAGCGCGAGTCCATGTAAATCGGCACGCGACCGATGTCAGCGACCGACGTCGGTGTAAAGGTATGATTCCGATCTCGGCAGCACGCAGCAGTGCTGCCGCGGCAGTGCGGTCGCAGCACTACTAGTCCTCATACATTTTGTATGGGTTTATATGAGATTACATTCCGAGCACGGCAGCAATGCTGCGCGACATTGCTGCGTCACATTGCTGCATTGTTGTGTGTGTGCTGCCGAGATCGGAATCATACCTTACCAGTATTTTTCCAGCCTAAGGTTAACTTTATACCAGTCGGTATAACATAGTTCGGTGGCACGAAATTGATTCAGTTTGAAAAGGCGCAGAAATGAGTGTCGATATTATCATGGATACACATTTACGGAACATACATTTTATGGACGTCAACGACCGCGATAATATCGTCATGTTAGAAATTATACAACGTGTTTTTTTTTATATTCCATAACTCTAGGGGGTCATTGTTCTCATCATTATGAACAACTTTTTCTATGAGACCAAACCTAAAATCGCGAAAAAACATCAACTGTTCCCTACATTTTGACGAACATAAATGTAGGGAACAGTTGATTTTTTTTTCGCTATTTTTCAGATTTGATCCCATAGTAAAAGTTGTTCATAATGATGAGTACAATACAATGACCCCCTATAGTTATGGCATATAAAAAAACACGTTGTATAAGTGCACATTGCATGGTTAATTTTTATCGATTTTTATGTTTAGGTACACGTTTCAATTAAGTTGCCAAATTGACAAAAGTATTCTGTAGAAATTCGATTTATTCCCCAGTGGAAGTATAAAACAAAAGACTAAACAAAAACATCTTATGATAAATAGGGTGTAAATAGTTAATTAACATTATGAGGCTGCAGACAAAATAATGAGCTCTTGGACAGAGTCCAAGGATTTAGGGTGAAAGCCGATATTAAAATCATGCAGCTGCGTGTAATGTTAATAGAGTACATGAAAGTATATTATTAAACAACGTAATAAAATTGTTACATAACAACCATTCTGTGCTTTTTTACTCTTCTAAAATATATTAAAAGCATTTTTAATACGCACCATGTAATAACACAAGTAAAGCATAAATTATTACATAAGCAATTACTATACATCACATTCCGAACTTGAAGAAATGCTCCAAAATCAAAGCACGGCAAATCTTGAGGTTGGACTTTCAATGAACAGATACTTACAAGACACAGGTCATGATCATGACCGACAGCACGAAACGTAGGGTCGAGATAGACGGACATGGGTGGCAATATGTCGATGAGTACACATAGGTACTTGGGCCAGATAGTGTCTTTCAAAAACAGACAAGACAAGGAAGTCGAAAGACGAATCTAAAGTTCTTGGAAGACCTACTGAGTCCTTAAAGAACACATGAAAGGTAGTTTTCCTATATCAATAAAAAGAAAACTCGCCGACATTTACTAATTACTCGTACCTAATACGACAAAAACTTTTAGTTTTATTTTCTGTTCATCAAACATGCAAACATGTAGACTTTAAGCTGCAGACAGTAATCACTTAGCAAGTACCTGTCGATATGTCCTCTGCATCTCCCTTAACACGGAGTAGCAAACTTTAGCACAAATCTGTGTTAATTATTCTTCAGTATCGAATACGAGTGAGACGTGCGTTGCGTACAAGTTCTGTGTCTCTTTGAGTTGAAGTTAGCGTCTCTATACACGTATATTTCTAGCTTTTTGTATCAAATAAGTATCCTATTTCGAAATGAAGAGAGGTCTGTTTTACTTGTTTGGTTAGTCTTTCTTATCAACCGTTCACACGGTTTTATACTGCACAAAATTTACAGCATAATGGCATTAAAACCTAGCCTAACGTTATATAATATTACAAATACCTTTCAATAGTATATTGTCATTAAAAACAATAATCGTAATATTAATAGTAAAACTAATAGCAAAAAAATTAATAGCTAAAATGTGTTTTTTTTAGCGTTTAGTAACCCAAAGATATGCCTATCATTCTGCCCTCTATTAACCAATCTAACTACATCTACAAACGCCCAAACGATGAAATTACATCTTCTGTCTACAGCAACACACACACAAAGACCCAACATTACCACATTGTCAAACGCTTTCAAAGTATCAGGTGTGCAACATGAATACCTAATCTTAATGGAGTACGTACATGTACCACAGATAAGGGACAGAATAAATCATCGAGCGAGTGTACCACCGAGTTCCCGGTGGGAAGAAACAGATTGTACCACCGAGTCTCGTAAGAATAAAACTGTTTTATCGCGATTTCATGGGGACTTAAATGTTTGAGATGTCATAAATGTTTCAATGTGAAAATGGGGAATTAGAATTAATGGTCGTTTTTTTTTCTTTGAAATTCTCCTT
Organism: Amphipoea lucens; assembly: GCA_947508005.1. Classification (NCBI taxonomy): domain Eukaryota; kingdom Metazoa; phylum Arthropoda; class Insecta; order Lepidoptera; family Noctuidae; genus Amphipoea; species Amphipoea lucens. Next base: position 9,648,041 of record OX382371.1, read on the forward strand.
TAATATGTAAATACCTACGAGTATTGCAGCGAGCATATTAGAAATGTCTCGTTTGATAAAATGTGAAAAAGAATGGTGAAAATAGGGTGGTATTTGATTAACTGAAGTAATCAAAATCAATAGTCATTTATTCAAATTAAGCTGAGAATCAGCACTTTTTGAGCGTCAAAGTTAAAAAGTTATCCAGTTGTAACAAATCAACACACATTGATTCGGTCGTATTGTATGAAACTATGTTTAGGATATCTGTGCAAAAAGAAGAAAAAATAAACTGGAAATTATCAATGGAGATTACACGGTAAACGTTTCAAATACCAAAGCCTAAACAAATGCAACTTAGCATCCCACTCGAGAGCGAAGTCTACGAAAATGTAAATATTTGTCGAGTAAATCGCACTACGAAGTACAAACATTTTAAACGGCTTTCAAATGTTACATGTTAATTACTATACCTACGTATGTAAATACTACATACTACTTATCACTTTAATCCTGCAGTTGAAAACATCTGCAAAAAACTGCTTTCACTCTGAACCTCTGAGCGGACACGATGCGGTCACTAAAACGAAATAACTCTCGCAAAAAAAACCTCACTTAGATAACGTTTTCCTACAGCACCTAAACCGAAAATACGAAATTGATCTCTATAACGCAAGTCATAAATAACATTTTTAATATCGCTGCGAATTTTCCGGCAAATTTCGGGTTGCTGGGCCGATTTTGGAACTAATCCTACCGTGTTAGAGTTAGTAATTGCTTGTGTTTTGTGATGTGGGGTTTGTAGGCGCCAGCGTTCGTCACGTTTGAATATGATTTATGCAAGTAATTTAGTTAAGTACATATAGACATTACGAGCTGTGGATAGATTAAAATGTTCGTCGGATCGTGGATCCTTTTGTGGTGTCGTATCCTTGTGGCGGCAATGAATTATGTCCTTTACCTCAGTAGAACAATGCGGTGTGAAAATGACGTCATTCGAATATTAACGACATTGCTGTTAATTATATTATCGTTATAACATTTGTGTGTCATGTCTGTGTTATTACATTTTATGGGTAACACGAGCTATAATTTCGTATCTTTATTACTTGTTACGTGATTAGTTTAATTATATCCTGCTAATTAAGATATAAAAATAATTGTGTCTGCTGTTGCTAGCTCGGAAATGAGTCATTTCTTGACGACTATCGGCGTCACATTTTTTGCCCTGAAGCTTACTAATTAACTTCCTCATAGAAAACCTGCAGGAAGTGAAGAAACACTTCTGATCTAGATTATTCTGGTTTGAAGACCTAAGTTTAACTATGAAAGTCAGACCAAGCGTTTAGTGTTTTTTCTGTTAAAATATCCCCAATAATGCCAAGAAAGTTTATTTGACGCTCCGCAATATAGCATAATCAGCCTATAATGTTCCCACTACTGGGACACAAGCCTCCTCTCTTCGAGAAAGAGTGGGCTGTAAACTACCACGCGGGCCCAAAGCGGGTTGGTAGATGTGACACGTCTTCGAACTTTTGGTTCTAGGACATGCCGGTTTCCTCACAATGTTTTCCTCTACCGTTTTCCGCAGTATATCTTCACTTAATTGTGCTAAAGTGTTGTCTCAAATAAAATGCTGGAGCTAAATGATTATGTCAACCTTCAAATCCCAAAGGAGACAGTCAGACACATTACTTAGCACATAAGCTCCCAACACTAAAGCTCTTTTCTAGAATAGAATATAACAAGAGAAATACCATTATAGCACATATATCTGTCAAATGACTAGTGTTGTGTCGTGTCTATTTTAGACTACAATGCCTCTGGGTGCGACGGAGTACGGACGACGACGTATAAAATTTCCATACACAGAGTTCAAGGCTGAAATGAGATGTGATTTATAAGCGGTAGCGGGTTTCGCATGCCAAAAGAAAGTGTAGTTTTGGAGATTAAAATGTCTTAAATATGGCTTTTGGAGCCTATACCGGAACTGAAAAGAAAATCAAGACATGCTTCTAAGCATGGAAACTATATGATAAATGATTTTACGACTAACATATCAGCAGCCAATCAAACGATTCAGAGCCACTCAGTTGACAAGCCTTTACCGGATACGTACAGATTAATTAATAAAACACTCTTTCAAAAACTGAGACTAAGTAAATCTAATTTATGGAAGTGTGCAATATTTAATGTAAGGTTTGGATTTTAGAATAATGGTGGCTATTCCTATTTAAAACCATCACCGTATTTTATAAACCATCTAGTTTCAGTTTGTCAGCCATGTAGCAGGTCCAAGAATAAACACGAAGTTTTGTTAGAAAAAAGAAAATACGTGCTGCTGAAAATACTGCCGACAAATTGCTTTGCAGTTTGGCAGGTGTTATGTTAAAATAAAACTGTAACATTATGGATTAAATAAATAAATTTAAAAAATACGTTTGTAATATTTTTTTCCTACGACTGTTCGCAGATAAAATCATGCATCTTAGACGACTTCTTCTGACTTGTACCACAGCTTATGGCTAGTATGACTCACCAGCCGCCTGGAAAACTCTTCAGGCGGTCACGTGACTCTCCCATGACGTAAGCATGCGCGCATCGTGCGAACACTATTGACATAGAATGTGATTATGCGCAGAATTCATTATGTAAATTTTGTCGTCAACTCCATTGTACATCATTGTATGTAGATGGGATTAAATAACGAAACAGTAAAAATAATTTACTGTCTTTTGTGGAAAATAGCGATGACATGCTGAAGTGTCTTTTAATTGTTTTTTTTTTATGGGAAATGTACTTGCATGGGTGTACGTCATTGTGTAAAATTAGTGCTATTTTTGGAGTGACTTTCTATGATAAACTTAGCCGGCTGAATATTTGAAAAGTAGGCATCTGTCCATACTAATATTAAAAAATAAACCAACCCATACATTTGTTTCTGAACTGCCAAAAATGATTAACGCCGACAGAACCTGTAGCAATATGGCGTCTAACGTCTAATTTACCGACAGACTACTTTATTTATTTCCTCTTACAACTTACTTAGGGGTCGTCCTAATGATGTATCGTTGTAATATATGGCGATTAACTTGCATTTCTGACCGACCCCTTACGGTGCAAGTGCAAGGATATTGTTCGGAACGAATGTTTCTTTCTCACGCGATCGTATTTTAGGAGAAGAATTAAGTGGTTAGCTGTTCGGTGATAGATTTGTTGCAGTATTCGTGGTGATGTAGTATTTAGGGTGTAGGTAGTGTATGCGTGATAAATATCGGTAAAAATCCTTGCCCATGATTCAGCAACAGACTACAGAGGGGCAATTCTCTAAATTTTAAGAACGTACAGACTGATCTCAGTCTCAATCTGTCAAAAAACCCCTAATTTCCCGACATTTTTGACAAGTTTTTGACATTGATTGTCGCTGAGAAGAGATTACTGAGACTAGATTTTGAACGTTTTTAATTACGGGATTTGGCCTTCAGGTCTGTTGTTCAATCATGGACAAGGATTTTTACTTCATTATCTAGGTAGACGTTTTAACGATGCAAGCTAGGTCTTCTTTTACTATGTTGGGAAGGTACTGAAGAAGAGATGTTTAGTAAAAAAAAGAGGGTGTGTACTTATGACCATTCGATAGAAGTGAAAACTTATATGAGCCGAGTATACACGGTTCCGCGCCGAGTCAATTCAGCGTCACCGACCGACTGGTGCCGAGTATACCCGATCCAGCGGCACCGACCCAACCGTGACGGTTCAGTTTCCTTGACTGTTCAGAAAAAGCGCAAAGTGCGCCTAAAAAGTTTTCACTTCAAAAAGTATTGACAATTTAACGATATTTCTTTTCGATAGTAGGTAGGTAGCTAAATGTAAATTATATCCATAGCTAGGTAGGTACATTAAATTCACCTATCCAATACATAACAACTGCGTATCTTATATGGCATTGACGTCATTGAAATAATTTAATGAGGTAGATACTTAATATCTACGTAAAATTATTGTTTCTATGCACATGTGCAAACATAAATAACATCACGCCTTGTTCCCCAGAAGGGTTGCATAGATGTGTATTCACATTTTGCCAGTTATGGTTAAGTCCCGTGTAATAGAGGACGAGCCTGTTACCTTCGACCAGGCACAAATCCAGACTCCGGGCTGCTACTGAGAAATTTCAGATAGAAAAACCCAGTAACACTGCCCGACCTGGGAACTGAGACAAAAAATCTCATTCTCAGCAGTTGCACTTGCGACTATCTACTAGACAAACGAGGCGGGCACATATAAAATGTGTTGATATTTCATTTAAAAATAGTGGTAGCACACGTTTCATAAAATAAGTTGACGCCAGTATTTTCCGTGCTAATTCGGACGCCCTGTTCAAAATAAATATTGGAATTCAGACAATCCAAATATTTGTGATGACTCAATTATTTGACGCTAAAAAAATGTTTACACATTCTTTGTCTGCGGTTTTCAAGAGTATTTTCCGCTTATTTATTGAGGCTATGATTCCTGTTTACATGTTGTGAGTTTCTATTTTTTTCGTGTCTATGGATCATGATTAGTCGCTAGGCGAACACTTGGTAATTTGTTTACAAAATGTGTTCTACTTTTTTTTAAATTTATTTATTTCTAAAAAATTTGACCTATTACAATCTTGTTTTAGCCACACAACGAAAACCTCTCGGGATTTATTTGTGTGCTGGCGATATACCTCTCAATAAACCAGGCGTACCACAGCATACCTAAACAATTTTTAATTGCATCCCAGTCCACCAATGCGTGGACAAGACTAAGTAATACCCGTGTACAGCAGACTTATAATAAGGCTTATGCATTTTTTCTTCCGTCTGTTGTCCACGGAACGGTTCGTTTTCAATTAACGGTATAGAGATTTTCCACGTCGTCGGTCCTAATCCGAACCGGCTGTAATGGAGCGCAAAAAACCTATTGACTTTTTTCTAGGCTGTGTGTATTGAAAATTTTCCTTTTTTTTGTATGGACTATAGAGTGTACGTACAGGATTTAATTGAAAAACGTCCGTTATGACTGGACGACTTGTGAACGTTATTCGGTTTTCAATTGGCCTTTCAGTATTTTGTAGTTTTATTTTTGGAACTGTCAAAAGAAAAACAATTTTCATGCAAAAAAATGGATGTGTATTTTAAGGAAGGGATAATATATAAATCTTAAAAACACGCTTTCAATATTCAGACATATTTTCAAATTCACGCGGTCACTTTATAGTTCATTTTCACATATTAAGTCGTCAGACATATTTTCAACTTCACGCGGTCACTTTATAGTTCATTTTCACATATTAAGTCGTCTGTCTACAATATTTATGAACAATCTTACAGTCCAGCTAAAAGCATTACCATTTATGACCCAGGCAAGCGCACACAGAATACGAAATTCAAATCTCGTTTTAATTTTTCCACCCATAAACGGTTTCAATTCAGCTGGTACTTAAACGTTCCTGATGGTAATGTTCCACGTAGCATTCTCATCTTGGCCGCCATTTTAATTGTGATTACTGGCCCGATGCGCTATTTGTATGCAATATTCGAACCTGGAACGTATTTTAAAATGAAATGGAAAAAGTGCTGTACAAAGGGTAACAAATAACTGGCTGGCTAGGTACATAAAATACGAAACTCGAATGTTCGAGTTTTAAATTTTTTTTTTGTGAATGGTGTGTCATAGCTCATAGGGGCTAAAATTAATTAAAACACCCTTTTATTTTCTATGGAAACAATAGTTGAAAATCGATTTCTATCAATTTAATGGTTTTACACGTAAAACACTTTTTATATGTAAAATGGAAAATTTGAAATCGTTGTTTTGGTCTAGCCGTTGTTATTTGTTTTTTTTTTTAAATTAGAAAATGGCATCTTGTAGTTGACCTTGAGAAGTCGTAGGTAACTACTTAACCGGACTATCCTGTAGTTGCCTTAAGTAAACTCAAAGCCTCCAGCCAGGGGTAACTATAATATTTGGACAAGCAAAGCCCTTTTGTCCAGCCCCAGTGGCGTCAGTTTCTCCCAACCATTTTCCACATTTTGGGTCTCACAACAGTACTCGCTACGCTATTGTTTATTAAAAAAATATTGTAAACACATATCGTCGTAAAAACGTCGACACAAAACTACAATCTATTAAAAAGGTTTAAAGAAATGCGTATTTTTATGAATGGGCGCAGGCAATAATCACTCGTCATCATCATTACATTGATAACAGAACATTTAGAAACTAATAAAACAATGAATTTTACTACGACGCTCAGCAATAAGCAACCAATACGTGACTCAAAGCTCCCGAGCGCCGTAGGGTCCCTAACATCTGGCATCATCTACTTTCTAAAAATCGTTATTATCATATCATCATTTCAGCCGAAAGACGTCCACTGCTGGACTTAGGCGTCCCCCAAGCACGTCCACTTCGACTGGTTATATGCTTCTCGCATCCAACGGGTTCCTGAGGCTTTCACAAGGTCGTCAAACCTTGTCGGTTCGTACATTATATCATATATTGCTGCCTATTTGTTTCCCAAAGACAAAAAATAACATGTGTCTATAGCTATTTTACCCAAACATAAACTACACCCCGAGGTTCGGTTTGGTTAGGCTGTGATAGTAGCCTCCTTACTAATAAACGTTGTATAGCTTGCATAGCTTTTTCTTCTTCTTTCTAAAGTCAAATTACTGACGACTGAAAGAGAGAAATCGATGTGTAACTATTCATCTGATATAATACGTTTATTAGTAAAGGGGTACATTTTTCTGAAATTATAGGAAAACATACCGAGAGCACTAACTACTTGTTTTTATATCGTCCACATGTTATGGGAATTCATTGAGGATAAATTCCTCATGCATTACACAATTATAAAAGTCCCACATTATTTCACACTGGTAAACAAAACAATGATCAATTTGCTAAAAATAGAACTTAATAGTATAGGCACTTCATTTAAATTATTCTCCTTTTTATATTTCACATACTTATTAGCCATTTATTCATTTATATCTGTATTTACACAAAATAAATTAAAATTAAAATATAGGTAATCGCTCAAGTGCAAAACAAAAACAAACAACATTTATTTTACGAAATTAATTCAATTACACAAACCATACAATAATTTAAATCAGATAGCATATTGAGCCTATAATATTCCCAATTCTGGGACATACATAAATCAGATAGGAATTACAAATAAACTTTATATACTAAATTGACTAACAAACTATTCAAATTAAAATATAACAATTTGACCTAACTAAAACTATTAACAAACTAAAATATGGCGTCGAAAAATTCCTCTCCACCGCTGTCGACTGGTAATGTACCCAAGAGACTGGCGGGCGGTGGCCATGTTGTTTGGCAATGCTTAGCCTCTGGCTTCTGGAAGGAACAACCAGCCGTTTGGAGATTACAAATTGCAGATGATTATGACCACTTACCATCAGGGTGGTTGCCTGTTACTTTGCCACTTAGAAAAAAACAGTGGCGCTCTGGGAGTGCCGACAGAAGTGAAAACAAAACACAAGCAGAATACTTTGCCACCACTCACTGACATATCGGATATACATAAAAACCGAGTACATCCCGCCGGTAACAGTGGCGCGAATTCAATGGCTTTTTCCCATCTCAAAAAATGGCCCAACGTGTCTAAAGAAGTTTTCACTTCAAAAACACAAGAGACAACTCGATATGACTACACTCATCCAAATCAACAGCTTTAGTCAAGTGTAATCATCATCCTCCTGCCTTTTTCCCAAGTTATTTGGGGTCGGCGCAGCATATCTTCGGCTTCCATATCTCTAAAATTAGCAGTCATCTCGTTTCTCTTCCACCACTTTCAGACTTCCTCTTACTTCATTTCTTATTCTATCGATTTCAAGTCCTTCAGTAGGTACCTTAATCAAAATCAGTTTCACTTAACCACGTCCACTTTGCGTCGCGTGTCTCCGAGGCCATTATTCAGATGGCCTGGCTTCTTGGATGAGTTGTGTGTCGAAACACGCGAGCTCTCGTGCTCAGATGGGAGCAGATTGATCCGGCCCGGTCATTAAGGTGAAAGGCTCCCTGAGGGAGTAGCATGGGGTAGCCCTGTGAAAAATAAGTAGTTAGGTCTGTGTAATGGGTTGTATTTTTAAAGTGGGTGTGGGTTGGTAAAAGATAAACCAACCAGTTTTTTACTTAAAGTAAGGTTAAAGAAACAAATTTTTTTTTATAACGATAACTAAACTACTTCTACTACTATTTGTGCCATAAACAGGGAAAATGGTCTATCCATAAAATGTGTAGGTAGGTACTCCCCACAAAAATAGGTCTGCTCATAGCTTGTTTCATAGAGTGATTTGGTTAGATATACCCATCTATGACTACATGGATAAACCTAACCACAGATAAGAGATGTCTGTGAAAACCTGATCGGTTTCACGAAACTTGGTGACATAAAAAAATGAAAAATTTAGGTATTGGTAAAGTTTTCCTCCGAATCGTCGCAGATGCTTTTTACTGGTTCAGTAGGCATTATGCAAAAGACTTTCCAGACTGAAGTAATGACCTACCTAGATGACCAGTGAGCCTTGACGTTTGTCTGAATATCTTAAAAGATAAAGTTTTTCTATCCTCCTGGGTTTTGTGACCTAAAAGGCACACTTGACTAAACTTTACGTCCGTGATTTGCATATTTTTAGCCATCTGAGTACCCAGTCTGTACTTTTGCGAAGTTTCTTGGACGCCACTCTGGTCATAAAATTGTTTTAATGTTTGTTCAAAATAATTAAAATTGAAGGAAAGTCAGAAGACATGATAAAAGATAAACATAACTCTAGGGAAACACGAGTCAGAATTATATTATAACATAACGTAACATCACGCCTTTAATCCCCGAAGGGTTAGGCAAAAGAGAACCTATAGTACACCCATATTTTGCCAGTTATGTTTAAATCCCATGTGACAGGGAATATATATAAAAAAGAGTAGAGAAGAGGAGAGAGGTGGGAGAGCTAAAATATTTTTTATTTTAATGAAAATTGACAAGCACTTTTTTAACACAGTATTATCAGAACTAAAATATAATAATTACAATACTGGTATTCAGTTGCATCTGGTTAGACTGGAAGCCGACCCCAACATAGTTGGGAAAAGGCTAGGCAGATGATTATCAGTACTAAAATATACGGCTATTCTCAAAAGTGGGGTTAGGTTTAAAGGAGTATTCAGGATTAGCTATATGTTCAAAACCCAGCGCTGGTTGGTTTCCTTTGAAATACCTAAATATTGGAAACTCTTTTGAAAGCTTTGCTTCCAGAAGCAATTGACCTTTATACGATTTATTGGTTTCAGAATATTGCATACGACATAATCGTAGGTACCTACACATAAAAACTTCCAAAATCTATCTCAAGGTCCTCAATTCGCATGTATCATGAATTCATTACAACTGATAATCTTTGTATACAAGGCTCTTAGTGTCACGCGGGGAAACAATGGAGGTACACGCATACGAAGCCTTACTGGTGTCGAACAAGATTGTGAACGAGGGTCAGATTTTACTCGTAAGCCGCCGAGTATTTGTAAACTTTGATCTTGTAAAGCGAAAGGGATCAGATCTGAGGATATTATTGTTGTGGTTATCATGAGGTGACGTAGGGCTAGGATTTAAAGTAGATACTTAACTTGGTTTTATAATCACACTAATATTATAAAGGCGAAAGTTTGTGTGTTTATACGTTTGTTATTTCTTCACGCTCAAATGGCTGAACCAATTTTATTAAAATGTTGTATAGAGGTAGCTGACACCCTGGATTAACATATAGGCTACTTTTTATCCCGATATTCCCACCGGATTAACGTTTACGCGGGGCGCAGCTAGTGAATCAATAAAATGCAATATGAATTTACTGGCTGAAACGGTGTCACATGAAACTCTTTAAACCATCACGGACAGAATTAAGTGCGTCATTGGATAGAATTGTAACATTTGCACAACAAATTAGCGTTTTTACCTATAGGTAAACCGCAGAATAAGAAAATATGGTTTAGTCAGAACCTATTTCTATTTCCTACAATACTGATGGAATGACTGTAATCCTTACGGTCTAACAATTTATATGATGCAACAATTAATATTATGAAAAATCTTCAAATTCATCATCACCATCATTGCAGCCGAAATACGTGCACAGCTGGACATAGGTCTCCCCCTAGCACCGCCACTTCAACCGGTATTGTGTTTCCCGCATACAGCGGATTCCTGCTTCTGCATCTTCAAATCATTAATTCTAAAAACACTGCCATGTACGATAAACAGACCAATCTTCTCATCTACAAAGCAATAAAAACACATCCTCTATAATAGAAAAAAAAACCTAGACAAAAGGGAACGTAAATATGCGTTCGTACAGCGATCAGGAACGTCATTTCACGTCATAAATCTCGTTGATCCCTGCAAGAGATCAACCCGGTACAACAGGGATGATGAATGTGTATTTTTTACCAAATTTATTTCAGCTCTAGAGAATACGCAGCGTAGAGAAATGCGTTTCGTAATGGAAAATATTTACTGTTTTTTTTCCATTGTGGTAATCTATACGAATTGTTTTGTTTTTAGTGTAGGCGAAGTTATTCATAAGAAAAAAATCTGTCGAGAAACGCATTAAAAAAAGAATGCTAAACACTTGTTTTTCAAAATTATGAGCCATTTTCATCCAGTGCTGGGTCTAGTCTCCATTTCATTTTATGCCCACGGATCAATATAATTAAATTACATAATCCATTTATTTCATTTATAATATTATAACTTTTGAAATATTGTTGTAGTGTGTGATCTGCCTTAGTTTTGAAATGAAAATACAACTAATAATTATTTACACTAGGTACTAAATTAAATGACTAACTAATTAACTATACAAATAAATACAAAAAAAAAGGACATTTAGGCGTCGAAATACTCGTCCGCATCGCTGTCATCCGGAAATGCCCAGAAGACTGGCAGCATTGCCACGTTGAATGGCAGTGCTTATTTTTTGGCCAATTAAATAATTAAATACATACTCGTATGCAGAAATAATACTGAAATAATATGACGTAATATGCAATGACACTATGCTCTGAAGCAAATACCCATGATTAGATTAGTCAAACTATCGATTTTAATTGATAAGCAAGCTTGACGTATTGCCACAAAAAATATGATGTAAATCGAAAAAGGATGACATTCAATGACTAATGTTTTTTGCACTCGATCCTTCTGACATTGCCAATCCTTTTATGTAAAGCGAGGGACACACTGACGGACATTACAATGCGGACTTAAAAAAAACAATGTTGGCTATCATTAATCATCATAAGTTGTAATATATAGTCACGTGTTCTAAGACCATTTCGAAGTAACATTTGTACCAGGAATCGTAATGACGCACAGAAAGCGGACGGACGGAGATTTTTCTGCAATGATTCTCGTTATATGTAAATTTTTGAATCATAACACATTATCGTGGGAATTTTGTATGAGATTGTATGGTGTATGTCTAGCAAAGAAATATGTATGTTAAGATAGGTAATTATAATGTTATTATCATTAATCGAATATTCATCATATTTGTTGTCCCAAAACCGTTAAAATATATGAAAATCAAGAATCTTAAATTGATCTGGAAAAACTGGTCGGAAAATATATATACCATGGATTTCAGTCCAGTTATATGAAACTAGCTGTTGCCCGCGACTTTGTCTGCGAACCAGGATGAAAAGTAAACTATGACCTTTCTCAGGTTAGGTCTATCTGTGTGTCAAATTTCATCCAAATCCGTTCAGCCGTTTTAGCGTGAAAGCGTATCAAACAAACAAACTCACTTTTGCATTTATAATATTAGTTAGGATTAGGTTGTACGATGATGGCAAAAATAAATTCTAATCGCAAAGAGAGACTCTTTTTTACATAACATTCAGATTTCCATGAATTTGTTAACACTATAATTGTTTTGTTAGTTTAGGTTTTAGCGTTGATATGTGAAATCCTACCAATTTTAAAAGGCTCTAATCATTAAATCAAATGACAAGAAAAGTCAACGAAGTCGACCTTAGCATAGCAACAACTAGTTTTAAATTCAAATTCAAATATCTCGCGTCACCTATGTCACTCAATTAAAAATGTAAATATATGGAAATTATATTGGAAGTGCGCAAGTAAAATTAAGTAGTTAATTTGTTGTTGCTAACCATACACTTTGTACTCTCGCATAACCAAAGGGCTTCTGCGAAAAGTTTTGCTAAGAAAACTTGATGAGTAAAATTAGTTTTAAAAGCGCTGAGTTTGACTATTTATAAGTTTGCCAGTTCTGGTAAGGTAGAAGTACTGGTGGTTTCAGAAAGAAATATGAATCGTTGTCTATTTTTGTTCCTTTATTAAAACTTTGACTGGAAGGTTCAACACAGCGGCAGGGTATTAACTTGGTTGACTAAATAAGATCGTGTAGATACTTTTTCTTGAAAACTGTTGCGAAAAGTAGCCATGATTAGTGACTGGCACATCCGAAGCCAATTTAAATAGTCATTTCGACACAGTCAGGTGGCAGGGTGTAGTTCATTAACTTGATTGACTACATAAGTTAGTGTAGGTACTTTTTCTTGAAAACTGTTGCGAAAAGTAGTCATAATTAGTGACTGGCATATTCAAAACCAATTTTAATAGTCATTTTCTAGTTTATAAAAATGAAAATCACTTACTGTTATGCATTTTCTTTCGTAAATCAAAGAAAATAGGTACCGATGTACAGACGCCAGCACATCAAGCTACCCGAAACTGTCAAATTTTCCCAATCAACTTTGAACCTTTTGCTTTAGCGATAAAGTTGAAAATCTATTAAAGAAATTTGACAGATTGTAGTAGCTTAATGTCCTGGCGTCTATACAAAGTAATTATTACCAGCGCTGGAGCTCTGTCTCGCATAGGGTCTTAGCATTATGCTGAACGATGGCCGTTTTACGTGGGTGTGACGCATATTTTCCCCCAACTTGTTCATTTTTTGTGTTCTTACTCTGCGTTATGTTTACCGCAAATAAACGAATTTTCTGTCTTTTCTATATTAAGTGAAAACTCCTTATTTCAATGGTTGCATTGATTACATATACATAATAGGTATACCTACATTAGGTACTGTATCCTTCTCAATTTTGAGATGAATATTTCAAGAATTTAAATTTTACTGAGAAACTTGGTAACGAAAGGCACCCACGTGCGTACATACACTCAAGTAAAGACGCAGGTTACGCCGCGCATGGAAATACAGTGTTACCGGTATTACGCATCTGTGGAGCCCATTTAGAGCACCTACTACAACACAAGCATAAGCAATGAGACAATGAGTAACAATACTGGTACAGACGCCAGCACATCAAGCTACCCGAAACTGTCAAATTTTCCCAATCAACTTTGAACCTTACCCTTTAGCGATAAAGTTGTAAATCTATTAAAGAAATTTGACAGATTATTGTAGCTTGATGTGCTGGCGCGTGGCGTATGTATTAGATATAAAATAGTCGTGCCAGCGACACGAAGAAGAAGTATGCTGGTACTAAACCATCACCCTTATTGCGTAACACACTACCAATATTAATCTGAATCATTTTTGAAGGATACTGCTAATCCATTGCTTCATACGTTCGAAAATTGTGTCTGCTCAACAACGTAAATAACGCAATGAATGCTGTTGAACTGTCAAAATGAAACCTATTTGCTCCTGATAGTGTGATACGCAGACGTAGTTTCCCTTTCTTTATACCTCAACATTATTATGCCAGTTTCCTTCATGACATTTCGTCATCGCGATAAGGAAAAAAAGAAATCAAACATCAGTATAAAAATAACACTTATTAATAACGCTTTCCTGGAACGATCGATATTATGCAAAATACAAGGCATCGTGTATAACAGCGAAGGCCGTTCGTCGAGTGACTCATACTGGAATTGGGGCATTTCGTTCTATGGTTTACGTACTCTTGTAGCAAGGTGGGGTAATTGTAATAGCTCGTGACTAATATTAGAAAATGTACTAATTTTACAGCTATTGTAGTAGTTTTTTGTGAACCTTGAACTTTTGTATGAATCATAGATACATGTTTTAGATTGCTACTGTTATTTTGTTTTTACATTATTTTTATCAACGTGAGTCAGTTGGGGTAGGTTAAAGATTAACTAATGTACGGTAGCCTAGTGATAATAGCCACGACTTACGAGTTGTAGGCCGTAGGTTCGAACCCAGACAGGCGCTTTACTTTGTGTAAATTATTTCATCACCACTGCTCTCAAAACGGTGAAGGAAAACATCGTGAAGAAATCGGCATGTCCTAGAACCAAAAATTCTAAGGCCTGTGACATTTACCAACCCGCACTGGGCCCAAGAGGTAGATTATAGCCCCACTACCTCTCGAAGAAAGGTGTCCCAGCAGTGAGAACATGATAGGCTGATTATGAATGTACTATAAGGAAAGATTTAAAGATTTATCGGTTAATTGACATGAGTAATAGTGAGGAAATGGTTATTCCATAAGTCGTTCGAAGATAACTCGATATCGAATAGAGATATAGACTTAGTAGTCTATACTCTAGATTCACACGACAAATCAATCGTTTTCTAGTGAAAACCTTGAAACATAATGATGTATGTTAACACATCATTTATGTTCTCAGTGTGTGAAACTTTTGCAACAAAAACTTGTAAAGTAATTTGTAAAGTACTAATTTCACAGCTGCTTTACAAGTGTTTGTTATGCAAAACCTTGAACTCTTCACATGACTCACAGATAGAGGTTTTAGATTGTTACAGTTATTGTAAAAAGTGCCTATTTTTATATTGCGTGATTTGGTTGGGGTAGGACGTAAAGATTAGTCACGTCAGGAAATAGTTTCTTTTGCAGTCACTTCTTTGTGACTAAAGATTATTATTGTCATCTGTATCTACAGTTTTATAGCCTTGATTGATTCAACGACACAGATTCATTGAATCACTATTAAGACAACAAAATGACGTGGTTGCAGGAATTGCAGTTTCCATTGCGGAGTGATTAAGAGGTCAATTTCTTCGTGACTAAAGATTATTATTGTCATCTGTATGGGAAGTTTTAATGCCCGGATTGATTCATCGACACAGATTCATTGAATCACTTTTAAGACAAGATGACGTGTTGCGGCAATTCCAGTACTCATTGTGTAGTGATTAAGAGGTCAATTACCGTTTATAAAACATACAAAATCTAGTCGAAATCTCATGCAGCGACAGTCAATGTTAAAAATGTAAGTAAATTAGAAGTATATTTGACAAACTGAGACAGAGTAGAATGCGTAAGTTCTTTAAAACACGGGAATTACTCCTCGGTAATTATCGAAAAATGCAAAGGTTTTAAAAAAAATAAGGATCCACTACTTTTTGAACCAAAGAACAAAGGATTCTACCCGAAATAATATTTAAAACCAGTGAAACATATAGGTCATATTCCGTTCTGACCTCATACAGGTAATCGATATGATCCAAAATAAATACACGTACATGTATAAAGGTGTGTACGTATGTATGTATATATCACGTCTATTTCCGCATCGTGAATGGATATAAAAATTATATGGCTCGAGTTTATTGCTTTTCACTTGATTTATACGGACTATAGTTTAAATAAAAATGGCGCAAAATGTTGGGTTTATTATAGGATACATAAACTACTTTTTTGATAGCTTTTAACACTTTCTTATATGCCTACCTATGTTAAATCAATTTATCATGGCCTATAGAGGGGTCGTTTGAAGTTTGATAATCAGTCGATTTATTCTGTAAAAATGTCACTTCAAAAGTGACCTGTCATTCCACCTGATGCAAGGATTGACACTATTGACAGCTCACTTCACCTAAGTTTTAGAAAGAAAAGAAAGAAAGAAAATACGTGTTTACGTTTTCACTGTGAGATTTGATTTTTACAGAAAACTTTAGATTTTTACAGAATACATTGGCTGTAGTCCCTATAGTGACAGTGATACTTGTACGGTTGGTACTTGTAATATTAATTTTCTGTAGGAAAACGAACATCCAATTATTTTCATAATCGATAGACTTTTTTACATCAAGTTATTACGTCGGTACGGCAAATGGGCACTACCCAGATATAATCTACACATGCAAAATTAATTCAACAATAATAATTAAGCAGCAAAGCCCACAGAAAATTACTTATTCATAAAGTTAACATTGCCTACTGCAATTTCGCCATTTGTAAACCTAGATGTATAAAACTGACGTATACTTCAATAAATAGCCTAGGTTATTTACATATATTAGGAGGTTCGCTACTTCAGGCACGCAACTGAAGCACGCACGCCTGAAATAAATGATGTTTAGCAATATAGCCTGAAGTAGGTACTCTTCAGTTTATCGTCCAGACGACGCAAATCACTTGATTTTTCATATAAACTCCAAATAATGGAAAAAGTGTCTAAACAACGTAATAATTATGTTAAGCAAACCTTGTATTACTGAGAAAGTAAATGTTTTAATATCTGTATCAAAACGTTTAAACTTTAGATACATATTTATTTGATTACATATTTATTTGCACATTGTTATTTTAGGATGTGATTTAAAGAATTATTGTTGTTTGTATCACCTCGTGTACCCAAATTCAAGCAAACAAATAATTTGATATGATATTTTTACATATGTACCTTATAGTACCTATATTTATCTCTCCTTCCCCTTTTTAATCCATCCAAAGGTTGTCTTTAAAAGATCGCTCTTAGCGATAAAACCGCCCATTGTGTCACCCTTTGTAAAATTTATATATTTATGTATGTAATTTATATGGTGTACATAATTAAGAGTTTTCTATTCTGTGGTAAAAATTAAGGTACCTACCTTAATTTTCACCTCCGTATTTTTTGGTCAAAATAAAATTAATTTTGTATCTTGCTGGCAACTAGATGTCTGCTAAGCTTCTTTCCTTTCGTCTTTTGCTTTCAACCCGCCTAAATTTTCAAGAAACAAAGAAAATGTAATGAAATTATTTATTTAATTTTAATATCTGACTAACCGACATAAAGGTATAAAGAAATTTAAAATAAAAAACGTTTCTTTTTTCGATTTTAATTTTTCTTTCTACTAGACATTTCCGGACAAAAAAGGTTATAAAAAAACTTTCTTTATGTACTGTTTCTCTACCTTTAAAACAGGAAAGGTTTATACATTGCGTGCTCAGGCACGGAATAATTTGCATGTTAATGAGGTACCTAGAGCTATGTGGACAAAACGTATAGTACAAAATTCGCTACGATTTAAAATAAAAGAATTTTGCAAGTCGCGTTTTGCATGCTCAAGTGACGCATGGCTGTTTAAAGTTTTAAATACTTTGGTAAACTGTTTTGCGTGCTTTTAATGTATATTGTATAGCAAATCACTGCTGGCATAATCATCTACGTATTCCGTCTAAATCTGTCTAACCCTTCCGATTTCTGGCCATATTTCCTTAATTTGGGTAAGTAGATAAGGAGTAGAAAACCCGAGTCTGTCCAATGAAGGTTTCGTGATAAATCAAAATAAATCGACCATTCTGGCTATTACCAGGTTGCTACGCATTTTTCCTGTCACCGAAATCTGTCAATTCATTGTTTTTTTCTCAAACATGCAGCAACATAATTTTTTTAGTGCGGTGATGACTAGTTTTACTACTATTAGTGGTAACATCCAAGACTTAGGATTTGTAGGTCGTAGGTTCGAACCCATTGGCTGATTAGTTTTGACTTTCTGAACATCCACGAATATTTCCTCAAAGAACATAAAATTTATAAAATTTTATAAACCCACTCATTCATTTAAAATTGGTATTGAAAAAAAGCAAATAATATGTACGAAGCATGAAGCGAGAATCAACGCAGACTGTATTTACTCTACTGTTGTAAACACACAAACCTTTTTGACGTCCTCGCCTTCACAATGCAACATCGCCTTTCTTTTTGTACCAACAACCACTTTCAATTTCATTCATTGTAAACCGCTCTATTCAGCATTTTTCCTTTAAATTTTCGCCACAGAATTTATTTACAGTGCTTTGCCTTTAATCGAAGTGTCCGCGTCACTTCGAAAGGTAGACGGGGGACAGTAAAGATAAATACCACTATCTCGACTTAATGGCTTTCTGTCTTACGCTTTAGAAGGGTGTCCATCCGAGCCGCGTCAGGTCAGCGAAACTTTGATTTGTCTTCGTTATGTCGACATATCTGTTCACGTGTACAGAATTTTGATCTCCGTATTCAATTTATCGGACACGCTGTGGTTTTATTTGGTAATTGAATGGGCACCATTTGTCGTAGTCTTTTGTCATTAGGCGTTTTATATCCTTTCTTCCTCTATTGGCGAGAGGAAATATCGAGTAAATCGCAGTCACTAGTTTTCTCGCTCGTTGTAAGAATCGAAGGATGGAAATTGGGTATTTAGAGGCGCTCCGAGAAAATGGGGAGGAAATTGTCACTTTCTACACTTGTTGCATCCGAAGAAATAAAATACACACACGGCAGAACATCTTGCTTGAAGCAATTTTGTCGAAGGAAACTACTTATTCCTGCATCGTCGTTTAAATACAAATATGTTATTTACTAGATTTTATTTTCCCATTTTCATTTTCCATTAAATTCATTGGTCAGTTCAAGCTATATAAATTTCCTTTTATACGCCAAGTGGGTGCTGTTATAGTGGCGTCATACTGAATAAATATTCCTAAAGCATAACATACTCAAATATTTAAAACATGTACGCCGTCTCCATTGCGAGCAGGGCTATTTCACACTACTTGTTTTCTCGCGAACAACATTTATACTCAAGACTTATGCGAACCGTGTGCAGGGTGCATTTTTCTGGCTTCTATTATGCACCGACACAATGCAATATAGACTTTGTTATTTAACCTTTTGGGAAGGATTTCGTTTGTTCACGATAAAACAAATAAGTCACCGTCGTCACCTGAGCAAACGTAGCGGGGCCCCACAACAAGTTTATATCAATTTTCTACCGAGTGCGTCTGGATGGTGGAAAACACTTAACCGTGGATGTGAGCCTTTATGTTCTTTTAGAATAAAACTGTTTTATTCCTTCCAGTACACTTTGAGAAGGTAAATTAAAAAAAATACGAGGTTCACAGAAGAGATGGTAAAATGAAAAATGTTTTTATTTGCGTCTGAGGTTTTTATGTTTTTATGGATGTTTTATTAACGGTTCGCAGACAAATCAACGTTCTGAATAAGGTTTTATGAATAGAATCTCATTTGATAACACGTTTGCGAGATTAAAACATGACATAAAAAGATTAAACATGAAGATAAAAACCCTTATATGATATGTATTTACCTACTTTAAATAAACAAAGAAAAAATGAGTCATTGTAATGAATTGTTTGTACCTACGTGTGGGCAATGTTTTTTGGTCGAGTTTTCTCATACATTTTGTACGAACTAAGATATCCAAGTTATACATATTTTACGACAGCCATTATTATAGTAACGTAGATTAGTAGATACGTAGGTATGATATTCGGTTATGACTTTGTTCATATTGATTGGATTCGGTGTACATAGACCAATTTGCTAAGTAAACAGTTTTGGCAAGCATCTTGTAAACATAGGCGTTTCATATTATGTTAGCAGAGAAAGCGTTTTTTTTTGTTTATTTAATGGATTAGAAAAGATGGTATGTGTAAATAAATGATGATATTATTATGATCTTAGGCAAACATTTTTTAAGAAGCTGTTTTGCATTTTTATCTAAAATTTTCTAATTTTTTTTAGCTGTAAACACAAAATATCTTCACTTTCACATCTATTTTACATAATACATAAATTATAATATCGAGTTCTTTGGTATACGCTGGTATAAAGTAAGCAAACAAAAACGTAAAGGTGGTACTTTTTTACCATGTCAGTATAAAATATGCTACCGAATTTTACGACTCACACTCATATGTATATGACGTAGTTTCTACAGGGGGTATAGTGTTTATGTCTACAGCTACTGACAATTACAGTATTGTCATCCGAATTACATATTCATACAAAGTTTCATTTCGATACAACAATTATAAGTAGGTTAAAATTGACTTCCAAGATTTGATTACATTGTTTGTTAGCCACAAGTGAAGCGAATTAAAGCGTCTTAAAAATTAACCCAGCACGGGTTGCGAAAGTATTAAGCTGTCATGCCTGAAAAAATAACTAATTCTGCTAAAAACCTTTCGCGTCAGGGATAAATTACATTACTACAGGCGTGACACGTCAAGCGTAAAAGGAGTAAGTTTAGCTTAAAAAAATCAAAGCAGTTTTATTCATTAACACCAGTTGACGTCGAGCTTTGGTGAAATACACCTGTAAACACCCTGTAAACACCTACCATAGCAACAAAGGTACTATTTTTCGCCCAAAAGGATATTTTGTTTGTCAGACAAACAAGTTGTCCTTGATTGGGGACGAACCGAGTTCGGATAAAAGTCCTTGGTGGATTTTTTTCATGTTTGTTTTGTCAACAAGAATAAGCGTTTTGCTACGTTTTCGTGAGGCCGCATTTTAACGAAGACTTATGGAACGATTATTGTTATTGGGACGTAGTAAGTGGTTGGTCTAGTGCCTATAATTTCTTGGAAAATGGTATTTTCTTGCTATTTCTGAATTGTTGGAGATTTCTCTTAGTTTTTAGAATTTGGGAAATTATAATTTTGGAAAATACAGTTGTAGGTATAGTATGGCCACTTGCAAGCTCAAGGGGTGTGCTATTTTACAGACTAGGTATTTTCTTTGTATTTGGGAGTTGCTTTTAGAGTTTTCTTAGTTTTAAAATTTGCATAATTTTTGGAAGTTACATGTGTAAGTATAGTATAGGCACTTGCAAGATCAAGGGGTCTGATAATTAACTGGTGTGTAAAAAAAATAAACGCGTTAACTTGAGAACCTCCTCCTTTGTTTCATCGGTTCAATCAAATAAATGAATTAGGTAAAACTTAAGCTCTTCTCGATGCCTTGATGTCTATGTTCACGAAGTTAATCTAGAAAGTATTAGTTTCCTGACAACTAAATCGTTGGTTCATAAAAATCCACTTTAATTTACATTTTATTAAGTCACACGAAAATGACTTGAATTTAAATGTTACACGTGTTTCCTGTATGCATAAACTGCCAAGATATAATGACCTAGGTATTCATATCCATATTTGCTTTACATAGTTTGGCAATGTACCTTTAAATACACCAGACAGAAAAGACAATATTATGATTTATTACTAAAGGAAAAATGGTACCTACCCTCACTTTAGAAAAAAAAAACATATTTGTGTGACGTCTTCATTCGTCCTTATAAACCAAAAGTAGCAAGTATTTAATATCTATTTTTATAATGGTCAAGACACCGACTTCTGGAAATATTTTTGTCACACAAAGAAACGATGGATGGACTGTGTGAATGATATAATGGTTAGCAAGGGGGTGACTACCGAGATGACGTTTTAGACGTCGTACGACGAGAAATATGGAAGAAAAGACATGTTACGGCTACCCCAAATAAATTCGGGTAGGGGTAGCAGAATGAAAGAAACTATAGTAAACTTCCCATCACTTCAATGCTTGTATTGAACATTGCCACACCATAAAACTCCCATAAAACGAATCAAAATGTTTGTCCCACAAAATGAACCCTGCAAAAGCCGACAGCACATTTCAGAACTGCATTTTATCGTCTATAATGCGTGTCATCAGTACCTGTTAAATAAAACTTTGCTCAAGCGTTTAAATGCTCGTCATTTACTTTTAATTTTCTACTATCAACGCTGCGGTGCATCTAAATTATCATTTACTTTTAGGGTTCCGTAGAGAAAAGGAAAAGTTAAAACTCCAATTTAATTTAATTTACATTTGGTTTCATCGTGTGAATGCTGATTCTGTTAAGGTCAGGTTTGAAAATGGAACTTTTTTGTAACTATGTGCTTTCATACTACTCGTAATATTAGAAATTCGGAAGTAACTCTGTCTGTATGGTACCTTTTCGCGCCTAAACCACTGGATTGGATGGATGACAGGCTTCTTCTGGGTAAGCTCGCTCCATCGTCGACTTTGTCTCTGTCACCTTTGACCTAGGCTAGAGTCAAGAGCAAGCCCATTTCAAATAAAAAAAAAAAAAAAAAAAAAAAAAAAATGTCGATAAAATTTGGCAAGGAGATAGATAGCATCCTGGGGAAGGACATAAGCTACTTTAATCCCGGTAGCACGTTCCCGTGGGATATATTCCGACATCCACGCAGGAGAAACCGCGGGCAGGACATAGTATAATATAAACTTGTCTAGAGGTGTTGAAAAGCCTTCAAGATCTAAGATTGACCGTTGAAATAGTCGTATAGACGCCAGCACATCAAACTACCCGAAACTGTCAAATTTTCCCAATTAACATTGTTTTGTTTATTGTTGTTTTATTTCAATTTTATTGTATTCATTAGGCCTTTAATCAAAATTTATAAGCTATACACTCGATTTATTTCAGGCAAATTTGACATGGAACCTAATGCGATAAAGTAGAAAATTTATTAAAGAAATTTGACAGTTTGTAGTAGCTTGATGTGCTGGCGTCTCGCGTCTGTACTACTCACTTCTGTAACTACACCTATAGAACTATAAGGTTATTGTGGCACGTGGCAAAAATCGGAACTAACGCCGCCATATTGTTGTTTAAATAGTCAAGTGACTTTTTACAAAAGAATTGCTCGAATGTTTACCAACAACGAATCCCTCTGTCAACGTCTTTTGAGCGCCAAAATGTCCTAGTAGCAGTGAAGTTAAAAACTTGATAAGTAAATAAAAACATGTCTATGATAACTGTGTTTTGACAGCAGTTTCAGATAACGTAAACAATGTTTGATGCGTTGTTTATTGCGAATTGTGGACATTGTTTATACGAATTGAACCATGGACGATGTCAAGCGACAAGAACCCATGTTGCTATTATACAAGTACATATTTACAATAATTTAAGTTTTCAAAATATAGTGTTTTTTTCCGAGAGCCAAAATATAGTAGTTAGGGAAAAAAATACCACTATTTCAAATGTCCATTAAAAACCAATTGCTTACTAAACTATATAAATACTCCTAAGTTGACAATAGATTCGTGCTTCACTATTGTAGTGTCGTTCCAGGGACAATTATATGCAAGTGGCCGTTAAAGCAATTGAAACTTTTTGCGTCTGGTGCAGCCATATTTAAGAGTACCGTGTACAAAAGAGGTATGCAGGAAAACGATTATACCAGTACCCTTCTTTTATTTTAGGGATGTGCTATGTTCGATTTTTCGCTTTTAGTTTTCTCGTATTTGATGTCCTATGAAAGTCATAACGACGACTGAACCATATAAAAAGAGATGTACCTTTTTCGTGTAGTATAATATTCTCATATTATTATTTGTTTTATGAATTGTTTTTGATTTTATGTTTTTTATTTTTTGTATGTATTTTTTTTGTTTTTTTTTTTAGATCTCTTTTTTGTTATTTTTTTTTTCTTGTCTGTTTGTAAGTACATGAAAATGGTTAAATAAATAAACAAGGCGTTAAAACGCCACAGAGTCCTTGTCTTATACTGCGTTTTAGTCTTTTAATGATGTTCCGTAAAAATACGGCCAATTATAATATACTTAGGTGTTAATCCAATTTAGTACCAAACACGCCCGTGGATTAGTAATCCACGATATCCTTAATGAAATTAATACTTCCGCCTCAAAATTCATAGCTAGCAGATGACGTATAAAATTAGACGTATAGCTTTAATGATATGCTGCTTTTAGTTCCTAGAACTCACTTAACACATATCCGGCATAATTTAGTCAGTCAGTTAGTTAGCCATGCTAATTCTAAGAATTTTATGACAGACGCTAAATAACTAAAAAAATATGATGTCATTTAAATGACCAAATTGGTTTTTTGTGTCATGTGGTTTCGGCTAACGTAAACTTCCCATCGTTTTGCATAGGCACAAGTTTCATACTTACATCATTCACATGTAGGTATATTATTTCTAACTGACTAGTACACCGAAACAATATGTTAACTTAAAAATGACATGGGTTTTCAGCAGACATAATCGAAAAACATTGGCTTTTCTCGCCAAATTGTAAAGCGTCAGTTTGCCAAACAAAAAACATCTGGTGTTGAATGACATTGACATTTCAAAACTTTTTTTTTCGCAACCCTAGCACCGAAGCGAGGGAAACATACTCATAGTGCCAATTCGCCACGTGACGGTTCCCGGACGATTTCGATACGAGCTTTTTACTTAGCTACTATGGAGATAATGCTCTTTCTATGTCCTTTTTTACACTGTGAAGTTGAGTGATTATTTTTAGGATCGAAGTGGTGAGCTTTTCCATTTTTATTTGTTTACTTTTACTTTTGTATAGCAGTAAAAGTTACAAGTGAGGCTTTTTAATTTCTCCTTCGCTGTTATGTGGTGGAAAGCAAACTTCGCGTAACAGCAATGAAAAGTAATTATGAGTTTGTAAACTTGGAAGTTTTCTTACGAGTACGCAAAACTTTTAAATTTACAACATTGTTGTGTGTTATACTTGAAAGTAACGTGTTTTTAAATGTCTTACATTAGGTACCTCGAGTTTTAACAAGTGAAGTAGGAAACTAAACAGCGCGCAGCAGAACCTCAACAAACACTGAAAGTACATTATTTACCCCATCGCAAGTTCGAACAAGTTCTGTTTTTCTGTTTCGCTTTGCCCCTCAAAAGCCAAACAATCAATTGCTGCACAAAAAGCCTGGAATTAAGGCAACCCGACGCCATGTACCAAAAAGGCAGTGTCTGCACTAGTTAACACGACGGGCTGGATTACAACACGAAAATAAAATATATTTTCGAGCAAACAGTTTCCAGTAATTTAGCAGTCGTGTCGCAGCCGTGCTGGGCAATTCCACCAATTCCCTTCTATGTTAGCCCTTGGTAACAAGCGGGCGTTAATTGAAAATGGAATTTTTCCCACCTAATCCGGCTCTGTTCGTTCAATCGGCAGATCTTAATACATAGTGGTAGGTGGGTTGTAATTGAATTCGATTGATGATTTTGCCGTTTGGTAGTGGATCGTATTTATTTACTGGTCTCGCTGAGAGAATTTTAGTTGGAAGCCCAATTCATTTATTGTTACTGGCAATTAAATTACATTTATTGCTCACTAGTTCTGCTTTCAAATGTGCACGGACATAAGTGGTTAGAATTTCATGATATTGTTTGTTTATCTCCAAATAGCATATTTCAATTTAGATTTCCATTAAAATAAATATTGGGAAACAATATTTATTGTTGAATTGATCGATATCAAGTAACAAATATTCGTTGTAAGCGATTGTTTTGCATACTGTACTGTCCAATCAACTGTCATAATATCGGTGATGTGAAACCAAACGGAATGCATCCAATAATATTGACTGCCAATGTTTTCATCGGAATACTTATGAACAAGAGAATTTTCTAATTTTAATAACCACTCTGCCTTCTTATTAGATTTAAGATTCTTCTCTCAAAGACATCTTGGACATTTAGGGTAGTTTCTTATTTAAATTACATCATGCTTTTGTGAATAATATGCAGATCTACAAAAAAATTTGTAAATTAGTTCATGTTTCAAAACAGGATGCTACCAGTGAGTGCTAAAGATTAATAATGTAAAGTTTCAGACCTTTATTTTAGAACCATATTTATTCTAGAACCATACTTAGGTACTTTTAAATCTTGACTAAACCAACTGACTTCACACAAAATTAGTTTCAAATCGAAATGCATGTCTGAGTACCGTCTTAAATTGCGGGCAAAACGAAAAAAATATAAATCTGTATACGTTTGTGGCATCCTCCCTATACTTGAAAGCCTAACAGTACTCGAGTCCGCCAGTTTTATTGGCACTAATAAAATCGTTCATTCGAATAATTCGGAGATGAGTTAAGCGTGCTCCCGCGGGCTTTAACAGGAGTTTTAGCAACTTTCTACTAAGTACAATAATTTATTAAGTAGTTAGATACTAAATTTGACATAGCGTGGTCTCAGATGATCAATATTTTGATGTTGTAAACAGGCCAGTTCAATAAACTGAATGCTTTGAAACAAATTGTCTTGAAGAACGCCAAATACGCAAAAGTCGCCGAAAGCTTTCATACAGTGATGCTGATCAGCTCTTCTGTACACGATGTGACCGGGTTTTCAAGACCAAATTTGGGTTTGCTTGGCATCAGAGAGCTCACGAAAGTAAAGTAGTCTGGGTCGATGTCGCCGTCAGATGCGTTGAAGAGGAGTTAGATAAAATAAAACTATAGGCAGGTATTGGGAAAATCCTCTACCTTTTACCTCAGGACAGCTTTTCGCGGAAAAGTAATTGCCCCTAAAAACTTATCTGCTGTAATTATTAAGCTATGGTGATACTATGACGTACGCTGAAACATACAGTTATAAGGTAGGTACTTATTAGCCTTTAGACGCCTGTTGCTAAACTTGGGTCTGTCGATCCGCATCGACGGAGGCCTATAAAGAATGCTATATACAGGGTGGCAATTTAGTCACATGCATCCATAAAGGTCACCCCCTTTAGCCTGCATAAGCCTGTATAAGTAATGTGATAGCAAACAAACACACTGACATTTTGCATTTATGAACGTCTTATTGACAGGTCCCATACATCTTAATATGGAAATAGCAAAATCATTTACGACTATTTTTCGTGCGTCACAGCACGTCAATCCCTTGCAGATTCCAAAATCATGAGTGATGACTGAAAGATATACTTTAAGTGCACATAAATATAATGGCCGTTTTTATGACCACTTCATTCAGTCTTAGTCATCCGAACTAATCTTATAATAGAATCATATTGTTGGAGGTATTTTCGATTTTTGATATTAATTATAAGCACGTTATTTTCTTATTAAATGGTAAAAGAGAGTAAATAAAAGATTTATATTGTGAACTTAAAAGAACTGTGATTGTAAAACAAAAAAAAATATTTACCTACTGATATTTAAAACTGTTAAACTGAACGTTCCGATTAAGATTTAAATCAAAATCAAAAGTTATTAATCATTCAAATTAGGCTGAGAACCAACACTTTTCGAATATTAAAATTACATAAGACAGTTCTCCAAAACGCCCGGCCTTCACCACTACCTAGAGTTTTAGCTGGGAAGAAGAAGTGGCGCAACAAACTCCTCAGCAGCACAGCTGTCTGTTCAGTTAAAAGAACTTGATTCTATTGTTGATTAATTTAAATACTTAAAAGCCTTCTAATACTTATTAAATTCCAACTCATCATCATCATCTGCCTATCCTTTTTCCAACTATGCTGGGGTCTAACTGGATGCAGTTGAATACCAGTATTTTACATGAAGCCACTGCACATCGGACCTCCACAACCCAGCTGCTGGGTAATACGATATCCTTTGGTAAGACTGGTTATCAGACTTCCGGGCTTCTGACTACCCGTAACGACTGTCAAAGATCCACGAATGACAGCAGGGACCAACGGCTTAACGTGCTTTCCGAGACACGGAGGGGTCTCAGTATGTAAAGATGGCCACCCATCCACAGACCAACCACGGCAAGCGTAACTTAACCTGATCGATCGCCCTGTGCCGCTGTTATTATTTAGCCACGGGCCCTTCTTTTAAATTACTCTATTAAGTATATAATTAAATTCCAACTGTCGATGTCTATTATAACAAAACACGATCACAAATCCTCTAGGTAGGTAAGTGTGGTGTATATTGCAACAGCCCCCTTGAACCGGTATTAGGGAGGCTCGAGTTTGTAATGGACATTGTTGAGCTATCATTGACCCTGCACGTAAGAGGATACAATAATTCACTTCATGACTATGCGAGATATATTTAGATTTAGGTACGGTATTTACTTGGTAAATACCGGTAAATACCGGTAAATACTTGGTCACTAGTGTAACTTTCTGTAGCAAAATCAGCCTATAATGTTCCCACTGCTGGGACACACCTGCCCTGTTTGAAAGAGAGCAACTGCCTGTGCAAAATGAAAACTGATTTCATAGGAAAATACAAAAACGGAAAATACAGCCATCTGAAAAGAATTGCCCCCAATAAAACAAAAACCAAAAAAAAAAAAATCAAAAAAAAAAATGCAAAAACCTAAAAATTTAAGCGTCGCGAAAAATGCTTAAAACAGAGATTACATATTAAAAATGCATACTTATCTCATTAGTGATGATACATGCATTTTCGGTTTAAAAAATATATATATGTACCTATATTTGCTTGAAATTATTTACATCTAGTAACATCTTTACACTGTACTATAGTTCCCATCAATCTAAGATAAGAAAAAACACGCCGCTTCGAAGCTTTTTAACATACACTTTCCTTAATCCAAGATCAACAATGCAAACTCTTAAATAATTGCATTAATCAGTACAACACTATAGCACTGACAGGCAGATGTAATACGATTATCTGTTGAGTAGTGTCTAGACAGACTCAATTAGTAACTGGGCTATTATGTAACTCAGTCAGGAGTTCACAAGGAACGCTTGAAACACGGAAACTTCATTCAGGTAAACGGGTTAGATCAGATGAACCGGAACTGTTATTTTGGGGAACTGTTATTTTGAGTGAACTGTTATTTATTGTTTGTAAGTGGTTCGGATTTTTGGAACTAATATTTTGGGATGGAGTGATGCATAGATGGATGAACTGTTTTGTTATTTTAATATAAAGTTTAATTTTAATGTATTGAAAGAATGCGTTTGATACTGAAAGTGATAATTTGGCCTTTTTTCAGTTCACTTAGTTGTTGATATCTTGTGGTTCATTTTTGGCATTGATATTTTCATTGTTAAGTACTTGTTTTTCTCACATTAGGTAACACAAGGTTATGTAATAAATTTAATTCAATATAATTAGCAACGTTTTTCTCCGCAACTAAGTGATTCATTTGAGTGAGTGATTTGTCTCTCACATGCTACGGGTTTGTATAAAAACTGGGAGACATTTTTGTCTGCAGGTTTGAACGCAACTGCCGCCCGTCTATTGGTTGCATTGCAAGTGCGCGCATGGCGACAAAAAAGTAAATAACGAAAAATAATCAGCTGTTTCATTTAAAAGTTTAATACCTACTTGACCAAAATGTATGAAACAGCAGATCTTTTTCCTGATTTCAGAGTTGGTCCCTTAGTGAAAGTTGTTCATATTCATGGGCAGAACAACCTGTAAAAATTTGGAACCGGTAAAAAAAATATTCGGTATTACTACTGCTGAGAATCCTACTATCCTAGTCCTGGATAGTAGGATTCTCAGCAGCCGTTAGATACCAACGAAAAACAAAGATTTACTAAAGAATTTATTAAATACTTTGCTAAACATTTAAATAGGTACCTACTCAAGATTTTGAAAGGAGTAACTTCAAACGTCAGCTCGCATTGTTCGCATAGAAAACCAAATTCGGAACACTCGATTCGAACAATTCAAAAGTTCGAGCTACTTAGCGTTCGAAAACTTTTCGAAATGAGTTTTCGGGGAACGAAATCTGTGAATAAGACAGAAAACACTCCTCCAGTCACATTCATCAAAAAACGTTGTCAAAGAGTGAGCACCACAGATGTGACTGTTGGTGATGAGTGTGATGACGTAGCGTTTGTCAGAGTGTGCTCAAACACCCCGCTTCTTTGTTGGCAAACTCGTTGTTTTCCCGCTGCAATAATCTACGGCTCTGCAAACTTGGCACAATATACTTAGCTCTGATTGTGATGTCGACTTACTGTTTGTCATATTCATTGTTTACTCTTTCACTGTAAATCATTTAAATGCGAAAGCTACACTTGAAACTTATAAATAGCTGTTAAGACACGGTAAGAAGCATTTTTTTTGGTAATTGACAACAGCGTATCGCGTCAACGAATAAGGTTCAAAACAGCGATGCGTTTGATGTTAATGTAATCGAATGACCACCAAAATGAAAGTAATTTTGCTGTTTTAATTTTTTTTTTAACTGTTTACATGTATTTGTTGAACCTTTAAAGATACCACACAAACCATCGTGGGTTTGACAGCGGTATGGCCAGACACGGCAACTCGGTGCCACTACATATTAATTTATTATTATCATTACACAAAACATGAGACAAAATGATATTATTACATATTACTCACAAAATTTTGAGAATTATGCAACGAAAAATTTTTTTTTGCTCTTATTTACGATTGGTTTATCAAGATATTATTTTATTTTTATAAACTACTAGCTGCGCCCCACGGTTTCACCCGCATAAGTCTCGATCCCGTAGGAATATTAGGATAAAAAGTATCTTGTGTCCTTTCCCGGGACTCAAACTATCTCTATACCAAATTTCATCTAAATCGGTTCAGCAGTTTAGTCGTGAAAAGGTAACATACAGACAGACAGAGTTACTTTCGAATTTATAATATTATATTAAGTATGGATTTTTGAATAAGTCTTTTCTTTGAACATTTGACAATACACTAATTTTTTTTCTGGCTTGTAATATGTAATAATACGCATAACTGACGCCTACTAAAAAAAACTGAGCGTTTTACGGTGTCTATCTTTGGGCAGCGCCTGAAGTACTGTCTGTACTGTAGTACTATTATGTATTCTGTGGTACTGCGGGAGAGGTGCTTCAACGAAATATATATTTAGAATTAAAATAATAAAAATTATTCATGGAATCGTTTTACGTTTTCACATCATGACATTCACGTGTCAGCTCTTCAGCTGCCCCTCATTGTTGTTTCTTTCTAAATTCGTCATAGCGTATATCTCATAATATTATTCCATTAGGTATCTTATAATTACGTAAAAGGTTGCAAGGTAAAATTGCGTAACACACCATCAATCACAATCTGAATCATTTTGAAGGATATTGTTAATCCATTGCTTCATATGTTCGAAAATATTGTTTGCTATACAACGTAAATAACGCAATGAATGTTTTTAAACTGTCAAAATGTAAGCCATTCCTACTTTTAGTGTGTTACGCAATTACCCCTCAGGTTAAACCCTCTACAGTACCTACCTACCAATTTCAAAGGTATATTTTTATAGAACTTCTGAATAATATTCATATTATCTGTGGTAATAGAAAACAAATGGAGCAAATTCGGGCACGTAGATCGTAAATCACGCAAATTAATTGTACCTGAATAATGGCCTCGGGGCATTGAACATTTAGGTAGACGCTGCCTTACTTGGCAGGGATTAATTTGGCTAAAGATGTATTAGAAAGCTTCGTGGCAAGTAAAAGTATATTTGAAATATATGTTAGCAAAATGCTTAAAATTACGTAGGTAACTATAATAATTGGGCTTATTGAATCAGATTTAAACTAAACGAAAATCAATTGCGGTGTATATTTGGCACCCAAAATATTCACGCAAGCATTCCCAACTCCGAAATGGGGCTCATTACCATAAATATTTCGCCTTCCGAAATCGATAAACAAACGAATTCCCTGTCTGCGTTTTATACTTATAGGAACTCAACGAAGCTCTTCAATGAAAACATGTTTAGCTCGTGTTTACAATAAAACCCTTGAACGTCCCTAATTTTAAGCACCAACGCTACACACACGTTTGCTGACAAACAGCGAAGGGTTAACAGTCTGCTGCGTAACAGAGGGTGTTCGCAAAAGGTACATCATATGCAGGGTTAATAAAAAAAGTAAGCTTGCGCAGGTGATGTTTTCTAAAGCGAAAAGGGAAGTTATATTTTTTCTTTTTGTTACTTGTTCCTTTAATACGCATTGAATAAAAGCAGGCG
Organism: Amphipoea lucens; assembly: GCA_947508005.1. Lineage (NCBI taxonomy): Eukaryota > Metazoa > Arthropoda > Insecta > Lepidoptera > Noctuidae > Amphipoea > Amphipoea lucens. Next base: position 9,679,880 of record OX382371.1, read on the forward strand.
TGTGAAGTTGAAGTGAATGTGTTTCTTTAGACACGAATGGGAATTTATTTACGAGATCGATTTGTACCTAATTCGAATCAATTTATATTTAAAAAAATCGAGATGTATAAGATGCTATAAAAATATCTGCCGCGGTTTCAATGGGAGACAGTATTTTGTATATAGATTACAGTAGTGACGATATTTTATACCTCGGAATAGCAAAACCAATTTTAGAAAATAAATTCATTAAATAAACATTTACTCTATTCCGCATAACGTGGTTGACAAACTACGCGCGATGTGACGCATCGTCACATTTTGCGAAATTAAATGACGGTGCGGCAACAGCTAATTACTATGGGACGGTTTCAAGCAACTAAATCAATTCAAATTTATACGAATGTTTTTTTGTATGAAAAAATTTATGACATAAGATCAATAATGTATCTTTACTATTGTAATCTATAAACAGAATACTGTCTCCCGTTGAAGCCGTGGCAGATATTTTTATAGCACCTTATATATGAATCCGTTTAATAGGTACCTAATAATGAATTATTCTTAGTTGCCTCAGTGTAGATAGATTGTAGAGAAACTGAATTTCAAAATACAAGGTACTCCACATTTCAAAGTTCCACTTGCCAAGTAAGATGGTTTTAGTGGCCGTGACAATTTAAGTCCAGTAAATTGTACAATTTGGTTGTAAATTCTGAATTTCCTGCACGAAACTCGATCCATCATAGACCTCATCTATCGCTTTCCATCAGGCGTGATCGGGGTCAAGAGTGCGCCCATTTAGCAATAAAAAAAAAAAAAAAAACGTTGGTACAACTTGGCTATAGTTAAAATAATGATAATATTTTAATTTAGAAATAGGACTAATATACAATAGTGATAATTTGAAATATTAAACCTAATTATAACTACTGAATTTTCCCAGTTTCATCAAAAATAAAAATAACGATACAACCAAACATGAGATCACACTTTATCAATTTACCTACCACAATAACTACATCCTTATATTCGTATCTATACTAACCTATCAACCAACATATACTTTAATAACTATATATATGTACTTTATCTACCCCACACGGATGACCGCGTATATCATAACAGGCGTTATTTACCTCCATTTATAACTCCATACAAATGGGCGATGAGGTTTTTCTGACGTTTTATAAATCAGTGCTTGCGCCGATAGCCCTACAAGTTGATGAATGCATGCAACATGAGTACTTTCATGGTATGGGTAGGGGTGTTATCGAGGAACAGGAAGGGTAAAGTTTAATTTAGAGATTTTTGGTGAAAGTGTTACCTATAGAGTGTATTTGGAGAGCTCTGACGATGAACGAGATTAATTCTTCAGAAAGGATTTAATGGAAATGATAAATTATATGAAAAATGATGTTCTATTTCTGTAAATTGGATGTACAAATAATTTAACATTCCAAAAGAAATAAAAATAGTAAAAATGTTGCGCTGATCCCAACAATGGGGACAGCGTCAATGGGGACAACGGGAACAGATGAAATAAATTGGGATAAGGGCAGGAGTATGACGATGAAAAGTAATAATAATATTTTAAAGCTAGATGAGGTCGATCTTTCCTAACCGAATACTCACCGAGAAGAGAAAAAACACTGAAACAACCTCAGAACAAGAACTCGTAAGAAAGATCCATGAGTTTTTGCAATTCTTAATGATTAAAATCACAGTAGGTAAAGTCAGTAATGACTGTATCAGTATGACAAAAGGTTGTTCGTTTAAAAAAATAGCAATATTTAATAGCGTAGCTTAGGTAGGCTCACCCAAAACTCTCTCAGAATTTGTATGAAATTCGTAAAACATATTTTAAAAAGAAAACCGCAATGTTATGGATGAAAAAGCTGATACTGCACTTACTAATTAACGCGCGACCAGTTCCATTATGCAAAGTGACTCTGGCGAAAAGCCAATAAAATACTAGGACGAAGTAAGAGATTATCGGTCAAGGAAATTCTTAATTTTTGTCGTAGAAAATCAGGTTTACGTATAAAGTTCCGAGCTTTATGTAGGTAATCTTATTTATTATGCTTAGTAAAGTTGGCTACTTGTGGTCGTTCTTGTCGACTGAAAGTTTTATGTTACCATTTTCTTTTTTTCGTCGGTAATCTTATCACAGCCATTATTAATCAAAACAAAGTTGCTTTTCGTGTCTGTCTGCGTGACCGCTTCAATCAACCATCAATCAATTCAGCCTGTCGCAGTCCACTGCTGGACATAGGTAGACTTCTCCCAGGCTGCGCCACAACGCCCGGTTTTTGACCGCGGACAAATTGTCCGCGGTCAAATTGTCCATCGTCTGCTCAGCGTCTTAGCTTTGCGCGCTTACTGATTTAACAAAACGAGGGATTTTAGGACTTCAGAATTTCGTATTTTCTAAGCTATTCATAGAATTTCCTTCACCAACTTCAGAAAACACTATTCATACACACTTATGGCAACCCTCGCGAATGTTTATGGGAAATACAAAGCCACCATACTTTAAGTCGAAGCTATCATAGAGATAATTTATCACAGTTTTATCTTGAGATTTTTTTCCTTCGACTAAGTGTTGGGGTAAGCTGGAGTAAATGGTGGTGATATATTACGTCTTGATGCCACTTATACTTAGTTCTTTTTGTTATTCTGTATGTTAGTGGTAGGTGTGTTTTACCTTAAAATATAGAGAAAATTAAAGCCGTTGTTAATAAAATATCGTATATTGAAGATCGATTGTGTTTGATAAAAAGCTTCTAAATATTTGTTTCGTTGCATGAATAAATCGATTAAATCAGAGAGTCCACTGCTGGACATAGGCCTCTCACAAGTTTTGTTACAAATTCCGTTTGCATCAAACCTTTTAAACATATCAAGAGTCAAAAATTATTCGAGATGCGCATTGCAAAATGCATTAGCATATACAAAAATAAAAATGCTGTTATGCTTTATGTATGAGCTCCATGATTGAAAAGACATGACGGAAATAAAATCAACGGAACGTTGATTTCGCACTTATTATTTACATTCAATCGCTACATTTAAATGATAATGAGAAAAGCTGCATTGTGGAAGTTGCCTTCCGTCTGTGGTGACAGATTTTAAATGTGATAAATATTTTATTTTTATGTGAATAATGAATCTCATGACTTACTAACTGAACTTCGACAAACTTTAATACGACATGATTTTAATTCGACACTACGGAACTCCGACACGTCTTCATTTCGACAATACTTTAGTTCGAAATACCTTAAGTCTGACACTACTGTACTCCGATAAAGCGTTTCTTCGACATGACTTAATTAGGAAACGATGCGACTTCGACGACATGAATCAGAACCTGTGCTTAATTGTTTGAAGTACCCAATGAACAATGAACAAGTCCGTTGGTCCTGATCTTTTTGATGATGAATGATCTTTTTGTAATAATTAATAAAAAAAATATTTTGTTTTTCCCGCGGCGGTTTTTATTCGCTTACTGGATTTTCAACGCACTTCTTAGCGCCGAGAGTTGAAAATTCAGTGCGCGATAAAATCCTGCCGCGATATTTTTACTTCCGTGCGAACGTTGGCTAATCCGTTGGCTAACACTTATTAAAAATGCGTATTTTATATAAATACCTACTTTATAAAGTTACTAATGCATACAGCTGCAGATAACATAATCCTTATTATCACTCGAACAAATTCGATAATCTTGTTTTATTGTTTTTGGTGATCAGTCATCTAATATCATATTCAATCCGATGAAAAATGTAGAAAGGCTGCGTTTCTCAAAATAAATTGGGTCAGGAGCATATTTATTTTTTCTTTTATATGAAAACGATTTCTTATAAGAGTATTAAATCATTATATCAAAAGCTCCTTATAAATTTCAAGTCTATTTATCGTCGATACACAAACCTTATCGAAAATATGCAGTATTCATTCCAATATTCTGCTCAATCCCGGGGCAAATCTTCAGGGAATCCGAAGTATTTCAAGTCCGGCAAGGTCCAAGATTTCCTTCCGGTATTAACTTGAAATTCGCAGAGTCTTTCCCAAAAGTTTGGTCTAGACTTCTGAATAATGATCGTAGTTTATTTTATTGGAAATGCTCTCAAACCTTATCAATCCGATCATATTTCGAGGAAGATATAATCCACGCCTTATAATAGGGATTATTTCGTTTTGAACTGTGTTTACTTAATTCCTTTTTTTTGTATTCTTTGGTAATACTCCGAAAAGTATATTAGATTGTGTGCCAATCACACTCAACTTCATAGATAGTTTACAGGGTGTTACGGAAAGGGTATATCAATACATACGGGTTGAAGAGTGTATCTGGTCTAGAATCTCTGTACAAAATTTCAGCTTAAAAGCATTAACTTTGAAAATGCTTAATATTTTTTTATTTCGACATCACGGCGCTGCACTGGCGCGCGGCGGCGTGATGTGCGTGTACTAGGCGCACAGACAGACTACAGATAGTGGATAATGACCCTCGTAGTGCGGTGACACGTTTGTTATGATTTCAATTTAATAAGCTATCGAAATAAAAAAATATTAAGCATTTTCAAAGTTACTGCTTTTGAGCTGAAATTTTGTACAGAGATTCTAGACCCGATATACTCTTCAACCCGTTTGTATTGATATACCCTTTCCGTAACACCCTGTATATACTGAGCCCATTTAACTACTAAAGATTTTTCAGAACATACAAAACACTATCACGTATGGGCAGATCACTCCCCCAACAATGAAAGCGCACTATGTAAGCAAAGAGCCATCAAGTAGCAAGGGAATGCAACAAAAGAGTTCATTCTTATCTCCTCACTACATTGTGCATCTGCAATACACAGGCGGAATTAAAAAACCATCCTTGGATATTCGGAATTCCCTGAAGGGTTCTCGATGTCTGAGGTCGGGGGTGAAGGGTGCTGGCGATTGAATGTGGTCAATGTGGCGAAGGGGGCTGGACATCGTCGGTTGAGAATGCTTCGCTGCGGTGCGATTAACTGAGACTGTGTTTAGATATACTGCAAATGAAAGGCTGACAGGGATTGATAGTTTGTAGGCATCCTTCTTTTGTTTTAGATGCACAATGGAATGATTCGGAATAGTTAAAGGGTTGAACAAGACTGTCGGCTTTGATTAACGTTTGAATCCCGTTTGTGTAGATAGGATGATATATATAACAAAATTTAAGCCCAAGGCCAATTTCCATGGAAACCAAATCAAGTGATTATCGAATTTATCAGTCGTTGGTTACCAACACAATTTTGGTTCCGTAAAAAATTCTGGTAGATAAGTAGATAAGGGGAATATCAAACAACAAGTCTCAGCCAATGATATAAAATGACGTCATGAAGCGTTACCTTGAGCAACCGATTCAATAAAAATAGAGTAGGTATATAATTTTACAAAAGCAAAATATTTTATTGATGAATTAATCAAGAATATCTGAAGGATTTTGTTGATTTCATTGATAAGTGTAATCTCGTTTTAGCACATGCTGGTCGAATATAACTCAAGGCGACATAGTCACAGACAAGCCGGTATTGACGTCGAGAGTTTTTCTTCCACGACTGTTAAATACAGGGTGAAATTGAACACATGCGACAAATCGAAATGGGAGATTGTACTCATTATTATGAACAACTTTTACTATGGGACCAAACCTGAAATCGCGAAAAAAAAAAATCAGAAGTTGGAAGTTGGAACAGCTAATTTTTTTTTCGCGATTTCAGGTTTGGTCCCATAGTAAAAGTTGTTCATAATAATGAGTATCTCCCATTTCGATTTGTCGCATGTGTTCAATTTCACCCTGTATAGGTACGAAGAAGAAACGACCAGTGATTAGGTCGAATATAAAAATAATAGTATAAAAGTAGTTTATGACAACAATAGTAGGTATATGAAAAAAAATAGTGGTAAAAGAAGTAATATACTGGGTGGCAGGAACATGAACACGTAAACCGTAACGATGAATTCAGCACGTCATGATTAGACATATACCTACCTACTGTTTCTTTGGTGTTAAAGAGTCATATTTTCCTAATGGCTACTGTTGTCTTATTAAATGCTGTCTTATAGGTATACTAGCTTCTGCCCGCGACTTTGTCCGCGTAAATTTTCACCCTCCCTCCATTCACCCTCTTAGGGGTGGAATTTCAAAAACCCAAATTTCAAACGAAGTGAATACCTACTCTTCACATAGAACACACCCTCCAAATTTCATGTCACCAGGACCACCGATTCAGTCAGTCAGGACTTTGAATCTTATTAGATTTGTCTTAGATTATTGTCTAGTATAATTGTTGTCTTATACACTACTGTCTATAATAGTTACTTACATAAAAAATATATTTGCCATTCCCTATATTTTGACCGCATAGGTATTGCATTTTTTTCTATGAAGCAGCAGATTTTTTTTTGATAACATGAATTTGAATCATTCTTGGTAACAGTTTACGCGTCGATATCACTGCGACCCTGTATAGATAGCAGTGGTATAAGACAGCAGTTGTACTAGACAACAGTAGTTTAAGACAGTAATGGTGAAAGACATCGGTAGTATAGGATAAAAGTATTATATGATAACAGCAGTATAATACATATACCCTACCTATAAGACAACCGTAGCCATCGGAAAAATATGACCCTTAGTACTAAGAACTATTAGTTATTCTGCGCCCTTAGGAAATTAACACCAAAGAAACAGTAGCTATTACAGACCACACAAAATCAGCAACAACCAAAAAAGGTTTAAACATTCCGTCGCTAAAGGGCTCGCATTAATTCAAAGGGCACGTCTCGCTTCCTGTCTCCGAACATTGTCGAAATGTTAATTTACCGGAAATTAAAGTTGTTTCAACTTGTTACCCTTTGGACATGACTCCTTTTCCTATATTTGTGTGAGTATGGACATGAATAAAACATGGGCTTTTTTTCTCATAGATTTTTGTGCCATTTTTCCGGATGCCGTTTGTAGGATTTGTTGAGGTTATTGAATTAGTTATCGTTAAACGTTGTATAAATAACGATACGTGGCTTTTTTTATCCATAATTCATTTTTCTTCGCCAGTTTAATTCACTTGGAATCAATCTATGATATTTATATACTCCATTTACTTAATGCTTGGTTCCTATAAACAAAAACGAATCGTTTTGCTTACCAATGGTAGCAGTTATTATTGCCAAACTGGGCATATACATAAATCCGTAAGCTAATTTTACCTATGATAGCTACTTCGATATGAGAGGGTCTACTATGCAAAAGTATGAAGTACTGGCCCCGTGGTTTCACCCGCATAAGTGTCGATCCCGTGGGAATATCGGAATAAAAACTATACTATGTCCTTTCCAGTGACTCAAACTATCTCTAAACCAATTCAGCTTCATCTCATCAGCATTTCATCTAAAAAAGTAGAGGTACCAGCAGGCAGACAGACACACTTTCGCATTTATAATATTAGTATGGGAGTATGGATTTGCTTCATTATTGATAAAGATACGAAAGTCTTAATTTTAACCAATCCGTAAATTATAGGAATCGGCCATTACAGAGTTTCTAACTTTCCACTCATTCTCAAAGAGTAGAATTCTATTTGGTATTAGAAAAAAAACCTTTGTAGGTTTAATAGAATCATGCTGATGCTTATTTGATTTTAGGATTGTATGCTAAAGCTGCAACCGTAATTGTGTTCACGTCACAGAGCAAAGAAAAACGACCAATCGAAACGTGATTTCATTCAGTTCAGGGAATACATTTAACTTTTACTCCGTAAGGGATAACCAGTGCCTATTCGTGCATATTCGTGTCATCAAGCTTTGTGAACCAATATTCGTTATCTCAAATATTTGTTTCGGTATGACAAATCATTTTAAATTATCTTAGAACTATTATCGAATACTTGCTATCAAAATTACGATATCAATATTAACCACGAGTTATGTGCTATAAAAATTTGTTCGTTAATCCAATTTATTATCATAAAAATACCTAACTAATTATGGCCTGATTTTTTGTAATATGACCAATTTAGCTGTACTTTTCGTTTCGATGGTTTAGGTTTTAAATTACAAAAATATCCGATTTAAAAAAAATTGCACCAGGTTGGTGTTTTCCAGTTTTGTATACCTAATACCGTGCATAAAACCCATTTGCAAGAAGGGCCATGGGGTCTGAGTACCCACTTAGTTTTGACCAGAAAATAGGCTAGTCCTCTTACTTTTTGCCCAAGGAATCAGTATTGCCATACAACATGGCATACCTACAGACACAACAAATCCCTCAACATTTTCATCCAGACTGTATTTACAAATTATTCAGTCCAGTCCAAACACAAAATCAGACTCCGATACATCGCGCAATCCTATTATGACATTAAACAAATCAGTATCAACAACTACCATTATAGCAATGCTAATTTCACAAACGATTATTTACAGACCAAACAATGTACAGATCGATAGAACAATTTAATTATTAACAAGCGTCTATACGTTTGTACACACGGCTACACATCAAGCTATACATAACCAGTATAAGCTGACTTCTGATTGTACGAAAAATCTATACATTGCGAGGTCAACTAAAACTGGAAATGTAGGTATAGCTTGATGTGTAGCCGAGTGTACTATACAGCGTTAATTCATTTGTGTCATTATTAAATCATGATTGTGAAGGTATTGGTGGCACAAAACATGTAATTAAATGAGCTATCCATGTTTCGTGGTTTGCGGTTTCAGATAGTGCACTCGTAGATAATTTAGGTCCAGTTCTGTGGTATTTCATACTTGTAGGGGGATTTGCTGGTTTGTCGCTGAAGGGCTAATGGTTTTCGTGAAAAGCAATTGTCTGGTCAACACAGCTATTGTATAAGTACAGTGGTACAATATTCTGCTGTTTATGTCATGATTGAATTATATTCTGACTTTTGGAAACTTAAACTCTATTTTAGCGAAGAAATTATTTCTGAATACCGCGTATTTGAAAGTGATTCATATTGTTGCGAATATTAATAAAATTAATGGAATTCCGCATTTTAAACATAATATTATAATGACTGGTTTTTTCCAGTAACTTATTAAAAATTAGATAAGATACACTCCTTAAATGAGATATCCTTGTTTTGTGGTTTGCGGTTTCAGATAGTGCTCTCGTAGATAATTTAAGTCCAGTTCTGTGGGATTTCATACTTGTAGGGGGATGAATTTACAGGCCCTTAAAGGGCTAATGGATTCCGTGAGAAGCAATTGTCTGTTCAAAACAGCTGCTGTATAGGTACAGCATTCTATTATTTATGTCATGACTAAATTGTAATATCCTGATTAAACTTGCACACTTTTGGAAACCTAAACTTTAGCGCAAAATTTTAGCGAAGAAATGATTTCTTAATTCCGCGGATTCGACAGTGATTCATTGTTGTGTGAATATTAATAAAAATGAATGGAATTCCGTACAATATAATAAAATGGGTTTTTTCCAGAGACTTACGACGATTTTAATGGGTACACGCCTAAAATGTGACTCATCAATGTTAATACTTACAGCGAAATTCAATTCGTAAAATAAAATAACCATTAAAAAAAAGCATTCATTTATCAATACTTATCAGAGTGGAGTTGGTTTACTCATCCATAACCCAATGATGTGACCCCTGCTTGATAGCGATGTGTCAGCCATTATCTTATCGCTTCAGTAATTCACAATGGTTGCAACCTGTATTGTTAGGTGATTTAGTTTGGACAGTGTATGATCCTATACGTACTTGCATGTACTTTGAAGGGTCGTCGCATATGGGATTATGCATATGCCATAGATGTTGTACAGATGCAAACTGGTGAAATAAAGGGGAGCATTCAATATACATAGTAAGCAATATGCAAAGTAAGCAAACTGAAGTGGCAGTGGGCTGGCCATGTCTGTCGAAGGACTGATGGCCGGTGGAGCAGGCGAGTCCTGGAGTGGAGACCGCGTACCGGCAAGCGTAGTGTGGGACGCCCCCAGCTAGATGGACGGATGACCTAAAGAAGGTGGCTGGGGTAGACTGGATGCGGAAGGCGGAGGACAGGGTGCTGTGGCGCAGTCTGGGAGAGGCCTATGTCCAGCAGTGGACTGCGATAGGCTAAGTTGATTGATTGATTCAATATTCAATGATGAGTTTACAAAACAGTAATCGAAACTTTTTTGGAGAGTTGATAAATAAAAAAGTTGCAATTATACTTCTTGCAGAACGTTCTAGAGGTACAATTAAATACAGTTTTTGCGAGAGAAGGATGATTTTGCACAGTTAGCCATGTGCAAAGCACAACTATTGCATAGCTAGTAATATATTAAATTAATTTAACAACTTGTTTCCCTTTATTGACGTATAACATGTTCTTAAATAAGCAGCTGTTGGGTAATCACGAGGACAGAATTAATTATTTTAAGAAGATAACAAATTATGATAATACGAAAACCGAAGGTGCAATTTTTAATGCACCTGCTTGGGAATGGTTTATTTAAAGAATAATTGATTGTATGGATAGGTCATGCGTATTTAGGATCCTTTATAAAATCGAACTCTTGATGGTATACAATTCTTAATCTTAGTTTTATCTTTATTGCAGAAAAATGAAAATGTGTTTGATCCGACTTTTAGGTTAGATTATGACTGATGCTGAAAGTGGCTGTTTGAACGTTATTATCTCGATAGAATTACATTTTTCTACCAGGAGACGTATGATAAAATTATTCGTTTTCTGCAAGGTAATAATAAGAGTCATGATTTGTGTATCCCAAATACATTACCTAAACATTTTATGGCGGATTTTATTCCGTTTAATATCGGATATAAAATTTTATATCGGCATTGCTCGGTTAAAGTCTCCTTTTAGATACGTATTTGATTTTATAAAGAGAAAATTCTGTAGAGCTAAAATGAAGACGAGTACTGGTTACTATATAATATATGATTTTATTACTAGTTTTACAGATGTTGCTTCTATAAAATTTAAAACAAAACTGCGAGAGAATTCGAAAATCACAGCTTCAAAAAGTTTTTTAGCACGAATATTGTCGAAAACGATACAGCCATAGCAACTTCAGTGCAAATTCGGCTAACCAACAAATTCAACGAACATTCGTATATTATAAACGAAGCTAACGTCTAGAGGCTAGGAGCTAATATAACTCCTAGCGGTACCTCCCTTTCGGAGTTTCTGCTAACTACCTACAGACTACACGTAACATGTGGTATTAATCGATTCACAGTTACCAATATACACAGTATTACATAGATAGTAAATCGACGTCCTGCCGAGCTAGTTAAACTTTCATATTAAGCTTCCGTCAGACGTTAGTTCATATTGTATTTATTGAGTAAGTAAAGTTAACTTCATTGACTGGGGGATTTGTGAGATGAAAATCATAACATTTTTGTTACACGGATTTTTTATCAACACAACTCATTTTGTTTTTTCTTATTTGTATCCCCTTTGTTCATATACTTGCTTCTAGACTACTTCTTGGTTCTTCTTACTTCACGTCTTATTCTTCTTTTTCTTTGGCCTCGCCTTTTCCCGTTACGCAGGGTCGGTTGTCCCAATCATGCAACGCCATTTATTTCGGTCTTGTGCGTCATCTTCTCTAAGTCCCATCTCCCTTCATCATCTTACTTCACGTCTTATTACTTTATTAAAACTGCTGCATAAAATCAACAACATTTAACACTCTGTTTTAGATACACAGATCTGTAGCATCATATGCAATCTAACTTTCACCATCCATACTGATATTATTAATGCGAAATCTGTCTGTCTGTCTGTATGTTATCTCTTCACGCTTAAATCGCTGAACTGTTTTAGATGAAATTTGGTATAGAGATAATTTGAGTCCCGGGAAAGGACATAGGATACTTTTTAGCCCGATATTCCACGGGATCGAAACTTATGCGGATGAAACCGCGGGGCGCAGCTAGTTGTCCATAAACGGACGCTACGCGTAGCGGACGTAACGCGACTCCGTCTACAAAACTTACCCTACCTGTTTACACCGTAAATTCCGGATGTCTACAACCGTCAACATCAAAGTGTCGATCAATGAAATTGCGATCATCCTCATGTGGTCAAAACCTACCTCTACTGTTATCTAAACCATGATAGTCAACCAGGAGGGTTTCACCGCTTGGGGTAGTTAATTAAATTTCAGACCGTCTAGTATTTCAGCTATGTTCGAGCAGGTATGAAACTCTAGGCATAGCTATGCTGTGTGTGGTTACCGTGTCGTATGTGTTAATTCAAGTGTCGGATGAAACATGTTGTATGTATTTTCTTTCCAACTTTCTGTTGCCATATTTTCTTATACAGGGTGACATTGAAAACATGCGACAAATCGAAATGGGAGATTGTACTCATCATTATGAACAACTTTTACTATGGGACTGAAATCGCGAAAAAAAAATCAGCTGTTCCCTACATTTATGTTCGCATAACTCGCCAAAATGTAGGGAACAGTTGATTTTTTTTTTCGCGATTTCAGGTTTGGTCCCATAGTAAAAGTTGTTGATAATGATGAGTACAATCTCCCATTTCGATTTGTCGCATGTTTTCAATTTCAACCTGTATAATGCTATTGTTGCTTGTTTTTCTATAGCTTTGATATTATAAACTGTTTGAGTATGGGTATTTTTCTTTTTGTAACCTATTTTGAAATCGGAAGTGTTATCGAATATATTGATTGAGTTCAACTTCTTGTTTTATGGATTTTATACCATCTAGTATTTCAGCTAAGCCCGAACAGTTATTAGATTCAAGCTATAGCTGGGCTGTGGTTATGTGGTGGTAATTGTTCCACAGCTTTTTGATATCAACTGTTTTATCATCAAGTGTTTGAGTTTAAGTGCCGATAAGTTTTCCTTTTTTATGTTATCTGGTTTGGTATCGGATGTCATCTAAAATGTTGGTTTTAACATTTTGTAGTTAATTCAGACAGTTTAGTATTTCAGCTGTGTTCAATCAGATATTAGATTCTAGGTATAGCTGTGTTGTGTGTGGTTACTGTTTCGTGTGTTAGTTTGGGTGCCAGATGAAACATGTTGTTGGAATTTTCTTTCTACCTAACCGCTGTTAGATATCATTTTAATAGCTTTTGTTTCTATCAACCGGTGTTTTATTTAAAGTATGGGTGTTTCCTTTTTGTGCATAATTTTTGTCTATATGTGGAGGCTTGTTATTAGCAATTTTTTAATATTACATTCTTTATGCCATTGGTTTGTTAGTCTGTAAGCCTTCTTTAAAATAAAATAAATAAATAATAAAATGTCAAATTGATTGACATTTTTGTTTTATGATTAAATAATGTAGGTACCATGAATATGAATAATTTTAGTGATGTTGACTTTATTTTAAAGTCAACAAGTAGCGAGCTGTAGCAGAAAAAAGAAATCTTGAAGAAAGTAAACGGAATGCGGTAAATTCTGTATAAGTACGTAATACTGAATTTACAGCTAGATACATACAATACACAGCATCACACAACTCAATGATAATAATTGAATTACCGGTCCCAATCAGATTGGCGTCCATTGATAGATACAATAGGATATGTCGGGGTGATAGATCCAATCTATTTGATATGGCCTAAGCAGAGATCAATATCAAACTCAGGTGTCGGGTTGGTCACGGCGACAAATCCTTTGTTACCGATGCCCTGAGCATGACTTACGGCGTATCTCGGATTACGGTGGCTAGGCTTATGCATGATATAAGCACTTTCGTGCATTGTGCACCTGGTGACCTGTGCCAGATTATTCAGGCATAATCGTATGTTTAAGCTGCTGAATATGCAGTAGATCCTGGCGTACGTACTGATATTAAATTGATATATATTTGAAATAATATTTTGATTAAAAACAATTTTTCAATTATTCGAGAAACCCGCTTATAGCGTTTAAGTTGGTTTCCATTTACCATATTTTGACTTTTGGCTCCATCATTTTCTTTATTTCTTGAATTATTGATATTTATTCATTTGACTGTGTACTGATATTTTAACATTTATAATAACTTTTAAAATGTAATGACATATAATTATTGTATGCCTATTGGGCAGGACATATTTGAACTATAATTTATTTAAGACCTGTAGTTAACATATGGGGCACAATAAAATATTTTGAGATTGAATTTGAATTTTATCGTGGTACCAGTTAAGTCCAATTTGAAGTACACACAGTCATATTTTATCTAAGGTTGTTTCCACTAAACCCAGACCATTGCAAAACATATTCCAATAGTTCACAGAAATAACATTATCTGCTTCATTTTGTCCGCTGAACGCTGCCCAGCTTTTATCATTGAAATTCATCCTGAATTCGAGTCCAACTGTTTCAAGTTTATACGATGACCCTCCATTATCAATGTAGATTCGGTTCGGATCAGAAACTTGACGATGTTAATATTCATGAGGGCTAATCTTTATCGTTCATTTCGCGCCATTAAACCTACGAATTTGGAGGTTAATAAATCAGGGTGCTTATGATTTTGATGCGATTGAGTAGCTTGAAGGTCTATTGTTCGTTATATTATGTTAATGGGGATGAAAGCTTGTAGGCGTATTCTGTGATCTGGTATTTGTGAGTATGATTATATGTGTCTACCGAGTGCGTTTTCGATAGAGTATTGGGGGGCAAGTGAGTTCGTTATATACAAAATTATAACACTGTGCTCAGTACGTATAACCAAAGATATCCAAGCAAAAAAAAAACACTGATTAAAGTGATTTTATTTTGACCCAAAATAATAAATTGCCGGCACATTAGCGTATTTTCGTTAGCTGATTATTTTTGTTGTAAGTATCTAATGCGTTTTTCTTATATATTTTTTTACCATCGTCCTTATTTTGGTGGTCTGAATGATTTCTAAAAGTTTGTCCATCTATTTTAATGGGACCTTATATATAGGTAAGTGCTATTACCAGAAGAAACCCGCTATTGACTTTATCCTTTGCTAGATTTTATTTCTCTTTCAGTATATCCCAGCTCTCTTTTTTCCCGTGCAGTACCTTCCAAAAGTTAGTTGACATTTTTCCATTTCAGCTGATGATTATTATTTTTAAAATAACATTATAATTACTTATAATTATTTTTTATGATAAGTCGTAGGTAGATGAATTAGTGAATAGAATCAATAATAATAAAGTGTAGAAAATTTGAAACTAGAATATTAAATCATAATATGAAATCACAGCTGAAATGGAAAAGTGAACTAAGTTTCGGAGGGCACTGTCTAATTATATAAATACACCTGTCCATTTTGTTGTCCAAATGAGCTAATGATGTGTCTTTTACAAATAAATACGCTAAAATGTTCGATTACCGATTTGACTCGAATACTCTGTCCACATTTTCGAATGCCTTTCCATTATTAAAGGTTGGTGAACAGGTTTCGAGGACTTTCACCTACAAGTTATACATTGCAGCCTTCGCTGTTGGACAATATTTATTGCCATAAGAAATTCCCGTACAAGGCTTGCATTCTTAGGACATTACACATGCAGTAAGATATCTCGTTTCACTATATCCTTGTTTGATACTAAAATCTGTATTTATATGTATGGGCCTACATGTTTCAAAAACAGACTGTGGTTAGAAATCTCGTTTCGCTCAGACACCCCTAACCACAGGTTTTGAAACGGCCAACATCGGCCAGCCGTCCCTGATAAATGGGATTAGGTACAGGGAAATATAATGTACCTATATTATGTATTAAGCCTTCATTTTATAGCGCAATAATAAAACTTAAACATCTGCAATATACAATTTTAGATAAAATTTCTTATTGTTAGGCGTATCAAAGGCTTTTGAAAGAACCATTGAACTAAATAGGTACTGATCTAAATGGATTACTTGTGAGTATGAACACTAAGAACTACGTCTTTTATAATTCAACGCAATGTTTTCAGGGCACACTGCCAAAACGTAAACTTTGGAAACTAGTCGTGCACTGCTAAACGCATGATCAGACTTCCTTTAAAATTTTAGGGAATTATTGGCTTTACACCGACTGACGGACCGTCTAATCGGGCTTGCGCAGTTAGATCATATTAGTTCATACGTGCATAAGTATAGATGGCGCTGCCCATTCGCCTGATATAATCCTCTAATAACCAATTATAGGACCTACGGGATGATACGGGAGGTACTATTTTGAGGGTAGGTTCCTCTCTGCTAACCGTTGATGGTAGAAATTACAACTTGTGAATATTTTACAATTTTTTAATAGGTGGAATTAATCGTGTAGCCATTCATGAATGTTTCCGTAAAATAAAGATTCCAAATCGTCTATTGGCTGTTTTACACGACTATAAAACCTAGCAATACAGGGTGGCAGGGAGATCGACGCGCAAACTGTACCCATGAATTCAGCACATGATTCTAGACCCCTAGCGTAGAAATATTTCGTCGGTTATCAAAAAAAATCTGCTGTTTCATAGAAAAGTGCAATACCTACGCGATCAAAATGTACGGAACAGCATTTTTTTTTAAATAACCGACGAATATGTCCTCAAGATTATTATTTCCTTTTATTTATTTCCTAAAGAGAATTCATGGTAACAGGTTGTGCGTGCGTCATTGTGCCTGCCAGTCCAAAGTTGAATATTTTTTTAATGTTCCCTTTTGAGCACCACGGTAAAATATTGATTGGTGCTCAAATGGGAATACCTTTGGTGCTCTAAAAATAGGTGGTGAAACGGGAATACTCCCCTGCTACCGTATATTGAGTCAATAAATATTCAATTATATACACAAAACAGTTTGTGGCCATAACTATTACTAAAAGCATGACTCCTACTCTTTCTTCACTAGAGTCACTACAAGCAGTTGATTTAAATTTCCTCTCTACTTTAAAGTAACTTCCCTTTCAATTGAACGCGTCACGGCACTGTGGACAGTTGATAAAATAATTAGCTATTAGCTGGGGCAATGTTCCTCCCTTTGTCGTTGATAATTTTATCTATCCGCTCTACTGGCTCGTGACTCATAATAATCTGATTTGAGGGGGACCTCTCACAGATTTTTGCTTCAACTTCAACTTTTACTCTTACTTAGGTACCCTTCAAGTTTCAAGGGAAATACGAGGAAAGTTAGGTTTGATTACTCACAGTTTAACTCGATAGGAAAATAACAGAATTGTGTTGTTTACACGATGACTCTTAAATGGTTTTTGCTCTGTACAAACTTGAAAAGATTATTTAATCTGTCAAGCGCCGCTAATGAGACACAATTGATTTTCTATTGTTTCTTCGCCGATAGGCGAACCGCGCCGCTTGACCAGTTAACACTAGCTGTGCCCATGACTTCGTTCGCGTGCATGTTGGAAAACAAATTGGATTCCATTGGTTTTAATTTTTTTGCGCGGATCCCTAATTTTTTTCTAAAATAAAAGTAGAATAAGTTACTTCTTATAATATCAGCTATCTGACTGTGAAAGTCATGTCAAAATCGATCCAGCCGTTACGGAGATTAGCCGGAACAAACAGACAGACAGATAAGTTAGATATAAGTACCGTATACACTTTCATATGAATTTAGTAAAAAGCTGTTATTTTGACATTACAAACAGACAGTTAAATATTTATTTGTATATATAGATTATTTTATTTAAAAAATCTACGCCATTATTTTTAAAATTTTCAGACTCTGAACTTGTATTGCCAAAGTATCGACATATCAGGGGGAATAGCCAGACATTCAATATCACCGTCATCCAGTCTGCATAACTCAATAACATAACTATGCGCTTCTCCATAATGTCGTCGACAGCCTAAGGGCGTGTACACATTTACGAACGAGCAACTCGCGATCTCTCTCACCTCTACGACCGACGATATTTTCAGAGGGCAAACGTATCGCGAATCGTGCAACTTCAAACAATATACGAAGCCGTCTTTGATGTGCACATACCCTTACAATATATCATTATTTTACGAATATTTTAAAAACAATTTCTAGATTAAAATACTTCAGAAATAGTAGAATCTGAAAGTTTTCGATTCCATTAAGTGCTTAGACAATATTTACATGAGATCTGAAGGAGAGTGAAGAATTAAAAGTCTAGTTCCGTGAAGTAAATTAACGCAAAGTCAGTTTTATTATTTTTAATTAATTGAAATTCAATTTCACTTGGTGCAGTACATTAAATAACAAACCAAGTTCTATATCGCGAACTATTCTAAGAAATTATGCCTGTTCAATGAAACTTCGAACGGCGAAGGCTTTACGAATGTATTGTATTATGAAGAAATACTTTAACAGCTAAACTTGGCAGCATTTTGCAACGTTATAATTAATCGCCACAGACGGTTTCATTTCGGGGCGAAACAAAAAGATAATTGCGCCCAATTAATTTCGACTCCTTGCAAATGAGGGTGAGGTCCTTTTATGTCCCCTCTACGCTTTTATTGGTTCCAGGCGATATTTAGTTTAGCCGATTTGTTTGTTTTACGTTTTCAGTCGGTAATGAATTTTCTTTAGCGGACGGTCTCTGGTTGCCCGTTACAATGGGCGTTAATCTTAATGGACGTTTTAACTAATTTAAGGATCCTATTATACGCTAACATGTGGAGTTCTTTTGTTGGTTCAGTGGTATTGCATTTAGGAACCAATTAATGTTCGTATGGGTTCAATAGAATAATTTAAATATTTTAGGGGCAGCTTTACATAACTTTGTCTAACTTTGGGCATTGTATAATTTCAAAAAGGGATGTGTCAATGGGCATTTAGTCGCTTTGGTGATGGTTTTGATTATATACTGATAGACTGAAGTAAATAGGCAATTTTAGTCACTCAATATTGTAGAGAGGGTCGTAGCAATGGACGTGCTTACGACACATGATTAAAAGGCGTTAAGCTTTGAACAGCATTTATTGTTTAAAAGAAGCTTATTGTACAACGATAAAACCAACACCGCTTCTAATATAAGAAAAAAACCGGCCAAGTGCGAGTCGGACTCGCCCATGAAGGGTTCCGTAGCAGCAAGTAACATAATATAAAAGTTCTTGTAGTTCGTTGCAACTTTGTGAAAGGTAAATTGCGGTTTTCGATTTATGACGTATTAAAAAAAACTACTTACTAGATCTCGTTCAAACCAATTTTCGGTGGAAGTTTACATGGTAATGTACATTATATATATTTTTTTTAATTTTATCATTCTCTTATTTTAGAAGTTAGAGGGGGGGACACACTTTTTACCACTTTGGAAGTGTCTCTCGCGCAAACTATTCAGTTCAGAAAAAAATGATATTAGAAACCTCAATATCATTTTTGAAGACCTATCCATAGATACCCCACACGTACAGGTTTGATGAAAAAAAATTTTTGGAGTTTCAGTTGTAAGTATGGGGAACCCCAAAATTTATTGTTTTTTTTTTCTATTTTTGTGTGAAAATCTTACTGCGGTTCACAGAATACATCTACTTACCAAGTTTCAACAGTATAGTTCTTATAGTTTCGGAAAAAAGTGGCTGTGACATACGGACGGACGGACAGACAGACAGACAGACAGACATGACGAATCCATAAGGGTTCCGTTTTTTGCCATTTGGCTACGGAACCCTAAAAACACTAACAGAATATTTGACACACGCTTGAACGTAGCAGCCTGTCCCACAAAGAGATGTGGCTTTACAGCCAGCCTCTACAATAGGTTGGACCGGACATCTAGTTAGACGAGGAGATGGGCGATAGAGTAAAGATGTGACCGAATGATGGCCAAGGTTAAACCAGGGCCGTCCAAAAGCGCACTAGGTTGATGATATCGTCAAAGTCACGGGAAACACCTGGATGAGGGACGCACGGAACCACTGACTCTTATTTATAATATGTCTAGACACATAGTTGTTGGTACAGAGTAAATATGGTGTGTCTCGTAGAGTAAAACAGACTGGACTTTCTGCAATAAATATAATATATTTGAAGCAAACGGATAATGGTAACTCCTGCTAGAGTAGAAGAAAGGGGAGGTATATACCTATAGCAGCGGGTGATTATGGGTTGAAATGATGATGAATACATCGGTATTATTCAGAAATATTATTATGAATATGAAAGCCGGATAACTTCGTGAAATAATCCTGATATTCAACTTTCAAATGCGTGTTAAGGAAGGGTTATCTATATAATTATGTAGATTTGATCACGACATCGGTCAATGTTGATCTACTGTCGTGGGCTTCCCCCTTGACCAGTTTAACCTTTCACATAATTATCATATAAATGATACATAATTAAGTGCACCTGTACTCGTTATATCTAGATTATAAATCAAAAACATTCCGTAACTATACATAGTCCAGTGAGATAACTTCGTGATAAGGTGATTAAATTTCCGCGGATAAATAATTTGGCTCGTGAACATGGTCAAAATAATAAAGATTAGGTGCTACTTTGAGCTGATAACTCTTATCTATTGCACAATTTTTTAATTTCAGTGGCCGAAGGTCGTAATTTATAGGAAACATGTCTCATGTCATGGGCTATCAAATAAGACATTACTTGATAAATTTGTTTTTTTTTTTTTTAATTAACCAAACAATAGTTAATGTAAACATCGTATGTTTTTTTCACTGAAACGACGTCATGATGACGCTATTATTCTAAAATGATAACACTGTACATTATTGTAACAATAAAACATTATTCATACTTGATTATAGAAATAATGTTCCTATTTATTGTATATTAGTAATTTATTTCTCCAAAAATTAAATATTTACATAATATAAGCTAAAATATAAACTATAATAATATGTACAATTATATGAAAAAATAAACAATCATTATAGGGCATCAAAAAATTCATCCGCATCGCTGTCAACAGGAACAGTGCCCAGAAGGCTGGCAGCATTGCCACGTTGTATGGCAATGCTAATTCTTTGACCAAGATTATTTTATTTATTGTATTAATAACATACTAGACATTTTTTTTAAACAAAAAATAAACATTACCAATCAAGTAGTGATGCTTTTATTTAAATAATTCAAAATGGTGAGTGGGAAATAGTTCCATATAAAAGTACGTAAGCACAACGATGAAGAAACAGTTTTGTGTTCGGATGACTTTTTTTTTTCCGTTAGCCTGTACTGTCCCACTGCTGGGCAAAGGCCTCTCCCATTTTCTTCCACTTTTCCTTGTGCTGTGCCTTCTCCGTCCAGTCGGTTAAGAATGAGTCTAAGTCGTCACGCCAGCGTTTCTTAGGCCTGCCTCGGTGACGACGCCCGTCTTCAGGCACCCACTGTGTGACGACTTTGGCCCATCTGTCTGGATGCATCCTATAAGTGTGACCCGCCCAGTCCCACTTCAGCCTCGCAGACTTGCCACCAACATCAGCGATGCCTGTCATGGAGCGTATTGTGGTATTGCGAATTTGGTCAGTGAGAGACTTTACAATAAAAAAAAAAAAAAACAATAGTTTCATACCGCATGTCTGCTAATCTGTTGCTATGGGACCATATCAGATTACAATAAGCTCTTTATGCGTCAGGTTTGCCACCATTGACGTTATTATAAAGATGATAATTGATAAGGCACTATTGGCACTGTATACCAGCTAGACAACAACTATAGAATAATATATAAAGTAATATAATACCTTCATAGGTATTCAAAGTATAATTTACACAATCATATTTTCGCTTTTCCAATTTTCCTTCCAGCATTTTCTTTTCTAGACTATAAACTTTAAAAATATTTTTCAGATTAAAATGGAATCTGCTATGTTAATAATAAAATCAAATTTTCATTGTTTCAGGCTGCTCTCTGCGCTGACTACAGTGTGCCAGTGGATTGTGTAGCAGCAGGGCCAGCTCCTCGTCCCAGTTCCTTCCACGAGATCTCTGCACCTAAAGTAAGTTTCATACTTATACTTATTTGCGATTAAGCTAATGGCTTAAAACAAGTTTCTTGTATGGAGACCCCTTTAATTTTTAGTGTAGTTTTATTATTTGTTGTTATAGCGGTAATAGAAAACTCACTGTGAACATTTCCACTGTCTACCTAATACGGTTCATGAGATGCATCCCAATCACACCATAGAAATGTAATCCTCTTTCTTATATCTATGCAGCCCACTGACGACACTGACGACTGACGCTGAGCTGACTGACGGACGGACAGCAGGCGCTTAGCACTACGTCCGATCCGAATCCGAAAAATGCCGGTCCGAAGTGACCATAGTCCTATTTGTATGAGGGGTTGCGCAATACATCCGAACTCTATCCGTCAGAATTTAGAACATTCCCAATTCGGATTGAAGTCGGATCTTCAATTCGTATTCGGGTCGGATGTAGTGCGAAATCGCTCTTAGTAAAAGAATCCCGTTAGCATCTTACGGGTTTGCAACCCTAAAAAGCGACCCGAAAACGACAAATACGTATGGATGGAAAGACCTCTTATACCCACCTTTCATTCTGCCGACCAGCACACCTTTAACTCTTGCATTAGTTAGACCGGGTATTTAAAACTAAATTCAGCCTGGCGAGTCATATTAATGAACAGGCTAGGAAATTATAATTTCAAAGGGTCTCCGTTATCGAAACTGATAAGGAGGGCTATATAATTATGATGTACCTAATAATTGCAGGAAACGAGACTTACCGATTAAATTCCAGAATACTAGAGAGTCTTCAGAGAAAGCATTTAGTGCAAATAATGATTCATATCCGATTAAATCAGCATTTTCAGTGAACATGTGATGATAAATATTACTTAACCTTATCTCTCTTCAGGTGAAAGGATTGTAAGTAATCTTATCACTATTATAAGTTTTAAGGCGGTACCACGACCAAATAACCTTGAGCATTCGCGACAGAGACAGAGAGCGACACGATTTCCTCGTACGAAAGGGATGCAGCGTACCCTGCGCAAGCCCTTTTATTATAAAACTCACAAAATTTTTGGAATTATTTTAATAAAAGTAGAATAGCGATCTTTTTAATTAAATTAAAACAAAGACTATTTAGATTTTTAAATTATATATCCATTGGTGAAATCCTCAAATAAATAGAACGTCAACTTTAGCAAAAGATGAATGCAATCAATAATTTTAGTCTTTTTTTAAAAGGATATTTTAAATGTATTAGTAATATATAAAAACAAATAATAACGGGCAATGTGATGATAGGATATCGAACATTAATAATGTGCTCTCAGATGTATTTTATTTTTCATAATTATTGAGTTAATAGCCTCCGAATAACGAAGAAAAACGCGGTTTTGGTCGGAGTACCGCCTTAATACGTATTATCTGACACAGTGACACTTAACTATAGGCTTATGTATATATAAACTCACGCCGTCATCCCATGGGGGTAAGTAGAAACTACAGAACGCCACCTGCTACGATTCTTAATTACATATTATTATATCTTTTGTCTCGTTTACGTTCATAGATAAGAAGGCTAATTCTCGTAACTTTAAACGTTCAAAATGTTGTCGCGGTCTCATCTCAGCAACGACCATGACGTGGTCGTTGCATCTCGGCGACAAACAAATGTCAAAAACTTGTCAAAATTGTAGGGAAATTTGAGTTATTTTTGACAGATTGAGACAGATCAGAGGGGCAATTCTTTTAATTTTAAGAACGTTTACAGTCTGATCTCAGTCTCAATCTGTCAAAAATACCTCTAATTTCCCTGCATTTTAACAAGTTTTTGACATTTGTTGGTCGCCGAGATGAGACTGCGACTAGATTTTGAAAGTTTTAGATTACGAAAATTGGCCTTCTGACTGTGAACGTTCTTAAAATTACGAGAGTTGCCCCTCTGGTCATACACGCACGCCGGTTGCAAATACTATGCACCTGGCCTTTCTGAACAACTACTTCACCTATAAGGTCACTATATGTCCTCCTACGGCGTCCCCTCCCGCCGTTTCCACTCACATCTGCCTTGTAAATACCTTTTGTTTATTGTTTTATTTATTTAGTTCAGGGAAAAACAGCTATATAAACCACATGCTCTAATATTAATTAACAAAATACTTATTATACCAAAAGCTCTTGCATGCATCGCTACTAGGTTATTTTGGCGCGTGGTCAAAATCGGAACTAACGCCGCACACAGCGCTGTGTATTCATATTATAGAATAGGTTTTCATATTATAGAATATTCCATCTATTTAACAATTACACAAATCTTTACCTTCAGCACCCCCTGTAAATGCTATTAGAGCGCCAAAAGAACTAGGTAAATAAATGATTTATTTTTGGTAGGTTCACAAACACTTTTATACGTCAATCGTATTTTAAAACTAGACGAAGTCGGAGTTTCCTATCTGGCTACTCTCAAAATAAAGGCCGAAACAAACTCAGACGTCACAGTCTCTTTAAGAGTCCAGACAAAATCTTGGTCAGATCATGTGAAAACCGTGTAGGTCGGTGTCTGAAATGGTATTTTGGGGAAAAAACCACACAGATTGAGTGAACATGTTCATTCAGTGCATGCATTAGTCAGTAACCGTACAGGTCAACTCAGAACTTAAGGAGCTCAACGATTAGGCGAACAATACCAAAGAAAGAACATTTGGATAGGCCTCATAAATTACTCAAAATGCTACCCCATTATTAAAAGAAAAAAAAAACCAATGAACTACATAGTTTTCAAAGCACATTATAGTAGATAAAGAGGACTGAATACTATGTGGCATTATTCTCTACCAACCAAACTTTGTTGGAAAACCTATATTAATAAAAAGCTCAAGAGTTTGTTTATTTGTTTGAACGCGGTCGGATTTGAAAAAATGTTTTTGCATTTGATAGCACGCTAGGATCCTTAGCGGCCAAGCAAAAAGAAAACGAGTCAGAAAGAACGCTAAGCGAAAACGAAGTACTTAATAGCGCGGGCAGGTGATGCGGCGCGATGGGGCTGGGTTGAGGGAGCAAGAAATTTCACGCGGACGAAGTCGCGGGAAAAATTCTAGTCGCTATATGAATGAATGAATGAATAAATTGCACCGATCCCAGCGTGGTTAAACCAGACTCGATTAATCGAATGAACCCCAAGATTCGCACTAGCTCCTGTAGCCTCATTTTCATGGTGCTACAGCGACCATTGCATATCAAGGAATAGACCGGGGGGCGCGGTAATGGTAGGGAAGACGTGCCCGAAGGATAGGTAAGGATTTTCACGCGCACGAAGTCTCGGGCAAAAGCTAGTCGCTGTAATAAATTAAATAATCTTGGAAATTCCCACGACTTATCGTAACACAAACCTACTGACTATCAACACTGAAAGATAACAATTTGATAACATTGCTTATGTATCAACTATCACGTAATCTCCAAAAATACAAACAAAATAAGATAAAGAACTCTTTGGGTAAATAGGCTGTGATCGATTTCTCATATCGACGGCTGTAAAGGATAGCATTGATATGCTGAATCCCCTTAATATTAATTTTGTATTTTTTTTCCAAAGTAAAATGATTTGAAGAAAATTGTTTTCGTTCAGAATTTCGCAATTTTATGGATGCAACAAGAAGTACGTATGTACGAGTATGTAAAAATTCGTCCACGCGATTAAAAAGTCTGAGTAAATAAGATAGGTAGATCACATTTCAGGCTGATTTTCATATTTAGTAGACATGAAGTAGTAGTCTGAAGAATCACTAACGAAAGTTATACGGGTATAACTTTCGTTAGTGATTCAATTCAAATGAGAAAAGAAGCTATTTATTATTACTATTGCTGCTTTCACAATAATTCACAGCTACAAATAGGCAACATAGGTTCCTTATATGCAGCCTATAATGTTACCACTGCTGGGACACAGGCCTCCTCTCGGTGAGAGGGAGTGGGCCGTAATCCACCACGCGGGCCCAGTGCGGGTTGATAGATGTCACATGTCATCGAATTTTTGGTACAAATATACCTATAGGTACCTAATAGGATGTCATTATCTGTTCCTAATCTTAAAAACTAACCCCCTTATTCATAAAACTTATCAAACCTATTTTAATTAAAATGGGGTTTGTCTCTTTTTTACACACAGAAATGACAACGTGACAGATAAAGACAAACGTTCTATAAACCTATTTTAGCTAAAATAGAGATAAAATAGGATTATGAATAAGGGGGTAAGAATGATAGTTACAAACAAATACTTAAGTACATATCTAATCACCTTTCACTATCACAAATTCACTAGTACAAGTGCACCGAACCCCTTTTCAAATCACTGTATCTTATCTAACGAAAAAGTCGTAGTTATCAGCCAATCGCTTATCAGAAAAATATAAATTTATTGATAACAGATGTCGCATCGTCCTGTGACGCATCCCTATGCGGGTACTCTTGTTTCATTGTTATAGCTTTATCAAATTATTGATAAAACCTACTTTAAAAGTTTTGCGGCGGTCTACTAAGATACTGTTATCATTTGTTATTCATATTTTGACGCAATAAACGCGTGATTAATAAGACTCCCTGAACGTTTATTCGAAGGCTACGCGATATTGTTTTATGATAACTTTTTATCGTCTGACTGAGTTACTAAAGCAGATAGCCAGATAGTCCTATCGGCTATTACGGTTTTACTCAACATCTTACTGTTTTTGCCGCCATTAAAACATAAAATCCCGCCATAGTAAAATCACGCCCCGTTTTCCCCGAAAGGTTGGGCAGAGGTGTACCTATAGTACACCCACATTTCGCCAGTTATGTTTACCAATTAATCAAAATAAATTAACAATTAGTATTTTACTAATAACCTTGTATAAAACCTGCAAAACACAAAAAAAACAGCATACATTTTTGAATATCTTTCATGCAGATTTATTAAAGAACTAGTTTATACATATGAAAATATAATAATATGCGTTAGATGGATTACACCCAATTTAAGAATATGAAACCCTTGAATAAAACCTCATAGAATTAAACTCCTAATTTATTTATGTAGAATGAATACTTGCTGTACCTACCCTTGTAAATATATCGTTGGTGTGCCTTGCTTAATCCTTTTACCTTTTCACCTTTACTGTTACCTTTTCACGCCTAAACCGCTGAACCGATTTCGATGAAATTTGGTATAGAGATGGTTTGAGTCCCGGGAAAGGACATAGGATACTTTTATCCCGATATTCCCACGGGATCGAGACTTATGCGGGTGAAACCACGGGGTTGCTACATTTTTCACTGTCTTTTAAAGTCCATTCCCTCAGTTTTATTCCGTCGTCGCCGTGCTTGTGCGCGCTGTCGTGCGTGCGTGTGTGCCGTTGTCGCCGTCATTCCGTCTTGACCGGGTTTACCCGGCCACTATGAAATTACCTATATACATCTTTTACATTACCCTAGAACAATTTCACTAAGATTACCCCGTGGGGTTACTCTAATTAAAACGTAGAGATTTATTTCAGGCATTCATTAAAACGTGTACCTCAGTACGTATTGCATAATCCTGTACTTTAATTTACAACGCAGTAAAGGTACCAAAGTGTGTACCAAATCCATAGATATCCGAGAGATATGCCTTCACTGCATATTTGTTCAAGTTCAAGTGTCGCCACATTTTCCCACTCCGGAAACTCCCACAAAAACAAAAGAAATAGATACGGCACACATGATCAAATTGGGCGGCTTTTTTGGCACACACACAAGAAAATAAGCGTAACACTTTTGTGCTATCTTATTGCACACATGCTCAAAAGGGGCGGGCACTAGAAAGTATAGACACAGTCACGGAATGCACACATGCAACTCTAGCATCAACTAGGGAAGATGGGTTAATATAAATATTTGATCGATAAAAATATCGATAGATATCAACTACAAAAAAGAGGAGTGTTTTTGGGTGTATTTTGTATTATTTATTTTTCCTGCTTTCAACGTGGTATATTAATAAAAAACCAATAAAACCAAATCACGTAATAATATAATATATTTGTTTGCAAATGACATTTAAGTAAATAAGTAGTTTCTTTAGTTTCTCTCTTACGTAAAATTAAAACTATTTAACTATCGATCATAAAACAACAATTCAAATAACCTATTGAACATTTAATAAAAAAACGTTTATTAAAATAAACAGGTTCTTAATAATTAATTACAATCTAGCTTATAAGACGAACAAGCAATTTTAATCTAAATTTTTTACATAATAATTATTACCCGAATGCTGCGAAGCCCAAAAGGAGGGTTTTTTTAACCTTTTAACCGCTTACGTCGGATTAATCCGACAAATATTTTCGTGTCCATTCCGCCAGAGTCGTATACAGGGTGAATTTTCCAAGTGGGCGTGGATGGCCAAATTCTAAACTATAAGGAATAGCGAAAAGTACTCAAAGGAGTCGCGGGCTCGATTTTGATGAAAACTAAAACTGCATCATTGGATTTTTGAAAAATCAATATTTCTAGCCAGGAATCGAACCTGTTGATTTTGAAAAAAAAAACACACGCTGTATTATTACACCATTCGATAGTGTCCCTAATAAGGATCAAATTCTGGGAAGTAATGACATACGGCAAACTTAAGGAAAATGTTGAATTTTAATAAACTTCTTATTTTAAAGTATTCGTACCTACATTACGTACCTTGTTCGAAATGATGCTCAATATTTTTATGAACACACCCGCCGTGCAGTAACCCTCACAACATAATGTTTTTAATTTAAATTTCTATTACGATCTTTGGAAAATATTCTAATGGAATCAATAATATTTTAATGCTGAATGCAGTACAATCCTTGAGACGTCGAATCCAGCTATGTATTGAAAACAATGGTCATAATTTTGAACAATTAATCAGTTAAGGTTTAGTAGGTAGGTAACATAACCCGGGCCCGGCTAAATAATAACAGCCGCACAGGTTCAATCCATCAGGTTGCCGCACGCTTGCCGCGGTTGGTCTGTGGATGGGTGACCATCTTTACATACCGAGACCCCTCCATGCCTCGGAAAGTACGTTACGCCGTTGGTCCCGGCGGTCATTCCTGGATCTTTGACAGTCGTTGCGGGTAGTCAGAAGCTCGAAGGTCTGACAACCAGTCTTACCAAGGGGTAGGGGTATCGTATGACCCAATAACTGGGTTGTGGAGGCCAGATAGACAGTCGCTCCATGTAAAATACTGGTATTCAGCTGCATCCGGTTAGACTGGAAGCCAACCCCAACATAGTTGGGAAAATGCTAGGCAGATGATGATGAGGTAGGTAACATAAGAAAAATAAAAAATGTACCTATTTTGTTAAAATAAGCTCTTTCCTTAAGTTTGCCGTATGTCATTACTTCCCAGAATTCGATCCTTATCAGCGACACTATCGAATGGTGGAATAATACAGCGTGTGTTTTTTTTTTTCAAAATCAACAGGTTCGATTCCTGGCTAGAAATATTGATTTTTCAAAAATCCAATGATGCAGTTTTAGTTTTCATCAAAATCGAGCCCGCGACTCCTTTGAGTACTTTTCGCTAGTCCTCATAGTTTCGGATTTGGCCATCCACGCCCACTTGAAAAATTCACCCTGTATATACGACCAAATAACACAGCTCGTTTAATCTGTATTATTATTACATCATCACAGCTCGTTTCATCGGTATTTATTGTTCGTTTTTTTTTTTTGTCGGGCGCTGGGGGCACGACAACTGATATAAAGTCCGGCGGTTAAAAGGTTAAAACTTAGAATAGTGTTGATTATTGGTACTTTACAAAAGTACAGAACAAATTACAGATTGGTTTGAGGGAAACCAATTATTTTTCCTGCCTGTTGCATCTATCCATTTATTTTTAATTTCTGGATCTTTCGGGAAACTGAAAAAAATAATTATTAATTCTTGTAAAATTACAATTTATCGATAGCAATATCTCAGCGCTACGCATCACTAATGCATCATTTGACACGATCCATGTCAAATGACGTTGCTAGGCAATTTTCTCATGTCATCACAATAATATTTCACAACGAAATATTTGTAAAATTCTTAAATAATATAATTAGTGCAGTGATTTTTTACTTACCGGTGGTAGGACACGCCGCTTGTCTTAAGGTTTGTTGTGACTGATCTATTTTTGCAAATAAGGACGGAACAATTCGGCATTTTGTAAAAATACGAAATGACACCACACGTTTCGATACAAACATATGACTACGGCGCTTACTGCCGTCGCGCAACTCGCGCATCTAACATACGCCCAGATTACAAGTTATGGCCATGGTATTATATAATTGTACCATGGTTATGGCCTTTTATAGAGGCGACGTGCGCCACGCCTCCATGCCATATCCCTCGATATCCGTGACCAAATCCAACCCCACTTGTTAAAGTGATCTCATGCTCATAAAATGTTAATGGCCGACATAAAATCTTATAAAAACTCATACTTTCTCCGCTATTTTTATTTTCAGACCAAAATAAAGTGCGTCTGTTGTTTTTGTTTGACATTGAACTCGTTAGGTCACCTTTTATTTTAGGTGACATAAATTCTTATAGATTAAAGTAGGAATAGGATTGGCCTTGAATAGGGTTGTTCTAACTTTATTCTGATGAGTCAACAAATTCTATACAAATATTACCAAACCTGAAGTTCGTTTTTCAGCTTAAACGTCACAAGGTGAAAAGGTGATTTCTATTTTTATTTTTAAGGAGAATTTCACTTTATTTATCTTATTTGTTAAACAAAGATTGCATGAGTACCTACCGTTGCATAAACTGAACTTATCTATAAAAATAACACCGTGTGACTAATATATACCCTCGAGGACACTTGCCTGTCCTGATAAAAGTATCAGATTAACAATTTTATCATTATATCAGCTTGTTGTAGGTATTCCACTGCTGGGCATAGTGGGCATGGATCTCCAATCTTTCCATCCAACACGATCTTCGCGAACTGGATGTCCTAAACGCGACATCCAGTTCAATCAACTTTGCACATCACAGTCCACTACTGCATATGGGCCTGTAAAGACGCCAGCACATCAAGCTACCCGAAACTGTCAAAATTTCCCAATCAACTTTGAACCTTATACTTTAGCAATAAAGTTGAAAATCTATTAAAGAAGTTTGACATATTGTAGTAACTTGATGTGCTGGCGTCTGTACATAGTAGCTCCACAATACCCGATTACATATCCGTGTTTCGCATCCAGTCTGTCCCAGCCGAATCCTTAGCTGGAGAACATCCAGTAACCTACACAAATATAAAATGGCATTTATAATTATGAATAAGCGTGCATTCAAAAATTATAATATTGCTTACAAGTAAAGCACCGGTAGGTAGCAGGTACCTGCCTTCCTTTTTAAATGTCTGTAGGTGGTTATGACAGTGTATTTATGTCATCATTTGGGTCGTTGCCCTGAAATTATAAAAAGATGAAAAAACATGTATTTTACCTATAGTCAATATGTCCTAACTAGCTTAACCGCAGCAAAGTATCATCAGCATATGTTATGGACCAAGTAATAAATAGGGGCATTTTTCATAATGCCCGCGCATTTCAGAGCGAAATAAATAATTATAATTTGAATTTCCTTATTTATCACCTTGCCACGATATTACAAATATTGCCGTGTGGTCTTTGAGCAATCTTTGTAAACTCATTCGCTCGCTCTTGCATCCTATGTCGACGCAGCCCCCGCTTCGTGGGGCTAAGCAAACCTAACCTCGGGGTGCCCTTCGCTCGCTCTTGCATCCTACGTCGCCTATCGACCGACCCAGTCGAATTAAGAAGTCCAGTCAATTTAAGTTTTTATTATCATAGGTCAGCAGAGTGTCTATGAGTGGAAAGATTTTATTTTATTTATCAAAATGCCCGGGCATTTTTTATAATGTCTTAGTAATCACTTGGTCCATAACATAACACACTATGAATATGATGTCTTAATTAGCTAACCGCATAGTTTGATAACATGTCAAAAGATGAGCAAATGAATCAGCCAATTAAACGCTTTCTTATAATCAAAATTATTTAACAAAATAATGTGGTTCCATTAGCACAGCAAGTACTACATTTTTTTGCTGTTGTTGTAATGTTGCCAAATTGCCTCGGCATCTATACTTTCGTAATACACTTGCAGACGGGAAAAACATGCGGTAGGAAAACCTCATAATCAGCAATACTGTTCCCACTGCTGGACACGAGCCTCATCTCAGTGAGAGGGAGTGGGCCGTAATACATCACGTGGGCCCAGTGCGGGTTTGTAGATATCTTCGAATTGTTGGATCTAGGATATGCCGGTTTTCTCTCGTTGTTTTCCTTCACCGTTTTGAGAGCAGTGGTGATGAAATAATTTGCACAAACTAAAGCGTCTGACTAGGTTCGAACCTACAACCTACAGCTCGTATGTTGCTCTGTTCTCGGAAATCCTCAATTTTATAAAATAACTAAGCCTGTGTCATCATCATCATCATCTGCCTAGCCTTTTCCCAACTATGTTCGGGTCGCTTTCAGTCTAACCGGATGCTGCTGAGTACCAGTATTTTACATGGAGCGACTGCCTATCTGACCTCCGGAACCCAATTACCTGGTAATACGAAACCCCTTGGTAAGGCTGTTTGTCAGACTGTAAGCCTGTGTATTATAAAGAAAGTGTGATAAATAAAATAAAATAGCGGGAGAATAGCTCATGCCTGCAAATGGCTGCAGTGATGATGATTAGAGTATTTTCTTCATGTTATCCAGGTCAAGCTAGGAGATTGTTGACCGGATACTTCTCTGGTGCCTTAATCATTTTAGGCCATCAGCCAAAACTGCCTAGAGGGCGGACGTTCGTTCAAGTATCACCTATCACTCGTCGAGGTACCTCATCACTCAACATTGACCCCGTCATTCGAAGGATGAAGCCACTATCAATTCTAGGAAGAAGGAAAGAAATCTTGTTTTTTCTGCTCAAATAAGATGGTCATCAGTAAAACAGCCAGCTGGCGGTGAGAAGGCTGCTTCGGGAAAGAGATTAGCTGTACAGGATCTTCAATGGGATCAAGCTTGAGTTGTATGCGCGGTTCCATTGAAGTATCCGAATGTCATAATTTCTCACATCGGGTGGGGAGTCTTGAAAAAAAAAGATGAAAGAACAAGAATGTGCAAGAATGATGTACTCAGAAGGATCCATGTTGAAGTTAAAGAAAGAAGAAAGAAAGAAGAAAGAAATTACGTCTATTTGCGATAAACACGACGCAAAAAAGAACGTAAACAAAAATAAAAAAGACGGGTTGCAGGCAGAAGTGAAAACTTGAATATTAACGTTGAAATAAATCAATTATTAATTTAATTAATATAACTCATTTTTTTTTCACTATTTCTGCGTCACTTTTTTCATTAATAGATGCACTTTGTTCAATTTCCATATTTTAAACACTTTATATACACGAATTTTACGAATACACAGCAGTGTGGCTACTACACAGACGTTCGAGCCATCAGCTGTCCATCCATCCATCCATCCACTTCCACTTCCACTTCGACTTCCACTTCGACTTCCACTTCGACTTCCACTTCGACTTCCACTTCGACTTCTATTTCGTCTTCCACTTCGACTTCCACTTCCACTTCGACTTCGACTTCCACTTCGACTTCGACTTCCACTTTGACTTCGACTTGACTTCGACTTCCACTTCGACTTCCACTTCGACTTCCACTTCGACTTCGACTTCGACTTCGACTTCCACTTCCACTTCACCTTCCACTTCCACTTCCATCACCATCCATCCATCCATCCATCGTGTCCGTGTGTCACTTCACTTCGGTTGGCGACGCCGTAGAAAGAGAGGGGGGGGGGGGGAAATCTCTCCTGACGGTCACGTGTCCTGACGCGATGTCCTGACGCGAGTTTAACATTTTTTACCCATTACTAAAAGTATGTAACGCCGCTAAAGAAGTTTACACTTCAAAAAAAATTAAATGTTGGGGGAAACATGCACCCAAAACGGCTATCGCTCAGAATTATGCTGCTACCCTATGCAAGACAGAGCCCTAGCGCTGGTTTTCAGCGACAGCCGGCGCTGAAGTTCATCGAAGCAAAAAATATTGAATTTGTCATTTTTGTATGCGTGTATTTTAATTAACAATTCTTGTAATAAAATAAGTCATTATGTGAAAATTTGCGTCAACGTGCTTAACTTTTACAGTCCGGGACTTCACCATTACATTGTATTCAGGTATTCATATTGCAGAGGCAAATGAAAAAAGTCGTAACTTTATATCAAACGAAAGTGTACCACTTAGTCATGAGCTTTAAATAAATTTCACCCACAAGTGCACACGGACACGGACACCCACACAATCGCGAGAAATAAAAAATCAATGAACAAACTTCGCGATGACCTTTTCAAGAACGTAGCGTTGTGAAAGAGTGACTCATTCAGTCATTCAACTCTCCGTTGTAGTTCTACTACAAAGGTATAAAACGACACGTATTCTTTTTTTTAATCCACTGCTTCTTATGCTATCAATCTTTTTATGACATCGCTGAAAGTATGACACCAGACAAGCAATGGAATAAAAACTCTGTAACTGAAACTTATCGTCTCAAGTTTTCGGGATAGGGACATGGAGTGTTAGTCGGTCAGTCTACTTGCTCACTCGACTCGAACGTAGTTATCCTTTTTAAGTTGATGAGTCAACAGTTTAAGTTGAGAACGAAGAATGTTTATTTAAGTAATGAGGTAGGTATTTGTGACAAGTGACCGTAATTTGTATGTTAAAAATTTGAATAAATTGCTTCGTATTAGTCAGCCACGTTTGATTAACTGGGTACTGTATAAAATTGTGGTAATTACGAAGAATGCTGATTTAAGGTGCGGTTTTAAAGCTTAAGTAGGTAACTAATTGGAAACTATGCTTTTTACTATAGTTTATAGGAATATCCTACCTATATCCATGAATATGAGCTAATAGAACAATATTTTCGCTCCGAAGTTGTCTTAAAAGGGTAACAATAATTGCTGTGGTTGGATAGAGAATAAAACCAAAACAGATTATTATTCTATAGGTATAAATCATCTTTAAATATTCAATTAGTACATCTTCTACATATATAAACCCCTTAGTTAGACCACGGATATTTGAACGCGCTAATCCAAGAAAGGAAACAAAATTATTTTTGCATTTGATAACCCAATTCTTGAGGAAGGCTATAGGCTATTTAACATCACGCTATCACACTTAGGAGTCGAGTAAAAAGAAAAAAAAAAATTAAAAACGGTAAGCGAAAAAGAAGTAATAGCATGGGTAGGCGATGCGATGCGACGAGATTGGTCGAGGTAACAAGAAATTTCCCGCGGACGAAGTCGCAGGCAGAGACTAGTATAATAATCTATAAATATTCAATTGGTCCATCTTCTCTATAAATCCCCTTAGATCACGGACAATGTATAATAAATTAATGATCTTATTAGTAATCAAGACCACACGACAATTAATTACAGATATTAATATCCAATTCCTATGCAATATTCTAAGTATTCTAATACCCTTCATTAGTATGTTAGGCTTCCTTTGAGTCACAAGTTACTACGATAAATTATTCCTATAGAATTTCAATCACGTAGGTACTCATTGATAATTACATGCATGTTACAAACGCTATGGCAAAGTGATTCAGATAGTTAATTAATAAAACATGCTATTGATTTGCCGGCTGTCGATTCCTTGATGAGTCAGGAGTTATACTCGTGAGTCAGTCATTAACATCCCTGAGACGGCCACTAGGTGGAGTATAAGACAGCAGTTAAGTTGGTTATGGAACATCTGGATCCAAAAGGTTGCCATCTTGTTAGCGGTGCCCCCTTCCATGTTCAGATGGTAACCACAGGGGTGGTTTTAGTGGGGTAAATATCCCACACTCCCCGGTCTTATCCCCAAAGCCCTTCAGAAGGTTTTTGTCAACATGCATATTAAAAAAAAGAGATGGAAGCTGACGAAGCTGAAATAAAGGTACATTAAACTTAAAGCCAGTTTCACCATCTCTAGTTAACTTATCTGCCATTTAATTTGATCCAAATCACGTGTCATTTGAAATAAATCATAATATTGAAATAAACGCGGTGAAGGCAGAGAGCTTACCACGTCCTTCGCGTACAGTATAATGTATATGCTGATAGGGTTTCGCAGATGTTTGCGGAAGTCCATCTTAACGACTTTCATGCCATTATGAGGAAGAGAACAGAGTCAATAATGGGTAGGGTGCGCTCCAATAGCATCCTAAAAATATTATTAGACAAAGTGGACAGTCCCTTTATAAGGCACTGGGTACGAAGACACGTGCCATTGTGTATTAGGACTGTTGGGCCACGTCTTTTTTAGTTGTATTAGTTTGTAAAAGTTTACTAACATAGTTTTCAAGTAAACGTCAACGAAGAAGTAGGTCCGTCAAAACGAGTGTCAATTTTTTTTACGGTTGGTAATCACATATCGGGAGTAGGAACAACTGTTAAATTGTGTTGTCATTCATTCTTATTACGGATCCAGCACCCTAATTGCGTAACACACTATTAATCACAATCCGAATCATTTTGAAGGATATTGCTATTCCATTGCTTCATATGTTCGAAAAATTTGTCTGCTCATCAACGTAAATAACGCAATGAATGTTGTTGAACTGTCAAAATGAAACCCATTGCGACTGATAGTGTGTTACGCAATTAGCCCCGTACCCTGCTGATCTAATCATATGTCCGTTAGTGATACGGAGTGGGAAACGCCCGTAGTTTCGGTCGAAACTACCTTGGTTAGGGAGTAGACCCCCAACAGCAACAGCAGTCCTGAAACTTCGGGTTAAGTCAAATGTCGTCTTAAAAGTTTGAAATGTTTAACTTTATAAAATACTTCTGAGATGAAAAATTTGGTCCAAAAATCACAATAATATTAACTTCAAATATGTAGATTGGTATGAGGAACTATTCGAACTTGGTCACTTTCCGTTCTCGATCATCCAATTTAATTCCAATTAACTAGAGGTCACTGTGTTAACTAATTAAAATACTCCACACCTATCAAGGTTGTTTGCTATTAAAAATACAAAACACGTTAGTACGTCTGTACTGGGTTGCGGGTTCAAAAACAGGACTGGTTTTTAATTTAACATTCATGATTTTCTTTCTAAATATACCAAAACTTTATCTCATACTCTGGTTGCCGGACGGCTCGTGGTACCCAGTATCATAGCGCATGGGTAAGGGACCAATCACACGTACGCCAACCACATGATATCAGCGTGTCGCTGCAGCTTCTTGTAGTCGCGTTGTGGTAATGTCTACAAAATCAAATCAATTGGTCGATATAACGTTGTGTTCACGATGTGGTCAGTATCGCCCACATGGTTTATTCGACGGCCAAATGTGATCTGTGTGTATAAACTATTCATTTTCAAAACTATAGGCCGACCGCTTAACTGAGACGTTGCCTGAGGTAGCAGCGCGGTGCGGGGTGCGGGGTGCCGATCACATGTACCACAGTAGGTACATGTCATCGGGCCCTAAGTATTGAGACCACACAAGTAGCCTAACCGCACATACGCCACCGCATTTCATCGGCTATGCGATAGCCGAATCGTGCGTTGTGTGATACCAGCTCCTGACTTCAATAAATTGCAAACAAGCATCCAATGAGCGAGTTTAATGATGTTTTTTTCTTCTCCATATTATGCCATTAGAGGCCTTTTCCTAGCAGTAGCAGATATATAGGCTGATATTAATTATCAGGAGGGCTATACTTGAAGTTTCCCTGCGTGATCGAATCAGAAATGAAGAGATCCGCAGGAGAACAAAGGTAATCGATATAGCCCGTAGAATTGCCAAACTTAAGTGGCAGTGGGCAGGGCACATTGCTCGCAGAACAGATGGCCGATGAGGCCGAAAGGTTTTGAAGTGGCGACCGTGTACCGGAAGACGTAGCGTTGGAAGGCCTCTCAAAAGGTGGACCGACGACCTTGTGTAGGCCGCAGGAACTCGTTGGATGCGAAAAGCACAAAACCGGTCAATGTGGAGGTATTTGGAGCACAGCAGTGGACGTCTTTCAGCTGAAATGATGATGATGATGATTAATTATCAATTAGTACTTCGGCATCTGCCGTGCACAATGGCCAACGATGTAATGAGTCAATCTTCCGATCCCCGTACACGTCAGCGCAATGTGTAACCATTTGCGCCGGGGGTGTGTCATTGTTTTGACTACTACCTAATTGTTATATCAGAGTCCGAACACTAATTATTAATACTTATATTTCATAACAAGCATTGATTTCTAAACACGTCTGGTTGGTGGATGACTAAGTGTCTTTGGCCTGCAGTTATTACGGCGCAGTGAGAGACATACATACATATATACATACCTATGTATAATACCTACACACATTCTATGTACGCTCACTCGTCGTCACGTACGTAGTCTCGATTCGTGGTATTCTTCCATAAAGAGTCGTGCCCCCGCGAGGCGTTTCCGTCCTTTCTATATCATTGGCCTTATCTATTTTGCTCTGGTTTTAATTAATGACGACCTAGAACTACTATCAATGTTTGGCAATCATCATACTGTGATTTATGTGTTGTTAATGTTTGGAATGCAATTTATAAAAAGAATATTCTTTAGTTAGCACATTTAATGACCAGCCAATAATAATGGCATATTGAATACGCTTGACGTCTGCCAATCCGTCTGGTTTGGTAATCGCAGTTTTTTTGACTTTCGCTGTAGAACTTTCATCTTAGCACTCCACAAGTCCACATACCAAGAATTCTTTACAAATAACTGGTACTGCTCCAAGCTATTTTTAACTTTAACCAATTTATTTTTATCAGTGCTATCAATTAAACGACGTTTTAATTTGATTGAAGATTAGTTTACTAGTAAAGTTCAATTAGCGAATCTGATAGTGTAATTAACTATTCCGTTACCGTTTAAAGAGTTTAGGCAATGTCTTTACATAATCAATCAAAAATGTTAACACTGCTGCGATACAGGTGAATACATGCCTCCTCTCTGTGAGAGGGCGTGGGCCATAATCCCGCACGCGGGTCCAGAGACACGGGTTGATAAATGACACATGTCTTCGAATTTTTGGTTCTAAGACATGCCGGTGTCCTCACGATGGTTTCCTTTACCGTTTT
Organism: Amphipoea lucens; assembly: GCA_947508005.1. Taxonomy (NCBI): domain Eukaryota; kingdom Metazoa; phylum Arthropoda; class Insecta; order Lepidoptera; family Noctuidae; genus Amphipoea; species Amphipoea lucens. Next base: position 9,718,950 of record OX382371.1, read on the forward strand.
GAGAGCAGTGTTGATGAAATAAATGGCACAAACCATGCATGTCAGGCAAAGACAAAGTGATCAGGCAGGTAGATATGTAGTTATGGTTATTCCCATAGCCCGAAGTAAGGTCATTTTTATTCCACCTAACCATGAGATCATCTCTTTCATTACTTTAATTCGGGACCCATGACGTAGCTTTTGTTATTTTTATTGGCGTTTGACGTAGGTATTTTAAGAATTGTGCATCATCTTTTTATTTGCGGAAAGAGATAATTAATGCTGTTGCTTAGCCAATACGTCTGACTATTTTTTGCGCCTGAAAAAATATCTATGTTTATGTTATGGTTCGTGTCTGTGCAACGCCATTCAAAAAGTTTATAGAAGATGACTTGCAGATAATGCCGCAATGTCACTGCGCATTATTATTTCTACTACTGTCAGCCAAGCTGCAAGTCCGAATGCGGATGATTGTTTTGCTTGACAATTGAAACTTTTTGATTCGGTGCTATAAAATAATTCTTGGAGACGATTTACTTTGAAAGCTACCAAAAGTTTAAGTTTACTAAGCTATGAAAACAAATATTTGATATTGGTCAGTGTACTTGAACTCCAATAACAGTTGGTAATATTTAAAGTACATTAAAGGTTAGGCAGGCAATCCTTGTAAAGTTTTGATTACTCAATCATTTGGTATTATTTATTAAACCAAGCGACGTAAACTCAATTGTCTTCTCTGTAACAATTAAAGTCAACACCATCAATCTTGGCTGAGATAATGTTTTATAAATAATGAATGACTGTACAAACTTGGATGCTTGATATGTGTGTCAATAATCTCTACATGAATGAATCATCATCATTACCTCTCGGGAATGTCCACGACGAGAGATGAAACACGGCTGGGGAATGACTGAAAGTGGATGGGCAATCCCAACCTAGATAAATTAATATATCTGATATGGCACAGAATATGTACCGTAAGGCCTGTCGAAGGACCGATGTCCGGTGGAGCAGACGAGTGCTGGAGTGGAGACAGTGTACCGGCAAGCGTAGTGTGGGACGCCCCCCAGCTAGATGAACGGACGACCTAAAGAAGGTGGCTGGGGTAGACTGGATGCGGAAGGCGGAGGACAGGGTGCTGTGGCGCAGTCTGGGAGAGGCCTATGTCCAGCAGTGGACTGTGATAGGCTGAGTTGATTGATTGAGGTACTGTAAGCGTAGTGTGTGAGAGCAGTGGTGGCTCAGTTGTAACGGCCGCGATTTACGAGTTGTAGGTTCGAACCCGGACAGGCATTTTACTTTGTGTAAATTATTTCATCACCACTGCTCTTAAAACGGTGAAGGAAAACATCGCGAGGAAACCAGCATGTCCTAGAACCAAAAATTCGAAGTCATGTGACATCTACCAATCCGCACTGAGCCCGCTCCTTCCGCTACTTCCTCTCACAGAGAGGAGGCCTGTGTCCCAGCAGTGGCACTATCAATAAAAAGCGTATTTTTAAATTAAACTCATAACTATTCCTGGAATTGATGCTGCTCATTTTACATCATAACGGGGGCTCTCAGCTCTCCAAGCTCACTCTCATTATCCTTCTCAATTTGAAATAGTATTGGTCTCAATAAACATGCCATGAACTTATAAAATACGTGTGGAGGTTGCATGGGAAAGCCATGCAGGCTAAAACCTCCACAGTTGATATCAATACAGGGCGACGACTGTCCTTCGAACTGAAAGCAAGTAAAAAAAAAACCGTTAGAAAACTGAATAAAGTTACTTTAGCTTGCTCCAATACTATTTGCTGGCCTTGATCTGTTTTAACCTTTACCATATCATTATCATCATCATCATCATCATTCAGCCGAAAGACGTCCACTGCTGGACATAGGCGGCCCCAAAGCACCACCACTTCGACCGGTTCTGTGCTTCACGCATCCAGCGGATTCCTTCACCACACAGTAAAAGGGAATGACGTAATCTTTTATCAAAACTACATGGATTGCAACTATAAAGGCGTCCGTATGTAGGTTTATTGAACCAATGAGCTTATTGAGCTCTCTCAAACAGAATATTCCGTGAAAATACTATATGAAGGAGGCTTTATAAACCTACGCAGAATTATCCAAGGGGAATATTCCATTCAGTTCCTAGAAACTTCACAATCAATATTGTTGCAACGAATACCAGTATTATCGGAACGGGGATTCAGTATCGAGTTCCGGGAATATTACACAGATCCAGTTAAATTGAATATCACAATTACGGCCTGTTATGCAAGCTATGAATGTTCCATGTGCTCTTCGACGACTGGTTTTCCTGATTCAATCAGGTAAATTGTTGCTTTATTATGTAAGGCATAACAGGCATTTTAATGTTTCGTGGGTTTTTCACTATAAAACATGTCTTCTAAATCTTCGTCTGAATTTCACATGTTTTTTTTTGGTATCAGCTTCAAACTTACTAAGACCATCAATGAATTAATCACTTGCCTGTTCTTCTGCATATTTTTAATCTACACTTTGGAATGGGCAACTGACTTCTGACTAACTTACTCCTTAACAATAATTCAGAAGTTATAAATGGTTTAATTTAAAATAGACCTTCTTAAACTTAATTCTTGCACTACTTGCGGTCACAGGCCTCAACCAAGCTGCAACATATATCTCTGTTTTTCCTCATTCACTCATATGAATAAAGTATCTATAAATAGATCGTACCATAACTATTATACCGAATAAAGCGGATATATCTATAACACAAGCTTCCCCGATGCGGCTGACCTCATAGTGACATGTTCCTACGTCAGATGGTACCTCGACGCGACTTAAACTGAACTCGGCCCCACTTTTGACGTCACATTTAGCCATGATTACATGAGTAACAGGGTTTTCAATAAAACAATGTTTAGTACGGAATAGTTTTTACATGAATAAGAGTAAAATCTGTTTTACTGTACTTTGAAGTTTGCTATTCATTTATGAGTAATATTATGATGATTGGGTTATGTATTTGGGTTGTATTAGTAAGTACTGTTTTATAAGGAAAAGGGTTACTTGTAGGTACGTTGCCTATGAATGTTTTTTTTTGTTTTTCTGGTTTGGTGGTTTGGTTTTCTAGTTTGGTTTTCGTTCTCCCTGTATTTAGATTTTCCAGCCAATATTCCCAAATGTTCTGGTGAAAAGTCTGCTTACCTGGCAATGCCAGTATAATCAGCCTATAATGTTATCACTGCTGGGACACAGGCCTCCTCTCTATGGGAGGGAGTTGGCCGTAATCCACCACGGGTTGTTAGATGTCAAATGTCTACGAATGTTTGGATGCCAGAACAAGTGTTACTATAAAGTTCTAGCTTAAAAGATTTAATCGAAATATTCTTCTAGAAACAGTTTGAGAAAATGTCGGAATTGTGTTGATAAAATTTTATTTAAAACAGTGTTGTAGATATCGAATATTTCAATGAATCATTTATGGACTATAGTCTCTCTGACTGTCTAAATATTCTTATCTAGATAACTACTGTTACATAATGGTGTGATAAAAACTTATACCGACAAGCGTACAAAACTAGACAAACTATTGGTCTTGTCTAGGCTTGTCACACGCTTGTCGCACGCTTGGTAACAAAGTTCCTAAACAAGGGATTATGCTAATTCTTTCTTCATCTGAGAAAACTCTTCTTAGGTATTTCTTTTTCTTGTTCTGTTTATTCGTTTCTTCTTTTGGCTTAGGTTGATATTATTAAACCTACAAACACTCCACATACAAAATAAAGCTACAATTTTTAAACCGCCTTTTGTTTCAAAAGCTTTAGGCAGTATTGCTAATGATGTCATTGTGGATTAATAATGAGTGTGATGACCGTAACTCATGTTTTGAGTCATCCTACAATACTTTGTAATGATCCGTTTATTACTCATTGACATACCAATCCATCTGTTCCGATTGACGCAATAATTTCACAGAAAGCTGCGTACGGGTAATTTTAGGGCAGAGTCACGCTGCCCCTAACGCATGGCGCAGTAAGGCATGGTCGTGCCCTGCATCCTGTGTGTTCTAAGCTTTAAGTTAAGGGCGATTAAAATAAAATAATAAAAATATTTTATTTCACATAAACCTACATGAGCACTTATGAAACGTCAGAAGCTAGGTGCACGATTCCAATTGGTCGTTTCATATGAAAAAGAGCTCTTTTGAAAATTTGGGCATCATAAAGATTGACTTTGTTTCCAATCGGTTGTGCGTCAGTCTTGTAGGTAGGTAATTTGAATTCTTGCATCGGTTTTTAAGAATAAGTATTGTAACTTATTTTAATGATTACATTTAAGTAGGTACCGTCATTACTGCCAAGTACGTACTGGCTTATCCTCCTCTTTATTTCTGAATTTAGGTACTTGCAATATATTTTCGCTCGTTGTCGTATATTCCGAATTAATGAAGCTGATATTTCATTTCGATACACATTGTATGTAGGAAAACCGAATACCTAGTCTTGCTTGACTAAATAACACGGGAAGTCGAAACGAATTACCTTAAATAATTATCACAATTTAATTTACATTTAGGAGCATAATATGGCACATTACCCTTAACGTTCGTCACAGTTCTGCATCACTGACTATTTGAACTGTGTTCCAAGTTAAATGAGTTATATTGACGTCAACTAAGTATTATAGAAACAAAAACCTTTTACTTAGTTTCCAATGTATTAATTAGACTTACTTTCGTCTCTATGCCCGGCTAAATCAGTGAGAACTGACTACTTCAAGATCAAAATCCAATGCTTATGTAAGATTTTCTATGAAAAAACATTCACAGCGGTTTTTTTTTTTTACTCCAAATATACAATTAAACATTCATCAGCTGTTTAAAACTTTGACATAAATTGCAATACAAAGAAACGTTGAATACATTAAAACGCAAAAAAATTAAAACACAAAAAAGAAATAAAACTACTGGCTGTAAAAAATAAAAAAAATAAATAAACATACACTGTCAACGTCCCATTCAGAACTGTTAATCAAATTCGCTTGTCACTCATCGTATGTGACACTGACAGCGTCTGACAGCGTCAAATACAACACCTGCGACGAAATGACTCATTAAGTCCACGTGAGTGGTTGCTGTGCCATATGTGACCCAGCGAAAGGTTGGGAACCACCGGAGTGACTCACTGATAACGACAGTAAATAGGTACAGTCAAATGTAATGCATGACTAATGATGGTATGTACAATGAGATTACCGAAATAGGTAATCAAGAGTACGTCTTCACCTACTTTTAAGTTTCTAGTCTTAAACTGACAGAGAAGAAAGGCTATGTTCTTTTATGTAAATTTTTAAACGAAGAATAGGTGTTTTTAGTAATGACCTTAAGAAGCCACGATTACGATGCGCCGGCGTCATTCGCGTAGTGCGTCAGATTTCCGCATCGATAAAAACATTCTGCATTTCCGAGTTTGTGTTCGTACATTTTGTGTGTAACGATTAATTTATTCGGCGATATAAATGGCGTTATGACGAATTTGTATTTAGAGCTTTAAGTCTGTTTTGCGCATTGCATGAAACGTTAGCATGACTCTCAGATATTCCGACTTATCAATTTATCATAATAATAAAAATATTATCTTATATGCTCCGGTGACCTAAATGACACATTGACGTTGTTCTGAACTCAGGGTCGCCATATGGATTTCTGCATGAGGAAAACATTTGTATGGGCTCAAGATATTAGTTCCAAGACTTATGTTTGTTCATGTGTTTCGAGCATGCATTGGCATCCACGACACAGATTATCCAATGAGTCACTTTATCAGCACATACATGTCTTCTGTTGAATACTGTCCTTCTTATAGATCGTCACAAAGAACGTCATCCTTTGCCAGACGATTAGAGCCCTTAGTGTACTATTTGTGCACAGCAATTGCCTCTTTCTGACCTTCTGAAAGTACAGACATAACTTAAAATTCACTATGAACAACCATGAGCTTTGAATTTACATAACCCATCAAAACCCTTTAAACACTGAGACCTATTTCTTGCAGAATTCGAACATGCATGACAAACGGCCGTTAAACTACGTATAAGCTCAGATTACCATGAAAACAGTATAAACTAAGAACGGAGCTCGTGAATAAACTACGTTTTGTTACTTAACAACTGTCATTCAGTCGTGAGTGGTGAAGTCATCGATAAGAGCCAAGAGGTCGCTCGACATCGAATAACGAGTGCATTCACCTTATTCAGGCTTAGATCATCACCGCTCGCTTGTACTGTTGCCTGGCTTCGATTGCCAATTTGTTGCTTATTACATTTGATACAGTTTCGTTTCCTGTCTATGTTATTCTTAGATTTTTTTCATGTTCTTTACAGGAACTTCCCGAGCGTTAGCATTTTGTAGCAATCCATCAATGTTATGTTACCTTTCTTTGTGATGCCACTGCAGAAGGGTTTTTTTTTTAAACAAAATTGTATATTTCGCCAATAACCAAATGCTAAATAATCATTTTAGTGTCATTAAATTGATAAAGCGTAATGACTAAGATCGTTAACAAGAAACAAATGAAATTAACTGTACAGTTCTATATCAGGGACAAAATATTTCCTATTTGTAAAACTGATCCCAGACAGTAACAATCGGCTAAGATCCTGCTGTATTGTCTCTCCTTTCTCTCTAAATCCATCTAAAGGTTGTCTTTAAAATATCGCTTTTAGCGATAAGACCGCCCATTGTGTCACCCCTTAACTTTAAGCAACGTTTTTGAATAACCTTAACTAGTAAATATGGTTGAAGTATACAGGAAGACAGAGCTCTCTTTTCTCATATATCTACATTAGTCACAATCTGTTGTTTGCTATTTTATTTTTGTTCACACTTACCGAATTGCGAGTGGGTGGACTCTTTACAATCAGGGCTGTCACTACTTAATCAAAATTCAATTGATGAAAGTAGATAAAAGAAACCTTTGTAATGGATGACTCATTAAGGCCTACCTACTCTGTCTGTAGACACCATGACATGCTCACTAAGGAATTGGTAAGAGCCTTTAAATTTTTGACAACCACTTATCTTAAAGCTTCCCGTAATTGAAAACGTTAAAAAAATACTAGATTTTGCGATTACGTACTTAATCTGATCTCAGCGACAATCAATGTCAAAAACTTAGGTGAATTCGATGTATTTTGACAGATTAAGATTCAAATGCGAACGTTGTTAAAAAAAACGGAATTTGCTCCTCTGAGTATAGTCCACGCCTCATCTTCACCAAAACGACTAGGTACCTATTAAGTCTAGTTTTGAAGTTGAACAAAAAATCTGGTTTATCGGACGAACCCGAAATATATAATTATTATTATATCTCATGAAAAATATAATATAAAGACAACACCATAAGAAAGTTAAGCCGTAGTACACATAATATATGAAGACAAGGAAACAGACATTCAGTCGCATATGACTAGACTATATGTCGACAATGACGATGAATCATGACGTGAATTTAGACAGGCATACAATATTAATAACGTTTACAACTATACCAACCTAATTGTATTCCCACATAACATTATAATAGAAACTTTGATATAAATTGCTTCACCATTTATTTACGACGCCTACACATTTTACACTGTTGCTCATCCCTAACTGTTCGATAAATTTCATTGAACATGACATCAGGATGACGATTCTATTGATTATTATCATTATCACATAGTGTTTAGGTTTTTTGTGTGTGGGCAAATACATAAACAAACTTGATGTCAATGGTAATCCCATACTTGTAAATTTTTATGATGATAGTGACGTACAAACTTAATCGAATTGGTTTAATTGTGAACGAGGTTTTATTGAGATATATTGAATGAAGGCGATTTTGATATTACAAGGAAATCTTATCCATAAAGTCAACTCAACAATGTAGGTATTCCTCGTTAGAAACTTTTTAAAGAATATGGTCCTAAGGAAACGAATGATAAAAACGGTGAGCACGAAGAACAGTGAAAGTGTTAGTAAAATTAAAAGAAAAGTTAACATGTGATAGAATTTAAAGATCAGAGATTTTGTGTTTATTAGGCAGTTACGGTTTTCAAAAGAATCAAATTACTATTTTTCAGAGTTTTCAGGAAGAATTATTATCAACAGCTACACACAGTCGGTGTTTAACTAAATCTACATCATCAAGAATTTTGTTTGAAATAATTCATAAAAAAATCGTAATTGAAAGTAACTTGTTTGGCAAAACAACAAAATATTTACAACTAGCTTCTGACCGCGACTTCGTCAGCGTGAAATTTCTTGTTTTAACATAAAAATATAAATTAAGCAATTATATTATATTCTTTAGTATTGCATCGCTCGCCCGCTATATTACTTCGTACTCGCTTAGCGTTCTTTCTGACTTTGTGCGCGCTCCTTTCCTAAGGGTGTGCTGTTAAATAGCATATAAACTTCCTGGATAATTGCGCTATCAAATGCAAAAATATTTTTTCAAATCCGACTGGTACTTCCACAGATTAGCGCATTCAAACAAGCAAATAAAATATTTATAAATAAACTCTTCAGTTTTATTATATTAGTATAGAAGTGTGTATATATAGATTTCATAAGATATTATGGTTAGTTAATAGAAATATAACATGTAAACATCATCACAAACTAAGTGGAAGATAAAACTGTCTGTCGATAACAAATGTTACGCCTATGTATGACACAGAATTGTAAAACTGTTTGATGTTACATAAGCTTGTCGTCAATTAAAAGTTATTTAAACAAATGAACATCAATCACGATTCTACATTTGAATACGGAATGACAATTACACATGCTTACAAAACGCTGACTTTATTTTGTCTCTACTAGTCTGAATTGACAAATGTTCAGGCAAATGTGACGCCTATTTCTCTCTGTGTAAGGTTGTGGAACTTTTATGTCTTTAATGAAACAGCAATGAAGATCAAACGATATGTATCCAATTTAAAAATAGTTTCGCCCAAAAACTTCTCGTTGGTCACAAAGAAAAGGTTCATGGATTTTATTCCTAGTATACGGATTCGGGAACCTTCAGAATGTAGATAGATACTCCATCAGTATCATCGGTAAAATTTAAAGTTTTTACTTTTCTATGGAAATGGAATGCAGTATCCTCTAGCTAGATATAACTATAAATTTATAAATGTGCTCTAAAATTCCAGAAGAAAAACCAAGATGCAAAACGCTATATTTAGTTCATTTTATTATATTATGTCCTCTTTGTGCGTTGCCCACTCATATTAACAGGAAATTCTGGTTCGGAATCATAAAGGAAACACTATAGCCCATATTATTGTTGGTAACACAAAGGCGCTAAGCTCGGATATCAGAGATAAAGAATTTTTGTGAAAGGTGTGAACCAGAAACAATGGTATACCTATCCTTGGCTTAAGTAACAAAGTGAGAATCAACAAATAGCAGCCTATTGTTTTACTATTCGGTATGGCTATGCTTAATTAGGGAAAACTACTTTAAGATTAATTTTTGTAATGTTCAAAATCTGGTCGCAGTCTCATCTCGGCGACAAACAAATGTCAAAAACTTGTCAAAATATAAGGAAATTAGAGGTATTTTGACTGATTGAGACTGAGATCAGACTGTGATTGTTCTTAAAATTACGAGAATTGGCAATTGCGGAAATTGGCTCAGTGTCAATCTGTCAAAAATATCTCCAATTTCCCTACATTTTGTGACAAGTTTTTGACATATGTTTGTCACCGAGATGGGACTGCGACTAGATTTTGAACGTTTTAAATTACGAGAATTGGCATTCTGGTCTAAAACAACCATGTCATCGTCTTTTTTATTCAAACTTTTAAAGCATAGCATAGCAACTCGCGGCATATTTGTTTATAATTAGCGTTTCACATCAAGTTACGCAAAAACACGATGACCATAAAAGGTCGCCACATAAATGCCAAATGGCCAAACTTAGCCCGAGAGGTCTCAAACTGTTTCTATTTTTCCACCAGTTTTATTATCACTTGCTCGCTAGCAACTACACTGTCGTTTAACGGTCAGACGTAAAGAACCATTGGTCACTAAACTTGATTTATTGTTGGCATCGCTGTTTGTGTTAGCGGTACTACAGTACGTACACTAGTTTCGAAAGCGCTTGCAACTATTTCTAATCTAGTTCGTATCTATTTTAATTACGTGTTGGGTACCAGAGCCCGGCATTCCAAAGACAACATTGATCACTATACAGTTCTCTATTGTCATTGTTCTTTAGGTAGCTCAACATGTCTATCGCGTAAACGACCTCAAAACGGCATTCGACCTAGTCGAGCGTAATCTAACATAACTCAAGTCGAATCGAAATCGAAACGCGAAAGTTTACGTTTCGTTACCCAACCGCCTTCAAAAAATTTTGTGCTCTATGTGGCAACAGTTAAAGTACATAATTGTCTTCTATAATCAGGGACACGTGCGGAATGGAGGTATTAATGGAGTCGGTTATCTACAACAAAGCATTCCAGCGCTTTATAATTCCGACCGGATTACTAGCATGTTCGCTATCGGTCTTTTTCTACAGCGCTTCATCGCTGCCGTTGCTCTTCGGACCGCGATGACTCAAGCCTCGGTAAACAGTATGCGGGGCGATGAGTCACCGTTGTACACATTCGCGTATAGCGTTTGAGTAGTGTTGTCAGTCTACAGTTGGACTCGTCAAGTAACCGAACCGTCCTAGGCGTTATATTGCAGGGTTTACTGCCAAGCGCCTAGACTTTAAACATAATTGGCGAGATAAGCTACTGGTGTAACAAACATTTCGTGTACGTTGAACAAGAACAAGTTTGTGTGAAAGTGTAGGTCTAGTTTTGTAACCTGTGTGTGTGCGTGTCGGTAGTGAAACGGTCGATAAAGTTGGTGATCGTTCTGTGCTATTTGTGGATTCCTTACATACTTACTGTTGGATTTGTTAGTGATAACTTGGATTTATGATTTGACAATGCCGTCGAATAAGAAGCTGATTTCAAAAATGCGCCAGATCGCGCAGTGGATCTTGGTGGTGCATGTGGTGAGTGGCTCATTCAATTCATTCATTTCGACTTCATGTTATCTCATGATAATGTTTGGAGTAAGATGAACTAGATACCATTAATGTTTGCATTTTTGATATACTTAGTTATAATAGCAAGATTTGAATTAAATATGAGAAGCCAAGCATAATATGCTAATGATGCACGCATGAGATGTCGTACATCCATTTAACTTTATTACTAGAAGATTCCAATGTAAACACATAATTTACTCAAGTGTTCAAGGAGAAATAAGCTAAAATCGAGACAGTAGTAAGTAAATATTGATTAGGAGCCTCCAGGCGATCCCGGGGGTTGACTTAACTCAGTTACAAGTTCAGAGAGCAAAGTTTGCTCCTCGATACGAGAGGCACAATCTTTTCTCTTTTCAAATGCGAAAATAAAATCCTAATAAAATACCATAAAACTTCTCCAAACTCGGAAACATTGAGTCAGGATGAGATTAAAAGAAACAGACAATACACAAAGGATAAATTGTTCTCCATTGTTGACAAGTAACGAATCTAGCACTCAACTAAATGGTGCCCAAACTTCATTTATCACAGCTATGTTTTAGTCGTGTCGCTATTGTTCTCAATGAGTAGCATTGTCAATTACAAAAGATTTATCACCAGATCGCCACTCCATCCGGTTTGCAGGAACTTTGTTATGGCCCATATTAAAATTTTCTCGCCTTACAAAAGCTTAGGCTGAGACAGATGAACAACGTTTACAAAAGAAGCAAATCTGATCTGTGTCCCTTTTTGAAGTCACGATGACGACCATAAAGGACTATTCAACCAAGTTTTTTTAGTTTAACAAAAACTTGTCACGCTCATTGTGTATATTCCTGCAAAGCCATTGAAGAAGTGAGGAATATATACAAAGGATTCATTCAAGTCTAATCATCAGCTTTAATTCCTCAGCATTATTATTTTGCACAGCTGATTTTCAAGAATGCTCAGAGTACGATGACCTTTAAGAAGAGGTGTTGAAAATTTCTTCCATAATTGCTCCCTTCATTGAAACATTCGTAAGGGTCTACTTAAAAAGACCCCCGGCCCTTTGGGTGACTCGGACTCGCAACTTAGTAATTAAGCTTATTTCCTCCGCTTGTTTTGTCGTTTCCGACAATTGTGTACCCAGTCTAGTCAAATATGCCCTCGAAGTACCCGACACAACATAGAACATTTGAATATAGAATAGCAAATCCAATTTGGAGACTTCATTTTATATCTTTCTCAATTTTTCATTGGTGCCAAAATAAACATTAATATTATGACTCGTTGACTAGACATGTCACAGACGCAGGGCTTTGCGCCAATATCAAATTGAAATGCGTCGTCAAAGCCCATGAAAGTGAAAAGAATAAAAGACAATCTGTTTAATTCAGTTGTATGGGACCTGTTTGCGGTCTCTGGTTTGCTGAACGTGACCAGACAGTAGCTGGCGGCGGCCTAGGCATGACCGTGCCAATTGCCGGCCGGCAAATGCAATTCCACCTAACGAATTCTTATGTTGTTCTGTTTTATATTGCAATGCAATCTGTTCTGTTTGCACATCTGCGCAAAGCAACGGGCAAATACCAGGGACTTTTAGATAAATCCTCAATTCCATATCAGCACGTACCATCGCAACAAGAAGATAATTTATTAAAATTGTTGTGTGTGGAGATTTTTACGTTGATAGTAAGTTGTTTGTCGTCATCGTTTGTTATTGTAAACAAAACTGGCAATTACGATGGTGACTCACGTTTGTCTTCAGACACAGATGCTAAAAGCTTTGCTAATTAGTCACTACCTCTTTAATCCTTGCCTGCAAGGATGTAAGAAAAACTAGTAGTCGTATTGTCTGAACAATGTTTTAACTTCAAGAATGTTTGATTTGTTTTTGCTCTTACAAGTCATGCAAAGGATTGTGATAAATATTGCAAAAAATAATGCTTCCAGAAACCATATAGACCTACTTTGCAAAATCAATCATCCGTAAATCCATAAGAATTATTTGTTTTTGTTAACGTAGGCAGTTGTTTGCTATAACAATCCTTATTTGATAATCGATTGATTCACCATCTAAAAATATTAGTGGGTGCAGAAAAAATTCACGAAAAAATGTTTAGCTATGATCGCGCATTACCATATTGAAGTCACGCGACACCGCGCTATTTTAGTTCGGGATCCCAGGAGGCGTGTCTCCGATATTAATACATCGGGCCGGGCCGGTGACTCATCTGGCCGTCTGAAAGCTCCGTCTTGTCCCACATCCTTCATACTGTTTGTATTACTCATACTGGGTGAACCCGGAATCGTTTATATGGACGACTTCGCCGGTATCTAGAGCTTGTTTATTATTAACGCGATTGTCCAAGACAAATTATACAATTACGTAGGCAAATTCAAACAAGAAGGAATCCCCGACGTTGCCAACACATTCTGAAACATCTCGGTCAGATATAAAAAAGTCTGTAGGAGATTTTTATCACATGGCAAAAGAACTTTTAAGGTCGCAATGAGTCACAGCTAAGGACGTCAGTTCACGCGTGCTTTGAAAATATATACGCATTTATTTTAGATCCTGGATTCCACAAGGCTTACCCAATGTTTCTGAGAAATAATTTTATATCTAGTAATAAAATGTTAATGATATTCTCCTCTGATCGATGGTGTTAAATGTAAAATGTTCATCTATTTCCTTGTTGGTTCTTTGTCCGAGTTGCGACTTGATCCCAATCAAGGCCAGTATTGTTTATCTTATTTCGACTTCCTTCCTTAAATTACTATTAGCTTTGAGTAATAGACATGGCCGTTCTCTAATTTGCATTTTCTCTTTGAGTTGGGATTGGCTAAACCTGTTGCCAGTTTCTTTAATTCAAATGTACAATTTGTTTTTGTTATGCGGTGAATCAGGGAATTCAATGGTAATTCACTGTTTCGGCTGAGCGACTGGTCAGGTTTTTCTTCTCTTTCGATATCCCTTAGTTGTTTTTTGGCTATAGTAACGGTCACGTCAGTAATATAACCCTCTTTACCGCTTTGGTTCGTGAATGCTATTACAGAATCTGTACCACAATGTAGCGGGAAGGTAATTACAATGGTAATAGTACAGTCACTGCTACCGTTGTACCTATCTATACGTAATACGAGTGCAGGAAGTGAGCTGTTGACTACTCTACCCCCATTATACGACACAATTGATGAATGGCCAGGCGCGAGCATGTGTGCTTGAGCAGAATTCAATTTGATCCCTTTCAGAGTTAACCCTTACGCTTGAATGGCGGTATTGATTTGAATCTGTAAATAAAATGCTGAGGGGACGTGCTAGTTTTGTTGAACATGAACATGTTTTAAATTTTTAGATTGGAGATATAATACGTAATAATTCTTGATGATTGCCATTCACAAAATGTTTAAACTACTATATTAGGTAAAGGCACTTCTGATATGCTTCTTGTTTTATCTTTGCGAATGATATGTAGATTAGATACATATAAGATCGATTTTGGCAAGAAACTATGCAAATATCACAAAATTGGAGAAAATATCAATTCTTATCATTATAAAGGACAAATAGGTACCTACGCTAAATAAAATTGATGGCAGATTTTAATTAAACATCTAAATATGCAAATAAAGAGCGTAGAAATCTCTGTAGACATCGCAAATCAAAACTGGAGGGTGGCACGGCCGACGTTTAATTATGTAAATAAATTTTCATGCATAGCAAGGAATTGTTAAACAATGCGCCAGATGAACCGAACCTACCCTTCTACAGTCAAAGTTTAAAAGAGAACTGCCCCTCGGGCAAAAACGGATCACCCTTCTGTTCTTTTTTACGTACTTACGTCCAACTTTTGGACAGAATTCCATTTAATAAACACGACGTATTACTAGTACTGTATTGCGTTATACATTTGCATGGTTTAAAGCGTTGAAAATGCCATAAAAGTGTTGCGTAAACAGTGATTACGTAAAGTACGACGTGCGTACGATGAACTGTTTACGTAAACAACTCTCGGTTCAGTCGGAATCCAACTGAGCTGCTACTAATTTAACCCTTAATGAGAAGTAAGAGAGACCCTTCATGTCCGGAGGCGCGGAAGCGGGACTCATCACTGTCTCTAATGGCCTGAAACCACCCCCGGGTTAAACAGATATCATCTTATAAACAGATTCGAAAAATAAAAACATGCGATCCCGTCTGAACTGTTCTCCCATTATTTTTGGTATGTGAATTTTTAATTGCAAGTTTTTCATGAGGTGCGTTTGTATAGATTTATGGAACTTATGCACTCAATATACGTGCGTTTGTGTGCAGAAGATATGGAATCGATCTACAATGTGCACGTTTTATTCTAGAATTATTGTCTTTTATATTCATTTTATACGCTACGTGCAACATGCTATTTTTTGGTGCCCTTTCCAACATGGCCGGATGAAATAAAAGCAACAAACATCCCAGCGATGCGCTATAAAAATTTGTCTTCACACGAACTAAATTTGGCAGCGTCCCCCAAAATGTTATCACCTCATAGTATCGTCGATGCACACAATATCTCATAATATTCTTTATATCCGTCCCCATAAACAGAAACGGGTCGTGGTAATGACGCCCCGTTGAGGGGAGAGGACGTCTAACCGGCCGTTACGGTCGCTGAATATGTGACCGCTGCATTTTATTACCACTTTACTCTGCCACATAATCGACCTTCATGATGAAGGGCTTCTTTCCGACTAATAGTCGGTTGGTATGCGATGCCCTTTGTCCTACATGTTCGATGCCGGCTTTTGTAGGGTTAATTGTTCGATAAATTCCCGTTTTACTTATTAATGGGGCAATTTAGAGAAATTCTACAGCTGAGGGTCTCCACTCCACAGCATCAAAATTGATTGAAAATGGAACTGCTTATTCATGTGGTATTCTTTATTGTTCCAGGTTGAATTCATAGAAGCATACTGCACACCTCGCGACACAGCCCGCCGCTCCCCACAACGAAGCCGGCGCTCTCGAGAGCAGCGCCGCTCCCCCGAAGCCACCAGATGGCGCTACGAATCCCGCCGAACAAACTACGATTTTGACTCGTGTCGAAAACCTTACGAGTACGAGAGTCGTAGAAACTACGGACGGGAATTCGACGGGGATTCAGGGAGACGAGCAGAGTTTGACGCGGGGTCAGCACGGCGTCGAGCGGATTACGAGTCCGCAAGGAGGACCGACTTTGACTTGTCGGCTCCTAGTGTGTCAAGGCGAAGCCCTGAGAGTGCTCCTGAGGGTTCAGTGGAATCTCCACCAGAACCGGCACCGTCAGCGCCATTGAGGCACGAGAGACAGACCAGACACAGATCTCAACCATACTACGAATCTGGTGAGTTGAAAAACATTTTTTTTAGAAAGAAAATCCGTAATCATAAAAACAAAAGAGTAGGTGAAACAATGACAATCCGAAAGATAACATAGATGAATCACATAAAGCATAACAAATTTTTTGAATGTGCCAATTCATGCCTGTTGAGTTTAAACAATGTTTATATCAAAAACTTACAGTGGGTAGTTGATAAGATTAGCCCGAATAGATTGCTGGTATTCTTTGAAGTGAATTTTGATAAAAATAGTATCGACATCAAACATTATTACAAGTTTTCTTTCAAAATAAATTAACAAAATTTTGTAAACAGAAATAGAGAATAGCAAACTTTTATTTCAGACAGGAGTCTTAATAAAAAGTGTTAAGTAAAAGAAACCGAAACTACCGACATTAAAAAGAAACATGAAACTTTACTTCCGTTTATTTCAGCAACGCCTAACAATGTAGCTATATGAAACAAATTGGCATTTCAATGTTACCAATTGATTGGCAAAACATCCTTGAAATAACACAACACAATTCGGATTACATTCAAATCAGCATGTTTGCTTACAGCAATTTTTATGCAATCCAATAAACTGATTTCCACATTTTAGACTACAATATTTAGAATGCAAGGCAAGATTCTTGTTCGGAGAGCTCCAAGAATGTAAAATTCAGAGTAAAAATAAACTTGGTTAGCAAGACGAAGCTACTCAAAAATGAAAACTTGACGTTAAATAGCAAGATGGTTTCCTAAAAACAACAAAATTTCGCGCTTCATTTTACATGGAAGCTCTTACTTTTTTAAGAACATCCTCGTCTAGGACGGTCGGGACAAAAGGTCCATTCTTCCAGTGCAACAATCGCGGCAGAGCCTAGTTAGGCCATTGTTTTCACTGTGGTTAGATATAGTATACACTCCTGCCTTTATTAAAAAAAAAGAAAACCGTCTCCTCGGATTTAAAAGATGGCATCTTTGTTCCACAATCTTGGTAATTAGGTCAGTTTAATCTGGTACAAGTGTTGGTATGTGATACTCGCGTATAATAAATAACCGACTGGTTGGATACTTTCCAGAATTTATGGGTAAAATACTGCTGTAATCATCATTGAAATAATAGCTGTAAAGTAATTTCGGGTAATGACGATTTATGTTAGAATGTTGTTCAATTACATCGATTTTATGTTCCGTAATCTGTTGTAAAGCATTAAAACTCTACTTCTGTCCTAGTATTTCTCTTTACTTACGTAACGAAACATTCTATCTTTTTGTAATACAATGCCTTTGCGTGCAACTAAGCCTTTGCATCAAAGTACGTCTACGTTATCGGAAAATACAAGTACCAAGCATTAATTACACGATTGCACTTTTTTTTATCATCCAGGGACTTTCATTCGCTAATACCAGCTAGTATTGAAGCAACAATAGCAAGTTTTAATCAGCCCTTTTGTCGTTTGTCCGTCCGTCTAGACACGGCTGAAAAAATGTCCGGGATTTTATAATAACTGAGGCTTTTATTTTAAGTTAGTATGTTCGTAGCTAGAGAAGGTTTTTTTTTCATCATAGGCTGTGAATGGTTTGGTTTGATAACCCAAATACAAGGGACTCTCGTGGGTCCCAAAAGGTTTTGTGTCAGTGTCAATAGAGTTTAGATTCTAATGAAAATCTTTAAGTGCGATACGTACGAGTCGATTACCTTTAACCTTTTACTGCCAACGCGCTTCAGAAAGACATTTAACACGTTAATAGCGGCAATTTAACAAATTTCGAGTCGCGCTGCCTGGTCATCCACGCGGAAAAGTAATTACGTCACGTAATGACGTCACTTACCCTCCCATCTGCACTCTCCACGTTGCTAATAGACAATTTGCACAGTTTTTGACGTCGTTTTGTACAATAGACGCAACGTGTTGAACGTATTGGGACTTCTCTTATATTTGATGACGGCCAATTTCGCTCGCAATTGTGTTTTGACAATGGATTAAATTTTATTTAGGACACATTCGAAAGACGGCAAATGCCTTAAACGATAATTTGACGACAGCAAGTTTTTAATAACATAAAAAAAGATATTATAAAACTCGGTATCACAATAAAAGTTTTACAAACTACAAAGAACAATGCTCTACAGAATAATCTAAATGAGGCAACGGAAAATACGGTATTAAAACAAAAGAGTCGCAGACCTTGTTCTAGGGAGCGCATTAAAAAAAGTTTATTATAAAATGGCATACTACGACTGCCTACGATTCGTTAGTTCTTTCCTATCGTCGTGGCTTTTAAAATCCAGACTTTTATGTTCATGAAGCATTCAGAAGGAGTCCTTTGTTACCCGAAGCAAGGAATACTCGTTAGGGTATTTCGTCGTGCCTTTGAAATAACATTAGCTGTGCGTGTAGGCACGTGTATGAGGGGTTTAACGTATTCATTAACTAAGGTAATAGTCCTCCAGATCCGATTGAAATGGAAATGAATAAGTTTAAAAACGAGGGAGTTATGTCAATGAGCGTTGTTTCAATTGCGTCGTAAATCTCAGTATGTACCCTTAGCTAAGAATGAAATTGTTCTTGCTAAATGTAAATAATGATAACTACCTAGTGTGGTAATAATATCTTATCATGATAGCTTTTACAGCATGTAAAGTAGGTAATCAAGGAGACAAAATATTATATTTTGAATCTTCAAAGCAGATAAAATATCAAATTATGCAGTAATTATTTTAACTATAAATAACAACAGGGCAAAACAGTTGAATGAATATTCCGAATATCTCCGAAACAGGACGTTTATCAAAAGCACCCTTTGTCCTTTCACTTCACCCCTTGGAGAGCAAATAGCAACTACTGGAAACGATGTCTAATTTATAACCATAGAAATTCGACAAAAGCATTCTTTACGAAGTCGGTATACCAGCATCAATGAATTTATGAACATGCTTTTGGATTTAAAAAAGATTTTATAAACTTTTCCACGTTCTTGAAAAAATGCCTTTCAATTCTTAACAATTGGTTGAATTCTTGAGGGGATGTGGATTCACAATCCGGACGTTGGGGTTTAAACGACGTCACTTGAGACAAGCTGAGCCACATCAGTAATAAGAAAAAAATTGAAAATCCGCGTCTGCCTCGTTACCGACTTCAGTTTATTTATTATCTTCTAAAGCTTCTCCAATGGCACTTAAATGCGCACTCATTCTCCACAAATTGTATTCACAATTATGTAAATTGTTAAGTAAAAATCTTCATAAATTATTTTTGTTTTGTTTTAGAATCATCATCAGAGGATCGATCGACATCTTCAGAAGGCGAGGAAGACGAATTCGGCGAATTCGATCCATTCGCTACAGCACCTTCTCTACATTCTCCAGACAGTGGTCGCTCTGATCCACGATACGCGAACGCGCCACGCAGAAATCCAAGTCCTTACTACTACGGTGATTTGTTCAAAACTCCCCAACAGCAACAAACACCGTCGGCTCCTACCATTTCTACAACATCATCTTCTCGTGGCCCCCGGTACAGGAAGTCAGCCAGTCTAGACGCACCTCACGTTGCTCCCAGACCGAATCTACCTAAAAGATTCTCAGTTGCTGAAGATGGTTTCCGTGAGCTAGAGCGCTCATCATCTTCGTCTGGTGAGAGCGCGTGGATGCCGCCGAGGCGTCGCGGGCGCGACGCGGCCGGCTGCGCGTGCGCCGCGCCCGAAGATGTAGAGGAGCGTCAGCCTTCTCGCAGCGTCTTTTACGTGCCGGCGCCACTGCCCCGCTGGCCGCAAGAGATGACCACCAGACAGATCTACGAAACAGCGTTCGACTGCAAAATTGCACGTTCGGATGATGACTTGGATGACTTTGACAGGGTCAGCAATCACCCTGCTCTTCTGCAAGCTGAGGACCGCAAAGTTATTTCTTCCGCGTCATCTGCTTTTGAAGCCGTTGAACGTAGCGAACCAGACTACAAAGGTCGCCGCAAGGTGACTATGAAGACGGACAGTGTTCGACGTTCCAAGATCCCCACAATTCGTCAAAAAAGGGAGAATGAGAACAACGCTTGTGCCTTGTCAGAGGAATTGGAAAAGGTTCATATTGAGGAAGACGGACGCACAGCTTCGACGTCTCAACTTCCACTTCGCGGTTACACACCGTCGCCGCCATCTACAGCACCTTTGCCTACAAAATTTCAACAGAAAGACGGCTCCGCCATGAATAGTATTAAAAGTGCCCCAAATTTGCCTCAGTCACAACCTGCACACCCTCGTCTTAAAGACTTAAGGTTGCCAGTGAAGTCACTGCGCGCTCGGGATACACCCACAAGTAGCGATGCTAGCATGGCTGACGTCAAGGGTTCACTTTCTACTGAACTGGATCTTGGACAACGTCTGAGAGATTCAAGTCGCGAATCTCGCGATGGTGATGATGAAGGAGGGCAATCAAAAGACGGTATTTTTTTAGAGATTAAGGGTCGGCCCACTTCCGATTCTGACACACCTGAAATGAATCGGTACACGGGGCCAAAGGGGGTCGGCCCTATAATGGAGTTTAAAGGAAGGCCTGGGGTAATTCGTCCGCGTCGCAAGTACTCTAGTACAGAAAGTATGGCCACAAGCAGCAGCGGAGGCAGCATGGAGTCACTGCGAAGTAGTAATAGCGAAGGAGACAGGAGTAGTAGTAGTTCAGAAAGTCGTCATTCTTCTTCGCTAAGTTCACACAGCTCTGATTCAGGAAACGTGCCCTTCACAAAGTCACATCATCATATGCAGCTGTCGGGGTTTGGGCACCATCCAGCTAAGTTGCATATTCTAAGCCCCATTTCTGATAAATCTTCACAAGAACAAGCATCAGAAACATCTGACAACAACAAAAACAATAACTCGCAGAAAGTATCTCCTGAAGACTTTGAAACTGGTAATACGATGCAAACAACTGTTGAAATTGTTGCCAAACCTAAACGACGTGCGTTGCAAAACAGGAATCTTTTGAACCTTACATTTAGACACTCAACAACTGGCGATTCTGAAATTCAAGGCTCTGACAGCGGAATTTCAATCCATTCGAGAGAAGGCGTAGACTCACGAAACGCTTTCATTAATTTCAAAAACAGTAACACTGAACAGGAACGTAAAGATGAAGAAGTTGATCTATCTGATCTTCCTTTCGACATGCCCAAGTTGAGGAGACGACGGGCTGAAGCCGAAGCCGATATGCGAACCTTGCCATTTGACATGCCCAAATTGCGCCGAAAGTTACGCGGGCAGTCACTACAACTAAATAACGACTTTGGAGGGGCTATCTCAAATGCCTCTTCTAGCCAAAGCGTGCAAGATTTAAATCAAGGTTGGTACTTTTTATACATCTTAAGATTGTTTCCATCAGCTAATAAAATCAAAGAAGTTTCCAGTGCTCTTTAATAATTCCATTACGTCAGATGGATTTACATGTCAATCTTGTAAGAAAGAAGTATACTCGAAGGGTCTGTCGGCTCAAATTGTTGGGTCTCTCTAACTCGAAGCGACCGCCACCGCATTATGCCGATTAAGACGTATGACTCCGGATTGCACCACACGAAATTCTCTGGTCCAACACGCCCATCCAATATTTAATTTGCTTGAGTGCTTTTTGAGGGAACTTTTTCCTGTACATGTTGGGAGCAATTTGTAACCGTTCAGTTGAGTTAGGAGTTCGTTTCGCGGCGAATTGCGTGTGGTTTGACGTAATAAGCGGTGGCGTCTTAGATTCAATCACTGCTAAGACCAAAAGTTTACTCACTTGACGCATTTTCTTATTCAATCTTATTTCTTGTTTTCAGGAAACACACACAAGCCGAATTTGAAATTGAATTTTGACAGCGGCAGCGGTGGTTCTGGCAGTTCTAAGGGACTGCGTTTGAATTTGGGACCGATTGCTCCGCCTAGAGATTTGGTTGACGCTTCTCTCCCACTTGACCGACAAGGGTGAGTTGATTTATTCTTTATACCACATTAATTCAACTGAACACGAATGTACCTAATAATATTTTGGCAGCGAAATGTTTATAGAAACTAATTTGTTTTTATTTCATTGTTTACAGGTGGTACCACGGGACCTTATCGCGCGTTGAAGCTGAGAGTCTGCTAAGGGATGCAGATGAAGGCGCTTTTTTGGTTCGAAACAGCGAATCGGCCAAACACGACTATTCGCTAAGTCTGAAGTGAGTATTCATTATCACTTAGAGCATCTTATTAGTCATCTTGTTTATTATCAACTTCAGTTACCTACATCTTTGAAATATTTTAAACACTGATTTGCTAATCTTGGTTTTTTCCTTTTTTTGCAGATCTACACGTGGTTTTATGCACATGCGTATTTGCCGGGCTACAGACGGCTACACTTTGGGTGGTGCTGCGACAGCGTTCCCGACTGTGCCAGCTCTGATGCGGCACTACGTCACTGCCCAGAGACTTCCAGTTCGAGGTGCGGAACACATGGCACTGTCCACACCTCTGCCAGCCGTCCTACTATGAACATCCCATCAGGAAACATGGGTTTTAATTTTGAGTGAACATCGGTCAGTCGATCGGTCGGTTCGAAGTTCGGAAAGGTGTACATAAACAGCGATCGGAAATCCAAGGTGTGATTTATTTTTTGTTTAGATTGCTGAAGAAAGCACAAGTGAAGGAGTTACTTATCGTATTTGTCTAGCTTTAGGAACCCCGTGAATAATACCAAAGAGTTAGAATTCAATGATTTTTGCTAACGAACTGGCTTACATTTATTTGTATACGCTCAGGTAGCAGTGTAATTATGCTAGTCCAGAATATCGCAGCCACATATATTACATATTATTTATTCGCATATAATCATTTTCACATTTAAATGTATACTGTGTGTAACGAAATAGGTACTTATGTTGTCTTGCTTCGTATTACTGATTCATCGTTTATCTTATGCATTGATACCATATATCTTTTATTAATCAGTGTTAACTGTATGTATATTGTACGTTTGTTTGATATATATTGACGCAAACGATGATATTAGGTAGTTATATTGTGTGATAATTCGTTTTGCAAACAATTTGCGATGAATCATCAAAACATACTATTGACCTCTGTATTCATTTGCAATAACATGGCCTAAGCAATAGACTAGTGTCATAATTACCTATCTGCTATTGGTCTTGTCATGGATAAAGACGTCAAACTTAAGGTAGACTTTGAATTACATACTGTTGTTGTCTTGAAACGTAAAGTATAGAATGCTACCGCAAACTACATACGTAAGTTTGAAAGTGGAGGAAAATTCCTCTATTTACGAACACAATGACTATCGCATTATGAAGATACTTAATTTTATTACTGTAATAGAAAAACGCTTTATTGCAGTCATTATTTAGATTGATATTGCCATGATTCACAAATCACGTAGATACAGGTGTGAAGAATCAAGTCTGAATATAAATTCGTTTTAACAATAAGTGACTCACTATGAAAACATTCAACTTTATATTAAAAGCGCGTAAACTGCTTACGCAAACTATAAAATGTATACAGCAAGGTTAAAAACAAATCAGATTGCAAACCGTGGAATATTTATGTAGCTAAACATGAAATAGGTGGGTACAGTTGTCACATTGATGAGTACATGTTAAATAGAACCTTGATGTTATATATACAAGGTTGAGTTTAGTAGAGATTGTAATAGCATGAGTCATAAGCACGTGGGTCGTATAGACACGAAAATAATATCGATTTAGTACAAAACTGTACGGAGTAGACTTGATGTCAGTTGGATCTTTTATACACTGTATGTCAAACATAGTAGATATAGTACTACTTATTTATATCGGAACCTCAAGTGTGTGTGCTAATTTAAAAAATACTTTGAAGAATTGTCGAAATTTCTTGCTTGTAAGTAAGTACACTACAGTGAGTTCATGAATAATTGTCGTCAGGCGATTAAAAATGTTCTAAAAATAAAAGAAGCAAATACACTTGAGACCCAAAACATTGGCCAACATGAAACGATATTAAATAGAAATACATTTTGATATAGCTTTCATACTATAGTGAAGTCTTAAGCTAATCATGATAATAATGGCACATAACAGAATAATATAAGATCATAGATGAAGATTGCACATGTTATGTAACTTTCACATGATGACTTATTTATATTTTTTGTTATATTAGAATTTAAGTAGAGTAACGGGATGGACTATGGGGCCCTCAATAATGGATAGTTTTAGTTCCTTCTCATAGTTTTATATCACTTGGTACTTTTACAACGACATTGATTGATGGCCGGTGATATACTCGATGAAAGGCGTAGCAGCTATATTTAATAGATTCTTCTGTGATTTTGTGTTTAATACAATAAAAGCCAAAAAAATGTTGTGTATTATAAATTAAGTTCATCGTATTTATTGTGTAACGCATATTCATGCTTAAATTATTTTCACATTTGTCTAATAATGTACAACAAGATCTCATGAAATACTTCCTCTGGATGGTTCAGTTACCCTAGTGTTAATTTTGATTGATTTGTACCTGATTTTTTGAAAGAAACGTTGTTTGAGACTTAAAAAATAAATTACGTTTTAACAGATTTATTTTGTTAATTAATTTAGTGATCATTAGAATAATATTAACGTAGATATGTATGGGAATGAACGAATTTTTCGAATGTATGTGACATTTATTATTGTATGTAATTACTTAACCACCGCAAAGCAGCTTTTGCAAGCGTGCAACTAATTTTAATATAGAACTTAATATACCGTTTTATTATTAAGCAGTGGTACTTATTACATGAGAAGGGGAATCATTTGGGTCCAGAATCATCGTCACAAGACGATTTTTAACATCTACATTTTGTAGAAAACATAATTTCTTAATTATCCGTCTCATGTACTTTGTACGAAGTATGATTATGTAGTAAACGCGTAATGGAAGGTAGGCTTAAGGTATCGGATGAAATTCTAATATTTGGAAGTTTTGAAAACGTGTCAAAATTTTTTTCATGAGCGATGTAGGTCCCGGAACGGAGTTAGGTAAAAATTATAGCTTATAGTAGTTATAATCAACTGTAATTTTGAAGGTGTAGTTTGAAATTGAAGATGAAATAAATTCCATAAAAATTATATATTTCTTTTATTCCTATTTTACCTTTACCCATAATCAAAATAATTAATACTTATGAATAATAACGTAACATAACAGAAGTACTATTGTGTAAAGAATCTCACCGTGAAAACTGAGGTGAGCTGTCAATAGTGTCAATCCCTAGCATCGGATGGGATGAAATTTCACTAGAAACTCACTTCACCCAAGTATTCCCGGTGAGAATTTTACAGAATACATCGGCTGTATTCCTATTAGATAGAGGAGTCACCCACATTTCGCCAGTTATGTATAAGGGTCAAGACACATTGATCGACGGCGTTCGACGGTTCGTCCATACAAAAAGAGAGCAAAGTATGAAACGACGAACGCATCTTTTTAAATCGACGCCACACGGATGCGAACGCCTCCGGCTCCGGGCCTCCGTAAGCGGTGGATCGGCATAATGCGTACTAGTGTGCTCCTTTTCAATCGGCAAAGTGCGAAAGGCCGTCGATCAATGTGTCCTGACCCTAAGTCCCTTGTAATAAGGGGCGAGCCTATAGCCATCAACTGGGCACAAATTCAGACTTCTATTAAGAAATTCCAGATAGAATAACCTAATAATACTTAATAATACTTTACCCGAGCTGGGAATCGAACCTAGGATCTCACGCTCAGCAATGGCGCTTGCGACCACAAGACCAATGATCCAATCTGAATACTAAATCAACGTGACTAATAAAAACTGTAAAATTCTAACCTATACAAAAATAATTCGTTAATAACGTTGCTAATTGAAGAGTCCAACTGTGACGTAGCATGACAACTGAAGTGACTGGTATATCTTTTAGTCGGTTAACTAAGTCACGTGGTTTTCTTGTTTACCTTTATTTAATTACCTAAACAAATGGAGTATACTACATACATAATTGTCAACTACACAACAATGTTACAATGCCGACACAGTGCAACAATCCCTATATGGATTGCATTGAAATAGTGACCATGATGTAAGCGCTTTTTGGGCTGTCAAACTCGCTACCTACCATCTAGCTGACTGGCTCATATCATTATTACCGCAAAACGGGACTACTTTGACTTCCAGGGTGACTTTGACAGGTGTTGGAACTACTACTTGCGTTCCCATTGAGGGACCACATTTGAATTTTTAGCTTTTGAATGCGTCAGCCTTTAGTAAAAGTTCTGAAACAATTGTAAATTCAGCCTTTAATTTGTAAAAGTAGCCACTCAAAAGTTACAATCGATTAAAGGTGGTCCCTCAGTCGTGACTGACAGGCATCCCTATCTCAAAACCTAGTGAAAATTTGCAACTGCTATAAATTACTACTCTTAGTAAAAGATTTGTAAAACTAATTTATTTGAATATCAACCCTTCCTGTTCAAGGAATAAAAAGAACTAGCAAGCGGAAGGTGGTCCCTCAATCGATCACCATATGTTCACCTTGAGTGGAGACCACAATGGAATTTGAAATTTACATACGGGTCTAGCGTTAGTAAAAGTACTTGAATGATTGTATATTCAACCTTTAGTTTGTAAAAGAAGCCATTCAAAAGTTACAATCGAATTAAGGTGGTCCCTCAATTGAAACGTTAATCATAAGAAAAATCAATTTACGTAGCATTCGGAGGTTAAATAGACGAATGCTACAGTCTATCCTTTAGTAAATTTTTTTTACTAACGATTACTTTACTAAACAGTATCAAAAAATGTACCGTTTTATTTTAAATAATAATCAAATAGCTGGGAAGAAATACTAAGATAGAGGTGACCACACAGCAGGGTTTTTCTAGTGACTGTTGATAATAATTTTTAATAAAAATAAAATCTGCGCGTCGCGTACCTACGTGAATATCTTAAAAAAAAAAATTGGTTCAATGACTAGTAACTCAAGCCGCAAATAATTAAAAAAATCCGGATAAGTCGGACTCGTGCAACGAGTATTCCGTAAGGTATGTAAATAGTTTATCACAGTTTTTTTAAATATACTACAAATATGCGATTTTCGGATTTTTTCCTTTATTTGTGCTACATGACTGCTTTAATGAGGCTAATGTTGATGATGACATAATTGTAATGTATATTAAAGGCTTGAATGACAATAATTACAAGATAGATGATATTTACTTCCTGAGAGCACAAATAATTTCCCAAGCTTGTAATAAAAAGAATAAAATCAGAGACGTCGTTACTTACAATTGCGAATGTAATGTGTCTACCGTTTTCGAAGAAGTTATTAATAAGATTTTTTTTAGTGTCAAATTCTCCAAACTGTGTAGCAATGCATGGTGTCAAACAGAAAACATTTTAAAAAGATATACATTTATCAGTTTGAACATTCAGCTTGTTAAAATATTTGGCACTAGCTTCTGCCCGCGACTTCGTCCGCGTGAAATTCGTACTTTCCTCTAAAAGTTTCGAAAATGTATGTTGGTATGATCTTTATAATAATTAACTTAAATAAATAAGTATTCGGGCCAATTTTTAAGTTTATAGAACAAAGGAATCAGATTTTTCAAAGAAACTATCCCCGCTTTTCACCCCCACAGGGGTAGAATTTTGAAAAATCGTTTAAGATGTGTTCATAACTTGACTCAAAGTTTATTTATACCAATTTTCGAGCTAATCAAGCCACGCAGTAAAATCCTCCCCTTTAAAATTAACTACCTCTTTTCATACAGTTAGGGGTAGATTTTCGAAAAACCCTGATACACGTTATTAATTATTTTTAGTCCTTAGTATAAATACTGAGTTTCAAGTTAATCGGACAGGGCGTTAAAATTCTTCCATACAAATTTTAACACCCCCCCATCACCTCTTTAGGGGGTATTTTAGAAAAACGAAAAATTCCAAACTTCATACTTTACTTAGATAAGTATTTGTGCCAAGTTTCAAGGTTATTAACTCAATAAATAAGATTTTTCATACAAACAAAATGCCCCCTTTTCACCCCCTTAAATGTTGAATTTCCAAAAACCCCTTCTTATTCGATACCTACTCTGCACAAAGAACACAACCTCCAAAACTCATGTCCCTAGGACCAGCGGTTTAGACTGTACGTTGATATTTCAGTCAGTTCGTTCATCCCCCTTTGGGGGAGAAATGATCAAAAACGCTGAGACACGTATAAATTAATTTTCAATCGTTAGCCTAAATACAAAATTTGAAGACCCTAACTATTAAACTGACGGACTTTCATACACAACTTCATCCCCCTTTTTAACCCTTTGGGGTTGGAATTATCAAAAACGCTGAGACACATGGCAGACAATTTTAGACAATTTTATGTAGAATATTTCCGTCATACATGATTTCTATGTAACTTTAACCATTAAGGCTGCACACGCGACGGAAGCTTAAAAAATGGAGCTCAGAACGGTATAGCGAATCACTCTTCGCCGATGGTACGGTTCGCCGAAATCACTCTTAGTCGACGGTTTGTTCCACGAACAAATCCATCGCCGATAGAACTATTCGCCCAAAACACCGTTCATCGATGGTCGCTTCAGCTACAACACCTTTTACCGATGGAACGGGTCGCCGAAATACTTCACACACAAATCATTTCACATCAGCTTCCTGGTTTAGGTCTTTTCATAACATACAGTGATTTCCTCTTAGGGCTTCCTGTAAGGGCTTCATAGATATTATTATTGGCCAGTACCTACCTACAGTATTGTTTGCATGTTGTGCATATCCTAAAGAGGAAATCACTGTATGTTATGAAAAGACCTAAACCAGGAAGCTGATGTGAAATGATTTGTGTGTGAAGTATTTCGGCGACCCGTTCCATCGGTAAAAGGTGTTGTAGCTGAAGCGACCATCGATGAACGGTGTTTTCGGCGAATAGTTCTATCGGCGATGGATTTGTTCGTGGAACAAACCGTCGACTAAGAGTGATTTCGGCGAACCGTACCATCGGCGAAGAGTGATTCGCTATACCGTTCTGAGCTCTAAAAAATGGAGTAACTTCTCCCGTTTTCCCAACATTTCTCTTCACTACTCTGCTCCTATTGATTGTAGCGTGATGAAAAGTATACTATAACCTGCCCAGGAGTATGAAGAATAATTGTACCAAGTTTCGTTAAAATCCGTCGAGTAGTTTTTGTTTCTATAAGGAACATACAGACAGACAGACAGACAGACAAAAATTTTACTGATTGCATTTTTGGCATCAGTATCGATCACTAATCACCCCCTGATAGTTATTTTGAAAATATATTTCATGTACAGAATTGACCTCTCTACAGATTTATTATAAGTATAGATTAGTATTTTGGAAGAAGCCATTTTAATTCGTGACGAAATTAAAGAATGTACATTGTGTAATAATCAAGTGACGTACGAATATGAGCTTACAGATTTTATATTAAAATATTTGGCATTAGTATTTTGGAAGAAGCCATTTTAATTCGTGACGAAATTAAAGAATGTACATTGTGTAATAATCAAGTGACGTACGAATATGAGCTTACAGATTTTATATTAAAATATTTGGCATTAGTATTTTGGAAGAAGCCATTTTAATTCGTGTACATTGTGTAATAATCAAGTGACGTACGAATATGAGCCCACAGATTTTATATCTTTCGATTTAAACGACACACCTAAAGGACCGATTAGCGAAATACCTCGAACGATCAAAGTCAAACAAAATTTCTACAAATTAGTTGGGGCTATTGAATTTATTCCCGGAACTAGCGCCAGTGAGCTCGGCCATTACAGATGTCTCTACTTCTTTAATGAGAGCATACGTTCTTACGACGACTTAAGCTTTAAATTTGATGACAGTCCTCTAAACGAACAAATTTTTATACATACACTTTGCTGTCTCATTAGTAGTAATGTTTGATGTAAAAACCTTTTTACAAAAAAACAACCGCGACTTCAAAAAAAAAGCACCAAAAAAATGTAAATGCAGAACCAACGACACCGACTTCCGAAATTAAAATTATTTATCACTTTGTAGTGTTTTTTTCTGAAGTCGGTTGTTTTTTTTTTCGTAAAAAAGTTTTTATTTTTCACTTTTTAGTTGTACTACCCCACACAAATTCAATAAGCACTAGTGCACTGAAGAATTGAAGACACCGACTAGAAGAATAATCAAAATTCGCATAGAAATTATGCATATAACTTCGTACATAAGAATAATTACCTAATGTATTATATACTAAAACCTTCCTTAAAGTATGTAGATCACTTTAGTGAAAGAATTATCTAAATCGTTTTTAGTTTTTGAGAAAATCACGGACATACAAACATAAATACGGGTCGAATACAGAACCTCCTTTTTTGAAGTCGGTTAAAAAGTTCACAGTTACATTTTCAGTGCAGGGTAAAATTTTGTTTCTTTTT
This sequence comes from Amphipoea lucens, assembly GCA_947508005.1. Taxonomy (NCBI): domain Eukaryota; kingdom Metazoa; phylum Arthropoda; class Insecta; order Lepidoptera; family Noctuidae; genus Amphipoea; species Amphipoea lucens. The sequence goes on from OX382371.1 coordinate 9,749,775, forward strand.
TTTTATTATCATAAACATTATTTTCTTTGTGTTTTTATTTAGCTAAGTGATGTCAAATATTAATAAAATTTAATATCAACAAACACTCACTAGTTTTTACTTAATAAACAATCCTGCTGTGTGGTCACCTCTATCTTGGTATTTCTTCCCAGGAATTTGATTATTATTTGAAATAAAACAGTACATTTTTTGATACTGTTTAGAAAAGTAATCCTTAGTAAAAAAATACTACTAAAGTATAGACTGTATCATTCGTCTATTTAACTTCCGAATGCTACGTAAATAGATTTTTCTTATGATAAACGTTTCAATTGAGGGACCACCTTAATTCGATTGTAACTTTTGAATGGCTTCTTTTACAAACTAAAGGTTGAATGTACAATCGTTCAAGTACTTTTACTAACGCTAGACCCGTATGTAAATTTCAAATTCCATTGTGGTCTCCACTCAAGGTGAACATATGGTGATCGATTGAGGGACCACCTTCCGCTTGCTAGTTCTTTTTATTCCTTGAACAGGAAGGGTTGATATTCAAATAAATTAGTTTTACAAATCTTTTACTAAGAGTAGTAATTTATAGCAGTTGCAAATTTTAACTAGGTTTTGAGATAGGGATGCCTGTCAGTCACGACTGAGGGACCACCTTTAATCGATTGTAACTTTTGAGTGGTTACTTTTACAAATTAAAGGCTGAATTTACAATTGTTTGAGAACTTTTACTAAAGGCTGATGCATTCAAAAGCTCAAAACTCAAATGTGGTCCCTCAGTGGGAACGCAAGTGGAACTACTTTAACAGAGCGCCAAAATCGGTATTCACGTGTGCTCAGCAAGTGTGCGTGACCTCGAGTAATATTGCGCGAGGCGCGGGGTGTGGGGAACGCGTCATAGCGTTGTGATCGGCCTTGTCAAAGTAACCCTGGAAGTCAAAGTAGCCCCGTTTTACTGTACCACCCACGACCATAAACTAATTATAAACCTGCAACTATAAACGGCAAAACAGGTAGTACGTATCAAAGGGATAAGTGAAAGGGATAGGCATAACCAAAGAATCTGCCATCTCATTTCTACTGTTATTTGTGTATGTAGTTGTCGTCAAAGTATGCTTCCTGTAATCCTATCCATCCAGAAGCAATGAACACAAAGTATGTAGTATTCCTTAGTAATAATAAGCAAGTTGTGAAACTAATCATAGAATTATAATGAACCAATAAAAATAAATAATGTACAGACGCCAGCACATCAACCTACTACAATCTGTCAAATTTCTTTAATAGATTTTCAACTTTATCGCTAAAATATAAGGTTCAAAGTTGATTCGGAAAATTTGACAGTTTCAGGTAGCTTGATGTGCTGGCATCTGTACCTATATTAGCATTTTTACCATAGAATCCTTATATCAACGCCATCTATCTACGCAAACGAATATTCAGATATCAAAAGTTTTAATTTTTTGAATACTAGATGTCGCTTTTTCGGCTACTAAAGCCTTCGTATAAGCGCCATCTTCAAATTGATTCGCATAGTATTTGGTGCAGGGATAACAAACAAAAGGTAGTGCCTTCAAGAATAATTCTAATATAAATATATACAGATGTCGCTGCAAAAAAATATGTAAATGTACTTTTTATTACATCTGTTGTTATTTTACCAACTTCATGAATTATTATTAAACGCAATTTTTCTTTGCTTGTCTGTCCGTAAGTGGGCTAACAAAACCAGAACCGCTTACCTAAAAAGCTACTACTTACTTTACGGTGCGGTGGTGGTGTTGTTTACTTTAGGGTGCGTTGTTAACACCTATAATAGGTAACAAGTTGTAAAGAGTAGTTTCAGGAAAAACTTGTAGAAAGATCAAAACATGTAGTGATTTAAACCAAAGGATAGACGGACAGTTGCGTGTACGAACCGTTCATTGAAGAAGCGAATGTCGTAGAACTGTTTCAGAATTGTCTATGTGAGTTCATCGCATTTCCGCATTTAATGCGCTTCCGTGAATCGTAAAATAAACCCCGTGTTTTTGTATCGGTGTCAGCGAATAAACATGGCTTCTTATCAGTATTCCGAGCTAGTTTCTCATTTTACAATTATACTAAACCAGCTTCAGCCCGCGACTTCGTTCGCGTAAAACTTCTTGTTTCCCCCGAGCCTCCCCGTCGTATCGCATCACGTTGTTTTTGACTTTTTTTCTTTTTGTTCGGCTCCTAAGGGTCATAGCGTGATGTTAAATAACCTATAGCCTTCCTCAAGAATTGGGCTATCAAATGCAAGAAGAATTTTTCAAATCTGACTGGTAGTTCCAGAGATTACCCCCTACATACAAACTTACAAACAAATTTTACCTCTTTATAATATTAGTACCAAATGAGAAAAAAAAAATTTGATGCACAATTATTATACATAAAAAATCCTAAATAATTTGTTGTATAATTGTGCTCCTTCTGTATAAAAAGTACATTCATTCAATGCTTTTTGATTCAATTATTATTTATTTTCTCACTAGCGCCCACCGTGCGAGCCTTTTTCTAAGAAATTGATACGTACAGTATCTCTGTTGTTTATCAGTGTTTTTCTTTGTGTAGGTATAAGTAGGTATCTATTTTTATAAGACACATAATACAAATGAACTATCTCGGGTTTGATTACGTTCTTTGTTTTAAATAACACACTGTAGGTACGAGTAAATTATTAATTAAAAAACCCTTTTAATCATGTTCATGTTACGAAACAAAAAGGGACAAAGTTTACAAAGGTACAAATACATCTACCACTGTGTATAACTTAGCTTAGGTAGCTATTAAACGTACAAAAGCTTTAAAAAGAATTGTCTATCCACACCGGTTTCACAGACTAAATTAATGAAACATCCCTTTGACCCTTTTGGGTGTCTTCCGTTAGTTTTTCATTCACCCAAAAGCCATTAAGCCCTTTAAGTGTGATAAAAGGACCTCTACATTTATTTAATGGCGTGTTCATTAAGACATAATTCACCTTAACTTTTTTTAACAAATCGTTGCGTAAGAATATAAGTATTAAGTGTGGCTTATAGCATCTGGATGAGAATATGCCGCAAACTGTGTAATGGCTGTCATTTTGACAGTTCAACAACATTAATTGCGTTATTTATATTGTTGAGCAGACTTTGGATTGCCATCGTGGTGAAAGGATTAGCCAATCAGCGTGGATAACTCGCTGATTGCCCAGGGTGCGCCGGACGTATAGTGGTTCTGTAGATACGTCGCTCGGGGAGGCTCCTTCCATGCACCCCCATCCACTAGCAGGAATAGTGCCACCAGTGGTTCGCAGAGCGGTGGCAAGCTCCAGCGAAAGAGCCAAAATGGTCTCCGACACACGACACCCTTTGCACGACAACACCCTTGTGCCACAAAGGCTGAAAAGCCGAAACAGCTTCTTAAAGTGTGTCGTCCCACTCATTGGCGAACCATCACAAGAAAGACTGAAGTTGTGGCGAGACAGTGCTTCCTTACCCAAACCGTTCGTTCCACGCGCTGAGGACCTCCCACCTGGACATGAGTTACCTTGGGTAACCTGGAAGTCTTTAAACAGACTCCGGACCCAGGTTGGCCGAAGCAAGGAAAACCTGTTCAGGTGGAGATTTATAGACGACTCCGCCTTGGAGTGTACATGTGGTGCTGTTCCACAAACGATGGGACACTTAATATCGTGCCCTGCGTGTCCTGTCAGCTGCACGTTACAGGAACTGATGGACGCTAGTGATGGCGCCAAACAAGTGGCCGAATTCTGGGCCGAGTACATTTAGATTGCTATCGACACGCTAAGAAGATTGTTGAACAGACATATTTTTCGAACATATAAAGCAATGGATAAGCAATTTCCTTCAAAATCATTCAGATTGTGATTGATAATGTGTTGCGCAATTAGGGTGCAAAGTTGCATGGCGTGTAAATTGTTTCATCACCACTGCTCTCAAAATGGTGAAAGAAAACATCGTAAGGCAGCATGTCCTAGAACCAAAAATTCGAAGATGTGACATCTGCTAACCCGCACGGGGCCGCGTGGTGGATTACGGGCCACGCCCTCTCACCGAGAGGAGGCCTGTGTCCCAACAGTGGGAACATTATAGGTTGATTATGATGATGATGATTATGATGAATGGCGTGCAATTGGAGAGGCCTCTGTTCAGCAGTGGACTGCTGTAGGCTGATAATGGTGATAATAAGTATTAACCCCCTTATTCATAAAACTTATCAAACCTATTTTAGTTAAAATGGGGTTTGTCTCTTTCTTACACACAGAAATGACAACGTGACAGATAAAGACAAACGTTCTATAAACCTATTTTAGCTAAAATAGAGATAAAATAGGATTATGAATAAGGGGGTAAGAGAGAGATACTCGGGACAGGACGATTTATAGAAGTCCGTGAAATGTTACACAGGTTCTTTATTAGCTTTTTTCTTTTCTGATATGAAATGAAATTGTTTATTCTGTAAGGTATCGGAATCACTTTTACACGTCATATTATACAAAAATAAGCTATATATAGATAGAGTCGACGTTTCCTACCTGACTATAAACTCAAGGGTTAAAGTCTCTTTTAAAGTCCAGACATAATCTTGGTCAGGTCATGTGAAGACAATGTGCCTGTGTGTGTGTGTGTGTGCCTGAAATGCTCTTTTGAGGAAAGAATTACACAGATTTGAGTGGACCAGTCCAGTCAGTGCACCTGTGCTCTATAGGTTCGTGCCATTGTACCTACCACGTTTTCCTTTATTTGGATATCATCATCATCATCTGTCTAGCCTTTTTCCAACTATGTTGGAATCGGCTTCCAGTCTAACTGGATGCAGCTGAATACCAGTATTTTACATGGAGGGACTGCCTATTTGACCTCCACAACCCAGTTACTGAGTAATACGATACCCCTTAGTAAGACTTTTTATCAGACTTTCGGGCTTCTGACTACCCGTAACGACTCGTGACTGTCAAAGATTCACGTATGACAGCCGCGACCAAACGGCTGTACGTGCTTTCCGAGGTAACGAGGGGTCTTGGTATGTAAAGATGGTCACCCATCCACAGACCAACCGCGGCAAGCGTAGCTTAACCTGATCAATCGACCTGTGCGGCTGTTATCATTTAGTCACGGGCCCTTCGGGCCCTTTATTTGCATATTCGCGTTTAATTCATAAAACGTTTTCAATTCAAGGAACAAAGCAAAAACGGCGCAGCCTGTTTCATTAGAAAATACCCTTTCGCTAAGTCTTCAACGCTGTAAAAACAAAATAAGTATTTTGATACTTTTCCGAAAACATATTTTTTCCATACAAGGCCTTATAAAGCCGGTCCAGATGTGTGTAATGTATAATGTAATGTATCGTGTAATGTCACACGAATTCTGTATGTGGCGCTCGCGCTGATCCATCGGCTGTCGGGTTTTAAACCAAACGTGGTCGAGTGCGATACTCGACCACGTATAGTACGCGCCACGAAAGTTAAGACTTGACTTTTATTTTAAACTTTATTATTTCGTATTAAATATTATAATATTGTTATGAATTTTTATCTTATTGTCATCGATAAATCCCTGAATAGATATACACATTATGGGTAACTTTCGTACACGACTTACCGGCGCAAACTCCCTATTACTGAGCGCGTCAGTCTTATCTTTCGTGGCGCGTATTAAATACAAGATTCGCGTTGAGTTTGTATCCCGTCTTCACTATTCGCATTATATTACACGATTGTATTACATTACAAATGTCTGAACCCGGCTTTAAGGGCGCTGTACAAATTTGTGTGAACTGACAAATATAACATCTTCACGGACTGTTGACGAAGCTTTTGTGTGTGTAAAGGGTCGTTCAAACGTTTTACATGTCAGGGATCGAAAGGCAATATTGTATTTTGCGTTTTCGCATGTTGTTTTTTCGTGTCCAGTGTGTCCAATCTGTAGCTGGTAAACAAAAGGAGACATATGGATGTGAAAGGCTTAGGAGGATATGCATAAGTTTCCTGTTAAAAAGTATCTATAACAAAATGGAACAGCAATTTTTAGGGTTCCGTAGCCAAATGGCAAAAAACGGAACCCTTATGGATTCGTCATGTCTGTCTGTCTGTCCGTCCGTATGTCACAGCCACTTTTTTCCGAAACTATAAGAACTATACTGTTGAAACTTGGTAAGTAGATGTATTCTGTGAACCGCAGTAAGATTTTCACACAAAAATAGAAAAAAAAAAACAATAAATTTTGGGGTTCCCCATACTTACAACTGAAACTCCAAAAATTTTTTTTCATCAAACCTGTACGTGTGGGGTATCTATGGATAGGTCTTCAAAAATGATATTGAGGTTTCTAATATCATTTTTTTCTGAACTGAATAGTTTGCGCGAGAGACACTTCCAAAGTGGTAAAATGTGTGTCCCCCCCCCTCTAACTTCTAAAATAAGAGAAAGATAAAATTAAAAAAATATATATAATGTACATTACCATGTAAACTTCCACCGAAAATTGGTTTGAACGAGATCTAGTAAGTAGTTCTTTTTTAATACGTCATAAATCGAAAACCGCAATTTACCTTTCACAAAGTTACAACGAACTACAAGAACTTTTATATTATGTTACTTGCTGCTACGGAACCCTTCATGGGCGAGTCCGACTCGCACTTGGCCGGTTTTTTTTTAATAACTGACGAAACGTTTCCAGTTAGGTTCAGAATGATATCCTTAATTCATGGTTTCAGTTAACGCGACGTCCTTGCCACCCCAGGGCAATGGACAATCCATTAGCGAATAAAACTTACCGATTGTTTAGAAAGTTCCTAATATTATGGCCTCATATCGATGTTTATGGCACTTTAACATAAAAATGATAATTATTACTATAGAGTGCTGTTCTTTTTGTAGCTTACCTACTTCATGATTGCCTTTCAATTGACAAATTAAACTTCAGCACTTAGGCAAAGTCTTTCTTATCCTGACCAACTACGCCAATTCGTAACTAATCCCAGACCGAGATTAGGAAAGTTACCTCAGCAGGTTACCCGGGCTTCTTAAAACGAAAGTTTAGTAAAGTTCACCTGGTTTTCCAAACTATTCACAGTTTCCGATACGTAAGGTCGAAGTTTGTGCGTGGTGTAAGCAATTCTGCAATATCCAATACCCGTAGGAATTAGGTACCCTTTTCCGAATGTTATTAAGTTGACTTTGTTTATGAGCGTTTATTTAGGGAGCGTCGATGATCAGTGTACGAGAAACTTCGTGTTTGCTATTTGTATTGGCTTGGGAACCACATTGGTGTTATGGTAATTGATTGACATTGATCTCTCTCGTGGCCTAATTTGGAAGGGACCTTAAGGGTCAATACTCACTGAAAGAGCAGCGGTCGGCAGCGGCCATTACCCATAGTCATTTAAAGGCAAAGGAGGGGCAGCGTGGCGCCGCGAGGCTGCTCGAGCCTTCTAGCGACTAGTCAGAAGAGGAAAGTCGCTGCGCGCCGCTGCTCTTTCAGTGGGGATTGGCCCTTATTAGGTGATGATGATGATGATGATGCGATCCAACCGATTTCGGCCAGGGCGATTGCTTCAGCTCCGTTGTAGTTGCCGTTCGTGTGCTTGCATGTGGCTTATGTATCCAATCTTTTTTGCAAAGATCCGCGCACAATGCGGGCATGTGAGCACACCATCGATATAATTATAACTGATCGCCGCAGGTGGTCGGGCTTTCAGTTGGTCACGCTTTGCATCAAGCTCAACGTGCCGCTGCAATTCAAAATTACGGACTTTGTTTTTAATCAAAGACCTCCACTCCATCCTTTGGGCGGCTTGCTGCTCCCACCGAGACGGCTCTAAGTCACATTTCCTGAAGTGACGTTTTAGCACATCGCCTTATTAAGTAATGGTTGTTGGGATCGAAAATTGTTTTTTGGATGAGATACGAAACGCGCTCACATGGCTAGCAGCTATCTACTCACTAAAGGTAAGGTTTGCTAGAAAAGCTATGGCCGCCACATAACGGCCGCAATGACGGCTGACCTGAAAATGAAGGCAGCGGGGTTTGACTTTACGATGTCAAAAAACCCTCTTTGGGAAAACACACCAACTTACTTTCATAAATAACGTTTCAGTGACGTCATTTGACGGTAAATTTGCAGGCGCTATGTGGTGGCCACTTCTAGAAAACCGTAGCTCTATCAATTTTGTTCTATGTACAGTCATTAAAAGAGATAAGTAATCAGGGTCGTTGGATATTGCTGAAGTTTAGTAAGAAACCGATGGATATTTTCGAATGAAATTTAATTTGATAAATTAACGGTTTGTTTTCTAATAATCAAATTAAATTTTATTGGAAACATCCATCAGTTTCTTACTAAACTTTAAGTATACCGACTACCCTGGTTACTTATCTCCTTTGGTGACCGTGCTTTTCGATCCAAAAGGAGTATTATCATTCGCTTCTCTTCGCCAAAATGGACCCAAATGTCTTCATTACCTAAATGATCGCGTGCGATTTCTAATGGCCAAAAAGTGTATTTAATTTAATCAATGACATCGTATCACTTTGTACCAGCCAAAAGTCAAAATAGAAACCACTCGCAATCATCATTAAAAATGGATGGGATTTCATTAGTTTGCTGGTGAAAATAAATTTAGTTTTTTAATAAGGTAGTTAGTGAAACAATGAAGGGTTATTTCCGTGGTTTTCATTAAATATGGGCTTGCGTTTAATTACGCTTTTAATTCAAAATCAAATCAAAAGTCATTTATTCTAACTAGGCTGAGAATCAGTACTTTTCGAACGTCAAAATTACAAAAGACAGTCCCCCAAAACTCCCGCCCTTCACCACTTCCTAGTGCTTTCGCTGGGGAGAAGAAGTTGCGGAACAAACTCCCCAGCAGCACAGCTGTCTGTTCAGTTAGAAAATAATTGATTTTGTACAATACTAAATTTGCGTTTAAATACGTGTTTGTAAGCGAAAATGTGGTCTAAGACTCATATTTTCCGCTGAAGATATACTATTTCAAACAATGTTGTGAAGTATACAAGCACAATCAGCCTATAATGTTCCCACTGCTGGGACACAGACCTCCTCTCTTCGGGCTGTTCGGGACGAGGGCCCAAGGACATGTCGGTGTCCTTACGATGTTTTCCTTTACCGTTTTTGAAGGCAATGGTGATGAAATTCTTTACACAAAGTAAAGCACATGCCTGGATTAGAACCCATGACCTACAACTTGTTAGCTGGAGCTGATACCACTGAGCTACCACTGCTCTTACTGTTGTGAAGTATCGCAAACAAATTCCATTTCTATACTTTAAGGTTCCTACCGCACATATAAAAAACCAAGTGTGCTTATGACCACACGACTGAAGTGAAACTTCAAACGTATTTGGCTTTGAGAGGAAGAGAGAAAGAAAATGTGCGCGCGCACTGCTTTTTCTTGCTTATATCCCCCACTCAACTCCCGTTTGCCTCGCCCGATCACACTTTTCGTAACGCTTACGTCACGCGTTCGCCAGCTTACTCCCCAAGTCAAGCGTGCGTAAAGAAGTTTCACTTCAAAAAGTAAGACGTCTATAATTATGCAGACTGAATAAATAATATAATTAGACTTGAAGCCATATATTATCTGATACATTAGGTATCAATACCTTGACCGTAAACGCAGATCCAAGAGCTTAATTCCACTCTTCTAGGTTTCAGTACCTACTATGGCCTCGTTAACTTGATAGAAATCCACTAAGGCGCACCCCACTTTTCTTACTAATCGCTAGTCGTTTTTGCTAGTTAATCCCGCCAGTGTTTTAGTTTTTTGATAGACACTAATTACCCACTAAGAAGTAATTACTGTGTGTGTATCGACAAAACTAAAACACTAGCAGAATGTTGCACACTTGTACTGTAAGCGACTAGAAAGAAGAGTGGGGCGCATCTTCTTGGACGGCGCTATCTGTAGCATTAACATATCTTGGCATCTTTAAAGTATTTCAAGGGTGCTAAGCAACAGATATATTAATTAATTATTCACTAGAGAATGCAACATATTGTGGTAGTCGACGTATCTGTTTATTCTCTCAGGCTATTAGTCAGTTATTATCGATAACCTAACCTAGAGGACCTAATAGTCCTCAGGGGATGTCATTGTTCTAAGTCTAACGGCTGAGGCACTTACTAGGTAGGTAAGTTCATGTATACGTAGTATTTACCTAAGCAGAGTCAAGTTAAACAAGAAATAGAATTAGGATGAACTTTAATCATTATAATCCATACTAATATTATAAATGCGAAAGTGTGTCTGTCTGTTATCTCTTCACGCTTATACCGCTGAACCGATTTAGGTGAAATTTAGTATAAAGATAGTTTGAGTCCCGAGAAAGGACATAGGATTTTTATCCCGATATTACCACGGGATCGAGACATGCGTGTGAAACCGCGGGGCGCTGCTAGTTCAAAATATATGTCCTTTTATAAAAAAAGGACATATATTTTGCATTTTTATAACAAAATGCTGATCAGTCCTGTGTTTTCCTGTCTATTAATTTAATGGGGGATTTACGCTAGACCAATTTTCGCTGTGCGTTTAGTTGCTTATCAAATGGCCTCACAAGCCGAATCGCCACCCCATTTGTACACGCCTATAAAAAATGCAGGAGACTAGTTTATTTTGCGTCAAAATGTGGTCCTTCATACGGTGGACGATCGCGTGCGACTGACAAAACCAGCTTGGTTTTGACTTATTTTATCCTCTGTAAACATAATTCAGTATTAGCAAATAGTAAATTTATTTTTATCCATATAATTTTTGGGGTTGCACGTCTTTTTCTATCTTCGTCTTAAAGTTATATTTCACAAAATCCATCCATCTCTTCTTCATAAACACGTATTTACACGCAGACCTAAAATAGCAACATCTTTCAAGTCTAATCCATATCTATTATAACCTTTACCACTTCAATAAAAAACCTATCCGTTGAAAATGAAAAGTTCACATTTTCTCATATAAGTACCTCTGGCCACGAGGGGTTTCCAAGCACCTCCGTAAACAGATCCCATTCAGGAGTGTTGAGTTACTCTAGTGATATTTCAACCCTCGGGCTGAATTCGCTCACTTGAGCGGATAATACTGCGGCCTATTTGTACTGGTGCGAGGCAGCCTGTATTCAGAAGCTGTACCATGCATCCTGGTGGAAATGGTTTTTATAGCACTGTGTGACCTAAACCCGCACTTAAGTCTTGCTATTTTGTGAGCGGATAATACTGCGGCCTATTTGTACTGGTGCGAGGCAGCCTGTATTCAGAAGCTGTACCATGCATCCTGGTGGAAATGGTTTTTATAGCACTGTGTGACCTAAACCCGCACTTAAGTCTTGCTATTTTGTGACTTAAGTAGTACATTTTTACACAGAAAAGCGTGAATTAAGTGCGCGTTTAGGTCACACGTGCTATAAAATAGTATACGATACGATACGATTTTCTCAAAAAATCCTATTTAGGGAACCAACAGCGATACATATGGTATGTTTGTTACAGAGTATGTGTATTACAGTATTGTATGGCTAATAATAGGATCCCTGTATCTAGATTACCTACTTATAAAACATGCGAACGAACTACAGTCTAAGAAATGTTTAAATACAAAAGGTTCAATGTGGGTATTTATATTACTCAAGTTTAAATTTTAGAGAAAAAACCGATCAAGCGCAAGTCGGACTCGCGTACCGAGGCCCGAGGGTTCCGTAAAATTTGTAGGTATGTAAATATTTAGTTTATCACGGGAATCGTGTCTCGAATATTTTTCCCCTGTTTTCAGATTTTTTTCATTTACTTGTGCGACATGATATTGCTTCTTGCCAAATTTCATGATTCTAGGTAAATAGGAAGTATCCTATAGGTTTTGATTGCCTTGCGAGTGTGTATGCGGCATAATCGGAACATAAACGCCCGTACCTTTTGATTGCGTTGACTTAGAAGTTTGATTTTTTCACTGCTTCAAGGAATTGCAGCCCTTAGTATTTGATATTAATTTTAACATGATAACTTCACATGTTCCTGAGAAAAAGGTTCTTGACAGAATGACAACGAAGTGATCTTATAAGGGTTCCGTTTTTCTTTTAAAGTACGGAACCCTAAAAATGTTCAATTATTAAGAAAATCAAAGTTTGAATGTTAAGAGATTAGTAGCTTATAATTTCCCTTCGTTTATGGTTTTTATTGTTTGTTTTTACAACTTGGTATACCTTTTAATAAACATGGGCTCTTGAATATCTTAGTTAGAAACCTCTATATCTCTATGTATCTTAGTTAGTTGTAGAACCTTTTACATAATGTTCATATTTCCTTCATTGGCATACAATTAAAGTAGTCACGAAAGCACCTACTTCAAGCTATACAATATACATAAAGGTAATATATTTTCCACTTACCATAAGGCATTAGCGTTAGAAACCTCTGGAAAACTGCCCCTTTGACCTATAAAACATATTGTTATTTGATCAAAAATCGATGATGACCTAAATCCGAAATATTAATAAAACTAAAAGCACCATAACCGCCTTACCTTTTTCCACGAAGGTGAGTGAGTTAGTTTACGATAAAATTAGATATTTATACAATAACACTAAGAGGTAACATTTGCAGGGCTAACATGGCTAGATAACGCACAGGACAGGGAGGTTTGGAAGAAAAAAGGAGAGGCCTTTGGCCAGCAGTGGGATACAAAGTACCTTGTGCCCACGACTTCGTTCGAGTGAAGTTTCTTGTTCACCCCGACCCACTCCGTCGCATCGCATCGCCTGCTCGCGCTATATCTTCCTTTCCGCTTAGCGTACTTTCTGTTTGTTTTTGTTTGCTCGTCTTCAAATGCAAGAAGAATTTTTCATATCCGACTAGTACTTCTAAAGATTAGCGCGTTTAAACGAACAAACAAAAAAACTCTTCAGTTGTATTAAGTCATTATAATATTTCGTATTTTTATTACGAGTATGTAACGTGTATAAACTTCTAATACTAAATTGACTACAAATTATGAAGGTAAAAATATAAATTTATAATTATAAGCTTTATTATTAATACAGATTACCGTAAAGTATAAATTATTAGTACTCCACTACAAATAGGTTTTCAAAACTACTTTAAAATAACTTTCAACTTTCACTAAACAGATTCAAACTTTTCACTTTACGTTATTCCAATCTAACCTTTAAAATTAACGTAGAAAGGTTATAGCAGCGTGCAAGGTAAGTGCAAATAAGCTATTTAGTTTTGAAGTAAGTAATCATTATGCTTATTTAGATGTAATTAGTGGATGTAATTAGTTTTGCTATCCTCTTTGAGATTTCGCTCAAACGTTTATGAAAAGTTTGCCAATTAACACATGTGCAGAGGAATATTTATGTTTACAGTAGAAAATTTAATAAGCAATCCACACATTTGCTAGCACGTGTAGGATTCTGAGAATTTTCTAAATTAGCAATATCTGTTTATGAAATGAAACTCAGATTTATTTAAATGAATACAATAAAATATTCTCAAAAACGCCTGATTTTTTAATAGAATATATAATGTATTCAAGTAACCGAAAGCGTATTTATAAAAGGTTTTTATGAAATACGAACTGTTTTCCGTGGTTTCACTCACAACGTAGAGGATCTTTTTTACATAAAAAAGGTCTACCTACGTACCTGAATATTCTATGTGACATTACAAGATCTTCGTTTCAGCCGAAAAACGTCCACTGTTGGACATAGGCCTCCCCCTCTATATTCCAAGATAATTGTGGCCAATTTAATCGATATCCATTGAGCTGTTTAAACGGGATTTAGTCGCACATTTATTTGACTTTTGTTCTGTAAGTTAAAAAAGGATGAATAAAACCAAAGTAATTTATATCTTACTTTATATCTTACTAGCAGCGGCCCGCGGTTTCACTCGCATAAGTGTCGATCTCGTGGGAATATTGGGATAAAAAATGTATCCTATGTGTTAATCCAGGGTGTCAGCTACCTCCATACAAAATTTTATCAAAATTGGTCCAGCCGTTTGTACCTACGTGAAGAAGTAACACACATACAAAAATACTCAGAAACGGTCGCCTTTATAACATTAGTGTAAAGTGTGATAAGATAATAATTATTAGTGTGATTTTTTAAATCTTACTGTAAAACCTGAAATTGTGATCAATATCCGTATCCGGAGGGCAGGAATTGGACATGTCTTTTCCATCTATATAAATAAAAATCAATGTTTGTATGTTTGTTTTTTCTTTTTGTCCTCTATGCGTTCCGAAACCATTGGTCAGATTGTGATGAAACTTTGGTAGGCTATTCTGGGGCCGCTCGTGAGGGTTCCTAATTATTAAAACATGGGAAAAAATAGGTAACAAAAAAAATCTGCGGTGGTACGAAGTTCGCCGGGTCAGGTAGTATTTTATAAATTATTAGGATTGAAAGCCGTAAAAGGGCAAAGGCCTTTTCCGTAGAACCGTAATCCTCAAACTGTCATGTCAGACGTACAAATTGATACAAGACGAATGTGGCGGTCGCCGACGACCGCGACTCATTTACTTCACAGGTTAATGCCACGGACATAAAATAAGATGGATACTTACATTACTTACTCTATCAATCTTCTGGAGAGGTCTTCGACTTGACCAGACAGGTAGAGTGGGTTCACCTAGTTCTTAGTTATAAAATTGCAAGTCCATCTTATTCGCTTACGAAAGTTGGGAGAGTTTATAATATGTCGCCGATAGATTGTCGAATCCGCTTTTTAACAAAACCGCTAGTGGCTTTACTGTAACTTAGGGCTGGTCATATTAGCCGTAGAACCGATGACCTTTGGGTAGTCTACCTGGTCATCGGTTCTACGGCAAATATGGCCGGCACACTCAAGATCACGTGTTCTTGAATGGAGACGGACGGAGGACGCCCTCATGTCAGGCATCTTTGCATGGTGGCTGGTAACCGTTGGATAATAGTTGCCGAGAATCAAGCTAAATGCCGTGCAGTTGAAGAGGCCTATGTCCAGCAGTGGACTATTGTAGGCTGATGATGATGATGTAGAATAGAATAAAATATTCTGTATTATGTACACTATAATATTATTACAGAATATAAATGTAGAACTTTTACAAGGCGTGACATAATAGGCGGTCTTATTGCCAAAAACAATCTTTTAACTCGTCGCGCGTCTAATTAGCAGACACAACAGAAATGGTATTGTTATCGGTATGTAGTACATGGTGTTCAAAGAAAGGAGACACAATACTGCAGACAGTCTATGGTGTAGCATTTACATATATAAAATAAATACATACATACACAAACCATATACTTATCTATATAAATAAATATATACAATAATAATCTAAAAACAAGTGCAAAGTACATAAATATGATGTTTAAGGAGAGAGATAGTATTTTTTTTACCATAATTTTTAAAATGGACATAGTTTGGGCACTCCTCATTGACACGGGGAAGGCATTCCATAACCGTACTGCTTGAACAGTAAAAGATCTAGCGTAGAAACTGGTGGAAGACATCGGCATCTCTAGTCTCAAGTTTTCCGATGATCTTAGATATCTAAGTATTGTGTGTGTCATGGAGGAACTTGAAACGTTCTTTAAGATAAGAGGGGGTTGTAGGAATGAACAGAACACTGTAAAGCTGAAATAAGATATGAGAGTTCTGGCGAAGACGTATATGGGAAGCCACTGGAGTTTTGTATGAAATTCGGAAATATGATCATATTTGCACAGGCCAAATATAAATCTTTTGCAAAAGTTTTGAAGTCGTTCAAGTTTATTTAGTATTAGGTTCTTCCCTTATCAAATTATTTCACAAAAAGCTCTTCTACAAATTTTGCGGTGTAGGTATGTCTATCTTCCCAAACTGATTGCAGTACTGTCAGTTAACCCACTAAACTCCCGTTCAAAAGCAACAATGAACAGTAATCGCCGCCTAACCCAATTTCGTCCCGGTCTAATTTGGCGGATACAAGCTGAGCATGTTACCTATCTGGTTAGCGGCTAGTGTATAGCAGACAGATGCGGCTTCGACGATTCCCCAGACTATATTAGTTTGGTTATTTTATTAGGTCATTGTTTTATAGGAGTTAGGCGTTTGGTTTTTGTAAAAAATATTTCAGTGGTAGCACAGTGGTAATGGCCGCGACTTACGAGTTGTAGGTCATGGGTTCGAACCCAAACAGGCACTTTACTATTTGTAAATTATTTCATCACCACTGCTCTCAAATCGGTGAAGGAAAACATCGTCAGAAAACCGGCATGTCCTGGAACCAAAAATTCGAAGACATGTTACATCCACCAACTTGTAATGAGCCCGCGTGGTGGATTACGGCTCACTCCCTCTCAGAGAAAGAGGAGGCCTGTATCCCAGCAGTGGGGTCACTATAAGCTGATTATTCTTAGTTCAGTTGGAGTCAAATCAGTCAACACAATCAAATAAAAAAAATAAAAAAATCTGACAATGCTAAATTAAAAACTACTGTTCCAACCAAAAAAGATACAATAATTCTATGACGTCCATTGTGTATTTCTTGGTACACAACTAGGTACGACGCGTAGGTATACGTGCAGTCAACCGCATGTAAGTGTTAACGCTTTGACCTTGAGCTGGGCGAGATCCTCATGGATTTCCTCCATCGTGGGGTTGACAGAGGGGCATGCCGGACTCTTACCGGCTAAAACCACCGCGGTGTTCCACCTCTGCCTATGGCCGGGGGTGCGGGATTCGCATACACATTCACCGCTCCCCCCACAGGCCTCGACCCGCTGCTCCTCAGCGTGTCTCACCTCCCCGTGCGGCCATTCCTACAATGGCCGCACCCACTCTCGAAAGGCGCGCATGGAACACTGCGGCGCCAACTCGGGCCTGTCTGGTCGGACGACCTTGAGCTGACCTAACGTAGTACAGAGTTTCCATAGAATAATAGGCCAGCATCTACAGGTTTTGTTAACCAAAGACGTGCGGCCTACTGTACGCACGGCTACACATCAAGCTACAAATAACCAGTATAAGCTGACATCTGATTGCACGCAAAACCTATACAATGCGAGGTTAGTTAAAACTGGAAATTTTTAGCTGGATGTGTCACCGTGTGTACCTGACCGTATTTGTCTTTTTATGAAGTTGCACTGTTGCATAGTATATTATTATACCCTCGTGTTGGAAATTTATTTTCCAACAGCTTCTTATGGTTTATTCAGTTTCTGACCTGCATTTCGATACATACAGAGCGTTGCAGCTAAAATATTGCGACAGTTGCACCCGCGGGTACAATCTATCGCGTATAGTTCGACCATTTATCAAAACATTTTATTCGCTGAAACGAAAACTGTGTTCCGATCAAAACTTGTATATTTTTTAAATGACCACGTTAAAAGCAAATCGGTAACCTGTCTGAAACATGTTTTAAAAATTACTTCAAAATTGCCGCAAAATAAGAGAGCATTTCTTATACATTTCATTTCTCATACCTGCTAACTTAGATCCTTCAATGAAATTAAAGTCATGAGTATCAACAACTTTTACTTAAGTCCTTATTCTGAAATATCTAATGCCTTCGTAGCGCTGAAAACGCTTAATTATCAATTAATTCAAAGGCTGACTTATAAGGCGTTCAAAATCTTTTAATAAACGCTCAACAGTAAAACAAGTTGCGAACAGTAAAGTCATCTAGCATAATCAGCCTATAATGTTCCCACTCCTGGGACACAGGCCTCCCCTCTGTGAGAGGGAGTGGGCCGTAATCCACCACCCTGGCCCAGTGCGGGTTGGTGGATAAAAAGAAAAACATCTGCCTAAATCTATTTTACCCTCGATAATTATTAGTCCTCGACACTTACTTTATTCTTCTATGCAAACTTTGATATAAAAAAAAAACTAAAACAAAAGAACAATATAACATTCCATGTCTTTATCGAAGTTATCAGTACAATACTAACAAGTGTGTAGCAGAAAGCGGTGCTGTGTTGAATAATGTAGTGCCTTATATAATAGGCGTGTCCAGGCGTGCGACTTCCAACCACACTACAGCTACACAAAAGCTGTAAGTTGCAACTTTGAACGATTTGTATTCTTGGACGTTCAACGTATTTTATTGAAGAATAATATTTTGTATAAAATAATTATTTACATAGCTATTATACAACGTGGAGAAACCAGGAACCCTTCGGATGTAAGAAGCACAGAACCGGTCAAAGCGGTGGTGCTTGACGTCTTTCGGCTGAAATGATGATGATGATGATACAACATGGAGAAGACCATACGATAATAAATGGAATGGCCATTTATGTACAACTAGCTGGGCCCCGCGGTTTCACCCGCGTAAATGTCGATCCCGTGGGAATATCGGGATAAAAAGTAGCCTATATGTTAATCCAGGGTGTCAGCTACCTCTATACAAAATTTTATCAAAATTGGTCCAGCCGTTTGAGCGTGAAGAAGTAACAAACATATAAACACACGCACACACAAACTTTCGCCTTTATAATATTTGTGTGATGACCCCTTAAGAGGTTTTGCGTTAATTCAATAACGTCCTGTATATAATTATCTCAGATGTCTCTATGACTTAGTATCACACATCAGGATAGGCAGCTTACTATTCCTTAGCCTTTTACGTCAAAATAAGTTACAAACGTTGCCAACCCATGTGCGGTAGGTACCACAAATAATCCAATATTTTCCGGCTGTAGTGTTGTTCGAAAGGCGTTTGAACAAGTTGTTACGCTATAACTAGGTCACGCATAACACCCGGCGTAAAACAGCGTCGGATTTCTTTAGAAAAATAACATGGCCAGTTTCTGGGTTAAGATTTTAGGATTATTACGATTTTTACAACTTTATACCTGTTTGACTTTTCAGATAGTCGTTGCAATGTAATTGATATTAATCATAGTTGGTTTATTTAATCTTCCGTAACTCTCTGTTAAACCTGTATATTTTCTCCGTGGTTAAAATAAGTTAGTTATTCGAAATAAAAACTTTGCCTTTCTCAAAGTAGGTATACGTACCTAAGTTCTTGACTCCCAAATAGGGTGTCTGATTGACTTCAAAACATTTTCAATTCTAGAAAATGTATATCTTTAAAGTTTCTAGAATCTCCTGGGTGCTAAACCGAAAAACTAGGACAAAATCAAGACGAACTTTGTTTCAAAAGTTTTAAAAACTTGCTGAGAAATTA
The DNA here is from genome assembly GCA_947508005.1 of Amphipoea lucens. Taxonomy (NCBI): domain Eukaryota; kingdom Metazoa; phylum Arthropoda; class Insecta; order Lepidoptera; family Noctuidae; genus Amphipoea; species Amphipoea lucens. The sequence goes on from OX382371.1 coordinate 9,768,963, forward strand.
AGTAGGTTGATGCGTCCGAGGAGAGTGTGAGTTATCGAAGTTCGATACCTACGTACCTAGGTATTAACTCACGGGAAAACCCAATAAATATTTTTATCTAATAAATGGGTGTTTTTGCTGTTGGTTGCAGTATTTTCATAAATCTATATTTGGGCGTGATGGAGTGCGTAACCATCGTTAATTAAAAACGCCTGCTTATTTTTTTGTGGGCTTAGGAGTCTTTGGTCAACTGGACCCACTCGAACTGGACCCGCGGGTCCAGTCGGCTAAATAAAATTTTGAATTGGTCGACTGGACCCACTCGAACTGGACCCGCGGGTCCAGTCGACTAAATCAAACTTTGAATTGGTCGAGTGGACCCACTGCCTAATACATATAAACACAGACCCCGGAAAGAAAAATCAAGGAAAATTTCGTTTTATATTCACAGACACACGGACTTTCACACGTTACTGATTAGTTACCTACTCAAATATTACTAAATTTAAACTCGTGTAAAGCGACCAGCGTTAGCTTACAGACAGTATTTCACAATTTGAAATAGGGTTGAGTTGAACGTCATTTTTTCTATCTATGAGCTCTATGAGGCCTGTGTCCCAGCAGTGGGAACATTATAGGCTGATTATGATAATGATGATGATGAGTTCGGGTTCACATGGAGTTTCTTACATTTCACGGAAATAAATCACCCTTTCTTTAGTATATTTTAACTCGTAGACATAAGATTACCTACCTAAAATAATTGCTAAGTTTATTCAGATAACAAAATGCAAAACTTCCGTTTCGTTCCGCTCAGTTCCTTCAAAAGTCATAAGAAAGTAGGAGTAGGAAAATGTTCAAAACTTTCATAATATTCAGTTGAAGTTGAGCTTCAGTAGCAAAGGTGAACAAATCCGTGTTATTCTTTGATACGTTTGAATATTTTCCGGTCGTCGCGGAGATGGTATAAAATGGGAAAATATCCCGTTTCAGAAAACACTAACTTGTTCGGACATAATATAATAATAATACTCCCGACCGATTTCAGTGATGGTGGCCAATCGCTGTGGAGAATAGCCAGGTACGCAGGAGCTATTAATTATACAGGGTGGCATGAGACGTCGACGCGAAAACTGTAACCATAAATTGAGCACATGATTCTAGACCCCCCTAGCGTAGACATATGTCGTCAGTTATCAAAAACAAAAAATCTAATGTTTCATCAATCAATCAACTCAGCCCATCGCAGTCCACTACTGGACATAGGCCTCTCCCAGACTGCGCCACAGCACCCTGTCCTCCGCCTTCCGCATCCAGTCGACCCCAGCCTCCTTCTTTAGGTCGTCTGTCAATCTAGCGGGGGGGCGTCCTACACTACGCTTGCCGGTACGCGGTCTCCACTCCAGGACTCGCCTGCTCCACCGGCCATCAGTCCTTCGACAGACATGTTAATGTTTCATAGAAAAATGCAATACAACGCGGTCAAAATGTATAAAACAGCAATTTAAAAAAAATAAAAATTGCTTTGAATTAAATTAATCGAATCAGGGGCGTCGTCTACAGGCGCCTCGGCCACTGAGAGCCTAAGCCACGGACCCAAATTTTCAACCGCGTTTAGATTCATGTGCTGTGTGAAATTGTGAAACACAGTATCAATCTCAATCTGAATCATTTTGAAGGATATTGCTAATCCATTGCTTCATATGTTCGAAAAATGTGTCTGCTCAAAAACTTAAATAACGCAATGAATGTTGTTGAACTGTCAAAATGAAACTCTTTGCTACTGATAGTGCGATACGCAATTACCCCGTCGGTTGTGCGTCGATGTCTCTGCTACAGGCCTCTACCACTCTGTATAGTGCGCAAGTGTGAGCGTAAACATAGGTGCACTCTTTTCCTTTACTCTCCTAGTCCGTCCGTCCGCAGTATTCTAAAATTAAACTCAGTCATGATTTCCAATTAGCTGAAAAATATAACGACCTATGAAGGAAGAAAATCAACAACACAAGGTCCATGAATGTTTATCTTCCATTTCACATGAGTATTTATTTTACCTCATTACCGAACAAAATCAACAAACGTTTGTATAAATAAGATAAAATTCTCTACCGAGCTTTCGATAAAAAGGTAAGCCGGTTACTAAAACCCTTTTTATACAAATTAGATGACATTTACTGGCAAAGGTTACAAACGGAAAGTATTACTTCCAAGATTAGATGAAACGTGACTGGAATCAATGCGAGGAATATTTTTATTTTGGGTGTCTTTCTTACACTCGGTTTTCACTCAGAGCACATGGTAAAAGCAATTGCAATTGTACGAATTTCCTATAAGAAATTTTCTTATGAGAAATCCTGTTGGCAGTTTGCTACTAATATCATAATTCGCCTAGAGCCTTTTCCCAACATAGGTACCTATCAACAAGTGCAAGTGATTCCACAATCGGACGTCCTCCCATAAATCGCCTTTTTGGGTCTGGCTGATCGAGGGACGATCCAGTAAGATTTGAACCTTAGGGGCCATCTCCACGAGCGAGAGAATCGCAACGGATCCGCGCTTCTATCGTCGGGTCGTCTCCACGAACGAGCGATTATTCCGCCAGCGTATCGTATTTATTATGGATGTAGTGTTCTGGGGTGCTTGTGCAAGTACGCTAGTGAATATGCAGTTATTGTTATTAAGAAAGGAAAAAAAGCGCCGTTGGTGGACACATCCTATGTTACTACGTCGTGAAAGTCATGGACATTTCCATGTGAATTATGAAGAATATCGAAATCATGCAGATTGGTTTGAAGATGAATATTTAATGACAATTCCTGTTTTCGATGAACTGTTAAGTTTACTTTCAAGAAACTTATCAAAGCAAGACTTATATTGTTTAAAAAGCTTGTCGATACTTAACGTTCTTGCTTGGCGAGAGGCAACGCTGAAATGACGCTGCGTTTGACAGCGCGCCCGCCGCGCGCTCGCTGCGAGAGCGCCACGTTCTGCGGCGAGCGCGCGGCGGCGCGGCGCGCGCGCCACCAGTAGCGACGATACCGCGGCGATACGACGACGTTACGCGCGCACATTGCCACTCGTCGCATCGCCGCGATAACATCGCCGTGTGGAGACGCGTTCATAGAGAGTGTATAGAAATACGTGCCACGACGATATTATCGCCGCGATTCTCTCGCTCGTGGAGACAGGCTGAAAAGCAGGTCCTGAATACCAGTCTGTCTAAAAAAAATATTACTAGTCGGAAATTTTATCATCATGTGCCTAGCCTTTTCCCAACCATGTTGGGGTCGGCTTCCAGTCTAACCGGATTCAGCTGAATAACAGTATTTAAAACTTAAACTTGTCGGAAATTTAATTGATATTGAAAGTTCGTTTCATTTTTACTTTTGTTTCCACGAATCTTATGACATGTCTTACCGCGATTGCAGCAAAGAAAACAGACAAAAATGAATGGAGAAACAATACGATATTGTTTGACCGAAATACTTGAATATCGATCAGATCAAGTCAGTAAGTAGGTCAGGTTAAATGTAACTATTTTGGGCTCGTCCTTTTTAGTGGAGGACTGGACTTAAATGTTTTGGGTGTCTGTTAATGTCTGAAATTGAAAGAGAATTGGTAAGTTTGTTTTTGTGTGAACAGTCATGGTGGCCCAGTGGTATCAGGTACTTACTAATGGTAGGTCGTGAGTTCGAACCCAGCCAGGTACAGATGCCAGCACATCAAGCTACCCGAAACTGTAAAACTTTCCCAATCAACATTGAACCTTATGCTTTAGCGATAAAGTTGAAAATCTAATAAAAAATTCAACAGATTGTAGTAGCTTGTTGTGCTAGCGTCTGTACTTTACTTTGTTTTTTTTTTTTAATTTTATCACCACTGCTCTCATAACGGTGAAGGAAAACATCGCGAGGAAACCGGCATGTGTTAGAACCAAAAATTGAAGACATGTGACATTTGCCAATCTGCACTAAGCCCGCGTGATAGATGTAGGTAGATGACCCACTCCCTCTCACAGAGACGAGGCCTGTGTCCCAGCAGTGGGAACGTTTTTAGCTGATTATGTAAGTGTTTGTTTTTCTTCAAGAATATAATATTATGTACACCAATATAAAGGATTACAAATATAAATGTAGTTTACAAAGGGTGACACAATGGACGGTCTTATTGTGAAGAGCGATCTTTTAAAAACAACCTTTGGATGGATTATATGAGATTGCGGTGTACCATTTACATAAAACAAAAATTATATACATAAAGCACATTATTATACCAATCTATGATACAGGAGCAAAAAAATATATTGATGATGTTTCAGGAGAGAGGAAGTGTTTTTTTTTGTCATAATTTTTAAAGTAGTCAAAAATAAGTTAAGTTTAAAAAAACAAAAACAAAGTCGGTTCAACCATGGGAGTTGCAATGACGGAGACAGGCACACAGATACACACGTTGAACTTATAACACCCCTCTGATTCCGTCGCGTCGGGGGTTACAAAGAGCGAGCAAGAAAATACATAGTACTTTGCTCTTCCAACATTAGGTACGTCTCCGAACAAGCCAGAATATTATAATTAACTATTTAGATAAACATAATAGGATAATAAATCACTGCAAACCATACTAAATTAAATATTAAAGGATTCAATTATTCAGAGATTGAAATATTGACAGAGTTCCATTCATTAAATTCAAACCCCGGAAATTAATTCGTTTTACACAATTTGAAGCCAGAATAGGATAGATACCTATTATTATTGACCTTTATATCCCTATTGAAATTCTAATCAAGACTATTATTATAGAACAAAACTGTTATTTCCGTGTTTCTAAGGGTAATATAAAACACGAACAGTATTCGAGGGAAATATGTCTTATTAAAATGTGACGGTACGCTGAGAATTTCCGGAACTCTGCCAATTACAGGACTATTTTTATGGGGGAATTCTTTGAAAAAATAGGAACTGTATTTACTTTGTGTTTTGTACTACGATTCTACAAAAGAAAATAAACGTTATAACGACATCAAACCATAGAAAATAAACTAAATAACCTTTTCGTTGAAAGTAGGAAGTAACTAATTACTTACTAATATTATACTAAGTATAGGTATACTTAGTATAGGTACCTATACTTAGTATTACTTAGCCATTGGATATTGTTATAATAATATGCTTAAGCAGTTTTTGCCTTTTGCAGAAGCAACAAATATTTTAAGACAAAAACCATACTTAAGTATCACAAAAACTTTTTACACTTGATAAAACCCAAGATTCCATATTTCAGGAAAGTAACTAAATTACCTGACACGCGATTCCAACGAAGGCGAGGCTTGAATTCCAATGAGCCAATATCGGAGGAGTTCGGATTCCTATCGAAAAATTGAAGTCGGAGCAATCTTCCAATTTGCATTATGAGTTAAGTTTCTACCTCTTGGTGGTCAATCAACGTCAAAAAATATACATAAGCTGCGTTCGCGATTTAATTGCCAAAAATGTAAACAAATATGAATGAATGGAAAAATAACTTTAATTCCTACACAATAAAGTTCAGTTTACGCTACAACTACAAATATTTGTATAACTTTTTCAATAATGCTAGTCACTCTGAAATCAACTCAATGACCATTAAAATAAAGTTGATGTTTGTTTAACTTGAAATAACATCAATTGCCAACATTAATTTGAATAGACCTTACATAAACTCACGCCTTTTCCCCATTGGGTAGGCAAAAACTACACCTGCTACGATCCGTACATACTCCTTTTGCTTTATTTACGTTCCTTCAAAGGAACTGCTAAAGGAACTATCTAGTCTCAGTAGGCGTGTCTATTTAAAAATAGTACCTATGATTTTGAATAAAACAAGCGAAAATCGGCTTTTGCAAAGGAACGACTGATCCAAAAATTCTTAGTAGTTCCTTCAAAGGAACTAGTGAGCACAAAGGCATACATTCTGGTCATACACGAACGCCGGTTGCGAATACTAAACACCTAACCTTTCTGAAGAACATCATTAGTCATGTCACTAAATGTCCATCTAAGACGTCCTTTCCCAGCGTTTTCACTCACACCTACATTGTAAATAATTTTTGATAGTCGCCTTTTATTCCTCTTCTCAACATGACCAAATAATCTAAACATACTCGTACTTTTAAAATTTTAAAATAATATGTCATCAACAGCCTACAGCACTCCACAGCTGAACATAGGCCTCTCCTATTGCACGCAATTCAACTCGATTTTTGACAACTCTCATCCAGCTGCTACCAGCCATCCTGCGAAAAATCATCGCTCCACCTAGCCCGAGGGCGTCCTACCTTACGTTTGCCGATTCGCAGTCTCCACTCAAGAACAAAATAAAAAATATCATAAAATATATCTCAAAGTTCCTTCACAGTGCACGCGGTGCGGCTGTGGAACACATTACCGCCTGCAATTAGGGACTGCCAAACTATTGCAGTTTTTAAAAGAAGAGTGAAAGAACACTATTTCTCCACCCTATCATAGTTGTGTATGTATTTTTAATTATTTTATTTACATTCTACTGATATTAATTTTAGAAGTATGTATGTTTATTTGTATGTATGTAAGTATATTCTTGTATTATTTCTTTAGTTTTATTAAGTGAATCGTTTTTTAGATTTTATGTATTTTTTTTTGTCTCCTTTACTCTTTAACACGCTGTCTACATCTCTTTACTTCTTGAAGAGATTTCTTATGAAATAAGCATCACCTTTGTACCTATTTTTCTGTTCTGTTTTTTCTTGTCTGTTTATATATGTGTGTGTACATAAATGGTAAAATAAAAATAAATAAATAAATATGTACATTTATCATAAAAACAATAAAAATAAATCATTTCTTTTTGTTTTTTTTTTTTGTTAGCCTATTTTGTGTCCCACTGCTGAGCAAAGGCCTCCCCTTTTTTCTTCCAAACCTCCCTGTCTTGTGTTGGCCCTGCAAATGATATTAGATCGTCACGCCACCTTCGCCTTGGTCTACCTCGACGGCGATGTCCTGCCTCAGGCGTCGTGTGAGTGACAATCTTTGCCCATCTATCCGGGTGCATTCGTGAGACGTGTCCGGCCCACTGCCACTTCAGCCTGGTATTACTTCAAATTAATGAAACAATCTACTTCCAAAGATCTACTTCCTTAACACCTTTTATCGTCATGATAAATTAGCTACAGTCTACCTGTACCAAGTTTGACGCACAATTTTTGCTATCTAAAAACTTTTTCTATGAAAATCATCATTGAAATGTAAATAACTGTCTCTAAAAATAAATAAATGTGGTGGTGTGTAAATACATGGTAAATTGTATAGAAGCCCGTTGGGAATGTTAACTGTTTTCCAATTACCATTGTGCTCTATTGTTTGCCGAATACGCATTGTGTTCTCGAATTACGAATTGTTTTCCGACATCTGTGTTTACGATTACGTCTTTACGTGCATAGGTTCAATTGTGGTATTATCAACACTTATCATATCAAATATATAATCTGGTTTTGTAAGAACCAATAATATTAATGTTGGTAGGCATGTGTGCCTGTTTAGATTTTATCGATCATTATTGTACCAAAATAGAGATTATGTGGACCATTTTTGTACCAATAATACTTGACTTGAAAATTGAAGGCATTATGTTTTATAATTTGTTGTTACGAATATTGAATTGGTGTTTTTCTTGTTCTTTAAGGTTTCCATTTTCCTTCTTCGTAAAGTCTCAACGTCCTCGTTAATATCCAAGGGCTTTTGTGAAACCTTACGGTTCTTCAAACAGCTATTACAATAGATTTTCTGAATCTTTTGTAATGTTAATAAAGTCAATTATATCCTCCACGGAACGAGAACACGAAAAGCTTTGTTATTTTATGAAGGGTTTCATTTTTTGTCGTTATCAAATTACTTACTAATCTGTCGAACGTATATTTTCTAACTCAAGTTTAGATTGAGAACGCCGATCGTGTTTCGATATTTAACGCTAAAGCCTATTACGGGGTGTCATGTTCAAATATGAACAAACCTTCATTCATAAATAAAGATAAAAAAAAACGCTAAAGCCTATGTTGTTTGGTACATTAGTGTTTATATGAAAGTTGGTATGGCATATAATACGTACCTACCACAGTGAGGACCTACAGAAAGTCGCGGCGAAGACCTAGATGTGACTCGCGCAGTCTAGGGAAGCATGGCACAGAAGGCAGGAAGGCTATACTCAGTAATGAGTGGAATGAGGCTGGCAATAATGACGATAATGAGGTATGGCAAACCTTGATTTAAAACACTTGGATACAGGACACGTGTAAAGTGTTAAAAGATAATCTTTGGATGCGAATTCCAATAATAATATCTACAATGATCCTACAACAATATCCCTTTGATTGATGGTAAAATGCCCCCTATAGGTACATGGGATTTAAACATAACTGACCAAATGTGGGTGTACTGTAATTTCTGCTTAACCCTTGGTGAAACACAGGCGTGATTTTATATTGTTTAGTGGTATAACTCACCTACTAACTGTGCCCACGTGTAAACTTTGGCTCCCATTTTTAGACTCGCTCAGGAATGACTTAAAAAAATCATTTTGAAGTGCATCACTGCTCTAAGGAATACAATATAATTTCCATATTATATTTATTTATTTAAATTTACATGCACTACATAACAGAATATAATCCCAAGACGTTGTACAGAGCAATTTACAAACTAAAGAAGGTTGTAGGTTAGGTAAAATACAATTTAAAAATAAATGTAAACATGAGAAAATAACAAAATTAACAAACAAAACAAAATACAATAACACTTTTAAAATAAACAAAATGTAACCAAGTGAATAAAGAAAACATTATTATTTTTTACTTATCTAATTATTGTCTTTATCCATCTTCTCACAAAATACAAAAACATTCACGACACACATCTATTCATCTGTCGGCAAACAAGTCGTACTCCTTGTGTTACGCAAGATAGGGTCATCAGTGATGTGTCAAGACGGTTAGTGTGTAAAGGAACAATTTTCTGTTTTATAAGGCAGAGGTTAGTGAAAACGCCGGGGGGAGAACGTCCTAGAAGGACGTATAGACCTTATAGGTGATGAACTCAAACTCAAAGCATTTATTTCAATTAACCAGTGTATAGGCACTTTTGAATTGTCAAAATTAAATAGTCGATCAGTTAGTCAGAAAGTTGAAGCTAGTTGCCCATTCTAAAACGTATATCTCTATGGAGAAGAACGGGCAAGAAACTCCATGGACACTCTTTTAAATCAACATATTACAAAATCCTGGGTACATTATTCATGTTGCTTCTATATGTGAGAAAAATGTAAAATAAAAACACAGAAATGAAGAAACAATTCAAAATATAAGATTAAAAATAAGCCTTGGCAGTTAAGAGATGACCAGTCTCAACCGACGGCGCCCGTTCACGACCATGACGCGTGGATCAGCACCATCCAGCTCAACCACTTTGTAGGGAACCGAATGATCCAACACACGCGCTACCATCAGTGAGACATATTTTATGTGAGCATGATGTTCTCAGTAGTTCTCAGAAAGGTCAGATGTGTAGTACTCGCCATCGGCGTGCGTATAATACGAGATGTATGAACGTAAACGAAGCAAAAGTAGTATGTAAGAATCGTAGCAGGTGGCGATGGCGTTCTGTAGTTTTTGCCTACTCTCATGCAGTGACGTAACTATACCGTTTGGGGCCCGTAGCGAATTCAAGGGAAGGGGCTTTCGCTCAATGTATAGAAGCTCAACCAACGTTCTAGTTTTTTTTAATTATGTCTTTTGTTGCACATTTTCAAAAAGTTTGCATTTATAAAATTATGTTAGGCTCCTCCTGTGCTCATGGCTCTCTCAGGCCGAGGGCCCCCAAGGCCCAATGGCTGGGGCCCCGAGGCATTTTGCCCCAATGCCACCCTATAGTTTCGCCACTGCTTTCATGGGAAGATTTCGTTAGTTATGTAATAACAGCGGACTGTTTTTGTATTTATTTATTTTATTTCTTAAGACTTACAGCTAGGATATAGATAGTTGACAGTTAGTCAATGAAAGCCAATTAAAAGTATGTAGGTATAGGTATGATTATACATATAGATGGCAGACTAACGCTAGAAATTGGACTCACCTAAATCGATTTGAGTGGACATCTCGTTAGGGACAGAGACCTGTCACTAACGAGATGTCCACTCAAATCGATCGAAATTGACGGAGAACCATCAAGCTTGTCTAAGTTTGATGATCCCTCCGTCAATTTGTCAGTCATTGGAACTTCATCGTGTAGCGGCAGGGGGGAGGCTCGGCCTTAAGTTGCAGTTTAGGCCGGGGATGTTTTTATCTACTCTTGTGATGTTACCAGAGATGATCTACATACTCTGAGAAATGAAATAGGTAAACTGTTTGTTTTACTTTATTATTATAGTCTAGGAAAGCAAAGGTTATGACATTGACGAGTTATGGTCTTGACGAGTTATGACCATGATGAGTTATGATTATGACATTTACTAGTTATGACCCATGACACTTTGAGGTAAAAGTTTACTTATCCAGAATAATCTGTCTGGGTTTTTCTAGCTACATAATATTTAATATCAACAGTATGAATGAAAATAACAATTTGAAAATGTGACAGGTGCGAGAAAAGAAAATAATACGAGTATAATTGAAAACGACGTAACCTTTTTATTTCACGTGGGTCGGCAGAGAACAATAATGGGATAAGCTAACGGATCATAAATTCAGTTAGGTTTTCTTTTTTATTGCTGAATAGGCTTGCTCTTGATCTCGATCACGCCTGATGGAAAGCAATGGATGAGGTCTATGATGGAACGAGCGTGCCCAGAAGATGCCTAAGGCACTGGAACTCCCACGCGTCGACGAAACACAGCAGGCTGCTTGACGCCGGACTCCGGTGGGACCGGTCGCAAACCAGGCGGGCATTAGCCCTATCACCGCAAGGGACAAATTGGTCAGTCAAATAAGGTGTTGGGTGTGATTGTCCAGGATGCGCCGAACGCTTGGTTCAGTTGAGTAACTGGCGGAACAAACTGCGCTACACGAGGAGGCTTCTACATGCACCCCAAAAAATTCGTATTGTTGGGAATATTTTATTTCGGAATTTAATCCGTATTAGACTAAGCGCTCTAGCATTTATAGTAGGCGTGAAACTTTAGAGTTCAACCCTTAGGGTAGGTAATAGGTAATACGGGCTGGTGTCCGCAACTCCACGTCAATGCGCGTATTTTGCGTAAAAATCCTTTTTACATATGTATTCCACAAACTTTTAGTTTCGATCTTGGCCATATGTCTGGAAAATGTCTAGATCAAGCAAAAGTCGGAAAACTTTCTTTTGTTCTTATAACCCTTTATGTACTCGTGAAACGGTCCTTAATATCGGATAACAGTTCGGACTGTCGTAAGTCACACGTCTATAAAAAATCTAATATATCAAATGGAAGTAAAATCTCAATTTATTCGTTTACGACTGACGTGGGTTTCCCTTCGTTCGAAGGGTTGAGTTCTCTTTTACCTTTTATTCATGGCATGTGAGGCGGCACGACAGTTATGAATTTCTATTGGGTTTTCGAATGTGAAATCTTTGTTAAGGTTATTAGGTCATTAGCAAGATTTTGAATAAACCATGTTCAAAAAAGTTGGTCAGAATAGTTGTTGTTCTTTTTGAAGTGAAATTTTTAGGCGGGGAGTCGATATTGGATCAGAATTGAGAGTGAAACAAGGACGCGTCATGTTTAGGCACATTTTGTTACATGAGAGATATGAAAGATATCATTCTCTCTCTCTGCCTCTCGCACGGAATCTCTCTAATTTTTTAAGGAGTTTCACTTCAAAAGGAAAAACGGAACCCTTATAAGATCACTTCGTTGTCCGTCTGTCTGTCTGTCAAAACTTAGTAACGTTATAATTAATTTAAAAAGTTGCTAAATTGTAGAATACAACTGTGACGTAGCATGACAACTGAATAGACTGGTATTACGTTTAGTCGGCTTACTAAGTCACATGGTTTTTTTGTTTACCCTTATTTAATTACCTAAACCTATGGAGTATAGTTCTGCTAGTTTCAAGTACTGCGTCGAAGTTAGACGCTCGTTGCGGAGATCTCAATTACGTTAATTACAGTCCAATTTGTGCAACAACTGTGAATGCGATCTTCCAGGAATGCACGGGGGAGAATGGAAATAGACTGTGGTGTGAATGTTAGGTTTTAGATTTCGTTGGAACGGAATTCTTGGTTTTGTTTGCATTGGTTGCAAACAAAACCAAGCCAACAGTCGTTGGTAAAATAGTGAATTTTTACGTAATAAAACTCTTATATGAATTAGTTAATTCATTCACTGATAACAGCGCACGTCCTAAGCTGTTGGGTTTAGTTAGAAGCATACATTTTTGCACAAAAGTTCCTTGTATAATGTATACGAGCAGCAAGGAAGGATTTTTTTTTATAAATTCATGGCGAACTTGCACACAAACTTTCTTTCCCCTTTCAAACTTATCGGGGTTTAGTTTCTGTGCAATTTGGTCAGTTTTGCAGATGGAAAATCACATCGAGCGCACGGCTTGTAGTTGTATAAACAACTAGACGTCGCTACTTGTAGATGTCGTTAAAAGGATTGCAGCAAGGTTGATCTTCCTTTTAATCTCATTTTTTTTTTTTTTACAAAAAACTGCGATCACCGACTATTCGGTTAAACGTGATGATAATAGTGATATTTGATGTTCTATTTTATAAAGTCACAAAAATCTCTACATTATAATATCTTCTGTCACTAATTTAAATCTCCCAGGTACGTCTAGAGGGCAGTTTAACCTAAATATCAAATCTAGGCAGCCACAATGCCTGCCCAGGACAAATGTTTGTGTGATGAGCACGATCATTTGTTCTGTGTCTGGGTGTAATTTATCTATAATATGTATGTATTTAGAAATATATAAGTATGTTTATCAGTTGTCTAGTACCCATAACACAAGCTCTGCTTAGCTTGGGACTAGATGGCGTTGTGTGATAGTTGTGGAATATTATTATTATTATTATTATTATTAATCCGAGACGCTAGGAGGCCTTAATGAAGACATGGCCGAAACGGCCTCAACCTAGACGGTACGGAAATTAAGCCTCTACATACAGTACTGCTGAAGATTTACTTGATGGCTACGTCTGACTTATGAACAGTCTAAAACGGAGGACTGGTTTGTATAAATAACTTTTGAAATTTGAATGTAATGGTCCGAAAATATGCAATGCTGAACATAAGTAAATAGACAGCAAAAAACCAAAGCCGCAAAGGGATTAACATAAGCGGGATGAGTTTAGTAAACGGATTGTTATAGTGGTTGGTAAGTGCAGGATATTATTTTAAGCGCATAGAACACAAAAGCTTAAATCCATCATCTGCATCACATGGATTTAAATCATATTTATAAAGTCATCATTATGGCCTTAATTAAAACATCAATCTGCCTAGCCTTTTGCCAACTATGTTGGGGTCGGCTTCCAGTCTAATCGGATGCAGCTGAATACCAGTATTTATTTATTGGAGTGCCTGCCTTTCTGACCTCCAGAATCCAATTACTGGGTAATGCGATAACCCTTGGTAAGACTTGTTGACAGGCTTTTAGGCTTCTGACTACCCGTAACGACTGTTTGTTGGGTGACAGCCGGGACCAACGGCTTTTCGTCGATAACAACGCTTTCCTTAGCAAGGACTCGATCATGCCCTTTATTATTATGCCTACATTTATTTATATATCTACCATATTTATTATACCTAAATTTATTTAAACATTCTATCTCATCGTTGGGTACCTAACTACCTACTCAAAATGTTAAAGCTGCAAGTGGGAATTAGCCTTAAGCGTGATCAATGAGAAAAACGACTTGGAAGATTTCACAAATTAGTTGGTAAAACCAAGATAAACGTACGTTATCCAGAAAGCCGCTAAACTTAAGTGGGACTGGCCCGAATATGTCTGCCGCGTGTCAGATGACAATTGGGCTAAGAGAACCACCGACTGGGTCCCACTAAAAGCACGACGCGATCGCGGCAGGCCGAGAGGAAGATGGCGGGACGAGCTTGACTCCTACCGTAGGAACTGGCTGGCACTCGCATAAGACAGAATTGTGGGGAAAAGGGAGATGGCGGCCTTTGTCCTGCAGTGGGACAATACAGGCTAGTTAGATAGATTAGATAGTTGGTAAGCACAGTCGGAATATTGAATCAAATCAAATCAAAAGTCATTTATTCAAACTAGGCTGAGAATCAGCACTTTTCGAACGTCAAATTTGCAAAAGGCAGCCCCCAAAACGCCCGCCCTTGTTATTATCGCATAGGGGAATGAGACTTCTGACATAGCGATCCTATCCAGGAGAGACTATCTTTAAACATATATAAAAGCACGAACTGGTTTCATTATTATATTTGTCGTCAGTAGCTTTTTTTTCACAAAGTCAAAGTCAAAGCATTTATTTCAAATAGGCACATAAAAGGCCTTTTTGAACGTCAAAAATTATCTTAAAATAGAATTGATTCTAGTCGCCCATTCCAAAAGATAGTTTTCGTATGGAGAAGAACGGGCAAGAAACTCCACCGTTACTCTTTTAAAATGTTTAGGTACAATATTTTGCATGGGTACATTAAATATATAATAACATGTGAGGACGATGCACCTACAATAAAATTACTATACCACAATAGGTAAAAGAATTAAAAACGAAACCATGACATATAAATTAATTATCTGATAGATACATGGTGCTCACATATTAATTTACAAACATGGTACAAGCAAAACGATTTTAATTATAAAACAAAATACAAGTAATAAAAATCACAAAACTGTGAACAGAACTTTTCTAGTAGCTACGATCACTCATAGCATTCATGCAAAAAGTGAAGGATTTGTCAATTCAATTGGTACAAGCAGTCACCCGTTTCGCTAAGCTGACTTTTGCAATTTGCGTAGGAGTTATATCTAGTTGACATTTTACTTTTTTCTCCGAACATGTATGATAATGTATGTATTTTTCCGTTAAAATAGGAACTTGTGTCCTTGTGTATAAAGTCTGAAATTCGAGTCAAGTTCCATTTGTATTGAATTGTGTAATCTGAAACTCTTTTGTGACCCCAAAACTTTTGGTCAGTTTCGGAAAATGCGAAATAAAATAGTTGAAAATACTGCTTACCCTTTTGCAAGAGAATAAATCTATTATATAAAACTACTGTATTATATTTTTAAGAAATAAAATTCTGTTTTTTTTTAGTGCACTCAGTTTTATTGTACTTATCATAGTATTTAAAGTCATAAACAAAGTCCATAGGCTAGGAAATTTATCTCCTTTGTTACCTAATCCATTTTCGCCCAGCTCTAAGTATAAAGCCTTGCAGGTATAAAGCTTCCTTTGGGGAATTTCCTACATCGATCTATTGGTACAGTAGCATCCGGCCAGGGGTTAATTAGTAACTGTTTAGTAGTTTGTTTGTGTTGCTGATTATCGACTCGACCCGGTTGTGGGCTCGGGTAAACTGCGGGCTGATTAGCTAGGGATTATCTTAATCTGCTGCTAGATAGGTAGTTTTATTTAATGTTATGTGAATTACGGTAACATCAAGCCTTACTATGCTGTCTTGAGTCATACAGTAACAAAGGTTAAATCATTCTTAATAATTATAGACTGACGGACGGGTTATGACTCAAAATGAAGACTCATATGATATATTTGGTCGAAACTCAGCACGTTGCAAAGGTAAAATAACAATAGACAGCATTCTAAAATAAAAACATGCTTCGCTTCTTTAAACTGTGTAGTACCTAAATGTAAAGGATTGCGCCTAAAATGAACGCCCATTTTTTTATCTAATCAATCGATTTCAAACTCGATTGTATTGTACAGAGAAACTACGTTTGTGTTTTACTAAAAACCAACTCTAAAAGTTTGGTCCCAAGAAGTAAACTCAAATGCACACGTACTATGCATGTTACAAACTTGTGATTTCCTTGTCACACGCTTCATAGAATAATTAAAACATAACTAGTTCTGAAGCGAGAAAATTAAAAGTTTCTACAGTTATACTCCCGGAGAGTAAACGATAAAAACTTAAGTTCAGTGGAGAATTAAATTAACACTAGCTCTGGAAATTGTTAAGATTTCCTGAGGGATGAAAAAGTTACATTCTTAATCTGGTACTGGGCAAATTGTTTAATTTTAGTTTTTCAGTTTTATGTGCTGAAAAAACGAACGGTTATGGATTTGTTTTCCTAGAACATGTCTATCATTAGCAACTTTCCTTAGATACATTTTATTTTGAAGTAGTTGTGTTTTTTTATGGAATGGGTTTCGATATTTTTGGGTAACACAAAGAAATAAAATGAGACGGCTATACCTAATCTATTTGAATGAAAGTCGATGATGTCTATTTTCGTGGTAAATGAAAAACCATTTCGAATGATTTCAGAGAATTCGAGTGTGGTTCGAAAGTTCAGCGTACATTTTTAAAAGAGACTCCCAGTACGATATATTTATTATATCGGCTGACTTTTTTTACCGTCTGGACAAAACCAGTGTATAAAAGCTGAACGGAGTAGAAGCCTATGGCAGTGACTCTGGTACTTATAGTGTACCATCGATTACTGTTAGTAGTGGTACTAACACTGCTTTTGATACGCCTTGTAGTTTAAACTATTAGGTGCGACAACGGGTCAGCCGCATATGTTGAATGTTGTACATCAAAATATGCAGGGTCTGTCCGGCAAAGAACTAGAATTAAGTTTATTTATGGAGAACTATGATGTTCAGGTGTTATGTTTGACTGAACACTGGTTGAAAGAACATGAAGTAGTGTTTATCAATGATGATAACTTTACCGTACAGAGTGCATTTGTGAGAAAAAGTGCTATTCGCGGTGGCTCTTTAGTTCTTGTTTCAAACAAGTTGAAATGTAAACAACGTTTAGATTTAGTTAATCTTTCAATCGAGCGCACTATAGAGTTGTCTTGTGTTGAACTTGAGCGATATGTTATAATTTGCGTTTATCGACCCCCCTCTGGGGATTTTATTAGTTTTGAATCAGTCATGGAGGATTCTCTCAATAGGTTGAAATCAAGTAACAAAATTATTATTTTATGTGGAGATTTCAATATTAATATTTTAGATGTTACTCCATTAAGTATTAGACTTCTCAATTTGTTTAGGTCTTATAATTTAATTAATTTGTTTTTTGAACCTACTAGGATCACGGCATCTTCGTCAACTTGTCTTGATAATATATTTAGTGATTGTGATGCCCAAAATAAATTAGTGTTAACCGACTTAACGTCCGACCACTGTGGTTTATTAGCTAGCTTCCCCATGCCATTGAATAAAAAACCGCATAAACTTGAATGCAGGCCTTATACAGCTAGTCGTTGCAAAATGTTTAAAAATAATATATCTCATAAAATTACACCATCTATAGTAGAACATGAGAATCCTAATGAAATTTATGGTGCCCTTTTTGATGTTGTGCAAAAAGAGTACCAATCTACTTTTAAGACCAAAACCATTAACATCAATGGATCCTCCGTTGGCTTTAACCAATGGGCTACTCCAGGTATTTATAAAAGTAGAGCGAAACTTTACGAGTTATATGGTTTGAAAAAATACAGGTTTGATACAGCTTTCCTAGAGTACGTAAAAAATTATTCAAAATTATTCAAAAAGATTAGTGCTTTTGCTAAATCAAAATTTTTAAGCGAAACAATTAAAAATTCTAATAATAAAGTAAAAACCACTTGGAAAATTATTAAAAATGAAACTGGTAAATCGGTTAAACAAGAAAAACAACTTGAGATTATGGTCGACAACAAATTAGTTAGTAAAGCAGCTGACGTAGCTGAGGCATTTAATGAGTTTTTTGCCAACATACCTATAACTACGACTCGCTCCTTAAATTCGTCCCCGTCTAAAGCTGAAAACCTTTTGCATAGTAGTGTACCTAAATGTAGTCGCTTATTTAGCTTTGAACATGTAACCCCGC
The DNA here is from genome assembly GCA_947508005.1 of Amphipoea lucens. Taxonomy (NCBI): domain Eukaryota; kingdom Metazoa; phylum Arthropoda; class Insecta; order Lepidoptera; family Noctuidae; genus Amphipoea; species Amphipoea lucens. The sequence goes on from OX382371.1 coordinate 9,786,981, forward strand.
GTGATATAGTTAATGTCTTTAACACACTTAAGTCTAAAAACACCGGTGATTATTGGGGCATCTCCGTTAAACTTTTAAGTAATATAATAGACATCGTAGCCCCCTATTTAGCTGTTACTTTTAATAAATGTGTTGATTTAGGAACTTTTCCTGACCTCATGAAGAGTAGTAAAGTCATACCGTTATTTAAATCAGGTAATGAAAATGACGTTGGCAATTTTAGGCCTATTTCTATCTTACCTGCATTTAGCAAAATATTTGAAAAATTAATACTCAAGCAGTTGCTAAGACATTTTAATTTAAATAGCCTCCTTCATAATGAACAATATGGCTTTACAAAAGGTCGTTCAACCACAGATGCGGGTGTTGCTTTGCTGAAACACATATTTAATGCATGGGAGAAATCTCAAAATGCTATTGGAGTTTTCTGTGATCTCTCCAAAGCCTTTGATTGCGTGCACCATGACACGCTTTTACGTAAACTACGTCATTACGGTGTCCAAAACGAAGCTCTCAACGTAATAAATTCTTATTTACATAATAGGTTCCAATGTGTAGATGTTAATGGTGTAAAATCTTCCGGGCTACCAGTTCAGTTAGGTGTACCACAAGGCTCAATACTGGGTCCATTCTTGTTCTTAGTATATATTAATGATTTACCATTCCATTTAAAGGGCATCTGTGACGTTGTACTGTTTGCAGACGATACATCTCTTATTTTTAAAGTTGACAGGAATAGACAAGATTTTGACGACGTAAACAGTGCACTATCAATAGTTACGGATTGGTTTACGTCAAATAACCTAGTTCTCAATGCCAAGAAAACGAAATGTGTAAAGTTTGCCTTACCAAATGTTAGAAATCTAGGACCCAACATCGTCTTAGATAAAGTGGTGCTTGAAACAGTGGGCTCGGCAGTTTTTCTGGGAATAACAGTAGATGCCAAACTTCAGTGGGGACCACATATATCAAGCCTAGCAGGAAGGCTCAGTTCGGCTGCCTATGCCGTCAGGAAAGTAAGACAATACACTGACGTTGATACAGCTCGTTTAGTCTATTTTAGTTATTTTCACAGCGTTATGTCCTACGGTATTCTGCTGTGGGGCAAAGCCGCTGATATACAAAATATATTTGTCCTGCAAAAACGAGCTGTTCGAGCGATTTACCAGCTAGGCGCCAGATTTTCTCTAAGAGATTTTTTTAAAGATATTGGTATTCTCACGGTTGCATCACAGTTCATCTTTGCCAACATCTTATATGTTAGGCAAAATATACACTTGTACACTAAAAACAGTGATACTCATAATGTTAACACTAGAAATAAGGACAAACTACGTGCTCCCTTTCACCGGCTTCATAAGGTTCATAACTCATTTGTTGGGCTTGGTATAACCTTTTATAACAAGCTACCTTCTTCCTTGCTAGATTTGCCTTTTAATAGATTTAAAGCTCAAGTAAAATCCAACCTTTGTTCAAAAGCATACTATTCCATCAACGACTACTTAAACGATAAGAATAGTTGGTCGCCCTGATTAACTCAAGACAATTATTATGTTCTTTCTCCAGAATTAGCTTACTGACAGGTTATATGAGTTTATATAATTGTTTTTATTTTATTTTTATTTTTTTGTTTTTTTTAGTTGAGAGTTTTAGTCAATTCGGTATAATTTTATTGTAATTTATTATTGACATAATCTACTCATTTCAATGTCTTTTAATGAGTTGATTGCAATATGTGGTTAGCTAGCGACCTCTACGAATGATCATATTATTATTCTTGCTTGAGCAACCGGCAGCAAGTTCGTCATGCTCCCTTAGATGTCATTGCTTGCGGTAGCGTCGGGGGTCGGGTTGCCTCCTTCCCTCAAATATGGCGAGGGGGGTAATGGCTGATCTTTGCGTTATGCTCGTGAACGGGTGCTGCTTGTGGTGACTGGTCGTCTTGCTGACCATGGTTTTATTGTTGTTATTAGTAGTAATAACTTGTTTATTTATTTTACTTCGATGGTCCTAGTTTATCATTTGTGACTTCAAGTGACAGCTATGTAAACAGAACCCAGCATTGCATATATATGTAAGCTGTCACGCCCTTTATACCTGGAGGCTTTTAATTGGTCAGTAACTTTTTTTTTTTTGGTTATATTTTTAATTTTTTTTTGCTTGAGTACGTATAGTGTTTACTGTATTTGTTGGTATATTGGCGTGGCTAGTTAACCTATGGCAAATAATTTAATTTAAGGTTCTGTGTCCTGTAATGTTAATTACTTTGCATACATAGTATTGTATAAAATTAATTATTATCTAACTGAACAGACAGCTGTGCTGCTGGGGAGTTTGTTCCGCCACTTCTTCTCCCCAGCGAAAGCACTAGGAAGTGGCGAAGGGCGGGCGTTTTGGGGGACTGTCTTTTGTAATTTTGACGTTCGAAAAGTGCTGATTCTCAGCCTAGTTTGAATAAATGACTTTTGATTTTGATTTTGATTTTAATGAATTTTTTTTTCACAAAAATATACGAATAAATCGTCAAATAATATATGACGGAAAAGGTATGTCTCTCTCGTTATCATCAGCCATATTTTAATTACTGCGGGCGTATTATGGGTAGTGTTGGTTATTGCGTAATAGAAAAACCGTTTCAACTTCAAATCAAAATATAATTTACGAACAAATTAATCACACACTGTAGGTACACGACACAACGATACGGAAAGCGCGACAGTTTCTGAGCACATGTTGTCCGTACGATGTCCGATAGTCAAGAGACTGCTCCACAACGCTGCACGCTCTCGTCGACTCGCATGAACGTCGGCTAGACTCTAACGGGGGCCATCTGGTGGCGCTGGCGTACCGAATAGTCAAACAAATGACTGACGTATTTTTATCATAAAAGTTCAACTTAAAGGCACCCCGTTCCCTACGCGCGAAAATTATCAGTGAATTTGTAGTGACATTCAATCTTTTGATTGAAGCCATCGGCCGCCTTAAATTTTTGGATTGAACGTAAAAAAACCGCGATTATTTATTAAAATATTTGTGAAAAAAAAAAATCTGTGCCATACGCTGCTGCACCTATTAATATATTATTATACTCCGTTCACCTTTTATACCTTGTTCTTATCAAGACAGTAAAAAAGGCAGCCGGTAGAACAGTTTAATCCAATACCGATAGGTATAAATCTGCGGCCATAACCGCAGCAAACGGCTTTGCATAAATCATAACGCTAATCGGGTTCATGTGTAGACTTCATAAATTAATTAACTTGTATGCACGTGTTTAAAACATTAAATAGGTGTAAATTAGCCGTAAAGGGGATTTATAGTAACAAATGAAAACCCCTATCAATTCATGCATTGGTAAAGCATGTGTCAGTGTGGATGTTTTTGAGGTTCAGAATAAAAAATATCGTTAAACTTTCCATAATTTCGTTTTACGGTTTTTATTCCATAGGTGTAAAATATTTATTAAAGAATATTTTCGTAACATTTCAGGGAGAAACTTCATTGTATAATCTCACCTATAGCCATAAATAAAGGCCATCTAACAACAATAATTTAAATATTATTAACCGATTTAATTACTATCAACAAAGGTAACTAAACAATCAAAAACATCAAGCTAAAAGTGGTGCATATCTCGCGAACCTCATTCATTCTCAAACAATACCGGCCGTGGGCCTTTGTTCGTGTGCTATGCGCTCCTCACTCTTTGTTGGTGCCTGAGATAAAACCAGGTTAATTTTGTATGAGTGAACCTAATATTAGGAGAGGCCACTGGGAGAATCGAGCGATCAGAATAGTACAGTAAGTTTTGGCAGACAATATACTTCTTCTTCGCGTTGGCCCAGAATTCGGCTATTAGTTCGGCCCCTTCAGTAGTGTCTGTTAGTTTCTGTAACGTGCAGACAATAAGGACGCAGGACACGATATTAAACGCCCCATCGTTTGTGGAACACCACCATACTTACTCTGCAGGAGGAACCACCATTGAATCCGGAGACTGTTTAAAGACTTCCAGGTTAGCCAAGGCAACTCATGTTTGGTGGGAGATTTTTAGCAGGTGGAACGAATGTTATGGGTAAAGAAGCACATACGCAGTCAATATTGAACGACCAGACGCGATATTGGACGACTGCTATTTTTCTCTAAATGCAGACAAAACCTACTATTAAGGCAACATTACCTGTAGCATATTATTACCTAATACTACCGTCACGAGTAAAATTGACACAAACAATTAAATTAAATCGCTCGAAGTTTTTTAGCGTGTAATAGGTAACACAAGCGTGATAAGTAATTTAAAAATAAGTTGAACCATTTTTTTAGCTTTGGATTCATCGTGTATTTTCATCTCGCATAGCATGAAAAGGAAACAGTTTGATTGGCGGCATTACCCGGTCACAATCAGAATTTTATTTACCATAAAATACACAACAAAACCTGTCGATAAAACCCTGCTAGAGCTTCCAACTTTGTTTTTATAATACTGTGACCGGGATAGCTTATCCTGGAGCTTTTGATTTTGTTTTAATATTACAGTGAAAGGGTGTCAAAGGTTTGCGGTCGTTTTGCGCGAATGGTGATGGTAAATAAAATGCTAGAACTATATGTACTATATATCGTATGGAGTAAACTCGAATATACGGTTTGGGACAGTTATTCGGTAATTATTGATGACTATCGCGATTCTGTTTAAATGGCTGTGCAGATTTTATTTTCAGTCAGACACAAATCCAAAATATTCGTTGATCTTTGACAGTCGATACGGGCCGTCAGAAGCCCGAAAGTCTGACAACCAGACTTACCCAGGGCTTTCGTATTACCCACTAACTGGGTTGTGGAGGTCAGATGGGTAGACCCTCCATGTAAAATACTGTTACTCAGCTGCATCCGGTTAGACTGGAAGCCGATCTCAACATAGTACGGAAAAGGCTAGGCAGATGATGACAAATCCAAAACAAAAAGTAATAATTATCCTCATAACTTATGTGAGTCAGCTGGACTAAACTTTTAAGGTTTCGTGTGGAAGAATGCTGATGTTTCAATATTTAAAACAAAAAAAAAATACACAGTTTAGTAATATCTACTTCTTACAATCGCAACTTCAGGTAAACGTTAGAACTATCCACGATATTTTGCCCGAAGCTTAAAATTATGAGGTCAAGGCTACCTTATTTTAATAATCTTTTGGCAAACGTATTTTCGACGACCCTTTCTAAGATCGGATTCTTTAGCTTAATAATCCGATCAAAGTCATAGTAGCGAAAAATAAGACAGAGAACTATTTATTCCCAAAACAAGCCCATCTTTCGTCTTGTCACGTGGATCGGCTGTGAAGCGTTTACCCTTAAGTTGCGACACGGGTAGGCCCGAGCGTTCTGTTAGATCTTCACTTGGTCCGTATCTTAAAGCTTGCCTTTGCAAGGTTTAATTGACTTATTCTAACATTTATTTTTGTTTTTCGTCTAAACAAGGCTGAATGCGAGCTCTTTGCCACTTTTACTCTCTAAATCACGGTGTAAACAAGAGGCTTTGTTTGACTGTGAGCGGTAAAGATGAAACGATCTGGGCTCGACTACGGTAAAAAATGAGTCCTTTTCAACCCCGAAAATGTCTTTTGGAATTTGGTACTGAATTGTAACAAACGAGATTATGCATGATGATGTGGAAAATCAAGATTGTTGATATGATTATGACGCAAATGATTTAAAATTGGTGGAAAGAGAAAGTTGAAGGAAGCTTCAAAATAGATGATAAATTGCCCATAAAACTGTTTATTATATTCTTTTAGAAAAGCGAACAGTCCTAAAATCTGGTTTAAAAAGACAAAGTAACAAAGCCATCTTTCTTAGCTCTAATGATTTCCACATCATACTATATTTCATAACTCGAACTCAAACTCAAAGCATTTATTTCAATTAAACCATGTACAGGCACTTTTGAATCATCAAAATTAAATAGTCGGTCAGTTAGTCAGAAAGTTGAAGCTAGCTGCCCATTCCAAAACGTAGATTTCTATGGAGAAGAACGGACAAGAAACTCCATGGACACTTTTAAATCAAGATATTACAAAATCCTGGGTACATTGTTCTTGTTGCTTCTACATGTGAGAACAATGTAAAAAAAACACAAATGAAGAAAAGATTCAAAATATAAGATTAAAAATAAGCCTTGGCAATTAAGAGATGACCAGTCTCAACCGACGGCGCCAGTTCACGGACATGACGAACATAATAACACACTTCATAATATAACAGATATTGATAAAAAATATAGGTACAAATCGGATTCTCCTCCGGTAAACGCAATGTGTCAACGAAGGAAGTTCGGAGCCGGGACACGTTTCATTTTTACAACGTACTTGAAAATTCAACGGATGGATAAAACAGTTTAAAGATAAGGTAGATGTTATAAGGCTTGTTTATACACCGTGTTCTTTACGATATCCATAAGCTTTGTCAAAGGCTTCTATAGCTTTTACAAATTAAATCTAACAAAGGAAGTAGTACTTAAAAAGGCTTTGTTACTAAGATATTTGTAATTTCATTTAGTGAAATTTAATTGAGCATGCAGTAAGAAAGGGTCTTGACTCAGTTTTGACAAGTTGCAGCCCGTCAAATCTTATGAATGAAAATAGGTACGTCAAGGTATTTAATTTATATGAAAATTAACAAAAAATAATAATTCATTAATGTGTCCATAATGAAAAATGCTTATTTCCATGGTCTGAACATGGTTCTGGTCGAAGTTTATGTATATCGTCCGGAACACGGTGTATATTTTTATTTATTGTGTGTTAAAATGTAAAAGAGGGAATGTTACGAGTTGAGGGTTTTGTGAAAATTAATGGATTTAGTTTGTCCAGTAAAGAGGGGAGTACAATCAAAAAAGAGATCAGGCTTCTTCAGCATTAATGTGAAAAAAAATGCCTCTTTTTAGGAAAGTGCTACGACATGTTAATAATTACTTTTAATCTGTTTCGGCACAGCTACTTCCGACTCAGGAATCCAGGTTAAAATTACTTCTTGTCCATTTCCATAATTACCTATTTCAAAAAACATTTCCAATAAAATAAACAAAGTCAGTTCAACAGTAAAGTTGAAAAATATTTAGCGTTTGCGTAAGCCGATGTTGTAAATTCATTGTTTTATTGCTGTTATAAGCTTAGTTAGAAGAGAGAATTTCAGTAAACAAAATCTTGTTCAAAATAATCACAAGTAAGTACCAAAAACAGTATCAAACACTGCCTTTAAAACACTCCTAGTCGTATTTCCATCATGTGTTGTGTGCTGTTGACAAGCGGAATTTCAGTTGTACCACATACATTATCATCTTGACAGCTCGGAATGCCTGAAAAACGCGACGAACCATAGGAGCCAGAAATGCCCCTCTATTTTCAAATCGGATTTACATGGACTAAGAATGTTAGAAATATTAACTGCTAGCAAGTTAGTGTGAAATGCTAGAATTTGTGAAGAGATTTAAAGTTTTAAAATTATAAAATATATTACATTTAATTTAATTTCAACATGGCGTCGTTAGTCTTGCCGACATTATTACGACTGCTGAGCTTGGGATCCGGATTCTGTCCCCTGATCTAATTTTTATAAAATAGACAATATTTTCTTCTTTTATTTATTTATTTATTTAATACTTCAAGCACATAAATGTACAGAGGCGGACTTAATGCCATAGGCATTTTCTACCAGTCAACCTTTGGGTGATGCAGAGACAAACAGTGGTAGGTGCAATCATGAAAATTAAGAAAATTATTTCTTTTCCATTTGGAGTATAAGTATTTTTTACGTGGTTTCGTTGGGTTACTTTAAAATCTGTGTAGTATTTTCACAGCCTTGTTTCTTTTCACGAACCGTAGGCATCATTGTCACTGAAACAAATAAGAAGTTTGTTTCTGCCGGTGATTAACATTTAAACAATAGCTTTGTCGAATTGTAGACGCACAAAACTTAGCACCGAAGTCTTACTACCTACTAAACAAAGTTATAATCTTGATTGCCGCTGTAGTAAAGTTTGTTTAAGCAACATTTTACATTTTCTTAACTGTGAAGTAAGTGCTAATAAATTCGTGATGCTAAAGTGGGATTAGCATCCATTTTGTCAAATTACATAAGTTTTAATTATTTGTTTTAACTAGTCGCAATGGCTCGGAGGTTGATGGATTCGATTTTCGAAGATAGTGCAAAAACGGAAGATCAGTCATGTTTAAGGTATGGCAGAATTAACTTAAGATATTCAAATAATAATTATAATTATTCTTAATTCCGTTTTGCGTGGATGTGACACATGTTTCCCTTACCTTCTTTTTTTTTTTTTGTATTTATGTTCTTTTTTGCGTCATGTTCACCGCAAATATACGTATCATTTTATTTTTATTATTATATATTTCTTTCTTTTTTTCTTTCAAATAATACGAGTATTTTGAAGGGGTTAAAGTAAAAGTTTGCTACCGTATGCGAAAAGTGTTTGAAACGTTAGGAAATAGTTAAAAAAAAATTAAACCTGAAATATTAGTATTATCCGAGCTGGATGCTTTCAATATGAGTGCAGCTAAGTGCATTCCTCTTTAATGAAATAATTTTAAGAGTGTATGAGTCGTCTGGGATAGCCAGTGTCCTTGCAAAATTAAGTAAACACCAAAACTGATTACGATTTTCTTAATGGATAGAGATACAGAATACACGACTATTGACACGTGAATGTTAGACCAATGGCATGTCCATATATTTTTGTTACAAACTCCGATATTTAATGTTTCTTAGAATACAAGCGTGTTGATGATGATGTATTCAGGGTAAAAGAGTATTTTTAATTACTTTCTTTTCGATCCCTTTTTTCACTTAGCGCTATTAGTCCCAAGAGCTTTTTCATCCTCTATTTTCTTCTACATCTCCCTAGTTGTCAGAAAATCCGTTGCAGACAAATCTCAATTAATAGCATATTATAATAACCGAATTAATTATTCTACATACATTCATACTAATTCTTCCGATGAAAGTAGGCACAAAATTAATGTTTTTATTCCGAAGAAATCTGTGCACAATAAATTAATAATAATATTATTATGACGTTCAAACACATCCATCTAATTTCACAATGACATAAAAAAAGACGGTAACATGAATAATATATCTGGCCGCTTTTTACTGGAAAGCCGGGGATTAGTAACGTATTGTTATGAATATTTCAGGTGAAACACAGCGAAGGAAGGATTTATTGCCGACCGGGGCGCAAGTGTGTTATCATACATTATTGTTTTATGAAAACATGGTGAACATTTTCACGGTCATGAGAGTTCTGAAGGATAATAGCGTTAAACGTTAATCTTGCAGGGATTTTCCCTAGGTTTACGGAAAAGAAAAATTGAAAGGTGATTCGTGACATTTCCGTGGGTTTATGAGAAGGGAAAATCAACGGGAAATTCTTTCTTTTTTCTTGTCAATGTGGTGAAGAGGCTTTACTTTGGATTTTTAGTTGATATAGATAGAAAGGTGATGACTACCGAGATGAAGAGTAATAGAGAAGTATGGAAGAAAAATACATGCTGCACCGACATGAAATGAATTGAGATGAGCAGGGACATAATGATGAGGTAAAGTGGCTTACCTTTATAGTGGACACTTCAAAAGCTAGGAAAGAGCAGAGGGCAGATCAGGCATTAATTACCATATAGGTAATACCTACTCGATCATTAGGTCAGAATTTTTTTCATCCTGCACACTGATTACAATATGCTTGTACTCAATGTGATTACAAACAAAGTTAAGAGCGTTTACGACGTACGGCATTTCATACAAACTTCCAAGCCCTTGTTTTTCGAAATGAATGAACCGATTTTAATGAAACTTCATACGCATAAGCAGGATACAAAGGTCTAAAAAGTTAGTAAAGAACATTTTCGAAAAGTCTTATTTAAAAATAGATAACTGGAAATCTCCGTTTCTATGGAGAATTTAACATCGGTCTAATATGGCTGTAACACTATTTTTCGTAAATGTTCTTACTGATACAATCTCCGCACAGATCTAATTGATAGCAATAAATGCTGGTGCGTAATTGCTTGGGTCGTTGCTTGTGTCAGCTCTGGGTAGAAATTCAGGTTAGCAGATTTCAGCTCCAACAAAAATAATTGCACCACCATCCCACAAAGGGTTAATCAAGACATAATCACAAACGCAATTAATGTAATACGGAGGTCTTAAATGCTCAACCCATGTGAAATAAATTTTATTAATATGAAGGAACGAATATCATCATAATGAGTCGGTTTTTTGAAGTGGCGGCCAAACAGTTTTAACCTCTCGTCTGTCGGAACGTAGATCTACGCGAGACACAATGGCTTTTTAATTGTGTCTATAATTACGACATTCAATGGGTTAAACAAAAATTATCTAGTAACAGAATATAAATAAAAAGGTTGTAATTTCGTGCCAAAATCCAAGTTAAACAGCCTAAGGAAAGTAAATCCAAAAACCACATCACAAAAGTCCACATTATAATTAGATTTTCTTCAAACTTTAATAAATTAGCAATGGGGAGATAATCTAAACTCCTGAAGAGAACTTTACTTAAGTTTTGTTCCTTTTAAATATTAGCACAAGTTCTGTTGGCTACTGACTGATTTAAATAAAATATATTGGAATCGAAAATACAATAATATCCTTAAGCATTTATGTAAAAAGCAGTAAATGTCTTACCTATATAGTTTTACGTATGTAATCACCTACACAGAGTGCTAAGTAGGTATCAACTGACTAAATATGACTATTATTACACAGTATTCACGTGTTATGACGTAAATTATATTCACGTTCAGATATTGTATTCTATGACTGAACATGTTTGTAACGTCACTTGTCAGATTCGCCCAGCGTTTAAACGGTTAAACTGCAAGCAACGTATGTAATTTTCACTTTGTACGTTTCATTGTAAAGCACTGTTGGGTGGATTTAAAAAACAACTGTATCAAAAAAAAGACAGGTTGTACTCCGGGAGTGCCGGCAGAAGTGAAAACTTGAATATTAACGTTGAAATAAATCAATTATGAATTGAATTAATATAACTAATTTTTTTTCACTATTTCTGCGTCACTTTTTTCATTAATCGATGCACTTTGTTCAATTTCCATATTTTAAACACTTTTACGAAACGAAATAAATTTTACGAATACACAGCAGTGTGGCTACTACACAGACGGTCGAGCCATCAGCTGTCCATCCATCCATCCACATCCACGTCCACCAACACCGTCACCGTCACCGTCACCGTCACCGTCCCCGTCACCGTCACCGTCACCATCCCCGTCACCGTCACCGTCACCGTCACCGTCACTGTCACCGTCAGCGTCACTGTCACCGTCACCGACACCGACACCGTCACCGTCACCGTCACCGTCACCGTCACCGTCACCGTCACCGTCACCGTCACCGTCACCGTCACCGTCACCGTCACCGTCACCGTCACCGTCACCGTCACCGTCACCGTCACCGTCCCCGTCACCGTCACCGTCACCGTCCCCGTCACCGTCACCGTCCCCGTCACCGTCACCGTCACCGTCACCGTCACCGTCCATCCATCCATCCATCCATCCAACCATTATCGTGTCTCACTTGGTTCACTTCGGTTGGCGCCACCGTAGAAAACGGGGGGGGGGGGGGGGGAATCTCTCCTGACGGTCATGTGTCCTGACGCGATGTCCTGACGCGAGTTTAACATTTTTTCCCCATTACAAAAAGTGTGCAACGCCGCTAAAGAAGTTTTCACTTCAAAAATCAATTAATTAAAAATTAAACCATTTATTAAACAGTAGGTATCTACTCATTACATTAAAAAAAATACCTCGGTTTATTCTCTCTCTCTCACTCTCTCATTAATTTTAAGAAAAAACACACTTTGAATTACTTTACTTAGGGTGAAAATGTCCTATCTAATCAAAACACGAGAAAATTCCTCAATTTTTCCATAAGAAATCATCTGCACTACGAGTACGAACAGTATACGATATTCCTCACCTATTTTCCGACGGTCGCTAGTTCTCCAGTTCCAAGTACTGCATCGAGGTTAGACGCTCGTTGTGGAGATCTCAATTACGTTAATTACAGTCCAATTTGTGCAACAACAGTGAATGGGAGCTTCTGGGAATGCACGGGGGAGAATGGAAATAGATTGTGGTATATGGATGTTGGGGTTTTAGATTTCGTTGGAACGGAATTCTTGGATAAACCACAATACAATATATACATCGCTACTTGTGGATGTCATAAAAATGGCGAAGTGTTTAAAGTTAGGAAGATGGCAGCAAGGTTAGTCGTCCTTTTAATCTCATCCCGATTCTTCACTAGTTTAACATTAATGACTGCTACGTCAGCCCAATTTATGATCTTTTACGTAACGGTTAGATTGCGTTATATCATCTACCCCCCCTTTTTTTTTCAAAACCTTACAAAGTCAAACTAATCCCTACATTATATAATATCGTCAGTCACCAAATTAAATCTCCTAGGTACGTCTAACAGCAGTCCTACCTTAAATCTAGGCAGCCACAATGGCCGAACAATTATTTGACATAAAAATATCATGACAAAGCTCTCAAAGTAGCATTTGGCACGTGTCGTGCAAATCATCCTGCCTGAAAAGATTGTGAGGCTATTCAAGCAAACTTTGGCCTTTACTTGTAGGTATTCTTTGTAAGCAAATATACCTTTAAATAAATCGTTCTTATAATCGTTAATATTGGCAGTCTAGCAACAAGAACGTGAACTTTTAAAATGAGGAGGTATTATTCACTTAACATCGATCAAGACAAAACAAAACTTAATCTGCCATTCAAGTAAATAAAGTTAATATTTATTTAACTTAATATAATATCAATTTGTAACATAAGTTTGAATAGACTTTAGGTCTAATAACGTTAAAAATAAATACCCACCCACACCTCAATTCCTTTCGAACTTAAGTTAAATTTAACTACATATATGTATACAGGGTGAATTTTCCAAGTGGGCGTGGATGGCCAAATTCTAAACTATGAGGAATAGCGAAAAGTACTCAAAGGAGTCGCGGGCTCGATTTTGATACAAACTAAAACTGCGTCATTGGATTTTTGAAAAATCAATATTTCTGGCCAGGAATCGAACCTGTTGATTTTGAAAAAAAAAGACGGGTTGCACTCCGGGAGTGCCGGCAGAAGTGAAAACTTGAATATTAACGTTGAAATAAATCAAGAATTGAATTAATATAACTAATTTTTGTTCACTATTTCTGCGTCACTTTTTTCATTAATCGATGCACTTTGTTCAATTTCCATATTTTAAACACTTTATATACACGAATTTTACGAATACACAGCAGTGTGGCTACTACACAGACGGTCGAGCCATCAGCTGTCCACCCATCCATCCACATCCACGTCCACCATCACCGTCACCGTCACCGTCCCCATGACCGTCCCCGTCCCCGTCACCGTCACCGACACCGTCACCGTCACCGTCACCGTCACCGTCACCGTCACCGTCACCGACACCGTCACCATCACCGACACCGTCACCGTCACCGTCACCGTCACCGTCACCGTCACCGTCACCGACACCGTCACCGTCACCGTAACCGTCACCGTCACCGTCACCGTCACCGTCACCGTCACCATCACCGACACCGTCACCGACACCGTCACCGTCACCGTCACCGTCACCGTCACCGTCACCGTCACCGTCACCGTCACCGTCACCGTCACCGTCACCCTCACCGTCACCGTCACCGTCACCGTCACCGTAACCGTCACCGTCACCGTCACCGTCACCGTCACCGTCACCGTCACCGTCACCGTCACCGTCACCGTCACCGTCACCGTCACCGTCACCGTCACCGTCACCGTCACCGTCACCGTCACCGTCACCGTCACCGTCACCGTCACCGTCACCGTCACCGTCACCGTCACCGTCACCGTCACCGTCACCGTCACCGACACCGTCACCGACACCGTCACCGACACCGTCACCGTCACCATCACCGACACCGTCACCGACACCGTCACCGTCACCGACACCGTCACCGTCACGTCACCGTAACCGTCACCGTCACCGTCACCGTCACCGTCACCGTCACCATCACCGTCACCGTCACCGTCACCGTCACCGTCACCGTCACCGTCACCGACACCGTCACCGTCACCGTCACCGTCGCCGTCACCGTCACCGTCACCGTCACCGTCACCGTCACCGTCACCGTCACCGTCACCGTCACCGTCACCGTCACCGTCACCGTCACCGTCACCGTCACGTCACCGTCACCGTCACCGTCACCGTCACCGTCGCCGTCACCGTCACCATCACCGTCACCGTCACCGTCACCGTCACCGTCACCGTCACCGTCACCGACACCGTCACCGTCACCGTCACCGTCACCGTCACTGACACCGTCACCGTCACCGTCACCGTCACCGTCACCGTCACCGTCACCGTCCGTCCGTCCATCCATCCATCCATCCATCCATCCATTATCGTGTCTCACTTGGTTCACTTCGGTTGGCGCCCGCCGCCGTAGAAAGAGGGGGGGGGGGGAAATCTCTCCTGACGGTCACGTGTCCTGACGCGAGTTTAACATTTTTTCCCCATACAAAAAGTGTGCAACGCCGCTAAAGAAGTTTTCACTTCAAAAAACACACACTGTATTATTACACCATTTGATAGTGTCCCTAATAAGGATCAAATTCTGGGAAGTAATGACATACGGCAAACTTAGGGAAAATGTTGAATTTTAATAAACTGCTTCTTTTTTCATACCTTGTTCGAAATGATGCTCAATATTTTTACTACCAAAACACTCGTAGCGCAGTCACCTTCACAAAATTATGTTCTAAATACAAATTTTTAATTGCAGTACAATCCTTTAGACGTCGAATCCAGCTATGTATTCAAAACAATTGTCATTATTTTGAACAATTAATCAGTTAAGGTTTAATAGATAGGTAGCATAAAAAAATAAAAAAGTATTTTGATAAAAATGAGCTCTTTCCTTTAGTTTGCCGTATGTCATTACTCCCCAGAATTTGATCCTTATTAGCGACACTATCAAATGGTGTAATAATCCAGTGTGTGTTTTTTTTTTTCAAAATCTACAGGTTCGAATCCTGGCCAGAAATATTAATTTTTCAAAAATCCAATGATGCAGTTTTAGTTTTCATCAAAATCGAGCCCGCGACTCCTTTGAGTACTTTTCGCTATTCCTCATAGTTTCGGATTTGGCCATCCACGCCCACTTGAAAAATTCACCCTGTATATTAGACGTCTGGAAAGGGCAAAGAGATTCAGTTGGATAAAAGACGTTTTATTAAATCTGTGATAATATCTTTTTTTATTCTCAAAATTACTCGCGAATTTTATTAAACTATTTAATTGGAATTTGAATAAAAAGTCTTGGTCAGTGGGTCGTCTTGGGGGCGGGCTTGAACTTTTTCGGTGTCGAATTTTGCCAAGAATATTAAGCACTAAGCATTGACTCTAAAGTCATAATATTTTGCTATCCTCGAGGAATCCTTTTGTAAGCTTTCATTAGCAACAATCGATAAGAAAAATCTAATTAAAATTAAAACCCTTCAATTTAAAAAGCCATATATTATAATCATCCAGAATCACATTTCCACCACCAAAGATAACACACGATTACATAATTAAAATTTAATTCGTAGTGAAACAGAAGCAGGGGGACGGCTACACAATTTACCTCCGTTATATAAGGCGACAGATTATGATGTCATTTGTTCCTTGGTATTAATTAAATTAATCCCGCATGGGTTGAGCATTTTAGGTCTCTGTACATTTATTGCGTTTGTGATTATGTCTACCTTAACCCTTTATGGGTTACTAGTGAATTCATTGTTTTGAAACTGAAATCTGCTTACCTGGATTTCTACCAACATCTGACGAACGGCTATTTTTTTGCTATTAATTAGACCTATGATAGATTATAGCAGTATGCTAAGTTGCTCCATATCACTAGGCTTCTTGCCTCACTAGTTCTGACAGTAATTAAAAAAAAAATGTCCGTTCAAGTGCCGCTATAGAATTATTTTTGATAACACAAACTCGAAAGTTGTGGATAAGAAGTACCTACCGATATGTTTTATTTTTAATTAAGTTCATTGATTTTTCTAAGTTGATCTTGTAAATCACTGAGTTACAGTAGAGAAAACATGGTATAAACCTGAGGGCCTTGACAAGTGGCAATCGCTTTCAAAGCATTTTGTATTTCTACAAAACTTTCTTTTTTTTTTTGTTTTGTGTGTTGTTGTTACCTATTATTTGTAATTAGTCTGTAAGCCTTCTTAAAAGTAATTAATAAACAACGTCTTTCAACATAAGCTTTTGATACTTAGCTAATGTCAGTCCTATATATATATATATTTTTTGTTTTGTGTGTTGTTGTTACCTATTATTTGTAATTAGTCTGTAAGCCTTCTTAAAAGTAATAAATAAATAAATAAACAACGTCTTTCAACATAAGCTTTTTGATACTTACCTAATGTCAGTCCTATATATTTTTACGTTTTCACTGTCGCTGATAGAATGTCACTTTGTCTAGGCCCTCTGAACCTGTTGAGATCGACCACTAGCATTAAGCAACAGTGGAACAATAACATATGCCAATATTATTAAGGTGAATGCGCAGCTGTAGACCGCGAAATTCAATTTTTCTTACGTTTTTAGCAATTTTCAGGTCAGTGTCAGGTTGTAAATTGATCAAAATATGATTCGCGACTATAACAGGTACGTATTTAAGTTAATTAGTCTTTTATTTTTGTATCTAGTGTATATAGTAAGTTACTTATTATGAAGCAATAAACATATGATTTCATTAGGTCTGAAAAAAATAAAAAAATTAGAATCATTAATACATCTTTATAAGTTAGATTTCTACCATAAGAACAAATCTCGTATAGAAAAGTGATTATGGTAGAAATATAACTTAAAAAGATATATTAATGATTCTAATAACTATAAATCTGTAAATAAATATCATAAGAAATTTTGAATTTCGAATTTGCGCGCATTCACCTTAACTCAGTGTAAAACAAAAAACTCGTGATGTCACTAGTTAAGACCTAGTAATGAATGTCATTACTTCTTGCATAATTAGGTTTTTACGGTCTGGTTAGTGTTTTTATGGTGCGAAGTTAACGACCAGCACTAACGGTATTGCATTTTGTAATTAATAGTAATGGCCTTACTAGCCGGCTGTAAGTATTACACCAAGTATCCTTAAAGTAGTTATACTAAATAATATATACTTGTTTTACTTGATACTTGCTTATAAAAGTTTAAATTTGAGTAATGGTCTTACTAGCCGCCTGTAAGTATTATCAAGTATCAAGTAATAACAAGGAAAGAATGCTTACAAAAGTTTATTGTTGTTTCAAATAAATCCACTCAATAACGTCGAAGTGACGTATATGGCGCGTGGAGGCTTTGAGGAGGTAGGATTGATAATTTACTAAAGTCGAACTTTTCAGAAATTGCGTAATAGTAAACTTGGAAAAACAAAACGGAAGAACACCTGCACAAAACCAGTCCAATTCATCAGACTAATATTATAAAGGCGAAAGTTTGTGAGTGTGTGTGTTTATATGTTTGTTACTTCTTCACGCTCAAACGGCTAGACCAATTTTGATAAAATTTTGTATAGAGGTAGGTGACACCCTGGATTAACATATAGACTACTTTTTATCCCGATATTTCCACGGGATCGACACTTATGCGGGTGAAACCGCAGGGTGCAGCTAGTTTCTTATAGGTGTTAAAAAAAAGCACTGCCAAAATTTACAAAATGACATCTTAAATTAATACATAAAAATAATATCGCCTTGTCTGAAACAAGATAATTCAGTTAGCATTTTTGTACGGAAATTAAAATGAAAATCATATTCTCCTGCAAGCTTGCAAAAATTATGCGCAACCGTGTAGGACCGAACGTGTCGTTTTATTGGCTTCAGGGATCCGCCATATTGAACTATGAATAATGCCTCGTCAAAGTTAAAGGCGGCTATAAAGCTATGTGTACTTAGGTATGTGTGTTTATGTTGGTATTCAACCTTGTTCAAACTTAGTTTTGTTGATGTACATACGCCAGCATATCAAGCTACCCGAAACTGTCAAATTATCCCAATCAACTTTGAACCTTAATTAAAAATAATTTAATTATAAAGTTGAAAATCTATTAAAGAAATTTGACAGATTATTGTAGCTAGATGTGCTGGCGTTTGTACAAAAGTATCTTTTGGATATTGATTAGAACTTTTTCTTGTTATGTAGGTCACATCCTCGGTTTTCATAATAATAATTATTTCAAAACTTAAATCTAGTACATAAAACTTTTACTACTGATTGCATTAAATTGATCCTATTGAACTCTTATAACTACTGCACCATATAAACAAAAAATTAAAAAAAGAGAAAAAATATGAAATCAATAAAGATGAAAAACATCCTGAGACAAGCCTCAGGATATTTTTTATCCTGCGAGAGAAGAAGATAAGAAATCAGTGAAATCACCATGCAGTGAGCAAGTGTGTTGATCAATTCCCGCTCCTCGAAAAAACATTGTTCCGCATTAGGAATTTCCCACTACAACAAGGCAAAGGGCTCTCCAACAAAGTTCCAATATAAATGGAAATACACTTTTCTGCTCATACACCCACGCAAAAGTGTATTTTCCCATCCGCTATGTGTTTCAGAGGGGTGTGACCAAACTTGGGGGTGTGGTACAAGCCATCAAACTGAACAACTTTTTCCCGGGGACCAACATCGTCATCATCATCATCATCATCATTTCAGCCGAAAGACGTCCACTGCTGGACATAGGCCTCCCCCAAGCACCTCCACTTCGACCGGTTTTGTGCTTCTCGCATCCAACGAGTTCCTGCGGCCTTCACAAGGTCGTCGGTCCACCTTGTGGGAGGCCTTCCAACGCTACGCCTTCCGGTACGCGGTCGCCACTCCAGAACCTTTCGGCCCCATCGGCCATCTGTTCTGCGAGCAATGTGCCCTGCCCACTGCCACTTAAGTTTGGCAATTCT
This sequence comes from Amphipoea lucens, assembly GCA_947508005.1. Lineage (NCBI taxonomy): Eukaryota > Metazoa > Arthropoda > Insecta > Lepidoptera > Noctuidae > Amphipoea > Amphipoea lucens. Next base: position 9,806,065 of record OX382371.1, read on the forward strand.
TCGGGCTATGTCGGTTACCTTGGTTCTCCTGCGGATCTCTTCATTTCTGATTCGATCCCGCAGGGAAACTCCAAGCATAGCCCTCTCCATTGCCCTTTGAGTGACTTTCAGCCTTCTAATAAGGCCCATTGTGAGCGACCACGTTTCAGTGCCATATGTCATCACTGGCAATACGCACTGGTCAAAGACTTTCGTCTTGAGACACTGCGGTATGTGGGACGAGAAGATATTGCGTAGCTTCCCGAACGCTGCCCAGCCGAGTCGGATTCGACGGTTGACCTCTTTCTCGAAGTTGGACCTACCTAACTGGACAGTTTGTCCTAGGTAAATATACTCGTCCACGACTTCGAGTGTAGCGTCTCCGATCTTCATGAGAGTGGGTGTTACATGGGCATTTGACATGACCTTCGTTTTGTCCATGTTCATTTTCAGACCCACTCTTTCAGAGGCTCTACTGAGGTCGTCGAGCATTGTACTGAGGTCCTCCATAGTTTCAGCCATGACTACTATGTCGTCGGCAAACCGAAGGTGAGTTATGTACTCGCCATTGATGTTAATGCCAGCTCCTTTCCAGTCCAGAACCTTGAAGACATCCTCCAGAGCAGCGGTGAACAGTTTCGGAGAGATAACGTCTCCCTTCAGAGGCTGTTTGATTCCGTCATACTCGAGGGTAAAACACCACAGGCATGGAACAGAGGTGTGGTGATACTTTTCTTTAAGAAGGGTGACAATGCCCTTCTTAAGAATTATAGGCCCATCTCACTTCTGAGCCATGTCTACAAGCTGTTTTCGAGAGTCATCACGAACCGTCTCGCGCGCAGGTTTGACGACTTCCAGCCTCCCGAACAAGCCGGATTCCGTAAAGGCTTTAGCACCGTATACCACATACATACGCTGCGACAGGTTATACAGAAAACCGAAGAGTATAACCTGCCTCTCTGCTTAGCGTTTGTGGACTACGAGAAAGCCTTTGATTCGATCGAGACATGGGCTGTACTGCAGTCTCTTCAACGGTGCCAGATCGACTATCGGTACATCGAGGTGCTGAAGTGTCTGTACGAAAACGCCACTATGTCAGTTCGACTCCAGGACCAGGCCTCGAAACCTATCCTTCTGCAGCGAGGTGTAAGACAACATCGTAATCGTGAAAAAAACATCAGTCGTCCCATATAAAACTTCAATACCTACTTGACCTACTTGTATGGGACGACAAAGGAGACTGTTAAAATTTGTATGGGAAGTGGTCTATGATCCAATAGCGATACTGTAGAGGTATTTCTGTTGGAATACCTCAACTATACCCTTGTGCATAGGGGCATCAAAATCTAACCCGGCAGTTTTGAGAAAAATAATCCTTTCCAACGTTCATTGAGGAGAAGATACAAAATTTTAATGACGTCTCGGAAAGACTTTTCAAAATTAATATTCATTCGGCCTTCACACTCATTCGGTACTGTTGTTTTGGACCAAAATTTACTTATAGCCTTCGCTCCTCTCATCTATGGAAGCATCCACAACTTTTAGAAAAAGTAGACCAAATTATTAGAAACACATTAACTTCCATCCTAAATGTGGCCCTGGACGACCGTGCTTGGCAGCAAGCCACACTACCCATTCGCTTGGGCGGTCTCGGCGTCCGCAAAATTTCAAGTATTAGTTTACCAGCCTTCCTCTCCTCGGTCCACAGTACCGATAAATTAACCAGGAACATTTTATCTTCCTCACTGGTCGATTTTGAAGTGCCGTTTTTGACCGATGCGTTGAATGCTTGGAAAATGGCTTGTCCCAATACGGTTTTGCCTGATAACCCGTCTTCCCAGAGACGGTGAGACGTGCCGCTCTGCAGTATTATACGGAATACCCTTGTAAACACGTCACGTAATACTGTTGAGCGTGCCCGTCTGCTGGCTGTGGGAGAATGGGAGTCAGGTTTGTGGCTTCAGGCGCTCCCGTCATCCACCATAGGCACAATGATGGATGACTCATCGTTTCGGCTCGCTACGTGTCTCCGCTTGGGCGCACCTTGTGTTGCTCCGCATCGATGTCACTGCGGTGAAGCTGTCGACAGTCTCGGACACCATGGCCTGTCCTGCTGCAGGAGCGCAGGTCGCATAGCACGGCACGCCAGCATCAACGATATTATTCGTCGAGCCCTTGTCACCGCCGGTGTACCAGCGGTGCTAGAACCAAACGGCTTGGTACGTGATGATGGGAAGAGACCAGACGGCATGACGTTGTTGCCTTGGAAGGTGGGTAGGCCTCTGGTGTGGGACGCAACATGTGTCGATACCCTTGCGCCATCTCATGTTCCTAGCACTGCGGGCTGTGCTGGCGCCGCTGCTGCAGCTGCTGAGACCCTCAAGCGGCGCAAATACTGTAACCTTGTGGGCAACTACAGCTTTGAGCCGTTTGGGGTCGAAACGCTCGGGTCATGGGGCCCGAGCGCGCGTCTCCTTTTTAAGGAAATTTCTCGCCGGCTGGTCGATACTTCACGTGACCAGAGGGCTGGGTCGTTCTTTGGCCAAAGAATTAGCATTGCCATTCAACGTGGCAATGCTGCCAGTCTTCTGGGCACGTTTCCGGATGACAGCGATGCGGATGAATACTTCGACGCCTAAGTGTCCTTTGTTTTTTATTTTTATATATTTGTATTGTAAGTTAGGTCATTTATTTTAGTATCTAGTGTATAAAATTAGGTAAGTATTTTAATGTAACACAAGAAATAAATAAAAATAACAACTTATAAAAAAAAAAAAGAAAAATAATACTTTAAAATTCACTTTTTTTGCTACATTTTTATATTATAAAAACGTTTTAACGGGTATTTCTGACTTTATACTACTTAATTAATGTGGTTTTCTGCTAAACAAAGACACTTACCACCTCGACAGTGCTGAATTTCAGGTTTTTTGAAGTGTAAACTTCTTTAGCGGCGTTGCACACTTTTTGTAATGGGTAAAAAATGTGAATGTGAAACTCGCGTCAGGGCATCGCGTCAGGACACGTGACCGTCAGGAGAGATTCCCCCCCCCCTCGCTTTCTACGGCGGCGCCAACCGAAGTGAACCAAGTGAGACACGATAATGGATGGATGGATGGATGGATGGTGATGGTGATGTGGATTGGGATGGTGATGGTGATGTGGATGGGGATGGATGGGATGGGGATGGTGATGGTGGTGGTGGTGGTGATGGTGATGGTGGTGGTGGTGCTGGTGCTGGTGCTGGTGGTGGTGCTGGTGATGGTGGTGCTGGTTGTGGTGGTGATGGTGATGGTGGTGGTGCTGGTGGTGGTGATGGTGGTGGTGGTGGTGGTGGCGCTGGTGGTGGTGGTGATGTTGGTGGTGGTGGTGGTGGTGGCGCTAGTGGTGGTGGTGGTGTTGGTGGTGGATTTTCCCTTTTTATATACTTGTACATATTATTATTTTAAGATTGTTAGCTTTTTAAATTAATAATTGATTTATTTCAACGTTAATATTCAAGTTTTCACTTCTGCCGGCACTCCCGGAGTGCAACCCGTCTTTTTTTTTTTCGAAATAATAGCACAGAATGGTTGCAGTTGATCTGCAACACAAATCACATCACCTCTGGGTCAAAACATGATTTCATCATTCAATATTTTTTCATTTTATTTTGACGATTTATTTATAGCATAAATTGCTTAGCAACCATATTAAAGTAATCGAATTGCAACCCGTGAAATACTTATTAATGAGTTGTTCCGGTGGTCATCTGAGGTCTTCATCATTAGTACCACTTCACCAAAAGGTGCTTTCCGAGAGCAAATGCACGAGTTACTTTAAATAATACCCAAATTGTTATAGCTATACCTATAATGTTTGAAGAGTTCCCTAGATTTCTCCAGGATCCAATCACCAGATCCTGACCTGGTGACAATGGGAACATTTGGGAAGTATACCCTTTCAACCAAAAAAATAGTTTTTTAAATCGGTCTAGCTGTCTTCGTGTAATCGGTGAACATAAAAATATTAAAAAATGTAATTCCTACGAACTGAGAACCTCCTCCTTTTTTGAAGTCGGTTAAAATCGCAATAAATACTAAAATCTAGGAAAGAAACACATTAATTAAGTATTATAAAGTCAGAAATACCCTTTAAAACGTTTTTAAAATAAAAATGTTAATATGAAATTATGTATTCTGAAATATTATATTTCTCAAAACTGCCGCCGGGTCAGATTTTGATGCCACTTTGCACAAGGGTATAGTTGAGGTATCCCCACAGAAATAACGCAACAGTATCGCTATTGGTTCATAGACCACTTTTTAATGTCATCATGAAATTATTTATTCTAAAATACATATTATATTTCTCAAAACTGCCGGGTCAGATTTTGATGCCACTTTGCACAAGGGTATAGTTGAGGTATCCCCACAGAAATATTGTAACAGTATCGCTATTGGTTCATAAACCACTTTTTAATGTTATCATGAAATTATTTATTCTAAAATATTCTTTTTCTCAAAACTGCCGGGTCAGATTTTGATGCCACTTTGCACAAGGGTATAGTTGAGGTATCCCCACAGAAATATCGTAACAGTATCGCTATTGATTCATAGACCACTTTTTAACAGTCTCCTTTGTTTTTTCACGTTTGCGATGTTGGTCCCCGGGAAATAGTTGTTTAGTTTGACGGTCTGTATTACACCCCCAAGTTTGGTCACACCCCTCCGAAACACATTGTATAGCATAAATCCCAGTTAGATTAACGTTTAACGCTGTCATCCTCCAGAACCCTCATTCCGTGAGAATGTTCGGCATGTTTTCATAATACAATAATGTCTGTTATCATATCACACTTGCGCCCCGGTCGGCAATAAATCCTTCCCTCGCAGTGTTTCACGTCAAATATTCAAAACAATACGTTACTAATCCCCGGCTTTCCAGTAAAAAGCGGCCAGATATATAATTCATGTTGCCGCCTTTGTTTATTTATTGTGGAATTAGATGGATATGTTTGAACGTCATAATAATATTATTAATTTATTGTGCACAGATGTTTTCGGAATAAAATAATTTATTTTGTACCTATTCCCATGGTAAGAGTTAGTCTTAATTAATTCGGTTATTATATGTTCTAAATTAAGATTTGTCTGAAACGGATTTTCTGGCAACTAGGGAGATGTAGAAGAGAATAGACGATGAAAGAAGGTTTTGGTACTAATATCACTCAGTGAAAAAAGCATCGTAAAAGAAAATTCTTAAGTTTAAGAAGTATTTTGCCATAATTTTTAAGTTCTAGCCTTTAGTTTGTTATTATTATGTGTGATCACTTATTTCTGAGATTGCTGGTAAACCTATGCTTACATACATACATAATCAGCCTATAATGTTCCCACTGCTGGGACACAGGCCTCCTCTCTGTGAGAGGGAGCGGGCCGTAATCTACCACGCGGGCCCAGTGCGGGTTGGTAGATGTCACATGTCTTCAAATTTTTGGTTCTAGGACATGCCGGTTTCCTCACGATGTTTTCCTTCACCGTTTTAAAAAACCTATACGTTTTAAACCTATACTTGGCGACTGTGTAAGACCGAAACTATTGTAATCTATAGTACTTAAGATATAATAATATTATACATAGAAGCTGTTGATGTACCTAAATAAATAAATAAAATAAATTAAAATATTCATTTTTTCTATGAATACAACATCATCATCGGCTGTGTATCCCGAGAAAGGTGAAATATTGCATTTGTAACAAAAATATACGGACACAAATCGAGACTGCTACTAAGAAATGCTTAGTGGTACATACCGTGTAACGTAAGGGCGGTTTCGCACTACGTCCGATCAGAATCCGATCCGAATCCAAGAAATGCCGGTCCGAAGTGACCATAGTCCTACATATTTGTATAAGGGGTTGCGCACTAAATCCGAATTTAGAACATTTCCGATTCGGATTGAAGTTGGATCTTTAATTCAGATTCGGATCGGATGTAGTGCGAAACCGCTCTAAGCAGAAAGTAAACAATTAGGAATTCAACATCATTATAAAAAGTGTCATTGGCCAACATCACGTCCCAATAGTCGTGTATTCTGTACTTAAGAAAATCGTAATCAGTTTTAGTGTTTAGTTAACTTTCCTGGTCCACTGGCTATCCCAGACGACTCATCCACTCTAAAAATTCTTTCATTAAGAGGAATGCACTTAGCTGCACTCATACTGAAAGCATCTAGCTCAGAAAATACTAATATTTCAGGTTTATTTTTCTTTTTCCTATTTCCTAATGGTTCAAGCACTTTTCGCTTACGACAGCAAGCTTTTACCTTCATCCACTTCAAAATACTCGTATTATTTAAATAACTTAAGTTAATTTTGCCATTCCTTAGAAATGACTGATCTCCCTTTCTTGAAATATTCGCCGGATGGGAATCCATTAACCTCTGAGCACATCAGACTCATCACGACTACTAATTACAAATTATTAGTACTTATGTAAACCTATAAGCATAATCAGGCTTAATGATCCCTATGCTGGGACATGAGTCTCCTCTCTGTGAGAGTGAGTGGGCTTTTAACTACCACGCGGGCATAGTGCGGGTTGGTAGATGTTTCTGTGTAGATGTTCTTCGAATTTTCGTTGTAGGACATGCCGATTTCCTCACAAGGAAAACAGTTTCCTTCACCGTTTTTGAGAGCAGTGGTGATGAAATTATTTACACAAAGTAAAGCGCGCCTGTCTGGGTTTGGACCTACTACCTAAATATCTTAAATCGCGGCTGTTACCACTCAGCCACCACTGCTCTCAAAATAGACCTATAAAATGGATGCCAATCCCTCATAACCATCACAAAAGCAAAGCTTATTTCACAGTTATGAAATTATCAAATATTAAACAAACTTTACTTCAGCGGCCACCTTGTTTATAACTTTGATTAGTAGGTAGTAAAACTTCGGTGCTAAGTTTTGTGCGACAACAATTTGACGAGGCGATTGTTGAAATGTTAATTTCTGGCAGAAACAAACTTCTCATTTATTTTCGTGATAATTGGTGCTAACGGCTGTACGCCAAAACCAAGGTTGTCATCATAATACACTGATTTTAAAATCACCGAACAAAAGCACATTACAGTGCACCAAACAATATGGAAGTAATTTTTTTTTTTTATAAGATGTACCTGAGGAACGAACCCACCCACAAGGCAGTCTAAAGCTACGTTCTTTTATATTTTACTAGCTGCGCCCCGTGGTTTCACCCGCATAAGTTTTGATCTCGTGGGAATATCGGTATAAAAAGTAGCCTATGTGTTAATCCGGGGTGTCAGCTACCTCCATACAAAATTTTATCAAAATTGGTCTAGTCGTTTGTACGTGAAAAATTAACAAACACACACAAGCTTTCGCCTTTATAATATTAGTGTGATCACAAGCTTGTGCCCGCAAATTCGCCCACTCCATAACTGATCAGCTATCTGCCAGTGAAAGTCCCGTTAAAATCGGTCTAGCCGTTTCGGAGATAAGGCGGAATAAACAAACAGACAAATGATTTTTTGTTTTATGTAGCTTAGGTAGATATGCTCTCATAAATGCATTTAGTAAAATGCTGTCTGTTATTTTAATACTACACGCAGACACCTCAATTTTATTTGTTTGTATAAATATTTCAAAACATTTAAATCACTTTAGAAATTCTAGCACTACATTTCACACAGTAAATATTTCTAACATTCTTAGTCCACGTAAATCCGATTTGAAAATAGAGGGACATTTCTTGCACCTATTTCCACGGTTCGTCGCGTTTTTCAGGCACTCCGAGCTGTCAAGGTGATAATGTATGTGGTACAACTGAAATTCCGCTTGTCAACAGCACACAACATCTGACGGAAATACGACTAGGAGTGCTTTAAAGACTTTGTATTTTAAACTGCGTTTCTCGGTAACATTGTGATTATTTTGAAATTTATTTTGTTTAGTACTTATAGCTTCATAATAAGTAACTAACTATATACACCAGATACTAAAATAAATGACTAACTTACAATACAAAATATATGAAAATAAAAAAAAAAAGTATTAAAAAGTACGAAGTATTTTAAACTAGCTGCGCCCCGCGGTTTCACCCGCGTAAATGTCGATCCCATGGGAATATCGGGATAAAAGTAGCCTATGTCCTTTCCAGGGACTCAAACTATCTCTATACCAAGTTTCATCTAAATCGGTTCAGCAGTTTGTGCGTGAAGAAGTAACAAACATATAAACACACACACACACACACTCACAAACTTTCGCCTTTATAATATTAGTGTGATAAATACATAATTATTTAATTGAAATAAATGCTTTGATTTTGTTTGGTTAGATTCTATCTACTCATTGAGATTGGACGATAACGCAACAACGTTGACTGATATTAAATAAACTACTTGTATATTTGAAAGGAAATATTATCCCGGATAATTGAAAACTTAATACACCCGGAAGAAGTGAGCACAGCTAGATTAACAATGATCACGAACTCGTTATAGCACTTTTCTCAGAAGATGAAATGATTGTTGGTAGCCATTTATGCAAAAGCAGCTTATGCTCTTGGCTTATTTATTTATTTATATACATATCGCTCATTTGGAGAAACATCGAAGTAAATGTATTTTTTCCCAAAAATTAGTTAAATATACTCGTATGACAAATCACTTAGAAAGCGTATTTACGTTAGGAAAGCAAACACTTAAAAAAGATGTAGCAGTTACGTCGATGTTTCTCCAAATGAGCGATATATACTTTATTGTACACCAGCAAATACGTAACAAAAAATATGTTTATTACAACAAAACATGTACCCAATGGGTGGCCTTATCGCTTTCTGCGATCTCTTCTAGACAACCTTGGAATTGACAGTTATTGCGACAGACTAGTTCGGGTCGGCATGATTTGGCACAGCCGGGCGGCAAAGTCGAATAAATTTAGATGGTGCACTAAAAGCATATATTACCTTATCTTTAAACTGTTTTATGTATCCACTAGCTGCGCCCCGCGGTTTCACCCGCGTAAATGTCGATCCCGTGGGAATATCGGTATAAAAAATAGCCTATAATCCAGGGTGTCAGCTACCTAGCGCACGCCACGATAGTGGCGATAAGACCCCTCTTTGAGGAGTAGCTAGAGAGGCGTCACGGCGTCCTCACCTATCGCCTGACGCAGGTCCTCACCGGACACGGATGTTTTGGGAGGTTCCTGCACATCATCAGGCGGGAGGAGACGCCCGGGTGTCACCACTGCGAGGATCGCCCAGAGGATACGGTGGAGCATACGGTGGAGGTCTGCCCCGCATGGGCGGAGCACCGCCGTGCCCTCGTAGAGGCGATCGACAGCGGCGGCGACCTCTCGCGTCCGGCCCTGGTTCAAGCCGTGGTCCGGGGCGAGAGGGAGTGGGAGGCGGTCACCTCCTTCTGCGAAGCAGTCATGCTAGCGAAGGAGGTGGCGGAACGGCTGAGGGAGAGAGCCTCACACCCCAGCCGCCGCGGGAGACGCTCCGGGCGTCGGGAGCCGCGTGACGACTCCCGGCCACCGTAGGCGCGGGCCTGCGGACGGAGAGTAATAGGTAGCTCACCGTCCGATCAGGACCAGGCCCGTGCCGGACGGCGCTTACGTGTTCCACGCGCGCCTCAAAGAGATGTCAGCATTAAGGAAGGGGCCTGCCAGGGCCGAAGCCTGCCGGGGGTGCGGGATTGTCCGAAAGGGTTACCGCTACCCCGGAACATAAAGGGCTAAGGAAGGAACACGGATGGGTTTTAGTCAGTAAGAGTCTGACACTCCCTTCGCTCCACCCAGAGCGGTAGGGGTCATTTGATGATTTTTCATCCATAAAAAAAAAAGGGTGTCAGCTACCTCCATACAAAATTATATCAAAATTGGTCCAGCCGTTTGAGCGTGAAGAAGTAACAAACGTATAAACACACAACCACACACACTCACAAACTTTCGCCTTTATAATATTAGTATGATTGAATTTTCAAGTACGTTGTAAAAACGAAACGTGTCCCGGCTTCGCGCTTCCTTCGTTGACATATTGCGTTTACCGGAGAAGATACCGCTTTGTATGTTTTTTATAGAAATATCTGATTATTATGAAGTGCAAATGTTACTATGAAATATGTTATTATGATATCGTTAGAGCTGGGTTGTTGCGGGAAATGATGACGATATATTTTGTTGGTTTCTCTTGAACTAGATATTAGGACTGTTGGATTTTCTGTAGGTATAATAAAATTTTAATAGTCATAGGCATTAACATATATTTTAGAGCTCTTTTCAACATCCCTTTACTCCAATTTGAAACGATTTGCACCATAATCAAATCAACAATCGTGATAGTCAACATCACCTCATTTGTCACATATTCCAAAAGACATTTTCGGGGTTGAAAAGGACAATTTTTTTACCGTAGCAAAGCCCAGATTGTTTCATTATCCTTACCGCTCACAATTACACAAAGCCTCTTGTTTACACCGTGATTTTGGGAGTACAAATGGCAAAGAGCTCGCATTCACTCTTGTTTAGACGAAAAACAAAAAGAAATGTCAGAATAGGTCACTTAAACATAGCTAAGGCGAAGAAGCTTAAATAGGTATAACAAACCCAGTGAAGATGAAGATCTAAAGGAACGCTCGGGGCTACTCGTGTCGCAACTTAAGGGCACACGCTTCACACCCGATCCACGTGACAAGACGAAAGATGGACGTGTTTGGTTAATAAATAGCTCATCTTATTTTTCGCTACTATGACTTTGATCGGATTATTACACAGAAGAATCTGATCTTAGAAAAGGTCGTCGAAAGTTATATGTTTGCCAAAAAGATGTTAAAATAAGGTAGCCGTAACCTCGATTTTAAGCTTCGGGCAAAATCTTGTGGAAAGGGAAAAGTTTACCCGATCGGTGCAAATGTAATGTTAAACTATTACAGAAGTGCGCATTTTGAGAAGTGCACATTTTGAGAAATGCACATTTTGCGAAGTGCACATTTTGCGAAGTGCACATTTTGCGTCAAGTGCACATTCTGCGAAGTGCACATTCTGCGTCAAACCCTTACTAAACGGTGTAGTTTTTGTTTTCAATACAGATAAATTAGCTTCGTGCTACGTGAAAACTTTAAAGTTACAACGTTACGTACGGACTTAGGTTAGTTAGTAACTTTAAAGTTTTGTCAAGCATGTTGGCAAGTTACGAGGACAATTATTGTTGTTTTGGATTGTTTTTGATTTATAATAAAATCTGTACAGCCATTTAATTTCCGAACAATACCTACAGCATCCCGATAGTCATCAATAACTACCGAATAACCGAGCCGAACCGAATAATCGAGTTCGCTCCATCTATACAATATGTAGTAAAGTACTGGCATTTTATTTATCGTCATACCATTCGCGCAAAACGACCGCAAACCTTTGACACCCGTTCACTGTATTATCAAAACAGAATTGGAAGCTCTAGTCTAAAATATTGGGGTTTTTTTGACACGTTTTATTTTGTGTATTAAACTAAAAAAATGTGATTGTGACCGGATAATATTATTGCTACCTAATCAAATTGTCTCTTTTCATGATATATGAAATGAAAACAGACGATGAATATATATATTTTTGACCCTAGTTATAAGAATTTCTATAGGTCCTGCTTGTACCTAGTATTAACATATTATCTTTTAAACATTAAACTTGTGACGTTAGTAGTAGGTATTATAAATGGAACCTGCTGAATGGAACAGGTAAAGTTGACGCCTTAGTAGAAGGTTTGAAGTACAGAGTATTCTGGATTGAGAGGGAAATAGCAGTCAGCCCTTCAATATTGAATGTGTGTGCTTCTTTACCTGGACGTCTTAAAACCGACTCAGGACCCAGGGGTTGGTTGAAGGAAAAAAAATAGCCAGTTTAGGTGGCGATTCAATGATGTCTGCCCGGAGTAAGTGTGGTACTGTTCTAGAAACTATGGGACATTTAATATCGTGTCTGTACGTTACAGAATCTGATGGACACTGTTGAAGGCGCCAAACTAATAGCTTAATTATGGGCTGACTTCATTTAGATTGCCATCGACACGCTAAGAATAAGAACATTGATTGACAAAATTTACTGCACTTTTCTGACCAATTGATTCTCCCAGTGGCCTCTCCTAATATTTAGGTCCACTCTTACAAAATTAACCTGGTTGTATCTCAGGCACCAACAAAGAGTGAGGAGCGCATAGCACACGAACAAAGGCCCACAGCCGGTATTGTTTGAGAATAAATGAGGTTCGCGAGATATGCACCACTTTTAGCTTGATGTTTTTGATTGTTTAGTTACCTTTGTTAATTGAATTGGTTAATAATGAAATTATTGTAGCTCGGTGACCTATATTTTATGGCTATAGGTGAGATTATACGTAAGAGTTTCTTCCGGAAACGAAAAAATTCTAAGTATTTCATTCCTATGGAATAAAAACCGTTAAACGATACTAATGGAAAGCTCGACGATATTTTTTATTTTTAATGGCAGAATTTCAAAAACAACCTCACGGGCACATGCTTAGCCAATGCATACATTGATAGGGGTTTTAATTTATTACCATAAATACCATTTTACACCTATAATTAATGTTTTAAACACGTGCAGACAGGTTAATTAATTAATGAACTTTACAGAAATGACCTGCTTAGCATCCTGTTTATGCAAAGCCCGTTGCTGCGGTTATGGCCGCAGATTTATACCGGTATTGTATTAAAAGATTCTGTAATAAATACAACGTAATGGAAATCTCGATTAAAAATGTAAGCTGAGCTTTAGAACCATACTCGAATTCTCTAAAATCATACGAAATGGTTTTACCTTTACCATCGAAATAGACATCAACTTTCATTTGAATAAATTAGGGATGCCGTCTCACTGTATCTTTGTGTGTTAGCAACGGCTCCTATATTGAAACGCAAATTCCTTAAAAACACCTCTGCTGTATTTCGTCGATGCGTGGGAGTTCCAGTGCCTCAGGCATATTCTGGGCATGCTCGTTCCATCATAGACCTCATGTATCGCTTTCCATCAGGTGTGATCGAGGTCAAGAGTGGGCTCATTCAGCAATAAAAAATAAATAAAAAAACTCGCTATAAAAATTTTCTACTGAGATAATTTTAGGAAAAAATTCCATAACCATTTCTTTTTTCAACACAGAAAACTAAAATTAAACAATTTGCTCAGTACCAGATTAAGAATGTAACTTTTTCTGCCCTCAGGAAATCTTAACAATTTCCAGAGCTAGTGTTAATTTCATTCTCCAGTGAACTTAAGTTTTTATCGTTAACTCTCCGGGAGTATATAACTGTAGAAACTTTTAATTTTCTCGCTTCAGAACTAGTTATGTTTTAATTATTCTATGAAGCGTGTGACAAGGAAATCACAAGTTTGTAACATGCGTAGTACGTGTGCATTTGAGTTTACTTCTTGGGGCCAAACTTTTGGAGTTGTTTTGGTAAAAACCAGGATTTTTTTAGCTTTTGTGGCTCATCTTTAAGCATTTTTATCATTCTACATATAATCGACTTACAAACCGATTAATAAGAAAAAAAAGAGGCGTTTATTTTATTATCATATCGTAATCATAATCATTTATTAGTCAGAATATGGTACACCCGCCAGCACATCAAGCTACCAGAAACTGTCAAATTTTCCCAATCAACCTTGGACCTTACGCTTTAGGGATAAAGGGGAATGCCCACTCTCCATAGTGACCTAGGCCCAAGATGGACATCAAATATTACTCTAAAAATTGAGTGTTTTAAAATCTTTGTAGTATTGGATATCTAAAAAATATATTCAAATGGACGCCATTATTTTATAAATATTAAAAAAAAAATGTTTTGAGGTTAATTTTCTATATGAAAAAGTGTGGGACTGTGAAATAATTCAAGAACTTTTCTTTTTTCAATGCTTAATAAAATTACAATTCACACAATGTTCTTCAGTTATTGTATAAAACGTAAATTGATCGGTATCCAAAATCGAATGCAGCTGTGATCCTTGATTCCAGAGCCAAAGTTGTCGTTGAAGGTGAGAACAAAATCCATAAAACAAAGCCTAAGTCGTTGGTAAAAATCGGAATCAAGTCCATATAACAAAGCCAGGTCGCAGTAAAACAAATCGAAGAAAAAATCAAAACAAATCCACATTGAGCGTATGCAACAAGTGTCAGATTTTTTTTTTAATAATTTTTATTCATGACCATAGATACAAGCAGATTCAATCCAGTGTTGTCACTATCACGAAAAAATAACATTAAATCGATATATCGATTACTTTTTTAAGTAACCGATTATTGATTTATTTTTCTTAATCTGTTTTTTTTTACGAGTACACGTTAGTTTTTATATTCATATATGTTTTCTTGTAGCTGGTTTTTGATTACAATACCAGTTATGTCCCGTGGATAATGTGGGTATGTCGTTGAGGTTATTGTATTTGTTTATAAATCGATTCGAATCGATTGATTATTGATAATATTTAAAATATATTTTGATGCTGGCAATATTTTGCCAGCGTCAAAATCAAAAAAGTTCTTGTTTTTCAATGGAGTTACTTTTTTTTACGAATTGTTGTAGATTGTAGTGGCGCTCATTTGCAAGAAAGTATATACATATTTATTTATGGCAAAATTAATGCATAAAGTATTTTTTCTCTAGTTTAATGTCCACTGTGGGCCTCAAATGGGCATTCGCCTTTGAAAATCTATTAAAGAAATTTGACAGATTGTAGTAGCTTGATGTGCTGGCGTTTGTACATTGTTATGGTCTTAAGATTGGTCAATGGGATCATCACATGCTGCCAAGTGTGACCTGCAAATATTTGGTACATATTACAGGACAGAGATTATTACCTTTGCGGTTACAAACTTATTTTTTAGTTCATATGATTCCATCAATTTTGATTCTGAGCTTTTTAAATTTTGCTTTTTTATAAACGCTACTAGCTTCTGCCCGCGACTTCGTCCGAGTAAAATTTCACCCCCCATTCACCCTCTTAGGACTGGAATTTCGAAAAACTCTTTCTTAGTGGATACCTACTCTTCACAAAGAACACACCCTCCAAATTTCATGTCTCTAGGACCAGCGGTTAAAGATATGCGTTGATATATCAGTCAGTCAGTCAGGACTTTGAATTTTATATATTTAGATTTAGCGATATTGCAAGAATGTGTGAGCTAAGTAAAATCGTATTGTTATTTTTTGAGGTGCCAGGCGAACAATCATGGAATGAAAAGACTAACAGATTATAAAGGATGTAATTTCATACTAGAATGTAATTATTAAAGTTGAACAGCCTTCCGAAAGTAAATCCCAAACATCACATCACACAGTCCTCGTTTTAATTGGATTTCCTTCAAACTAATAAATTAGCAACGAGAAGATAATCGAATCTTCTGAAGAAAACTTTATGCGAGTTTTAGTACTTAGTTTTAGACATTAGCGCAAACTCTGTTGGCTTCTGACTAAGATTGATTAAAAATATTGGTTTCTTTGTTTGACAGGGGAATTCAGAAAGGTACGAAAGAAGTTCAAGCTTGTCAAATTAACTAAACATGTCTATGAAGTTGGAACGATATGTGAGGCCGCGGCGTTGCCGTGCAAAGACAATTAAAGTGTTATGTGTTACTGCTTATAAATTAGTTTCAGCATGGTATGGCATATCAAAATTTGGATTTAGTCATATTGAGAAAAATAACATAACATCACGCCTGTTCCATCCTCCTACAGGGTTAGGCAGAGATGTACCTATAGTACAGCAACATTTTGCTAGATATGTTGAAATCCCATGTAATGCCTATTTCCATCAACCGAGCACCAATCCAGACTCCGGGCTGCTACTGTGACATTACAGATGGAAAAACCTATTAACGCTTTTCCTGAACCGGGAATAGAACCCAGGATCTCATTCTCAGCAGCAGCGCTTGCGACCACTTGACCAACGAGGCAGAAACACTGGGAATATACACTGTATTTAAAAAAAAATATGGTTCTGCTTCGTCAAAAAACAGTGGTTTTAATAATATTATTACAGTGTTTTGTTATAACAATCACAAAGGACAAAGAGAGCAAGAATAAGAGATGCTAAATGCCGTGTTTTGTTTGTTTTAACAATAAAATTAATTTCATGCAGTTCACATGTCCTGTATTTTATTGAAAAAAAAAAAAAAATAACGAGTTCAATAATAAACATATTATTATCCAAAATTCAAAGACATTCGATAGATTATTTAGTCTGATGGGCAATTTTCCAAGAAAAACAGAAAATATTTACTTCTGAAAGCTGCTAGTTTTTTAGATAAATGGTATTGTCACGGCAACGCGATGATTTGCTTAAAAAAAATTGCGCCATCCCACCTTCCTAGCAAGGTGGGCTGTGCTGGGGCGGCTGCTGCAGGTGCAGAAAACCTCAAACGGCAAAAATATTGCAACCTGATTGGGAGTCATATGTTCGAGCCGTTTGGGGTTGAAACACTAGAGCCATGGGGTCATGTGAGTGAACTTAGCAGATCATTGTCCAGCAGATCAACAAAAAACATGAGTTCTATTCGCATGCAGCTGAGTTCTACAGTTCCTGATACTTTTTAGAAATAGTTCTGGCGTTTTTACATAAAAAAATCAAATGTCAAAATGATCTGCCAACTTCACGTAGCAGATCATTTTGTAGCAGATCAAAAACAAATGTGAGTTCTGTCGCATGGGGCTGAGTTCTACAGTTCCTGATACTTTTTAGAAATAGTTCTGGCGTTTTTACCCTTAAAAAAGGCAATTGGCAAAATAAAACGTATCAAAAACAAATGTGAGTTCTTTCGCATGCAGCTGAGTTTTACAGTTCCTGATACTATTCAGAAATAGTTCTGAACTCACGTCCACTTTTGTGAAATGCTAGAACTCTTTAGATTATCATAGATTCGCATCAGACCTGCAATCTAAAACTCGATTCGAATCCAGAACTCACGTTCGAGTGCCAGCAGATCATGGTAGAACGTAAAAAAGTCGAAAAATATTTTTTTCATCCTTTCCAATTATTGTGAAAGGCTAGAACTCTTTCGTTTATCATAGATTCGCATCAGACCTGCAATCTAAAACTCGATTCGAATCCAGAACTCACGTTCGAGTGCCAGCAGATCATGGTAGAACGTAAAAAATTCGAAAAATATTTTTTCATCCTTTCCAATTACTGTGAAAGGCTAGAACTCTTTCGTTTATCATAGATTCGCATCAGACCTGCAATCTAAAACTCGATTCGAATCCAGAACTCACGTTCGAGTGCCAGCAGATCATGGTAGAAAGTTAAAATGTCGAAAAATATTTTTTTCATCCTTTCCAATTACTGTGAAAGGCTAGAACTCTTTCGTTAATCATAGATTCACATCAGACCTGCAATCTAAAACTCGATTCGAATCCAGAACTCACGTTCGAGTGCCAGCAGATCATGGTAGAACGTCAAAAAGTCGAAAAATATTTTTTTATTTTTTCCAATTATTGTGAAAGGCTAGAACTCTTTCGTTTATCATAGATTCACATCAGACCTGCAATCTTAAACTCGATTCGAATCCAGAACTCACGTTCGAGTGCCAGCAGATCATGGTAGAACGTCAAAAAGTAGAAAAAAATTTTTTTCATCCTTTCCAATTACTGTGAAAGGCTAGAACTCTTTAGTTTATCATAGATTCGCATCAGACCTGCAATCTAAAACTCGATCTGAATCCAGAACTCACGTTCGAGTGCCAGCAGATCATGGTAGAAAGTTAAAATGTCGAAAAATATTTCTTTCATCCTTTCCAATTACTGTGAAAGGCTAGAACTCTTTCGTTTATCATAGATTCACATCAGACCTGCAATCTAAAACTCGATTCGAATCCAGAACTCACGTTCGAGTGCCAGCAGATCATGGTAAAACGTCAAAAAGTCAAAAATATTTTTTTCATCCTTTCCAATTACTGTGAAAGGCTAGAACTCTTTCGTTTATAATAGATTCACATCAGACCTGCAATCTAAAACTCGATTCGAATCCAGAACTCACGTTCGAGTGTCAGCAGATCATGGTAGAACGTAAAAAATTCGAAAAATATTTTTTTCATCCTTTCCAATTACTGTGAAAGGCTAGAACTCTTTCGTTTATCATAGATTCACATCAGACCTGCAATCTAAAACTCGATTCGAATCCAGAACTCACGTTCGAGTGTCAGCAGATCATGGTAGAACGTCAAAAAGTCGAAAAATATTTTTTTCATCCTTTCCAATTACTGTAAAAGGATAGAACTCTTTCGTTTATCATATATTCACATCAGACCTGCAATCTAAAACTCGATTCGAATCCAGAACTCACGTTCGAGTGCCAGCAGATCATGGTAGAACGTCAAAAAGTAGAAAAATATTTTTTTCATCCTTTCCAATTACTGTGAAAGGCTAGAACTCTTTAGTTTATCATAGATTCGCATCAGACCTGCAATCTAAAACTCGATCTGAATCCAGAACTCACGTTCGAGTGCCAGCAGATCATGGTAGAAAGTTAAAATGTCGAAAAATATTTTTTTCATCCTTTCCAATTACTGTGAAAGGCTAGAACTCTTTAGTTTATCATAGATTCGCATCAGACCTGCAATCTAAAACTCGATCTGAATCCAGAACTCACGTTCGAGTGCCAGCAGATCATGGTAGAAAGTTAAAATGTCGAAAAATATTTTTTTCATCCTTTCCAATTACTGTGAAAGGCTAGAACTCTTTCGTTTATCATAGATTCACATCAGACCTGCAATCTAAAACTCGATTCGAATCCAGAACTCACGTTCGAGTGTCAGCAGATCATGGTAGAACGTCAAAAAGTCGAAAAATATTTTTTTCATCCTTTCCAATTACTGTAAAAGGCTAGAACTCTTTCGTTTATCATATATTCACATCAGACCTGCAATCTAAAACTCGATTCGAATCCAGAACTCACGTTCGAGTGCCAGCAGATCATGGTAGAACGTCAAAAAGTAGAAAAATATTTTTTTCATCCTTTCCAATTACTGTGAAAGGCTAGAACTCTTTAGTTTATCATAGATTCGCATCAGACCTGCAATCTAAAACTCGATCTGAATCCAGAACTCACGTTCGAGTGCCAGCAGATCATGGTAGAAAGTTAAAATGTCGAAAAATATTTTTTTCATCCTTTCCAATTACTGTGAAAGGCTAGAACTCTTTAGTTTATCATAGATTCGCATCAGACCTGCAATCTAAAACTCGATTCGAATCCAGAACTCACGTTCGAGTGCCAGCAGATCATGGTAGAAAGTTAAAATGTCGAAAATTATTTTTTTATTTTTTCCAATTATTGTGAAAGGCTAGAACTCTTTCGTTTATCATGGATTCACATCAGACCTGCAATCTAAAACTCGATTCGAATCCAGAACTCACGTTCGAGTGCCAGCAGATCATGGTAGAAAGTTAAAATGTCGAAAATTATTTTTTTATTTTTTCCAATTATTGTGAAAGGCTAGAACTCTTTCGTTTATCATAGATTCGCATCAGACCTGCAATCTAAAACTCGATCTGAATCCAGAACTCACGTTCGAGTGCCAGCAGATCATGGTAGAAGGATAAGTAGAAGGAGAACTATAATAAAAAAATAATTTTCGACATTTTAACTTTCTACCATGATCTGCTGGCACTCGAACGTGAGTTCTGGATTCGAATCGAGTTTTAGATTGCAGGTCTGATGTGAATCTATTATAAACGAAAGAGTTCTAGCCTTTCACAGTAATTGAAAAGGATGAAAAAAATATTTTTCGAATTTTTTACGTTCTACCATGATCTGCTGACACTCTAATGTGAGTTCTGGATTCCAATCGAGTTTTAGATTGCAGGTCTGATGTGAATCTATTATAAACGAAAGAGTTCTAGCCTTTCACAGTAATTGGAAAGGATAAAAAAAATATTTTTCGACTTTTTGACGTTCTACCATGATCTGCTGGCACTCGAACGTGAGTTCTGGATTCGAATCGAGTTTTAGATTGCAGGTCTGATGTGAATCTATGATAAACGAAAGAGTTCTAGCCTTTCACAGTAATTGGAAAGGATAAAAAAAATATTTTTCGACTTTTTGACGTTCTACCATGATCTGCTGGCACTCGAACGTGAGTTCTGGATTCGAATCGAGTTTTAGATTGCAGGTCTGATGTGAATCCATGATAAACGAAAGAGTTCTAGCCTTTCACAATAATTGGAAAAAATAAAAAAATAATTTTCGACATTTCAATTTTCTACCATGATCTGCTGGCACTCGAACGTGAGTTCTGGATTCGAATCGAGTTTTAGATTGCAGGTCTGATGCGAATCTATGATAAACTAAAGAGTTCTAGCCTTTCACAGTAATTGGAAAGGATGAAAAAAATATTTTTCGACATTTTAACTTTCTACCATGATCTGCTGGCACTCGAACGTGAGTTCTGGATTCAGATCGAGTTTTAGATTGCAGGTCTAATGCGAATATATGATAAACTAAAGAGTTCTAGCCTTTCACAGTAATTGGAAAGGATGAAAAAAATATTTTTCTACTTTTTGACGTTCTACCATGATCTGCTGGCACTCGAACGTGAGTTCTGGATTCGAATCGAATTTTAGATTGCAGGTCTGATGTAAATCTATTATAAACGAAAGAGTTCTAGCCTTTCACAGTAATTGGAAAGGATGAAAAAAATATTTTTCGACTTTTTGACGTTCTACCATGATCTGCTGACACTCGAACGTGAGTTCTGGATTCGAATCGAGTTTTAGATTGCAGGTCTGATGTGTATCTATAATAAACGAAAGAGTTCTAGCCTTTCACAGTAATTGGAAAGGATGAAAAAAATATTTTTGACTTTTTGACGTTCTACCATGATCTGCTGGCACTCGAACGTGAGTTCTGGATTCGAATCGAGTTTTAGATTGCAGGTCTGATGCGAATCTATGATAAACTAAAGAGTTCTAGCCTTTCACAGTAATTGGAAAAAATAAAAAAATAATTTTCGACATTTTAACTTTCTACCATGATCTGCTGGCACTCGAACGTGAGTTCTGGATTCGAATCGAGTTTTAGATTGCAGGTCTGATGTGAATCTATGATAAACGAAAGAGTTCTAGCCTTTCACAGTAATTGGAAAGGATGAAAAAAATATTTTTCGACATTTTAACTTTCTACCATGACCTGCTGGCACTCGAATGTGAGTTCTGGATTCAGATCGAGTTTTAGATTGCAGGTCTGATGCGAATCTATGATAAACGAAAGAGTTCTAGCCTTTCACAATAATTGGAAAAAATAAAAAAATAATTTTCGACATTTTAACTTTCTACCATGATCTGCTGGCACTCGAACGTGAGTTCTGGATTCGAATCGAGTTTTAGATTGCAGGTCTGATGTGAATCTATTATAAACGAAAGAGTTCTAGCCTTTCACAGTAATTGAAAAGGATGAAAAAAATATTTTTCGAATTTTTTACGTTCTACCATGATCTGCTGACACTCTAATGTGAGTTCTGGATTCCAATCGAGTTTTAGATTGCAGGTCTGATGTGAATCTATTATAAACGAAAGAGTTCTAGCCTTTCACAGTAATTGGAAAGAATAAAAAAAATATTTTTCGACTTTTTGACGTTCTACCATGATCTGCTGGCACTCGAACGTGAGTTCTGGATTCGAATCGAGTTTTATTTGCAGGTCTGATGTGAATCTATGATAAACGAAAGAGTTCTAGCCTTTCACAGTAATTGGAAAGGATGAAAAAAATATTTTTCGACTTTTTTACGTTCTACCATGATCTGCTGGCACTCGAACGTGAGTTCTGGATTCGAATCGAGTTTTAGATTGCAGGTCTGATGTGAATCTATTATAAACGAAAGAGTTCTAGCCTTTCACAGTAATTGAAAAGGATGAAAAAAATATTTTTCGAATTTTTTACGTTCTACCATGATCTGCTGACACTCTAATGTGAGTTCTGGATTCCAATCGAGTTTTAGATTGCAGGTCTGATGTGAATCTATGATAAACGAAAGAGTTCTAGCCTTTCACAATAATTGGAAAAAATAAAAAAATAATTTTCGACATTTTAACTTTCTACCATGATCTGCTGGCACTCGAACGTGAGTTCTGGATTCAGATCGAGTTTTAGATTGCAGGTCTGATGCGAATCTATGATAAACGAAAGAGTTCTATCCTTTCACAATAATTAGAAAGGATGAAAAAAATATTTTTCGACTTTTTGACGTTCTACCATGATCTGCTGGCACTCGAACGTGAGTTCTGGATTCGAATCGAGTTTTAGATTGCAGGTCTGATGTGTATCTATTATAAACGAAATAGTTCTAGCCTTTCACAGTAATTGGAAAGGATGAAAAAAATATTTTTGACTTTTTGACGTTCTACCATGATCTGCTGGCACTCGAACGTGAGTTCTGGATTCGAATCGAGTTTTAGATTGCAGGTCTGATGCGAATCTATGATAAACGAAAGAGTTCTAGCCTTTCACAATAATTGGAAAGGATGAAAAAAATATTTTTCGACTTTTTGACGTTCTACCATGATCTGCTGGCACTCGAACGTGAGTTCTAGATTCGAATTGAGTTTAAGATTGCAGGTCTGATGCGAATCTATGATAAACGAAAGAGTTCTAGCCTTTCACAGTAATTGGAAAGGATGAAAAAAATATTTTTCGACTTTTTTACGTTCTACCATGATCTGCTGGCACTCGAACGTGAGTTCTGGATTCGAATCGAGTTTTAGATTGCAGGTCTGATGCGAATCTATGATAAACGAAAGAGTTCTAGCATTTCACAAAAGTGGACGTGAGTTCAGAACTATTTCTGAATAGTATCAGGAACTGTAAAACTCAGCTGCATGCGAAAGAACTCACATTTGTTTTTGATACGTTTTATTTTGCCAATTGCCTTTTTTAAGGGTAAAAACGCCAGAACTATTTCTAAAAAGTATCAGGAACTGTAGAACTCAGCCCCATGCGACAGAACTCACATTTGTTTTTGATCTGCTACAAAATGATCTGCTACGTGAAGTTGGCAGATCATTTTGACATTTGATTTTTTTATGTAAAAACGCCAGAACTATTTCTAAAAAGTATCAGGAACTGTAGAACTCAGCTGCATGCGAATAGAACTCATGTTTTTTGTTGATCTGCTGGACAATGATCTGCTAAGTTCACTCACATCATGGGGTCCGAGTGCCCACTTGGTTTTTCGAGATATCGCCAAGCGGTTAATCGACTCTTCACGTGACCAGAGGGCTGGTCTATTTCTTGGCCAAAGAATTAGCATTGCCATACAACGTGGCAATGCTGCCAGCTTTTTGGGCACTGTTCCTGTTGACTGCGATGCGGACGAATTCTTTGATGATGATGATGATGATGCCCTATGATTATTTTGTTTATTTTTTCATATAATTGTACATATTACTATAGTTTATATGTTAGCTTATATTATGTAAATATCTATACAAATGAATAAAAAGCTTCTCAGCAAATTAAACCAAAAAAAAACAAATGAGTTTGCTTTTGAATTTTCTGTCACTTCAGCCAGACTGTGTCAAAGTTTCTGCTTCGTTTATTCTGCAAGTAAAAGATGTTTAGTTTAGCCGGCGCCGAACAATCGGGCCATTGATTTTATCGAGTGAAACTTGTACTGCATTTGGATAAAGGCGAGGCTGACACAAGTTTCAATGTTTCAGACAATAGGCGAACTCAAAAGTTGAACGAGGCAATTGAACAAGTTCTCAAAGACAAGTTCCAGCCAGGATTATTAAGCAAAACAATGAGCGCTTGCTGATAAGTTTCATAGAGGCTTTTGTGGTGCAGTACGCCATCAGTAGCTTGGAGCTGGGATATAGGTGAATAGAGAAACAAATCGTGCAGTTTTCATTATCTCCTTTAATTAGAAACGTTAAAAAGACACGTTAAGTCACAAGTAACATTAGCTATTTATAAACGTTGCCCAAAATTAAGAGCTGTTTAAACGTCAAAACTTTATGGCTATTAGTCGCTAATCATTAATTAACTTTAAGCAACGTTTATAA
The DNA here is from genome assembly GCA_947508005.1 of Amphipoea lucens. NCBI lineage: Eukaryota > Metazoa > Arthropoda > Insecta > Lepidoptera > Noctuidae > Amphipoea > Amphipoea lucens. The sequence goes on from OX382371.1 coordinate 9,830,114, forward strand.
ATAAACTCCTGCGTAATTAACTTAAAGCAACGTTTATAACTAAACTCCGAAGTTGTCACCCAAAAACCCTCCCCCATTTTCTTTATTCAGTGGCCGCTGTCATTTTCCTCAAGTGAGACTGGTGACGTACCTCGTTGGTTTCCAAATGATTGGCGAAATCTCATTTATTGTATACGAAATGATATTTACGACAATTCCTTCAATAGGTTTTCAAAATAATCATTATCATAATCTGTTTGCTAAATGACAGTTAATAATATCAAAGTTTCGAATCGAAAATATATGTATTGGCACATGGGCGAGTTATATTGATCAGTATTTTAACAGGAATATTGAAAACTAGCAGCGCCCCGCGGTTTCACTAGCATAAGTTTCAATCCTGTGAGAATATCGAGATAAAAAGTATTCTATGTGTTAATCCTGGTTATATACTATCTGTTTGCCTAATTTCATCCAAATCCATTCAGTAGTTTTTGTGTGAAAGAGTAACAAACATCCATCCATTCTCACAAACTTTCGCCTTTATGACATTAGTCGGATTACTAGAGATTTCAAGTAATATAGGTCCTTGAAACTTAATAACAGTGTTCTAAACTTCAAAGGTAGAACTTCACACCACAAACACAAGAAAATTGGTCCACACAAACTATGGGTCGTTTCGATTTAAGGCTGCAAACAGACTAGTCGATTTAAATACGGATATTAATTTTGCTGAAACTGAAAAAGGTCGCACCGTCGTAAACCAGAAAACAGCTGCATGTCATACCTTTTAATTCATAAAACCTTTTCAAATTTATGAGACGTTTCTAACAAGGCCATCGTAATAGTTATTTAATAAATTATATATTATGATTTTTTTGTGTAGTATGTTTATACAAACACTTATTATGATAGCCTGTAATATTCACACTGCTGGGACATAGGCCTCCTCTCTTAGAGAAGGAGTGGTTAGGGTCCAGGAAACTAGGACGAAATCTTGAGGTACTTTCAGAATAAACTTTCTAAAATGTTTAGTCTTTGCGTACGCCGATGACACAGCTATTGTTTTTTCTGGTAGCTCCTGGGCAGATATCAAGCAAACTGCTGAAATAGGAATGGCTCAAATAGCTAATTGGCTTAAAAATAACTTGTTGTCCTTAAATGTACTAAAAACTAATTTCATCTCTTTTACTGTAAGTAACCGCACACAACCAGCCGAAGATTTTAAAATAATAATACACGAGTGTGGTAACACACAAAACGATACTTGCAACTGCCCATGTCTTAAAAAAGTTCCACAAACTAAATATTTAGGAGTTATTTTAGATCAAAATTTGTCCTGGTATCCCCATCTTGAACAAGTCAGCAATAGAATCAGGAAACTCAGCTGGATGTTTATAACATTAAGATTTGTGGTCCCAACTAAACTTTTAGTAGAAGGCAAAAATCGTACCAGGAATCTTCTTAATGAAGTATATACTGCTCTTGTGCAATCAGTCCTCACTTATTGTATCCCAGTGTGGGGAGGAGCGGCTAAAACTAAATTTTTAACTCTGGAACGAGCTCAGCGAAGTTTAATCAAAATTATGTATTTTAAAAAAAGACGATTCTCTACGGAAAGCTTGTATCAAATTAGTAATTTACTCTCTGTAAGGAAATTGTACATTGTTCAAGTCGTTCTCAGGAAACATAAGTCTCTACCATATAATAATAGTACTCAATCAAAAAGAAGAAAAGATATAGTCGCAGATATTCCCCGAACTAAATTGAAATTCACTAGCAGACAACTACACAAACGTTCTGCTCAATTATATAATAAAATAAACAAATACGTGTATGTTCATAATAAAAATAGGTACAATTGTAAAACAAGCTTAGTAAATTGGATTAAAACACTTTCCTATGATAAAACGGAGGCTTTGTTACAACAGATTGAGTAATCAGACATATCACACATTTTTCATACAACTCATTCTATTTATTATCATATTCACATCAAATCACAAACACCACATTCACATCACAACATACATCACATTCATATCACAACACACAATACTGTAACTTCACACACACCACTTCACGTCACAACACACACCTCACATCACGCTACACGTCACGCTTAAATTAGTTACCTATACCATTGTTATGGAAGAGCGGAGCCTTCTAACACAGGCATTATCTGCCTAAAAGGAGACTTCGAATACAAATTTGTAACTATTTGCTGATTTGTGACAATAAACAATTTTTATTTATTATTTATATTTGTAACTGCCAATAGTTATAAATTCAAAAGAAAAGCAAATGCGTTCATTAACCAAAACTCTCGCATTGCTGTTAGCTAGAAAAACATATTGGTACAATATTTTTACATAAACGTAGTGTGTCAAAACTATAGAAGTTTTCAATAAGTTACCACTGAGACAATCTGGTGACCGCCTAAGATTTCCGTAGGTAAATTGGTACGGAAAGGCCACGTTAGTAGGTAGAACTCGCCTTGTTAGATTTAATCATGTTAATAACTGTGACGTCATTATAGTGACGTCGCCTTTAATTGGAAATGTAGCCAGTGTGTCGTGTTACTTAACCGTTGGGTGGTTTATGAAGCTCTTTATTTTAAAGCTATTATTGAGGTCAGTGTTTCAAGAGTTATTTTTTGGGAGGTATAAAGTTTTTTATGCTTAGATGAAGTGATGAATGCTGGTTGAGTGTTTGGATTTGAGCAGGTATCCGTTTATTATAGCCATAATACTTCGATTTACACGGTTTCTCAATATTGAGGAATATGAACAAAAAAAAAAACAGTAAACTGAAGCAATGACTACACAATTGATTGATTTATTACTTTTTATGTTAAATATTTTTTTTTTCTCGAAGTAGGTTTGTACAAACACTCTTACACGTCAATAATATTTTAAAAAGTCGGTCGGCGTTTCCTATCTAACTACTCTGAGAAGAAAGGCCGAAACGAACTCAGAGGTCACAATCTCTTTTAAAGTCCAGACATAATCTTGATCAGATCATGTGACCATGTAGATTGGTGTCTGAAATGGTCTTTTGAGGAAAGAACCACTGTACACAATGTATTTGTTATACTGAGTTAACCAAGGATTAAAACACTAATGTTTGTATAAACTATAAACTCCTCTGCTAACAATTACTTCAAAAATCCCACGATATTTTTTACTAACACGGAATTAGCCAAAAAACACGAAACCAACCAATTCCTAAAATCAGCGTACATAAACCACAAAAAACCTCTAACTATACGTAATAAAAAAATGCATAAATGAAACACAAGTAACTAAATGGCATGCATGCAAGCCTGTAATGGCGCAAAGTGCATTCAACCACAGCCTACTAAAATGGGCTACAGTATAATGACTTGGATTGGATTTGTTTGTCGGGTCAAAGGTGAAGGAACTCTCGCGTGATCGGCTGTATTGCGACTCAGACTGCATAGACGATGATGTTAGAAATGTGTGTGGAAAATGTGGTGGAGGAGGCATTACACTGATTTACTCACTAGCTGTGCCCGTGACTTCGTTCGCCTGCATGTCGAAAACAAATTGGATTTAATAGGTTTAAATTTTTTTGCACGGAACCCTAATTATTTTTCTAAAATAAAAGCTGCCTAATTTACTTCATTTTGACGTTTTAGAGACTAGCCGGAACTAACAGACAGACAAAAAAAATTACGTATGTTTTTTTGGTATCCATACTTATTACTTACTAGCTGCGCACGCGGTTTCACCCTCGTAAATGTTGATCCCGTAGGAATATCGGGATAAAAAGTAGCCTATATGTTAATCCAGGGTGTCAGCTACCTCCATACAAAATTTTATCAAAATTGGTCAAACCGTTAGAACGTGAAGAAGTAACAAACATATAAACACACACACACACACATTCACAAACTTTCGCCTTTATAATATTAGTTTAATTACTTATAATATTATAATAATTATTACTTATTTACTTATAATATTATAAATTCGAAAGTAACTCTGTCTGTCTGTCTGTATGTTACCTTTTCATGCCTAAACGGCTGAACCGATTTAGATGAAATTTGGAATAGAGATAGTTTGAGTCCCGGGTAAGGACATAGGATAGTTTTTATCCCGATATTCCTACAGGATTGAGACTTATGCGAGTGAAACCGCGGGGCGTAGCTAGTTGTATATACCTTCAATAACACTTATGCTCCACCTTCTATCCTGCCCTTCGTGCCCCAAAACATACAGTCAAAGTGACCTCTGCGCTGCCACCCGTAACGCCGTAGAAGTGGCGAAGTTTTAAGACAGCAAAGTTTGAATGACTGTCGTGTAATTTCTTGTTTTAAAATAATGCCATGTAGTACACACTTAGCAATGAGATTGTTGATGGCGAAATGATGTAACAAGTTGACACGTTGACGCTTATACTCGTGAATGCTTCCTTGAGTTCAGATACACACCTTGTGAACTCTAGCTCACTATACCGTCTACGGTGTAATTCCAGCGAAGCGTTATATTATACATGAAAGGTTGTCATCATTTCGCTCATCCATGCGTACAATAAAGTTACTTTATGCTAGACACCTTCGCCTTGAAGTGTCAACATTATTTTTTTATTTATTTGTCTTTTGAAAATTGATATTTTTGTTAAAATTGTACCTTCTCTTTTGTGGCGTGAAAATATATGAGAGCCGTTAATTTTAAACCGGTAGCCGTTAGGAATACAAATAATTGAGGAAAATACCGGTAACATCAACAACAGGGGCCCGTGGCTAAATAATAACAGCCGCACAGATCAATAGACCCGGTTAAGCTTCGCTTGCCGTGGTTAGTCTGTGGATAGCTGACTATCTTTACATACCAAGACCCCTCCGTGCCTCGGAAAGCACGCTACGCCGTTGATCCCGGCTGTCATTCGTGGATCTTTGACAGTCGTTATGGGTAGTCAAAAGCCCGAAAGTCTGACAACCAGTCTTACCAAGGGGTATCGTATTACCCAGTAACTGGGTTGTAGAGGTCAGATAGGCAGTCACTCCATGTAAAATAATGGTACTCAGCTGTATCCGGTTAGACTGGAAGCCGACCCCAACATAGTTGGGAAAAGGCTAGGCAGATGATGATCAGTCGTAATTTTACGTCATAAGACTCTTCAAAGCAAAATGTCCTAAATAAATAAACAACAGTTAAGTTGTTGGATTTATGACAGCTGAGCAAGGAAGACTGACAACATTACCTACCTAAAATATTGCAATATTAATTTTTTCGGTTACTTTTTTTTTATCTGCTTAATTAATTGTCTTTCTATTTGAAAGATACGAATTAAAATGATTAAATTAAAATGTTACCCCCTTACTAATAAACGTATTATATCGTCAGTAATTTGACTTTCGAATGAAGAAGACAAAGCGTTTTGTAACTATACAGACGATACACAACGTTTATTAGTAAGGGGGTTAGCCAAAACAACATGACTTTCACCTTGCTCTCTATATAATTCAATCAAATAAAATCCATGAACTCGACCTGTACTATTTATCTAAACGAACGTCTGCCTAATGAAAACGGATTAGTTGCGACCTAACTATTTATGTGCGCCCAAGTTACGATCCCTTGTCGTACGTGTCAAGAATTCAGTAAGTGACACCTAGGATACTAACTTAGTGTTAGCCGAAGGGACTTGAATACTTAATAAAGTAAATGTAGTCAACTGTGTGTGGGGGTGTGTGTGTGTGTGTGTGTGTCTGCTATGTTACTGTAACTTAAGAGCGTTTACGACGCACGGCATTTCATAAAAACTTTCAAGCCCTTGCTTTTCGAAATGAATAAACCAATATAGAGGTATGAGGAACAGGGTGTAAAGTTCACTCAACCTCCATAGAAAAGGGAGGATCCTCCGACCAGACGGGTGTTGTGTCTGGCGGGCAACTGCCCAATGAGTCATGTCGGGCTGTTGTATATATGCTAGTTGCGTGGTAAACTCTGCTTGCGCGATGCAGGATTTGCGTGACGTCAGTATGACGCGTTGTTCGCATGTGGCGTTGTAGATACCGCTACACCAATTTGAATGAAACTTCATACGCACAAGCAGGGTACAAAGGTGTGAAAAGTTAGTAAAGAACATTTTCGAAATGTCTTATTTAAAAAGAGAAAACTGGACATCTGTTTTTCTATGGAAACTTCAAAATCGGTCTAATTTGACTGTAACACTATTTTTCGAAAATGTTCTTTACTAACTTTTAAGATTTTTCGAAAATGTTCTTGCCTAACTTTTTAGACCTTTGTATTCTGCTTATGCGTACGAAGTTCGATTCAAATCGGTTCATTCATTTCGAAAAACAAAAGCTTGAAAGTTTGTATGAAATGCCGTACGTCGTAAACGCTAGTAGATAATAAAAAATAAAAAGTGTCATATTTTTGTCTATAGCCCACTCCCTCTTGAAGAGAGGATGCCTGTGTCCCAGCAGTGGCAACATTATAGGTTGATTATGCTGTCTAATGCCCAGTTTCTGAAGAATTCTTAAACGGAGTTTAAACTTTCAATAGCTGATTGATTCAACATAATTATCTATTTAAGCGAATTCCTTCCTTATGCTCAGTTTGTGAAGTTCTAAGGGAAACCCTCGATAATAATTCAATCGACTTTTAAGCTAAATTCTTCCTTAATGACGTGTTCAGAAACACGATATCGAACCAATAACCATTATCGAATGTATAAACTCCGTTTACAAACCTCAGAAACCGGGCATTAGTTATTGTACAGCAGAGTCAAAACAGTTATGTTAGGTTGGAAGTAGAACAGTTTTGAAGAATGCGCACTGCCTTTGTTTTTATAGAGAGATTGTCTATCTGTCTTTCTAAAATGTAGTACCCACTTGAAAGCTCCAATTAAGCGGTTTACCAACTTTCTTTCTAAGGAAGATGTTGATCCATCCAAATACTTGTCTTACCAATTATTTAGCCCTCGTCATACCTATGGACGTGTGTCACCTACATATAGAGATTTGGTCAGTGATGGTCTATTGTGCCGAATACGGACAAGATATCGAAATTTTTATGTCGCATACCTTCGTCATTCTCCCGAACTTTTTGTGAATTCAACTACTAAAACCGAAAAATTGATACTTTATGCCCTTTTCCTTCATTGCCATGATTGATTTTTGTAGCGTAGGTAACCAGCTATGAGTATATTTTACGACTGTACAAAAAAAAATGGTTAAGTAGACGTGGCGGTAATAATAGAGACTTTTTTACGATTCGATGAGACGGGAATAAAAGCGGGGAGTTTTTGAACTAACGTGGCGACGACTCGACGTGGCGGGCGGGACTCGACGTCAAGGGAATAAATCCCTTTCGTTCTCATATTATTTATTTATTTTATTATTTATGTACACAGTAAAATGAATACAGATAGGACATATTAGTATTGAGTACAAAGGTACTGCTTATTTCTTAAGAAATTTCTTCCAGCAGACCTGCGAAAGGAGAAATGAAAAAGAAATGTAGACAATAGTGTGTGAGAACCAGAACTTATAAATTATGAAGATTATTATAGATATTTTATGATGGAGGAGGTATTATGTTTGTCTTTGCGCCTGATCTCTCTCTGGTCGTTTCGGATTGCCGTCCCATCGGGCAATGATAGTGAGGGAAGAGAGAGTGCACCTGTGTCTGCGCACACACTTGTGCACTATAATATCTCGCGCCCCGATGGCTAGCTTCCACTGAGATTGCCTACAGTATTTGTCTGTACTTCCCCTTTTTAATCCATCCATAGGTTGTCTTTAAAAGATCGCTCTTAGCGATAAGACCACCCTTTGTAAAGTTTCTATATTTATGTCTGTACGTTATGTGGTGTACATAATAAAGAGTATTCTATTCTATTGATCGCCATGGCCGACATGTGGTCTGAAGGACTTTATGTTATTTTATTTTTGTATAACCTAATTTCACGAACTTTAGTTAAATTATCTGCTCTAAAATCTGCATACTAATTATGCAGACTCTAGAGCAGAAAATTCAATTAAATTCTTTCAATTCAATTCATTAATTATTCTAAATATAGCGTTATTATGATGACAATACTTACTTTTACAACTGTTATATTCAGGTCTTGCAACCTGCCGAGAATAAATAACGAAAATTGCTGTTTATTAATCTTGAAGATTACTGCACCGATCAAAATTCTAAAACAAAAAACTTTGTAAACATTTAAAAAACAGTGCTCACTCAAATTCGTAGCTCCATAACAACTTTACACAAGCGTTCCTTAATTTATAGACAACGGATATCCGCAAGATAGTGGTGTCTAGCCGACAAATTTACAGTCTCGACACTACCGTGTTGTTTTCTTACTACAAATGTTTTAAGTTCTTTACAATGCCTACGATGCCTTTTAAGCCTTACGATGTTATTTTGTACGGATTTACAATATCTTCTTGATGCTTAAGATATGTTCCGTCTTTGTATATTTTTTGAGTAAACGCTTAAAAAAAAATGATGAGGTTAATTTTCTAATTTTCTACCATACAATCCTACTTTACTACGAAACTTACTTTAAGAATATCATTCAGGCAGCTAGTTGAACGGTGCCGTTTAGTTAAAAGGCTAGGCAAAGGTTAATTGAATGGTTAATTAAGCCAGTTGGCGGCGACTTATACGTAGTGTAATTAAAATGACTGAAAACGAGTCACTGTCACCATCATCAACTTTTTACTACACTGGAATCGCAAAAAAAAGATAAAATCAGCTGATCTATATAATTATTTATGTTTGCATAACTTGACAAAATGTATCGAACGGTCGATATATTATGTAAAAATCTCACCGTGAAAACTAAGGAGAAGTGAGTTTGACGTTGCTGTCAATAGTGTTATCATCTACCTAGCCTTTTCCCAACTATGTTGGGGTCGGCTTCCAGTCTGACCGGATGCAGCTGAATACCAGTATTTTACATGGAGCGACTGCCTATCTGACCTCCACAACCCAGTTACTGTGTAATACGATACCCCTTGGTAAGGCTGGCTGTCAGATTTTTTGGCTTCTGACTACCCGTAACGACTGTCAAATATCCACGTGTGACAGCCAGGACCAACGGTTTAACGTGCTTTTCGAGACACGGAGGGGTCTCGGTATGCAAACATGGTCACCCATCCACAGATCAACCGCGGCAAGCGTAGCTTAACCTGATCGGTCGACCTGTGCTGCTGTTATTATTTATTCGACAGTGTTAATAATCAACCTATTATATTAAAATCTTCCAATGAAAACTTAACTGAAGTGAGCTGTCAATCCCCTAGCATCAGGTGGGATGACAGCTCACTTCTAGCTTACTTTACTTAAGTTTTACGGTTAAATGTTTACAGAATAGACAGTAATAATCAGCCTATAATGGTCCCACTGCTGGGACACAGGCCTCCTCTCTTTGAGAGGGAGTGGGCCGTAATCCACCACGCGAGCCCAGTGCGAGTTGGTAGATTTCACATTTCTTCGAAGTTTTTGTTCTAGCACATGCCGGTTTCCTCACGATGTTTTCCTTCACCGTTTTGAGAGTAGTGGTGATGAAATAATTTACAGAAAGTAAAGCGCCTGTCTGGGTTCGAACCTACGACCTACAACTCGTAAGACGCGGCCGATACCACTGGGCCAACACTGCTCTCTATCTCAATAGACAGTAGGTCTCAGTTTTTTTAATATAGTTAAATCAAAATAATTTATTTGCTCGAAACATGGTATGTATAAATGTAGAGACGTAGGTACTAACATTTTTAATTTTTTAAACAAGACAAGTCGGGGAATTAGTGTTGTGTACGAAACAGTATAGCAGAAAACAACTAGCTATTTATTTGAGTGTTATTATAAAAGTAAGTAATGCAATAATTTAATTATTTTAATTGAAATGTCAACTCATTATTTTTCAAACCTATTTTTATAATATTTCTCTAACTGTATTTTATTTGCAGCTGGCAATAAAATGGTCTGCAATATTACTTACGTAATGCATTTATAATTCGTTTAAAACACGCTAGAAGTTACTATTATTGTATCAGAATGTTAATTTTCTTCACCATTTGCTCATGTTATGTGTGCAAACGGTTTAAAAGGCAAACGTATAAGTATACGAGTATTTTACCCTAATTTAAAATTTAATAAAACGTAGTTATTAGTTTCAGATTTCAAAGTACTTCGTTAGCCTCATAATAATGAACGGAGTCTAAACGAAATCCATCCTCAGTTATTCATCAAAATATTGCGGTTTTAATGAAGATAGGTTACTGCTTTAATGAAACTTTTAGTCCATAAAACGTGATTAAAGATCTTTTAGATTGAACATTAAAAGAGGTTCATTTATTAACAGTGAAATTAAACATTTTTGAAATAACACGGAACTGCTTTATGGTTTGTGTGAATGGACGATGTTGGGATTTTGCGATTCTATTCAAAAGGAAATTATAATTCTTAATCAAAATTAACTTCGAAACGTCCTTCATTGATCTTGATAGGCTTGGTTTAATAACCTTATGCTGGTTAAAGCAGGAATATTCGACGTTTATCATAATCAGCCTGTAATGTTCTCACTGCTGAGACACAGGCCTCCTCTGTGCGAAGAAGTGGGCCATAATGCACCACGCGGGCCCAGTGCGGGTAGATGGATGTCACATGTCTTCGAATTTTTTGGTTCTAGGATATGCCAGTTTCCTTACGATGTTTCACCTCACCGTTTTGAGAGCATGTGTGTGTGTATTCGACGTTTACTTGGACGTATACATCCTTGCTTGGCAACATTTGTCCGAGTTTACTAATCTAGTACGTTCTGCCACTCTTAAAAGTAATCTAAAATATACTGCTATCATACTTTTGTCTTTCGATTGTCTAAATATTCTCAGGTAAATGACGTTTAAGATAACTTTGTTGTCATAACAACACAATAATTCACTTACATGGTAATATTAAAACTGTAACAAAAGTGAATATTGTTAGGTATTTTACAAGAACTAGACATTTGTACAATAATTATTTTGTTGGTGGATAAAAAATAAAATAAATAATTATTTGCGTTTGCGAATTTAAGGTACATCTGCTACTATATTTATTTCATCCCAACCATCAATTGTACGTACCGGCTTCTGGATGTTCTAAGCGTTTATCCATGATGACCCTTAAAAACATGAACTTTAAAATATAGGTCTTCGGGAAAAAATACTCGAAAAATGATTGATTCGTAAGAAATTGATGAACCGGCATCGATGACAAGTGCCACTGTCTCCGAGCCTCAAGTGTGATTCTTGACATCTCAAGCCTGTTAGCAGCTTTTGATGTATCACCCAGTTCAGCAAAATTGACTTTCCAGGAGACATTTTTCATCTTGAAGTCAAGAAGAAAATCTTGGCGGATACTTCGTTATACTTACATAAAATCACATTCAATTATGGCCAATAACAGAACACTGTTTTATTTAGTGGTGTGTATATTTCTTTTCTGTTTATGAACTCCATAATATGACATGGTAAAACTAGCATCGATACCATAATACTATAGCTTGCTTGCTACAAAAATTAATTTACAAAATAACTAGCTGTAGCAAGGCTGTAGCTTGTAACTTTGTCTGCGTGTATTTTATTATTCTTCGGTCTTTGCTCATAAAAACATAGGGTAGTTTTAATCTGGCTTGTCCACTGGTTTGTTCTCCTACCCGCATTGGAAATCAGTAGATGGTTCGGTGGGGTATGCTTGCCTCGCTCCGCGCGACTCCCGCGCAGTGCGTCAAGGCTGAACCCTCGGTCTGTTCGCCCGGGATTGCCTTTGAATGTGGTCACTTTATATGTTACGAGTATAAACTCACACTGAATATTTTTCCAAAACCTACATAAATTGCCTTGCAATTAGTTACGTACGTTCATGGAGACATTTCTTCTCACGCGAGTGCTGAGCTGCCTTAATATTCCCTGAACCTGTGATCTGGTGCTGTGCAAGGATAATTCAGGTTAGTGGTCAGGCTTTTTTATCTACTCTGTGTATTGAGCAAGATCCTTACTTCTTTAGGGGGTTTTTAGGTACAGCACTTCCCGCCAATAATAAGGTCCTACGATTTAATTTTATTTCACCAGGCGTCCTATCCAGACTCCACAATTATTTTTGATAAAAATATCCATGATGAAAAGTTACCTATATCCTTCCACAGGTCCCAGGCTATCCCACGCAAAGCTTAAAGAATAAAGAAAATCATAAAAAAAAAATATTGAAGTCCTAAGAGCGGCCCTTCCTTTGGTCTCCTCTGTAACCCTAACAAGCTGTCATATCGATCAGTTCTGTGGGCTTAAAAAAATAACAGAAAATTACAAGTTAAAAGCACATAAAAGTGGATGGAATGGGGGGGCCTTTGCTCAGAAGAAACTAGCACAAAAAAGCGCATAAACAAAACCATGTTGTGTTGCGAACTATCTTCGGTTCAACATTTAATCGGTCATTAGACGAAGTTCGTAAACCAAATTGGAATAAATGTTTCCACATACGGCCGACTGATATCGGTTGCTGGATTTGTCACTGATAAATAGAAGATTACTTACTAGAATGCGCATGAAACAAAAGCTTGTCGTCACAGAGCAAAAACGTCTAGAGATGGTAGTACTAATAAAATTCGGGGCGACGAAAGAGCCTTAAGCGCACAGTTTCTATCATGGACTGCCCTCAAAGCCGTCAGTTTTTATACGTTACAAGCTTCTACTCGCAGCTTCGCTCGCAACCCCCAAACTTAAGAAATGCTGGGTTTCCCATACAAACTTTCATCTCCTACATCACCCCCAGTAGGATTATTTTTGAGACAAAAAGTAGCCTACGTCCTTCCCCAAGATGCCTGATCTATCTCCTTGCCATTTTTTTTCGAAGCCAGTTCAGTGGTTTAGGCGTGAAAAGAGGGTCTTCTATTTTCTACACTCTTTAGCAAGCTTACTCCTGGGCCGTTCACGTGACTATGCAACTTTCTGTCTTTTAATTCTACTTGGTTCTGCAGACCTACTTATATTTTTTATTTTGCACACCATTTTCCACGTACGTGTCGGAAACACTGCATGTCACTAAAAGTATTGCGTTGCAGATTTGTTAACCTTATGACCACTGAATAAGGTTAAATTTTACACCACAAGAAAAGGTACTAGAGAAGATATGGGGCTTATAGGTTTACTTTTTTGCTGGATGGAGCCATATCTTGCATTCAGTATATCGAATTCCTTGTTAAAAGGCCATTTCTATATGTTTTTTCCTGTCTAGTTAATAAGAATTGTTTTATAACAAAATACAACAAATGAACACAAGGTACTTAGCGTTTCGCAATTTTTCCAATTTAGGTACCACTTTAACAAAATACCTTAACAAAAGTGTTTCGTAAGTATTGTGATCTTCATACATAATTATAGTTTCATTTCATAAACTTCTGAGAATGCGTGTATATTGTAAATAAAAGCATGGATGTAAGAGAGAAGATCAATCCACCTGCTATAATTTTGGGGCTTTTTTTTGTGGATGGGAAATCTCTGGGTGGAACAGAAGGGAGTGTCAGACTTTTACTGACTAAAACCCACCCGTGTTCCTTCCTAAATTATATTTCGGGAAACCAATTTCAAGCAACAGATTTCAATAACAAGTATATACATATTATTTCTTGGAGAATTGGCTGAAACATGGCATTTTTTAATAAATTTTGCATTTAGCTGTTTCAAACAGGTTCAACTAACTATTAACTGCATTAATCATTGAATTAGCAGCATGATAGGATAAAGTTAGCTATTTCATCTTGAAGTAAAAAGCTTTTGCAAATTAAAAAAAAAATCTCCGAGATTTAACTTAATTTTTTAAACAAACTTCAACTACAAAATTAATAAGAGCACAGTCTACTAAAGATCTTAAGTAAATTAGATGTGACTGGATAAAAAGAAACTTGGTTCCAAGTAAGCTTTTCATGGCCGAAAATAGTATTGTGTACAAAATAGAACCTTCATGAATAGACCTCGCCATAATACTAAGTGCCGCCGCACATTAGGCGACCTACAGAGGCTACAGATCGTTGTCTAGTGGCTAATAGTACCAAGTTTAGTGTTATAGAAGTTTTGCTTAAATTTTCTATGTCATTGTCGTACACTCGGCACAAACTACAGGCTAGAACAATACCCGTGTGGCTATTATCTAATCACTGGCTTTACACTCTTACACTAAAGGCGACTAGCGATCGTCACTTATTTATACTAATCTATATATATGTTACCGGCCAAACCCGATTTCAGGACAAACTAGTTTAGCCTAGGCTAAACTAGTTCCGTCGACATAGGATGCAAGGGCGAGCGAAGGGCACCCCGAGGTTCGGTTTGGTTAGGTTACTTTAAACCCTTTACACAGAAATAGGGGCCCCGCGAAGCGGGGCTCCGTCGACATAAGATCCAAGGGCGAGCGAAGGTAATCCTATCGCGTATAGGAAGAACTAGTTTAGCCTAGGCTAAACTAGTTTGTCCTGAAATCGGGTTTGGCCGGTAACATATATATACAGGATGAAATTGAACACATGCGACAAATCGAAATGGGAGATTATACTCATAATTTTGAACAACTTTTACTATGGGACCAAACCTGAAATCGCGAAAAACACTACATTTTGGCGAGTTATGCGAACATAAATGTAGCGAACAGCTGATTTTTTTTTCGCGATTTCAGGTTTGGTCCCATAGTAAAAGTTGTTCATAATGACGAGTACAATTTCCCGATTCGATTTGTCGCATGTGTTCAATTTCACCCTGTATATATTACAAATTAAAGTCACTTTGCGTGTCTGCTGTGTCACCGCCTTGTTCTTCTAAACCCACTAGCGCTCGTCACTTGTTTATACTAATCTATACATTGAAAAAAATGCACTCCAATCAAGTGACATTTTAGCTTGATTGACGATATCTTGCTTAGATTAATCAAAATCTTAGTTAAGTTGATCATCACGACATGATTGCAGCAATACTGTTCAAATGATGTGACAACTACTTTTTTTTTAAGTGAAACTTCTTTACGCACGCTTGACTTGGGGAGTAAGCTGGCGAACGCGTGACGTAAGCGTTACGAAAAGTGTGATCGGGCGAGGCGAACGGGAGTTGAGTGGGGAATATAAGCAAGAGAAAGCAGTGCGCGCGCACATTTTCTTTCTCTCTTCCTCTCATAGCCAAATACGTTTGAAGTTTCACTTCAGTCGTGTGGTCTTAAGCACACTCGGTTTTTTTTTCAGTATACAGATAATAAATTAAAGTCACTTTGAGTGTCTGCTGTGTGACCGCGATGTTCTTATAAACTATGCAACAGAAAAGCGGGTTTCAACATTATTTACCGAAAGTTTATGTGTATAATACATTAATTTTACACTTCCATAATTAGAAATCCTGATGTTTGTCAAGTCGTTAAAATTGTGGTAAGTAGGGTCGGGTCGCTAGTTACTCTTTAAAAAAAAGGTAGTTCAATCTGCGAATGAAGCTGGTGGTTTGAGAGTAGCGCTGCTTGATGGCCAACAGTAACTGATGGATCTAGTTGCCAAGTTTGAGCCGTCCCTAAAAAAAACACCAAAATACCTACTCATAACATAAGCATTTTATTATTAATATCTGCTTTTATTTGACCCTTTTGTGATTCAGATTAAATAATATAGTTATGATATACGAGGCGGAGGAAATATGGGTAAGGAATGAGCAATAGCAATCCTTTTACATATTTGAAGAGACATTCATAGACGTGTGTGTTTGAGAAAGGTTTGAGTTGATAATTTTAATATTATGCGAATGTAGCGGCCGCAAGCAGAATTTAAATTGATAAAATATAAGACGTCGAGAAAATACTCGTACGTTGTCAAGGATTGTTTTGAGCACTGAATTAATGATTCTGAAATCATAAATTCCTAAAATTATATTTCACTTTTGACCATTAGATGATAAAAATAGGTACGTAGGTAGGTTTAAAAGTACTTTGCGTTTCTCAGTATTGCTTTAGTTCAATTAAAACATGAGCCAAGTAAATAATGCCACTAATTACTTTGAACAAAGTGAGGGTTTGGAGTGTCAATATTGTGCGGTGGCATCGTGTGGCCGAAGGGTGGAATTTAGTGGTCAAAATCAAAAGTTTAAATCTGTTGTGATTCTGAGCATAGAAAATGTTTTAAATGGACAGCAGTCTTCAGAGATAAAACAATACACTTCTGCCCCAACTTTTACCGTAGAAATCTTTCAAATGTCACATCATTATGATTTTCCACTCGTCGCAGAATTAACTCACACAAGGTGTCCTCATAACTCACCTAAAGTGATTTCAGTGCGTGTTTATAAGTGCTACGATTTGTTTGTGAATGTTATCATGCGCTACGGCGGCGTAGCGGAGCTACGATAGTGCTACGACACGCACCACGCATTTATTTGCTCGTTTAAAATTCTTCACGTAAACGTTTCTGATGTTACAAGATTGATGACAGCTTTTTAGGGTTCCGTAGCCAAATGGCAAAAAACGGAACCCTTATGGATTCGTCATGTCTGTCTGTCTGTCTGTCTGTCCGTCCGTCCGTATGTCACAGCCACTTTTTTCCGAAACTATAAGAACTATACTGTTGAAACTTGGTAAGTAGATGTATTCTGTGAACCGCAGTAAGATTTTCACACAAAAATAGAAAAAAAACAATAAATTTTGGGGTTCCCCATACTTACAACTGAAACTCCAAAATTTTTTTTTCATCAAACCTGTACGTGTGGGGTATCTATGGATAGGTCTTCAAAAATGATATTGAGGTTTCTAATATCATTTTTTTTTTAACTGAATAGTTTGCGCGAGAGAAACTTCCAAAGTGGTAAAATGTGTGTCCCCCCCCCCTCTAACTTCTAAAATAAGAGAATGATAAAAAAAAAAATATATATAATGTACATTACCATGTAAACTTCCACCGAAAATTGGTTTGAACGAGATCTAGTAAGTAGTTTTTTTTTTAATACGTCATAAATCGAAAACCGCAATTTACCTTTCACAAAGTTACAACGAACTACAAGAACTTTTATATTATGTTACTTGCTGCTACGGAACCCTTCATGGGCGAGTCCGACTCGCACTTGGCCGGTTTTTTTTATAGTTAAAGAACTGTTATTTAGTTTTGGAGATTTATTTTTCACACTAAATTAAAAAAAAAAAAATAAGTTGCAATACACGCACTGTTTTCCAAGTTGTGAACCAGCCGGTCTATTCGTTCAAATCTCACTCATCATCTGCCCAACCTTTTTCAAACTATGTTGGGGTCGGCTCCCAGTCTAACCGAGTGCAGCTGAGTATCAGTATTTTGGGTGGAGCGACTGCCTATCTGACCTCCACAACCCAGGTACTGGGTAATACGAAACCCCTTGGTAAGACTGGTTGTCAGACCCGGAACGACTGTCAAAGATCCACGAATGACAGCCGGGACCAACGGCTTAAGGTGTTTTCCGAGGCATGGAGGGATCTTGGTATGTAAAGATGGTCACCCATCCACGGACCAACCGCGGCAAGCGTAGCTTAACCTGATCGATCGACCCGTGCGACTGTTATTACTTAGCCACAAGCTCCTACTATGTGTAGTGAGCTTGAAATGAGCTGTCATTTCACCTGGTGCTCGGGAATGACACTATTAAGACCTCACTACACATAAGCTTTTACGCGAGATTTTTACAGAATGGATCGGGAGGGTTTTACTCCCACAATAAATGTAACGTTCACTAACTAAAAAAATACATAATACATACTATGTTAATCTTAGAACATTTTACGTGGTACAACGTCTAATCTACTTCAAATTTCCCATTCCTCGAATAAAATATAAAACCAGTATTTGCAATAATGAATTGTACTCACAAGTCAGTACAGAATATTTGATTATATTATACTGCAGCTCTAGTCGCTACTATTGTAACTGCACACTGTATAATGCATACCTACGAGTTCCAACAAAGTGGAATTTGAAGCTAACATTATGACTTGAGAATTATTGTTGAAATATGCGACAAGAATCTTTGTGAAAAGTTTAAATATAAGGGAATAATGTACTTCATTTTGTTATATATTTGTGAAAGTTTTGCAATTCTTTTGCTCTTTAATATAAGTGTTCGAAGTTTTTGGACTTTCTTTTAAAATATGAGTGCATACGAAAAAGTAATTTCGGGAAAGTTCTTGACCTTTCGAAGAAATATTTAACTTAACTCCTACACTTAAACTTGTATGCCAAAACCCTTGGGTTTATTTTTATTTTCGTCCCTTTTCAGGAGGTTTGGGATAATAATAGCTTTTAAAACTTTGGTACAAGCAGCTGTATTGTGCTTATACGTATCTTTAATGGTCCAATTTTTTGTTAAGAAGTACAAAATACCGACCGTACCTAGATATATAAAAACTTTTTTTGACGCGTAAGAGTGATTTTTGAACCAAACGCGAAAGGACAAAACGCGTAAAAGTGTTTTACACAAATAATTATTATTTATCATTCACGTATTATTGGGTATCACCATGTAGGGCGTATAACAAAATTGTATTCGTCGTCCTGAGTTCTCTTTAATAATTATCTTAATTTTAGCATCTTGTACCCCTTTTCACGGCTCGTTAAGTTTATAGGGTTGAGTTAATTTCTGATGTGTCATCTATGTGGATTGTAGGTACTTGTGGACCTTTTTTTTTTATGGATGGGAAATCATCAAATGACCCCTCCCGCTCTGGGTGAGGCGAAGGGAGTGTCAGACTCTTACTGACTAAAACCCATCCGTGTTCCTTCCTTAGCCCTTTATGTTCCGGGGTAGCGGTAACCCTTTCGGACAATCCCGCACCCCCGGCAGGCTTCGGCCCTGGCAGGCCCCTTCCTTTATGCTGACATCTCTTTGAGGCGCGCGTGGAACACGTACGCGCCGTCCGGCTCGGGCCTGGTCCTGATCGGACGGTGAGCTACCCATTACTCTCCGTCCGCAGGCCCGCGCCTACGGTGGCCGGGAGTCTTCACGCGGCTCCCGACGCCCGGAGCGTCTCCCGCGGCGGCTGGGGTGTGAGGCTCTCTCCCTCAGCCGTTCAGCCACCTCCTTCGCTAGCATGACTGCTTCACAGAAGGAGGTGACCGCCTCCCACTCCCTCTCGCCCCGGACCATGGCTTGAACCAGGGCCGGACGCGAGAGGTCGCCGCCGCTGTCGATCGCCTCTACGAGGGCACGGCGGTGCTCCGCCCATGCGGGGCAGACCTCCACCGTATGCTCCACCGTGTCCTCTGGGCGATCCTCGCAGTGGTGACACCCGGGCGTCTCCTCCCGCCTGATGATGTGAGGTACTTGTGGACCTGTACTTTACTTGGTTTTCCCTATGTTATAATTTTTTTCCAAAAAGCCTTATATATTCGTGCTTTAACAGAATAATTTCTTCTTTAACTCAGTAATGTCGTAACAAAATATCCTCGAATACATAGCGTGTCTTAAGAATATGAAATTATTCAAGAAATAAAATATATTTGCATTTCAACGTACCGCTGACCCAATTCTTTCTGAAGTATTCGCATTAAATTCCTTTCTTTTGTTGCAATAAAAAGAAAAAAACATAAAGAACTGAGTATTTGTACTGGTTGTGGTATGCCATTTTATTGCTGCCAAATATGTACTGTATGTGCACGTAATTTTATTTTTGTTCGGTATAATGAACTGGTTTGAGGTTAGGTCTATACTCTTTTAAAATAGTTTTGAGGAATTAAAAGTGTATTGTAATAAAATCGTTTTCTGTATAAGTTGTCTCCCTCTCACATAGAGAAGGCCTGTGTCCCAGCCGTGGAAACATTATAGGCTAACTGTGTGTATAAATTGTATATTTTTGAAATCATGAATTGTAATCAGCTACATGTAGCTACATTTTTTTCTAATATAAAACTTTACTGTATGTGTGTCTAAAGAAAACATTGTGAATTTATTTGCGTCAAGTATTTTTACACTAAAATACTTTTGCAGGTCGTTAGAATTTAATTATACTTTCGTAAATTTTTAGTAGAACTTGAAAAATATGATAAAGTCTTAAATTCAAATATTTTACATATTTATTTATTTAAATTAACTAACAAAATTAAAACCTAACTAAAACTATACACAAACTAAAATGTAGCGTCGAAAAATTCATCCGCATCGCTGTCGAATGATAATGTACCCCAGAGACTGGCGGCATTACCACGTTGTATGGCAATGCTTAGCCTTTGGCCAAGGTAAAAGCCAGCCCTTGGGTCACGGGAAGTTTCAAATTCAAATAGTTTTCAAAATGTAACCATAAGAAATCGTAACAAAAAATCAACAAAAAGAAGAAAACAAACCCTTGAACTTCAGAGGCGTACAAAACATATAAGTTTTCCAAACAGTATCCAATAGTAACGTTTTTCACAACACGTATGGCAGGTCGTGTGAAAGTTCCACAATACATATTTTAGGGGCCTTCATGATACGACACGTGACCTAAAAACCGGCTGAAAGGAAATGTCTCCAATTAAAAATTGACGGTCGTCAGCCATCGTTGTGAGCGAACACGGATGAATAAAGATATTTGGATGAACAAGGCATTTTGTAGGCAAGATTTTTCTAGAGCATTTTTAGAAGGAAAGAAAATATTTTTAAGGTAAAATTGCAAAGGCGACTGCAGCGACAAAGCCGCAATCGCAATGACAGAACGCAGCGACATGATGGGTGTCTAACTGTCTATGTATCTCTATGAAAACGACAAGAACGCGCTATATAACTAACTCGTACTTCAACATACGCATTTACGCAACTACTACACCAAAACAGTTAAAAAAACAACTTACTTCGCAAGAAGCTGGCAGTATCATCACAACGGTAATATATTCTCATTATTTGTCTTATTTCGTTTATTAAGTATATTCATATATTTATGTATATTAATTAGTGCTTATAATTATATTTAATTAGGTATATATTCATAGTTATAACAGGTTTATGCTTATCTTTATATTTAAAATATTTATTCCTCAATTTTCATTATTGCACCTACCACTGTTTGTCTCTGCATCACCCTAAGGTTGACTGGTAGAAAATGCCTATTGTTCATTTATGTAAATGCGTAATGTGCTTGAAGTGTTAAATAAATAAATACTATGATATATTTTTTTATAGGTGCGTATATCGTTCTTGTTATTTTATTGGGCTGACAATGTTTTGGAATACTGATCCATACTAATTAAATGCGAAAGCGTGTCCGTCTGTTACCTCTTCACGCTTAAACCGCTGAACCGATTTAGATGAAATTTGCTATAGAGATAGTTTGAGATTGAGCCCCGGGAAAGGGCATAGGATAGTTTTTATCCTGATGTTCCCACAGGAAACTTGTGCGGGTGAAACCGCGGGGCGCTGCTAGTTCATAATATTTTTAATAATAAGCCATTTTGAAATAGGGGGGTTAATATTTAGGTAAAGAGAAACATTATGCTAGAATAAAATACTCTTTATTATGAACACAGTATGCTAAAGTCATTTACAGAAAATAATCTTTTTAGATATTTTAAAATTAAAATGATTTCACTGAATTACATTTTACCTTGGAAAATTACTATATAATTTATTTTGCATACTTATTCAATAACTCACCAGCCCTAGGGACGAATTAACAAGTACATAAATAAAAGAACACACTATGTTCCAAACAAATTAGCACACCTACAAAATTTCAATTAACTTAAATGAAAGGGCTAAAATACACTCCACTTTTATTAATTAAGTGTTTAGAACTGGAAGTAATTTAATTAATTAATTTAACGACCTGAGTAGTAGATTTTATTTGTACTGGCGTTACACGTATGAAAAAACTTAATCATACTGTAAGGAGTTTTGGTGGATACAGCATTGACTAGCTGCGCCCCGCGGTTTCACCCACATAAGTGTTGATCCCGTGGGAATATCGGTATAAAAAGTAGTCTATATGTTAATCCAGGGTGTCAGCTACCTTCATACAAAATTTTATCAAAATTTTGTATGAAAGTAGCTGACACCCGGTTAAGCCGTTTCAGCATGAAGAAGTAACAAACATATAAACACACACTCACAAACTTTCGCCTTTATAATATTAGTATGATTAGGTTAAAGTCTAGGTACAACTCGGTTAAATTGTTTGCACCCAAAATGTTAAAACGCCTTTCAAATATTGCAATTGTTTTTCATGACACCTTTCTAAAATCTAAAACATTTACCAAAAGCCTTATCGGTTCGCTAATCAGTAAACTAACATTTAAATCTCGTGCAAAATCAGTTTTGGTAGACCAAAATAAGCACATAATAATATATTGAAAAGAGTGCAAGCTAAGTGAAAACTACAAAACTAGATATTTGACTCATCATCATCATCTACCAAGCCTGTTCCCAACTATGTTGGGGTCGGCTTCCAGTCTAACCGGATGAAGCTGAATACCACTATTTTACATAGAGAGACTGCTTACCTGACCTCCACAACCCAGTTACTGGGTAATACGATACCCCTTAGTAAGACTGGTTGCCAGACTTTCGATCTTCTGACGACCCGTAACAACTGAAAAGATAAAATAAAAAAAACAAGCTATCTGACTAAAAATGAAATTACTTCTTTGCAACAACCTTTGGATTTTTCTTCAAAACATGAAGCAAACTGTTACCTACTCATGCAGCTGACATTATTATAAAATAACCGTCGGCAAAAGTTGTGATAAGCAAAACTAGAACGAAGATACAAGGCGTTTATAGAACTCGTGCCGCTCTTCAATATTATTTTCTATTTCTGTTACTAACAATGTCTCGCGAAGTACTTAGAGGAAGCATAATTTATTCACATTGCTGTACGCAGAACCGATATTTGATTTGTAAAGGTCTTGGACAGAGTTTTCGATAAAGGATAATAAGTACGTACTGGCCGGTTGATATTATTATTTTCTTCTATCTTATATTTGAACAAGTAAGCAAAATAATTATAGAACATTATGAAAAAGCCGTCCGTTTCTAAAGTGTCACATGAAAAAACAAATGGATCAAACAACTAAGGTAAAGACGCCAGCACATCAAGCTACCCGAAACTGTCAAATTTTCCCAGTCAAATTTGAACCTTATTCTTTAGCGATAAAGTTGAAAAACTATTAAAGAAATTTGACAGATTGTAGTAGCTTGATGTGCTGTAGTCTGTAGTACGTGTGGATACCAATTTAACCGCCACTTTAAATTTATGTGCTTTGTTTTAAATATTTAAATTGTAATTTTAGATCACCTTTCAGATGTTTTTCATTTGAAAATTGAGATTAAAATTATTGTAACCTCAATTTTCGACGATGATTTTTCAAATACAATTTAATAAAGGTAAAAGTGGTGATATTTAAAGTTGTCTCTAAGGGGTAATCGTATTACCCAGTAACTGGGTTGTGGAGGTCAGATAGGCAATCACTCCATGTAAATGAAGTCGGTTAAGTACTGTTGCGCGCCACAATTAATGCCTACCACTAGCGCCATCTAGTATCGAGTAGCAGAACTAGTAATCAAGATGCTTCTAGAAATTTCGATACTAGAACTTTCTAGAACTATCGACGTCTGGTCGGTCGGGACCGGTATGTACTCGAACATTCTAGATGTTTCTGCGGTAGAAGGTTCTGGAACTATCCGAGGCCTATATAAGGCCGATGTGGCCGCGGCCTGGGATCAGTATTGGATAAGCGATACAAGCGATAACATCGAAGCGATCTTCAAGTGCGACTTTCAAGTAATCAGTAGTGCGATTGTGTTTTATAATTAGTGTGTTAAAGTTGTAATTGGTGTTTTTATTTAAAGTGTCTATTTTTGGTTATTAAATCGGCAGTTTTTAATTGTCACGAACCCCAAGCTCGTAACAGTACTGTTATTCAGCTGTATCCAGTTAGGCTGGAAGCCAATCCCAACATAGTTGCCATAAAGCCTAGGCAGATGATGATGATGATTTATAGTTGTAACCTTACACATGAATTTCTTTATCAAATGGAACAGGCGATAAATGAAACCAACTCGTTTCAGCGATCTAGGTATAAACATCCTGTGTTGTAACCGTAGAATGAAAATTAAGTTCTCATATGATTCAAAGGGAGCTTTTCACCGATTTCCCGCGTTTTACCCTTGATGCTACGAAACACGATACTTTTCAAACATTTTGGTTAGTTACCGCGGCTTGCTTTGTTAGGGGTGTTATACACTTGTTTGGTTCGTCACGTTTCAGAACAGCTGGGCGGAAAAATCAAATGGGTATTATTTTTGTCGCCCGGCTGTAGCGAATCCCCCTAATATTCTGCGTAACACACTTCCCCCTTACAACCTGAATAATTTTGAAGGATATTGCTAATCCATTGCTTCATATGTTCGAAAAATTTGTCTGCTTAACAACTTAAATAACGCAATGAACGTTGTTGAACTGTCAAAATAAAAACCATTGCTACTGATACTATGTTACGCAATTACCCTACCGAACAAGTGTTTAGAACGCCTGAGATTCGACGTTCAAATCATTGACCACGAGTCTCAATTTCCTAAAACGATTATGAAGTGATGAGTTCTTTAGAGGCTTTTCGACTGGAGTTGATATTACCACTAAGTAGCACAAAGTTTCATCGATACGTCCATCAGTCAGTTTCCAAACTTCTCATAAAACGAAAGGTGAAGTTGTAATCAATTGCCAAGCCATCGCTTGTCTGCAATCCAGTAACTTAATGAAAGCATTATCATAATTATTGGTTCATTAGTTTTTGAGAAAATCGCGGACATACAAACATACATACATACATACGGGTCGAATACAGGACCTCCTTTTTTGAAGTCGGTTAAAAAAAAAACAACTTTTCTTTCTTTAACCACGATGAATAAAAGAGAAAAAAATGCATTTCCTTCATTGCAATTTGAATTCTTTTCACAATCTTGCAAATCAATCTCATTTTATTGACCGTTCCCTCTTAAGTTATTGGCATAAGAGTTTGATGATCCCGTAAAAGTTTTACGACGAATTTTGTTTGTCTATAAATCTTTCAAGGACGTTTAGTATTTTCAGATTTGTGCTGTATTTTCTTGGAAATACTTTTCGTATTTAATCTAAACTGCTAAGTAAGTGATATCTTTTGACTGCAACATTGTCTGCTACATAAGCTCCTAACTACATTGGATGGGTAGAACCTATAAAGTAATAGCAAGCATAATCAGCCTATAACGTTTCCACTGCTGGGACACAGGCCTCCTCTCTGTGAGAGGGCATGCGGTTTTGGTAGATATCACATGTCTTCGTATTTTTGGTTCTAGGACATGCGGATTTTCTTACGATGTTTTCCATCACCGTTTTTTAGAGCAAAGGTGATGAAATAAATTACATCAATGTAAAGCGCCTGTCTGGGTTCAAATCTACGACCAACAACTCGTAAGTCGCGGCCGTTACCACCGGGCCACCACTGCTCTCACGTATAAAAAAAAAACGGGTTGCACTCCGGGAGTGCCGGCAGAAGTGAAAACTTGAATATTAACGTTGAAATAAATCAATTATTAATTGAATTAATACTTACCCTTTTTTTTCACTATTTCTGCGTCACTTTTTTCATTAATAGATCTACTTTGTTCAATTTCCATATTTTAAACACTATACGAGTATACACGAATTTTACGAATACACAGCAGTGTAGGTACTACACAGACGGTCGAGCCATCAGCTGTCCATCCATCCATCCATACATCCACACCCACACCCACACCCATACCTACACCCACACCAACACCCACACACACCCCCACACCCACACCCACACACACACCCCACACCCACACCCACACCAACACCCACACCCACACCCATACCTACACCCACACCCAAACCCACACCCACACACACACCCCACACCCACACCCACACCAACACCCACACCCACACCCACACTCACATGCACACCAAAACCCACACCCACAACCACACCCACACCCACACCAACACCCATCCATCCATCCATCTATCCATCCATTGTCGTGTGTCACTTGGTTCACTTCGGTTGGCGCCGCCGTAGAAAGAGAGGGGGATACTTAGTAGTTAGGAGTAGTAGTTCTCCCCTGTGAAATCTCTCCTGACGGTCACGTGTCCTGACGCGATGTCCTGACGCGAGTTTAACATTTTTTACCCATTACAAAAAAGTGTGCAACGCCGCTAAAGAAGTTTACACTTCAAAAATATAATTATGATGTTTATTTACATCTGTATAAAACGAACCCAGTCGATTACTCATTATTAAATAAAGACTGTACTGACAACAATAAAATGTTACGAGATAATTCAGATGTTACTGAAGCATGAAAATGCAAACACATCAAAAATGAAATAATAATTAACGTACAAACTCATCGATCAAAGCAAACTGCGTGAACCGCTGAAACTATTTCACAAATGTAAATATTTGTCACAGTTTTTGCTCGATCAGCATAAAATCAATCATTATTATCGTTTCAACTGACTATAGATTGTTAAGACTGACGCGCATTTGAGCGGGCCGAAAACTTGTATGTATTATCGCACACTAAAAGCGGGCTGAATTTAGGTTTTTTTTTTGTCTAGCCTATAGCGCTGAAGCTCACGTGGACTGTTTCTACACGGTGATGCGGAAGCAGTGCACGTCCTTGGTCCGTAGGGTGCGGGGCAGCGCCAACAACATCCTGTCTATGATAGCAAGCAGGCTTGATTGTCCGTTTGTGAACCACTGCTGCAAGGTTTCGGCTGGGCCTGTCACCTTGCAGCATTGATGTCACAATCTGTTTTCTGTTTTTGGTTTTGTTTTTGTCTTTGTAAGTGTATTACTAACATAGTTTGTAAGTACGTATATTGTTACTAACACGAGTCTTGTTGCTCGAAATAAAATTATTATTATACTGTCCCACTGCTGGGCAAAGGCCTCGCCCATGTCCTTCCAGAAACTCTTTTCTCGCGCCACCTCGAACTAACGCTCGCGGTACGCGTCCTGGTCATCTCGCCGACGTTTTCTGGGCCGACCTCGGCGGCGCCGCCCATCTCATCTTGGGTTACCATTTCGGAATTTGAAAAGTCCTGACAAAAAGCCGGACATTTTCAAAAAGACCGGATTTGAGTGATTATTAAAAATATTTTTTTTTTTTTTAAAATCCCCTTATCTCGAAATGGTCAGACAAAATCCGGACAGGGTGTCTAAAAGCCGGACATGCCCGAAAAATCCTCAACGGATGGTAAGGCAGGTCTAGGTGGACCTCGTTTTTAGAGTTCCGTTTTTTCATTATGACGTATAAAACCCGGCTGTAATGTGTGCTTAGCTTTAGCATCGCTTGAAACGTCACCTCGTAATGAGCGTGCGCGTACATAATGAATCATCTTTGTTGACTCAAAGCCCTCGCAAAACAAACATGCCTAGCAAACATCATAATTTCGATGTGCGACTATCGACGATTTTGCGAGATGACGTCAGATTTCATTTGACATGGCGGAATTCGTGGTGACTATATAGTGGGTAAATGGTATTTCATTAACTTTGAATTCAAAATTATGTATAGTAAATACGGAACATCTTTCAGAAAAAGTCGTAGCTTCTATCCGCAGCATCTTTTACACATACCGACAGTCTCTTTCTCAAACTCAAAGTGCCTTAATAAAGTTTCCAGCTAGCAGCAGCTAGGTACTTTGAGTTTGTAAGGAATAGGGTTACTGAAAACGTCACACAGTGAGTGTGGTTTCTGTCTGATCATTAGCAGAGCCCCATTCCATTTTTATTTATTTCTTCTTTTGGGATGAAACCAATTTAAAACGGACTCAATACAGGAGAAATACACTTCGTAATGGTTTTTACGTACATACACACATGGTCATCAATTGTTTGAAAAAATGCGTTGGAAGAAAATAGGTTTTAATTTCGGCGCAATAAAGTTAAAATTACGTTGTACCGTATTGAGTAATTGTAATGGTTAAAAACGAGAAACACTTTTACCAGTGTACTTTGGAACTTCTAAAATAAACATTATTCCATGAACGTTGTCATTGTTAAGCAATGTTTAAATAAGCATTTCTGACATTATTGAAGTGAAAACTTCTTTAGCGGCGTTTAGCACTTTTTGTAATGGGTAAAAAATGTTAAACTCGCGTCAGGGCATCGCGTCAGGACACGTGACCGTCAGGAGAGATTTCCCCCCTCCCCCATCTCTTTCTACGGCGGCGCCAACCGAAGTGAACCAAGTGAGACACGACAAAGATGGCCGAAGAAAATGACATTTGACGTAAAAATGTTTGAAAAGTCAGTTTCGTAAACAATAGTACTTCGAGGAGCCGCAGTTGTATTTAATTTATTTTGAACTTCTGTTTAACCAATTTAGTTTATTATTATATACCTACCTACAATACAAAATAGAAGCGACGAAAAATATAACGAAGCACATTTTATTTATTATTGGTCTTTGTAACCTGAAAATAAATGGTTTATTATTATTATTACTCGTATAGCAACAAGAAATACTGTGGGACATTGCTGCTTTTGTGTGAAAACAATGCTTCCGTGTCGACCACGGAAGTTTACACCCTGCAGGGAGATGCTCCAGTAGGGTGTGGCTGTGAAGCTATGTTGCAAAACATGCTCCACGTCCTATCCTGCCTTATTTGTCCTACCCAAAACATGCAGTTGTTAGAAGATGGTATAGTATCTATCTATAAATATATATATACTACCCAAATACGAAGCTTAAATAATTAATTAAGCTTAATTAAATATCAGAATGGTTACTAGTTATTTAATATTCGTAATAGTAACTATGAATATGGTATGTAGGGAAAGGATTTTATGAAATAAAGCACAGAAAGACAAGTTAGACATTTATTTGAATTTAGGCTTGTCAGTTATCAATCAGAAAGCTAGTTGTCCGTTCCAAATCTAGGTCATCATGGAGAAGAAGGACAAAAAACTCCATGGAAACAGTATTAAAGTATTCTATCAACAAATTTCTTATATTGCCATAAATTATTATTATTTTAAAAATAATCAATTATATCTCTTGGACAATGGTCCAAGAGAATTCAGAATAATAGCAACATAAAAACAATAGCTAGGAATATTCCATTAAACACTTTAAAACATTAGCAATATTGGCCATATTACAACATATACAGATCACCATAGTTATCAGCAATAATCAAGATAATAATATCAATTAACTTACATGACATCTGGTCGATCTATTCCACATAATAACGTCACTAGTACTAATCAACGGACTGTAGACCGGAGCTTCGTTCTGGTCGATGTCTCGAACAAGAATGCTCCCTACCACTCGAAGCTCCCCCTTTTATAGACGTGAACAACAACTTTGACATTTCTATCTACCGTCATTTTGAACCAATTACAGATCACCATACATTTTGGCTTAATATCTTCCAACACAGGTAATAATAAACAAACCTTATGTAGTGAAACCGTTTTAAAACATTAGAAGGTAATTAAGCAATTTAATAAGAGTTGACTTGTAATTCTTAGACATCATTAAAAAGAATATCAACATCAACTGACAGTAATGTGCTAATACTGCCAATAGTTTGAAAGAGCCTATTATATTAAAATAGCAATATAAAATCCTAAGATTATTTACAAGTATAATCAAATATTACTTAATCATTTATAGTAATAACATTTATGTGATTTTAACAAGTTAAGACTATTGTTTGTTTTTGTAAACAATATCTAGTCAAATTAGGTACTTCTACGTTGGTCTCCAGCTTCTTAAATATGACAGATGTCATTAGCCAACAAACGATATTGTAATATAAAAAGTATATCAAAATGGTTTATCTAACACAGTCAAAGTGACCTCTGCGCTGCCACCGACGACAACGTGGAAGTGGCAATATTTTGAGCCAACAAGATCTAAAGTAAAAGAGAAGAAATTTAGGGAGTAGTTCATTAATAAAAAGCTTGTATACAAATATCAGTGTATTTTTATAATACTTGTACGCACCGGGACTTACAGCTTAGTACGGCTGTTATTCCAAATGCATACAGTGTAACTAAGTTTGTAACAATTGAGCCTGGTATCTATGGTTACCTCACCCTACTGATTATAAACCTACAGCAACTACTTAACACCCTAGTTATCCTAACACCCTAACCTATCATACAAGCCTACGGGAGACCTACGGGAACAGACAGAATTTGGGTAGGAATAGGGGTTTGTGTACGTCGTGCAATGTGTACACAGGAAATAGTTTTGTCATTGCCGGACCCACAGACTCATAGAACTGGTGATGGCTAAAGGTGTCTTGGCCATAGTGAGAGGAATTATGGAAGATGAATCAAACTCTACTCCAGCTTGATGACTAATTTATTAATTTACTAATTACTAATTTATGTGGAACGAATGTATGTCGCTCTTGATGCTGACGCTGGCGTATGTAACTCTTGCCTGTTCACGGCTGAACAATACTCTAAACTCTAATTTGGCTTCTAAAACTTGTGCAAGCAGAACAACATTTTTAAAATGTTTGCTTTTCATTTGCCATCTGTGCCATCTCTTCTGTAGGCCGTTTCATTTTCTGCTATTCGTAGTGAAGCACCATCTTTACTAGTCCTATTGACCTGAAATACAAAACTAATGTTATAAATTCTTTCTCTTCATTATCTTATTTATACTGATTTAATTAATCAGTAGCGGCATCAAAATAACAGTCATTATTATTCTTATGGCGGGTTTTTTTTTGTTACAATGAGTTTTGTACAGGCAAACGAAGTTCTTCGTATAATTGTAAATCGGATAGGCACCTAATTCGTAAATCATGCCAGGCTGCCCCTGTTTAGCGTTAGTGCTTGTGTCAGTGTTTTTATTTTCTATTATGGAGACCTCTCCCTGACCAATTCTTCCAAAAAATCTAAGGATTAGAAGCAAAAGCAAGCATAAGTATAAGAAATTGAGAATGTTTACAAAACATAACTTACTTTGAACACATTTTAGCTGTAACAGTAGGTACACACCTTATCCTCCTCCAACCAATATTCAATTCTTTGCCCTTTATTGCAACTAGTCTCCGGTCTTAAGGCGAATGGTTACGCCAAACTTCAAAGTAGACCTCTCTTTGAAGGCCTACTTCTCCCAAACGGATAGCCCAAATATATTAAAAAAAAAATATGATATGTGACATATGTTTACAAATATAATTTAAGTTCGATTTTTTTACTATTACTGTTAGTTTTAACAACAAAAAATCATATCCATCCTCTTATTTTACGCAAGAATTTTCTTTCTACTTTCAAACGCCTGAAGCGATTTTGATGATTCTTTCACCAAACTATAGCAAATTTAATGGTTTATAAAAATTAAGTTTGTTTTTTTAATAATTATTATTTAAGTGGGAAAAAATCAATAACACCATGGTTTTACCTATACGGGCGCGGGCAGCAGCCGCCCGGTCAGTCTCGCTGTATCGTTCGCACGGGGAGGTTGTGTCGCATGTCGGCTCGCTCCGATCTGCACTTTTGTGGCAAAGACTAAATAACGCAGATAGTACACTCGGAGTGTTCGTTTACGCTTGGACGTTGATAGTATTAGTAGTAGTGATAGTTTGTTTGCGAGTGGACGCTATATTATTGTCTATTGAATACTAATATAATAATAATATCAATAAAAAACGTTTATTCACGTATACAGTTTATAAAAAAAAACAATAACAAAAAAAAATTAAAGCTAACTAATGACTAATACCGCTCTTAACAGTGGTAGTTTTTAGGGTTCCGTACCCAAAGGGTAAAAATGGGACCTTATTACTAAGACTCCTCTCTCCGTCTGTCTGTCTGTCACCAGGCTGTATCTCACGAACCGTGATAGCCACAAGAAGGGTTATGTTTTTCGAGAGTATATAATATATACTCTCGAAAAACAATTATACATACATAAACACATATTATGTATGTATGTATAATTGTTTGGCACGCTCTGCGGCCTGAACGGCTCGATGGATTTTAGCTTGAGATGTGTCGTTAGATTCCTATGTACTGTGAGAGTGACACTGGGTACATCAAAATAAAAAATACAAAATGGCGGATTTTTGGCGCAATATTATTTCTTCAAAAATTTTTTTCTCTCATAACCTATCGAGTGGGGTATCAAAATAAAAGGTTTTAAAAGGTGATTACAAAAATATATACAACTTATAATATGGTAAAAACTAATTCAAAGTGACAAATCGTAAAAAACACCTACCAAGAACTAAATCGTCTGCGAAATCTTTCACATTTGTAAACTAAAAAGCAGGAAATAAAAAATTTAAAAAACCCGACTGCAACCTTATACTAAAACTAGCTGAAAAGCTAAAAACAAGCCCATTTTAAATTAAATAAAAGTAGGAAGCAGGCGGGACCCATTTGAGTTTAAAACTATAATAATGGTACTCTTCTGGCAATCACGGTTCGTGAGATACAGCCCGGTGACAGACAGACAGACGGACAGAGGAGTCTTAGTAATAAGGTCCCGTTTTTACCCTTTGGGTACGGAACCCTAAAAACTACCACTGTTAAAAGCGGTATTAGTCACAAGTAAGTTTTTTTTTTGTAATTGTATTTTTTTATAATCTGTATACGTGAAAAAACGAACTGTATACTGAATGAACGTTTTTTATTGATATTATTATTATTTTTTATTTGTCTCTAAGAAAGCAGTATTTTTCTGTACAATAGCATTCATACTCACAACATAAATATTGTACGTACTCTCGATCCATCTACACTCAGTAGGTAGCGTCATAAAACTGCCTAAGACAAAATGCGTCCCACGCCGCATCTGCATGCACTACGTACGAGTACGACACTCTTTGACATTGGGGAGGTAAGCGGGCGCGCGGGGTGAGGCACTGGATTTGCCTATGCTCCGCCCAAACGCTCAAGGACATTCGAGGCTATAATCGCCTTAATTTCATTTATTTTAAATACAAAAAAAATATTCAAAAGTTTTTTAGTTTGACACATACAATATCAAATTCATTCATAGACATATTCATATTGTTTCCATGACGACCATGACGTTGTCGCGTCAAAACTGTTGAAACTGTAGACAATAAATTAGTTTTTCATACGTAATAATGTCTATGGACACAAATATTCGGTATTCGGTTTGGCGGCTATGTCGTCACATTGGCCATTTCGTCGCTATCCCTAATAGGTCACTTTCACTAATACGTCACCTTGTGCATCTGGTCAGTTTCTTAACTCGTCTCATGCTGTATTTCGACTCATTCCCAACTCGTCCGATGGATATGTACAACGTACAGTCAGCGTTAAAAATGTCGGGACGAACAGACTGTTCACAATGATCTCAACACCTAATATTTTTTTTTTTTTAAATTAATCGTCTACCTTTAGGCGATTTTGTGTAAATTAAAATGCTAGTTAGGTACCTACCTATTTATGTTACGAGAGAGAGTCCATTTTTATTTAAGTTGTTTCTATTTTTTTTTTTCTTTATCGTCTTTCTAGTAAAAATTCTAACAAGATTTTTTTTTTTTTTTTATTGCTAAATGGGCGCACTCTTGACCCCGATCACGCCTGATGGAAAGCGATAGATGAGGTCTATGATGGATCGAGCGTGCCCAGAAGATGCCTGTTCACTCTTGATTTGAAGGCAGACGGGTTAAATGTGGGAGGGAACACAGATGCCGGCAGATAGTTCCACACTTTGGCTGTGCGCATAATAAAAGTGGAGGAGAAGCGCCGAGTACGACTCATCGGGATATCAACCAAGTGCGGATGGTACGCTGCAGTACGTCTGGTTGTCCGGTGGTAAAAGGGCGATGGTGGGATCAGGTCGTGGAGCTCCTGCGCACACTCTCCGTAGTACAGTCTATAGAAGACCGTCAGGCAAGCGACATTACGCCGATGAGCCAGGCTGGGAAGCGTAGCTACCAACGTCTCGTCGCCTATAAGCTTTCTAGCTCTGCGTTCCACCGAGTCAAGTGCAGCAAGCTGGTATTTTGCTGAGCCATCCCACAAGTGGCTGCAATACTCCATACAGGAACGGACCTGAGCTTTGTACAAACTTAAAAGCTGTCCTGGTGTGAAGTATCGCCTCACCTTATTTAGGATGCCCAGCTTCTTGGCTGCGGTCTGAGCTTTTGACTCGATGGTTGAGCCGAAGTTGAGATCTGATGTCAACTCCATGCCCAAAAGCTGAAGGCGGTTGGTAACCGGTACAGATGCACCTCGGAAAGCAGGGCATAACTGGAACTGGCTCCTTTTCGCAGTGAAAAGACACGCCTGTGTTTTTAAGGCGTTGAATTTGACCAGATTGTCGTCACCCCACTGGGAAACGAGATTTAAGGACAAATTCATTCGTTCCACCATGGCCTCTCTAAGAGTAGCCGTTTCCTCTCTGCTGGCTTTTGCACTGGACAGGTATCTTTCTGCGACTGTGCTGTCATCTGCGTACCCGATTGCACCAAGCTGAAGCAGGTCGTTGATGTGCAGCAGAAATAAAGTTGCAGAAAGAACAGACCCCTGAGGAACACCGGCATCAATGCCCATATGTTTCGATGAGCAGCCATCAATGACCACTCTGATCGATCGATCACTCAGGAAGTCTGAAATCCAGTTGCAAAAGTCAGCAGAGAGGCCGAAAGCGGGAAGCTTGCCCAACAGACTGGCGTGCCAGACCCTGTCAAAGGCCTTTGAGATATCAAGCGACACAGCAAGGGCTTCGCCGTGTCTCTCAATGGCCTCGCCCCCGCAATGCGTAACATACACAAGAAGATCCCCAGTTGAACGACCATGACGGAAGCCATACTGGTGGTCACTGAGGAGCTCATTGTCTTCGAGGTATGCCAGCAGCTTTTTGTTAAGTACCCTTTCCATCACTTTGCACAGTATGGAGGTTATGGCGATTGGTCTATAATTGACAGGATCGGCACGGTTACCCTTTTTGGGCACCGGCTGCACATTAGCAAGCTTCCAGGACTCCGGCACCACTCCGGTTTTTAGAGAGAGGCGAAACAAACGCGTCAAGACAGGAGACAACTCTGGAGCACAGTTTTTCAGTACTAAATTGATAGATTAGAGAGATATAGATTGTGCGAGTACTACCTCATTTATAATAAAATTTTGTTGTACTGAAAATGTTTGTTTTTGTGCTTAATTGTACATATCCATCGGACGAGTTGGGAATGAGTCGAAATACAGCATGAGACGAGTTAAGAAACTGACCAGATGCACAAGGTGACGTATTAGTGAAAGTGACCTATTAGGGAAAGCGACGAAATGGCCAATGTGACGACATAGCCGCCAAACCCGGTATTCATATATAAGTATGTTTATCAGTTGTCTAGTACCCATAACACAAGCTCTGCTTAGCTTGGGACTAGATGGCGTTGTGTGATAGTTGTGGAATATTATTATATTATTATTATATTCTCGTATGCCGATTTAATGTGTTGGCCAATTTGTTGGATGACTTCATTATAATGGCAACATTTAGAAGTTGTAGGACATTCTAGTTATAGAACGATTATGAAGCGTTTATGAATACAAAATTTTATCGAATGTTTTAAAGGCCTATTGAGCATTTTAACTAATGAATGGTTTAAACCTTCAATAGGCTTTTTTTATGAATAAGAACGAAAGTGTTTAAAATATGGAAATTGAACAAAGTGCATCTATTAATGAAAAAAGTGACGCAGAAATATTGAAAAAAAATGAGTAATATTAATTAAATTAATAATTGATTTATTTCAACGTTAATATTCAAGTTTTCACTTCTGCCGGCACTCCCGGAGTGCAACCCGTCTTTTTTAGATTACATTACAAGATGTCATCCCGATGTCGTCATCATTAAAATTATCATAAGAAAATTTGCAAAAGAGGAAAGAATTTATCTTCTCCAAAAATATTATTTTTCTCTTTTATTTTTAACATCGAGTTCTGCTTCTAGTTGAGGCTTGAGTGGGTCGTCTGACAATGGGGACAAGTGTCGTGGACGATTCACAACAGAATTCTTTTTGTTGGACCAAGAAGTGAAATTTCCCTATTTGCATGACATTCAAATATTTATAGCGCGCTCGAACAAGCGATTATGTAAATATAAGTACCCTGTGAAGGTGCAAATGTGGGCAAAATATGAACGGGAAAATATACGCAGGATTTTTACAAAATTAACTGCTGATATTGAAGGTAAGTAATGTTTTAACTTCATTACTGAGTCGTTATTTTAGTGGCTTTGCTAATCATCCGTCAATATGGTTCAGGGACAAATTCGGTTATGCCTACAAAGAGCGGCAATTTCGGTCAAGTGAAAAATAGGTCATAGGGTCGTAGGCATAGGACACTACACTATTTTCGGTATTTTGCAGTTTTTTGTGGTCATAAAATGTCTGTTTGAAGCTTAAAAAACAAAACTTTTTTGCGAAAGCAGAATGTAAATGCTTAATTGCATAAATAAACGTAAGTATTTTGTTTATTTTTTTCCTTTATAACGGAGGTAGTTTTGGAAAATGCATAATTAAGTCAACATTATCTCTTGATTTATCTGAAACGTTTTCCAAATCCGTTGATACGCATCTCAAGTGTCATTGTCATCTCAGCAAGCTTATCAATTACTCTGCAACTCGATGCGAACAATCTGTTAGGCCAATAATCCGATAAATCTATGGAATGGCTGCAATCTGGTTGCTACTCGACCGCAGCTGCAGAGACAATCGATTTTATTAATTATAGCAGACGGTGAATGACCGCCACACTGAGCCTACAAATAGCTTTGCTGAACCGAGATTATTTGAGTGTGAATATATTATATCCTTATGTTATTTCAGAGCAGAATTCTTTGGGACTGTAGAAAAAATACAAATAAAACGGCTTCTTGAAAAAAAACTATTGGCAAGTGCAGCAGTTTACCAGTTTTTTTTTCAACGTTATCTAGAAAATAACCCAAAAAATTACTCGTTTAAAATAATGACATACTCGTACATACAACAAAGTAGACATTAATGTAGATTCCCAAGATAAAGAATGCTACTTCTCCAGAACAGAAAGAGGTTTCGATAAAATAGCCAGAAAAATGATATATAAGTCTCGTACTGAACTTAGGACCGCAAATCCGGCTAAGACTGGATTTGGAGCTAAGTTATCACCTTATCTTTCAGCTTCTCTGAGACTTATGATGTTATAACATTATTACGGGAAGTTTTTACTACATACTTTCTTTAAGGTGAATACGTAGTTGTAGCCCGCGAAATTCAATTTTTCTTACGTTTTTTGCAATTTTCAGGTCAGTGTCAGGTTGTATCTTGATCAAAATATGATTCGCGACTATAACAGATACGTATTTACAGAATTATAATAATTAGAATCATTAATACATCTTTCTAAGTTAGATTTCTACCGTTAAGAACAAATCTCGTATGGAAAAGTGTTTATGGTAGAAATCTAACATAAAGATATATATTAATGATTCTAATTATTATAATTCTGTAAATACGTATCTGTTATAGTCGCGAATCATATTTTAATCTGACACTGACCTGCAAATTGCAAAAAACAGAAGAAAATTTAAATTTCGCGGCCAACCACTTCACATTCACCTTAAGATCCGCTAATGAGATACATTTGATTTTCTATTGCTTTATATTGCTATTTATAGCTTGACCTGTTAAGCCTACTTTTTAGTAAGCCGTCAAAGGCCAAAATAACTTAGATTTTAGTAGGTACGTAGGTTTATTTAACCCAGAAAAAACTGTAATTACAAACAGTCTAGACAGTAATTAATGAGACATAAAAATGTCGTTGGGCATGTCTAACAATTAATATGAGGATTTTTATCATTTCATTTCCAGCACGATAACAAGTCATAATGATTTATTTATTTGTGCACAATTTATTACCTTAAGTAAAAGGAATTAAGTAAGTAACAATCACAATACCCCAGTACTAGTTGATACTGTATTACAGTGATGATATTAGTAATTATTATGGAAATTGAGACCTTTTTATGACATTCTAGTAATGTCGGACATAATCCTCCGTTTTGCTCAGACGGAGAGAATCCACGAGGATATTCAGACAACAAAACATATTATAAGCAATTTTTTTAAATTTTTTTTTTTTAAATAATTAATAAAAAGAGTTTTGGCTTCTAAAATTTTTCTCAATATTGCGAGCGATAAATCCCAAAAAAGTGAACCTAAATCTGAAAACTGTCATAAAAATTGCAGCAGCGCCGTTTTCATGAATATTTTCATAAAAGAGTTTTGCTTCGGGTCCTACCTAAAGTTTTAGCAGTGCAGAAAGCTCCTACGAGGCTGCACTAAATGTGTATATTGGCATGATTCACGTATGAATAAATAACGAAGGCAAATATTGTTCGTTTCATATTTTTCAACAAACGATACTGAACGATATTTTTTGTACTTCTAACTATGAAATCCAAATCTGCATTCAAAACGTTTCTTTGAAATATTCATATTCATGTTTTCTGCATTAAAGGTTTTATTAGTACGAGTTTAAAAGCATTTTTATTGGTCTTTGAATCCTAAATAAATTAGAGCAATTGCAACGTCATGAATATTAAAGACATCTGCCACCATTTTGAATTTTTATGAAGACATTATTTTTAAATTATTTAGAGAACATTTACTTTTGGTGTCATAAAATATATTTATATCGCTGATTAAAAATAAAAGGCTTCATTTATTAAGTGCTTATCTGGCAATTCTGATCTTTCATATAGCATTAAGAAAGAAAACGATAAAAGAAAAAATTAAGTGTCAAATCTAACCACTTTCTATTTAATTTGATACTAAATCCTTGAACCGTCTAGTCGTTAGACTGAAAAGCAATTTAGTAAAAATTGCATTCGCAAACTATTTCGTGCGATCATGATACGTTGAGGCACGTTTCATATAAAATTGAACGCTTATTACATTGCTTTATATACTGCACATGCTTTTGTCTGCCTTTACACCCACTGACGTGAAAATAGCCGTTGAAAATGGCACATTTTTCATTGTGTTCTCTGAACTGAAGTGGTCATACTCTTGCCTATTATTGTTAAGTATACAGCATATATCAGAAAGGTGTGGTCATATTAAGGCACCCCGTGCAGGCTACCACACTAAACCAATCTCTCCATGGAACCAACATCGTAATCGCGAATAAATAATAATCAGTCGTCCCATACATTTAGTTTTAGGTATTGTAGTTTTGTATGGGATAGTTGATATTTTTTGTTAAAGATTAACGAATACCTATTATAACAATTGGCTGATTTTTATTTTTCACAGCCTGACAATATTCATACTGAGTCTGAAGGTTGGGTCAACCTACAATACTAATCTGCGTTCGCGATTTATTTGCCAAAAATGTAAAAAAATATGAATTAATGGAAAAATAACTTTAATTCTTACACAATAAAGTTCAGTTTACGCTACAACTTAAAACAATTTTGTAACTTTTTCAATAGTGCTAATCACTCTGAAATCAACTTAATTTTCATTGAAATAAACTTGATATTTGTTTAACTTGAAATAAGGTGGGGGTGTGCAGCCCTGCGCACTTGTACTATAGCTCGCAACATCGTCATCGTATCGTCAAAAATTGCTGCGAATATTTAACGCGCTCTGGATTTTTAACTCACTGCTCAGCGCCAAGAGTTGAAAATCCAACAGTGTATTTCTTTGACACGCTGGTATGCTCTCTGTTAGATTCTCAATGTTCAGCTCAACTTCAAGAGTGCGCACTAATAATCGCGCGGGGTTACAGAGCTCTTCGAGAAACTAAGGTTCTTCCTGTGATGTTTCCAAATCAGATCATTATTATTTAGTTTAGAAAAATAATATCACCCAAATAGATTTCTGTTTAGGGTTTCGTACCCAAAGGGTGCAAGTGGAACCCTATTACTAAGCCTCGGCTGTCCGTCCGTCCGTCCATCTGTATGTCACCAGGCTGTATCTCATGAACCGTAAAAGGTAGACAGTTGAAATTTTTCACAGAGTGTGTATTTCTATAGCCGCTATAACAAACAATAATAAAAAATGAAAGCGATACAAGTGCCTTTCTTTTTAGTAGTTTCTTCCTTTCGGCATTTTTTGCCTTGTGGCACGGAACCCTTTGTGTGCAGAAATCTCCGTCTCGCACTTGGCCGACTTTTTAAGTAAATTCAGTGAATAGATTTGGGAGATTTAACTAAGTGGTTAATGAGAAAAAAAGGTTCCTTTTTCATGTAGAAAGGAGATCATAATTGTTATGCGTAGAA
This sequence comes from Amphipoea lucens, assembly GCA_947508005.1. NCBI lineage: Eukaryota > Metazoa > Arthropoda > Insecta > Lepidoptera > Noctuidae > Amphipoea > Amphipoea lucens. Next base: position 9,870,351 of record OX382371.1, read on the forward strand.
AGTTTAACTGATATTATATGTATTAAAACGTTTCATAATATCATAAATATAAAGCGTTATATTCTCATATCTTTAAAGCCTTCATTATTCTTAACTGCTTTATTTAGGCGTCAGTAGGTACACGTATTATCTACGGGTAGATAATTATTATACCACTCGTGAGGAGAGTCTCATGAAAGCTGAGAAAGATAAAAATATCGAGTATCTTGACTTAGCATACGAGGTTGTTGACATGTGGACTCTGCAATCATTATACCGATAATCGTTACAGTAAATGGCCTAGTAGTGGAGAGCCTCGACCAACATCTCAGGAGGCTCTCATTGCGCAGCTGAATCAAGGGCTTGATTCAGAAAGCAGTACTACTGGACACGGCACACATAGTGAGGAGGTTCCTTTCTCTAGAGCCCTGACCACCGGCAGCTTGGCCTGATACTGGCCGATTTTTTTATATTTTGAAATGTTTTTATAAACATATAATATAAATATTTAAATAATTAGTATGAAAACGTAATAAAAGAATATAATAATAGGCCTAAGTCTTATTATTGTGAGACTGCAACGTTGATACAGATATTGTTTTCGAAGGTAATAAATTATTGCACAGCAAATAAAATAGTGTCAGAGGAGGTGAAATATGCAATTCAGTACGTACAAGAAATTTTACTTTTCGTTAACTATTTAAATTCTTTCTTTATAGGATTAATACCTAGTTAGCCAAAATTCTCAACGAAAAAGTACCAGGCTGTCATAAATCTAGAGCAGTAGATAAACGAATCAGTTCAGTTTACACTCACCTCACATGACATCACTTCATTACATGCATACCCACGTAGACCGGGACTTATGTTGGCATTCCCCTAGCAATGTCGACATCGAACATCGATTGGATTAGGTTGACCTATGTCACTCCAACGTTTACAGTCCCCAGACTATTTGACGGTTGAGCAACGAATATTGTGTTTTCTATTGGCTCGAGCCCTTTTTGTAAAGGATTGAGTGGGATACTGTTTTTGATATAAAGAACTTGAATATCTTTTTATCCTGGTAGGTACTTTGTCACACTAGTCTATTACAAAAGGTACTTTCCGGCGAAAGTTTGATGAGCAGTTTTTTGTTTGTAATGATCCGGTAGTTTTTATGAAAATAAAAATTAAATACACGGAGAAAACCACTGAAAGGGGTATAGAGTGGTGGCAGAAAATCTTTTTACCTAATTCTTTCATAATATATAACTCAATATAATATTATGTATACAACTACAAAAAGGTAGCATATTTAAACTCCTTATTTTTAAGATTAAAAAATAAAAGAATATTATTCATTATTGCTACAAGTATTTACAAATAAAGTAGGTCGTAATTCAGAAAAGCGTTTCTGCATCCCCCTGTCCACCTCTGTCCTTTGGGTGTACCTACAATAACAAAAAAAATATAAGCTTAAATAGGAGTTGGCTGTTTACAAAATACAATAAGGCCATGAAAAAAAGACAGACAAGGATGCTTGCTAAAAAGCCAAGTGACAAATATTCAATAGCCCAAAAAAAATATTCCTGAAAATTAATTATTCCGAAGTGACTAAACGAATTGTTTGTTAATGGCGACAGTGATTTGTGTTTTCTTTGACACTCCCAGTTTTATTTGGTTCGCTTTACTCAGAAACAGTATACTTTCCTTCATAACAGAGTTATGTAGCTATGTTACCGGCCAAACCCGATTTCAGGACAAACTAGTTTAGCCTAGGCTAAACTAGTTCTTCCTATACGCGATAGGGGGTGCCCTTCGCTCGCCCTTGGATCTTATGTCGACGGAGCCCCGCTTCGCGGGGCCCCTATTTCTGTGTAAAGGGTTTAAAGTAACCTAACCAAACCGAACCTCGGGGTGCCAAGGCGCTCGCCCTTGCATCCTATGTCGACGGAACTAGTTTAGCCTAGGCTAAACTAGTTTGTCCTGAAATCGGGTTTGGCCGGTAACATAGCTACATAACTCTGTTATGAAGGAAAGTATACTGTTTCTGAGAACTAGTTTAGCCTAGGCTAAACTAGTTTGTCCTGAAATCGGGTTTGGCCGGTAACAGCTACATTGATAATTATGAAGCGACGGAGGCTCTTTAGGCCAAAAAGCGTCAGGTTAGCCCGCGAAATTATTTTTTTTTACGTTTTTTTTTCAATTGCCAGGTCTGTAATTATAGGCTGATTATGCTACTCTGAATAATAATTATCAGGGAAATCTCACACAGATTAAGTAATGCAAACTATGTTAACTTTGAGCAATGTAGAAGCTCTTAATTAACTTTTGTAAAAAATAAAGCTTAGAAAATATGCAGTTTTAATGTAAACTTAAAATAGTTTAAAACTAACCCGAATTCTTTATGCATGAATTTTAAAGTTTCAGAAAGTTGAAACAGGATTATGTAAGCCGTGAAATTTATATTTTATATCCTGAGGGAAAAATATTTTCCACGTAAAATTACTGGTATTTTCTGTGACTAAACCTGGGCGCAAAATGTCGCCCATATTTTATGCTTTTATTTTGTAAAATATGTTATTAGTTTCGAAAGTAGGTACGTGTTACTATTTCCAGCGCCGTTAACTTATTTTTTTGAAGTGTAAACTTCTTTAGCGGCGTTGCACACTTTTTGTAATGGGTAAAAAATGTGAAACTCGCGTCAGGGCATCGCGTCAGGACACGTGACCGTCAGGAGAGATCCCCCCCCCCCCCTCGCTTTCTACGGCGGCGCCAACCGAAGTGAACTAAGTGAGACACGATAATGGATGGATGGATGGATGTGGATGGGGATGGGAATGGGGATGGGATGGGGATGGTGATGGTGGTGATGGTGGGGATGGTGATGATGATGGTGGTGGTGGTGGGGATGGTGATGGTGATGGTGGTGGTGGTGATGGTGGTGGTGGTGGTGGTGGCGGTGGTGGTGGTGGTGGTGGTGTTGGTGGTGCTGGTGGTGATGGTGATGGTGGTGCTGGTGGTGGTGGTGATGGTGGTGGTGCTGGTGGTGGTGGTGGTGTTGGTGGTGGTGGTGGTGTTGGTGGTGGTGGTGGATTTTCCCTTTTTATATACTTGTACATATTATTATTTTAAAATTGTTAGCTTTTTAAATTAATAATTGATTTATTTCAACGTTAATATTCAAGTTTTCACTTCTGCCGGCACTCCCGGAGTGCAACCCGTCTTTTTTTTTATTTTGTTTACTTTTTGAATTTTTGTAGGAAACCCTCAAAGGTAATATTTGTTTTTGACGGTTTCTGGTTGTAGCTTCATGCATTTCTAGAAATATCCAACGATCCAATATCATAAAGCCCAATATATTAAATTAATCTGTCAAGCGCCGCTAATGAGACACAATTGATTTTATATTGTTTCGTCGCCGATCGGCGAACCGCGACGCTTGACCGGTTAATCAGTTTAGGTCCTGTATTAAACTTCTGCCTATAACAAAATTAAAGTGTTAGTAGTTAGTATTTATGTATGAGCCTGCGTCGCCTGAAATAAATAAATAAATAAAATACCATGCATATAGGCAAAACAACAAACCTAAGAGACCTTTCACACACACACACAAAGCTAAAATGAATCTCCACAAGGCATCATAAACACTCGTTACATTAAAACTTATTACTCTCGAAATCTACAGTACATTACACGCGACGATAATGGATTCTCATTTTCAGCAGCGAACGTACTAAAGCCTAACCAGTAACCAGCATAATCAACGAGGCTAGATCACGAGATATTTCCTGAAATACTTCCCGCAAATTTGGACAGCATTGCCGTGGAAACACGCGATAGATTCGCGTCAATTATTTTGTATTTGATACAGTGTTTATGATTTTTTTGAAGTGAAAACTTCTTTAGCGGCGTTGTACACTTTTTTTGTAATGGGTAAAAAATGTTAAACTCGCGTCAGGACATCGCGTCAGGACACGTGACCTGACCAAAAATTTGTAAGACGGATGGAGAGTAGACAGCCGGCGCAGCGTAGGAGAGGAAGTATCCCCCTCTCTTTCTACGGCGCGGCAAAAATGTATGCCTGCTGTTTCGTTTAGGCGGCGCAGGGCGCTTGCGCGAATGTTCGTGTGTGTTTATGTTACAGCGTGTCACGCGCATCTATGGATGGTGACAGCTGATGGCTCAACCGTCTGTGTAGTGGCCACACTGCTGTGTATTCGTAAAATTCGTGTATATATAGTGTTTAAAATATGGAAATTGAACAAAGTGCATCTATTAATGAAACAGACGGAAAAAAGTGACGAAGAAATAGCGAAAGAAAATGAGTTATATTAATTCAGTTAATAGTTGATTTATTTCAACGTTAACATTCAAGTTTTCACTTCTGCTGGCACTCCCGGAGTGCAACCCGTCTTTTTTTTTTTGATAGAGTTACGAGTATGACAGTTTGCGCATGGATATCTTATAGTTGTTTCAATAACGTTGTTAGAACTAAATATACTTTTATAATATACTAGCTTCTGCCCGCGACTTTGTCCGCGTGAAATTTCACCTTCCCCCATTCACCCTCTTAGGGTTGGAATTCCGAAAAACCCTTTCTTAGTGGATACGTACTCGTCACAAAGAACACACCCTCCAAATTACATGTCTCTAAGACCAGCGGTTTAGGCTGTGCGTTGATATAGGAATCAGTCAGTCAGGACTTTGCATTTTATATATACAGGGTTATTGGAAAAACACCAATAACCTCTTAAGAGGTCATTGTACTCATCATTATGAACAACTTTTACTAGGGACCAAACCTGAAATCACGAAAAAAACATCAGTTGTTCCCTACATTTATGACCATATAACTCGTCAAAATGTAGGGAACAGCTGATTTTTTTTAATATTTCATAGCCACTTTCCAAAAATCGTCTCTTCTTCAGTCTTTCACCACCCAATGTCTGCACTCATGTAGGCATCCTGCAATGCACGCCACTCTTCTCTGTCTCTAGCCTTCCTAAGCCAGAGTCGTCCAGCAATCTTGCCCAGGTCGTTGGTCCACCTCATCGGCGGCTGTCTGCCCACACCTCTACTCGTCTCGGTCTCCAAAAATCGTAGTTACCTGCTAATTTCTCACAACACACTTTACATTTTTTATTAATTTTGTTTTCTTTGTTTACTTGTAGTAGGTAAATTGTATATTCTTTCTTTCTTTCTTTTCCAAACTGCAAATAACCCCGTACAGCAATCAACCACTTCCAAACTCTGAAACCCGATGACGAATCTCGCACACTCGTAAAGTCGTAAATCACTTTACATTCGACCCGACTACATCGATAAGCGTCACCCGAGCTTTATATGAATAATTCATGATACCGGCGTAAGTATTGGAAACCGAAAAACGCGGTAATATGGATGATATGACACGGAACTTGTGTGACCTCTTTATTTATGCTTGCTTTACAGGTACCTACAAGTAAGTGTAGATTATTGACCGGTAGGTGTCGAGGCTCGTTTTTATGTAGGACATAATCATAATCAGTTATTTGTCAGAATATGGTACAGTCATCAAAAGAGATAAGTAACCGGGGTCGAAGTCGGGTCACTTCACTTATGAGTTATGAAGTCGGGTCATAATTACTCATAAGTGAAGTTTAGTGAGAAACCGATGGAGGTTTAAGAATGAAATTTAACTTGATATATGAACTGTTTGTTTTCTATTATTTAAATTAAATTTCATTCGAAAATATCCATCGGTTTCTTACTAAACTTCGACTATGACCCGACTTCGACCCTGGTTAGTTGCTGACCGTACTTTAAATGTTCTTAATTTTAGCCAATTGTATCATCATATTCTACCACGCGTGGCGTGAAAATATTAAGTACATATATATTTATTACAGGACAGAGATAATTAGGTCAGAATTAACATAAGTGATAGCATAATTATATTTGAGGCATGTCAGTAAAAAATAATATTATAAAGATTACAGTTTATTTAGGATGTCAAAGTATAATTTTGAACGTATAATTAATATAATGTAGTTGTACCAAAAACCCGAAGACATGTGACATCTACATCACAGTCCACTCCCTCTCACCGAGAGGAGGCCTGTGTCCCAGCAGTGGGAACATTATAGGCTGATTATACTAATGTAGTTGTAATCAACCATTGGTTATAATCTCGTGTATCTACTATGTCAGACGTAATTTCATTTTCACTAAAAACCAAGACATATTTACAATATTGCCATCGAGTATAAAACCTCCTAATGAAATTATTATTCTCAATAAAAATATGAAAATATGAATTTTATGGATGAAGCTGACAGCAATTTTTAGTCAAATAAATTCTGAAGCGTCTGGATCGAAATTTAATTTCGTTATTTTCGTCTAAAACATTTGATATTTCAGCGAAGTCAACTGTAAATTTGTTGTTTTCGTCTGAAGCGTAAAATTAAATATTGTTGAGTAAAAACAAGTGTTTATGTGGTTGTTGTTTGCTAAGGTTATTTATATTGACGTTAAAACTAACAATTCAACTTTACGGTGCATTAATTTAAGCTGACTTTATATGTGATTCAGGAAATGTTATGTATGTTCATGCAGCGTAAGCTGTCGCCTTTGTCCGATTTATTTTTGAATGTAAATGTGGCTTTTATATTGGCTTTGCAAAAATATTTTTATGTAGCGCATAGGCACTTATTTTTAATTATATATATCGCTCGTGCATATTAAACAAAGCGCACAAATTAGTCAAAACAGTTTTTATATTTTTTGTTACATTTACGTCCGAACTTGGACTTTGACTTTTTTTGTTTCGATTATTTTCATAACGAGTCTGTTTTGTTCCACTGCAGAAAAGAGGCCTCCCTCTTTTTTTTCCATACAATTCTGTCTTTTGGCAGTGCCGGCCAATCCTTTCGGTAAGAGTCAAGGTCGTACCGTCATCTTCCTTTCGGACTGCCGCGATGACGCCGTGCATTTAATGGTAACCAATCGGTGGTTCTCTTACCCCATTTGTCATCTGACATGCGGCAGACATGTCCGGCTCAGTCCCACTTAAGCTTAGCGGCTTTCAGGGGGGTAACGTTCGTGATCTTGGTTTTGGCACGTAGTGTTGTGTCCTTATACGGTTCGAAATTCGAACCCCCAGGATACTGCGCTTCATGGCTCGCTGATTATTTTATAGAGTGATTTAATCAATATGGTACTTTTTAGTATTTCACGCCCAGAAAGTGATTGAGAGTGTGAGTGATTGGTTGCCTATTTTGTGAACTCAGCAGTAGTTATTTGTCAGGGTGTTTAAATGTCGCGTAAAAGCATTCGTATTTGCAGCCGTTTTTCCATTATTTACTATTACAGAGATCCATCCATCCATGTCAGCCGAAAAAGGTATTCTACATTAATGGATGGAACATATTGCGAACCAACGATGGTACCTTTTATTATTGTGTACCTATTGCAATATGTCTGAATGTGCTAAAGAAGCAGCATGATGGATCTGATAAATTAGTTTTTATTTATATGTCAGCTCTCAACATTAGTTTAATCTTGTAAACTTTCCGTTATTTTTCCTACTATTGAGTCTTCATCACAAGAAAATGCATAATCAGCTTAAAGTGTTCCAACTGCCACAGGCCACAGGCCTCCTCTCTGTGAGAGAATCTGGGCCGTAATCCACCACGCGGGCCCAGTGCGGGTTGGCAGAGGCCACGTGTCATGTCTTTGAATTTTTGGTTCTAGAACATGCCGGTTTCGGTTCGGTATTGAGAGCAGTGGTAATTAATTAAATAAACAAATTAAAGTGTCTGCCTTTGTTCGAACTCACGACCTGCAACTCGTAAGTCCAAGCCTTTACCACTTGGCCACCACTGCAGGACAGTAGTGATCAAAATAGTTAAACGGTGGTTTCTGAAAGCTTACTTAGCTTTTTAACTTTAATGTTAAATCGAAAGTATGGGGCGGTCCTTTGCCCAGCTGGACAACATCATCATCATTTCAGTAGAAAAACGTCCACTGCTGTACATAGGCCTCCCCCAAGCACCGCCACTTCGACCGGTTCTGTGCTTCTCGCATCCAGAGGATTCCTGCGGTCTTCACCAGTTCAACAACGCTACATCTTCCGGTTCACGGTCTCCACTCTAAAACCTTTCAGCCCTATTGGCCAACATAATAGGTTAAGTAAAATAAAACGTTAACTCGAGTGTAAAGTTAGTTTGTTGAGTTTGTTATTTTATATAGGTACGCAGGTATATCTGTGCGCTCTAATAATTATTTTCCCTCCCTTTTTATATACTTGTACATATTATTATTTTAAGATTGTTAGCTTTTTAAATTATGTAAATATGCAAAATAAATAACTAAAAAAAACTGTAATAATTATTAATCTTAGTTTTAGATATTGTTTCTCAGTAAGTGAATTATGTATGCAATTCCTATGAGAAATAAAGTTGTTCTTAAACCTTAAAATTATTAATTGCTCTTTATACTACACTAGCTGCGCTCTACGGTTTCACCCGCGTAAATGTCGATCTCGTGGGAATATCGAGATGAAAAGTAGATGTTAATCCAGGGTGTCGGCTACCTCTATGCAAAATTTAATAAACCTGATCCAGCCGTTTGAGCGTGAGGAAGTAACAAATATATAAACACACACACACTCAAAAACTTTCGCCTTTATAATATTAGTGTGATGATAGTGTGATAAGTGTGATTTAAGTTATCACAATATTACAGCTATCATGCGATTTGAGAGCAAATTAACTCACTCACAAAGTTAAATTAACGAGACACGAATAAATTAAAACAGTCTCGCTAATTTCGAGAGAGGCTACTGAAAAATGTATCCTCTTATTATGGCTTGCATTCTACGTTATTAGGGGTCCGTAGTTCAGAGGTCTCACGAGGACTCGGCGAGTCAGGATTAGTGGGTCCCTGTGGTCCCATTTCTAGGTGTCAATGGTTGGTTTATACGGGGCCGCCACAGACTAGGAATATTTCATACTGTGCCTTTACCTCTTTTTCATGCTCTTACTGCTGTGAACTGAAAATATCTTGGAACATGTAGTCCGCAGTGGCAATGTGGAGTAAGTTTTTCAAGAATTTTGAAAAAAATATTGAAAGTGAAAAACCATAATGATATAGAAACTGAATTTTATTTTGTATCTTTTTCTTTCTTTTCATTTAAGAATAACAAAAAAAAAGTAAATCATTTACTAGCTTAAAACTTTAAGAAAATTTTCCAATAATATAAAAATATTTTTCTGTCATTGATGCATAAATTCAAAGAGAATTAAACCACTTGAGAGCTACTAGACCGATTTCGTCTAAACACACGACTCACCAGTGCGGGCCGGGGCACGAAGAAAATACAGTGGTTGTGATTGGCCGATGCAACAATGTCAGGATGAATATTCCAAACATAGATCACTAACTTGGGCTGATGCCCAACAATAATATCGATAAAATCGACGTCTATTAATTCTAATATTTTTGAAGTGAAAACTTCTTTAGCGGCGGGCGTTGCACACTTTTTGTAATGGGGAAAAAATGTTAAACTCGCGTCAGGACATCGCGTCAGGACACGTGACCGTCAGGAGAGATCCCGCCCCCCTCTTTCTACGGCGGCACCAACCGAAGTGAACCAAGTGAGACACGTTAATGGATGGATGGATGGATGGACGGACGGACGGACGGACGGACGGACGGACTGACGGACTGACGGACTGACGGACTGACGGTGACGGTGACGGTGACGGTGACGGTGACGGTGACGGTGACGGTGACGGTGACGGTGACGGTGACGGTGACGGTGACGGTGACGGTGACGGTGACGGTGACGGTGACGGTGACGGTGACGGTGACGGTGACGGTGACGGCGACGGTGACGGTGACGGTGACGGTGACGGTGACGGTGACGGTGACGGTGATGGCGACGGTGACGGTGACGGCGACGGTGACGGTGACGGCGACGGTGACGGTGACGGCGACGGTGACGGTGACGGCGACGGTGACGGTGACGGTGACGGTGACGGTGACGGTGACGGTGACGGCGACGGTGACGGTGACGGCGACGGTGACGGTGACGGCGACGGTGACGGTGACGGCGACGGTGACGGTGACGGTGACGGGGACGGGGACGGGGACGGTGATGGTGACGGTGATGGTGGACGTGGATGTGGATGGACGGATGGACAGCTGATGGCTCGACCGTCTCTGTAGTAGCCACACTGCGGTGTATTCGTAAAATTCGTGTATATGAAGTGTTTAAAATATGGAAATTGAACAAAGTGCATCGATTAATGAAAAAAGTGACGCAGAAATAGTGAAAAAAAAATTAGTTATATTAATTAAATTCATAATGGATTTATTTCAACGTTAATATTCAAGTTTTCACTTCTGCCGGCACTCCCGGAGTGCAACCCGTCTTTTTTTTTTTAATCATACTGATAGGGTGTTAACTGGTTTTTGGAAATCAATTTTCCCTGTGAACTGCATCAATCTACTTTTCTTTCAGGTTCGGAATATTTGGAAATCTAAAATGTAAACATTATCATCGTAATTTTTATCATACCATTGTCATCGTAATTTTGGTCTCAAGTCATTATTTTTATCGTCAATATTATAGACTTTGTTTTGGAGGTTTTGAAATTGTAACAACATAAACTAGATGTATATCAGCGAAACGATCTATTCTTTTTATTGCAAAAAGTATTTTTATTCTAGCTTTTGCCCGCGACTTTCATCCGCATTGTCATCTTTACCAAAAAACATATTGTATCAAGAAAGAAACATTTTTTATTTCTGAGTGGTCCCACTCGTGACTTCGATCAGCCTGATGGAAAGCGATGGATGAGGTCTACGATGGTTACAAATAAACAAACAAAAAAAATACCTCTTCATAATATCAGTTTGGACGACTTCATTGTCTTCCATAAATGTGACGTCATAACTACAAGAGCACGTTAATTAAGATATTCAAGTAGCTCACTTGGGACCATAACGATATCTTCCTCTATATCAGATCACCCACTAACTTATAATAATGTTAGTTAAAGTAGTTAGGTAAAGGGATAGGGGACTGAGATTTAATATAAGTTACGGAGATGTTTCCGGAACAGTTATGTGACAGATCACATAACTGTTCCTGAAACATCTCCGTAGACGACGTAGCTTCTGCACGTGGCTTCGTCTGTGTGTAATTTCTTGGTCCCCCGACCCACCCCGTTGCATCGTATCGACTGCTCGCGGTATTACTGTGTTATTTCTGTTTTTTTCTTTTGTTTTTGCCCGGCTCCTCAATGTCTTAGCGTGATGTGCCTTTCTCAAGAATTGGGCTATTAAATGCATAGAATATTTTTTTTAATCCGACTGTTATTTCCAAAGATTAGCACGTTCAAATAAACAAATTCTTCAGCTTTATTATATTAGTATAGATAAGGTCAAAATATTGAAGGATTTTAATTGGAATATAGTTCGGCGTATGTTAAAAAGCAAATAAGATCGGCAAGAAACCTAGAATGGGTTTCAAATCACGTTGGAATTTGAAGTCAACTAATTTCTGGATAGGTACATTATTTACTAGGTCCTACAATTACTATAGTATCCGCCAAAAAAAGCTGCATGGGTCGATCACTCAGTTTAAGCTACGATGTGTGAACATCTTTACATACCGAGACCTCTCGGTGCCTCGGAAAGTACGTAAAACTGCTGGTCCCGGCTGTCATGTGTGGATCAATGACAGTCAGTCAGTCTTATTTATTTCATATTATTTATTTATTTCTACTTAGGACCATAAAATGAACATTGAAACTCAAATGGCAGAAATCAAACACGACATGTCTGTTTGTTGCCCCTGTCCACTTTGGTTATGACAACATTCACCGATCGTGCTTTGGCAGGGAAGTGAAACTCCAACGGCGAGCACGAGAACATTCTCAGTATTCGATACAACCGCTACTGGAAGCCTGCCTAGGTTTATGTTATATATCAGTAGGTGTTGTAGGTCAAAGCAAACATGTAGAAGACCTGAGGGGCAATTCTCGTAATTTTAAGAACGTTCACAGTCTGATCTCGATCTGTATCTGTCGAAAACATATTTCTAATTTCCCTACATTTTGACATGTTTTTGACATTTGTTTGTCGCTGAGATGAGACTGCGACTAGATTTTGTACGTTTTAAATTACGAGAATTGGCCTTCTGTATTGCCTACAGAATTTAACGATCAAAACTGAATAGAATATTATTCACATCGGACCTCTAGAAAGTCAAATTCCACACGTCATAAACTAACTCATTTGTTTTAAAAAGAAAATGTATACAGTTTCAAACTTCGACAACATTCGAATTTTGAAGTGATGTTAAGTCGGTGGATAAACATATTGTCGATATGAAAATGTATAATGAGTGTTCAAGTACGTATTGCCGACAAATCGATCGCCCTTGATAGCCTAAACAGTACTTATCTTCGATAAAGCGAGCAATTTAGGCTGCACAGATTAAATATCAAGCCATTACGTTTAATTAACGTTCAGTGAACCATCGCTAATTGCGAGACGCAAGTCGAGTGTGATACTGTTGATCGTGTTGCTATGGTAACGGCAGTGTTTTGAAAATCCATTCGTTTTTCGAATGCAATCAAGCGCGCTACAGTCATAAAATCACCATAGTAATTATTATTCACGGGCTGATAAATTAATTAAATATATTCGTAGGTATTCAATGTTCATTATTATCGCTTAAATCTGTTCAGATTATTTTAATCTCAATCATTTTATGAGAGATTATATTTTTATTCTCTTTTCCATCATATTTTTTGGAGTTGGTTACCTATAAGAATTCTGTTCCTATTCTGTGTAAAGGGTATCAGCAGTGGGAAAGTAATTATTAGCTGTCCGGTGTTAATAAAGATAAGTGTTGCCTAAAATAAAGGCATTGATAAAGTTTACACTAAGTATTTCGTCTCAAATACATTCAAATCTAGATCTTAAGTAAAGTTATTAGGAACCAAAATTCAACTAAAGCTTTTACCTACCTATAAATTGTATCTGTTTATTTCATCGTTTTCAAGGCAAATTATCTTAAACTTGCTTGAATAAATAATCATTTTGCAATCAAACAAAAACAGACATTGAATTTTGCTTTATATTATTATACGAAAACTAAATACTTAGTTAACCCCGTTTAATCCAAGTTCCGCTGTATCCATTTCAAAGTCACTGCTGTCACACTAAAAGCTTCATAAATCCAATAAAGTTTGAAATTCCTCACTTTTCTCGGCTTTGTAACTTAATATTTTTTTACACTATCAAATAACTGATAGATACTCTTTTTTGCTTAATTAAAAGTTATCGTTTCACGATCGTTGTCACATAAAATTACAAGTTTTAAAAATCTAAGAATGGATGTTATCGTAGTATGGCAAGGCAGTCACTTCGTGTATAGTATGAAGCTTTATATACATTTATACATGGACACCTAATCAAATGTTCGGGAAAAAGTTTCATTTTTAATAGAGAAACTACGAAAAATAAATAATCTTCTACATACTGTAGAGGTTCAATGACGTAGACGTTTTCAATCTATATTATTTTTTTAAATTCAATTTATTTGAAATCATCAAAATAAGTTGAATGTAACTGAATATTAAATAAATTAATATTTTGATTGAAGTATATATAAAATTATTTAAAACGTATTAATTATTTTGATGTAATACTCGTACGTGATCTTTCATGATTGGTTCGCGTCTGAATGTGTTCGTTTTATTTGTCATTCTCGAAATTATTCATGATGTCAGTGATTCACCAAAGATAATTCGATGTACATATTTTTGATGAATTCAATATCGCAATTTGTAAGCAGTAAAAAATACCATTTTAATAATATTATCTGCTTTTGAATTTATATATTTTTATTTCATTAAAACACTTTTTTGTTATCAATTTTCAAGTCTTATTTCTGTAGAATAAAACCCAGCAATAAGATTTGAACTTGAATTTTATAATTATAATTTTAACTTCAGTCAAAAGACTAATTTAATTAATTTTCAATTACATTCAACTTATTTTGACAATGTCAAATAAATTGATTTTAGAAAAATAATAATGTAATGTAAACTTAAAAGTTTATAATAATGTACAGTCAACATAAAAAGTCAGCCTTAATAATAAAAATTGCAAAGAGTTAACAGTATTAAAAACTCCTTTTTTGGTTCGGCTTGTGATCATTACTACCTTCATTTTATCTGTCCCGTAGCATTATAATTTCATTGCTTTTGCAAACTTTCTCGTTAACGGCTGAATAAGGAACACGAAAACTTATAACTAGTTGGTATTTTCACTCGACAAACTACAAATACTTACAGTCAATGAATTTGGCAAAAATACCGTGCTAAGCCGACTGTGAATTCTCGCCTGGGCAATAGGTAGACGTAAACCGAGAGAACACTAGTGCAATATTTCAAGCAATTTTCAACGGTTTCTATTCGTACATAAAGTATATAATTGTGTGAATACAAATTCTATGTCAAGGGCCTGAAACATGACATTAACTGGTTGCTAAGCATTTGGTAATGGACTAGTGTAGTTAGCTTTTTATTACGCAGTGAAAACACACCTACGGTTTTATTACGAAAAAGCTATAACATTAATTGGATTTCAAAGAATCCATTTTGTTATAACTTTTTATGTACGTTGTGTCTTTAAATTATTTATTTACGGTAAGGCGGCCCCTGCACCTAAGCAATAAGTTAGCTTAATATCTATATTGCACAATATGATGTAATCAGCCCTTGCCCTCAAACGATCCATTCTTTTCACGCAATAACATTGACGGCTCACAAGCTTCAATGTTTTTGCGTGAGCAAGACCTGCGCAATACTGATCCTACACGATGAAATTAAAATATGGTGAAATAAAAATGAAACTCGCTCATATTTTTGTTCAATCATTGCGCCACTAAAAACATTGCGCAATTCGTAATATTGTACAATATCATCGATCGTTTAGGTTTCGCCTAAGGACGATGAGAATTCAATTTCTTTTGTTTTTCTAAATCCATTCTACTCTAACTAGCCTGTCCCACTGCAAAGCAAAGGCCTCCCTCTCCCTTTTCCACAAAGCTCTGTCTTTTGCGCCAGTCCTTTTGGTAGGAGTCAAGCTCGACCCGTTCGATCCATTATTACAGTTTAAATCGTTGAATCGTCACATGAAACGATGATTTCACCAATTCTATTCTCAGATTGGATTCTGTCACCAAATTATCTACTAGGACCATGAAACGCTATTTAAGAAAAAATCATCATCTTTTTAATAAAATAAGTGATAGACATATTTTTAATGCTAGAAATAAAGATAAATTAGATCAACTATTTTTCAGATTATCAACTGCATCCGGTTAGACTGGGTGCTGAGTATAGTAAATGGGAAAAGGCTAGGCCAGGATGTCTGGATTCAATCAACAGATCATTTTATCAGAATGACAGAAAGCCATTTCAATCTCGATTTCGTACTAGCATTAATACAGTCAGGCACTGTCAAATATGTGTCATATTATTATAACCAATCCTCTAGTGTCCAGGAAGGTATCACCATCACCATAACAGAATCAATTTGAGGCGGTAAAGAGTGAAGACTGCAACCTCTGGTCTGTCTGGTAATTTCCCTTAGGACCAGTCTGGTTCGCGGTCCACATAATTATTTAGGGTAATGGGATATACAGTATTGCCCCAATGCAAATTGTATGTGTTGTAACCGTACTTTGTTGATACCTTGTGGTCGAATAGACAGTTTGTTTTTTTTGTACAGGTCTTTTTTTTAGTCAGAATTTTTGAGGGACTATTTTTATAAGAAAGTTTATTTTTGTGAAGGTGTTGAATATGAGCAAAACAACTTCAAGAGATTGTATTAATGTACCACAACATTAAAGCTTCTCCATTTTTATCAGGGGGTAACTGGCTTAGGACTGAAAACCAGCGAATCAATAACTGTATCGCGTCTTTAGACGAATGTACAGAATATTTTTGTCAAAAATACTCGTATGATTTTTGGTACTTCCAAACCCAAATAGCAGCCGAGGGGTTAATTATAAACTTTCGATGTAATAGTAAAAAATGCTTAAGATGTTTTTACCCTATGAAAATAGTACATTTTTTTCCGGCACTTTAATTTTTGGTTACGAATTAATGATGTCCTTCATTCGTTTGTTATTTCATTACCTAATGAAGACAAAGCTTCAACAACGGATAATAATAGGTAATAACAGTGATTAATACTGAGTATACAGTGGCCTCCAAAAGTTAGTTGACATTTTTCCACTTCAACACACTACATGGTTTAGAATTCAAAGTGATCAAAATCTCTGAACGTTCGTTTTTATTGACTACTAGCTGCGCCCCGCCGTTTCACCCGCATAAGTGTCGATCCCGTAAGAATATCGGGATAAAAATTAGCCTATGTGTTAATCCAGGGTGTCGGCTACCTCCATACAAAATTTAATCAAAATTGGTCCAGTTCTTTGAGCGTGAAGAAGTAACAAGCATATACACACACTCACAAACTTTCGCCTTTATAATATTAGTGTGATTCAACTACCTATGACTTATCATAATAAAAATAATCAAGTAATTCCTTAGGAGTACCTTCTTAATTTTTTATTTTAAATCAAAATGTGGCATCACTGCTGAAAACGAGAAACGTTAACTAACTTTTGGAAGCTCTTTAAGTAATGAGTTTACAAGTAATGATTTGCCCAAGGTCGGGTTATAAAGAGACGAAAACTAATTTGGAACGCCATTAATTTATTAGAAACCCTTCGTCATAAATTATACATGAAACAATATCCAATAATTATTTTGATTATATGTAGGTACTTAATGGCTTCTAGAAAGTGCTAGAAATTACGGCTCGTATTAGTTTTGCGTCTATATTAAGCTGTTAATAGAATCTAGAAAGCCCATATTATGTCTAACAAAAGCCTAATCAATTAGTGATATAGCCACCCCATCTATTCAGCGAAAACTAAATAGATTGAATTAAATCTTTAGAGTAACTTAACTGATGACTCTAGGAGTTAAAAAAAATTCTAGATTTGGATTTTATTAGTGAAGCTAAATAAATAATAAAATAATAATTAATAGTAATATTCGGAGTAATATTTGGCTGATAACAAATTGAATACCCCGGAAGAACTTGATGCGATATAGACGGAAAATACGATTTCAGTGCAGGATATATTTGAACGAAAGGAACCGCATTTGACTCAGACTACTGCGGGTACTCTTGTGGGTCAAGCATTCAGTGGATTTTCTCTTAACGCTGCGCTAGTGTCTGGTGATCAACCAGACTTGATCGCTATCATCGCGGTGGAAATTAACAGGCAAGCTACGTCAGAAGAATTAGTCATATCGGGCATATCATCAGTCAATTATGAGTCCTAAAATAAATATAAATTATTTTAGAAGCATACAATACTTAGCAATTGTATTTCCTCATCAAATGGAAACCGATACCTTTATTTCCCCAACGGTTTAGTAACAAACAATGGGTTATTTGAGGAAGGGTAGAAAGGTAATCCCGTTAATAAATAACGTAACCATATGATCTGTGTTCGAGCCTACTTATCTTTTATGGGCACGTGTTTCTGTGATAATAAACCATTTTTTCTTTCTATCTCCTCGTAATCTGACAATTTATTCTTCTTTGTCTAAGAAGAAGCCTGTAGTATTATGGTTTTATATATTTAGTTTCATCTTTAATTCCGTTCTCAATACATAACTTAAAAATAGTCTCTGGAATATGCCAACCGTTCGGAATTTTTTTAGAAAACTCGAGTAGCAAAGTACGTCGTGCTGCAATGAAAAATATATAAAGTCGGCTGCTCCTTGCCCCGTAACGTGAACTCGAATTGTAAATTCATATTGCTCAATCTTGCTCAGTTCATAACGCGAAGTCACTTCGGGCTAACTCGAATCCCTAAGATTTACGAAGAGTTTTGCTCCAGCTGGCATTTAATTTTTAATGTCCATAATACGATGTCATTTTATAGTTACTGAGTGATGAAAGATCTGGTCTGCCTTATTATTTATACGCTTTTGCATAATGTTCAAGCGGAAAAGTTTTGTTCATAGGTGTGCTGCCAAGTTTTGATTTTTAATTGGCCTACATATTTCATTATTCGACAGTGCACACACTGGGATCAAAAACGTTTTGCCTTGCGGTGCATTTTGAGAACTATGTCTATAAAACTGTTTTTAGGGTTCCGTACCTCAAAAGTAAAAAACGGAACCCTTTTTGGGTCACTTTGTTGTATGCCCGTGTGTCTGTCAAGACCCTTTTTCTCAGGAACGTGTGGAGGTATCAAGTTAAAATTAATATAAAATACGTAGGTGTACTGTCCCTTGAGCTCTTAAAATCAAACTTAGCTAGTATTTTTTTTGCGCTTAACTTATGAGTTAACGCAAAAAAAATGCGGCCATTAGTGCGTCATATTTTAATAGTCGCAAATAAATCAAAACCTATAAGGTACTCCCTGTTGAATTAAAACTATGTTTGGCAAGAAGAAAAGTTTTATCATATCGCTCATTTGGAGTTTCGACGTAACTGCTACTTTTTTTTAAGTCTTTGCTTTCCTAACGTAAATACGCTTTCTAATTGCTTTGGCATATTAAACTAATGTTTGGGAAAAAATACATTTACGTCGATGTTTTTCCAAATGAGCGATATATTGTTTGCTATAACAAATTTACATTTGCAGTTGGAGAAATGACCGTGACGTCTATCGATGTATAGCAGCACATTTTTTCAACTACAAAGTTAAGTTTGTTGCTGCGATAATTCATCCCAATTGCGGAACTCTTCATTGTGCGTGGTTCGACACGCACTTGGCCGGTCCTTTTGCTAGCGTGTGCCATCATGGTTTTCACAGAGCGAGAGTCTATCTTATAGAGATTCAATTATTTTAATATTTATTTTTATTCTATTTCTATTTTTTACTTTTCATATTACAGCATGGAAGATCTGATAAAGATATACATTTTCACATTAAAGTTATCTGAGGTACTAATCTTGAGTTAGGATTACTCTCCTACCGTAACGTATTTCTTGAGACGCTTTATCATAGCTAATCTTGCCTGATCTTAAATGGTATTTTTGATAACTTCATATTTCCATGTTCTGGAACTGCAATATCTTGGAATAGTTATATTATTAAAGAAATAACATTCAAGAAACAACATAATACAAGTCTATTAATAATACACAATCTTACGTTTTAATGCGCGCACGGTTATTATGTAATAAATTAAAGGGCAATAAATTATAAGAAATTGGCACGAATTCTCCGAAGCGACACGATGCAAACTTGCCGCCCATTCGCAAGGAGCTTCAAGTATGAAAATATTCAGTATGTATGTATGTAGAATCTTGATCGAATACCTGTAAGATGTTCTTTGAAAGTCTTCACTTACGGAATATCTAAGAAAAATGTTCTGTAACGCATTTTATTTCCTAGTCATATCATTTTACGTGACTATACAAGATTCGTTTCTGTAGTGAAACTTCTTTACGCACGCTTGACTTGGGGAGTAAGCTGGCGAACGCCTGACGTAAGCGTTACGAAAAGTGTGATCGGGCGAGGCGAACGCACATTTTCTTTCTCTCTTCCTCTCATAGCCAAATACGTTTGAAGTTTCACTTCAGTCGTGTGGTCATAAGCACACTCGGTTTTTTTTTACTATTTAAGTATGTAACTACACCAACGTCCTTGTAACTCTGTTTTTCGTGTTTCTAAGTCACATACCTACATAATATCTGTGGAAAAATGTTTTCTGGCGTGGATTTGACATGAACGGATATGATAGCCCAGCTAGTAAAATACTGGTGGCAGGGACATCGACACACCGCACATCGCACTAACTGTAACCATGAATTCGGCACAATATGATTCAAGCGTAAAACAATATGTCGGTTAACAAAAAAAAATCTGCTGTTTCATAAAAAAGCGCAATACATACGTGGTCAAAATGTATGGAACAGTTAATTTTATTTGTAACTAGCTTCTGCCCGCGACTTCGTACGCGGATCCTGTTGCTTTTGCCAGCGACAACGGGGTCGTCAAAATCGAAGATCTGAAACGTCTGATGTCGAATTCTATGAGCCCGGCGACTGGAAAACAACGGGATGCGCGAGATGATTCGAGACGTTCCAGATCTTTCATGTTTGTAAGTCAACAGGAAATGCCCATTAGACTAAACAACTTTTGCTAAGACGTCGTTCCTATAGATGTTATAGTGTCGCTGGGCTTTGGAGTTCCAGAACAGGTGTTCCAGATCTTCAAATTTATTCTCACAGCAGAAAATACTCTTCACGTGGAATAATTTTTGCTATGGCGCCATTTTTAAACCTCTTATACTTTAGCTGGTCTGTTGCGGTTCTGCATCAGGTGTTCCATTTTCCAAAATAAATTATAGCCTTTATGTTGCCCAGACTTAATGCCTACACAACAAAAAAAAACTTTTATTCTTTGTTACTCTAGCATTGTATCTGCCCCGATGTCCAGTAGCGGGTCGTTTATCAGCATCAATCACAAATTTATAACTGTTTCTTTGACCAGGAGGGTTAGATTCTAATGCAGATTTAAAACTGTGTACGTAGGGATTTACTTCATGCAACATACTTTGAAGCAGTGAAATCAGACTATTGTTCAATTGCGGAAAAATTTGGTTTCTAATATTTGCCTGATCTTGATAATTGATACGAAATATATTTGGAGAAACTTGGGGTCATTTTCAGGCAATAATGAACCAATAACGTGGTAAACTTTGCATTGCACTTTGAATGTTGGCATAAATGGGCCTTCTGAAATCTGTTTCGCAACAAAAGATGTCATTTGAAAGGCATTATTGTACGAACGGATGTTGTCCAAGAAATGTTTTGACTGTGGATGGTCACCGATTAGCAGTGATCTTAATATTTCTGGAGCATTTTGTAATATTTCAATATGTACTTTCTCACCTGAGCAACATATACTGTTTGTTTCTTTTTTCCATTTAACAGCTTCACAAAAAGTACAATTTTGAACCATACCTCCGATGGCGGAATATGTGGCGTAGTCAATCATAGGAGTATACGTAAATGCACTCCGTTCCTTATCAACCCAAGGAAGGTCGCCATGCCCTACGGCTATATCTTGAGACACATCCGATTCTTCAGATGATATCGACATTCTGTTCAGAGAATGTCGAAGTCGATCAGAATTCAAACGTTCGTTGCGCTCTTCTGCTGTTTCTTCATGCCGTACTCCAGCATTTCTTTCTCTCTCACTTTCTAACTGATTATGAATATTTTGTTGTGTGCGTGTTCGGGACAGTGTATGATAATCTCGATCAGCAGTTAGTCGCGCATCACGTTCATCACTCGTTTCTAAAGACCTGTTAGTAGATGTGCGAATACGCTGAGAACTCAAGCGTGATTCTGTATCGGTAAACGTTTCCGATTCGCGAGACAATGCATGTCGCTCACGATCAGCGGACAGTCGCGCATCACGTTCCGCACTTGTCCTAGAGACCTAGAAGCAGATGCTGATGATGATGATGATGAGAACTCAAGCGTAATTCTCTATCCGTGAACGTCTCCGACTTGCGAGACAATGCGTGACGTTCACGATCAGCGGTCAGTCGCGCATCACGTACCCCACTTGTCTCTAGAGACCTAGAAGTCGATGCGTAGATACGCTTGGAACTCAAGCGCAAGTCGCTATCCGTGAACGTCTCCGACTCGCGAGACAATGCATGACGTTCACGATCAGCGGTCAGTCGCGCATCATATTCTTCACTGGTCGCTAGAGACCTGGATGTAAATGCGTAAATACGCTGAGAACGCAAACGCAGGCGTGCTTCGCGATTTCGAATTCGGTAGATTCTTGGGATCTTATGATCATCAATCTTTTAGCTCCTTTGGAACATTAGGAAAGATTTGACCTCTTTCTAGGCATGGTTATAGTTTTATTGTAAAGATATCTGATCAATTAAAATCTAAGTGACTGCCCCCCTGCGTTACCGGGTAGGCTACTGTGTCACGAAGATACTCGTACATGGAAAAGGAAATTAAACACTCACATAACATAAGCCCGAAGGCATATTTATTCGATAAAATAAAAAAATAAATGGGAGTTTTGGCCAGTAGAGTCAAATTTTCAATGATATACCATCGTCATCGAAAATCAGTCCTAAACTGTTACCGCCTTCACCGCGTGGAGGTACTCCCAGCTTATGTTATTTTATAATTATACAGTGAAATTAGTGATAGCTTTGATTTCCACATCAGACGTTTCTGATCTTCGATTTTTTTAAGTCAACAGAAAATGCCCATCAGACCGAACAACTTTTGCTAAGACGTCATTCCTATATGTGTTATGGTGCAGCTGGGCTCTTGGAGTTCCACATCAGGTGTTCCAGATCTTCAAATTTATTCTCTCAGCAGATAATGCTCATCACGTGGAACAATTTTTTCTATGGTACCATTTTTGTATCTCTTATAGTTTAGCTGGTCTGTTGCGGTTTTGCATCAGTTGTTCAAGTTTCCAAAATAAATTATAGCCTATATGTTGCCCAGACATAATACCTATACAAAAAAAAAAAATCATTCAAATCCGTCTAGCAGTTCCGAAGATTAGCGTTTACAAACAAACAGACACACAGACAAACAGAAAGATTTTTTTTTTTGGATTCGTGCCCTATTACTGTTTCTACACCCCCCACAATTATTATTTTTTTAATATCTTCAATGTACAGACACAGTTTTTTTACTGTTTTATTATATGTATAGATAATAACTGACGAAAAGTTTTAGCGCAGGGGTTTTAGAATCATGTACCGAATCCATGGTAACAGAGGGCCAATCAATTTTCGTAATTTAAAACGCTCAAAATCTAGTCGCAGTCTCATCTCGGCAACAAACACATGTCAAAAACTTGCCAAAATGTAAGGAAATTAGAGGTATTTTTGACAGATTGAGATCAGAGGTGCAATTCTCGTAATTTTAAGAACGTTCACGATCTGATCTCAGTCTCAATCTGTCAAAAACATCTCTAATTTCCCTACATTTTCAAAAGTTTTTGACATATTTTGTTCGTCGCTGAGATGAGACTGCGACTAGATTTTGAACGTTTTAAATTACGAGAATTATTGGTCTTCAGGCTGTGAACGTTCTTAAAATTACGAGAATTTTCCCTCAGGTTGCTCGTCGATGTCCGTGCCACCATGTATACCTACATTTGTTTTATTGTCAGTTCATTATTAATTTAGTTTATATTATCAGACATGAATCGCCGTTGTATTTGGTTAGGTAGGCACGGCAATATAATCTTATTGATAATTTCAAGTGTGTGTTTTTGTTTGTTGTTGCTATCCTGAAACTATGTTAAATGTCATGGTATATATTAAGCGTATACCTGATTACCTCCAACATCGCCTACGCAACTAACTCCCACACTTTGTCTCCACAAACTGACAAGACAGCGATGAACTTCGAATTGAAATTACTATGTATGTTATCTATTCAAGATCGTTGAACAAGAACTAAAGGCCAATTCTCGTAATTTAAAACGTTCAAAATCTAGTCGCAGTCTTATCTCAGCAACAAACTAATGTCAATAACTTGTGAAAAATGTAAGGAAATAAGAGGTATTTTTGACAGATTGAGACTAAGATCACACTGTGAACGTTCTTAAAATATCCGGGAATGGCCCCTCTGGTCCTTAGCAGCCTTAAACAGAGAGAAGTGGAAAGAGAGTAAGGAAACATTTGCCCTGCAGTGGGCCATCACAGGCTTTTAATGATAATACTTTCCAAAATGTCCGGGACCCTAGAGTCCCGAGATATGTCAAATAAATTTAAATAATAATAAAGGTTGTTGAAGGAGTGGCGTGAAAAAAAAGGATGTTTTACAAAAGTATTATTTTTTTTAATTACTTCGGCTTTAGCCTTGAAATAATTTAAGGTGAGGAAAAGATGGGAAGGACGGCGTTATGTTCTACTAACATAAAGTCCGTGTATTCAAATGTTGCAGCACAAATAGTTCCGTTTTAATTACATACATTGAAGCTATGTTATTATTATTACAATAATATCAGCCCACGTTGTGCCACTGCTAGGCAAAGTCCTCTCTTCATTCCATCCATATTTAATTTTAAAAATATTAATTTGATATTAAAACACTGTGACATAAAATTAATATTAGGTCGTTAATTAATTAAGTCCCTGACTTGACGACGCTCCTTGCTTTGTCACTCCTACGATGCAAAAATAAATTGTTCAATCAGATAACGGGTTTATGGAGATATAAATACATATCAAAATCCTACAGCTGAGACTGTCAGTTAATAATAGTGAGAAGTGGACAGTATGAGCATCCACAACGCGAGCTCAGTGAGCTGTGGGGGTTTTTCATCAATTCCATGCTAGATTACAAATAACACGTTCATGTTTATTATTCTTTTTTATTAAAAATAAATACTACTATAGAATTTTGCACAAGCTCACAACACAACTTACTTGATTTTAAGATTTTATTAAGAAAAGTCGTTTATTTAATTTTATTTGTCTCGTGCTTCTACTCGTACTCCAGGGAAAAGGATTCAAGCACTTTTGTTTACACAAAGGCAATTATTGCATGCAAGTTTTGCCTAGATTATAAAAAATTATAACAAGAATGGAGACCTAACGGGACATAAACTAGATTTTACGTCCTTCGTTTATTTTGTCCCTACTATGTAGTTTAATTAATTCAATGTGTACCTAACTTTAAACTATAATACGAGTGTGGCAATTATAATATTACTAGCTGACCCGGAAAACGTTGTTTTGCAAAAAAAAAAAAATAGCCTACAACCTAATTCTCAGACCTACCAAATATACACAAAAAAAAAATCATAAAAATCTGTCAAGCCGTTTCGGAGGAGTTCGACAACAAACACTGTGACACGAGATTTTTATATATAAGATTAAGTCTGTTTCAGTTCCGCTCTTCGATCACAATTTCACCTCCAATACGAATAAGAGGAGACAGGTAGAATCCCTTCCATTTATGTCCCCAAAGTAGTTTATCATGTCACCGCAAACTAAAAGAAAAAGAAAGGGACCTATATCTACTTCCCAACCACCAGTGAAGTATTTTATGATGGACTGATAAAAATGTGATAAAGTATAATAGATAACAAACATGTTTTTAAATAAGCATAACTTTATAATCTTCATTACAAAAGGGTTCAGTAGTCTGTGATCAAAACACCTACTATTTTCGACGTTTTAACTTGTTTTTGTAATTTTCCCAGAAGGTACGAAAATAATCGACATTAAAAATGGATGCTGTTGAAAAGCATCCCGGCCACATTTGAAAAAAGCTATGAAAATCAAACCTTCGGCCGTTCGGGTAACTTTAACCACGGTTTGGCGCCATCCAATCACTATTGAATTCTCTTGTCCAACTTTTTTTTTTCGAACACGAATCACTACTAACAATAGAAATTGAATTTTTCTGTTTGAATTCTATTGAGCCTTCAAACCCTATCGCTACTGTCATTGAAGCCGTATTAGTTCGACCATGAAGCCGTAGACGTTGAGTTTATTTATTGTGCAGTAGCTTATAAGTGAGTGACTGGAATAGAATTTGTTTACATCGCAATGTTACTCGTTACTTAGTTGAGAATTCTATAAAATTATAAAGAAAAAAAGAAAGAAAAAGTAGTATTGTGACTCGCACAGGAAGATCACAAGCTAAACACAATCTCAAAAATATATTATCTTTATTCAGTCTTCTTTACATAATTTAAAAGCTAATAAGCTTAAAATAATAATAATGTATGTATGTATGTATATAAAAAGGGAGGGAAAATTAAATCTCAAAAATTAAAAACAAAATTGTACAAAAAGAAAATAAAAAAAAAACAGAAAGTCCTGTAGGTACGTGGCCAAAAGGTTCCTATCTCAGAATGATGCTGCGACATTTAAAAATAAGTGTCGCAGCGCTGAGCATTTCGGTACGTAATTCTGAAATTATAAAGCTAAAGGTGTGATTTAGAAAAACACTCGCCGCACGAGAAAAAACCAATGTAGGTTTCGACTTTTCTCTTGCAGCGACCGGACGTTGGAACTTGCGTTTTTAGTTACCTTCGGCCTAACCGAATTACCATTTATTCAGTCGATTTTTCTTTCTTAGACACCTATGTGCAGCCCGCACAATACTGGAGAAAAATAAATAGTAAACATTTGTATATATGTAATTGTGTTAAGTACTCGTATGTTAAATGGCTTGACATTGTAAATAAAAGTTGAACAGCTGTGCCTACAAATTACACCCTTGAAGAGAGACATTCTGTTTGAGTGGCAAGAAAATGGAACAATAATTGGGCTTAATTCGGTCCTTGATTTTTACACAAGTACCTACTAACATTTGTAATGTTTCTGAGTACTTTACTTGAAGCAGAGTCTGAAAAGCCTCGCAAAATGTCAAAAAGTTTTGAGCATCGAGTTACAAGGATTATGCGGGATGCTGTAACTTTAAGACTGGATTTAAATCCTTTGCGGCGTTTCGCCGTCTAGGTTAGTTAGAAATAAGTTTCGTTTGGTACCCTGGTATCATATTAGTGTCAGATTTTTTTTCGGTAAGTACATGTACAACATATGTATATACTAGCTTCTGCCTGCGACTTCGTCCGCGTGAAATTTCACCCTCCCCCATTCACCCTCTTAGGGGTGTAATTTCGAAAAACCATTTCTTAGTGGATACCTACTCTTCACAAAGAACACACTTTCAAAATTTCATGTCTCTAGGACCAGCGGTTTAGGCTGTGCGTTGAAATATCAGTCAGTCAGGACTTATACATAGATTAGTATTTATTATTTTTCGAGTTATCTATCCCTCATGTTGCACCTGCAATGCTTTGTCTCTGCATCACCCTAAGGTTGACTGGTAGAAAATGCCCCAGGCATTAAGTCCGCCTTTGTATAGTATTTTTAAGTTTTTTCTTCCATCCTTCACTTTAAGGAATCATCAACCTCTGTATGTTCCCTCTGTGCGGTGCATATATCGACAAAACTCTTATATGATAAGAGCGAGCAGGGCATACAACTCGATGTGTCAGAGTGTTGATGATCTTGATTTATTTTCCACCAGTGTTCCTAAATTAAAAAAAATAATGTGTAAAGACTTCTTTGAAGATCACTAAAACCTGTTCAGTCTTTTCTTGATTCTCTCCGAGTGCTTACTTATTCTTATTCTTGCTATCGCTTACCTGTCTACTGTTTCTTGTGCTACCCTAATATTGTCAGTGAAAACTTTTAATTGGCCTTCTTTCACTAAATGTCAACTATCTGTATCCTAGCTGTAAGTTTTCTTAAGAAATATAATAAAATAAATAATAAAGTTTTAACAAATAAATAAAATCTATGGTCAGACATATACAGTTTGTTCAGGCGCTAATTTACTCACGTAGAACAAATAAAAACTCCTATACTAGTTAAAACACAAGTAAGTTATAGTTAGGATATACAAGGCAGATATGAGTGGAAACGGCGGGAGGGGACGCCCTAGAAGGAACAAAGATCGTAACAGATGGCGTTCTGTAATTTCTGCCTAACCCCATAGTAAGAAAACGTGAGTTTACGTATGTAGTTAAAATACATGATTGCCTATCAGTTTGAACTTCTGTGATTACGCATTTGTGACGCACACGACAGAACGATTTACCTACTTTCTAAAATTCACCATGTCATATCTCGACAACTCAACGAGCAAATATTTTAAGTAAGCAACAAGTTTCTTCAGCTGAACGTAACTTGTATTATAACCACAATTTATTCGAAGGTTTATAAAATACGTTTTCCTAAGGAAGGGTTAAAAGCCAACTTTATACCCGCAACGGAAGATTTGTAAGGCTATCCATTATGGCTGAGCGGCAAATTTTGCTGTGTGGAAGGATGTAGTTTGGGGTGAAAATGTTCTTTGATGAAAAGGAAAATTCTTTACCAAAACCTGAATACTGTAGTAAGATAGAAAACTGTGTGATCGTTCGTTTTTGTTTTAACTAGAAGGTTTATTAATTTACTCGTATGTGGCTATGTCCAGCAGTGGAGGCCTATGACCAGCAGTGGACGTCTTTCGGCTGAAATGATGATGATGATGATTATGTGGCTCAGTGGTAACGGATGCGACTTACGATTTGTAGGTCGCAGTTTGGAACCCAGACAGGCATTTCACTGTGTGTAAATTATTTAATCACGACTGCTCTCAAAACGGTAAACGAAAACATCGTGACTAAACCGGCATGTCCTAGAACCACAAATTCGAAGATATGTGACCGCACTGGGCCCGTCTGGTGGATTCCCGCTCCCTCTCACCAAGAGAAGGCCTGTGTCCCAGCAGTGAAAATTATAGGCTTATTATGCTATACTCATGCTGTCAAACAATTAAAGGTTTTTAGAAGTCTAAAGATAAATCTGATAAGCGATATCATCAGCACTAATCAATTGGTTCTTTATGTTTTGTTCAAGCAACAGCTAACATAAGGTATCTATTTACTGTGACAATACAATCACTGATGAACGACTAGATCAAACCAAAATTTCGCAAAGATACAATAGTAAGATTAAAAAACTTTTTCAAAGCAGATTCCAATGTAACTCAGTTGACTTGCCTATACAGGAAGATTTTTTGATCACCATCCAAATTTTGACAGGGTGTTCTACCCATGAATATGAACAACTTTCACTATGAGACCATATCTGAAATCACGAAAAAAAATCAGCTGTTTCATACATTTTGGTCAAGTAGGTATTGAAGTTTTGTATGAAACAGCTGATGTTTTTTTTGTGATTTCAGAGTTAGTCCCATAGTGACAGTTATTCATATTCATGGGTCAGGTTCAGCCTGTAAAAATTTGGATGGTGATAAAAAAATCTTCCTGTATAATACCTATACCAAACCACCGACGTTACAGGTCTATGACCATCTTTGAACTGCAGTTAAGTGATCCACATATACCTTGTGGCACGAATCTGTCAATCCATATCAATTAGAATCTCTCGACTCTCTAAATAGGAATGATATAAATTGTTCTACCTTCTCTTGAAAATCTAGGTCGGTATTGGTAAACCAAATCTTATTTAAAATTCATTTTATCTGTCTAGCCTTTTCCCAAGTATGTTGCGGTCAGTTTCCAGTCTTACCAGATGCAGCTGAATATCGGTAATTTAACATACAGCGACTGCCTATTTAGAATACCGGTATTTAGCTACATCTGCATTAGGCATTTAAGAAGTACCCAATGAATTTTTCATGAAGTAAAGGCTTGATTTTAAAAGATTGTGTGTACGTAAAGACTACATCATTATCATCATTTCAGCCGAAAGACGTCCACTACTGGACATAGGCCTCCCCTAAACGTTAAGACTTAAATGCTTATAATCTCTGCTTCAAATTCAATGGCTCTTGAAATTACCTATTCATATTTTAATTAATGTTTGTAACTCCTGGAATTTCGTAATGTGCAACCCTTTTCTTACATTTCAAAGGAATTTAAACCATGATGCTTTGATTTCTGGTTTTAAGTACAAAAACGACTGTTGTTACAGTCCAAATATCTGTATGTAAATCTATTCTACGCCAATAATTCAATTTTACAATTGTCACGGCGAAAGTTTAGACGTTATATGAAAGAAAGGAAATATGTTTATTTGCGGCAAACATGATGCAGAGAAAAAACACATAAAGAACCATTTGTGGGAAAATATGCGTCACATCCACACAAGACAGCCATCGCTCAGCTTAATGCTACGATGCTATGCAAGACAGAGCCCAAACGCTGGTTTTCAGCGACAGCCGGCATTGACGTGATGACTTCAAACCGGTGCAGTATACGATGAGATACAAACATATACAACGTGTTTTTTTTATAACCCATAACTCTAGGGGGTCATTGTACTCATAATTGAAAGTTGTTCATAATGATGAGTACAATGACCCATTGTACTCATCATTATGAACAACTATCACAATGGGACCAAACCCAATATCGCGAAATAAATATCTGGTTTCCCTACATTTTGACGAGTTATCACACTAATATTATAAAAGTGAAAGTTAGTGAGTGTGTGTGTTTATATGTTTGTTACTTCTTCACGCTGAAACGGCTAGGCCAATTTAAAAAAAAAATTGTATGGAGGTAGCTGACACCCTGAATTAACATATAGGCTACTGTTTATTCGACATTCCCACGGGATCGACACTTATGCGGGTGGAACTGCGGGGCGCAGCTAGTACGAACATAAATGGAACAGCTGATTTTTTTTCGCGATTTCAGGTCATTATTATATAAGTTGTTCATAACGATGAGTACAATGACCCCCTAGAGTTATGGGTTATAAAAAATAAAACGTTGTATATATCGTTGTTTAAATGGAAAAATTACATTCCTTACTAGAAATTTTCTTTTTAATAACGCCACTTTTCTATTTAACCGACAATATGTTACGTTATATTTCAGAAACTTGTACCTTCTTTACCGATCTACCGAATAATACGATAGAAATGGAAAAATGGATCCAAAGTTTGAACTGAAAGAAAATATAGCGGAATAAAACGTGCGGAACCATACGAAAAAAAAAAGATTAGAAAAAAAGCGTCTATCGTGTGTAAGCGAGCATAACGAGTTTCACCACTATCATTGCTTTTCCGATGCAATAGCACGTTTTATTCCTACAAAAAACAACGTAGCACGAAATATAATTTCTCTACTAGACACGTTTGCAATTTTCAAAAGAAAATTACTCTGAAACCGCGACTCTGTTACTTCATTTGGCATCTTATATTGGTAACTAATGACCTGCCAGTCACTTAGGCTTCGCCTGGAAATAATAGGGGCCTTGCTCGGAAAATAGGAAAATGTAGTGAGAGGAAACTGTAACAGTACTTACCAAGTATGCTAGAAATAGTTTTTAAATGAAACCTGACGTTATAATGATAGACAATCATTGTGAATTTTAACTGTAATTATAAAGAAATTATATGGTTCTGCGGAACTGATTAGAAGATTATTCCATTCTAAAGTAAAAAAAAAAAACTCTTGTGTGCGAACTGCAAACTTTTGATATCTGCTAAAAGCTTGCGTTCAGATCAGTTCAGTTTTTTTTTTAATTAATGTTAGCCTACACTATCCCACTTCTGAGCAAAGGCCTCCCTCAAATCCTTACAGGCATCCCTTTCTAGAGCCACCTCGATACAAATCCTACAGTGCGCATCTAGGTGGTCTGGCTACCTCTTCCTGGGCCGGCCTCGTCGGCGCCGTCCATCCTTAAGCACCGACCGTGTGGGTGCCTGAGGATGGACGATCGACGCTGGACATATGTTGCCCAGCGGTAATTGTGCATGCGGCTGACGTGACCCGCCCAATCTCATTTCAGCTGAAAATTATAGAAATACATTCGGGAAATAAAAGTGAAATGAATGTGCAAGAAAAATACGGAATGCATATTTTTTGCTACGATTTCGAAATGTGAATAGCCGTCGAGTGAGTAAAACAAAATTAATGAATCTTCTGAGCGATGATCCCGAATAACAATACCATTTGCCATGCACTTTACTATTTCATTCTTTAATTCTGAGCTGGAATGATTTGAAATTTATTAGATACTAGCTGCGCCTTCGGTTTCACCCACATACGTGTCGACCCCTTGGGAATATCGGGATAAAAAGTATTCTATGTGTTAATCCTGGTTACGAGTATAAACTACATGTGTGCTAAATTTCATTCAAAATCCTTTAGCCAATTGTGCGTGAAGAAGCAACAAACATACAAACACACTCACAAACTTTCGCCTTTATAATATTAGTCTGATTGAAATTCTTTGTAAAAATATGTATAGTTATGTAAGTAAATACAAAGGTAAGCAGGGACATTGACGTGCAATCTGTTACCATTGATTCAGTACATGTTTCTGAACTGTTGTTGTCTTATGTATTATTTCATCATCTGCCTAGTCTTTTCCCAACTATGTAGGGTTCGGCTTCCAGTCTAACCAGATGCAGTTGAGTACCAGTATTTTACATGGAGCGACTGCCTATTTGACCTCCACAACCCAGTTACTGGGTAATACGAAACCCCTTGGTAATACTGGTTGGTGGTTGGTGGACTGGTGGGTGGTAGTCAGACTTTCGGGCTTCTGACGACCCGTAACGACTGTCAAAGATCCACGAATGACAGCCGGGACAAACGGCTTAACGTGCTTTCCGAGGCACGGAGGAGTCTGGGTATGTAGAGATGGTCACCCATCCATGTCGGCTGTTATTACTTAGCCACAAGCCCCTCTAGTCCTATGTATTATTTATCGCTAATATAGTCCGTTTATTCAGGAACAGTCAAAGTCAAAGCATTTATTTCAAATAGGCACATAAAAGGCACTTTTGAACGTCAAAAGTCAGTCAGTCTCTGAATAAACGGACTATACAGGGTGACAGGGACATCAACATGAAAAATGAAATTATGAATAATATAATAATTCAGCACATGATTCAAGACCGTAGACAATTTTCGTCTGTTACCAAAAACATCTGCTGTTCCATAAAAAAGTGCAACACCAAAACGGTCAAAATGTGTGGATACAAACACATAGGACCCGAGTTTTTGCATTGTAGAACTGTGTAACAACAAATAAAACCAAACGCGTTTTATTTCACAGAAAATGTGAGAGCCAAAGTGTAAATACTCAGAAGAAACCTTTCGCCTCCTTTCGCAGGTCTGCTGGAAGAATATTCTTAAGAAATAAGCAGTACCTTTGTACTCAAATTGTAATTATGACATATCCTTATGTATTTTACTGTGTGTACATAAATAATAAAATAAATAAATAAGAAAATATGTGAAGAAGCCCAAATGGTTCACAAGGTGGTAGTATGTAAATCCCAGCAAAAAACCTGCAAAAACAGGGGTGACAAAGGGTGACAGTTTTCATTTATGTTTAAAACATAGGTAAGTTCGCAATAAAATATGTATATTCAGTCTTGTAGTTGATTATAGGTTATTTATTGACAGCGAAAACAAATAGAAATCGTATTACGCAGACCCTTCGTCGCAGACAGATATTTTCGTCCCAAATAGCCATCTTTAATTTTCCTAACGCCGTTTGTAATAATTTCATCAGGATGTTTACAAACTTGTACCCTAGCGCCTAACGTTATTACTTATCTAACAGATTTTGCCGCTACAAAACTACTTACTTTGACGTCGGCAAGATTTTCAACGTTCTACTAGCTTAGTGTTTACAATATTGCAGAGACAAATAAGAGGGTGAAATATTTTGATACAATTATGTAGAAAGGAACTCTATAGAGACTGATGTTTTAAGTTTACGCTATGTTATGTACGATGATGATGTGCAGACGCCAGCACATTAAGCTACTACTATCTGTCAAATTTATTTAATAGATTTTCAACTTTATCGCTAAAGCTTAAGTTTCAAAGTTGATTGGGCAAATTTGACAGTTTCGGGTGTGCTGGCGTCTGTACGTAGGCGTTTAAGAGGCCGACCACCGGCCAGCTTAGGCCTCCAAGACCCACTGGCTTCTGATAGGGCCCCGCTCCCGGTGGAAGTGTGCAGCGCATGAGGTGGATACAAATTGTCAACGAAAATGGCATGCGCATATAGGTAGGTACTTTGCTTTGGGGCTTCAGAAGGGGGACGTAACTTGACTGCGTACCGTGGATGCTCTCTCTGTTTCAGGTGCTTGAGCCAGCTGCTGTCAATGTCTCTTGCGGAAGGATAGTTCGTTCCCACGACCCCCGGCGTAGGTGTGAGATGGAACACCGGGGTGGTTTTTAGTCAGTAAGAGTCTGGCAGACCCCGCTACCCGCCCCAGGGCGGCGGATAACCATAAAGATTTCCCACCCAGGAAAAAAAAAAGCTGTCAACGTGTCGGCGCAACGAAAATGTATAATGTTTTTTTTTTTTTTAATTTTTGTTATTATTTTAAAAAAACTAGCTTCTGCCCGCGACTTCGTTTACGTGAAATTTCAGCAAACAATTCACCGCGTCGCATCACATCGCCCGCCCGCGCTATTAAGTACTTCATATTCGCTTATCGTTCTTTCTGACCTTTTGCTCGGCTTCTAAAGGTTGTAGCGTAAGGTAACCTTCCTCGATTTAGGCTATCAAATGCAAATAGAATCTTTCAAATCAGACAGGTAGTTCCAGAGATTAGTGCGTTCAGACAGACAGACAGACACGATGGGGGGGACTTTGTTTTATGATTATTTAAAAGACATGCATGATTAAAATGAAGGTAACCAGGGTACCATGCTTTGACTAACTGTCAAAGTATATTTACATATAATTCATCATACATGATCAGCCTATAATGTTCCCATTGCTGGGACACAGGCCTGCTCTCTGTGAGAGGGAGTGGGCCGTTATCCACCACATGGGCTCAGTGCAGGTTGGTAGATGTTGCTTGTCTTCGAATTTTTGGTTCTAGAACATGCCGGTTTCCTGACGATGTTTCCGTCACTGTTTTCAGAGCAGTGGTGATGAAATAATGTACAGATAGTAAAGCCTACCAACTATGTCAAATATAATTACAAATGCCAAAGAATTAGCATTGCCATTCAACGTGGCAATGTTGCCAGTCTTCTGGGCACGTTTCCGGATGACAGCGATGCGGATGAATACTTCGACGCCTAAGTGTCCTTTGTTATTTTTATTTTTATATATTTGTATTGTAAGATAGTTAGTCGTTTATTTTAGTATCTAGTGTATATAGTTAGTTTGTGAGCAAATTACAAATGTAGTTATGATAAATAAATATACTAGAGAATATCAGAACAGCTTCAATTTATAATTAAACGTGAAAACTTTTAACAGAGATGTCTGTCGCACCAATCAAGGTACTAAGGCTTCCTACTTAAAATGCAGCCTGCGAAAGTTGTTAACTTTCGCGACGAAACTCGGAACTTCCTAATGAAAGGCGCACACGTCACCAGTTTTACACAGAAAAAGTCCAGGAGTTAAAACTTGTAGTAGGTACTGTGTGCCCTTTACGAGCTCTCGGTAGTTTCTCTATTCTTAATACAAATTAATGTTTGTCTCGTAATTTTTGCCAGTACCTTTTAATGGATTTGCGGAGGTTGCATGTAAGCGCCAAATATCTCTACAATACTAACATGAACATGGAGTTTATCGAGAGAAGTTCTTTTTTATGATAGGTACTCCCTCTCTTATCTGTAAGTAGATTGGTATAATATAGATAATTATGTGAGGGTACATGTAAATAGTGTCTCGTATAAGAGGAATCAAGGATC
The DNA here is from genome assembly GCA_947508005.1 of Amphipoea lucens. NCBI lineage: Eukaryota > Metazoa > Arthropoda > Insecta > Lepidoptera > Noctuidae > Amphipoea > Amphipoea lucens. The sequence goes on from OX382371.1 coordinate 9,905,647, forward strand.
AAAACCGTTCGTCCTGCGTGGGCTGACAACGTCGCATTTTTTTGTGTATTTCTAGTCTCTCACGATCTAGTACTTGGCTGTAGAAAAAAATAAAATAGTCACGAAACCCGACCAGAAATGCGACGTTGCCATTCCGGAACGTCTTGTTTGATTGTCGAATCCTTTACGCACGAACTCAACATGGCGCGGCCTGTTTTAAAATAAGAACAGACAACATAATTCAGCCCTTCGTCATTGATTGTCAGTGCTGAGTACCGAAGGGTAGGATGTTCATGGTTCGCTGGACGTGCATTTATGTATTACCTTTTGTGGGTTTACTACCTACTTTACTAGCCTTAGTAGTGAAAAATCATTTTGTTATTTATTAGATACAATAAAAGCATGAGACATGGCGTCCTTATTTTTAAATTTAAATGTCCTAGTTATAGAAGATTACTGCTTATTTAAATGGCAATAAAACACACCTCCAACGAGTCAACCTCGTTGGAGGTGTGTTTTATTGCCATTTTTTAATTAATTCTGAACACAGACATGAAACTGTTGATATTGTATGTGGTTTACAAAGCCTTTTGAACATAGATGACTTTTAAAGTTATCGGCATGTAGTTAAATTAAGTAAAAATACCAGCCCGCACTGGGCTCGCGTGGTGGTTTACAGCCTACTCCCTCTCACAGAGAGGAGGCCTGTATCCCAGCAGTGGGAACGTTATAGGCTGATCAAAGTCAAAGTCAAAGCATTTATTTCAAAAAGGCACATAAAAGGCACTTTTGAACGTCAAAAATTAACTTAAAATAGAATTGATTCTAGTCGCCCATTCCAAAAGGTAGTTTTCGTATGGAGAAGAATGGGCAAGAAACTCCACCGTTACTCTTTTAAAATGTTTTAGGTACTTACAATATTTTGCATGGGTATATTAATTATATAATAACATGTGAGGACGATGCACCTAAAATAAAATTACTATACCACAATAGGTAAAAGAATTAAAAACGAAACCATGACATATAAATTAATTATCTGATAGATATAATAGGTGGTGCTCACATACTTACAAACATGGTACAAGCAAAACGATTTTAAATAAAAAAAATAAATACAAGTAATAAGTCAGGGTGTAAGTAATTAATGAATGTAAAAACTAATAATGTAAAAAAAGAATAAAAAAGGGGTTTGAAGATTTTTGTATGGAGGGTGGCCCTAAGGTCGGCCGCCATTTTGATTTTTTTTCAGAATCGCGGTGCACAACAAAAGTTATATATTTAGATAGAGGACACTTATACAAACAAAAAATTTTATCTAACATAATATCCTAAAGCGTCAGGTTTCGGAGTTATTCACCGAAATATAAGTCGAAAACAACAAGGATTTTTTTGTTTTTTTCTCTCCAGGTAAGCATATTGAACTATTGAGGTGATAGAAACGTTATGAAACGTTTATAGAGAAGAAACGAATGAAGAATAGACATTTTTTAAATACATAATTAAAAACGGCAATTTATAGTTCGTTTCTTAATCCCAGATACTAATCTGACAAGTGTAATGTCAAACTTCTATACTAAAAAAACACGTAAGACTTAAATGTCAGATTAGTCTCTGGGATTAAAAAACGAACTATAAATTGCCGTTTTTAATTATTTATTTAAAAAATGTCTATTCTTCATTTGTTTCTTCTCCATAAATGTTTCATAACGTTCTATTACCTCAATAGTTCAATATGCTTACCTGGAGGGAAAAAAATCCTTGTTGTTTTCGACTTATATTTCGGTGAATAACTCCGAAACCTGACGCTTTAGGATATTATGTTATATAACATTTTATGTTTGTATAAGTGTCCTCTATCTAAATATATAACTTTTGTTGTGCACCGCGATTCTAAAAAAAAATCAAAATGGCGGCTGATTTTAAGGCCAAAACCTTCAAACCCCTTTACAATTAAATTAGCAACCAGTTTGATTTTTTCTAGACTCTAGATTGTCCTATGGAGCAGGACCAGCATGTTTCCAAGCGTTCTTATCTTGGATATAATCTTCTAATTTATCATGCTTATGCATGGAGTTAAATGATTGAAAAGTCATTTAATTTAACCGAGTTGTTTTTACCTACGTATCGCCAATAGTTAACGTGAAAACTGAGAACTCAAACCAGAAAATCAGCAATATTAAATTCAGAATAGAATCCTGACACCATATAGCAGTAGCTCCACAACTTCCTAATATAATATTTCAAAAGTAGTCCAAGAGCGATGTGAAACTTTACCAACTCCATAATATACTGCAGCTTATACATTCGATAAGTTATGACTTCTTGCCAGCGTACCTTCCAGCCTTAATAAATAAAAGGTACCGAGGGAAGGCAATAACTTTTATTTTCAATAAAAATTTATATTTATACTAGCTTCTGCTCGCGACTTCGTCTGCGTGAAAGGAGATTGTTCTAGACCGCCCTATAACCAACAAACATTTGAAGTATACGTTAATTTTAATTATATTTTAATATGCTTTCTAAAAATAATAAATTCAAGCGGACACTGTTTAATTCTTAATAGGTTTTTAAAAGTGACCTCATTGATTTTATTACCAACTAAACCCGCCATCTTTCATGGAATTGTCAATGTGAATGTCACAAAAGATTTGATAGTGTCGCTCTCGCTCATATTATTACATAAATATCGATATCGACGACGATGTCCATAATATCTAGTGATAAATAATGGATGTTCGATATTTATCACTTCCAAAACATTGAAAATGTGCAACATAAAAGTTTTTCATGCATATTTTTTTCATGGAATTAGTTCCGTGAACATTTTAATGGAACTTACGATGAACATGGCCTAGCACGATTATGATGAAAATAAAATGAACAAAACAAACTCACAAAATGTACTTACTAGTCGAATGAGGGATTTTCTGACAAGTGAGAAAATATTAGTTCAAGAGAGGCGTTGGTAAAAAATACGTCACTGTCTCTGGTTTATGACATCAAATAAGCTTTCTTATTAACGGATCTTATTTTTGCTATCATTAGCCAGTAAAACAAAGACGTATTTTTTACCTACGCCATCTATTGAACTATGTTTTTTCACTTGTCAGAAAATCTCTCATTGAACGATTGAAATGTCATTTACGACGCAACTCTAGTGAATTGTTCTCATAACGATTCCACGACTTCAATAGCCATATTTTTACTTTTTAAGTACTTAAACTCTATTTTTAAATGTCGCAAACTAAAACGTTTCACATTGTTCGTTGGGAACAAAATATTTTATTTTAGCATTTATTTAATGTGAAGTAGAATCATAGCAACAACGTGCTTATGTTTGAAACGGAACAAATTAATTTACATTTGACATATTGATCTGCCCTTTTGGTCTACTAAATTAAAACCACAGATTAAATAGGTGGTAATTGATAATCGATATACAATGATCGATCATCGAGAGAGCATCTCTACGTCATTACGTCAGTCGGTTCGTCTCGTCTCACGCGCTGTCTGTGGTTGTGTTGTGTTGTTGTGACTACCTACCTATTTGGCGTTTTTTTATTTTGTTCAACCAATAAATAATAACTGTACCAAAAAGGCATAATAAAACTGTAATTACAGTAATATTTTACTGTATTTGAAGTTTAATGCTTTGTAGAAACCAGAAATAGCGATTTTAGAAGGAACTATACTAAGTTTTCTCTTATTAAAAATAACCTCAAAATCTGTACCTTTTTTTAAATAAATCGGTTCTATAAAGTGTCCGTCAAGAAACTTTGTTCTTATGGGCTACTAAGGGCAATTTACAAATAGAAAATGATTTTTTCTATGCTGTTGGCTCCAGGGCGAACAATGTATGGGCGTAGAACAATCTCCTTTCACCCTTCCCCCATTCACCCTCTTAGGGATGGAATTTCGAAAAACCCTTTCGTAGTGGATACCTACTCTTCACAAAGAACACACCCACCAAATTTCTTGTCTCTAGGACCAGCAGTTTAGGCTGTGCGTTGATATATCAGTCAGTCAGGACTTTGTATTTTATTGTATAACTATAGATAAAGGTGACAAGCGCGCTAATAATTATTCTGCGGAGGTTTAGGTACTTAGGAAGTATTTATAGTGGTATAAATGAAAATATACGTGGGATTTAGAAAGATTAAGTTAGAATGCACGATGACCGCTAGATAAAACTCTCCACACAATGGGTGCCTGAAGATAGACGGCGCTCCTGAGGCTGACCCAGCAGGAGATGGCGAGATGACCTGGACGCGCAACGCGAGGGCTGGTTCGGGGTGGCGCATGAGAACAGTTTCTGAAAAGATTTGAGGAAGGCCTTTGCCCAGCAGTGGGACAGTATAGTCTAAACAAAAGTTAGAATGGAAAATTAGTTTTTGCCATCCACTGCTAGTGGTATTGAAGAGGATCTTGTTGTCTTCGCATTTTTTTATCAACAATAATAGTGGGTAGGGCTAAACATGCCAAAAAGTTTGATTTATTTCTGTCTGATCCCCTGAGCCCCCCCTCAACCCCCCTCTCCTCGATTCCCTGCTAGTTCTTCTTCTGTTTTAATCTCTGGCTTATCCACTTTATGCTAGGTTACTCTTTTTGACAGTTAAGTACAGTCAAGAGTATGTGTCTAGATATTAAGCAATAAATTTTTGTTAAAGAAAAACACCGCTAAATAGGAAAATAATATTCCAATAGGTACGTAAATCACTTACATTTTCAGAGAACTTCTGACATATTTTTAATTTTACTAATTCTTATGTCGGTGTCAATTTTACGGTCTGTCTGCTTCGGATTTATTATTGTATTAACGCTTTGCCACAGTCTACCTATATTGAACAACTAACAGTCGAACAACGCCAGCGTTTTCGCAGAACAACCGTGCAGGATGTTGAGGGAGTAAGGGGTAGAGTTTTTGTCCCAAACTGCAGTAGGTATAACAGTTTGCCCCAAAACTTTAGTAGGTCTATTCTGTAAAAAGTGAAGTGAGATTGATGTGAGTTGTTAATAGTGTAAAGCCCTAGCAATAGGTGTAATGACAACTCACTTTAAATTTACTTAACCTAAGTTTTCACAGTGAGATTTTTACAGAATTATATAGACGGCTGTACCTATACCTGATTTAGACATGTCATTTTATGTTGACGTTTGCCGAGTCCTGTCTAATACACATATTAAGGGCGATGAAAATAGATATAGTATTGCATAGATTACCGCTCAACGTACACTGTATGAGATAGAGATAATCTATGACAGTCACTTGTAAACTGATACTATCTAATGTAGTCGAGTGATACTTTCCAAAGAAGTCGCACCAACTGTGGTCAGACAAAAATTTTGTATACGGGGAGGAGATAATATACTTCTATCTCGTTTACTCTTACTACTGGATCTAATAAGTGTGTCCTTGTCTCATTATTATTATTGCTTAGAAAATTATCTATTACTATAATCTGTTGACGGCGATAAACCACTGTGGATATGGTCCGTTCACAGTTATTTTACCTCTGATTTTGCATCAGTGACCTTTATTCTCTTCACCATAAGGTTTATGTCAGACGTAAAATACCTGTGAGGGACTGTAAGGACGTAGTTGATACACTGTGGCTATATTGTAACTTCGAAAAAATTGCGTGACGAACGGGCTTGGATGTGTTCAAAATTATTTATTTTTAATTACGTCTTGTTGTGACATCATTAATTTGGTAATTGGAGCTTGAAAAGAGACATCAAAGAAGTAACGTTAAATTAATAAAATGAAATTGCATATCCTTGTCATTATAATTCTAGGACAAATTTAATGTAAGTGTATCCGCTCGAAAAGACGTAGTACACTTAAAATGGGATCCGACATTTATGACATTTTAATACTGAAGTAGATTTATATTATCGAAATAAAAAAGTATTGACACAATGTTTAATTTTGTGATGAGACATAAATAGTGCAAAATATTCTATAAGCTCCTCGCCTGTATACTTCTAGAAAGTACAATTTAGAAACATCGTATAAATAGAATAGTTTAAAAATAAACTCGATGCCGCCTACGCTGTGGTAATGTTAAAATAACCTAATCTAATATCGTTCCACTTTAAAAATACACGTTCTAATTTAAAATAATTTATATTTAATTAACACTCCTACATCGATGACGCACTAATTAACTTGAAGTAGCCACTGTTAGTCCGTAAATTAAAATCATGAAAAAATCAAAACTCGATGTTTAAATTCCATTTAGGTACCGTAGAAAAAATGTACGACGTTTGATTTATATTAAAATCATTAGTAATAAAAAGAGAACAGTGACATAAAATTTATTTTATGAAGTATTTTATTGGTCATAATTATACAAGCAGAGCGTGTAAGAATCTGTTCCCCTTATCTATTAAACATAAATATTAATAGAGTTCATATCCCAGACTAATATAATTAAGGTAGAAAACACGCATAACATTATTGATAAACGAATTTGAATCGTGTTATAACTAAAATTGTGTTTATAAGCCTCTCACTGATTGAATGAAAATGAGCGTTAGTTTAAAAAATAATGTTCTTAAAAAAGAGAGCTTTTTTAATAAAAATAAACGAAAAAAATATAGCAACTATTGCTAGCTTCAAAAAAACAATCAAAGAGATCCGTTTTACACCTGGCTGGATACAATATCGAAAGGTAACTTTTAATATCTTCAAAATTGGAATAAAATATGAGTTTTATTTAACGGAAAGTGCCTTTATTCATTATAATTAATCTCAATTTCAAATTCTGAGGATTTTATCTTGATCTTTTCTCCTTTCACAGCTTTTTCTATACGAATAAATTCTATTAATATTTTGTATTTCGATTTTTATTTTGTACCCATAACGCAATATAACTATAACTTTAGTGCATTTTGCGTGACATCGATTTTCTGTAGCACAATCAGCCTATAAATGTTCCCGCTGCTGGGACACAGGCCTCCTCACTGTGAAAGGGATAATGCCTTAATCCACCACGAGGGCCGCAGTGCGGGTTGGTAGATGTCACATGTCTCCGAATTTTATGGTTCAACGTTTCGTGATAAAACAATTTACAGAAAGTGAATCACCTATCTGGGTTCGAACCTGCGAACTACAAGTCGTAAGGCGCGGCCGTTAAAACTGGGCCACCACTACTCTTTTGTATATACATAGCAACAATGACTGGACAGTTTAAATAACCTATGTTAGATTTTATGACACGACTTTTTCTACGTCTTTTCGCTCTTTTTCTAACTACTTATATACACACCTTTTTCATTGCTAAATGGGCCTGCTCTTGACTTCGATCACGCCTGATGGAAAGCGATGGATAAGGTCTATGATGAAACGAGCGTGCCCAAAAGATAGGTTCACTCTTGCTTTGAATGCAGACGGGTTAAACGTGGAAGGGAACACAGACACATCTACATACCCTTTTAGGGTACACAGGCGTGATATTTATTTACAAGCTTCACTATTGGCCACAATAATACATGAGGACAAAGCTTAGATAAATTATGTGCAATGGGCGGTCTTATCGTACGAGGCAATAATTATTTCGTTTGGCTAGATTACTATCAACATACATATTAAATAAATAAATGGATAAACAATAAAAATTAACATACAAGCTCCCATAGACATTTGTAGGTAACCTATACGAAAGCTAAATTCTTGCCAATTTCATTTAGGAAACCTTATCAGCGCAATAAAACTCAAGGAAATTTTAAATCAACTGCAACTCGTACCATTTATGGTGCCATTCTCGTAAATCTGCTTCCAGTATAGGTACCAGGTGACATTTTTAATGTTGGCAACGGAGCCAAAACGTTTCACAGCCAAGAGGATGTTACGTGGTTCCAACAGTTTTAAATTGCCTGTATTTTATTTGGTGGTGCAACTAGTGGTGATCGTATCACTATGAAATGTAGCTTTAGCGGTAGGAGCATTTTGTACTCCTTAAGCTTAGTACAAATTGGACGATATTGCAGCATTTTTATACAAATAAATTGATTTTGTCTTTGTTTAATTTTGATTATAGCTAAAGCAGCGTCCATGGGCCTGATCCTGGACTGTTGTTAACCAAATATGATTGTATCTAGGGGAAAAATTATGGCAAATAAACCACACACCTCGACGTTTTCCATATCAAATTAAACAAACATTTACAGATACCAGAATTCACAAGAAGTAGATAAGCGAGTTAACTTCGCATTAAACTTTCACCTATACATATTTGCGAATAAAACTTTTACCAAATTCAAGTCAATAATATTCCAAAGTCGCCGACCTTCACCGCATCCCCAAGAAAGTCCAATAAAACTGAAACATTACACTCCAAACTTCTCAAAATATTACGCCAGTTTCCCCTCAGAAAAGAGAAAAAGCCAAAAAAATTTGGTCGTTTTTTTCATGTTTTAATATACACGTAATACAGCGAGGTTATAAAATTTCCAACGAACCCCTAATTATTTACAAAGGTCCCAGAAACGGAGGCCATTTTGTCATCAATCTGTCCTGTCCTCACTGGGATAAAACATAACAAAGTTAACCCTCCACTGCCCAGGGTTATCTACATTGTACAATATTTGGCACAAAAGCAACGTAATCAACAAAACGAAACTTTATTCATGTTAACATAAAACTCAAATTGCGTGAACTGATGTTAAGTGGTCGCTATTTTGTAAGCAAATGAAAAAAGTTGATCCCACGTGCAGATTTCTTGCTTATTACGGGAAGTTTTTCACTTTTATCGTTTTACTCTGTGATGTTGAAAAGTTTCAAGATTTTTGATAGGCCTTACTTGACTAGAGGAACCAGTTCGTACCCTACATAAAATATTTATTGAGTTTGTTTGTTCGAATGGTCTATCAAATAACGTCTAAAGACACGCTTCTATAAAATGCTTGATACCGATAAAAAACTTCGATATTCTAAAAGAAAGGACTTGATTGATGACCGCGATGTACACCTGCTTTATGTTCTCGCAATAAACTAAAGGTGATTTATAAACATCAATCATAGTGTCTGTCAATGCTGGTTAAGACAGACAAAAACAAAAATTATTAACATACTTTGTTTTATTCGAGAAACAATAACATAAAATTCAGTCTAAATGGCACTTACATTCGCGAAATTGAGCTTAAAAATAAACCTTATTTAAAATTTTAAAGGGATTAAAGGTCCACGCACCACTCATCACTAAACACATTTAGCGCTAAACGAATTTAATACACCGTTCCGTTTTGTCAATCGTTTGAAGATGACAGAGACAGAATCATGTTTTAACATGTTTATCACTAAATGTATTTAATGTCATTTGTGGTCCAAACGGGCTTTAAAATTCATGTTTGAGTCCCACTTCAGCTTAGCGGCTTTTTGAGCAACGTCGGTAATCTGTGTTTTGGACCGCAGTGTGGTGTTGCGAAAATGGCCTGTTAATTTGACGCCAAGAATACTGCGCTCCATTGCTCATTGGCAAACCTTGAGTTTAGACTTTTGAATGTTTGTCAAAGACCAAGTCTGGGATCTATAGGTCAGAATGTGAAGAATGCACATGTCCATGATTTTTCGCTACAGTGTCACAGGCAGATTTTCTTTCATAAGCTCTTTCATGGACCAGTAGCTCTTCTAGGCATTTTCGGTTCATCTTAAGACTTTCTTGTCTTTTCTGGAATCTTTTAATTTAAAAAAAAGCTAACAGTTAAAATAATAATAATAGTATGTACATTGTACAAGTACATAAAAAAGGAAAAAATCATAGGGCATCAAACATTTCGTCCACGTCGTTGTCAACAGGAAAAGTACCCAAAAGGCTGGCAGCATTGCCACGTTGGAATGCGGATTCTTTAGCCCAAAAATAGCATGAAGAGTCGAACAACTCCTTGGCAATGTCTCGAAAATCTTACTGGGCACTTGGACCCCATGGCCCTAGAGTTTAGAAAGAAATTAAAGTAGGTAATCAAAACATTAAATTATATTATGAAATATCTAGAAACTCTTTATAAGGGTGACCAGAAGGGCAATTCTCGTAATTTTAACAACGTTAACAGTCTGATCTCAGTCTCAACCTGTCAAAAACACCTCTAATTTCCCAACATTTTTGACAAGTTTTTGACATTGATTGTCGCTGAGATGAGATTGCGACTAGATTTTGAATGTTTTTAACTATGGGAATTGGCCTACAGATCACCCTGGGGATCGATTAGATCGAGATAGAAGAGTTCTAAAAGCTTTTAGTCTTAATTTGAATTAGGATGATTAGTGAGGCTCCCAGTAGATCCGGCACGTGTTTATGGAGCGGAACCGGGAGGTGGATATAAATCTGCACCCTAATTGCGTAAAACACTATCAATCGAAATCAGAATCATTTTGAAGCAAATTTCTAATCCATTGCTTCATAAGTTCGAAAAATTTGTCTCCTCAACACGTAAATAACGCAATGAATGTTGTTGAACTGTCAAAATGAAACCGATTCCGATTGATAAAGTGTTATGCAATTGCCCCGCTGTTCTTTTTTATCTTTAGGGTTCCGTACCTCAAAAGTAAAAATGGAATGGAAGTGATCTTATACGGATAAGATCACTTTGTTGTCCGTCTGCCTGTCCGTCGGTCAAGACACTTTTTCTCAGGAACGCGTGGAGTTATCAAATTGAAATTAATATCAAAAACTCAAGACTGCAATCTTTTGAAGCAGTGAAAAAAATAAACATCTAAGTCAACGCAATCAAAAGATACGGGCATTTATGTTCCGGAATCAAAACCTATAGGGTACTTCCCGTTGACCTAGAATCATGAAATTTGGCAAGAAGCACTGTCATGTAGCACAAATAAAGGAAAAAATCCGAAAACCGTAAATTTGTAAACATGACAATAAATAAAAATTCTATGATAAACTATAACCTTCAAATTTTTACGGAACCCTCGGTGCGCGAGCCAAATTCTAATCTATAGAACTGAACAATGCAGAACTTAAAAAGATAGACAAAGGTACTATCACACATACATCATCATCAAAATCATACATTTAGGTCCTATAGTCCCATATACGTTTTTGGCCGTTCTGAATTTTGTCTGTTTCAGTATTTTGTTTAACTTTCATATAATTTGGACGACGACATAGTCTTATATTTTTCGCTTTTATTTCATGATATTTATTGTGTAAAGAGTTAATTTCTATTAACCGGTCAACGCCGATCGGCGACGAAACAATAGAAAGTCAATTGTGTCTCATTAGCGGAGCTTGACAGATTAAATAGTTTTTCTGTTTAAAGAAATTAAAGAAAGAATGTGGGGAAAACCGTGGGAAAACCTGTCTTAAAGTTAATAAATCGTCAAGTAAGCCACAATCTTATTTAAGTTAATGTATTTTACTATCTTCGGAGACTCATAATCGTAGAAGCGCAATAACTTCGTCATAATAATCATAATTTATAGTTTCCAAAGGTCATAAATTAGAAATACCACTTTCCGAAGTTATGTCCAAAAGCATTCTAATCCATTTGTAGTGTTCGTTTTCATGTAAGCAATGGCCTACTTATTATAATTGGTTTACTCGCTTGAAATTGAGGCTAGCGTGTACTTTAATGCGATTATAAAGATTAATCTACTAATCCTATTATCTAGTTGTCCGCATCACTTCCGTGCTTACTGACTTGAAAAATAAACTGTTACTGTTAGCCTGCATCATCGCACCGCTAGGCAAAGGCCTCCCGCCATGACTTCCAGCTCTTTCGATCCAGGGCTAAACTGGACCACTGGCCGTTTATTTTGTCCAGCTCATCCCGCCATCTTCTACGGGGTCTGCCACGACGCCTTCTAGCTGTTTCAGGGTTCCACGTGGTGGTTATATTGGCCCACAGCTTATTAGGCATACGGCAGACGTGGCCAGCCCAGTCCCACTTTAGCTTAACGGCTTTTTGACCAACGTCAGTAATCTGTGTTTTGGAGCGCATTGTGGTTTTGCGAATATGGTCTGTCAATTTGACGCCTAGAATACTGCGCTTCATTGTACGTTGGCACACCTTGAGTTTGGACTTTTGAGTGAAAAATAAACAATTTATTATTTTCCATAATTATGCTTATAATTTACAGCTTACTTACCGACACTAGGCTATACGGCGGTTTTAAGACTCAGACCTTGAGCTGACTTTTCTATAAAAGAAAAGGCCAGCTTATGCTGTTTTTTTTTCACTGAACTTGTATTTTATAGCCTGATTAGGTGTAGAGGGGTATGTGGCTAAATAATAACAGCCGCATGGATCGATCGTTCAGGTTAAGCTACGCTTGCCGCAGTTGGTCCGTGGATGGGTGGCCATCTTTACGTAACAAGGCCCTTCTGTGCCTCGGTCCCGCAGCCTAATTGCGGAACGCCAAATCGTCAAATGATTCTGATCAGTTGGCTTCATTTCTATCACAATTGGCTTCATTTTACGATTTTCGAATTGCGAAACTCTAGTTTCTGCGCAGGGCCTTAACGTTCATAATTGGTTTCATAATAAACTAGAGTTTCGCAATTCGAAAATCGTAAAATGAAGCCAATTGTGATAGAAATGAAGCCAACTGATCAGAATCATTTGACGATTTGGCGTTCCGCAATTAGGCTGCCGGTTATCATTTGTGGATCTTTGAAAGTCGTTACGGGTCGTCAGAAGCCCGAAAGTCTGAGAATCAGTCTTACCAAGGGGTTTCGTATTACCCAGGCACTTTTTTTATTTTATGGATGGGAAATCATCAAATGACCCCTCCCGCTCTGGGTGGAGCGGAAGGGAGTGTCAGACTCTTACTGACTAAAACCCATCCGTGTTCCTTCCTTAGCCCTTTATGTTCCGGGGTAGCGGTAACCTTTCGGACAATCCCGCACCCAGGTACTGGGTTGTATAGGTCAGATAGGCAATCGCTCCATGTAAAATACTGGTACTCAGCTGCATCCGGTTAGACTGGAAGCCGACCCCAACATAGTTGGAAAAAGGCTAGGCAGATGATGAGCCTGATTAGGTGTTGCTTTCTTTATTTTTTTAATGTCATAAAATTATGATTTCACTCTAAATTCATCATTATTTTGCGGTAATCAACAAGCTTTGAATTGCATGTTTGCTAATGAATAAATAAATAAATAATCATTTGTGTTACTTTTGTTTTTCAGTAGGTACATAATGTACGAAAGAAAGCACAATTCTTATCACTTTGGTTGTAGAATATTACATCATGTTACCGAATTAGCTCCGTAAGCATTGTCTTCGAAACATTTCCTGCACGTCTGACCTACCAAAACCAGACAGCGGTTGCATGTTTATTTTGATACGAACACCTTCACATTTCCTTTTGATTGACGCTACTCGAGCATGGCGTTTGACACCAAACCAAGAAATATCTCATCATCTCTTTCACACATATGGGAATATTGAAAATATGGTAAGCTTTTTCAATCGTGCACCGGCTTCAGGAACGTCGGGAAAGCTTTCAGTCCGCGTTTGAGCGGCAGGGCGCGCGGACGTAAGGCAACGCCGCGCAGCTACTTGCCGCGATACTTGTACCGCATTTCGTACGGACGTTTTATTTTGCTTGCTGAATTGGAGTTGCGAGTGTATATTTGAATATTACCCCATCATTGCCGGTGACGGCATCCAACTTTTGTTACTCTAATAAAAATAAACTTATACGTCGATCGTTCGGTCGTAAGTGAATGCGTTTGTGATTTATTCGATGTACAAAGTTTATTTTCGTCGCCTGAACCGTGTATGTGTATTCATAATTCCAAACATAGCCAAATATTAGAGTAAACTTTTAGTTTCCTGCTAGACTATACCCTTCGGTCCAAACAAGTGACTTATTAGCAACTGCTGATATCAATCCTTCATATCCTAACTTATTGTATATATATTTTGTAAGAGTATTGTGTATCGTGTTCGAGGACCAAAGTTCTGGATGATGTACTTAAAGGCTTAAGTGTAGTGCTTTGTGTAAATAATACATTTGAAACACGAACATATCTATGCAGTGAGTGGTTCTCCTGTCGAAGTTAACTACAACGGAAACTAATTGATATTGATTTTTCACATACCAACACAAGGTAAGACTATTTATACCAACATTTACTTTATACTACGGCTTCCCGTGTTTACAATAAACGGGTAAAATGTTGCGTTTTTTGTTACACCCACGAATGTGTTCCATAAGCTAAGTTTCATGTTACTGTTAATGAAAATTGACAGTTTGTGCTAACTTAATACATTATTCAGGACTATAATAAGGTCACCGGAGTTTTCGACAGGCACATTACTTACGAGGTCTCCTTATTATGTGTTTATAAAATAAGTTGAAAAGTTCGGAAATTTTCAGAACGATGTCTATTACAGCGGGCAATAAGTTTCTTTTCGATTAACAGCTGGTCTGTTGAATTAAAATAAAGAAGGTTAGTTCTTTTAATTGGTGCTATTATTTCATTCGGTAGCTGGAAATCCGGATATTATCATAAATTGTTTTGTTAGTAACTGTTGTTCTAGAAACTGGTTCGATATTTTAGTTGTTTAGTATTTTATATCTGTGATCTTCACTTTAGTAAAGGTTATTCACGGTTATTGCTCTTGTAATAGAGCGCGGAATCGCTTATCATGGATTACAACGGATCATAATATTTTGACGAACACGTAATATGATAATATTACAGGTGCTTACACCTCTAATATCATATTACGTGTTCGTCAAGGATTATACTAATATAATCCTTTTTTGAATGCCTCTCATTGATAAAATTGCCAACAAAACATTAGTATGTGTTTCTTAAGAACTTGGAGTTTACTATTTATTGGTTTTCATTAGTATCCCGTAGATTTGTGCCCAATAGCAATGGGCTTAATTGGCAGCATTACGCTGATATAAGGAGTCTTTTTCGTCCCGCACAGGTCTTTATTCTTTTTTGTTTCTTTTTAATGCAATTTTGTCAGTCTTGAATTTTCTTTTTTTGCAGCTTGTGTTGTTTTCTCCTTTTTGTTATTTTTGTGCTTGCTTGTGTGTGCTTGGTGCATGTTCTAAATAAAAAAAAACTTTCTTTATTACATTATTTCTTTTATACGCCTGCATCTTTTAATTGTGAAGACGTGCAGTGTGTGTCGTCGCGTGTGCCATTCTAAAGGGCCAGGCTCCCGACGAACTTTTGTTGTACATGTCTATGTACCTACTACGTCATTAATTATAATTTCAGTTTAAAATTTTCACCAACGTCGCAAACTTGGACGACCCGCATATTTGTATTGGAAAGTATAGTTTATATCAAATTAAACTATAATACCTTTCCTCGATACGGGAGTTCCGTCGAAGATCACTGAAGCCCTGCCCACAAAGTAAGTGAGCAATGTGAGTGAACTATTTAAATCATATCAAATCTGTATGATACCAATTCAAAGAATACCTAATATGGTGGCGTTTTTAATAAGTTTTTTATTGTTGTTCTTCTAGGATTCTTACTGTAGCACGCATTAATGATAAAATGATATTACTTCTGTAAGTAGGCTTATACACGTCTTTTACTTTTCACTTTTGCACGTCAACCATATTAAAAAAAAAAAACTAGATGTCGGCTTTTCCTATCCAACTATTCTAAGAAAGATCGAAAACATAGATTTATAATAACGTCGAAAAAAAATCTCGGAGCATGTAAAGACCATGTAGATTGGTGTCTGAAATAGTCTTTTGAGGAAAGAACCACACAGATGGAGTGGACCTGTTCAGTCAGTCATTAAAAAAGGGTCGGTTCAATTAAATTTTCATAGTCTATAGAAATCCGACACTTTGTACCTACGTTGAGGAATATTCTCTATAATATTGGTAATAGACTATTACCAATATTGTTTACACAAAAAGCGATGTTCGATGTTCCCGATACCATCATGTTCACAATATACATGACCTTGAATTCCCATATCCATTATTACGCCATATTTTGGTGTCCATTCCGTGGGACCATTTCAAAATACAGCGAAGGTTACTTGTGGTAGTGCTGTGCTAAAATGCCAACTTTGCAAATGCTTGTAAACCTTGAAGGGGGAGTTAGCATTTGCCTAACCTTTTCTGGTACAATTTTAGGTTGGTAGCTCACAGCCGTTTAGGATACGTAGCTTCTGGAACCATCTATAAGGGTAGCCAGTTACACGACTTACGTGTCTTGAAGTGATGTTGTTGTGTCGGTAGTGAGTTTTCGTAAACGTGAAGTATTTTTATCCGAATTCAAAAAGGAGGACGTTCTCAATTTGACTGTTTTTTTATACGAGTATATAAAAACAATTGTGAAACAATTTTGAATTTTTTTTTAATGTATTATATATTGCCTCAGGGGTATATAAGTTTTATTAACTTTGCCTAAGGAGTTTTGGAGTTAATTTCGATAATATGTATTTAGGTAATCCACTTGTGCAAATTGATAATGTTGTTATGATGTTATTTTGTTCCTGCCACTGTTGTTTACATAACAAGTAGTGGTAAATGAATTGGTGTGGGGCAGGTACCATAACTTAAAAGTGAAAAATAAAAAACGTTTTTACAAAACAAAAAGTAAAGCAACCGACTTTCCAAAAAAAAATACTATAAACTGAAAAATAACTTTAATTTCGGAAGTCGGTGGAAAAAAAGTAAAATACTGTTCTAAAGAAACCAACTTCCGAAATAATTAATATTTTCCACATTGCAGTGTTTTTTTGAAAGGCGGTGGTTTTTTTTTGTAAAAATGTGTATTTTGGTAAATACGTTTTTAATTATTGTTTTATGCTTACGTTTTATAGTATGTATTTTTAACCGACTTCAAAAAAAGGAGGAGGTTCTCAATTCGTCGGAATCTTTTTTTTTTTTATGTATGTTCCCCGATTTCTCGAAGACGCCTGGACCGATTTGGAAAATTTTTCTTTTGTTTGAAAGGGTATACTTCCCAAGTGGTTGCATGATTATCAGATCAGGATCTGATGATGGGATCCCAGGGAAATCGAGGGCAACCTTCAAATTTTATAGGCACATAGTACCATTTTCATATATTTTCTAAAGCTGTTTAAGTATTTGCATTTGATAATCATCATCTCAGGTGGATGATCTGATGATGGAAGGTACAACTCCTCAACGGCTTGGAGTTAAAAGAAAATTCTTTCGAAATTATTTATAGTAACACTCGTGCATTTGCTCTCGGAAAGCACCATTTGGTGAAGTGGAACTGATGATGAAGACCACAGATGGCCACCGGAACTACTCAATAAAATCTCCGTACTATTTCACGGGTTGTGATTCGATACTTTAACATGGTTGCTAAGCAATTTATGCTCGTCACAATGTGAATGGTGATATGGAGCTGATGGTGGACCAGGAGAACTCTTCAACAATTAACTTCCCTGCATCGGGAAAAGCAATATTTTGTAAAAGGCGATGAGACACTAGGCTATTGTAACTGAGATAAATTATAAGCAGACCCACTAAAAAGCGTGAAATAAAAACTTTTTAACAAAAAAAAAACCGACTTCCAAAAAAACACTACTAAGTGAAAAATAACTAATTTCGGAAGTCGGTGGCAAAAAACTAAAATACAGATCCAAAGACACCGACTTCCGAAATTAAAGTTATTTTTCACTTTGTAGTGTTTTTTTGGAAGTCGGTTTTTTTTTTGTTAAAAAGTTTTTAAACTAACGGGACGTATGTGAAAGTGATTGAGACTTGATTATTGCTAGGTATTGAATTTACGTCAAGTTAAATTGAACGCTATAATTTGTTTTACCATAGTTCCTTTTTGCAAAACGTTTAATTTATATCCCTTTTTGGTTATTGCAGCAAATTAATTACTCGTATACATTTTAAGGTCGCTGTAAACCTGCTTTGTAAACCAAATAAACCCAATAAGGTAAAAAGAATAATACGCTTTATACGACAATCTTTATAATATACCTATAGTAATAGTGCGCAGTGCTGCACACCCCCACCCTATTTCAAGTTAAACAAATATCAACTTTATTTCAATAATGATTAAGTTGATTTCAGAGTAACTAGCACTATTGAAAAAGTTACAAAAATGTTTAAAGTTGTAGCGTAAACTGAACTTTATTGTGTAGGAATTAAAGTTTTTGAAGTGAAAACTTCTTTAGCGGCGTTGAACACTTTTTGTAATGGGTAAAAAATGTTAAACTCGCGTCAGGGCATCGCGTCGGGACACGTGACCGTCAGGAGAGATTTCCCCCCCCCCATCTCTTTCTACGGCGGCGCCAACCCAAGTGAACCAAGTGAGACACGACAAAGATAGCCGAAGAAAATGACATTTGACGTACAAATGTTTGAAAAGTCAGTTTCGTAAACAATAGTACTTCGAGGAGCCGCAGTTGTATTTAATTTATTTTGAACTTCTGTTTAACCAATTTAGTTTATTATTATATACCTACCTACAATACAAAATAGAAGCGACGAAAAATATAACGAAGCACATTATAGCAACAAGAAATACTGTGGGACATTGCTGCTTTTGTGTGAAAACAATGCTTCCGAGTCGACCACGGAAGTTTACACCCTGCAGGGAGATGCTCCAGTAGGGTGTAGCTGTGAAGCTATGTTGCAAAACATGCTCCACGTCCTATCCTGCCTTATTTGTCCTACCCAAAACATGCAGTCAAAGTGACCTCTGCACTGCCACCGACGACAACGTGGAAGTGGCAACATTTTGAGCCAACAAGATCTAAAGTAAAAGAGAAGAAATTTAGGGAGTAGTTCATTAATAAAAAGCTTGTATACAAATATCAGTTTATTTTTATAATACTTGTACGCACCGGGACTTACAGCTTAGTACGGCTGTTATTCCAAATGCATACAGTGTGGCTAAGTTTGTGCCTGGTATCTATGGTTACCTCACCCTACTGATTATAAACCTACAGCAACTACTAAACACCCTAGTTATCCTAACACCCTAACCTATCCTACAAGCCTACGGGAGACCTACGGAAACAGACAGAATTTGGGTAGGAATAGGGGTTTGTGTACGTCGTGCAATGTGTACACAGGAAATAGTTTTGTCATTGCCGGTCCCACAGACTCATAGAACTGGTGATGGCTAAAGGTGTCTTGGCCATAGTGAGAGGAATTATGGAAGATGAATCAAACTCTACTCCAGCTTGATGACTAATTTATTCATTTACTAATTACTAATTTATGTGGAACGAATGTATGTCGCTTTTGATGCTGACGCTGGCGTATGTAACTCTTGCCTGTTCACGGCTGAACAATACTCTAAACTCTAATTTGGCTTCTAAAACTTGTGCAAGCAGAACAACATTTTTAAAATGTTTGCTTTTCTTTTGCCATCTGTGCCATCTCTTCTGTAGGCCGTTTCATTTTCTGATATTCGTAGTGAAGCACCATCCTTACTAGTCCTATTGACCTGGAATACAAAACTAATGTTATAAATTCTTTCTCTTCATTATCTTATTTATACTGATTTGATTTGATTTGATTTGAAGTAGCGGCATCAAAATAACAGTCATTATTATTCTTATGGCGGGTTTTTTTTTTTGTTACAATGAGTTTTGTGCAGGCAAACGAAGTCCTTCGTAAAATTGTAAATTGGATAGGCACCTAATTCGTAAATCATGCCAGGCTGCCCCTGTTTAGCGTTAGTGCTTGTGTCAATGTTTTTATTTTCTATTATGGAGACCTCTCCCTGACCAATTCTTCCAAAAAATCTAAGGATTAGAAGCAAAAGCAAGCATAAGTATAAGAAATTGAGAATGTTTATAAAACATAACTTACTTTGAACACATTTTAGCTGTAACAGTAGGTACACACCTTATCCTCCTCCAACCAATATTCGATTCTTTGCCCTTTATTGCAACTAGTGTCCGGTCTTAATTTCATTTATTTTAAATACAAAAAAAATATTCAAAAGTTTTTTAGTTTGACACATACAATATCAAATTCATTCATTGACATATTCATATTGTTTCCATGACGACCATGACGTTGTCGCGTCAAAACTGTTGAAACTGTAGACAATAAATTAGTTTTTCATACGTAATAATGTCTATGGACACAAATATTCGGTTCGTAGACAGATATTCTCGTATGCCGATTTAATGTGTTGGCCAATTTGTTGGATGACTTCATTATAATGGCAACATTTAGAAGTTGTAGGACATTCTAGTTATAGAACGTTTATGAAGCGTTTATGAATACAAAATTTTATCGAATGTTTTAAAGGCCTATTGAGCATTTTATCTAATGAATGGTTTAAACCTTCAATAGGCTTTTTTTATGAATAAGACCGAAAGTGTTTAAAATATGGAAATTGAACAAAGTGCATCTATTAATGAAAAAAGTGACGCAGAAATATTGAAAAAAAAAATGAGTAATATTAATTAAATTAATAATTGATTTATTTCAACGTTAATATTCAAGTTTTCACTTCTGCCGGCACTCCCGGAGTGCAACCCGTCTTTTTTTTCCGTTAATTCATATTTGTATACATTTTTGGCAAATAAATCGCGAACGCAGATTACATTAAAATTTTCTTTGAGTGGCGAAAATACAAAATACAGAAAAATAATAAGACTGTATCCGTAACAACTTCATTCGTTTAAGTGAAACAGCTCTTGAAAAATAAAAGAAAATACGTATGAAAACGAATGTTTTATAGATGCCGTATTCACAACACACAGCCAACGTTCGCGTGATAGGTGAATTATTTCGTGAATTATTTTTTGTTCATTACTTTTGGTGTGAAGGTTCTTGTATTAATTTGATACATTGTTATCGTTTGACACCAAGTATGATGTAGTTTATCGTTAAATTAGCAGTTTAAACTATTAGATTAATTTGTAATTTTGATAGAAATTTTAACTTTTGTTTAGTGACTTTGTGCTTCTCGCATCCAACGAGTTCCTGCGGCCGTCACAGGGTCATCGGTCCATCTCCGGTCGGTCGAAATGGAGGTGCTTGGGGGAGGCCTATGTCCAGCAGTGGACGTCTTTCAGCTAACATGATGTCGATGATGATGTTTAGTGACTCACAGACAAGTCTCGTTGGTCTAGTGGTCGCAAGCGCTACTGTTGAGCTTGAGGTTCTGGGTTCAATTCCCGGGTCAAGCAAAGTGTTACTGGGTTTTTCCATATGAAATTTCTCAGTAGCAGTCCGGAGTCTGAATTTGTTCCCGGTTGATGGCATAGGCTCGCCCCCTATTATATCGTAGTGCTCATTAATTTGATCGTATAAAAAACTACAGATATTTTATTAGTTAGTTTTTTATTAATTATAATTAAACTACTTTGAATAAAAGAACCATTTCAATAGGGCTCCTCCTATGGGTGAAACGAATCTGTTAAAAAAAATGACTCAATTAATTGATTTTTTCGCAAGTTTTCAGGTTTCACGCTTGATTGACGGGAAAATTTTTAGAAATATTTTGATGCTTTTTTTTTCGTTTCTACTGCATTAAATCTATTTTTAAAAAGTGGAAAATTAATCTCCATCACATTATCTATACAATGGTATATAAATTAAGTAGGTTATTTGTACTGCAGGAGTATAACAACAGAAACAGTTGCAGAAAGGAAGTAAAAAAAAATTCGATCGTAAAGCACTCTCTAATGCTTCGCATTATTATGTTCAAACACTATGCAACATAGTTCCTTTAAAACTAAAGCAGTAAGCAAGAAAATGTCTTAAAATTGAAACTTTTTATGTCTGTCGTCAGTGAATTACTTTTAAATGTTGTAGTATGTAATGTTCTTGAAATAGTTTTATTTGTGTCCATGTGCAATGTACTACAAATGACTAATCAAACTATGACTAAATAATGAAGAGGTGAAATAATTCAAATAACTCTTCAATTTTGACATTATGATAACGCGCGGTATTCAAACATACAGTCTGTTTTTTTCCAACCACCAGGAAAGCATAAAACAAAAGAAGCCTTAAACAACTAATAGTTTAATAGTCCTATTACTAAATCCTTTTAACCAGATAAAGATAAATTGACTGTGAAAGTAATAGGTGCACGATTTTGGTGAATTATTCTACATCATTTGTTACAATACTTAATGGAAATTTATGTTAGGAGTGGAAGCAGTAAGATTCAGACATTCTATTTGATTTAATGTAGACATATACAAGAAACGGTGAAGGAAAACATCGTGAGGAAACCGGCATGTTCTAGAACGAGAAATTCGAAGACATGTGATATCTACCAACCCGCACTGGGCCCGCGTTGTGGATTACGATCCACTCCCTCTCACTGAGAGGAGGCCTGTGCCTCAGTTGTGGAAACATTATAGGCTGATTATGTATATACAGCAGTATTTGGTGAGTTGCAAGTTCATTTCTCGTGCAGAGGAATAATTATTTGAGGTTGACGGTTATGAAAAAGCTTCCACACACATTTTGATTGAGCAGAGTGACAACGTAGAATTATGATAGCCAACGATTGAAAAAGAATGACAGTTGTGATTTGCAATCTCGGACAATATATGTTGTTGGTCAATTTGCTTATCAATTAAGTTCCCTGACTCTGCAATAGTTGACTAAATGTATGCAGAAAAATGACCTGGAGTATGATGCTCTTGCCTATCATGAAACTATCCTCATAACGTTTAGGCTTTGTATGAAAAAACTTACAAAAAAAAAACATAAGCTTGCGAAAAAGCCATTAGAGAAAGGGTGGGCACTCCCTTTCTCTTTTCCGTAATCGGGTCAAAATCAACCATTTATTTTACTTCTACTCAATCTATGCAGTAGGTACCTCGACCTTTTAACCCCGGCTTATCGTTCACGACTTGTCTTGAAGAAATTAAATTGGCTTTAGAGTGACGGCTTACGAACGATATCGATGGAATCTCTGCGAATGACAGGGGCAGAGGGCAAAGTTAATAAAAAAGGTAGAGCCAATATATCTAAATATAGGCACCTGCCATTCTTCTTCTCCTTCGTGTCGCTGTCACGACAGTTGTTCAAATTTTGTTAGCCTAGAACTTCGCCACTTCCACGGCGTTATTGGTGGCAGCGCAAAGGTCACTTTGGCTGAATGTTTTGGGGCACAGAGGGCAGGATAGGAGGTGGCATTGTAGTGTCTGTATACCAACGTATCAAACGAAGTTTAGTTCGTTTATTTAATTTACTGTAGACCGATTTTAACGCGACTTTAGTGTACTTTTTGTTTTTTGGCAGTCTAAAAATAAACTTCGATTCCACAAAATAGGTGTAACTTTTATCTCTTTACGCATAATCTTCATAAAGTGTACACTATGTAGGTTCGTTTACTTGCAAACAAATATGAAAGTCCCAACTTCCTTTACTAGATGCTGCATTAATTAATGCAAAGCAAAATTTACGAATATCATCAGGCTAGCCTTTTCCCAACTATGTTGGAGTCAGCTTCCAGTCTAACCGGATGCAACTGAGTACCAGTATTTTACATGGAGCGACTACCTACCTGACTTCCACAACCCAGTTACTGGGTAATGCGAAAGGCGTATCGCAGGTAGGACTATTTGTCATACTCTCGGGCTTCTGACGACCCGTAACGACTGTCAAAGATCCACGAATGACAGCCTTCCGAGGCAAGTTTACGAATATCATAATAATATTATGATGAACAGGTAAAAGGAATTTTGGAATGCGCTCCCTCAGAATATCAGGACGGTAACCAATCGGTTCACATTTAAAGTGAAAGCTCGAGAACACATACACAAGAAGTTGGCAGATTCGTCTCAGAATTAAGTTGTTGTAGGATTTCTTATTTATGTCTCATAACTATTTTTTATATATATATATTGTTATGCATATGTATGTATATATGTATTTATTATTATATGTATTCTTATATCTTAGTTATAAATACTTTCTTATCTTTTCTTTCTGTTATTGCACCTACTGTGTATTGTCTCTGCATCACCCTAAGGTAGACTGGTAGAAAATGCCTAAGGCATTAAGTCCGCCTTTGTACAGTTTTTACTTGTGCATAAAGTTTTAATAAATAAATAAATAAATAAAAGCTATCGTACTAACACAAACCAGAATTAATCCTTCAATCGCTTCTTATGGCACGTACGCGGTGGATCGATTATTTTTAGCAGATGACACGCGCCACAATGTGTGTTTTGGGGAAAGGAAATCATACGGCAGGTACATATTATTGAGTTATGCGGGGCAGCTCAGTTTAACAATCCTAATTTTATCGTTTTCGAGTTTTTCGTGATTGTCCGAGTATTTTTTCGTACTAAATGGAGCATTCACATGTACCTAGCACGTGTGTATAACCATATTAATTAATGTTGCTCAAGAAAGTCATCATAATAATAGAAACAAACGCACCCTTATTTTAGAATTGCTTGCTATTTTTTATCCGACTTCAAAAAAGGCGAAGGTTCTATGTTCGTTTATATGTATTTTTTATGTATGCTCATCGATATCTTCATGAATTGTCTACCGATTTTAAAAATTATTTTTCAATTTTTTTGGAGAAGCTCGTGTGGTGGTCCCATATAAGTTTTAATAAGTTTGTTGTAGTCGTTTTTGAGTTAATTAATCAAGTTTGTTTATATTGATGATGAATAAAATTTCCTTTCACTGTTGTTTACATAGCTAGTGTATACATTCGTGTGAATTAGGTACAACACTTTTGTAAAAAAGTGAAAAATAATGAAACTTTTTTGCTAAAAAAAAAACGACCGATTTCCAACGCAAATACTACAAAGTGAAAATTTTTTTGGAAGGCGTTTGTTCTTTTTTGTACAAAAGTTTTTTTATTTAATCTAAAAACTAAGAACGTCTACTTATAACGCAGATACGGCGCATAAATCTCCTTTATAGAATTAGGCATTTTGAGAATTAGTCCATTAAAGACTCGGTTGCCATTTTGAGAAGTGGGCATTCTGCGCATAAATCAATATTTTTGAAGTGAAAACTTCTTTAGCGGCGTTGAACACTTTTTGTAGTGGGTAAAAAATGTTAAACTCGCGTCAGGACACGTGACCGTCAGGAGAGATTTCCCCCCCCCCCCATCTCTTTCTACGGCGGCGCCAACCGAAGTGAACCATGTGAGACACGACAAAGATGGCCGAAGAAAATGACATTTGACGTACAAATGTTTGAAAAGTCAGTTTCGTAAACAATAGTACTTCGAGGAGCCGCAGTTGTATTTAATTTATTTTGAACTTCTGTTTAACCAATTTAGTTTATTATTATATACCTACCTACAATACAAAATAGAAGCGACGAAAAATATAACGAAGCACATTATAGCAACAAGAAATACTGTGGGACATTGCTGCTTTTGTGTGAAAACAATGCTTCCGTGTCGACCACGGAAGTTTACACCCTGCAGGGAGATGCTCCAGTAGGGTGTGGCTGTGAAGCTATGTTGCAAAACATGCTCCACGTCCTATCCTGCCTTATTTGTCCTACCCCAGTCAAAGTGACCTCTGCGCTGCCACCGACGACAACGTGGAAGTGGCAATATTTTGAGCCAACAAGATCTAAAGTAAAAGAGAAGAAATTTAGGGAGTAGTTCATTAATAAAAAGCTTGTATACAAATATCAGTTTATTTTTATAATACTTGTACGCACCGGGACTTACAGCTTAGTACGGCTGTTATTCCAAATGCATACAGTGTGGCTAAGTTTGTAACAATTGAGCCTGGTATCTATGGTTACCTCACCCTACTGATTATAAACCTACAGCAACTACTTAACACCCTAGTTATCCTAACACCCTAACCTATCATACAAGCCTACGGGAGACCTACGGAAACATACAGAATTTGGGTAGGTATAGGGGTTTGTGTACGTCGTGCAATGTGTACACAGGAAATAGTTTTGTCATTGCCGGTCCCACAGACTCATAGAACTGGTGATGGCTAAAGGTGTCTTGGCCATAGTGAGAGGAATTGTGGAAGATGAATCAAACTCTACTCCAGCTTGATGACTAATTTATTCATTTACTAATTACTAATTTATGTGGAACGAATGTATGTCGCTCTTGATGCTGACGCTGGCGTATGTAACTCTTGCCTGTTCACGGCTGAACAATACTCTAAACTCTAATTTGGCTTCTAAAACTTGTGCAAGCAGAACAACATTTTTAAAATGTTTGCTTTTCATTTGCCATCTGTGCCATCTCTTCTGTAGGCCGTTTTATTTTCTGCTATTCGTAGTGAAGCACCATCTTTCTTTACTAGTCCTATTGACCTGAAATACAAAACTAATGTTATAAATTCTTTCTCTTCATTATCTTATTTATACTGATTTAATTAATCAGTAGCGGCATCAAAATAACAGTCATTATTATTCTTATGGCGGGTTTTTTTTTTTGTTACAATGAGTTTTGTACAGGCAAATGAAGTTCTTCGTAAAATTGTAAATTGGATAGGCACCTAATTCGTAAATCATGCCAGGCTGCCCCTGTTTAGCGTGAGTGCTTGTGTCAGTGTTTTTATTTTCTATTATGGAGACCTCTCCCTAACCAATTCTTCCAAAAAATGTAAGGATTAGAAGCAAAAGCAAGCATAAGTATAAGAAATTGAGAATGTTTACAAAACAAAACTTACTTTGAACACATTTTAGCTGTAACAGTAGGTACACATCTTATCCTCCTCCAACCAATATTCAATTCTTTGCCCTTTATTGCAACTAGTCTCCGGTCTTAATTTCATTTATTTTAAATACAAAAAAATATTCAAAAGTTTTTTAGTTTGACACATACAATATCAAATTCATTCATTGACATATTCATATTGTTTCCATGACGACCATGACGTTGTCGCGTCAAAACTGTTGAAACTGTAGACAATAAATTAGTTTTTCATACGTAATAATGTCTATGGACACAAATATTCGGTTCGTAGGCAGATATTCTCGTATGCCGATTTAATGTGTTGGCCAATTTGTTGGATGACTTCATTATAATGGCAACATTTAGAAGTTGTAGGACATTCTAGTTATAGAACGTTTTTGAAGCGTTTATGAATACAAAATTTTATCGAATGTTTTAAAGGCCTATTGAGCATTTTAACTAATGAATGGTTTAAACCTTCAATAGGCTTTTTTTATGAATAAGACCGAAAGTGTTTAAAATATGGGAATTGAACAAAGTGCATCTATTAATGAAAAAAGTGACGCAGAAATATTGAAAAAAAATGAGTAATATTAATTAAATTAATAATTGATTTATTTCAACGTTAATATTCAAGTTTTCACTTCTGCCGGCACTCCCGGAGTGCAACCCGTCTTTTTTTTACCTTTATTGGTAAGCTACGTGAATCCTTGCTTATCAATTTTGTTTAACCTTTCAATTCATCATCGATCACATTATTATCACCTCACTGCAGGGCATTATCCTTTTCCTTTTTCGCCATTTCTCCCTATTCTGTTCCAGTTGTAGTCAAATCTTTCAGACGAGCTTAATTTAACGTCGAACCATCTTGTCATCGTTGTTCTTCGACTCAATTGAACCATTATAAGCTGGTACAGTAGTACCCAACTGATATGGCTTACCGATGTACCTGCGCAGAAGATGAATTTTCAAAGCGCGGGAAATGCTATTGACCAATCGGCACGCTCCACGCACCGCGCTTCTTTTTCCTGTACCGCTATTGGTCGGCAGCTGCCGCCATGTTAGCACGCGCCGCGTGGCATGTTAGTCAGTCGCCATACTTCTGACTGAGTGCACGCGCAGCAGGCAAAAGTACACTTAGTGGCAACAAAAGCGTTTTCTTTTTTATGGTTTAAAAAGAGGCCATCGACGATAGATTGGACCATTTTGTAATAAACACCAACGAAGATACATCATCCTCATCGGATAGGGCGAGTCGTGCTAGTGGTGGTAATAGTTGCAACGCTCAGAGTGATATTGGGATAGCAGGAGTGCGGCCTTTAGATTAAGTTTTTTCTATTGTTTACTAAATTAATACCTATTTGTTTATTAAATAAATCGTACATTTTAAATAACATGTATTTTTAATTAAATATATATTTGATGAAAATTGTTGGCCCGATAAAATTGGCACGAAGTGTAATTATGCGGAGGGGCGTGACTTGCGAGTGAGACGGAACTAACAGCTACAGTGTATTATGAACCTTATAGTAGTGATCTAAGGTTGATTGTAAGTTTTAAGCATTCTTTCGTTAATCTTCGGGGCCATACTTTCTTTTCTGCGCGAACGAAGATTCACGACGCGCCTTATCAGTTGGGTAGCACTGTAATTTATATGCATTGAATAACTATAAAAAATCTTGTACTTTTCAGATGACTCGCCAATAAATTACTGTCTACCTTCTTTTTTCCACGGTTTACTATGTCAAGGGTATATTTATGATATTCGCTTCTTTACAAGAGCAACGTGACATCTCATAAAAACACGTTTTTTTTTATTATTTGATATTGAAAACCGCGATGTAGAATTTTTTTTTTTTTTTAATTACCGCAACAATTTAATGGTTTTCCTAGAGTAAAATTATCAATATTTTAGTATTTATCAACGCTTAAATGTTTAAAATTGCTCTCCTGTATAGTTGTGGTTTAAAAAATATCACGTTATTCTTGTAAAGAGGCGATATGGTGTTTCTCGCGAAAAGCAAATGATAATAATATCAGCTATTACACTAACAGTCTAATATTAGTGTTCTGCCAAAACTGCTGCCGACGAAATTATTACAAATGAGCTGTAATTCATTTAATCGCTACGCGTCCATTTTGTGAAATGAGAGAAAAACCTTACCTTAATAGTCATACTTTTGTTTTTATTAGGTACAAAAAAGTTCCTTTTCAGGGTTCCGTAGCCAAATGGCAAAAAACGGAACCCTTATGGATTCGTCATGTCTGTCTGTCTGTCTGTCCGTCTGTCCGTATGTCACAGCCACTTTTTTCCGAAACTATAA
Source organism: Amphipoea lucens (assembly GCA_947508005.1). Taxonomy (NCBI): domain Eukaryota; kingdom Metazoa; phylum Arthropoda; class Insecta; order Lepidoptera; family Noctuidae; genus Amphipoea; species Amphipoea lucens. The sequence goes on from OX382371.1 coordinate 9,934,508, forward strand.
GAACTATACTGTTGAAACTTGGTAAGTAGATGTATTCTGTGAACCGCAGTAAGATTTTCACACAAAAATAGAAAAAAAAACAATAAATTTTGGGGTTCCCCATACTTACAACTGAAACTCCAAAAATTTTTTTTCATCAAACCTGTACGTGTGGGGTATTTATGGATAGGTCTTCAAAAATGATATTGAGGTTTCTAATGTCATTTTTTTCTGAACTGAATAGTTTGCGCGAGAGACACTTCCAAAGTGGTAAAATGTGTCCCCCCCCCTCTAACTTCTAAAATAAGAGAATGATAAAATTAAAAAAATATATATAATGTACATTACCATGTAAACTTCCACCGAAAATTGGTTTGAACGAGATCTAGTAAGTAGTTTTTTTTTAATACGTCATAAATCGAAAACCGCAATTTACCTTTCACAAAGTTACAACGAACTACAAGAACTTATATATTATGTTACTTGCTGCTACGGAACCCTTCATGGGCGAGTCCGACTCGCACTTGGCCGCTTTTTTAAATATCAGATAATGGTCGTCTAACGAGAGGCTTGTGGCTAAGTTTTAACAGCCGCACGGGTCGATCGATCAGGTTATGCTACGCATGCCGCGGTTGGTCCGTGGATGGGTGACCATCTTCATATACCAAGACCGGTTCGTGCCTCGGAAAACACGTTAAGCCGTTGGTCCCGGCTGTCATTTATGGATCTTTGACAGTCGTTACGGGTCGTCTGACAACCAGTCTTACCAAAGAGTATCGTTTTACCCGGTAACTGGGTTGTGGAGGTCAGATTAGTCATAATTACTTTTGTTTTTATTAGGTCCAAAAATTATATCAGATAATGTTCGTCTGACGAGAGGCTTGTGGCTAAGTGATAACAGCTGCATTGGTCGATCGACCAGGTTAAACTACGCTTGCCGCGGTTAGTCCGTGAATGGGTGAATTTCTTCATATACCAAGACCTCTCCGTGCCTCGGAAAGCATGATAAGCCATTGGTCCCGGCTGTCATTCGTGGATCTTTGACAGTCGTTACGGGTCGTCTGACAACCAGTCTTTGAAAAGGCTAGGCAGATTCTGATGAGATTATCTTCTTCTTAGCGTGTCGATAGCAATCTAAATGGACTCGGCCCAGAATTCAGCTACTTTTTTTCGCTGATGAGATGAGATGATGATAATGTTCTTTTTAACTTAACAGACAGCTGTGCTGCTGAGGAGTTTGTTGCACCACTTCTTCATCCCAGCTAAAGCATTAGGAAGTGGTAAAGAGCAGGCGTTTTGGGGGACTATCTTATGTAATTTTGACTTTCAGAAAGTGCTGATTCTCAGTCTAGTTTTATTAAATGACTTGATTTTGTTACTGGTATTTCTTGAAGATAGTTTTAGTCTGTGGCATTAAATCGTGCGTAAATAGCAATTCAATTAAAATCTAAATCCTTGTCTGCGTAACCAGTCTGCTAAATTTAAATAAACATTTATTTTCTAAGCCTAACAGCTGCCTTGGTGGTCTTCGTAATCCAATTATAGTGGAATAGCCACTTGACTAAATACTAAAAAAAAATTGCCTTTTACACGTGTCTAGACACCTTTTAATACTTACATATTTGACTTCACTTTCTTAGCCTATGCTTATTACCTTATCATAATCAGCCTATAATGTTCCCACGGCCGGGACACAAGCCTCCTCTCAGTGAGAGGGGTGGGCCGTAAACCACCACGTGAACTCAGTGCGAGTTGGTAGATGTCACATGTCTCGAATTTTTGGTTCTAGGACATGCCGGTTTCCTTACGATGTTTTCGTTCACCGTTTTGAGAGCAATGGTGATGAAAATATTTACACTGAGTAGAGCGCCTGCCTGGGTTTGAACCTACGACCTACAACTCGTAAGTCGTGTCCGTTACTACTGGGCCACCACTGCTCTCGGCCACCACTGCTCTCTTATTACCTTGATACGTCAAATTCCGTATGTTTACCTCGCAAAGACAATAGTCAGTCATATTCACCCGACTTGGCATCTAGCCAATTGCAGTGTGCTGGAGATTGGAGCTAATAAGCAATACGTCGCACTGTTGACATCACACTTTGATCACCGAATTGTCAGTCAGCGTGACAAATAGGTATGGCAGACTGCCATGATTTCAATTTGAGGTGTTTTCTATTATCGACGAGTATAATGTGGATATTATTTATATTTGTAATAAAACATAGACTGTCTCTTTGGTGTGATGATTTCAAACGCTACTGCTGAGCATGAGGTCCTAGGTTCGATTTTCAGGTCGTGAAAAATATTACTGTGTTTTTGTATGAGGAATTTTTCAGTAGAAGCCCGGACTCTAGATTTGTGCCCGGTTGATGACAATAGGCTCGCCTCTATTCCGTGGTACTTAAAACATAACTGGCAAAATGTGGGTGAACTATACGAACACACCTTAGGGGGTTTACACAGGGTCGATTTTCGCCGCACGTCTAGGCCGCACGGCGAAAATCGACCCGTGAAAACCCCCCATTACCCTTCGGGGTGATGTTGTGTTATGTTATATTAGTATAAAAATTCAGTATACTGATATTACGCTCGGCTTGTGTATAACAAGTTACTCAACTAATAAAGTTGAAAGCATTTTGGTACCGTAATTTTTAGACTATGACACGTGCCGTTCCAAAACTTTGCTATTGAGTCTCTTGAGAGAGTGACAAGAGTCTCTTGAGAGCAGTGGTGGCCAAGTGGTAACGGCCGCGACTTACGAGTTGTAGGTCGTAGGTTCGAATCCAGACAGGCGCTTTACTTTGTGTAAATTATTTCATCACCACTGCGCTCAAAACGGTGAAGGAAAACATCGTGAGGAAACCGGCATGTCCTAGAACCAAAAACTCGAAGACAGGTGACATCTGCCAACCCGCACTGGGCCCGCGTGGTGGATTACGGCCCACTCTCTCTCACTGAGAGGAGGCCTGTGTCCCAGCAGTGGGGACATTATAGGCTGATTATGGCGTCTCTAGAGATAATGTTAATTAAACAGCCTTTTGCACCGTGTATAATTAAAACACGCACAAAAATATAAGCTCATCTGGGCCCTAATTCAGTATGATCACTTAACCATTCCTTACTTCGAAACCACGTCAATTCACGATTAGTTGACCACGACATCTGTTATTAACGTATTCTCCATGACACAATGGCGTGGTTCAAACTGTCAAAATACATGTTGTCTGTACGGTTGACATTTCGATTCTTGACGTGGTTTGCACGTGGTAAGATTTCGCGAGGAATAATACAGAATTGGAGCCTTGGAGCCCTGACGATACATTTCCGTTACTCAAAGATGAAAGTTTTTGATTTTAACGTTTCGTTCTACGAGTATCTATGGTGAGTTCCTATCACTCAACAATGATTTACAGTCATTTTAGCAAGAGGAACAGTGGTGGCCTAGTGGTAACGGCCCCGACTTACGAGTTGTAGGTCGTGGGTTTGTACCTAGGCAGGCACTTTAATTTTTGTAAATTATTTCATCACCACTGCTCTCAAAACGTTGAAGGAAAACACCGTGATGAAACCGGCATGTCCTAGAAGCAAAAATTCGAAGACATGTGACATCTACCAACCCGCACTGGTTCCACGTGGTGGATTGCAGCCCACTCTCTCTCGAAGAGAGGAGGTCTCTGTGTCCCAGCAGTGGGAACATTAAAAAGGCTGATTATGTAGCAAATTACTTTGTGATGTCTTTACACGATCTATCGACAACTATATCTATACACACAGTATAAAACAAAGTCGCTCCATGTGTCTGTCTGGGTGATATGATCTCTTAGTTCGTATTTAGAAGCATCAAAATCCGTTCTGTAGTTTATACACAGCGGGTTTTGATGTGGTGTTTACCATCATTTAGAGAAATTATTCCGGAATGTTTATGTGTAGAATACATCAGAATGTTACTTAGATACTCGTACGCAAAATACGCGCATTGACGTGGAGTTATTACCTACCTATGTTACTTAGATATAGCACAGATATCAATGTTGCCATACCAGTACCCATGTGAAGCAGGTTCGGGTTCCTACTTGCTAGTGAAATACAGAACATTAACGTTAAAATACCCTTGTCTACGGCCTATTCTTCTATTTAGGGCTGAATTTTCCAACGCCAGATAATTTAATCTGAGGAATAATTTTGAATTTTTGACAGCCCTTCCATACAAAATCTGTCAGACGTCAATTTTATTCCACGAATAAAAATAATCTTTCGATTGAAAACTCTGCCCTTAGACCTTTTTGGTGTGTCGTGTCTTTCAATGCAAATGAAAAGGTCAACGAAGGTGAAATAAAACATGGTGTAGTCACCTTATTATTATTTACTAGCTTCAGCCCGCGACTTCGTTCGCGTGAAACTTCTTGTTTCCCCCGAGCCACCCCGTCGTATCGCATCACCCGCCCGCGCTATCACTTAACGTTCTTTTTGACTTTTTTTCGTTTTGCTCGGCTCCTAAGGGTCATAGCGTGATGTTACATAGCCTATAGTCGTCCTCAAGAATTGGGCTATCAAATGCAAGAAGAATTTTTCATATCCGACTGGTAGTTCCAGAGATTACCCCCTACATACAAACTTACAAACATACAAACTTACAAACTTACAAATTTTACCTCTTTATAATATTAGTATAGATTGAATTAAAAGCCAACACGGACCAATTATAAAATAAACTAATACAAATACAATTTCAATACAAAAATAAAATAAAAATACAAAAATAAAAATAAAATAACACGTCTAACAATTAAAACAATATTTCCACATTCGCCCGTACATGTACCATGTCACAGTGATACATGTACTGGCAGTCAAATCGCTGGGCGAAAGCGCTCAGGATACTGTTCGGGCTGACCCACACCCTGCGCACCAGGGATGTGCACCTCTTGCGCATGGTTGTATAAAAACAATCCACGCGCGCTTCGGCGAACATCCCCGAAGCACTACAGAAGCGAGGCAGCCCCAACAGCACCCTGAATGCATTATTGTATTGGACGCGTAGAGCGCTGTACTGCTTTTGCGTATAATTCACCTACAGACTGCTTGTGTAGAAGGACGTGCAAAATGCCCTTTTGTGCAAATTGATGCTTGAAAAAGTTGTGGAATTTAGCAACTCAGCAGTAGGTTTTTCTTTTTCACAAGTCCGATCAATCTGTGTGGTTCTTTAATCAAAAGACCATTTCAGACACCAATTTATATGGTCTATACATGATCTGACCAAGATTTGAAGAAGAAGATTATGACCTCTGAGTTTGTTTTGACCTTTCTTCTTAGAATAGTCAGATAGGATAGCAAACGTAGACCTCATCTAGTTTAAAAAAATATGAGTGTTTGTACAAACCTACTTACAGAAAATAAATCATTTATCATTTACGGCCATGGTAAAATTCTGCTGCTTCGTATGTAGGCATTAAGTATATTTTAATGCAAATTTTATTCAAACTAAGAGCATGGCTTTTAGGCAATGAAAACCTTTCAAACTCAATAAAACTATTATATTTATTTTCTTTCTCTACCATGCCTTTAGAAACCTCGAAATAAATTCTCTTTTTTATAACACATGAATAAACCGGTGAATTATTTTATATTTACATCAATAGACGTTTGCCCTTGGGTCAAAGAAGTCGTTAACATACAACGAGTATTGAACCAGCCTGTGTTCCACTGAACTTTATGGTGGACGATAAATAAATGATAGTCGGTAGGTACAATCGGTAGCATTTGTTAAAAGGTCACAGCTGCTCGATCGATTATCTACCCCTTAAAATATGTCAAAGTTAATGAAAATGGTAGCAAAGAAACTTATGATTTGGAATGTACGTTGAAATCCGAGCATAATCAGCCTATAAGGTTCCCACTGCTGGGACTCAGGCCTCCTCTCTGTGAAAGGTATTGGGACGTAAACCATTACGCAGCACCAGTGCGGGGTGGTAGACGTCACATGTCTTCGAATTTTTAGTTTTAGGACATGCCGGTTTCCTCACAATGTTTATTTCGCCATTTTGAGAGCAGTGGTGATGAAATTATTTATACAAATTAAAGCGCGTGTAAACCTGCAACTTACAATCAACTTGTAAGAAAATCCGAGCAAGTGATATGAATAATCCATACTAATATTATTAATTCGAAAGTAACTCTGTCTGTCTGTCGGTCTGTCTGTCGGTCTGTCTGTCGGTCTGTCTGTCGGTCTGTCTGTCTGTCTGTATCTTACCTTTTCACGCCTAAACCACTGAACCGATTTAGATGAAATTTGGTATAGAGATAGTTTGAGTCCCGAGGAAGGATATAGGATAGTTTTTATCCCGATATTCCCACGGGATCGACACTTATGCGGGTGAAACCGCGGGGCGCAGCTAGTGTACTATAATATCTTCTACCGTCATTGATCCGCCACTAAATTGTTCATTTGTACCTACTTCTTATCTCGGATGTCTTCATAGCTATTGTGTCTGTGTCTCTTCATTCCATCTTGCGTTTATCTTTCTATGACTCATATTTTGTCCCTTTAGTATCCCAACCCGAGACCCGTGATATAGTAATTATTTTTCTACGTACACACACAGTATAGGTACCCTTAGAAAAATAATTACTATACACGGGTCACAAATCAAGTACGTTGTTGACCGACATTATTACGGGGCTGCTGGCGTAGCAACTAAGTGCTAAAAACATTGACCTTGACCAAAAAGCCCAATGCTCATATTATGGGAGTTAGGTCGTACGTAAGCTCATTAGTCCATGACATTATAAATTAAAGGCATTCTTAAACTTCCAGTCTAATAAAGTGTGTGAAGGTAAACACTAAAATGTATACCTACATACTAGCCTCTAGATTTTAGGTGAAATCATTTTTAAACAGTATTAAAAAATATTATAATACTAGCTGAATTTTTGTACCGCCTCAGAATTAATGTATGATAATAGTACATTATGATACATGTGTGCTATGTTGATCATTAAACTCAAGGCGGTATTATTCGCGCGAGCCGCAGGCGAGCGCGATAAGGTAGCCGAGAGTTTAATTATCAATGCACACGCGTATCATACGACGTTTTTCAACACACTTATGAGGAAAAAAACAGACTTGTATTGTTAAATATTAACTTGTGTGGATCATGGCGGGCTGGGTTTGTCATTCCGCCCGCCGCGCTGGCGTGCGCGCGCAGGTTTACCCATAGAGTAAGTAATGGTCATTCCTAAAGGCACATACAAAACCGATAAACAGCCTATAGAAAAAATATAATAAACACAAAATAATATTTAGACTGATCGTAGTGTTGTCGTATGTCAAATTGTAGTTAAGTTAGTATGGAATTATAAAGTACTATTGGCATAGAGAAATATACATTAATTCAGTGAGAATCCGCAATAATAGAACACCAGTTGTCTTTCCCGTTTGGTTACGGGAGGGACGACGGAAAATTGTAAGGTGCATCCAGACAGAGCGAGGCATGCGCCGCAAGTGCTTTTTTTTTGTATGTTAGATGCCTCAGCCTGAGGCAACCGTACATATAAAAAAAATCATTTGCGGCACATGCCTCGCTATGTGTGGATGCACCCTAAGGTGAATGCGCAGTGGTAGACCGCGAAAATTATTTTTTTTAAAGTTTTTTACAATTCGCAGGTCAGTATCAGGTTGTATCTTGATCAAAATGTATATTTATATAATAGATATGTATTTAAAGAATTATAGTCATTAGAATCATTAATATATATATATATATATATATATATTTAAGTTAGATTTGTTCCCTAAGAACTTTTCCATAAGAGATTTGTTCTTATGGAACAAATCTAACTTAGAAAGATGTATTTAATGATTATAATTCTGTAAATACGTATCTGTTATAGTCGCGAATCATATTTTGATCAAGATACAACCTGACACTGACCTGAAAATTGCAAAAAAACGTTAGAAAAATTTAATTTCGTGGGCTACAACTGCGCATTCATCGGTAAATAAATTTTAGTTCATCTTGGGACCAAGGACAATTCAGACTATTTAAAAAAAAAAGTAAAATATGGCTCGCGGATTCTTTTTGGCATGAAGTCTCTTTGAAGAGATTAAAAAAAAACGCACTTCTCCGACCTCCGACTAGTAAATTAAATAGTTATCTGTGGAAATAAAGCACAAGTACCGTAACGTAAAGAAAAAGCACGCGTTTGTAATACACTGCATTATGGATCTAAAAGCTGTGCAGTAAGAGCCATTTTACGAGCAAGTGTGTTGAAAAATGAATTATCTCAATTTTTGTTACTAAAATTTTCCCATGTTTTAATAGTTATTCTGCTATAAGGTGTGGAGACAAATCCGACAAATCACACATCATAATAATCGGTCCAGCCGTTCTTGAATTATAAATGGTCTAACTAACGGGACTTTGTTTGATTTCTATAGATTTTAATCAAAGACATGCTCTATTTGCATACTATACTTCATCTAAATCCATTCAGCCATTTATACGTGAAGGAGAAACAAACGTACATAAACTTTCGCGTCTATAAATGAGTAAGGATAACACCATTTATTTTGTTAGTAACACCCTAAAAAACTAATTTTACATCCTGATAGAATATGGGATAGCTATTAGATACCCCCACCCTATTAATATTAGAACTTCTCAACTTCATGCAAGTTTGCGTTTGGATATTGCATCAGTAGTTACAAGTTAGTGTTATTCCACCATCTCAGATACTAGTAGCGCATATGTAACTTTGATAATAATTGATACGGGATAGGCAGATGGAAGCTCAGTTTCTGTAAATATTGTATTGTAATGTGTATTTATTATATGCGTATTGTAATGTGTATTTATTATATGCGTATTGTAATGTGTATTTATTTATTATTGTATTGTAATGTGTATTTAATACAGCTGTAGATACAAAGACACCAGAGCCCTGATTCACAACCATACGACAGGCTATCGTATCGAAAACTTGACATTTTGATAACCTGATTTGACTTCCCCTCAACAGCAAATAGCTGTTGGAAGAATAGCGGGCGTCTATTTGATTTAAACTGACAAAATTTTCGGGTTTTGGACTTGTGAACAGCGTTGAGAAGACTCCTACGATAACAATGATTAATGTTCGATACGATACGGAAGCATATCGAGTGTTTGTGAATAAGGGGGCTGAAGGTCAATTCTCGTAATTTAAAACGTTCAAAATCTAGTCGCAGTCTCATCTCGGCGACAAACAAATATCAAAACTGGTCAAAAATGTAGCGAAATCATAGCTATTTTTGACAAGTTGAGACAGAGATCAGACTGTGAACGTTCTTAAAATTACGAGAATTGCCCCTCAGATTCTTATGCATGAGCCACTCTCATGTTGTGTTCACCTGACCCGAATAGAAAGAGCAGACTTTCCAAATAATTCCAACATTACTCCAATACATACTCGGATATATTAACCCCCTTATTCATAATTCTATTTTATCTCTATTTTAGCTAAAATAGGTTTATAGAACGTTTGTCTTTATCTGTCACGTTGTCATTTCTGTGTGTAAGAAAGAGACAAACCCCATTTTAACTAAAATAGGTTTGATAAGTTTTATGAATAAGGGGGTTAGTGTATAAATACAATATAAATAGTCGTAAAAAGTAAAGAGTAGGTGTTTATAGTTAAACAAGCTGGTTTTCATCAAATAATGCCTAACAAAACGTTTACTATAAATCTTAGTCCATCTACAACACAAATTTTCTATGGTTATGGTTTCTATGGTTATGGCTACAAGCGCTAGAATAAGGCGGATTTGAATTGGAAGTAATTGCTGGAAGGCGTTGAAATTTTCGCACTGAAGTTTGTGAAAACAAGCTATTACTGTACCTCTATCGTTTTCTTAGAATTTGCTGGTATCCGTTGTGGGAAACATAAAACTCAGTTCACGATGACCATTATTAACGGCACATGTCGACACAAGGTCTCGGTGGATGTTGCTAAATACGACGTGTAGCAGAGGAATGAAAATAACTCGTATTGCCGATAGGAAAGAAGTTCGCTCAAACTAGAGCATTTATTTCAATTAAACCATTTTACAGCCACTTTTGTCATTCAGAAAGATGCAACATTGATGCCCATTTCATAGCTTAGTAGGTTCCTGTGGAGAAGAACGGAAGCATCCACCGAACAGACGCGTGGTAACTGTTGAGCTACTGCCGATGGTTGTTGTCAGGCTGTTGCATATTATGTAAACCGATGGTGATGTAGGATTTGCGTGTCGTCAGCTGTTATGTGGAGTGCGCATATGGCATTATAGATGCCACTACGATGTAAAAGTGGCTATCACTGACTTATAGTGGCGTACACGATTGGTCCGTATGTAACCTGTCAATGTACTTGTGACGTCATTAAGCGGTAACGAGTAGGACATGCGCGGCGGAGAGCGCAGAAGCTGTGCTCCTTCGGTGCAGATCTTGGTGGAAGTAGCAAATACTCCAGCGAGGCCCTGGAGGACTGACGTGGAGAAGGGTTACAATACTGATCTTTTTAAACACCTTAATATAAACAGTGACTTTCTTTATTTCGTTACATACCTTACACATGAAATAAAGTATAAAGAGTAATAATAAAGTTATGCCAAAGGATTCAAAGTTTTTATATGCCCTGTTGTAAGGAATAGTCATATATCACACCATGTCTCTAGAGAGTAGCAAAAGGAGCGAAGCTTCGAACTTCACACAAAATATGAAATCTGTCAGAATAAATAGATACGCAGTACTGAATACTTTACTGTAAGATAACAAAACTTTCAATTTCCCACACAACCTAACCTAAACCAAACCCAAAACCAAACCTAGACCTAAACCTTAAACCTCTAAACCTTTTATAACCTAATCGCTGCATAATGTTCAACCGATTCAGTTTTAATAGAGACAATAGGGAAACGAAAGTTACAACTTATATTATCCAAGTGTGCCCTAAGATTTATACTCTAATAGCCTTGTCTTCTAAAAACGAAATCCCAACATATAAAGTTTAGCTAAAAATAAACCTGTGTAAATCAATAGGAAGCTTCTTATCGGCAAAATCGTGGGATTCCGCCTACTCTGGAAAACAAAATTGTACGAATTGCGTACGCATTCCATTGTATTTTTTTATCTCAGTATTTCGAAGTCATCCCTAAATAACGTTGTCGAACTGAGTAAGAGACTGTGCGATAAAGGAGATGATTGTATCGAGTGGAAGGCACTATAATCATCAACTATTTTGTGGTCATACATTGTGTTTTCTTATTTCAAGATATACAGGGTGTCCCTGGAAGTATAGATCAAACGAATAGGGGCGTGGACAAGGTAATTTCCAAACTTTTTAACCCTGAGAAAGTCAGTGAATTTTTTTACGGTTCGAAAGTTATGACCGGTTTTAATTTCTTTTTCAATCACTTCGCTTAGAAAGAAAATAATCATAAAAAAAATACTATCAGGGTTATCTAAAAAAATAAATTGATAGCTCTGATAGTTTTCACGAATTCGATCTTTCTTCTTTTTTTTTTTAGTATTTTTGAAGTGAAAACTTCTTTAGCGGTGTTGCACACTTTTTGTAATGGGCAAAAAATGTTAAACTCGCGTCAGGACATCGCGTCAGGACACGTGACCGTCAGGAGAGATTCCCCCCCCCCCTCTTTCTACGGCGGCGTCGACGGTGACGGTGACGGTGACGGTGACGGTGACGGTGACGGTGACGGTGACGGTGACGGTGACGGTGACGGTGGCGGTGACGGTGACGGTGACGGTGACGGTGACGGTGACGGTGACGGTGACGGTGACGGTGACGGTGACGGTGACGGTGACGGTGACGGTGACGGTGACGGTGACGGTGACGGTGACGGTGACGGTGACGGTGACGGTGACGGTGACGGTGACGGTGACGGTGACGGTGACGGTGACGGTGACGGTGACGGTGACGGTGACGGTGACGGTGACGGTGACGGTGACGGTGACGGTGACGGTGACGGTGACGGTGACGGTGACGGTGACGGTGACGGTGACGGTGACGGTGACGGTGACGGTGACGGTGACGGTGACGGTGACGGTGACGGTGACGGTGACGGTGACGGTGACGGTGACGGTGACGGTGACGGTGACGGTGACGGTGACGGTGACGGTGACGGTGACGGTGACGGTGACGGTGACGGTGACGGTGACGGTGACGGTGACGGTGACGGTGACGGTGACGGTGACGGTGACGGTGACGGTGACGGTGACGGTGACGGTGACGGTGACGGTGACGGTGACGGTGACGGTGACGGTGACGGTGACGGTGACGGTGACGGTGACGGTGACGGTGACGGTGACGGTGACGGTGACGGTGACGGTGACGGTGACGGTGACGGTGACGGTGACGGTGACGGTGACGGTGACGGTGACGGTGACGGTGACGGTGACGGTGACGGTGACGGTGACGGTGACGGTGACGGTGACGGTGACGGTGACGGTGACGGTGACGGTGACGGTGACGGTGACGGTGACGGTGACGGTGACGGTGACGGTGACGGTGACGGTGACGGTGACGGTGACGGTGACGGTGACGGTGACGGTGACGGTGACGGTGACGGTGACGGTGACGGTGACGGTGACGGTGACGGTGACGGTGACGGTGACGGTGACGGGGACGGGGACGGGGACGGGGACGGTGACGGTGATGGTGGACGTGGATGTGGATTTTTGACGGCCAGTTTTGCAATTTTTTAAGGCAGATATTCTCGATCGTTCAAATAGGAAAGAGAAAACCGATCCAAAACACAGAGGGTTAAAGGGAATAAGCAATAATATGACGACACAGTACTATCACCCCATATGGGGTGATGCGCCGCCCAACCTGTCAAAATTGTTCCACCCATTTGGGGTGATGCGCCGCTGAGCGGATATGGAAATTGAACAAAGTGCATCGATTAATGAAAAAAGTGACGTAGAAATAGTGAAAAATTTTTCAATTCATAATTGATTTACTTCAACGTTAATATTCAAGTTTTCACTTCTGCCGGCGCTCCCGGAGTGCAACCCGTCTTTTTTTTTTTAGTATTTTTTTTGTTTTTTTTTTTTTGCTAAAACGTTTGGAAATGACCTTGCCCACGTCCCTATTCGATTTGATCCATACTTCCAGGGACACCCTGTATAGATAAAACATTTAATTATATTCAGTGCCCACAAAGGACAGCTCAACACACAAAAACACAATTAAATGACAACAAATTACAGTTATATATAAAAAGAAGGCGACAATATACTATCAGAAAATAAAAGAAAAACCTACTTAAAGAAATGAAGTGACACTATGACATTATTTAAATCAAATAACGAAAAAACTGCGGAGTGCGTCTCAAGGTTGCACTAAATGGAAGTCCAGCTCAGCATGTGCTAGACAAATATACCTGACGCTGATATTCTGCTGGATTCCTGCAGTGACATACGGACGACGAGCATACGATGTGACTTTGACTGTAATAATCACATGACCTAAACATTTTAATACAACTCGTAACAGACTAAGTGCAATGCCCACTTTGTTTAGATTTAACACTCAAACTCGCTCAACGTCAAAGCATTTATTTCAATAAAAACAATTACACTTGGCACTTTTACTTGGCACTTTTAAGTTGTCTAAGAAACTAGTTGCCCATTCCAAAACGTAGTTGGTACCTATGGAGAAGAACGGGCAATAAACTACTCGAAAAATTAAACGTATTCAGACCTTTTTTCAAACAAATGTTTCTTTTTAATGTTAAATTCGGCCTTCTTAATTATTAGGTACTTTGTATCATAAGTATCAATCTATACAGCTATTTATTTCCAAATTGTGCAGGGAAAAGGAATATAATATATGTAATTGTGAGTCCTTATTACACTTTTCCGGATACCGTCGCATTACGTTGAGGCACACACCCTGCGCCTTCCCAAGGTCGTCGTAAGAATCAACTAAGCGATTACACAGGGCTGTGGGCACACCTGTCGGCTAATAACATCATTTGTAATCGTGTATATGTGTAGTACAGGTAGCTTCAAAAACATAGGGAAGAACAGACGGTTCAAAATGTTCTGAAAGCCAATTCCCATAATTAAATAAATAAATAATTAAAAACGTTCAAAATCTAGTCGCAATCTCATCTCAGCGACAATCAATGTCGAAAACTTGTCAAAAATGTAGGGAAATTAGAAGTATTTTTTACAGATTGAGACTGAGATCAGACGTTCTTAAAATTACGAGAAACGCCCCTTAGAACGGCCAAGAAAATTAAACTATGTTTCAATATCACACGCGGTGTTTCAAAATGAACAGAGTAGGCACATGGCAAAATTTAATTGAGATAAAGGTGTTCTTACATGTTTTGAAGGGTAATTTCCGTATTTTTAAGAACGTTCGCAGTCGAATTTGTCTCAATCTGTCAAAAATATGTATAGGTACCTGTTTGACGAGTTTGTGACAGAAATTGTCACTGAAATGAGATTACGATTTTTGTACGCTTTTAATTACGGGTTGGCATTCTGATCACTTTGAACTGTCTGTTCGTTTGTTTAACACTTTTGACGCTGACTGTACCTATTGTTGGTATAAAAAAAAATAGTAGCGTTAACAAGGATATTATATTATAGGATTATATTATATAGCATAATGTTTGAGATATTATGAGATTTTGATTGGTATTAATTTGTCATGTCATTATGATGGTAACATTTTAAAGTATTGTGCTAAGTCAATGACATTGATTGTATTTGAGAAAAAATACTGAATAAAAATATTAAGAAAAAAGGTAAAATTAAGTATGAATGTATGACTGTAAGAGTAAATCCGGGATCTAAAAAAGGATGACAGGATTGTGTGAAAGATGATATGGGTAGCAAGTGAGCTCCGAAATCACGACTAATAGTGATTGTATGGTGGAAAAAAACGTGTTCGTCGATTCCAAATAAATTGGTATAGGGGTAATAAATAGACAGTGATCCACCAATGAAAGAAAACGAAAACAAGAAATATTTTTGATCGATGGATCGATGGATGGATCGATGGATCGATGGATGGATGGATGGATGGACGTGGACGTGGACGAGGACGTGGACGAGGACGTGGACGTGGACGTGGACGTGGACGTGGGCTTGGACGTTAACGTGGACGTGGACGTGGACGTGGACGTAGATGGATGGATGGACAGCTGATGGCTCGACCGTCTGTGTAGTAGCCACACTGCTGTGTATTCGTAAAATTCGTGTATATAAAGTGTTTAAAATATGGAAATTGAACAAAGTGCATCTATTAATGAAAAAAGTGACGCAGAAATAGTGAAAAAAATGAGTTATATTAATTCAATTAATAATTTATTTATTTCAATGTTAATATTCAAGTTTCCACTTCTGCCGGCACTCCCGGAGTGCAACCCGTCTTTTTTTTTTACAATTTTCTTTTCGTTTTCCCCAACGTTTAAGCGCATTCTAGAATAAAAAAGACGGGTTGCACTCCGGGAGTGCCGGCAGAAGTGAAAACTTGAATATTAACGTTGAAAATTGAATTAATATAACTCATTTTTTTTTCACTATTTCTGCGTCACTTTTTTCATTAATACATGCACTTTGTTCAATTTCCATATTTTAAACACTTTATATACACGAATTTTACGAATACACAGCATTGTGGCCACTACACAGACGGTCGAGCCATCAGCTGTCCATCCATCCATCCATCCACATCCACATCCACATCCATCCATCCATCCATCCATCCATTGTCGTGTGTCACTTGGTTCACTTCGGTTGGTGCCGCCGTAGAAAGAGAGGGGGATAGTTAGTAGTTAGGAGTAGTAGTTCTCCCCTGTATAGTCTCTCCTGACGGTCACGTGTCCTGACGCGAGTTTAACATTTTTTACCCATTACAAAAAAGTGTGCAACGCCGCTAAAGAAGTTTACACTTCAAAAATCAATCTGCTTGGCCTGTTCCTAACTATGTTGGAGTCGGCTTCCAGTCTAACCGGATGCGGCTGAATACTAGTAGGTACTTTATATGGAGCGACTGCCTATCTGACCCAGTTACTGGGTAACGCGATACCCCTTAGTTAGAGTGGTTGTCAGACTTTTGGGCATCTGAGTACCCGTAACCACTACCACAGATCTATGAATGACATGCTTTTCGAGCCATGTAGATGTCTCGATATAATTATAATGGATAGTCTAAAGCGCATTCTAGAATAATGGAAAACAATTTACGTCCGTCATATAATATTTGGGCTAGCAACGCCATGGTTACCACGTTATACTTAGAACAAGCCAAATAGTAACGGCCCTAACTATACCTACTTTACGAGGCCTTTGACGTCAGTCCACCATCTATTGTATCTACGTCTATATTTAACTAAACATAGCTGAATATTTCATGGGACCTAAATGAGGTAAGGTACGATAAGGTATACCTACATCTTGCTATTTTATAGTGGTGCCTTAAATGTATCCGATCAAAGGTTTAATCAAATCAAACGTTTGTTTGCTGGAAATATGTTGTTTTGGTAAGGGTAAGATCTTATAACCTAAGTATCATTGTATTCTGCCTGCAAGCAAACAGGGTCCAAGCTACAGAGAGAGGAACCTCCTATATATTACTATTATTATTATATATGCTATTACTATGCAATTATTCACTATTCAATTTATTAATTTATATTGTTAACATTCTAATAAATATACAAATCAATTTTTATGTTCTATATTATAAAACCAACAATTTAGAAGCCATTCTGTCAATTTTGTCTTGAACACATTATCCTGTAATAATTTTAACTCGTTTGGTAAGTTATTATAAACTATTGAAGATCGTCAAAGAAGCAAAGATCTCTCTTATTCGTCTTCGGCCACACTTACGGGCACTTAGAATCAAGGTGCAATCTTGTTTCATGCAATTAAAAAAAACATTGATTTTGAAAAAGTACCTACCACACATCATCATCATCATCATCATTTCAGCCGAAAGACGTCCACTGCTGAACATAGGCCTCCCCCAAGCACCTTCACATCGACCGGCTTTGTGCTTCTCGCATCCAACGAGTTCCTGCGGCCTTCACAAGGTCGTCGGTCCACCTTGTGGGAGGCCTTCCAACGCTACGCCTTCCGGTACGCGGTCGCCACTCCAGAACCTTTCGGCCCCATCGGCCATCTGTTCTGCGAGCAATGTGCCCTGCCCACTGCCACTTAAGTTTGGCAATTCTTCGGGCTATGTCGGTTACCTTGGTTCTCCTGCGGATCTCTTCATTTCTGATTCGATCCCGCAGGGAAATTCCAAGCATAGCCCTCTCCATTGCCCTTTGGGTGACTTTCAGCCTTCTAATAACCTACCACACAAGTAATAAAAAAATAAAATAACTAAATGCAGTTATAAAACCCTGTTTTAACATTTAACCTTTTACAGCACATAATGATTTGTTGGCATATCATCAAAACTCAATCCGTGGGAGTTCCA
This sequence comes from Amphipoea lucens, assembly GCA_947508005.1. NCBI lineage: Eukaryota > Metazoa > Arthropoda > Insecta > Lepidoptera > Noctuidae > Amphipoea > Amphipoea lucens. The sequence goes on from OX382371.1 coordinate 9,951,970, forward strand.
GTGCCTTTGGCATCTTCTGGGCACGCTCGTTCCATCTTAGACCTCATCCATCGCTGTCCATCAGGCGTGATCGAGGTCAAGAGCGGGCCCATTCAGCAATAAAAAAAAATTACATAATTATTATTACACATTACAACACGCCCGTATTCCCCGAAGGGTTAGGTAGAGGCATTACACCCCAATTTCGCATCAACCGGGCATCAACTGGGCATCAACTGAGAAATTCCAGATCGAAATACCCAATAACACTATGCTTGACCCAGAAATCGAACCCAGGACCTCGTGCTCAGCAGTAGCGCTGGCGCCCACTAACGAAGCAGTCAGTGGCGGTCATTGCATATAGGCATATAAGCAGTGCCTACCTCGATATATCAACATAAGCCTGTCAATTACATTTTAGTGTGTGTGCGCCACAATTTATTAAGAAGCTCACTAAATTATCATACCTAACAAAAAACAAAATCTTCATCACGCGCGGCAGTAGGCAGTCGCCAGACGGCCTACTCGGCTCCCGTACTATTAGCACATTGTCATTGGTCTTTACTCGTTCAAGTTAATACGAAAAAATTAAAAAAACGTACGTCTCTCGCGTAATACCATGACGTTCGACCTTCGCAATTTATCACCCTTAGGTAGGCATGCCTACTCTAATAACCACACTTTTGACATCACTTTTTTTTTCTGATTGGTGACTGCGTTTGCCTAGACTAGGCCCGGCCTAGTGCCTACCTATTCATTCGTTCAAAAAAGGCAGCATTTTTTAAAATTGTCATTGTTAAAGTTAAATTTTCTTTTTCACGAATGAATAAATTTAAGCTTTGGATAATAATGTTGTCGTTGCAAGACGAATAGAAATGGTACGGTATATAAAGCCTGCTTATAGCGTTATATTCCCTTAAAATGAGAATGTATTACATGGTATAATCCTGACGAGGGAGATTGATACCTATCGTATACCTAATCAATGCTGTGATGTATACCTAATCAATGCTGTATTTGTATATGGTGAACATAATTCTGGATCGTGCGATTAAGTGCATTTAATCGTCATGAATATTAAGCGTTGAGAATGTTATTAGTGACAGGGTAGCATTACATTATAAGCTGATCGACATAGCTCACAGAATAAGCAAGCTCAAGTGGCTGTGAAACGGCTATAGCCGTAGAACCGATGACCGTTGGAGTAGACGTGTTCTCACATTTAGACTGTGAATCGGGAAACGTAAGGAAGGTTGCTCTCAGGCTAGGTGGAGCGTCGATCTTCGCAGGGTTACCAGCCACCCTGCGAAGATCGACTCTTCACCTAGCCTGAGGACTGCATGAGAGTTACTGAGAATCTCGTTGAATGGCGTGCTATTGGAGAGGCCTATGTCCAGAAGTATACTGCTTAGGCTGATGATGATTATGATGAAGCTTTTAGGTATATTTAAGGCTTTGTACCTTTGAGTATTTTTGCACTACGCGCCTAAGCGGCGTCAACGAGGAGCGCATTGAACTATCAAAAGCTGAAATTAAACAAAAGATGTAAATTACTTTATCACTCACACATATGTGCGTCATCTACCTACCTGCTAACAAGCAACATAAAATTGTATATTTCTCGTTTACTGCCACATTGTTTGGCATAAAATAATGTAAGCAAATTACATTTTAATGATCATAAATTAAAAATGCCCGCATGCTATTCATTCCATATTTTTAATAGCATTACACGGAGCACGTTGTATTTAAATCTGTACTAAACGCGTCGACACGTCACAATTTATATTTTCAGTCACACTTGTAAATACCTCAACACATACATTGTTTAAAATAAAAGTCTGCGAAACATCACATTGCAGCATTTTATCGCTCCTCTACATCTATAGCTGTAAAATGTTGCATTGTAAAAGTGTTCCATTCTTATTTTTTTCATAGTTACATTTTGTATTTTTCTTTCTTTGAGCTCTGTTCTAGTTTTGGGGAAAAGTATGTTTTGTTTGGTTTCAAGAACAGGTCACGTTCTAAGATGTTTCTTTCTACCGTTTATCTTTATACCGTTCCTTCGCTCGATGTACTAAGTAAGTAAATATAACTCTTTTTAGGGCATATTGCATATTAAATACATTTTCCAATTTCGCTTCTTTCGAACAGAATATTAAAATGTTTGTGTCCCCATCATAATAGCCGGCAAGCAAGAATTTATCGAACTTTTTGATCAGTAGTTCCTTTGCAAAAGCTGAAGAAACATTAACAATTTTAATTACAATTAAAAATATACCATTAAACTATTGCCAAACTGCATTCAGTGATGGATTATTTTTTATTAAATAGTTTTTTGTAAATAGATAATAGCTTCATATTTGCAATAAATTACCACCGTTGTGTCATCGCGCTGCTCTTTCTTTTTTTCCTACCGAACCTACGGTCCTGCATGCGGCAGCAGCGGGCAGCATTATATATGTTTAATTCCTTCAAAGGAACTATCTAGTCTCAGTAGTTCCTTCAGCTTTTGCAAAGGAACTACTGATCAAAAAGTTCTCAATAGTTCCTTCAAAGGAACTACGCGAAGGAACTACTGAGCATAAACGCTTTCTACAAGGCAAAGATTGTGAACTAGCGTATTTACATAGGCGTGTGTATGTACATATTGATGAAGCAAAAATATGCTTTAGGGATTCTTATTTTGTTTTGCTTTGAATTTAAAAACTTGTAATGGACATCTCACACTCCTACAAACCTCCATCTCAAAAGAGAGGAGGCCTGGTGTCCCAGCAGTGGAAACATTAAAAGCTATTTATGTAATGAACATCTGCTTGTGGCTGTTATTATTTAGAGGGGCTTGTGGCTGAATATAACAGCCGCACTGGTCGATCGATCAGGTTAAGCTACTCTTTCCGCGGGTGGCCCGTGGATGGGTGACCATATTTATATACCAAGACTCCTCTGTGCCTCGGAAAGCACGTTAAGCCGTTGGTCCCGGTTGTCATTCGCTGATCTTTGACAGTCGTTACGGGTAGTAAAAAGTCCGAAAGTCTGACAACCAGTCTTACCAAGGGATATCGTATTACCCAGTAACTGGGTTGTGGAGGTTAGAGGGGCAGTCGCTCCATGTATAATACTGGTATTCAGCTGCATCCGGTTAGACTGGAAGCCGACCCTAACATAGTTGGGAAAAAGCTAGGCAGATGATGATCTGCTGGTGAATTAGGTGGCCATAATTTAAAAGTAAAAATCCCTCTTGAAACATATCAACTCAATTATAAATGACAGAATTTCTTTGCCTCAAAAAGTATCTTACATATAGCATGTAAAATAATATAAGGTGTTCGAAACTTTCCGTTTCGGCACTTAAAAAACAAAGTTAAGACGAGTCGTCAATAGGTACAGACAAATGTTTGATAGCGTGACTAAAAGCTTTTAAAAGGGAATCCGCTCAACTTTGCTCAACTTAACTAATGTTTCAAAGACAATGAATCAAAGAAGCGATCAGTGAATCGAAAGTTTGACGTGAACAGTTGGTAAAGGTTCTAAGAATCTATAAATTCTTTGGTTAATTTTTCTATAAAGATTTTTTTATAATAATGCTTTTTTTGAGTCGAATTGGGAATCGGTCTTTTTTGTTAATCAATATTTTTGTGCTATGTGAAGCAAAATGTTTTTTTTTTTGTAAGTTCTTCTTAGCGTATGGCAAAAGTTCAAACATCTTTGACCCAAAAGTTCAACTGCGTGGTCTCCGCTCACTGACGCAGTCATTAGATCATCAAGCGTCATTGCAGTTGTTCGCAGAACTTGGAGAGACTCACCCCAACTGGTCAATGTTAGGCGGCGTCTTTTGCAAGTTTGAAAAAATATGTTTCAGTTCAATACTGAAACGTATTGTTTTAGAAAAGAGACAATACGTAAAATAACAATAAGCAGGTGCTAAATTAAATAGACCCTCCTCAACAGACAAAACTAAACAATGTAAGTAAATACTTCTCGAACTTAAAATCTAGAATTATTTTTCGTACTGTTCAAACTCAAACTCACTGTTCAAACTCTGACGTATTTGAAGTTGTCTAGGTACTTTAAAGCTTGTACATCCTACTAACGTATTTATTACTTTACGTTATCCATTAGAGAAACTGGAAGGACGTAGATAGTGTAGAGAGGACCGCGGCTTAACGGTTTGACTTTAGGTGAGCCACATGATTGGGTGGGTGGCTGCTCGACCCTAATGACCGAATTCGAGCCGTTTATACTACCGGATCGAACCGAAATTACGACTAATGGAAAACCATTGAATAGCCCCGTATAAGAAACCGCGTATTTTCTCGTGACCGATGTCAAAAGCAATAATTAGAAATGAATTGGAATTGAACGTCTAATCAATTTCTATCAAGAGTAACTTATTTTCAGGAATTGAAAGAGTTTCGCTTCACCACTGGACTGAATAGTTCATTACAAAGACAAATTATTAATAATGAGATCTTACAAAATCATTGACATCTTCATCACTCCTTGGGACGGTACAAGCTTTGATTTTATTAATCTAAACTAATATTATAAAGAGAAAAGATTTGATTTTTTGTATGTTTGTTTGTTACGCTTTCATGCTAAAACTGCTGAACGGGTTTGGATGAAATTTAATACATAGGTAGACCATGACCTGGATTAGGACATAGGATACTTTGGGTACACTACATTAATACGAAAAACTTTATTCCGAAAGTCACAAATACGAATTTCAAAATACCGATTTTCATAATTCTGAATGGTTCAAAATTCCTTTTATAACAACTCCGATTTATCATTCATCCTATTTTAATAATTCCGAAATTTCAATATCCCTAACGTTTATAATTACTATTCTCAAAATACCGAGTTTCAATAGATCGAATAACAAAAAGTCCGACTTAATGATAATTCGAAACATCAAAAATACGAATTGCGATTATTAAAATACCGATTAAATAGAATTCCGAAATAATAACGCTTTGTAAAACTGAATAGCAAGACAAATAAACACATATTTCCAATTGTAAGAATATAGATGGCACAAAACCAACAATAGAGCCCCTATATCTATGGGCTTAAAGTAACCTAACCAAACCGAACCTCGGGGTGCCCTTCGCTCGCTCTTGCATCCTACGTCGTCTATTGCGTTCGTTGAGTTCGGGTGCGGTAACTTTAACGGAAATAATTCGGAGTATTGAAAATCGGAATGTCGTTTTTCGGACCAAGAACCCACCGAGCATTTGATTCTTCGAATATATGAAAATCGGAAAACAAACAAGTCGCATTTATGACTTTCGGTAAAATAAATTTCGTGATTTTAATAATAGACATTATGATTCTTAGGTATTATGAAATTCGGACTTTTGAAAATCGGAACATCGAAATTCGGAATAAAATATTCCGATATTCCTACGGGATCGAGACTTATGCGGGAAAAACTCCGAGGTACAGCTAGTTTCAAATAAACTGCTATTATAAAGTTGTCCCTCATCATAGCTCTTGCAAAAGCATTAAAATACCGGGACCTCGTTTCACAAAAACATTATGGAAGATACTTCGTCAATGACAAAGTAAATGTACTTATAATATCTTCAAGAGATATCTCAGTGCTTTAAAATGATGACGTTAGAAAATCATGATAATATTATTAATAATTTCATCTTGACATCTCATCTACGCGAGTACTCTTAACTGTGTTAAAATATCTCGCCGGTATAAACGAATAGAATTTATTAAGAACAAACATAAAGTAAATATAGGTAATATATTATGCCTGTGTTGTGAGTTTGAAAGATATTAAAAGAATCACATTAGATTTGGACCACGGTAATAATAAACAGTTATCTGTGAAAGCCGAGCAAGATAAACAAATCAAGTGTCTTGACTTGGCTCGCGAGGTTGTCGACATATTGTGGGAGGTGAAGTCAGCGATCATAGTGCCAATAGTTGTACAATGTGTGCCAATGGATTAATAGCCAAGAGCCTCGACCAACACCTGAGGAGGCTCTCGTTGGGCAGCTGGATCAAGGGCTTGATTCAGAAGGCGGTACTTCTGGACACGGCCCGCATTGTTAGGACGTTCCGCTCTTTGGAGCCCTGCCGGCCTGTAGCTGGTTCCCGATACCGGTGGGCTACTAGTTTTTATATTCTAATATTTAAAAATATAATTTATGTAATTATAATTTAAATAAATAAATATAATTTACATATATTTAATTGAATAAAGGAAACACAAACATAATATATAAATATAAATCTATTAAAAAAATCTGTCAACGTCATCGTTGACAGATTTTTTAGTAGGATTAAATAAGAATAATAGGATTAAATAGGATTAGGCTATGAAGCCTGAAAAGAAGATATCATTCATACAATCTTCATCCAATATTTATTGATCAGCTCAAGCAAAACCTCAGAACAGTAAAAGTTCTGAGTGAAAGACTAAGCTTTTATTAAAGTTATTCTCAAGAGGCATAAAGACCATTTCGAAAATAATTGTCTCTGAAAAGGTTTCAGGTCCAAGAAAGATGGATTCCAAGAAAACTCCATTATTCTTTGGCTTATTGGAACATAATACCGCTAAGGGCTGATTTTTCAACGCCAGATAATTTTATCCGAGGAATAATTATGAATTTTTGACAGTCCTTCCATACAAAACTTTTTTACAAAAAAAAAAAACAACCGACTTCAAAAAAAAACACTGCAAAGTGATAAATAACTTTAATTTCGGAAGTCGGTGTCGTTGGTTCCGCATTTTCGTTTTTCGACACCGACTTCCGAAATTAAAGTTATTTATCACTTTGTAGTGTTTTTTTTTTGAAGTCGGTTGTTTTTTTTTGTAAAAAAGTTTTTGTTTTCCACTTTTTAGTTGTACCTACCCCACAAAAATGTAAACGAAAAGATCGTTAATGTAGACAATATAGATAAATTTTTAGATTTTTGTTGATTTTTCAAAAACTGCTTGTCCGATTTCGATAAAATTTTCATGGGACCATTTGGGAAGTTATACCCTTTCCAACAAAAAAAGAATTTTTCAAATCGGTTGGCAAGCGACGGAGTTATGCGCGAACAAACACAAAAAAAAAAAAAAAAAAAACATCCGAATTGAGAACCTCCTCCTTTTTTAGAAGTCGGTTAAAAATCTGTCAGACGTCCATTTTATTCCACGAATAAAAATTATCTTTCTATTGAAAAATCAGCCCTAAAACCGAAAATCCATAACAAAATATCTTCAATGCAGCATTTCAGAAGTTATAAAGTTCGGAAACGTTATAATGTAATAGAAATAGTACAAAGATATTCAAATTCCAATATAACGGACCGACAATTTCAACCTGGATTCTGTTGAAAGACTCACCATTCAAATTGATCCACGTCAAGCATACAATGTAACAGACTTTAGAGTCCAATTTACTCTGGGCAGCTGTTCACTGGATATAAAGATTTTAGGAGGTCACTTTCTCGGATAGCATTTCGGTGGGTGGCTCCATTGAGTTCGACCATGCCTTAAAACGAGACGATAAAGGGACTTAGCTCTCCTCCCCAGTGTCACTGCAATTCCTGTAATCCAGGACTCCCAGCTGTGGCCTCACGTTAACCTGGAAACAAAATGGAACATTCTAAAAGCTTGAATTAAAAATATAATTTTAAAACACATTTTGAAACTAAAGGAAATTACCAAATTCAAGATTCAATGATGTGTCAGATGAGTCAAGGCTCAGCAAAAAATTAATAAAACCATTATTTCAAGGTAAGGAAATCCATACTAATATTATAAATGCAAAAGAGTGTCTGTCTGTCTGTATGTTACCTCTTCACGATTAAGATGAAAGGTGTACAGATAGTTTGAGTCCCGGGAAAGGACATAGGATACTTTTTATCCCGATATTCCCACGGGATCGAAACTTATGCGGGTGACACCGCAGGGCGCAGCTAGTATCCCCATGTAATGTGAAATGCTTATTTCCTGAAGTTTGCTTAGGTATCAGCTGTTACGTCCTTTTTATGGTACTCGCCCTCTTTGGTAATAAAAACTATAATAAGGAGCTCACGGTTTTTGATTATTTTGTTCTTACTTATTATAATTTTCTTTTTTATGTTTTGAACCGAAGATTATTTTTATGAAAAAGTACCTAGATAAAAACTGAACTAACAAGTACCTAGTTATAGACGAAAAATATGAGTGTTATGACTTTTAGTGCATTAGTAATTAACATTATAGTACAAGTTCAATTAAACAAAACAAACAAAGAGAGCTTTTTTGCAGTTTCACAGATTATAGGTAGTGGCCAATATGTCAATACTAATAAATAATATATTCTTAGATACATACCTACAGGATACAAATATTTGGACGCAATGTTATTGGATTTTTCTTACCTATTTGCAATACCAAAATGTTGACATCAAAAACCCTAAATATACCTTTACTACATTGTATCAACGCTTTGTCTTCTTCTTTCAAAAGTCAAATTACTGACGACTTAAAGAGAGAAATTGGTGTGTAACTATTCATCTGATATAATACGTTTATTAGTAAGGGGGTGAGATTATCAGTATGTAGTACGTTGACTGCCCCGTTATTCTCGTGGTTGCAAACGCGACTGCTGAGCGTGGTATCCTGGGTTCGATTCCCCGGTCAGACAAAGTGTTACTGGGTTTTTCATTAGGAATTTCTTAGTAATGTTAATAAGAAATTCCTAATGAAAAACCCAGTAGTTGGCGGGCTAATACCCCCGTGCTTCGGAAAGCACGTAAAGCCGCTGGTCCTGCGCCTGAAGTCTCCCCGGTCGTGTCGGATTGCCGTCCCATTGGATTAAGAGAGTAAAGGAACAGAGTGCACCTGTATCTGTGCACATACTTGTGCACTATAATATCTCCTGCGTACCTGGCTTATCTCCGTTGAGATTGGCCACCGTGACGGAATTCGATCGGGAGGTTATTATTATTATACTTTGCCAAGAAAATTCTTTACTAACTAATATTGTAAGTGGTATGGTCGGCCTGTTTGTTATTCACTTCTCGATAGAACAATATAGGGTGTTGAAAGAACTTAGCTTGGAAAACTTTACGTGGAGGAGATTCTATATAGAATTGGGCAAAAGTAGCCACTGACTGGGTTCTAAATAAAAGGAATCGGCGACGCGGTAGGCCCAGGAAGAGATGGCGTGATGAATTAGACGCCTATCTAAAGGATTGGCCAGATGTAGCAATAGACAGGAGAATATGGAAAGACGGAAGGGAGGCCTTTGCCCAGCAGTGGGACATAAAAGGCTCATAATAAAAATAATAATAAAAAAGATGGTCACTCCCGGACGGAGTTCTCTAGGGATGAGGAATGCAATTTCATTATTTTTCTTTTAAACTTCGTTAGGTTTTCTTATGTAAAAACTTGATATCCGTGTAAAAACTTCTTTTGAAAGTACGCTTTTGAAATTGTGTTGCTGGTGCACGGTTACTATGTATATTGTATGAGTAAATTCTTTTAATAAAAATGTAGGTGCAGCCCGGTTCAAACTTTAAGGAAGCTCGGAACATGAAGCGAGTCGTTGCGCAGTAACAAATTCACGTATCAGCGGGGGTGAGGGGTGAGGTACTGCGCAGCGAGTAGCGCAGTTCAGAGGCGCCGTAAAGTTTGAATCGGTCTATAAGACATTTAAATTGATTTATTACAGGATTTATTTGTTGATTTTATTAGGTTTACCAACAATTGTTTAGGTACATTAGATACAGAGACATTCATGAAAGTAAAATTACAGAGCAACAATTACTTATAGGCAAATACTACATTCATCCATACTATCCATATCCATACTAATGTTATAAATTCGAAAGTAACTCTGTCTGTCTGTCTGTATGTTACCTTTTCACGCCTAAACCACTGAACCGATTTATATGAAATTTGGATTTGTAGATTTGGATTAATAGAGATAGTTTGAATCCCGGGAAAGGACGTTTGGACGGACCGATATTCCCACGGGATCGAAACTTATGCGGGTGAAACCGCGGCGCGCAGCTAGTATTACAATAAATCAGAAAAATAGGCTTTACTTAGCAATAAATTTGGAAACAAACTATTAGTAGGTAAAACATCCAATAGAATTTTTTTAAACCACTGACATAGTCACGGATTATGCCAACACAAGTAGGTAAGGTATCAGCTTTGTCTACTAAGTTTATGAATGTTATCGTTTAGTCATTTCCCTGAATCAAAAGGTATCAAAGAAAATCGTGACGTCAACTACTGATAATGTTTGACGTCAATATGATGTCATAATCCGTAAACAACTATGTTTTCCCAACGTGATGCGTTAGGTACATTATAATAATGAATAGTTTCAATGACGTCATCACGCTTGACTTGAGTAAGGTATGGTAGGTATGTGTGTAGTGGTCCTTGTTCAATAACTCAATCCCTCTCCTCCAAACGATGTATCCAACATCTAGTGCGAGTGCGGTGTTCCTGAACAGATCATGACCCAACTGCTGGAGTGTCCCAAATGCCCGTTCCCTTGACGATCTGAACAATGCCTCTGACACCGTAATAAAGATGGCCACCTACATAGATGTAGGTACAGTCAACAAAAGAGATAAGTATGCAGGATCGTAAGATATAGTTGAAGTTTAGTAAGAAACCGATGGATGTTGACGACTGAAATTTAATTTGATAAATGAACTGTTTGTTTTCTATTATTCAAATGTAATTTTATTCGAGAACGTTCATGGGTTTCTTACTAAACATCAACTATATCCGACGATCCTGTATACTTATCTCTTTTACTGACTGTACATGTCGAAACCAAAAGAAAGAACCCTTTTCTCCCAGTCACAGATAAAATCGAAACTATACAATCGATGAATAACTTAACTTTGGGGCACAACTTACCCTTACCATCACAAGATTGCAACGCTCATTTACCTCAAAAAGCCGGCAGTATGTCTAAAGATAAAAACGCCCGAGAGCATAGGATCACTCGTAACTCGGTCCTACTCGAGATATTCCAGTGTCTGTCGGATTACAACAAGGGTTGGTCAAACACTTGACCGCGTTGTAAAATAAAGCCTGGTTTACATTGTAAACAAAAGTTGTACAACACTGTGTTTTATAATTATTTCTTAAATGATACTCGTACATTGTTCCATACTCGTATAATTATCTCTGTCTGTTGTCTTTTCACACCTTAACGGTGGAACGGATTACGATGTTTGGTACACCGGTAGACCAGTGTTAGGATATAGTGTACTTTTATCCCGGTATTCCGTTCCTGTAGGAAAAATTGCAAACTCAAGTTTCGAAATGGTTGTAGGTACAAGATTTCTAAATTGTGGAGTAAAGATTAAATTTAAAAAAAAGAAATTCACCTTTTGATAGACTGACAGGTACTGAAGCGATACTTTTCTCCGAATCGATTTAGAACCATAACATTGTTGAATCGATTGTTTATCGCTCACTACTCTAGCTTATTTATCCACATCACTAATAGAGCGCATAGTTGCAATAATCCGACTGCACTGGCTTCTATTGACTGTGTCTATTTGTATTCACGGAATAATAATTCTCTATTTACTACCTTTATAATAAATCTGGATGCATTTCGCATCCAACGTAACCTATGATACTGAATATGATGACGTAGTATTTGATTTTGTCAGCATTCAATGAGCCTATTGATTGTTTAGTTTATTTATATTTGAACTACCGACTACCGAACTACCGAGGGGCCCGTGGCTAAATAAAAACAGCCGCACAGGTCAATCGATCAGGTTAAGCTACGCTTGCCGCGGTTGGTCTATAGACGGGTGACCATTTTTACATACCAAGACCACTCCGTGCCTCGGAAAGCACGTTATGCCGTTATTCCGGCTGTCAGTCGTGGATCTTTGACAGTCGTTACAGGTGGTCAGAAGCCCGAAAATCTGACAACCAGTCTTACCAAAGGGTAACGTATTACCCAGTAACTGGGTTGTGGAGGTCAGATAGGCAGTCGCTCTATGTAAAATACTGGTATTCAGCTGCATCCGGTTAGACTGGAAGCCGACCCCAACATAGTTGGGAAAAGGCTAGGCAGATGATGATATTTGAACTACCATTTAGTTCAAATATTTAACCGACTTTTCTGTATCAGACTGAAACTACGGATGGCAGGCAGAAAATGGATCAGTACAGTCCTTTCACAGTTATTTTACCTCTGATTGTGCATTACTTTCAAAATCACAGTGATCCTTATTCTCATTCTAGTAAGGTTGCTGTTGGGTTGCTGCCACTGGCAAGTCTGTTAAAATCATCAATCAATCAACTCAGCCTATCGCAGTCCACTGCTGGACATAGGCCTCTCCCAGACTGCGCCACAGCACCCTGTCCTCCGCTTTCCGCATCCAGTCGACCCCAGCAACCTTCTTTAGGTCGTCTGTCCATCTAGCGGGGGGGCGTCCTACACTGCGCTTGCCGGTACGCGGTCTCCACTCCAGGACTCGCCTGCTCCACCGGCCATCAGTCCTTCGACAGACATGGCCAGCCCACTGCCACTTCAGTTTGCTTACTCTGCAAGCTATGTCGGTAACTCCGGTTCTTTTCCGGATAATTTCATTCCTGATTTTATCCTTCAAAGAGACTCCGAGCATAGCTCGCTCCATAGCGCGCTGAGCGACCTTGAATTTGTGGACCAGCCCGACCGTCAGTGTCCACGTTTCAGCACCGTATGTCATGACGGGCAGGACGCACTGGTTGAAGACCTTAGTCTTCAAACACTGCGGGATAGGCGACGAGAAGACTTGACGGAGTTTTAAAATCATAGTGATCTTTATTTTCGTCACAATAAGGTTGTTATTAGGTTGCTGCTGTCAGAGGTGTCTGTGAAAAGACTGTAGTTCATAAATTTGTCGAAAAAAAGTAAAAAGAGTCCCAAGATTAAATCTTTTATATAGCAAGTTTCGCCACTAAAACATTTTCACAGAATGAAACATCCTTGCTATCACACTAATATTATAAAGGCGAAAGGTTGTGAGTGTGTTTATATGTTTGTTACTTCTTCACGCAAAAACTAAAAAACGGATTTTGATGAAACTTTGCAGTAATATAGCTTATACATTAGAATAACGTATAGGATACTTTTTAACTCGATATTCTCACGGGATCGACACTTATGCGAGTGAAACCGTGGGGCGCAGCTAGTGGTTTTATAAAAAAACTGTTCACTTGTTTTCCTCCTTCGTTTATTTCGGTTTAACCCGGTTAGAAGGCTACACTGGTGCTAGGGCTAAGGGTACACTGTGGGGTGTGTTTTTGAGGTCAACGGGTGTAAGTATTATGTTATGACGCCATTTGGGCTCGTCATCTTGATCGATTGTTTAATAATCTTGGCCTTCACTAATGGTTCGAAATTGGTTGGATTTTACGAGGTGTGACGGATGGGCAGAAAGGCAAACATTACGAAATTAAGTGTAAGGGGATACTTCGAATGAGAAATCTCGGAAACTGAATGTAGAAATTAAAATGCTTATCATTGTAAAATTGATTTTAAATACATATTTTTTTTTGATATTCCTTAATATAATAAAATTGTATCCGTGGAGTTTGTTGCCCGTTTGTCTACTACAGGAACCCAAATTTTTTTGGAAGGGTTAACTACTCGTAACTTCACCTTTATGACTGAACAACTACTTGAAAATTCAAAAGCGAGTGTGAGTTTTATGACTAGACTTATACTTATTTTGACTTATGGAGCAGTGGCGGCCCAGTGGTATCGGCTCCGACTTACGAGTTGTAGGTCGTAGTTTCGAACCTAGTCAGGCGCTTTCCTTTGTGTAAATTATTTCATCACCACTGCTCACAAAACGATCAAAGAAAACTTCGTGAAGAAACCGGCATGTCCTAGAACCGAAGATTCGAAGGCATATGACATTCACCAACCCGCACTGGGCCCGTGGCCGCGTGGTAAATAACGGCCCCCTCTCTATTACAGTGAGGATGCCTGTGTCCTAGCAGTGGGAACATTATAGGCTGTTTACGCTAGATGTATGGTAAAGGAACGAGAAACGAAATGTTATTTTTCATTAAATCAAAACAACATAACACACACTACTTAGATTATATCATAAACGTAATTTTATGTATGAAATTATACACTTAAATGGTATTAATAATATTAAGCCTTGGTTTCTATTTCCTTGAGCTTGTAACAAATGCGAAGGTTATTTCCTTCTTAACTTTGATATTATTATTTGGCCTGATTTCGAGGCCACATAGTGGAAAGCAACAAGTGAGAGATCGTAGAATTACTTAACTTGGGACTTGGTTTCAATTTTCAGTTTCAAGTTTGCTAAAGTTATTGAACACACTGATCAGTGATCTGTGTTCAATAATTTCATGGAAATCATTGCAAGACGCCAAATATTTCATCATCATCATCATCAGCCTATAATGTTCCCACTGCTGGGACACAGGCCTCCTCTCTGTGAGAGGGAGTGGGCCGTAATCTACCACGCGGGCCCAGTGCGGGTTGGTAGATGTCACATGTCTTTGAATTTTTGGTTCTAGGACATGCCGGTTTCCTCACGATGTTTTCCTTCACCGTTTTGAGAGCAGTGGTGATGAAATAATTTACACAAAGTAAAGCGCCTGTCTGGGTTCGAACCTACGACCTACAACTCGTAAGTCGCGGCCGATACCACTGGGCCACCACTGCACAAATATTTACTAAAGTGAATTATGGCTTGACCGCTATAGACTCTTATTTCCTATTTTTTTGTCTTATATTGGGACATGGTCAGTTGGATTACTTGCATGTCATTAAAAATGCAAATGGTCAAATTTTGAGCCATGTTTTCTGTTATTTTCCAGTTCGATTTGTCTTCTACATCCGTGTTGAATTCATTGCTTAAAATTGTTTGATGTTATTATTTCTGTGTCCTACATTTTTACCGTAATGTATCAATGTAGCCACTTATATTTTATATCTTTTATTAAAAAGAACCAGGTTCTTAATAAATAATTATAATCTAGCCTAAAAGACTAATAATCAATTTAAATCTAACTGAATTTTTTACGTGATAATTATTTTAAACTTAGAAAAGTGTTGGTTGTACTTTACAGAAGTCCGTTCCACTTTCTTAGAGTCTGATATGATATAAGTAATGATATTTGCACTTTGTTCATTGTGTTAATTATGTGTGTCATTGTCACTAATATTTCTAAACTTTTTTTTATTTTAGTAGCCACTTAAGAAACATCGTTTGGTATTCAAACTAAATATTTACTTGACTTTGAATAAATTTTATTATTCTCTAATTCAATCAACAGCTGACCATAGCAACTAACTAAATATTTAAACTCCTAACAAACCACAGAACGATGCACTGCGAAATACTTGCCAACTAAAAATAGCTTCAAATAAGTGGAACGAATAAATTTCAAGGATTCATTAACACTGGACGTGTCTCTTATTAACTTTACCCCACGCAGTTACGGGCGATGTAAGGTCATAAACATAGAAAAGGGTTCATTCCGTTGCCACTTCCCATTGTCTACGTAACTTACGGTTTTCTGGCTTTATCTGATTTGACATTGAAGGTTTACCCATAGGTACAGTCAACAAAAGAGATAAATACTCAGGATCGTCGGATATAGTTGAAGTTTAGTAAGACACCGGTTGATGTTCTCGAATAAAATTTAATTTTATTAATAGAAAACAAAGAGCTCATTTATCAAATTAAATTTCAGACGACAACATCGATCGGTTTCTTATTAAACTTCAAATATTCCGACGATCCTGCATACTTATCTCTTTTGTTGATTGTACAATCATCTTCAGTTTTATTAAAGGTTGCTATAGCTTGCATTTGTGTTGATTTGAAACATCCAACCGACCAACCATCATCTCCCTAGCCTTTTCTCAACTATATTGGGGTCGGCTTCTAGCTTAACCGGATGCAGCTGAGTACCAGTATTTTATGGAGCGACTGCCTATCTGACCTCCACAACCCAGTTACTGGGTAATACGAAACCCCTTGGTAAGACTGGTTGTCAGACATTCGGGCTTCTGACGACCCGTAACGACCGACAGACCACACCGTGCCACCGACCGTAGATCCACGAATGACAGCCGGGACCAACGGCTTAACTTGCTTTCCGAGGCACGGAGGGGTCTTGGTATGTAAAAAACTTTTTTACAAAAAAAAAACAACCGACTTCAAAATAAAAACTACAAAGTGAAAAATAACTTTAATTTCGGAAGTCGGTGTCGCTGGTTCCGCGTTTTTCGTTTTTTGATACGGACTTCCGAAATTAAAGTTAGATATTTTTCACTTTGTAGTTTTTTTTGAAGTCGGTTTTTTTTTTTGTAAAAAAGTTTTTATTTTTCACTTTTTAGTTGTATCTACTCCACACAAATTCAATTAACACTAGTGCATTGAAGAATTAAAGACGACTCGAAGAATCGTCAAAATTCACATAGAAATGCCGGAGATGCAGTACATTTATGCATATAACTTCGTACATATGAATAATTACCGATTGTGTTATATACTTAAACCTTCCTGAAAGTATGTAGGTAAATCACATTGATGAAAAAAATATCAAAATCGGTTTAGTAGTTTTTGAGATAATCGCGGACATACAAACAAACATACATACATACATGACATACATACATACGGGTCGATACAGAACCTTCTTTTTAAAGTCGGTTAAAAATGGTCACCCATCTATGGACCAACCGCGGTAAGCGTAGCTTAACCTGATAGATCGACCCGTGCGACTGTTGTTACTTAGCCACAAGCCTCTCCAACCGACCAACCTATGATTTTTTATTTCCTTACATGCAGCCAAAGAAAAGAACAATGTTACTTACTTTTAAAAATAGGCGAACGATTCTTTCGCTAACTGTAATATTTAAAGTCTGTTCTCTTCAAAGCCCGTTGGTTCTTCTCACACTGTAAAATGTACCAACAGCTTTGACCAATCAATCGCCCTTTGCTTCATTACGAAGAATCAAGTTTCGCCGTGTACCGAACTCAAAAACCAAACGTTCTAATTGAAGAGAGGGGACACGTGACGTAACTAAACGTTGTCGTGCAAACAATTATTGATCAAACGACGTGTATCGATGGCTCCGACCCTTGCCGACACTTCTGCCTAAATTATATGGTTCTGTCACCGTGAGTGACATCATGATTTATAAACGGCTTTGTAGGAGGTGCTGTAAATAGAAATCGCAATGATACGGAATGAAATCCGGATTGAGGAAACGTTTGGATTTCGCGAATTATACGTACATTTCTTTATGTCTACAAAATTGTTTTGTTTTGAAAATTGTTTGCTTGAAAATGAACTATTATTTTTCATACTATCTCTGGGTAGTTGAACAAATACAATACGTGCTTCCCGAATACAGAAAACTTCGTTTATTACAACAAACTATAATATTTTATTATAAGAACAACATGATTTATGTATGCTGTACGGTACCAGATGTTTACAACGTTTTTATTAAATGTTGAATAAGTCGGAACAGTTATTATATAGTTATAGGTAGGTATCTAATATTTTACTTTAATTTGAAGACCATTTTGCAAGTTGGTGTTATTGTAGATAATATTTTACCTACAATTCTTTTATTTATACAGGGGGGTCAACAAGTCGTGGATCAAACGAAGTAGGGAGACAAAGGAGGTCATTTCCTACGCTTTTAAAGTGAGAAATAATTTTTGGTAACGCTTCAAAATTTTTGGATAATAAAATTAATTGCTCTTGATTTGGTACCCAGAGCCGCAATAGAACTTTTGTAGTGCCGATACATTATCTAGTAATAATACAACACCATTTTTTTATTGTTTTACATCTTTTTTTTTTTAATTACTCTAATTCTAAAAGAACTCGGTATGCAAAAATATTCATAACTTTTACATCAATTGAATTATGGCCATGCTGTAAAAAGATTTTTTGTTGGAAATGACCTCCTTTATCTCCCGTTTGATCCACGACTTTTTGACCACCCTGTAATAGAAGATGCTACAGTTTAATATTAATAAAAGAATTATTTTTGACCTACTTAATAGCACACTTTTTTCAACCGATTTCATTTTTATTATCCCAGACGTAAACAACGCTTCTATTTGGGTTAACGAAGTTTCAGTATTAATAGAATGAATGAGGAAAATAATAATACAGTGTGAGTGGGGAACAATAACATGATCAAACCCTAATTACTTACGCCCTAATAAAAGAACTCATTTAGGTACGATGGTCACGTACCTAAGCTTTCGCAAAAGCGAGTAATTTCATTGGCATAACTCAAACGTATTTCTGTTTCATTACAATCCATATTTAGGACGCATAAATTCAATTCAGATGAAATATTAAACGAACACGGGTATTGTATATTTAGAATTGAAGTGATTTCCTAACAATCGATGAATTCATGGTTTATTTTATAAACGAAATGCTATTAATGTGCGGTTGTTTGTGTTTTATGAAAGAAATTAGCGATGGTGTAAGTCAATTCAAATAATTCAGATTCTAGGTTATATTATTTTAGTAGGCACCAACTCTGAATATAAAAAATGGGGTTAGAATTTGCGACCTCTGGCTCACTCCGTTTAAGAATTCTTCAATTTCAAATTCTTAAACGGAGTTTAAACTTTCAATAACTGTTGATTCGACATAATTATCTATTTAAGCGAATTCCTTTCTTATGCTCGGTTTTTGAAGTTCTCAGATAAACCCTCGATAATAATTCACTCGACTTCGAGCTAAATTCTTCCTTAATGACGTGTTCAGAAACACGATATCGAACCAATAATCACTATCGAATGGATAAACTCCGTTTAAAAACCTCAGAAACCGGGCATGAGTCATTGCTTTGACTACTGAGTGTTCGCTTGGGGCAGTTGTTTAGCAAATATATGAAAATTAACAAATACATGAATACATAAATGAGTAAATATACAAAAAGGTCGCTGTTAGGGAAAAAAGAATAATGTGACGGACATGCTGCATGAGCAAAATAATTTTACTAAAAATTTGGCGTTTAGGAAATAGTAATCGACAGGTCTCAACGTTTTTTTAATTAATTAGGTACCTACTGTCTTATTTACTTTCAAATTGCACTGCGAATAGCGCATACATGACTTATAATCTCATCTGTTTATTAAATCTAGTTTTCTGGTATCTACGTCACCACCATCAACTACGTAAATCGCTGCATGTTATTAAATTAGCGTGCAATTGTGAACTCTGTTCTCATTTATATAGGATTTTAATCAACATGAACTTTGACTCTGTCAAAGAGTGATTGATTTCTCTCCTACTTGACTGAAAGGCGATATCACAACAAGTGGTAGCGAATAATATGAAACCAAAGCTGAAAATTTAAATCTGACGTCAATGTCAAGGTAATTTCAAAGCCCATGTAATCGAACAAACTATAATTACTTCAATAAATATAAAATACGAGTACATAACAGGTGTCTACCTACCTAATGTATTAGGTATAATTGTAGATTGACTTTCTGACTCATTGTATGTTCGATACTATCTTTGGATGGTTTGTTAGTTAGAGGAGTAGTCTGTTTACAGTTATTTTACCTCTAAAAGCAGCAACCGAAAAGCAACGTTACTGTGCTGAAAATAAAGATTACAATGATTTTGACAAACTTGTCAATGGTAGCAACCCAACAGCAACCTTTTTAGAATGGGAATATAGATCACAGTGATACAAAATCAGAGGTAAAATGTGAAAGGGCTCTAAGGGTTGATATTTCAATTGACAAAATTCTTATTCGTGGAACAAAATTGACGTTTGACAGATTCTGTATGAAAGAACTGTCAAAAATTCAAAATGATTCCTCGGATAAAATTATCTGGCGTTGGAAAAATCAGCCCTAAGTGAAACATTTCAACATTAAGGAACATAATTATAACATACAGTACTAACAGCCTTTGTTTTGTTTCGAAAACACACTTATTGTAATAAAACTGTTCAACACAAATGCACGAGTAATTTTTTCATATAAAACCACGACATTCCCCGATAAGTAATGAAATGAAAGAAAAAGAGAACGCCGACAGCTGACACCATTTTATCAATGACGTCATTATAAAAAAAGGCTTTCAACATTACTATGCTTGCAGGAATATAAATAGAACCCTGACCCCGCTTAGTGCTTATCTCATTACAACCCACATCGAAAGGAAAAATAAAACGTTAACAATGATGTAAAAATAGAACTGCTTTTTACCGCTCGTTGGCTTTACATACGAACGTAGTAGCGCACACTTCAACTGAACGGGGACGAAAATAGAAAATTATAGGTACACATATTATAATAGAGTTCAGTTTTTTTGCGAACTATTTAAACATAGGTATAAGGCTGATTATGTAGGGGTGAAAAGTTTATTATCTGTATTCAAAGTTTCAACTCAGATTCATGTTAAATTGTAGCAGCCATAATCAGCCTATAATGTTCCCACTGCTGGGACACATGCCTCCTCTCTGTGAGAAGGAGTAGACCGTAATTTATCACACAGGCCCAGTGCGGGTTGGCGGATGTCACCATGTCTTCAAATTTTGGTTCTAGGACATGCCGCTTTTCTCACGATGTTTTCCTTCACCGTTTTGAGCTGCAGTGGTGATGAAATAATTTAAACCGCCTGCTTGTGGTTCAAATCGACGACCTACAACTAGTAAGTCGCGGCCGTTACCACTGGGCTACCACTGCTCTATTTTAGCAGCAAAACAAGAAAAAATACAACACCAGATATTTCTCCCACCCTGAATTTCAGAATTTACTTTTGCCTTTTAATTTTGACAACCAAATTGAATCGAGTAATTATAAAAGTGAATCTCCAATACCAGCGATACTTTTGGTTCTGCGCTTTTCAATTAAAATGAATCAACTTGATTGGTCCGTATCATTTCGCAATAGTATTCTTCATTATTTTATTCACATCACGTAAAAACTTTTCATCAACCCAAGGGCATGGCCCTTGCACGAAAACCCCCTAAGGTTTGCTACGCAATTAGATATGTATGTAATCTCTACTGACCTCATTTCTCTTTGCCTAATTAGTGGATGGAGCCACAACTTTAATCCCATAGGGAATGTACCAGAGATCCATGTTACATCCAAGTTTCTGTTTGGAGGGGCCAATTATCATTCTAAAGGAACACAGCGAGTTATGGCTCAGTTACATGGAAAGAATTTCTCTTCTCAAATCGGTTGACCTGAAAAAGATGACCCGGGTCATCTTTTTATATCATATCGCAGGTAGGTCTATGCGATATAAGGGGCCTCGTGGCTAAGTCATAACAGCCGCACGGGTCGATCAAAGGTTAAGCTACACTTGCCACGGTCGGTTTGTTGATGGGATAATCTATTACATATCGACACCCTCGGCTAAGAGCGGTTGCAACTCTATGGTATACCCAGTAACTGGGTTGCACTAGATAGGTACCCCTCAGTAAGACTGGTTATTCGACTTTTGGGCTTCTGACTAGCGTTAACGACTGTCAAAGATAGGCGGTCGTTCCATGTAAAGTACTGGTATTCAGATGCATCCGGTTAGACTGGTAGCCGATACCAACACCGTTGGGAAGAGGCTAGGCAGATTGATTGTCCATGCGTTATTCGCATGATAATTAAAAAGCGAGAATCACATTTACGTGTAAACTAAAATTATATTTCGAGTTGTCAAATAATCTGCCGAGTCGCTTATTCTCTCTCTTTCTCTCTCTCCTATATATTATGACTTACCGTACCTTCCTAATCGCATTCGAGTTTTTTTTTTCTAGCTCGAGTGTAAATACATCAGTGTGACTTCCGCCTATTGCGTCTCGCCTACAAGTTTCACATGAGTATTGCCGCATCTTCACGGTTGAGAAACTCCCCTCGTGTAAGATCATTAATTCGTTCGTGTTAGTAATTCGTTCCTTTGGACACGAGAGTGAAGCTATCTGCGAATTCATAAATAAAGAAAATTTAATTACGCGGTAGAAAGAGACTGATTAAAACTTTCTTCTAATTAAACCTCAGTTTTCTAATTTGTTCTGTTGGAGTCTTCCTTGGATTTGAATTTGAACTGAGACATGTTTAGAATCAAAATGAGTTGACGTTAAATTCTATATTTGTTTCCGTACTTAATATATTTTCTCATCATAAAATGCTAAGCTATGATAAAGACTGTTTAGTCATCCATCATAAACTCATTCCAAGCACATTTACTTCTTACTCAGGAGAATAGAGGAATTAAATAGCAACACAATTTATAGAAAACTCAATCATACCAGCTGGCAGGTCTTAGCTGATCCATCAAAATTAAAACCAAACAAATTTAAGCGAAAATCTCACCCGAAAAAACATCCAATGCTATCATAAACCTCCCCAAACATCACCACATCTTTATTTTTTTGGAAATTTAACGACCAGCTCCCTTATTAACGTAACAAACTTTCATACAATGCGAGGGTTTTGAAGGAAATTACTAATCCATTGCTTCAAAGGTTTAAAAAAATCATCTGCTCAACAACGTAAATAACGCAATGAACGTGACTGAACTGTCAAAATGGTATTGCCATGGTAAGTATGTTACACGGAACTACCCCGCTGTTACCGACACCTTTAATTAAGTAAAGTCTTTGTATGACCACAATATAGTCCCCATAGACTCGTATCCACAAATTACGTGACCTATGTAAAATGTATTCTTTTTTTTAATTCGCTATAATATTTATGCTCTGTTTTTAATCTAGTTCATCAATATTTAAATGATATGTGAGTTCACTAACAGTATTATTTTGTGAGCTCAATATACATATAATTTATAGAGACCATTTTTAAATTCAGTGTTTATAACGAAGCTAGACAGACGGTTGACAAACTCAGTGTCGTAAACCCCAATTGACCTTTTTACTGTGACCTACCCCAATCCTGTCGGGTTCAAATCAAAACCGTGTGGAAAATATTAATTACTCTCAACTCAATGTATTGTGAAACTCAAGGGACTGCAGTGTGTATTTATTTTGCTATTGAGTTAATAGTATATTATGATACATGTGTGCTATGTTGATCATTAAACTCGAGGCGGTATTATTCGCGCGAGCCGTAGGCGAGCGCGATAAGGTAGCCGAGAGTTTAATTATCAATGCACACGCGTATCATACGACGTTTTTCAACACACTTGCGAGGAAAAAAACAGACTTGTATTGTTAAATATTAACTTGTATGGATAATGGCGGGCTGGGTTTGTCATTCCGCGCGCCGCGCTGGCGTGCGCGCGCAGGTTTACCCATAGAGTAAGTAATGGTCAAAACCGATAAACAGCCTATAGAAAAAATATAATAAACAAAATAATGTTAAGACTTATCGCAGTGTTGTCGTATGTCAAATTGTAGTTTAGTTAGTATGGAATTAGAAAGTACTATTTGCATAGAGAAATATACATTAATTCAGTGAGAATCCGCAATAATAGAACGCCAGTGGTCTTTTCCGTTTGGTTACCGGAGGGACGACGGAAAATTATAAGGTGCATCCAGACAGAGCGAGCCATGCGCCGCAAGTGCTTTTTTTTGTATGTTAGATGACTCAGCCTGAGGCAACCGTACATATAAAAAAAACATTTGCGGCACATGCCTCGCTATGTGTGGATGCACCCTAAGGTGAATGCGCAGTTGTAGACCGCGAATTTTTATTTTTTTAAGTTTTTTACAATTCGCAGGTCAGTATCAGGTTGTAACTTGATCAAAATGTATATTTATATAATAGATATGTATTTAAAGAATTATAGTCATTAGAATCATTAATATATATATGTCGGATCAGGAGTAGGTTACAGGCGTCTAGTTATCATCAGGCATATTTGATTAATTACTGTGGGCATACTGTGGGTAGTGTTGGTTATTGCGCAATAGAAAAACCGTTTGCAGTTCAAATCAGAATTATAATATCACGAACAAATTAATCACACTAGCAAATCACACACTGTAGGTACACGACACAACTAGATACACAGTAAAATAATTTAGTACAGTAACAAAGTAATTGCGAACAAATCGTAGGATCGATTACTGTTCGTATAGTGACAGAGCCACCCAAGTAAACCGACAGGTTTGTCGGGAGCTAGTGCTCTGTCAGGAGTCGAGTCCGAACACCGACTGACTCTCACTGACTGTGACCGACTGTCACTGACTGTTACGTCTGACTGTCACTGACTGTTATTGACTATCTGTCACTGACTGTCACTGACTGTCCAGCACAAACGAGTGCGCTCAGTTATAAAGGTTTGTCCCCACTACGCACTCGCCCCACAACAACTCTGTCCAAATGGCGTACGGAAATACGTCATCGTGTTTACTTGATACAAAATATTAAAATGTGCTAAATCAAATAGATTCACATTATAACTCATATTATAAATCAAATAATACAACAAGAATATTTGTCTTAAATAAACAATAGTGATTTCACAAAGTTAATCGTTTTAAAATCAAAGTAACATGTCATCAATTGGTTTGAACAAAACCATCGGTTACAATTATCAAAATAAGTTGCTAAAATCAATTAGCGCGTACACTGAGTACTCAATAAATTATGTTCCAATTTATTACACAATAATGGATAGTAAAATCTCTTAAATTAATAAGAAAACAAATCATAACAAATTCTGTTGACTATCGTTCAAATTTAATTGACAACTGTCTCCGACATATATATATATATTTAAGTTAGATTTGTTCCCTAAGAACTTTTCCATTAGAGATTTGTTCTTATGGAACAAAATAATCTAACTTAGAAAGATGTATTTTAAAAAAAAAAGTAAAATGGCTCGCGGATTCTTTTTGGCATGAAGTCTCTTTGAAGAGATTAAAAAAAAAACGCACTTCTCCGACCTCCGACTAGTAAATTAAATAGTTATCTGTGGAAATAAAGCACAAGTACCGTAACGTAAAGAAAAAGCACGCGTTTGTAATACACTGCATTATGGATCTAAAAGCTGTGCATTAAGAGCCATTTTACGAGCAAGTGTGTTGAAAATAAACTTTTATATTATTGAAATAAAGGAAAACATAAATACCTAATACTTTTCCTTGCGAGAAAGAGAGAGATAGTTTTCATGGTTTCCGAGGGTGCTAAAGCTAATAGATAGTGAGGTCAAAATGAAAATCTAAGATGACGGCAGCGAACATTTTCAAATTTTTCACCACACGTCTCATTTTCATGGTTTTCTAGATAACGAAATAAGGTCTAAATAAAAAAATATCTAATTCTCTTATCAAGGAACTTACGGGGGTATCTTGACCGCACAACCTTTTTTTTTTAATCCATGTATCCTTTTTTTATATCGCTATACGTTTAATTTTTTTTTTTTCATATATATTTGAAAATGTCACACGATACAAAAAAATACAGTCAACAAACCTCTTGATAGAAACGCCAACTCACAAAGTCATATTTTTACTGAAGTACCTGCGTCCTTAACTTAGAGGATCTTATGGTTTTTTCTTATTTATATACCGATATTAAATAAGGAGTTCTAAAATACTGTATCTAAGTTGTTATTGACGTTGCAGGATACAGATATAGAAAAGTCTAATTAAGAGGTACAGGAATATTTCCTGTACCTCTTAATGAGACTTTTCGTGGTATTCTTTGTTTATTATTATAAACAAAGAATACCACGAAATGCCGAACGGAAAATTTTGATGAGAATAAAAGATGTTCCTCTCTACTTTCCTCACTTGAACCACTTCACACCACAAAGGAACGCATGATGCGTCTAACGAACATCTGAAGTGGAACCCGGAATGTTTCCCAGAAAAGAGATTCATTACTCGAGTAACTTTATATTGCGTAGAAACAACGCTGCGGCCACTTTTAAAATTTTTCTACAGCGCTGTAGCGGCTTCCGGGGAATAGATACAATTATGGATGATTGGGACAATGGTTTTTATCGTATTTGTAATAAAATGATGGATTTTAAACTCGGTAAAATGTATAGAATTTCCCTTAACGAACTGCTCTTCAAAATGTCTATACCAGGTTTGAAAAAAGGAGGAAATAGACCAGGAGCTTCGTGCGCAATTAACACTGACTATAGATTTCAATATATTATGTATTCTGTACATAGGGGTACCGTAACCTAGGTATGTAATACTATCGTCGGGTCGTTGGTCCGTAAGTAAAAGAGGTTTTTTTTTTTAAATTTATCTGCTATAAAACGACTATAGTATTTTTTAGACGTTGGACATGTGGCACTTTAGGGATTTTGGGGCATATAAAATGCCAAAAACAAACAAATGGCACAGTGTTAGATTTTTTGGAGTACCCACGAACCTAAAATAGTTTGTAATACTAACGTATTAATATTAGCCAAATGCGTCAGTTTACTGTATTACTGTATTATTTAATATAAGTCAGTCTATTGTAAGTCCGAGTGACAATGATTAGTTTTTACTTTATGTTTTTTGTTCTCATGTAAGTGAAATGTAAATTTCTTTATGAGAATGAAATGTCTTTAACCAGAAAAACAGCTTTTTATACAAACATTTTGCGATCAATTTCGTGGTATCTGCAGTCAATATTTAAATATGTATTATGTTTAGCAATATGATGCATTTAACTGGCGTGTTTACGTCTTTATGGTGATTTGGAAAAAGTTTGTTCCGAATGAACGATTTAAACGAATACATTGTAGTTTATACGGGTTTTTTTTCCTTTTTTCCAGTTGCTCGAGACAATTTAGAGACGTGAGCAGTTGTGCTGAGTAAAATAAGGTGAGCTTGTCTTGTTTAGTAGTACTTTTCGGATTTAAAGGTACTCTTTACCTTTAAATCCGAAAAGAGAGATCTCTTACGTTTGACGTTTAAATTATTAGTAGCATAGTTTTTATTTTTAGCTCTGTTATTTGCGATAATTATACAACAAGAATGAGAGAGATAGAGGACTTAGTTTCTTAGATTAGCTCATTTGAGTAAATCGCGATTGGCTTTTCCGTACTACGGCGCTTACCAGTCAACGCATATTTATGTATTACTTCATGAGTGTTTATTTAATGTTTTACCCTTATTCTGTATCAGTAAATTTAGATACTTGTAAACGGATAATCCTATTCTATCAAATTTGTTAAGTGATTCATTTTCCATCGTATAGTATGTTTTACGTTTAGTTCTGAATTGAAGTGGTTTAGTTGGAGCTTTGTAAGTCAGCGGTTTAACGGAGTCCTTCAACATGTGTCGAACCGCTATGTGTCTACATGATATACGTGCTGATATTTTGTGTAAATTTATGGGCAGTAATATTTTTATCCGTAGGAATTACAATTATAACATCACAGTATAGGGAGTAAACGATTGAATTCTTTAATTGTACTGCTAAGAAGATTTTATTTCAAGCAATTGCTGGCAATGGTCTGAAAAATCTTTCTTCAGATGTTAAACATTTATTCTTTCTCTCTTCTCTGTGATTTTCAATAATTTTAAATCCCCAATTTCCGTTCAGAGGAAACAGTTAGAACAATAAGTTAGCACATAGCACTGTTTGCTTGGAATTCTGCGCCATATTTAATTTAACGACTTACATAAACATTGTTTGGCATTTTCACTCGGAAATAATTTAGCAAAACGTAGTCAGAGTCAGCAGCGGCACCTGTACCTGTATGTAAGTGACGATTAATTTTAATTAACTCCGAATATCGGAAGGTAATTTACAAAGTATGTTTCGTAGTAAATTATTTCGGGCTGAGAACTAATTACAGGCAACGGTAAATTATAAGCACCATGTGTGAAATTTAGACGTTCTGACGTATAAATTACCTATGTTTAGAACCATGCTGACTTCTGACTTTGACAAATGCTTTATAAGAAAATGCGGTAACCATTGTCGTAACTTATAAGCTGTGTAATTTCAACGCACACGTAAATACTCTTATTATTATTATGGTAAAATTATTATTATTATGTTGCCGTGCCCTAGCCGGGTTTCATGTTGGAACTTACTTATATTATTGTAACAACTAAATGTACACATGAATGCAGTAAAGAATTTGAATTCATTTAAATGTGGTACCTTACTTGCAAGTTTTGAAACTCAAATGAAATAATAAAGGTTTGTGCAGACTGAACTATGAACCTATAGGATTATTTTAAATTGACTAGCTAAACACCGCAGATGCGATGGGTATCAATATGTAAGCATGACGAAACAAAAACAAAAAAAACAGTGGCACTCCGGGAGTGCCGACAGAAGTGAAAACTTGAACAATTACGTGTGTATTTTTTGAATCGTCATACTATATACAGAGGTGTCGGTTACGGTAACAGTGTCGCGAGTTTAATGGTTTTTTCCATCAAAAAAAATACCCAACGCGCGCGTGGCACTGGCAACAAGTTGGGCCGTCGTCGGCGGTTCACGTACCCATATGGTACACACAAGCCTATATACCCTGTAGCACACCCGGATTATTTATGTTACCCCTATACACTCCAAGGATATACGACGCTAGTGCTAGATCCCTCCTTGTTTCCAACTTGTTGTATCCCACTATGCCCAACACAAACAAGGTTGGATATATCAAGGGTTAAAAGGGATATACTCCATACCGCCTTAGGTAATAATTATGTATCTCGTAAACTTGTTCTTTATGCGCTCCAACATGAGACTTTATTTAGTCTCATATAGAGCCCAAACTGCCGCATTACCCTTCAACTGACTCCTTATTAGAGCGCCATACAATGCCAAAACGGCTTTAATATTTGTGAAATCTGCCGCTCTGCGAAGCACAAATCCTAGTCGCTTCAAGTATGCCTTTTTACAGACTTTGATAATATGCTCCCGGAATCTCAATTGAGTATCCATACGACCACCAAGGTCTCGCACTGCCTCCTCCCTTTTCATAGGCACATCGTTCGCTTTGTAACTACTAAGTGAACGATGTGCCTATGAAAAGAGAGGCTAAGGGAGGGTAGCTAAACTTCGCAGACGCGATAGTCAGCTGACTATCGCGTCTGCGAAGTTTAGCTTGCCAATTTAGAATAAGCCTGTAGGTATAGACATGTGGCTATTAAAATATTAAAGTGTATAAATTTCAATGGACACATTTCAAAGAAGCCCTTCGAATCTGCATCAAATACTTAATCCTAATAATTCTACTATAATATTATTATAAATGTGAAGGTTGTATGTTTGGGTGTTTGTTACCCAATCACGCAAAAACGGCTGGACGAATTTAGAATAGACCTTGGATAGGAAATAGGATACTTTTTGCAGACCTCCACGCGGCCGATACTGCAGATAACAGCCTAGTGACAGCATAATGTTGTCGACACGAGAAGAATAAGAACGGTAATCTAAACTAGCTAAAGAAAGAAAGAAGGAATAAAGTTTTTTGGATACAGTTCGTGAAACACAAAATGCAAAATTAACAAAATAAAAATAATGTTTCAAACAACAATAATTTGTGCCTCACGGATGCGCCAGAAAGGTTCATTTCAGCATTAATGCCAGACAGACGCTGTCTGACGCTGGTTTTACTGAGTTATTCCGCACAGATCCCCTGCTAGTTCTATCCACCTATTGTACCACATAATAATACAATACAATAAATTATTTAGCAACGTAATTAATATAGAAAAGATGTCAGGATTAAACTGACTGTGAGGGACAAGGGATGTATTTATAGAGGTTACCGGGAGCGAGAAAGGATCCGGCCAAATAACACGGTACAGATTCGTGTTTTCCCGAATAAATAGCACCCTTTCGGTCGACTTTATATGAAGTTCAAGTCAATTTAGGATGAGAAACCATTGCGATAATCTGTAAATAGAAAATGGCGTATCATCATCATCATCATTTCAGCCGAAAGACGTCCACTGCTGGACATAGGCCTCCCCCAAGCACCTCCACTTCGACCGGTCCTGTGCTTCTCGCATCCAACGAGTTCCTGCGGCCTTCACAAGGTCGTCGGTCCACCTTGTGGGAGGCCTTCCAACGCTACGCCGTATAAAAATAACGTATAAATAAAAAAATTTACTGTCGTCAGAAACCGCATCTTTTACAACATCCACGATAACATTTACCAAATTATAGTACTCAAACCTATTTAACCTCTCGTCTGTCGGAACGTAGATCTACGCGAGACACAATGGCTTTTTAATCGTGTCTGTAATTATGACATTCAATGGGTTAAAGCTCAAAATACCGGATATCTATGTGTAAGTCCCTATGTAATGTCCATAATAATATATAACAAACTACCTGAATTAATAAACAAGAAGAAACAAATCTCAAAATCATGTTTAATAAAAAACTAAAACAATGCTTACTAAAAAAATGCTACTATACTATAATAGAATACTTAAACGACAAAATATAAGTTCTATATTATCTTATTATTATTAGTACCTACAGTGAACTAATATAATTATGTATATTAAAAAAAAACCTATATAATAACATTAGATTAAGTTCAAAAGACTAATAGGTTACTTTTTCAAAGCTGCCTCTCTCCTACTATTTAGATGTGCCGACATGGTAAAGGTGTTATTCAACCTAGGTACACATTGTTGAATGCAATAAACGATTGAGTATCGAGTAGTCTTACAAACTACTTGTTATCTTTTACTTGCAACGTGAAAGATATAACCTAGAGCTAATAGCATCAGAGACGCCTGCTCGAAGCATTTATCGAGCTTCCTTACCTAAGAGGTTTCTTTTATTTAAGATACAAAAAAAAAAATCTCCGTTCAAACGCTTCGTTTCTAATAAAACCTGATGCTCTGCGTCTATAACCGTAAGGAACCATCATCAAATATGTATAAAAGGCCCACTTTCAACGGTTGTTCGGGTGGAATATTACATCAGGTATACTGTTTCTGAAGTACTAAGGCTTATTTTCGCGATTTATTATTATTTTTTTGTTGTACGCACAGTCGTTTTTATGAGTGCTGTAGAGAGAATTTGCGTCATAAACACTTTTGCTTGAGGCGTGATTTTATTTTTGTATTCACGTTTCCTGCATGTGTTATTATAATTATTATGATTGTATAGAGTTTATGAAACGTAGGTAATAATCATGTTTTACAAAATAATACACAAGGGCAATTCTCACAATTTTAAGAACGTCCACAGTCTGCACCCTAATTGCGTAACACTATCAATCAGAATCTGAATCATTTTGAAAGATATTGCTAATCCATTGCTTCATAAATGTTCGAAAAATTTGTCAGCTCAACAATGTAAATAACGCAATGAATGTTGTTGAACTGTCAAAATGAAAGCCATTTCTACTAATAGTGTGTTACGCAATTACCCCGCAGATCTCAGTCTCAATCCGTCAAAAATACCTCTAATTTCCCGACCTTTTTGACAAGTTTTTGAGGTTGATTATCGCTGAGATGAGATTGCGACTAGATTTTTAACGTTCAGGATGTTCAAAAACTAGTCGCATTCTCATTACGGGAATTGACCTTCAATTTCGTTACTTCTTTATCATCATTTTTACTCAAAGAAGAAGCGGAGGCGAAGTAGCTGGCCTTCAGCTTCTAGTTTGACCAGATGCATTTGAAAACGATTATTTTACGTGGAGTTTCTTAGAGTGATCAATAAGTCATATTCAAAGTTTCAAAGTGCCAACCCGCACTGGGCCCGCGTGGTGGATTACGGCCCACTCCCTCTCACTGAGAGGAGGCCTGTGTCCCAGCAGTGGGAACATTATAGGCTGATTATGTAAAGTTTCAATAATAAATTACTTTACGACTACGCAAACCTACCCTTCAAAGAATTCATGGATGATATTTTACAATTTCTTCACAATGGGATCACTCAAATGTCAGCTTTCAAAAGTCACTCTAAAGAATACCCAATAGACAATACAACCCTTTTTAATATAAATGCTGATAGAAAATCATTTGCTCGAGAATATTTTGAGTGACGTTTAAACACTCCGAATGAGCAATTAGGTACTTAACCACAACTGAAGACTGTTAAGACGGTTGTGATTGAGGTTTCCGGAGTGCAAATTATTAACATTGATTTTCCTCTGAATTTTGGAGTATTCAATGATCAAAAGATGAATCGTAAAATATAATTATACATTTTTATAACCAACTAGCAGTGCCCCGCGGTTTCACCCGCATAAGTTTTGATGCCGTAGGAATATCGGGATAACTATCCTATGTCCTTTTCCGGGACTCAAACTATCTCTATACCAAATTTCATCTAAATGAATTCAGTGGTTTAAGCGTGAAGAGGTAACAGACAGACAGACACACTTTCGCATTTATAATATTATATAGTATGGAGTATTAAAGACAATTTTGTCCATGAGAAATCCCCGCAAACAAACGCTTTGTATTTTAATAAAAAGTTACTAGCCTAAGGCCAACAGGAACAGAGTCAAAGTTAATGTGGTCAGGGCTTTAAGAAGAGCCTTCCAACAATACGAGTCGTTTTGAAGAGTTCCGCATTCTGCTTCAAGCCCTTGACCCAACTTCCTAACGAGAGACTCTTCAGGTGATGGTCAAAGTTCTTGACAGAGAAACCATTGTTGTTATTTAATTAGAACTGTTATTGTCAGTACAAGAAACGCTATTTTAGTAACATAGTTATTTAAACAAGATGGCGTAATGAAACCCCATGTAATATGAGATGAGCTGGCTTTAGCATAGGTAACTGGCGAAATCTGGGTGCAGTGTTATAAACCTCTGCTGATCCTTTCGGGAAATAGAAGCGTGTATAAATATTTATGCAAATACTAAGCCGCATATAAATATTTATGCAAATACTAAGCCGCATAAAAATATTAACAAAACAATAAAGTACCTGGAAGTAATCATGAGATACAACGGATGAACCGCGAGAGGGGTTGCGACAAACTAATATCCTACCACAAATGGAAATATATTGCTTCTTATGTATGACGTCACAGAGATTTGCAAATATTCAGTGTCTAAGATAAAAATAAGTGCGAAAATAGAACCAAAATGTGACGAAGTTTAGGTAAGCAATGAACTACATATACCTAAAGCAAAGTTAAAAGAAGAACAGCTTCAAGCAATGGTAGAGGTAAGCCCAGAGGGTTTTTGAGTACCTAAGCATAATTATGAAGGGCGAAAAGTTGATACTGATGAGACTAATTTTGAGAGAAAACCGAAAATTTATTTGAAAAGTTTCAGATACGAGCCCTGTGGTCAGGGATCCCTTTCAAATTTCTAAAATGCACAAAAAATAATTCAGAGCCTTTGCGTATGATCGTGTGCGACCTGATGCATAATTACTTAAACAGTTAAATCTGATGAAGAAATTGTGCGCTTTCCCTAAATTTGACGACTTTGAAAACTCATATTTGCTACCAGTAGCGCTTTATCAATAAAGTTAGTTTCTATAGATTCAAGAATTCTTGAAGTATAGAAACAAAATATTTAGTAAAGCCCTCGATTCTCTGGATTATTAGCGGTTTAGTGGGGTATTATATTACCTATAATCTACCTACTTATTATTCCTGTGGTTCATAAAGCAAATATTAAATAACAAAGCAAATTCAAATGGAAGCAAAACATGAATTTGACGCTCCTAAGTCTTAGAATTTGTGAACCGAATTCGAAATTGACTTTAAGCTTTGTATTAAGTTCTTTGGCTGCTATTAGAAAATGAGCTCATAAATTCTTTTTGTGTTTAAGTCATTTTCATTTCATTGTTTATTAATGATAGGAAATCTCTGTAATATAAGACAAAAAAGTTTCATGAATCCGGATTCGGAGTAGTGATTTCCTAATTGTTGTTTGGAGTTCATTGAAACTCGTTGTCCTACTTTTATTTTGATAGGTTTACATTTTCGACTGAGTTGGTAATTAAAAAACATACATTTTTGGTTACGATATTGATGATCTGTACACTGAACAATACATTCGATAACTTCGTGCCATATTTAACGTAAATAAATATGATGGAGCGTCTCGCACTGTCCGTGCCTTTACGTAACTGCGAAGGCCGCGTGACTTTTAAATACTGGTGTACACCGAGATTTCGAAGCGCGTTTTTCGGCCGATTTGTATGAAGACGTAATACTTCTTTATTTATTATATTGTGACTAGACTATATTAGGTTTCTGTCTATCTTCAAAAGAAATACACGCGTCATTTCACACAAAATACATTGACTATCCAATCATAGAATGAATGAACACAATAAAAGACCAGTACAATGAAATCCGTTTCAAAATCAACTTGGATGTTCATTGTTCAACGAATCGCGAATTTGTTAACTAATTCAGTTCGTTCTGAATGTCCACTTATTATAAAACTCAAAGTTTCTCTCGACTGAATAGATCAATAAAAAAGTTATTAACAAAATTTAAAAATATATTCAACTGGAATGTCCTAATTATAAAGGTGAGAGAGTTTTCACATCATTATTTTATGAAACGGAGTTCGGAGTTTGGATAACTTTTGTTGAAATGCGCTTTAATACTTGAACATGGTCGAACCATTTAATTTTGAACGAGTCTTTGTTTATGGGGATACATCCCAGGTACTATTATTAAAAATTTTAGGGATCTCATTATCTTATTTTGCAACTTTTTCTAACACTGGTAGTTGGAATGAGGACTCGTGATGTTTTCAATTTATTAATGGCAGCCTGAA
This sequence comes from Amphipoea lucens, assembly GCA_947508005.1. Taxonomy (NCBI): domain Eukaryota; kingdom Metazoa; phylum Arthropoda; class Insecta; order Lepidoptera; family Noctuidae; genus Amphipoea; species Amphipoea lucens. The sequence goes on from OX382371.1 coordinate 9,986,577, forward strand.
AGCTTTATTTTAAAATACCTCTTTAATAAAATCAACTTTGCTCAGCAGTGGGATAGTCCTGCACTGTCACATATTAGATTTTTTTTTTTAAATTCGAATTTGTAATTAATATAATCTTCACTCTAATTGCGTAACACAATATCAACCACAAACTGAATCATTTTGAAGGATATTGCTAATCCATTGCTTTGTAATTATGTTCGAAAAATTTGTCTGCTCATCAAAGTAAATAACGCAATGAATGTTGTTGAACGCAATTACCCCGCAGATCATTACTTAAATGATGTTTTACAAAGTTAAAAGTGTAACCAATGTCAGTGAGTTACTTGACTTGAGTTATTAAATGAAATATAATAAAGAATGTTAACGAAGCGAAATTGCAATTTTCATTAGGTTTATGAAAGGGCTTATAATATGTTTGTATTAACGTCAGCTATAAGTAATAAATTCAGTTTATAACCTGAAACTAAATTCATTAGCTAAGCAATCTGAGTTGAAGATATTATAATGTTTCGAAATTCATTTGAATCTCTGATACTAACTAGGTAATTATCGATAACTATGAATTATAATTAAAGCAAATATTATTATAACGGTAGAACGAGTTTAGATAGACGTTACATTTATAGGTTTTACTTTGAATAAGAAATTCATCATCATCATCATTTCAGTCGAAAGACGTCCACTGCTGGACATAGGCTTCCCCCAAGCACCTCCACTTCGATCGGCTCTGTGATTCTCGCATCCAACGGGTTCCTGTGGCCTTCACAAGGTCTCTGGTCCACTTTGTGGGAGGCCTTCCAACGCTACGTCTTCCGGTACGCGGTCGCCACTCCAGAAGCAACTCAAGAAATTAATCAACGCTAATTCTCATACATAATATTGCGCCTGTAATCCCCAAAGGGATCGGCAGATATTAATTCTCATACCTACCTAACGCACTTCCAGTGACCCAGGGGTTAAACTTTACCTTGGCCAGAGTCTAAGTATTGCCATACAACACAATGTCACGGCAATGCTGCCCGTCTCTTGGGTACATGATCAGCCGACAGCGATGCGGAGAAATTTTTTGACTCCATATTTTAGTTTGTTAATAGTTTTATTTAGGTTAGGATATTAGTATTAGAAGTTTATCCAGTGTATATATTTTTATCCTCCTAAATAAACTGTATTCCTACCTAACTTATTCTGTTCTTCTTGTTTGCGTGTCGATGGCAATCTAAATGGACTAATTCTGTTTAATCATCATTATCATTAAGCTAAAAAAGACATCCACTCCTGGACATTGGCCTTCTCCAAGCATCAGTCAACCAACGTACAAAAAATTTGAACGGAATTGAAATCGAAACACATTAATCAATGTGAGGACCAGTACTAACTCTCCCTTAATTTATGCCGTTGTAGGCTATAAATATAATACCTAAGTAGTTTGTTTGCGTATTTAAAGTTTATTGTAGCCCAGATCCCATTCCAAACAATGTATTAAGACGTACTATTTGTTCCTTTTGATTCGAGATGTTAATCGTGATTGATGTTATTACACACGAAAGATACGTTAAACAGCTTAATGTTTAATTACATTTAATTATTCAGAAGTGGTTCCTTCCCTTTTCTTGTTAATTGAAGATTAGTAGGATGGAAGATCAAGATTTACCTTGAGAATTTCTGAGTAACGACTAAAGGATTATCATTTATTGAATCGGCGCCAGTAGCACACTTTACGATATCTGACTTCTTGAGTTGGGCCGTCAATCCTATCTTAATTTGAATTCAAACTGAGAATATATTCGGCTTATCAGACGATTCACACGAAGTTACTCTCCCGAAATGGGTGAATCGTCACTTTTAAATAATATTGTAAGAGATAGAGAGAGAAGATAAGAAGTTAAGAAAAAGCATACGTTTTATAATATTTAACTGCTATCACTGCTAAAGTGTCCTTTTTCTATAAATTATTGCATATAATTTAAAATTTGCCAATTACCAAATACATATTTCTGAAGTTTTCAACTCGCCCAAAAATAAATTAACTTAGAAAAAATAATATTATTTAAAAGCGACGATCCGCCCGTTTTGGGCGAGTAAATTCGTGCGAATCGACATGGATTCACGATGATTCAAGCAAGCAGTTTAATAAGATTGAAAATGGTCAAATGATGTTCAGAAAATAATTTAATCGTTCAATATTACGTATAATAAAATTTTTATTATAAAACTATGGAAGAAGATTATAAAAAATGATATTTTCTTAACCACGGGTCTTAGAAAGTTAATCAATAACAAAGTAAAATTATTCTTCTGACTACATTTACAAGCGCGGAAAGTATGTATGGGTAATTGTAAAAATTGGATGCCCCATGGCTCCATGTCAAGTACAGACAAATTCAAATAAATCGTTCTTATTCAAGCCTTCAAGATCCACCAACGAGATTCTCCAACTAAATTAACTTGAAATTGCATCCGGACGTGAAAAAATGTAACTGATTTGCATTCCTTCTCAACGTAAAGTGTAGGGTATGAAATTTCGAGATAGAACTGGCTTGACTCAAAGAAATATTGGGTCTCTTTGCTAAGCTATATGGTAAGGCGGACGCAAAAGGGGTTAAGAGACCCTGTTTTAAATAATAAATGTATTTCGCGCCGAGAAAGCGCCACATCTCATTGTTTCGCGTAGTTGAGTGTTCCGTAAATATCAGTGTTTTAGAAGTTCTCTCATAGTTTTAGAAGTCATGTTTAAAATTCGTATTTTGTTTTGAACTTCTACGTATTTTGCACGTGAAGTATGTATTTCCAAGACCATTATAACTGTTAAAGCACTAGTAAATAAGAACATTCCAAAGAAACGTATGCATTATTAAAACATCTGAATTGGTTATTGGTTTTGTTGTTGTGGTACGGATCTCCAAAAAGCAATATGCGTGGGAATATTGGGATAAAAATAATATAATAATAATAATATTTATTTCTCTCAAAACAAAAATGCAATATACATTATTACAGTCTAAAATGGCTTAAGTTAGTGTTCCAGAGTGTAAAACCCTGACTTCTAAACTAGGTTTATGTACCTGTATCTTAGAAGCCAGTGTCCCTTCAAAGTGATGAGCATATAGAAAATAGGACACACATTATACACAATAATCCGTTAGGGCAAGTCCAAGAGAAATAAAAAGAAAAAGAAAAAAAAAAAACAAATCAGAATACAAGAAAAACAAAAATAAATGAAAGTGTTGTGTATGTCTCTATTGTGTTGGGGTGTGTTATGTGTGTGTGGGTGTTAGAGGGTGAGTGTATGTTTGTGAAAGAGTGTGTGTGACTATGAGTATGAGTGAGTGTGCGAGCGTAAGCGAGAGTATATAATAATTATCATAATTTTCCCTTTATGAAAACCTTAAATATTAATTTATATTTCTAAAGTTTCCCAACAGAAGATCCTCCGTATTGCGATAAGATAGTTTTAGAAGATATTCCTGTAACTTAGATTTCAACTGATATTTAGTATCGGGATAAATTTTTAGCACTTTATTAAGCTGGTTATAAAGCTTCGTGCTGGTGACGTAATAGTGTCTCCTGGCGAACGAAGTTCTATGCGACTCATGAGGAAAAACCGTGTGTTTAATTCTGCCTGTTGGCTCTGAGGACGGACGAGTAGAGTGCTTACGGAGCATTGACTGAAGGACATACAGCTGCCTGACAGTTAATACTTTAGATTCCGCATATAGCTGTTCTGTGGAATATCTTAGCGGCCGAAAGAGCAGAACCTTAAGAACAGCTCTTTGTGCTCGTTCTAGTCTGATGAAATGGTTCTCAGTAGCTCCACCCCAGATTGGAATACAATAAGCTAAGATCGACTGGCATAAAGCAAAATAAACCAACCTCAATGTATTTATATCAGCAGACTTGCGTAATTTTTTAAAAACGTAAATCAGCTTACGAGTCCTACCAGAAAGTGTGTCTAGGTGTTTATGCCAATTGAGATGTTGGTCGATATGTACGCCTAGGTATTTGACACTAGTGGACTTAGAAACAGCAAGGCAGTCACAAATGGTGGAAGGTGTACATATATGGGCTTTAAGAGTAAGAGAAGGTGACGGGCATAAATTTGACCTGATAGAAAAAGGTATATAAACGGTTTTACTGACGTTTAGAGTGAGAAGGTTGTTACTCAACCATTCCATTACACGTGAAATCGCTTTCTCGGCACTCCGATAGCACTGGGCCCAGTCTACTCCATCTATAAGCAGGGAAGTATCATCGGCATATGTGATGACTTTACAGTTTTGAATGGACAGTTTACAGAGTTCATTTATATAGATAAGGAATAGAGTGGGGCCCAATATGCTACCTTGAGGCACACCGTATGCAATGGGAAGCTCTTCACTCACATATTGCCCGATTTTAACCATTTGAGTGCGATTCCTCAGGTAGTCCCTAAAGATATCCAGCACCAAACCTCGAATTCCAATGCCTTCCATCTTATTCAATAAGGCCGGCGCAGAAACGGTATCAAAGGCCTTAGATAAATCAAGAAAGATACCAAGACACTTTCTCTTGTTGTCAATAGTCCTAACTGCGTAGTCAGACAGAGCCATTATTGCATCTTCAGTACTCATTCCCTTACGGAAACCAAATTGGTTGGGGGCTAAAATATTATTAACATCAAGGAAACTGACGAGACTCCTGTTTAAAATTCGTTCCAAGATCTTTGACATGGCAGAGAGAACCGAGATAGGTCTGTAGTTGTTGACGTCGTCTCTGCGACCGGCTTTATGTATTGGGTGAACTACGGCTTTTTTAAAGACCACTGGGAAGACACCAGATGAAATGGCGAGATTACAGACATGTGTAATGATTGGGACCAATACACTTCTCGTGGACTTGATTATGTTAATGGGTATGCCATCCCAACCAGTAGCGGAGTCGGGCTTGAGACTCAGAATGATGTCTTCGACATCCATTTCTGTACACTCAAGAAGAACCATAGAGCTACTAGAATTCGTTGCCGATATTGTAGGCGTGGCAGACACCGGTTTTATTTTAGTAGCCAGGCTTTTACCAATGCCAGCAAAGTAGTTATTGACCTTATTAAGAGAGGACCTAGGAGAGTCAGAAAGATGTAACAGTTCTACAGGGGGAGGACAGTGTGAACGAAGGTCAGATACTTTTTTCACCACATCCCAAGTTGCTCTAATATTATTTTTGGCCTTAGAAAATTCTTCCCTTTCGTACGCACGTTTAAGTTTCCTTAATAATGAGTTGCAGAAGTTACGGTAGCGAGTATATGTTATTCTCAGAATTTCATTATTAGCAGATTTTTTTAATTTGACATGCATGCGGTCACGGTTTCGGATACAGCGTAGCAAGCCAGGTGTAATCCATGGCTTAAGAGATCTATGCTTTCTGGGGACTGTATATTCATGTGAGTTGTTCTTTATGATTGTAGAGAGACCTCCTATTAAGTCTTCCGCCGCTCTATTTGGATCCAACACCATCAAGATAGGAGACCAGTCTTTGCCGTTGATAGTTTCTACAACTGAATTGTGGTTAATTTTACATTTGGTACGGGGTAAATTACGATACTTATTATTGGTTTGCAAAAATAATAGCAGAGGTTCATGATCAGTTATAGACGACTCAATGACAAAAGCTGTGGCTGATAAATTCGTTTTTAAGAGAATGTGATCCAGACAGTTGGAGACACGTGTAGGGAACAGGTGAGCGGGGAGAAGTCCGTGCGAGGCAGCACATGACAAATACTCGTCCGAATGTGTGTCGTTGTTCCCATTCTTGATATCGATATTTATATCTCCAATCAAGACAACAGTCTGTGTGGAGGGCATGAGCACTTTATCCAGACTTTCAATGAAGTTGTTGATGTTTTTATAGGAAGGAGAACGATACAGAGCAACAATTGAGACGTTGTCTATATGACAGATAAGACAATTTGCATCAACAAAATAGGGTTCTATAACATCATGTTTCATAGAGGATTTAACATATACAGCGCAGCCGTCATTTTGATTGAAAGTATTTTTCGTAAAAAAGGAAGTATACCCATCTAAAGTAGGTAGGTGACTTGTTTTACTTAACCAACATTCGGACAAGACTATAACATCACATTGAAAACCTAAAAGTTCCATTAGCACAGAGATTTCGTCAAAGTTTTTATTTATACTCCGAATATTGAGATGTAGTATTTTTAACCCATTGTTTGGATTTTTAATATACCGCATGCAGCTTTCCGGTTTACATTTATAAGATTTAGCTACAGAAAGTGAGTCTAATTCGTGGTCTATGCTATTAATGTTAGCCATTTGTCAAAGAAAAAAAAAAAACATAATAAGATAACCCAAAAACGCGGCACAGAAAGAACAGAAGTTATGAAAATAAGGCATAAGGCAAATTAATGATGCGCGTGGTTTAGGTTTATGCAAAATTGATTGAGATGTGATATAAATTATATTTATGCAATGAACGATATTCGCAAGCACAGTAAATACAAAATGCACAAGTGTTGAAAATAGGGAAAACTTACGTGTGTAGTTGTGTGTGTGAAAATGTAAACGTCGGCTAAAAAATACACTATAAAAATTGAAGAAACTTAACATTAATATAATTATTATCAAGAGTCATTGATTCACATCCAATTCACGCAGTGTCTGCTCCGTTTTAATAAGGATTTGTTTAGCGCCTTCCATTTTACGCAGAAATACGTTCCCATTATTAGTCCAGCAGAACTTGAATTCTTTCAGCTTAGCAAATTCCCTTGCAGCAAAGAACAGCCTTCTAGAACTCGGAGGAAGATATTCCGCAACATAAATTGGGCGTCGGTCCCCTTCCATGCCGATATTCTTGGTACTCAACCGCTCTTCCTTAGGATATTTCTTGTTGAAGTCACGTACTGATATGAGGAGTTGGGATTTGGTGTGGACGGTGGCAAATTCAGTGACAATCGGTCTACTAGTTGATCCTGGTTTGCCTGGGAGCCTGTATATGTCACGTATATGCGTGGAATCTATGGGTATGTTTACTGCCGCCCCTACTTTAGTAATAATATCGGTCAATTCCGCCACCGACTCCTTTTCTTTCAAGTGCGGAACATTGCGTATCTCGACAGAAGATGATCGTGTTGATTGCTGGAGATCTTGAATTTTTGCTTCTAAAGTTTGAATGTGTTCTCTGTACCCTTGTCTTTCCTTCTGCATGACATCAATCTGTTTCAACATGTCATCATATTGTTTGTTTATAAATCCGACAGTCTTCTCAATTTCCATATTTGACTTATGGATAGCAGTGTTTTGAAGTTTTAATTCTGCTATTTCCGACACCAATTTCTTAATAGATGAGCTTTGTTCATCCAAAAATGTCTTGAGATGAGATTCCTGTTCTTTTTTCCACGTCGCAAGCATCTGCATAATCTCATGTTTAAAGTCCTGTAGTTCGTTGGTCGGAGATGACTCATCACGAGGACGTTTGTGACGTGTAGTAATGTTTACATTCTCAAATGGGCTAGTAGATACTGATTGTGGAATATCCGAGTCAGACGAAACTTGAGCTAACTTGGTCGAAACCGGCGGTGACCTCGTCAGGCGAGACATCACGTAGCGCAGGGAGACGCAATATAAACCGTAGCACTCGGTGATAAATGCGAGAGTTCTCGTAGCACGAATAACCTGCGCACACGTCACAAGGACACGATCAGCGTGCACTTGAATTCGAGTGGGACAGCAATTATGGCGACTGTCTCTGTCTTGCACGGGGGCGTGGCCAGCTAGCGGAACACTAACGGCGTAGAAGTTAAACGAATATATTGAACTAATTTGATGGGAAATTAGCCCCTTAAACTTAATCCTAACGGTTAAAATCGCGTATGCACACTAATTATAACTTTTATTAAAACCGATAACACGTCCACTCTCGGCTAAGGTAACGGGCGAAGGGTAACGGGAAAAGTATTATATGTCCTAATACAGGTCATGGTCTACCCATGTGCCAAAGGAGCCTGTTAAAATTTGTATCGAAAGTGGTCTATGATCCAATAGCGATACTGTAGAGGTATTTCTGTGGGAATACCTCAACTTTACCCTTGTGCAAAGGGGCATCAAAATTTAACCCGGCAGTTTTGAGAAAAATAATACTTTAACCTTTTGAACGCCACGGTCGTGTATAGCCGACAAATGAAAACGTGCCCAACACGCCACCGTCGTCGTCTATAGACGACAAGAAAACGACATTTTTTTATAAACAAAATAAATATACTAAATTAAGTTTTCTGTGTTTCTTTTTCCTATTATTTAAAACTACATTAAAGTTGCCTGGCGTCAGGGGTACGGCGGGCGATACGTTTATACTCTGGCGTTCAAAAGGTTAAAATTCACTTTTTTTGCTACATTTATATATTTTAAAAACGTTTTAACGGGTATTTCTGACTTTATACTACTTAATTAATGTTGTTTTCTGCTAAACAAAGACACTTACCACCTCGATAGTGCTGAATTTCAGGTTTTTTTTTTTTCGAAAAAATAGCATAGAATGGTTGCAGATCAAACAAATCACATCACCTCTGGGTCGAAACATGATTATTTTCATCATTCAATATTTTTTCATTTTATTTTGACGATTTATTTATACATAAATTGCTTAGCAACCATATTACAGTAGTCGAATCGCAACCCGCGAAATACTTAGTAATGAGTTGTTCCGGTGGTCATCTGAGGTCTTCATCATTAGTACCACTTCACCAAATAGTGCTTTCCGAGAGCAAATGCACGAGTTACTTTAAAGAATACCCAAATTGTTATAGCTGTGCCTATAATGTTTTAAGAGTTCCCTAGATTTCTGCAGGATCCAATCACCAGATCCTGACCTGGTGACAATGGGAACATTTGGGAAGTATACCCTTTCAACCAAAAAAATTGTTTTTTAAATCGGTCTAGCCGTCTTCGTGTAATCGGTGAACATAAAAATATTTAAAAAATGTAATTCCTACGAACTGAGAACCTCCTCCTTTTTTGAAGTCGGTTAAAATCGAAACAAATACTAAAATCTAGTAAAGAAACACATTAATTAAGTATTATAAAGTCAGAAATACCCTTTAAAACGTTTTTAAAATAAAAATGTTATCATGAAATTATGTATTCTTAAATATTATATTATATTTCTCAAAACTGCCAGGTCAGATTTTGATGCCACTTTGCACAAGGGTATAGTTGAGGTATCCCCACAGAAATATCGTAACAGTATCGCTATTGGTTCATAGACTACTTTTTAATGTTATCATAAAATTATGTATTCTAAAATATAATTTTTCTCAAAACTACCGGGTCAGATTTTGATGCCACTTTGCACAAGGGTGTAGTTGAGGTATCCCCACAGAAATATCGTAAAAGTATCGCTATTGGTTCATAGACCACTTTTTAATGTTATCATGAAATTATTTATTCTAAAATATTATATTTCTTAAAACTGCCGGGTCAGATTTTGATGCCACTTTGCACAAGGGTATAGTTGAGGTATCCCCACAGAAATATCGTAACAGTATCACTATTGGTTCATAGACCACTTTTTAACAGTCTCCTTTCATCCAAATCCGTTTAGCCTTTTTAGCGCGAAAGCCTAACAATCAAACACAAAAAAATCAAATCTTCTCTTTACAACATTAGTTTTTATACTCGTATATACCTACGCTTGTCAGCTCGCTAAGCTCACTGTCTATTATTTTCATCTATTTCGTAATATCGTTTAACTCATAATCTTATGCCATCCTAACTTCCTACCTTCCTATACCTTACCTTAATATTATAAATGCGAAAGTAAGTTTGTTTGTTTGTTACCTTTTCACGCCTAAACTACTGAACCGGTCATCCAGAAATTTTGCATATACGTTGTCAAGAGTACAGATATGGACATAGGGTACCTTTCATCCCGAAAAAGTGCTGTTCCCGAGGAAAACCACAAGAACGTTATTATGATAATAGATGGCGCCACGTGTATTGTTGTTTTCCTCGAGAATAGCACTTTTTTCGAGATGAAGGTTACCCTATGTCCCTTTCTGTACACTTGACAACGTATATGCGAAATTTCAGGATGATCGGTTCAGTGGTTTAGGCCTGAAAAGGTAACAAACAAACAAACATACTTTTAGTTAGGATAGGATTTCACGCGGACGAAGTCGCGGGCAGCAGCTAGTTATCTTATAATTCTCGATAAGGTTGCACGTTAAAACCGAATCTTTTTAGTACACACATCTGCCTACGCCTTCGGAGAACTCAGGCGTAATTTTATATTAGTAGCAAAATATATTAATGCTCTAACAATTCAATATCACGCACGATTTATTTTGATTCGCACAATTCTATATCTGTATCATCACCGCCGCTTATGATGTGTTTTGTGAAAGGAATTACGTGACCTTATTATTTTTGTGGTGCCTTAATGATATCTATTAGTTGTAGAAATATTAATATAGAAATATAGTAATTTAATGATACAGCTTTCTTGTGTATACCGTATTACCAAACGTTTATTTTTTCTGGAAATAAATGAAACTGTCTATATATATATTTTTTTTTTAATATGTTAGGCATTTTTTGGTAACAAGCCGTTTGTTCTGTGAAAATAAATTTTAATAACTTATTCCATTTTTATTAATGCCTAGGTATGTACTACAATAATAATATTTTTTATTATTTATATTTATTTTTTACCAGCGTGTTGCGAAGAGAAAGTTCTGATTTCCAATTGCCACCTCTGAAATTACTTGATTTCCTTATTGAAAAAGTTCTAACATTCTTCAAACATTCCAACGTCTTTTCCCATATTATTTGAATTCACAAACTTTTCCAACATTCACGCTTGCGGTGCGAATTTGCATACCTACTAATAGCAAACATCGGAGATTCCATATTTTTAGTAAGTAACACTCAAACAGTAATGCGAAACGGTGAAATATTCTGGAAAGTTTACCCTGCGATATGCTATGAATCGCAGTTCGAGACTAAGTTAGCGATTTATTTAATTTGTCTAAACTAGGTTTACACATCGTTAAAAGTAGGACTCGGATATATTAGCAGGAAAACATTTGTAAGTTAGATCATGATTTATCGCTGAATATAAGCTTCAAGGAAACCTCATCATCATGTACTGTTGCGTCCCCTCATCATTTGCATAGCCTTTTCCCAACGATATTGGGGTCAGCTTCCAGTCTAACTGAATGCAGCTGAATAACATTATTTTACATGGAGTGACTGCTTATCTGACCTCCACAACCCAGTTACTGGGTAACACGATACCCCTTGGCTCGACTGGTTGTCTGCCCGTGACGACTGTCAAAAATCTACGAATGGCAACCGGGACCAACGGCTTAACGTGTTTTCCGAAGAACGGAGGGGTCTCGGTGTGTAATGGATGGTCACTCATCGGCAGACCGACCTCGGTAAGCGTTTTTTAACCTTGAAGATCGGCCCATGTGGCTGTAATTATTTAGCCACGAGGTCCTCGTGCGGTTTCGTTTCCTATGTTTGCTTAGGCCGCAACCAAAATATGGTAGCCAATTAAGTTATTGTATGCACTCTAAATTATGCAAAATTTCGACGAATTGACACACGGCAGCTAAGAAAACAGTGCAAATCCATACGAAATAGATGCCTTTCGTCACGGTATAGCCGCCCAATCTCAAACAATTTCCAACTTATTAGCAAGTTTCTTTTTGTGTCTAAAAAGAACTCAGTTTATAGAAGATTATAGCGAAGCACCAGCGAATAGAGGATTATAAGGAAATCTGTAGAAACAGCTGCGGGCGGTCGATACCATCGCAAAATGACAGAGCACGTGAAACCCTGCCTTCAGTCCAGCGGGACGGAAAATTGAACAGAACACGACTTATCTCACTCAAAAGACGTGTGATATTTCAAGAATCTGTTCTATTGTGGCATAGATTATTTGAGTAACAATTTAACCCTTCGTAACGTGGATCCACGCAAGACACAATGGCTTTTTTTTTTTCTGTAATTACGGCATGAGATTATTTTATTCATAAATGTATAATTCCGGAAGATTTATTGTCCCATAAATTGTTTTGGGGTTCAATATTATTATGTCGTGTTATTTTTATATTTTTTGACAAAATATATTATTTATTCAACTAACATAACATCACACATTTCGCCAGTTATGTTTAAGTCTAATGTAATAGGGGGTTTGTCTGTTGCCATTAATCGAGCAAAAATCTAGGCACCGGGCTGTTACTGAGAAATTCGATATGGAAAAACCCAGTAACACTGCCCGACCCGGGAATCGAACCCAAGACCTCAATCTCAGCAGTAGTGCTCGCGAACACCTAGACCAACGAGGTTATAAAACTTTTCAGCATTACCGTAATTCAGAAGATTTGGTCTTCGGCGTTGGTGAAAATGCAAAAAGTTTTAAGCGATTTAACAACGATTTTGTAAGTAAGATTTAGGAAAAATAAAGGAAAATGATTATTAGCGAGAGATAAGAAAATTAGGATTACCGTCTGGTTAAATTTTATAGACCGTCACGAAGTTAAATGGTCTAAGAGACATTTTCCAGGAAAACACTGTTGTTCTGATAATGCTACTTCTTGTAGACGAAGAGTATTAATTATGAAATTTAAATTAGTTTAGTTTACTGAATGTCTGTACAAAGTGTGACGAACCAAACTTATTATTTATGGTTCCCACTGTTAGATATAAAGTCACAACACTACTTTGATCTAGAGCGCTGTGTCTATGGTTCACAGGAAGAAGCTAATTGGACATGATTTTGAATCTGAATGTAAACTCATCATTATTACGATACACCATGTGATTAACTAACAAGATCTTAATCCTGTTTGTATAAATGGATATTCTTCCGCTGTCACTTGGATACTGTGCTGTAATGCAAATACACATCTATTACAACTGGGCCGAGTTTCATTCAAGTAAACATGGCCTTAACGCACCTGAAACAGTAAAATGTCATAAATGCTGTGATAATTACGAGCAAATATCAAACTCATTACTGATTCCATAATGCGCATTAATTAATTACGAAAACTTGATTCATATTATCATTAAGTTCTGCTGACTCAGCTATCAATACTTGAACAACAAAGTTGTAAGTGCCAAGTTAGTTTCATGTTAGCAATGTCAATAATTAGTTATTTAGTTAGATGATAAAGAGGCATATTTATGTATATTTAAAATATAATTTTATTTTATCAGCCTGGAATGATCCTGGATGCAGAAGGCAGAGAAACTGGATGCAATAGACTGAGTTGAAGACTCACACTCTACACTCAAAAAAAGAAAACTCAAATCAACATGGAGTGTAAGCGCCATTTTTTTTTCTGACGCATTAACAATCACGATTGAATTTAGGTTCTTTTCACGCCTAACTAACTAAATAACAACAAAGCGAGAATAAAACAAACAAGCTATACATTATCAGGAAAGTATGGTAATATTGTAGGGTATCATCGTAATCGCGAACAATAATCAGCCGTCCCATACATTTTGGTCTAGTAGGTATTGAAGTTTTGTATGAGACAGTTCGGTCTGTCCCACTAATCCTATTGACCCAGTCCCATGATGGGACAAGTGTCCCACTAGTCCCATGGAACAAATAATTTTTTCGCGAGTACCTACTACCATACATTTCTGAGACACGCTGATAACAAACAACTAGAACGCTTTTCTCAAACCAGAAAGCGCAAAACTGTTTATGCAAAGAAAGCAAACAACTGCAACGCTGTTCACAAAGTAATCTTCGGAATTCCTCCAGGTGCTATTTATTGGACATTTGAATAAATTTTATTGCAACGATGTGGCTTTAGAGACCAATATTGTCACTGCATCTGAAATTCGGTTTCATTTTTTATTTAAATAACGCTGGTTTTATTGCTTTTGGTTTTTTTTGCTTATAATAATGTTATGAAAACCCTACCTATTTATTTTTTCCAAAACACTTATTTCTACCAAGTTTATACAAGGAGTGAAAAATTACATCTGATTTTATAGCTGAATTAAAAATGCATTAAATTGATTAGATCTAAACTAGACTTAAGACATTTTAAAGTACGAGAAGCCTTCAGAAAATATTGGGATAATCTAGTCTCGACTATCTGAGTACGTTGTAATTCAATTGGGCACTATCTTTTTAAATTGCCCTTTCGATTGATAAATCACTGTGCATACTACCATTAAAATATATTATCTACCACAAGACCAAATGAAGCAATTATTTTATATAAAAAAAAAACTAACTAAGACAAGCTATAAAAATATTCCTTCAACATCTTTATGCATTTCCATTTTACATTATTCATAGGGTATTTAATTCTTTTATCAGGCTGTCCAACCGAGCTGTCTTTCAATCGAATGTCATCAAGTGATGTAACCGTCGGTCACCCATTTACATACATTTACGACCACAATGGACTATATGGATCGAACCACAGAGCGCAGAATCACTGCGCCGCTAGCGTCTGGACGGCAGTACTAATAAAGTTAGTGGGGTCGAAACTGCTTTGAGTACATTACTTCTGTAACGGACCCAAAGCTGTCAGTTTCTATACGTCATTTGAGCCGTCGTGCGAGTAAGGCCGTGTGTCCACCTTCACTCCAACAGGATGTCAACGAGAACGAGATGACAGCGGCGAAGTATACATTTACTATGGCCGCGTGTCCACCGCACGTCGTCACCGGGAGGTCATGCTTGGTTCAAATAATCTCGTTTATTGTTCATGTCCCGTGGACGGTCGCGTGTGTACAAACGGTGTAAGGCACTTTGAATACGGCACGGTTTCTTTACGGTGCACCTAAACCGCGCCGTAGAAAAAACGTGTTTGTCAACAAGCTATCATACAGATCCATACAGCACTGACGACTGTGCCTAGACACGGCGAATAAACCATAGTTTTTCGCGGCAAGAAAAACGTGTGGCCTTAGGCCCTGTTCACGTACTTTTGCGATGAGACTAGCGTCAAGCGACGTGCGTGCGTAACCTGTTTCCGTCCGTAGCTCCGCATGTCGTGTCGTGGCATGCTCTAAACAATTTCTTTCATTTGTGTTGACAATGGCCGCCACTAGCAGAGGCTGCCTCGGCGTCTCCATGCTCTGTGGAATGAACCTTGAAAATATTGGAGGCGGGAATGTTACATTTACATATTCAGTCAGGGACGATCAAAGAAAAGGATAGTTGAAAGGTGGTATATTGATGAATGAATCTATTGACTTTTATTGTGGGTGAAAACTCCTTTTCAGTCTATTCTTTTTTATGTTGGCAGTTAGGCTTGTATTTTGGAGGCAACGTTTTTTAATAGACGATGTGAAAGTTCCAAGATAAGTTTTTTTTTTTTTTCAAATATAGTTGAATAAAACGTTACGATTTGTTGAGGCATTCCTAAGTTTTTTTTTTTTTTTGTAATAAGAGAGACCTACTTTATTGCTACTTTCAGATCACTGTCCTTAGCTGTACCAAAATTAATGCCAGTTTTTTCCGAAATATTTTTCCCTACAAAATATTAGTCACAAAAATTCTACTTTAGCCACGACTTTGCTTAAAATAAACAATCAATCTGCCTGGCCTTTTCCCGACTGTGCAAGTCTTTTTGATATTTTACCTTTTTGCACCTTTTTGTTTATGCTTTTTCTACCTCTTGGTTTTTGATTGACTTATTATATACTTTGTTTTACTACCGAACCAGCGCCTTTCATTTTGGTAGTTAATATTTGGTCCTATCTACGGAAAAATGGTGGAAACACGTTCTAAACGTGCAAAAGTGAACGCGCTGTGTGCAGGAGACGGCACCCAAGTTGCGGCGAGGGAGACTGCCCCGCCCGCGCAGCAGAGCGCGGACCTTCTCCCTCACGTCGCGGCTCCGGCGCCTTCCCGCCCGACCAGCGCCACCACCTCGCGCTCATCCGCCACCATCCTGGCACGTCAACTGGCGGCACGTGCACAGCACGCGCGCCAGCTAGCGGATTTGGAGCAGCAAGCCCTGGAGCGAGAGCGACAGGTCGCTGAGCTCCAACTACAAGCTGAGCTCGCCGCCATAGAGGCGGACGCCAGCCAGCGTGGCAGCCACGGCATGCGTAGCTGTGCTAGTGTTCAGGATTGGGTAGAAAATGTAGTGCCTGGTCCCCCCGATGAGCGAAATTTATTAAGTGCCAACCCACATTTCAGATACGGCGATACAGCCCAGGGTGCGACTCTGGGCATGAGAGCGTCGCACGGCCAAGACGCTGTGGCGACTACACACGCTCTCAACCGAGTTCGTTCTGAAGATGGAGGAGTGACGCGCTTAATCAACTCGCTCGGGACTTTAATAAATAAAGTTAACGGGCAGACCGTTACAAAGACAGACTTGCCTACATTTGACGGCAAGTCCTATTTAGGTTGGCTGTCCTTAAAACGTGCGTATAAAAATACTGCTCAAAGCTTTTCAGCAACCGACAATTTAGCGAGGCTGTCGTGCGCCCTGCGCGGAGCGGCGCGCGACTCAGTGGCGGGCCTGCTGGCAGCGGCGCGCGCCCCTGGTGTGGTGCTAGCTGCGCTCGACGCGCGCTACGGCCGCCCCGAGGTCGTCGTGATGCATGAAGTGTCTGTAATACGTGCGCTGCCTAAGGTAAGCTACGATAGCGGGGACCTCGTAATTTTTGCAAGCCGTGTCCGAAACTGTGTGGAGGTAATCCGCCTGTTAAATCAGCCGGACCACTTACGCTCGCCCGAGCTGTTTCAAGCACTGTGGAGCAAGCTGCCACAGCTATTGCGACCACGGTGGTTGGATTACGCTCATTTGTGCGATGGCAGCTTATCTAAAATGGAAATGTTTGCCGATTTCCTCTCCCGTGAAGCTGACTTGCAGTGTAGGTTTGGCGGCGCTATCGACTGCTCGTCGCCTACTGTAGCGCGTCCTAACACTGCTAACAGAGGCTTCAGGGATAGAGTGAATGTCATAGCTGAGGATGATTCAACGAAAACTTTGTCAATTACAAATATTATTTGTCCGTTGTGTCAACAAAAACATGAATTGAAATCTTGTGATAGGTTTGTCAAAATGACAACAAATGATCGTTGGCAATTTATTAAGAAAAATAAAATATGTCATAGATGTTTAAAGAAAGGTTGGCACAAAAACAAAACTTCTTGTATTAAAAGAGTGTGTACGGTAGAAGGTTGCGACATGCGTCACCATGCTTTGTTGCACGGGACTAAGGAGCGTGCAGTCACCGCGCACGTCGAAGTGGAAGACGACGCTGAACCCGAGCCATCGACATCCAGCGCGCCCCCGACGTGCGACGCGGTCGCGGCCTGCGACGAGACCGGTGAGCCATCGTCTGACGACTCGGATCACGAAGTCTTGGCTCATGCATCCTCCTTGTCAACTGCGGAACCTTCTGTTCGGCCGTTGTTGAAAATAGTTGGCGTGACCGTGTCTGGACCTTCTAATAGTGTTGATACGTACGCTTTGTTGGACGACGGTTCCACAGGCACATTTATAGATTCTAAATTGGCGGCTCAAATTGGTTGCAAGGGCCAAGAGAAACGTATCCATTTGGACTGTGTAGGTGGTCTAGGAATGGACGTCAATATTCAGTACGTCGATTTCAATATAAAAGGCCGTCATTCTAACAAAATTCACTGCGTCAAGCGAGCCAGGTCGATGAACGGCTTGAGCGCTGCGCGACAGTCAGTGCATCTTGAGAGCGTGCGTAAGTATCCATACCTGGCAGACATTGCTAGTGAGTTTTGCTATGAGGACGTTAAGCCCATGCTGATTATAGGCATCGACAACTGGCACTTATCTCTCGCTAAAGCTACGCGCAAAGGAACCAAGACACAACCCGTAGCTATTTTAACTGCTTTAGGCTGGGTTTTGTATGGTTTCGGTTGCAGCAAAACTAAGCTGGTCGACGTTGTCAACCACGCCACTGTTAGCGAAGCTGATATAGCGAACGATCGGTCGATTCTGGAAGGTCTTATTAGAGAGCAGTTTAAAATTGATTCAATCGGCATCTCTAAACAGGAAGCTCGTAGTGCCGACGACGAACGCGCCGTGCAAGTTCTCGAGCGCACCGCGCGCCGTCTGCCCAGTAGTCGCTTTGAAGTAGGCTTGTTGTGGAAAGCTGATAATCTGAATATTCCCGACAGTTACAAGTTAGCTGTATCTAGGTTCCTTAGTTTAGAAAAAAAAATGGTGAAAGACCCTGACTATGCAGAACGCTACCGTCGAAATATCCACGATATGCTATCAAAGGGATATGCTGAACCGTGTTCAGCTCCTCCTGACTTGGGATCTCCGTTGTGGTACCTGCCTCACTTTGGCGTAATTAACGTAAATAAGCCTAACAAGTTGAGAACGGTACACGACGCAGCCGCCAAGTCCCACGGTGTGTCATTAAACTCTATGTTATTAACTGGTCCCGACCTTTTGCAACCCCTGCTAGGTATTCTGATGCGATTCCGTGAAGGTAAAGTCGCTCTGATAGCTGACATTCGTGAAATGTTTCCTCAAATTAAAATAATTGAAAAAGATAGGGATGCCCAAAGATTTCTGTGGCGCGATAGTCCGAATGAGCCTATTCGTACATTCCGCATGTCATCCATGATTTTTGGCGCTGCGTCCAGCCCCTTTACTGCAATCTATATAAAAAACAAAAATGCATTAGAGTGGCAGGATACATACCCCGATGCAGCTCGAGTAATTATACAGGATCACTACATGGATGACTGCATCACTAGTTTAGACAATGTTCATGAAGCAGCCAAATTGGCTGCGGACATTTACAACATACATTCTCATGCCGGCTTTGAGATGCGAGGATGGACGTCAAACGATCTCATGGCACTCTCGTTGCTACCCAAAGGATCCTTGCTAGAGGCGCCCGTTGTGAAGGATGTAGATTTAGGTCACCTAGCTACGCATGTCCGCACGCTTGGCCTTATCTGGCAACCCGCCTGTGACGTGATTGGTTTTAACACGGGAGTCCATAAGGGTGTGTTGCCACAGAAGCTTACCAAGCGAGAGGTGTTAGCTCACGTGATGCGAGTCTATGACCCTCTTGGAATCATTGCGCCAATCGTTGTTCGAGGCCGCATCATGTTTCAAAATTCTTGGCGTAAGGGTTTAGAATGGGATGAGGAGCTCTCTCAAGCTGACAGCGCTGCGTGGAAGTCGTGGTTTCAGGATTTATCCTCGGTTTCTTGTTTACGAATTCCACGTCGCTATAACTTGAATGACCTCATGTTAGCAGGCTGCGAACTACATGTGTTTTCGGACGCCAGTGAGTCTGCCTTTGCCGCTGTTGCTTATTGGCGGTTTCTGTACACTAACGGCGACGTCAGACTCTCCCTTATCTCCAGCAAAGCTCGCGTGTCACCCCTTAAACCTGTCTCAATTCCCCGTTTGGAGCTCCAAGGGGCTCTGATGGCTGCACGTCTTGCTACGTCTATTTGCGAAGCCCACCGACTTAAACCGATGAGACGCGTTTTCTGGTGTGACTCAATGACGACTTTAGGTTGGCTTCGCAGTGACGCTCGCACTCTTAAGCCATTCGTGTCTCATAGAGTAGGTGAGATTCTGGAGCTCACGCACGTCGGTGAGTGGCGTTGGATCCCGAGTGATTTAAACGTGGCAGATGATGCGACTCGGGTCAAACGTTTTGAGTTAACTCCAGAATCTCGCTGGATCTCAGGTCCTACCTTCTTGTTCTCCTCAGACTGGCCCACTGAACCCGCGATCGATGTCAGTGGACTAGGCCGCGAAGAATTCAAACATCATGTTCATCTCATTACTGATACTGACCTGCCCGCACCAATCTCCGCGGATCCGCTGCGTTTCAGCTCATGGTTGAGAATGGTGCGAGCAACAGCAAAAGCGCATCAATTCATTTCTTTATTGCGTATGCGTAGTCTGCAAAGACAAGGCGCTAACGCCAATTTAACTCGTCTTGAAGGAAGTTTATGTACATTTATTCCCTCTTGCACATCCTCTCCTAACGTCCACAACAATCTCCACGTATCAGCGAGAATAACAGCAAACGATTTACGCCTGGCCGAAACCCACATCTTACGGCAGTCTCAGCTCGATTCCTTCAAAGAAGATTTTTTGCGGATTAAGAACCAACAGCCGTTGCCTCGTAATAGCCGCCTGTTCAAGCTGTCGCCATTTATAGATGATGATAATCAGCTGCGAATGTCAAGCCGCATTGTTGCTGCCTCAGCCGTTACAGATGACGTTAAGCGTCCTCTCATTTTGCATGGAAAACACCCCGCAGTCCGTCTTTTGATCCACAAATATCATCAGAAGGCTGCGCATTCACACCTAGATTTGGTAATGAACGAGCTTCACCAACGTTATTGGATTATTGGACTCAGAAATGCTGTTCGATTCGTGGCCCGTACCTGTCAACTGTGCGAATTGCGCCGCGCTAGACCATTCCAACCACCTATGGGAAATCTGCCAGAAGCTCGCCTAGCACATCATCAAAGGCCCTTCTCATTCACCGGTCTTGATTATTATGGGCCCGTCCACGTCACGGTTGGAAGAAGAAAGGAGAAGCGCTACGTGGCCCTATTCACATGCTTGGTCGTCCGAGCCGTACATTTGGATGTGGTGCACAGCTTATCAACTGACTCGGCGATCATGTGCCTACGCCGCTTCGTGTCGCTGCGAGGAACCCCATCGGAGATCTGGTCCGACAACGGCACTGCTTTTGTTGGGGCCAGCCGAGAACTGCGAGAGTTGTACGGTGTTGCGGTTGAAGACTACGCTGCCAGCGAGTTTATAAACTGGCGTTTCATACCCCCCTCGGCACCATTTATGGGTGGAGCTTGGGAGCGCCTTATCCGAAGTGTCAAGGGAGCGCTAAAAGTGACACTCCATGAGCGGACTTCCTCTGATGAGGTACTAAGAACCCTGCTGGCTGAAGCTGAAGCCTTAGTAAATTCGCGGCCACTGACGATGATTTCACTCGATTCCAATGCTGAAGAAGCACTAACGCCAGCTCACTTTCTCCTTAATGGATCACCAGGGCGTCCCATCCCAGCCACACTTCAGGAATCGGACCTCTCGGGCAGAAGTCATTGGCGGAGGGCACTCAGGCTAGCCGATCATTTCTGGCAGCGGTGGGTTCGGGAATACCTGCCTTCGTTGTCACCCAGAAGGGGTGGAGGCACCGTGCCCTCAATTGCGGAAGGAGATGTGGTCGTAATATGCGACTCAAATTTACCGCGTGGTTCATGGCCCAAAGGCCGGGTCGCGAGATTGTTTCCCGGCACAGATGGAGTAGTGCGGGTGGCCGATATTACCACTGTGGCCGGCACGTTCAGAAGGCCTCTCCAAAAGCTGATTAAGCTGCCCATTTCTTAAAAAAGGGGAGAATGTGCAAGTCTTTTTGATATTTTACCTTTTTGCACCTTTTTGTTTATGCTTTTTCTACCTCTTGGTTTTTGATTGACTTATTATATACTTTGTTTTACTACCGAACCAGCGCCTTTCATTTTGGTAGTTAATACCGACTATGTTGGGGTTGGCTTCCAGTCTAACCGAATGCAGCTGAATACCTGTATTTTACATGGAGCGACTGCCTATCTGACCTCCACAACCCAGTTACAGGGTAATACGATACCCCTTGGTAAGACTGGTTGTCAAACATTCGGGCTTCTGACGATCCGTAACGACTGTCAAAGATCTACGAATGACAGCCGGGACTAACGGCTTAACTTGTTTTCCAAGGCACGAATAGTCTTGGTATGTAAATATGGTCACCCATCCACGGACCAACCGCGGCAAGCGTAGCTTAACCTGATCGATCGACCCGTGCGGCTGTTATTACTTAGCCACAAGCCTCTCTTTGCTTAAAATAAACGTGAGGTGAAAATTCCTTAATATCACTGTATGGGCTACAAACAGTAAAGGATCATAAAATTCCACTTTACTTCACTTAGACAAATTACTATACTGGACTTGTTTTCTTTGCTTTCACTCAGTTTTATTGCTAGTCTCTATATCTGTATAACTAATTCAATTCAATCTATTGATCACCCGCCGTGCACTGAGTGGTGTCAACTAATTTGATAAGTGAACTTTATTTGTTGTGATTGAAATAATTTTCTTTTATTGCATTTTATCGTTTAGTTGTAATACATTTTGTTAACTAAATGCTCAGCTGGACCAGTAAGTATTTACCTAATCAGCCTATAATATACACACTGCTGGGGCACAGGCCTCCTCACAGTGAGAAAGAGTAGGCCGTATTCCACCACGCGGGCCTAGTACGGGTTGGTAGACATCACATGTCTTCGATTTTGTTGGTTCTAGGACATGCCGGTGTCCTTGCAATGTTTTCCTTCGCCGTTTTGAGAGCATTGGCGATGAAATAATTTACACAAAGTGCCTGACTGGGTTCAAACCGACAACCTACAACTCGTAAGTCGCGGCCACCACTGAGCCACCACTGCTCTCAGTAGGTATTTGAAAAACTTAATTTTATGTGAAACGAGTCAAAAGTTGTATCTTTCATACATACCCTTTTGTACTTTCGACGTGACCCTCTTAGGCAATTTAGGTCAACAGCTATCGCTGGTTGGCTACGAGGCTTAGAAAAAGCAAATAAAAAAAAAAAACAAATTTACACAGCCACCAAAAATAATATATTTTCGTAACATTATGATAACATCGCCCATGTGCTATGCAAATGCCGTAACCTTTTACTTATGCAGGTTGTGGGGAGACAATCAAATTATGTACATGTTGCAGTTATTTTTCTTAGTACAATTCACAATGCATGATGTTTGGTGACACATGAATTTTACCGGCAATTCAATATCACACATGCAATATTGCATTGTGACGTGAAGGAATATCATTTTGAATTTATCTTGTAAAACTCGAATTTTATTGTGAAATGTCCCTTTGTTGAGGAGATGACAATTCAATTCTACAGGCAGATTTTTTCTCAAATTAAATGTTTCATACATCGAGTATTCTGCAACACATGACACATAAATTGCACCGTCGTTATTTACATGTCATTGCTTATTTTATTTGAACGAAGCTCCGTCGGTGTCGGTTCGGGGTAGTATACTGTAGCATTGCAACAAAAATAAAATATCCAATTTTTGAACACCTCTGTAACATGCAAATGCTTCTTGGCACGAATATGCCTTTGTTTTGACTGTAGATACTACCTACTACACTATGTGAATATACCGGCCATCTTTTGAATGTTTTGGTAGAGAATGGGTTAGTTTATTATATGAATATGGGTAACAGCTGTTTTTTATCAGCTGATCCGTTGTTTTATGATATTGTCAGTAAATATTTTTGTACGTCAAAAATTACACCAAAAAGTTAGCAAGTAAACCAAGGTAACTACGTCACAAGGGCTAGTTTAATAAAGAGAGATCGATCGAAATAAGATCTTCCAGATCACTAAATCCCGAACAAAACAAGAGCCTTAACGAAATCGCCTTCGTTAACGGAGCATTGAGATAAAAATAACCAATTTAGAGCTCCGAACGCTCAATTACCTGCCCATCAAGTTATCAACGAAGCGCAAATTTCCCGTGATAGCGTATTTCCGAAGATCCCTTATCTCCAGTCCGTAGGGAAATTGAAATCGAGGGAAAAATTTAAACCACTGTGTATCATTTCTGTATTGTCACTTTTTATGTCAGTATACCAGCTTTGGCAAGGAAAGATAAAGATTGCTAATAAAAGTGCAAACATAAAATGTTTTATGTATTTGTTTATATATGTAAATGGTACACCACAGACTACGTGCAGTATTGTCTCTCCTTTCTCCCTTAATCCATCAAAAGGTCGCTTTAAAAGCTTAAAAGATCGCTTTTACCGATAAGACCGCCCATTGTGTCACCCCTTGTAAAATTTCTACATTTATATCTGTAACTAGATTCTGCCCGCAACTACGTACCTACGCGTGAAATTTCACTCTCCCGCCATCAACCCTCTTTGGGGTAGAATTTCGAAAAACCCTTTCTTAGTGGATACCCACTCTTCACAAAGAACACACCCTCCAAATTTCATGTCTCTAGGACCAGCGGTTTAGGCTGTGCGTTGATATATCAGTCAGTCAGGACTTCAAATTTTATATAATATAGATATGTATTGTGTATAATAAAGAGTTTTTCTATTCTATTCTAATATAAATGTAAAATAAAAATGGTTCACGAAATCTCTCAAATAATCTGTCAAATATGTTTTGTCTAACCAGGACAACATAACTTTATTGTGGTAATAACTTAGATCTATAAAGTAGAAAGTATGGTAAAAATAATCTTCTAGTATTTTATTAGTTTGAGTTCAAAAGACAATCGTAGGGACAAATTATTCTCGGACTAATTCCATAGGGTAAGCCTGGCTTGAAATAAATGTATGTTCAATTACTGTTGTAATAGGCATTAAGGTAGGCTTAAAGCCGTCTAATATATTCAGAAAGGTATTTAATAATAATTTGGAACTAAAATAATTAAATGTTACCCACGTTAGTTAGGGACTACATAATTACTATGGCAGTTCCATTAATTTGTAACCAAATGAATATCAGCTAAAACCTCGGGGCGTACCACCGGGGTTTTAGCCGGTCCAGATTAATCATTTAATTTCATTATTGTTACAGTTTGTGTTAAACTCGCATATTTATGTTATTAAACTTTAGCAATTATAGTTATCCATAATTACTTTAATATTATAAATGCGAAAGTGTGTCTGTCTGTTACCTCTTCACGCTTAAACCGCTGAACCAATTTAGATGAACATTGGTATAGAGATAGTTTGAGTCCCGGGAAAGGATATAGGAAAGTTCTTATTCCGATATTCCCACGGGATCGAAACTTACGCGGGTGAAACCGCGGGGCGCTGCTAGTGACTAATATTATAACATGAATGGTTACTTTATAACATAAGATCACGCCTTGTTTCCATGAAGGGTTGGGCAGAGGAGTACCTATAGTACACCCAAATTTCGCCAATTATGTTTAAGTCCCATGGAATAGGGTTCGGGGCCGGGCACACTTCCAGACTTCTACTATTGAGAAATTCTAGATAGAAAACCTCAATGACACTTTGCCCGACCTGGGAGTCGAACCCAATACCTCATGCTCAGCACTAGCGCTTGTGACAACTGGACTAACGAGGTATGGTTCCTAAACACAGTATGATTTTATCAGTGGAAACTTGTAAATGGCCTTCAAATGCATATTGTTTAAGAGCACTGTTTAAATTTGCTGTAAGTTTCCCGAACAGAATAAAATAAAAATGATCAAGTATGTAAGTTAAATATGATTGTTGGCGACAGATCTGGCAACCGGTTGCTAGGCGACTATTATTGTTGGTTGGCTAGCGACTGGGCGGCTAACGTGTTTTTGTACCTTTTGTTAATTATTCTTGTAATCTACATTTATTATACCCAACTGAACCTTACCTGGCTTTAATTTGATGCTTAACAATGATATAATCAAGTATCGAAATAATTACCCCCGTTAAAATATGTACTTTTTTAAATTCTTACTCCCTCACTAATAGGTAACCTTTGTGTAGCGTCTGTATAGTTACACAACGCTTTGTCTTTTTCTTTCGAAAGCCAAATTACTGACGACCGAAAGAAAGAAATCCGTGTGTAGCTATTCATCTGATATAATACGTTTATTAGTAAGGGGGTTAAAGGAAGTAGAACATCGTAAGATCGTGCTTTAACATAAAAGTTTCCAACATGCTTTTATTCTACAAATTCAATTTAGCGTTAAACCCAATATGTATGTCGTTCTATCCTTAAAAGCGTGCAACCTTTACAAAATGTACTGCACTCTCACGTTTGTGGACTTAGCAGGAGCCCACTTTGACCTAAAAGAGTTTAAAATGTACAAGTAATTCCACCGTGTGGACTTTACTAAGTAAATGTCGGGAGTATGCCAACTTGTTGCAATTAACTTGCTTTTAAGGGTTCAAATTTAACTCTTACGTGCTGTTAAAAATAACTTTGTAAGGTCATTTAAAATGTACAGTCAGTGACATTACTTGCTAAGCAAACTGACATTCTACGTCAATTTGTTGTGCCATAGTCATTTTACATCGACAGTCGAATGTATCAGTACAAAACAGGAATTAAACTAACTTGATTACACGCACAATACTAATATCCGTGCAAACTTACCGACTAATGTATTCAAACTTCTACGGTTACTTAATTTTATAAATAAACAGAAACATTACTTGCTAAGCAAACTGACATCCTACGTCAATTTGCTGTGCCATAGCCATTTTACATCGACAGTCGAATGTTTCAGTACAAAACTGGAATTAAACTAACTTGATTACACGCGCAATACTAATATCCGTGCAAACCTACCGACTAATGTGTTCAAACTTCTACGGTTACTTAATGTTATAAACAAATCTAACATAAATAAGTTACATCAATACCTTATAGTACTTCAAATGACAACAAACGTCTTAACCAATTGAATTGTATTTAATTTAATCAATATCCTATAGTGTACGTGAAAGTTGTACAAAACACAAGAAAACTTTACCAACAGAACGAAAACAATGAAAACAAAATTTTCGTCGAATAAAAGAATAATATTTATTTTTGCTTGGGAACTTCGTTAATTAAATTTCGAAGTTACACGGTGAGAACGGTTGTCACAAAATATGTAAACAGGTACAGAAGGCCGGCTCTATACAACCAACGAAAACATGTGTACGCACACATAGATAGACGCGTTCGTACGGCGAGCTTAAACAAACGCCAGTCGCGAGTCCGCTGTGTTGAGCTCGTAACAAATATAAATAATTACAGAATTATAATCATTAGAATCAGCAAGACAACTCCTTGAGTCAGAGTTGGCTTCAAATGTCATGATTTCATGAAATAGTCAGTCAATAGGATAATAAATGAACTTAGAGAGATTGATTAATGATTTTTATGATTTTAATTCTATTTAAATAAATATTTGTTACAGCCGCAAATGATATTTATAGATCAACATACGCACTGCATATTGCAAAAAACGTAATAAAATTTTGTACAGTGGGCTTTGACGCTTTCGCCTTAAGTTATGAGTTGAGCTACACGATAACTGAGAAAATTGCTTGCACTGACTGAACAGGTCCACTCAAATCTGTGTAGTTCTTTCCTCAAAATACAATTTCAGACACTAATCTACATGGTCCTCACATGATCTGACCAAGATTACTTTAGGACTTTAAAAGAGACTTCGACCGCTGAGTTTGGTTTGTCGCCATGTCTTCTTAGGGATACTCAGATAGAAAAGTTCGACTACATCTAGCTTATTTTTTTTAATATGTTGTGTAAAAGTGATTCCGGGACCCTATTTACGGAATAAACAATTTCATTGCATTTAAATTCATTACGTAAAGTTGTTTTATGTAGCTGACCTTCTGTCTATCTATATATTTTGTGCGGGTGTGTCCGAATTCGGGACAAATCCCGGATTTAAATGGATGCCACCATGGGTCGAAGCAGTAGGTTTGGTCTGCTACCGTGCTGAGAATACCAAGTGGTATCAACAAGAGTATTTCGATTTTATTACTACTGTTCCGTTTTTGGGTATGACGATTTAACCCTATGATTTAACCCTTGTTTTTGCGTTATTATTCTTTTAAGCAAATATTTTATTTAACACTCTCACCGCCATGCGGTCCGGCCGCGGGGAACATTTATTTGACCAACTTTGTTTTTTATTGCCTTACATTATGTACAGCTTGTGCTGAAGTTGAAGGGGTTTTTTTTTCATTTAATTGAGTTATTTACCTACATAGCTTCATCTGCTGGTGAACAATTTTCTTTTCACAACATAGGTTTGTTGATTTTATTTTGCTTTGTTTGATCTCACGCTGGTGGTTATGTATAAATTTGAGTATTTCATTTTTTATGATTTTAAATTAATTAAATTTTAAAACAATCGTGCAAGCAGAGTTTACCTCGCAACTAGTATAATTATATGTATAATTACAACGTTCCGACATCAATGGTCGGGCAGTAACCCACCAGACACGACAACCGCCTGGTCGGAGAATCCTCCCTTTTCTATGGAGGATGAGTGAATTTACTTCAATATATTAAAAATTAACAAAAAGTTCCGATCAAACTTTAAATCCATCCTTTGAACAGTTTTATCCTAAAATGGCTCGGTGACATGAACCAACACATAGTAACAAAGTTCAGAAGTGGTGGTGTTGACATACTGAGTGTGACAATAAGTAGAAAAGTTTTGAGTGTTAAGTTAGCAAAGGTAGAACAACCCTCTCCGTGTAACTTAGAATGAGAAACATTAAATGCGGTTTTCATCTTTACGGTTCTTGTTTAAGGTGAAAATGTAACTTGGTTGGTAGGTTGAATAATTTATGAAATACAATCAGTTACAAACGAATGTGGGTGTGTGTGTCTATAGTATAGAAATGACTCATAAGAATAAGGCCGTAAGTTAAACAAAAGTGTCAATCTATTGCTTTGTGAGAATGACCGTTTATTACGGTTGGATCCCGTTTTTTGATCCCGTTTTTTAGGTATTACCGATGGATCCCGTTTGCTATTTCCGTTGAATCCCATATTATAACAACATGTGTACATTTCAGAAGAAAAGTGATTTACCTTTATCAAACACTAAAAAGAGATTATTTTTAGTGGGTTACCCGGAACCGAACTAGTTAGATTAGGTTAATTATTAAAAAAAAAAACAATGTTAGGTTAGGTTAGGTCAAAACTGTGACCCCTACGCACGAGCCGAGCGAGCGAAGCGAGCGGTGCCGCGGCAGCGGCCGGCGAGTGCCAGAAACGACTAGATTATATAGAAAATGAGTTGTTTGTGAAATAAATAGTATAGAAATGTTGGTTGTAAACTAAAAATTTGTCAATGGAGTTTTGGTGAAACATTAGTGAACCCCTCATTTTATTATAAACAATTTTGTTGTTGAAAGTATCCGCATTCATATTTTTTTAAGCATTCGGGATCCAACGGAAATACTTTTCGGGATTCAACGACAATAAAACGTAATTATCTTGCATTTTTTAAATTCGGGATCCAACGGAAATACATAATAATGTTTTGCGGGATCCAACGCCAAAAATATTAAAATGGGATTCAAAAACGGGATCCAACGGTAATAAATCAGAATGACACTCCATTTGTGGCCGTTACTGTACCGTCGAAACGAAAATTGGTACTTCAATATTTCGCAAAAAATAAATAGATTTACTACTGCACATTTGAAGCAATGTTATATGCTGCCTATGTAGTACTAGTAAATTAAATGAGGTTGTCATTCAATTTCCTACTTATCAAATGGCAAAAAAAACAGTTTTAGAAATCAGAAAATAATTAAGTTTTCATGAAAGTGTTGCGGTTGTAGGAACCATTGCAAAACTAAACAAAATTATTCATTCCTAAGCAAAGCTTTCGTCCAATTTGAAATTCTAATAAGTTCGTGGTAGCTTTTATTGATGAGCTGCTTCCATGCAAAATTTTTCAGTGAAAAATGAAAAATATACAATTTACATTTTTGTTTGGTTTGAATCAGTTATGATGAATGTTTTTAGCATACAACCCGTCAAAAGAAGTATAATTTACACAGTATGCAACTTGATTTTGCTTAATTTTGTTAAGATTTTGTAATCAAAACTATCAAGCTTTGATGAGTTTCGATGGTAGCCCATACTACGAAATAACAATATTGTCCCAAAACTCGATATTTCCAACTGTTTTATGATTCTAAACTATTGCTTTAAGAAAAAGGTCAATGACCCATTTTTTGTTAATCATAAATTATATTTTTTGGCTTTATCATACTTAGATATACAATACCCAGCCCAGCACGTCCGCAGAGTTTTGCTAGCTGGTTCAATTTGACCTGTATATACTAAAAGATTTAATTTTTCCAAAACTTCAGTTTTAATAAGCATTTCCAACTGAAATAATTCTTGGCGTTTTAAAGGCATCGTAAAATCAAAATCATTTTATGTTAGGTCTGGACCCTTTCTCATCCAATCAGACCCTTTAATTTGGAAGGATATTGCCTCACGGAAAATGCTGGTCATTTTCGAAGTACAAAAGATTCTTTGAAGGTCAAGGCGAGTTTCTTGTTCGCGTAACATCGTAAAACGAAAGTTTGATGCATTAGATCATTGTAGGTATACCGAAAGTTGTAAACTTTTGTGGTATCTTAACTTTATGTACGAGTATACTTGGTGAAGTTATAGACATGGAAATTATGTATATAATATTACATTCCACGTACGTAACGTAACTAAAATATACTATGTAACTGTAATAAATTATTGATATGTAAATTGTAATAATTAGAATCAATATTAAATATGAATGTAATTCAATATATTATTGTATAATTTGCAAAGAATGAGGCACTGACCAGTGTTTTACATGTTGGCAAATAAATAAATATATTTAATTTTAACTCAGCGTATAAATATTGTAAGTTACAAATACTAAAGTTTTTTGTGTTTTTACTACAGGATTCTTTTTGATGGATTATGGGCATAAAAGAAAAATTTTATTAAGATTTAGTTTGATATTTCATTGTACAGACGCCAGCACATCACGCTACCCCAATCTGTCAGATTTCTTTGATAGATTTTCAACTTTACCACAAAGCAATAAGGTTCATATTCAATTGGGAAAATTTGACAGATTGGGGTAGCTTGATGTGCTGGCCTCTGTACAACAATCAGAGGATACCGACCACTATGAGGTTTTAAATTATGTAAAACCTCATAGTGGTCGTGCTGTAGCTGTCTGCTCCTGTCATTCTTGGTTCTCGAGAGAACAAAGAATGACAGGAGCAGACACATAGCTGTCATATCTAATTAAATCCTACACGTTTACGAAGTCCGCGAAGCAAATACATTGGATTGCGATTACAGAGAACATTATTATCAATTCACACATCAAAAAACTCACACATGACACACACACACACCACACAAACATCACACATACACACGTAAGTACCATACCATACCTGAATTCACCTTTCTAGTCTCCACTCTGGAATTCGTACTCCGAGCCCCAAGATACAGACTAACTCTCTAGTTTGGGGCTTACTAGTTAATAATAATATATTGTATTTAAGCTACTCATGTCGTCCGAACATAATGTTAACAAGTGAATCCTGCTTACTGTGTATTACCTGGACAATAAATATTTTTCTATTTTTTTTCTAATTACCAACAGTTTTTCCTTTATCTGATTTCGTTACCTCGACCGCGAAATGAGAGTACCGTTCCGAATTTTGTTACTCCGGTTGTAAGTTTTACTGAAAATCCTTCACCAATAAATAGTCAGTTCTACGAAATAGTTACTTACCGGTGGAACGGTTTTCCGATAATAGTCTTTGTCGACGGTTCCTTCTACGAAAAAATCGACTATCAATTGAAATATTCGTCAAAACCAGCCAGTTCATCGGTAGCGTTACACGTGTCCTTACTGGGGCCGTATTACGATGTATTAATGCCATCATGTTTCCAGTGCGAAAAAAGAATGGTGCTATCGGTCATGTATAGCTCCGTCTCACTCTTACACTGGAATCATGATGGCATAAAACTGTCATAATACGGCCGGCACCTGGACCAATGTATTAATAATTTTAAAAAATACTGAGAGCTCATTAATTATATTCACTCCCTTTTATTTTCCGAACCCACAGGTTTCATAGAAATAAGTAGGTAAGTAATGAATGCACATACTAATTAGCAACTGTCATACTGTTACTTATTATAACTGTAACCGTATTTTATTCGTCTGAATAGGAATGGAGGTAACACGAAGCGTGGCAGCTGCTCATTATGCCTCTAATTATACTAGAATCAAGAAGAACTGTATTAATTATTTGATGTTGTGTTCGTGTTATTATAAAAGTTAGAAAGTTAGTCCTATAAAATAAAATAAATAATAAATAAAATTGTTTATTCATCCAAAAATAAATAAATACACACAGACACAGTTCAGAACAAGTTGATACAATAGAATAAGCAGAAAAACATAGCTTGTACACAGGAGAATAAGGTTCACAAACAAAAAAAAAAAAAGGTCTATGCATACAAAAATAATGAACCCTGTCTCTTAAACTAGGAAGAAACCTGTATCTTAAGAGACAGTGATCGGCCAGAATTTAAATTCAGTAAAACCAAAACATACAAGAGTGAAAGTGTGTCGATCTACCATACTAATGCATATTAATATTAGTATTATTCAAAGATGAGTAAGTGTTAAGGTGTATGTACATGTGTGTGTTGTGAGAAGGGAAAAGTAGAGTGTACCTATCTATGTGTATGAGTGTGTATGTGTTTGTGTAAGCTATATTTTAATGTTTCTATTTTTGCTAATGTTATTCTGTTATAATACGTCTCTTATTGTTTAAAATTAATTTATAGATTATGTCTACTGCTGGAAATGACACACATTACAGTTCATAAATCGTGACAGTAAAATGTCAGGCACCTGAACAGATAATGTTAACATTCCTGGCAGATGAATTGCTTTTAGTAGTCTGGAGTTGACATTGGATGGACAAAAATAGACTTCTAAATCCATACTTAATATTAGGTATAAATGCGAAGATATCTCTGTCTGTTACCTTTTCATGCCTTGATTGGCTGAACGGATTTCGATGTTTAGCACCCAGGTGGAGTATGAAAATGAAAAAAAAAAAATTAAATTGGTTTACTGGAATCATCAAGTTTTCATATTACATCTGTGGTGATTGGAGCCTCCTTTTAAGGGTATAAAGCCTGTATTAGGAGACTGACCGAACCGACACTCACGAAGTATGAACTGCTGGGTGATATGATACATATGACACCTACTTATTATCCTGGAAATACGCTATTCAAGCGTCTGATACTCGTGAGTTGCAGCTGAAAATCAGCGTTAAGTGGTGTGGTGACCTTGTGTTGTCATCTGACTTTATGCTGAGCTGAAGCGCTTGTGGGATTATAAACATTGTTTTCTATTTTTTATAGTTTTAAGGTGTGTGTGTGGTTTTTATACATAGTTCTTGCTGTAATGCAATTAAATGCATATTTCTTGCTTTCTTTTCCGAGATATAACTGACGACCTCAACGCGGGCGAAACCGCAAGTAAAAGTTAGTTGGATTATAATTATTTAATTTGGTTGTATGAGTTACGAGTTTTTTTGTACTTGCTACCTACAATATCAAATAAAAAAATACGATAATTTATACCTATAGAAATCGAATCTAGCCTCGCCCAAATAGAGCCGAAATTTAGCGATAAAGAGGAACTCACCTCATGTAGTTGCAAAATTATTAGTACCAAGCCACATAGTTCATACACAGTAAATATTCACTGGCAATTAACCGACCAAGTTCAGCACAAATAGTTCAATATGGCACAGGTGAACTTTCGACCTTTCAATCAAAAGTTCACGTTCAATATTCATGACTTGTTTCTTAGTGTTTGCATAGTACATTAAGTACGTAACATTAACTAGTCCGGAATGTTCTAGGTACACTTGTAACTGTAGTGCGTAATTACCTCAGTCTATGTGGTTTGCGGTCATATTATCATGCAAACACAATATATTGCAGCTACCCGCATATTATGTGTCGCGGTTGATACGATATTATCAAGAAACATACATATTCGACGTCGTATTACATATTATGTACATCTATTATCTGTAGGTATATGATATATTTACTCAAAACAAATACAGTATTACAAAAAACTTTTTTACAAAAATAAACAACCGACTTCAAAAAAAACACTACAAAGTGAAAAATAACTTTCATTTCGGAAGTCGGTGTCGTTGCTTCAGCATTTTTGTTTTTTGACACCGACTTACGAAATTAAAGTTATTTTTCACTTTGTAGTGTTTTTTTTGAAGTCGGTTGATTTTTTTGTAAAAAAGTTTTTATTTTTCACTTTTTAGTTGTACCTACCCCACACAAATTCAATTAACACTAGTGCATTGAAGACACGACTCGAACAATCATCACAATTCACATAAAAATGTCGGAGATGCAGTACATTTATGCATATAACTTCGTACATAAGAATAATTACCTAATGTATTATATACTAAAACCTTCCTGAAAGTATGTAGATCACACTCATGAAAGAATTATCAAAATCGGTTCAGCAGTTTTTTAAATAATCGCGGACATACAAACATACATACATACGGGTCGAATACAGAATCTCCTTTTTTAAAGTCGGTTAAAAATAAGTACTATTTCTACAAACGTGTGGGTGAGCAGTGAGCACTGCTCTCCTAGCTAGGTTATGGAAACCAGTGTTAAGGAAAAGCAGTCCAAACTTTATTGTTATCATCATAATGTAATTGTATCTGAAAGAATAAGTGATGATGCGTGTTATCCAACTAAGCAGAGGGAATTATTCTACGAATAGTATACTTTTACTTGGATATCATCTGCCTAGCCTCTTCCCAACTATGTTGGGGTCGGCTTCCATTCTAACCTGATGCAGCTGAATACCGGTATTTTAAATGGAGCAACGGCCTGTTTTACCTCCATAACCCAGTAACTGGGTAAGACTGGTTGTCGGTCGTTCGGGCTACTGACGACCCGTAACGTAATTTCCACGAATGACAACTGAGACCAACATGCTTTTTGAAGCACGGAGGGGTCACGGTATGTAAATGTGGTCACCCGTCCAGGGGCCAACCGCGGCTAGTGTAGCTTAACCCAATTGATCGACCCGTGCGTCTGTTATTACTTAGCGACGAGCCCCTCTGTAAAATTAACTTGCTATAATTTCCATATGATTTTCAGAAAAGTCAGCTCAAAGTATTAAAGTCTTGCAAACTCATAAACATATTTACAACGTGTAAGAATATTCATGTCTCAAAATAATTATGTTTAGCATAAAAACTTGTGCGTTTCTAGCCAAAAGTAATTTGAACGTTGGTCAGAACGTTGACAGCTGTAGCAACAAAACGACAAGAGAATGTTCTAGATATTTTGTGTTTAACGATCCAAAAACCTGTATCTGTTACAAAATGAGTAATGGAATGCTGAATAAAACGGTGGAAATGCAGAGATTAAATTGGTTTTCCATGCTATTTTCTGCACTTTTGCAGTGTGAGTGTCTACCTACTCATCATGTAAGTATATGTCCAAATGTTTCAAATTATTTAGGCATCTCCCTTATCTTGGGCCAGTAAACTTCTTATTTATTACTTGGTACATATGTACAAAGGTACAGTCAGCTTCAGAGAAAACGAACCCCCTTTGGTAATGACATCAAGAAGTCTTGGGGTGGTTCCTTTTCTCTGACGCTGCCTGTACATAACGTCACACCCATTTACCCTAAGGATTAGGCAGAAGTGTACATGGTACACTCACATTTCGCTAGTTAAGTAAGATTCTTGTTGATTAGTTATGTTTTGATAGATTTCTTGGTATGCTGAATGAAATGCTTGTGTCTGCATTTCATTCAGTATACCAAGAAATCTGTAATCGATTGCCTTCTGATGCACATTTGCAGTTTTTCCCCCGCCATCTTAAAGAATGACGCAGAACCCCTCCACGTTTCCATCTTTAAATCAATCAACGATACACCTAAACCGATCCTAAAATCAATCATCATCTGGTTAGCTTCTCAACTATGTATATTGGGGTCGGCTTCCAGTCTAACCGGATGCAGCTAAATACCAGTATTTTACATGGAGCGGCTACCAATCCTAACAGCTGAGCCATAAATTCCTTTACAGCTAACTATACCACTGAGTCATCTAATTCTGAAATAGAAACAACTTCCGCGGTGTCATTACAGATATTTTTAACTTCGCCAGTCAGACGTTTCGTGCCTTTATTCAAAGTGCATCGCACTTGCATTGGAAATAGGTTCCCGTTCTAAAGTGTCGCCCGACAGAAATAAACTGAAGATTGACACGGTGACACGACACTACGGTGAATCAGAATTGTCAGTTCACACAAGACGGACAGGTTTCGCGTAAATTATGTATAGTGAAGAGTGGTTTTCCCAAAAGACTGACGGGGGTGTCCTACATGCTGACTCTCTGCGAAACTATGTAAGTGTTTACAGTGCGACCGACGAAAGACTGCGATCTTGACACCTGCCAGTTTCATACAAAGGAATACGTGTTTTGCGAATTGCGAATTTGATCTTTATTTGTTACTATAATTGTCGCACTCACACGTGTCAGGAACACATACTTTTGACGGCTGGACTGTAGAGTGAGTGAGTGAGTAATATTGCAGTGTTTTTGTTCAGATTATTTTATATCGGCTGTGATAAATTGATATTATGCGTTATTCGAGCTGTCTTTTGAAACTTGTGATCAACCCTATTAGTTAACTTGCATGATTTTGGATTGGCGAAAGAAGCATATTACGTACCTATAACTTATTAATTATATCACATGTTTGTGCAAATTTTTAATAGTACAGTCAGCATCAAAAGTCGATTAACACTACCATTTTTACATGTTATTAAATTGACAACAACTTTTTTCAATAAACTGAGTTTTAGCTTTTCACATAATAGACAAGAGTATATATTCTAAAAAAAATTCTTCTGCTGCAATTTTGAACAAATATTTTGCTCAATAACTAAGATTAAAAAACCTGAAGTGTTAATCAACTTTTGATGCTGACCGTACCATAATGTGTTGATCTTCTGTAGGTTATCTTTTCGTGGTAGTACTGTAGCGTGGAAAATAAATCAGATTCGAGTTTTATGCAAATTGAAACATGAAACATTTTATCTCGACTGTCCCTACTAGTTGACGACTGATTTTAAATGAGGTTTCTAAATAAAACTTTTACGTTTGTTTAAATAAATTCTAATTTAATCATTTGAGTCTGTTTTCTTTTATAAATTCAGTAGGAGATATACCAAACCAAGTTCGCGGTAAAATAATTATGCATACCCTATTTGCTACTCCTAAATAATATGTATTACAGTAAGTTGAAATAACATAAACAATTTGCCTTTGTAATGAAATAACTAAATTGTAAAGCGATGATTAAATTAAAATAGGATTAAATTAATTTAATTAATAAACTAACCAATATTCAAATTTCAATGATAACATTATTTACCTCTCACAAAATAACAAACAATTCATCAAAGCAAATCAAATTGATAACTAAATAAACTCTCAGTAATTCAAAGGATACCTCTGAGAAATTCTATACCTAGTAAATAATAATCTATAAGTCATTTTATTTATTTGGCAAGTTGCCAGACAGTTAGCCATTATACAGTTTGATTTATGATTGACATCATAATAATCTTTGATGTAGGAATGGAGTGTTGACAGATAGCAGTAATGGCTTATAATATTATTTGTCGAAAGAGGGTTCGCTAATGATAGACTCATCATATCCAGTCTAGAGGATATTATTTAGTGCAGACAATATTGCTTGGTCTGCCTAAAGAAAGCTAGGTACAATTAATATGGCCTAAAATAAAAATATTATAAAAAATAACATTATGCGGGAAGAACCCACAGTAACATCTAAGTACTCGTTTTTTTAACATAATCTGTAATATACGAATAGGGATGAATATAATTTGTATCCATCCCTTAGAGCAGAGAGCAGTAGTGGCCTAGTGATAACGGCTGCAGCCCCATCTTACGTATCGTAGGTCAAGGGTTCGAATCCAGGCAGACAAATTACCATGCTTAATGGAACATTGACCTATTAGTAGATAGGTCAGAATTGAGTTACAGATTTTTTTTAAATCAGATCTCATCAATAGTTAATCACAGACATCAATAGTTAATCATAGGCCGACACTCGAAAGGTTAAAATACAAGCATTCATGATTAATTAACAGTCAAATCAAATCAGTTTTAATTTTTTGCGTCATCAAGTAGGATAAGTCCTTATAGCAAGATCTTCTTTTGCGATGTCCCAAAAATCGTCTTTTTTGAGTTAAGTCAGTATTCCACTAAGCATGCGACATTGACTAATTTATTTCATCACCATTGCTCTCAAATGGGTGACGATAACCATTGTGTGGAAACCCGTAATCACCACGCGGGTCCCGTACGGGTTGGTATATGTCACATGTCTTTGAATTTTTGGTTCTAGGACATGCCGGTTTCCTAACGTTGTTTTCCTTCACCGTTTTGAGAGCAGTGGTGATCAAATAATTTACAAAAAGTAAAACGCCTGTGATCGTTTGAACCTACGATCTAAAACTCGTAAGTCGCGGCCGTGACCTCTGGGCCACCACTGCTCCTACCTACCTTACCTACTAAGTATATATTATGTTAATTTCACGTAAATGTTTTAAATCTAAGTTTACGTTAGGTAGGATATTATACTTTTAATAGTTTCTTTAGTTTTAGAAGTTTATTTATTCCGATTCAATATGTACACGTATAGTTCTATACTTTACATAAAATACTGGACAAGAATCTAACTGATAAAGGACTTTCAAAAGACAAAGTCTGCAAAGTTTATTTCAGTATTATATTGGATCCACAATTCCACATTAAAGCAATTTTAGACTGGAAAGTCCCAACATTGTACTAGTTTATTTGAGTTTTGCATAGATTTGACTAAACATCAAGTAATTTATGTAGGACTTGGTTACCTCTCGTTCAAATATTTCAATTCAGAAGAACCAATTGTCTTTTTGGATTGAATGACCTCTGAAGTTTCTTATGAAGGTTTTTGTCAACAGGTTAGATAATATCTATTATTATTATACATTCACAAAATATTACTGTTCTAATCCTAATCCTAACTATATTAATATTATAAATGCGAAAGTAAGTTCGTTTGTTTGTTACCTTTTCACGCCTAAAACACTGAACCGATCATCCTGAAATTTTGCATATACGTGACAGCGTATATGCAAAATTTTAGGATACAGAAACGGACACAGCGTACCTTTCATCCTGAAAAAACGGGCTGTTTCCGAGTAAAACAACAATAACGTTATTATGATAATAGATGGCGCCACGTGCCTATTGAATTTTGTCACATTATTTCATTCTGAGGCGGTACGAAGTTTGCCGGGTCGGCTAGTTAGTTTGTTAAATTTATCAATCAATCAACTCAGCCCATCGCAGTCCAATGCTAGACATAGGCCTCTCCCATGCTGCACCACAACACCCTGTCCTCCGCCTTCCGTATCTAGTCTGTCGCAGCCACCTTTTTGAGGTTGTCTGTCCATCTTGCTGGGGGGCGTCCCTCACTACGCTTGCCATTCCACGATAAAACTGTTGTTTCTATTAAACTGTATCATGTATACTTTTTTGTTATAGAATCTTGATTGCGTGTAAAATGTATTTTCCTTCCATACTTCCCTTTAGTCGTCATCTCAGTAGTAACTCTCTTGCTAGCCCTATCATCTATCACACAGTCCATAAAATACAACTTACCACTTAAACTGTCATTGATAGAAATGCATTTTTACAGGTAAATAAACTGCGGTCTACGTATTCAGAATCATACTCGTAAACTTCTATCTGACCCCGACGCTTGTGGTAAATGTTGCGCCGACCGCATATAAATTGGGATAAGATCAGGAAAATAATAAATGATCAATCTTAAGTCACTGTAACTTTTATATGCAACTCTTTTTTGGACTTTACACAACCACCGAAGCAAATTGGATTGTTATTAAAATGGATACAGAAGCCTTTATAATGTTGTTAAGAAAATCATATCAATATGATTTTCTAAACAACATTATAAAGGCTCAATGTATTTAAAAACCGATTGCAAATTAAACCTACAAGTAGGAATCTAAATATACCGTTGTAAGAAATCTCGCAAAGCGAGTATTTGGGAAGTAAGTAATAAAATATGAAAGACATAATAAATTCTTATCAGAATACGTTTCCATCATTTGATGTATATTATAGTCATGTTTACAACAATCCGATCGTTCATCTACTTTATTTGCTCTCTCTATATACTATATATGTACATAATAGAATGGCTAAATGTATTTACAATATTTTGTAATGAATTGCTTATTGATTCTGTTCATGACATTGTGTTGTACCTAAGACCGGTCAAGCACCGCGCGTCGCCTATTGGCGACGAAACAATAGAAAATCAATTGTCTCATTAGCGGAGCTCGACAGATTAATATGATATGTTGTACATTGAATTAATAGACTGTAAGGCAAATTGAGAGCAGTGATGGCCCAGTGGTATCGGCCCTGACTTACTCGTACAAGTTGCAGGTCGTGAGTTCGAACCCAGGCGGCACTTTACTTTGTGTATTTAATTTCATCACCACTACTCTCAAAACTTCGTGAGAAAACCGGCATATCCTAGAACCAAAAATTCGAAGACATGACATCTACCAACCCGCACTGAGCCGGCGTGGTCGGTTATGGCCCACTCCCTCTCCCTCTCACGGAGAGGATGCCTGTGTCCTAGCAGTGGGAACATTTTAGGCTGATTATGTAAAAGGAATTTGTATAGACGAGCACTTTTAGTCGATAGAAATACGTAGAAGTTTGTCTTTTTTTTTTGAAGAAATTAGAACTTAGTTGCTATAAATTATGTTTGAGTTTGAAATATTTCAAGAATCATACGAGTTGGTATAAATGCTTTTGTGTGCTCGTTGAAATCGTAGGTACTTGTAGGTGATTAGCAATTTATCATTTGATTCAACGGCCGTTGCCCGACCCGCGAATCAAATGATAAGTTGCTAAAGTGTTATTGGTTTTTCCATTGGAAACTTAGAAACTGCCCGGAGTTTGAAAGTTGGCAGTGTGCTTCGGAAAACACGTTGAGCCGTTGGTCCTGCGCCTAATCTCTTTCCGGTCGTGTCGGATTGCCGTCCCATCAGACTAGGAGAGTGAGGGAGGACAGAGTGCACCTGTGTCTGCGCACACACTTGTGCACTATAGTATCTCCCACGCCAAAGGCTAGTCTCTGTTGAGATCGGTCGCCATGGCCGAAATTCGGTCTGGAGGACTTTATTTGCTTACGTTGTACTGTCGCGCCTCCCAAACGACATTATCACGCACTGTTTAACAAAGCATTTAATTTTAAACTCCACATTTACAAAGTTTAATCTCATAAGTATAATCCGAGCAAATGGCTCAAGTAATTTCATTAGATGCGGTCGTGTGCGATTGCGTGGACATCATAGCAAGATTACTCGCTCATTGCTTTGAAGCGACCATTTCAAATGCAAATCTAATACTCTAAGAGTAATCAAGTGTAGTGCTGAATGTCTAGCTCAGTTTGTTAGGTTGGGTGCACATTTATAATGTTTGAACTATTTTATTTATTTATTATTATTAGCCTGTGACGTCCCACTGCAGGGCAAAGGCCTCCCTACTCTCTTTCCACCTCTCTCTGTTCAAAGCTGCTAAGGACCAGTTCTTGTTGAAGGAGTCCAGCTCATCCCGCCATCTCCGTCTGGGCCTGCCACGATGTCGTTTGCCATTAAGAGGGACCCATTGGGTCGTAAGTTTGGCCCACTGTTCATCTGACATGCGGCAGATGTGTCCAGCCCAGTTCCATTTTAGCGTGGCAGCTTTCCAAGTGACATCAGTTATCTTTGTGATGGAACGGATGGTCGTATTCCTAACCCGGTCTGTTAATTTGATACCCAGAAAACTCCGTTCCATAGCCCTCTGGCAAACCTCGAGCGTGGACCTCTGCTGATTTGTCAAAGACCATGTTTGACCACCATATGTGAGGATGGGAAGTATGCACACGTCAATGAGTTTTCTCTTAAGGGACAAAGGAAGATCACCCTTCATTAGGTCTTTCATGGCCCAATAGCTCCTCCAGGCATTTTCGGTGCGCCTTGCAACTTCTTTGTTTTGTCTTGCCTGGAAAGAGACTATTTGACCAAGATAGAGATACTCATCAACGTATTCAACCTCCCCACCCGCCACAGTGATCCTGCGATGCGCGCTGTTCGTCATCAGCTTGGTCTTCGACATATTCATCTGAAGTCCGACCTCTAGGCTTGCCGTGCCAAGATCGTCTAGCATCTGTGTCAACTCGGAGGCCGAAGACGAAAAGAGCACAATATCGTCAGCGAAACGGAGATTAGATAATCTCTTATGGCCGACCATAATGCCCCTTTCCGTCCAGCCCGCTGCCAGCTTACGGAAGACTTCTTCCAGCACAGCTGTGAATAATTTCGGAGACAGCGGGTCGCCTTGCTTAACTCCTTTGTCTATCTGGAAGGACGGTCCTGTCATGGAACTGATCTTAATCGCTGCAGTGCTGTTCATATAAATATTTTTTAGAAGATTAATGTAAGTGGTGTCTATGTCTTGATTTTGCAGGGCGTTAAAAATTGAGCTATGGGTGATACTGTCAAAAGCTTTTGAATAGTCCACAAAGGCGATATAAAGTGGGAGCTGGAATTCTAGGTGTTTCTCGATAATTTGGTTGATGGAGTGAAGGTGGTCAGTAGTAGAGAGGCCGCGGCGAAATCCGGCCTGTTCGGGAGGCTGTTGTTGGTCTAGTGATCCTGATATTCGGTCTTCGATTACTTTGATAAAGGCTTTGTACAGGTGCGAAATCAGACTGATAGGGCGGTAATTATTAATGTCCGTTTTGTCACCCTTTTTATGGAGGAGGATAATTAATGAGTGGCAAAATTTGTGTGGTAGAATTCCGGTTTTCAAAATGCTGTTGAAGAAATTCGTAATATGTGGAAGAAGAGCCGGCTCTCCTATTCTCAAGGCTTCCGTCGTTACGCCATCGTCGCCTGGGCTCTTGCTGTATTTCATGCCTCGTAGTGCCTTGTGAACTTCCCAACCTGTAAATGGCGGAATGTGATCGGAGCACGAATACGTTGTTGTGTTAGGTAGGAGGGTCGGCTTCTCACTGTAAAGATTTCTGTAAAATTCGGTGCAAATGTTTAAAATTTTGTCTCTATCGTTCTGCCTCGCACCTGAACAATCCCTAAGACAGGCAATAGTAGGTCGTCCTTTGCTTGAAATTCCCTGTTTTGCTGATTTTAAAGATGTATTTTGTTCCAAAGCAATCTTGATGAGGTGTGTATTGTGGTTTCTTAAATCTTTACGGATACTACGCTTTACAAGTTTATCTGCAGCGGTGTACGCCGTGGTGTACATGGCTAGTTTGTGTCTCTCTTCGATCAGTTGTTTTGTTCGGTAGCTTAATTTACTGTCTTTATATTTGTTTGTTTTTATTTTGTTGCTGACCTTTTTTATGACCTCTTTGATATTGTCATATTGTGTTTGAACATTATCTTCATCTTTTGTTCCTAGTAAAG
Organism: Amphipoea lucens; assembly: GCA_947508005.1. Lineage (NCBI taxonomy): Eukaryota > Metazoa > Arthropoda > Insecta > Lepidoptera > Noctuidae > Amphipoea > Amphipoea lucens. The sequence continues at coordinate 10,029,837 of OX382371.1, forward strand.
TAAAACTATTTTTTAAATCAAGAACGAATTGCTCCTGATTTGCTATGAGTGTGGTTCTGTTTAACTTTTTAATAGAGTTTTTGATTATTTGGGCACGCTCTATTTTTAAGTTGAATTTTAGAGTCATGCGCAAAGGTCTATGGTCGGAACTGAACTTGAAATTATTAAGAGCTTCTACGTTGTTAATCAAATTTTTATGTGAAGAGAGGCAAAAATCTATTTCATTTTTTGTGAATTTATCCGGAGACTGCCATGTCCATCGACGATGAGACTTTTTATAGAAGTAGCTATTTCCTACGCTTAGGTTTTGACCAAAAGCGAACTGAAGCAGTCTTGTCCCGCGCTCATTTCTCAAGCCTAGTCCGTATGGACCGACTATGTTGCTGTTGTCGAGTTCTTGCCTAGCACCAACTTTGGCGTTGAAGTCTCCCTGTACGATGGTCCACGTGCCTCGGTTATCGTCGCACGCCTTATTTAGGAGGTCGTAGAATTCTTCAACTTCGTCATCAGAATGGGCTGATGTTGGTGCATAGACTTGAACAATTGCTAAGGTTTTCTTGTCGGCTATACGGAATCTAAGAACAGCTATCCTATCTGAGTAAGCTTTGAACTCCAGAATGTGATCCTTCCATTTTCTAGAAACTATAAATCCCACGCCGTATCTACTGGCTGTCCCCCCGCTATAATAAAATATATTTGAATTTCTTTCTAGGGTATCTTCTCCATCTCGTCTTACTTCGGCCAGGCCGATTATGTCCCACTTTATACTTTCCAGTGCATATTCTAGTTCTGTTATCCGTTCTTCCGTTCTAAGAGTCCTGGTGTTTAATGTTAGGATGTGGAGCTTTTCTGAGTCCTTTGAGCATGCTTTGGTCGTCTGACAAAGGGATCCCACCCGGGGATTTTGAGGCCCCTTGGTTCCAGAGAGAGTCTGCCTAATGTCAGTCTCGGCGTCGGCTCTGCTGGAACCGATGCCGGGTACTTGAGGCGCATTTTTATTCGTGTGTGTCATGAGAGAGTAGGGGTTTAGACAAATTAACCCACCGCGCTTGTCCAGTGCGAGTTGGTGGGTGTACAGTGGACCGCCTGACTGGGTCCGTGGGCGCCGCCTTTGACGTGCTAGACGTTCATCAGCCGCCGCCCTTAGTTGATATCCTGCACTAATATCGACTGTTCCATCCGAGCCTATTTGGGTGTATTTATCCCATAGCCTACAGGTGGCGTTCTACATTTAGTTCAATACTAAATGCACGTTTGAACTATGTTAGATTAAAATTGAACTTTTGGAGAGATATTTTTGGTTATTTGCAAAGCTAGTACACTCATACTTGCAAGTATAAATGTCTTCAACTAAAGTATGATTGTATTCCTAAACTCAGTAAAATTGATAATTTGATTTATTTTCACTTAGTCTCATTTTAAAATGGGACCTCTGAGTGTCTTTAATGAAACACATCAACAGTATTTATCTTAATACTGAACACAGCAATCTTGAAACTATTAAAATTTCCACCTGCATTATCATCTAAAATAGGTACCTGGCTCTTTTTTGGTCTAATACCATTTCATTTAATTAATTGTAATTTGCTTTTAACACAAAAAAATATGACCTTGTGAAGGCCGCAGCAATCCGCTAAATGCGGAAAGCACAATACCGGTCGAAGTGGCGGTGTTTGGGGGAGGCCTACATATGTCCAGCAGTGGACGTCTTCAACGTCAACAGTCTTGGAACAAAAGTTTAAAAAACTACACATGCAATTAGTATTAGGCTAGAAACAAAAGGACTAAAACACACACAGACAGCCTGTACAATACATTGCAAGTATCTATCTTATGCAGTGTACTACAGTTTCTGCACTGTCATTAATGTTGGATACGATTAGAGAGAATTCCTCGTGGAGTACACACAACGAGTCCACTCGACTCCACAATCTAATATATCCGATGTTGTGAAGCTGGAGCATGGAACAGACTTTAAAGGTTTATTTATTTTCTTCTTTTTAATTTACCTTTGCCTTTCTATTTTTAGATGTCAAAAAATCTTGTAAGTAGATTTACTTTGTGCGATGTCTCTCATCATCATCATCAGCCTACAGCAGTCCACAGCTGGACATAGGCCTCTCCTATTGCACGCCATTCAACTCGATTCTCGGCAACTCTCATCCAGCTGCTACCAGCCACCCTGCGAAGATCGTCGCTCCACCAGGCTGACGGCATCGTCCTACCTTACGTTTGGCGATTTGCGGTCTCCACTCAAGAACACGTCTACCCCAACGGTCATCGGTCACAATGTCAGACTATGTATACTTTAGGTGTTTTAGCAGTCTTTTTCTAGGTAATAAACGGACACGAATAAAATTAGAAAACTTTTTTAAATAAAAAACTCACGAGACGTGTTAAATTATGTTTTGTCATGAATCTTTTATTAAACGTCACTTTTTGTTTGTTAAACCAGTTAACAAACTTTTTAAATTCAACTTTTGCGGTAAAGCAAATAATAATAAATTACGATGCTTGCGTTTCTGTCAACTTGACCTAATTAAATTGGCCAAAATTCCCAACACGACGTACGTTATTGCGAACAGCATGCCGAAATACTGCAGCCTGTCTGAAGCTTGCTTCAACTGCTTTTGTTTGTATGCAAATATATTGCAGCTGTGACTATGTAGACAACTACATCATAAACGAAAATCATGGTCCACAGCCGGTTTATTCAAAATCTCTTCATGAAAACTTAGGTGAAGTGAGATGTCATTCCATCTGCTGCTAAAAGCGTGGTGGTTTTAGCCGGTAAGAGTTTGGCATACCCCTCTGCCCGTCTGTCACCCCCACGATGGAGGAAGTCCATGAGGATGTAAACCGCGCACCAAAAAAAAAAAAAGGGGCAAGTTAAGGTGACAGATAACAGTTGCACTGCACATGGTACAAGGTCACTTGACACTTCGCATGACAATACACTTTTCGTTTAAAATTTACCCGCTGAGAGTATATGGTAACGTCCCAGTTTTGTCTTGGGTCAAAATTGTTTTTTGGGAAATCTTCAAAAAACACATTTTTCATAAACAACATTTTCAAAATGTGCTCGACATCTTTGTTGTCTTAAATCTTGACTAAGGTCTGCACGTGCACAAAGCCTTATGTGACATTTCGTCATGTTTGTTCTCTAAACAAAGTTAGTTCAAACAATCATATTCTGTTATCTTCCTTTGTTATTTTGTAAACTCAAGTAAATTATAATAATGGAATATTTCATATTTTTTCAAGTACACTGAAGGGCTTGTTTACTTATTCTATACACGTATACATAACCTATTATATAAACATTAACGAGTGGATTCGGACACAATACATGGAAGTTCAATGGGAATAAAGATAAGGGATTTTGTATGGCATAGTCGATTTTTAAAGATAAAAAGGAAAAAGAGGTTATATTATGAATTAGTAAAACGTTAGCAATCCAATACATGTATCTACACTCTCGCAGGGTAATTATGTAACACACGAACAGTAGCAATGGCTTTCATTTTGACAGTTCAACAACATTTATTGTGTTATTTACGTTGTTAAGGGGACAATTTTCAACTTAAATAGTATTAGTAATATCCTTCAATATGAGTCAGATCGTGATTGAAAACGTGTTACACAATTAGGTTGCCGGACTGTTAATTCGATCTACACAGCATTTTTTTTTAAACTCTGTTTCTTTTCTGGTTCTGGTCATGAATTTAAATTGCGATCTACGATGACACCAAAATTATGGCTAATAGGTCGGCTTTAAATCTGCGTCAACACTATCCTTTGACTCATCACTATTTTGATGTTTAGGCTTTTATATCTAACAAGTAAATGTGATGAGGCTCGATTAGAAGTCCGGAAGTGTATTTGATGAGATAAATGGTATGGTCGTGTGATATTATTACTCAAAACTGTTATATTGAGCAAAATATTAAACCGACTTTATGCGATTTAAGCATCTAATCTAGTACTTATTATCATAATTATAATTTAAATATTATTATTATTTGGATTTGAGACACTTGATTTCATACGCATTTTCTTTTTAATTTCAAATATAAGAGAGTCAAGTCTCAATTTTAGAATCATAACAAACCGAACTTAGGTAACTAGCTGTGCAGCAAATAAATCTCCCATAATTAGCTTATTACTGTGGCTTATACCCTATTATACGGCAAACATGAAGATTAACAACATGGAAAACGACTCTTGCTGTCGCGTACAGTCGCGGCCAGAACATAAAATTCACGGAACAATTTTCTATCTGGACGTGTTTTACGATTGATACCATTATTTTGTCGGGTTCTCGTAAACTGAGTGCAGTTTATGACTGTACTGTCGGCAAAAAGGTAATCTGCAACTCTGCGATTCAAATTCGGTTTCATGTGATGATACGAGTACAAAACGGTTTAATTATTTTCACTTGCTTGTATTATAACAAAATAACATCCCGCCTGTAATCTACAAAAGATAGGCAGAGAAGTACTTATAGTACACCTACTTGTAACAAGTCCCCTGTTATAGGGGGCGAGCGTAATGCCGAAAATCCCTGACGGAAAAATCCAATAACACTTTTCCCGACTTGGAAATCAAACCCAGGACCACATGGTCAACAGTAGCGCTTGCGACCGTTAGGCAAAAAAGTCAGTCGTTTGCAATATAATCTGACCATAAATAATTAACCACGGATTTCTCTAAATTTAATCATTTTCAAACATTTTGTGAAGCGATTTCATTGGCTTTTGATACTTCTGTCAACAAATCTCATCACAGCGTACTAATTTATCTGCATCAGCCTTTCAGAAACCGAGTGTCAAAGTTGTATTTATGCTATATGATATTGACGCCATATGTTCCTAGTATAAGTTGACGTCGGGCGGACCTGAAGGCCAATCCTCGTAATAAAAAACGTTACTTAAATAAAAAATAAAATCATTATTATTTAATTTGACTTACCAACTGAATTTCAACAAACTAATACGACAAGATTTTATTTCGACAATATAGAACTCCGACACGGCTTCATTTCGTTTTTTTTTTTTGTTATAATTAAAAATGTTGGAAATCTTTTCGCAATCTCATCTCAGTGACAATCAATGTCATAAACTTGTCAAAAAGTAATGAAAATTAGTGGCATTTTTACAAATTGAGACTGAGATTAGATTGTGAACATTCCGAAAAATTAGGAAACTGCCCTTCTTATTCTTGTCTCAGACAGCTTGCAAGTTTTAATTTACAAAAAAAAAAAAAAATGTCAAACTGACAGATCCCCTTTTATGCCGACCGTACACTTTGTTTTTATAGCACAAATGTAACGGGTAATGTATTAAGACGCGATACTAAGTATCTGCTCTGTTTTTATTATTGCAATAACAGTTATGTGCGAGAGATTTATTTGTACCACGGGATTTGCTATAAAAGATTGTTTCGTAGAGTTGAGATTTTTTATTTCCACGATTCTGAATGTGAACAACATTCAGAATCGTGGAAATAAAAAATACAATTTATGTAACAGTGTTAAGACGAAACTTTCCACTCAATCTAGCTTTTTTTAGTTAGAATTATTTAAAGCCGGATTCCGTAAAGGCTTTAGCACCGTAGACCACATGCATACGCTGCGACAGGTTATACAGAAGACCGAAGAGTATAACCTGCCTCTCTGCTTAGCGTTTGTGGACTACGAGAAAGCCTTTGATTCGATCGAGACATGGGCTGTACTGCAGTCTCTTCAACGGTGCCAGATCGACTATCGGTACATCGAGGTGCTGAAGTGTCTGTACGAAAACGCCACTATGTCAGTTCGACTCCAGGACCAGACCTCGAAACCTATCCTTCTGCAGCGAGGTGTGAGACAGGGAGACGTTATCTCTCCGAAACTGTTCACCGCTGCTCTGGAGGATGTCTTCAAGGTTCTGGACTGGAAAGGAGCTGGCATTAACATCAATGGCGAGTACATAACTCACCTTCGGTTTGCCGACGACATAGTAGTCATGGCTGAAACTATGGAGGACCTCAGTACAATGCTCGATGACCTCAGTAGAGCCTCTGAAAGAGTGGGTCTGAAAATGAACATGGACAAAACGAAGGTCATGTCAAATGCCCATGTAACACCCACTCTCATGAAGATCGGAGACACTACACTCGAAGTCGTGGACGAGTATATTTACCTAGGAAAAACTGTCCAGTTAGGTAGGTCCAACTTCGAGAAAGAGGTCAATCGTCGAATCCGACTCGGCTGGGCAGCGTTCGGGAAGCTTCGCAATATCTTCTCGTCCCACATACCGCAGTGTCTCAAGACGAAAGTCTTTGACCAGTGCGTGTTGCCAGTGATGACATATGGCACTGAAACGTGGTCGCTCACAATGGGCCTTATTAGAAGGCTGAAAGTCACCCAAAGGGCAATGGAGAGGGCTATGCTTGGAGTTTCCCTGCGGGATCGAATCAGAAATGAAGAGATCCGCAGGAGAACCAAGGTAACCGACATAGCCCGAAGAATTGCCAAACTTAAGTGGCAGTGGGCAGGGCACATGGCCGATGGGGCCGAAAGGTTCTGGAGTGGCGACCGCGTACCGGAAGGCGTAGCGTTGGAAGGCCTCCCACAAGGTGGACCGACGACCTTGTGAAGGCCGCAGGAACTCGTTGGATGCGAGAAGCACAAAACCGGTCGAAGTGGAGGTGCTTGGGGGAGGCCTATGTCCAGCAGTGGACGTCTTTCGGCTGAAATGATGATGATGATGATGATGATGATTTAAAGTCTACTAGCAGATATTTTATCATCAAAGAATTATTTTAATTTTATTTTATCTTAATTATTTAAAAAAATAATCTACTATTAGGTATCTTCTTACCAACATGTTTTATAAGAAAAAATTTACTTTATACTAATCTAACCTGTTTGAAACTTCCCGTGATTCAAGGGCTGGCTTTTACCTTGGCCAGAGGCTAAGTAAGTATTGCCATATAACGTGGCAAAGCCGCCAGTCTCTTGGGTACATTACTCGTACCATTATTATGAACTTGTCGACGCCATAATATTTGCAATTTACTAATTTATTATTTAACAGATTAGTCTTCTATTTTAGTTTTTGGGGTGCCGATCCCAAATTGTGACCCTATTACTAAGGCTCCGCTGTCCGTCCGTCTGTCACAGAGCTGTATCTTTTAAACCGTAATATGTAGACAATTTAAATTTTCATAGTGTCCACTGTGTAGTGTCCGCTATAAAAACTAATAAAATTAAAATAAATTTAAACATTAAAGGCATACAAGACACGTAATTTTTACTAGAAAAAAAAAATATGCTTATTACTATGTACGGTGGTATCTACGGATCATTCGTGTGCGAATCCGACTCGCACTTGGCCGCTTCTGTTATTTTACCTAATAGGGTCAAAGTATTTTCCACAGATTATTAAGTAAAACAGTTTTTAAAAAGGATGCTTTCATACTTCATTTTTGGGAAAACAATATTTTAAAAAATACAGTCATACCAGCTACACGAAGAAAAATATTCATATACCCATTTAGTTAATGCAAAAGCATTTCTCAACACAGCAATACAATTTCAGCAACATAGTCTTCTAGCCCCGTTTCGAAACGTTTGCATACCCGGCGCAGTTCCTACTCACATCTGCTTAATATACGAGTTTCGTCTGCAGTCAAAAGCGAGACGGAACTGAGTTCACTACAAAGAGCTTTTGTTGATTAGAAAACTAACCAGCCCACTGAGATTAGTTTTGCTGTCTGTAAAATAGCTAGTGAGTCTAATGCAGGCTTGCATAATGGTTTAGTATCAAGTGATGCAAACTACATAAGGCACTGCAGAGATTATGACATGCATAGTTTGTGGTATGCAACCTTTTCTAGATAATATAACAAAAAAAAATAATAATAAGAGCATCGGTGCGGCCCCGACTTACGAGTTGTAAGTCATAGGTTCGAACCCAGACAAACGCTTCACTTTGTATAAATTATTTCATCATCACTACTCTCAAAACTGTGAAGGAAAACATTGTGAGGAAACCGGCATGTCCTAGAACCAAAAATTCGAAAACATCTACAGACCATCCCGCACTGGGCCCAAGTGGGGGATTACGGCCCGCTTCTACTCACCGAGAAGAGGCCTGTGTCCCAGCTGTGGGAACATTATAGGCTGATTATATTGTGTGGCATGCAACCTTTTCTAGTCTAATTATAAGTAAACAAGTATTTTATTATAATGATCCGACCCTATGCTACCATAGGGACGAGGAATCCTTATAGTTCCTACTGTTTTCCTATAGAAAACAGTGCTGTTATTAATTCAAAACATACATATATGACAGCAGCACTCATTGCATAAGAAGTTTTGTGACTAACTGACTGATAGACAAAACTCACGTTATACCATTGAACGTTGAAAAAAGCAGATAGGAAAGGGGTAGGTGGTAGGCATCCTGCCGGGGTCGCGGGTCCTGCCGGGGTCACGGGTTGTTCGAAAGAGATACCGTGGCCCCTGGCACAGGCAACTGAAGGAACACGGGTGGGTTTTAGTCAGTAAAAGTCTGACACGCCCTCTCGCTCCGCCCAGAGCGGGAGAAGTTATTTGATAATTTCCCACCCAAAAAAAAAAGGAAGTAGGCATGTTCTTTAAGGGGACTACAGGAAATGTCTAAAAGTATATGATCGACTACAGTAAACAAAGTCAGAAAAATATATGATATTCTTCAGGATATATGTAGTTGCTAGTTAGATAGTGTAGTGAAAACATAATACATACTTTTATACTATAAGAACAAATCATGAAAATACCTCTAAAAACTTTCTTTTTACAATAAAAACCATACTAATATAATATACATACAATCATTCTGATTTTTTGTCAGATTATTTTACAAGCAACATACTAAAGCATAAATGTTTTGATTTTTTAGTCCAAATAATAAAATAATAGATTTTTTGTAAATAGATAATTGCTTCATATTTTGCAATAAATTACCAGCGTTGTGTCATCGCGCTTCACTTTCTTTTCTATGTAGTCCGACAGTGACCGCGCTTTAGGTCATGTAGTCTCGTTTGCAAGGCTAAGCATGTTTTTCGTAGGCAACATTCTTTCCTCAATTAGGGATATGCAAGGCTAAGCATGTTTTTCGTAGGCAACATTATTTTCTCAATTAGGGATATGCAAGGCTAAGCATGTTTTTCGTAGGCAACATTCTTTCCTCAATTAGGGATATGCAAGGCTAAGCATGTTTTTCGTAGGCAACATTATTTCCTCAATTAGGGATATGCAAGGCTAAGCATGTTTTTCGTAGGCAACATTCTTTCCTCAATTAGGGATATGCAAGGCTAAGCATGTTTTTCGTAGGCAACATTATTTCCTCAATTAGGGATATGCAAGGCTAAGCATGTTTTTCGTAGGCAACATTCTTTCCTCAATTAGGGATATGCAAGGCTAAGCATGTTTTTCGTAGGCAACATTATTTCCTCAATTAGGGATATGCAAGGCTAAGCATGTTTTTCGTAGGCAACATTCTTTCCTCAATTAGGGATATGCAAGGCTAAGCATGTTTTTCGTAGGCAACATTATTTCCTCAATTAGGGATATGCAAGGCTAAGCATGTTTTTCGTAGGCAACATTCTTTCCTCAATTAGGTAAGTAAGTATATCCCTTTTACCCTCAAAAAGTTGACTTAGAAGTTTAATATTCTAAAGGCTTCAGTCGCAAATACATCGAAAAGTTTAGTTATCATTATAGTTCATGTCAAATTAATAGCTGCCTTGCGTGACTGTCCTCGGCACAGTTTCTGACATTCGAGCTTCTAAACCAACATTGTTGATACAATGTAACAATGATGAGTGGTTTATTGATTAAAGTATTAAGTCTATTCATTATTTAACCAACTGCTTCATATTTGATGGTATTCAAAGTTGAAAAATTGTTTGCTCTAGCTGTCCATCTGTTTATTTGAATAAAATGGGTTCGGGTTCCGTCATTTGGAGACATTTCAATCTACTCAGCTTATCGCAGTTCACTGCTATACATTTATGCGTATCCCAGGCTACGTCGACCAGGCCCGTGCCGGACGGCGCGTACGTGTTCCACGCGCGCCTCAAAGAGAAGTCAGCAAAAAGGAAGGGGCCTGCCAGGGCCGAAGCCTACCGGGGGTGCGGGATTGTCCGAAAGGGTTACCGCTACCCCGGAACATAAAGGGCTAAGGAAGGAACACGGATGGGTTTTAGTCAGTGAGAGTCTGACATTCCCTTCCGCTACACCCAGAGCGGGAGGAGTCATTTGATGATTTCCCATCCATAAAAAATCAATAAACAAAAGGCTACGCCACAATACCTTCCGCATCCAGTACACCCCAGTCACCTGTTTAAGGTCGTCGACCTATCTAGCTGGGGATCTCACACTACGCTTGCCGATACGCAGTCTCCACTCTAGGACTCTGACTCTGCTGTACCAGCCATCGCTCCTTTGATAAACTTCGAAGACATTTCGTGTACCCCTATTTAATTTCAATAAGCCTATTTCCTTTTATAAACACACACAAAAAACATATTGCAAGTTACAGTCAATTCATAATTTAATATTGCTTCTTTCAATATATACAAAAGTTTATTCTCAAACCGGTTAAGATCTTCGTAAAACATAATATATTAAAATGTCGTCGGCAATATCTGTTTCTGACGTTTGAATAAGTATATTTCTGTTACAAGCAAATTTCAAAGGTTCAAAAGTATTATAAGACAATGATTTTAAGATTTCCAACATTTATAAGTCATGCGAGGAAAATGTTTTCCTGTTTTACGACGAAGCAGTTATTAAGGCACCTGTCCAACCAGCCAGGAAGTGACTAGCTATCAAAGATTTTCTTGTTCTACTATGGAAATCAAGTAGAGTTGGCAAATAACAACGAGTTTATGAGCTAGGCGCAGCAAGTGCGTGACGGCAACGAGCGATTACTCGCTGGTATGCGTATACAGACGCCAGCACATCGAGCTACCCGAAACGGTCAAATTTTCCCAATCAACTTTGAACCTTATGTTTTAGCGATAAAGTTGAAAATCTATTAAAGAAATTTGACAGATTGTAGAAGCTTGATTGTGCTGGCGTTTGTACTAAGCGTTAGTCTCTCTCAGTGAGTGTTTTTCCCATCAAGCGAGCATCACTTAGCGAGTAATCACTTTGATACAAACGAGCTGCGACAAACGAGTACTTGCTGGCAGTGTAGAAAGTCAGCGATCAACTATTAATATTTGTGTCTCTTTTACTTCCACGAGACCTACAATCTTGTGTACGTTTCTTGAGCGAGAAAATCGTTGATAACTTTACTAGTCGCTTACTCGTCGGTCGGTGGGACAGATGCCTAAGGGATGAACACAGAATATTTTACGTAGCAGTTGCTTACACTAATATTCTATTACTTCGCAAATCGTTGTAATGCTTGGGTGGTAGGTTTTCTTAAAATAAATATATTTTTAAACGATTTTTCTGTAAACGATACACCACATATGCACTATTGAAAATACAAAATGTTGATGGACGTTTGTTGTTTCATATATGTAGACGAAACTTTGGAAGAAACTGTATACTTAGTTTGGATAGTAATCTCTTTGTTATGTAAACCATAAATATTACAGATATAAATTTGCAAATATCATGACAGGATTAACCTAATGCGGTAGTGTGGTGTTTATATACTTACAATATTAAATTAACCTAATAAGAAACTTCTATAACATACTACCCATCCTAAATTATATAAATCTCATACATAACAATAACACAGAACAACTATTATATAACTTATTAACCTACATCTAATTACAATACTAAAACATATTTTGCCTAACCTATAACACTTATGTGTAGCACAATATAAATAATAGTACCCTTGCGATTTCACTCCTATAGAAAATGTAGCCAAGGGGTGACACAATGGGCGGTCTTATCGCTAAAGGCGATCTTTTACCTTTATAAGTTACTCTTTAATACAAGATGCGACAAGTATTAAAACCTATTAAAATTGCGGACAGTTTGGTATCAGCTATCTTGCATAATATTCAGTAGTTATACTGAGTAATTTCAATCAAATATCTGTCTTACAGGCCGCACTAATACTGAAATGGAATTACCGAGGATTAAATTATTATAGGGCTCATATTACAATAATGCCTCTTCATTACCCTTCTCTTGTATGCCTTCATACTGTTTGAGCACACATTGAAACTAGAATAATTAACTATTGAACTAGCATAATGTCCCTAGTTAAGGAGTAACTGGATCACAGAACCACCTACCAAATCTGCCTATCCATACTAATATTATAAATTCGAAAGTAACTCTGTCTTTCTGTATGTTACGTTTTCATGCCTAAACCGCTGAACCGATTTAGATGAAATTTGGTATAGAGATAGATTGCATCCCGGGGAAGGACATAGAACAGTTTTTATCCTGATATTCCCACGGGATCGACACTTATGCGGGTGAAACCGCGGGACGCAGCTAGTCTTCTATATAATCTTCTAAATTAATAATTACCTGGAGATTGCTTAAGTTATTACAGTCCGGGCGTCGGGCTCGAGAGAATACGTTCCTGACACCTGACAGTGCTAAAATTCTAGTCCTACTAATATTATAAATGCGAAAGTTTGTGAGGATGGATGTATGTTTGTTACTCTTTCACGAAAAAACTACTGAACGGATTTGGATAAAACTTTACAGTAATATAGGTTATTCATCAGAATAACACATAGGCTACAATTTATAATGATTTTATGTAGTTTTGGTCATAATATAACGATACGTGTCAATTAAGTCGGAAAAAAATCTTCCATCTGAGAGCTATCTTGGCGTGCGCTGCCTAAACCAATGGAGTTACATAAAGATGATATACCGCAGGATTGTTTGTCTTAAGTAGATCTAAATTAAAGTCCGCGACAGCATATATCTACCTTTTATGTGCAAGCCAGTACAACCAAAATTGTGAACCATAAATCTAATTAAATTTGGTACTATTTTACAATGCACATTTAGTATATAATTATCAAACTCTTATCAAAATGAATACATTTCTCGCATTAAGTATTTAATGTAGATAAACTTTGTCTTTCACACTAAGTAATTTGGCCGAATAGTTTAAAAGTTATCACGATATGATTGACTTGAACGGAGCGCCTAACGCCGCGGCGGCGGCCGCAGCACGATGAGGCGTTGGGACTAATCGAACACAAAATATTAACAATTTCTGGGAAAAAAATATCCGATTTTGGTCTACCCTCACCGCAGCGTAGAGGAGAGTTGTCGACCGAGTTGATAAAAGAGCTAAGCTATGATACCAACCAGTTAGGTGCTTACGTATGCGAAACTGAGCCACGTTTGCTACCTGATCGAAGAGAGATTTATTACAAAATAGTAGGACGAGTTGAGAATGGGGAAGGTGGACTTTTTTTCCTTGATGCCCCGGGTGGTACAGGAAAAACTTACTTACTTTCTTTACTTTTGGAAAAAATTCGTGGCGGCCATAACGTTGCATTAGCTGTGGCTTCCTATGGAATTGCTGCTACATTGCTAAGCGGTGGACGGACAGCACATTCCGTCTTTAAATTACCTCTTAATCTGGCGAATGAAGAAACTCCATCGTGTGACATCAGCAAAACCAGTGCCCGTGGCCTCCTCTTGCAACAGTGTAAATTAATCGTGTGGGACGAGTGCACAATGTCACACAAACGTGCCATCGAAGCTCTTGATCGTTGTTTACAAGACTTACACGGCAAAGAAACAATAATGGGTGGTGTGGTTGTTTTATTGGCTGGGGACTTTCGGCAAACTTTGCCTGTCATCGAGCGAGGCACTGCAGCAGACGAAATTAACGCATGTCTAAAATCCTCATATTTATGGACCAAAGTTGAAAAGCTGCACCTTATAACCAACATGCGTGTCCAGTGATCTAGAGTCGGGTGCGTACGCTGAAAAACTGCTCGAGATAGGTGAAGGTCGAATCGAAACTGACGAAGAAGGTATGGTTCTATTCACTAACCAATTTTGTCACGTTGTGGATTCGGAAGATGCTCAAGTTTTTCCAAATTTGCAACAGAACATCCACGATGAAAGTTGGCTATGTGAAAGAACTATACTAGCACCAAGAAATGAGACAGTTGCGAAAATCAATAACATTATCTTGGACCAAGTAACCAGCGATGCAACAACCTACAACACTATCGACACAGTCATGTCATCTGAAGACTGTACAAGCTACCCCGTGGAGTTTCTTAACTCTTTAGAGCTATCCGGGGTGCCATCACATAAGCTCCAATTAAAAGTCGGTATACCGGTTTTGTTAATGCGTAACTTGGACGCCCCGAGACTATGTAATGGCACTAGATTGCGAGTCAGGGAACTAGGCAGGCATATTGTTAAGGCCACAATTTTAACTGGAGAAGCTAAGGGTGAAAATGTTCTTATTCCACGCATCCCAATAATACCCAATAACTTACCCTTTAATTTCAAACGTTTACAGTTTCCACTTAAAGTTGCATTTTCTATGACCATCAATAAATCGCAAGGGCAAACTTTGAAAGTAGCGGGGATACATTTAGGCACAACCTGTTTTTCCCATGGGCAGCTTTACGTAGCTTGCTCACGTGTTTCTAAATCCCAAAATCTTCTTATTTACGCTGAACAAAAAAAATCAAATAACATAGTATACAGGAGTATATTGCAGTAAAAAAAAGATAAATTAACACAGATGTTCACCTATTCCAATTACGTACCACATAATTCTTTAGTTATTACAAAATCTATTAAGAAAAACCGGCCAAGTGCGAGTCGCGCACGAAGGGTTCTGTACCATTGTCTATAAAAAACGGCGAAAATAACACGTTTATTGTATGGGAGCCCCCCTTAATATGTACTTAATTCTTATTCGTATTTGTTGTTATAGCGGCAACAGAAATACATCATTTGTGAAAATTTCAGCTTTCTAGCTATCACGGTTTATGAGATACAGCCTGGAGACAGACAGACGACGGAGGCTTAGTAATAGGGTCCCGTTTTACCCTTTGGGTACGGAACCCTAAAAACCGCAGCAAAATCCGTTACGTAGTTTTAAAAAATTTAAGCATTCATAAGGAAAAAGAAAGCTTCTTTGTTTTATACTATGTAGTGATTAAATGCAAGTAACATTGGTCCGACCTGTTTAGTTGTCAGTGTTTAGGAATCCGTTTGTGCTGGATAGGATAATCTCAAGCCTACTTTTTATAAACACAGTATACAGGTAAAGATTGATGAAGAAACCACTGGACTTAGCATTTTGAAATTTGCAGAGTTCTATTATAGCTTAAAATAATGAGCACTTAGAAAGGAATTCAGATAATTCCAGAGATACCCTCTAAATATTAGGTATAGGAGTTCAAAGATTGTATGGAAACTAATTTTGAAGTTAGAAATCTGGGATGTACGATGTGAAGGTACATTAAAAAAATATCAGTATTTAAAAAAAAAATGTCACGTAACTTAATGTGGCAGACCAAATTCTACGCGAGCGAAGCCGCGGGCAAAAGCTAGTAACTAATAAAGATCACATTCGCAAAACACGTATTCGGCTATATGAGATTGACGGGTGTCAAGAACGCATTTTCTCGAGTGACGGCTGGACTGTAATAACATAAGCAAACTCCGTTATGATTAATTTGACAGTTATCTGTGACAGTGCTTTGATTTATACAGGGTGTTACGGAAAGGGTATATCAATACAAACAGGTTGATGAGTGTATCTGGTCTAGAATCTCTGTACAAAATTTCAGCTCAAAAGCATTAACTTTGAAAATGCTTAATATTTTTTTATTTCGACATCACGGCGCTGCACTGGCTTGCGGTGGCGTAATGTGCGTATACTAGGCGCACAGACACACTACAGATAATGGATAATGACCCTCGTAGTGCGGTGACACGTTTGTTATGATTTCAATTTAGTAAACTATCGAAATAAAAAAATATTAAGCATTTTCAAAGTTACTGCTTTTGAGCTGAAATTTTGTACAGAGATTCTAGACCAGATACACTCTTCAACCCGTTTGTATTGATATACCCTTTCTGTAACACCCTGTATATTACTAAATCATTGTGACAGTGATACTTTTAAAAGATTGATGAAGGATAATAGGTTGGTGATTGTACACATGTAGATTGCCAGTCTCAGACTAGCAAATATTCATTTTTATATTTAAAAAAAAACCGAGTGTGCTTATGACCACACGACTGAAGTGAAACTTCGCTATGAGAGGAAGAGAGAAAGAAAATGTGCGCGCGCACTGCTTTCTCTTGCTTATATCCCCCACTCAACTCCCGTTCTCCTCGCCCGATCACACTTTTCGTAACGCTTACGTCACGCGTTCGCCAGCTTACTCCCCAAGTCAAGCGTGCGTAAAGAAGTTTCACTTCAAAAAAAAAAAGTTTCGATTAAGTATAATTAATATAGTGTTGAGTATTTTCGTCATTGAGACATAACATAATGCCAAAATTCAATTTCCTACGTTGCATAGATCTCGAGAAAAACCCGTGTGACAGACGGACGGTCGCGATCAACCACACAACAACAACTGATGAACAAACAGATGTTGCTCATTCACGCATAAAATGAGCACACAGTCATACCATGCATGACCTAGATTAACACTTATCATTAGGATACTCTTTATCTGGGTACATAAACTAGATCTCTTAGGTCGCGACTCAAGTAAACAACTACCTAGTCTAAAATAATTACTATGCATAGTTTCATTGCGCAGCGTACGTGATTTCACAGCGACTTTATGGTTCTGCTGTTAGTGTCGCAGTGGTTTTGTTAAACTAAGCGGATTATATACTCGACGCCACTTCAGCGAGGGCAAATTTAAAGGTTATTGGTTTATCTGCTAAATTAAAGACAAACACGAAGTTAAGTTGGGTATAGAATGATTTCATTCGAAATAGGATCATTTTTCATAGTAGTCTGCTGCTTATAAAGTAGTACCACTAGGTTCGTACTTAAATATAGTCTATCCTAAATTTATCTGGTGAAAATGTAAATAAATGGATCAGAAAACTTCTGGCACCCCTTAGAACTTGATTGTTTTTTGATATGATTATTTAAACCCTTAATTTAACCCGAAATTCTAATTTTAAATCTCCATAAAATTTGTTTTTCATTGGACAATTAAGGTTAATTTTATGACCACAACGGAAATTTGTTAATTTTACATTTTATGTTGAAAAAAGTGGTCAGATATAAGGTAAACTTAAATACTTGTACATTGAATAAAATGTGTGTTACTGATTTCCTTTACCAGAATTTAGTCAGATACTTTTGAAACTTTTTTTTCTGCCACTTCTGCTTTGTTCCGGTTGAAAGCAAATAATTGGCACCACAGATTTATCTTCTTAGTCATCATCTGCCAGGCCTTTTCCCAGCTACGTTGGGGTCAGCTTCCAGTCTAACCGGGTGCAGCTGGGTACTAGTCATGTAGCGACTGCCTATCTGACCTCCACAACCCAGTTACTGGGTAATACAAAACCCCTTGGTAAGACTGGTAGTCAGACTTACCAGAGATTTAACTTTTTAGTCATTGCCAAATAAGCGCTAGCAACGCCTCGCCGCCGCCGTTAGTGTAGCAAATGTCAATAGACATACTCATTTTTAATTTGCCAGTTTGCAAACCTTTCTAATAAAACAAAAATAAAAAAGGACGTATAAAAACCAGACCTAATAAACTTAGCAAGATAATCTTCCCAAGAATACTAATCTCATTGTTCCAATATCGTCGTTCGATGCACGTACATTATGTGATTCTAGTCTGGTCGTGTATTGGTTCCCACTTTGTGGCGAGGGCGGTGGAGTGGTTTTGTTACCAGCTAAGCGGATTAACCTCTCGATGACCCTCTAGCCATTGTGGTACTAAGAGTATAAAGGCTACGCCATATCCATACTTTTATCGGGAAATAGTAAAGCGTCTTTCTATTTTAGCGCTTTTGAATTCAGTGGAAGTTTCATAATATGAAACTCCCTTGTAGTGCGTTTGATTAGTGGGCAATATTCAGAAATTATCTTCAGGGTCTTGTGGAGTGCAGATGGGCAGTCACTCCATGTAAAATACAGGTATTCAGCTGCATCTAGTTAGACTAGAAGTCGACCAAAACACAGTTGGAAGATCATGATGAATCTTTAGAGAGTCGGTAAATTGAAATCCTCCCTTATTCTTTTACAATGCTGATTGAGTAAGTAGGTATAAGTAGTATGAAACGGCGCAGAACCAACAGCTTTTAACGTGCTTTTCGATGCACAGGGGTATCACACCGCCAACTTTCAAACTCCGGGCTGTTACTGGGAAATTCTTAATGAAAAAACCCAATAACACTTTGCCCGACCTGGGAGTAGAACCCAGGACCCCTCGCGTAGCTGTCGCGCGACCACGAGATGTACGGGTCAGCGAGTGAGTGCACCTGTGTCTGCACACATACAGCTGTCGTTACGTAAAAAGAACGCTGAGCGACAGTAGAGGGGGTGGTCTGCGCACGGGCACAGTCGTGTCCTAAAGTACTAGGCCATTGTTTTATATATAATCATAATAGTTACTTTACTAGCATCGCACTCCCTTCATACCACCAATTTAATCGTTAAATCGCTCAGTGCGCAGGTAAACGCCAGCGTTCGTTTTACGTGGCGGGACCAATACTTTGCACTATAATATCTCCCGCGTAGATAGCTAGTCTCCTCTGAGATTGGCTGCCATGCCATGCCGAATTTCGGTACGGAGGACTATTTATTTTGTATAATTTGGTACAGAGTTCATCAATCTAATAAAATAAATAGTTTACTATCTCAGAATGACTATCTATGGATACTATTACCCCTATAACAATCCACAAAGACATAATGTAAACAAACTCAAAACAAATGATTTCCAGTAGTTTACAATATTAAGCAGAACTATGCGAATACAAACGATCTTGTTTAAAGCAGCTAAATAAAGCGTGGTAGTGTTCGCTCAAGCGCTTTATATGTTAAATACTATGCCGTATAGAGTCATCTCAACCAAAGCTAGATACACGAAGTTCAAACTAGTTGCTTATTCAATTTCTGTTTAAGGTTTGGCAAGCAAGGCATTTGCGTTATCACTTTGGTACTAAATTGTACTGAAGTTCAGCGCACATTAAAGTAAAGTTAATTTTGTGTTAAATTCTGAATCTCAATGTATGTTGCACCAAGTATATTTGCTGTCGTGACCGAAATTTGGTGACTTGCGAGTTACAGGCTTGTGGGTTCGAACCCAGGTAAGTTCTTTACTCTGTGTCAATAATGTCATTACCATTGCTCTCAAACTGTGCATGAACATATCGTGAGGAAACCGGCATGTCCTAGCTAGAACCGAAAATTCGAAGACATGTGACATCTAACAAACCGCACTGGGCGCGCATGTTGGATTACGGCCCACTCCTTCTCATCGAGAGGAGGCCTGTGTCCCAGCAGTGGGAACATTATAGGCTGATTATGCTACTTAAACAATATTTAAAATAACAGTAGGCTCACAGCATACAACTTAACAACAACAGACAAAAAGATACCTGTGTCGAATCTATTGAGAATTTATCTGAGATTCTAAGAAAAAACATTAATACTTCTGTCATGTATGGATCAGAATGTTGGGCCACAAAAGGGATGAATGAAAGGCAATTGCATGCAGCAGAAATGAGAATGCTAAGAGGGATGTGTGGTGTTACACGAATGGATAGAATAAGAAATGATCAGTACATAAGATTAGAGGAAGTTTGAAAGTGGCACCGGTAATTGAAAAGTTGTGTGAAAATCGGTTGTCATGGTTTGGGCATGTGTTACGGAGAAATGAGGAAAATGTCGTGAGGAGAGTTTTGAATATAAATGTCGATGGCTATACGAGTAGGGGAAGACCAAAGAAACGATGGATGGAATGTGTGAATGGTGATATGGTTAGAAAGGGGGTGACCATCGAGATGACGTCTAATATAAAAGTATGGAAGAAAAATACATGTTGCGCCGAACCCAAATAAATTGGGATAAGGGCAAGTGGATGAGATAAAACTAAATAAATACAGACGATCTATCGTATAGACTTGACAAGTCTATTACAATCTTACAACAGATTAATCTCCACTAAAGATATAGTGTGAACGTATTTGTCTTGCCATGTGGATTTGTCGACTATTGTTTCACATTGTATTGCAGACTCCTTTGAGCAGTTAGCATAATGTCCCCGAGCGATTGATTTAATGGAGTACAGCTTTCGTCTCTCTTGTTTGTAATAACGCTTGTTAAAAGGGGGTGATCGCTTTACTATTAAAGTTGAATTACATACTGTTTAAAAAAATAAAATATTATGCTCTTCTTACTCAGAACGGCCCCGAATTATTCAAATATATTTTTTTTATGAATTTAACTAATAAACCCATTTTGATGAAATAGTAGTCAAATGTATACATTGTTGTTTTTTTTATAAATTATCTGTAAGTATATTATTTACTATTTCCAAAATATTTATGAATTTTATATGTTCATTCATATCGAGCTGTGTTAATCGATTACTAAATGAATAATATTTTTTTGTAAGATGGCAATTATAAGGCTGGGAACACCAGTCTATGGGGCTTGCTAATTTTGAAGAAATTATTGGAAAATATAAAGTAAGTTTTGCGGGAACAACGCTCAATTCAATATAGTGAGTTTTATATTAAAACTTATGATCAACCTAAACCAGCTACAACATTGTAATAATTTTATGTATACAACAAAACATAAGAATATCGTGTAATTATATAGTGCCCTCCGAAAGTTAGTTGACTTTTTCTACTACAGTTTTCATGCTACATTATGATTTAAAATTAAAAAAAATAAGCATTACTTAAGTATTATTTATGAAAAGTCATAGGTAATTAAATCAGTTACTAAAACGTTATAGCAGTTCAAACATTTGGATCACTAGAATTTTAAATAATAAGTTTATTGATCCAAAGATATACATAGACACAGGTTGTATACTAGTTACATGCTAAGGCTTAATCAACTAACAATGGACACAAGAGGAGAAAACTAATTTTTCATTTCTCATACTCGGAAAGTAGTGTTTGTTTGATTCAAATAGCGGGTGGAAGACGCTGCTTCCCACCACAGGGCGGGAAAGACTCATAGTAATTACTTCCCTCTTTAGGGTAGGAATGAATTTTAAAAATAGAACTAGTCAACTACGAAATTTTTGGCATAAATTAAGAAAAATGCTGCAGTCTTGTGAGTGTATAAACAGCCAGTGTGAATTTAAAAAAAAAACCTATTAAGCGGGACAGCCCGCGGCGATGACGCGGTGTGTTCCATATTTAAAATTACAAAAAAGACAATAGTATTATTTGGCGGGATACTAACCCTGTAAACTGTACCGAAATTCAAAAACTTGATTTTATAGACTAATATTTCTTTAATAAAAATGAATTCAAGCGATTCTGAAATGTTGACCCCAGATTCGGTTAAGGACGAGGCAAATGCAGTACTTAATTGAAAATATCAGGTATGCCGGAGCAAATAGCAACATATTTGAATTGACCAAACTGTGAGCAGTATACCGGGTATTGTTATAGAAGAACGTCAGCGACACTGTTAGCCGATTCTGGGGCGAACTTGACAATGTTAAAAAGACATGGAGGATGGAAATCCAGCACATTCGCGGAAGGCTACATTAAGGATTCTGTCCAAAATAAAACCAAAATTTCAAGCAAATTAACTGAGACTATAATTTTACGCCCCAGTTCGCCTCAACTAACTACTTCAAGGGAGTCTCTGCCATGGATTCCACCGTCTAATCAAATACCAGAGTCTCCTACTTTTACAGACATCCAGCATAGCCAAAGTCATAATATATCAAACACCGTAAATATTCCAAACAAGAATGTAACTTTAAATTTCACAAATTGTTCTAACTTCTCCATTCATTTTAAATTGGTACTATGCATGTTATTGTCATCAATAAATATTTTAGAAAAACTACTACTTTTTACTTTCCTTATATTCGAAATGTAAAGTAGAGTGTTTAACACGGGTGAAAGTCATCAATTCCTACTCGGACTATAGCCGCCCTCGCTGCGCTCGGGCGTCTAAATGCCTCGTATCGTATAGGAATTGATTCCTTTCGACCCTTGCATAACAATCTACTATTCTATACAAGATGTTACAGAATAAACGCAAGACCTGAAAGTCGTTTGATCATAATTGACTACTAAATCGATTTCAGTAACCTTTAATACAGGTAGTTTTTCAAAAATTATGTATTTTGCCATACTGACCGCCGATTGAGCCAAAGAAAATTAAATCTTATTTCAAGAACATAAAACTCAAATTTAAATGCATATCGTAATGGTCAGGGTCAACACTTTTTTCTTTATAATAATAATAGTTAGTTAAATATTGTGTTACTGTCCTAAACTAGGGATAGCCTGTATCTTAGGAGACAGTAAATCATAATGTGGTGTGTCACAGCAGGAGTGGAAAAATGTCAACTAATATTTGGAGGCCACTTTAAGTATCCTTTTTATTAAATAGGATGTAATGCGCAAATTGCCATAATAATAACGGTATTGCCAAAAAAGCTGGGTAATCCTCAGATTTATTGGCAAGCCTTAAGATTTATAGATGGTGGACTGAAACGTAGTTATTTTCGAGCTTTTACTTAATGTCTATTTTACTATGAGACATAAGGAGGGGTTCTAAGTGATTTAGTAATATCATGCGTCGATTTATCATCCATTTGGCGAGGACAAAAGTAGTTTTTGCTAACGCCTTGCCAATGTGCCGACAAGTTTTGTGCTGGTCTCAACAGAATACAGGCTAGACAATGGGCTGGGCTGTCCCATATGAAGAAACTGGACTACCGCGTGCGTACGTAGGTAGGTGAATCTTGAGTAAGTTTCTGTGTGTATCTGTATTTTGTTGCAGTGATATTGTAACTAACCAACTATGATATTTGCAAATAAATAAAATTGAAGCGTCTGTTTGTAATGTTAAAATAACAGCTTTTTACTAAATGCGTATACGGAAAGTAAAACTATACGGTACTTGTAACAAAAAAAAACATTTTTTTTTAATTTAGTCTGTCTGTTTGTTGCGGCTAATCTCCGAAACGGCTGGACCGATTTCGATGAAATTTGGTATGGATATATTTTTAATCCCGGAAAAGGTATAAGCATATAATTTTTATCGGCGTACCATACAAGCGAAGCCATGGGCGGAAGCTAGTCTTTCAAAAGAAATGAAAGAGAAATAGATAGTTTCTCGGTATGTTTTCTATAATTTTATGTTATGCTTAGAGCCAATGTATAAATGCTGCTATGACGTAGCATGACTGTAAACACACCACACAACTTTTGACAGTCGTTGGAGGAATTTCACCCCTGTGCATACCGCAAGGTTAAAAGTTATACCAATGATTGTTTACGACCTGCTACCTCGGAAATTTATGATGCGATCTTATATAGCTATAGGTATGTAACAGGAGATCATATTTGAGTAGACACTTACCTTAATAACAAAATGTACAGTCGCCAGAACATCAAGCTACCCGAAACTGTAAAATTTTCCCAATCAACCTTGAACCTAATGCTTTAGCGATAAAGTTGAAAATCTGTTAAAGAAATTTGACAGATTGTAGAAGCTTGATGTGTTGGCATCTGTACCTACACGCGGGTAGCTCCAGAAATTTATGAGTTAAGTTGAAAGCGACAGGGTAGCTTACGAAATTTAAATTTCTTACGTGTTTTGCAATTTCCAGGTCAGTTGTTGGTAATAATATGATTGTTGGTAATCAAATTATGATTCGCAACTGTAACAAATATGTGTTTGCAAAATCATAATCATTAAAATCTTCAATATAACTCTCTAAGTTCAAATTACCCCATAGAATAACTATTTCGTTTGAGGGTTAATTTTAGATCAATTTTAACTTTGGGAGATGTATTGATAGTTAAAATGATTATATTCTGAAAATAGATATTTGTTAACGTCGTGAATCATATTTTGATCTATTTTTTTTTCTTTTTTTTTGGCGTCGGTACAGACGCCAGCACATCAAGCTACTACAATCTGTCAAATTTCTTTAATAGATTTTCAACTCTATCGCTGAAGTCTAAGGTTCAAAGTTGATTGAAACAATTTGACAGTTTCGGGTTGCTTGATGTGCTGGCGTCTGTAAATCCTTACAGTGACCTGCAAATCGCAAAAAAGGTAAGAAAATTTGAATTCGCGGGCAGAATTTTCTGTGAAACCCTGACCAATAATAACTTGAACCGCCGATTCTAGCTCATGAACATTCCCGATGTTCATGAGCTAGAATTTGTATATCACAAAAGTGTTATTTTATGAATTTTATTCCAAAACACATTTGATTTATCTACCGTTTACACGTAAAACATTATTATACAATAATGTTTTCCATCGAAATTAATTATTTTTTCAGAACACGAGTAATGATAACTTCTCGTGTCGAAACCGTTTTCATTTCAGGAAACTCGAGTCTTACTCCTATGAACACAAAAACAAAATAAGGAAATCAATTTGAATTTCACACGAAAATGTAACATTACTCAATCTATTACTGAAACGTGATATTTAATGATTTGTTTGGCGTTAAAGCCGTGTTTTATACGAAGTAGGAGTTAATAGAAAGCTTAAGTTTTGTGAAAGCTATTTCTTTTGGTTTGATAACCTTACCTTACTTAATGGCAACCTTGACCTAGTAGCCTCATCAAGGCGAGTACTTCGCAGTAAGTACTTTAGGGCTTTTCAGGTCTTTGACCTACATAATTAAAAGGTCAGGCGATAAAATGTAAGTGCCTATGGTATACCTGTTCGTAGTATATGTTATTTAAAGCAATAAACGTTGTATAGCGTCTGTATAGTTACACAACCTGTCTATGGTATTGTTCGTCAAATCGTTGAGCTCCTTAAATTCTGAGTTGAGCTGCACGGTTACTGACCGCTCAATCTGTGTGGTTCTTTCCTCAAAAGACCATTTCAAACACCAATCTACGTGGTCTTCACATGATCTGACCAAGATTTTGTCTGGACTTTAAAAGAGACTTTGACCTCTGAGTTTGTTTCGGCCTTTCTTCTCAAAGTAGTCAGATAGGAAACGCCGACCTCATCTAGCTTAAAAAAAATATGATTGACGTGTAAAAGTGTTTGTACAAACCTACTTACAGAAAATAAATCATTTATCATTTAAAGCTTTGTCTTCTTCTTTCGAAAGTCAAATTACTGACGACTGAAAGAGAGAAATCGGTGTGTAACTGTTCATCCGATATAATACGTTTATTAGTAAGGGGGTAATTAAACAGATGTAATAAAAATATTACAGTATTTTAAACATTAAAAATTATAGATAGTTTAGGAACATACTGGTATCTTTAGCCTGCATTATCTCACTGTTGGGCATAGACCACTCTTCACGACTTCCAGCTCTTTTGATCCAGGAATAAAGTGGAACACTGCTGGTTTGTTTTCTTCAGGTCTTCCCGCCATCTTCTACGGGGTCTGCCGCGACGCCTTCTAGCTGTGTCAGGGCTCGATATAGTGGTTATTTTGGCCCACAGCTCATTGGAAATAACATGACAGACCTGGCCAGCCCAGTCCCACTTTAGCTTAGTGGGACGTAGTAACGTAGTAATCTGTGTTTGGAGCGCAGTGTGGTGTTGCGAAAATAATTATTATTATTTCATAAATCCACAAGTTTAAGCTTAAAACGATAATACCAGTTTGAAACGATGATATAATCCACAAGCTTAAAAGGATAATTATTTATATTTAATCAAATTAAATATCATTTATTTCAGGCAATTATTAAACCAATACCATACAGACATATACTCTTAAATACTATAGGCATTAACATAATAAAATTCACATAAAGTAACATAATAACAACACCATAACACAGATAGAATATAATAACACATACAGAATATTAAAATACATAAATGCAATAACTAAAAATCCTCTCTTGCAAGATGGTAATGATGATAATTATTTCTTAGAAAGTGTGGTTTTTGTACCTGAATAAATAATCAAACATGAACAAAACTAGGTAGGTACCTATCCGTTTTTTAATTAATTCCGGGAAAAATATAGGAGGACCTTCTTTCTATTTTCCCTTACCTTCTTTTATTCCCTCCTTTCTATAGTCAGTTCAAAAGAGGTTTTTGTTCGGCACGTGTTGTTTGCGAACACAATTACTTTTTCTTCATCTTTAGTCACCGCTTATTGGATCAACCTTTATTGAGAGGTGGGTAAGTAAGTAAACAGAGGGTACCGACAACTTGATTTGTTTTCTTATATGGTTGCCTTTTTATCTTGTGGATAAGTGGGTAAAGCCAGCCACGTCAAAGGTTTATTAATAAATAGTAATTAATTAATAGTTTCAAACTTAAGTGGCAGTGGGCAGGGCACATTGCTCGTAGAAACTATGGCCGGTGGGGCCGAAAGGTTATGGAGTGGAGACCGCGTATCGGAAGACGTAGCGTTGGAAGGCCTTCCACAAGATGGACCGATGACCTTGTGAAGGCCGCAGGAACTCGTTGGATGCGAGAAGCACAAAAAATGTCGAATTGAAGGTGCTTGGGGCTTGTCCAGCAGTGGACGTCTTTCGGCTGAAATGATGATGATGATTAATTAATCTTCTAAGCTCCGCTAATGAGACACAATTGATTTTCTATTGTTTGGTCGCCAATAGGCGACGCGCGGTGCTTGATATTTTTAGTCCATCCATCTGTGATATTTCAAAAATAAATTTCGGTTAAGTATATAAGGGTATTATGATAACATAATGTAACATCACGCTTGTAATGCTGGAAAGGTTAGGCTGAGGTGTAGGTTCCTATTATAGTACACCCACATTTCACTAGTTATGTTTAAGTCCCGTGTAATAGGGAGCAAGATTATAACACTTTACCCGACCTAGGAATCGAACCATGGACCTAATGCTTAACAGTAGCGCTTGCGACCACGAAGTTTTGAACTCAAATGCGTTCCGCAGCGGTTAAACACAGCGGTCAAAAAACCTAAAAAACGGCACGAGTCTTTTTGAAATGTCTATTTCAGTAAGTAGATATTTTCAGACACGTTTACACGTCAATATTTTACAACTGGATTGCGCCGGCATTTCATAGTTGATGCCTGAGACGAAATCCCGAAACAAATTCAGAGGTCATGGTAGAGACCATAACCAAAGTTTTACAGTCCAAACATTAAACATATTATTAGGAGTTTATGTAAGTCTAACAATGCAGGGCTGGGCTTTTTGAAGAAAGAGCCATTGTAGCTTTGCCACAAATAGAACATCAAATCTTTTTATTTTTTACTAGCGGCTCGCCCCAACTTTGCGCGGGTGCAATTTTTTTTTCGAATTCCCGAAATTTTCTTTCATACAAACCTTGTCCTGGCAATATCGAACACAAAAAAGAAAGAATTATCCAATTTGGTGCAGTCGTTAGGAAATTATGCGCGTACATACATTTCAGCGATTCATTTTTAAGATTTAGCTAGCCAATTTAAAATAATCCTGTATAAAAGTTTTTTGCTTGGGGATACATTAAAGTAGCATAATTAATCTCAAGACTTTTTGACAAAGTTTCTGTTTAATAAATGATTTAAATTTATTAAGGCTCAGTCCTTTAACATGGCTTGGCAGTTTGTTGTAAAAACGTTTACTTGGGCACTTAAATGAATTAATAATTTTATGGAGCCCAGTCGTGAGTACAAAGAGTAAATCCTTATCTAGTATCTATGCTATGAATATCGCGGTGTTTAGAATATAGATTAATATTATTTTTGACATAAATCAGGTTCTCATTTATATAATTATTGATATGCTACTGTCATTATGTTTATTTTCTTAAATTTATACCTCAGTGAATGCCTACAACAGCTTAGGTAATAAATTGCACGAATGGCTCGTTTCTACAGCACAAATATAGCCTGAATGTCGGTTGAATTTTCCCACAGGAAAATGCCGTACGACGTTGCACTATGGTAATAACTAGAATATACTAATCTAGCTATTTCTACATGAGTCAAATGACTGATTTTTACCGCGTAGGCTGCAGAGCAGCCGCTTCGACAAATTGGTTATATGTAGGCCCCACTGTTGTGATTAGTACATTGGTTTTCACCTGCTTAACGTTACGTGTCAAAAATCTAATACATTCTCGTTTAAAAGTACATGATAAGCACTAAACCAATGCACTATTTTAGCAAGAGCATTATTTACATCGTCAGTAAATGTCTGTTGTGGTTTAAACTATTCCGTAAGGAAGTTAACATTATTCATTTTGATTTATTTGCCGTGTTATTAATTTTACCCACTTTTATTTTCGCCAAGGGAACAATCAAATAAATCAACGAACGAAACCTGCATGCCATTCTGTTTCCTCACAAAACTTTTCCCATTTGTTTTGATTGAATGCGGATCAATTTCACAACACATTTCCGACAAAGTATTTCCTGACGCACAATCGTAATGCTATCGAAGTTTCTATTTCCACCGCTTTGCGTTGTTTAAAAGTTTTTAACCGAACAAAGTAGACAGGCATTGTGTAACTTTCCCAATTTTAAAGTACCAGAATTTCAAGCAATTTTGATCCTTATAGGATATCCATAAGGACGTTAATATCCTGAAATTTTTCGTCAAATTGTTTGTGTGAACATACAAAAACTATTCAAAGTTTCTAAAATTTTTGATCGTAGATAAAATTCTAGTGCTTATTGTCCAAACCTTGCGTGTTTTTAAATAATTAATTTTCCTGGAAGCTTTAAGAAAACATTTTTATTTTTCGCATTGTAATAAAATGTTGTGCCGTAACGGCTTTGTCGTTGACTGACATATTTTTTCACGACAACAGGAAGATAAGATGGGATTAGCTTTTTTAATATACTTGTAACGTTGGAGGTTTCGGGAGTAGTCTCATTGTCCAGAAAATGGAATATGTTACGAGAAATATCTACGAGGTTCCTTTGTGAGGCCTGAATACCAATTTTAATATCTACCTACGTACCTATTATAATATTGATAGCGTTTTCAAGAAGATCTATAATCTATATAGGTTATAAATTACAGTCGCTTTTCGTGTTTGTCTGTGTGACCGCGTTGTTTTTCTAAGTTACGCAACGGATTTTGATGGGGTATTCACACATTTTTTTTTTCGCTGAGAAATGCATTACGCATTTCCGCTCGTGGGGGACGAGACGGGGTATGTGGGACTCCTAGTATACCCACTAAAACTCAGCGGTGTTCCCGCATCGCCGTGATGGGAGGGCCATGGGAAACCGGCTCAGCCTTTACTTCCACAACCCTTCCCTCGCATGCCCGCCTAGCTGGCGGGCCCCGCATGCCTCCCAGGCTGGGGGGCTACGGGAATGGCCGGGAACACCTGGCCATTCCCGTCCAACACTGATGGAGGCCTGTACAATATAGGCAAAGGTGCCCCCGCACCTGTTGCCTGCTGGCCTCCATCTGGGAGGAGTCGGAGATGACTGTCAAACTGACGTCTTCTTCGACCCCTCCTCCGCCTTCGGAGCGGCGCCGCGTGAGGATACCTGAACATGCTACAACAATGTGTAACATCCTAAAAACTAAACTTTTTCTTTTCTTTTTCTTTTAATTATGTCTCAACATTGTAGATAGTAACACATGGGAAGTTGCGAGGTAACCCCATCACAAGTACGAGTATCCTTATAACTTACCGGGGCTGCCTCAATTTTGTGCTGTAGAACAATTGTATGAGAAACAATAAAAACTTTTTTTTTATCATTTAGAGAATTTACTCCGAAAGGTATATGTAAATTATAGATAGTGCCATCCACGAAGACGCGCCCCACTCTTCTTGCTAATCGCTAATGGTTGTCGCTAGTTAATTCCGCTAGTGTTTTAGTTTTTGGATACACGCTAGTTACCCACTAATAAGTAATTACTGTGTATCGACAAAACTAAAACACTAGCGGAATGTTGCACACTTTTACTGTAAGCGATTAGGAAGAAGAGTGGTGAGCTTCTTCGTGGATGGCGGTATCTGTATACATTAATCATCATTCATCATTATCTTGTCCTTATCCCAATTTACTTGGCTTCGGCGCAATATGTCTTTTTTACATTAATTTTGAACTTATATTACCTATTAAATAAATAAATCTCGATGTTTAGTCGATTCGGAAAAACAGAAGCAGGGGCGGGTCGCTAGAGAGAAATATACCGAACTAGCTGCGCCCCACGGTTTCACCCGCGTAAATGTCGATCCCGTGGGAATATCTGGATGAATCCAGGTTGTCAGCTACCTCCATGCAAAATTTTATCAAAATTGGTCCAGCCGTTTGAGCGTGAAGAAGTAACAAACATATAAACACACACACACTCACAAACTTTCGTCTGTATAATATTAGTGTGATAGTGTGATAAACACCATTATTGTCATTCAAAAGAGGAAAATATGCATAGCAAATGAACCGGAAACCAGCTGTACAGTCCTTCATGAGAAATGACCGTGAGGAGGCTTTATTGGACACATTCGTCAGTTTGACGGGCCCGGGTAAGTGGTGAGGTGAATGTGGACCGGGTATGTTAGCACTAGCGGACAATTAATCTCGCCTTGAGTGAAATTCCTGGCGCTCGCGAAAAGCGAGCAACGAGCTTCGAGAATTTTGCTCGGAACCTAGTAATAATTTATTTGGACTTAGAGAACAATTTTCGGCAGCCGGTACCAACGGAAATAGTAATGGATAAATTATGGTTACAAAATCTTTATGACTTTCGTGAATTTGTTTGTTTCAACTAGGTCGGATTGTTCTGTCAATTAGAAAGAGCATTGCTTTTCTCGGCTCTAGCATAAGCAAAAGCCTAAAATGTTTCCAATGCTGGGACACAGGCCTCCTTTTTCATTGAGAGGGAGTAGGCCCTAATCCGCCACGCGGACACAGTGCGGGTCAGTAGATGTCAGTTCAAATTATTGGTTCTCGGCCCTATAATACCTTTTTCTCTCATACCTATAATAAATATAATATATCATCTGCCATCTTACTGATCATTATTATTACTAGCGATATCATCTTTAACATTCTTTATCCTAAAACTACCTAGGAACCCTTTTTTTTTTTGCTGCGCGGTAGGGATCCTCATGGACTTCCTCCATCGTGGGGGTGACAGAGGGGCATGCCGGACTCGTACCGGCTAAACCCACCGTGGTGTTCCACCTCTACCTATAGCTGGAGGTGCGGGATTCGCATAAGCGTTCATCGCTCCCCAGAATACCTTTGAACCTAGTGAAAAATAACTAACTTACTTCAGATCTTAATTTTAATTACTTAAGCTTTAATTACTTAAGATTATTAATATAGTAAGTGGCAATAAAGTGCTTGAGTTCGGTAAATTGGATTTCTTCCATTGAAAGCTTTCCGGACTTGAACTCAGCCTGAAAGGCTCTCTTTATACTCGTTAACTATTAAATAGGTCCTTATGTACCTGCATTTACGAAAAAACAGGTAAATCGATTGTTTAATAATAAAACGAGAACATTAGAGTTCGAAAAAAGGACAATGGGACGGACATTTTTGTTGAATTCTACATTATTAATCTGAAATAATGTTGTTCCAATTCTTCGGGACAGTCGAATGGAAAGAAAAATAATCTTTTTCGTGTAGGTATTATCTTACGCCAAAAATGGAATAAAAATATGAAATTATTGTAGCCATTTTTTTCCCCACGGGGTGGGTAGCTACTGCTTTTTCTTTTCATGAAATTAATGGGTTCAAGTCGTAAGCTAGCCTCTGAACTTAAGAGCCGGATCTCAGCATATTTTGCTAATTACTGCTCCCGCTTTCATAAAGTACTAATATATAGTTTATATTGCTACACTAAAGAAAAACGAGTTAGATAATGAGAGAACCGAATGAGAGGTAAGATGTACCAGCTTCTAGTAAGGGCATATGCCCTGAGTGAAACGAATTTTCAACTGAGTGAAACGAATTTTCAAAACGTTACCTTACCTAGTGTCATTAACCGGTCAAGCGGCGCGGTTCGCCGATCGGCGACGAAACAATAGAAAATCAATTGTGTCTCATTAGCGGCGCTTGACAGATTAAAGCAACCAATTACTTCCATGTCTAGCTTAGTAAGCATAAAACAACCAGTAAGCATGACAATCTATTGCAGTACTAATGAGTTTCTAAAACGTTTTTCATACAACATAACAAGGTAGGTTTTAAAAGCGTGAAACAAAAATGACTCGACTAAACGGGAGCAGGAATTCCTATTATGTGTCTTCGCTTTAACAACGTTGTAAGGTGTACAAGATAATAGTCTTGCAACACGACACCTCCCCCTTAACTCGCCTCCCTCTAGGGTCATCAAATAGCCGGGTTTTATGATAATATAGTAATGTCCAAAGAATGACTGTTTTGTTCGGTGTTGTTGTGAAAATGAAAGTAGGACGAAATTGAGAAGCTACTTTAAATTTTTTACTATTATTTTTTACGAAAATAATTTTCCCAGAAGTAAAAATGTAATTTATACACTTTTGCTGACCTAAGTTATAGAGTTACTGGTATATTTTACTGTTTCTATCAGTTAGTTTTTATTGTTTCTTCAGTTTTTATTATTATCAAAATTAAATTATTCGTCTCATTTTTGCTTCAAAGTCTTGTAGCGTCATCTACAGTGCCATATGCGAACTGCGCATCATCAACCGACGGACATTCGCCCACCAGAAACAACACCCGTCTGGTTAGAGGTCGCAGAAAAGGGAGGATCCGTTTCTTTAAAGGATTAGTGAACTTTACACCCTGTTCCTAATACCTCTAAAGTCTCTTGTCGCATTTCACTACCAGAATTGGCTCCGGTACTACAGTTCTACTGGTAAATACTACTTCGTCTGTTCAAAAAGGGAAATAACGTTGGAAACCAGCGCTGGGGCATCTCGCATATTTGGATGTGACGCATATTTTCCCCCAACTTGCTCTTTTTTGTGTTCTTTCACTGCGTCATGTTTATCGTAAATAAACATATTTTCTTCCTTTTAATAAATTTTTCTGAACTGTCAAAATTAATGTTATTGCGAAAATGTTATATTAAAGTAAGGCCCGGACTCCACTGAAGCGGAGCTGGGCGGAGCGGAACGGAGACGTGCAGGAATCGACCAATCACAATGGTTGAAATCCTGATTCCTGCACGTCTCCGCTCCGCTCAGCTTCAGTGGAGTCCCGGCTTTATTGTTTTACCCCGCAGGCCTACTAGATGTTACATAACGCGTGATTCGCATTCTGTTTCTAATTCAATTACAAATCTTCCACTCTATAAAAATCTAGATTCATCTTTAGCCTGACAACCCTAGCCAGTAATCTTGGAGTGCATTTGTGTTGACAGTGCGATAAACAGGAAAAGCTAAGTCTGTTTATTGTTTTCTTTGCGAAAACTACGTTGTTAGTAGATACCTACGGTGGATAGTGCTTGAGTATATTGACGCTGAAAGTAGAAGATTGTATTGTTTCTAATGCTTTAATGTCTGTTTGGCTATGATTAACATGCAATTGTGAATTAACCGAATGAATAGTAGATTGTTATGCAAGGGTCGAAAGGAATCAATTCCTATACGAGGCATTTAGACGCCCGAGCGCAGCGAGGGCGGCTATAGCCGTGTAGGAATTGATGACTTTCACCCGTGTTAAACACTCTACTTTTCATTTCGAATATAAGGAAAGTAAAAAGTAGTAGTTTTTCTAAAATATTTATTGATAACAATAACATGCAAAGTCTTTGAATTTCGGTACAGCTTACAGGGTTAGTATCCCGCCAAATAATACTATTGCCTTTTTTTATTTTAAATATGGAACACACCGCGTCATCGCCGCGGGCTGTCCCGCTTAATAGGTTTTTTTTAAAATTCACACTGGCTGTTTATACACTCACAAGACTGCAGCATTTTTCTTAATTTATGTAAAAAATTTCGTAGCTGACTACAGTTCTATTTTTAAAATTCATTCCCACCCTAAAGAGGGAAGTAATTACTATGAGTCTTTCCCGCCCTGTGGTGGGAAGCAGCGTCTTCCACCCGCTATTTGGATCAAACAAACACTACTTTCCGAGTATGAGAAATGAAAATTAATTTTGTTGACCGAAGAGTTACTTTCATACATACATAAATACAATATTGCAGTGTTAGGTTAAGTGTGTAGGTTAAATTTACTAACATGGTTGTTAAGAACTATTGTTACTAAGATATTTGAGTCCTTTGTTACTTGTTATTAAATATAAATAAATAAACTCACGCTTTCTTCCCAAGGGCAGAAACTACAAAACGCCACTTGCTACGATCCTTACATACTCCTTGTGTTACTTTCATTCGATAATGTCAATGGGCTCATCAGCTTAAAGTGTGAGTATACATAGTACTCTATCAGTCTACATATATCTCTGTTCATTCCTTCGGAAAATACATACGTAAATTACGTTAGGTTATGGAGCAATCAATACTTTGTGTTAGAGATTTTATTTTTTATTTACAAAACTAGCTGCGCCCCGCGGTTTCACCCGCGTAAATGTCGATCCCGTGGAAATATCGGGATAAAAAGTAGCCTATATGTTAATCCAGGGTGGCAGCTATCTCATACAAAATTTTATCAAAATTGTTCCAGCTGTTTGAGCGTGAAGAAGCAACAAACATATAAACACACACACACTCACAAACTTTCGCCATTATAATATTAGTATGATAAATGTGATTAACCTTACTTTATATGCGTGAAATGGTTTTACTTTAACGAGCTTTTTTCAAGGTTGATTTTTAACTCGACATTATTTCATTAAATGTTTGGGCCATAATGTCGTCCAAATTATGCTTAATTCTTTTGTAGCTGAAAAGTTTGAAAATATTTCTCTCCTTTTAATTTTTCACCGCTTCAAACTCAAAATAAACGCCGACCAAGGACAGTGTAAATAACCTGATTGACCCAGATACTTTGTGAAAAGTTTGTGGCACTATTTAGGTCGTCACTTTAATATTAATTCACGTTTCCTTTTCTTCTTTATTGTTTTTTTTTCTTTTCTTTTTTGTTTCGTTTTTGATTTAAAGTATCGTTCAAAAACCTCTACAAATGGTATTTAACCGTCATTAATGTCTAACAAGAATATACAAAAAATGTCGAGTAGGTATTATTATTTTATTAAACTAAAGAGTTTAAGTGTGCAATTCAAGCCAATATAAGAAGGTACTTAATGAACTCCACACGTGGCGTCAGTAACATCCGAACAAGTTCGATTTGCAATCAATAAAATTAAATAAACAAATAAGATTTCTTTTTGTTTATCAATTCTATCTAATTTGGGAATAAAATCAAAGAAAGGTAAGAACGTACCATAACTAAAAGGCCTGTTAGACTAATCTTCGGATTATAAGCTACCAAGATAAGGCTTTATTATGATGTTCATGGGGGATGGGACACCAACTTTGCATAATGTCCGTTATAGATGAATTGAGCACTCATCCGACCCTCAAGATTCTGCTTATTTCGAGAAAATTAAGAGGCAACGGTATCTTTTAAAGCGTTTATCGGAGAAAAATAAAATGAAAACCGCAAAATGAATTAGCTTTTCGGGTGGTATTTATTTTTCAGATCAGGTTAGTTTGAAAACGTTTATTTTATGGAGGTCAATCTTAATAAGTATTCTATCATTTTAATTTAAATGTCAGATTTTCAATAACAGATTGTGAATAATTATGAGGAACGAGGTTGACATCTTGCTATAACATTGAATAATTACTTTTCTAAACTAATTAGGTATTTGCGCAATTGAAAAATAATTTGTTAATTGGCTTAGGATATTTAACGATGTCAGATTTTCAATAACAGATTGTGAATAATTATGAGGAACGAGGTTGACATCTTGCTATAACATTGAATAATTACTTTTCTAAACTAATTAGGTATTTGCGCAATTGAAAAATAATTTGTTAATTGGCTTAGGATATTTAACGAAATCACGTCATTATTAAAAAGGAAATCAAGTTAAATGAAAATATGTCGCCTGCAAAACCACTATCTTCGCGTAATTACATTAATCCGTAGTTTAAGAGGAAATGCGATTGGAGAGACTTTTGAAAAAGCTTAAGTAAAAAGTCGTAATCTAAGTTTTGGCTCTCGCCTATTTCCTCCTCCAATATTGGACCAATTTAAAAGATATTTCATAAACTGAATAAGAAGGATATATATACTGTGTCCCCATGTTTTTTATCTCTATTTTAGCTAAAATAGGTTTATAGAACGTTTGTCTTTATCTGTCACGTTGTCATTTCTGTGTGTAAGAAAGAGACAAACCCCATTTTAACTAAAATAGGTTTGATAAGTTTTATGAATAAGGGGGTAAGACTTTACTAAGTGTTTAATCACAAGGCTTATGGCAAAATTTGTCCGCATAAGCTTTAATTTTCCCATTTTAACATTTTTGTCTTTCAACATATTTTTGTTGACTGGTTTAAGCAAAATTTTCAATAAACTTTTATGAGAACGTTTAGAAGATTTTATACTTACCGATTGTTATCGTTGAAATAAACTCGAGCAATAGCAGACAGACGTTAAAGAAATTGAGAAAGTACACATTATGCTTCAGTTTTATGGAGAACAGTAATTTGATTTGCTTACGTTTATGGATTGTTAAAAAATAGATACTAATTGGTATTGAGATGATATATCGTAGATTGACTGGTAGAGAATGCCTCAGGTATTCAGTCCACCTTTGTACTTTCTTCTTCTTCGTGTCGCTGGCAAATCTGTATATGTTTTTGGCCAAAACTTCGTCACTTCCGGTGTCGTTGGTGGCAGCGCAGAGGTCACTTTGACTGCTGATGTTTCGGGACACAGAGGGCAGGATAGGAGGTGGAGCATATCCATACTAATATTATAAATGCGAAAGTATGTCTGTCTGTATGTTACCTCCTCACGCTTAAGCCGCTGAACCGATTTAGATGAAATTTGATATAGAGATAGTTTGAGTCTCGGGAAAGGACATAGGATACTTTTTATCCCGATATTTCCACGGGATCGAAACTTATGCGGGTGAAACCGCGGGGCGCAGCTAGTATTTTATAGTACTTTTGGAATCTTTATATAGCACAAAGTTATATAAATAACTATACGATCTAGCTTTGATGAAAGTAACCACTGAATAACGATAATGATGGATAAGAGTGGTTCCTATTTATTTCCACATGAAAAGAAAACCCATTAGTCGACCTATAAATATAGGGTTTAAGTTAGTTGCTCACAAAACCCGACTTAGAGTAGTACTTAAACAACAAATTGGCTTCAAAAAGAGTTAAATTGGTAAAGGGTGAAAGCGCTTAAATAATAATGATAAAGCCTTATATGATTATAAGGTGTGTTTTGGGATGGGTATTTTAGAAAAGATTTGAACAAAAAAATAACTTACTTTGTCAGTTTATTGCACTATTTTCAAGGTGAACTCAAACTCAAAGCATTTATTTCAATTAAACCATTTACAGGCACTTTTGAATTGTCATGAAGTCAGTCAGTCAGAAAATATGAAGCTAGTTGCCCATTCCAAAGCGTAGGTACTATGGAGAAGAAAGGGCAAGAAACTCCATGGACACTCTTTTAAATTACATTTTTACATAAATATTAGTTACATCATTTATGTTGAATTTATAATTGAACGATGTTACAATAAAAAGACGTACGCGTTAAAAGCGTCCAGAGTACAGCAAATTGTAAAAAAAACAACAATCCAAAAATAAAATAGTAAAAAATAAGCCGATGCAGCTAAGTGATGACCAGCCCCAGTTGACGGCGCCCGTTCACGAACATGACGCATAGATCAGCACCATTCAGCTCAACCATTGAGTGAGAATATTGATAGCAAAAAACTTCATTTTATTTTATGTAACGAAAGTGAAATGGGCTTTCTTTGGTTTTTTTTTTGTCAGCGCAATAGTGAAGGTTATTTAGTTTTTGTATTGAAGTCATTTTCATGTAATTGTAGGCAATATAGGTAATGTTTCTAATAGTTGCATGATATCATAACTAGCCAGTATTATTACACTTATGTGCATTTCATGTTCACATAAAAGTATTTATTTCATTTTTGTTTAGCTTGATGCTTGGAAACATAGCCCTACTGTAAAAGTCTGGCGGTTCTTATTACAAAAATATTTTTTATTTTAATAAATAAATAACAAAATATGAAATTTAAAAAAATATGACATTTCCACTCTTCAAAGACCTTGACATCGTATTTTTGTAACGTTATTTGTAGTACCTTACGTAGCGCAATTTCTTTTTCATTCAAAATTTTATTATAAGTACCAATATAAATTTTCCTGCATTATTTTATTCAAAAGTGGTTAAGCAGTAAAATATTAATGAATGACCAGCCGTTTTACGTGGTTTAACTCGTAAACTGCATTTTATTCTCGTAGCAGGCATTTATGAACAGTTTCTATGACATTTTTATGTGGTTCTTATTATTATTGCGGTCTATTAAATCGGACACGGATATAAATTACAAACACTTATTTGCTTAGGTAGGTTTCATCAGAACAAAAAATATCAAAAATCAGCAGATAAATTGAATTTAAAGGATTTATAGGTTATTAAGTAACTTCATAACAAATCTTTTCTGTATAAAAAAATCAAAGTCAAGTAAGTGATAATTCCCTCCCGCTGACACACCCTTCCGCTCCACCCAGAGCGGGAGGGGTCATTTGATGATTTCCACAAAAAAGTGATAATTAGATATGTTTATACTTTGCACCAACAAACTTTGACTATGTGCGTAGATATTTCAGTTATCCAACTTTTCACAAACATTGCAAGTTTTTTATTTATTTATTTAATACTTCA
Organism: Amphipoea lucens; assembly: GCA_947508005.1. Taxonomy (NCBI): domain Eukaryota; kingdom Metazoa; phylum Arthropoda; class Insecta; order Lepidoptera; family Noctuidae; genus Amphipoea; species Amphipoea lucens. Next base: position 10,068,776 of record OX382371.1, read on the forward strand.
AGCACATAAATGTACAGAGGCGGACTTAATGCCATAGGCATTTTCTACCAGTCAACCTTTGGGTGATGCAGAGACAAACAGTGGTAGGTGCAATCATGAAAATTAAGGAATAAATATTTTAAGTATAAAGATACGCATAAACCTATTAAAACTATGAATATAATATATAAATTTAAGCACAAATAAATATACATAAAAACATGAATATACTTACTAACTAACTAAAAAGAAATAAGACAAACAATTTTTTTATGGCTTATACTCTGTTTCAGAATGTCATATTCCGTAGAGATGAGTACGGCAGATCTCACACTATCACGCGCCACGATTCAGTGCGCGGTACACGATTGATTTCTACATACAAAAATAAAAAAGGTGGCTCGTTTAGATGGATATGCCAATGTATAAGTTTTTATGAGAAACTTCCCAGCCTCATTCAAGAACTATGTAACCCTTACTAAAGTCAAATCTTTTATAAAACGGAAATTATGTCGGAACGCCTATTATACCGTCAAAGACTATATTGAGGACAAAAAGTCTTGGTATTGAGCTGCTTCAAAAAATTTACACAGTGAATTTTAATTTTATTTTGCTAATTTTGATATTTTACATTTTTTTCTAGAAATATTTTAACTGTTGTGAATGTGAGGACTATGTGGGTCATTGTTTCCGTTTTAATCATGGTCTGGCACTTTGAGTAGTTTATGTGGCCTACCCAAATGTCCTTTCATTGGTATTGTTCGTCGAATCGTTGAGCTCCTTAAGTTCTGAGTTGAGCTGCACGATTCATGACGAATTGCGTGCACTGATTGAACAGGTCCACTCAATCTATGTGGTTCTTTCCTCAAAATACCATTTCAGACACCAATCTATGTAGATTGGTGTCCGAAATGGTAGTTTTAATGGTATTTTTTGGTCTTCACATGATCTGAACAATATTATGTTTGGACTTTAAAAGAGACTGTGACATCTGAGTTTGTTTCGGCCTTTTTTCTCGGAGTAGTCAGATAGGAAAGGCCGACCTCTCGACCTAGTTAAAAAAAATATGTTCGACGTTTGTACAAACTTACTTGCAGAAATGAAATCAGTTATCAATAAAATCCGTTTCGCGTGGCGCGTTGTGGTGTGAGATCCATCTTACCAACCTAAGCTAACATAATTTATTATTCGACCTAAAATCAAGCGTACCATCTATCAGATTGTCTTATTACGCTCAAGATATTATTCCTTTAATCGGCTATTCCAACATCGTTTTATCATCAATCTCTACTTAAACAAACCAATTTTCTCTTTAACTCCGTTGATTGGTTTACAATTTTGGCAGATGAGTGAACGCAATTAAATCTCTTCAGTTCAAATACCTTCAAACATTTATTTTCACAAAAGTTGTAACAAAAGATCCCTGACAGGAAAGTCAAAAGAAAGGATAAAAAATATCGGATATCAAAACATCCCTATAGACCAAAAGGATATTGTTGAAGTGTACATAAAGAAGGCTAGATATTTGTCTTAGTTTACAAGAAAAAAGAAAAGAGGTCCCTTTGGTGGAGGTAGGATAACAAATCTTGGCGTGGATAATCAATAATCACATTAGAGAATTCTTTTTATCTTCTTCTATATACACATACATACCAATAAATACAATTGAAGCGTCTGTTTGTAATATCATAATAACACCTGTTTACTTAATGCATATGAGTGGCGCACGACACTTCACCAATCGTTGGAGGGAGACGCCTTTAAATAGTCCGGGAGGTCATTTTTGCGGGTATTCTGTATCGTACGCTAAGTTAAGACGAAACTCTGTCCAAATTATTACCTACTCAATAAATAATTTGATTGGAGATAGTGTTTGTATTCCCTTCTAACAAAAAAACAATTTTAAAATTTTTGTTCTGTCTGTTTGTTTGTTTCGCATAAACTCCGAAACGGCTGAACCGATTTTGACGTGGCGACTTTCACTAGCAGATTGCCGATGTTATAAGGAGTAACTTAGGCTAATTTTATTTTAGAAAAAGATTTAGGGTTCCGCGCAAAAAATTAAATCATTCGCGTCACAGCTAGTATTGAATAAGATCCTAGACGGATGATACAGTAATTTTGCTAGTATGTACCCGCGGGTACCAAATGGGATAACAAAATCAGCCTATAACGTTCCCACTGCTGAGGCACAGGCCTCCTCTCAATGAGAGGAAGTGGGCCGTAATCCACCACGCGGGACCAGTGCGGGTTGGTAGATGTCACATGTCTTCGAATTTTTGGTCCAAGGACGTGCCGGTTTCCTCACGATGTTTTCCTTCACCGTCTTGAGAGCAGTGGTGATGAAATAATTTACACAAAGTAAAGCGCCTGTCAGGGTTCGAACCTACGATTCGTAAGTCACGGCCTTTATCACTGGGCCACCACTACTTCAATAAGTAAGCGATATTATTTAATTTTCCTAAAGCGGAGAGATCTAGGATAGGTACGAGCATTGACCTTTTAGTTCCACAACGGGGCCTTAAAGTGCATTTATATTCAGAGCACGTGGGAGTCGGGAGTCTTGGTGTTAACACAATTCAATTAGAAAAGGGGAAGACGGATTGTGTAGATCGGTGTTAGGGTAGACTTCTAGCGTAACCCGATGCAGCTGAATACCAGTATTTTACATGGAGTGACTGCCTATCTGAACTCCACAATTCATTACTGGGAACACGATTCACCTTGGTAAGGTGGGTTGTCAGAATTTCGGGCTTCTGACTACCCGTAACGACTGCCAAAGACCTACGAATAACAGTCGTGAGTCAACCGCTTAACCAGCTTTTCGTGGCACTGAGGGTTCTCAAAGTGAAATGACCGGTCACCCATCGCGGCAAGCGTAGCTTATCCTTGATCTATCGACCCGTACCGTTGTTACATAGCCACGATCCTCTTGTATGAAATATAATGTCTAGCAGATAATCCCTCAAGACAGTTGGCCTGTATTTACGAGTGTCCCTTCAGGGATTATCTAAGCAATTTATTTTTCTGCAGTATAAAAATAAATTTGCTCTTTCTTGGTTAGAGTCGATAACTTCGTTATTGGAATCAAATTGAGACGTGATAGCGGCTAGGTTATTGGCGGTTTTAAATTGAATAGTTTGACGTTTCTCCATTGTTTTTGTTGTAGTATTGCAGATCGATGTATTTTGAACTGTGTAAAAAATCATGAAGAAACCGGCATGTCCTAGTACCTAAAATTCTAAGACATGTGACGTTCACCAACCTGCACTGGGCTCGCGTGGTGGCTTATTGCTCACTTCTTCTCGCAGAGAGGAGTCCTGTGTCCCAGCAGTGGGAACATTTTAGGCTGATTGTGCTCTTACGACTATGAATTTATAACAATAACCCCGTAAAATTGATTTATTCTCTTGACGTCGAGTCGCCGCCACGTCTACTTCAAAAACTCCCCGCTTTTAGTCCTGCCTCATCGAATCGTGAAAAAGTCTCTTTTATTACCGCCACGTATTTTATTACAATACAAGACGAACGAAAAGTGGAAACGACTGAGTAATATATCAAAACGATGCGAAAATCTACATTTACCACACAACTCGAAACGGAATTTCCTTCCCTGATAATATTCTCACCCAAATAAGGTTGTTAAAACCTTGTTTTACTTTTTATTCCGTTCTTAACCCACTGGACTCGTGTGGGTCCAATAAATTCACTTTTACAGTCACTTCGATCCCAGGTCCCATCTAACTTCCGAAATCCTCGAGGATTTCACCTTAAGCTACCATAATCTTTGAGGTGACTCCCAGAGGAGTTTTCTCTTAGAAAAATGTATTCGCAACGTGATAAATATAAACAGTATCATGAATTAATGTTACGTATTAATGCTCTGTGTTCCGCGGAAGCTTATGAATAAATTAGTGTACGTTTGAATGTGCTTTCGTAATAGAAATATTAATGCTCTATAATCGTATGATTGCTTTACTCTGCACTTAGGTTGTAAGCATATTCAGCCTATAATGTTCTCACTGCCGGGACACAGGCCTCCTCTCTGTGAGAGGAAATGGTCAATAAGCCACCACGCGAGCCCAGTGCCGGTCGGTGGATGTCACATGTCTGTCGCTCGGCCACGCTACCCATGATACGATAGCATGTCCAGAGGCCAATTATGACGCTCTGTGTAGTAACAAGAGCGACAGCCGCAGCACATTGCCTGGAACCAGCTTGCAACATTCCGACGGTTCTCAACATCTCTTCTCGTGTCAACTGATGTCGTCGCTCCAAACCGATGCTTTTTTTTTCAGTTTCTATGCAGAAATTGTAATGGTTTTGTAAAAACGCTATTACACACTTTTATAGGAATCCTGATTGACAGTTGATTTTCTATTTTTAATCAAAATTTAATGAAAATTCTTTATTCAAATAGTGAAATAAGCTAAAAAAATAATAATAATGATCAATTTTATTTGCACACACTTTGAAAAACATACATAAGTACACACACACACGATTAGGTACATTGTACAATAGAGACACATTAAAAGGGCGAACTGCTGGCTCCTAAACTAGGCCAAAGCCTGTGTTTTAGGAGACAAAGTTCCTCTAGGTACTTGCAACTTATATTAAGTGTCATGCAAGTACTTATAAAAACATAACATAAATTAAACAAAACAATGCCTCAATTTAAATACAGTATTAGTTCATTAAGAGACAATTGTAATAAGATTCTCAGTTTCGTCATTCGTCAACTTCTGCCACCAATTGGTAAGTTTGATTTTAACTTCCTGTTTAGAAAAAGAATCAATAACGATCTAAATAAATTTAAAATAATAATCCTCAATAGCGGCGATACTCTAAAACGTACTTGATCCCTAGACACTTGATGTGTATCTGTGTATGTTACTATATTATCACTTATTATACTATACTTATACAAGTAATAATCATCCTAATTGCAAAGCGTAATGTGTTGGGAAATGGGGTCATTTTCTCCTGTTCTACGCATACCCAACCTTCCTATAGATATTGGGTACAAGCGTCACGCTTGTGATCACTGAAAGGTTGCAAAGGTATATTCTCTGATGTCGGGAATAGGTTCCATGCGACATAATTTATTTTGCCAGTTCTAGCAAAATTAGTTAGGGGTCTGCACTCTGCCAGAGAGGACTATGCTTGGAGTTTCCCTGTGTGATCGAATCAGAAATGAGGAGATCCGCAGGATTACCAAGGTAACCGACATAGCCCGAAGAATTGCCAAACTTAAGTGGCAGTGGGCAGGGCACATTGCTCGCAGAACAGATGGCCTATGGAGCCGAAAGGTTCTGGAGTGGAACCGCGTACCGGAAGACGTAGTATTGGAAGGCCTCCCACAAGGTGGACCGACGACCTTATGAGGGCCGCAGGAACCCGTTGGATGCAAGAAGCGCAGAACCGAACGAAGTGGAGGTGCTTGGGAGGCCTATGTCCAGCAGTGGACGTCTTTCGGCTGAAGTGATGATGATAATGACTCTCCGGCCTGCGCCAGTCCCGTTACTTAGGCTCGATGCGATTATGTTTTTTTCTTCTATTATAATTTACCCTCTTTTACATCTCTTTTTGTAATATAGTACCTACTACTCATAATTTTCATACTTTAACGATACGAATAAAAGAGTTATACCTTCATAAACATTTTATTTTCCTTTTCACGGCAAGTAGATGCATTAAATCAACCGTGAATGCATGATACTCAACGCATTCATATCACACTCGCAGTGAAAACTATACGTTAAACATCTATATGGACGTTCAGTAAAACTGAGTATGTTCCTTTTATTTTATTTGTATAAAATGTTATTGACTGATAGGTTTTTTGTACAGTATTTATTTATTCAATGCTTATTTTAGAGCTATATTAATTTGTTAGTGCACAGTAGGTTATAAATTCGGTTTTCGTTTAGCTAGCGTCTGAGCGGTTTCGCACTACATCCGATCCGAATCCGAGAAATGCTGACTTTTGTATGAGGGGTTGCGCACTGGATCCGAACAAATAGGACTATGGACTATTTCTTTATTTTCTCACTTAAAGGTACACTAAAAAAACACGGAAATATTTTTATCAATAGACATACTAGGTTAATTAATTTTATAAAATACCCATTTAGCATGTATTTTACATATTTATCGTGTTTTAAAATCTATCTTTTACAAGTAAACTAAGTTTTCTGAGAACTACATTAGCAAGGCGCCCACGTAAGTGGCAAGTAAACGAGCCGTGTCTCCGCTGAATCATGCCATGTTCCTTAAGTGCACAAAGTACCTTAGTTGCATCTTACAATCTCCTTGGGAATGGAAAGGAAAGGCTGTTCCATGTGATACTCGTATCTTACATAAGCAGCTATAATTTTTTGCCATTACATTATCAAGCATTTTATTGTTCTCTATAGGTGGTAGGTGTTCTCTATTTGCATAATTTTATTGACCACTAAGCCTTGCATCCCAATTGCGTATCTCACTTTGAAGGAAATTCTAAATCCATTGATTAATTTATTATGTTTGAAAAATTCGCCTCGTCAACATTGTAAATTACGCAATTAATGTTTTTGAACTGTCAAAAAAATGACATTGCTATTGTTAGTGTATTACGTAATTGCCCTGCGGGTTAAATTAAATGGTGATAATACAGGTTTTTTTTACAAACGAATCAATTTCTCAAATTGCAGATTTCCCAAGTCTTGCTTTACCAATTACTGTGCCTTTATAACAATCCATACTAATATTATAAATGCGAATGTGTATCTGTCTGTCTGTCGGTATGTTACCTCTTCACGCTTAAACCGCTAAACCAATTTAGATGAAATTTGGCATACAGATAGTTTGAGTCCCGGGAAAGGACATAGAATAGTTGTTATATCGATATTCCTACGGGATCGAAACTTATGCTGATGAAACTGCGGGGCGCTGCTAGTGTTTTATTTACTCTCAAACACTCCACTACAAACAACAACCAAGAACTAAAGTGCCCTTAGTGGAAAGTTTCTTTTTCCGAGTCACAATTAAGTTTGGGTTCCGACTTCCGAGGGACCCTAACTAAAACGCATAGTGCCAAGTCGCCTTCGGGGATACATCTTTGTTACAATGTCAGTGCAAGGGTTCCGTGTGAGTGACATTTATAAATCTGATTATTTTGATTGGAACCCGTGACTTGAGAAATGCGGAAATTGTATGAGAAGAGATAAAGGCGTTGAATTCTAAAACATGTTACGAATTTAAAAAGAATGGAACCTTAGAAAGTCTACCTAACCTTTTGAGAATTCGCTCTATCTACCTACATATAGAAGCAAGTATAATCATATTTACCGTTCTGAAATAGTAGTGCACGTTACCTACTGTTGTGTCACCTGCCTAGCCTTTTCCCAACTATATTGGGGTCGGCTTCCAGTCTAACCAGATGTAGCTGAATACCAGTATTTTACATGGAACGACTGCCTATCTGACCTCCACAACCCAGCTACTGGGTAATACGATACCACTTGGTAAGACTGGTTGTCAGACTTTCGGGCTTCTGAATACCCGTAACGACTGTCAAAGATCCACCAATGACAGCCAAAACCAACGGCTTAATGTGCTTTCCGAGGCACGGAGGGGTCCCGGTATGTAAAGATGGTCACCCATCCACAGACCAACAACGGCAAGCGTAGCTTAACCTGATCGATCGACCTGTGCGACTATTATTATTTAGCCGCGGGCCCCTCACCTACTTAACTGTTGTGTTACATTGTAAATAATAAATTATATGTCCATTTTCCTATTTTTGTACCTAGCATGGACTGTTTACACTTAACTAGTGTGATCAAAGGTTGAATCAATTTTAATGTCGCTAACATTAATACCATTTAGGTTAATATGAAAACGATAAATTGTTTACGACTGGCGAGTTATTGGCACGTAAGCCGTCAAGTCGTAATCCTCTCGTATATTAATTCCCGGCTGATATTGTTCATAAATAATACCCCAGAAATACGACTGTCAGGTATTAATTTCGGTGATTATTGATACTTTTCCAGCTCGATATATTAATAAGATCACTTAATATGTAATTAGACAGTTGTTAATTAAGATTTTTCTTGTTACAGACCAACATGTCGGCACCAACAACGGATAGCACTGAAGCTATCACCAACTCTGGCTACGGCAGCAGCGATGAGACCGCTAGTCTACTCGTCACCGGTCCCTCAGTCACCGTTATAGTCCCAACAGAAAATAGAACAGTCAAACCAGTTCTGCAAAGGCAAGACTGCACCACACACCTACGACCTCAACTGTCAGGCGGACCAGGTAGCGAGGAAAGTGCAACATCCCTCAGAATGGAAGAGGGAACCGCAAGGAGCGTCCCTGACATCGAGTTGCAATGTCGGGAACCGGCAGACCGACCTCAGACACTCGTGTCTCCCGTAGCGACATGCTCGCACAGAGGGTCAGTGACCGCGTGCCAGTTAGTTCCACAAACATACTCGAGATGTCGCGTTTGCGAGCGGCGGCAGTCCACGGCACCAATTTCAGCGCTACAACTAGCGCGCTCTGTGTCGAGAGAGAGCGTTCGCTCGGCCGTGCACTACCCTTGCGGCTGTAGTTCTCTCCACGCCGTTAGTACGTGTCCGGTCATACAACCCCCTGCGTTACTGTTGCCTACATCTAGTACGAGAATAATCCGCCAGAGTTCGCAGCCTGAGTCTAGCGCATGCGCGGCACACTGCCCTCATCACGCCCACCATCACCCTAGCGCCTCCCTGCGGCAGTTACGAGAACCAGGAGATGGCATCGCTGGCATCGCCGCGGACTCACTGCGAATCAACGGGGGTATGCGCCCTTTCAAACAAGTAAGTTCTACGATCGGTAGGTGGCGCCACTGTTTTACAAAAATCATACATTGTAGAATTTTTCGTTCTTTATTTATAAGGCAGTTAGGTGCGTTCAAATTACTCATAGATAGGTGCTTTTACATTATGTCTACCGGACGGTTAGCGTAGCGGTTGATAAAATCATGGCAGTTATGCAAAAATACGGTGTGTGAACAGGAACTAAGTAGGCGGTAAACAAGGGTTTTCCTTGTTTCTTTAAACAGCAATTTCCTGGAATTATTTGCTAAAATGATGCAACAGAAAACTATTGTTACAGCAAATGAGTTTGTGCAAAAATAGAATGTTTTAACAAGTACAGAGGAAAAGGCTATCTAATTAGAGTTCTAGGTTAAATGTTAAAGGAAACAGTTGCATAATTATTGTCGAAATGGCTTTGCACAACTAAAGACGAGGTTTGACCTACATTACTCGGTAAAGATAACTTCAAACATACAAAAACAATCTTGTCTTACAAATTGTAAGATGAAAAACAAAAAGCATTGTAATATAACTTGTAAATAGTTAAAATGTAGTAGAAATGCTTTTTGGAAAATTATTTTCGCATTTGGTGTAAAGCTGTAAGCGTCGCAACAACAAATATACAAAGACAAAAGAAAAGGTAAAAGTAGTCGTAACTTTCTCAAGCAATCAGCCATTGACAGTAAGTTCCACCGTTGTGAAGGCGTCTTTGCCAGCTGTTTCAACGAGATGAGCCTTTTCTTAATGTCTGCCTTTGCAACTCACGGCCATTTAACTCGCAGCTACGACACTTTGAAATGTTGTAACACCCTTTCAGGCTCTCAAGGCAATTTCGAGATTAGAATTAGCAAAAAGCCTCGCAAGAAGAATACTAATAATTTTGGTGGTACACAGTATGTCAGTGTTGTAGTGAAAATAAGTAATTGTGTGTATGTAGGTGAATCATTTAGTGTGAATATGAGTATTTTGTCGGATCATCAATCACTTTCATGGACTGAAAACTTCCTTGACAGTCTTATCCTGGCTCATAGTTAGCGCGATGCAGTTGGCGTGTAAGTGCTGTGTAAGGGTCTTGAGACGGGTTTTCCCATCTAACCAAATCAAATCAATGTCCTTTGGTTTGATTTCTGTTTTTAACCTGCAGGCGGGGCTGCTCCTCTGTCCACAAACCCTGTCGCAGACGCGCCGAGCCCGGCTGAGACGTGCATTCACTGAAGCCACGGGGGATACTGTTAACTACGTTAAAACGGTGGGCTTCAACCTATTGGATTATGCACCGTCGAATACTGCTGTCGACTGTACAATTTCCCCCACAGAGACTTATATTGAAATTGAAGAAAATAACAGTAATTTAACGATCAAAGAAGTATCCATACACTTAGCTGACACAAAAAGTTTTAATAGCAGAAAAAAGCACTACACTGCATTTAGATTTTTTAAATAGATTGCAACGCAAATTAGAAGCATAGCATGTTAGTGAATAAGCCACGACACAAAAGAAGCAAAACAGCAGAAAATCAACATTAGTTGTAGACGAACCCCACATCACCAGAAGTCACGACCCATGTCAGGTTGTACAGTCGAAAAGCAGGTATCTGTGGATTTATCACCAAAGTAATTTGTTAGTTGGCGAATGTGTCGTCCCTATAGCTTCGTCTAATGACCACCGTTAGCCATTCCCCCCACGCCCCTGACATCTTCCCTGGCACCAAAATTGCTTGTCACGAACAAATCGTTTTCTGTTCATCACTTTGTTCAAGCAAAAATGTCATCGTACCATCGAGCACCTTTATTCGAAACTTGACAAATTGGCATTAAATGTCCAGTGTCTTGGAGCACATAAAAGCAGGTACTTTTTGTTATATTATTATGTTTTTTCACCTCGATCATAATTTGTGGATTCATTTTGGAATTCCAAAGTTTAAACGAAAACGTTTTGTCATGGCTTTGGGAACCCATTACTCAAGCAAAATACACAGCACCTACACAATCATTAGCTATCCATTCATTCGCATTGTTTTGATGGATATAGGTAGCGCTATGCACTTTAGATCGATGATTAGATTGCACAGAAATGTCGCTTTTCGATACATAGAAGGAGTTTTCTTTTTTGTTGCTATTGAGTATAATTATTATGTGTTAGGTTCCGGATTACGTCGCTATTGTTTTGGTGTAAGGTTTATAATAGATTGATTTTATTAGGAGAGATTATTTTATTAGAAAACCAGGTACGAAAATATTATCTAGGGAAAGGAAACTAAACAACTAAATGTTTACTTTTATTCATAAAACGCTATGCGCGGATTTTCTAGGAATTTTCAATTTATGGAAGTTCCCTTCAAACAACTACATATAGTCGAGATTCTTCGTAACGTTTCACAAAGATACTTAAAGCTAGTTTATCCTTAATATTTCATGATGCGCTTCACTTGGCCGAGGATAGACAGAGATGGCGAAATATCGTCAGGGAAAATATGTTTTCAAGGGTGGATCACGACCCTCAGAGGAGTACGACTTGAGGAGGATCCTTAATATATTTTAAGCTTTGATATATCAACGAGTATAATTATATTTACTTGTGTGAAGGTTTATTTAAACGTTCCTTGTAACGTTAGGGAAGGTTCACATCTAACGGAAGATGCGTCGGGCGTAACATCGATTGCGTCTATTTATTCGCTCGACGCACTAACGCATCATCGGTTGAGTGTGAACGGTCAAGTGTTTTTCTATACATTTGTCTGTTCTGGCGTTACGCGACCGATAATACGCGACGCATCTTCCGTCAGATGTGAACCTTCCCTTAAAAGAACGAACGACTTTATGGACTGTGAGATATATAACTAAATTGCAGACTTCGAGGTTATAAAAGGGGTTTCTGCATGCAAAGTAAGATACCGTGACATTGGAGATTATTCTGCATCAAGGCACCATCAATTTTATTGTCCGACGATAAAATTTTCCCACCTGATGTTTTTGCGGGAACTTCGTTTTCGGCCATCTAGGCCATTTCATGCATAATACTTTTAGATTTTTTATGAGATCATCAACCGAAGTTCAAGGTTCATGACGCTTTGTGCGATTTACTAAGTGGATTAACTTGATTATGCCTTAATGTGCTTAATAATAGACACTTGCGATACAATTTGGCAGGAGACCAGAAGTTTAGTTTAACTTGACATAATATTATTGTAATTGAGTGAAGTAAGTTGGACAGAAAATGTGTTGTCTGAAATGGTATTATGTACTCGTACTGACACTGATTAGATTATTTCCTTATATCTGTGACTGTAAATATAGTAACGGATATAAGAAAATAATACAAGTGTATCACATACAAGTGTATTAGCCATTGGTTTATGTTCTTAAACCGAATTTATAATTATTTTAATTTCGTATTAATATTTAAAAATAGATAGTTCAGAAGGCTAGATTGGAAATTTGAAGTAACAATTAGGTTTTAAAACTTTGAATTTAGGCATCCGATGTAGTTCATATTGAAAAATCGAAACCGGATACATCAATAGTAATATAAAAATGCGTAAGTAAATCCAAAGTAACTTTCAATGGATTAGTCCACTACCAAAATGCTTTCAACAAGTTTCTGCATGTTATATCGAAATACGAAAACGCTAACATTTTTCCCTAATAGATGCTATTATCGTAGAAGTACCGAATAACAAGTGGATTAGTTCCAGCTTCAATTACAATTCCTTCTGTGCGTAGGCATATAACTGGCAGCGCTGTAAGATATAACATTATCTAAGTTATGACTTTTTTATTTTTCAGCAATCATTAGGTGCCCTTTTATACGTTTTCGAGACACGCACTTTGACAGTAAGAGTGAGTAGTGATACGGAAACCCACTTGTCCCAAGGAATAAATAGTTAGAGGAAGTGCTTTATAAAGAATGTGTAGGTTATTAATATCATTGCCACATCTTCTTGTTTTAAGTCTGATTAATCTGCCTAGTCTATTCCCATTATATATTCATATTTTTGGGGTTGGCTTGCATTCTAACCGGATGCAGCTGAATAATAGTATTTTACGTGAAGCGACTGCCTATCTGACCTCCACAACCCAGTTACTTAGTAACACTTTAATACCCTCATGAAGACTGGTTGTCAGACTTTCGGACTTTCGACCCGTAACAACTATCAAAGATCCATGAATGGTAGCCGGGCTAATAGCTTAAAGTGCTTTCCGAGGCACGGAGGGGTCTTGGTATGTAAAGATGGTCACCCATCCACGGACCGACCACGGCAAGCGTAGCTTAACCCGATCAATTGACAGCGGCTGTTATTACTTAGCCAAGAGCTTCACAATCTTGTTTTAAGTCTGCAAAGATATTTCATTGAAATAAACCAAGCAACTTAAACATAACAAATGTAGGAACGCGAAATATTTGCTCTTTACGAAATTTAAAGCCGGAATCTCACTATTTCATTTCAAGAAAACACGCCTATTGTTGGAGCTCCATTCTCCAAGTGTCGGAGCACTGTATAATTAATTTTAATGCTCCCACTGTATGCTCGAACTTGCGGCTGGTGTAAACGCAGGCAGTTTTTGGTACACGCTAACCCAAGCTACAATCTCCCTTAATACCAGCCAAGTTCTGGTAATTGGCACCAGTCCTACGATATCTTGCCAAATATGTATTGTGGAGTGATTTATTGTTTCCATGAAGTTTTTCCTAAAGGGTGAGTTCTTTTGTCTGGTTATTGAATTGATAGAAAAGGTCGGGTTCGGTCAATGACTTTACGATGTGTTGCTGAGACTGGATTACAACCTACGTCGGCAATGAAGTAAAATTACGTAAGGGAATATTGGCACTTCACATGGAAGCAATTTTATGTGCTCAATTATTATACTCAATTGTATTTTACTTAGTGGAGTTCAGTTTTCAACGCAAAACGGATTTGACTCTATAAAATAGTGTTTGGTTACTTTAGCGTTAAATCAACATTAACAATTTATTTTATCTTTCCGTATATCATGTTCACGACAATCACTTTTACATAATCAGTCTATAATGTTCCCACTGCTGGGACACAGGCCTCCTCTCTGTGAGAGGGAGTGGGCCGTAATCTACCACGCGGCCCCAGTGCGGGATGGTAGATGTCACATGTCTTCGAATTTTTGGTTCTAGGACATGCCGGTTTTCTCACGATGTTTTCCTTCACCAACGCAGTGGTGATGAAATAATTTACACAAAGTAAAGCGCCTGTCTGGGTTCGAACCTACGACCTACAACTCGTAAGTCGCGGCCTTTACCACTGGGCCACCACTGTTCTCTCTCACAATCACTTTTGACTAGTTGCATTTCATCTGGGAACAGATCCAAAAATAAGTTATATATCTAATCAACTCTTGGAATTCTGCCCGTCTCTGGCCATCCGAAATGGTCGTTTGGGATCCGTGTTCTATCTGTAAGCCCCCACAGAGCAATATATTCTGCACTATCTAGCTTTAGGGGATTTTTCAGTGGAACTTTTTAAACGATATTTTATCCGTCATGTATCACCGTTTTATTTTTAGCGTCTGCACAAAATGTTTATCGAAAAATGAACCAGACTTATTATAGCAGACCTTTTTTTTAATAAAAAAGTCACCGTTCAAAATATTGAATTTCTAGACCACAAATAACCAAATTCGTTTTTAAAATTCAGTAACTACGAGGCTTTTTAGACCCAAGAAAAATAAACGCAGCAATCTGATTTTTCATTCACAGACACGCGAATTGAGATAGGCTATAAAAAATAATAACCTTTAAAGTCTAAACCTTCTCTGCCAACCATTACATTTGAATTATAAACCAATTTTTCTTCTGCTCTGCATTATCCCTGCTTTAATGCCACTTTCCGGTTCTGCACAATTCATGTACTTGTTGGGGTAACAGACCTTATAGAATTTCGAATTTGTTTGGACTTTCTTTATGAGTTGGTCTCAGGGGGACTTTAAATCCGGATATAAATGCTTCCGCGTTTGTTAAAGAATTTAAGAAATGTATTTTAAAGAGCTTGTTTGCTCTAATAAATAATTGCAGTGTCTTGTTAATAAACTACTTCAGCTTATCGTGGTTATTAGTCTTCACGTCTACGACTTTGGTCTAGACACATTCATTGCTAGTGAGACTTTTTACATAATGAATATGGTCTTGAACAGGTCTCAAAGCAAGTCTTTGATTTAAAGTTGCGTCTGTTTTCTTTCATATTAGTATCTCTTTACACATCTTTTTTTTTTATCTTTTTACCGTCGACTGTGTGAATATATCAGCATAATCATTATGAGCCTATAATATTCCCACTGCTGGGACACAGGCCTTGTCTCTGTGAGTACCTACCATTCCTTTTACTATTAAACTCGTTTCCATCACTAAGCTTCATACATACATCAGATTATTCGTTCTTACTAAAAGAATCCTTACACATATTGGATTAAAATCATGTGTTATTAACAATAAATTATTATATAAGGACGGTAGTCTCTATTCGGAATTCGTCATAGTTGATCGGGTCTTTATTAACAGCTTTTGTCTTGAGATTCATATCTACTCACTCCGATATTGGTATTGGTAACCCATACTACTATAGCTATAAAGAAAGAAGAAAGAAAATATATGCATATGTCTTGTCTTTGTATACAACGTGCCGCTTTAATGGCGACATTAATTTAACGCACGTATACGTTTTCACGTTTTCGTTATATGCCCATAATATTTATTAAAACTTTATGCACAAGTAAAAACTGTACAAAGGCGGACTTAATGCCTTGGGCATTTTCTACCAGTCTACCTTAGGGTGATGCAGAGACAATACACAATAGGTGCAATAACAGAAAGAAAAAAATATTTATAACTAATATATAAGAATAAATACATATATACATACATATGTACAACAATATATATATATTAAAAAAATAGTAATGAGACATAAATAAGAAACCCTACAACAACTTAGTTCTGAGACGAATCTGCCAACTTCCTGTGTATGTGTTCTCGAGCTTTGACTTTAAATGTGAACCGATTGGTTACCGTCCTGATATTCTGTTGGAGCGCATTCCAAAGGAAAACCGCCTGGACATAGAAAGAAGACTTTATAAAACCAGAACGATGAGAAGGACAACGAAGAAGACGATTATTCTCGGACCGAAGATTCTTGCTGTGTACAGAGCATAAATATTGACAAAGAGAAGTCAGATAAGAAAGAGAAGTGGGTTTGTGAAGAAGAGAAAACAGGGTTGTCAAAGCCCTCAACGCTATGCGCTGCCGGATAGGTAACCACTTTAAAAGCGCTCGATGTGCGGATACATGATCATACTTGCTCATAATATTTTTATTTCATTGAACGTTATTATTTATTTATTTACAATTTTCTACAATAGCATCTTGGAGCAACCTGTACTTAAAAAACTGTTGCGCAGGGGTCATTTACCGGAGTCACAGTTCATAACAAGCGTCAATGAAATTAAAATGAATAACGTGCAAAGAGTAAACGAATTGAAGGAAAGAGAGAGAGCCCTGTGTCGACGAGCGACGCAGGCGGTAGTTTTCAAATCATGAATTATTTTATGTTGTTATAATTTTAACCTTTTGAACGCCAGAGTATAAACGTATCGCCGTACCCCTGACGCCAGGCCACTTTAACAAAACAACACACACACACACACTTAAAACAACAAATTTCTCGATATTGGTGGGTTATTTATATTAGTTTCAATGCAATACAATATAGACGGAAGCTTAAACTTTTAAATTATATAAATAAAAACACACAAAAGTAATGATTAAATTGTTTATTTCATAATATGGTGCGACCCGTGCGACGTGTTTTTGTCATATATTTGTGACGTTGGCGTTCAGGGTAAGATTTCGTTTGTCACATACATATATGTGACAATGGCGTTCAAAAGGTTAATGATTACTGGCCAAGTAGCCCTACCCGCCATTGTAGCTGCACGTTGTATACACAAAGGTAAAGCCATCAATTCCCTCTCATTTGTACTTGCAATATTTTAGTTACACTTAAGGGCGTTAGTGTGGAAAATCGTATTAAAATCATTCAGCCGTCAGTTATTGCTCCAAATGTGTTTTGCATGCAACCGATTGTGTGCTGATTAAATTTGGCTCCATGCGGTGCAGTGTCGTGGTCAATATGAAGATAATTACACTATGCCACAGAGTAGCGATGTTCATATTAAACTCCACTGAGCGCTAAAGTGGTTTTATTTGACATGTGAAATTCCACGGTATATGCTTATTTAGGCTGGTTCAGGTACGTAATTAGATAAGGGATTCAGTGTAGGACTCCGAAAATTATGTTGCTTTAGGTTGATCATGGTATTTTGTTTGCTTTATTTCGAGGTATTAAGGTAATTTTATTAGTAAATTTTGTTATCGTGTTTCTGCTGGGCAAACGATCCTCCCTTCGTTTAAGATATTAACACAGTGTAGCTAGCGGAGGATTCTTAATATTTTTGTTTATCTCGTGGAAATTAATTGACTTTTTATACGAGTACTTGACGTAACTTCTGATAAATTAAAGAAGCGAAGAATTAGAAAAGAACCAAACATTTTTGTGTAAAGAATCTAATTACACTAGCAGAGATGAAAATAATAGCTCGTATAAGCCGGGACCTCGTATTTTTCTTCCCTCAGGACTCTTCGGGTAACAGCGTATTATGTACGAAACACGTGGCAAAAAGGAAAAAAAAACTGTAATACCAATGTTAGTGAAAATATGTTACGATCGAATATTTTGATGTTGTTTTTTTATCGAAAACTAAAATCTCCAAGAATTTCGGGTGTTGATAAACTCATTCCCCACCAAATCCCTATTCAGGGTGCGTAGAGAAAGTAATATATAAACGACTATAGAAGAAGTAAGCCTACCAAGGAGCGATTTTATCTAATGGATGAAATTGTTTCAGAGCGAATGTTATGAACGAATCTTTATGATAATAACACAGACACAGCATTTGGCACTGAGCTTGAATCTTATCCAAAGATCATTACTGCTGAGATCATTATGCAAGACGCTGTCTAAGACAGTGGTCTCTGTAATGTCTCATTCAGATTAATGTACCAAAATGGTAGAGAGAACCACTCGCCAAACATTGTACCCCTGGGTGCAATCAGACTGAATAATACCCTGACTTTAATACTATTAGACTGAATCCTTTACTGTAGGACACAAACTTATTTGAATATCAAGCAGAATTTCTACTATTTTCAGTCCATTTTAAATGCTTATTTAGCATTCTATGCCATTTGTACCAGATGCTATTTCAGCATCCAAATATCGGTGGTCATCCGCGATGACTATGGCATGGTTCCAAATCGCCACAATGGGCCCCCATATAGAGGCTTGTCATATAAATTATGCTTTGGATGCGGTCACACAATACGTTCCATTACATTGAACTAATGTGCTCCGATCGGGAAGCGATATGATCGATTTTACGAGTGAGAAGTGTTTTAACAAACAAACAAACATATAAACAATTCAAATCTGTTACAGTTTCAATGTGTGTTGTGTTTTGTCAAACACTGCTTTGGAATTGTGTTTGGAATTTCCGTTTTAGTAATGTTATTATGGAGAATTTATTGCGTTAATTGGTTCTATGCATGTATATATTAGGGATATGGTTGATTTATATGTATTCTGACACGAGCTGTACAACAAATATATAGTTTTAATTATACAGGTTTCATTTTACCTATCAGTTCAATTTAGAAAATTAATATCAACACACTCTGCATGATCAAGCTAAAACTACAGAACTGTAAGCAGTTTTCTCTCGATATTATTAAAGTGCATATTGAAGTCAAACGACGTTTATTTAGTAATTGAAGGTTCAGGCTATCGGGGCAACGTTTATAACGAACATACAATTACTAAAACGATCTTCAGAAATAATAACAGTGATGTACGAGTATTATGAAGTGATGATGAAGCGTAACACGCGATACCCTTGTGTTTGTTTACAGTGTAACTAAGCTATTGATTTACGATACAATAACAGGTTACGTAAGTGCTAGGTTTATTGATTATTATATCAAGTTTCACTCTACAGTTCCATCTGGTTGCTACCCACATCCTGTTCTGTACGGAAATAGTCTTCTTCATCGAGATATCTATTGTGATCAAATAAATCTTTTTAAGCATTTATCGCTCTTATAATTTCGTCCCTTAATGTCTTATTGTGTCGTGGACTCCGTCCTGTCCTTATCTGTCATCAAATTTATGTTCTTTTCTCGTCTAAATTGATCAATTTTTTATATTAACGGCTAATTTCTTTTCTTGGGATCACAGAGTTACTTCATTTTTATTTTAATTATCTGAGTGAAGCACTCACCTTAACGCATGGCCGACCATAACTCTAACAAAGCCACATAATGGAGTCCATCCATTTAGATTAAACGTAATACGCCGTAAAATTTTACAGCCGTAGCCTTTCTTGAAAGTTGATCTACAATCCTTTTAAAAGGTCGGATTTCGCTGGAAAACTTTAAATAGTTTTCGTCACATTATGGTTACTATTTGTCATAAACTGTAAACGCAATCTCACATTTTATATACAAAAATGTGCCCATAAAAAAGTCTGCATAATTTGGTATGCAAAATACTTAACCGGTTTAGTATAATACGCGGGCGTTTTACTGGCGGATTGTGCAAAATGCTTACCTATGCTTCGGGACTGCTAGCATCGTTACTGATAATCAGGGTTCTACGTTACACAATGTTATTTTTTTCTTGTTTCTTGTTAAGCCATCTGTAGAGCTAATGTTTGGCTCTTTAGTATTGGGAGGATTAGAACGAAAATTATGCTATACCTCTTTGTTACAATACACTGTAAGCATATTCTTATCTAACGTTGAGCGAATGCTAAGAATACACTTTCTTTTATTCATAACACAAGTCAAGGTAAGATTTATAAAGATTTGTTAAAAACAATAATATTCTGCATCTTCAAGCCGAAAAACGAAGCTTCAAGATTTATGCTTTAATTGAAATAATATTTAGGCCATTAATGCTTACGTTGTAAAATCTATTTACTAACTAGTTTTCACTATTTTATGCAATGCTATTATGTAGAAAAGCAATTCATTAATTATTCTTTAATCAAGCATTTTGTTGGGTATTAAAACAGTTCTTGTTGCTAAAATCATAATAAACACGCAGTTCAACTATACCAACAATTTATCATGATGGGAGAATTGAAATGTATACACAGTGAGGCAATAACGAGTAATTTGCTGTTTGAAACTGAACCCAACGCCTCTTGTATGCAAGGTTCAAATTTGGTTGGCACACGGGTGTTACAAGGCAGCATCGTAGGCCCGTTGCGGTCACTAACGATCTAAGTGATTGGCGTTTGTTATCACATTTATAACGAGATCATTGCAGGGCTATTGCCTCAATTAGTTCAGTGGGTCTCAATATGGGACTAATTTTGTACGGGTTCCATTTAGGACAATTTCCTGGGACATGTGGTCAATGTTACCGTTCCCCATTGTTACGGTTTTGTGTTATTTTTTTAACTTAATTCTTAATATAAGTATGGTTTTTGTGTCTGTTTGACTCCTACTGAAGTTTTGTCACATCTAATTGTTTATCGATTGTGATTGTTGTAATAGCTGAAATAAGATATTTACATTTATTATTTGGCACATTATGAAGCAACTGACATTTAAGGTGTTATTTATTTATTTATTAAGGTACACCATTACAGCTTCTATGTATAATTTATCTTAAGTACTATAGATCACAAAAGTCTCAGTCTTACACAGATGTTTTGAAATGGTAGCCACAGTTTCACACGAGCCACTCAAATCTGACAAATTCCACCAGCTTGAACACTTCCACTGCCCGAATTTAAACTCTAAAAGCTTAATTCAGTGTGAAAAGTCAACAAAGTCGAATAAACAGTGTAGGTAAGTGAGTCAAGGTCAAAGTTGTAAACCCAAGGCCGCGTAACGTAAGTTTGTGCGTAATATAAACCAAGGTTGTCAGGCCATTTTGTCAATGAGATAGGGCGGTATTTGGACGCCAACGTTCGATAGCGCCGGTGCCTGCAACTTGGTGTTATTTATGTGGGCCCTTTGAATATATTTTACAGTGATAGTATACGTTCAGGGACAGATTTCAATGGGCGTTGGGTGTAGAATATGGAAGTAGTTTTTTTTCTGAGATGTGGTGGTGTTCACATAAATAAAGTTGAATAATGCTCATAATTTAATTTGAGATTAGGGTGATGTTTTGTTTAGTTTTCTGGATTTTTGTTTATTTTAGTTCTTTATCATCATCATTTCAGCCCAAAGACGGAATTATTCCACTTTGCCCCACCGGCCGCCCCACTGGTGGGGCAAAGTG
Source organism: Amphipoea lucens (assembly GCA_947508005.1). Classification (NCBI taxonomy): domain Eukaryota; kingdom Metazoa; phylum Arthropoda; class Insecta; order Lepidoptera; family Noctuidae; genus Amphipoea; species Amphipoea lucens. The sequence continues at coordinate 10,089,981 of OX382371.1, forward strand.
GAATGCCTAAAATTTTGCAGTGGAATCTGCCCCACTAAATCGAAATAGTGGAGCAGATTCCACTGCTTTAAAATCCTGTTGGATTCTGCCCCACTAGCTGCTGGACATAGGCCTCTCCCAAGTACCTCCATTTCGGCCGGTTCTGTGCTTCTCGCATCCAACGGGTCCCTGCGGTCTTCACAAGGTCGTCGGTTATTTTTGTTACTGAAAAAATAATAAGGGTTCGATAGTTTTAATTTCACGGTGAGACAGGGACTTTCTCCCAAATAAATTAATTTATACAAATTATCCGGAGGTAGACCATGAGTTTTGTGTTTAGTTCATGTTTAATCGCTATGTGACCGAATAAAAGGGCTTGAGCTAAATTATGCTAAAATTTTGTATATCCCCCTTACTAATAAACGTATCAGATGAATAGTTACACATCGATTTTTACCTGCTCTTTCAGTCGTCAGTAATTTTAATTTCGAAAGAAGAAGACTATACAGACGCTATATAACGTTTATTAGTAAGGGGGTAAGTCGTTTTTCCTATATACTAAATCTATGGTTTTTCCAAATTCGTCGAAATAAATAAAAACTGGAACTCAATTATAGCTGTGCTTAAAAAGTAGTTTGAAAGTAATAATACTAAAAAACTTGAGCGAACGTTGTTTACATCAAATAAATCGTTAAACTTGGACAGGGCTACTGAAATCGTAAATGACCAACTTTTATACCTACCCAATATGTCATTATAATTACGTCATTTAGTTGGACGCAATACTGTCGAGTCCATACTCGATATTGAGCAAGTTTAATACGGTATCATTATACGTTATCGGTTTTGGTATCGAGGAAATAACTTAAATCCATCCAAAAGTTGTCTTTACAAGATCGCTATTAACGATAAGACCGCCCATTGTGTCACCTTTTGTAAATTTTCTAGATTTATAACTGTAATTTGTATGATGTAAGTACATAAGTGCTCCATCATACACACGAGCGACACGAGTCAAGAAAGCAACTTGCCGACGGCTGCAGTCAACGCATGTCGACGGCTGCAGTCAATGCGTGTCGACGGTTGCAGCCAACGCGTGTCGACGGCTGCAGTCAACGCGTGTCGACGGCTGCAGTCAACGCGTGTCGACGGCTGCAGTCAACGCGTGTCGACGGCTGCAGTCAACGCGTGTCGACGGCTGCAGTCAACGCGTGTCGACGGCTGCAGTCAACGCGTGTTGGCGGCTGCAGTTACCTCTGCCGTTGATGCGTGTTGCTCGTGTTTATGCACACTAATAAAGAGTATTCTAACTTTTTAGTTTCTTCACTAGTTCTTTAAGGGGGATGCGATAAGATAGCCTGCGAAATTTAAAGGGATTTGAAGGTCCGTGGTACCTACCTGTCCGCCATTTTGTTTTTTTTTTTCAAAATAGCGTCCACTCATGAAACGTATATAAATCGATGGAAAAAAAAGGCGCAATTGTATGTTGATTCAAATGAAATTTGGTTTGCATGCCTTAATTTAAAATTGGCCTCAAGTATCATGATTTCAAGTATCAGTCATTCATTAGGGTAATAAGAACTTAGAGAGTTGTATTGATGATTGTTATGGTTATGTTTTTTTTTAATTATTATTATCAGCCATTTCTGTCCCACTGCAGGGCAAAGGCGCCCCTTCCCTCCTTCCACTTATCTCAATCCACCTTGTGGAAAGAGTCGAGTTCGTCCCGCTATCTCATTCTGGGCCTGCCGCGTAGCCGTTTGCTGCTGTTTGGGACCCATTGTGTGGTTACTTTAGCCCATAGCTCCTCCGGCATGCGACAGATGTGACCAGCCCAGTTCCATTTTAGCTTGGCAGCTGTATGACCAACATCGGCGATTTGAGTTTTAGAACGCAGTATCGAGTTCCTTATACGATCAGTAAGTTTAACTCCAAGGATACTGCGTCCCATTGCTCGCTGACAGACCCCGAATGCGGACTTTTGACGATTAGTTAGTGACCATGTCTGCGATTATCTATGAATCATATTAAGATCAACTTACAACCTGATACTGACCTGTAAAATGCAAAAATTGGGAGAAAAATTGAATTTCGCACGCTTCCTTGACGCTTTTGCCTTAAGAGATATTTTGAATACAGGTAAGCAAAAAACTTACGAGCAAAGGTTCACGTACAAATATTTCCAACGTACCTATATATTCAGCTCTAGACAGTTATTCATGCCCAATGGTACGTGGAGTTTCAGCGCAATGCGTGGAAATTCTTGCGTTGGTTTATTCAAGCTTGATTTGTTATAGGAATTTCAGAGTTGCTGCAATGGCCTACAAAATTAAATAGAGCATAGATGCTGTAGTTGCAGGAAAACATTTATCTTTGAAAATATAATGAAACGGGCTATATGGGTACAAATTATTTACTAATAGCAGCGCCCCGCGGTTTCACCCGCATAAGTTTCGAAGGACACGTGACGCCATCTATTATCATAATAACGTTACTGTTGTTTTCCTCGGGAACAGCACTTTTTTTCGGGATAAAAGGTACCCTATATCCCTTTCTGTACACCTGATAACGTATAATAATATGCAAAATTTCAGGATAATTGGTTCAGTGGTTTAGGCGTGAAAAGGTAACAAACAAACTTACTTTCGCATTTATAAATATAGTTAGAAGTTAGGATAGGATAGGGAGGATGGTTAGGATAGGATAGTTGGGAAGTTAGGATAGTTAGGATTAGGATAGTTAGGATTATTTTATTTTATTTTTTTTATTTTTTTATTTATTTTAGTACATGGAGGATAACATTTACATTTATTTTAGCCTTTGTTGTCCTACTACAGGTCAAAGGCGTCCCATTCTCCTTTCGATCCTCTCTGTCTAAAGCTAGTGAGGTCCAATCCTGTCCGTAGGTGTTAAACCTGTCCCGTCATCTTTTCCTGGGTCTGCCGCGATGTCGCCGCACGTTTTCTGGGATACACATGGTGGCCCATGACTCTTTCGAGATGCGGCAAACGTGTCCGGCCAAGTCCCACTTATGCGTAGAAGCTTTTTGGGTAACGTAGGTATGACCATTTGTACCATTTAAATTCTCCGACAAACTCGTATGACCGTCTAAAAGTTTGATCAGGGAAAACCAGTAAACTAGTTGTCAAATCTTATGTTATGTTTTGTGATTAGTTTACTGAAGTATACTATGGAACGAAGTATACTAGGTGTCAAACTCACTGACCGCATTAAGAACTCTATACTTCGTTCCAAAACACAAATAGCGGACGCTGGCCGCACAGCTGCTGGATTAAAGTGGAACTGGGCTGGCCATATCTGTCGCATGTCGGAGCAACAATATGCAAAAGCCACCACTCAGTGGATCCCCAATGGCAAAAAACGACTGCGCGGCAGGCCCAGAAAGAGATGGCGGGATGAGCTGGACTCCTTCTTAAAGGATTGGCCCACAATCGCGGTAGACCGGGAAAAGTGGAAAGAGAGAAAGGAGGCCTTTGCCATGCAGTGGGACAATACACGCTTATAATAAAATAATAATAATAAAATTACTGAAGTAACAAAAGCCGCGTGTAAGATGACACGCGGTTTGGTTAAATTAAAAATTAATACTTTGATTTAGGTACTTAGGTACTTAAGTATAAGTATACAACTTACCGCTCCAATTACGTCATTAATTGAATATACGGGTAGGGCTAGTGGCTATTAATCATAAACATTATAACAACATAAAGTAATTCGTAATTTGAAAACTACCGCCTGCGCCGCTCGCTGACGTAGGGCTCTCTCTTTCCTTCAATTCGCCTACTCTTTATACGTTATTCATTTTAATAACATTGATGCGATGTTATGATCCATGACCCCGGCAATTATTGACCCTTGCGCTACAGTTATTTAAGTACAGGTTGCTTCAAGATGGTATTTTAGAAAATTGTAATAATAAGGTTTAATGACGTTTTTTTTATACTTAAATGTTTTTTATTCTTATTTTTTATATTTTAAGAAATATTTAAAAATGTAATAAAATAAGATAACAAATAAATAAACGACATAACATTTAATGAAATTAAATGTGTTCATAAAACGAAAGTGCGAAACCGTCTGTTAAATTAATGTCGCCGTTAAAGAGGAACGCTGTATGTACTTAGTAAGAGTAAGTTCATGTCAACGGCATGAATGATGAGGTTCGATCTGCATTTCTACGCCTCACCGGCTACATAAAAGATAAAACGCAAGAAGAATGCATTAGAAATAATATTCACTCGAGTGAACGTATTTTTATTTTATCTTCTTTCACAAACTGTAGACTTGAGCACGTACAGTTCTAATGGCCTACATTAGTTTCAGTTAGATCCCATTAAACTTCTCGTTAGATAGAATCTTGGTTCTATTTTCTGCTACTTCCAGATTAAAATAGTTCTAGAATAGAAAATTTCACGTTAATCTTAGCTATAAATAGTATACAAATCAGAATACACATTACATCAAATTAAATTTTAATCATATAAAACACCATACGTCAAGTTGTCTTGTTATAGCCATTTTATAATACTGTCAAAGAATGAATGTTTTGATTTGAATATACGGACAATTTAAGTTGGTAGTCATGTAGCGGTATCTACAACGCCACATGTAAACTACGCGTCGTACTGACGTCACGCAAAAATTCTGCATCTCACAAGCATAGTTTACCGCGCAATTATATACAACGGCCCGACAAGAATCATCGGGCAGTGGCCTGCCAGACACGACATCCGTCTGGTCGGATTCCCTTTTCTATAGAGTATGAGTGAACTTTACACCCTGTTCCTCATACCTCTATAGTCATTTTTCCTAACAATTAATTTTCCTGACGTTGCCTGTATTTTTATGACAGTTGGCACAGTCGAGTTCTTTAATATCTGAGCATGTTCATGAATCAAAAATATAAAGGCAATGGTAAGTTTCATAAAACTCTAAACAGCTTCGCCGTACAATAAATTGTAAACAATCTGTGACATCGTAAATACACTCCTTTGCAAAAAAAACGGGCACCTAAGGAAATTTACGTTCTAAGGTCGATTTGAGTTAATTAAATGAAATTTATTTTTTTGACGTAGTCTGTAGTCTGTAGGTATACTAATAATCGTGTAAATTAAGACACGTGAAGTGAATTCTGGCAACCTTTTTTTTTTAATTTTCGATGAATTCTTTAAAACCGATGTACACGGCCAAACAATAAGAAGTGGTCGGCAATAAAGACAAGAAGATTTTTTTACTTTTTTAAATTAAATAAAGTTACAAATGTAAAAATCTAATAGAGTGTGACCTCCTCTTGCCAAAATCACAGCTTGAATCCTTCTGGGCATGATTTCCACGATGTTTTTAATAACGTTTTGAGGAATACGTTCCCACTCTTCTGCAATGACTCTTTTTAGCTCCCTGATGTTTTGTGGAGCAGGTTGCACTGATCTAACCCGTCTTTTTAGAACATCCCAGACATGCTCAATTGGATTGAGGTCAGGACTTCGAGCTGGCCAATCTAAACGACGGATCCCAACTTCTTGCATGTATGCTTCCACGTCGCCAGAACGGTGCGGGCGAGCATTGTTGTCCATAAAAATGGAATCTTCCCCAAGTGCAGACAATGCGGGTTGTGCATATGGAATTAGGACTTCCATTATGTACCGGTATGCATTTAATGTCCATTTTTTCTGAAAATTGACTCCGTACGCTCCGTAAAATAAATTGCTGCCCAAAACATAACGGAGCCTCCGCCATAAGGAGTGATTTCTTCGAAAAACACTTCCGCGTAGCGTTCCCGTGGTCTTCGCAGCACTCGCCGGCGTCGGGTCTCTCCACACAAAGAGATTCTAGCTTCATCAGAAAACAATACTTTATTCCAGTCCTCCAGTGTCCATAAAGCACAGTTTCGAGCAAACTGAAGTCGAGCAACACGGTGCTCACGGAGTAATTTAGGGCCCCGAGCCGGGCGGTAACTCCTGATATTGGCAGCCAAAAGCCTCCTCTTGACCGTCCACAAGCTAACTTCTACTCCTCTTACTTCTTCAAGGCTCTTCTTCAGGTCCAAACTTGACGCCTGACGATTCTGCAACGCCTGACTCACCAAAAAGCGGTCATCTCTTGGTTCTGTGCATCGTTTTCTTCCCGAACCGGGTCTTCTTTTAACCGAGCCGGTCTCTTGATACCGTTGCCAAGTCCTCTGGATAGTTGAACGACTCACATTTAGCCGCTGAGACACGTAAATTTGTGAACAACCTTCTTCAAGTAGGGCTATAATTTTACCGGCCCTTATCGCTTTATCACTCATATCAAAAAGTGGTATTTAATGTAAAAAGAAAGATTAAATTGTTTAATTTGCAGAAAATATACAAAAAGTTTTAAAATTTTAGTAATCAGTAAAAAAATCGTTTCAACAATTCGCGCCAGTAGTAAAGCAATTTTACAATAATCCACAATACCTAATCATTATTTTTCTTTTGTTAATTTCAAAGTTTAAAGGAACGTGAAGAATCATGCTAGGATGCTTCAAATAACATACCAATACATCGTCAAATTAATAAAACTTCTTTCTTATTCTTCTTCATTGAAGTAGAGAAAAAAATCTAAAGTGCCCGTTTTTTTGGCAAAGGAGTGTATGTGACTACATTATATCAATAATATTACTACAGACAAAGACTCAAAAAATTGTGCGCAATCCCTTTTTCATATTATTTAGCGCATTGAGCGCAAAGTTGGATTCACAAATATCTATGCAATTATTTTTCTATGAAACAAAATCAATTTGAAGTTGTCAGTTATAACATCCTTCAACGGCAATATTGCATTATTACTCAAACTTCTGCTCCGGCAAGCAAAAATAAATTTTATGGTAAAGGCCATTTAGTTGAATATTCAAAGCTGTATAGATATTTATGAATCCTAGGTTGCTACAAATATATTGAAATCTAGAGTATTTAGATATTTATGTTCCGAAGAGCAGTCAGATATTTTTGACTGCACTACCGTAACATACTTATGAACAATTTATATGAAAACATTTTATTGATGTATAAGTTTGCATCGAACTATATGATCATTTTAACGCTTACAATATTTTGAAACATTGTCACTACCAATATATTAATGAACTCGACTGAACCTACCTATACTGAAACTAACACATGTTAAAGGAACCTCGCATCAATATTTAGCAATGAGCATGTGTGACGAAGCAAGGTCGTAAAACGACCTGTCAAAGCGAAAAATACTAGCTCAAGATTTTAGATGGCAGTTGTGTCCAATACTCGCCGAGCAAGCCCGATAAAACCCACGAGATTAAAGCCGTAAAAGTACTTACATCAATGTAGGGAAATCGTACTTGTGCAATCTGCATGAAATGATAATTCGTCGAAAAGTTTTACATCCTTTACACAAAACTATAAAAGAAGTTCATTGTTCTAGACAGTTACAAAATATCTTCAAAACTTCATAAATTGCTAAAAAAAATCGGTATAGAAAAACGTGTTAATATATTTGTGAATAAAAGTTCCCTTAAGCATCATAATTTCATGTTTCTACAATTTCAATGCTCCGAGGTTGTCCCTAATTAATACCTTTTTTAACTTTATTCCGTAATAGCAATTAGTTTATTTTTGTGATTTGTAAAAGTCTTTACGCCACTTTCATGTTTCAGTTCATTTTCAACACAAACCACACCACGAAAGTTAATTATACCCAGAAATATTTTCCCAATTATTGTGTCGAATGGTTTCACCCTTCTCAATGTATGTAATTACATATTTGTTTTACAAAATAATCGCGGGATAGATGGCATAACTGGAATCCATAATATTAATCATTTAAAATGTAATGAATCCTCATTAAAATTCCAAGAATCAAATAGAACAAGGTAGAACATAAATTACGTATAAAGTTGCTGCGCTCTCGACGTTCAAAACAAATATTAAACGGACGGTGGAAGCTAAAGGCTTTATTTGTACTTCCAGTATTAACTTTGATGATTATAGTGCAGTATGAGTAGTTTCGAGGGTAAAGCTGACCTATTAAAAGTCTAGATTTTTTTAACCCAGTTGAATGTTTGATCGATGTAAACATTTATGTAACTATGCAATGCAGGACGTGACATAACGCTGTCTATAAAGCTATTATACGCTGTCTATATAGCTATGTTATTAATATTGGGTCTGTTTGCCTACCGTATAGCTTCAATATCAAACATTATAATTACCTGCCACTTCGTGAATATTGGGAGCTCAGGAAACTTGATTTTCGTATGCAGACTTTGACACACCGATTGTACTTCATCAATGATTAAATTTCTAAATATTATTTGTCAGTGAACCTCTAAGAAATATTATATCTTCTAAATTATTTCAAAGGTCCTTTTATCTCTCAAAGAGCTGTGTATCAATTTCGGTGTATGTACAGTAAAGTATATTCTACCTATCTATGTATCTGTTACATTTCTATGAGCATTTATGAAACTTGTCAGTCAGTCAGTCACAGCATTGCTTCAAAATGCATAAAAAATATTAGCACGTCTAAAAAAATCTTCCAAATTATCCCGTATCATATTTCTCTCCTACATACGTACAAATACGCTACCGATTGACAAGCCAGCTCTCAGATTTTATAATGTTGTTTGCTATGGCATAAGCAATGCTTGCCAAAATTTTCCTGGCAGTTCAGTTACGAACTCCGCAATTCGTACATGATCGGAATACGAGTATATAAAGAGTGCTCGTACTAAAGGCGAAAGCGTCAGGATAACCCGCGAAATTTTCTTTAGTTTTTTTTTTTTGCAATTTGCAGGATCAGGTTGTATGTTGATCTAAATATGATTCGCAGCCGTTACAAATATTTATTTATAGGATTATAATCATAAAAATTAATCAATACAACTCTCATAGTTCATATTACCCTATTGAATGTCTATTTCATGAAATCATGACATTTGAGGCCGGCGCAGGAGGAGGCGCAGGAGGGCCTTGTTGGAGTTGGTTAAGGAGTTGTCGTATTGCCGATTCTAATGATATTATAATTCCGTAAATTCATATTTTTTGCGGTCGCGGATCATTTTTAAATTAACTTACAACGTGCCTGTAAATTTCAAGAACGTAAGAAAATTAAAATTTCTAGGGCTACCCTAGCGCATCCCCCTTAAGAATATAAACCAGATTTAAACTTGCAATGTACTGAACTTGGGTCACAGAGATAAAACATTGCTAAGCAGGGTACTATCTCACTACTGTTCGAACGCATGACTGACTGCCTTCTTGGTCTTGTGGTCGCAAGTGGAACTGCTGATCATGGAGACCTGGGTGCGATTCCCAGGCTGGGTAAACTGTTATTAAGCTGTCTGTTGCTGCATGAAATGTAGATTTTTGCTATATCCAGTTTATGGCAATAGGCTCGCTTCCATTACTCCTAAGATACAGGATCTTCCTAGTTTAGGAGTCAGGGCTCAAAATCTGTATTGACTGTACTTTACCCATCTCTTGTACACTATTCCTGTTTGTTAATTTCTTTGTCCTCTAGTGACTACTATGTGTATTTTAATAGGTGTCAAACTTGTATTTGTGCTAAGAAATACTTATTTTTATTATGACATAATTACAATATAACTAACAAAACCTCTGCATATTGCATAACCCTCCGAGGAATATGAGCGATTTACTGTTTCCAGGAAATCCTTTGATGACGACAGAATGTTTTTCCGTGGTTTTTTAATGAAAAAGAATATGTCAGTTGCGGTTTTCTGCATCCACGCGTAGTATTGTGACGGGTACCCAAAATAGTATGTGAAAACAAAAATGTTTTTCCGCTGAAACCAGTCTGTATGCATATTTTCTCGTTACAATATGAAATTGATGCATGTTCGATTTGTTTTGCTAGAAATATTATATTAATTCGTTTCGAATACAAAATGTATTTCATGCACATATATATTTATATGAAATGTAATCAACGATGTAACGTTTTTTTAACTTTAGTGAATTCGGAGCAACTCGAACATTTTCATTGTAAATAAACTGTAGGTACTCGTACATGTTGTTACTTTTAATGTTAGATATTTTTGTGGAAAGATAAATTTAGTAATAACGTTGCCAGGCTTTAAAACTACCCACATACTACCTACAGTACTAATCACATTTGAAATCACCTTCAAAAAGGTGTCACGAACTCTTTATTTTTGTTAGGCGACCTTAAAAGGGTACCTGCTTGACAATTCCAGGGGTGTTACATTACAAATGAGACCCAGAATAAGACAATTGAAACATGACAAGAAATCAAATTCTTACGGGCTCCAATCAACCTTACGCGTGATGAAAAATAAACAGCATAAAAGAAATCGTAATTGAATAATTCTCTTACAAAATGTACCGAAAAGTACCGTAGGCATTTACATAATGGAAAGTTTCCAATTGGTGCCATTGGTACAGACGCGCCAGTACATCAAGCTACTACAATCTGTCAAATTTCTTTAATAGATTTTTAACTTTATCGCTAAAGCATTAGGTTCAAGGTTGATTGGGAAAATTTTATAGTTTCGGGTAGCTTTATGTGCTGGCGTTTGTACATTTGTGAGTGTTCCATTCCAGATATTAAAGTCTAACCCCCTTATTCATAATCCTATTTTATCTCTATTTTAGCTAAAATAGGTTTATAGAACGTTTGTCTTTATCTGTCACGTTGTCATTTCTGTGTGTAAGAAAGAGACAAACCCCATTTTAACTAAAATAGGTTTGATAAGTTTTATGAATAAGGGGGTTAATTATTAATTTTGTTTTGTTCCCAATTGGGTCCAAGCTTAAAGTTCAATTTACAGTTGAATTGGTTTTTGTAATGTTGTTTCTGCATTAGTTATTGTGCGAAAATATAAATTTATTATATGATTTATTTATCTATTTAATACTTCAAGCACATAAATGTACAGAGACAGACTTAATGACATAGGCATTTTCTACCAGTCAACCTTTGGGTGATGCAGAGACAAACAGTAGTAGGTGCAATTAGGAAAATTGAGGAATAAATATTTTAAATATAAAGATACGCATAAATCTGTTAAAAGTATAAATATAATATTATAATTGACAGGCCTGATGGTCTAGTGGTTAGTGACCCTGACTGCTATGCCGAAGGTCGTGGGTTCGATTCCCACCCAGGACAAATGTTTGTGTGATGAGCACGATCATTTGTTCTGTGTCTGGGTGTAATTTATCTATAATATGTATGTATTTAGAAATATATAAGTATGTTTATCAGTTGTCTAGTACCCATAACACAAGCTCTGCTTAGCTTGGGACTAGATGGCGTTGTGTGATAGTTGTGGAATATTATTATTATTATTATTAAAAAAAAATATATATACTTAATTACATATAAATATAAGCGCAAATAAATATATATAAATATACTAAATAGAAATAAGACAAACAATAAGAAAATATTATCGTTGTGATGATACTGCCAGCTTCTTGCGAATGTGCTCGCGAACCTTAACTTATTACTTTGCAAATTAAGACAAAAGCGGTTTAATAAACCTCGTTTCAGGCAGTTGTCAACTTAATACCTATTGAGAAAGTCCTTGATGTCGTCCCCGTGATAAGAAACGAAGAAATACTCACGTTTCCAGAATGAAACAACGTTGAACTTAAATCTATTTTAAAAAGGCCTGAGTGATGATGTAATTGAAATGTAGCCAGTTGTAGTCTACAGGGTGAAATTGAATTCATGGGCATCCTTTTAAGGGGTCATTTTAATTATCATTTTAAACAACTTTTACTTTTTTTTTTGAAATCGTGAAAAAAAAATCAGCTCTTCCCTAAATTTTGACGAGTTATGTGAACATAAATGGAAAGAACAGCTGATTTTTTTTTTCGCGATTTTAGGTTTAGTCCCATAGTAAAAGTTGTTCATAATGATGATTACAATGACTCTTTAAAAGGATGCCCATGAATTCAATTTCATCCTATATAAAATCTTTTGGATCTAAAAAACAGTTGAACGAACGCATTTATAAAAGTTAAATTAAAAACTATACGATGCTACAAAGATTTCGACAAAGGTAAAGAAAAAGCTTTGAGGTTGGATCCAACAACTTTCCCAATCCTCCTCGTCCTACATATTTGCGAGCATACCCGGTATACATGCATTCATCTCATTTTCTATCTTCATATTTTAGTCTTGGTAAAGGAAAATGTTCTAACATTTTTGATACTTTAGGAAGGGGTGGTTTTATGTAAAGGATTTTAGGTTCACATTAAGAATATTATTTTAAGGAAATAGTTGTGGAAAAATTCGTAGATCTTTGACAGTCGTTACAGATAGTTACAAGCCCAAAAGTTTGGCAACCAGTTTTACCAAGGGGTATCATGCTACCCAGTAACTGAGTTGAGAGGGTAAAGGGTAAAATAAGCAATCGCTCGTATTCAACTGCATCCAGCTAGACTGGAAGCTGACCCCAACATAGTTAGAAAAATGCTAGACAAATGATGAGTTGTAAAAGAAGGAAGTTTACAAAGATATTTGAATTTGCAATATTAGTCTTTTTCCATATTCACAACTTTGTTTTTTATTACGTGAACTCTCTTTTTCTTGTAAAGTAAAACAGCAATGAAACCCACTATCCATACTATACTAATATTATAAATTCGAAAGTACCTCTGTCTGTCTGTATGTTATTACCTTTTCACGCCTAAACCGCTAAACCGATTTAAATATTTGGTATGGAGATAGTTTGAGTCCCAGGAAAGGACATAGGATAGTTTTTATCCCGATATTCCCACGGGATCGAAACTTATGCGGATGAAACCGCGGGGCGCAGGTAGGAAACAATATAGTAGCCGCAACAGGGATAGTCATTAGTCAATTTGCTGTAGTAGGTTCTGTTGGGAAGCTAGCCAACTTAGCGCCGTATGCTAAGAAGTTTAATAGTGCAACGTGTAGGTTGTAAGCTTATGACCTCTGGCCACCAGCCTCTGGCGCACCAGTCCGAAGCCATTAACGCCTTAACAAACTTACCTATAATAATTATTGTTGTGTTGGGCATAAGCAGTATGCCGAAATACAAGAAACTCCACCGTTACTCTTTTAAAATGTTTTACAATATTTTGCATGGGTACATTAATTATATAATAACATTTGAGGACGATGCACCTAAAATAAAATTACTATACCACAATAGGTAAAAGAATTAAAAACGAAACCATGACATATAAATTAATTATCTGATAATAATAATAACAATATTTATTTGCTTATTATTATTATGAGATAATACATATAATAATATTTATTTGCTTATTATTGTTATCAGATAATACATGGTGCTCACATATTTACAAGCATGGTACAAGTAAGGATTTTAATAAAAAAAAAATTACAAGTAATAAGTCAGGGTGTGAGTAATGAATGTAAATCAATTTAAAAAAGAATTAAATTTTTACAATTAAATTAGCAACCAGTTTGATTTTGTCTAGACTCTAGATTGTCCTATGGAGCATGACCAGCATGTTTCCAAGCGTTCTTATCTTGGATATAATCTTCTAATTTATAGTATGCTTGTTTACAAAGTGTACGTTTAATGTGAGTTTTAAATTTTCTTTCATTTAATTGCAATATATCACAAGGTTTTTTATTGTAAAATTTAACACCTCCTCCTCCTCCTCAAGTCGTACTCCTCATTACTGAGGGTCGTGATCCTCCCTTGAAAACATTTTTTCCCTGACGATGTTTCGCCATCTCTGTCTATCCTTGGCCAAGTGAAGCGCATCATGAACTTTCGTGTTAAGAGAAGAGCTAACAACGAGAACGAGAATTTAACACAGTACCCCATAAAAGATGTAGTCCTAGTAATCTATCGTAAAAAACATATTACGTTAGATACTGTTACAATCTTACGGAAGTACCTTTCATGTGCCTTCTGAACTTCTTATCCGAAAATGCTTTATTTGCTAGGATTTTTCACAAATCTATATAATTATATAAAACAAAGTCGGGAACATTTTTTATAATCTTTTATTTGTTGGATTTGTCTTCGCCCCAAATAGCAGAATATTTTTTAAAACATGGGGAAAATAGCAAAAAAAAAAATCTGAGGCGGTACGATGTTCGCCGGGTCAGCTTGTAGATTATAGATTAAGGTCACACCCTTGTAAAATAATGTATTTTTTACTCTACGGGAAACATAATTGACAGATTTATTGGTTTGTTTGACGATAATATTGGTGTAAGCAACTTCTAAAGGTAAAATTTTACTTCTTATTCACCAAATAAAAGTGTGTCAACTTATTTCTGGCGTAATTTTCATAAAAAAAAAACAAATTGTAATACAGGATATTTCTAATTCATTCATGTTATTATTAAATTATCGGATCTTGCAACAGACTAGAAATAATATTTGAAAAACAAGAAAAATATTAGAGATACAATTTGTTAGGTATAACAACAGAAACAGTTGCAAAAATTAGGCAAAAAATTTTTTTTCTATCGTAAAGCACTCTCTAATGCTTCACATTATGAGTCATGCAATAATACAAATGCAATCAAATTCTCCCATTTTCAGCCATTGTAGCACATTCTACTAATCTCAAATAAGGCTTCTAATATCGTAGGTAATTAATTCCGTGCTGGACGTACATTAGCAATTCTAATGTAACACGTGACGACTATCATCGGAAGCATTCGATTGCTGGTCGGAATGCATTCGGTACGCCATACTGAATATTTATGGTAATTTTACAAAGATGATGTAGATATGCGAGCTTATTGCTAATACGGCGAAAATGGACACGGATAGGTTGTTTTTTAATAAATGCTTTAAGACGAAACATGTGAAAATGATGTTAATTTATACTACAAATAATCGTTTGTCACGCAAACGATTATTTGTTGTATAAATTAGCATCAAGACGTAAACTGACGGACTGTTACTTTACGACACAAAGACAACCGCCGGGTACTCAAATAAAATTACAATTAAACGAATTATTGCGTAGCACTTGTGTAAGTTGCTACGCGGCGTAGCTGCTGCTACGGCGTAGCAACCGCTAAGTGCGAACACATCTCAATCATCTTTACGGGAGTAGTAGGAGAATCACGGACTGGTGTGCGCAAGCACGTATGTTGTGAATTGATGAATTTTTCATATTCTTTACGGCAATAGAAAAAAATGCGCTTATCGATATAGTATATAAAATTCAAAGTCCTGACTGACTAATATATTAACGCATAGCCTAAGCCGCTGGTCCTAGAGACATGGGAGGGTGTGTTCTTTGTAAGAGTAGGTATCCATTAAGAAAGGGTTTTTCGAAATTCCACCCCTAATAGGGTGAAATGGGGGGTTGAATTTTCTGTGAATTATTTCCGACCTCCACGCGGGCGAAGCCGCGGGCATTAGCTAAAAGTACCATTATAGTGCTAGATCTATAAGAACAGCATATAATGCGAATTCACTGACATCCTTCCTATACCTACTCATTGTTACATCGATTATTCCAAGTAGTTTTCCACATCTGCTTACCGTTTTGAATGGCAAATATTTTTCCAATAAATCGACGAAACCATCAAAATTATCCTTGGAATAAATTCCAAATCTACTTTATCACCTAACATTACGTATACAAAAATAACAGACGTGTAACCGAAAGCTGTTTACCGAGGTTATAATCAAGTATAATGTAATCAGCAAATTCAGTTCCGAAATAACGTGTTTTTCGTACCAAGAAGCGCTTTTAACAGCTGTATTTTGTAGGACGGCGAGCTAACAGCTTGTGACGGATTATAGCTAAGTGGACACTAATGTTCTGTATTATAACGATGCTTAACATCGGGATGCAGCTGCCAAGAGAATGGGATGAGAAACGTGATTAAATTGTGATAAAGGAAATCTTTCGTTCAAATTACTTTTTAATACAAGATAAGTGCCGGCCGTCTGTCATGTTTTCTAACGTTAAATCGTCGGCTTAAAATGATCGTTTTCTCTGGCCCTCTTTTTTCCATCGGGTGTCGAAAAAATACTGAAATGTCAATGCAAAAACAACCGACTTCAAAAAAAACACTACAAAGTGAAAAATAACTTTAATTTCGGAAGTCAGTGTCGTTGGTTCCGGGTTTTTCGTTTTTTGACACCGACTTCCGAAATTAAAGTTATTTTTCACTTTGTAGTGTTTTTTTTTGAAGTCGGTTGTTTTTTTTTTGTAAAAATGTTTTTATTTTTCAGTTTTTAGTTGTACCTACCCCACACAAATTCAATTAACACTAGTGCATTGAAGAATTGAAGACACGACTCGAAGAATCATCAAAATTCCCATAGAAATGCCGGAGATGCAGTACATTTATGCATATAACTTCGTACATAAGAATATATACCTAATGTATTATATACTAAAACCTTCCTGAAAGTATGTAGATCACACTAATGAAATAATTATCAAAATCGGTTCAGTAGTTTTTGAGATAATCGCGGACATACAAACATACATACATACATACATACATACATACATACATACATACATACGGGTCGAATACAGAACCTCCTTTTTTAAAGTCGGTTAATAAAGTCGGTTAAAAATGATCCCCAATTTTCTTACCAAGCATGGTAATTTTGCCCCCAATAGTTAAAAAGACGTATCTAACAAAAAGTAAAAACGGAGAAATAAATGTTTTAATGAATGAACGGGAAATTACTTGCTGTTAATTGGGAAATTAATTACTGGAGGAAGTAAGAAAAATATTAAAAATACAGGCAGATGCGCCTTTTTTTTCTGATTCCGGGAATGTATGTAACTCAAATCTGGAAAAAAATGTTAGATGCGTCTTTTTTCCTATCGGGGGCAGAATTGATGTGATCATTTAAATTGTATAGCATTTTAGGTCGGATGTCCTTCGGCTTTTTTCGTTAAAATATAGTAACAAACAGTACAGTTAATTACAGTAATGATAAAATTTTCTATGGAGGGAGCTGACGCCCTGGATTAAAATATAATCTACTTTTTATCCCGATATTCCCACGGGATCGAAATTAACGTGAGTGAAACCGCAGGGCGCAGCTAGTGTTAATATATAATACAGTGTAGGTTGTCTATAAAATTGTATACTAGCGAGAGCATTTTTTTGTGAGTTAACCCATTAGCTTTTGGCGCACTATATGGATGCCGTAACGTAAAGTAAAAAACGATGTATTCCGCAGTAAGCTGATTTTACACTAGCCACGCATCAAAATTGACGTCATCATAATCTCCCTAAAGTTCGTTTTTTAATCCCAGAGACTAATCTGTCAGGTGTAATGTCAAACTTCTATACTAAAGAAACGCAAACAAAAAAGGCTTAAATGTCAGATTAGTCTCTGGGATTAAAAAACGAACTTTAGCCTTTTACTAACTAAATATAATGGGGTCGGATTCCAGTCTAACCGGACGCAGTTGAATACCAGTACTTTACATGGAGCGACTAGCTATCTGACCTCCACAACCCAGTTACCTACTGGGTAACACGATACCCCTTGGTAAGAGTGGTTGTCAGACTTTCTAGCTTCTGACTACTCGTAATGACTGTCAAACGTCCACGAATGACAGCCGGAACCAACAGCTTAACGTACTTTTAATCTCGGTATGTAAAGATGGTCACCCATCCACGGACCGACCACGGCAAGCATAGGTTAACTTGATTGATTGACCCGTGCGCCTGTTATTCATAAGCAACGAGCTCCTTAAAATTGTGGTACAACTGAATTATAAAAGATATTTCATTAAGTAGATTATTTTATTTGCTTACTTGTTATGTCATTATTTAGACTGACATAAAACTAGACCCAAAACTATTGGTTGTTCGAATCATCTCCTATCTATGACGGTTTTGATATTTTGGAATTATTTTGCATGAGGCAAAAATATCAATCATTTGTGTACTGACAGCACTACTACACACACCCACTATCGCATAATAAAGTACCTACATTAATTCTATTTTGTTTTGTTTAGAGGTTAAATAAAGCAATCTCGTATATTGAGAGCATGGAGAGATAATAATCAGTGATAGCGGACACAATGTGCTCGTTGCATTCATAAATCACGCAATTTTGCACTTACACTATGAAAGTTAATGCACTTTGGCATAGTTTATGTTACTATTTGAACTAGATAGATGCAGAGTAAAATGTGTGATGGTATTTCCAGCGACTTTAACACGCAAATGTTCAAAAAATGCATTTTGTTGTAGTAACAACTTACCTTTACACTTAAGTATATTTTCTATAATCCTACTTCCTACTCGCACTAATATTATAAACTCAAAAGTTTCTGAGGATGGATGGATGTCTGTTACTCTTTCACGCAAAAACTACTGCATAAATTTGGATGAAATTTGATACACAGACAGTTTATAACAAGAATTAATACACAGGATACTTTTTATTCCGATATTCCCGCGGGATCGAAACTTATGCGGGTGAAACCGCGAGACACTGCTAGTTTTAAATATTTGTGGTAGTAACATTTCTAATTTAATTTATGACTAAACCAAAATTAACGATGATGAATTACCCTTTTTTGTACATTATTCGAAAATTATTATAATTTATTATTTTATACGAATGCGAACTACTTTGGAAATAAATCATTAATCAATAAATAATTCCAAAACACAAAAACAACCGGAATTCGTAAATTATCTCTCGATCCACTAACGTTTCAGCGCTGCATAAAACACTAAAACGCTGCATAAAGCGCTTGTCATTAACGAGGTAGCCATTCATCGGTAACTGAGTGGAAGTAGTGCCTTAGGTAATAAAGACTTGGGCTATTGACGCCCATATGTGCGCGCGGCTGATGGCTATTACGTAACTGGCAAAATGTGAGTGTACTATAGGAACACCTCTGCCTAACCCTTCGAGGATTACAGGCGCGATGATATGTTATGTTACTGAATGATATTATTTATTTTTAGGGTTCCGTACCTCAAAAGGAAAAAGCGGAACCCTTATAGGATCACTTTGTTGTCCGTCTGTCTGTCTGCCTGTCAAGACCCTTTATCTCGAGAACGCGTGGAGGTATCGAGTTGAAATTAAAACCATTTCCTCAAATCTACAGTCCCTTGAAGTTGTGAAAAAATCAAACTTCTAAGTTAACGTAAATAAAGATACGGCCGTTTATGCCGCAAAAAATGTATATTTCGACACTCTCAAGGGAATCAAAATTTATAGAGCACTTCCCGCTTACCTAGAATCATGAAATTTGGCAAGAAGCAAGATCATGTAGCACAAGTAAAGGAAAATATCTGAAAACCGTAAATTTGTAGTTACATAAAAAAATCCCGTGATAAACTATTAAGGAACCAACAAATTTGTACGGAACCCTCGGTACGCGAGTTTGACACGCACTTTTTTTTATCTCAAATGACTGCATCAATAAAACTAAAAGAAAAAAACAGGGCAAAATAATTTAATTCAGCGCTAGTTAAAACGCTGTTTAAAGTGCTTGTCGTTAACGACGAAGCTATTAATCGGTAACTGAGTGGAAGGCAGTGCCTTACGTAATGAAGACCTGGGCTATTGACGCCGGCGATATTATACATGATTAATAGTTTCCAAGAGATGACGACACTCCAGTTTTAATGTTAGTTGATAAGACTTGAAAACTAGGTCAAACATTATAGTGATTTGTTATGTGTGAATGATCGATTTTTGTTTGTAATTGTGTGTTTTACGACAGGTTTGTATTAGCAAGGTTTCATATGGTTTAGATTTTGTCTTGAATTTGGAATCTGGCTATACTATAGGTTACCCGAACAAATGCGCGCGACAATCGCTTGTATTAGAACACGACCTAATGTTGAAAAATGTCGATGTTGATAAGCTTGTGGTTTAAGATATGCTATCATTAATTTCACAGATAATAAATATTCTTATATCGTGGCCAAAGGCATTAAAGATTCGCACTATACTAAAAAATTAAACCCCATACAAGTTAAGTACAACTGTACTGAACCAACCTGCAATTATCACAACAATAACTATCACAAAGGCAATTGACGATGGCAAGAACACCGCAATAAACAGAATCTTATGGGCTTACAAAACTTTCAAGCGAATTCCAAGTTTTACTCCCAAACGACATGATAATTGAATACTGTACAATATCTCTGGTAATAATACATGTTTCTCGTTAATTTGTCTCTTGAAACTATCTTAATTGTTTCAATTTAGAAGAATCTATACATATACTCGTATATAAATGCCAAATAAATTTCGGAGCATCAAGATTCTGCCAGATAGAGGGAACCCAAAACTCAAAGTCTTGACTGACTGAAATATTAACGCACAGCCTAAACCGCTGGTCCTAGAGAAATGAAATTTGGAGGGTGTGTTCTTTGTCAAGAGTAGTATTTTTTTACATTCCACCGCTAAGAGGGTGAATGGGGGAGATTAAAATTTCACGCGGAAGAAGTCGCGGGCAGAAGCTAGTGTTAGATAAGACTTCTGATTGTAAAGATTAGGTAAATAATTATTTAAAAATCTAAGCTGGTAACCTAGACAAGAGAAAATCAATAACTACTTGCCCCCTTATTAAACCCCGGCCCGGATTTGAACAAGGAATGTTGTATATACCTTTTACTATCGTAACAAAAATTATAGGGTTAGTACAGGATAATTTTAACAAATAGAAACATACTTTATCATTATACATATCTTAAAGAAACTATGTCGTGAACGAGCTCATGCTTTTGGCGTAACATTGTCACAAACATAATCAGCCTATAATGTTCCCACTGCTGGGACTCAGGCCTCCTCTTGGGCCGTAATCCACCACGCAGGCTCGGTGCGGATTGGTAGATGTCACACATGTTTGTGGCTCTAGGACATGCCGGTTTTCTCACAATGTTTTCCTTCACCGCTTTGAGAGCAGTGATGATGAAATAATTTACACAAAGTAACGCCTGTCTGGGTTCAAACCTACGACCTACAACTCGTGATATTGTCACTAAATATACAAAAAAAGTTTGAGTTTATCCCATTTCGGCCAGAGGCTTTTAATACCCATCTAGTAAAAAGAAAAAAAAAAAGTATAGGTATTTAAACCTACAACGTGATGCATTGGATCAACTTAATCTACGTTTAGCTTGATTAATGCGTATTTAGATGGTAGTGATTTAATTAAATGCAGGCTTTACAAAATTCACACACACACGATTTGTCTAAAATGTCTTTCTCTTTTTTTTGAAATATTTAACGTATCGAAAAAGTCGTGTGCAATTTTTTACTAGCATTTTTTTAAATATAAATCTTTCTAGCCATTTGCATAGAAGACTCATGTTGAATAATATTTGCATATTTATGTCCACTACTGCAACTTATCTAACGAAAGCGACGAGAGTCACAATTTGTAAGAGTTCGCTAACTAATTAAGCATTCATGATCAAAGGAGTCTTATACTTACGAGGGCAAGTAACCGGTTCTTTAGAACTTCAAGGAGGTGTTAAAGTATTTGATTCAGTCTTAAAACTTTTGAATAGTTAGTCTCTTTTACGGTGTCAGCGAAAAATAAATTTCCTTGCGAATATTCTGAGCAGGCAAAAATTATTTTATATACAAATAAATTGTGCACAGAACTGTAGGTACGGTAAAATCCTTTACCTAATTAGTCTTTTCCCAAAATAAAATGACAGAACATTCGCTTTGAAACAGAATAAGCAAACTAAAAGGAAATAATTAAGCAGTCGCTGTTGCTGTAAATTCAAGTAGGTAATATAAAACTTAAAAAAAAAAAAAATTTCACTTTTTAGTTGTACCTATCCCACACAAATTCAATTAACACTGGTGCATTGAAGCATTGAAGACACCGACTAGAAGAATCATCAAAATTCGCATAGAAATGCTGGAGAAGCAGTACATTCATGCATATAACTTCGTACATAAGAATAATTACGTAATTTATTATGTACTAAAACCTTCCTGAAAGTATGTAGATCACATAATGAAAGAATTATTGAAATTGGTTCATTAGTTTTTGAGAAAATCGCGGACATACAAACATACGGGTCGAATAAAGAACCCCCTTTTTTGAAGTCGGGGAAAAATAAAACAGTTGGAAATACTAACTGAATTTCATTACAATTTCAACTTACGAGGGCAAAGCCCAGTTCAGATCGCCAAACATCTAATGAACGCTACTTAAAGTACTTTGTGAGTACTAGGAACTTAAATATATTAAAGCCTCAGGCAGCGGGGAAAGTAGAGCTCATATTAATATTGACTTACGAGTACGAGTAGAAGCAAGAATAGACGATTAGAAAATACAGTTAATATGTTTGTGGGAAACCAATGGAAAATAATATCTGTTTTTGAAAAGAAACTGCACCATTTTAGGCTAATCACGAAATTCTTGTTTTATGAAGAAACTAAATCATTGGACGCTAATTAAGAGGCTAACTTGAAATTATGGGTTTAGCCTTATTTGTTTTTGTCATTAGAGTTTGATAGGTCTGTGAAGTTCGACAGCTGCTCTTATTTAATTTTCTCCTGTATATTATATTAACATTAAAAAAGTAAACATGAAACAACACCTTTATTCGGAACAACTCATGAAACTTCCTAAGAAAAATGTTCAAGCATCAATATTTTTTCTAAATATTGAAGGGTGAGCCCCATCTAATCGACGTACAAGTACTTCTAGTCGATCCGCTCCTAGATTAATCGACTGTCAGTCATCGGGGTGATCATACTCGTTCTATCGTTATAAACTGAAAGCGGCAGGTGGCTTTCACGATTTTTCGTAAGCAAGGATCAGCCTACAGATTGTCGTTGCCGGAAAACGGATTGATAGAGATTAGAGTAATTTCACTTACAGCTTTTATAATAATCTCGCGTAATGCATACGTTATTAGCATCTGGTAAGTTGCTAATAACGTACACAAAATTTTGAACTATAAGTCCCCTGACTTATAGGTAGTTAATTTACATAAATCTGGAATCGTATACCACTAAAATGTACAATGAGGTACTACTTACAAGTTACAAATTTTACAAGTCCGTGTACCACAAAACTCTGAAACACATAATAACGGAAAAACCTTACAAATATGTATACTGTAGTGATAAGTCTACAAATTCATACATAGTCCTCATTATTTATGTTACGTTTTTAAAATGCGAAAGAATTGTAGATACTGAATTGTGTGTGTTACGCAAATTTTTCTACAATTGAACAATTTTGCCACGGTTTCCTCACGAATGTACAAGATAAAATCAGAAAGCACCTACATATGAAACGAAAAGTTACATTGGTACTTGCCCGGACTTGAACCCTGTGTTCCATTCGCCCAAGATTTAAAGTCAGATATGATAACGCATATACATGCCGCCTAAAATAAGTTTTTTTCCGTGGCACATCGCAAAAACCTCATCAAACACCACGGGCAAAACACGTCTTTATCTGCAAAGTGACTGAAATATTCAAGGACTGCACTAAGTGTGAGTAAAAGCGTGGGGAAAATCAAGCCTGAAAGAGCTAAAATCCTAACACAAAGCTATTACACGGAACAAAATAGTTGCATATTATGCTTTGGAATTGCAACAAACGTTTTCCCGTTGAAGAGAGTCTGAGCAAAACAGTGCTGGAATTAAAAAGTTAAACAGTATTATCATTCTCACCACGGTTGCAAATCCTAAGGATTAAAACAATGTTTGAAATACCAATAACTTTGCACAGAAGTTTTTTTTTCATTCATCTGATTGTTTTTATGCCGTCTATTTTCGGAATGATTGAACTTGTAATGAGAAGTATCTAAGTTCTGGTATTAGATATTCGATGCTGTTTATTTCTGGTAATATTACTTATACTCGTTTCAAAAATATGAATGAACAATTTGTGATAGGTATGAAGTTCATACTATGTTTATAACGAACAAAAAACTGTATTTTCTAAAGTGGAAATTGGGTTGTTAGAATAATATTTATCAAAACATATTTATTTTCACACCTTTATTTTATCTTCCTGAGTTTACCGAACAAAACTTTATTTAAAATTATTAATATTTCCATTTGTTCATAAATCCACACAACAACATGTGGTTTTTGCGGTAATACAAAATAATCTGTGAACCAGTTTTTAGCTTCACAAACCTGTTTCACGGCGCACAACGCAGCGCTTGAAGCGCTACATTTTACTTTTATTAAGCTTTACAAAGTGATGATTAATTTCATTAAGTTTCCTGTAGGATTGTTGCGGTTGTCACTCGCACGAGACAGTGATTGCGAAACAATTAAACACTTCTCCGTGGTTATGTAACTTCGTTTTTGTGACGAATTGTGTTAATTATTGTGATATGGTTCTTTGTATTTTATATGAGAATGTAGGGACATAAATGAAATAAAAGTGAAGTTCGTTGTTGGTTTGTTATTGTTGTGTCGTCAAATGACTTTAGCAAACAACGTGTCCCAAATGTAAAGGATAGAATTGAAAGCAGCCATATTGTTTAGATATATACGTATAGCCTTACCAACATGGATAAACGTATAGTTTGAAACTGTCAGATTATGTTTAAATCCTCAGCATGCAAGTATAGCTATAATAATATGTTCTAACATGATGTAATCCCGTTAGTTCAGCGTATAGCAATTATTTTCCAAGTTGCCTTTGACAAGCACTGGTAAAGCGATGGGTTTATTTTACTATCTACAAAACTATATAGTTTTGTAGATGATAAAATAAATCCATCGCTTATTATGAGATCGAGAGTAAGTTTTTTGGATGAATCAAAACAATGAATATATGAAAGAATGAAATACAAATAGTAAAGATATTGGATAATGCTCTATATTTTACTAAATGCACTGAAAAGTTTAACTAAGTAGACAAAAAAAAAAAATACATTTATTTAAACTAGACTGAGAATCAGCAGATTCTCAGCCTAGTATGAATAAGTCTTTTTTTTGACGTTCAGAAGGTGCTCCTTTTGAACGTCAAAATAACATAAGAAAGTCCCCCAAGACGCCCGCTCTTCACCACTCCCTAGTGCTTAAGCTGGCAATAAGCAAACGAACAAACTTCCCAGTCTAATTCAAATCACTATGATAATTCGAGTACATTTGTATGTCTTGGCCCAAAACAACAATACTCGTTTTATATCTCTCTTTTCAAGTGATTCCTATATAATTTATAGAACATAAAAAAGTATAGAACCAATAAATACTGAAAAAGGTAGTCACTGAGACAAAGGGCAATAAATATATTTATTACCTATACAAACACACTGTTGAAGTTATGACATATATACTCGTAGGTAGTTCAAATAAATGGTGTTATACTTTTTATGCTTTAGAAATATGCTGGAAATATGTCGGTACACTAGAATATTGTCTCCGCGATGTGTTTATTGAATAGGTGGAGTGGATTGTGCTACTTGAGATGAAGTAATGGAAAATTTAGGATATGAATTTGTAAAAACAAATAAATTATTTTCAGATTGTTTTAGAACAAATGAATGTCGGTTAAAAATAATATGGGGGTTATTGTAGCTATTTAATTAGAAAATAATAAAATAAAACTGTTTAACACTTTTTACAAAGTGAACATGGTGGAGTAAGCTTTATTTCAACAAAAAAACACAAAAACAAAACAAATCAAAAACAAATCTCAGTAGGTAATCATTTTAAAGACCACGTAGCTGAATAATTCATTATACAACTTCACAGCTAATGCCACTGCCTTTATTATCAAAGGGAAATTGTCTTCTATGTAATGGATATGCATAATAGATATTAACTTGCCAATGTCTTTGACTACTGATTTTGAATATACAATATCTCAGAAAATCCAAAATGAAATGCGTTTCACCCATAAAATACGGAATGTAATAAACTTTCCGGTACATAGATGGCTTTATAGACCATTTGTCAATCAATTCACCCTTAACAACAATCGAATCGAGCAACAATGTGAACCAATTCATGTAGGAAACACTATTGAACACAGGTGCTGAGAATGTGATCGACGGTCACTGCGTACACCACCGTCCATGTACACTACATACAGGCTGGTCGACCCAACATATGCAATAAATCCGGTACAAGCTACACAAGTTAGGACATAACAGAAATCTGCGCCCATTGTGTGCAGACTTGGCTATCCGCCAAAAGGTGCATTAGAGCAGAAACACTTAGCGTCAAACGTTAAAACTTCAACTTTTCATATTGTTCTAGACAGCGTCTGGATTGTTCGCGACTATGAACTTTTCAGAACCAATTATCCTGTACTATGTCTCGTATTTAAAGCTACAAAAGGAGCTGAAGCTAGTTTACTCTGTGAAGCTCTTAGTTTAAAATTGTGCCTTATTTATGATCTTCATTGAAATGAGAGTGTGGAACTTGCTTCATAACGTACTGAAAATGAAGTTCATTCAAAAGTTCAACCATTTTCTAGTAAAGTGGATGACAACTATCTATATGTGGCTAAGCTTATAAACTCTTTACATATCGTTTTCCAAGTATAAAATAATGAATGAACTTTCAACCATATACGTGGTTTTATGATATTAATCGATTTATCACTGCAATAAAATTACCGAAGTGTTAATGGATAAGAGACTAGAATAGTACTAGTAATATACTCTTTATAGTTAGGATATGGGTAGTTTATACGTTATTCGGTGATTTTATACTCTTAGCTTTCCAAAGTAATAAAATTTTATGGCGACAGTACCGAAACTACGGTGACCAGTTTTTCAGAAAGCTTTGTATATAGAACTTATTGTACTAGGTATTTTATTTTATTTTTCTTCTTGGTTTTAGTTGATTGTTAATACTAGTGTTTTGTTTGTCTCATCTCATGTGTCTTTACTTCATTTGTTCATCTTGCTTCTAGCTTTTCTTAGATGTTTTCTTATTCTGATGTTATTGTAACAACTGTAAGTATCTTGATTGCATCGTCGTGGCAACATACTCGTTCCGTTCATGAACAGTATGTCCCTTCCTAATTATTCTAAGACTTATTCCAAATGTTGTGTGCACTCGTGGACAGCGGTTTACCGTTAATTATGAGATCATTTGCCAACAAATGTCTGAAAACACCAGTAAAACCATCAGATGAGTTAACTTATAAAATTTTAATTTCGCCTTTAATTAACACAAAAAAATGCAATTAATAATTGCTGGATTTGTTCCATGAAAAAAATTTATTCCGCTTTTAATTCAACTTTAAAACATACTCGTAATATTGGCTTTGCTGTTACTATCGAATGTTGATTTCTAGGAGGAAATTTCATTTGTGAAACCAACATTTATTTTGAAGTGTACTTTACCTTTTTCAATATTAGGGTCCGTCCTAATCCTGATAAGTTCTAAAATTTGGTTCAAGCGGAAACAAAATTAAATATCGATCGCTATAACATTATACAAAGTATCATTAAATTCTGTTTTAGGCCTGTTCAGGACCTCGGGATCAGGTGACACAGGTAACTAGATGAGATCTATATTTATTTTAGACTTTGGAGCTTTTGAAAAATTATTTAGTGCTAAATATCGCTTTTGATATCGCTTTGGATGGAATGTGAGTAGAATTTGGATTATGTGTGAAAGATTTTTGGTGTTCTTTTGAATGTTTTGAATTGATTTGTGGAAAATGTTGGATGTATTGAATGTTTTGAATTGACCAGTGAATCCAAAACGTAATAAAAAAAATAGTTATTTGCTTGCACAATTTTGAATTTTAGACAACCCGGTTTGATTTGCGTTTGGCTTAGATAATTCCAACATACTAAGTGTACAAATTCCGTGAAAACGAGCTTGAAAATCCCCGCATCAATAGACAAATAATAATATTATTCCATTGGAGATCTTCAAGACTATTTTTCTAGGATAGGCAGTGGAGCGTGTATACAAATGTAGGTCGATTGAACGGAAACGAATAGAAGGCATTACGTTAACCACATCTTGTTCTTACATTTGTTGGGCTTCGCATGTGGCAGTGCTCCTAATAAGGTAGTAAACGGATTAGTGTAGCTTAACAAAATATGTGTAAATGGGGAATAACGGAGGATTTGTAAATAGAAAGCATGTGCATTTTTAATAGGTGTTTTACTTTTCAGAGATGTTGAATTGTTATTTGGATATGCCATTATTTACTTTAACAAAATCTTCTGAATGTTAAAATACTAGTTTTAGAGATTACGGTTTGCTAAAATTTTCAACACTTTTGTTAATCCACCTCTATAGTCAAGCTTATTACGATGACAAAATAATCTCTAAATCTGGTCGTATATGAAAATACTTTATTTACATATGAACCTAAGTTACACGTGAACATTTTAGTGTCTTAGAAACAATTCTCATTTCAGACCATCGACAGTGGCAAAATTCAAAGTTACCCAATATACACCGCCTAGATTCAGGCTACAAAATAAGTGAGTAGGTAGATACTCGTATATACTATCGGGTGCAAGTAAGGGCTATTTTAGGACAGACCAGACATTCTCAGAATAGGCTTTAAATTTGAGGCTAGCTTGGCGAATTCTAGTAATAGCTACCCTTTGCAAACAGAAAATTAAAGGGAAAACAAACCTATTAACTGGTCTGCAAATAAGGGTAATCAAGGTGATTGCTATAATATCGTCTATGAACGATTTAGCCGTATAATGGGAGTTGATGGAAACAAAGGTTTTCCAGTAAAGGGAACAATAACAGTTATTATTGAGGTTTTAAAGGTCGATGATAATTAAGGTTTTAGTTCATTTGAGAGGTTCTTTTGATAAATGTTTGTTTGATGTTTATTATTTTTCAGACAGTTACAAAATGTATTTAAAAGTAACTGTAGGGTTCTGTGATTTAGAGGTAAACGTTTTTAATAGATTGTCATGTAAATGTCATCTTAATTTTATCGATAAAGGCAATAACATCGCCTAACATTTTAATTTATTTTGTGAAATTATTGGGATGTTCCTTAATTTGCAAAAAAATAAATGATAAATGATTTCATTTCTATAAGTAGGTTTGCACAAATACAAAATATACGTCATCAATCATAATATATTTTAAAAACTAGATGATGTTCGGCGTTTCCTATCTGACCATTATGTTCAGTATTTGATGTATTTTGCAATAACAAATATTCCACAAATTGGCAGAATTAAGTTAGAATAAAATAAACAGCTGCTGACAAAACAGAACGTCGAACACTGGGATTACACACAGCATTTTATGAAACTTAAAAAAAAAACTCACTCAACAGAAACAATACAAATAGAAACCCGAAACGCCGGTTCAGCAGCCCCAATTGCTGTTGGCACCAATGACAATGCACTCAATAACGAAATACTGGAGTTGAATTTTCGAACAAACAACTATTTAACGAAGTTGCTTCGCTGTTAACATTTTGCTTGCTAACAAGACAGGTTAGTCGATACTTGCGCGATGGCAAATGTGTTGAAAACAATAAGTCCTTGAGTCTTTTATATCCAATACCAGTAAAAGGAAATTACACTATTTGCATTATAACAAGGTAAACTTTTACACCATAATATTCATGTAGATATTCCAAACTTTCATTTATATGTCGACGAGAATTTTTAGATTAACAGATTTTTTTTTTAAATTACAGCCCATTAGATTGTGATTTACAGACACGGGAGAAAAAGTAGGTACAACGTATAAGCTAACTTTAAAAAGTTTATATTCTTACTTCCACCTTTATCTTAAGGAACAAAAGTTGCTTACTAGCACGTGCAAGTTTTAAGAATCAACCGAGCAACGTTAGTTGCTATGTGTACAGTATTCATAGACGACGGCTTGGCAACAGCATTTGTTTTGCTTGCACAATACTTCCCTCGTAAATTTTTGTTTGCCAGCTTCAAAATTCGAACTTCAACAGTTATCGAACCACTATAAATGGCTAACCAGACATTCGTGAAAGTCCAGTGGTAATGGCGTCGACTTATAACCATTATAGCTTACTAAGTCGTGGGTTCGAACCCAAGCAGGCACTTTACTTTTTGAAAATAATTTCACCACCACTGCTCTCAAAACGGTGAAGGAAAATACAGGTTGAAATTGGAAACATGCGACAAATCAAAATGGGAGATTGTACTCATCATTATGAACAACTTTTACTATGGGAATAAACATAAAATCGGCAAAAAAAATCAGCTGTTCTGTACATTTTGACGAGTTATGCAAACATAAATGTAGGGAACAGCTGTTTTTCTTTTTCGCGATTTCAGGTTTGGTCCCATAGTAAAGTTGTTCATAATGATGAGTACAATCTCCCATTTTGATTTGTCGCATGTTTTCAATTTCACCCTGTATAGTAAGGAAGGCATGTACTAGGACCAAAAATTCGAAGACATGTGACATCTACCAATCCGTACTGGACTCTTGTGGTAGATTACAGCCCACTCCCTTTCAAATAGAGGAGGCCTGTGTCCCAACAGTGGGATCATTAAAGACTGATTATATAATGGCTAAGCTTAGTTTTTTAAAGTGCCCACTACAGTTGTCGGAATTCTTCAAATATTTACTCTATTTCCAAGGAAACTGCTGCCTTTGGCCAGTATATTTTTTGCTAACAATCCATCTTCGAACCAACAATGCGAAGGAAATAAAACATTGCCCAATTAAACAGAAAATGGGGCAAGAGACGTCGGTTGACCGATTAATTATTCGTTTGCTATCGACGCTACGACTATCGTTGAGACCACGGCACGACGGCGACATCGATTGCCGATAGTGGAAGGCTTCCATACTGTAGGTATCAACAGAAGTTGGTCTGGAGTTTTAGTGTCAATGACTTGAATGAAAATTTAAATATTGTTTCTGTCTAAAGTTTTAAATTCTAATAATAATAATAATTTTATTGGCATAAAATTATATGATACAATGATAATGGTAACCCTGACTTCTGAGCTAGGTAAAAACCTGTGTTACAGGAGTCAGTGTCTTTTCCCGTTTATGACACTCATAATTATGCAATAAAAACAGGGGGAAAAAAATTACAAAACAAAATAAAAAATAATATACCTACATACAAAACAAATCGTTTCTACTAACTTCATGTTACCAAGCAACGCACATTCAAAGTTATGCATTATGGAACGAGAATGAAATCAATTAACAAAGGGTACCCTGAATTTTATGACGAAGTGGTGCAATACAATTAAATTGACGGCAAGGACGCTGAAACGGGTCTAAAGGACATTGTCCTGGTACAGTCAGCATCAAAAGTCGATTAACACTATCATTGTTACATGTTATTATTAAATTGACAACACCTTTTTTCAATAAACTGATTTTTAGCTTTTCACATAATAGACAAGAGTATCTATATATTCTAAAAAAAATTCTTCTGCTGCAATTTTGAACAAATATTTTGCTCAATAACTAAGATTAAAAAAACTGAAGTGTTAATCAACTTTTGATGCTGACCGTACATTCAATCGTGTTGTGTACATCTGATAGGGTAAGTTTACGTCACAGTGAAGGAGTGTTGCAACGATACTATCTTACTAAATCTCAGCCCCTTTGACGTCTTAATTGAGGAATTCGATACTAGTTCAATGTATGTAGAAGTGTCTAGTAGAGCTCTTTGTAAAGGAGCTCGGCCAGAGATGTACAACCACCAAACCTGTTATGTCACCCCTTTTTTCTTTTTCTTTTTGGGGTGTAACCTTCAAAAGACACCCGACCTCCGGGGAGGGAGTTCGGGGAATGTGGGATATTTAACTCACTAAAACTACCCGGTGATCACCATCAGCATATAGGGGTGGTCCCGGTTCCTCTTAAAATACCAATTCCGGAACCCCTCCGTGCAACGCTTGTAAGGTACATCCCTGGGGAGACTATAAAGAAGCCTCCCCTGAGTCTTGATATACACGGCAGCACGTGACCACTGTGCCAGCGTCTTCCCTGGGGTCACTTGGTGGGCAGACAGAGTCCCCACTCTGTGCGCCCGCGACTCCAAAGGTCTACCTACCTTGATTGGTAAGCGGGTTTCGGCGTATTAGGCCAAAAGGCGGTTGCCTCTCCAACGCCCCCTTCTTCGAGCAGGATCAGCCCTCTCCCGATCCCTCTCGGCGGCCTCCTTCTTTACCATCACGATCTCACAGAAGGAGGCTACTACGGTCCAATTCTCTGTCTCTACCAGCATAGCCCTCACTACTGCCGGTCTCGCCCGATCTTGGCAACCAGGACCCGCCGCTCGAAGGCCCACACAGGGCAGTCCTCGAGCGTGTGTTGTGCAGAAACCAGGCTGCCTGCGCAGGTTATGCCTACCATGTTTCTGGTATTGCACAATGTCTATAAGTGATGTAAGCCAATTACCATCAGCATGAACTGCTTTTTATCATCACCTACTTAACCTTTTCCCAACTATGCTGGGGTTGGCTTCCAGTCTAATCAGGTGTGGCTGAAAACCAGTATTCTCACATAAAGAGACTGCCTATCTAGACAAAGAAAGAAATTATGTTTAATTGTGGTAAATATGACGACGGTATCTGACCTTCAAACTCAGTTACTGGGTAATATGATACGCCTTGGTAATACTGGTTGTCAGACTTTCGGGCTTCTGACGACCCGTAACAACTGTTCAGGTTCTACAAATCACAGCTGGGACATACGGTTTAACGTGCTTTTCGAGCCACGGAGGGGTCTTGGTGTGTAAAGATGGTCACCCATCCACGGATCAACCGCCGCAAGCGTAGCTTAACCTGATCGATCGACCCGTGCGGCTGTTATTATTTAGCCACATGCCTCTCACCACCTACCTGCTTATATGCCAGCAAAAAAACTGTGACATAATGTTATATCAATCCGAGTGACTTGTCACTGAATGGTTCACTCTGTACAAGTCCGCCTAAAGGCCGGAAAAGATTAAGGTCAAGTCCGGGCTAATAATATCAAACTGCGATCAATCGTTTCAAAGGTCCTTTTGTTCTTTGTCTACATCTAGTGTCCGAGTGACATGTAGAAAAATATGTATGTCTCATTCCACTTCTTGATTAAACCTTTCGAATGCGTGATCTATGCGTCATGTTTGTGAGCGGGCGCCGTCAGTTGGGGCTGGTCATCACTTAGCTGCCTCAGCTTATTTTTATTTTTTTTGGACTGTTCTCTTGTTACTATTTGCTGTACTCTGGACGCTTTTAACGGGTACGTCTTTTTTACATCGTTTTCACATAATTATATTTATAAATTCAACATTAATTATGCAACTAATATTTAAAAAAAATATAATTTAAAAGAGTGTCCATGGAGTTTCTTGCCCGTTCATCCCCATAGGTACCTACGCTTTGGAATAGGTCATATTTTCTGATTGAATGACTTCTTGACAATTCAAAAGTGCCTGTAAATGGTTTAACTGCTTTGAGTTTGAGTTCGAATTGGATGAAGATAGAGGAAATCGATTTTTAGGAATCATCCTTATTTGCATATTTTCATTATCTATGTTGTTTGGTACTGAATGAAATAAAATATGATTTCACCTAAACGGAGTTTTTTTCACCACACTATTTATTTTTTAAGACTTCCATAAACAGTCGTTTATGTGCAATGTTTTATATTAATTAACCTACAAACTGCAGTTGGAAACTCAAGCGATTTTCATTTATTTTTCTCTGAAGAAAAATGCTTACTACGTTAACTTCTGAGTTGAGCTGAACATTGCAGAAAAGTCCAGCAAAGCTTATTTCCTTTTGTTGTAATACAATATCTGAGAGCCTTTTAAAAGAGATATATCTATTATTTCTTTATTTCTGTTGTCTGTGTGGAAGATAGGATTACAATCTACTTAGGCTGCAGCATCTGGTTTCCGGTCCTGACTACCTGTGTTGAACAACAACTAAAGTAGTTTATTTTTACTGATGTATTTGACTTGTACAAGTGTTTTTTTATGCATACTTCAATATTTTTACACACAGGGTTATTTTAAATTGGCTATCTAAACTTCGCAAACGCGATGGGTATCGAAATCTAAACACGATACAAATAAAATGATTCGATGTTTTTTTTTGGGAGGTCAACGACCGCTGTTTGTGTTGTGAGAAAAACTGTTTTCGTATGTTTTACCGTGTTTAGATATTGATATTCATCGCGTCAGCGGAGTGAAGCTAGCCAATTTAAAATAAATGTTTTCATATTATAAAATCCAATGTTTTTCTGTCTGTTTATGCGGCAGTGCGTTTATAAGAACTCGAAAACCTCTCATACGATTAACATGTTTCTTATCCATAGATCTGGCATGATTTTTAGAAATGAATATAAAATAATTCGACGCAAGTAGAGCCGAGGAAAACAGCTAGTCTAAGTATAAACTCAGATTTGCAGTTTTCACCTATTAACATTTTCCATTCTTGCAATTTGCACGTTTCTTCTCATAATTACTTAAGCTTATTTATTCATAAGTACCTACCTACACTGTTATATAGGTTTTGCACAAAAACATTCTACCTTTTTGGCCAGTTAGTGGTGCGAGAAATCCCTTCTAAGTACGTGATTATGTCACGAAAGGAGTTTTTCGCAAATTGCATGGTCGAGGGTTACTTTGGGACAATTAGCTCATTATTTTTGTATGTTATAAATTGAGAAAAACGCAGTTATTGTTCTGTGTGTACGTGTAAGCCATTTGTGAGGTTGTTCAATATATTAAGTGTCTCGTTTAACGTTAAACTAGGTTATGTTACGAAGGATTTTTATTAACAATATATTTCATAGCTTGAATAATTTTATGTAATGATGTAATAACTTCCGTATTATTGGATTGCGAAGTTATTCAGTATTGGATTCTCATTTATACATTTACGGGGTGTTTATAAATATTGCTTAAAGTTATGTAGGTAATGATTAGCGTCTGCTAAACCATGCATTTTACCGTTTTTGACTTTTAAATATACTTTAATTTTAAGCATCGTTTATAAACCAGGGGATTTATGAACAAAACATTTTATTCCTGATATAGCATATTCATCCTTTAAAATGTACCCACTACTGGACATAGGCCTCCTCTCGGTGAGAGGGAGTGAGACGTAATCCGCCACCAGTGCGGGTTGGTAGATGTCACATGTTTTTGAATTTTTGGTTCTAGGACATGCCGGCTGCCTCACGATGTTTACTTTTACCGTGGTGATGAAATAAATTACACATTAAAGTAAAACGGCTGTCTGCGTTCGAACCTTTTTTTTTTTTGTTGTCGGGGGGAAATCTTCAAAAGGCACCTGACCTCCGGGGAGGGAGGCCGGGGAGTGTGGGATTTTTACCTCACTAAAACCACCCCGGTGATCACCATCAGCACATAGGGGTGGACCCGGTTCCTCTTAAAAGACCAATTCCGGAACCCCCCGTGCAACGCCTCTGCGTTCGAACCTGTGACCTACAACTCGTACGTCGCAGCCATTACCACTGGGCCACAACTGCTCCGGCTGTTACCTGATTCCTGATATAATGTTACCGAATACCGAATAAAAAATAATACTCAAGACCTAGGCAACAATAATTTAACTCTAGAAACAAATATTCACAACACTGAACGAGAACGATTTAAAGCAATCCAATTAAAGTACGATAAATTTAATTCCGCATTGTAAGTTATGTAACTGAACGGGTTCCAGACAAAGACTCAGCAAGAATCCTGGAATCCTCGAAGTAGATGAGAAAATCGCATTCAACGAAATGAATTGAATGTCTGACGGTATTCGGGGATTACACCATTGAATATATTATCCGTTTTCGAACTCTGTAGAAGACCATACCGTTTATAGAGATTCGAGTCTTGTAGATGCACTTATGTCTATTAGGGTAGTTCATATGTGGGTGTAATCTTAGGATTCAGGATATATTTATAGCATGGCTTTAAAACTTTGACGTCAGTGGCATACACACAGTTCGCATGTGGCTATGTAGATGTCGCCACAAACCCATTGCAAAATCATTTTGTCTTGGTTAGCCAACCATTCTCTGTAACAAAATCCTTTACTCTCAAAACACAATTCAAAACTGAAAACAACATAGTAACTTGGTGGTATCAAACAAAAATGTGGCGACGAAACTAAAAATACTCTAGTGGCTAATAATTGAATCATAAAACAAACGTAACGTGAAGACATAAAGTGGGTTGCGTTGGTTATAAAACTATGTATTATGAAATAACTTGTTTCATTGCACGCTTACACCTCACCCTTGAAGAAGGGTTTGCACCAGAAATAAAAGGGCAATTTACATGTATATTATACCTTATAACTCCGATTTCTATGGTAATGTTGGAAGGTAGGAAAAATAGTGGGTGTATATTCTGAGCTAGTTGAAGGAGACACGGAAGTGATAAAGATTATTATTCTAGCATAATAATATTCTTTATCTCTAGCTCCTTTTGGGATGCATGAAGAAGCCTCCTCGTGTAGCGCAGTTTGTTCCGCCAGTTACTCAACTGAACCGAGCGCTCGGCGCATCTTGGACAGTCACACTCAACACCTTATTTGACTGGCCAATTCTTCCCTTGCGGTGGTAAAGCTAATGCCAGCCCGCCTAGTATGCGACCACCCTCCCACCGAAGTTCGGCGTCAAGTAGCCTGCGGTGTTTCGTCGATGCGTTCCATCATAGACCTCATCCATCGCTTTCCATCAGGCGTGATCGAGGTCAAGCAATACCTAAAAAAAAAGAAATTATAAGAGTATCTACAAGGGATAACATAACATTACGCCTGTAATCCCCGAAGGATTAGGCAAAGGTGCACCTATTAAACACCCATATTTCTCCAGGGGGCGAGCCTATTGCGAGAAATTTCTAAGGGTCAAACCAAATGACTTTTCCCAACTTGGGAACAACGAGTCAGTCTAAAAGAGATAAAGTATTCATAAACTTTTTACAAACGGTTTTCTTACTCAAGAATATCTGAATAACTTTATGAATACTATACCTATTATGCAAACAAAATCTTAATAATAATTACATAACCATTGGGAGCTCCATAAAGTATAAAATAAAATGATTCCCTACAGCATACGTGACAGAATCTCATATTCAGCGAATTTAAATTCCAGTCAGGTCACATAGTCACTTCTAAAAATGTGTCTCGAGCTTCCTATCTTTACGTCTGGGGTCTTAGAAACATTTTTTAGTAACTGTGCTTATGATTTTGTCGAAATTCTTCTGCGCAGCGTTATCGCGTAGCGTTATCATTATTTCCGGGTTGTTCTCAGTTGAGTAGAATATTGTATATATTTTTTTCTTTTGTTTTCTCTCTATAGCATCCCTTATAAAGTCGGCTTAAGTAGCTATTTGTTTAGTGTAAGCAACATCTTACATTCTATGTACAGAGGCCAGCACATCAAGCTACCTGAAACTGTCAAATTCTCCCAATCAACTTTGGGCCTTATGCTATAGCGATAAAGTTGAAAATTTACTAAAGAAATTTGACAGATTGTAGTAGTTAGATGTGCTGGCGTCTGGACCTTTCATTCCTTTTATTTAAAACTAGCTGCGCCCCGCGGTTTTACCCGCGTAAGTTTCGATCCCGTGGGAATATCGGGATAAAAACTATCCTATGTATTTTCCCGGGACTCAAACTATCTCTATACCAAATTTCATCGAAATCGGTTCAGTAGTTTAGGCGTGAAGAAAAGACAGACAGACAGACAGAGTTACTTTCGTATTTATAATATTAGTTTGGATGTGGAATAAGTATCTTAATACAATTTGTATTTAGGAATAACTAAGTATCTTTGTACAATAATACATAATTTTCGAAGAAGTTTCGCACTCCTTTTTCATGTTTAATCTATATTTTAATAAACATTGGCTTTCGCTAGCCACTTGGAATTTTAATATGAAGTTAAGTCTATGAATATTGCATTAAAACGATACAACAAGATCAGCTGAGAAATCCGATAAAGTCAAATCCGTTAGAAACAAAGGGGCGTAGACAGCAAGCTTTT
This sequence comes from Amphipoea lucens, assembly GCA_947508005.1. Lineage (NCBI taxonomy): Eukaryota > Metazoa > Arthropoda > Insecta > Lepidoptera > Noctuidae > Amphipoea > Amphipoea lucens. Next base: position 10,127,869 of record OX382371.1, read on the forward strand.
AAATTTTAAGTCTGGGCTATTATCCCCTTTGAACAATACCGAGGGAATGAAATGCGAGAGTTATACTTCTACGGTTTATGACATTTTTTCTCAAAAAGAATAAAATTCACATAAAATGAGAAAAACAAGTTTATCTTAATGCTTGATAGACGAACTTATGAAGAACGGTAGGTACTCGTAAATAAACTAGTAAGTAGGTAGTAGACGATTCTACATTTTGTCTGTGTATTTTTTGTAGTCTATGAAAATTCTAAACATAAAAATAATACTACTCAAAATGATATAATTCTGCGGTTTTTTGTTTTGTTATGAATTATAAGAATGTTGGAAACTGGGAAAAAAAACTATAAGGTTGTGTTTCTTTGGTTCTCATTTGTTGTTTTTTTTTTTAACCCAGTCCTATTCTTAACATAACGTTTGAGATTAATTTTTACTAAGTTGAACTTTAAAGTTGGCCAACAAACTTTAACTTTATCAAATTGAAATCCCACAAAAAATAATTTCAAACAAAGTGACACGTAGATATTACATTTACAACAGATAAACTTACTTACATAATCCAATAAAACCTACTGAGATGTGTCTAATATCCCACTGATTCTATTATAACGACGACGAATTCATTAACAACACAAATAAAAAAAAATCCTTGCTGATAAACGAACTGTGAAAACCTAGCAATTAATGCATGCCATTTTATTTACATTTTGTTGCTGAATAACTCTATTACCATACTAAATGACATAACTACACTTCTGTCTCAACCTGAAAAGTACTTTAGTTCGGTGTATTTAGATGGTCTTTTGTTTGGGAATGAACCTTGTCGTAATTCTTGTTATTTAGGATAGTGGGTAAATGTTTCACTTGGGTGGGGCTTTGTGTAATAAAATGAATGCTTTCCTGTGTCTGGACGTCAATAGCTATGCGTGCTGTGAAATTTCGGCGGTGGTACCTCAAGAGGAATTTCGCTTAGAATATTCGTTGCTCGCACATACTTTCGTACTATGCCTATGCTAATGTACCTGCTGTAAATTTTGCGTGACCTATATTGGAATCACAAGGTTCATTAGGCATTATTTTTGTTTTCGTTTTAGGTAGTGTCCAAAGGAAAAAACAGGTTTATTTATTTAGACTTTATCAAACGACAAAGACATGTGAAACGAAATATCTAGCAATTAAGATACCTAGCTTTGATGCTTAAGTGACATGATTCTAAAATATACTCAACTTGATGGGTACTTTATTTTTAATAAAGTACTTCTATATATGATAGATACATATATTTATTTATGTACATATATTGTTATATACCGACATCTAGAGTTTGTGTGACAAAAATCATTCCACTCGAATACATACATGTATATCTATTCTAATGTATCTATGACCAACGAATAATATAAATCGCCACTAATGCATTAGGAAACGACATGTTCATAATTTTTATTCTGGGTCATGAGGGAACACTCTATAAATATTCCAGACTAAAAGCTTTACCGGAATAGCAGATAAGCCCGTTTTACCTGTCTACGAGTGTTCCGGATAGACCGATGTTTGAAATTGTGTTTGTTTTATTCAGCTTTCAAATGTGATCAGGAGTGCACTATGGTACGAATTGATTTATGCTTAGGATTGCAATACATGAGGCTGGATTAAAATAGAGACATAGACTAATTTACTTAAAGCATTTACGACTTTCTAAAATCGATTTTGGAATATTAATAGAGCAGGCATTGTTTGACATTCCATTTCATCATTATCAGCCTAGCCTTTCCCAACTATGTTGGGTCGGCTTCCAGTCTAACCGGATGCAGCTGAATACCAGTATTTTTACATGGAGCGACTGCCTATCTGACCTCCACAACTCAGTTACTGGGTAATACGATACCCCTTGGTAAGACTGGTTATCAGATTTTCGGGCTTCTGACGACCCATAACGACTGTCAAAGACCCACGAATGACAGCCGGGACCAGCCGTTTAATGTGCTTTCCGAGGCATAGAGGGTTCTTGGTATGTGCAGATGGTCACCCATCCACGGCCAACTGCGGCATGCGTAGCTTAACCTGATCAATCGACCCGTGCGGCTGTTGTTACTAAGCCACAAGCCCATTCCATTTCCACGTTTAAAACAAAATGAAAATAAACAAGAAGATTCTAAAATTGCACTCAAAAATAATTGTGTTTGAATTTAGATACTATCCAAAAAACCATGACAGCAAAAAGCTGTTCCAAATGAAAAAATGACAAACAGTAACGAACACGCTTCCATTTCTGCGGAGTCGAAAAAAGTGCCGATTGGATTTTGTTATTGACTTTACGTCGCATGTCATTTATAGAAACCTGAATATGTCTGTAGTGGAACTATTCTACAATCAAATCTAACGAGGAAACTATAAAATATATTTTCATGGGAATTCCGGGCTACGAAAGCTGTATATTTGAATATTTCCCATAACACATCCCATGGGAAAGAGTTAAATAAAATGTCATTGACAGGATTGCGGATGTGATGGGAGAAACGTATAAATACATGATCGTATAAAAGGAAACGTATTGCGGTTTTAGTCAAAGTCCTACTAAATAAAAAGTCGCACGTAAAAAAAACGTTGTTTGTTACTTTCGTAGTTTCCGTTAATCGTCATTATTTAACATTATAAAGCACATAGAAATAGTTTATCAATAAATTTGCAGTTTTTCTTTATAAAAAAAAAAAGACGGGTTGCACTCCGGGAGTGCCGGCAGAAATGAAAACTTGAATATTAACGTTGAAATAAATCAATTATTAATTGAATTAATATAACTAATTTTTTTTTTTCACTATTTCTGCGTCACTTTGTTCAATTTCCATATTTTAAACATTTTATATACACGAATTTTACGAATACACAGCAGTGTGGCTACTACACAGACGGTCGAGCCATCAGCTGTCCATCCATCCATCCATCCATCCATCCATCCACGTCCACGTCCACGTCCACGTCCATCCATCCATCCATCCATCCATCCATCGATCCATCCATCGATCCATCCATCGATCCATCCATCCATCGATCCATCCATCGATCCATCGATCCATCCATCCATCGATCCATCCATCCATTGTCGTGTGTCGCTTGGTTCACTTCAGTTGGCGCCGCCGTAGAAAGAGAGGGGGGGGGGGGAGGAATCTCTCCTGACGGTCACGTGTCCTGACGCGAGTTTAACATTTTTTACCCATTACAAAAAGTGTGCAACGCCGCTAAAGAAGTTTTCACTTCAAAAACCAAAAACAGCTCATTACTTTCTTCATTGAATCCACTTCTAATCCCAACATTTTTCACCGAGTAACCAAATAAGGAGATGGGATAAATGGAAATTAGTTTCTCGGATTGAAATCTAGGCCGCCCGAGTCCTGCCAGAGCCACCGCAAGCTTCGGAATCAGGATACTCCCGACTTTAAGCGAGTTTTTTGCGGCAAAGCCAGTTGGCACACCACAGCGGGCCCTGACAAATTCCGTATTTTAATTTTTTCCCAGTACGCAAATACACTTTGTGAGATTAACGACCTTTTTCGTTTTATACTGGCCAGTATTAGAGGAACAATTTAAATTGAGGTTAGGAGCTTTTAAAAATATTAAATGGAACAAACAACAAAAAGTGTTGAGGATGTTTTAAATTGAAACTTTTTATACGTGTCTGATGGTCGGTTGGGTTTCATTTCGAGAGGGACAAAATACACCTCGTCCAATGCATTTCATAAAGCAAGAAATTACTAGTCAGAGCTGTTCAGCGTCGGTAACAATTCAGGGATTAACAAGATAATTTCAACCCCAATTTTGAAGTACCTATTCTTCACTGTTATTGCCAATTACATTATAATTGATGATTTTTGTGTAAGGGAATCTAATTAAATGAAACGAGTACCTAATTTAATTATGTGAATTGCCACAGAAGGTGCTCCTGGCAATTGAAATAAGAACACTTAAAATTTAATAAAACTGTGGCAAAGGTAAGTATAGAAATAAACAAGCCACTTAGCACAGTTAAAAGTTTTGCCAAAACCAGTCACTCAAATTCACAAACTTTGGCCTGTACCTTTTCAAAATAATCAAATCAATCAATGAAGTTAGACACACTTTTGTAAAGTATAATTAAATTTCTGAAGAATAGAAGTAATGAGACGGACAGACGTGCATAGCGATTGAAAATTTCCGTTTGAGTGTTTGCAATAAAATTTTATGACACAATAAATAACCTCTTTTATGGACCCAGTTAGTTAAAGAATTTCATACGCAACGGCTTGTCATAAAACTGGAAACGGACCTAGGCTGAAAACAAAGGCATGGTACATAATGCATGCAGTGTTTCGCAATCAGCTGTAGAGTAATGAGATGGCTTCAATAGTATCTGATGCAGTGACGTCACAGCTATTGTGTTTTCTGCATCATTTCTCCTGAAAATGACTTCAGCGAGGCTGAGATTAGATTGCCATTTTATTTCTTACATATTCCTCTTGCCTCACTTGTTTATTTGTATTAATTTTCTTTTCGCTCAGGAAGAGAATAATAGAGTGTAACCGCTCTCTCTTTGCATTTTCACTTCGCGGCGAATATTTTCAGATTTAAATTCAGTAGAAGACGAGATAAGGAAAACTGGTGCTGTTTTACTTTACTAGTTGTTGAGTGCTTACAAAATATTATTTTATTCGTACCATTTTCACATAATCAGCCTATAACGTTGCCACTGCTGGAACTGGGCCGGAATCCACCACGCGGGACCAGTGCGAGCTGGTAGATGTCTTCAAATTCATGTCATGTCTTCGAATTTTTGGTTGTAGGAAATGGCCGGTTTCCTCACGATTTTTTCCTTTCGTTATTGAGGGTAATGGTGATGAAATATGTTACTCAAAGTAAAGCGCCTGCTAGGTTCGAACTATAATTTATCTTATATATCTTATCTATAATTTTTTTGGCAGCAACACTGTTAACTCTGCTTACTTCTATATAAAAAAGGAATACTGCCTACTTAACATACCTAAATATAGTAATCATATACCATGAAATTTAGTCCAAGTCACGTCCTCAAAGAAAGTTCAGTTTGCCACTCACCAAAATTCGTATGAAGACGGGAATGATACATAATTACACACATAATATTCATTAGCACACCCGTATAAGCTTCACAGGAACGTTCCCTTCAACGTCTGTCCGTTGCACAGAATGGAACCGAGTCTAACTCTAACGGTTACGTGCGCTTTGGGGAATTAAAGCCGTCACTTAAAACATATCATATCTCAAAGCAATTTATATTCAGCTCACATATTATGACATGACGTCTATCTCGTTGGTCTCGTAGACAAAAACTCGACTGCTCCATTCTCAGGTCGAGTAAAGTGTTTTTGGGTTGACGCGATTTTTTCAGTAGTACCTTGCAGTTCTTTGCCCTGCAGTGGGACATCACAGGATAATAATAATAATAGCTTGGAGTCCCGTTCACCCCCTTAAATGTACGACAAACATAATCTGGCAAATATAGATGTGGCGCACTTCTAGTTTATCTCATCGAGCAATATAATAGCCGTGATGTTTTGTAGTAATATAACACAGTCACTGATAATGAAAATTAATGATGTACAGACGACAGCACTTCAAGCTACTACAATCTGTCAAATTTCTTTAATAGATTATCAACTTTATTGCTAAAATATAAAGGTTCAAAGTTGATTGTGAAAAATTGACAATTTCGGGTAGCTTCATGTGTTGGCTGGCGTCTGTACGTTATAATAAAGTGTTCATTCAAGAAAATAAAATCATGACCGTATAGATATTGAATGATCATGTTTTGTAGAAAAGCGTAAATTGGATGGCCCCTGAGACGTTTCGAAATTAGTTATTTCTTTTCCGAAAATGGATTGAGAAAATGATGAAGCTACGAAGTGCTGAGGGAATACATAGGATTAAAATGAATAAAATGTGCCGTACAAAACATAAATTAATTTATGAGCAGGCTTTGACAAAATAATGATGATAAATTATTTTATTTCTGTAAGAAGGTTTGTATAAATACTTTTGTTTCCTATACGGCTACTCTGAGACTACTTTGTTTTAGGACGCTACATTTATGTTCGACAAAAACCAAAACAGAACCTATTTTGTAACAGGAATTTGCTCATAGTCACACCCACATCAAACGAAAAACATATTATTTCATAAAATATGCAAGTTGTAAAGCGAAACAAAAGGCTAACAAAATACGTGAAGGGTGTGGACCACATCACCCCAATCATCAAATTAGGTTGGGTCCGAAATAACAGTGTTCCAGAAAATTGATGCACTGTGCCAACCTTTCCCTAACTTTACCATAGTTTGAAGGTAATTTTGCTTCATTAGTTTTAGCAAACAAAATGTTATTCAATTTATACAACAGAGAATATAATAATAGTAAAATATATAACTAGATTTGACTGCTGTTGTGTGTGATGTGAAAAGAATATTGTCATATTTTTGTTCTGAACAAATATATAGGTATCCAGTGCAATAAAACCTTTCTAATGGAACCATTAAAGTCTCGTTTATATGGAATTTAAAAGCTCAAAAATAAAAGATAGGTAGTAAAATATAAACTAGTATTACTTTTTGATGCGTTTCACGTATCACATTTTTTATGTTTGTACCAAATTTTTTTTTTTTAAGCAGTATAATATTTGTTGGTGAATGAAAACCGCAATGATTTTATGTTTTCAACATAAATAATAAAATATCCATTTCAGTTTTTTTACAGCAACAAGTTTTAACGATAGCTATAAATTTTGAGCGGTCCTGTTAGAGCCCAATCATTCCCATATCAAATAATATGTTAATATTAAAAGGTACTTTTACAATACCTATTACAAAACCGTAAAACAATCCTGAAACCTAGCTTTAGTAAAACATTCGCAAGTCCTACTTGCCAAACAAATCGAAACCCGCATTCATTAAATAAAAAAGCCGGTTAAGTGCGAGTCGCACTCGCGCACCGATGGTTCCGTACAAATTTATGGGTAACTACTTTACGGTATTCGCATTTTTTCCTTTACTTGTGCTACATGAGATTGCATCTTGCCAAAATTCATGATTCTAGGTCATAGTTTTTGATTCCCTTGCGAGTGACAAAATATGTGGCATAAACGGAACATAAACGACCGGATGTTTTGATTGCGTTGACTTAGAAGTTTGACTTTTTACTGCTTCAAGTGATTGCAGCCTTATTAATAAATATATAATACTCAGGTAATTTATATTAATTTCAACTTGATAACTCCACGCGTTCCTGAGAAAAAGGGTCTTCACAGACGGACAACGAAGTGATCTTATAAGGGTTCCGTTTTTCCTTTTGAGGTAGGGAACCCTAAAAACAAAATTATTCCACACGACTGACAGCCTTGCGTAATGATTTCCTTTCTCCATCAATGCGACAGGCACATATCCTCTGCTTAAGACCTCGAATAGAGGCTTAGAAAGCCAGGCCGTATTTCACTCATACAACACAAGCAAAAGTAATACAACGTATACGAATAAAAATAAAAGACCTAAGTAACTTTCCCACATAGCGGGGAAATATTCATTACCGTGAAAGGTTCCCACCATTATAATACTTATTCAGGGGGTGCTATGCATTAATATTGATCAACTGAATCACGCTTTGACCTCGTACAACAATATTCGCAGATGTAAAAACCTTTGGATTTGACCTTCCTATTTTATTTTTTTCTTCTACACTTTCGTTTATTTTCTCGAGTGCGGAAGCAAAATGTTAATTCATATTTTCCAAGTTTTACGACGACGAGTGTTTTTGTTAAATGAACGCAATTACATTTTCATTGAAGTTGGTGCTTGCCACGATTGTACGAATCAAAAAATCTTGATTTTTCTTACTAAAATAATTCCATCACTTAGCTACCTTGTCGATAATTGGATGTCGAAGAAACTTTAAACAAAGGGAATACCGGGACTCAACAAAAAGCGGTGTCTCGAAATTCTTAGTAATTCTGAAGAAAAAAAATTGTCTAGAAAAATAATATATCAGGTGTTACGTATTTTGTATCGTCTCTAAATTTCATTCACATTAATCAAGATTTCTTTCAACCAAAAATATAAACAAGATTGTATATTGTTTACATTGAAAATTGGAAACGCAAATTCAAATCGCGAATTATCATATCAATATCCAATGTAATTTGATAATACAGATTCGACGTCTAAAAACTCAAACAGATAACGAAAAGTCCTTGAACTCGAGAAAATCCAAATGTATAAGGAAACTATGCCCTCTATATGAATTTATATACATTGTCGTGGACATGCGTATTGGCCGCTTATACGAACTGAAGCACGAATCTTCTTCACCACAAACGATGTGACGAGCTAATTTGGGCCTTATATTGAGGAGTTAGAGGTTCAAAATTGAAGCAGCGGCGCGGCGAGCAAGCGCTGTATGTTGGGCGGAGGCATCGAATCGGGGGTGATTCAGTTGGAAACTCGCCGTATACGGGGTAGTATCGCGCTCGCGCCCCGCTCGATACATAATCACTGATCAAAACCTTCCGAGATGACACCTCTCAATCCATCCAAGGAGACAGTTGTTTAGAATGTCAGTGTTATTTGTATTTTTAAAAAACATTTAAAATATATTTTTCACGGTTTAACGTTTCGGACGCCGGCTGTCAGAATCATTGAAATCAAATACGTGTCGTTCGTTCGTCTGCACGTTGTTGTTGAAATTAAAAAGTAAAATAAAATCAGACGGATTTGTTAGTGTTCCTTTTCGTTTATTTTGGAGTGTTTGTTTTGTTATTGGTTCCTAAAAAGATAAAATTAAATTAAAATTAGGTTTTTTAAAAGTGATCGGTTAACAACAATAACAATATATGGATATACCTAATGCCGAAGTGCATCTGTAATGGCTGTGATATAAACTTTCGCCACTGGGTATAAAACTTGTTTTCCTGCAAAAAATATTTTGTTATGCTTTAAGGCTTTACGTAGTCACGATTGGCAAAATCGGCTTATTTCTTTGTTTTTGTGTTTTGTTCCTTCAGACATGCTTTGAAATATATTTTAATCTTAACCTTTTATGGACACAATTTTAAAGCCACCTTAAATCTAACCTAAAAGCAATTCTTAACTTTAAATACCTCCTAAAGTTCACACCTATTTATTAAAACGTTTTGATTATAACACACACAATGTACAGTAAATTCTAAATAAGGCCACTATTTTGTGCAAATGTTAGTGCAAACGTTTCCATTAATATAATTAAATTGTTAATTAAATTTGCTTTGCGTAGAATATAGGTACACCTGCGGTGAATGGAGCATTTAATAGGAGGCTGTTTGTTCAGGAGTATAATTATTAAATTATTGAATACATACGGAACGCAAACGTGAGCGTTTGGGTTTTCACTCCTACTTACTCGTACATTTCCTTCGAGTTACTGATGGCACCAGTTCTACCTAACGTCATCGCATTTTATAGGTTCATCACTAAACAATTAGTTCTGGTCACTTTACTGATCATAAAAGTGGATTCACACACTTATGGACCGTGTCCTACATCTTTACAGCTCTAACCTACATGGGTAAGGAATTAAGAATATAAATCCCTTGCTGCAATGTTATTTCTACTAAAATAAAGGTCCTAAAGTCAGATCACTGTCTTTCTTTGCAATGTCGTTTATATGAATTAGATGAGAACCTACTTTCTCAGAATAGTGTAGGTAGACCTAAATAATTTTGTTCATTGTACGGTTCGCAACAAAATAAGGTATCTTATTTGACCAAGATCATATCTTTTTTTCCAATTTCCTTCCAATATTACCAATCGAAACAAGGGACAAAAGATACGTCTCGCAAAAATAGATGGCAAAATAATCTATGATTAATGTCAAAGGTAGGTACGCTAAAAATATATCTTTTGTTTGTACAATACTGAAATTCCTAAAGTTTATCTCGTAAAAATGTTGAACAATGGGAAAGCATAAAATGAACACACAGAAGGATGTCCGTAACGCAAAAAAAAAAAGAACTTTTGCAAACGCTACAAAAGGGATGAAAAAAATGTTTTAAAACTATGGGCGCAAGTATTTTTTTGGAACAACACAAACAATTACAGGATGTTCAAATTATTTTTTCAGTGTGACCTAATTTAGCTGTCGCTCCTCATAAAATTAACCTGATAAAAAATATTGAAACAAAAAAAGGTGCGAAAAATGGCGCACTTCGAAGATAACGGCTCTTAATGATAATATTATCTGGGAATCTCAGGAGTGTAATATAACCGTATTATGCAAAACGTGGTAATTTCTGGGTAAAGTTTTCGTGAGTCGATACCCTTTAAATAAATTGGTCACATACTTAAGTATTCCAAAGTAGGTCAGACTTAGGTACCTAATCCAAACGCCTGGTTTAAACAATTTATAGGTACTTAAATTTATTTTTATACTAAGAGTTCATGTTTTATTCAAAATTACATTTAAACGTGGTTCCCAGTGAATTTATTAGCATTTTGTAGTAGGTATATCTAATATCTTAAAGTTAAGTATTTGGTCCATTTCGCAACTTCTTGGTGTGTTTTCTAAAATTACTGTCATAACTTTAAGTTCGATTGAAGGTTAAGCTACGCTTGCCGCGTTTGGCTCGTGAATGGGTGACCATCCATTACATTATATCGAGACCCTTCCGCATCTCGTAATCCACTTTAAGCCGTCGTAGATCCCAGCTGTCATTCGTAGATCTTTGACGGTCGTTACGGGTAGTTAGAAGCCCAAAAGGCTGACAACCAGTCTTACCAAGGTATCGTGTCACTCAATAACTGGTTTGTGGAGGTCAAATCGGTCGGTTAGACTAGAAGCCAACCCCACCATGGTTGGGAAAAGGGTAGGCTGATTGCCTGTCATTATTTTGAACATCGTCATAATGTACTATAGTGTAGGTACTTACTTTAACGACGTTAGTTCTGCTTGTTCACTCATAAATAAAGATAAGTTTAGAACAGAAAGTACGTGAGGTTTTTATTCTCTCGTAGGTACAAAAATATCTTTTGACATTGTCTTTAGGTCATTCTATCTATCTATTTAGCATGTAATGTATCACTGCTGGGCAAAGGCCTTCTCCACACTACCATTGCTGGCCAGTTCTATCTATATATGTATATAAATAAAATTCAAAAACTGACTGACGGATATATCAACGCACAGCCTAAACCGCTGGTCCTAGAGACATGAAATTTGGAGGGTGTGTTCTTTGTATAATAGTAGGTATCCACTAAGAAATGGTTTTTCGAAATTCTACCCCTAAAAGGGTGAAAGGGCGGAGGGTGAAATTTCTAGTTAGGTCATAATAATATAATTTAGAGTCATTCCAGGTCAAAGATGCATAAAAAGATAACTTCAGTCTAGGGTCAAACAGATCATTTATAACAAAGTAGATACTTAAAAGTTATATAATTTCAAAATTGAAACTAAAATAGAGATGTTATCAAGCGCAATTAATTGTACTTATATTTTTAATATTTATAGGTTTACACAATACCTACCTCTAACTGAAAGGTCAGTCAAGGCGATCCACCCAAATAGTTGTATCTGTAGGTAAATCTTTAAACCGTACAAATGGTACAATAAGTTCTATCGACGTTAGTTTACTTAACTCAAAAATGATTGTGACTCCTTTTCTACGTAGGAAATTGCCCGTTTATCATTTTAGATAAAAATACCCTCGCGAGACATATTGCCTTATTGATAAAGTGGATCGAGAGATACATTCTTTGGAAATATATCTTACTAGCTAACCCGACATACGCCTTCCTGTTTGAATTTAGATCATTCTACAAAATTCCCATAGAAAATGCACTTTCAGTTTTCCCGAATTTTTCAGGTAACTTTTCAAATTTTTCTTTCCGTAAGAACCTGATTCCTACGATATTACGAAGATTTTATAACAAATATTTCTAAATCGGTCCGGCTGTTTTAAAATGATGCGTTTTTTTTGGTTAGAAGATAGTTAAAAACGTTTATAGAAATTGTAAAACTTGGCTCCAAGATGGAAAACAGTGACCCATATTTTATAATAAGATTTCGAATTTGAAAGAAGCGAATCAATCATTATATGTAACAACAGAGGAATGATAAATTGTTATGCCGACAACCCAACAATATCTTGAGTAAAATATATAAGTATGTAATAATAATTCTCAATTTGAAGTTATTTTTAGAACAGCCTGTATCTGTTACAATAATGGTTTACGCTTGATATTATAGTCTAGAAAGGGATTCCTGGAAGGATTTGGGGAAGGCCTTGTTCAGGAGTTGGACAGTGTAGGCTAAATAAATTAAAAGAATGATACATAGGTACAGACGCCAGCACATCAAGCTACCCGAAACCATCAAATTTTCCCAATCAACTTTGAACCTTATGATTTAGCGATAAAGTTGAAAATCTATTAAAGAAATTTGACAGATTGTAGTAGCTTGATGTGCTGGCATTTGTACAATTTAGAAATATTTAAGAATTAAAATAAAAAAGTAGGAAAAATAACAAGTCTATCAAACAATTTTAATAAAGCATTAAAAACAGAAAAGACAAACATAATTACAGTGTCTTGCAAAAAAAAATATCACAGTTCCATAATTATTCCGAAGAATATCTCGAAGGCATTGGGGTCGGGGAAATGTGGCGAGCTTCGCTAAAGGTTTTATTGTGACGCGTGCATCGACCGCCCGAGCGACGCCGTCGAGTCTCCGCAATCTTGGATAGCTACAGTAAATACATAGATTACAGAGGCTAACAGACATGCAATTCTTTTTTATGTTCATTGGCCACTATTTGAAATGGTGACAGTGCAGATAACGGCAGGTCAGTTTTTCTGGCCTTAATGTTACTATTTGGCGAATTTGATTACTAAAAATCATATTGTTTTCTGATTCATCATCACCATCATTTTAGCAGAAAGACATCCAATGCTGATTAAATGATTAAATGCATGATATAATTATTTTCGGAAATGCAATTCCAATATTTGTAGCATACCAGCATGCATGCATTTGTATTTGTATCAGCATTCTACTTAAAAATGTATTTTATTCATAACAACAAGTTGTTTAAACCTCAATGTTTTACAATGAATAATCGTAAAATCGAAAAGTTAATTTCAAATTGCCGTTACATTTATTTGGGTAATTTGATTTGAACAATCGTCTGCGTGTGTTTATTCTATGAGGATAATAAAAGGTTGGCGCCAACAGAGTACGAGTAAGCAAATTTAGTGAGGGCACAGATAAATTTGTTTGGTAACGGCTACGTGCTAACACGTTCCGTACTGACATTAAATTGACCCGGTATGAGAGCAGTATCGCGTTTTTACTTTTGTATTTTTCGTCAAACAACGTAAAAAGTTCATAGGCCTGAAGTGCGGGGGGATTTATACGATTGTCGCCGCAATTTTATTTCCACTTCATATCCTGCTGCAAATTTCTTCTTCAACAGTAATGACGTGGCCCCAACTTTCCTTTCATGCGATTATAAATCTTACTTTTTTTAGCGTCTTCTCTTTTGGTTTCTTGATTCTTCAGCACTGTTTATAGGGCAGGCCACAAAGTACGCATACGTATAAGGCTACGACAAAACGTTATTTTCTTACACACTGTAAGGTGCTGACGCACACATTATTGTAATAGTTCAACGCGGGGCTTGCCGAAGCGGGCAGTTAGCCTTACGCCTCGGACTAAGTAGGTCACTGTAGCGAATTGATTAATAAACGTCACCACGTGTCTTAGTAAGGTAACCTGTGTATAATTTATCTCCACCACCTGTAGGGGACGTAGGACTAACTCACACTGGTGACCCCTGTGTAAAGAACTAGTGGTGGTGGAAATAGTGAATAGTGACAGACAGTACAGTGAAACAAAATAAAATGGCGAAAAACGGGAATCAAAACGACACAGAGGTTGCGGCGGTCTCTGTAACATCAAAGATCCCTACTTTCTGGAGCGATCAACCCAGGTTGTGGTTTGTGCAGTTTGAGGCTGTTGTGGCAAATCAAAAGTTGTCAGACGCGGATAAGTATAACATGCTTGTAACAAAACTCGTCAAGGACAACGTGGAGCAGGCAAGTGACGTGTTACTGGCACCTCCCGAAACAAAAAGATACGAGTTATTGAAGAATCGGCTCATGACAGTATATGAAGAATCAGAGACCAAGCAATTCCAGAGACTGCTATCCGAAATGGAGTTAGGTGATCAGAAACCGTCGAGTCTACTCAGGAAAATGAAGGATTTGGCACGGAAGAAATTGCCAGACGAGACACTCCAAATGATGTGGACGGGACACTTACCGTCATCAGTCAGAGCGGTACTGGCAGTGAGCGAAATTCAGGAACTAGATAAACTGGCGGAGCTGGCGGACAAGATTATGGAGACGACACGACCCATAGAAGTTGCGGAAGTGGCATCACAAAAACGAAGGCCACAGGAGCGAGATTTGGCAGCAGAACTGGAAGAACTGCGGCTGGAAGTGGTACAACTACGAGGGAGACAGCCATGGCGTGGAACAGGGTGAGGGCGATTCCGCCCACGATCAAGTTCAGGGCGCAGACAGGGGGCGGCCCCGAAGCGACGCTCCAGTAACGATCCAGATTGGTTGTGTGATTATCATTTTAGGTACGGACAGCGAGCAAATAGATGTCTGGAGCCGTGTGCATGGAAGAAGCCGCAGGGAACGTCGGGAAACTAGCAACAGTGCAAGCGACGGCGGACACCTGCACTGTCACACCCTCTCACCGCCTGTGTATAGCAGATGAGGCCAGTGGATTCAGGTACCTAATAGATACGGGAGCAAATGTTTCGGTGATTCCAATTAATAGTAGATTGCGCACGTATTCGAAATCTAGTGATTATAGGCTGTATGCAGCTAATGGTACGGTTATAGAAACGTATGGCACTAAGACTTTGACATTAAGCTTAGGATTAAGGCGGGCATTTATGTGGACTTTTGTGGTTGCGAATGTAAGGCAACCAATATTAGGGGCAGATTTTTTAAGTCATCATGGCCTTTTGGTTGATGTAAAAGCTAGAAGACTAATAGATAAGGAAACTAACTTGAATGTAATAGCGTCTGTTGTTTGTTGCAAGGATCATTCAATTAAAACCGTCGAGGGCGGTCATACGTATGCAGAATTGCTAAATAAATATCCGGAGATAACACAACCGTTATCTTTTAAAGAAACGCCCCGCCACTCTGTGTTACACCACATAGAAACAACGGGCCCGCCTGTGCATGCCAAGGCGCGCCCGTTGCCGCCCGACAAATATAGAAAGGTTAAAGAAGAATTCCGCATAATGCAGGAAATGGGGGTCTGTAGGCCCTCCAAAAGTCCGTGGGCTAGCCCACTTCATGTGGTCCCAAAGAAAAATGGCGAGTTGCGACCGTGCGGGGATTATAGGAAGTTAAACACGGTTACTAAACCAGATCGGTACCCGATACCCAGACTACATGATTTTACATATTTGCTAGCCAACAAAAAAATATTTTCAAAAATAGATGTAAATAGGGCATATCATTGCATAGCGATTAATCCGGAGGACATCGAAAAAACCGCGATAATTACGCCATTCGGGTTATTTGAATTTCCCCGCATGACCTTCGGTCTATGTAACGCTGCGCAGTCATTCCAAAGGTTCATGGATCAGACGGTTTTAAAGGATTTAGGCAATGTTTTTGGATACATAGATGACGTAATAATAGCCAGCGCCACGAGGGCGGAACATGAAGCCGACTTGGAAAAAGTTTTCAAGCGTTTTAAAGACTATGGGGTGACTATTAACCTAACTAAAAGTAGTTTTGGACAAGAAAGCGTTGAATTTCTGGGTTTTGAGGTATCCACGCAGGGCATCAGACCACTAAAAGAGAAAGTAGAGGCAATAACTAAATATCCCAAGCCAAAAACGGTAGAACAATTAAGACGTTTTCTCGGGATGGTAAATTTTTATAGGATGCACATTCCAGGGGCAGTCAAATCGCAAAGAATATTAAATCAATATTTAAAAGGCGCAAAGAAACGGGACAAATCACTCATACAATGGTCAACGGAAGCTGACGAGGCATTCTTACAATGTAAAACATGCTTACAGAATGCGGTCACATTATCGCACCCATTGCCAAATACACCGCTAGCACTTATGACTGACGCGTCGGATACATGTGTGGGTGCAGTTTTGCAACAACGTAGCAACGATAAATGGATACCTATAGGTTATTTTTCTAAAGCAATGAGTCAGACGGAACAAAAATACTCCGCGTATGATAGGGAGTTATTAGCGATATACTTAGCGATCCAATATTTTCAGAATCAGGTTGAAGGCAGACAACTGATAGTTTATACTGATCACAAGCCAATAACCTTCGCGTTTACAAAAAGCAACTCCGGTAAAGAAATACCTAGGCGGACACGGCAGTTGGCATACGTTAGTGAATTTACAACAGATATAAGACACATTAACGGTTCCGAGAACCCAGTAGCAGACGCCTTATCGCGAGTAGAAACAATATATTGCCCACAGGCAATTGATTACTCAGAACTAGCAGAAGCTCAGTCAAAGGATAGTTACTTGTTAAGGCCAATACAAAATAGTAGTGTCGTTATTAAGGAAATTGAGGTACCGCAAACAGGCGGGAAAACAATTTCCTGTGAAATATCAACAAAGAATGTGAGGCCGTACCTACCAGAAAGTTTAAGAAAAAAGGCGTTCGATGCGACACACAATATAAGTCATCCAGGCATTCGAACTACTCGAAAGTTAATGCAGGATAAATTCTTTTGGCCAAACATGAATCGAGATGTAGGGCAATGGGCAAAGACGTGTGTACATTGCCAACGCAGTAAAGTCATTCGGCATACTAACTCAGAATTAGAGAATTTTACAAATTGCGATCGTTTTGAACACATTCATGTGGATATTGTAGGCCCACTAACTACTACAGAAGAGGGGTTTAGGTATTTAGTAACAATAGTAGATAGGCGCACACGATGGCCAGAGGCGTTTCCTATCAAGGACATTACTGCAGAAACGGTAGCAAAAATAGTTTACGAAGGGTGGATTGCACGTTTTGGGTGCCCGGTGAAAATGACTTGCGACCAAGGGAGACAGTTCGAAAGTGCACTATTCATGTCGCTATTAAAAATGTTAGGTATACACAAATGTAGAACTACACCGTATCATCCACAGTCCAATGGGGCAGTAGAAAGATGGCACAGATCATTAAAAGTAGCATTAACAGCAAGATTAAATTCGATTTCATCATCATGGGTGACCGAGTTACCAACAGTCATGCTAGGGCTTAGATCAGCATTACGCTCGGACAACGGTATAAGCGCGGCGGAAATGGTGTATGGTCAAACGATAAGAATGCCAGCGGATTTCTACGCAGAGAATAATAAAGGCGGTTATACGTCCGATTACGAATGCGTCAACAGGATACGGCAGGCGATTAACGAATTAAAGCCAGTACCGATAGGGTACAAGAACACAAAAAGCTTGTTTGTGCATCCAGATCTACCAAAAGCGGAGTTTGTATTTATTAGAAACGATACAGTAAGGAAACCGCTACAACCTAATTACGATGGTCCGTTTCGAGTTTTACAAAGAAAAGATAAAGTATATACGGTACAGTTGCCAAATAGACAGACTAACATTTCAATAGATAGACTTAAGCCGGCATATTTAGTAAATCAAGAAAAAAAGGAAAGCACTAGTAGTAATAATAACGAAACCGCTCGTAGCGTGTCACCGGTACCACACATTACACGTACCGGCCGGGTCAGCAAAAAGCCTGTGCGATTCATGTAGGTACACAGGTCAGTCACAGTAAGGTAAAACGCGAAGTCGCGAACATAGTAAAGAATAGGAGCAACAATGGGTAACACTCAGAGTCCAAATAACCCCCACGAACAAATTGTCATGACACAGGCGAAGATAATTACGAACCAAACAGAAGTGACTGATAGGTTAGATAAATTTGGCCTTTTAGTACTGGGAATCTTGGGAATCATCATAATAATCATAGCGATTATGGCGTGTACCAGGTGCCAAACAAGCATTAAGAAATGGATATATAAACAAGTATCGCGTAATGTGGATCGTAACATGAAGGAGCAAAGGCGAATGGGTACGCCTCAAGTGGTCGTCGAATAATACAATAAGAAACAGAAGTGATAATAATAACGCAGTATCAATAGTGATAACGGTCGGAAGCGGGTTACAGCAACCCAAATACCATGATGACGTAAGAAAAGTGCAATTGTGAGTACCAGATGTGTTTAATAGTACAATTGAGCAGTCCAGGAAGTATGTTGTTGGCGTTGGCATAATGGGTACTGCAGGCCCTAAGCGGTGATAATTTGAGTATAGCAGAGTATGCCATTATGTCAACTACCCTTAAGCAAACATAGAGTTTAATTACGATAGGTAATATCTGTGTGTAAACCAACGTTGGTCCAAACAACAGATATTTATAGTTTTGTTAGTGTTTTGCCACTTTGATTTGTCAATTGTTTTGTCAATTTGATGTTTATTGTTTTGTCAATTTATGCGTAGATGTAAGATGAAGAAGAAAAAGGAAATAAAAGGAATGTGGGGCAATGAAAACAATTTAATAATAAGCCAATATAAAGTATGTAACAAGGAAACATGTAAACATAATTAGAGTACCTATATACAAGTAAGAACAGAAATATAAAAGAATTGTAAGCGAAAAGCAAACCTTTGTAAAATAAATAAATAAGTGTAAATTTAATTTTTTAAGAAAAAACTTAAAAATACGGGGGGGAATGATGTAAGGTGCTGACGCACACATTATTGTAATAGTTCAACGCGGGGCTTGCCGAAGCGGGCAGTTAGCCTTACGCCTCGGACTAAGTAGGTCACTGTAGCGAATTGATTAATAAACGTCACCACGTGTCTTAGTAAGGTAACCTGTGTATAATTTATCTCCACCACCTGTAGGGGACGTAGGACTAACTCACAACACGTTCTTATTTGAACGTATTTTTGTTTTCAAGAATACGATATTTTTAGGAGTGTTGTTGAGTCACAATAATTTATGTTACTGGAAGCAATTTCGTTTTATTTCGTCTAGAAACAAACAAAGATCTATGTAAGAGAATTAAAGTAACTCCGAGACGCAAAAACAAAATAGGAGTACTTGTTAGTTACTGCTATAAAACATTCCAAAATCTGCCTCAGCGACGATTCTCTGTATATTTTCTGAAACGTGATTTCGTTACGTACACCGCATTGTTAGAACCCGTGGCCTTATCTGTTTACGTCGAAACAATCCCAAGCTCTTCTAACTTTGCGCTAAAGATGTTCAGATTGAACGCTAAGATCCAAATTGGGTCCGAACTTAAATTAAATCACACTTTGCTCTTAAGGGTCTGTGTACAAGTAGCAAAGAGCTGTTCCTGGATGCCATGATAAAGAGACTAATGAATAAATATCTTCCAAAGTTTTTATTTGATGTTTACACCTCTCTTTGTAATGAAGTTCCTTGCTAAAGTTTTCTATTGTGTAGTTTTCGGGTAGACTACATATACTATTGATTTTTCTCCTCGTTTCTTTTCAAAGGCTACTGAACTCCAAATGCCTCAATTTCCGAATTTAAATTATATTCTTAAAAGAGATTTATATCAATTGTGTTTTCGTTGCCACCGGTAACGATTATACTTTGTCGATAGATGATGAATGCGTCTTTTCTATGTATTTTTACCATTTACGGATTACGGAGGAATAAGTATTCCTCCGTATCTGCAAAGAAATTATATTGGAAAATATCTGTCAATTCATGTCCATCTTTGATCGTTATATATCAATTGCTTGCTATAGAGTTCAATATTCCGAGCTCCGATGGTATCGAGTTAAAATCTCGTTTTCAAATTCAATCTGCAGCTTCAATAACACTCGAGTATAAAGTCGAACCGCGCTGAAACAATCGGCAACAATATATCGTTCGATGCCTTTGTCGGAGTCTCACGATTAACACGACAGGCAAACTTCGTCCAGAATCAACATTCAAAATTCTAGGCCTTTTGATGGCAAAATTAAACTTGTTCAGTTTATGGACAGAGTTTTGTAAGTAATCAAAATTAACGGGTTTATTTCGCTGTTCATTCGTTCTTAATTAAAAGGGTACGGTAAAAGGTAAAAACCAGAGTGTTCCAAATGTACTCGCGAACATTTATCGACTCTGCGCAGATAATAAAATGTACTATAAAATTTGTAATAGCTATTATTTAATTGGAGTATTTAAATGCCACCCATCCATTAACTATGGTGGACTATTAAAAGATACATTACGTAAATGATCTATCAGTATCGGTATAGTGATTGAGTAATTATTATACGAACACGGTACGCCATTGAAACCAGTTAATATGAGATGGATTAATTATTCTAAACAGAGCTATCAAATAAATCATAGTGAATGAATTTCCGGTTAATCCCAAATATCAGGCTCCAAAATCTATAAGCCAATTTCATGAAACTTGGATTTATGATTTAGTTCCTATGAAGTAAGGCATGTTTAAGACATCTACAAAAGGGTAGATCATTATAATGCGAGTTATTAATTTCCTTCTCTCCATGTTCTATTAATATTTTATTCTTCATAATCAGGTTCTTGCAGAAATCCTAACTTATATTGTAAATGCGAAAGTAAGTTTGTTTGTTTGTTGCGCTTTCACGCTAAAACGGCTGAACCAATTTAGGTAAAATTTGGCACGTGGGCAGACCACGACCTGAAGGACATACCTGGTCTACTTTTTATCCTGGATCGCAGACGAAATTGCTGGCAAAATCTCGATTAAAGAAAATCAATGTGCTTTATAAAGTCTCTTTATTGAAAACCAATCACATACAGATAGCAACAAAATGGTGATCATTCTAACCTTTTGGGGAATACAGGCGTGGTATCTACTATGTTATATAAAGATATCTGCGCCCCGCGGTTTTACCCGCATAAGTTTTGATCCCGTAGGAATATCGGGATAAAAAGTATCCTATGTCCTTTCCCGGGACTCAAACTATATCTATACCAAATTTCATCTAAATCGGTTAAGTGGTTTAGGTGTTAAAAGGTAACATAGAGACAGACAGACAGAGTTACTTTCGAATTTATAATATTACTAGCTGCGCCCCGCGGTTCCACCCGCGTAAATGTCGATCCCGTGGGAATATCGGGATAAAAACTATCCTATGTCCTTTTCCAGGACTCAAACTATCTCTATACCAAATTTCATCTAAATCGGTTTAGTCGTTTAGGCGTGAAGAAGTAACAAACATATAAACACACACACACACAAACTTTCGCCTTTATAATATTAGTGTGATAAGTATGGATTGTGATCAAACAGTGATTGTTGTACACATTTTCTGAAACTCAATTACCTACCAGAAGGAACGTAATTAGAAGGCGACGATCTAAGATCAAAGATCAAAATTAAGCTTGGTTAGACGACAAATTCCACCAATAGAAATTGGTTCCTCTAAACTCGAGCGTAGGTTAAATTAATCGTAATTAAAATTAAGGCACGATAGATCGATTCAAATTAGAGCTGGAGACAAGATGTTAAATGAGGTCTATAGAATTCGACACTCTACTGAGTACTGTTTTATTTAAACAAAGAAATAAGCCGAACAATGAAACCAGTCAGCAAACCAATCAATCAATTAATTAATTTACTAATAAAACAAGACATATAAAAGGTAAGCGACGGTAAAATAAAACGTTAAAAAACCAGTCGTGTACGAGTCGGATTCACACACGAGAGGTGGTACGGTCAGCATCAAAAGTTGATTAACACTTCAGTTTTTTTAATCTTAGTTATTGAGCAAAATATTTGTTCAAAATTGCAGCAGAAGAATTTTTTTTAGAATATATACTCTTGTCTATTATGAGAAAAGCTAAAAATCAGTTTATTGAAAAAAGTTGTTGTCAATTTAATAACATGTAAAAATGATAGTGTTAATCGACTTTTGATGCTGGCTATACAAAATATAACAATAGGTACTTATTCGAGGGAACAAAGAAACGGACATACATACATACATACAGGTCAAACACATAACCCTCCTTTTTGGCTTCGCCGCAGTCAGATAAAAAAAAGCACATTTCTTGTATCTTAAATTCTTTAATTTTTTTCCCTTTAATTATTATTTGCTGTTATAGCAGACATTTTATTTTACACTCTGTGAAAATTTCAAGTGTCTATCGATTACGATTCAAATGACACAACCCTGTGACAGACGGACGGATGAACGGACTATGGGCTAGAAACCATAAAAGTGATGTCTAGAAAGCTATGCGAACATAGATAAACTATGGTGACAAACATGACATAAATTCCAGAGTTCTGTTAGTACCAATTGCTGAAAGCCAAGTTCTGAGCAGCGTGAGAGTAACAAACAATCTTCATACATTATCACTTTGGAGATCATCTTGAATATTACCTGACTGTCAAAACACGTTTCGAAATTCGTCTGTCAGTTACCGAACATAAGCTTAAGCATAGTGTGTAAATATCTTACTACATAATTTTGTAAGTTTTTTGAATATCTTAAGTAGCCGAGGAGAAGTTATAGGAGTGCCCTTGACCCAAATTAGGGTATGCCTAGGGATCCAATTAAATTAAAAATTTACGAAAGACGTCATAGCTTATTAAGAATTTGTTATTATTAATTCTCGTACCTACCACTTGCCTCTATCGTTTCGTTGTAATGCAAATATATTTTTCAAAGCCCCAATAATTATTTGGGCATACTTTCACGTTCGTTATAAATACTTTTTTATTTTCTTCCTATTTTATAGACGAACTTATATGGCTGGTCAAGAGTTCTTAAGATACGATGCCAAAAAGTTCTTCAATCAAGAAATAATGACTCATTTACTACACCTAGAGCCTAGTTTCGAGCTTGGTCGTGGTTGTAAAATACTTTCGGAAATCAGTCAGTTGCTACGTCGTAGCACTGTCGTAGCAGCGTAGACTGTTCGTAGCCACCAACTTGATCGATGCTGTTTGTAAACCAGCTGTCGACAGTGGCTTGGACGATGGAGCACTGTTAACTAACTGAATGTTTTGCTAAGAACAATGTGTACCGGCTAATAATAAAACTCGGTTTTCATTGCAAACATCTGGCCTACAAAAACTTATTAAAGTTACGAACAGTAATATTATCCTGCCATAATAATATTTTGTGCATAATATTTTTAAAAATAAAGAGTACACGTACCAAAAATTAAAAGTCCTTTTCTCATTTTCAAGTGATTTTTTCATTGTTATTTTTGCGTGAGTGCTGATGACATTTTTTAAATACCTACCTTATTATCGAAATCTAATTTACTTTTTTTTGCTGCATTTCTAAACAGATCGTTTACACAGTATAGTTGAATATTTAGGTAGAGAAAAAAATCAATCATGATTTAAAACTAAAACCCCAATAGCCTAAAAACAGTGACCCAAATCCAGTGCTCAAATAGTGAAGTGCAGACTATGTACAATCGAATGCTGACGATAAGTTTATCGATAATCGAAAATGAAGGAAGCGAGGTGAAGGGGTCCAGGATCAATGCAACAGACTCGACAGAACCGGAACATGCCCTGTCGACGCCAGCGCCGACTTATTTATACCTCTAGCTGATGCAGCGATATAACTCTGTCGATGATAGTCTGCTTTGTCGCTGAACTTTCGTCGTTTCAGGTACGTTGTAGTTTATGTAGTTTCATTCATGCATGATACTGGTCTTTTTACGTCAAAACTTATTATAATATGTGGGTGAAAGAATAGTTTGTATTTTGTTGCCTTTGCTTATTCGTAAAAATAGGAACATTATTTAAATGGCGTTTCGTTTGTACTAAACATATTTGATTATCTTTAATTGTAGTACCTACACTAAATAATTACAATTTTTTTTTTTAATTTGACATTTCAAATAAAAAAAAAATTGTAAGACTAGTAGACACTAGTCTAGGTCAAAGGTGACAGAGACAAAGTCGATGATGGAGCGAGCTTACCCAGAAGAAGCCTGTTCACTCTCACTTTGAAGAGATTCGGGTTGTATGCGCTCGGAAAAACAGACGCAGGTAGAGAGTTCCACTCTTTTGCTGTGCGCATTATAACCTAGTCAAACGAAAAGAGTGAAAATGAACAAACCTGCTTCTTCAATCATTGTTGTATAAATTGTAGTATAGCGAATATTTATTATAACCTAATCAAACGAAAAGAGTGAAAATTAAGTTGTTTTTTCTATTAAAATGAACGTAAACATAAGAGTAAAATGTGAAAAAAATCAGGCCGTGATCAAAATTGATGGTAGCGAAAAAGCGGAACTCCGGATAAATAGACGCCAAAAATGACTTCGGCCTGACAAATGAAAATATAACAGGAACAATTGCAACAATAGCCCTAACGATGATACAGCGAAACACCGAAAAAGTCTTATAAAAGAGTCGAGTCATATTCAAAGCTTTGTCGCATCATCAAAATAATAGGCTAGTCGTTCCACCTCTGGCGTCTGACTTTTGTTCAAAAGATAACAGTCAAGGGAGGTAAGCGCCTGTGGTGTTACTGAAAAAGGCTGACTTAGCATCGTTGGTCCTACCTGTAAAAATAAACGCTTTAAAATCCCGCTGAAAATTCGCATATCCGAAATTATTTTTCGGCAAAGGTTACCGGTGTAAAAAAGTACTCGAGTGAAAATGGTGTAATTAATAAATTCAAATTAAATCCGTTTATGCCGACGCTTTTTCATTACCTATGTGTTTAATGCTGAAGCCGTCAAAATTTTTCGTTTTTAGTACTTACCGAATTGTGACGATGTTGTTTTTCATTAGCCCGTGAAACCCCGAGAGGCGAAGTAGGTATTTGCGTCGTAATTTATATGCCCTTTCTTACGCAACTTCGGAAAGGAGAAAGTTTCTAGCTGTTAGAATTTATGGACATAACCATTTAAGTTTTAGTGTGTAGGCGTGAAATACAGGGTGAAATCTTAATCACCGTTATCCTCTTAAGGGGTCATTGTACTCATCATTATAAACAACTTTTACTGTGGGACCAAAACCTGAAATCGTGAAAAAAAAAGCTGTTCCCTACTACATTTATGTTCGCATAAATTGTCAAAATGTAGGAAACAGCTGATTTTTTTCGTGATTTCATGTTTGTTCACATAGTAAATTTTGTTCATAATGATGTGTACAATGTCCCCTTAAGAGGATAATGGTGATTAAAATTTCAACTTGCATAGTCTGGACACGGATTTATTCTTCCGATAATTTATTTGACTAATTAGTTTCTAAAAAGTAGTGTTCCCAAATTTCTAAAAATAAAAATATAATAATAAAAATCATGTAGGTATCTTTTGTAACATCATATGAAAGTCAACAAACTACACAAAGGTCCGAAAACGTGAACATAGATAGTGTGTGTAACCTTAGCTTGGGGATCGGCTATCGTACCTACTGCCAATACCTTCATAGCTATATAGCCAAATATTAAGGTATCAGCATCGTAAACGATCCTTCTTCCTGGTACGAGCGACCCGCATCTGACCCGCATTGATACGCACCCAAGAATTCAAGGTCCAGTGATGACAGACTAACGATGAGGAAATACAATATTTTTATGACTTTACGTCGCAGAATAAGTAATGACACGCACATTTTATACTAACAGTGGCACTCCGGGAGTGCCGACAGAAGTGAAAACAAAACACAAACATTAAAACCGAGTACATCCCGAGGACAGCCGAACACATCCGAAGCGGTGTCGATTACGGTAACAGTAGCGCGAGTTCAATAGTTTTTTTCCATCTCAAAAAATGCCCAACGCGCGCCTAAATAAGTTTTCACTTCAATTATAACTCTGAAGGGTTACCACCGACCTCACCTACCTGGCTAACCTCATACTTAAGTAAACCAGTAAAGTAAAACGTACGCATTTTTCACGTTATGTTAGAGCACAAAGGTGGTGAGTGGATTACGAACGACGAACGGAGCGGGGCGGTGGATTACGATTATATTATAATTTTAATAATTATATTATACTATGCTATATATAGGGATTCTTTATTACGGACTACAAGTAGTCTCAATCTATACAGGGTGGTCAAGAAGTCGTGGATCAAACGAAATAGGACGATATAGCAGGTCATTTCCAACAAAACATCTTTCTACAGCATGGCCATAATTCAATTGCCCTAAAAGTTATGAATATTTTTGTATACCGAGTTCTTTTACAAGAAGACTAATAAAAAAAATGTGATATAAAACAAACGGTGTTGTATTATTACCAGATAAAGTATCAGCACTACAAAAGTTCTATTGCGGCTCTGGGTACCAAATTGCAAGAGCAATCAATTTTTTTCCAAAAATTTTGAAGCGTTACCAAAAATTATTGCTCACTTTAAAAGCGTTGGAAATTTACCTCCCTTATTCGTTTGATCCATGACTTGTTGACCATCCTGTATAGTATTAATAACAATGACTTAAAAACTAAACTATGTTAGTAAATTTTACAAATTAAAATAACTAAATCATGATGTATGAACCTGACTTTTTTTGAGGACAAAACCTATAAGGTCGAACATCGATCTTATTAAGATAACAGACGCCGATATAGTGATGATCCAAAAGAGCCTCTTCATTCAGAAAGAAAACAAACGGAGAGGAAAACAGGTGAATCGGCAAAAGAAAATAGTGGTAAAAGCTTAATCATTTGGAATGGATTTCCTACGGCAGTAGACTTGATTCTGAGGAACATTTCTCACTCAAAGAATATATCCCCACACAGTTGAGACAGTGTGATGAATGGATGTTTGCTCAAGGTGAACAATTTATTAGATCTATGATCATACCTAGAGAGTCTCAAACATTTCTAGAGGAAATATCTCAACGTCTGGAGAACAGTATTCATATTCTTTTGTCTATAATATTAAATAGGTATGAGCCATCATGAGATTGCTATCAGAAAAAAATGTTTCATTATTCATGTTTCAATTTTCCAATTTGTCGAAGTGACACTTTCTATAAAAATATTCATTTGTTTTATTAACAATATTTTCCAGTCGTTGCCGGAAGAATTTATGTGAAAGGTTTGTGGATTTGAAAAGATTTGGTTCTGCCTAGCATCATTTATTATATTATTTGCTGTAGCAATATAATCACAGAGACCCGAAAACTGAGCGGTATATTCAAATAGCAAAAAAATATTAAACACGTATCAATCTGCGGTGTAAAAACAAAACGTGTTCGCAACGACTCCTTTAAAAAATAAAACCCCACAGGCGTTGTTTGTTTTCATGTAAAATTTTTCACATTCAAAAATACAACAAAAGAAAACCAACATCGATGTTTTCGACCTTCAGCTGCCCACTGCAACATACAGTAAATATTTGATGGTAACAACACCAGTTGTAAAAAATAAGGAACATTTTTATTTGGGCATCATCGCGTGTTGTTCATGTCCAACCCATTTCTAAATTACTGGTCGACATGCGTGTAGCTACCCTATCTTGAATATTTGAAGACAAACACTATGTTTAGAGTAGGGCCATGACAAGTTTTTAACATAGTTACGGCTGAATAGTCACGTTTATTTCATGCACGGTACAGTGTAAGCAGAATTTCAAGTCTTAATAACTGAGCTTGTTGTATACAGTATGCGTTAAATTGAAGGGAAAGTTGCCTCAAAAAGAGAAAGTCATTTGACTCAATAAAAATATTCGTTCATTTCCATCAGCTTCGAATAAAGCTTGGCATAGGTTCGTGGAAATTTTCCAGATATTTTGTTCCATCTTGGTTTGGGTTTTACGTTTCATCGCTTTTAAAGCGCCTCAAAGGGAAAACTCGAGAAAATCATGAAAAGGGATTCACGACTCCTCGGAAACAACCTAACGATCTGGGTTTTGCTTTAACTTGCCCTCACTTAAACGGTCCTGGACTTAATACGTATTTTTCTTGAGAAGGATTTCAGAAAATTATAGCATAAAAACTTTACGAGCTTCTCTGTATACCAGCCTCAATGAGCTCGGGCATGGAAATAAGCTTTATTCAAATAGAACATTTGAAAGGTGCTCAAAATTGAAGTCGGTACAACGACACGTACGAGTAAGTTCATTTCTCCAGCCAAGCAGAAACATGTCTCTTTCTCATATTCTGAGAAAACAAAACCTTGTAAAGTTTGACCAATTTTGCTTAGTGCTCAACGTGGAATACGTCTGTCCGCCTGTACAAACATTTATTTAATTAAGCAGGAAGTTCCGAGGACACCCGTTCCCCAGTTTGTTTTTGACGACGAATCCCCTGTGTTACCTCGTGTAAAGGCCAATGAAAAACAGCTGTATCGCGTGCGTGTATGTGGAGAGCTTAAAAAATTAAAACATTCATGTAATGACGTCATTAATTTGACTGGCTTAACTGAAAACAGAATTCGCGCTCAATAAATGTTTTATACTGAATGACTTTATTCAAAAGTCAAGGGATTTATTGACTGTGTACTCCGAGATGAATTATGTGGACATCATTCAGGTTTTGCTTGGAGCAGAAATTCTAGTGGCGCCTGAGATAATTTCGTGAAAGGCATCACAAACAATACGTCATTCATTTTGTTAAGAAATGATAAATTGCCGTCGTGTCCGAAAGGAGGAGAGCTTAAAATTGCGTGCTGACACTCCACAGTGACATCATTTTTCTAGTTCATTTCGCTAACACTAATTTAATATTAAAAATGAGTGCAAGACGAGTTACTTTCCACTTGGAAGAATTTTCAACGTTAATTTGTTTCCAAGTACCCTAGAGCAATTTAAATTTAGTCTAGAGGCCGGCGTAAATTGCGACGTTTTTATTAATAAAAACGATTGAAACGACGAAAGATTGGAGATAATGATAGTTGTACTTTTATTAAAATAGCTTTAATAAAAATGCAATCTTGTCTTCAAAGAGAAATTTTATAAAATTGCATTCAAGGAAATAACAAGAAAAATAGACTTAGCCTTGTGATCCTAATTAAAATACTTCTTCCAAGAGAAGAAAAAACAAAAACAATATTGAAAACATTCATCCCCAAAGAAAAACAGTAGCAAGAAAATTTGAAACTCAGCTTGTTTACCTTCCAAAGCAATCTGACGTGCACACAGCGATAATAGATGTAATGCCTGATCCGCTTACGACAACATTCCAGTAATACTATACACAAACGATGCGTGATGAAAAAAATCTTTGGAGCTCTTTGGGAGATTTCCATTAAAGGCGAATGCGCTACGGTAGCTCACGAAAATAAATTATCTTACTTTTTTTTTGCAATTTTCAGCGTAGTATCAGATTTTATGGGAATCAAGAAGTTAGAATAATTATTATTTATAGAATTATAATTAATCAATAAAATATTCTCTTTATGTAAGAATCGGTCAAATATGATGACATTTTCCGAAAAACAAGACATTTGCGCCAAATTCTATCACAATGATAGTTAAATAAATTAATAAGTGTTCGTTACTATCACCTATAACTGTTTTCTTACAAAAACAACCTGATTCTGAGCCGTAGCTTATAATATGTTAGTACAGCGGCATGCGACCACGGGTAGTACTTTCTTGTTTCATCCTTTTCAGTAGTCGGGTTATAGTTTATAAACTTATTTTTTATTTTATTATTTTGGGGTTTATTTCAGTAATATTTATATTTTTGAAATGTGCTAATTAAGCCCTTTCATTAGATACCCAACACAGCATGATTAAAAAAATCTTTTTTTTTAATTCATGTCTTTATGTCCACTAGAGGGCACCATATTCAATTTATTGTGACGTCTTATAGCCTATAACTAGCGGACAATCAAGACGCTTCTAACGATACCTTATTTGTTCAATTATGACAAGTAATTTAGAAGTTATGAGGGAACAGATGAACATACATACATACCAGTCAAAATCATAACCCTCCTTTTTGTTGCTTCGCCGTAGTCGGGTGAAAAACAACCTGATTCTGAGCTGCAAATTGCAAACAAAGTATTTTAAAAATTTGAATCTCGCGTCCTACCGTAAGCGCTTCCGCATTAAATCTCAACCCTCAAGTTGTTTGCTGTTGACTGTCAGAGACTCATTACCTGCTTCATTAAAGCAACTGTAGCTCTTGAAAAAGCGGTAACCGTCTTTCCCAGGGACGGTGGAGGGTAGATGTAAGAGCGTTGAGCA
This sequence comes from Amphipoea lucens, assembly GCA_947508005.1. Lineage (NCBI taxonomy): Eukaryota > Metazoa > Arthropoda > Insecta > Lepidoptera > Noctuidae > Amphipoea > Amphipoea lucens. Next base: position 10,158,112 of record OX382371.1, read on the forward strand.
CCTTTCGTGACTCTGTCTTGTTTATTAATAAACAAATGAAGTGTATTGTTTAAGTTTTCAATGTCTTCTAGGCTTCAATGTAATTAGTTTTCGGAATTATGTTCAGGGTTGAAGTTAATTAAAGTTCGGTTGTGTTTTAATTTTCGTTCGTAGATAGTACGTACCTATGCATTTTTGATTTGAACCATTTGCTCGTAAGTTGTTGATTTCTTTGAGTTATTGAATTGTAAACAAGAAGTAATAATAAATTACTCGTTCATCGCTAATGTCATAGTACAATTTGCTGATTGTCTGGTCGTAATATTCCAAGCAATTTGTAAGAAGGCAGCAATTCAGTTCTTATCCACGAGTCAACTAGAACAAAGAAAACAATTTGCAATGTTCTTTTCTTTATCCGTCTTTTTATTTTTAATGTTTCTTCAGAGTTTCATTACGATGAAAGTTCCAGAATCATAACTATGCATAAAATTGCAAAAAAATATTTTGTTGTTGTACAATCGTAATAAAATTAGATCATTAAGTAAAGTGGTTTAGTTTGCAAATAAAACCATACTCAGAGTGCCTATAAATTGCCACTCTCTTAGCGTATTTAAAACAGTAATTTGCATAAAATGATGTCAAGTACGGCGTTATATTATGTTTAACCTTCTAACCGATTTGTGTATACTGACAACCATACTGTGAAGTTTATTAAATGTCGTTTACGAGCAGGCTCAAGACTGCCATTTATTTTGATAGGGACGCTTGTGTCAATACTGCCTTTAGACGTTAAACCTCTCACCCTCTCTTACTCAATTCATTCCCCTTTTCCTCTGTAATCGTTTTCAGTGCAAAAACTGCATACTCGTTATGAATTTATGTAAAATAATTCGTAATATCGAATCCTAGTATAAAAGTTTAGTAGAAAGAGTGTCCTTATAAGCTCCCACCGCAATTTACGCGAATAAGATATGTGAATTTGGAAAGTTACAAGATTCGCGCGACAAGTTTAGATTGGTTCGACAACTCCAATAGTAAATGCTATCAAACTTCAGAAGAAGAAACCAATAAATATGAGCTTCTTTTATACGACACAGTTCTTAGAGGGTAATATCGTATTGAAAGTTGAAAGTGCTATCGTTCCGTTGATAAAATGTTGTGTTTGCACGCAAATTCACGTTCTCTTCATTATCAATTTCAAAGGGGTTATCTTTATTCCGTCAGGCTCATAAATTCTTGATAATATGCTTGTTTGTCTACATGAAGGTAACAGTGGCAAGGTTGTTCTCATAACGTAATTATTGCTGTCATAACGAATGCACGTTTGACTCTGCATAATGTAAATGTGAGCACACAAACTGAAATATTTCAACCTAGAACCACGTGAAAAGGTGAAAGGGGATATCCGGTGTGTTTGCTGCGTGTTGCAGTTAAGTGTATAGTAAACATGACGGGTGATATTATATTCATATTTAGTTTATGGATAAAATACGAGTACTAAATTGTTCGTTTACTCTGGTTTAGTTAAAAGTATTTGCTTTCGTATCGTACAGACGCCAGCACATCAACCTACTACAATCTGTCAAATTTCTTTAATAGATTTTAAACTTTATCGCAAAATTATAAGGTTCAAAATTGATTGTGAAAATTTGACAGTTTCGGGTAGCCAGTTAGCAAGGTTGCTTGAATACCTGACGGCAGGTGGCGGAAGTACTCGCGCAGGTTCTTCTAATGCATGGTCCAAATAAAAACCAAAGTATGATAGAATTAATCTGTCAAGCGCCGCTAATAAGACACAATTGATTTTCTATTGTTTCGTCGCCGATCGGCGAACCGCGACGCTTGGCCGGTTAAATGCAAAGACCAAAATAATAACAAAATTACAATATTTATTCATACCTTGTTGTTTTTCGTCTTCGGTTACAGAGCGTATATTTTCTTTGATGTTTATTTGTTCAGAAAGGCAGAAAAGTGTTATTTAAGTACTATCATTTTTTTACAGAGTCATTGCGCCAGTTTTTAGCGAATCGCTTCCCTACGTCGTAACGACTTTGCGGGCAAAAATTTTTATCTACCCATCCAATATTTCAGACCTAAGTGTCCTGCTTCAAGACGTTAAATTGAAGTTTCATGAGTAATAAAAATGATGAATAGCCTTGTTCGCAATTAATTTTCCTGCATGTTTTAAATTAAGTTTTCATTTTGAAGGAAATTAAAAGCAATAATACATTCGAGATAATGAGAAAAGTGAAATTTACAATGTTGTAAAACTCGAAGCTCATCAAACGTTTCGTCACGGCTTGTCAATATTGTCAAAGTCGTAATCGAGTTTGAATTTTTAGTAGGCCATGAAAGATCTAGTCGTTAAAAAGAGAAATTAAACTTTTCAAACTGTGGTATAGACTTTGATTGTATGGTACTCAATCCAGTTGGTGAAAATAAAACAAAAGACGAATCGGCGGCAACGTATTTTGAAACAGAGTGAGATATATAAAACCCACCTGCCGAAGGGAATGGAAAATAAACAGGGACTAATACTTTCACTGGGAGGAAATGAGATAGCAACAGCGAACACAACCTTGACAAAGGACATGCACACTAAGGCGTTAGTGACAATGGCTAGGTTTTAGCTTTTCACAATGTTATGCATTGGCAGCAATTATTTAATGAAGTGACGCTGTAAAGGTTTTATTTGATACTACATGGGTTTCTCGACAAAAAAAAATAAAGTATGTACTAATAATATAAAGGGGTCAGTGACGTATGAATCGGTGTTCAAAATTTAGTTGACTGAATATTAGCAGAAAAATGTAAGTAGTTCCCCAATAATCTAGGTACTTATTGTGAGCCCTTTACAAGCTCGCGGTACCATACATATCACATAACATGATCAGCCTATAATGTTCCCACTGCTGGGACACAGGCCTCCTCTCGGTGAGAGGGAGTGGGCCGTAATCTATCACACGGGCCCAGTGCGGGTTGGCAGATGTCACATGTCGTTGAACTTTTGGTTCTAGGACATGCCGGTTTCTTTACGATGTTTTCCTTCGCCGTTTTGAGAGCAGTGGGGATGAAATAATTTACACAAAGTAAAGCGCCTGTCTGGGTTCGAACCTATGACCTACAACTCGTAAGTCGCAGCCGTTACCACTTGGCGACCACTGCTCGCGGTCGCGGTACCACGATGAATAAATTAAACGAGGGTTTGTCGAATAACTTGCATAATTATTCCTAAGAACCATAGATATATGCTAAGAACGGTTCTACTTTAAATACATTTTATATATTTCTATGATATGGCTTATCTTTTTACGCGCTATATTTGAAGATCTCTGTCAAGAGGGGTCCATGTAAACAATTTATACCCTTTCTCAAGTGACGGCTATATAGACAAGATAGACCATATCTACATATCAGGGCACGAGCAAATTTTCCTCTAGATGGATATCCCGGACCTTATTTTCGCCACTACCCCTATCTTTCTGGATAAATAAAACAGGACTTTCTCCCCAAATATATCTTTGCTATGAAATTATTGCTCTGTTTTCGTCTCTATATATGGTGCCAGTCTTTGTTTCTTTTCCGCTGTCATATTGAGCCGCCTCCTTCGTTTTGTTAAATTGCCTATCGGTTGGAGAGATATATCCTTATCGTATTTCTAAGATCTCGAGGAACTGATTATGTATTTCACTTTTGGGTTTTGTAGTATTCAAAATTATGGTTTTAATTCTGACAGTGTTCATTAATATTTAATGTTGCTATTGTCTCACTGAATTTCGGGCCGTAGATTTCATTTTGTGTTGTACTATCAAGCCCAAAATCTTTTCTGAGTGGTACGTACTTAGCCTAAGAGAAGGCCACAGTGTAACTTGTTTTGAACGCTTGTTTTTACAGCCTACAAGGTAAATCTTTACGACACTTTTTGAGCAAACTTCAAAGCTTATTTGTGCATAAACACAAAACTTTTCAACTAACATTTATCTTTGTAAAGTATGGTTAATCCCTCCAATAAATAATTTTGGGGGAGAAACTTTTTGGTCATCATTCTTTCCGGTTAGGGCAAAATTTAAAGTGGATGTAATTATGATCTTGATTAGTATTTTTCTAGACAATTTTCCTTTTTCTGAAAATGATTTTCGCCGAATCTGCATTTTTTGGTATTTACGTATACAATGATTTTAAATAAAAAATATTTAAGTACCGACTTTTCTATGCAAACATGATTAAAAGCGTCATAATTAAAATACTTGGTTTAAGCACAAGCAAATAGTTTCTGAGGCCAGTATTGAGGCCGTGTTGGGCATGAGGTTACAACCAAAGTTTTTCAATTACAAAGTTTTGTTTGTTACGTGAGATTAAACAAGTTATTGTTTTGAAATATTTTTAAGAGACATTTTATGTAAGAGAAACATGTTTAATTTTGAATTACGCGTAGAAATCTACGCGTAATTCAAAATTAAGCATGTTTATCTGCTATACGATCAAAGTATATCTTTGAAAATTCAAAGATATACTTTGATCGTATAGCAGATAGGTACTTTAGCGAAACTATGTATAATTATATAAATAATGAAGTACCTATTTTTATCATGCTTATTTTATGCTGGATGTGTACCTAAACATTTTTTGTAAGTAGTTATTTTTAAATACTTTAACAGCAAAAAATAGCACTGGTTTTTGGAGTTACGGAATGTTATTCATTACGTGACAGTAAAAATTATATTATTAATAGTAACTATGCGTACAATTTTAATTACTTTGTCCATTATCGTCCGTGTTTTATTAGTTTTTTTTAATTGGTCTAGCTTGGCTTATCGACTCGTCATCAAACATTCCAATTTCATATCGAAGTTGTAATAAAAATAAATAAACGTGTCTCGTCTGTAAGAAAAGTAAATAAACCTAAAACAAGTTTAAGTAATCAGCGTTTCGTCTTCATTTTCCTACAAACCGTTGATTGATTCAACCACAAGGCCCCAATCATGTTGTTTGTGATCGGTAAGCCTAAGGTGACTCCATTTCTCCCCTCCTTTCTTTCTTTTATTGTAGGTAATCATCGAGCAGTATTCTGTAGAATTCTGCTGGAATTATTGTCTTCATTTTCTATTTGGATATTGACTGTGTATTGGTTTGCAATTGTAAACTTGGTTAAGTTTGTTCTGGTTCATTTTATCAAAATATTGTCGACAATATTTTGGAAAAGTTTTATTAAAAAAGATTAGGATATTTAGAAAGGTTAGGATCTGTTAAACCTACGCATGCCTGAAGCGGTATAATTTACCTGGAAATATATTTCGCCCGTCTTTTCAGTGTCATCAAAAGAAGTTTTACAAAACTATTCCTGTAACTCGTGAAGAATTAGAAGCTTCACCCGTTCAGATTAATTGAAGGCAATTCCAACGAGACCTCAGTGTCCAATTCAAATTCATTCTTCTTGTAAATGGCTCCAGGCCCGCTTTTGAATATTCAAATCTACACTCCTTTAACTTGGTAGTGTTTATTTGGTGTCATAATTTGTCCACAAAACCTTTTCCAGTTTATATTAGTATGCTCTAAAAACTTGGTGATTAATCAAAGACTTTTGTGAAACTTCGAGATAGTAACTTGATTAATTTATCGCTAAGTATTTTTGGTTTTTATTTAGCTAATTAGAAGAATAACAGACAACGGAATTGTTTGTTTATTTTAAATTCCCCGAATTTTATAAATTGCGTTGTAAGTTGAAAGCTGAAAGAATAATTAAACGCTAAAGTTTTAAACTACTTCATAAATTTTCACGCCGGGTTTTTGAGAGATGCTCTAGCGTTTTATTTAGAAGCTCGTTTATGTTACAACAAGTTAAAAAATACTTGTTTTTGATGTCATTGATCCAAACCAAATTAATCACAAAACGCCTTCGGATACAACAGCCAATAAATCGAAAAATAACAACCTTTTCTACACTCATTGGTCCGAAAACGGACATTATCTAAGCTTAGTCTTCAAATGAAAATAAGGCACTTAATATCCCCATTTGGCACAATCCTTATTTCACGCAAGATCTATTTTCGGGTAAAAATATAACTAGATGAGGTTGTGAGCGAATTGACCCCCGCATTTCCCGTAGAGGGGCCTGATAAAAAACAGGCTACGACCAAAGTTTTATTTATTTTTATAGCTGCCCATTTGTTAAGGTTGTACTGATTGTTTGGACCGCTTTTAGCTAAAAATCCCGTCGCCGAGCGAGTAACTATTTTGAACTTCGACGAGCAATTTGGAATTGCCATACGTGCTTCGACGATCAGAGAAATTGAGATGAAACGCTTTAAGGTCTCCCGATGTCTTTGTCTTCCAAGGTTCTTTGGAATATTGTCATTTTAAAAACGTACAAATTACAGCATTATGTTTTAAAATTCAGACATCGTCCGTAGGTAAAAATGCCAAGTTAATAAGCAAACCAAATTATTAGAGAGCTCCTAAATAAATCAGCAGCACCGAGTCTTCGCAAGCGAGCCAACGTTTTTACCGTATAACAGAATTACTAAAGTATGGCCATTAAAACGATTTAATTTGTTAACTCAGTGCTTGCGAGATACAATGAATAAATTAAATAATGAAACGTTGTGGGATTACTGTGTTATAACCAAGGGAATAAACGACCAAACAGTAACAAACTTTGGATTATCAGCTATTAATTTGTGAATGAACATTTTCGGGTCAGCAACATGTGGTCTGCTTCGTTGAACTTAATTGTATTGTTTTAATCTGTGCAGTGTAATTATATAGAAATTATTTTATATCGGCTGCCTGTGTGTTATCAACAGTGATCGGAATAGGCTGAGTATATTTACCTAAAGTTTAAAGAACAAATACGGAAATCGGACACTTCCTTATGACTATTTTTTTTTTAAATATAATAATTTTTTTATGATGGTAAAGAAAATAAAAATAGTTATATATTTTTTAATATTGGTTATTTTATTTACCAAAGCATTGATTACGATTTATTAAAACATTTATAATGTTAATGATAAAATAAGATATTGAAAGTTACATAATTAAAGTTCCGGTAAAACCGGTAAAAAAAAATTTGTCATAAGGAAGTCTCCGATTTCCGTCTATGTTCTTTAAGCTTTAGGTAAATATACTCAGCCTATTCCGATCACTGGTTATCAATAATTGTTTATAATTGCAATATTACTTGGTTTAATTAATTCGGTTCATTTTGATTGAAAGCGTAGAAGTTAAAGGACATAGCTGACATTTAATGATTCACTTTCGTTGACAGAAGTCAATTTAAGGCCTGTAATATTGACATTTTAGAATATCTATGAATTGTAAACGTTTGTTGTTTTGCTCAGATTGTGTTTAATAGTGAAACTTTTATTTTTTACGTTACACAAGATATTTTTATGTACTCACTAGAGACCACATATTGCATCACTTTTTGCCCGAATTTTATTTGCTTTTGTTTGTTAGCCGAATCCCAAGCGAGTGTCGAGTAATACTTTTTGGAAGTTTCTATACTTTTTACGATTTTGTACCAGTTTTGTAATAGAATTATGTTTTCGTTTTGTTTTTACGTCGGTGTTATTCGGTTCGCACTGTCTACTATAAAAATAATTATTATAGTAAAAATAGTTCTGTGTAAAAGGTAAATGAACTTAGAAACAATTTTAATTATTCGCATATGAAAGGGGCAATTCCCGTTATTTTAAGAACGTTCACAGTCTGATCTCAGTCTCAATCTGTCAAAAATACCTCGTTTTCCTACATGTTTGACAAGTTTTTGGCATTGATTGTCGCTGAAATGGGATTGCGATTAGATTTTGAATGTTTTTAATTACGAGAATTGGTCTTCTGAAGTCTTAACGACCCAACATTTCTAAACGCATAACAAACACTTTTTTTTCGCAAAATAAAACCTATTTTCTAATGTCAACATTTACCTACACTTGAATCTGATTTCCAATTTGTTACGGCGCTAGCAAATAATCTGATAAGACTCATAGTTTATGGAAAAAGAAAAAAAAAAAAAAGAACTTGTCCAACTAACGCTATTATTCTGGAGGGAGTTGGATATCTCCTCAATAAATTACAACGAAAGATTCCACAAGAGAGATAAAAGGGTCCAAAATTTTGTAACAAATCTTTCTCTAATTGCTCGGACAATTTAGGATCGATAAGTTGAATAGTTTGTTTTAATTTCGGACCGGAATTTTACAATACTGGCGATAATGTACAGTCAACAAAAGAGATAAGTACGCAAGATCGTCGGATATAGTTGAAGTTTAGTAAGAAACCGATGGATGTTCTCGAATACAAAATTTAATTTTATTAATGAATAACAAACATCTCAATAGTCAAATAAAATTTCAGTCGACAACATCCATCGGTTTCTTACTAAACTTCAACTATATATTTTGTTGATTGTGCAATCAACAGAGTCAGTCAGTGAAAATAAAACCAGTATAATTTGGCCTGGTATTCTATTAACATTCCGTGCTATACTAGACCAAAACTGCTCTCAAAACGGTGTAGGAAAACATCGAGAGGACGCTGGCATGTCATAAAAAAATTCGAAGACATGTGACTTCCACCAACCCGCACTAGGGCCGCGTACAAACAAATAACAAGGTTCTCTCAGATAATTCATCAAATCCTCAGTTCATTTGGCAAGGATGGCCGTATTCCAGACAATATTAACCGATTCTGTCTTTACGAACAAGACGACCGACGTGACCATTCATTTCTACACCATTGTTTTTCACAAAGCCCTACGGAATCCGATTAACCCCTTCATAAATACAGTCTGGTTTAGCTGCTATCTTGGAGGCGTCAGTCGCTTTGGCTCAGATATTGGACCCGACAATGGTAGCATTGTTTACTGTTTCATACGTAGGCGTAACTCTTCTAGTAATCTGTACCAACAGCCATAGTTCCTGTAACAGACATTTCCAGTGATTAAACTATGTCATTGTCGTCTATGTGCCTCAGAATTCGATAATCTCTTCTTTCTTTAAATTCTTTCTTCTTATAGTTAGCGGATCAAATGAATACGAACCTTAATTACAGCAGGAAAAGGTTTATATTCAAATGAAACGCTTGCTCATTTGTTTTTACGAATATGAATATTATCTGCTAAAAATAAGGTTCATATTCGTATGAATCTGTATATTTACTTGGCAAAGTAGAGTCAAAGTGCGATCTCTGAATCTTGCACTAAATCTCGTTCAGCTGCTGTTTTTAAGTTGCCTCCGTCCATCTTTTCACTGATTTGTAGTTTACCCCAACAGGAATCAGTTCTTTGAAAGTACAGGCATTATTTCCGTTCCTTTTTAAATAATTTAGCTCCCCAGTTCAGAGTGATGAGTCTAGAGGATTAACTTATTTATATTGCACAGCATTAACACTTACGAAGCCGTACTAAATATTAATAATTCATTGGGAAACAACCTGTTGTTTCGTGGCTCTATAACTTTTGTAAGCTGTGGATTCGCAGGTTCCAACGTCATTTATAATAAAGACTCGGATAGAGACGTTTTATTCGTTTTTTTAAGGAAAATGAAGTATAAGATAGATAAAGGTAACTTTTACAGTAGTTTTACATAGATTTACAGTGCTTTTCACAGAAAAAAAATACCAATAACCTTTGGATCTGAAATAAATTTCAGATAAATGCTAAGCTAAACTTTTAACATCCTCGTTGTAGTATTAACGTAAATTACAGAAAAATGGCCATGACACACACTCTGCCCTTGGTTTGTAAATAATACGATTTACAGTGTCAATAAACTTTTGTCTTTCACCTTGATTTAAAGTCAAGTTGTTGACATTCACGAATATCGGTCTGATTCAAATAACAATAGTCTCTTTACAAAAGTAAAAACCTTTTTTTTTTTCTACGAAACCTCCTCAATAGGCACCGTTTGGACCTATTGAAGCAGCAGTTTAATCACCAACATGCTTTGCCTTTTCAGAGCAGTGATAACGGCCCCGACTTACGCGTTGTAGGTCGTAGGTTCGAACCTAAGCAGGCACTTTACTTTGTGTAAATTATTTCATCACCATTGCTCTCAAAACGGTGAAGGAAACCATCGCAAGGAATCCCGCTTGTCCACTAAAATTGCAAAAACATGTGACATTTATCAACCCTCACTGGACTCGCGTTGTGGATTACAGCTCACTCCCTCTTCACGCGAGGAGGCCAGTGTCCCTGCAGTGGAAACATTATATACTGATTATGCTAAACTTCACCTATATATCGATTATACTATTACAACGAATAGGTACTAGGTACAATATGACAGTAACTTGTCACTTAAAACTGCCGAGATTCCACTACGGGAATGAGTTAGTACCACATAAAACATAGCAATGAAGGTAGATTATCTCGCCACGCACATCGTAAATCCAACTAAAGGTTATACAGCGTTAAACACGAAGACAAAGGGCAAAATTGCGTATATTTAACCTTAAAATCGACAGCGTCATTACCACATGTGGCTTGAAGCAGCTTCAAGCGGCTTAGCGCGCACAAAATGAGGAAACGATGCATACTTAAGAGCATACTCCGCATTTACGCGGAGTATACGAAATTAAAATTGCATCTGAAGTTTCGTAATTTTATGAGGAGCGATTGGGGTTTTCCTGTATGTGTGATATCAGTATACGGTATTGGAAGAACCAAGCCGCGTGCCAAGGATATTGTTTATGGCATTTAATATCCTTTCGGAGAATTTTGTTTCCATTTTGCAGAATGCTTTTGTTTTGCAGACCACATAATATACACAAAGTATCGATCAAGTGTTCCCTGTAGGTTCAGAATTTTTTAAACAGTATTTTTCATCTTTTTTATCCCCATTTTTAAATGGTATCTTCTCATACATGCTAATCATAACTCTAAGGGCTGATTTTTCCATCGCCAGATAACTTTTATTCGAGGAATAAAATTGACATTTGACTGTTTTTGTATGAAACAACTGTCAAAATTTCAAAATTATTCCTCGAATAAAGTTATCAGATGATTCAAAAATCAGCCTTTAAAGAAATAAATCACATCACACTAATATTATAAAGGTGAAAGTTTGTGAGTGTTTGTTACTTCTTCACGCTCAAACGGCTGGACCAATTTTAATAAAATTTTGTAAAGAGGTAGCTGACACCCTGAATTAACATAATAAGCTACTTTTTATCCAGATATTCTCTCGGGATCGACACTTATGCGGGTGAAACCGCGGGGCACAGCTAGTAGGTAATATTTTGCTCTTAGGTTAAGCAAAGTTACTGTATCGGTTTTAAATGCCAAAGTTTAAATCACTCTATGGCATCGAAATAGATACTTTTTGATTACGTTTTAAATATCCCACTTGCTGTTTACACTATTGATTCCATTTAAGCCTAAAGCTAAATATTATCGATACTAGACATTGTAAATTGTCTAAGTGCTTGAGAACCAGTAACAACTACATCCAATTCCTGGAGTTGATTCTAAGAAATTGGAAATTTAATAGAATCAGGCAGGGAACCCTGAAGAAGCAATAAATTAAAGGTTACTCTCCAGTTTATTTTACATTTTCTCAAGTATTTTTCTTCTTAGCTCTGACTAGAAGTTTCGTATTAAGTCTAGAATTTCAATGGCCAGGTTTGAGCTAAGCAAGAAGAATTTAAAAACCTAATCTACATTCGCGATTTATTTGCCAAAAATGTACACAAATAGGAGTTTATGGATAAATCACTTTAATCCCTACACAATAAAGTTCAGTTTACGGTACAACTTCAAACATTTTTTATAACTTTTTCAATAGCGCTAGTCACTCTAAAATCAACTTAATTACCATTAAAATAAAGTTGATATTTGTTTAACTTGAAAGAATATTAATTTGTAACATTAGTTTGAATAGACGATACATATATAAACTTACGCTTTCTCCCCATGGGAGTAGGCACAACGCCACCTGCTACGATCCTTACATACTACTTTTGCTTCGTTTACGTTCTTAAATCCTGGTCGTACACGCTCGCTGGTTATAAGTACTGCACACCTAACTTTTCCGAAGAAGATCACCAATAAGGTCACTATATGTATAGACGCCAGCACATCAAGCTACCCGAAACTGTCATAATTTCCCAATCAACTTTGAACCTTATACTTTAGTGATAAAGTTTAAAATCTATTAAAGAAATTTGACAGATTGTAATAGCTGGATGTCCTGGCGTCTGTACTCCTAGAGCATCCCCTCTCTGCGTTTTCGCTCACATGTGCCTTGAAAATACCTTGTGTTAGTTAGTTTTTACCAATCAAATTTAATACCTATTAAAAGACATCTAAACTAAATTACCCATAGCGACTATACTTTCGATCGATTTACCCCATGACACAACATTCGTCAGTATTGCCTGATCGTTATCGAAACGGTGTCGATTCAAACCGATATAATGTTGCCATGATATTAAAAAGATGAATAATGTTCGCAATTTTTGCAAAGGTCACAATATACCGTGCATCTATGTATCAAGGCGTTACGCGTGCTTCGCCACGCCTTGCCTACTCTAGGGTACCTAATAATGTATGACGGGAGATGGCGGGCGTGCGTGTATTATTTTTTTATGTTTTGAAAGGTTTTTAGATTATACAGAACTGAACTGGACAGTGTCGTAGCGTTGCCCCCTTACTAATAACCGTTGTATAGCGTCTGTATAGTTACACAATGCTTTGTCTTCTTCTTTCGAAAGTCAAATTAATGACGACTGAAAGAGAGAAATCGGTGTGTAACTATTCATCTGATACAATACGTTTATTAGTAAGGAGGTTGGTGTTTAAAGAATGAAATGGAATTGAAATATATTTTTTTTCGAAAATGGCACTTTACAATTTGTTTCCACTCTTACCGCCTTTCGCAATCTTTGTTACTCAATAACATTCTTACTTGCATTGGTATAAAAAAATCTAAGCAAACTATCTTCAGGTACCAACTTCAAGCGCGCATAACAAAGTAGGCGGTGTAACCTAGTAACGGGTAATTCCCCAACGTCATATTTACCGTAACACATTCAACCTGTACGTGGCTACGTGCATCTATGTATAAGATACACAGACTCCTCGGAGCATTGCATAAGCTATAAGCCAAAACGAGCGTTGAGATAAGTCTTGCAGAACACTGATTCAAGAAAACATAAAGCTAGAGAAGACGAAAAATAAAACAATAAATAAAACTGCGAAGACGCTGGTTGAAATCTCAGCGTCGTATATAGTTTTATGATAATATCAGTGCTCGCATGAAAATTGTATGCAAATGCTACCAAGTCGAATTTAGTTCAGTATCATCTCTGCACACTGGGGTACAAGCGAGATGTTATACGTTTTAATGTAAAACTAGCTTCTGCCCGCGACTTCGTTCGCGTGAAACTTCTTGTTACCCCCGAGCCACCCCGTCGTATCGCATCACCCGCCCGCGCTATCACTTAACGTTCTTTTTGACTTTTTTATTATTTTTGCTCGGCTCCTAAGGGTCATAGCGTGATGTTAAATAGCCTATAGCCTTCCTCAAAAATTGGGCTATCAAATGCAAGAAGAATTTTTCAAATCCGACTGGTAGTTCCAGAGTTTACCCCCTACATACAAACTTACAAATTTACAAACTTTTACTTCTTTATAATATTAGTATAGATATAGATGACTTGTACGTGGCGATGACTAAATATTACTAGTGAATCTTTGTTACATGTTACTCCCAGTTTTCGAGGGTTTGGACCTTCTTAATAAAAAAAAGAGCAGTGGTGGCCCAGTGGTAGCGGCTGCGATTTACGAGTTGCAGGTCGTAGGTTTGAACCCTGACAGGCGCTTTACTTTGTGTAAATTATTTCATCAAAACATCATGAGGAAACCGGCATGTCTTAGAACCAAAAATTCGTAGATAAGTGACATTTACCAACCTGTACTGGGCCCGCGTGGTTACAGCCCACTCCTTCTCTCAGAGAGGAGGTATTTGTCCCAGCAGTAGGAGCATTATAGGCTGATTATGGTAAATGAAAAGAGAACCATTGCATTATTAGCATACACTTTAGCAAAACTACTTCCTATGGTAACAATAACACCTTTCCTCATTCGATCTATCTATTGAGATAAGCATGTTTGGTAAGTTTTGCCGGTTCAATAACAAAATCCTAGAACCTACTAATTTTCTTGTACAAATAAACGTAATGAAATTATACTTGACTTGAAAATAATAAGGACTAAGTCTGACTAGATATATCAAAGTTTACAAAAACAATGAAACCAATTTTTCTCTATCAGAAAGTACTTTCACATGTTTGCTTGGAGTTTTATAAAAAAGTATGCGTATATAATTTGAAACTCAACGGTCTGAATTCTATCCATTATTGCTCTTATATTTAATAGTTCACACAACTCATCCAAAACTAATAAAATTTTTGAATGAAAATGTTATTAGGCTAGTTTTGAATACATATTAGTTCAAAACTACTTAATATATCTATAAATATTATAGTTCGTATACCAAAGTATATTGGCCGCTCGACACAGAAGTTTGTTACAAGCTTCTCAAGTCTAAGTAGATTATTTTAACGGCAGCACTAATGGATATCGAATGTCTAGATCTATCTAGGTCATGTTGTGGGAGATATTAATGTCACACTAACTAGACATTTGTCGATAAACGTCTCGTTTCCCTTCTAATTCTTGAGTTTCTTGACCTAGGCTATCCTTTAGCATGAAATCTGGCATAGCCACATATGACTAACATCACATCTGGCCTATAACTATTTATTAAAAGGCTACAACTTTTATTATATTGCAGCTTGAATGACCTTGTTTTCACCGAAATTACAGGTAGGTATTACGCACACCCAACTCTGCCTAACGCTTCGGGTATTAAAGGCATGATGTTATGTTATATCTATAAATCCAACAATTTTAATGGTAATCCCCTTGTCCTGGGAGGCTGTCCATCCAATAACAAAAGTAGAACTAACTTAATTCAATACTAACTTCAAAGGTAGGTTAGAGAATTACAGAATTGTTCAAAATAAACTGCTATCCTATCGGGTACAAGGGTATACTTGACCCTCATCCACCTCTACCTTCAACCCTTATAACATGAACCAAATTCAAAGTAAAAATAAGTCAGAATCTCCCAATTACATTTGGAGCTACCTAAAGGGGTAAGGATAATGAATGAAGATACAATTCGACACTTTGCCTTAATCCATGCGAACGCGATTATAATCCACCTGATCCCAGAAAAACAGACCATCCACTGCTTACGTTACCTTTGTGGTTAAGTCAATGCGAGGGGTATTTTTGAACTCAACGAAACTTTTAATGGGGACATTGCAGGTATATTTGAATCCGAGATCAAAACGATGAAAATACTTTTTAATAGGGATCGAAATGTGGTTCATTCCGTTTATTCCGTCTACGGTTCGTTCTCGGAGGCTAACTTTTTTGTTTGTCAAACGAATGGTGCAGTAGTTACGAACGGATGTGTATCAGTCGTAAAACTAACGAAGCTGTCTATGTAACGGTTTTGTCGAAAAATGAAAATATAGATAGAAATGAAAACTCAATATCCCAGAATTAAAACACAGGTATTGGTTCAGTATTTTTCTGCTACGAGAGTAAATTCTAGCACATGTATGTGCTTTATTTTTGTTTCACAGTTTTGGCATATCAAAAATGTATGCCCTGTTTTTTGTTTTTCTTTTTGTCGTCTCGAATATAAAATATTATATTTCTTTTCCAACAAGAACTGAATGTTTCGTGTTTAAAGCGACACGTGTATAAATTTGTCTGGCATGTGTCGTAAAGGTTAATTGTTAGTAGGTGGGTAACTATGCGTAGGACGAGCTTTTAGAAGGCTTTTATTTCAATATTTATTGTGTCTAAAGGTATTAAACGTTAGTAATGCTATTATGACGTAAACGTTTGAGTGGTTTTAATATTTCATATCTATACTCTATAGGTATAATGTTTTTGGAGCGAATATTGATTGGTATACAACCAAATAGATCATCATCATCTGCCTAGCCTTTTCCCAACTATGTTGGGGTAGGCTTCCAGACTAACCGGATGAAGCTATTATCAATAGTAAAACCAAATAGATGTTTTGTTTAATTTGTCGAGCTCCGCTAATGAGACATAATTGATTTTCTATTGTTTCGTCGCCAATAGGCGACGGTTAAGTCCATTTAATGATTGTTTTTTTTTTTTTTTATATGTTTTCCAATTTCGGCTACGGTAACTATTTCTGTTTTTGACGGCAATGGGTTTCGAGTAAAAAAACACGAAAAACTCAAAAATGCTCGTACCTGGCTAATATAGCCTATCTTTGGGGTAGAGGTGCTTCACTCTTAAAAATAATCGAATCATCAATTTCAAAGGATATAAACCATAACGTAAAAACATTACAATCCTATATAAAAGTAGTTTCTCCATCATCTCCCTAGATCACAATTACAGCTACATCAGGTCATGGGAACCTTTCAACTTTTGCGCTTTTACGCTTGTCCTTCCCAAGAGCTCACTTACGACGGGAAATGACTACCCACAATCGGAAGGGAACGTAAGTAGGCAAATATTGGCACTGTTGCCAACGGAGCGTATTTATCTTAGTCATCTGTGTGGAAAGCCTTTAGCGGTACAGTGTTCCTTGTATCTTTTGGTGGAATGTGTCTATAACAATTTTAGATCGTATCACATAGTGTTTGTATCACATATTCTAAGATGTTAGGAATTTCTGATCGTAAATTTTTCTCTATCCTTCTACGACTGTAAAATAGGTGGTAAATTATGATTGATTAATTATTCCCAATTTGTTCCCCTAAACAGATTATGGAACGCTCTAATATAATAATTGCGCCTATTTTTATGGACCTCAAATAATTCCTATTTTGGGGTTCAAAAATATTAGAAAAGCCAAGTAACTACGACTCGTAGTAGCGGTTGGTCTCAGTTCTAACTTAACCTAACCCAATTGGTCGGGGTGCCTTAACCTGTGCCTCGACTTGATTACTGCGACCAACTGTGAGCAAAGGCCCGAAAGTAAAAAAGAGGATCAATTATTTAAAAAAAAGTGTGCATCATTAACAGCGCAAAAAGTTTTTAGAGGTTCATTAATATAAAAAAGTGTTCATCACTAGAAGGTCAATGAGTTTTAAGACGATCTGTTTAAAATTTCCCTGCCGGAAAACCCAATTAAGTTATTTTTAGCGCAAAAAGGTCGAGATTTGCGTCGCACAAATTAATTTTGGCTAAGTACTATAACGTTTGCTGGTAATTTATAATGATCTTCAATGCTATCACCAATTGGTTCATTTATCATACTTCATATTCAGTATATAATGTTCCCACTGCTGGGACACAGGCCTCCTCTCTGTGAGAGGGAGTGGGCCGTAATCCACTACCCGGGCCCAGTGCGGGTTGGTAGAAGTCACATGTCTTCGAATTTTTGGTTCTAGGACATGCCGGTTTCCTCACGATGTTTTCCTTCATCGTTTTGAGAGCAGTGGTGATGAAATAATTTACACAAAGTAAAGCGCCTGTCTGGGTTCGAACCTACGACCTACAACCCGTAAGTCGCGGCCGATACCACTGGACCACCACTGCTCATTTATCACTACACAGCATGTATCAGAAAGTATTGGACTAACATCGCAATCGCGAAAAAATAATAGCTTCGTATGGGCAAAGTTCTTTATTCGTATTAATATAATATTTATTGGCATTCCATACCTAATGTTGTAGAGGTGTTACAACGGCTTAAAGCTAAGGTACAATTATGAACCCTGTAGGGCACACCAAAATATATAAAATTAATTCTTAAAATAAAAATAAATTTAGGACAAAAATTAACAATAATATAATTACATGTCTGAACCATACCCTTAAATATGACCACACCTTTCTGATGCACCTATATTAGTATAAACAGCAAGTTTAAACGAGATAATGTACCATTTTATCTTACTGTTAGACAGTTTTTTTTTCCATTTATTCACTTTCGGGTTAATCCGCAAAAAGAACATCATCATCATCTGCCTAGCCTTTTCCCAACTATGTTGGGATCGGCTTCCTGTATAATCGGATGCAGCTGAATACCAGTATTTTACATGGAGCGACTGCCTATCTGACCTCCAGAACCCAGTTACTGGGTAAAACAGTTGTCAGACTTTCGGGCTTCTGACTACGCGTAACGACTATTAAAGACGAATTTACGAATGACAGTCGGGACCAATGACTTAACGTGCTTTCCGAGGCACGGAGGGGTCTCGGTATGTAAAGACGGTCACCCATCCACGGACCAACCGCGGCAAGCGTAGCTTAACCTGATCGATCGACCCGTGCGGCTGATATTATTTAGCCACGGGCAAAAACATTATACCGAAAAAGCCTCTAAAGAGTGTGTTGTTGCAAATTATGATTTATTTTTTTGCTGGAACTCCGGCTTGGCACTCTCAAATTGCTTACCCATATGTTACACAAGTAGGCTAAGCGTTTTGTTTCTAGGTGATTACGTAACATTATCATATTTGATATTTTTGTTACACCTACAAGTTTAATAAAATCGTTATAAGAAATATGTATGTTCAGCTCAATGGTGATAAGACATTTATGTACCTACATACATGACTTCAATAAAAAAACTTATTGTAATATCAATCTAACTGACATTGTGGCCTAACTGATATTTAATGCCCACATAGTACGTCACACTGACAATATATTTTGTAAACCAAACATTTTACACAGAGACACACACACAAGACTTACGATAACACGGGACCATTTATGTGGAACATACATTACTCCTTTTGTTCATATTCGGTTGTAAAGCCTAGTGGGATTTTTGTGTCCATTTCTGATTTAAATGTGTCATTGTTGTGTAAAATTATGTGTGCATTATTGCCACTTAGGTATGTTGAATTATGTTGGCTTACAAAAGGGACTGTGCCAGATATGATTCACATGGTAAATGTTTAGTCTACTGTTTCATTTCAGTGCAGCGTTTATTATTCATTCTGTGTTACTAACACGAAATCAAATAAACATAATTTTTAACCGACTTCTAAAAAAGGAGGAGGTTCTCAATTCGAATGTTTGTATGATTTTTTTTTTTTTTTTTTGTGTTTGTTCG
Organism: Amphipoea lucens; assembly: GCA_947508005.1. Classification (NCBI taxonomy): domain Eukaryota; kingdom Metazoa; phylum Arthropoda; class Insecta; order Lepidoptera; family Noctuidae; genus Amphipoea; species Amphipoea lucens. The sequence goes on from OX382371.1 coordinate 10,177,224, forward strand.
CGCATAACTCCGTCGCTTGCCAACCGATTTGAAAAATTCTTTTTTTGATGGAAAGGGTATAGTTCCCAAATGGTCCCATGAAAATTTTATCGAAATCGTACAAGCGGTTTTTGAAAAATCAACAAAAATCTAAAAATTTATCTGCATTGTCCACATTAACGATTTTTTTGTTTACTTTTTTGTGGGGTAGGTACAACTAAAAAGTGAAAAATAAAAACTTTTTTACAAAAAGAAAACAACCGACTTCAAAAAAAACACTACAAAGTGATAAATAACTTTAATTTCGGAAGTCGGTGTCAAAAAACGAAAATGCGGAACCAACGACACCGACTTCCGAAATTAAAGTTATTTATCACTTTGTAGTGTTTTTTTTGAAGTCGGTTGTTTTCTTTTTGTAAAAAAGTTTTTTCATAACATTTTTAGTCAAGAGTACTTTTGCGATAAGTCTAAGTATAAAAAGAATTTCACGTCTATATATTCTCTTTGCTGTTAAAATAGCATGATCAGCCTATGATGTTTCCACTGCTAGGACACAGGCCTTCTGGGAGTGGGATCCAGTAGGCCGTAATCCACCACACGGGCCTAGTGCGGGTTAGTAGATGTCATATCTCACTATGATTTCCTTCACCGTTTTGAGAGAAACTTTGATGAAAATATATTTACACAAACACGACCTACAACTCGTAAGTCTGGCCCCTTACCACTAGGCCACCACTGCTCCTAAAGTTACAATACTTGTTTCAAATTCACACCGCGACATAAAACGTCTAAACCGCACAATTTTGGGTCTTATTTCCGAATGTTAACGAAAATACCCTCTGTGAAACTGCACTCGTCTTCCTAAAAGGATAAGCTGCTGTATTTTATAGCGTCGAGCGAAACTTGGCACTGAATGTATTTTTATCACATACTTCACACCTTATAGTTAGTACGACAGCTTGCGATAACCACAGCTTATAGCGTTAAATTTAATAAACTTTTGATGTATCTTAGACAGAGTATTAGTTAAAAAACTTCTACCAGCATGACTATCTGTAACAATGTGTACATTTTATATACCATTTGTGGGAAGGATGAATGCACTGTTATTACTCTTAACATCATTTTTCCGTATTTTGAGTTTCCTTTTTCAACATCGTTCTTTTGGTAGTAATTCGAATTGTTATACGACTCATTTATGTTTTACGTCCTTCTTTTGGTTTTTTAATTAAAGCCCAAGCAAAACGCTTTTTCATGATCCTACTATTACAATTCTGTTGAATTTTAGTACTTGTATACTTACATTCGTTTAGAAGCAGTTCTCGTGTGATGGCGCGCCTCAATGTCCTTCTTAGCCATTACTTTATTTAGAACATGAATCTCTATCGCTGCCAACCTTTTTAAACCAGTGTGAACATATTTGCACTAACCAATCTGATCCATTGAATTATATGAACCGATGATGACTGATGGCCAAGATACGACGTCTACATTACAAGTTAATAGAATTTGATGGCATATGTGCTATTGACATAATATTGTAACAGATGCAGCGAAATGATTGATGCCCTCTGTTGCTAAGATCTGTCGTCAGATTATATTACGGATATTGTTACTGCTATGTAATCATTAGCAAGTAATTAATGACCAGTGAAATCAAACGCTAGTGACGGGTATTTGATGATGTGTAATGGTCAAAGGCAAGCTGTTTTGTTGTTTTACTGTTTCAGTTTGATACTATTAAAACAAATTTGCAAATATCAAACAACTACATAATAATGTTGAAACTGATTCCAAAGTTTTTGCTTACTATCACAATGCATTTTATCGAATCTCTAATAATTCTCATTTTCATTTTGTGTTCCTAAAAATATGATTGAATGCTCTAATATAGAACGCTTTTTTTATGAACCCAAATAATTCCTATTTTGGGGCCCAGGGTCCTAAAAATACACCTCATTGGTCTCATGGACAAATTTGTTGGATTAGATAGCCAATTTTCAATGTTGCTGAACTACACATAATTTAAGGCAACACTTTTGGTACGAAGTTTGTACGTAGGTACATATACATAGGTAGTGTTGATATATCTAAACTCACATCAAGTTGCGTCTATTCAGTCATCAAAAATCTCCCTATAGATATGATTGTGAAATCGAGATGTCCCTAGATACCTCAAAATCAAGTCTAGCATTTATGAGTGTAATTTCCAAAGGAATAGATAGAATACCAATGGGAATCTTCCTACATTTGGTGAAGGCGATTAAAAACTAATTCTTCATTGTAATCTAGAAAGAGTAGAAGGCAGGTAAAGCTTGCCATAATGTAGGTATACGGGTTTCAATGAGGTGCTCACGAACTCGGGACTCAAAATAAAAACTAGACCATGTCATTTTACGAAAATATGTTTTTTCTGTTTCCGTGTATGGTACACATATAGTTTGTTATTATGGAGCAGACGTTAACGGTTTATTTAATGAAATATTTTCAATTACTATGCTATGCATGGCTCCGAGAATTCGAGCTGCGTCAAATAAAGGTGAACCGCTCTTAACATTTTATTTGACGTTCTACATTTTTATGACACTTCAAAGAATTCACACCAAGGAATTCTTACCTTTAATAATAACCGGGAAAGGTAAAAAGGAATGACGAAGCCTTTGTCTTTAGAGAATTTTATTCAGTTTCCGGCTTTTACAAAGGTCGATAGCGAGATTAATTTGTAAATAAAATCTCAGAAGGTTATACCTTCAAAATTTCACCGCACTCATTCCATGTCGTATTTTTTTCTCTGATAAAATATTTCGTGTCGCTAAGTCCGGTGGGATTTATCTTATTTCTGATTCACCCTTTTGCGGGTTGAGCTGTTGACATCTTTTTGTCCTTCAAATAAGTTTAACCTCTGAATATCTAATCGTAAAAGTATGTAGTAAATTAATATTCATGCACCAAAAGATTTGTGGTTGATACTGATACAGTTACATGTTAACACACTGTCATGGGTCGAGTTGTAAATGAGTTATTTTGTTTCAAAATAATCAATCAATCAACTCAGCCTATCGCAGTCCACTGCTGGACATAGGCCTCTCCCAGACTGCGCCACAGCACCCCTGTTCTCCGGCTTCCGCATCCAGTCTACCTCAGCCTCCTTCTTTAGGTCGTCCGTCCATCTAGCTGGGGGGCGTCCCACAATACGCTTGCTGATACGCGGTCTCCACTCTAGGAATCGTCTGCTCCACCGGCCATCGATCCTTCGACAGACATGGCCAGCCCACTGCCATTTCAGTTTGCTTATTCTGCAAGCTATGTCGGTAAATCCGGTTCTTATCCGGATAATTTAATTCCTGATTTTATCCTTCACGCGCTGAGCAACCTTGACCCAAATAATAGATCCTGTTTAATCTCGAGGTACCAGTTTTTTTTATTTCAAGTATAAGTAATGGGTCTCCGCTTGATAGGATTCCGGAATTTAGATTTTGGGTGAAAATTAAATTTGCACCGCGTTATCCTTTTCATCCCCTAATCCTTCATTGTTTTATCGTAATAATATATTATGTATATTAGCTGTCTTCGACATTCTAACTTGATTTAGACTTATGAATTATTGAATAGAATTAATTTAGTAATATAGGTACAGCAAAATCTTGGGCTCTGAAGGTCAATCGGTAGATTCTTCGTCAAAACAAAAAGTCACCCATAATAAAAATGAAGTAACCAGTACTCTGGCAGCTAATGAACTCACAAATCGTTTCTTTTATCAAAGCATATTCTGGCCACGAGCCAAAACATGGTTTGAAGAAGGAGTTTGGTATTGATCACGTCGAATTTTCATCAGAAATTAGGAAAGATATTGAAGGCTGTATTTGTTACAATTCTTTGTAAGAAACAACGTCAGAAACAATAACCCTATGAGTAATAAGTCTTATTTTTAATCTGTCAAGCTCCGCTAATGAGACACAATTGATTTTCTATTGTTTCGTCACCGATCGGCGACGTGTGCTGCTTGGCCGGTTAATCTGTGACTGCATCATTTGACAACTTGTAGAAAATAAAACAAAATCGAGCAACTTTATTTTGTTTGTTTAGTTGTCAAACAATATCAAGGAACTTTCATTTTAACATGAAGAATTATTGTACATAAATAATAACTTATACCTAATTAATGAATAAAAATATAATATCCTAACCTAACTAAAACGATTAACAAAATAAAATATAGCATCGAAAAATTCTTCCGCATCGCTGTGAACTGGTAATGTACCCAAGAGACTGGCAGCATTGCCACGTTCTATCGCAATTGTTAGCTCTGGCCAAGATAAAAGCCAGCCCTAGGGTCACGGTAAGTGTCAACCAGCCATTTGAAGATTATGTTCAGTTTAAATTGTAAAGTTATTCTAAATACCTTATTACTTACGTCGAGGAATATCCAAACACGTCATTAAAATCCAAAGCCGTGTCAATACTTCCAAGGTTCGATAAGCAAGCGTTTCCAAGAACCAGGCACTTATAAATTTATTAACTACTGAAGTATCTTCCGCTTTGCATAATAAAGTTTCTTCGAAGTGTATTGGAATCCGTTATAACCTTATTAACACGGGTCATTAAGTGCTTCAGGGTGCAGTAAAATAGTCTCCAAGAGTACTTGATATTTATATCTGATCTGTGTTTGCACAGCTTTGAGCAGTCAGCCCTGTTTTCAAGTTGCTGACTGATATAGCATGGCATGAACTATTCTTCGTGATGATATTTAACTAGCCTGTATTGTCCCACTGCAGGACAAAGGCCTCCATCTCCCTTTTCCCTTACAATTCTGTCTTTTGCTAGTCGGGCCAGTCCTTTCTGTAGAAGTCAAGCTGGTCCCGCCATCTTTGTCTCGGCTTACCGCGATGTCGTCGTGCGCTTAGTGGAAACCAATCAGTGGTTCTCTTAGCCCATTTTTCATCTGACATGCGGCAGACATGTCCAGCTCAGTCCCACTTAAGTTTAGCGGTTTTCTGGGTAACGTCTCATGTGTTTTTTTAATTTTTTTTCTTTATTAATTATACAATTAAATCAGATTGATGAAATAAATTAGAGCTAGCTAACAAAAAATTATAATCACCACCTTCGTATGGACGTAGAATTTTGTGTTATCCTGAAGTTTCTTTCGGGGAACGTTACGTCGAGCACATAAGCGCAAAACGGACGATTATAATGTATATACTAAAGTATTTATAATATATGTTGAGGTAAATCGGATACAGCTGCACGTATTCCCTTAGCAAGAGTACAACTTCTTGCGATATCAACGGTAATTGCGTTAACACCGTTTAAAATCATGTTAGTAGGTAAAAGTCGATAAATGACTAACTTCATGCTGTGCAGCAGCGTGAGTTTCAATATATTATTACTGACCCTCACAGGTTGAGCATCGTAGTTAAGTTAGCTTCTACTTCAGTGGGCCTAGCACGAACACTGAAAATCGTAGTGCACTTTACACTGATTTGGTTTTAAGACTTTATTCATATACATACCTATATGGTTGATACTATTTTACTGTGCTTGCCACATAAATTCAAACCAAAATTCTGATGAATCGAGTGTATTTTAGATTCATAAATCTTACGTCATGATTTATTCGCGTGTTTATGCTAGGGTCTTTGGTCATAACATGACTAAGGAAATAACTAAGATATCTGTACTGCATTGTCATCATGATATTAATATTATCACCACACCTATTGATAATTTTGCAGTGCCTATAATCTTGTTGAACACATGACTGCTGCTGCCAATTGACAATGAAATCCCTCAGATATTATAATCCCTTAATCTCCCGTATCAACTCAATGTACGCATATACTGTAGCTATGGGGAATCTTTGAACTTTGAATGACAAATGCCTCATTTCAGTGTTGATTTATGTAATTTGGTTGTAGCACACGATTGTAATTAAACCTGTCACAACAGTATTCAGAAGGCCAATTCTCGTACTTAAAATACGTTCAAGTCACAATCTCATCTCAGCGACAATCAATGTCTAAAACTTGTCAAAATGTAGGTAAACAGATTGTATTTTTGACAGATTGAGACAGATTAGAATGCGAACGTTCTTATAAATACGGGAATCACCCCTCTGTTTTTCTAAAAGTATTTTTTTTTTAAATTTTGATTTGTGACCCTGATGAAATAAATGTCTTCCCCGTTATCAAAGCAACAGCAGTAGACAATTCTGACTATCGCTTAGGGATTACATAAGAGAAGTGGATATGATTGTGCGCATGCAAATAAAAATAGATAATATACTCGTAATACGTCATATTATTATGACAAGATAAATAGGACCATGTTTCACATGTGTTTCCGGACCGGTCTTGAGGGAATGTTTTTGTTGTTTCAAAACTTGACATGTGGGATGTTCGGAAAAGCGTAAAAAGGGTTTTATATGGTTGACAGTGCATTTCAACTTTGAAAGCGTTTACATTTTTTGTGTTTACGTTTTTGAGGTTTTGTCTATTTTGTTTGTTTTGCTATCATTTCTGTTTGCAACGGATACAGTTGAAATATCATGCTGTTTTACAAGTATGCCATTCAGAAAGTAGTTTTCTGTTTGCATAAAAAAAAAAACAATTTAAAAGTTTAGTAGGCAATCCTTAAATTAGTAAGTCTACATAAACACCCCTGTATGTCTCAGTTTTTCAATTAAGTATTTATATATTTAACTGCTACGTACAAAACATAAATAATTGAAAAGCAAACGACGTGTTGGCCGCGTGTCAAAAGTCCCCATCCCTAACTCGTCAATTCTTGAGAGCGTGACCCAAATCTAGGCAGAACGATGAATTATTCGCGTCACAATCGACGCCTCAGACGTCAATTTTAATTTTCGAATGCAACGTATAGAGCGAGAATCGATAGAACCTTTTCCATCTTACTTACTCCGACCTTTCCTGTTTGAAATTAGCATCAATAGATTTCGGGAGTCGGCCAGTTCACTGGTTATATCCAATAAGCATTTGGAGTCTCCAAAATAAAGCTAATTTGCTTTTATAACGCGGACAGCTTTTTCCTTTCCCATTTTGTTGGGACGACACAATGAGATTTAAATAAAATATCGGTATAACCTAGATTGATTTGGGTGGCGTTTAGATTGTAATGAGAATTTTAGTATTATTTTATTAGTGGAAAAGACCTTCGTTTTCAGATTAAATGATAAAAAGTTAAGAACGTTAATTCCGTTTAAGTCGTCCTTGCTTACTACGATAGGTACTTAATAGATTTTTAGAAAACTCAATTTTCTTGCACTTTATAACACAAACGTACTTGAACTAAGTCAAGCAAAAATTGAGTTTTTTTATGTTTAGCCAATGCTATCTCACTGCTGGGCAAAGGCCTCCCCGAGATCTTCCAGGAAATTTTTCCCGCAAGAAAATAAAATACAATCTGAAAAAGATTATTTTTCCATTGCAATTGCCCACGCTTCGCAATCAATCTTCTAACGTACACATACATTAATAACTGTTCTTGTTTTTTTTCCTATAATGGTAGATTAATAAACCACAGTAACCTTTTCACAATTCTGCAATGTCAAAAAATAAACACAATATAATGTTTCCAGACTTTTCTTCAACAACAAGTCTTACGTTAATTCCTCGATAAACAAATGGATAAGCTTCATCAAACACATTAATCCACTACAATTTGTTATTTCGTCCCACAAAGACAAATAGAAAAATGTTATGACAGCTAGTACTCTCATTTAGAGGACGACCGTTCTCAACTCAAAGGTTTCCATTCAATCAGCAGAACAAAGACAATTCTGCCGTGACCAGTTCTATTTTTTCCCGTTCCACATACAGACAGATTCATTTATTTTACCTCTATTGTTTTTTTAATCGGTTAGTTCCTTTCCTTCCAGTTTAAATTGGTAATTAAAGTTAGACTTGGATCTCTTGTCTTGTGGTTCAGGTTTTGTCAAAACTTTTGTGGACGAAGAACCTTTTTAGAATAAAACTTTTATTGTTTCTAGAAGATCTATAAAAGAAGTGAAAGGTTTTATAATAGATCGTAAACGTCTTATCGTTAAACATCGGTCTCTTTGTAGACCACAACAATAAACAGTCTTGAGGGAATAATATAGAGCTTAGTATGAAATTATTCGAGCTGATTGAATGCAATCAGTGCTAATGCAGTGAGGACTCAAGCCCAATTTCAATTCAAATTGTAATAGGATGAAGCAATCATTGTTCCTCAGCGATAAGTTTGTGAGTTAGCTTCCATGTTATTGTCACTTCCGTCTTCATTTTTCCCATCAATATAGCATTTCATACAAACTTTCAAGCCCTTGTTTTTCGAAATAAGTTAACCAATTTTAATGAAAATTCGTACGCATAAGCAGGATACAAAGGTCTAAAAAGCTAGTCAAGAACATTTTCAAAATGTCTTATTTAAAAAAAAGATAACTGGAAATCTCTGTTTATATGGAAAATTTATAAAATCGGTCTAATTTGGCTGTTACACTATTTTTCGAAAATGTTCGTAACTAACTTTTTAAAATTTTATATTTGGCTTATGCGTACGAAGTTTCATTAAAATCGGTCCATTCATGTCGAAAAACAAGGGCTTGAAAGTTTGTATGAAATGCGGTACGTCACGTCGTCGTAAACGCTGTGAAGCTGGAAGTAGGAAATCTTTGTAAAGACACAAATTATCATACATTTGTTTTTCTCGATGTCTCAGTTATTTCTTCATTTGTCTATAAACATTTAACCAGTCACCCTGATTCATGGTAGGAAGAAACAGCTTTATCACTATTTTGATTTAACTTTCTGTCGAACTCATCCTAATAATCAGTGAATTGTACTTTATCTCAAGAATGATTGGTGGAAAAATTGTTGCCTCATCTTTGCGTTGCCTGCATGAATTTTGTCAGTAAGTGCCAGTGTTATAAAACTAAAATGATGAATTGCAATTTTTCTGATTAATTCTGCCGTTTTCTGATCTATCACACTAATATTATACAGGCGAAAGTTTGTGAGTATGTGTGTTTATATGTTTGTTACTTCTTCACGCTCAAACGGCTGGACCAATGTTGATAAAATTTTGTATGGAGGTAGCTGACACCCTGGATTAACATATAGGCTAGTTTTTATCCCGATATTCCCACGGAATCGACATTTACGCGGGTGAAACCGCGGGGCGCAGCTAGTTTTATAATAGTTTGAAAGTTTGTTTTAACAATTATTATTAAAAGCTTGTGATGTCCCACTGCAGAGCAAAGACTTCTCTCTTTCCACACCTTTCTGTTTGAAGCTTCTGTGGAGTTCTTGTTGAAGGAGTCCAGCTCATCCCGCCATCTCCGTCTGGGCCTGCCGCGATGTCGCTTGCCATTAAGAGGGATCCATTGGGTCGTAAGTTTGGCCCATTGGTCGTCTGACATGCGGCAGATGTGTCCAGCCCAATTCCATTTTAGCGTGGCAACTTTCCAAGTGACATCAGTTATCTCTGTGATGGAATACTTTTTTAACAATACTTAAACAAAAGCCGTATTTAAAATAAAAGGAACACTACCATTAACATTTCAGAAGTAAAATATATTATTCACGAATAAGTACTGGATTTAAACATGTAATGCGCTTGTGCATACAGAATTCTTTTTAAATCATCAATTATTATAAAAGCATTCGTACTACCAAATACAAAATGATATTTTTCATATACCTACGGCTTAAAATCCAGTTTTCCACGAGAGGAAAATAGTAAATTCTGATGAATCATATTTCATAAACCAGGTATTTAAATTTATATTTCAAAACCAAATTTATTTTATATTTCCATTTCATTTTAACTCAGCTATAAATTAACTTAAGCGTGAACTAAAGAGAGCTATAAAGTACAGAGTAGAGTTATAGTCCACGTCACTTGCAATACTTACTGGACTTAGCACTAGCAACTAAAATGTCCGGTCTCGAGTTGCAAGCCGAGAGTACCTAGTAAAGTTTAAGGCTGACTGTTCATGTAAAGGTGCATCCAGACAGAGCGAGGCATGCGCCGCAAGTGTTTTTTATACGTTAGACGCCTCATCCGGAGGCAACCGTACATATGAAAAAATCATTTGCGGCGTATGCCTCGCTCAGTCGCTCTTTTTGGATGCACCTTAAGCTGAACGGAGCAAAAGAGCGGCGTAGCGGAGTGGTCCTTTCTACTAACGCTAATAGGACTAAAGGTACGAGTTCGTAGCCGACCGCAGACAGCAGCAGCAGACGACGTGTCGCTATGACACTACTGGATTGTATGTATTTCTATGGAATCCCTTCCATAGCTAGCGACATGTCGCCCGACTACACGTCGCACGACCGCAGATCAGTAGTGCCACCGACCCTGGAGCAGTTGGGTTCGAAATCATGACTGCAGTGACATGACGCTGCGACGTGTCGCTACGACATGTAGCAACGTCACGTCTTCTGCTGCTGCTGTCTGCGGTCGGCTACGAAGTCGCTTAAACGTTCGAATTGGAGAAAATGAGCAGAATCGCGGTCTCTGTCTCGCTTCCTCGCTCCGTAATATATCACTCTCCTAGCTATTCTACCTACTTGTATTCCGCGGCTGTGATGTATAAAAACTGCCCTGTACCTGACGTGTACCGGACCGGAGACTTAAACTGCATAGGTGTATTGAATCCAATTAGTCAATGTTTTCTCAGCCTCGCAACGCTATGCTTCCTTCCACTCCAATGGACAAACTGCCTTAATGCCTTACGGAGCGGTGTGAGTAAGTGTTCCAGTTAGAAATACAAATTGAAGAAGCCGTAATAATGTTGTGCAAGTTTTGTGTAGACTTTATCGATTCGTTGGTTTATGATACCTACTTACTTGCAGCTTGAGCAAATTTTCAGCAAAATCAGTACTTGTTTGATGGTAAAAAAAAAACCGGCCAAGTGCGAGTCGGACTCGCGCACCGAGGGTTCCGTACAAACCTGCAAGGTTTACAAAGTTCGTTCATTACGACAATCGAGTCATAACTATGGTATTTTTATTGCAAAATGAAATTCATAACATTACAATGGGGAAAGATGGAGGAGCATAAATTTAAGACAAAGATCTCTTTATCGTTTAAGTAATCCTTTATTTTATATTAACACATATCATTTATCTATAATATAACTGAAACACTTATACTAGCCTTGCAGCAGACTTGCGAAAGTTCTTTTATTAAAGTTATTTATTTACTAAGTTTTTTAGTCACTATTTAGAAATCTGGTTCAAAAATATTAATTAAGTATTAAATTTGAACCAGACCTGTAAATGGTGACTGAAAAAGTTATGAATAGTACCACATTGAACATTGAAGTTCGAAAAAACGTTATCAATAGTTGTACAACTTCGTGTAGTGCTACTGTTTATTAACGGAAACATGTTTATGGATGAAAAATATGTGGAAATTCCATTTTGGGGATTCATTCTAAAATCTATATTGAAGTCTCCCACAACAATCAGACGAGAAGATGAAGTGTACATATTGAGGTTGCTGCCGAATATTGTTGTATTTATACATTCTATTGCAACATTAATTTGACATTGTGGTGACCTATATACAGTTATCACTCTGATATTAAACATTTCAAAATGCAAGCATTCACAATGGCCGTTTGCAGCGCCTGGGTTATTTAAATAATATCTTTTACATGATCCATCTGTCACGGCATCCTTAAGATTGCGACGTACATACGCGATAGATCCCCAACCTGGATTTGCATTAGATACAGCTGGACCATCTACTCTGCACACCTCATAAAAACCATCAAGTTCAAAAGTGTCTCTACGACATCCCCAGGTTTCAACAAACAATGCTGCATGGGAGGAATGAATAATAGGATCTATGATGACGTCTGAAAAATGTTTGCGCAATGATTGCACGTTATGAAATACAATTTGAACTGCATTATCTTCAGGTGTTTGCAAAAATTTAAAATATGGTACCAATTTGTTTTGTTCTAGTCTTTTCATTTCTATACTTACAGCACTCGATTCTGATATTTCAGAGGGAGGTTTAAATGTACCTGAATTCACGACTAAAAACAGTCCAAACGATGACATTGCTCTAGAACAAGCTACATACAGCATCGATCTTTTTACATTTTTAGAAATATGGACCACAACTTTTTCTAAGGTGGCACCTTGCGACTTGTGAATTGTAATACCTTCTGCTGGTACTATTGGAAACTGAGTACGCTGCACTACAAGATTTGAAGATTTCCACCTTTTCACAGTATAAGTGACGGCATCTAATGGCGTCCAATTCGAATTGAGATATTGACGATGTTTTCGAGAATAATAACTCGCGGTCATTGCTGTAACTACAATTATGTTTACAATCACAATTTTTTTGGTGGTATAACTACTTAAAATTTTAAGCTTTTCGGAATTTTTCTGTTACCTGTGCTGTAAGCTATTGCTTCTTACCAAATTTCGAGATTCTATGTCAACGGGAAGTGGTCTTTAGGTTTTAATTCCCTTGCGTGTAGTTGCGAGTTTCAAAATATGCGGTATCAATGGTTGTACTTTTGCGTTTTGCGTTTTTGCGTTGACTTAGATTTTTTTTTTTCACGGGTTAAAGGCAATTAGATCTAAGTATTTGATATGAATTTCAACTTGATAGCTCTACGCGTTCATGAGGAAAAAAGTAATAAGTTTATATTTATTAAAAAATATATATTTTGTAATGTAACTAAAAATTTAAGGTTTTCGGAATTTTTTCTTTATGTGTGCTATAAAACGTTGCTTCATGCCAAATTTCAAGATTCTAGGTCGACTGGAAGTACCCTTTAGGTTTTGATTCCCTTGCGAGTACTTGCGAGTTTCAAAATATGCAGCTTAAATTGCTGTTTCTTTTAATTGCGTTGACATAGAAGTTTGATTTTGTTACAGCTTAAAGGTATTATAGACCTGAGTATTTGGTATGAAATTCAATTTAATACCTCTACGCGTTTATGAGGAAATGGGTAGTAAGTTTAAAATTATAAAAAAAAAATATATTATGTGATGTAACTAAAACTTTATGGTTTTCGTAATTTTTCCTTTATCTATGCTATAAGACGTTGCTTCGTACCAAATTTCAAGATTCTGAGTTCACGGGAAGCACCCTGTAGGTTTTGATTCCCTTGCAAGTGTCGAAAATTTGCGGCATAAACGGCTGTATCTTTTGATTGCGTTGGCTTAGAAGTTTGATTTTTTCACAGCTTCAAGGGACAGTAGACCTGAGTAATTGATATAAATTTCAGCTTCATACCTCCACGCGTTCCTGAGAAAAAGGGTCTTGACAGACGGACGGACGGACGGACAGACGGACAACAAAGTGATCCTATAAGGGTTCCGTTTTTTCCTTTTGAGTTCTTTTATTAAAGTTATTTATTTACTAAGTTTTTTAGTCACTATTTAGAAATCTGGTTCAAAAATATTAATTAAGTATTAAATTTGAACCAGACCTGTAAATGGTGACTGAAAAAGTTATGAATAGTACCACATTGAACATTGAAGTTCGAAAAAACGTTATCAATAGTTGTACAACTTCGTGTAGTGCTACTGTTTATTAACGGAAACATGTTTATGGATGAAAAATATGTGGAAATTCCATTTTGGGGATTCATTCTAAAATCTATATTGAAGTCTCCCACAACAATCAGACGAGAAGATGAAGTGTACATATTGAGGTTGCTGCCGAATATTGTTGTATTTATACATTCTATTGCAACATTAATTTGACATTGTGGTGACCTATATACAGTTATCACTCTGATATTAAACATTTCAAAATGCAAGCATTCACAATGGCCGTTTGCAGCGCCTGGGTTATTTAAATAATATCTTTTACATGATCCATCTGTCACGGCATCCTTAAGATTGCGACGTACATACGCGATAGATCCCCAACCTGGATTTGCATTAGATACAGCTGGACCATCTACTCTGCACACCTCATAAAAACCATCAAGTTCAAAAGTGTCTCTACGACATCCCCAGGTTTCAACAAACAATGCTGCATGGGAGGAATGAATAATAGGATCTATGATGACGTCTGAAAAATGTTTGCGCAATGATTGCACGTTATGAAATACAATTTGAACTGCATTATCTTCAGGTGTTTGCAAAAATTTAAAATATGGTACCAATTTGTTTTGTTCTAGTCTTTTCATTTCTATACTTACAGCACTCGATTCTGATATTTCAGAGGGAGGTTTAAATGTACCTGAATTCACGACTAAAAACAGTCCAAACGATGACATTGCTCTAGAACAAGCTACATACAGCATCGATCTTTTTACATTTTTAGAAATATGGACCACAACTTTTTCTAAGGTGGCACCTTGCGACTTGTGAATTGTAATACCTTCTGCTGGTACTATTGGAAACTGAGTACGCTGCACTACAAGATTTGAAGATTTCCACCTTTTCACAGTATAAGTGACGGCATCTAATGGCGTCCAATTCGAATTGAGATATTGACGATGTTTTCGAGAATAATAACTCGCGGTCATTGCTGTAACTACAATTATGTTTACAATCACAATTTTTTTGGTGGTATAACTACTTAAAATTTTAAGCTTTTCGGAATTTTTCTGTTACCTGTGCTGTAAGCTATTGCTTCTTACCAAATTTCGAGATTCTATGTCAACGGGAAGTGGTCTTTAGGTTTTAATTCCCTTGCGTGTAGTTGCGAGTTTCAAAATATGCGGTATCAATGGTTGTACTTTTGCGTTTTGCGTTTTTGCGTTGACTTAGATTTTTTTTTTTCACGGGTTAAAGGCAATTAGATCTAAGTATTTGATATGAATTTCAACTTGATAGCTCTACGCGTTCATGAGGAAAAAAGTAATAAGTTTATATTTATTAAAAAATATATATTTTGTAATGTAACTAAAAATTTAAGGTTTTCGGAATTTTTTCTTTATGTGTGCTATAAAACGTTGCTTCATGCCAAATTTCAAGATTCTAGGTCGACTGGAAGTACCCTTTAGGTTTTGATTCCCTTGCGAGTACTTGCGAGTTTCAAAATATGCAGCTTAAATTGCTGTTTCTTTTAATTGCGTTGACATAGAAGTTTGATTTTGTTACAGCTTAAAGGTATTATAGACCTGAGTATTTGGTATGAAATTCAATTTAATACCTCTACGCGTTTATGAGGAAATGGGTAGTAAGTTTAAAATTATAAAAAAAAAATATATTATGTGATGTAACTAAAACTTTATGGTTTTCGTAATTTTTCCTTTATCTATGCTATAAGACGTTGCTTCGTACCAAATTTCAAGATTCTGAGTTCACGGGAAGCACCCTGTAGGTTTTGATTCCCTTGCAAGTGTCGAAAATTTGCGGCATAAACGGCTGTATCTTTTGATTGCGTTGGCTTAGAAGTTTGATTTTTTCACAGCTTCAAGGGACAGTAGACCTGAGTAATTGATATAAATTTCAGCTTCATACCTCCACGCGTTCCTGAGAAAAAGGGTCTTGACAGACGGACGGACGGACGGACAGACGGACAACAAAGTGATCCTATAAGGGTTCCGTTTTTTCCTTTTGAGGTACGGAACCCTAAAAAATCGAAAAATGTATTTTCCCTCGATATTATTGACGTAAAACGCGAGACAAACCCAAAATAAATGATTCCAAGAATAGAGACGTAAATAAACATTTCGTAACCAATCAACATCACGAAAGGAAATACGTCTACAGAAGTTTGCACGTCCAGAAAACGGATGTGACTGAGTAATCGGATTGCAATGTCAGTTTGTACTGCGCTACAGAATGGAATATCTCTTTGTCAGTTCTCAACCAATCGACAGGGCTGTCAAAACTCGAAACACGGCTGTCGGTAACTAACACAAACATGTTTATCGGAATAAAGGACTTAACAGGGCCTTTACACCTTTAGAATAAGCTCAGTTAACGTGTTAATAGTCTCTTAGTCACATACGATTTTATTTATGAGTAAACTTTAACGCGTACGTTTGTGTTTATCGAAGCTAGACTATTTAATGAGCTACCCTGTTCTATTTTGTAAGCGCATGAAATGAGATATTTTTAGTTGTATTCTGGATTTCTTGGAGCTTTTACCAAGAATGCAATTTGCCGCGAAATGTTTTGTGAAACTTTAAAAAGTTTTTGACGTGAAACGAAGTGAACACGAATGTCTGGAGTGTTTTCCTAGTAATTAGTTGTTGTAATGGCTTCCTGTGGGTAATAGTTTTCATTTGCACTTTATTATTAACCGTATTGTCCTTGCAAAGTAATTGCTGCACCTCACACGGCTTATGAAATTACACAGTCGTGCATACATGTGACGTATTAAGTTGTTTATGTACACTTTGACCGGTAACTTTGAAGGTTATAAAGTTATCTACATTTTTATTTTACTTCAGCATAGAAAAGTCCAGGGTTGTTTGTCTTTATATTACTTGGGTTCAATATAAAAGAAGGCTCGTGAGTTTTGTTATTAGAGCTTAGAGTGTAGCAGTTTTATTGGGAGTAAGGTACATGTGTGCACAGTATGTCGCACAGAAATTGGCTCAAGACTTTTTTTCTATCGGTGGCGTCGTCTTGAAGTTAGAATGTATATATTATGTTTTAGAACTTGGCAACCAGAATCCACGATTGAAATCAGTCTTCTTTATTTCTATAGGGTGTTACGGAAAGGGTATATCAATACAAACGGGTTGAAGAGTGTATCTGGTCTAGAATCTCTGTACAAACATTCAGCTCAAAAGCATTAACTTTGAAAATGCTTAATATTTTTTTATTTCGACATCACGGCGCTGCACTGGCGCGCGGCGGCGTGATGTGCGTGTACTAGGCGCACAGACACACTACAGATAATGGATAATAACCCTCGTAGTGCGGTGACACGTTTTTTATGATTCCAATTTAATAAACTATCGAAATAAAAAAATATTAAGCATTTTCAAAGTTACTGCTTTTGAGCTGAAATTTTGTACAGAGATTCTAGACCAGATACACTCTTCAACCCGTTTGTATTGATATACCTTTTCCGTAACACCCTGTATATTTATATAATATAATATATTATTTATTTCGGACTATCACATACAAGTACACATAATCCATATAATGTTAGTAACAATGACTTAAAAAACTATGTTAGTTAATACAACACAATTCAATAAGGACGAGGCGCTACACACAATGGCACGTGCCTCCGTACCCAATGCCTTACAAAGGGACTGTCCACTTTGTCTAATAATGTTTTTAGGATGCTGTTGGAGCTTCCGCGCAACCTACCTATTATTGACGCTGTTCTTTTCCTCATAATTAGCTTCTTTCCTCGTAATTTAGGATGTATTCATAGCAATCAGTTTCTTCATACCTATTATTTTTCCCCTTGATTTTCATATCATCCAGCCTTCGAGAGCCTCTTTAGATTTTTCCCCAGCCTTCATTTCGAAAAGAAATTAAGTAATTCCGTAAAAGTAACTCAACCGAACTCCCAAGAAGTAGACACTTCGGCACTAATAAAGCGCTCTCACTTCTAAAAATATTCTGTAAGAAACGAAATTAACTTCTAAGTCAAACTTGCACGGAGGACGTCTTAACTAAGTTTTAAAAAGAAAGAGTATAAAGGAATGAAAGAAGTCACTATCTTCCCTGACATTTACTTGTCGAAAAACTAGTTTGGCATCGTGCCTGAATAGTGCTCAAGCACGAGCTGAAAACTTTATCTCTGTACAGGCTTGCCTTACTTTGGCCTGGCCTAGGTAATTTAATTCAATTTGCATAGGTAGAACTCCGCCTAATCGGGCTATGACTTTATCTGATCATTAAGGAAATGGGGTGATATTATATTATGTAGCATGTACATTGTTCTGGGGAAAAGAGAAATGCAGAGTATACTTTGACTATTTGACTACTGCGGCTTGAGTTTACGACTAGGTGTCATCATCATCTGCCTAGTTTTTTTCCAAATATGTTGGGGTCGGCTTCCAGTCTAACCGGATGCAGCTGAATACCAGTATTTACATGGAGAGACTGCCTATCTGACCTCCACAACCCAGCTACTGGGTAATAAATACAATACCCCTTGGTAAGACTGGTTGTGAGTTTACGAGGTCATCCTACAGTATTATTCTTTACCCTAAATTGTTTTCTTTTCTTAATTCGGCAAGCCTGCACGAATTATAGGCAAGAATATTAGCTGATGCCATGGTAATAAAGATTAATTAACCAGGCAGCAGGTTGGTACCGTCATTCGTGGAGTCTAAAATTCATCAATCCTTCCATTGAAAAAGCTTCGACCATTGTTACTGTAGCCATTGTACGAGTATGTCTTGTTCTAATAGCGTTAATAGTATTTACAGTTCTTGTAATACAATGGAACAAGAAAAGTAAAAGAAAACCAGTTATTTCATTTCAGCACAGTCGACACACGGCAGTGATAGCTATGTATGTTCTATGTTAGAGGGTATGTTTTCCGCACTTAGTCCTTCAGGTGAACTCTTCTGCGCGGGCCATGGCAGCCGTCGGTGATTATTCCAACCAGCCCACCTCCCTCCAGAAGTTGATCATCTGTAAAAGATCTAGATGACCTGGGGATTTCTGTTCTAATCTGAGTGACGATTGTGCATTCAAAGAGCACATGCGCATCAGTTTGCTCAACCTCAATGCACAGAAAACAGTTCGTTATGCCGATTATGTGCAAGGGTTTGTTTAGCGAGCCCGCGCTGGTTCCCGTCACCAGGCGTAATAAACGTCTGGTTACCTGCCATCTGATGGATATAACTTCCCTGGACTGTCTGCAGCCTGGTGTCGAGGTCCACAAGGTACACAAGCGGTGTGTGGCAACAATTTGACCTTGAGCTAGCTGAGTACGGAGTTTCAATAGAACGTGAGACCAGTTTATAATGGTTTTACTACTTGTGACGTACGGCCTAGTCCACCTACCATACAATTAATTCTAGGAATCTTCACAAATGAATAATGCATAAAAATGGCTGACCAATGACCATACAATTGATCGTCATTAGACTTGCGTGTTCTACCATAATCGCTGTTAAATTCTACGATTGATAACTTACGTTCTTTGTTGCCTGGTTTCTATAGAAAATTGGCGTTCACTTAAGTTCTAATCAAGAAATCTTTGTGATTTTTCCACATGCAATGGTGACCTTTGATGGTATTGTGTACAATAGACGAGGCTTTCATTACTGTTCTTGGCATTCAAGTCTATTTGATAAATGAGTGGG
Organism: Amphipoea lucens; assembly: GCA_947508005.1. Taxonomy (NCBI): domain Eukaryota; kingdom Metazoa; phylum Arthropoda; class Insecta; order Lepidoptera; family Noctuidae; genus Amphipoea; species Amphipoea lucens. The sequence goes on from OX382371.1 coordinate 10,196,428, forward strand.
CGATAACTTGTTGTTCTATTGATTGGTTGTAGGTAGGTACTTTTTTTTAGTTTGCAGAGTAAAGGCTGTCTAAGAATAGTGGTGGCAGTTCAAGTTTAAACTGCAAGAGAACTTTTATTTCTTGAGCGAACTCGTAAACATTTCCGGAGAAATTACTGACAAGAAAACTTATTGAAAACTCTTCTATTTGAACTTTTCTTGGTTTAACTCGTTATAAATCAGTGTTTACAAATGATCATTAGTAGTTTACAAAATGCCTGCTTTTAAACGAAAATTAATTATTCTACGCTTACTTAATTGATAGCTCCAAAAGTTTTTTAATCACATTTTCTGTAACAAAACCGACTGTATCATTTAACTGACAATACACGAATCAAAATAGGTCATTAAGTTCGTTTGCCAGCACAATGGAAGTTGGCCGCTTCAAAAGACGAAGTTGGACGTCGACGGCTTTCGGGCCAAAGTAATAGAAAATCATATACTACATGCAGTTTGTAACCCGAGACACGTTTCTCAAGGATGAAAGCCGACTTTCTTCAACATTTACCCGCATCAGATGTACTGGACGACGGTCGTACTTGTTTACAACTTTAGATGTTTTATGATTCAATGGCCAACTGGCTAAAATGTTCCTGAAGTTTTGTTGTAAATTATTTGCACTACGAGTGTGCAACGGAATTTCTTTTAACATTACGTCTTGGAAGTTCAAGTTTCAAATAATAGCATAATGTATACGACGTTTTTTAGACGCCGCAAAGCACGTCCACATCGCGTTTTCTGCCTTGAAAAATAAGCATTTAGTATTTGCGTTTGTAGCGCGTATACACGCGTTGACGACTCGTTAACAAAGGCGTTAAATTTCGTCTAGGCAAGAGTGCACCATCGTCGACCGCATCATCGCTCACTATCAAGAGAGACAGTGTTCAAACGCGAACCCATATAGAAAAGACCGTCTTTATTTACCTGCGAACAACAGCCAACTAACTCTTTCTATGTATTTTCACTCTAAGCTCAGCGTGAAACTAAAACAGTGTCAGCTGATTTAAGTGGGTAATGTAAGAAACCTACCCTTGTTCTAACTAAAAGGGAAGCATCGGGTTACATGACATATGACTAATTACAGCAACAGAGTCCAGTTTCATGAACTTTGAATCAGCTGTGCCTCCGGTGTCAAACTTGGGAGTTATGATTGGGATTATGACATTCGACCCGAGAAATCCTATTTTGTAATTTAATAAGTTAAAAAAGTTTTCCTCATGCCGACGGAATCATTTGTTTTTTCTTGCTAACAACTTATACGTTTCTATGCTCATTAAAGTGACAAAAAATATTGCATCAAATCACCTATTTCCGCATGTAAATCGTGAGAATTACGTCAACTCATTTGACGGTATCTACCACAGACACACACGTGTAAAAACGTCGTAAATTCTTCGTATATTTTTGTTTTATGAACGTGTAAAATATTTCATTTTGAAGTCCATATTCCTATAAGTATGTAATATGGCATCAAAAATCTACCAAAAAGATTTAATGGTTCTTTCATAACCTCTGGATCGGTTACGTTTAAAATAATATTTCAGGGTTTCACATAATTATTATTCTGTTCCACTTTTTCATTTATTTGGTGGACAGTGCCAATCTAGACACTGTGAAGCCTGCGACACGAGCCCCTAAAAACCACCACCAATGGAAAGAAAAATCTGATAATTAATTTCCTAGTAGTTTTTGACCACTAGCAAATTATTGTCAAGTGCTGCAAGTGACATTAAATTAAATTACGCTCGTTTCAAAGAAGCTTGCGCTGCAATTTTTCCTATCTGGCACTTGTGCAAGCTATTATGAAAACGCTACATTGTGTTTTTCCTAAGGCAATAAAATATTTTCTCCATTAGGCCAAAATATTATGTTCGCATGTGGAATTACAAAAAAAAATGGGTTAGGCCTGAATCTATGTTTAAGCTACTTGCACAATTTTTTATTTTATAATGCTATCGGTCTTGCCAATTATTTATTTGGAAACAAGAAAATTAATATAAATATCTCGGTCAAAGTCTGTCTGATCATAAATTATTTTTTTATAAGTTATCCAATATCTGCTCATTCATTTATAGTTCCACCTTCACTACCTACTGAAACGGTATTATATATTGAGAGGTATGTTTCTATGCTACACAGGCCTTTGTTCCAATCGTGGATGATTACATCAATTTCAAATGATTAGCCAATCGACTATGAAAATTGTAGCGCTTGCGAACTATGTATAGATACATTCGGTTAAGGTTATGGGGTTTAATACTATGGGATGTGAATGTTAAACCTTCACCACACTGAGAGTTTGAGGCGACATAAATTCACACTATCACATCACATCACACTAATATTATAAAGGCGAAAGTTTGTGAGTGTGTGTGTGTGTTTATATGTTTTTTACTTCTTCACGCTCAAACGGCTGGACCAATTTTGATAAAATTTTGTATGGAGGTAGCTGACACCTTGGATTAACATAATAGGTTACTTTTTATCTCGATATTCTCACGGGATCGACATTTATGCAGGTGAAACCGCGGGGCGCAGCTAGTAATAAATAAATTATCAGATAAAAGTGCGACAAACACAACATACAAAAAGAGCGACAAACAAAGTGCGATCATGATTTCCGTGTTATTTTTTATGTAGAACATGAAAAACATGAATTAAACTACTATTTTTCTAATACAATAAACCGAAACTTTAATATAATCAAAAGCATAATGAACCAATAAAAAAGAAGCTTAAATTGAAACGATAGATAAAAAATGGAAAATCGTAAAGATTCTTGAAATCATTGAGAGGTAGAGCAGTCGTACCCATAGTTGACATAGTAACACAGTTTGTAAGATCATACGAATTAAATGCATAGGTACCTACCTGTCAATTTCAGTACACATTGTGGTATTTAAACCACCGAGATTTCTCCTTTGATCAACTTAACCAGTACATTGATACCAAACCCAGTCTCAAAGGAGAAAACGTCAGAAGCACACTAGAATAGTTTGAATCCAATATTGAAGTTGAATACAGGTTGACGTTCCAATTCCGCAAATCTTAACTACTTTCCCGCGGTGCAGTAGATAAAATCAAATCCATTGTCTTCTTCATTCCACACCAAGAGATATTATAGCGCCTCAGATAGCGAGCTAAATTGCACTTTTATAACGTGGAATGGTACTTTCAACTATCTACATTTTGTTAAACTCTTGTTCACTTCTTTATGCCGCGTATACCTACATTTGGAAACAAAGTTGGGAAGCAAATGTGTAACGCAACATCAACACAACACACAAGCAAAACACACACACAGGCAACACACAAATACAAGCAAGGGCCCTATTTTGTATATAAATAAAAATGAAATGCAGTTCGTTGGTTCGCGCATCACTTGAAAACAGCTCGACCGATTTGGCTATTTTTTGTTTTAAAATGTTCGTAATAGTTCGAATTAGATTTTTATGGAACCAAAAATTTTCGAATTCGGGTAAAACTGAACATCCTTTTTCTATGGGATTTTTGTATGAATTACGTATAGAAATTTGGGAAGGACAACGTCTGTTGGGTCAGCTAGTTTAATATAACCGTGCAATATAATTTGTCAAAAAAAACCGGCCAAGTGCGAGTCGGACTCGCGCACCGAGGGTTCCGTACAAACCTGCAAGGTTTACAAAGTTCGTTCATTACGACAATCGAGTCATAACTATGGTATTTTTATTGCAAAATGAAATTCATAACATTACAATGGGGAAAGATGGAGGAGCATAAATTTAAGACAAAGATCTCTTTATCGTTTAAGTAATCCTTTATTTTATATTAACACATATCATTTATCTATAATATAACTGAAACACTTATACTAGCCTTGCAGCAGACTTGCGAAAGTTCTTTTATTAAAGTTATTTATTTACTAAGTTTTTTAGTCACTATTTAGAAATCTGGTTCAAAAATATTAATTAAGTATTAAATTTGAACCAGACCTGTAAATGGTGACTGAAAAAGTTATGAATAGTACCACATTGAACATTGAAGTTCGAAAAAACGTTATCAATAGTTGTACAACTTCGTGTAGTGCTACTGTTTATTAACGGAAACATGTTTATGGATGAAAAATATGTGGAAATTCCATTTTGGGGATTCATTCTAAAATCTATATTGAAGTCTCCCACAACAATCAGACGAGAAGATGAAGTGTACATATTGAGGTTGCTGCCGAATATTGTTGTATTTATACATTCTATTGCAACATTAATTTGACATTGTGGTGACCTATATACAGTTATCACTCTGATATTAAACATTTCAAAATGCAAGCATTCACAATGGCCGTTTGCAGCGCCTGGGTTATTTAAATAATATCTTTTACATGATCCATCTGTCACGGCATCCTTAAGATTGCGACGTACATACGCGATAGATCCCCAACCTGGATTTGCATTAGATACAGCTGGACCATCTACTCTGCACACCTCATAAAAACCATCAAGTTCAAAAGTGTCTCTACGACATCCCCAGGTTTCAACAAACAATGCTGCATGGGAGGAATGAATAATAGGATCTATGATGACGTCTGAAAAATGTTTGCGCAATGATTGCACGTTATGAAATACAATTTGAACTGCATTATCTTCAGGTGTTTGCAAAAATTTAAAATATGGTACCAATTTGTTTTGTTCTAGTCTTTTCATTTCTATACTTACAGCACTCGATTCTGATATTTCAGAGGGAGGTTTAAATGTACCTGAATTCACGACTAAAAACAGTCCAAACGATGACATTGCTCTAGAACAAGCTACATACAGCATCGATCTTTTTACATTTTTAGAAATATGGACCACAACTTTTTCTAAGGTGGCACCTTGCGACTTGTGAATTGTAATACCTTCTGCTGGTACTATTGGAAACTGAGTACGCTGCACTACAAGATTTGAAGATTTCCACCTTTTCACAGTATAAGTGACGGCATCTAATGGCGTCCAATTCGAATTGAGATATTGACGATGTTTTCGAGAATAATAACTCGCGGTCATTGCTGTAACTACAATTATGTTTACAATCACAATTTTTTTGGTGGTATAACTACTTAAAATTTTAAGCTTTTCGGAATTTTTCTGTTACCTGTGCTGTAAGCTATTGCTTCTTACCAAATTTCGAGATTCTATGTCAACGGGAAGTGGTCTTTAGGTTTTAATTCCCTTGCGTGTAGTTGCGAGTTTCAAAATATGCGGTATCAATGGTTGTACTTTTGCGTTTTGCGTTTTTGCGTTGACTTAGATTTTTTTTTTTCACGGGTTAAAGGCAATTAGATCTAAGTATTTGATATGAATTTCAACTTGATAGCTCTACGCGTTCATGAGGAAAAAAGTAATAAGTTTATATTTATTAAAAAATATATATTTTGTAATGTAACTAAAAATTTAAGGTTTTCGGAATTTTTTCTTTATGTGTGCTATAAAACGTTGCTTCATGCCAAATTTCAAGATTCTAGGTCGACTGGAAGTACCCTTTAGGTTTTGATTCCCTTGCGAGTACTTGCGAGTTTCAAAATATGCAGCTTAAATTGCTGTTTCTTTTAATTGCGTTGACATAGAAGTTTGATTTTGTTACAGCTTAAAGGTATTATAGACCTGAGTATTTGGTATGAAATTCAATTTAATACCTCTACGCGTTTATGAGGAAATGGGTAGTAAGTTTAAAATTATAAAAAAAAAATATATTATGTGATGTAACTAAAACTTTATGGTTTTCGTAATTTTTCCTTTATCTATGCTATAAGACGTTGCTTCGTACCAAATTTCAAGATTCTGAGTTCACGGGAAGCACCCTGTAGGTTTTGATTCCCTTGCAAGTGTCGAAAATTTGCGGCATAAACGGCTGTATCTTTTGATTGCGTTGGCTTAGAAGTTTGATTTTTTCACAGCTTCAAGGGACAGTAGACCTGAGTAATTGATATAAATTTCAGCTTCATACCTCCACGCGTTCCTGAGAAAAAGGGTCTTGACAGACGGACGGACGGACGGACAGACGGACAACAAAGTGATCCTATAAGGGTTCCGTTTTTTCCTTTTGAGGTACGGAACCCTAAAAATGACTAAATTGACACATTTTCTCGGCAGATGCTGTTTAATAATGCAAAAAGGTATGAATGAAACATGAAAAAAAAAATTTTTTTTAGATTATCGCCTGTCACCTATCTGTCGATTTTACTAAATAGGCCCTGACAGTGCGAGGTATATACTTTGAATGATAAGCGACGCATGTCGCTCATTTGGAGAAACATCGACGTAAATGTATTTTGTCCCAAATATGAGTTAAATATGCCAAAGCACTTAGAAAGCGTATTTACCTAAGGAAAGAAAAGACTTTAATGAAAAAGTAGCAGTTACGTGTGTCGATGTTTCTCCAAATGAGCGATGTGACGCATGCCTCAGACTGAGGCATCAGAGTGAAAAAGTGCATTTGCGGCACATGCTTCGCACTGTCAGAACGTCCCTTAAAATCAATGTTTCACGCAACAAAAAACATGTTGCTGAAAAATGCTGCGCTTTTGTTTTTGCAACTTTGTTTCCCATAGAATACGAGGCTTAAAATTCTTTTTACATTCTTCTGTTTTGAACTTAGTAACTTTTTATTAGTCTCGCAATCTTTTTAGTCACGTGTTTTAATCGTTGGCATCAAAAATGTGTTGGCATGATTTCAAACTGTAAACTAGCATTTTGTGCATTATTTTCGACATCATACGCCAAGTTTTTGCCCTATTAACTTGGTTGCATAATGCTGATAAGAATGCAGTGCCAAGAAAAAACATGCCAGCTGCATTCTTGTGTATCCTTTCATTTTACCAAGAATAGGATAAACTTTATAGACAACTAGCCTCTGCCCGCGACTTCGTTCGCGTGAAATTTCTTGTTCCCCCAACCATCCCCGTCGCATCGCATCACCTACCCGCGCTATCACTTCGCTTTCGCTTAGCGTTCTTTCTAACTTTTTATTCTTTTTGCTCGGCTCCTAAGAGACATAGCGTGATGTTAAATAGCCTATAGCATTGCTCAAGAATTGGGCTATCAAATGTAAAAAGAATTTTTCAAATCCGACTGGTAGTTCCAGAGATTACCCCCTACATACAAACTTACAAACAAATTTTACCTCTTTATAATATTAGTATAGATATTACATTGTATAGTCTCTTATGAAATCATTCAAGTGAATGGGAGCAGATAGTCAATTTTTGCGAGAATATGCTTTTAATAGACTTTAAATAAAATATTATGATCATTACTATTACAACAACTGCCATACTTTGTTGTAGAAAAACTATACAGGATGTTACGGAAAGGGTATATCAATACAAACGGGTTGAAGAGTGTATCTGGTCTAGAATCTCTGTACGAAATTTCAGCTCAAAAGCATTAACTTTGAAAATGCTTAATATTTTTTTATTTCGACATCACGGCGCTGCACTGGAGCGCGGCGGCGTGATGTGCGTGTACTAGGCGCACAGACACACTACAGGTAATGGATAATGATCCTCGTAGTGCGTTGACGCGTTTGTTATGATTTCAAATTTAATAAACTATCGAAATAAAAAAATATTAAGCATTTTCAAAGTTTCTGCTTTTGAGCTGAAATTTTGTACAGAGATTCTAGACCAGAGCCCTGATTCACAACCATACGACAGGCTATCGTATCGAAAACCTGACATTTCGATAACCTGATTTGACTTCCCCTCAACAGTAAATAGCTGTTGGAAGAATAGCAAGCGTCTATTTGATTTAAACTGACAAAATTTTCGGATTTTGGACTTGTGAAAAGCATTGAGAAGACTCCTATGATAACAATGATTAATGTTCGATACGATACGGAAGCATATCGAGTGTTTGTGAATAAGGGGGCAGATACACTGTTCAACCCGTTTGTAATGATATACCCTTTCCGTAACACCCTGTATATGAAACATTATTCTTTTTATTTGCCATCAACCTTTGAATTCTTAAGTTACGGCACTATATAAAAGTCTTGAAAGACAAACTAGACTACTTTATTCGACAAAAATACATTGTTTTCTTTACTTTTGTTTCCGTGAAATTCACTCCCTACACTAAGGTAAGGCATAGTGCTTATAGATGGACCCACATCACACCCCGGACACTCCATACAACGCTCGCAAAATAATTACCTACTACTACTACATTAAAAAATGACGTTTGTATACGTATGAATGTGTGCGTAAGGTACTTGTGTTTGCGAGCGCTCTTGTTAAAGAGCCGGCGACGAATACGCCGAAGTGCGGGGTGAGGTGCGGTAACTGATGTTAGTGCGGGGAAGGAAGTCTCCTTTCTGTACGTAGTACTTTAAGTATTCTGTGCCCACATCTCGGAACTTATCTGGATTATTAGACCGCTGCATAATGAGGTTCGCCCAACTATTACGTTCTTTGGCTTGGCAATGCATCGCTGATCAAAACCGCAGCATCAGACTTGAGCCGAGTTTGAAACTTCGCTAAAGTAAGACCCCTGCTTTATTAAACTGCGATGATGTTGTCTGTGTGTTTACCTATTGTATAATTTCCCTCTGTGAAGCGATGTGTCGGCGTTGGACCTACTCTCATAGACGTGAACAAATGTAACTTTTGTCTTTGTTACATTTGCGTATTTGTTCCTTGTAAACAAGGTCCTCAGACGTCACAACATATTTATTGTTATAGCTTTTTGTAACTACTGAGAAAACACTCAATTTATTAGGCGGTAGTTCATTTTCTTTATTGCTGACTGCGTGACGTAATATTGGCGGTGTAGTTCAATGACCTGCAAACAAATTTTATTTACTGTAAGTATTTTTCTCAAACGGGGTAATCTATACAGAACACTACAATGATTCTCTCCATTGCGAGGTTATTTGATCCTTTTGTTAAAACCGGTTCTCAAATAAATCCGCTTTTCAAATAAACAGTCTTTGTCCGTCGTAGTGAATTTCCAGATAGCAAAATTGTTGGTTTTCATTGCAGTGTTTGCAACAACTACAGGGTGATATTAAAACACGAGTCAAATATTTTGCAATTCACCGTGTTACGGCAAGATAAAGCTCTGCTCCTTTGTTCTAATAAAGTGAGAATATAAGCATGAATAATGAAGTCTAGAATAACTTACACGTGAAAGGGAGTGAAGAACAAAGCGGGTATTCGCTTACTTTTTAGTAGCTTTTACTTAGTTGGGATAAAGTTTAAACTAGATAGGTTACATAGACACTAACCTTTTACTAATATTGGACTTAGAAAGTAACTTTAACAATAAAAGCGAGGAACATAGTTTCTCTTTGACAGTTTCAGTTCCAAAATTCCCTAGTTTCCAACCTGAATGTGTCTTACCTGATCTAGGGTTAAAACGCCTTCTGTAGACCTTTTTCTCTACTTAAGCGATCAATAACTCTAAGAGAACAGCTGGACCCGACGATTTAATAAACTATTCGAACATCTACATTCTACAAATGGTTCAATGTTCACCTTCGTACTCAATGGACGTTTAGATTAACTGTAACTTATGGTGGAATAACTTTATCAAACTGTGCTCCCCAAACTAGACTGTTAACGACTGAATAGTTTCGCAGTTATCGTATTCAGATTTAACTATTGAATAACCGTTAGAGCTATATTGTACTGGGATACCATGTTGGCGCAACCATGTTCGTGCTGACAAACATCGTATGGTTGGTTGCGCAATCAATAGGACGCCAGGTGAGATAAGGTGTTTGCATAAAAATACAGGTTTTTCGGTCCCGATTTATTAGTATCATTCGGTAATGATCAACCCACAAGTGTCCGGTATGATAAAGTGTAGTTGGCACACACAAGTAATCAACTGGTTTCGTTATGTGCGACAGCAAAGAAACAGTGTGTATACAGAAAGTATGGTATTGTACCCGCACCGATTGGTACCGATCCCTTTCGACTTCTGTAACTACTGGTGGCATTAAGTTCACCTCTGTATATTTGTGTGCTTAAGGTATTAAATAAATAAATAATCTGTATTTTTAGGCAAGCTGCCATACCTATCACAAAGTTATATATATTTTTCTGACTGCGCGACCTTGATTGCGCCCATCAGAATGTTTCAGTGTCATATTGATAGCTCTCAATGCCCCCTGTTCCTTATATCCCTACTGATATATCTCCACTGGTAGGGATACTTGGAGATTTTTCCAATTATCGCTACCGGTAGGGATATACGGAACCTTGTACTCCATATATCCCTTCTGATCTGCAATGGTTGTGTGCCACAGTACGATGACAGCTAAGACTTAACCTCAATCCAACGAACCTTTTTTAATGCCACTTTAAACTTAATCCATGCAAATACCTTTTTTTAAATCTGACAAGAGAATTAATTCGATCAAAAAGTACTCTGTGATTAATTCCATTATGCCCTGTCAGCGGAATCTTATCTCTGAAAATGGTGCTAACAAAATTGATAGGAAAGACAAATCTTTATGGAGATAAACAAAATTTTTGATGGTAGAGAATAGAACAGTATTTTTACTAAGTGAACAAGTGAGTGGAGATCAGTGAACTCCCACTTAACATTCTCAGCGAGGTCTACTTCTGTAACCTACTTTGTCTAGTCACAACTTTTCAGTGTTGAGAGCCACTGAGGCGGTTTTATTAAACGGTCCGTTATCAACTTGATCTTAAGTGAAAAAGTGAAAATCTGTTTGTCAGTCTCCGCTTTGGCGTAAACTGAACTACGCTCCCCAGATTCAATTAAACCAGAGCTTAGTGCAAATTAAGCATATCTTTTTTCTTTGAAGGCAAATACTAGTTTATCACTTTAAAATATTGGAAATTGGATTTATTCGTTGAATTTTAAGCTCGGAATATTTCAAAGCTACAAGTTGTGAAATGAAAATGAAAAGGTTGTTCAGTGCGGAAGAAAATAATCCTACAAGGCATCATATTGAAATGGGTTTATTTCGAGAAGAGTACGGGCTCACAAACAGGGTGATTTCTTTATTAAAATTATGGTTCAAGACTTTTTCATTGAAAAACTAAGTATATATTTCCAATTTCAGAGGGGCTTGACGCTAAGTAATAACAGCCGCACGGGTCAATCGATCAGGTTAAGCTACGCTTGCCGCGGTTGGTCCGTGGATAATGACCATCTTTACATACCAAGACCTCTCCGTGCCTCGGAAAGCACGTTAAGCCGTTGGTCCCGGTTGTCATTCGTGGAACTTTGACAGTCGTTACGGGTCGTCAGAAGCCCGAAAGTCTGACAACCAGTCTAACCAAGTGGTTTCGTATTACCCAGTAACTGGGTTGTGGAGGTCAGATAGGCAGTCGCTCCATGTAAAATACTGGTACTCAGCTGCATCCGGTTAGACTGAAAGCCGACCCTAACATAGTTGGGAAAAGGCTAGGCAGATGATGATGATATTTCCAATTTCAATAAAAGGACTTTCGCATCTTTAAGCACAAAACGTATTTTTTATGAACATACAGAAATATTGCCAATGTTTCAATCAACGTAATCAGCCTATAATGTTCCCAATGCTAGGACTTAGGCCTCCTCTTGTCGAGAGGGAGTGGGCTCACGTGGGCCCAGTGCGGGTTGGTAGATGTCGCATGTTTTCCAATTTTTGGTTCTAGGACATACCGTTTACTCACGATGTTTTCCTTCACCGTTTTGAGAGTAGTGGTGATGAAATTATTTACACAAAGTAAAGCGCCTGCCTGGGTTTGAACCTACAACCACAACACGTCAGTCGGGGTCGTCACCACTGCGCCATCACTGCTCGCATCTGTTACGAGTCGAATAAATATAATAAAGTATATTGTTTCCAAGTAAATTATTGACAGCAAAAATATTTACACTGTAGATTTAAAGGCACCACGACTTTTTAAAAGCCGGTTGTAAAACACCGATGAAAATTGAAAATACAGTAATCAATTTATGCCATAACCTGCCATCGGCCGCAGTCGATATACATATTAAATTGTTTAACAATTTAATGGGAGATAATTTCAGGGTAAGAGATTTTTACACACGAACCAAACAAAACTACCAAGGGCCTTGGCAGACATGCTATACTTGCTTTTGATTTAAAAGAGTATCCATGGAGTTTCTCGCCCGGTCTTCTCCATAGATACATACACGCTTTGGAATGGGCAACTAGCTTTATATTTCTGACTGACCGACTCCTTTTATTGCTTTTGAGTTTGTGTTTGCTACTTTTAGCAAATGTGATTTGTGATTTTTAACTTTTCAGAAGGATAGCTGTTCATACAGCAAATATATTGCTCTATAGCTCTACACTTCACATACCTTTGGCACCAGCGATTTAATCACTAAATGCAATTTGTACTCTACGTACATTTAGATGCCAGCGGCAGTAATTTGATTAGACTGGCATTGGCGAAACTTGAGAAAAATGCGCAATTTTGTTACCGCACTCAAACGCGGTGATTTGCCAAAACGCGATGCAGCATTAAAAATATCGCAGAAACGCGTGATTTTGCTATTGCGATAAAGGTGTACAGTTTCTTAGAAGAGTGGATCCATCATTATTATAAAGGCTGACATGAAAATCTGTAAATTTCATCAGTAGTTGATATTAAGTTGCCAAAAAACGCTCTGTCTGACAGCCGTTATTGCGTGACCATTCACCGCTATTTAGGAAAACCAAAGCTTAAGCTCGTCACACTGAATTTAACACACCATAGAATTCATTTTGTCTGGAAGAGTAGCCAATGATTAATGGTTTTGATACTTTTACTAATATTTCCTCATCCTGTTACTAGGATTGCAGACAAATTGATATCGATTACGGTTAGCGATCGGAATGAAGCTGTCGGAGTTCTGGAATGACTGTTCGGAATATCGGAACAAATATTTTCAGAAGATTGATTGTTGTAAAATGTTTTGATTTCGACCAATATTAATTGCATGTTCAGGAATATTTCATTTACAAACTCGTTATAATTTGTTATCGAATGTACTTTCTATATTTTCTAATAAAATAGCGAGGGAATATTTCTGCTGAATTTGAAAGTATCGATTTTTCAAATGATTGCAGTGCTTGATATTTTTTTGACGTGTTGAATTAATATCAGAGAGGTAATTCTCGTAATTTTAAGATCGTTCACAGTCTGATCTCAGTCTCAATCTGTCAAAAATACCTCTAATTTCCCTACATTTTGACAAGCTTTTGACATTTGTTTGTCGCCGAGATGAGACTGCGACTAGATTTTGAACGTTTTAAATTACGAGAATTGGCCTTCTGTTTTTTGTAATATCGAGGAATTTTATTTTCAGATAGTGAAAAAAAAAACTCAATTCTTCCGTCTTCTTACTTGTAATAAAAATAATTGCGATCGATATGGGAATAAGATCATTAATATCAAATCATTGAGCTAAATTTCTCTCCGTTTAACAACCCACATTTAGTGACAATCACTCAGTGGTATAATTTGATAGTAATTAGTGTGACCGAAAGGGGCTTGCCCCATTTTAGTTTGGCAGCAAAAACAGAGAAGAAGGCTTAGTTCAGATTTATGCGTACTGCAAAATGTTTGTACAATTAGGGAACTATAAATGAGGTCGTTTGTTTTACAAAACGAATGCTTTGTTTTGTTTAATTTATTTTTGTGTTTGTGAACATTAATAAGGTATATTGGAAAAGCGTGTTCCTAAACTTTTCAATAAAGAACTGGAATTAAGGGAAGTCCCTTTAATCCTTGTTTTTTCCCTTTAGTCCTTTATTGACCCAGCCAGAAATTTTGGTTCGGCAAAGCATGTGTCATGAAACACATGTTTTGCTGTACCAGAATTTAGTAGATCATGATTACGATTTTTGTAGTAAGCTTAGTTTTTTAGTTTTTTGTAACTAGAATAGTACCTGATTTTTCGAAAAAAATTATATTCAACTTCTTATTTACCCAGTTAAAAATATATCGTTTAAAATCTATTATCGCATACTCTTCTATAAAGATTCATTTTCTCATTGTACGTGAACGTATGAAACTTGATACTCCAGCTTCAAAATAGGCTAGTGAACTGTCAGGCTTCATTTTGCTCTGCCCGGCGGCGTCAGCTTACATAACGTATGGAATAGCAACATTTACTATATTTTTACTAAAAAAATGAAAACTTCGCTGAAGATATAATTAGAATATTGTAGCTGTGACCCAGAATTGGTACCATTGAAGTCCGAGAGTGTTTGACCCAGTTCTCCTTGATAAGTTAATTCTGGACATTTTGTAGTTCTTGAACAGTGTCCTCTCTATAACCTTTCTGTTTTAATTTACAACCTCTCAACTGTCGGCAAATCAAAATTTGATTTATAACAATAGAAAAAGTAATTGTGTCTCATTAGTCACAATTGAACTCATAAAGTACGTAATGTAATGTATGATTAATGAAATAGATATAAAAATAACTCGGCTGTGCAACTTCAAAACCTAGCAACCGACATTTCTAAATAAAATCGGTGTTTTTTAATGTCAGTTGCTGGGTTTTGAAATTGCACAGCCGAACTGCATCATTAGACTACTCGGTGGTGCCCAGTTGATGGCATTAGGCTCGCTCCCTATTACATTGGACTCAAACGTAACTGGCGATGGTGAAATGAAAGTGTACTACAGGTACACCTCAGCCTAACCTTTCGGGGATGCATGAAGTTATATGTTATCACACTAATATTATAAGTAGGCGAAAGTTTGTAAGTGTGTGTGCGTATGTGTGTGTTTGTTACTTCTTCACGCTCAAACGGCTAGACCGATTTTGATAAAATTTTGCATAGAGGTAGCTGACACCTTAGATTAACATATAAGCTACTTTTTATCCCGATATTCCCACGGGATCGACATTTACAGGGGTGAAACCGCGGGGCGCAGCTAGTAATAAAATAAACAAAGCTTTGTTCCCGAATCTTTAAAGTAATGTTTGTAGGTAGCACCATTCGTACAGTAATAATAAGAATAATTTACATCTCTCAAAAACATTATTTCGGCTTTTGCACGTACTTTTTAATCCTTATATTAACCGCCAAACGCTAACTCCACCTCAAAGGAACATGTGAGCTTAGAGCTCTTTCAAACATGTCATATTTTGGATTTACCTTTTAGGTTGCCAGAATTCCACAAGCTTCAGGCTGCTTTAGGTTAACCAAATTTTTGTGGTTTGACGTTAAGCTCAAAATCTCAAAACGCAAAGTGACTGTATATTTAAAGCCCATGTACCTGACTATTATAATTTCCTTTGAGATGTAAGCAGAAGTATTGTTTAACATATCTGGGACGTTTTACAATGTTTGCATTGTAGATAAAAAAAGTGAACAGTTTTTTGAAAATAGACAAACTTATCTCGTCTTCAGTCAAATTATAACTTATACTATAAAACAAACAAGTTGCTCTCTTACAAAAAAAATCAGGATTATGAGATATTCGTGCCGAAATGAGTTAGGAAGACTGTAAAATACCAATTCTTTCCTAGCTCAGACACAGGAAAGTTCTGAGGGTTCTCTTTGAAACTTCGACTTTCAACTGTTTTTGATTCTCCTTATTCAAGTTAAGAGCGTTTACGACGTACGGCGTTTCATACAATTTTTCAAGCCCTTGTTTTTCGAAATGAATGAATCGATTTTAATGAAACTTCGTACACATAAGCAGGATACAAAGGACTAAGAAAGTTAAAAAAGTTAAGAACATTTTCGAAAAATAGTCTTACAGCCAAATTAGACCGATTTTAAATGTTCCATAGAAACAGAGATTTCCAGTTATCTTTTTTTAAATAAGACATTTCGAAAATGTTCTTTACTAACTTTTTATTAGACCTTTGTACCCTGTTTATGCGTATGCGGTTTCATTAAAATCGGTTGCATCATTTCGAAAAACAAGGGCTTGAAAGTTTGTATGAAATGCCGTACGTCGTAAACGCTCTAATGCATTTTGATTAATGTTACACTCAAACTACACCAAAGCGATGAATTTCCGTTTGATACCATAATACTCGTAACTGTCACAACTTCAGACTCGGTACTAGTCATTATCTTGGCCATTAATAAGTCAATAGTATGACGTCACACTCATGTGGCATGTCGTGACGTTGAATAGGCGACAATCTAAAGGAAGTATTGATTCCCTCGTAGTTATTTCATGCAGAAATACATATTTCAAAAGGCGGGTAGTTATCAAATATGTATGCGCTGCCAATGAATGGTGTTTTAGACAGATTAATGTTGGTCAGGTTATGTAAGTGTTTTATTCGTACTGTCTACGAAACAATAATTTTTATCGTCCATGCAATGTCGTACGTTTTTGTTTTATTGTTATTTCGAATGTGCATTGTGTGCTTTTATTATTTATAACGTGATGATTTTATCGTGGATGTCCACCTCACGGCAACACGATAACACTGAAAGAAAGAATGAAAATACATTTACTTAGTATAGACTAAAAGACACACAATACACCAGATACTTAGGTAGGTACATCAAATAAAAAAAAATAAAAAAAAAAAAAAAACAATTTAATCATCATCTGCCTAGCCTTTTCTCAACTATGTTGGGGTCGGCTTTCAGTCTAACCGGATGCAGCTGAATACCAGTGTTTTACATGGACCGACTGCCTATCTGACCTCCACAACCCAGTTACTGGGTAATACGATACCCCTTGGTAAGACTGGTTGTCCGACTTTCGGGCTTCTGACGACCCGTAACGACTGTCAAAGATCCACGAATCGGTGTAGTTTTGTTAAAACGGTCACCCATCCAGGGACCAACCGCAGCAAGCGCAGCTTAACCTGATCGATCGACCCGTGCGGCTGTTATTACTTAGACATAGGACCCCTCCGAACAAAAAGTATTCACTGAGTATTGTATATGTTCAGGTTGTGTAAACTTATACAATACGATTACGTTTAATCAGCACCATTATTTACCTTGTTTGTTCACCACTGGTAAGATAATAATATAATCGTGTTTTCTCAGTTACCGTGTAGTCTTAGCTATGTATGAATGGGTTGTTCGTACGAGGTTCTCATCAATTTCCCCTGAGAGTAGTATGAGACGACTAAGGAATTGCATTCATCAGGAGTTAGATATCTCGTGGGGATGGGTATCTTGTTCGTAACTCAAGCTATTTTCTTGTCTGGGAAACAATTTCCTACACTAACGTGTATACTTGTAAAGGCATTTAGTTTGTGCTGTGTACCGACATGGTTAGTGATGAAAATTTTAGTGTTCATACACTACACTTTTCCAAGAGCTAATGTACTTACACGTACATATTTTATTACAATTGCTTGCGCGCTTTTAGAATAGATGGGTACCTACAAAAAGTTAAATTAATTAATTTCCACATAATAATCCAGACGAGTGTTTAATTAATCTTTTACTTAGCGTGTCGATGACATAAATAACACGTAAAAATAAATATGCTTAGCTTTTTAAATTAGTTTGGCCCGAAATTCAGCAACGCGACCGTTCACTGACGCAGTCATTAGGACTCCATTTATTTATTTTAATTAAAACGGTTTAAAACCAATCACATTAATTAAATACAAAAAGACACACACAAAAGAAACATAAAAGATTAAATCATCAAGTAAAAAATAAAAAAAAGTTAACAACACTTTCATACATCCCTCTCACAGTACTTCTGACATGCCGACAAAATCTTCGTCCACAAACAGATCGTTTGTTGGATTAAAGTCCAAAAGATGATTAAGTGCGGCCAGAGTACGTGGTACTGGGGACTTAGCTCGCGCAACTGTGCGACATGGAGGCACAGCAAACAGCCTGTGCTTTCTGCCGCGGCAGTAGTTGTCTGGCACAAAGAAGCGGGCCAGCACAGCATTTAGGTCAGGCGCGTCAATAGTGCCACGCAGCGTCTTACAGGCTATGGTAAGCTGGTCTTTCGCTCGCGTTACCTCTAACGGACTAATAAATTGATCATTAGAAACTGTAAGTTCATAATACCTGTTAAATAGTCAAGTTTATCACCATAATTACATTTACCTCTACCTATAACAATAAAACATTTTCGGTGTTAAAATTCAAAATCTCCATTATATTCAGGTCTCATCGTTAGAGTGGTCCGCACCCATGACAAAAATGACATGGGCGTTTTCTGGTCACGCACAACATAAAACATAAAAACAAAATTAAACCATATCTCTTGCGAAATAAAAGCTATTTTTGTACAGACGTGTTTCTAAGCCAACGACCTCGCTGCAGTAATTACGGACGAAGATAACAGGCCAAAATAAATTGTGATTTAACACAGTTGTAATTTCATTAATAGGTATCTATGTTGAACCCCCTTTACGAAAAAGTTTGGTGAATTAAAAATAATGGGTAAACGTTTCCTTTAAATGTAAATAATATAATGTTTTAAAAACTCACGAAGGTATGGAAGGCCATTAGTTTGCAAAAAAACATAATTTCATAAAAAAATATAAAGGTACTAAATGGAAAAAGTGATATTGTTCGGACTTCAGCCGGTTTATTCTTTAAACATCTCACAATGAAAATTTAGCTGAAGTGAGCTAGAAGTGAGCTGTCAATAGTGTCAATTCCTGGCATCAGCATCAGGTGAAATGACAGCTCATTTCAATCTCACTTCACCTAAGTTTTCATAGTGAGATTTTTACAGAATAGACCGTCTGATCCTAAGCGCGAAACAGTCGCGTGACCAAAATTATCTAGCGGCATGTAGCTACCCTGGAATAGAAAATCGATGATGCGTAAAAATGTAGTAAAAATCATGTTAGAGAGAGAGAGAGTGTACACTATACTCTAACAGTTATATCTGTAGTCGACAGAACATAGTAAACTTACTTCAAAAATGTTACGCAGTAGATTTATGACAACTTGGACAGGGAGATTCCGCGCCTTCTTTTTTTTAAAAATACACATTCAGGCTGAACCTAGTCGCAGGTGTACGCATAGTCCTTTATGTTCCGGGGTAGCGGTAACCCTTTCGGACAATCCCGCACCCCCGGCAGGCTTCGGCCCTGGCAGGCCCCTTCCTTTATGCTGACATCTCTTTGAGGCGCGCGTGGAACACGTACGCGCCGTCCGGCACGGGCCTGGTCCTGATCGGACGGTGAGCTACCCATTACTCTCCGTCCGCAGGCGCGCGCCTACGGTGGCCGGGAGTCGTCACGCGGCTCCCGACGCCCGGAGCGTCATTGCTTTATTTACGTCGTTGAGCAGACGAGTTTTTCAAACGTATGAAGCAATGGTTTAGGAATTTCCTTCAAAATTTTTAGATTGTGCTGAGTAGATAACATGAATTAAAATTTATAAAATGTGAATCACATAATAATATGTATGTAGAATTGTTTTCTAGAATTAAAAGTACAAACTTTAATTTCAAGAATAAACTTTAAAACTCCCGTGACCTATCTGTAACTTAAGCAAATAAAGGTTTGCTGCTTTACGGGAAATATAGATTTAATCTTCTACACTAAAAGATGAAGAAATAAACTCCACCCCTTATGAATCTGATATGTGTGCTTTTGAAGTGAAAGCATTATATTTTAATGTCGCCCTATTTTTCCTAAATCCACTGAAACATATTTCACAGAATGATAAGCATCAGGCACACTGGACATGAATATGTATATGGACATCCCACGTTCTACATGTCTAAATAATAAAGGTATGTATGCATTTGCCAAATACCTGTGGTTCAAGTTTTTAATGTCAGCTCAACGTCATTACATGAAATGACGTTTGTTTTCTTCTAAAGTGTAGGCAGAGGTGGATTGACTGTGTAGTAGGTATATCCATATTTTACCAGTTAAGGCTGGAGTAGGTACGCGGGACGTGACTCTATTAGATCAATTTCTATGAAAACTGCATACTCGTAGAAATGAATCTACAAGAATCGCGTCGCACAGTAGCGTCGCGCCTGTCTGCGGGAGCCTTTATGTTTAAGCCCTATTTATGATATGCAGCTTATTATTATTCGGGTACCCATCCGAATTGCAAGCTGCTACTGGGAATTTCCTAAAACCTACCTATCCTATTAATACTTTACTCAACCTGAGAATCGAACCCAGGACCCACTCAGTAGTCGCGCCTGCCACCGCTAGACCAACAAGGCAATCTATCTGGTCCAACAGAATTTAATTAAAAACTGTAAAGTTTATTTTATAAAGAGAGAATATTTTTTAATAATTGAAATGCAGACACAAAGTATTACATCTACCACAAAGATGAGCTAGGATAACGTTTGAAATGAAACATTAAATTGGATTTTAATCTCATTCTCATAGAATGTCAGGCGTAACTTTATTAAAAGTTGCTATGTCTCGGGGAGAATAATTTAAATACCGTTTATGAACCTAAATCAGAGTTTTTAACTAAAGTCTAAGTGCTTGGCCAGACTGGCAGCGCGGGGCGGGGAGCGGCGCGGGTTCGGGAACGCGCGCGATCTGCCTGTCCGCAGTCGAGGGCTGCTTCGTTCTGACTGTTGTTGTGTCCAGTGTTTGTCAAAATATAATGTAGATGAATAAAACTTATTTTTACTAGAAAAAAGCTCAAACTAGTTTGAGAACTCCGGTCCCCGTGCGGGCCGCCCGCGCACTCACTGCGGCCACTTGTATGAATGAGCTATGGCGTGAATTACCGTGCTCACTATGAACGCTCAAATGAAGTTCTTATATTTGAACACGCCGAGCCACGCCCGCCCCGCGCCCGCGTTTGCAGTCTAACCAAGCACTAAACATAGATATTTTGAACGAAATTATTATTAAAAAGAAAAGAATAATTATAATTAAAAGAAACGAAAGGTTAGTCTTTCCATATCTTCTAATTAATAAAAATCATAAATTAATTCACTTACAAAGCACAGCCGTAGATAAACCGCTAGGTATCCAAAGTACAAAAAGGTACAAGACTTCCTTATAATACAAAAGTGAGCACTATTTTGGAAAAAAATATATATAGGAACTGAAAGTTTATTAGGAAGTTCGTTACTTTTACCGATAAGAAATCGTATCGGGAACACGGCTCGTGTCACTATAACTTTAAGGCCAGGATATTCGAGCGCAGTAGGCATTTAACGTTACCAACTTCCCCGCGTGGCAAGTCCCGCGGACGCGCAGTTCAAATGAACTCGCTGACCCCGGAGTGCAAAAATTTTGCGTCACAGTATAAAATTGTAACAGTAGGAACAGTTAACTTTGTTTTACGGAATTCATGTTAATATTTCAGATGTTTAGTTTTTAGGGAAATATAAGTATAAAAACATAATGAATAATAACGACTAATTATTTATTCATTTTATTTACCTGCCAACAATTGTTGACAACAGGAACAATAAAATTCTGCATGGGTAAACAGCAATTATTATGGAAGTATCGTAAGAATCAAAATATCATAAACAAAACCAATTTTAAAAATTTTGCGAGTAGATAACAACGTGTTATAAAACTGACAAAAAAGTCTCAGAATAATTACTTTATCCATACAGCTCAAAACAAATGTAGGGCTACTTGGAACGTTATTAGTAAAACAATGTGTAATGTGCCAAAAAGCGAAATCAATCAAATTAATATAGATGGTAAACATTGTGGTGATGATCCGCAGACCATTGCGGACTTTATTAATATTTTTTTATAGACCAAATAAAACGCAATACAAGTTGTACTAATATATAAAACAGAGACCACGGACCGTCCATCTTTTTGAAAATGCGTCGAGCGTATTGGATGAAATTTTTCGTTCTTGTTTTAAAAGAGAACATAACTGCAAAATAGCTCTTTCAATTTACAAAGAACTTGACAAAATCTCTTTTATAGTACTTTGTTCTTGTTTCCCGATAATTTATTTAAAAAAAAACTATTTATTAGAATCACAAAAACACATTAAATTTTTCACTGTAAAATTTAATGTAATTAAATTGAAAAAATGTTCTCATTTCGAACATGTACCAGGCGAAAGTATTTTTCAGTAAATAATTTAATAATTACGAATAATAGAGATTTTTTTTTTTAATATTGTTTTCTATAATTACTATTACACCCATTCTCGAGTTGAAACGGTAAGGTGCAGGGTTAAACTAGGCATCGGTCGAGCGACGCGCATTTTGAACTCACTATAGGCTTTAGCACCCTCGAAAACTATGAAAACGACACCCATGACAAAAAAATGGAAAAATTTCACAGCCGCCATCTTGGATTTAGATTTTAACCTCACTATCGGTTTTAGCACCCACGAAAACGACACCCATGACAAATAAATGGAAAAATTTCACAGCCGCCATCTTGGATTTAGATTTTGACCTCACTATCGGCTATAGCACCCTCGAAAACTATGAAAACGACACCCATGACAAATAAATAGAAAAATTTCACAGCCGCCATCTTGGATTTACATTTTGACCTCACTAACGATTTTGGCAACCTCTTTAACTACCTACGACACCCATGACGAAAAAAATGTTAGCAGCCGCCATCTTTGATTTACAAATAAATTCACGTCGGTGCATGATCGCACGGGCCATTATTCGATATCGATTATAACAGTAAATCATTCTTAGTTTCCGTACTGTTTATCTTTCTACTGTGACTATATGTTACAACTATATTACAACTTTTAGTTTAATTATTAATACTAGAACCTACAACAATATTTTACAGACTCATTTTTGAAAATAATATACAAGCACGGAAAATAACAATAATATAACGTATATTTCGATCGATTATCGGGGAACGCAGCGAGCCAGCTAAAGCGACACAGGTCCTACCTCGGGAACGCCTGGCGGGCTACTAAAGCGAAGCGCGCGGGCCGCTTTATTATATTATATCTTGTTAAAACAATAAAAATCTGTTTTGTGAAAAATTAACCGTAGAATATTCTTCTAAACATCATTGCCTATTTTTCGACATATTTTTTGAGAGTAAAAGTTTAGTCTACTTCAAGTACGACTTGAAAAACGATCAAAAACTTCCCTGTTTTCGATTTGTTTGCGATTTTTTATGATCGAGTGAAGTTGCAAATATCGCGTTTTGAACCATAGAATAATCAAGAATGTTTATTAAACTACGACATATAATTTTATCACATCGAAACTAAGAATATTTGATTGTTTAATGTTGAATCAAAAATAGGTCGATTCTGAGAATCCTGGCCTTAATTATTTCTTACGATCTGTGCAAGTTGAGTACGCTACAACGGGTGACCACTGAAGATTAGCGCTGTGCTGTGGATCCTCATAGCAAAGCATTGTGCCTTCTTGTCATAGTCACGACGTGCTTAATCAGCCACAGCTGGGACACAGGTCTCCTCTCGGTGAGAGGGAGTGGGCTATAATCCTCCATACAGGCCCAGTGCGGCTTGGTAAATGTCACATGTCTTCGAATTTTTGTTTCTAGGACAGTTTTCTAACGATGTTTTGAGAGCAATGGAGATGAAATAATTTACACATAGTGCTTGTCCAAAAAAATAAAAAGGAAAGGATTCGAATCTACGACGTACACCTCGTAAGTCGCAGCCGTTACCAATGAGTCAGTGCAACTGCCGAGTTTTACTGACTGTGTTTCTAAGTATCTTACTTATCTTTTTATGTGCACGTGTTTCTGTAACAAATAAATCTTTCTTTATTTTATCTTTTTTTTTTTTGGAATAGGTACTCGAACGCATGCAATTGTTGAAACTACCGCCACGTTTTTGGACAAGGTTCTTTATGTGGTTGAAGAAAAGCTAACATTCAAATCGAACGTCAACTCGGATCCTAAATCCAATACGTTACTAGATACTACTGCATGTCATCGAGCAGTTTCTATTTTTGGTAACTCGCCAAGCCTGTATTTCTTTTTTTGGCAACTCTAGTGGCCGTTTTCCGTGCTACAGAAAATATTTCAAGCTATCGTATAGCTATTAGTTACCTGACTTTAAGTTCCCGTACACGAAAGCATAAAACAGTTTAATTTGGCAATCGAGGATTTATAAATGACAAATTGCAGTAGCTCTAGTACATACTTCAAAACTATGACATAATTCTAAGGTGGTTACTAATTAATGGTCTAACACTTCAACAGCTAGACATAAAGGAAATAAAGATTTAATTATTCTTCGCTAATTATATAGTTACTAAAGTTTCAAGCTCGAGTAGAAAAACAAGCAGAAGAATCAAAATCGGATCAAAAGTCATTTATTCAAATTAGGCTGAGAATCAGCACTTTTCGAACGTCAAGATTACATTAAGACAGTCCCCCAAAAAGCCCGCCCTTCACCACTTTCTAGTGCTTTCGTTAGAAAGAAGTTGCGCAACAAACTCCCCAGCAGATTTTTATTTTAGTTTTAAAATCATGTCTTTAATGATTAAACTAACTGAAAAGCTAAAAACAAGCCCCTTTTAAATTAAATAAAAGTTGGAAGCAGGCGGAACCCATTTGAGTTTGAAACTATAATAATGGTATGGGCCCCGCCTGCTTCCAACTTTTATTTAATTTAAGAGGGGCTTGTTTTTAGCTTTTCAGTTAGTTTTAGTATAAGGTTGCAGTTGGGTTTTTAATTTTTTTAATTACTTTTTTTTATTAATCTACAAAATGGTAACATCTCTACTCGATGTTAACATCGTTATTTTTAAGTGTTTATTTTTTGAGGGTTTGGGCGCTTTCGCCTAGTTCAGCTACAGATGTCTAATTCAATTGTAACAAAAATTATAGCCTATATGATATGTGTATCATTGTAAACAATTATTGAATAAAGTTATATTATTATTGTTAACAATAATTGATGGTCTGTTATTGGAGTCTAGCCACCTTATTTATAAACATTAATTAACTTTAAGCAACGTTTATAAATAAGCTGACATGATAATACGTGATTTAGCTTCAACACGGGATATCTATGAGCTTCAACATAATTCATTTGGATGTTACTGCCCTAATGTTGTCCCGAACATTTGGCAGCGAATATGTTAATTAGGTCCTGCAATCGGACCGATTTGACTTAATTACATTGATGTAATTTCCAACCTGGTAACTGTGATTTTGGTTTTTGGAGCAGAAGTCAAATCATTGTCTAGAATTCTAAGTTACTTTTATGATACGTTTAATTTTTTTGTGGTCTATTTTATAAAATATTTAGATTAGCCGTCAATTGTCAGACTTTGTTTATATTTTTAATAAAAACCAAATGTCTACCTTTATTTTTGTTAAATAGTTCCTATGGTTTTTATTGCGTCTTTCTTTGTGCCAAATATCAACCAAATCCCTGAAACTGTTTATGTGTTATTGAGTTACAAACATCTTCACATACGTTCACATTAAAAATAAGTAACTACTATTACTTAGATTTGGTAGGAAATATTAGTAAGGTACCAATTTTGAGACCAAACATAAAGTGTATTCAAACATGTTTCAAATTAAACAAATATCAACTTTATTTAAATGGGAATTACGTTGATTTCAGAGTGACTAGCACTATTGAAACAGTTATAAAAATGTTTGAAGTTGTAGCGTAAACTGAACTTTATTGTGTAGGATTTAAAGTTATTTTTCCATGAACTCATATTTGTTTACATTTTTGGCAAATAAATCGCGAACACAGATTACTTACATAAACTCACGCCTTCTTCCCATGGGGTTAGGCAGAAACTACAGAACACCACGCTACGATCCTTAGATAATATTCCTTTTGAGACTAGTTTATCTGATAATGGTGACATTTTGGCACATGTAAGCGTGCTAGCGCAACGTATAATTTCCATTCGAAAGACGCTTTTGTAGCCATATTTTAATCTTTGTGGAATATCACATTTCCAAAATCAGTAACATCTATTTCAGTAATTCGTGTTGCACACATACATACATACATAATCAGCCTACAAAGTTTCCACTGCTGGGTCACAGGCCTCTCTCAGTGAGAGGGAGTGGGCCGTAATCTACCACGCGGGCCCAGTGCGAGTTGGCAGATGTCATATGTCTTCGAATTTTTGGTTCTAAGACATGCCGGTTTCCTCACGATGCGTCGATTCGTGTTGCATAGTGTTGTGATAACTATTTTGGTGAAAGTATGCGAAACAACAAAACATTAATAGAACAATACCGAAACACGGAGTTATTTAAGTTATGTTTGAGTTGTACAATGCACAAACTATGCAAGTAGCAAGTCGAGTTTGGTTTGCATCCAAAGTTTGCATTGCCTGCAATTAAAACGTTCCAGTTTAATGCTCAGAATTGAATAGTTTATAACATTCACTTACAGTTTCATGGAGGTGTTTGTCATGCCAGTAAAAACTTCCTAAGTCCAAGAGAAATGGAGACTAAACGAAACATTAAGAACACCTGGGCCAAAACGGACACGATTTATGAAAGTGACCTTTGGGAGGACGGATGGACCTTAGCGCTATTTCTGCTTTTAGTATAATAGTTAAAATAAATGATATGATGACTGGTATGCTGCTAAATATAATTAAAAATAATAACTGCGGACCTCTAAGAAATAAAATATTAAATAAATAACAAAGCAATTCATTCATTTTAATTTTTTAATTTTATAATTATGATTTACGGTTTATTCGTTTTATGTGAATTTTCGTGTACAGTAATTGGCAAAATCCATATGTAAGGTCTAGCCGCGCTAAATTTACCAAAGATGTAAACAACAATGGACGCTCGAAATTGAATAGAATCGATTTTATTCAATTTCGAGCGGCCATTGTTGTTTACATCTTTGGCAAATTTAGCGCGGCCGGACCTTATTTATATAAGAACCTGTGAACTTTTATTATTTAATGTACAATGCTGTTAGGGTACCTATTTTAAATAAATAAACAAAAGCAAGAAAATATTCTAGCAGATATAAAACCTCACATGATAATAATATGCCTCATGCTTCGTTAAACCCGACAAACAGTGTTGGCAGAAAAACTTAGTGCTCAACGCTTTAATGCAGTTTGATTAAACGCTAACATTCCAAAGCTTTTGTGAAAAATTGGACCGAGAAGATTTTGTTTGTTTTGAAGAATCCCCGTCTCGTCTGCTGCTATTTTTATTACAACTTTACTTTGCTTTGAAATACGAGAGATACGAAAATGGATTGCGTTTTTAAGTTTAATCAAGTTTTTGCTAACTGGTTTTTACGTAATGGATTAAACACCGATACATTAAAAGGGATAAAACTAAAAGATCCTGAGAGAGATGCAGTCTATTTTAAAATTATATATTAATAATAATACCATCCTATTATTGTCCCACTCCAAGGCATAGGCCTCTTCTCAGAGAATACTCGAACATTGATCACAAACAAACGATTTCAATTAACTACAATTACAAAATGTCATTCAATATTAATTACGATAAAAAATCTTTCAAAATGATTTATTTTTCAAGGTGATAAGTTACGAGTAAGCCTAACTTGAAATACTACTTTCGTATAAATCATTCATAACAACCGAGTAATTTATATTAAATTCTTGTAAGCTGATAGTGTCACTTGAAATAATAAATGCCTATTATTATCAGTTGTAAATCATTAGTACAGTTACCTATAAAACATGTTTTTAAGTTACGTAAGTTAAAAATGAAGGCTCGTTATAAAATAAAAAAATAAGGTTTATAATTATGATTTATAAACACGAACGGTCGCTATCAAAAATGCATAATTACACACACATTATATAATTTTTATTTATTCGAAGACAGGTGACATCTATTAACCCTCACTGGGCCCGCGTGGTAGATTACGACCCATTCCCTCACTGAGAGGAGGCCTGTGTCCCAACAATGGGAACGTTGGGTATAGGCTGATTATATTGTTGTTGTTATAGTGCATGATGAACAAATTCAATTAATACAATGCACTAGTATTAATTAAATTTGCGTGGGGCAGGTACAACTAAAAAATGAAAAAATAAAATACAAAAAATATAATCGACTTAAAAAAAAAACACTACTTTTTTTTTTTTTTTTTTTTTTTTTTTTTTTTTTTTATTTGAAATGGGCTTGCTCTTGACTCTAGCCTAGGTCAAAGGTGACAGAGACAAAGTCGACGATGGAGCGAGCTTACCCAGAAGAAGCCTGTTCACTCTCACTTTAAAGAGATTCGGGTTGTATGCGCTCGGAAAAACAGACGCAGGTAGAGAGTTCCACTCTTTTGCTGTGCGCATTATAAACGACATTTGCATACGCTTAGTGCGAATTGGTGGAACAGCAACCAGGTAGGGATGGTAACTTGCAGTGCGCCTGGATGTCCGAAGGTAGAAGGGGGCCGGTGGAATGAGGTCGTGGAGTTCTTGGGCACACTCACCGAAGTACAGTCTGTAGAAGACCGACAGGCAGGCAACCTTGCGGCGATGAGCCAAGCTGTGAAGCTTGGCATCCACCAGTTTTACGTCGCCAATGAGCCTCTTAGCTCTGCGTTCCACCGAGTCAAGCGCGGCAAGTTGGTATTTCGCTGAGCCATCCCAAAGGTGGCTGCAATACTCCATGCAGGATCGGACTTGTGCTTTGTATAGGGTTAAAAGCTGTCCAGGCGTGAAGTATCGTTTCACCCTATTTAGGATGCCCAGCTTCTTGGCCGCAGTTTGGGCTTTGTACTCGATGGTGGTGCCGAAGTTGAGACTAGATGTCAACTCCATGCCTAGAAGCTCGAGCCGATCAGTTACAGGAACAGATGTACCTCGAAAAGTAGGAGTCTGGTCAAAACGACTCCTTTTGGCGGTAAAAAGACACGCCTGTGTTTTGGTGGCGTTAAAAGAGACCAGATTGTCATCACCCCACTGGGAGACAAGGCTTAAGGTCAAATCTGTCCGCTCTACCATGGCCTCTCTCAAGGATCGAACTTCGGACCCGCTGGCCCCTGCATTGGACAAGTATCTCTCTGAAACTGTACTGTCATCCGCGTACCCAACAATACCAGGCTGAAGTAGGTCATTGATGTGCAGCAGGAAAAGAGTTGCAGAGAGAACAGACCCCTGAGGAACTCCGGCATCAATAGCCATAAGGTCAGAGGAGCAGCCATCAACGACTACTCTGATCGACCGCTCACTAAGGAAGTCTGATATCCAGCTACAAAAACCAGCTGGGATGCCATAAGCAGGAAGCTTACTGAGGAGACCGGCGTGCCAGACCCTGTCAAAGGCCTTCGAGATATCAAGCGATACAGCAAGTGCTTCGCCGTGTTTCTCGATGGCTTCGCCCCAACAGTGCGTGACATACACAAGTAGATCGCCAGTTGACCGCCCCCGGCGAAAGCCATATTGACGGTCACTGAGGAGATCATTGTCTTCAAGGTAGTACAAAGTGATAAACAAATTTAATTTCGGAAGTCGTTTATACTTTTGTAAAAAAGTTTTTTCTTCCTAGGAATTACCGTGAATAAGAAAAAAACATCGAAGTACATTAAGAAAGTTTGATTGCTTTTCGAAATTTTAAGCTGCCTGTGATAGGGCAAACTTAAAATTAAACATGGGTAGGTGCTCGCACAAATCTGATAAACAATATGTGGTTAAACTTCCGAAGAACACATAAATCAAAGTTCGGGAAGATACATATCAAATAGATGGCTCAGGTTCGTGGTCGATGCTATGATAATTTGTAAGTGCTTCTAAACCACGCGTAGGTACGTGATATTATAATAATAAATAACTTTATCTAGTCATACTACTTACAGAAATGAAGGAGATTAAGAAGACACGAAAATATAATGAAGTCCTTAAAAAGTAATCTTCATTTAAGGCACAATACAAATAGATTTTAGTAAACCTGTTAAGCTATCAGTGTATTTAACTAACTGCGAGTAGATCAATGTAAAATTTTAGATAACACTAGCTGCGCCCCGCGGTTTCACCCGCGTAAATGTCGATCCCGTGGGAATATCGGGGTAAAAAGTAGCCTATGTCCTTTTCCGGGACTCAAACTATACCTATACCAAATTTCATCTAAATCGGTTCAGCGGTTTGAGCGTGAAGAAGTAACAAACATATAAACACACACACACACACTCACAAACTTTCGCCTTTATAATATTAGTGTGATTAATTAGTAACAAGGCATCAGTCGCGATGTTTATGTAAAGAATAATGAATCACTGTAATTATTTGGAAACGCAAGTATAATGTAATAAAACATTCAGATAATATTGAAAACCTTGACTAGATTGATCACCCAAAATGTTCAATTTAAATAATTTATAGCATTGAAATGCCAAAGCTTACTCCATGGATATTTCTTAGTTACAATAAATCACAAAATATATTCCTTTGTGAAATATCCGTTTTATTGTAGAAGCTGAAGTAGCAAATTGGCAATGAACAATTTTTCATTTCCTCAAAAATGAAGCAGTTTATCGAATTGGCGCCAATCCAAAGTATTGGTATTAGTGGAAAAAAAATAATTGTAAAGTGGGTAGTAGACCAAAATAGTCCCTAAGTACAAGAAAAGTGATGACTAACACTAATGTTAATAGTAATACTCATTTGGGCATTTTATATGGAATGCTTTAGTGTGCATAAAGACGAAGGACAACAAACGACAACGACAGAGGCAACTGCAACCGTCGCCGAACGTCGACGGCTGCAGACGGCAACGTGCCGCTCATGTAGTTCAGTACGGTGCTCCAATTATACACGAGCGGCATATTGTTGACGGCAGCCTACGACGTCTCCACGGCTGCATTTGCCTAATTTATCGACGCGTGACGCTCGTGTGTATGCACACTTATCCATAACGTTCACGGTTTTGCATTCCACGCGAGTGTCTTTAGTTCCTTTCCTTGTTTGTTAAAATTATCCTCATCTTCATCATACGATGGCTTATATCAAACAATCTCTTCACAAGACATTTCCAATCCATCGCCAACATTGTTTTCACCATTTATCTTCCATCAGCAATCATTGCTAACAAGAAAGAAGGTAATCTACCGGTTCACTAGCTTCTCATTTTTTGGTATATTGCACAGATCCTTGGCGTCGTAGGCGTGATTTATAACTTTGTTTACTTCCAAAATATTCACTTTTGATACAGAAGTGACTCGATTTGTTGAGCATTGCAAATGGTGCAAAAACTTAAGGTTATTGATGATTGTGTTATTTGACACTGTTATAGAAGTTTGGTGCTATAAGCCTAAGTATTTTTAACATTGTATATCCGAGTTCATTACTAGGATCTGGTTTATTTTCACCATGTTATTTTGGATCAATTTTGTCAACCCTTTCGTCTCAAACTATACCCTAATACCCCTATACCATAAATTATTGTATTTGATATCACTACACGTCTCCCAGGTAATGTAAAAAATAAAATTTATGTCGTAATTCCCTCCTTATCCCCTGTCATTTATTTCAGGGTAGCAATGACACAACTCCAAGTGAATGGTCCATCCCAACATATTTTGCGGCTGTATCCCAGTTTACGAGTTATCTGGGCATTTGGATGGACGCTATCGGACATTATTTGATGGCTGATTTATGATATTTGCTCCAGTGGCCCGTATTGATACACCTAAATATACAACGAACCTTTGTTGATAAATAACAGGGCTGGGATCGAGGTGTTTTATGGCCTCCGTATTTGCAGGTTCAAATGGTTTTCGGTGTCAATTTGGTAATGGAAGGAAGCAGGATTACTAATGCTTGTAACACAAAATCACGTTCAATACTTTGGTTCTGATTTATTCGAGAACTGTATCTGGCTTCCAACTTCGTTTAACTGGTCAAGCCCTACGCGTTACCGATCGGTGACGAAACAATAGAAATTCAATTGTGTCTCATTAACGGAGCTTGACAGATTAGGGTGTTAACAGCGCAACGATACTAATATGTTTGGATATGTGGGCTATTTCTGAAATATCCAAAAATCTCACATATGAGATTATGAAAAACCAACGGGTTAACTTACCTTCTCCATGGTTTTAAAGATCAATACGCTCTTTGCGATGTCCGTATTTGACCCGTCTATCATAAAATACCATGCAGTGACCAAGCACTTTAAATTATTGTGATATGGATAGACATAAAATGTCAATTCAAAATCAAGTTATTTTATTTCTCATAAAATAATTTGATTTTGATGGGCATTAATAAAACGTCAGAAGCGCACGCGAAGTGCACGGTTCCATTTGCTCGTTTCTTTTGGAGAAGATCCGGTAAAAAACTCCACGGTTACTCTTTTAAAAATAATTGGCTTTTATATTTTTTTTAATAACAGTATTAATAGCTATGGGAGGACAGTGTACGCCTGTCAACAAGTACCAGATATTTAATAAAATAAAAAATGGTCTACTAATCTACAGTCTACAAGGCCGTCTACAACGTTCTCATATCAAAATTCGAACGTTTAATAATATTTCTGACACAGAGCGACCCATGTCCAAAAAGGTTGTACTGGCCATTATAAATGAAAATCTAAAAAATAGTTTAACGCTTCATAACACTTTAGTATATTTAGGTAGGTTCTTCGATTATACATAGGTTTAATCATATCATAATAGTCTAAATATAGTACAGAACAATAACTTTAGAGGTATTACTAAGCTCCAGAATATACTAAGAGCGTACGTGGGTATACAACCATGAATCATTAACACGGGAGATCACGTTTATTATGTCACACCAAATAGTATTAATACTGTGAATTAACATCAATTAGGTATGTGTCATTGATACGTGATACGTGAGTTAACACTTTGGTATGCGTCGCACTAATCTATAATCTATACATATTTATTTATTTATTAAAACTTTATGCACAAGTAAAAAAAATAATACTGTACAAAGGCGGACTTAATGCCTGAGGCATTTTCTACCAGTCAACCTTAGGGTGATGCAGAGACAAAACATGGCAGGTGCAACATACATGATAACTAGTTAGGAAATGAATATAAAATACAATATATACATACATACATACATATAAACCAAATGAACTCTCAGGGGAAAAATGATCGGTAGAGGAGAAAACGAATTCAGCAAATCAGCGCTGGGATGTTACGGCCAACTTCTGCCGAATATGTTGACGTGCCTTCACTTTGAAAGATAACCGACTGGTTGCCATACATGCCATACATGGTTGTACATATTATAAATTAAAGTCGCTTTTCGTATGTTTGCTTGACCACGTTGTTCTTTTAAACTACGCAACAGATTTTCATGTGCTTTTCACAATAATTTAGAAAATTTATTTCGGATGTTATGAAGAACAGGGCATAAAATTCACTCATCTTCCATATCTGGTGGGCTATAACTGCCCGACGATGTCGGAACGTTGTATATAATTATGCTGGTTACGTGGAAACTGCTTGCGCGATGCAGGATTTTGCGTGCCGTCAATGTGATGCGTAGTTCGCATGTGGCGATGTAGATGCCGCCACAGGTTTATGGTTTACATTTATATTAAACTTACATAATTATAATAAAAAAATCTCAATGTTTTGTCAAGTCGTAAAAACCGTGCGAATCTGGGGCAGGTCGCTAGTCCTTGATAAGGCGGACTATATTCAACACTGATATTTTTTTATTATGAACTAGCTGACCCGGCGAACTTCGTACCTCCTCAGAATTAAATAATGTGACAAAGTTCAATAGACACGTGGCGCCATCTATTATCGTAATACTCGTAACTTTATTGTTGTTTTCCTCGGGAACAGCACTTTTTTTCGGGATGAAAGATTTTTTTCCCTATGTCCGTTTCCATACACCTGACAACGTATATGAAAAATTTCAGGATGATCGGTTTAGTGGTTTAGGCGTGAAAAGGTAACCAAACTTACTTTCGAATTTATAATATTTATATATAGTTAGGATTCCTGAGTAGGTAACCGACTGTCGGGATTTGATGCGAAGAAAAAGTGTTAAGTTTGGACGGGTCTGAAAAGAGACAGATCAAAGAAAAGATGGATGGATTGTGTGAAACATGATATTTTAGCTAGGGAATAAACACTGAGATGACGGCTGATGTTACTGCTCCAACCTTAACAAAATAAGATAAGGAGAGAAGGATAGATATAGAATTCATAACTGGCCATAGAATTATTGAATACTCACTTTATATTATTCTACTCCGAAGAAGGAAGTCGCTGGGTTTGGTAATAAGATCGAATAAATTTCTCATTTCCATTCATTAGCTTTATGGTACGCAAAGACGGGAACTGACTTAATAAATTATTTATTGACTATATTGATCTATTTTTACAATAATTATATCCTAAATTCATGACATGACACCAAGTCATGAATTAAGGATATTATGACCCGCGCCGTTTTGATCCTGTCCTTTGTCTATTTTGTATAAAGAATATACAATGCTTTATTATAAATTGTTACAACGAATTAAAATCTATTCATTCGTACCATATTTGATCCAAAAGCATGTATGTTGATGTTCAGCAGAATTTAGATAATGTTAATACACTCAACTGTTATTACGTGTCCATTTTCAAAGCCCCAAACCAATGCACTGAATTCTCTGTGCTTTACCGGAAAATCGAAAATACTAGGGAGGACGCAAAGCTTCAAAATATGTAGTTCATACCCACATTGCTTCGTTATTTTGTATTTTGATGGTAATAGGTGATGCTATTATTCAAAAGGAACAGCATTTGTTTCTCTAATAATAAATTAAATTAACTTGTCACATCCCATTGCTGAGTCTAGATTAGTACCAATTTTGTGCTTAAATACCCTTCCATACATATTACGCAAGTGATGCTGAAATATATTCTTTGCCGTTTATACATAGCTATAAATCTGACTATAAAACATAACACTCCTTTTTTGGGCAGTCGTGTAAAAACTTAGGTGAAGTGAGCTTTCAATAGTCTCCGTCCCATAGCGTCAGGTTGGTTGACAGCTCACTTCACCTCAGTTTTTACACGACTGTCCAAAAAAGGAGTGTTATGTTTTATAGTCAGATTTATAGCTATGTATAAACGGCAAAGAATATATTTCAGCATCACTTGCGTAATATGTATGGAAGGGTACTTAAGCACAAAATTGGTACTGATCTAAACTCAGCAATGGAATTATGCCTGCCATTTAATATGATGAAGAAAAAAAC
This sequence comes from Amphipoea lucens, assembly GCA_947508005.1. NCBI lineage: Eukaryota > Metazoa > Arthropoda > Insecta > Lepidoptera > Noctuidae > Amphipoea > Amphipoea lucens. Next base: position 10,231,464 of record OX382371.1, read on the forward strand.
AATATACTCGTAAACAGAACAATAAAACTGTCGCCTGTCTAATTTTGTTGTTTCCCATTCATTTGTTTTGGCCATACTGATTTATAATTCGAAGGTTAGGTATCTCTAGCTTATATTGATTTCGGCTCCATTTAATTCCATATGTCTTTTACCTTTCCAGTTGACATATTGTCAAAATTGTATGATCAGCATTAGGTAGGTTATTTCTTCCACAAGAGTAATAATCACCGATTTTGCTGACGATATACAAATTATTTATTACGTTTCTAAATAGGTACATTTAATTTATAGAAATCTGATATTTAAAATACTCCATATTTTGCAATCTAAATTCCTCCCGGGAGTTGATTAACCTTGACTTATGTTAGGCTTCGTATCGATTGGAAGGACAATGGAGGTAATGCGTGGACCTACATTTTTAATTGTATTGATTCAATCTTAAAATACACTCATCGTTTTAAATTTTTAATGCTCGACACGAGGCTAAAAATGGTTCTTTGGCATTGAATTATTTTGCCCTTTTGCTCTTAATAAAACTCTTTGGTTCTTTCATCCACTCACGAAATCATAATATGAATAGGTTCTTAACAAAAAAAAAACTGAAGTACTGCAGAAGTTCTCCCGACCTTTCATGTACTAGAATCTCGAATAATGTGATAGTACGAAATTCACTCATCCATCATCCACTCGGGTCTCCAAGTGGGTACTACGATCAATGTTGGCTGAAATCAGACAAGGATGGATGGCATAAACCATAATTAAGGTTTATTAAACAACCACTTTTCCTTCCAGCTTTTTGTATCAACATCGAACGGTCGTGAAAGTTTGCGTAGTCAATTATCCCGTACCAATTATAATTGAAAGGGGTATCGGTAATATTTCTTTCAATATTATAAGTAATTGGTCGTTCCAGAATCGAAGTACTAGGCGGTTTCAAAAAATATATTTATGGAAGTCGTTATAATAGGTACTTTCTTAAGCCACATAAAGTAACGACTTATACCTTATAAATATTTAACGTGTTCTCTGAATAATTTGATATGTCCTCGTAGTTAGATAATATGATAGTTTGTTTGACAATCGGTGATGTTTTATGCGTGACATTTTGATGACATTACATTATAATAAACCTCAACCTCCTTCAAAAAATGTGGCCAGTACATTTTCGTTTAAGCAATAATCATTCGCGTTCCATTTTCAAAATACAGCGAAACATGAACGGTGGTCGTACAAGCTCTTATGGTTATAAGCTTCGTCCCATTCATATTCCAGTTGTATCCAAATTTCGGAGTGGAAATTTTTGAATACAAATGTCCGTGTTAAATCATGAAGGCAATTGCAGAATGAGAACACGTCGTGTTTTGTAAAGTTCTAAATGATTAAAAAGTGAGTGATCTGTTAAAATGTGACACGATCAATATCTTTCGACAAACACTTTTTCGTCTACATTTTTATCTTATCTTTTTTTTATTTTTATTTCTTATCTTTTTTTAAGTACCTTTAAAGTGTGGAGGTCTCTTTCCGTTTTTCTTTTACATTATACTAGTAGTCAAAATAAAACATACTGTATCTTCAATAGAACATGAAATGACAGTTCAAATGACTATTTATTTATTAACTCACTAACACATCCTAATTGAGTCGAGGATTACCGATATAAATATTCATGCTAACCTATCTATGAATCTGTAATACACTTCTAATGGAAGTCCGCCACAACTGTATGTATCCAAGTGTCTTATATACTCGTCCAGTCCCGCATAATCTAACCACATACCCCTACACTAATCTGGAGCCCACCCACACGTACTTATGTGGAAAGTACTTACATACCTGTATGCCCATAACCTAAATAGAACCGAATTACGCACAGGAATGCATTGCATTTCGAAAAGGCCCGCTCTCCTCACGTGTGGCAGCCACGTGCAATAATCAACAAACGGCAAAACATCTGACATTTGCAGTCCAATTTCCAGTTGTATGTTAGCCTATTTTCGTCATTATCGATCAGTTCCAACTCGAGGCAAGCTTCATAAAAAAGTAATACGTAATTACCCGTTTCCTTTGGCATTTGTGTTATAAACGTATATATTTATTGTAACGTAGGTATACCATCAATTAGGCGTTTAGTTACTTCGTGTATTGTTGTGGGACCTACTTTTGTTCCATTGTTGATATTAGCCAAATTGTTTGAGCTTTCTGCCGTTATAGTGTAGTTTTCGATTACGACTTAATTAAAGTCCGTAGTTATAAATGGTTATACGATTTTTTTGTAGAAATTGGTACTTACGATTCTAATAGATTTTTGCATAACTACTTCTTCTCTCGTTAAAAAGCTGTTACGTACGTGTAAACCTCAGAGTTCTACGACATCCTTTCAAGATGACCTATTGAGGCATAAAAACTTTATAAACTTACTTTTGTATATAGATCATAACCTTATACGGTTAGATAACATATTGTTCTAGGGTGTCACAAGTATACAGGTGAATCCTGACAAAAAACACAAAAAAGGGACTTACGAAGGTCGGGTGCGCACCCGACCTTCATAAGTTCTTTTTTTAGGGTTCCGTACACAAAGGTTAAAAACGGGAGTTTATTACTAAGACTCCACTGTCTGTCTGTCACCAGGCTGTATCTCATGAACCGTGATAGCTAGATAGTTGAAATTTTCACAGATAATGTATTTCTGTTGCCGTTATAACAACGAATACTAAAAACAGAATAAAATGAATATTTAAGGGGGGCTCCCATACAACAAACGTGATTTTTTTGCCGTTATTTGCTCGATAATGGTACGGAACCCTTCGTGCGCGAGTCCGACTCGCACTTGGCCGCTTTTTTTTTTTGTTTAGCCTATACTGTCCCATTGCTGGGCAAAGGCCTCCCCCAAATCCTTTTAGGAACACTTTTCGAGCGCCACCTTGAACCAGCCCTCGCGGTACGCGTCCAGGTCGTCTCGGATAAGCCCTTATCCCTATTTTAACTCACATCAACGAGACAGGCAAATTCTTAGTCCGGGCCATTTCTCATTCAAATGATAATTAAATACGTAAATCATTCATCCATTTATATACAGAACACGTATTTACATAGATTGCATAGGCCACTACTTGTGATCTTAATCTGAAGTGTAATATATTACTGTAGCTTCGTATCTTGCATTGATAACGGTAGGGCCCTCATCTATTTTCTACGCGGTGGAAAGGGATTAAACGTTTTCTTAGGCTGTGCGCAGACCAGCAAGGTAATCTAACATCTGTACCAATGGCTTTCATTTTGACAGTTCAACAACATTCATTACGTTAATTACGTTGTTGAACATATGAAGCAATGGATTAGCAATATCCTTCAAAATGATTCAGATTGATAGTGCGTTACGCAATTAGCGTGCCGACTCATGATTGTATTATTGTTTTACGAAAACAATGGTTGCAAACTCACCTCTGAACAGTTTTATTGACAACTTATAACTTGCCGTAAACGGAAGAGCTTCGGTTTTGGACACAGTCTAACAAAACTAAGAGTAAAAAGTACTGTCGTAAAAAAATGTTTTTTTTTTTGTCTGTTAACAACAGTCCAAGTAGAAAATCTTGGAGAATCCCTAGAACAGGATGAATATTAATAATCACCTAAGAGCCTGCCGTTTAATTAGTGACCAGGTAGTGTCCGCTGGCAGATTTAATATGAGAATGCTTTGGTCAGGTTTTCTTTCGTGTTGGAATGGTCAGAAATCAGACTGTAGTATTCCTTTGTGAAAATTAGTTCTGCATAATTATGGTTCGTATAAGTTAGTAAAGCAGACTAGCCGGATAACATGGAAGAACATTATAATCTATGTTCAAATTCTCATTTAGCGGGTTTTGGTTTAGCCAGCATAACTTTAGAAATGTTAAACCAATTTTAATGAAACAAAAGCTTATAATATGACCGAACAATGCAGCGCCGAAATTGGCTCCGTGGTTATCAAGTCCGGAATATTATGTACAGTTATAATAACAAAATAAGTAATTTAGAATCTGCTGAAATGCTCGAATAATGCTGACTAAAATAATGATGGTAGCAAACAACAAGTTGCTAGGCCTTAACTAAACTGTGTTGGAATTAACTTGCATATTATACTGTACCCTCTTATGCGGGGTTCCTATAAACAAAAACGAATCGTTTTTAAATAGATTTGCAAGCTAATTTTACCTGTGATAGCTACTTCCATATGGGAGGGTCTACTATACAAAGCTATGAGATATAATATGATTCATTATTTGTAAAGATACAAGTCTTAATTTTAACCAAAAACGGTCCGTGAATTATAGGAATCGGCCATTATTCATAAACTCTTTATTACTACGTCCTACGTCCTATATAAATGAAGTGAGGGGTCAATAAACTCACTGTTTTATTTGCATGACGTATTTAAATAAAAAGGCAGTCTACCAAGAAATAATATGCAAAGTGACCAACTTATTAATGCAATATAAAATATTACTTACATTTGACTTATTGAAACCAACATGCTCCTTATCCAAAGGCCTAGTTTACACAGTATGCGATAAAAATAAATACACATAAAGTATTCTAAAATTAGATTATCATGTTCATTCCAGTGTGAGGTTTGCGTGGTGAATATGTTACCACGTACTGTTGACGGTTTCAAGGCATTTACACTATACCACGATATTAATAGGCTGTGGTTTATGGAAAATCGGAAAAGGGAAAATGTATACAGGGTAGAATTGTAAATATACTCGGCATGGGTCGCTTCTCATCAATCATTTGTACACGGGTAGATGATGTATTTGGAGAGGTTGTATATCCATCAGTGGAGGAGGTTGGTTAGATACTGTTTATCGAAGAAAGTCCTAATATGTATTTTGTAGAGAAAAATGTCGAGAAAAAGAATAAAAAGGAAATATTTTTTTCTTCGTCAGCAATTTCAGAGATGTAGTTTCGGTGTCTACTAGTATTTAACCTCAACTAAATGCTTAAAAGTACTCGTGGGCGTTGAGCCAACTACCTGTCGCCTCCTACACTTTATTGCAGTTTAAACACTATAAGTCAGACCTGTCCTCAACAGTATCATTGCAGTTTTTCTTCAACAAATTGCGAGGACGCTCTTAAAGAAATCAAGGAAATTTTGGTGAAGAATCGTTGACAAACGACTTCTGATTATTTTGAAAACAAGTGAAGGGAAAGTCGGTTAGGTGCACGTCATTTAATTTGGGATACATGTTACATGATTGCCAATGACCTCACTGAACTTTGATGTCTGAAACTTGAACAAGGATTTTGATTCGAAGCATTGATGACAGTATAGGTAGGTACATAATTTATGTTATGTATGTAAGTTGAAATCGATACAAAAAAATAGTGTTTAAAAATTAAAATGTGTCCTAGTTATAATAAATTATAGTAATTTTCATGAGGTCAGCTTTTATTACGTTAAAATTGCCGTTACAATATTATAGATTAATGTTCTGGATCTAAACCTTCCCTAACATAACTTTTTTCTTTATCTATTTTGCCTTTGGTAAATTAGTTTCGTTAAAAATATTGATTAAACTATTGTGTTTTTCCGTAGAACCATTACTCTTAATTTCCACAAGAACCAAATATACGTAAGCTATTAATTTCTTTTCTGGCTTATAAGAAAGTATTTTTCCAAATCCAATAAAGTCCATGTATTTATTTATTTATTTAATACTTTAAGCACATAAATGTACAGAGGTGGACTTTATGCCATAGGCATTTTCTAACAGTCAACTTTTGTGTGATGCAGAGACAAACAGTGGTAGGTGCAATCATGAAAATTGAAGGAACACATATTTTAAATATAAAGATACGCATAAACCTATTAAAACTATAAATATTATATATTATACCTAATAACAATTACTGTCATATAAATATAAGTCATATAAATACATAATAATCTGCCAAATCTGTCAAAATCACAGTGATCATTCTATTCTATTTTTCTCTATGGCAATGGTTCCGATGACGAAATTCAGTCAATGTCAGAGTTTTTCTCAGGGGTATAGTGTTGCGTTTATTTACATGAATTCGAACGCACGTTTAACACAAAAAATGTATAAAAATTTTAAAACACAGTAGGAGGACAAACAGGTAAATATAAAAACTGTGAAAACTTTTATCAGCGGGTCGTGAGCGTGGCGTAAGGACTTGCGATTCTTCGTCCACAGTTAGGTATATATTTTACGAGTTTTTCACTTTGACGTTGAGTTGCCACTGATAAGTCTGTCTTAATCAGTGATCCTTATTGTCATTGCAATAAGGTTGCTGTTGGATTTCTGTCAGAGGTAAAATAACTCTACTTCATATTTCTAAATGCAGAATTATATTCTTGCAACATTGCAAAATGAACCTACATCGCTTGCACATGTACCCGTAAAATAAATATGTATTTTCCCGTTAGGATATGAAAATTATGCATGCTAAAATTATTACAAAGTTAATTACAACCAAAATTATAGCGGTAATTAATCACGGCTTGTTTACCATACAATTACAAGTTCAATTTGCTGTTTAAATACTGCCTCTCCTCAAAATTTGAACCATAATAACCATTGACAATAATAATTTTCAACGCTTGGTTAAGCCAAGCGTTGAAAAACCCGGCGGTGAGCGGTGAAATTGTCTTTTTATAACTGTCGTAATTTTCCAAAACATTTGCTCATAACTTGTGATAGCTACTTTTGCTTAAAGAGGGAAAAAAATCCAGTATTTTTTATACTAACATTTGTCTAGTTCTTGTTTTAAGTCTTTACAAACCTAGATTATAAAACTTGAAAAACGTTTTTGATTCATGTTACATCGACTTAACACGTTCACTGTCCAATGACTCCAAAGGAGTCACATTTGTACTAAACTCATATGTCTATGAAGAGCCATCAAATTACTAAAACAAACAAATAAAAAATCATCACATAACATCAAATTTACTTTTGGATTATGCCTCCAACTAGAGAGTTGGAGTCATAATCCAAAAATAAATTTGAGGTTTTTTATTTGACTGGACGTATGAATAAGAGGAAAAAGATTCTCATGGACGTATGGTTTTTTAGGCCGTATTAGTTATAAATGTAATCCCTTATAATGATGATTGTCAAGTTAGGGCGAGATTTTTGGTGGACGTACGATTACATTTTATAACTTTGTACTGGGACAGGGAACGTGTTAAACTCAAAAGTGAGTGCAGTACATACAAACATCAGCCAAATTGTCGACTCAATTCACAGAATATTATCTCAGTTAAGGATCAAAGTCAACAGTATTTGCCAACACTCATAGCCTACGTCAGCATTTCCTATCTCGGCCATTTGTATTCAAGTCTTGCTTCAATCCTCAATATGTCGTCACCTGACTAGACGAGCAACTCAACCCTATTTGGGCGCAACAAAATGTATTTCTGAGCAAAATTTATATCCGCGTTGAGTTCAGCAACATTGTATTTCAACTTACGGCGTATTGACTTATTTTATTTATAGTGATCGTAAAATGGCATAGGTAATACGTGCTTTGACGTGGCAATTTGATCGTTGCAAAATATGAGAATACTAAGATAACCTTCAACCGTTTTTCGTCACTTTGTTATCGAAAAAGTAATATCCATTCGAATCTTTACAATATTCCCAACGAACACGACGTCTATTTACATGTCCCCAAACATACGGGGCCACGCGTATCTAAATGTAAAATTTTTATATGTGTAATAACAAAAAAGTTTTCTGAAGTTTTGACGGAAAAAAGTTTACCTACGTGTTGTGAATGTTGAATGAGGGAATGAATGAATGTGCTTACTCTAAAAATAAAGACAAAAATATTCGCGTTCCATTTACGCTTCTACATTTCTAATTTCGTTTTGTTTGTTTGCACAAAGCTATATTCTAAAGTTAGTTGCTAGTGTGATTGTTTTGGTGAAAATGTTGTTGTACCGAATTGATGTTGTTTAAAAAAATAGATATGTTTCATTATTAAGAGGTTATTTTAGTACAGCAAAATAATCAATAGGTTTGCTGTATAGATTTTTACGTTATTATCTAAATAAGAAAATGTTTTTTTTTTTTATGAAATTTGAACTGTATTCTCAGCACATAGAGCAATGTGATAAGAAAACTTTTCTTTAATCATGGTGATAGTAAAAATAATGAGCCACCATTTCTAACTATCGTATCTTCGTTCTCTCCTATATTTCATCTAGGAAAGAGTAAAAGGGTAGTTCCAGGGAGGACAGTTTATACGAATGGTGCTATTACGATCGGATCACCCAAGTTTAACCGAATTGGCGACGTGATACCGCAGATCTATCCGATATTAGTGTTGGGCTCCGGTGAACGCATTTCCGAGAAATGCTTAATGCTTATTACGGTAGCCCGACTACTGCTGACTTCGAGAAGTGAATAATTTTCTTTGGAAGCAATTAAGTAACGTTTGTTAATAAGTCATTAAGCATGAAATTGCTTGCCCTATATTTCCAGAATTAATTGCTAGAAGCTATAGATGTAAAATTAATGTGTGCTGAAGTGTTAAGTGGAAAACATCAAGTTTTAATTGTCAATTGGAAAAAAAAAATAATTAAATGAAAATGTGGATCTTCAATTTTTATTTTGAATACAAAAATCCTGCAGTATTTATAATTGAATTGTAAATCTCACTGAATTCAAGTAAATATGAAGTACGTTTATTTACGCCACGTCATGCCACGCCACGCCACGCTTATTTAACTTAAAAGCAAAATAAGCTTTCTTCGCAAAAACATCTCTGCACTGCGATATACACAAAACCTTTTCGTTATGGGTACTTAGACGTTCTTTATCAAAATCATAAAAAATCTATGAGCGCAAAACTTACCACGAATTTCGCTTACAGTGTTTTTACTTAGGTTATAGTACAGGCCGTTGTTGCATGCATTTATAAGCTTCACAGTTCACGGGTCACCATTATAATTAAAATGTTCATACCAGACGCTATTAGACGTATTTTGAATACATCATATATAAGTTCATAAAGTTTATTTTAACAGTATACACGCAATGATCCAGGTTTATCGTGTTACAACGAGATTAGTTTAAGGCTTCTGCACACTGGCCTCACGCTTGATCGATTTGAACGTCTAGGTGCATGAATTGACTAATTTAAGGATTCTGTCACCTGTACCTACCTTCGGGCTAACATGGCGGAAACAGACGCTTCGGTGAATACAAACCTGCCAAATGGCATAGAAGACGACTTTGAAGAAATTCAATTAATATTAAAAATTGTTCTTACTTTTATTACGGATATAATTATATCCGTAATAAAAGTAAGATAAAAGCTTACTCTTAATGAACGAACGAACTTACAGCATAAACATATTTGTTTATGTTGTAAGTCGTATTTTGTTTGTCTTATTAGACAAACAAAATAAAAGCTTTCAAAGATATTCAGATAAATTGCCTCAATTGGATTAAGCTAATGGACACAAGGAAAACATTATTTAACCTAAAGCGGGAACCAGAGTGCATACACGTAGATAATAAATCTAATTAGCTGCCAGCAGAAATATGCTAGTCAAAAGAGAAAAGAGCTAGTTAGCAAATTGTAGCACGTCACTTTTCTGTCCTTGCTTCTACCCCCCGTTGCCTTGGGCTCACTCAAGTATCCTGAAAATTTTAGGTAATTACGCACAAACATGTCTTACCGACTAAGAGTTGGGTTAGGCACGCAATTTTATTTGCGTAATTTCTCAAAAATGTTTCTGTGTTCCACTAAATTGGAGCTCCAAGAGTTTAGTAAGTATTTCTCATTAGTCACGAAATAATTGGGTGGCTAAAATATAGTACGTATTTATTTATTTATTAGGCTTTTCAACAATGAGTACACAGCTACTTTAGAATTTGTACATTGCAAACTTAAGTCTAAGCGTCTCATCACTTACAGAAAAATCACAACATGTACTACATTATGCGCAGATAATAAAAACAATTAATTAAATAAAACAATTAATACATAATAATGTAGTTTGAAAAAAAAAACTGTTAAAGCTAAATTGATTACAATGAGTTAAATAACATAGATTAGATTCTATTTTTGAATTTTTTTAATATAAGATTAGGTGAATATTTGATTAACCCATTAAATGAGATTTGAGAAACCCATTAAATGGCAAGCGCGACTTTTTTAGAGCGGGTACTGATGAGTGAAAGAGGTCAATGTCCACTTCGTGCTCTTTTTATGCAGCATACATTCTAGTTAGACAGTGGACAGTATTACCTTAAGTTGATATGACATCTTGGCATGCAGAAAAGTCTCCTATTAGAACTTCTTGGCAGATTACGTGACACATGGAATAAGACCCTACTGAGCAAATCGGGACAGTTCAGAGAGCCCGTTGCTAACTTCAATTTAACTTGACCAACTAATTGTAAAAACGTAAAATATGAATGGAGAGACTCTTGGTTGAGTACAATCATTTTGGGTTACTTCGACATTTCCATAAAGCGTTATTTTATTAATCTCGGGTCAAGGATATGTCGGTATTTCCTTACGTTTCAGAGGATAACGGACATTGTTATGTTAAGAAGGGTAAACGGTTACGAGTTCAAAAATATAACATCTCGTGTATCTTAAGTTTTACGAGGAGCTTTACGTTTGAATACAACATAGTCTTAAACGAAAAGTTTCAGAGCGGTATATTTATTTCTGAATTTGTATGAAGTCCACATTTATTAATGCGAAATGAGACATCGTGGATTGAAATAAACATGTTAAATATAGAGCTGAATCAAAACATTAATATCGCGAAACTGATTTTAGAAGCCCACAGAACTCAACAGTACGGTTTTAATGTAACATGCGACAGTGTGCATTTCGGATTGAGATTTCAATTTTGGTGGTTTCCAACAATTTGCTGACAGTGTATTTCGGTGTATTTCAGCTGCGGAAGCCGGTGTCGACGCTCTCGATCCCGGGCGCGATGAAGGCGTACTCGGGGGGAGGGAGGGACGCGGGTGGTGAGGAAGCCGGCGTCGCACTAGTCGGCGTGCACAGCGAGTACCCGCGCTTCGGCGAAGAACGGGCGCTTGGCGGCGGCACGTACAAGGGAGGGGGGACAGCTAAGCACAAACCCAATATAGGATATAGGTTAGTGTCCAATGCTCTAGCTGTAATTGGAGTGGACGTGCGTGATGTTTTTATATTGAGTTAAATTGTACCTGAGATCGAATGTTCAGACGTGGTAGAGAGAAGTCGTCGCGAGGATATTAGGTTATCCTTTTAAGGCTAAATTGTGTTTTCTCAATACGATTTACTTCCAATTTGCAGAGTGTAGATAGTCTAATATAGTCTGTGACAGTACTTTAAATATATTTTGAAAATAATAATAAGTACTTACTTCATTTGGACGTAATATCTCCTTCCTAATGATCAAACTCAAAAATAATTTAGCATTTTTATAATTATTTACAAACAAAAACTTGAAATTGTTAGTCAAATAAAACATTCAACAAGATCTTCTACTGACGCGATGTCACGAATTTCAAAGATTCAGAAAGTCTCAAATCGTGAAGTTTTGAACACAGTAAGAGTTTTTCAAGAGTCGATCAATGAAATGATAATGAAGCAGACAAAGTTGGCACTTCAGCATAATTGGAGAGCGTCTTTGTAACATCACACAATGCTGAGCTTTCCATTCTAGCATGTGGAATCGTGTTTACCTTGCGAACTAAGAAGGAAAAGATTCTTTTAATTTTTCACTAGTTATTTGTAGGATTAAATTCTTATTCAAAGGTAATTTTAGTTTTACATTTCTATAATTATGTAATAGGAAGGTAAAATTCGTGAGTTAGTATGTACGGGGTAAACTTTGAAACTACTGATCCGATTCCGAAAATTCTTGCACTAATAGGAATGCGAGTATCATAGGATATATTTTATGTTAAAACAAGAAATTTCACGCGGACGAAATCGCGGGCTGAAGCTAGTTCTACACATACAGTACAAATACAGTTTTATAACATTATAATAACAGTTTATGTACAAAGGCGAGATTAACCCAGAATTGGGGTCTTTAATAGCGAAACTCAGATAGATATATCTAATAATGAAAAATACAACATTTTTATGTTTAAAACGTCAATTTTAATTATTGTGAATATAGTAAACATACACATAGACGACCGTAGGAATTCCTCGTAGGGTTACGCGCGCGCGGACGTGTTTATTATAGAATACATTTTGTCAGTTATGTTGAAATCCCATGTGTTAGGGCTTGAGCATTTTGCAAACAACAAATTCAGAGCCCGGGCTGTTTTGAAAAATTATTGATGTTAAAACCAAGAGATCAGTTTAAATCTAGTGGTTGTGTGGTATTGGTAGTAGTCGGTCTAATGGTCCCAAGGGCTACTCCTGTGCATATTTCCCGGGTCGGGCAAAGTTGTATTAGGATTTTCCATATGGAATTTCTCAGTAGTAGCCCGGAGTCTGGATTTTTACCCGAGTGGTGGCAATAGGCTCGCCCCCTATTACATAGGACCTTAATATAACTGGCAAAATGTGGGTGTACTACAGGTACACCTCGGCTTACCCCTTTGGAGATCACAGGCATGATGTGATGTTATGTAATTATTGTAAATACCTATCATTCATATTCACGTTTCGTGCCCGATAAAGATCTCGAAATACACGAGTCAATTGAATTCGAAACGCAAATTAACACCATGTAGTTTGCAATCATTGCTTCGGGAAATAACAGACGTGGCTTAAAAATCCAATTTACAATGTTTCGCGAGCGTTCGGCTAAATAACGACTACGAAACGTTCCGTGTTCTTCATTTGTTTGTTTGGTTTTTCAACAAGAAAACCGTACGAATTTCGTTTGTTTTTAGACAAACAGTTTTTCTGCAAACAGTTTTGACTTGTGTCGGAGAAGTTTCTTCAGTAGATTTTTGACTATGAAACTTTGTTGTTACGAGTACTCGTCTGTGCCACGAAAAGATAGTGTTGATGCAAGTCTGCGCATATCCTTGAAATGAAAATAAATGCAACAAAAAGCGCGTAACAGTACAAATCCATACATATTATAAATGCGAAAGTAATCCATACTATTTCAATAAATGCGCAAGTAACTCTGTCTGCAAATCTGTCTGTTACCTTTTCATGTCTTAACAGCTGAACGGATTTGGATAGACTTTGGCACATAGATAGGCCATGACTTTGATTGGGACTTACATAAGATATTTTTTTATCTAGGTAGTCAGATAACACGACCACCGGCGAAGTCGCGGCCACAAGCTAGTAAGTTCATAATTTTACACCTGGAAAGCCCCAGTCCTCAATTTCGCAATGCAAATTGAGCCAACCATCACTCACGATCAGATCAACCACGATTCCAAACCGCAAACCTGGGAAAGATTTATACACCCACCATTTTGGTCCGATTTCAATATGAAATGTTCCATTTCACAGTGGACCGACGTTCGCTTTGAAACGCTGTGTGTAAACGCAACTTGAGAGTAAAGTAAATACGGATAGGTATCAATATTTAAACTTCAACAAAATGGATTGCACTTCAAAAGTTTAGGATTTATCTGGCGTTTGATGCTTTTTGGTGCGTGAAGCCTTTGATTATCGCGTTAGATAAAATAAATTTGAAGTTTGGATGATACTTCAGTAATTTTGCTTCTGTCAGGTGAATCCTGTTCAAAAGGATTTCATAAGAACTTTTTTTTTTATCATATACCAAATTTTTTAAAACATGACTTTAAAAAAGAATAGGTACTGTTATGGCTTACTTGGCGTCCATAATGGATTCGAAAGATGTCGGTCGCCTCAAAAACTATGCTGTGGGGTACCCTCACTTGTTATAATAATCAACTGTCAGTCAACTATCAACTGTCAACTATCTGTTAAACACCACAAATACTCAAGCCCCCTTATTCACAAACACTCGATATGCTTCCGTATCGTATCGAACATTAATGATTGTTATCGTAGGAGTCTTCTCAACGCTGTTCACAAGCCTAAAACCAGAAAATTTTGTCAGTTTAAATCAAATAGACACCCGCTATTCTTCCAACAGCTATTTGCTGTTGAGGGGAAGTCAAATCAGGTTATCGAAATGTCAGGTTTTCGATACGATAGCCTGTTGTATGGTTGTGAATCAGGGCTCTGGAAAGCTCACTCATGCAGTCATTTCTTCACCAGAAAATTGCAATCCAAGTCAAAGGTTTATCCATAGTAATAACACATCATCTGCCAAAGAAACTTTTACGAGCAATATAAAAGGAATCCTTACGCCATTCGTAAAATGCGACCAATAAAGCCACAGTTAATACAACAATTATTATCATTATTATGGCGCACTTCATTGTTTTGCCGATATCAGATTCTACTATTTTCATTAAGTCCCGTGGGTTATATAAAACCAATAAGCGGTGTAATAAAGCTGGGGTCAATCTTTGGTGGAGAGCCGACGAGTTTAGTCTCCTGAGACAGGAATACATAAACGACGTATCATCCTGCGTGGACCAGTCCTATTACAGGTCTAAGCACAATGTCGACCTGACAAATAGGTGATTTTCTTCAAAACAAACGCCGTCTACGTGCTTCTATTCAGCTGAATTGAGACATAACTGTGTTATGATGATAATTTCGTTCGCAACCGTTAAAGGGTGGAACGAATAACGACTGACTATAAAGTTATCTTTGAGAGATATTTGTGAACTTTATTATTTTAGGTATATAAAAATAAAATAAAAACTTGTCCTCTTTTTTTGGACGTAAGACGTAGCTTAGGGAATGGTATGTTTATTCATTTATTGCAGATAATCAGGAGCATATAATGGACATTCAACATGCGTTTACAAAAGTATTTAGGAAAGGTATTACTGCTAATGTATACGTGTAAATGTGTTTGACGCTCTCTTTATACAGGTTGTTACGGAAAGGGTATATCAATACAAACGGGTTGAAGAGTGTATCTGGACTAGAATCTCTGTACAAAATTTCAGCTCAAAAGCATTAACTTTGAAAATGCTCAATATTTTTTTATTTCGACATCACGGCGCTGCACTGGCGCGCGGCGGCGTGATGTGCGTGTACTAGGCGCACAGACACACTACAGATAATGGATAATGACCCTCGGTGACACTTTTGTTATGATTTCAATTTAATAAACTATCGAAATAAAAAAATATTAAGCATTTTCAAAGTTACTGCTTTTGAGCTGAAATTTTGTACAGAGATTCTAGACCAGATACACTCTTCAACCCGTTTGTATTGATAAATACCCTTTCCGTAACACCCTGTATTTTGATAGGGTCATAATTTTGTTTTAAAAACGATTGAAATTATTTTTCTTTTTTTGCACTCGGTCGTCTCTATATTACACATACGTTTTTGTTACATGACTAACGCGAAGCCAAAAGGAAGGGTTATGTTCTTAGCAGTCAATGTATGAATATACCTATGTATGTTTGCCCCACCGTACGGCCTAAACTACTCATCCGATTTTGATGAATAAAGTGTTAGTCGATTCGTTATTAATGTGCGGGAAACATAAGAATAGAATAGAAAATTCTTTGTTGTGTAGCTACATTTTACACGAAAAAATCAATATGACGAATTTACATTAAAAAAGTGGGGCTATTTTTTACAAGCGGTTTTCACTAGATAAAAGCTGTATTTACACTCACAATTATTGTCAGATTCAACAAGAATCCTTAACAGCTTCCGAACAATAAAAAGTCTGTCTAAATCGATTCCGCAATTTTTAGGGGCGCCACGATCGAGTCAAACGCGATAAAAATTCAATAAAATGGAAGTCTCCAAATAACTGCTTTGAATCCAGTATTGCAAATATTTTCATTGTGCTTATTGAGACTATCCTTATCATAATATTTTAATTTCATGATTGCTTTTCAAAAAAATATTAAATCTCATTTCATTTACTCAATGAGCTGTTAAACTTAACCGGTGCAGAATTATTTTTTATTTTCTATTCATGCGGAACTGTTTTCGTTAACATGATTAAAATTGAATAAACTTGTAATATTTTAACATTCATTACCAGAAGTCCTTTGTATGGTTTGCAAAATAATCGGATTCATCGGTCTATTAATTTTATGTTTTTATGCACTTGTATGAAATGATTGCTGCCATTACCTACTAGGTATATGTTTTAATCTGTGTGTACGAACGTACGTAATATCTTCTTTATAGCAACTACTAATAATTATCGTCTATAGAATAGCCTATAAAAATTCCACGTCACAAAAATACATTGTGTTTCCACAAAGCAACGAGTGGCATAGCAACCGAAATCCTTCCTAGCACTTTATACGATAGTTTATGGGCTCCAAGCGTGCTCCTATCAGCATTGTATCAACGTACCCACGCTTTTTAGAACCTTTGGTAAATATAAATGAATATAATATGTAAAGTGAGTTTTTCACGAGACCGATTCCGTCTCACGACTCATGATCATTACTATTTTTTACTTCTTCAAGTAAATTGTTGTAGACTCTCATTGATTTATATTATACTAGCTGCGCCCCGTGGTTTTACCCGCATAAGTCTCGATCCCGTGGGAATATCGGGATAAAAAGTACCCTATGTCCTTTAGAATACAATCCCGGACCTTCCCCGGACCTTTTCCGGGTCCTTTCCCGGGACTCAAGCTATCTCTATACCAAATTTCATCAAAATCGGTCCAGTCGTTTGAGCGTGAAGAAGTAACAAACATATAAACACACACACACACACTCACAAACTTTTGCCTTTATAATATTAGTGGGATTATGTATAGTATGATTTGGGTATTTCCAAAAAACCAGTCTGATGCATTGTACTAAAATTGTCTCTACTATAAAATAGCGTATTTTTTTTATTAGTACTCTATATAACTGGAGCAAATGTCTCCCCCAAATCCTTCCAGGCATCCTTTTCCAGAGCAACTTTGATCTAATCCTTGGCGTACGCGTCATGGTTGTTTCTTATTATTTATTAATATAAGCTTATATTGTCCCAACAAAGGGCGAACGCCTTTCCCTCTTTCCACTTTTCTCGGTCTACTGCGATTATGGGCCAATCCTTTAAGAAGGAGTCCAGCTCATCCCGCCATCTTTTTATAGTCTTCTTTGTGCTTAGTAAACAAATGCTTTTCCACATTTCAAACGTTACGAAGGCAAATAAATCGTTTAAGACGATAGACAAGACCAAAGGAGTAAAGCTATTCGAGCAGCAAAATTGTACATTTCCTAACATAGACTTCAAACTAAACCAATAAATAAATTATATATCACACAAAACTAGCTTCATAAAGCGAACACAAGCTAGAAACGTTTTAATAATGCCTATCAACCTTGAATGAACGGAAATAACTTGCATCAGGGTCGCATCGATTTTGTTTGTCTTCAGAATATTTAAGTGCAGTATGTATTGACGTTATCACCATTCGTTAAGCCATATTTTATTAACTGCCACCATTGACGTCAGCGTTTGATACTTCTAAGAAACTCCGAAGGCTTGTTAGAACTGTTATTACTATGTCAATAGAACGTATTACAAAAGTTAATGTGTTAAAAAACAGAAAATGTTTAGGGTTTTCTTCGTGATCTTTCCTATTATGGAGTAATCAGAACGCCAAGCGGTACCAACGTGAGATGCATCGATGAGTCACGTACTTCAAACGTGCTAGGTTTAAAGTCACTTTGTTCGCAAAGTAATAGTCGGTTAATTATGATCAAGATGGTACAATTTAGCTCAATATTGTTTGAGAATGCTATGGATTTGTGTATGATTTTAACAATGAAGTGCTCTCCAAAGAAACACAGAAGCAAAATGACGAAGTAATTTGTCTGAAGCTAGAAGGTAATCCTCTTAAATACCAATTTACTGATAAATCAATCAGGAAGATTGCGAGGCACCAATCAATGGCCATAGGCCTTCATCAATAAAGTCTAATCCCGTGATACCGGCCGTCGGCATGAAAACTTTGATCTAAGCCAAACGAGACCTAGTTTTGGATAGCTCGTAAATTTTGAAGTCCCTCAGAAATTTTGCATTAACTCCGTAGAGAAATAAGTCGCCTCCATAATAAATTGAACGCACTAAATAAATTGTGTTTTCATTTTTCAGATTAGGTAGAAGAAAGGCGTTATTTGAAAAAAGGAAACGAATAAGTGATTACGCTTTAGTAATGGGAATGTTTGGTATAATAATTATGGTTATAGAAAATGAACTTTCAAGTGCTGGTGTATATACTAAGGTAAGGTTACATTTGAGCTTACAAATTGATTCCTTCTTTAGAATTAATTTGACGCTAACGTATTGCTACTTCATTTCAGGCGTCAATATATTCGCAGGCGTTGAAGACGCTTATATCAATGTCGACTGTGATTTTACTTGGCCTAATCGTCGCGTATCACGCTTTAGAAGTACAGGTAAAAACTTGAACTCCATAAACTTTGCCTCTAAAAGATTCTGTGACGGAAACTTTCTTAATTAATTTCCGTCTACTTAATGCAGCGGATCAATAAGCAATTTCACGGTACTCTTTATAAACAAAAGACCTTTTGTTTTTTATTAAGAAAGTTAGGAGGTTTGAACACAACATGCGTCTTCAAATATTAATTTTGATAAAACTTCGTTAACTTCTTATTAATTTTTGCGTGTTTTGCTCACCTTTGTTTTATTGGTTTTCAGTTATTTATGATAGACAACTGCGCTGACGACTGGCGGATAGCAATGACGTGGCAGCGGATAGCTCAAATTGGCCTCGAGCTTGCTATTTGTGCCGTGCATCCTATTCCCGGTCAATATACCTTTACTTGGACCACAAAACTCGCAAATAAAGGGGGCGTCATAGGCGTAGAAGTAGTAAGTATTTTTTTTTGTTTAATATTTACTTATTTTGTATATTCTAGGTATGTAGATATCGCTGTCGTTCAAGCATTTTTACCTCTTTATGTTGTCTTTCAATTACAAATGACTAAGTTTTTTGTTGAAAAACTAAGTCCAGTTGGATATTCTTCACTTATCTAGTTGATGTTATGATTTTTTATTGATGTCTACTTTAAATATTATGTAGTTTAATTGAGTTTTTGAATCTTTTTATATTTTCATCTCTTGACTAGTTTAGAGATCGTAAATGAGAAGAGTACAAACGCTGTTAGGTACTTTTTATTAGAAAACAATCTACATTCTTTAAATTAGTGTAGGTAATGGATTTATGTCGTATAATAATTTTCTTTCTATTATCTAGATTCATTTTTGTACTTTATTTGCTAACTGACGTTCATTTTTCAATTTTCTCCTTAGGGCACGATGTATAAGCAAATTCAGGTCTGTATTCATTGAGTTGAAGTGTAACCAAGTTTAAAGTGATGTTAGAGTCCTCGTTTTGAGCATGTTTCCAATTTATGTACGAACAAAACTCTCTTATTTTTGTGTATGTGAATTTGACAAATTGGTATAGAGTGTATGTCACTGATGTTTTTTTTTTTTTACGTCGGAATTACACGGTTCACTTCCACCTCAATTTGGATGAAGCAACCAAGTTGAATCGTTTAATCGTAAAAGAATCATTCGATATCGGCCCTTCATTTTTGCACTTTTAAATCATAGTGATTCGATTTATTTGAACCGTGTAATATTGTCATTATCATTGATATCTGTTCAGTCTTGTTTTATTTGTATGCATGTAGGAACATACGAGTAATATGTTAGTGAGTATTTTTGAGTGACGTTGTATTTAACCAGAAACAAAACGATACCTGTGGTTTATGATACGATTATGTATTTGTGACGAGCTTTTACATTGAATTAAAAACAATAAATTATCTGATTTTCTGTTCTTGATCTATACAAAACTGTGCTATTTGGCAATTAGTTTACTTTGGTACACATTTTGCTCCAAACGTTTTGTTTTGATGTGATAAATGTTACATTTTTGGGCAAACGAACATCACTTTAGCACAAAGCACTTAGTTAATTATTTGCTTCACAAAATTACGACTGACGTTACTTGAAATATTTATAGTACGAGTACCTACCTTAAATTCTGTGTTGAATATTGTAATGTCGCGTGCCTTAAGGTTGCTGATTCAGGACACTCATACACCTCCCACAAAATATGTTCTTACTAAGTGATTGCTTTTCTCATTCCAGGTTCCTTATGATGTCACGCTGTCTCTGCCGATGTTCTTTCGACTCTATTTAATATGCAGGGTCATGTTGCTTCACAGTAAATTATTCACGGATGCTTCGTCCAGAAGTATAGGAGCTTTAAACAGAATTAATTTTAACACTAGGTAATTATTTAAATTCTTTTACAAATATTTGAAACATCAATATATTCACTTTAACACAATTTCACATAACTTATGCTACATTTGCTTACCTTATCGGTCTTAAGATCCACATTAATATCCTACTTGTTTGGTATAATATTGTGTATGTCTGCGGCCAACTGTGGATAGTCAATTGTTTTACTGAAAGCCTTTCCTTGCCTACTTAAAATATGTATGTTGCCTGTTCACAGATTTGTCTTGAAGACACTTATGACAATTTGCCCAGGCACCGTGTTACTAGTTTTTATGGTATCTCTTTGGATAATCGCGAGCTGGACGCTTCGACAGTGCGAAAGGTTGGTTCCGTTGTTATATATGTGTTGTTGGTGACGTATCTTAATTTGCGTAATAATTATGTGTTCGAAATCTTGGGTGGGGAACTACAATCCTGTATCAGTATTTGGGGAATTGTTTTGCTCATTCGATTTGTTCCGATATTTTACTTTTTCATTAAACGCCGTTCCTAATTCTGTCAGTATCTTCGCTTCCATCGTTTAGTTTGATGTCCACATTCTATGTTTGACACTCAAGTTATCAAGTTTTAAGATCACCGGTGTATTGCCTATGTGGGCATGCTAATGCTTCTGTACTGTGGCGTTGTAAATATGTTTGTTTTTGCTTCTTATACCCACTGTGTTTTTTGTTTTCAATGTCTACGTTAAAAGTTTTACGGAGAGTTAATGTAGCGAAGCTAGGTTCATAATCATCACAAAGATACAAGAGTTTGACTTTGACTATTTTTGCAAAATGTAGCTTTTGTAAGATGTATTGAGAACACAAGTGCTGTAATTTGTATTTTGTTAGCTGATGTGTTAGATGTAGTGAATAAAACAAATCGTTGTAAAGAAAGAGGATGCTTGTTGTGATATATAATAGATTTAATTTTAATGGAAAACATGATATCACTGTTAACTGCACAATAAGACTTTTGATATAGATACCGTGGATCTATAACATGTATTTTAAAGAGCAGCATTAAAAATCACAGCACGGCTTACCACAATAAATGATATTGCATACAAATATTGTACACAAATATAAATTAAACAAATTATAAGAGTTTAATCACGCACAAAATGGCTCTAGGTTACTACACACTAAATGTTAGATAAAGCTTCTGACTTACCATCAACATGCACAGACCCATTGCACCCTATCATATCATGCATCAAACAAGTTACCTCTTCTTCCCGTTCGAAGCAAGTTGCTTGTAATTCTATCACTTTACGTGTTTTCCTTCTCTCTTCTCGCCATCTATCTACTAAATGTTTATCTGTGTTATCATGACCTTCACCTAAGGTTTAAAATATAATTCACGCATGGCTACAAGTATAATTATTTGGTATTCAACCCAGATATATGTTTAGATGCACGTTGTATTTAAGAATCTTTGTATTCTGTATTAGTACGTACAATGTGTGTGTAGTAAGAAAGTTTTGTTTTTCCATAGGCATGACAAAATTTTCTTTTGTGTATAGGAGTTCTTTATCACATTAATGTTTGTCAAATTTAAAATTGATTCCTTAAATTTAAAAAATAGACTTGTCTTTTCCATTGATTTTGCCACAAAAACTTTGCTTAGAGGTCCCTGTTTAATTAAAATCTACATTTTTATGTATCTTTGAAGTTGAACTTATGTTGACTTTAGTAGAAACAACCGGTTATCTGTGGTTCTTGTCGGGCATTTTGGCTCTCAGGTTCCACGATGAAGACCATGCCAATTTGCTAAACTCAATGTGGCTGACAGCTATAACGTTCCTCTGTGTTGGCTACGGTGATATAGTCCCCAACACTTACTGCGGCCGTGGCATTACCCTCACCTGCGGTATGGTGGTATGTATAAAACCTAGTAGGATACTTTGGGTTGGTTTGACAATTTATACATCTTTCATACGTTTTGTGTGGCTAGGAGTGAACTGTACTAGGCATCGCAAGCTTTGCGACAGTTTTAAAAAATGGTTAAATTACAAAACCTTGCTTTGTCTAGGTGACACTATAATAGGTCGGTAAAGGTGAGCCATTTTATGTGTTGTTAATAACGTCACAATATGTTTGAAGCAATTTCACAATTCAATTTTAATCAAAGTCAAACTCTTCAATTCTACACGAATTCCCTCTCTCTTTTCTTTTGTTTCATCTCTTTCTAAATTTAATCCACTACGCGTGTAGGGATTGGTTTGCGTGCGACAAGCCAGTAGGTAGGGTTTGTGAATGAACACTTCTTTATCGAACGCTTTGAACTTTAGGGTAGACGGGTCAATGAGTAAAGCGTTGAAATTTATTAACCATTCAGGTTTCACGACGAAGAACACGCTAACCTACTGAATGCGATGTGGCTTATTGCGATTACCTTTCTCTCCGTCGGTTTTGGTGACATAGTGCCAAACACATATTGCGGCAGAGGTATTGCTGTAAGCACCGGCATTATGGTAAGTTCCTTACAAACAAACTTTATGACTGTTCGTGTTGACTGACACAATTTTACTGAGCTGATGGTAACTACAATATTTATAAGAATCATTCTAATGTGTTTGAATGTCGATGTGCGCCAAATCACGCCAACACAACACTGTTGGAATGCTTTCGCCTTTATACAATGCTTTAACTTTGTTTGATGTGGAAGTCAGTCAACACTAATGTTTCAATGTACCAAACAATTCACACACCACACTAAAATGCTTCACACTCTCGAGAACTTACGCTAAATCACAACTATTTGTCGGTGTATTCGATGTTATAAATATTTATAAAGTATATTGATGTTCACAGATATCTGTAACACGAAATGTTTATGTTGAAATATTGTGAATGCAGTATGATATCTATGTACACACACCTGTATTATGTCACCACTTCTGTAACTCACACTCAGTATACACAATATTTTGAATATAGGGTTACTATCGTATAATTTTATTCGTAGTTCTTGCAGGCAACAGCATTATTTGGAATACCTATGTCAATAATATAAGTACGGTTTCAATAATTTTTTTTAAATAAACTTACGTCCATTTCCCTGTTAAAGCCAGCTATTAGAAATTATATAATTTGTAGTATGGAATGCTTCATTTCTCCTAACTGTTTCTAGCTCTCTCTTCACTTAAATATTTCACTGGATTGCACAATACGTTTGTTTTTAAAATGGCTCACTTTTCCTAAAATTATTTTAATACAGAAGTGTACAATAAATCTTAATGCACCTAAAATAGTGTTTGTGTAAATGTTGATAAAGTTAAATGAGACATTAGATGTTCTTAATGTTAAAATGGAAGTAAACGTTGAATTGATTCAGTCTTGTGCACTTATTAGATGGAAATGCACTCAAAATAACTGTCGTGTTTGATGACAACTTGTTAACTGTTTTAAACAATATTAAGTTACAATAAAAGAAGGAAACCGGTGCTTTTTATAAAATATTTTCGAAAACCATTTCGATAGGTAAGACATTTCCTTCTTTTATTCTACTTGCATAGTGTCCTGCATTTTAGCACAAAAGGTTTGAATAAATATAAGCAAAGTTAATAAATAATGTCAACCAAGATATAAATAGTAAATTTTAAAATATCCATGCTATCTAAGAGAGGGTAACTGAGACAATAGTGGGCGATGTGATTTTCAAATCGATTTTATAAATTTTTATTTTCTATTGTGTCTGTTATCCTCAATAAATTTTACTTTCTAATAACAATACTAAATAATCTAAAGGATAGCACATAGCTGAAAAATTATAGTTTATTTTTGATTTTTAGCCTTCAAACTTGCGTTATTGGAATGACAAATTCTTGATTGCTTCTACACGTTCGCTTGCATTTTACATTAAGGTATTCACTTAACAGGGAGCTGGATGCACAGCGTTATTAGTCGCGGTTGTTTCAAGAAAATTAGAATTAACTAGAGCCGAGAAGCACGTTCATAACTTCATGATGGACACACAACTTACTAAAAGAGTAAGTATTGCTGTGATATAAGTTCATCACAATTATTGTTAATCTAATTAACAGGGGGCGGGATGTACAGCATTATTAGTGACCGTTGCTTCGAGAAAATTAGAGTTAACTAGAGCGGAGAAACATGTCCATAACTTCATGATGGAAACCCAGCTAACAAAAAAGGTAAGGTGACTGTTACTCGAGTAACAGTTAAAGGACACTTTGAAGGTAAGACTTACCCGCTAGGTTATGCTAAAGAAAAAGTTAATAAATTAAACGATAAAGATACTAATCTGCTTAAAATTGATGCTTGACACAGTGAGTAACACACACTAGATGAAATTGACGGTATTGCAAACATACATAAGAGTAGCGACACTTCGCTAGAAGTTAAATAAAACCAACTAATAAATAAGAGAAAGACTAATACCATATGTTTGATACGAAATTAAGCTATTAATAGCTTGAACACAGAAAGCTTTAAAAACATTGGACACCATGTGTTGTCATAACGTGTTTCGATAATGTTGAGATGAAAATATGAATTGTCTGATTGAATGTATGGATACTTACAGCTGAAAAATGCAGCTGCCAACGTGCTTCGGGAGACGTGGTTAATATACAAACACACGAGGCTTGTGAAACGAGTCCATCCTGGAAGAGTGAGGACGCATCAGAGAAAGTTTTTGTTAGCTATTTATGCGTAAGTATTTTTGTAATAACCCTATAACTAACCTACCAAGACAAACTAAGAAGACATACTGTCTTGAGAAAGCGTAGTGGTCAGTGCTCGTGTCGTATGAGAGGCCTTTTGCACTGTGATTTTTTTACTACTAACCAAATAATGACAGATAATATGGTAGCACGACTTCCTTATTCTATGTTGAGAAAAAAAAAATATTACAGAAAAAAAACCCAATATTAAAAATAACCAGGGGAACATTAAAATTAAATTGAATTGGGGAACTGATAAAAAGTTACCATTACATTTCAGGTTGCGGAAAGTGAAGATGGATCAAAGAAAGCTGATGGACAACGCCAACACAATAACAGATATGGCAAAGGTACGTCGAATCCCATTAATTATATTTACCGCTATTGCTACACTCATACACTCATTTAGAGGTAGAACCCTAGTTAGCACTTTAGGAATGCAATAAATAGATTTAGCGGTAGAAGTCCTCTATGATGTTTTTAGATTTTTACTGTCCTTTCTAAAACCCGACTGCCCTTTGGAAGCTAAATTTAATATAAATACCCATCTAAATAAATTCAATATCGCATTGGAAATGAAATCATAGCATGCTACAAAATTTTATTTCAAACCCATTGGCCACTTGCTTTGCGCATGCATTTTCTTAGACCAAAATTATTTTGCTAAAATAGAAAAAACCAATCCCGCTAAAAACGTGCATGATTTAGAATTAGAAATCACAATATTTTCCAAAAGAAATGAGGACATGCACAATATTATAGACATTCGTTTTAAACTACAGGACACACATGAGACAGACAAAGATACAGTAACTCCTACACTTACACGAACTAGTGATTAGCAACTACAGTTAATAATGAACTACAAAGCGATTGATATTAGGACCCCTTTCTCTTACAGACCCAGAACACAGTCTACGAGATTGTTTCGGACATGAGTACGAGACAAGACACCATAGAAGAGAGGCTGACTAGTTTAGAAGAAAAACTTACTTCATTACAGGTAATGGAAACGTTATTGATTATAAAGAAGATGCAACCATGGCAACAAGAGTACCTTTCAATAAAGAGTTTGAGATTAGAGGCACAAAACTAGTGTCGGGAGGTATGTGTGGTTTTGTGAAAAACTACAAGGAAGTGGTGAATGTTGCACGATGATTGTCCCTTCTTGCTATTATAGTAGTTGTAGGGCTAGCAGCAAACTTTCCATCCACTTAGACCCTCTTTTTGTATAGTATTATAGCTAAAATTGAAGTTACTTTAGGGATTGTGTCACTAGTAGATTTGCGTAACACAAAGCGAAGATCTTCGTACTGTGACCAATTACTCGAATGCTAAAAGTAACTAACAAAAAACTAGAAAATGTTACTTGTGATGACGTATATTTAACAACTATTTCGTAGTTTTCCTTTTCACTAAAACCGACTTTACTATGTGTTTCAGGAACAAGTAAATAATTTACCCGACGTCATGGCTCGGTGTCTACAGCAGTGTTGGGAACGGGC
This sequence comes from Amphipoea lucens, assembly GCA_947508005.1. NCBI lineage: Eukaryota > Metazoa > Arthropoda > Insecta > Lepidoptera > Noctuidae > Amphipoea > Amphipoea lucens. The sequence continues at coordinate 10,257,957 of OX382371.1, forward strand.
GGAGCAGAGAAGAAACTTCCTGCATCCCGACACTGCAGCAGTACCTACTCCGCCCTCATCTACTATTACGCCTTACACCAGGTAGGTTTTGAATTTTGTACTCTTGGTGTTGCTGCTCTTAAGGCAATCAACATTCTTCTGGACTGTGAAGATTTCTATATTTAAAAACAATTTTGAGAATCAATATCCAGGAATGAATTGGATTTTTTTTTCTGGATCCACCCAGCCTCTCGCTACATCAAAGTTTCTTTTTATCTGACTGTTGTTTTATATAGTTTGTTTGAAGTATTTCGAATAAAGTATATGATCAGTAGATGTGATCCGTTACACATTATTTTCTATCTAATTTCCAGGACGCTGGCAACAGCGTCACACCCGTGGCCACCAAGCCCAGTGCTGCAGCCGGCAGGGCGAACGCATTCAGCTCCCGAGAGCACCACAACGCATTCGCCGTCACCTGCGCAGCCGCAGCCTTCTAGCCCCGCCCCACACGCGTCTCGGCCCCCTCTACCCAGCTGAGTACCGCCTTCCAACTCCGAACTCCTGTGCTGAACTCGACGAAACTCGGCGCCCGTCCTCTGACCCCCCCTTCACGACTACGCCCGAAAGAGGTTGCCGGGGAAGTTGTTTTACTACGGAAGACAGAGATTTGAAGATACTAGTTCAATGAACGCTTTGCACGAAAAATATTGAGTTATTTGGGATAAAAGCCGCGATATGCAGATTTGCTATTGTTTCTACAAAGCTCAAACCAGCACGCGAAACATAAACAAAAAAACCGACTAACTTTTCGTATGACCATTTTATCTCATGGTTTTTTTCTTTCTTAATAAAATTGCAAATCAAAACGAACAATTACCATGTGAAGATTTGTATTTTTATATCGACACGAACTTAATTCGTTTATTGAAACTATTTTCGACATCTTTATCTTGCGTTGGGTGATGAACGGATCAAAGTGAAACGATTTTCTCGGCATACCGAAGGACCACGCCGCGGTGCGAGACCAGGTCAGCCGTAGTTTTCTTCGCTGTTCCCCAAAGTTTCGGATGTGCCAGACTGTTTTCTAGTGATATTGTTTAGATAGTGAAAAGAAATGAGGCGGTACGGACTTGCTGTTGTGATTATACAAATGCTTTATCGATAGACGCTTTAGCTAATTACGTTAGACGATATTTTGAATACATTATCAGCATTAGTATAGGTAGTTATTACCTACACGTCTGTTCACGTTTTATCTGATGTTCGAGGAACCAATAACACTGTTTTATAAGCTGAGTGTGTTTTTACTAAGGTTTTTGTGAACGCCACCGTTATTATGACATTGAGAAGTCTTTGGAAACGAATTTAAGAGTAGTCACTTTCATAGATTTCTTGATGTAGGTACAGACACATAGCAGTAAACATAAATATATAGTGACTAAAGAAATAATAGTAAACACATAGATTTGTATTTATATTATGCAGTCATTAAGTAAACTGACTGCATAGGCATTTACTGTAAATTACACATAGTGGTCACTATAGATTGGTTTTGGTTCCTTGTGTAAGTATTTACCATTTTATGGACAGTAACACGATTTGGAATATTATATCACAATGCCAGATTTAGCTATGAAATAAAAACTATACATAACTCCATCTACTTTAGAATTGTAAATGTCATCTTTGATAGTATTCGAATGGTAATTGAAATATATTTTGTACAAAACTATGAATACGATGATCTGACCACTTTATTTGTAATATATTTTAAATACTTAAACGACTCTATAAAACAAAGTTTTATTGAGAGAAACACTAAAGTGAACTATGTTTTAAAGAGACAACAAAACAAAATTAAAAAAATAAATGTTGAGGTCAGATTATGGCTACGTATAACGTGGTTGAACATAAACTAAGTATGTTTCAATTTTGATTGTTCGAAAACTATCGAAGTGAGACAATTGCAAATATTCTAAGAAAAACCTGTATACACACTTTTAGATATATGATTAGGTAAATTGAATTGTTACTACCTGCCTATTGACATGTAGATTGTAAACAATTTTTTCTAAGAATTAGATGTAAGTAAAGCTTTGTATAAGACATAAGATTGATGGCTGTCTAAATAGTGCCTAAAACACTACGAAATTTCGATAATTCAGTTTTATTATCTTAATAACTTATGAATGTAAATAGGTAATCTAAAATTTGAGAGCATAATATTTAGTAAATATCTGAATTTTGTAGCTGTACGAGTTGTATGATGGGATCAATTTGTTTGTACATTTTAGTTTTAAAGGTTCCCTTCTTTATTAACGTTGTTTGGTTAGATTTCTTAATAGTCTATTGAAAAAAAAACAGATTTCGCATTGAACATAAGTATCAAAACCTATATGGACTTTGCTCAAACAAATCTGCACTGATTTTTCACAAATTAAATTCAAATTATTAAAAAATAGCAGGTAATTTGACACGCATATTAAACCTTTATAGAATAGACCAGTATTAAAATAGAAATATTTAGATCGGATCCAAATAGACTTAACGGCTTGTTTTCATTAGCCGATAGAATAGATTGCGGTAATCATCAATACAAAAAGCTCTATTACAATGTATCTTTATCAGCACCCCAAAACCTCTGCTGTTATCAAAAAGGAAGAAGTTTATGGAAATTCAATTTCCAGTGAAAATCAAAAATGCAATTTTGTTCAGAACAACTATTGAAATGTTATTGGAGAGTGATGGATGAAAATAAATCCTGCAATTTATAATAATAAAAGTTAAATGTAAAAAATTTTTTCGTATGTTGTAATGACTGAAATATCAACCAATGTATATAAGGATTCATAAAATAAAATAAGTGAGGTTTCCACTGAAATAGCACCGTACGGAAATACCTAGTCTTTATTATCAGTATTGTATTATTATTTGGTTCTAGCTGTAATTCACTTGGAAGAGAAGTCCCGTTTTACGCCCCTGAAATAGTTTCCACACTTCACACAATTTTTTCAGCACGTTATTTTTTCTTTGCTAGCTATAAAAAAAAATATAAAGTAAACGCTTTAATCTAATTTAATTAAGTGTAAAATAGAACAAATAGTTCATTAAATGCACTATTATTACTTTTTCTTTCCCTAGTGAATTACATTCAGCACCATATCCTTCCGTATTTTCATTTGTTTTACAATAGCTTTATTTAGGTAGGGTAAATAAATAATCCTATAAATTAATCGTTCGTAATATTATACAAAAAAACACCAACTAGTATATTTAGATATACGACAGATTTAGTGTAGAAATTAAAAAATAAATTCCTGCATTATATTTATTATTAAATAATCTTACCCATCTTATTAAAACTTTTCCTAAAATTTTTCATAACAGTGTTTTAAAAAAATACTTTCTATATTCCCTAGTGTTTGTAACTACCTCGACATTTTTACACGACATAATTACCTACAGTTTATCTAGTAACTGCCACTTTAGGTGTTTTGCTTTGAAATCTTATTTTAACTGACCTTCCAAGCCTTTATTCAATAAAATAAAAAAATAAATTACAATTATTTTATTCATATTTTTCTATCTTTTCTCCATTTTATTTATCGGTAGACAATTTGAAAATCCAAAACGCACAATTTAATAATAAAAAGTGGCATTTTAGTAAAACTAGGTATTAACATTATCGGTATTTACTTAACAGTAGCCTAAAGAATTGTCCCCATTATGAAGAATTTTAAAGAGTCTAGTCACTAAGATTAATTGCTTTATAGTCTGTTTTGTCTAGGACAGTTGTTCACAAAAGTGTTTGTACTTGTACTATTTATATTTTATCAATTGAACTCTTCTATTCCTACCGTCTAGAATATAATTTATACCTTTCAATGATATTTAAAAGTATAATTATACCTATCGAACACTTTTGCGAGTGAGTCCCAATTTTAGCTAAATTTCAAAGTATAAAAAACTATTTATTTATAAATAAGAATTGACCAAAATGTTGTTTAAGAAACGTAGAATTTGTAAATAATAAGCGAAAAATCTGTAAGACATTATGTATAAAATGATAATGTAAATACCAGTTGTATTTGCGAATTTTAATGTAAATAAAGTAAAAAATAATAAAATATGGTTCCAGTAAAATTATTTTTAAATAATACGTTCAATTGTATAATGAAATTTTAAGTTGTATGCCAACGGAATGTTCTATGCGGTGCGTAAACAAAAGAAATGAAACTTTTGTGATCATTGTTGATGAAATGAAAGTGTAACTTCGATTATATGAGCTGTAGTATTTTTTAAATTGATTTTTATTTACACCCTATGCCTAAAGTTGAAAATAAACTTGATAAAGTAATCTGGTGTTCGAAATTATTTATCTAATCCCAAAAAAAAGTACAGAGTAGCTAGTAGCTTTATTTGAAGCCTATAGACAAACAGAAATTGAACAGGAGTTTAGCTATAAGTAGGAACCTACCTCTTGAACAGTGTATACGTTTCTGTTCTATTTGAGTGACTAAAAAATTACTAGCTACACTGTATTCTTTCTAATTTCATATCTAACAGAAGTTCTGTGAATTGTAAGGTCAAAGTGAACTCTATTTTACGGCAGCGATCAGCGCCATCTTGCAGGCAGCGACCACACAAATACACATGGTCTACCTACATTTATAGTGAATAACCTACAATCAACGAAAGATGTCGCTTCTCAAGTTCATGAAACACGAAACTTCTGTCTATAGTCCGTTCGCGTTAAGATAATAGTGAGTCATCAGTGCAACTACAGGGTAAAGGTGTTTTCATTGGTCACTGTGAACAGCTTTCTAATTTGTTGCGACCTAATTGGTCGAGAAACGGGGTTAGGGCGGCGGACAACGATGGCGATGATTCACTGTTTTGTTAACGCGAACGGACTATAGATACTCGTGCACCCATGTGTTGTTAACTCTACGTAGACAATAGCCAGCTGTTAACATTTTGTGTGTAGGTAGAATATAATAGAATAGAATACTCTTGCTCGCTTACTTGCTCGTATTTCCTTCTTATTTCCTCATGACTGTTTCTGGAATCTATACTAACAGTTCTTGTTAATTTAAATATGCCTGTATAGGTAATAAGCTCATAAGCGAGGATGGTAGCAGAGCTGACTGACCAGAATGAGCTAGACGTACAGACGCTAGCACATCAAGCTACCCGAAACTGTCAATTTTTTCCAACCAACATTGAACATTATGCTTTAGCGATAAGCTTGAAAATCTATTAAAGAAATTTGACAGGATCGTAGTAGCTTGATGTGTTTGCGTCTGTACAAAACAATTATACTCGTCGGTAGCGTTTACAAACGTGCGAGATGTTTTAAGTCAAAGTCAAATCGTTTATTTCAAATGGGCACATAAAAGGCACTTAATTGAGCGTCAAAAATGAAAACGAAAATAGAATTCGTTAAGGCAAATATATCATTAAATATAACACGATAAATATTAGGCACCTGCCCCATCTTTGACGGGGAAGCGAGTACCAATCAATAATTTTCTCGCTCAAAATATTTTAAGTCCCGAGTAAGTAAAACAGATACATACTACAGTAATGGTTGATCGCTGACAGCTCGATTGAAGGAGTTTTTAAAATAATAATAATAAATAATCTTACGTGATCGAACAAAGAGTATATTAAATTATTTATATTGTAATGATTTATGTTTTTGTTTAGATGTGTGGTGTTACACGAATGGATAGAATGAGAAATGAGTACATAAAGAGGAAGTCTGAAAGTGGCACCGGTAACTGAAAAGTTGTGTGGAAATCGGTTGTCATGGTATGGGCATTTGGGCATGTGATACGAAGGAATGAGGAAAATGTCATAAGGAAAGTTTTGCGTATGAATGTCGACGGCTAAAAGAATATGGGGAGACCAAAGAAGCGATGGATGGACTGTGTGAATGATGATATGGTAAGTAAGGGGGTGACTAGCGAGATAACGATTAACAGAGATGTATGGAAGAAAAAGACATGTTGAGCCGACCCCAAATAAATTAGGATAAGGGCAGGAAAATGCTGATGGATGATGATTATCCAAACTTTTTAACAAAGTATTTTTTATGGCAGATAAGTTACACGCCTACTACTATTTATCCCATTGATAAACAGGAAAGTAGTACTACTATAAAGTCAATATTTATCTAGAAATACGAAGAAAAACCTGCATTGAAAAGCAATTTTCCTGCAAAGCCAAGGAATCGAAGCATTGCAGTCTTCAGTTGTATAGTGTTTACTCAAAGACTTAGAATGTGTTGGATCAAGCCGAGTAGAAATCAGAATTATTCGAGAGCCTTTCAAAGTTATGTACCTAGGTTCAACTAGACATGTATGTATTCTTTTTTGTATAATAACTAGAGATACGTGCTTTTAGTATAAATATTTCCATGGACCTCTCCGGCTTTGAGAACTACAAACTCAACTTCGTTCAAGAACATAAATACTGGATGCTGGCCACTCAGCTGCTGTAATAAAGTCGAACTGGGCTGTCTAAATCTGTCGCATCTCGGAGCAGCAATACAAAAACTATCATATCTCAGTGTATCTCAAATAGCAGGAACTACGCGGCAGGCCCAAAAAGAGATGGCGGGATGAGCTAGATTCCTTCTTAGAGGATGGGCCTGCTATCGTAGCAGACTGGGAAAAGTGGAGCGAGCGCCTTTGCCCTGCAGTGGGATCACAGAAGCTTATAATAATAATTAAAAAAGAAAAAGACATTTCGTAAGGGTGCGGCCAGAGCGAGCTGCATATGCATTTTTCCTATGCGAGATGCCTCAGCCTGAGTCATCCTTTAGATGCCTTGCTTACTATTTGAAGTACATATCTCGCACTGTCTAGATGCACCTTTAAGAGCTCCACTCACTGAACGTAGTGCAGTCCATCTTTTTTACTTCCCAATTTTTCCTGGCGTGTATATTATATGTAGTACTCTCTGTACCCTATATTTGTAACATGAAATTCTTTCCCTTATCTTGTTTTTGCAAAATTTTGGAGAACATGGGAAGCACTAAGAATTAAAATAGGATTTACAAGTAAAAATCTGCATTCGCTAACGCTACGATTTTGAGTAAAGTTTTGTAGTTTAAAGAGTAATTTTAAACCGACTGCTTTGTCATAAATAATTATAATAATATTATTATACTGCCATTCCAAACCTCGTTTTCTAACTTTTCTGTCCCTATAAGATCTCATGTTTTTCTTTCTCGTTTGTGCCAAGGAATACAATTTAATATGAGCTACAGCGTCCCTGACGGTTGTCTCAGTTTCCATTACTCAAGGTCTTACAGCTAGGGTAGGGTAGAGTAGGGTTTATATGTATGCAATGCAGCTTCGCATTTAAAATTTGCATGAAATGCATGTCCTGTAAGAATGGAAATGTTCACTGCATTCAGGTCGTTTATAGTCGTTTCAGTATTTGAATGCTAACGACATGAATCAGGGAAAGAAACACTGTCACATCCATATTTCATGATTGGCTCGGCTGAATGCAAAACTGAACGCGTTTGCTTATTCATTGACATGATCAGAACTTGTTTATCAAAACATGCCTCTGTTTAATGAATTTGAAAACGGATTCAACTGTTTTTTTTAAACCTAACTATGACGGAACGTGTCAATGCCCAGTCTGTCTAGCTTTTTCCAAATTTTATTAGGGTCACTTCCAGTTTAACCGAATGCAACTGTACACCAGAATTTAACATAAAGCGACTGGCTATCTGACCTCTACAACCCAGTAACTGAGTAATACAACACCCCTTGGTAAGACTGGTTGTCAGACTTTATACATTTATAACTCACATACAATAGAAATAACATAACATAACATAATCAGCCTATAACGTTCCCACTGCTGGGACACAGGCCTCCTCTCTGCGAGAGGGAGTGGGCCGTAATCCACCACGCGGGCCCAGTGCGGGTTGGTGGATGTCACATGTCTTCGAATTTTTGGTTCTAGGACATGCCGGTTTCCTCACGATGTTTTCCTTCACCGTTTTGAGAGATAGAAATAAATAAATATAAAATTCCATAAGTAAGAGGATATGTTTTATTTATAGAAATAGTACCTAACTACTTATAAACAGCTCAATTGGGCTCGTAAGAGCGTTTACGATGTACGGCATTTCATACAAACTTTCAAGCCTTCAACAAGCCAACTTGTTTTTCGAAATGAATGAACCGAATTTAATGAAACTTCATACGCATATTAAGTAATTTTCACTATCAAAAACAGCAATGATTTTAGATAATAAAACGCAAAATAATTGGGAGAATATGAAATTGTCTTGTGAGCATTGGCAAGGGAATGTAGAAAAGTTCCAAAAATAAATGCTAAATTCACCAAAGAAGAACGGTCATTTGTGACTCAGACCCGACACGAAAAAGACATATCTCAGTTTTTTTGTTATTTTAAATATAGCTAAAATATATATTTTTTATATCCCAAATCAATAGCTAACACCAAAATATTGCCTTGTGTTTTTGTTCAGGCGATATACAATTTTCTTTTAATACCTAATGCATTATATACTAAAACCTTCCTGAAAGTATGTAGATTACATTAGTGAAAGAATTATCAAAATTGATTCATTAGTTTTTGAGAAAATCGCGGACATACAAACATACATACGGGTCGAATACAGAACTTCCTTTTTTGAAGTCGGTTAAAAAACGCACAGATCTCAACACAGAAAGCCAATTTTACTTTATATTTTTTTAATGACATCTCGCAGTTAACTTTGAGGTTATCGTCTGCTTAACCGGGCTTTCCTGTGGATGCCTCAATAAATTAAGGCCTCCAGCTGTCTATTTTTATCTAAATTGGCGTCATTTTAAATGGATATAATTGCTATTCATTAAAAAAAATATTTTAAAATATTTTTCCTTACCAAAATCAAATGGCAATATATGGGTGATAGCCATTGATATTCAGAATAGTGTTAATTTATTTCTGTTATATGTAATATAACAAAATAACTGAGATGCATTCCTTTTGTGTCGGGCCTGGGTAAATTTTCTATGGGACGTGACCCTTCTTCTTTGTGTAATCTTGTAGAAACGGAAATTAAGACCTAATGAATTATGTTTTGCATAACGAAGTTTTCAGATTATGTTAAAAGCGTTTACGACCTACGGCATTTCATACAAACTTTCAAGCCCTTGTTTTTCGAACTGAATGAACTGATTTTAATGAAACTTCGTACGCATAAGCAGGATACAGAGATCTCAAAAGTTGGTTAATAACATTTTCGAAAAATAGTGATACAGCCAAATTAGACCGATGTTAAATTTTCCATAGAAACAGAGATATCCAGTTACCTTTTTTAAATAAGACATTTCGAAAATATTCTTTACTAACATTTTAGACCTTTGTATTTTGCTTAATCTGTCGAGCTCCGCTAAAGAGACACAATTGATTTTCTATTGTTGCGTCGCCTCAGCTCGACAGATTAATCCATTGTTTATTACGAAGCCTGCTTTGTTCAAAGCACTATAACAATTATTTACATAAAGGTAATGAATTAGTTTCAAGGCTATTTTATATTTGAATGTGATTTGGGAATGCTTGCTATCTTAAAATGTATGTAACAGGTTGATTTCCACCTCAGTATTCCATTCAGTTTTGGTCTCTGTACACATAATATTCATGTAAATGTTTCTATTGACAATTAGTTGCTAAAGTTTTTTAATAAGCACTGGATTGTGACGTCATAATTTCATTTACTTGGGACAATGATATTCGGGCCATACCAAGAGACCAAAATAACTCGATGACCTTATAAACTTCCCAACAACAAACAGCTTTGGAACGAAAAAGTCAGTTGCTACACTAGCAAGTTTTAACATAATTAGGCTAAAAATCTCCATTGCTAGTCTTTTCCAATTTGACGTAACGGTCCCTTAATATACAACATCAACAACAACATCAACATCACCAACATCACGCCTGTGTTTCCAAAAGGGTTAGGCAGAGGTGTACCTATAGTACACCCACATTTTGCCAGTTGTTTAAGTTGTTTAAGTTTGTTTAAGTTCCATGTAATAGGCGGCAAGCCTATTGCCATCAACCGGTCACAAATCCAGACTCCGAGCCACTACTGAGAAATTCCTGACTGATAAACCAAATAACACGTTGCCCGACCCGGGAATTGAACCTAGGACCTTGTAACCACTAGAGCAACGAGGCTGTCGCAATAGCGATACCTTCCACACACATAATCAGCCCATACTGTTCCCACTGCTGGGACGCAGGCCTCCTCTCTGTGAGAGGGTCTGACCTAACAAGACATAAATAAAGAAAGAAATACATAGCCGGAGTTCTTTTTAGTTTGTTTTTAGTGATACACTAAACTGTGGACAGGGCACATTGCTCGCAGGCCGCAGGAACCCGTTGGATGCGAGAAGTATAAAACCGGTCAAAGTGGAGGTCCTTAGGGGAGGCCCATGTCCAGCAGTGGACGCCTTTCGGCTGAAATGATGATACACAAAACGGTATACTAATTGCATAATTTTGAACTCAAACCGGTTAAATGTTTACAGAAAAAAGGTCATTTTTAAAAACTTGTATTATTGTGCAATGCATTTTTAAACAACAATCAGAGTTGTAAAAGACACCGTTGGCCATTCAGTACAGTTTTATAGTTCTGAGGTTACAGAAGTGTGGACAGAAACCGGTTCATATAAACTATAATATTGTGTTTTTATTGTCATAAATTATCAATTATTAACTGTATTCTGTACTTGTGAGTTGTGATGTAAATAATCGAGTGTTTTTAATTAAGCAAATTTTGTTATTAAACTGTGTGTTGAATTTTGTGATATAAATAAATAGGTAAACACCTATTTTGTGAAAAAACTGGAGAGCCTACCTAAGAAAATGAGGACTTAAATAAGGTAAGGTCAATCTTTATAACAAGGGCTTACATAATGAACAACAAGGGAACAATATCATTTTATTAAGGGCCGGTTTTTCAATCGACAGATAATTTTTATTCGTGGAATAAAATTTACGTCTGACATATTTTGTATAGAAGAACTTTTCAAATTGAAAATTATTCTTTGGATTAAATTATCTGGCGTTGGAAAAATTTGGAATCCTCCAAATTTTTCCTAATGGTTATGCCATATTATTTACTAGCACGTCATCATTACTTAAATTCGTTTCTCTCAATGACTGCCATAAGTAGGTAATTAATGAATACACCGTATCTTTCCACAAAAATACAAAACGTTGCGTGCTAGAGATATAGCAAATAGTATAATGTCTTTATTTTGTTAATTATTTTTTAAATTTTGTACACTGTAGAAGGCAAGTTTAGTTTTACGTAGTTTTAACATAAAATGCATTGAAATATAGCCTTGTAGGCTTTGTATTATAAATCTTGTAGTTGTTGTGTGTGTTTTACCTCGCTAGTATTTCTTAAAGTTGAAGGCAGCTGAAGTTTAGTGTTAACTTCTTAAAACTTAAAAAAATACCGGCACGCGAGCCGAGCGGTGTCGCGGCAGCGGCCAGCGAGCTCTACACACCCACGGGCTTTTATTAATCCTTTTTTGTATACTATACATGCGGCCCTAAATCACACTTATCTAGTGCCATTACAACTTGAACTACCGGTAATTATAACTAGCTTTATGCGTGGTAACTGATTATACCGATGATGATTACGTACTCATTTGTTTACACACACATTTATTTATATTTCGAGCTAGCGAAACACCCATTGTCCTTTTTCCGTTTTCTGCGCGCAAAAACTATGAAAACACAAACATACACACACACCCACATCCACTAAAAGATACTCAAGATACAAAGTGTAAAAAGGTAATGAGAAACTGACTGTCTCTGTTCCTGTTGTTTGGTGTCTAAGTTTTCCTTTGGCTAAGTTACTAGCAATCCAAACTTTTGATAAATTTTGGCAACTTTTTCATACTGCATTTAGTTATACAACTTTAGAAGTACTTAAATACTCTGTCTACTGTCGTGCAAATAGGTACGTACATTAGGTTAAGAGATATAGGTACTAAACAATTTGGATTTTCCTGTTGTGATTCAAAATGGCATGTTTTTCCAATTCGTGCTACACGTGTTGAGAAAATTGCAGCAATCTAGTAACAGTTTAATGATGTTCATATTTTTACTGTTTTTAGTTCTTGGAAACACTGAAGACCAATTATTCCCGTGTGTAAAAACGTACAAAATCAAGTCGCAGTCTCATCTCCGCGACAGTCTATGTCAGAAAATTGACAGATATGCAGGGAAGTTAGAGCAATTTTAGACAGATTTCGAGTATGAGATTAGAATGTGAACGTCCTTAAAAATACGGGAATTGTCCCTTTTATATGGTTTGCAACTTAAGATATTTTATTTTTATTGCAAATGACCTTGGTTACAATATACTGTGGAAACTATTAGACGCCAACACTAAACTATCGTGATTACAAAACAAAGTAAAAAACTGTAGAACAATAAAGAAATAATTGTACAGGAAACAGCCGAGACTCTGATTGAGTGTCATAATACTTATAATCAACACTCACTTATAAAATACCAAAGCAATATTTATGTTACACTAGCTGCCCCCCGCGGTTTCACCCGCATAAGTTTCGATCCCAAGGGAATATCGGGATAAAAAGTAGCCTATATACTAATCCAGGGTGTCAGCTACCTCCATACAAAATTTTATCAAAATTGGTCCAGCCGTTTGCGCGTGAAAAAGTAACAAACATATAAACACACACGCACTCACAACTTTCGACTTTATAATATTAGTGTGATTAATGGAATAAACCAGATATTTATTCGAATATGAATTTAAAAATCTTGAAAAATATCAATTTCAATTCGTCAAAAGTTTAAACTTCTAGGCGTAATTTTTTTTATTCCAGAAAATTCTGTATAATTTTACTAATTAATAGATGTTGGATTTTTTATCTCACGCCTACGCTGAAACTTTAAGATATAGTATCATTTCTTTGAAATACGTCTCAGAAGTTTAAAAGGTTGGTGGACTTTCTTTGATGGTTCTACAAAATGGGGTGGCATTTAAAAACTTTCGAGCGACGTTCCACAAAACATAAACGACTTTATTTACATTAACCATTTAAACCACTGCCGTCTCAAATAAAAATACCTCGTTGGTCTAGAGGTTGCAAGCGCTACTAGTCTTTTGCCCGACTTCAGAGTCAAACCCAGGACCTATTATTGGGTTTTTCCATTAGAAAATTCTCAGTGGCAGCCTGGAGTCTGTATTTGTGCCTGGCGGCGGATAGCCATAGCTTCAAATACAAATATACAGACCAACCAAGACCGCCCATTGTGTCACCCATTGTAAAGTTTCTATATTTATGTCTGTAATTTATATGGTGTACATAATAAAGAGTATTCTATTCCATTTTGTACATATTTTTTATTTGTTGAAGATAGGTAGGTTAGGTACAGATGTTGTAATTATTGATGAACTCTATGTCTAGTCGGCTTATTCCCATGCGCTCCATAATTTTATTCCTAGCGGCTCCAAAATTAAAAAGCAATTTATTATTGTTAAATAAAATCTTTCCCATTAGCTCCAAAAATGTTAAAGTACAAACTGCAAAAAAAACATATATCTATATACATATAATAAAACAGTAAAAAAACTGTGTCTGTACATTGAATATATTAAAAAAATAATAATTGCGGGGGGTTTAGAAACAGTAATAGGGCACGAATCCAAAAAAAAAATTCTTTCTGTTTGTCTGTGTGTCTGTTTGTTTGTAAACGCTAATCTTCGGAACTGCTGGACGGATTTGAATGATGTTTTTGTTGTTGTATAGGTATTATGTCTGGGCAACATATAGGCTATAATTTATCTTGAAAACTTGAACAACTGATGCAGAACCGCAACAGACCAGCTAAACTATAAGAGATACAAAAATGGCACCATAGCAAAAATTGTTCTACGTGATGAGCATTTTCTGCTGAGAGAATAAATTTGAAGATCTGGAACACCTGATGTGAAACTCCAAGAGCCCAGCTGCACCATAACACATATAGGAATGACGTCTTAGCAAAAGTTGTTCGGTCCGATGGGCATTTTCTGTTGACTTAAAAAAAATCGAACATCAGAAACATCTGATGTGGAAATCAAAGCTATCACTAATTTCACTGTATAATCCAAACTTCCAAACTAATATTATAAATGCGAAAGTAACTCTGTCTGTCTGTCTGTCTTTTCTTCACGCCTAAACTACTGAACCGATTTAGATGAAATTTGGTATAGAGATAGTTTGAGTCCCGGGGAAGGACATAGGATAGTTTTTATCCCGATATTCCCACGGGATCGACACATATGCGGGTGAAACCGCGGGGCGCAGCTAGTTATAAAATAAAATAAGCTGGAAGTACCTCCACGCGGTGAAGGCGGTAACAGTTTAGGACTGATTTTCGATGACGATGGTATATCATTGAAAATTTGACTCTACTGGCCAAAACTCCCATTTATTTTTTATTTTATCGAATAAATATACCTTCGGGCTTATGTTATTTGAGTGTTTAATTTCCTTTTCCATTTATCTTCGTGACACGGTAGCCTACCCGGTAACGCAGGGGAGTAGTCACTTATATTTTAATTGATCAGATATCTTCACAATAAAACTATAACCATGCCTAGAAAGAGGTCAAATCTTTCCCAATGTTCCAAAGGAGCTAAAAGATTGATGATCATAAGATCCCAAGAATCTACCGAAGAGCGTCAGGAGAGACTTGATGCTGTTCGAGAACATCAAGCTGCAACTCGCTTCGTGGAAACCTCTTTGGATCGCGATGCACGCCTGCGTTCTCAGCGTATTTACGCATCTACATCCAGATCTCTAGAGACCAGTAAAGAATATGATGCGCGACTGACCGCTGATCGTGAACGTCATGCATTGTCTCGCGAATCGGAAACGTTTACCGATACAGAATCACGCTTGAGTTCTCAGCGTATTCGCACATCTACTAACAGGTCTTTTGAAACGAGTGATGAACGTGATGCGCGACTAACTGCTGATCGAGATTATCATACATTGTCCCGAACACGCACACAACAAAATATTCATAATCAGTTAGAAAGTGAGAGAGAAATAATTGCTGGAGTACGGCATGAAGAGACAGAAGAAGAGCGCAACGAACGTTTGAATTCTGACCGACTTCGACATTCTCTGAACAGAATATCGATATCATCTGAAGAATCGGATGTGTCTCAAGATATAGCCGTAGGGCATGGCGACCTTCCTTGGGTTGATAAGGAACGGAGTTCATTTACGTATACTCCTATGATTGAATACGCCACATATTCCGCCATCGGAGGTATGGTTCAAAATTGTACTTTTTGTGAAGCTGTTAAATGGCAAAAAGAAACAAACGGTATATGTTGCTCAGGTGAGAAAGTACATATTGAAATATTACAAAATCCTCCAGAAATAATAAGATCACTGCTAATCGGTGACCATCCACAGTCAAAACATTTCTTGGACAACATCTGTTCGTACAATAATGCCTTTCGAATGACATCTTTTGTTGCGAAACAGATTTCAGAAGGCCCATTTATGCCAACATTCAAAGTGCAAGGCCAAGTTTACCACCTTATTGGTTCATTATTGCCTGAAAATGACCCCAAGTTTCTTCAAATATATTTCGTGTCCAATTATCAAGATCAGGCAAATATTAGAAACCAAAACTTTCCGCAATTGAACAATAGTCTGATTTCACTGCTTCAAAGTATGTTGCATGAAGTAGATCCCTACGTACACAGTTTTAAATCTGCATTAGAATCTATCCCCCCTGGAAAAAGCAACAGTTATAAATTTGTGATTGATGCTGATAAACGACCCGCTACTGGACATCGGGGCAGATACAATGCTCCAGTAACAAAGAAGACAAGTTTTTTTGTTAGTTGTTTTATTAAGTCTGGGCAATATAAAGGCTATAATTTATTTTGGAAAATGGAACACCTGATGCAGAACCGCAACAGACCAGCTAAAGTATAAGAGATATAAAAATTGCGCCATTAGCAAAAATAGCAAAAATTATTCCACGTGAAGAGTATTTTCTGCTGTGAGAATAAATTTGAAGATCTGGAACACCTGTTCTGGAACTCCAAAGCCCAGCGACACTATAACATATATAGGAACGACGTCTCAGCAAAAGTTGTTTAGTCTAATAGGCATTTCCTGTTGACTTACAAACATGATAGATCTGGAACGTCTCAAATCATCTCGCGCATCCCGTTGTTTTCCAGTCGCCGGGCTCATAGAATTCGACATCAGACGTTTCAGATCTTCGATTTTGACGACCCCGTTGTCGCTGGCAAAAGCAACAGGATCCGCGTACGAAGTCGCGGGTAGAAGCTAGTATACAATAAAATTAATTTATGATTCAACAAACAAATTATCCGTTCGTATTCGTAAATAGAATTGTTTTTAGAAAAAACCAAGTTTGATGTCATTTGTTTAACAGAACATTGGTTAAAATCTCATCAAGTAATGTCAATTAACTATGAAAATTATTGTGTAGTTAGCCATTTCAGCCGAACATGTATGATACATGGTGGATCATTAATATTAGTTAAAAATTCTGTTAAATCAAAGGAACGAAAAGACATCGTCGGGCTGTCTGTTGAACACACCATTGAATTGTCCTGTGTTGAGCTCGATAAGCATGTAATAGTATGCGTATACAGACCTCCAAGTTACCAGAATCTATCTGTGTTTGATTCTGTAATGGAAGATGTGCTAAAGAAACTTTCTGCTAGTAGTAAGTCAATAATCATATGTGGCGATTTCAATATTAATTTATTAGAAAATAACTCAAATACTATGAGATTATTAAGTCTTTTTAGATCATTTGACTTGTCAAATGTTTTTATTGAACCCACCCGAGTGACAGCTTCCTCTGCCACTTGTATAGATAATATTTTCTGTAACTGTGATTATTTACACAAAGAAATTGTAAATAAGTTGCCATCTGATCACAGCGGACAAACAATAACATTTTGCTCCTACATGCCTTTACAAAAAACTCTGATAAGGTTTAGGCCAATTACATCTAAAAATTTAGAGAAATTAAATAATTCTTTAGCAAGTAAATTATGTGTTCAGAGTTTTAATAATTTATGTGACCCGAATGAGTTCTACGCCGAGTTCTTTTCACTATTAAACACGCAATTTAATGACACTTTCCCACTAAAGACTAAAAGTATTTACACAAAGTTCTTATTTAGTGATTGGGCGACTCCAGGTATTCGTAAAAGCAGGGAAAACCTTTTTGAACTTTATGGCCTAAAGCAACATATGAATAACACAAGCTTTCATCAGTATGTTGCTACATATTCTAAGACTTTTAAAAGTGTATGCAAAATAGCTAAAGCTCTTTATATTAGCAATAAAATAAAATCAGCCGATGATAAAATAAAAACTACCTGGCAAATAATAAATAATGAAACAGGTAGGAAAAAACAGCGTAATACTGAATTTAATTTAGAAACTGCACATGGCCCCATAAACTCAGATGTAGAAATTGCTCAGGAATTTGAAAACTTTTTTGCTAATATTCCCATTAAAACTACTGAAGCTTTAAATTCCTCACCCGCGCGTTCTGCTGATTTACTTAGAAAGAATGTTAAGGCATGCCCCTCGGAGTTTAGTTTTCAACATACGAACCCCCAGGCTGTTATAAAAGCTTTTAAAGATCATAAAATTAAATCAACAGAAGATCTCTGGGGAATGTCTGTAAAAGTTTGTAGATCTATCATTGAAACGATTGCGCCCTATTTAGCTTTCATATTTAACATCAGTATAGACCAAGGAGTCTTTCCGGATCTCATGAAACACAGTAAAGTAGTTCCTTTATTCAAAGCCGGTGATAGTAAAGAACCCAACAATTATAGGCCTGTGTCAATTCTGCCAGTTCTCAGTAAGGTGTTTGAAAAGTTGATGCTCAATCAAATGTTACGCCACTTTAATAAAAATTCCATCTTTCATGAACAACAGTACGGTTTCACCAAAGGGCGTTGTACCACTGACGCCGGTGTCACCCTAATAAAGAACATTTTTAACGCCTGGGAAGAAGCGCAAGATGCCATTGGAATCTTTTGCGACCTCTCAAAGGCGTTCGATTGCGTCAACCATGAGACACTTCTGCTGAAACTTGAGCACTATGGGATTAGGAATTTAGCTCTTGATTTACTAAAGTCGTATCTAAAAGATAGAAAGCTTAAAGTTCAAGTAAACGGCGTAAACTCATTGGGGTCTGAAATGGCAATGGGCGTTCCTCAAGGTTCGATATTGGGTCCATTCCTCTTTTTAGTTTACATTAATGATTTACCACAATTACTTCAAAATCAACCGAAGATGGTGTTATTTGCAGATGACACATCATTGATCTTTAAGATAGACAGACGGGCACAAAATCTTGACGACGTGAATAACTCTATTCTTCAGGTCCAAGATTGGTTTACGGTAAATAATTTGGTACTAAATGAAAAGAAAACCAAATGCATTAGATTTAAATTACCAAATGTTAGAAGTAGCGAATGTGACATCATACTGAATGGAGAAAAACTAGACTTTGTTGATCAAACGGTTTTCCTGGGAATCACGCTAGACGAGAAATTACAATGGGGACCTCACATAACATCTCTTGCGGGGCGGCTTAGCTCGGCCGCTTATGCTGTTAGGAAGATAAGACAGTTAACAGATGTAGAAACCGCGCGTTTAGTATATTTTAGCTACTTTCACAGCATTATGTCGTACGGCATTTTACTATGGGGTCGAGCTGCTGACATTGAATCCATCTTTATTTTGCAAAAGAGAGC
The DNA here is from genome assembly GCA_947508005.1 of Amphipoea lucens. Lineage (NCBI taxonomy): Eukaryota > Metazoa > Arthropoda > Insecta > Lepidoptera > Noctuidae > Amphipoea > Amphipoea lucens. Next base: position 10,276,801 of record OX382371.1, read on the forward strand.
TGTCAGAGCCATTTATAATCTACGTCGCCGCGAATCTCTCAGGGAACTATTTAAAAGGATTAATATTATGACGGTACCTTGCCAATTCATTTATGAAAATATTATGTATGTAAGAAAAAATCTACATCTTTTTAATAAAATAAGCGATAGACATAACTTTAATACAAGAAATAAAGATAAAATACATCAACCATTTTTCAGATTGGCCAAAGTACATACATCTTTTATGGGGTACTGTGTTAAATGTTACAATAAAATACCTTGTGATATATTGCAATTAAATGAAAGAAAATTTAAAACTCACATTAAACGTACACTTTGTAAACAAGCATACTATAAATTAGAAGATTATATCCAAGATAAGAACGCTTGGAAACATGCTGGTCCTGCTCCATAGGACAATCTAGAGTCTAGACAAAATCAAACTGGTTGCTAATTTAATTGTAAATTTTTTTATTCTTTTTTTTACATTTATTACTCACACCCTGACTTATTACTTGTATTTTGTTTTATAATTAAAATCGTTTTGCTTGTACCATGTTTGTAAATATGTGAGCACCATGTATCTATCAGATAATTAATTTATATGTCATGGTTTCGTTTTTAATTCTTTTACCTATTGTGGTATAGTAATTTTATTGTAGGTGCATCGTCCTCACATGTTATTATATAATTAATGTACCCATGCAAAATATTGTACCTAAACATTTTAAAAGAGTAACGGTGGAGTTTCTTGCCCGTTCTTCTCCATACGAAAACTACCTTTTGGAATGGGCGACTAGAATCAATTCTATTTTAAGATAATTTTTGACGTTCAAAAGTGCCTTTTATGTGCCTATTTGAAATAAATGCTTTGACTTTGACTTTGACTTTGTATAAATTCACGATTTCCCTGAGCGTGTGAGAAAAATTCCGTGGTTATTCAAGTTACGGGTAAATAATAATAAGGTTTAGGTAAAATTACAGCACGATGCGACCTGCAATGTACAGGCGATTGAAACATCATCAGCTGATGATGTTTGATGGACAAGGGCAGGAAGATTCCTCCTGCCCTAGTCCCAAATTATATGGGGTTGGCGCAACACATTTTCTCCTTCCATTCTTCACAGTAAACCGTCACGTTATCATTCACTCCCTTCTCTTTCATATCATTCCTCACACAATCCATCCATTTTTTAATTTAAATAAGCGATTTAAACAAATTAATTAAAATTTACGTGTATCTCAATATGTATACCTAACATGTCATAATTATTATCTCTTTGTCTTTTTAACCGACTTCAAAAAAAGGAGGAGGTTATCAATTCGGTTGAATTTTTTCAAATGTTTTTTCTTTTGTTTTTGTTTCCTGTTTGTTTCTTTGTTTTATATCGCTAGCAATCTTTGTTTTAATGCGATTAGTAACATCGCAAATCGCTGCTTAATGTAGCCTCAGCCTAAGTCGTAGTTATCACGAACACACGTACTATCTCGTATTACTTCGCGTCCTTTCGGCATATCAATCACAAAGAGGTTTATTAAATCAGAATTAGATTGAAGCAGTTTTGAGAGGTTCCGTAGTGAAGTGGCAAAAACGGAACTTTTATAACTTCGTCATTTTCGACTGTCTGTCTGTCCGTATGACGCACAGCGAGTAAAAACTCGGAGACTATAATTGGCACTATATGGTTGAAAACTGAAAAGGTGTATACGGTATACCGCTAAACAATGGTGTAGTCAAATTACGAACACAATAATAAGGGCGCTCCACATACATTTAACCAGAGGAAAAAAATCAATGCACAGCGTGTCGGGTATCGTTGGATCCCATGATTAAAAAGATGATGTTTGTAAGTGAGTTTTTTAATTAATAGTTTGTTATATACGATGTGTTTTCGGTTACAATCTAAAAAATAACTTTGTTATTCATAGATTTTTCTAGATATAAGTAACTTATTTTTACGGTCGATAAAATCAATTCTGCGCTTGCGTAAATGTTCATACCAATTACGGATGTGCGTGGTCCGAAATTCAATTGGCGTATTTTTCAATTTGTGGTTTATTGCAACGTATATTTAAATGTCTTTGATTGCAACAAAATGTAGTAGGCGTTTGTGAATAGAAACATTTTAGTAATCAGTTCTAAATCAATCAATGCATTGTATCAATCTACATAATGGTATGTCCTAAATGGCGTTATAATTTTTCATTAATTAGCTTTGTTTCTTGCGTAGGATGCTAAACAGTTTAATATTATGACTTTATGAGTATCTGTTTGTTTAAATTTTATGCTTTTATAGGTTTCTCTTAAATATTTTGTTAAAGCATGGGATCGCGCCCGATGGGGTCGGCAGGTTCTGGAGTAGCGACTGCATACCTCCGGTCGCCACTACATCGCAACGTCTAACGTTATCTATTGTTTGGACTGAAAAATTAAAACAGTAGTGCTTTTGTATGTTGCTTGTAGAATAATCTGACAAAAAATCAGAATGATTGTATGTATATTAGTATGGTTTTTATTGTAAAAAGAAAGTTTTTAGAGGTATCTTCATGATTTTATTTTATCGCATCAAATTAGATGTATTATGTTTTCAATAAACTATCTACCTAGCATATATCCTGAAAAATATCATATATTATTCTGATTTTGTTTAATGTAGGCGATCATTTACTTTTAGTGCTTCTAAAACTTGCGTTTTTTGCGTTTAGGTCCAGTAATCCCCTTAAATTGTAAAATTTTGAAAGTTTCATCAGGATATTAAATGGACGGCTCCACAGATAGTTTTTTTTTTTTATAAAATTTCTACGATATATTTACGGCTTCCTTTTGAAGAGGATTATTTCTGCCCAATTTGACTTGACCACGAATGAATAGTTCTCTTGAGATCAAGACAATGACAATGATAAATGGAATACTACTACTACTATTTATCTTATTACTATTTATTTTGTACAATCAGGTCTCAGTGGAACAATAACTATAATGGAATAATGAAGCAGAAATAACAGGAAATCTTAGAAGGTACAGTTAGGGAGAATTATTGTTTAGCAAATTAACACCATTGAGTATTTAATACAACAGCCAAAGAATGACGATTTGGATTTGAATATCTGGACAATTTCAGATGGTACCCTGACTTCACCTAGAATATAATAGAACTAGCTTCTGCCCGCGACTTCGTCCGCGTGAAATTTTACCCTCCCCCCATTCACCCTTTTATGGGTGGAATTTCGAAAAACCTTTTAGTGGATACCTACTCTTCACAAAGAACACATCCTCCAAATTTCATGTCTCTAGGACCAGCGGTTTAGGCTGTGCGTTGATATATCAGTCACACAGGACTTTGAATTTTATATACATAGATAGAATACTCTGTATTTTAATTATACACCATACGAATTACTTTTTAATTACTTTTCTTTGCCGGCATCTGTGTTCCCTCCCACATTCAATCCGTCTGCCTTCAAATCAAGAATGAACAGGCATCTAGGCACGCTCGTTTCATCATTGAACCCATCTATCGCTTTCCAACAGGCGAGATCGGGGTCAGTAGAAATTTTACAATGGACGGTCATATCGCTAAAACCGATATTTGTAAGACAACCTTTCAACCAACCCGACCTGCCAACCTTTTAGCTACAACTGATACCAAACAGTTGTTAAATAAATTGTTCTAACATAATAATAATACCGGATAGTTATCGGGAAAAGAACCGGAGTTACCGACATAGCTTGCAGACTAAGCAAACTTTAGTGGCAGTGGGCTGACCATGTTTGGCGAAGAACCGATTGCCGGTGGGGCAGACGAGTCCTGGAGACCGCATATCGACAAGCGTAATGTGCCCCCCTCTCCCCCCAGCTAGATGGACCGACGACCTCAAAAAGATGGCTGGGCCATACAGGATACGGAAGGCGGAGGACAGGGTGTTGTGGCGCAGCATGGGAGAGGCCTATGTCCAACAGCGGACTGCGTTAGACTGGGTTGAACAATAATACCAAGAAAAGTTTGAGAAAAAGCTACTCTTCTCGTTTAGGTACCTATCAAAATTAATCTAAAACGAGCTCAAGTAATATAATCTAAAAATAGACACAAAAAGCCCAGAGAATAAATAAGGCACATACGTTTCGTATTTTATTGTTACATTGTTACAGAAGATGTGTGGGCGAGTACATTTTATTCATGACGATGAATCGAAACTTCTAGAATGGAAAACCTTTATTATATTAGTTATCTACTTATTATAAGTAGGGAGAAATTAATATCTTACATACAATAACAAGCTCCAAACTTTCGTTATACCTAATTCTAGATATCAGAAGTGTGACGTGTGTTCTTTTCCACAAAATGTTATTATACATCATGTTTCAGAAAGTTATGGTCATATCTAAGGGTGTGTTACAGACCTGAATACTGAACAACTATCCCATTGGGACCAATATCGTAATCGTGATAAAATTATCAACTGTCCTATACAAAACTTCAATACTTATTGGACCCAGATGATGGGACGGCTGATTATTTTTTCGCGATTATGATATTGGTCCCAATGGGATAGTTGTTCAGTATTCAGGTCTGTTTTATGGTCTGTACCACGTCCTTAAATATAATCACACTTTACACTTCAAGTTTCGTATAGAGCAGTTGATATTTTTTTCGCGATTACGATGTCCCATCCAGTTGACCAATAAAAATATAGAAAATTTTTGCTTTGGTCAACTGGACCCGCGGGTCCAGTTCGAGTGGGTCCAGTTGAACAAAGACTCGAGAGAGTTTTTCAATTTGCTGGTCCATATCACACCATTAAATATGACCACTCCTATCTAATAAATACTGCATACTTTCCAATTCAAGGTATTTATTGAATTCATGAGAATCATTAATAACCTGGACTTCTAGTAGGTACTAAGCACAGAACAGATAAAAGTAACGCTTCTCTCAATATAGGAGAAGAACGCTCGTCGAAATAATCCATCATGTTATACGTTCTATATGTACGTTTATTATATTCACCAAGTGTAGGTATTCATTGAATTCTGAGTACCTACCTATTAATTACCTGAAGAGCAGTGGTGGCCCAGTGGTAACGGACATGACTTACGAGTTGTAGGTCGCAGGTTCGAACCCAGACAGATACTTTACTTTGTGTAAATTATTTCATCACCACTGCTCTCAAAACGGTGAAGTAAAACATCGTGAGGAAACCGGCATGTCCTAGAACCAAAGATTCGAAGACATGTGACATCCATCAATCCACATTGGGCCCGCCTGATGAATTACGGCCCACTGTCTCTCACTGAAAGGAGGCCTGTGTCCCAGCAGTGGGAACATTATAGGCTGATTATGACTTATGACCGATTAATAACAACCAGAACATTCGTACTAAGAGTAAAGCTCACGGAATAAAGGTGAAGAACGCTCGTTGAAATGATCCATCAATTTAAAACGCTAGCTTAACTCCGCTCTAGGATGTTCCATAAATTATAAGAAAAGCTTGCATTTTGTAAAACGTCGCTAACGTTTACGACGCCAGCTGTTTTAAACGGACATTCATACAAGATGGTCCGTTTAGTAGTCCAAAACGATTCTTCCTAGATCCAAGATCTTATTAGTGTTATGGAAAACCGGTCACAAGCCAACAGACCATAAGATTTTTTAAAACTACTGGAAAGTCGTTATCCCACTCCATTTATTTAATTTTTAGACACAAAAAATCTGGAACCTTGAAGAGATAAGACAAGGAAGACCTTGAAGCGATGCTTTTAAAAATCGTTTGGACCGATTTTTATGATCTTTGTTTTGTTGGATTTATCTCCGCCCCGAATTGCAGAATAGGTATTAAAACATGGGACAATTTCACGAAAAAAATAATAATGAAGATGATTAATTTTCTCATACATTCCTTTTTATTGATTCTGAAGCGACACGAAGTTCGCCGGGTCAGCTAGTTGTATAATCAAAGTATTTCTAGTGCTGGATACTCTGCCATAACTTCTTAGTGCTTTTATAGTTATTTATGCAACTGTTGTATAATAAAGGGTATTAAAATACGAATGTGGGTTTATCACATGAGTCAGTTTTAATTACTAATTAAGTACAGTTACATACAAGACTTTATCTACACCCATGATATGAATCCTCTATAAAAGGTTCTGAAACAGTTTTTTGCAATACTAATATCGAACAAAAATGGCGGCCGGCGGGATACGACGTGAATTCGAATAACATATATAAATTAGTTTTTTTTTTTTTATTTCGGCGCTGTGATAGTGAAACGCGCGTGCATAACAATGTTCTTTTTTTGAAAACGAATGCATAATGAAATTTATTACAACATTATAACACTCGTTTGGATTATATTATGGTTACTATGACACTGATTGTTAATGTTGGCAATAAGCTTAACTGTTTCAGAAACTTTTTTAGAGGATTTATAGCATGGGTGTTAAATAGATAAACATCTTTACTGATCTCAAAGAATTACGAGCCTGTTTTCACCAACTGAACGTTGAATACACTTTATTCTTTTGAACAACAGTCACAATCCGAAGGATTTTTAAAGGAAATTCCTAATCCATTGCTTCACATGTTTGAAGAATTCGTCTGTTCGATAACGAAAATAACGCAATGAATGTTGTCAAATTGTCAAAATAAAACTCATTTCAATTGTTAGTGTGTTACGCAATAACTCCGCATTTAGTGACATCGTAATCAAAATTCAAAGTCATTGAAGCAAAAAGCCAATAATTAGACATAAATTGTTTTATTTTGATGACTTTAAACTCATTAGTTAAAGAATATTAACTATCTGTTTCCTTGGTTTTTACATTTCGAGGAAGTTAATACTTATTTATTTATATATACATACTTTATTGTACACCACAAAAATACATAACATGACAAAAACTTCAAACACTACAAAAGGCGGCTTTATCGCTTTCTGCGATCTCTTCCAGGCAACCTTGGAATGAACAGTGATTTTCCTGGACAGAAAATGGGGCTGTCGTTGGTGCAATTTGACTTTTGAAAGAAGAAGACAATGCGTTGTGTAACTATACAGACGCCATACAACGTTTTTTAGTAAGGGGGTTATAATGTAAAATATTTTTGTTTTTTAATTCCTACAGTTGATGATATTTTTATTAAAATGCAAGTGAACACTCAACTAATATTATATTAGAGCTAGAAACGTTGTTTAACCTTTTGAACGCCATTGTCACATAATATAGGTATGTGACAAACGAAATCTTACCCTGAACGCCAACGTCACAAATATATGACAAAATACACGTCCCACGGGTCGCACCATGTTATGAAATAAACAATTTAATCATTACTTTTGTGTGTTTTTATTTATATAATTTAAAAGTTTAAGCTTCCGTCTATATTGTATTGCATGAAACTAATATAAATAAACCACCAATATCGAGAAATTTGTTGTTTTAAGTGTGTGTGTGTGTTTTGTTAAAGTGGCCTGGCGTCAGGGGTGCGGCGATACGTTTATACTCTGGCGTTCAAAAGGTTAATACTAATAATACCAGCCTGTAAACAGTTACAGGCTGGTATTATTAGTATTAAACAACGTTTCTAGCCGAAGAAGAAGCCTTTGCCCTGCAGAGGGACGGCCCTCTGCAGGGCAAAGGCTTCTTATACAGAGAACGCATGAGCATTAATAGCTTGCTCAAGACGGGTTGGCGATTTCAGACTTACAATGACTACAAATTCAGGTTTCCTCACGATGTTTATTCCTTCACCGATGTCAGTAGGTACCTAATGTCCAAAGCACTTCATAAAACAATATATAAAAAGACATTACTTGAAGATAACTTCATCCATCATAGAATAGAATAGAATAGAATAGAATAGAATACTCTATTACACCATATAAATTACAGACATAAATATAGAAAACTTTACAATGGGTGACACAATGGGCGGTCTTATCGCCATCATGAACGCATTCTAGTTCGCTGCACCCTTATTATTCTACAAGTCACAGGAACTAAAGTCGACTGCATTTTCTGTTTGTAAATGTATCTATTAATAGAAAAGAAGATGCATTTCATATTTTAATGAAAACGTTGCAATAAACCATTCCTTCTAAAATTTTTTGAAGGTTTGAAGTAAAGTTTCTTTTACGGAATGTATGAACTTATTAAGTCCTAGCAGCGCCTCGCGGTTTCACCCGCATAATGTCGATCCCGTGGGAATATCGGGATAAAAACTATCCTTTGTCCTTTCCCGGGAATCAAACTATCTCTGTACCAAATTTCATCTAAATCGGTTCAGCCGTTTAAGCGTGAAGAGGTAACAAATAGACAGACACACTTTCGCATTTATAATATTAGTATGGATTTTTGTGACAAACTATCATTTTTATTATAAATGTGGTTTCATTTACGTTTTGTTTTTCAACGGGGGGTGATCCGAATTTGCCTGTTCTAGAATCAAAATAAATCACATTAAATGGCCAAAAAAAATATTTGTTTTAGAATATTCTTATTACCTATGTACGGTCAGCATCAAAAGTTGATTAACACTTCAGTTTTTTTAATCTTAGTTATTGAGAAAAATATTTGTTCAAAATTGCAGCAGAAGAATTTTTTTTAGAATATATATTCTTGTCCATTATGTGAAAAGCTAAAAATCAGTTTATTGAAAAAAGTTGTTGTCAATTTAATAACATGTAAAAATTATAGTGTTAATCGACTTTTGGTGCTGATTGTACCTACACCATACATGTTACAGATACAAATGTAGACATTTTTACATAGGGTGAGACAATTGACAACATTTCATATTTTTAACCTGCATGTATTATTACGTTATATAAAAGTAAATTCAAATCTAGGGCACCCATATTTTTTCGTTTTTCGAAATTATGTACTTTTCATTCATAATTTTAACTTTGAAATTCGGTGTATTCTAAAAAGACGTAAGTGCCAGATGACGGTAGAATGGCGATATTACCTTTGCTTTATTGTGACCCGTCAAAAAAACTGTTAGATGTCACTTGTCTCAGTCGTTGTTTTGGTTCCGTCATTGGCGTATATTTTTCATTGGGATCCATTTTGTTGGCGAAATATCAATCAAAAATTGATAATATTAACAGTAAGCAGCGTGTCGAGTTGATAGGAAAAAATATTGTTGAATTCAATTCAGTTTTTTACTTGTTTTCTAGTTACACTTCTTAGGTGACATTGACATGTCTTGTTTGATTTAATGTTTTTAATCAAAGACATTGGAATGCGCAAAGGTAACCACCTCATTCCGCCGTTTATGTGACGTCATCACATGTTTTTTGATTTTTATTTTTTTTCTCAGAAATTTAGAAATAAAAAAATAAAATAAAAATATATTTGAACTCAGGATACGAAAATAAAGAAATAGTATTTTTGTTTTAAGGTCGTGTCAGGTTTGAAATATTGTCAATTGGCGGTCGTATCACTAAATGTGATCTTTTGAAGCAGCGGTCGGCAACCTTTTAGCAGGCACGGGCCACATAGTGAAATAAAGGCGGGCCGCATTTGTTCATAATTTTACCTACCGACCCACGATAGTGTACCTATATCGATTATGTTAAAAATGCAAAAAAAAACAACCACAAATATTTTCTTTTACATAATTTTATAATTAGGAAAAATGACACTGAAAATTCGATCGATTGTCGTCGCGGGCGGGACGCGGGTGCGGGGGACGGGTTGAGTCATTACGTTCGCGCCCGCGGAATAGTTTTATGGGCCAGTGCCGGCTTTCGCGGATGGCACTGATTTCAGTTTTGGCGCGAAATTAAAATAATTCCAAATGATAAGACCTTATTTACAAAACAGTTGCGGGCCACGGCTTGCCGACCGCTGTTTTAAAGACAACTTTGAACTTTCTATTCTATTGAAATTAAGTAGATGACGTGATTTTCATCATTTAAAAAATATTGTCTGTAAATTAGCTCTTTATGTATAAAGTTTGATATTTCAACAAACCTACTATTTCCTTATGGTGATCTTAATAGATGGTCGATCTATGAACGTAATCCGGCTGCCATGTACCAGACTGGATCAATTTAAACAGGCGATGAAACTGACGTCAATAGACAGTAGGGGCCAAGTCTGCTAAAGCAATTGTCAGAAAGGCCAATTGTTGACACAATAATTGTAGTTTTTGACAATAATTTTGGTAATCCCTTAATTAAAAGGCGTCATTATAATTTTCCGATAGCGTTCCACTGACACTCCATTGGAAAAATGTATCGTATCTATTTGGTAATCTTGTACAAACAAAATGACAAGTCGTAATCTCTTATTATAATGAGATTTATTTTGACCACTGTCACGCAATTATGAATTTAGGAGATTATGAACTTTTAGGACAATGGTAATGGCGTTGCTTTGGTTTAGTGGTCATAATGACCTGTCATTGAAAATAGCAGGCTTGACCACCAGTTTAGTTAAACCTCTATAGGCTCAACTATAAATCATTTTCATCATCTGCCTAGCATTTTCTTAACTATACAACGTGCTTTTTTTATATCCCATAACTCTAGGGGGTCATTGTACTCATCATTATGAACAACTTTTACTATGGGACCAAAACTAAAATCGCGAAGGGAACCGCTGATTATGTTTTTGCAATTTCAGGTTTGGTCCCATTATAAAAGTTGTTCATAATGATGAGTACAATGACCCACTTGAGTTACGGGATATAAAAAAAAACACATTGTATTAGGATCGGCTTCCTGCCTAACCAAACGCAGCTTAATAAAGCCAAAAAAGGGGAAAAACCGATAAAGGGTGCTCAACCTGCCCTGACTGCGGTCCGTAGCTCTTTGCCAAGAGCCAGCCAAGTTGATGAGGAGGGTTTCACGAAAGTAAGTTTAATATGTATTAGTTTATTATAGCATAAGATTATTTTGCGTATTTTGTCTATGGGCCTCAGCTGCCTGATAATAAAATGATTATTATTATTTCGCTTATTTATTTATGTACATATTAATTTACATTTTTAAATATTTCTTAAAATATAAAAAATACGTATAAAAAACATTTAAAAATATAAAAAATTGTATTCCGCCGGTGTCGGGAGCAGGGTCCAAGCTACCGGTGGTTAGGTCTCCAGAGACAGGAAACTCCTCACAATACGAGCCGTATCAAGGAGTACTGCCTTCTGAATCAGGCCCTTGATCCAACCGCCTAACGAGAGCCTCGACAGATGTTGGTCGAGGCTTTGGGCCATAAGCCCATTGGCCGATACGACAATCGGCACAATGATAGCCGAGCTCACATTCCACATGTCAACAACCTCGTGTGCTAAGTCAAGAATATTATTATTATTTCCTTTATTTCACTATATACATATAAATTATATTTTTAAATATTAGTATAAAAATATATTATTATTATTATTATTAATGCCAGTATGGAGCGAATCTTCGCAGGTTGGCTGGTATTTGTTAGATGGGAGTTGCCGACAATCGAGTTCAATGGAGGAAGAGGTCTATGCCTAGCAGTGGACTGCTCTAGGCTGATGATGATGATGAACTGTCTATCTGACGCTCACTCACGTCACTGGATAAAACAAAGCAACCAAAAATATTCTTAACACCTATGAAAACAAACCATTCATCTTACTTGTTTACTAATCTGAACGTTTTAAACGTTTAGTCCCAGAAATCAACAAATTACCGTTACCTTCATAAAAGAGCGTCATTCTGCTCACGTGTCCACATCTTTAACAGTGCATCTATTTTTATACTCTCCTCTTAAGTAACATAAGTACTTCGTCAGTAACTTATTAATCAACATTGTTATACTTAACTGATTGTAGGTACATTAACATTGAATGAACTAGGAATCAATTATGTTGTCACAGTATTTATAATTGTTTTATTTATTGTGTGATTCTTCGGTCGGTGAGCTCGTAAAATGAGTAGCTGTCACATCAATCGTTTTCGCTACAGTTGCAATTATCTTGATTTCTTGTAATAATGTGGTTATTTACTAATGACGCGGTGGAAAATAAATAATTGAATGACGAAGTTATTTGTTCAAGGTCGCGCATCGGAGTTTCTTTAAAGGATATAATCGAAAAGGAAAGGAAATGGGGTTACCGATATAGCTTGCAGAGTAAGCAAGCTGAAGTGGCAATATGGCCTGGCCATGTTTGTCGAAGGACCCATGTCCGGTGGAGCAGACGAGTCCTGGAGCGGAGACTGCGTATCGGCAAGTTTACTGTGTCCCCCGGCTAGATAGACCAACGACCTTAAAAATGTGGTTAGGACAGACTAGATGCGGAAGGCAGATGACACGGTATCTTGGCGCAGCCTGGGAGAGGCCTATGTCCAGCAGTGGACTGCAATAGGCTAAATTGATCTGTATCAAAAGAGTAGGTATCTACGTTACAATTTAACCAACTGAGTGATGTATTAACACCGAGACCTTCCTGCGCTTCGGAAAACACATAAAGCAGTTGGTCCTGGCTGTTTTTTTAGTGTAGTCTTTCGTCTTTGTCAGTCGTTACGGTTAGTCAATAATCCGGAAGTCTGATAACCAGTCTTACCAAGGTGTATCCTGTTGCCCAGTGACTGGATTGTAGAGGTCAGATTTATTTATTTTTTTCTCTCATAAAGGTACATTGTTACAGTAGTGCGTATATACAATTTTGCCTTAGTTATGCTAGAACCTTTGTGAGAGCTGAAGTCTGAACTAGGTTCGGGACCTGTATGACAGATCTCCAGGCTCACACCCCTGGAGATCTGTCAAATACGGAAGTCTGATAACCAGTCTTACCAAGGTGTATCCTGTTGCCTAGTGACTGGATTGTGGAGGTCAGATAGGCAGTCACTCCATGTTACATAATGATATTCAGCTGCATTTGGTTAGACTGGAAGCCAGTCCCAACATGGTTGGGAAAAGGCTAGACAGGACAAGGCTGATGACGTATTTATTAAATCGTATTCCTTGTGTGTATCGACATAGAACTTAATTCGATATTGGATTGCAGATTTTATGAGAAAGTCCACTGGTATAATATCACAAAATCCTTTTTAAGAGAAGTAGCCAGTTTTGAAGCTAGAAAACATTAACACGTATATATTTCATTTTTATGAAAATTTTTAGAGAATATTTTAAAGAATAACATGCAAAATGAATTGAACAATATTTTACAAAAAAGTTCCGTTAGATTAATTATTCATTTATTTGCCTCTCATTTATCAAAACAATTTATCAACAACTCCGGCAAGATTGAAACTGAGAGGGAAAATAAAGCAATATAATAAATTAATAGGTTGTAAGTAAACAGGGTGGCAGGGACATCGACACGAGACCTGTTACTATGGGTTCAGAACCCAAGGGGCTTAGAATCATGCTGGTAGTAAATAACGGTTTTTCTGAACACGTGGAAATGCCACGTGCAGTTGAACTGTTATTTATTTATTGTGAATGTGAGGTCTATGTGGGTCATTTATTTTTTCCTTCTTAGTTAGTTTTAATCATGATCTGGCAGTTTGAGTAATTTACGCGGCCTGCCCTAATGTCCTTTCTTTGATATTGTTCGTCAAATCGTTTAGCTCCTCAAGTTTTGAGTTGAGCTGCACGATTTTTGACAAATGCGTGCACTGACTAGAAGTGTACAGGTCCGCTCAATCCGTGTGATTCTTTCCTCAAAAGACCATTTCAGACAAAAATCTGCATGGTCTTCACATGATCTGACCAAGATTTTGTTTGGCCTTTAAAAGAGACTGACCTCTGAGTTTGTTTCGGCCTTTCTTCTCTGAGTAGTCAGATAGGAAACGCCGACCTCATCTAGTTTAAAAAAATATGATTGACGTATAAAAGTATTTGTACAAACCTACTTACAGAAAATAAATCCTTTACAATTTTTCGCCAGTTAAAAAAGGAACTATTTCATACATTTTGACCGCGTTATAGGTATTGCACTTTTCTTTGAAGCAGCAGATTTTTTTTGGATAACCGACGAAAAATTTCTACGCTACCCCCGGTCTAGATTCATGTGCTGAATTCATGGTTTCAATTTGCGTGTGAATAGAAATCTCAAGAAAACGAATACTCATGTATCCTTGCACAACATCAGTAACTCAACTCAACTACTCAACATCAGTATCGGTCCTTATTAATAAAGATATTCCAACAAAATTATTCAAAAAATATATAATACACACAGTATCTGACTTCGCATTTCATTATTTATATAGGTACTCGTACCTACTTCATTCGTAATCACAGCTGTTGAGAGAAAAAGCATACATGGTTCACATATTTACATAATTATATTATACAAAGGCATACTTTCAAAGAAATATACAATTGAACCTAGAACTGTGTTTGTAATAAAATACACTGTCCATTGACCTTTGAATATAATTCACAGAATTATTTTCTTGTACTCTCGAATTCATAAATTATGGAAAACATTGTACAATTATGTATTTATTTAAATTTTATTCAAGGGCCATTAAATGGTTCAGGCTTTCATAATTAAATCACTATGATGAATTGATGATGCATCAGAATTGACTACATTCTTGATAAAGTCTGATCAAAGTGAGAAAAATATGGTTTTATTATCTATGCCTACTCTGACAGAGAGGAGGCCTGTGTTCCAGCAGTGGGAACGTTATAGGCTGATTATTATATTCTGCTGAACAGTTTGATAGATTTTTTGTTTGAACACTCTTTATCCCTGGAACTGTTGAACAACTGTTGAAAAATTCTATCTGCATTTGATAGCCCAAATCTTGAGGAAGGTAACAAGCTATTTACCATCGTGCTACGACTCTTAGGAGCCGAGCACAAAGAAAAAAATTGGGGATGCATGAAGAAGCCTCCTCGTGTAGCGCAGTTTGTTCCGCCAGTTGCTCAACAGAACCGAGCGCTCGGTGAATCCTGGACAGTCACACCCAACACCCTATTTGACTGGCCAATTCTGCCCTTACGGAGGTAGGGCTAACTCCCGCCTGATTTGTGACCACCCTCCCACCGGAGTCCGGCGTAAAGCAGCCTGCTGTGTTTCATCGATGCGTGAGAGATCCAGTGCCTTAGACATCTTCTGGGCACGCTTGTTCCATCATAGACCTCATTCATCGCTTTTCATCAGGCGTGATCGAGGTCACGAGCGGGCCATTCACAATAAAAAAATAAATAAACAGGTGACGCTAAGCGATAATGAAGTAACAGTACGAGCGGGCTATGTTATGCGACGTCGAGGGTTGGGGGTGGAAACTTTACGCGGACGAATGCTAGGAACAAGTACAAGCAGAAGGTTCTATTTAATATTTCTTGACTTATTTTTATTTGATGGTCTACAATTAAATTCCTATCAAAATAACATAAAATATCTGTTTCCGTAGGTAGTGTAGGAAACGTTAAACATAACAATGGCTAATCGCACGCCATTTTGGTTCACTGGGTTATGGAGCCAATTTGATCTTACTATGGAGCTATCAAGGCTGAGAACTATTCTAATTTAGCTTTGTTTTTGTAAGATAAGGACAGTGAAGATTTTTTTTTTTTTTTTGATAGATTATTTTACTGTATATTGGGCAATTGCTATAAAAGGACTTAAGGATTAATAAACAATAGATAAGATGTATCTTTCAAATATATTTTTTTCTAAGATTATCATGATTTTATATTATAACTGTATTGGATTATGGGTACATAAAATTGTTCATATTTTATGTGTAGTTTTAGTTATTCGGGAAGTCAAACAAAGTTACCATTTAATTACTTTTTCGATCGAGTTTCAACATTGATGAACTAATGATGAATTTCATCATTAGTTTCAGACATTTGAATGATGTCATTCAGCTTATATTGAAAAACTAGCTGACCCTGCAAACTTCGTACCGCCTCAGAATCTATCTTCATTTTTTTCTTCGTGGATTTTTCCCAAGTTTTAATAGTTATTCTGCTATTCGGGGCGGAGACAAATCCAACAAATCAAGGATCATATAAATCGGTCCAGCCGTTCTTGAGTCATATACTTACCCGACTTTGTTTTATTTTTATAGACATTGTTATCTTATGTCTCCTTGTGAAATCCTTCGAACAGATTCTATGAAGGTTTTCAATATAAAGCTGTCTGTGCACATTATTTATTGGCACCGTTTGGGAGTTAGAGGCGGAATAAATCGTGGGATTTAGCGAGCTTACGAGAAATACACAATCACAAAAGTAATTTTGGCTACATAGTCATTTACGTAGGTATATGGACCGTTCGTATGGCAGGGATATTCATAGTTGGTAAATCACACACAATATAATATATTCTTATATACACAATATAATAGATATTATATTCTACCCAGCCATAAATGGAGGACGAGCCAAGTGCGGAAAAATCAGCCAAGTGCGTGTCAAACCACGCAGAATGAAGGGTTTCGTAGTTGGGATAACTTTATCCCAAGAACTAACTAACTTAATATTGTATTTTAAAAACTTGTTCACTTACTTCTGAAAGTTGGTCGACTATTAATCGTTAATTTGTAAAGCCTATTTAGTTGTGATAGTTTTCCTATTAACTACGTCATATTTATGTCACCGTATGATTGCGAACACTATTAGTTTATAATCTATCTCACGACATTGTAAACTGTCGATAAATTGTGAACAGTACCATATTGCTTAAAACTTCGGGACAAACGAAGAATAAATCTGCTTACAATATAACGTATTTATTTTCGATAATTTATAATTTTCCATGGCAAACCGACCGCTTTGTTGGTGTGATTAATATGTAGATATGAAAATGCCAAATCACAGCTTTCCAGTACTAAGAGGGGTTTATTTATAAACGGTTATTAAAGGTTAGTGACCTACTTAATTTTAAGCAACGTTTATGAATAAAGGGGAATGTGTCTGAGCTAAGCCGCGGACAGAGACAGACAGACTGACGGACATGGCAAAACTATAAGCGATGCTAGCAACCCTAAAGAGGAGGCGTGTATATTAATTATATTTTCTTCTACAATATTTAATTGGTTACCATCCTACAGTGGGAGACGATAATATTGGGTAGGTAGATATCATATTACATACCACATAGGTACTTACTGCTCCACGAGAAGGGGTGATTTCTCCTCCAAATATAATAGTAACTTTTAAAATTAGTTTATTTAGAGAAACTTTTCATCACACCTGACAAATATTTATGTAATAGGTAGGTACTTAATCGATACATGTATTTTGAGTAAGCTAGCTTAATAGAAGTCAATCAATAAGATTGACGTCAATAGATTTATATAAATATCTGTAAGCATTTACCCAAGTCTTGAAAAGGGTCCGGCTATACTTTCAATATGTCATCATACCCTGTTGTTTATAGGAAATTTTGGAATTATTGGGGATTTAAGGGTTTATTTATAAACGATGATTAAAGTTAAGTGACGTTCAAACGTCAAACTTGTATGGTTAAACAGTCGCTAATCACTACTTAACTTTAAGCAACGTTTATGAATAAAGGGGTTAATCTAAATAACCTAACAGCTGTTCCACTTTTAGGGCATTTACCAACGAGAAACTTTTGCCTAAAGAAGAGAGCAACAATCAACACTGTTATGCTGTTTGTGCCCGTGGGTTTCTTATACCTATTTTAGGAAGATCAAGTGTATAAAGATCTCAGTGACTGGTTAGTACGCCTTTATTGGCCAGGCCAAATATGTTGACCTTCTCTCTTGATAAGTTGGCGAATTTTGCAATTATTCACATGCAAAGAAATAAAGAACAGCAAGAATCCAAAGCTTTAAAACAGGAAAGTAGGATAAAATAATAATAAATAATAATTTTATCTTAAATATTTTTGAGCAATTTACTCTCTCCAAAGGCAGTTTAGGGAGTCTATGAATGTTTCGGTGTTAACATTTTAGAGAACCACACACAAATACTTCCATGATTTAAGGAGTTAACACATAGACCCTAATGTATTAAAGTAATGCAAACTCATCACTTACCCTAGCAATGACAGTTTCGGCCTAAATTTTACTTTGACGGAGTAAGTATACCGGGAGATACTCTTATATTAATTTCAATGAGTTGCGAAATGCCTTTGCGTCTTTTCAGAAACATTATTTGGAGATTTGTGTGTGTTTGAAATAGGTATGCGATGAAAATAATCGATTTTTGAACTAATGATGACATACATACGTTAATAAAATGATTGCTTACCTATGACGCGCTACTTCAGTATACAGGTCTGCACGAAACGATATTGCACGACGGAATTGCAGTGAAAAACAAAAGAATGCGGACATGTTATGAATTCAATACTATGCAGTAGATAAAGATACTAATTATGCATTCCTGCTTACCGCATATTTCTTCTATGACCGAATTTAAGCTTCCGCCATCTTTGTATGCATAATACCTACGTAAGAGAAACTTAGTGATCAATTTTATTTTATTTTACTTTATTGGGACATAAATCAGTTACACATTACAACTTTAGTGCGACATAATAAATTAAAAACTATGTCAACGTATAACCCACACAAATGTCCGCGATTTTAAACAAATTATTTAAGTATATTTTAGGTGAAACAGGTTATGAATTCGTGCACAAGTAGTTGACGTCATTTAATAACCTACGTCCTGCTTAGTAACAAAAAGAACAACTTTCGTGAGTCCCAAAGTTCTCACACAAGGCTAAATTAATTTACTTTTTCGTTAAGACTGCATGATCCACTCTACTAAGAAATAAGAAAGAATTGAGAAGAAACTTTTGTGGAAGATGTTACACCAGTAGGTGAATTAGGTATTCGTTTCTTTAACTAGTATATCTAGATGTTGTCTAGAAGTCCTTGAAATTGATTGCACGTAACCTAATAGAAATGTATGTTTTTTTTTTTTTATGTTCATTTATGAGACTGCATGGCGATCGTAAATAAATAATATGCTGAATCGTTTCTAGAAAATAAATTTCGTTGTTTGTTGTTTGACTAGTTTTAACAGAGGCACCACCGTACCCCATTATTAATTTTTTTTTATTTTATTAGGCAGTTAGCCCCACCATAAGCCTTGTTGCTAACTGACAATTTGTTTTTACGGCATGTAAGCTGACTTCGCTTAAAGCTCTGGTCAAACTGAGGCATCTCCCGCTTGGAGTGCGCGACGAAATCGCACCAAATTGTACGAAGGTGTTTAAACTGGAGCGTATAGTCGCGGGATTTTCTAATAAGTAAACCAATCAAAGCGCACAGTCGCGTCCCGCGTTGAATTCGCATCACTGTGTGGCCAGATCTTACGTTACAGAATTATTATAAGTGTTACATATTGAATTGATAACAGAATCAAATATGTAACCCTTATAAATGTGTTTTTCAATCATGTGTTAACCCAAAATACTTTTAGAAGTGTAACAGTAATATATCTGTAACCGATATAAACGTGTTAACAGTGTTGGTAAGCGTAACCGGTGAACGCAGCTATACCAAAATAGCCGCAATTCCGACTGGATTGAGGCTATTTTACCATCGTCGCGTCTGTCTGTCTGTCCGCCGCGCGTTTTTGCGGTGCCGTGCAATTATACCTACAAATGGTTATCTCTGTTACACATATAAAAGGTTACACTTTGATTCTGTAACATTATTGTATCTGTTACTTTAAGAAGTGTTTTTCTTTTAAAACACAGTGTTAAAAACACAACACAGTTACAGTTTGAGTCCTTGAATAGGGGGCGGGCCTTCTACTATCAACTGGGTACAAATCCAGACTCCAAGCTTCTGGGTTATTGCACTAATGCATATTGACAGTATACTTGGCTGGCCAGGGAATCAAACCAAGATCTCATGATAGCACTTTTTGACCGTTCCTTCCATATCGATGAGCTATTTATTTTCCGCACACATTCTTTCAATATCAAGCATAGCTTTGCCACATCATCACTTTCGTGAACTTATACTTACATAGATTTTCTTCCCAAGTTTTTACTTAACGATGCCAATATTGAGGTGCCGAAGTTCATGTTACTAGACAATTAGTTACAGCTCTAATGTGGGGAGCGTAAAGTTCAAATTAGTGCAGCTAGATGTAGGACAGGTAATGGACCCATTCCTCAACACTGTGATCAGTTTTCGAGGGTCTGGATAAAGAACGAAACGTGTAATAAATGATAATGAATGGTAATTTAAGGGAGGCACATGAAAACTAATACCCTCGGTTATTGACCCCGCGTCCATTTTCGTGTAAGTACCTTTTTTGTGGCCCTGTTTGACTTGGAATAATTAATAGTAAAAAGGGAAGTTCGAAGGATAAAAAATGATGTAATAACCAATGCCAAAAATAGGAGAGATCCCACAATGGGCGAATATATAAAAAGATTCGGTCAAAATAACAAAAGTTTTGTTATTTTGACCTTTGTCTTTATTACATTACTAGCTGACACGGCGAACTTCGTACCGCCCCGCGCCAGCCGCTCTGCCTCCGCTTTTTAAATCTCTGATATCTTCTAACCCCCTTATTCATAAAACTTATCAAACCTATTTTAGTTAAAATGGGGTTTGTCTCTTTCTTACACACAGAAATGACAACGTGACAGATAAAGACAAACGTTCTATATACCTATTTTAGCTAAAATAGAGATAAAATAGGATTATGAATAAGGGGGTAAGATTTTAATTTTAACGACATGCTGTACAAGGTAATTTTGATCTACATGAAATGCACAACGTATCTAACGTATTTAATTCGATAAGGAATAATGCTGTGTTGTTTAAAATAGCTTGGAAAATAACCCATAATTATTTTGTAATATGTAAAAGATAAAAATGGTTACTGTGGGTTATCCTTAGGAGATAAACATATACGATCACGGACTTTGCTATCGATCTTTTTAAGATATACAATTCCGTAGTACATTTATTTGATCTTCCTCGCCAGCGTTTGCAATGTAAGCCCACAATATTATGTTTGTTACGACATCACATTACAAATCTTTGAATTTCTCGGCTTTTCTCTACTATAATATGCATGTATTATACATATAAACCTTCCCCTTAAATCACTATTGCAGAAAACTGCATTAAAACCCATTGCGTAGTTTAAAAGATCTAAGCTTACAGACAGCGGGAGCGACTTTGTTTTATACTATCACACCCCGGACAATCCATACAACCCTCGCAAAATAATTACCTACTACCAATTAACAAATGACGTTTGTATACGTGTAAATGTGTGCGTGAAATCGAGTAGGCCTGGCTGGCAGTACCAGTAGTGCGTAGGCGGCGGCGCTGCCCGAACGTATGCAACAATGGGGCGCCGCGCGCCGCGACACTACTCACAGAAATCTAATTAATTACATTTCTATTGTACTACTTTTCAAGTCGAAGAACGAATAGAACGTGAAAGAAAGAGACATAACTAAGACAATAAAAAGAGAGAGCAATAATTTAATAGTTGGTATGTTAATATTACGGAAGTTTTAATTGTTCTAAAACTAAGAAAACTTGGAAAATAAATGAATAATAGAGAAAATTATGAAAATAAATTATCACAAAACTGGCTTAACTTGTTTGTCTGTAATATACTAGCTTTTATTTTTTATGGGTTTACAGGATATTTGAGTTGCTGTTCCTTACCTTCTTTCATGTTTCGGGAACCGAAAGAAACTCCTGTCTTTATCGTTCCTCGATGAAGATAAGCATCCAAATAATGCACAATATACAACCATCGTGATTAACACAAAATATAAAACTTAAAAAAAATAATGTGTTCGTGTCAGCAGTAGGTAGGTACCTACAGCGCTGCGGTTATTGTGTTTGCGAGCGCTCTTTTTTTTTTTCTCTCTTTATTTTTAATTAGGGACTTTTACACAACTGTGTATGCCAGTCCCATCGTACCTCATACAAAATCTTAATTAACTAAATCGTAACTTAGCGAACTTAAAAACTTTGAAGGCCGCCTCCGAACTAGGTGTAGACAATACATATTTGGTCATCATATCTATTTAGCTCTAATTGATTAATTAAGTCTTCTCTTTCAGACCGAAATCGGACACATTCCGTCAATAAATGTAAGACATCCTCCGGCGTTGCACACACCTCACAGTTGGGTGAATTCGTCTTCTTCATCAAAAATCCAAATTTATTGAGCAGCATGTGCCCAGACCCCAGTCTGTGGGCGACCACAACAAGCCCTCTGTTTAAGAAGAGCGCTCTTGTTAAAGAACCGGAGACGAATATGCCGAAGTGTGGGGTGAGGTGCGGTAACTGATGTTAGTGCGGGGAAGGGAGTGGTCTTTCTGTACGTAGTACTTTAAGTATTCTGTGATACTTTGTAAAGAAGATGAGTGAAGTGAAAATATTATGGGCAGTAGCTTCTGCACTTTATTATTGTCAATATTCCAATGTCATGATCGATAGTACTGCGACCCTATTATAATTATACCCACCCAGTCACCCACACTCACCCCAGTCAGTGCTGTTCAAACAAATCGAAAAAAAGTTTGGTCATCCTTCATAAAAAATAGCGGTAGGCAATAATAATAGAAAAAGAAATAGACAAATATTGTGAATATAAACAGCTAAAAAGTTTTCTTCTGTAATGAAAGCGAAATGTTTCAGTTTCTTGGTTTTCTGATAGGATCAATACCTCCTAAATATTATTGTTCATAGTCTTGAATTCGGGAAGTCTTGAGGGGCTTGGACCGACGACCTTGTGAAGGCCGCAGGAACTCGTTGGATGCGAGAAGCACAAAACCGGTCGAAGTGGAGGTGCTTGGGGGAGGCCTATGTCCAGCAGTGGACGTCTTTCGGCTGAAATGATGATGATGATGATGATGAGGGGCTTGTGACAGCCCCGCGGGTCGATCGATCAGGTTAAGCTACGCTTGCCGCAGTTGGTCCGTGGATGGGTGACCATCTTTACATACCAAGACCCCTCCTTGCCTCGGAAAGCACGCTAAGCCGTTGGTCCCGGCTGTCATTCTTGGATCTTTGACAGTCGTTACGGGTCGTCAGAAGCCCGAAAATGTGCCGACCAGTCTTACCAAGGGCTTTTGTTACTAGGTAATCCTAGTAACTGGGTTATGGAGGTTAGATAGGTAGTCGCTTCATGTAAAATACTGGTATTCAGCTGCATCCGGTTAGAATGGAAGCCAAACCCGACATAGTTGGGAAAAGGCTAGGCAGATGATTCTTGAATCAAAACTATTAAAATATTATTACACCTAACAAATAATACATTCACATTGGAATAAAAAAAACATCCGGGTTTGCTTGTTGGATATTCATTTAATGCAAAAAATTAAAATTGTTTACCTACTTAACTTGCATCCGTAAACATATTGGTTATTATTACAAATGCCAAAACGTGCTAAATTAATAAACATTTAATTATTAAACACATCTTGAATCTACACAGGAATCCCTTTCTTAAACGTGCATTCCGAAGAGCAAAACAAAATAATAAAATTATCATATGAATAGGTTCAGTTGTTCAAACCAGTCAGGAATCTAGAAATCTGACTGTTCTTTAATCTTAAAACAATATATAGAATCTACACTATCTATTTCTATCGCCACACAACATTGTTGAGCTCAAGTTTTTTGCATGCACCTGCATAAAATTTTTACCTTTTCGCTTATTTTAAAACTGTACTTACAAAACTTAAACATAACATAAAATAACGCCTGTTTTACTGAAGGGTTATGTAAAGGTGTACAGCCCAATTCAAACTTTATGGCGGCTCAGAACATGAGGCGAGTCACTGCGCAGTAGAGATAAACCATTTTAAAAATGAACGCGGGCCTCCACTGCTTGTTGCATACACATTTCGAGTGTTTGTATAGAAATTTTAGTGGAGGGGCATTCATTTTTAGAATGGTTTATCTCTAGCAAATTCATGGGTCAGCGGATTTGGGGATGATTTCCTATCCATAAAAAAAGCGGGGGTAAGGGGTGAGGAACTGCGCAGCGAGTAGCGCACTTCACAGCCGCCATACCACGCCGACATACCATAAAGTTTAACACGAACTATACCTATAGTACACTCACGTTTTGCCTGTTATGTATATATCCCATGTAATAGGAGGCGAGCCTAGTATCATCATCCGGGCACAAATTCAGACTACGTGTTGCTACTGAGAATAATGTAACGGATAAATCCATTAACACTTTGTGCGACTTTGAACCCAGAAGCTGACCCTCAGGAGTTACGCTGGCGACCGCGAGGCCAACGAGCCTGTAGACAAATCCCATTTCAGATCTATAAAAGCAGTGGCAACGTGTCTTTAGGTGCTCAGTTCTTTTACAGTTTGCTTATCCATCATTTACTAGTTTGAAGAGGTCTATTTAAATTCAGCCTCCTAATAAATGATAGTAGTTTATTTATATGTATGTAAGTATATTCACATAATATTTGTTTAGTTTTATTAACTGAACTAGCTGCGCCCCGCGGTTTCACCTGCATAAGTTTCGATCCCGTGGGAATATCGGAATAAAAAGTAGCTTATGTCCTTTCCCGGGACTCAAACTATCTGTATACCAAATTTCATCTAAATCGGTTCAGCGGTTTGAGCGTGAAGAAGTAACAAACATATAACACACACACACTCACAAACTTTCGCCTTTATAATATTAGTGTGATTGTTTAAGATTTTTTGTTTTTTGAAGTGAAAACTTCTTTAGCGGCGTTGCACACTTTTTGTAATGGGTAAAAAATGTTAAACTCGCGTCAGGACATCGCGTCAGGACACGTGACCGTCAGGAGAGATTTCCCCCCCCCACCTCTCTTTCTACGGCGGCGCCAACCGAAGTGAACCAAGTTTAGTGACACACGACAATGGATGGATGGATGGATGGATGGATGGATGGATGGATGGATGGAAGTGGAAGTGGAAGTGGAAGTCGAAGTGGAAGTCGAAGTGGAAGTCGAAGTGGAAGTCGAAGTGGAAGTCGAAGTCGAAGTGGAAGTCGAAGTCGAAGTCGAAATGGAAGTCGAATTGGAAGTCGAAGTGGAAGCCGAAGTGGAAGTCGAAGTGGAAGTGGAAGTGGAAGTGGACGTGGACGTGGACGTGGCCGTGGACGTGGACGTGGACGTGGACGTGAACACACTGCTGTGTATTCGTACTTAACATTCGTGTATATAAAGTGTTTAAATGAATTAATGAATTGCACCGATCCCAGCGTGGTTAAACCAGACTCGATTAATCGAATGAACCCCAAGATTCGCACTAGCTCCTGTAGCCTCATGTTCATGGTGCTACAGCGACCATTGCATATCAAGGAATAGACCGGGGGGCGCGGTAATGGTAAGGAGGATGTGCCCGAAGGATAGGTAAGGATTTAAGAGCCTACCGGATATGCATCCTTTTTTTTTTTTTTTTAACGTGGAGAAATGCTCATGCATTCTGCACTACCACGGGGAGATAGTGCAGTTATGTGGGACTCAAACCCACTAAAACTCCACGGTGTCCTCCTCTGCCGCTTACGGCGGGAACACGGGCACGCGTTAGCACTCATCCGTGAACCCGCCGCGGCTGTCCGTCACCGGACCCTCCTCTGGGGAGTATTCCCCATCTCCGGCGCACTAGAACACATAGCACGCCGTGACCACCCCAGGGACCAAACCAGCACATGGGCGCCAGACGACCCCGTGTCTGGGCACCCTTGGTCCCCCTGCGACGGGTCAGGTCATTGGCCCCGCCGCCTGCCAATTTTCGGCCGCAGAGGATAGGGAGAGCGGCCAACATCATACCAACACTCCTCTTCCTCTGCGGCCCCACCGCGTCCGCCATCGGACGGTGGCGACCCCGTCAAGGCCGCGGAAGGTAGGGAGAGCGGCGCACCGCAATACCGGCACTCCTCTCCCACCGCGGCCTCCAACCCTCAGCCGCGATGCCTCCGATACGACATCGCGGCCCGCCTCAGCTGCGATGTCGCTCAAGCGGCACCGCAACCTACTTGTTGGCCGCTACGTCGTCGGCTTACCGGCAAAAGCCCTGACGAGCGGCCCCTCCTCGGGTTCCACTTCGCTTCACCGTGGGTGTCCAAGCCACGGCTACTGAGCCCCCCCGCCTCGACAATGCGGGAACCCACCGGGGGGGACCGGATATGCATCCTAGAGCAAGCATTGGACTAGTGGAGAGATGGGTAATTATTATCTATGGATGGGCATCTTTTAACGACCTTGCCGCCAGGTTGGTTAAGGTCGAGCTTCATCTTTGAGTCTTTTGGCAGGGTCCTACTGCTTTCTCGGTTCTTTTGTATGTCGTTGCTCTGCTGTGTTGTGTTAGATGTTGCTGTTTTCAATGTCATCGTCCGAGGTTTCACTACTATATTTCCGGTATTTTTTCTTCATTCTTCGTCTAAGACCATTTTAGGCGTAAAGATATGGTCGTCTGTTGATCTATTGTTTAACCGATAGGCGGCGATATTCATTCACATCTTTAGGGTTATTGTTTTTTGGAATTGGTACCTGTACTGTCTCCAGCCACGTGTCGGGTGCTTTGTTCAGTGTCCAAGCTTTGTTCATGTGTTTGGTGACGGCTTCTTGTATTATTTGGGGCATTGCTTTGTAAAGCTCGATTACCACTTGGTCAATTCCGGGAGCTGTCCCGTTCCGCATTTTATTAATGATTCCCATTACGCCATCCGCAGTGGGTCCATCACACTGTACTTCGGTTATCGGCTTTTTTATACTAAATGTTGGTATAAGATGGCGCTCGGATTTTTTAAAATTTGCTCCCATTTGGTCATCGGTATATAAGTACAAAGATCTTTTTCGACGTTTTGTTTGACGATTGTTTCTACTGTAAAAAAGTATAGCATCTGCATGCTTTTTACAGGGTGGTTTTTCTCCAGTCAATTGAGGCAGGCCCTGTACGCTTTTTGCTCTTCCTGATATTTAACCTTTTGAAGTGTTGCCCGACGTTCTTTTACTAGGTTGTGCCTATTTGGATTATCTGGTTGCCTACTTTGTAAGAATTTAGCCTTTTGTAGGTTAGCAAGAGCTAGTCGATGGTCTCTGTAGAGAACTGGCTGGAGGATCAGAGTTTCCTGTGCAGCCGCTTTTAATATTTCCGTTATGGTATTAAAGGGTATTTCGATGTTTTCTTCGGAGGACTTGATTCCTATGTCTTTTACTTTTTTGTTATGCAATCTTGGTATTTTGTTTTCGTGAATTTACTATTGAGGGCGGCATAATATCTCTGTTTATAGTTGAAATCCTTAGACGCAATTGTTGTTTCCTTCGCAGCTTGCTGTTGTCTTTGTATATTATTGTGTTTGGTGTTTTCTTTTTTTGAAATTGAACAAAGTGCATCTATTAATGAAAAAAGGGACGCAGAAATAGTGAAAAAAATGAGTTATATTAATTCAATTAATAATTGATTTATTTCAACGTTAATATTCAAGTTTCACTTCTGCCGGCACTCCCGGAGTGCAACCCGTTTTTTTTTTTTGTCTCCTTTACTCTTTCACACGCTGTCTACATCTCTCTATTTATTGTTCTATCGCAGGTGTGCTGGTAGAGATTTCTTATAAAATAAGCATCACCTCTGTACCTATTTTTCTGTTTTGTTTTTTTCTTGTCTGTTTATATATGTGTGTAAATAAATGGTAAAATAAATAAATAATTAGGTTTCGTCAACGTTTCACCCAATAATTTATTAAAAGCTCTAGACTCTATATAGCAATCAATCTGCCTAGCCTTTTTCCCAACCACGTCAGGGTCGACTTTTAGTCTAACTGGATACAGCCGAATACCAGTATTTTACATGGAACGACTACCTATCTGACTTCTACTGCCCAGTTACTTATATCATGATACCTCTTGGTAAAACTGGTTGTCATACTTTTGGGCTTCTGACTACCCGTAAGTGCGTTTTCACACGTCCTGGCAACCGGATAGCCGGTGCCGACTATCCGGTAACACTTGCCAGGCAAACTACGCCACATGGCTATACACTTCGCCGCTAGGAACCCGGCACCAGTTACCTGGTTGCCGGGACGTGTGAAAAGCGCCTAACGACTGTCAAAGATCTACGAATGACAGCCGGGATCAACGATGAAACGTGCTTTCTGAGGCACCGAGAGGCTCTAGACTCTATACAACATTCTCTCTAAAAGGCAGCTACGTTTGATGAGTCAATCCTACCATATCTAATCGTGGAAAACGTTAGAAAAATGACGATGAGTAAGTGTAATTGTCACAATGAAGACACCTCTGCGTGTGACACACAATAGAAAGAATAATAAAAAGTGCATGAATGATGGTAGCAGCATGATACAAACAGTTTTTTCCCTGCTAATGACATTAACTCATAAACTGTTACAACTATGATTAATTAATTATTTGTAAGTATGTAGTTTAAAAATAAACATGACTTTGAAAATGGAGCAAATTGTATGAATTTTGATGCTAAGTACACTAGAACCACACCCCGGACACTCCATACAACGCTCGCAAAATAATTACCTACTACTACTACATTAAAAAATGACGTTTGTATACGTATGAATGTGTGCGTGAGGTACTTGTGTTTGCGAGCGCTCTTGTTAAAGAACTGCGACGAATACGCCGAAGTGCGGGGTGAGGTGCGGTAACTGATGTTAGTGCGGGGAAGAGAGTGGCCTTTCTGTACGTAGTACTTTAAGTATTCTGTGCTAGAACTACTGCTGTTTTACTATTTTCTATCTATTGATTAAATATATGGCCTGTTTTTCCTGTATATCCCCATGCGACGAAAACATAACACAATACTGCTTAAATACTTTTTACATAGATTAAAAATGTTTTAATCTAATTAAACTCCGGTATTCATTGTTCTCAGTTACACGTTTAAAATAAAAATGCCGCTGTTCTAAAATGTAAATAATAATAATGTACTGTTTACACTAAAATGGAAAAGATATAAAAAGAGCCGTGCTACCGGAACTGCATGGTAGAAAATAACAGCCTTTCTGAACACGTGGAAATGCCACGTGCTGTTGAAGTGTTTTCGGTCATCGTGTAATTTCTCACTCAAAGTAAGTAGGTAAACCTGAACAACTTTTTCATTTCCGTAGTAACCACGAAGGAGTAATTCTGGGAATCAATTCCGTGATTATTTCACGGAAATATACATGAGGGACGATAATCATTATTACGGAACGAAAAAACTGAAGGTAATGAAAGTTATCCATGAAGTGGAAAGTACTTAAGTACTTACACACACCTACACTATTTATGTAGGTATCTACTTATTCGTTACTATTTTTTGTCTGACATTATATTTATTTTATTTAAGTATGCATACACACGTCACGTTGCAGTGTAAAACTGATTTGCATCCGTCACCTCATACATCAGGTCCAGTTGAAAACCAGTGTCAGGCACTAGTCTGGCATTATTGCTGAACTGGGCCTTTTTGGCGCAGCCGTGAGGCACACTTTCCTGCTAATTACTTACATCGGACTTTACGCTTTTTTTTACCTTTTTTTTTTTGTTTTTTTATCTGATGTATCTGGTGTATTGTGTGTCTTTTAGTCTGTGCAAAATAAATGTATTTTCTTTCTTTCTTTATAAAAACTGTAACAATTTTCGGAGACATTCCTTAATATTTGAGGTATTTTACTTACATACCTGCCTACCTTAGGATGCAGATGGGAAGTTGACAACACATTTGTCTATTTTTTCCTTCGAGAATAAAATCCCTATGGCAGAACCGAAAGGTCACAAACTAAGATAAATTGCGGACGGCATTCTTTGACAACACATCTACGAAATTGAGATAAATATTCAGCTTTGGAGCTTAAACGGGACTACAAAAACTTATCACGCCCTTTGAAAATATCGGTGTGTCATAGAATAATGTAGATAGATTGGTGACGAGTAGTGACTACTGTTCTTATCTCCAACTGCCCTTAATGGTACATCTAATAAAACATCTGTTAGTGTAGTATACATCTGCTGAGATTACGCGATGGAAAATCCGGGAAGTTGGGCCTGCAATATGGCTGAAATCAAGTATCGTAATTTTCATAGAAAACATAAGGACGCCGAATTTTAGTCGTGTAATTTTCGGCAGGTGTGTCAGTGCGCTGTTTTTTAAACTATAACGGGCAAAAATGTATAGTCTTGAAAAACAACCGACTTCAAAAAAAGACACTACAAAGTGATAAATAACTTTAATTTCGGAAGTCGGTGTCGTTGGTTCCGCATTTTAGTTTTTTGACACCGACTTCCGAAATTAAAGTTATTTATCACTTTGTAGTGTTTTTTTTTTGAAGTCGGTTGTTTTTTTTTGTAAAAAAAAAAATATTTTTCACTTTTTAATTGTACCTGCC
Organism: Amphipoea lucens; assembly: GCA_947508005.1. Classification (NCBI taxonomy): domain Eukaryota; kingdom Metazoa; phylum Arthropoda; class Insecta; order Lepidoptera; family Noctuidae; genus Amphipoea; species Amphipoea lucens. Next base: position 10,307,054 of record OX382371.1, read on the forward strand.
CCACACAAATTCAATTAACACTAGTGCATTGAAGAATTGAAGACACCGACTAGGAGAATCATCAAAATTCGTATAGAAATGCCGGAGATGCAGTACATTTATGCATATAACTTCGTATATTAGAATAATTTCCTAATGTATTATATACTAAAACCTTCCTGAAAGTATATAAATTACATTAGTAAAAGAATTATCAAAATTGGTTCATAAGTTTTGGAGAAAATCGCGGACATACAAACATACATATACGGGTCGAATACAGAACCTCCTTTTTTGAAGTCGGTTAATAAAAAACCTGTTTTGTCATATTTAGAGCTATTTGTCTGTGTCATGACTACAATAGGGTAGTTATTATCTACAAAATAGCCGTTTAAACGATTTGGTAGAATGTCTAGTAGCAGTAAATCTCTGTTCTAATAATAGCATGACACTGATTGCCAATTAATCTAGAGTCAGTAATGTTCGATGTATCAGCCTTTTGTCGTCCATATTCAGATCAATATTATTGTTGTACTTAACTATTCAGTATATTTGAAACCCGTAACGTTGCCTTATCCATACTAATATTATAAATTCGAAAGTAACTGTCTGTCTGTCTGCCTATCTGTCTGTCTGTCTGTATGTTACCTTTTCACGCCTAAACCACTAAAACGATTTAGATAAAATTTGGTACAGAGATAGCTTGAGTCCCGGGAAAGGACATAGGATACTTTTTATCCCGATATTCCCACGGGATCGAGACGTATGCGGATGAAACCGCGAGGCGCAGCTAGTAAGTTATAATCTATTGTGAAAACATAATAATAATATTTCTTAATAAACATCCAAAATTATATTTCTTAATTACTTTGATCGACAACTGGACATTATAAAAGGGTTGTTCTATTTTATGTTTTCAAAGTTAAAATTTAATACTGAAAAGCTTTTGATTGGAAAGGTTAACAAATCTAAATCGAAATTACAAAGTAAGGTGTAATTAAATTATTAAATTAATCAATAGAGTAGGTAAGTACTTCTTTTTATGATGATTCTTTTTCAAGTATGTAGCTTAGACATATAATTTTTCCCCTGCTGGGACACAGGCCTCCTCTCTGTGAGAGGGAGTGGACCGTAATCCACCACGCGGGCCCAGTGCGGGTTGTTAGATGTCACATGTCTTCGAATTTTTCGTTTCTTGGGCATGCCGGTTTCCTCACGATGTTTTTCTTCACCGTTTTGAGAGCAGTGGTGATGAAATAATTTACACCTGCGCCTGTCTGGGTTCGAACCTACGACCTAAAACTCGTAACTCGCGGCCGATACCGCTGGGCTACCACTGCTAGTATATAACACTGCATAAAAGTATCGATGTCAAACTGCATCGTTGTTCTAGTGGTCGCAAGCGTTACTGCTGAGCATCATGCTTATGCTCGCTATGGGTTTGATTCTTAGGTCGGGCAAAGTGTTATTGGGTTTTTCAATCTAGAATTTCTCAGTATCACGTCGGAGCCTGGATTTGTGCTCGGTTGACGGCAATAGACTTGCGGTGAGGCCTGTATTGGCTCCTAATTTGCTTTCGTGCATTTTTGCAATTCGGCGCGCTGCGGCCTGCCGCGGCTATAATGTACGCTTATCTTTAATAGTTACCCTATTAATTGGCAATAAAACTTAGTCAAATGTGGGTGTACAGACGTCAGCACATCAAGCTACCCGAAACTGTCAAATTTTCCCAATCAATTTTAAACCTTATGTTTTAGCAATAAAGTTGAAAATCTAATAGAGAAATTTGACAGATTGTAGTAGCTTGATCTGTTGGCGTATGTACATACAGGCGTGTTGTTATGATAATTATGTTTCAATAAGTTTCTACGTAACTACGCAACCTACGCAAACACGTAGGCGTTTATGACCCGCAACTTCTATTCAAGGCAGCCCGCTTAGTACGATAAAATTTCCCGCGGGATTGTCGATAAACCAGATAATTTAACTATTGACGCAAACGCTGTGGCGGCACCATTAATCGTAACATAAAAAGAAACAGGTTACCTTGCCAAATTCTAAAACCTTAGGGAATAACCTCAAACGGCCCAGGTCGTTTTCTTATTTATGTTTTGTGTTCAGAATTTCATCCCTTTTTAACCGACTTCAAAAAAGGAGGTTTTACAAAAAAAAACAACCGACTTAAAAAAAAAAAAACACTAGAAAGTGATAAATAACATTATTTATACAAACGGCTCGTAACTATTAAAGATAAGCGTACATTATAGACGCGGTAGGCCGCAGCGCGCCGAATTGCAAAAATGCACGAAAGCAAATTAGGAGCCAAGACGGGCCTCACCGCAACGCAGAGATTGTTTCAGACAGATTCAAACGAATTTGAATTGGAACAACACACAATTGCGTAACACACCATCAATCATAATCTGAATCATTTTGAAGGATATTGCTAATACATTGATTAATAAATGTTCGAAAAATTTATCTGCCCAGCAACGTAAACAACGCAGTTAATGTTGTTGAACTGTCAAAATGATAGCCATTGCGGAATGTTATGTAACTACCCCGCTGTTTCCTTTCCAGTGCAATGACGCTCGCGCACATTTGGGCAGGCCCGCAGGCACTTTCGTATATTTTTATAAACCATTGCATACTAAAGGCGAGTCGCACCATCGGCCCGCGTGTAGCGCACATAATATACATATTAATTTGTGCTTACATTCCGAAAAAGAAAATAAAATCATTACCTACATACTCGTACATAGAAGGCAAACCTACGACCAACTTAAAACCTCAATCCGAGAATTGCACTAAAAGAAAACATTACGTAGTATTTTATGAAGACCACTCGGTCGTGATGGAAGGATTTTACGAGCTATTTTTATAACCTACATTTGCACTATCCTATCGTGTGACAACAAATACTTATGGGAAAACAGGGCGGTCAATAAATAGTTTCACAGAGATCAGAGATGTAGGAATGATGTGGGAGACGAAATTATTCTTTTGGCAAATTTAGAACGACTAACGGTGTAATCCAATCCAATTCGGCACAGCCAGGCTGCAAGACTGACTGATAGAATCAGCCTAAACCGCAGGTCCTAGAGACATGAAATTTGGAGAGTGTGTTCTTTGTGAAGAGTAGGTATCCAATAAGAAAGCGTTTATCAAAAATCCGCCCCTAAGAGGGTGAATGGCGGGAGGGTAAAATTTCACGCGGACGAAGTCGCGGGCAGAAGCTATTATAATATAGAGTCAAATTCAGCGTCAGGTACATTGGCCTGACACATGCTGAGCTGGACTCCCATTTGGTGCAACCTTGAGATGCACACCGCACTGTGTATGTTTCGTTGTTAATTTTATTTTAAGTATTCGTCATAGACTCACAGTGTCACTTTTATTTAGATAATATGTATGTTTTTCCTTTTTTAGGGTTCCGTAGTCAACTAGGAACCCTTATAGTTTCGCCATGTCTGTCTGTCCGTCCGTCCGTCCGTCCGTCCGTCTGTCCGTCCTCGCTTAATCTCTGTGACCGTTAGCACTAGAAAGCTGAAATTTGGTACCAATATGTATATCAATCACGCCGACAAAGTGGTAAAATAAAAATTGGAAAAAAATGTTTTATTAGGGTAGCCCCCCTATATGTAAAGTGGGAAGTGATTTTTTTTTTAATTTCAACCCTAACGTGTGATATATTGTTGGAAAGGTATTTAAAAATGAATATGGGTTTACTAAAATCATTTTTTGGTAATGTCAATAATTTCGGAAATAATCGCTCCAAAAGTAAAAAACAATGTCCCCCCCCCCCCTCTAACTTTTGAACCATAAGTTTAGAAAATATGAAAAAAATCTGAAAAGTAGAACTTTATAAGGACTTTCTAGGAAAATTATTTTGAACTTGATAGAAACAACAGTTTTTGTACAAAAAAGACAAAAGTTGTACAAAATCATTTCTGGACTAAGTTTGTAGTATAATCGTATATGCAAGCATTTTTTTTTTAACTTCATTTACATATTTTATTATCCTGAACGTATCTTTTTTCAAACAAAAAAAGAATGATTAAAATTGGTTCTCGCAATCCAAAATTACCACCGAAAACTTCTGGCACGTCTATGTACTAATTAGTAACCCAATTCCCCGAGAGATGGCGCTGTAGGTACTTATTTATTACATTGGGTCGGGTATTATCGAATTGTACGTGGGAACACTTATTGTGACGGACGGGAAACTACGGAACCCTACACTGAGCGTGGCCCGACACGCTCTTGGCCGTTTTTTTTTGTTTTTGTATCGGCACCTTGTTTTTTTATATTATGTTCATGTGGGTAATTGGTTATCTTCTAATATTGTACTTTTGTGTGTTGTGCTATCTTTTGTGTGCGCCAAATAAATGGTTTATCTATCTAAATTAAATTAGCATTATTATGAAATATTTTGTTGAGATATCGATGCATGTTTCACATTGATTGTCGCGGAGATGACATTGCGACTTTTATTGTGGCAATTCTCATATTTTTAAGAACTTTTGCTCCGTCTCAGTCTGTCAAAAATACCTCTAATGCACCTATATTTTTTTGTCGAGTTATTGACAGTCATTGTCGCTAAGACGAGATTGCTACTAGACCGTTTGATTACGGGAGTTGGCGTTCTTATATGAACGTGAACTATGCTAACATAAAACAAACACCGAACACATAGTTCACAAGTAAATGGCGTTATTCTTTGGAGCTAATGTCTTGGAAAAACACGTCAACAGTCTCTCTACGTCTCTTTCAGTATAACGAAGTTTGTTCAGTTCAAGTGAATAGAAACTTCCCATTGGAACTTGAGAATAAAAAGCTGGAAAAGAATTTGTTAGAGTAGGTGGATCTAGATATCTACTAGACACCGGTGTCGGGGAGAACTTGTTATTGTATCATACTACATTGATAAAAATGTTGAATCTTCTATAAAGATAGCAAAAGCGCTTTTCGTGTCTGTCTGTGTTATCGCTTAAACCACATGATTAAGCCTTGTGTTCACCAACATTTGAATCAACTGATTAAATATTTAATCAGTTCTATATTTCCCTTTGGAAATTTGACATAAACTAACTGTTTAAATACCTAACTGGTCGGTGGTTTGAATGTTGGTGAACTCAAGCCTTAAGCGATCACATACTTAAACAGACGCATAACGCACAATGGAACTACACAGTGGATTTCGCTGCGGTTTTCACCATTTAGAGCATTTATTCCGGAAGGTTTATGTGGATTAAACATTAAAATTTAACTTCTTTTTTGTTTAAAGATTTTATTTACTATCTAATATGTATAAATTTCTAACACTAAATAAACTACAAATGATTAAAAATGAAAATATAATATCCTAGTCCAACTCAAACCATCAAAAAACTAAAATATTCCTCCGCATCGCTGTCGACTGGTAATGTACCCAAGAGACTGGCGGCACTGCCACTTTGTATGGCAATGCTTAGCCTTTTCAAATTCAACTTAGATAATATAGCATAGAATTCTTGATCTTTTGACGAGACGCCACATAAGTAGATTGCACCCGTGCGAAGAATGGGCGAGTCGGTAGGTAGTCAATTATAAACAAAAAAAAAAACATCACGAAGCGAAAAAATACTCTTAGAAGTCTCGAAAAAGTTCCATAATCTGTAAAGGGAATAATAACCTCGTTTCAAGAGGACTGTTCGATATATAATAGTGCACTAGACCGACACCACGGTATACAGTTTTGGTGGTTTATTTTCGTTGGATCCCAGTATCAGATACCATTTTTTAGGTATTAACGATGGGTCCCATTTGCTATTTCCGTTGAATCCCATGTTATAACAACATGTGTACTTTTCAGAAGAAAATTGATTAAACTTATCATACATTTAAAAAGCAGTGTGGTCAGTACCTATTATATATTGCGTCTCCAGTTTATCATGTGATATGAAAAAACAAATTTGACGGGCGATTTCTAGAGGAAACTAGTTCTACATAATAAAATACCGTGTATCACCGTCGTAAAAAATATAGTGCTGATCACGCCCAAGCTTTTACAAGTTACGGCTCCCTTGGGATGGAATTGGGTAGTCCTATCTTGTCATACTGCTGTCGGTTATTGGGCGTCAGATTTTCGAGAATTTTGTGTAAGTTCTCATAAAAGTTATGCTTATAGTATTTCCATATTTTTATTGGTACTACATGACAACATGTACTTTATATTGGTTATAGCTACATCTTCTTCTAGGTAAAGCGTTTGTCATTTTATTCTTGAATCAATATCTACCTCTAACAGAGAGTTGGCTTGAGACCCAATAGTTAAATTATGGGCTGATTATTATTATTACTTAATTTGATCGTAACATACTTTCAAACGAAATTTTCAGGCAGTTAGCTAGCAAACCTATTGAACAAAGTGGACTCTTAGGGCTTTGAATTGAGCATGTGTTCTCATACCAATCAGCAAATGTAAGGTCGTAAGCAAAATCACTTCAATCGGAATATGGAATTCCGAATACCGCACCTTTTTCCGCATCAATACCGTTCATATTTATTGTAATAGTTTCAATGGTTTGTAGTTTAAAAAAAATAGCGAGGTTTTGTTGATACAGCTCGCAAAAGAGTCATTAACCTGAAACAACTAAGTGCGTTGCCATTAAGTGCTGTAATTACTAGTTTTTATTAAGTGAATATTAAACCCAAGTAAAAAAAAAGCAGCTTTGTAAGTTAATGAGCGAGCTATGATAAAAATATGTCATTATTATTATGCAGGTATTCCAGTCAGACGTAGGCATGCTAAAAGTTTACGTAATCAGTAGGTATGTGGGAGTTAGTCTTTTGCTCGTCTGTCATTTCTGATTATTTTTTTATAGTTTGATGTGGGTGTCGTCGCCGAGACAGGATCAACACTCAGTTTGTTTTTATTGTAGTTGTTTTTATTATGCACAGTGTAATTAAAATCAAGGCCAATGTTTCACTATGAACTATAAAAATTGTATACAAACTTTTTAGTATTATTTTATACTGTTACAGTTACTGCGGAGGTTATTGCAGTTTATTTGTCGTTATATAGAAACAGTAAAGAGTACTTGATTGATCTGGAAAAATTTAATCAAAGAAATTCTAAGCCAAAGTACACACGACTACACATCAAGCTATACATTTCCAGTTTTAGCAAACCTCGCATTGTATAAGTTTTTCGTGCAATCAGAAGTCAGCTTAAACTTGTTATGTACAGTCACGTCTAAAAGTATGTATACACTTGGCTTTATTCAAAGGCGATTTTCTCCTTTATTTTTGAATGAAATTTTATGTTATTTTGAAAATAGTATTTTCGAACCCATAGGTTTATGTTAAGTGTCGTATTTCAACGTTGCATTCGTTATTTCACGAAAAAATCGCAATTGAAAATTGCCAAGTGTATACATACTTTTAGACGTGACTGTACCTATAGCTTAATGTGTAGCCGCGTGTACTTATTTACTTTACTTACTTTACTCTTTGATTAAATTTATTGTTTTTTTTTTGCTATGTTAAATATAAAACTTTTGTCTTCTTTATCCTAGCCTTTTATATCACCTGCCTAGTCTTTTCCCAACTGAGTTGGGGTCGGCTTCCAGTCTAACCGGGTGCAGCTGAATACCAATATTTTACATGGAGCGACTGCCTATCTGACCTCTACAACCCACTTACTGGGTAATACGATACCGCTTGGTAAGACTGGTTGTCAGACTCGGGCTTCTGACTACCCGTAACGATTGTCAAAGATCCACGAATGATAGCCAGGACCAACGGCTTAACGTGCATTTCGAGGCACAGAGGGGTCTCGAGGTAGTAACACATCCACAGACCTACCACGGCAAGCGTAGTTTAACCTGATCGATCGACCTGTGCGACTGTTATTATTTAGCCACGGGCACATCTAGCTATCGAAAAGATCATAAACGGAATAAAATAAAATAATACTAACCTGTTATTGTACCACTGCAAAGGCCTCTTCTCATACTGCACGGCACGAACATTGATGACCACGCTGCGGTACTTTCTGAATTTATCTTGGACATTAGGTACTGACATCGGTCAAGGAAAAACATCGTGAGAAAAACCAGTAAAGTCTATTCAAACTTATGTTTCAAATCAACATTATTTCAAGTGACAAATATCAAGATTATTTTAATGTTAATTAAGTTGATTTAAAAGAGACTAGGACTATTGAAAATTTTATAAAAATATTTGAAACTGTAGCGTAAACTGAACTTTATTATGTAGGGCTTAAAGTTATTTTTCCATAAACTCATATATGTTTACATTTTTGGCAAATAAATCACGAATGCAGTTTAAGTCTGAAATCGCCAACCCGTCTTGAGGTCAAACGACTTGAGGTCGAACGATTATCTATTGAAAACATAAGTGACCTTTTCGAAACTTATCCCGAAGCATCTACCTTGATCGGCTTCTGAAGAACAATAAACATTAACCCTCATTGAAAGTCAATGCAAACACCGGCAACCAATTCTAGGAGAAACTCAATTGGAAGTTATGAAGTTTCGATAAATTGTCTATTAATTTTGCTTTCGTGAGTTGAAAACAATTTGTCGGAGGATCGATGAACTTTCAAGAGTTTGAATTCAATTAAAATCGCTAGAAGTTTTTTTGTCTTAATTTGGTAAACGCACATTTCAATCAGAAGTAAGGTCACGTTATTCTTGTTCCAAATCGGCTGAAAGTTAAATTAAAGTTTAACCTTTTCATTTACTATTCGTTTAGCTAAACGTAGCCTTGAACAAATAATGAAGTAACCATTTCATTCCATTTATTTTCGGTTGACGTCATCACGTCAACGCCGGCTGTCGCTGAAAACCAGCGCTGGGGCTCTGTCTCTCATAGATTCTTAGCAATATGCTGAGCAATGGCCGTTTTGCGTGGATACGATGCATGTTTTTCCCCAACATCTTATTTTTTTTTGTATTCTTGTTCTTTTTCTGCATCATGTTTATCGCAAATAAACGCATTTTCTTTCTTTTTTAACCTATTGCATACCTTTTATCGCGGGCTTTGAGCGCGGTGACCGAATCAAGAAATTCCGTAACGAAAATAAACCTTACACCCCCCACTCTGACCGGCACAGCGGTGCGGCGTTGAAAGCCGTGCATCGTCTAACGTCGTTTAGTTCGGCAGACTTCGGCACGGTGTTTGTGTGCGTGCGACTAGACGTAGGTATGCGTGTAGACTATACGAAGCTCGCACGGATCGAGACGAACTACGTAACTTGAATTAATATCAAAGAAAAAACTTGAATTAATATCAAAGAAAAAAAAAATTGAATAATATTATAATTGCATAAGTTGATAAAAAAATGCTATGCAATAGCTTTACCGCGGCAGTCCCCGAGTGCCACACGTATTTTTTCTTTTATATTTGTATGGTAGCCATGTCTTTTTCGGATGGATAATTTTATTAAGGGTTATGATATTATAATAGATACTTTCATCATATTCCAGATCGTGAGTTGGGCCCTTCACAAATTTTGATACAAAAACAATAAGGTTCCCCTTGGAAGCCACTTGGCAAGCGATGGCAAGATAAACTGAATGTTTTTAATAAAAATTGGTCCTTGGCAGCTTTGGACAAGGAGAGGTGGGAGAAGAGGAAGGAGGCCTACACCCTGAAGCGAGATAACAAGGGATATAATAAAAAAATATAATAAAACTGGAAATAATTAATGAGTCCTTCCAAGTATTCACTTATGAGAAGATACACGTACCAGACGGTTTCGCTTATTATTTCAAACCTTACAAAGACTTGTACAGTCATGAAAGGAGATAAGTGACCAGGGTCGTCGGATGTAGTTGAAGTTTATTAAGAAACCGATGGGTATTTTCGAATGAAATATAATTTAATTAATAGAAAACAAACAGTTAATTTATGAAATTAAATTTCATTCGAAAACATCAATCGGTTTCTTACTAAACTTCAACTATATCCGACGACCCTGTATACTTATCTCCTTTGGTGACAGTACATAGAGATAACAATAACTTAAAATAATATACGGTGTCCTGAAACAACACCCTCTCTCAAAAAAGCAATACCTTACCTGCTTAAATAGTAGGAAGACGAGCAAAATGGTGTCCACATCTATCAAGGGCGACCTTATAATAATAAGTAGAGGCTATCTATGTAGCCTTACATTTTATAAGGCAGGCTGGTTATAATTGAGGGCGTGTTCTATTGGAACGTTCAAGCAGGTGTCAAATATTTTTATTGGGTATTTTTGTTTAGTAGAGTGAGTGCTAGAAATAACGTAATAATGTAAAGTCTTTCTATCAATATATTTGATGAAATCCTAGCGGAGTTTAATTTGATCGTGAAACTCATCTATCCAAAAGTCGAGCAATCAGCAGGCTTCTCGGAATTCAGTAAACTCAATCGTTCAGTGCATTATTCTGTAAATCTGTCGAAAGCTAGAGAGTTCGCAATCAAATTAAGTGCTGTATTGAGTAAGATTGGATGTAAAATTGAGAGCAAGACCGTTTCAGTGTAGAATAGAATAGAATACTCTTTATTATGTACAGTCAACAAAAGATATAAATATGCAGGATCGTCGGATATAGTTGAAGTTTAGTAAGAAGCCGATGGATGTTATCGACTTTAATTTAATTTGATAAATGAGCTGTTTGTTTTCTATTAATAAAATTAAATTTTATTCGAGAACATCCTCCGGTTTCTTACTAAATTTCAACTATATCTGACGAGCCTGCATACTTATCTCTTTTGTTGACTGTACACCATATAAATTACACACATAAATATAGAAACTTTGCAAAAAGTGACACAATGGGCGGTCTTATTGCTAAGAGTGCTTCATTCTGTATCGAAAATTTGAAACCTAGCCTAGACCTAGACTAGTTCCAACTGAGTCTAGATTAATTATTAGCGAGAACCTAGACTAGTTCCAACTGAGTCTAGATTAATTATTAGCGAACCCTGCCAACTTGGCAGTTAACCACACTACCTACTAGTGATTACATTAACATAGAAACTCCGCCTTTTCAGCAAAAAGTTCCTAATACTTTTATAACAGGACATATTCGTACCCAAATCTATAAAAAACTTTCTAAATTACATTACTGTCATAGTAATTATTTCATTAGTTGAACCATATGGCTGAAAGGTTCAAATTGGAAATATTTACTAGTCACTTCGGTAAATCGTTTTGGAAAAGGCACACGCAAGATTGTTAATAATTGCTGAGTCATTGTTAATTGCTTTGAAAATGCCACTTGACTAAGAACCCCGATCCAAAACGATTTTACTTTGTAAGGGTTCTATACAATTGAATGAGAGTGGTTTGGACTTTTAACCCCTTCAATAGTAGAATTCTTTGTTATGTCGAACTCATGTACCTACTGTTTGCTAGTTTGACAAAAACCTGTAAGTTTAGTTAAATATTTAGTTAAATCAATCAATCATTCATTTATTGACTGAAAAGGTATACACTAAAGGAAAGTTAAGTTAATTTTGGTCGTCTATAGGTACATTATTGTATGCAAATTGAGAAATCATTACTCGGCATAAATTAACCGGTCAACCACCGCGCGTCGCCTATTGGCTATGAAACAATAGAAAATCAATTGTGTCTCATTAGCGGAGTTTGACAGATTAAAGGTATTCAATATTTGTGTGAGTAAACGTGTAGGTTATTTAATAAAATAAATAATTAATATTTAAAATAAAATCTTATCCCTACCCTTACTTCCTATAATTCCTCTAAACTGCAGTGAGAAAATCAAAATTTGATTTATACCAATAGAAAAAGTAATTGTGTCTCATTAGTCACAGTTGAGCTCATAAAAGTTTTAGACCTGATCACTAAGAGCCAGCACGCACTAGCGACGTTTTGTTGAACGATACTTTGATCGTTCAGGGAATTAGTATGGAGCTCTATCACAGAATACTTAAAGTACTACGTACAGAAAGGACACTCCGTTCCCCGCACTAACATCAGTTACCGCACCTCACCCCGCACTTCGGCGTATTCGTCGCCGGCTCTTTAACAAGAGCGCTCGCAAACACAAGTACCTCACGCACACATTCATACGTATACAAACGTCATTTTTTAATGTAGTAGTAGTAGGTAATTATTTTGCGAGCGTTGTATGGAGTGTCCGGGGTGTGGCTGTATTTAAGTGCACGCATTTGGCGAATAAAAATCGGCCGATCAAACGCGTGCACTTCTTCTATTGAAGTTCCATACTAGTTCCCTGAACGATAAAACTATCGGTCAAGAAAAAGTCGCTAGTGCATGCTGGCTCTAAATTCTCATAATAATCAAATGTGGGGTGTTAATGTTCCAGTCTTTATTTTTCTTTCACTTCGAGATTTCCAACAAAGATATTAAAGTCTGTGATCTTTTTATGATCTTACTGAGGTAAACATCATAGCGGTGCTCTATTGTTTGAAAACTTGAAATATTTTTAATGGTGACAAGAATAGTATTCGATTAATATTGGCAGTAAAAAAGCGAGTTAAAAACGGCTTTGTTTTTCCGGACGCTTCTGTAATATAATTAAGGTAAATGAGTCCTTTCGGAGACCGCCAAACTTAGGGTCAGGACACATTGACCGACGGCATTTGACGGTTTGTCCATACAAAAAGAGAGCAAAGTATGGAACGACGTACGCATCCTTTCGCATCGACGCGCCGAACGCGCTCCAGTGCCGCCGGCGTAGTGTGCTCGCTCCTTTCCAATCGGCAAAGTGCGAAAGGCCGTCGATCAATGTGTCCTGACCCTTATGCCTAGCTACAATAGGCAATGATGTACCAGTGGTAACAAAACCAGTATAAGAATCTGGCCTCTCATTCTATTGAAAGTTCATCCTACGCTAGGCCAGCTCAAAGGCATTGTTACCACCGACGCGTGGACGTGACTGTACCTACGTAAATAAAGTATCAAGCCGGCTTAAGGGGACTACATGACCTAAAGCGCGGTCACTGTCGGACTGCATAGAAAAGAAAGAGAAGCGCGATTACACAACCTTGGTAATTTATTGTAAAATATGAACCAATTATCTATTTACAAAAAATCTATTTTGTTTGGACTAAAAAATTAAAACAGTAGTGCTTTTGTATGTTGCTTGTAAAACAATCTGACAAAAAATCAGAATGATCCTTATGTAGTGTTCCCATAAAAACGGAACGCCCTAAAACCAACAAACGCTGGAGAGTCAAAACTGACTGGACCGCTGTAGCTTGTGAGATCACTGATACAAACTGGGATTTAGTCACTAACTCATCTTGTGTAAACACTGCTTTAAAGTACTTCAACGATGTTATCTCACGTGCCACTGACAAACACTCAGAAAATGTTAAAATTAGTCGTAGAATGGCTAACATCCAACCCTGGGTCACTCCTGGTTTAATTAGGTGCATGAGGCAACGTGACAAGCTTCACCTTGAATGCAAAGCCAACCCTGACGATCAAACAAAACATTTAATTTACACCAGATACAGGAATTTCATGTGCACACTACTTCGGAAACTCAGAAACTTACATAACAGACAAGAAATCGAAGGGAACCAGAAAAATCCAAAAAAACTATGGACGGCTATAAAAACTATATGTGGAACTAATACTCGCCATAATTTATCATCTCACCTACTTGCATCCAGTATTTCTCCAACATCATCACTTGACAACTGCAATCAGTATTTCGTCTCTGTCGGGGAAAAACACGCAGCCAAGATCCTAAACAAACTCTCAACCACTCACCACTCACTAATAGAATCAAACATAGCTCCGAATTCTAATTCACAATCCTTCTTTCTGCATCCGACCGATGAAGAAGAAGTCTCCAATATAATACGCAACTTAAAAATAGACAGCGCACCAGGGCCAGATAAAATAACAGTTCCATTGCTCTTAAATTGCCGAGAGAGTATAATCAAGCCACTTACGCACATCTTTAATTTAAGTTTAGAATCAGGTGTCTTCCCCGACTCCTGGAAAATTGCTGCAGTGTCCCCAATTTACAAAAGTGGTCCCAAAGACATGCCAGAAAATTATAGACCTATCGCCCTGTTGAGTATAGTCTCTAAAATTTTAGAAAAAATAGTAAACAAGCGACTGATGAATTTTTTAGAGAAGCACAACATTGTCTCAGATAGGCAGTTCGGATTTCGCCGGGGAAGATCCACTGAAGACGCGGTGTCACTTCTGACAAACCAAGTCTCTCACCACATAGAAAATGGAGAATGCTGTGTTGGTGTCTTTCTTGACTTGGCAAAAGCATTTGACACCGTGTCACCTGGACTGCTTTTGAAGAAACTTGAGGCAATAGGTATAAGAGGTACTCCACTAGAATGGTTTCACAGCTACTTAACATCGCGGTATCAATATTGTAAAATAGACAGTCACCAAAGCAGGTTGCTCCCTATCACATTTGGAGTTCCGCAGGGCAGTACCCTTGGCCCGACGTTGTTTACGCTGTATATTAATGACGTAGTAAATCTCCCTCTTAGAAACGCTGAAGTGATCTCCTACGCTGACGACACAGCCATCGTCTTCCACGAAACGTCATGGGACCGAGTTTATCAACTAGCGGAACAAGGCCTCTCTCAGATATGGCAATCCTTAGACTATAACTTACTGACACTTAACGTTAGTAAAAGTAAATATATTGCTTTCTCCAAAACCAGCTCCTCCAGTGCCTCTCAAACTATGTCCTTAAAAATACACACCTGTCCACAGAAATACATTATTTCCTCACAACTGCCACACCACCCCTGCGCATGCAAAGTTCTTGAACGTACTGACACGATCAAATATCTCGGAATAACCATAGATAACAACTTAACGTATAAAGCCCACATTTTTGCCCTTTCCTCCAGAGTACGAAAACTGATACACGTTTTGAAAAAACTCAGGGACTGCACCCCTATCGATATTTTGCGAATGGTCTACTTCGCACTCTGCCAGTCAATCATAAAGTACTGTATCTGCATTTGGGGACGCGCTGGTAAGAGCACATTTATAACGCTAGAAAGGGCGCAACGGGCACTGATCAAAGTCGCATTGAAAAAACCTTTCAGATTCCCTACAGATCTGGTCTACCATGAATTTCAAGTCCTCAGGGTAAGACAAATATTTATACTTCAAGCAACTCTTAAATATCATGAAACAATAAAAAATCGGCCTGACTACAGAGACATAATAAACAAGCGTATCTTCAGAGTACCCATACCAAATGCCAAATCCGAACTAGCTAGACGTTGTACCCACTTTTCCCATCCCAACACTTACAATAAAGTTAGCAAAATCTGCGACCTAAAAGACTGCTCAACCACCACCTGTAAGAAAATCTTAACATCAGCTCTTTTAAAACTATCATACGACGCCACCGAAGCTTTGATATAGCACCTACAAACACATACTCACACCCCCTCACACACACAAACATGCAAACAAACACTCATACATACACCCCAACATACACACTGACACACACACACCATAATACAAGCCTTAGGTTAAACCAATACCATTTTTATTTTGTGAACAGAATCGCACGAATGTTTTATTTTATTTTAACTCTTATCTTTCTGTAACTATCTAACATCCTCAAACTGTAATGTAATCATAAACATTGTAAAATTGCACTCCAGAGCCACAAGATACAAGCGATGCTTAGTTTGTGGCTCACCGAATCCATCACATTGTATTTTACTTTTTGATGAATAAACTTTATTATTATTATTATTATCCTTTATTTCACTATATACATATAAATTACATTTTTAAATATTAGTATAAAAAATATATAAAAACATTTAAAAATATAAAAAATAGTAGCCCACCGGTATCGGGAACAGGGTCCAAGCTACCGGCGGTCAGGGCTCCAGAGAGAGGAACCTCCTGACAATGCGAGCCGTGTCCAGAAGTACCGCTTTCTGAATCAAGCCCTTGATCCAGCTGCCCAACGAGAGCCTCCTTAGGTGTTGGTCGAGGCTCTTGGCTATCAAACCATTGGCTGTAACGACTATCGGCACAATGATCGCTGAGTCCACATCCCACATGTCGACAACCTCGCGAGCCAAGTCAAGATACTTAATTTGTTTATCTTTCTCAGCTTTCACGAGGTTCTCATCATGCGGGACAGTTATGTCAACAATCATTGCGCGCCGCTCTGATCGATCCACCACCACTATATCAGGCTTATTGGCAACAATAGTCCTGTCAGTGATGATGGATCGATCCCAGTACAATGTGATATTACCATTTTCGAGAACTGGGTCGGGCACATACCTATAGTACGGCACCTCCGATTCTACAAGGTTGTATTTCAAAGCAAGCTGCTGATGGATTATCCTGGCTACAAGGTTGTGTCTATGCAAGTATTCTCCGTTAGCTAGACGAGAACACCCGGAGATAATATGCCTGATTGATTCTCCCGGCCGGTGGCATGCCCGACAGATGTCAACCGTGCCGTCTTTCACAATATATCTCCGGTAGTTGTTTGTCATCATAAATTCGTCCATAATTGCACAAACAAAACCTTCGGTTTCTCCAAAGAGATCACCGCAACGTAGCCAGGCTACGGACGCTAGTAGGTCTACATCGGGTCCATGAAGGGCCCGAAGAAAGCGTCCGTGAAGCTCCTTACTCTGCCATACCTCCATGCGATCATTAGTGTCAAGCACTACTGGTTTGCGCCAGTTCTCTTTAGCCAAGGAGAGCGGGGTGAGGCCCTTGTCCACTATGACTACATCTCGATGCATCCCCACGTCGGTTTCTTGGAAGTATTCCCTGAGATTGCATATCTCGCGATTGTGGAGGGTCTTAGCGTTTAAAAACCCTCGACCTCCACACTTTCGCGGGATATACAACCTCATTACCGATGACCGTGGGTGATGCATTCGATTTGCAGTCAGCAGCGTACGGACCCTCCTATCCAGGGCGTCGAGTTCGGTTTGAGTCCATTTGAGTATGCCAAAAGAGTACATCAAAACCGGCATGACCCAACCGTTGAAGGCACGCACCTTGTTTCCGCCTGATAGAAGACTATTAAGCACTTTTTTCAGGCGGCCAAAGAAGCGCTCCTTTAACGATTGCTTCATGTCAGTAACATTGATGCCTAACGCTTCCGACATACCCAAATACTTATAGGTTTCGGATGCGGAGAGGGCTCTAAGGTTTGTGGAATCCGAGAGTTGAGTTCCCACGGATTCCACAATCTCCCCTCGTTTTACATGCATGACCGCACATTTGTCCACACCAAATTCCATCCTAATAGCGTTACTGAAAGTTTGAGTTACTTTCAGTAGCTCCATCAGTTGCAAATTGTTGGGGGCAAAGAGTTTTAGGTCATCCATGTAGAGGAGGTGCGATATAACCTGACCACCTCTCCTCAACCGATAGCCTAGACCTGAATCCTCCAGCAGTGTGCTAAGAGGATTCAAGGCTAAGCAGAACCAAAGCGGACTCAAACTATCACCCTGAAATATGCCTCGCTCGATCCTTATCGGTTCGCTATTCCTCTGAATATTTCGACATCCTGGATAGCGAAGGACCGTCCTCCATTGCCCCATACACGACGTCAGGAAGGTGCGCAGAGTTGTATCTACTTTATACAATTCCAACACCCTCATGAGCCATGTATGTGGCACCGAGTCATAGGCCTTCTTATAATCTATCCAACATGTCGACAGATCCTTTCGGAAGCGACGAACCTGTTGGCTGATGGCCATATCAATGAGGAGTAGCTCCTTAGTACCGCGGGATCCATTCCTACATCCATTCTGAGAGGTAGACATGATGGCGTTGGTGTCTATATGTTTGTTAATTTTAGCTCTCAAAATGGATGTAAGAACTTTATAAACCGTCGGTAAACACGTGATCGGCCTATAATTCTTGGGTTCCGCGGTGCTACCTGATTTATGGAGCAGGTGGGTAATTCCTGTCGTTAGGAACTGGGGTAGCGAACCAGATTCCAAAGCGACCTGGAACTGAGATGCCAAGCGAGCGTGCGACCTTGAAAACCATTTTATCCAAAAGTTCTGCAGCCCGTCCGGCCCTGGAGACTTCCAGTTGGGCAGTGGACGGACTGCACGAGCTACATCTTGGGGGCAGATGGTTATAGGCCCCATTTCTGGTATTGGATCGCAGGCTCGCTCGACCTCTCGAGCCCAATCACCTTCGGTGTGACTGACAGGCACCGACCAGATACTGCGCCAGAAGGAACACATGGCATCATCATCCGGCAGTTGCGTGTCAGCCACACCTTGGTCCGGCCGTTCCCAACTCCTATAAACCCACCTTTCATCACTCTGGAAGGTGCGATTCTGAGTGTATCGCTCTACTCGCCGCTTATACCGACGGATACGGTTCGCCCATGCATACACTTTCTGCTTCAGGAAGTCGATGCGCTCTGTGACACAGGACATATAGTCTTGAGGGCTGATATCAGTCCCCAAGAATGCCCGCCTCACAAAGCGCATCACTCTAGGGCGAGTATTGCCCTCCCTGAAGCAGATTAGTTTGCCGATGAGCGTTCTGGCCCCACCAATACGACGTTCAATTCTGCACTGCCAAGCTGGTACGGCTGGTTTCGGCCGTGTAGCTCTAGAGTCATTGGTAAATTTAACGTGAGCTACACGACATGCCGCTACAGCCGCGCAGTACAGAATCGAATGAGTATCGGTGAGGTCTTCGCAGGTATCAAAATATTTTGACAACTGCGAATCCAGAACCGCCACCAGCGCCCTATTTTTGTTATGCATGGGCAAACGAGGCAAGCGTGGCCTAAGTTCGGGCGACATGAAGCGATATTCCTGAATCGCATCCTCCAAAGCACTCCTCAATTCCTCATTGCACTGGGTACTTACGTTTGTAGCCCGATCATTACTCCCCTCGTCAGCAAGACTTGTATTATACTGCGGTAGTATTACAGCAGTCTGCGACTGGGGAGCGATGACATGGCTACTCTGTATTTCATTTCGCAGGCGATCAAGTATAGTGTCATCCAACATATGATTACGTTGGATGACCCGCACCTGATCCGATAGTCGTTGTACCGAAACGTTGACAGCTGGTTCAAGCACCTGAAAAAGAGAGAGCATCCGAACACGATACGCGGTCAGATTGTTTCCCCCCTCTGTAGCCCCATAGTATGAGCGCATGACGTTTTCATTGATGGATCGTGTCCATCTCATGCGCTGCACACTTCCGCCGGGAGCTGGGACCCTATCAGAGGCCGATGGGCCTCGAGGTCCTAAGCCGTCCGGCGGCCGGCGTCCTCCCCGTCGACGAACAGGTGGTGGCGTCGTGGGCGGAGAGAAATACTCGTCGCTCGAGCTCGACGCAACTGCCGCGGCCGGCCTCGTCACAGCGCTCACATTGGCGCTGGGTACCGGCGGCGCGGGCGGCGAGGCGGAGCTGAGCGAAGAGTCCGGAGGTGGTAGGCGTGCGCGTCTTGCGGCTGATCGTGTCAACATTCTTGTATTATTTCTTTGGTTTTACCGGAGGTGACATGACAGATGTCACCTCCGGTTCGGCTGTTTTTGGTAAAAATTTGGACTATTATGGTTCATTGTACTTGTTCTATTGAAAATAAATAAAATCGAGTAGGTATTTGGACTTTGGTTGTAGAGTTACACAATAAAACTGCTTCTAAAATTTAATTAATCTGAAAATTATAAGCTTGAATGAAATTGACTTGTTGACGTAGGTGTTGCCAGCATTATTATTATTATTATTATTGTATGTATATTAGTATGGTTTTTATTTTTATTGTAAAAAGAACGTTTTTAGAGGTATCTTCATGATTTTTTCTATCGTATCAAATTAGCCGTATTATGTTTTCAACACGCTATCTAACTAGAATATATCCTGAAGAACATCATATATTTTTCTGATTTTGTTTACTGTGGTCGACTTTCAGGCATTATAAAACTTGCGTTTTTTGCGTTTAGGTCCTGTAGTCCCCTTAAGTAATAAACATCTAGCCGTGCCCGCGGCTTCGGTCACGTATATTCTAATGGCATTATAAGTAAATAATGAAAAGGGGGAACGTTGAGTAGGGAAAATATATATGTATGTAGGTGCGTAGATATGTAAAACAAGATCCTTCTTGCGTAACACTTTCCAATCACAATCCGAAGGATTTTCAAGGAAATACGTACCTAATCCATTGCTTAGTCTGATTGAAAAATTCCTTTGCTCAAGAACGCAAATGACGGAATGAATATTGATGAATTGTCAAAATGAATAGCATTGGGATTTTGAGTGCCTCACGCAATTACCCCCCCACAAACTCCTCAACTGTTTTTATTCATGTTACCCAACAAAATGATGTCGTTGAGGGTGGTTTTCACCGGCCAAATAACCGCTTAGCATCACCTAGGGAATTGTCAATCGTAATCTACTTTAGTAATCGAGTTTAAAGTCGTCGCGTCTGTCTATACATATTTATTTATTAATAACCAACTTATATTTACAGTTTGCAACAAACATACAAGTTATCGGTCAATATTATCAATTACGCATACAATAATAAAATTAGGTTAAAACAACACCCCCAAACGCTTGAATTGTATAACACACCTTTCAAACACAATCCGTCGGATTTAGTAGACAAAGAAAGAAAGATGAATCACGTGTGTTAGTGATTTCGTTTCCTCGCCATACTTTCTGATCAACGGACTAAGCATGGAAACGACTAAATAATCAGGTCACAGACTGACATTATCATGTTTTATGCCATAAAACGTATGAAATAAATGCTTTTAATAAGCGACGTCGTTCAGTAACTCACGCATAACTATCGCATTAGATTCTACGATAACGGCAAAGTGCGATATCAAATGTTATCTATTCCAATATTCGGCATTAGTAATGTGACGTCACTACGCATAAGGCTGCGTTCCCACCAGAGATGTGCGAGGATGCGTAGCGAGGGATGTGTGTGAAACAAACCAATAACATCGCTTCATTTTCATAGCTTGAACTAAGTTAGCGTTGTTATTGGTTAGTTTTACACACATTCCTCGCTACGCATCCTCGCTCATCTCTGGTGGAAACGCAGCCTTATACTATAATTGTACTGAATACGATAACAGCGGGAGGTTCTAAATAAAGATTATTAATAATACCTAGTAGAATAGAGTCTGATGTTTTATCGATATACGTTTGATAGCAACAAGATTCGGAATTTTAAGCAATATGACCTACAAAATAGCAACCGTTAACCTCGCGTTAACCTCTAAATAGCAGAGTTAATGCTTATAATTGAAAATCTGTTTTTTTTTGACGAGATAACGTCTTATAAATCGATGAACGTCGGCTGCACGCGCGAAAAAGCATGACAGATTGTCACGTTCCGCCTGAGCCGAGCGTGCAAGCGATAGCGCGGAACAAGCGATAGAGAAGCACGATATGACGTTATCACGTAAAATTATCGTCCGTAAACCGACTTTACAGACAACCAATTTTTTTTGTTGTTTTATGAATCATCATCATCATAATAGTCCAGCCCTCATCCCAATTTATTTGTGGTCGACGCAACATGTTTTTTCTTCCATACTTCTTTATTAGTCGTCATCTAAGTGTTCACTGCCTTGCTAGCGATATCATCTGTTTTTATGAATATGCGGCACAGCCAAATTGTAATGTATAATTGTAGGTATCAGACACAGCGGCAGACATGTTATCTATAGTAAATAAATACAAATAAAAACAAAATCAATGTTTCAATTTCATATTCAGTCCGTATTCTTTACATTATATTGCATTTTTGTCGCACTGGGATTTGGAACCAATCTTTATCGGCTTCATCCACGATTCACATTTGAACGATTTGTTCCGAATACACTCAGAATACAGATTGAAGCTTCGTATTTTTCACCATTTAGTTTAACGTCAACATGGGATCATCTTACCGTAATTCTACCCATTGTTCTAGTCGCTTATAGTCGGTGGCAAAAAACTAAAATACAGATCCCAAGACACCGACTTTCGAAATTAAAGTTATTTCATAATTTTGAGTTAATTTCTTTTTGACGTCGATTTAATTTTTTTAAATAATTTTTTTATTTTGATAAGAGAACTGAAAACAAAAGCAAAACACTTTAAAAACTGGAACTTTTACAAAGCGTTTTTCTTCCTCCGTAATCACTTCTAACTAAGACTGAGTGAGTAATTTTCATGAATACTAAATTGAAAAGTATTTTTATTGCAGAAAAAACAAACATTAGATGAAATGCAGTCTAATATATCAGAATTACCGTAGAAATACTTTGTCTAAGTTGTGTTGAAAAATAATTTATATGTTAAGCAAAAATGTTACGAGCCATTGGACTTACTTTGCCGTATACATTGAGAGGCTTCGGATATTAATGACTAAAGGAGGAAACATCGTCGTACCTATAGAAAGATGAATATTATAGGAACTAAATTCTTGTTACTTTCTGCTCACCCTAACGCGAATCACTACAATAAACGGAAAAGTGGAAAACCTCTCAAAACAAATAGCTTAAAAACTAAGTTTTACCATCAATTGACAGCCAATAATAACAAAATACGCTAATTTATCGTTCCGATGTATAAACGAGCTGAACATGTACTGTACCTATCTACAACAAATACTTTAGATGAAATCCAATCCTTCTACCCGCATAACATGACACGACTAATAGGCATTGACCTGTTAAGGTCGCCACTTTAATGCAACCTTCACAAAATTCTCACGTACGCTCTCTGAAAGGATCATCCAAATACACATGAAAATATGTAGAAGGTACAAAAAAATATTCCTGGTAAAAAACCCGATTGTGCGCGATTTAAAACTGTTGCGTGAACAAATTGGAGCTTCGGGAGCTATCAGAAAAACTAAAACATTTATGGCCGGTTTTTTCCCAAACTGCTTTTTTTTTAAGAAATGGGAAACCGTAAAAAACTTTTGGGCACTCTTTTATCAAACTTTACTAATATACCGAAGTTTAATTTAGTTTACTGCGAGTAACAGTAAACAAAACAACGATATCACAGCATCTTTTTGGTCCTAAGAAACATCAGTGTCAGAAACAGACACACATAGGTAATACTGACAGGATTTTCTGTGTCTCTTGTCCAAATATCTGTTTAATTGGATTATAATCAGTCTATTATGTTCCCACTGCTAGGACACAGGCCTCCTCTCTTCGAGAGAGAGTGGGAAATAATCTACCACGCAGGCCCATGCGGGTTGATAGATGTCATATGTCTTCGAATTTTTAGTTCTAGAACATGCCGGTTTCCTCACGATGTTTTCCTTCACCGTTTTGAGAGCAGATGTGATGAAATAATTTACACAAAGTAAAGCGCCTGTCTGGGTTCGAACCTACGAGCCTACGACCTACAACTCTTAAGTCGCGGCTGTTACCACTGGGCCACCACTGCTCTCTAGTTTGATTGGATATATCTTATCCCAAATACCTGATGCTCGACCCTGGTAGAAGGGGGTCGAGCATCAGTTATTTGGGATCAAATCTCAGTCAAAATTATTGAGGTTTTTGTTAATGACCGTCGATATAAACTCGGCTCAAATATTAAGTCCTTATTCTATTGCTACCGCTACAAGATTATTTGACACTTAATCAATATGTGTACTTAATTATTCAAATATATCACCTTGGAATCAATAAAAAGTGACAGTTCCTTTTGAAAAGGTTATAACTATAACTAGTTTTTCAGAATGTACTACTTTATCAAAAGATTTGGTCGTCCTGTTTCAGGTTTCATTGTTGTATTTTTTTTTATTGTCATCATAAAATACGTACGTTCGCCTACTTATCTGTGACCTTAAATCTACTCACGACTATATTGTCTTCAATGAATTTGGAGAAAAGTCTTTTGGGTGCGGCCGACGAAACAATGGGTCTTGACACCTGTCAGTTTCATACAAACGAATAGGTACGTGTTTTGCGAATTTGATATTTATTAGCTACTAGAATGGTCGCACTGTTGTAGTTGAATATTTTTTCATCTCACCAAGTTTATGTCAACTCTTTAGCTTTACCCAAAGAAAAATGGTTAAGAAAAGAAACTTAGAACTGTATTCATAATTAAAAATACATCGATGTGGCCTCCGTGATTACCATAATAATGAATGCAAAAGATGAGTCGCGGAATTGCATTTCTAATATCGTGACCTCGTCTTGGAAGACCTTTCTTCTATGTTTGCAAATGTAGAAGGAATATGTGCATTTATACCTACTATACAGATACACCTTTTAACTTATTGGAACACTAGCAAACTGCCCTTTTTTACGACTTGACAAAACATAAAAATTTATTTACTATACATAAGCGTCAGACGAACAGTGGGCCAAACTTACGACCCAATGGGTTCCTTTTAATGACACACGACATCGTGGCAGGCCCAGACGGAGATGGCGGGATGACCTGGACTCCTTCAACAAGAACTGGTCCTTAGCAGCTTTGAACAGAGAGAGGTGGAAAGAGAGTAGGGAGGCCTTTACCCTGCAGTAGGACGTCACAGGCTAATAATAAATACATAAGCTTAATGTTAACATAAACCTTCCGGAATAAATTCTCAAAATTATGGTGAAAACCGTACCAAAAACCCGTTGCGTAGGTAATTGAGAGAACAACGCAGCCACACAGACAAACACGAAAAGCGACATACAAATTAATAATATGTATAGATTATAATTTCCTTGCCTTCTATCTTAAGAGACTGTACGTAATAAAGAGTTTTGTAAGGAGAAAATGCTGTCGCTAGGACACAAATTAGGCTAGCATTAAAATGACAAAATCCCTCTAAAATTCCTCATTTCCTGCGTGTTATTTTTAACCGACTTCAAAAAACCTAAAAGTAACTTTAGTTTCGGAAGTCGGTGGCAAAATATGAAACAAAACTAAAGACAAAGACTACTTCCGAAACTGAAGTAGTTCTTTTTAAGTCGGTTGCTTTTTGTCGTAGTTGGCAAGTATTTTCTATTGTCGCATTCTCTCATGTACGGTCACCACATTTTATATATTCTAATTCATAGGTGATAGGTAACCAAGGTTGTAGGATATAGGTGAATTTTAGTAAGAACCCGATGGATATTTTCGAATAAAATTTAATTCAATTATTAGAAAACATTAGAGTTCGAGTGGGTCCAGTTGACCAAAGACTCATTTATCAATATTTTATTCGAAGACATCCATAGGTTTCTTACTAAACTTCAACTTTATCCGACGACCTTAGTTACATGTATATTATTATTTCTTTTATTAATTTTGTATTTTGTGTTTCACGAACTGTGTCCAAATAAATATTTTTCTTTATTTTCTTTCTTTTAGTACCTAACTACGCAATATGCAAGTACCACCTACTTTATTTCTCCTAAAAAGTATTTTAGGATGGTTTTGGTGGCTTTTATCTAAATAACGCGGGCCTCCCGGCCCGCGTTATTTAGATAAAAGCCTCACACCCACAATGAACAGTCAGAAAGGCTTAAATTCGTCATCTCCAATGGGTTTATAAATAATCTCAGTACCTACCTATGTCGATTATCGATATCATTGTAAATCCTACGAGGAATATGGTACCTACCCGCTTTACTTACCGTTGTCGGTTTGGTTTAAGCCTCAGCTAATAATTATTTATGTATTTTTGTTTACAGGTAAAATTGCCTTCAAATTTTTTTTCCGGGACCAGTAAAGAAAATTTTAACGAGTGGTAAGAAAAGCCATAGCTTTTTGGATTTAGGAACTGCGTTCACAAAACTCACTAAGATATAGTCTGTATAGGAAACAAAACCTTAGCTAGATATGCCTATTGTAAGGATTTGTATCAATAAAGTTATTATTATTTTTGTTCGATTTAACATATCTCGGGACCATGCGGTCCCGGTCCTTTGGACGAGGGGCCGAAGCCAACCCGCAGAGGCCCCTTACGAAATTTCAATGAAATGTGGCACCAACCGACAATTATCCCTGTATGCACTATGCAAGTGCACCCAAGGACAACCCCCGGTTGGTGTAGGACTATTGCAGGATATGGAAAAATAAAAAGTTGGACTATGGGTTTGGGTGGCTAAAGTGGACTGGTTACCAATAACTATGGAAGAACTATGACCCCTGCCTAATCAATGTTTTATATATACACGGATAAAATAGCAGGGGGTGACTTGCACACTCAATAATGGGCCCCCGGAAACGGTCGCTAGCACATAGTATCGTAGCGACAAGGGGGCAACATGTCCTGAAGTGCTTATGAGGAGTGGAGAGGTATTCCACGACTATCAGGACAATTCCGGAAGTACGGTCAAGATCCCAGCATCTTACTGAAATACTTCCTTCCTCCGAGCATGTTTGCTCTTGCGAATCTCCACTCAAGCCGGCCAATAAAGGCAAGAATGAGGTGGGAGCTCTGTTCCTCGTCATTGTTCACTCCAGCCGGCCAATAAAGGCAAGCTAGAGGTGAGGAACAAGACTTCTCCCGGGAGATAGGGTCCGTGGGGTCGCTACTGCCCAACAGCTCGCCACATGCTGCCCTGCGGGTTTCTGTATCTCTCTTGGTCTGGCTCCTCATTCTAGACCTGTTCCAGCAAAGTAAACTCTTCCGGCACAGGCCTAGAGTTCGGAGCGCGCAAGCCCCACCACGACGTCAACGTAGAGATACGGCGATGGGGTTATTATTATTAAACAACACAGACAAGTTGCAAATCTGAAACCAAAGGACACAAGCCAAGGCTGTTTCTAGGTGATACATTGACAGATCGGTAAATTAACTTGATTGATACATGCTTTGGCACTTTGAAAGGCTGAGTACTGACTTGCTTCAGTTCAATAAATTGGCAGCAATTTGAGGTAGGGTGGTTTGGCTAAATAAATATTTGATAGCTTACAAACTTACCCATGTAGATAGCTTACAAACTTACCTAGGTTGATAGCTTACAAACGTATCTAGTTAATTATTTGAAGGTATTTGAAGAAACGTAGGGAAATATTTACGGTATTTTCCTATTACATGCATAATCATTATGCCTTTACAATATTTAAGTTGCAAAATAACTCAAAATCTCTTCGATCGTTTATTTTCATTGTATCTAATACTGATAAAACTATGAACACGGTGTTTCCAACCGAAAATAGCAATGCTTTTAGTTTCGTCATGTGTGTTAATTCGTCAGTTAGCATCAGTTGACTTGTATAATCCGATTAACTACACATAAAGGCGCAGACACACTAGGCAAACAGTTGACGGCATACAAATAGGGGTTCGCACACCGGTGCATCGTGGTGCAAAAAATCGAGCAAAACAGTATAAAATCACAGTGATCGCGTTGCGGCGCTGTCGTCCGCCGCGCCCGTCTTTAGCAGCGACACCGTGTGATAAGCCCTTATAGAGAAATTTAACTGTTTTTTTTTTTATTTTTTTATTCAGTTTCTGGTACCTACAGAAAATTGATATGATACTGTTTTCGGTATAATATTAACCTATCTTGTTGTATCAATAACAAAGTTCCCAATTTCTCGAAACTTTTCCTCACAGTTCGAAACTTTCGGGTACTTTGCTGGAGTAATGAAAGTGCTACCTATTTTTATCTTAGAAACGGTTGTTTTTATCGAAGTAGATTAATAACAACTTATCTTGGAATAATGTGGTTATTTTTTTTAATGGGGCCTCTAACCTTAATGAGAAATGTTATATTCTGTATCGTTTGCTATTCCATTTTGTTAGCATAAATCTAATATTCTACGTTTAAAATACATTAACAATAGCCGGCCTTAACAATAGGCTCATTAGGTACCTACATGTTTAATGTAGAAATTTTGAGAACTTGAACATCGTCTGAATTCACCCACAGGAATTTGCGGGACCATCTATTGGGACGTGGTTATCTGGGAACAGACAGGCAGACAACGTCTTGTCTATGGCTATGTTACCGGCCAAACCCGATTTCAGGACAAACTAGCTTAGCCTAGGCTAAACTAGTTCCGTCGACATAGGATGCAAGGGCGAGCGAAGGGCACCCCGAGGTTCGGTTTGGTTAGGTTACTTTAAACCCTTTACACAGAAATAGGGGCCCCGCGAAGCGGGGCTCCGTCGACATAAGATCCAAGGGCGAGCGAAGGGCACCCCCTATCGCGTATAGGAAGAACTAGTTTAGCCTAGGCTAAACTAGTTTGTCCTGAAATCGGGTTTGGCCGGTAACAGCTATATACAATTTTAACTGTATGCGGGTGCCCTAGAAACCGAACTGGCGTGGCCTTTTCCCCCTAGTAATCGTATTTGTGTTTGAATCTAGTCTGAAACTGAATGGGTTAAATGAACTTGACAGCCGTATTTTAATTGAAAAGCCCTTGGTATGGATTGTATTTGTTCAAAATGGCGTCGTGTGAAAAGCCTTTCTCGAAACGCTTAGCAGCGTTATTTATGTGTAAAGAGGGAATCATAATATAATATTACGCCTGTGTTACAAACATACAGAAAAAAAAAAAAAACAAAAACTAAGTATAATATAGTCCCCGCCCCGATGCTCAAAATGCCGATTTTTCAAACAACACGAAAAAGAACAGTTAAAACAAGGTCATATCTCCAAAACTTTTGAATATCTAGAGGCAGAATGTATTCTCGTGTTAAACTACATGGTCATATGTATTGAGTTAGTAATATCAAGAAACATACATATATATAACGGAGAAGTCATGTGTGTCTCGTTATTATCAGCCATATTTCAACTAATGTGGGCGAAGTATGGGTATGTGTTGGGTATTGCGCAAAAGAAAACGGTTTGCAGTTCAAATCAGATTATAATTTCACGAACAATTTAATCACACTAGCAAATCACACACTATAGGTACACGATACAACCAGATACGGAACGCAGGACAGTTTCTGAGCGCATGTTGTTCGTCCGATGTCCAATGTCCAAGAAGCTCCACATCGTTCTGTCGCGCTGTTGTCGACCCCCCACGAACTCAGGCTAGACTCTGTCAAGCGCCGCCAGATGGCGCTGGCGTTCCGAATAGTCAAACGAATGACCGGATGCGACACGGCCATCCTGCGATGCACACGTCCTCGTGTATTAATCTGTAAACAAACGTATCCGCAAAGTATCACATAGCTCGGTCACTCCTGACCTAACCCATAAAAATCAGTTAAAACTCTCTCTCTCAAAACTCTTTATTTCATTTGAACTAAACTGGGAACCTTATTACTAACAATCAATGACAAATTAGAAGAAAATTAACATCTGACTACACATTTATCGCGCTATCTCACAAAAGACACAATCAAACCAAATTAATCAACACACTTAAGCTCTACATGTGATTTCTGGCTACGCATAGCCCAGTAACCTCGAGTTACCCATCTTTATTTTGTGCGAACCCCCACGGGAGCGCCGAGTCTCTCCTGGACTCTACGGTTTTCACTAAAACCCGACCTCCGCCAGAGTTGACTGCTTACCGCTACACGACAACCTCTGGTACGGTCCAATCATCATGCAAACTTAATTACTCTCCTCATTGTACTACTACTTTGCTCAACCTCAATTTCGTCACTTATACTCTGATTTTCTGTCATTTTTCGCAACCTCGCATATGAAGACTGATGAGATAATTAAAAGGGACTCAACTCTTTAAAATCTGTTTTATTTCACAATCAATTTGCAAGAAGCATTCAAATTAGAAACCAAAAATTTGGATAATCTAAGAATTTGAACTATCTAGTTTCGAGATTACCGAGACCAAGTACAACGTTTTCACATTACTTTAATCAAAGAAAACAAAACCACAGGTATCTCATTCACGGTCCCACAACTTTTGTCATACACGCACTTCCCGCAGGAATGCCGAGTCATCTCTGACTCTACGGTCTTGGCTTCAAGGCTAGACCCGACCATACTACCCAGAGCTACCACGTACTACGTACCCACGATACTCTGGTACGGTCTCTGAGTCTTCCTTGACTCTACGGTCTTGGCTTCAAGGCTAGACCCGACCATACTACCCAGAGCTACCGCGTACTACGTACCTACGATACTCTGGTACGGTCTCCGAGTCCTCCTTGACTCTACGGTCTTGGCTACAAGGCTAGACCCGACCATACTACCCAGAGCTACCGCGCACCACGTACCCACGGTCTACCAAGTAGATGCCGATTTCTAACGGGCTATGGCTACGATACTCTGGTACGGTCTCCGACCCAATGAACCGAGAACCTGAGTACACAAACCAAAGTGATGCCAACTCATCATCAATATTGTCTACAATCTCAATTGGTACTTGGCCCTCGGGCATCTTCCGAACACAGTCATGGAGCGTATTTAAAATTTGCATTGTAAACTAGATTAGGCTATACCTAATAATGTAACCATTTCTGCTGTTGTTTACCAGGAAAGCACTCAATACCAGAGTCAAAACAAAATGAAAACGGCTCACCCGATTCGGTAGACGATAGATCTGTAGCTGGCTTAATGGTACAGACATCCACTCGCTGCCACCGCTTCCCTGGCAGAAGTCGCGAAACTCCTTGCTCGAACAGCACCGTCCTTGATCAGTGACTCCTCGTACAGGAGAGTGCAGCGCTGTCTGACACTGCCATCTCGCTTGCAGACGTTCTTGTGTGTTAACCTGTAACCGAAAAATCAACAGCAGTGCCTGTTCCACTCGGCCAATTCTGACCACATTGTTATCGTAACGCATTACTTAACAAAAATTTAAATAAAGACAATAACAATAATCGATAACAAAAGATTCTTCTAAGCCTTGGTAATAATTGGTCAGGAACTATATCAACTTACGAGTAGATCTCATACTATCATAATGTTACTTTGCAAGTAAATGTCGGGTCGGGTAGAAATGTAACAAAATCTCAAGTTATTGCTCGCTAATCGTTACACTACATAAGAATTATTCTGTGCTGAATACACGCGTTTGACCAATGCCAGTCGACGCAACAACGTCATTAACTCGTTTGCCATTTAACCTCTCCTTTACTAACAAGCATTCAGTACTAGAATCGTAAACAAAACAATACAGCTCACCTTTATTTTCTAACGTGTCTGGGGGTAGTTGTACGACGCAAACATCCACTCGCCGTTGCTGCTTGCAGCAGTTGCAGCACGTGCTCCTCCATCCGCTTGCACTGCTTGGCCGCCACTGCTCGTGCGCCGAGCCGCGACATGTCCTGGTTTCCCACTTGCAGCACACGAACGGCTTCGCTGACGGCTGCGCTGCTTGGCTCGATTCAGTCACTCCACGTCACTGGTAGCTCCACGCCACGTCCTTGGTATGCTATTTACGATAGCCACGTTGATGCTGCTCCTTTATACACCTTGCAGTGAATTTTCAGCAAAACACAATTTAGCTGTCGTGCTATGTGCCGTTACGTTTGCACACGCGTCCTACCGCGTGTTCTAATTACGGGAACGGGATACGACGAACTCGAACACCGGTTAGGGACCCGCTTGTTTTTTTTCAAACATGGCGGTAGGTGTAACTTGCGCGTCATTCGTCAAAGGTATTTCTGCATACAGCCTATGCCTAAAATAACATGCACTACGATCGCGCATCCGTATCTGGTTTATCTGGGTTCAACTCGAACAGATCCACACGATTATTTAATAAGCGTTCGCATGTTTACACTTTGTTTTTCAAATGACAACGGTTACTTTCACTTTTAGCGTTCTGATTTTTGCGCATAAACCAACACGAATCCCAGTTCTGATAACGGAGAAGTCATGTGTGTCTCGTTATTATCAGCCATATTTCAACTAATGTGGGCGAAGTATGGGTATGTGTTGGGTATTGCGCAAAAGAAAACGGTTTGCAGTTCAAATCAGATTATAATTTCACGAACAATTTAATCACACTAGCAAATCACACACTATAGGTACACGATACAACCAGATACGGAACGCAGGACAGTTTCTGAGCGCATGTTGTTCGTCCGATGTCCAATGTCCAAGAAGCTCCACATCGTTCTGTCGCGCTGTTGTCGACCCCCCACGAACTCAGGCTAGACTCTGTCAAGCGCCGCCAGATGGCGCTGGCGTTCCGAATAGTCAAACGAATGACCGGATGCGACATATACATTTTTATCAGAAACATTTTTTGCAAAAAGTTGACAATGGACAACACAACTCGTCATGAGGTTGGTTGTTCTATCGCTGAGGTAAAATAATCCGGTAGCAATTGTGATCATTACTGATGGATTAATTGAAAACGGATTTACCTAAATTAAAGAAACAATTTGGTGTCAAATATTTGATTGTGTAATCGTTAAGTGTGGACATTAAATTCGATTAGGCGTAGTTCATTGACCTGGGTTGGTCTTCATTAAATTTGAACTTTAAAGTGTTAGTTTGTACTTTCTTTTTGTATGTTATGTTTTAACCTGATAATGGGATACGTCATGTTAATACATTGGTTAAATGACCCTCTAGGGCAATTTTGGGACGTTTGTTTTGTAATCTTTGCATTTCAAATTAGGTAGTATACTTAATTAAGGTAATAAAAGATACTTTTGTTGCCCACTCGTGTATAATGATGTAATTAAGGGCTTATTAGGAGTTGCATACGGAAACCCGCAAAACCAATTTATACAGCAATGAAATTATGTACCTTATTCGTTTACCGATACCGTGACAAATAGACTTTGAATTGTGATTACTGACAATGAGTTTGGCGATCAACGATTCATTCTGACACAAACTTAAAACGTATTAACTTAATGGCATCTAATGACTGTTTCTATGCATTATTTTGTACAGCATTTGTTTGTTCAATTGTGTTATTTTTCTATTTGTATAATATATCCGCATTGCTTGTTTAAGTGATACATCTACACTGTGTGGTAAATGCGTCGGGTTCAAAATAGCGTAAGGGTTCACTTGGCAACAAATGGGCTATGTCTTTACGTATAGCGTCGCCCGCGTTTTATGTCGCATTGACACGTGTCGCCTTAGTGTGCATACACGTCATGAGCGGCACGCGTCAACGGCAGAGGCAACTTTAGCCGTCAACACTCGTCTACGCCCGCTGTTGACAACGTGCCGCTCTTGTATTTGAATACGGTGCTCAAATACAAGAGCGGCACAGTCATTTTTAGCTGCTAAGTCTAAGGATTTCTGACTAAGTACACCAACGTAGCGAGTTATTACAGGCGACATGTCGCACCTTCAGAATAGTAGTGACTTAACTCAAAAATCTAAGAAATCGAGTTACGATCATAGAGGGGCACTAAAAGGTACGCACTTTTAGGTGAATATTAAAGAACGTCGCTCCTTTAATATTCACCACTAATTTTCTTTATTAGTCACTACTATTCTAAAGGTGCGACGTGTTAAGTGAAATTTATTGCCTCGGGTTTTGAGCTACAAATAAGTTCGTTACAGAATGTTTTATGAAGATCACTGCACTTAGCGTGTTGTCATGGCCGAGCCAGATACTTGCTATATATCTGGTTGACAAACTCGATACCCTACTCTACACAAGAAGCATGCTGAGGCTAGATCATAGATTATCTATGGTCTAGACAAAGGAGGCAAAATAACGAGACAGTTTATGCCATTAACGCTGTGGATAATATTTATAATTCTAGTAAAATTGTCGTTGATATACATATCGCGTGACACCCTTGAACAATTATTGTATGCTGAGTAATAATTTCACAGTATTGTCAAAGAGTTATTGTCAAAATAATTTTGTAGTACGTGCATACCTCCTACCATGCAATGCGTCCAGCACCTTAATTCTGTAACATCTTATCAATCTGAATCTGAATCATTTTGAAAGATATTGCTAATCCATTGCTTCAAAATATCTACGATAAAATTATCAACGTAATTTATAACGCAATGAATGTTGTTGAAATTAACTGTCAAAATAAAAGCCATTCCTATTTATTAATGTGTAACGCAATAACCCCGACGATCAGACTCGACGGATTTGCCAATGGACAACTTCTTCATTGTTTTTAAAACAAAACAACTGCGATTATGTGATAAGGAAGTTAGAAACTTTGTAAAGGCGGAAAAACAAGCAAGTTTATAGATTAAGTCTGTTTGGATTGTATCCCTCAGTTTTTTGTTACGTCATTAAGAATACCTACTTTAAAAAAATTCCGTGGCGTAAGAAATGGCGAAATTACTTCAGAATATTTTATCACATAACCGTCCTATTTCAGCAAAACAAACGAGAATGATAAATGGAGTGTCATCGCTTGAAATCTGCATGTCATTTGGTAAAACTACGCTAACATTATTGATCGAATGTCGTCCTAACTAGAAGTAGATACGGAACACTAAAAAAAAAATTTTTCGCTGAATAAACCTTTCGATCCAAAACTCATAAAAGTGTAGGAAAGCGCTTGCATGAAAGGCTTTGCCTAGCCTGTTCTCAATAGAGATAGTAGTTCCGTAAGTACACACAGGAAACGTGCCCTGTGTGTCGATACGATGTCGTTTTACTAGGTTTATTTAGTGCAGATTCAGTATGAAAAAACTGTTGGTTCAAGTTATGCAACCGGTATTTCAACAAGTCGAGAGGGTATTGAAATTCTTAATTTAATTCAATAACCTCTTGACTTGATCGAAATATAGGTATTAGGGTAGGCTTTCTTAACCAAGACATGCCTATACTCCATTAGTTTAGGTAGTTAAATAAAGGTAAACAAAAAAAGCACGTGACTTAGTTAACCGACTAAACGTAATACAAGTCTATTCAGTTGTCATGCTACATCACAGTTGTACTCTTCAATTTAGCAACTTTTTTAAACGTTGCTAAATGTGTTTGTTTACCTTTATTTAACTACCTAAACCTATGGACTATATTTAAGTCATTATATTATTGACACGAACTGCAGTGAGACTAGCTCATGTCATCGTAAAATATTGGCCAGTGACTGCTGCAGTGAGTGCTGACTGTTCAGAGTGCATTTTACAAAATGCACTCTGAACAGTCACGTGCTTTTTTTGTTTACCTTTATTTAACTACCTAAACTAATGGAGTATAGGCATGTCTTGGTTAAGAAAGCCTACCCATATACCTATATTTCGATCAAGTTGTGTCAAGAGGTTATTAAATTAAATTAAGAATTTTAATATCCTCGCGACTTGTTGAAATACCGGTTGCATAACTTGAACCAACAGTTTTTTCATACTGAATCTGCACTATATAAACCAAGTAAAACGACATCGTATCGACACACAGGGCACGTTTCCTGTGTGTACTTACGGAACTACTATCTCTATGGAGAGCAGGTTAGGCGAAGCCTTTCATGCAAGCGCTTTCCTACACTTTTATGAGTTTTGGATCGAAAGGTTTATTCAGCGAAAAATTATTTTTCTAGTGTTCCGTATAGTCTAGTTAGGACGACATTCGATCAATAATGTTAGCGTTGTTTTACCAAATGACATGCAGATTTAAAGCGATGACACTCCATTTATCATTTTCGTTTGTTTTGCTGAAATAGGACGGTGATGTGATAAAATATTCTGAAGTAATTTCGCCATTTCTTACGCCACGGAATTTTTCAGGGTAGGATAACTGTCTGGGTTATACTAAAAAATGTTTAGTGCTAAAAAGGCGTCCTAGTAACCGTAACTGTTCGTTTCTGATTTACTTATAGAGCGTAAACCAACGGTGAACTAGGTATACATGCTGGCACGGAAACCGACGAGCAAACTGAAATCATGAATTCAGCACATGATTCTAGACACCTAGCGGATATTTTTTTTAAATTACTTTTGCCATACATTCAGACCATATTGGTACAGCAGTTTTCTATGAAACAGCAGCTTTTTAGGGTTCCGTACCCCAAAAGGAAAAAACGGAACCCTTATAGGATCCCTTATGTCCGCCCGTCTGTCACAGTCAATTTGCTCCGAGTCTAATTGGCCGATTTAGTTGAAATTTGGTACACATATGAATCTTTGTGACCCAAACACAGGCGTGTAACGTAAATAAATGAATTTTGAATGTGGGGGTCAATTTTGGGAGGCAAAAAGAAAATTAAAAAAAATAAAAGTCTGTACCGTGTGACATATCAAATGAAAGGGCTTAACTATGAGGATCTCAAATATATTTTTTTTCATAATTTTAAACTAAATTGTATAAATGTTATTTAAGAAAATAGACCAAAATTGACCATTCACCCTTATCTCCGAAACTACTGAGCCTAAAATTTTGAAAACAAAAAATAGAGAAAGTAGTTCTATACATTCAGGAAAACCTATAAGAAGTCTGTGGTCTTGAAACAACATGGTAAATCTCTCAATACTGTGCGTACAAGCTTAAATTTTCAGTTGGAATGTATGCGAGAACATGTTTTTCAACTACAATGTTAAGTTTGTTCTTGATATAAATTCATTCCAACTACGGAATCCTTCATTGTGCGTTGTCCGACACGCACTTGGCCGGTTTTTGTAATAATAAGCGATAGGTAAATTTCTACGCAACAGGATGCGCGTCAATGTCCCTGCCAACCTGTATAGTTCGTGTATATCTATGTTAGTCTGACGGTCGACATGACGTCATTTGTACGTGTCGACTGTTTTCCCGACAACTCTTTGCTGTCGCATGTCACGGGGCGCGGGGCTTTCCAGCGAGAATTGCTCGAATCGAAATGCCGAGAATAGCTCAAACTGATTTTTACGAGGGAATCGTACAAATTGAACGACTATCAGGAATGCGACATATTGCCTTCCTGCCCTTGTCTCAAGTTACTTGGATATTAGATATAAGAAAATAAACAGTATCAGAATAATGATCAATTAATTGGTTTCTAAGTGTCGAGTGTTTTTGCAACCGTGTCTTTTCCTTCATCATTAACGGTTAATTCATCTGCCTAGCCTTTTCCCAACTATCATGGGGTCGGCTTCCAGTCTAACCGGATGCAGCTGAATACCAGTATTTTACATGGAGCGACTGCCTATCTGACCTCCAAAACCCAGTTACTGGGTAATACGATACCGGTTTAACGGTTAATTAAAATAACGAATCTTAAAAGGGATAATTGGCTGAAAATAAAATAATAATGTTAGCACTATGGTATTGGTAATTAATGTTATGTACCTATGTGTTTATTGAGCATGGTTTTATCACAAAGTAAAATATTATAATGCTTATAATAAGTTTGTAGAGTAGATAATATTAGCGAAATATCTCATTTTGCCTTCGCTTTTTCTTCAACCAGTAAATAACATAGTGAAAGGTCTACACAGATTAATAGCAAAGCTGATTGTTTGCATCCTGTAAAAAATAACTAACTGAAATCTTATTATAAATGTAAGCAGGAAAATAAACAAGGTACAAATTAAAAAGTGTACACAAAAATTATATGAATGTCTGCGAATGCAAAAAGTGTTAAAATAAATACTTACATGAATAACATTTCAATCTACTACTCTGTTATTTTCATCCGAGTGCTACATAAAATTAACATAATTTGGTACGTAATTAGTGGGTTATATGAGACTAAAAACAAGTGAAGGTCGCCGCTCCGCACGTGCGTTCAAAAGAGTATTTACATAGAAAATGAGGTAAAATAACTGTTGCGGTGCGACTACATAATTATGCAATATAACACTATTAATAGAAATAAAAAGTATTTATTGGGATTCGCACAGTAAGATCACAAACAAAACAAAGTATATAAAAAAAGCAAAATTATATACAAAGAAAAAAAAAAAAGAAAGTCCTCTACGTGCAAAAAAGGCAAGACAATTACAGTGCGGCCGCCGGGATAATATGTCTTGACACCTGTCAGTTTCATACAAACGAATACGTGTTTTGCGAGTTTGATCTTTATTAACTACTGTAATAACTGTCACACTGACAGTGGTGTCAGGAGCGCATTCTCTGGCTGTACTGTAATTGTAATCTGGTTGCACGTTGTTTTATAGACAACAGTTTCATAGAATTTCGTTTCACATAATTTTTTTCTCATAATATCATTTCATAGAATAATTAATCAATACGCAGAATACTTAGTTTGAAAAAAATTAAATCATAGATTTTTGTTACAAATAAAATTTAATGTTTCGGTATTCATGTCATAGAATAACAAATCAAATATTTTTTATTGTTTAGTTATTATAAAACTTATTACCAAGAAAAACAATTTATCGAGTGACAGTTTTTATATATAATCGTTTCAATTCGTAAGGAAGATCAGCGGATCTAAGTTTGTTTACAAGTAATAATAATAAGACGTAGTCGGCGGAGCCCCGCTTAGCGGGGCCTCTATTTCTGTCTACAGGGTTTAAAGCAACCTAAACTAACCTAAGTCGGGACGCCCCAAATCCCGAGATCGCTTATAGAAACCATTATTTTTTTATAGTTCATTCAATTAACTTTTTGCCTCAAGTTCCGAGCTCGCTTTGCTCGCTCTTGCATCCTCATGAACTTGAGAACTTACTCAAGTTCAATAACGGGTTTTTCTGGGAGTGAGAAATAAAATACCATGGAAAAATACACCGAACAAACAATATTCGTTAAAAAATAATTCTACTGTTTGATTAGTTTGTTATATAAAAAACGTGATTACAAAATTCATTGAATTGTGTTTCTGTGAAATATGTTTCATTCAAGTAAATAGTCGTTGGAACAATAATATTCGAAATAAAAATACAAATATTATATGACACATTTTCTGCGAAACGAAATTCTATGAAATTTCTGTTTGCGAAACAGGGGAACACCTTGTAATCTATATGTCACAGTCAATTGGTTAAATTAGCCGTTTAGTTAGCCGCCTGGGCTTTGGAAGTAGTGCTCGCCTCGCTCCGCTAGTAAATGGGTAAATTTGGCTAACATGGCAACCCTAAATTCACTCACACAATAAATAGGCGCCGTTATTACGGGACACAGTTTTGTCACAGCGGGAATTCCGTCCGACCTTTTTTATACGTCATGCTTAAAAGTAACTATTAAATTACTAATCTAAGTTTGTTTAAAGTAAAAGAAATTCTACGAATTGAGAGTATTTTTTCATGTTTTTTTTTTGAGATTTACTAATAAAGTTTCTAAATCAGATTACTTACGAGTAAGTACAGAAGTTGTAAATCACACTGGAACGTAGCCAGTTTTTAGATATTAGGTATCTTAGTTTTTAAACATACCTACCTACAACTTACTAAGTTCATTGACCTCCGTTGCTGAACATAGGCATATACGTAAAAGATAATTTTCCGACCTGAAAAAATGCTAAAACAAAAGACTACAATATATATAGTACGCCGCATTTTTGTGGCAATAAACCAGTAAAAGCTGAGGGCAAATTCTCGTAATAAAAAATGTTAAAAACCTAGTCGCAATCTTATCGCAGCGACAATCAATGTCAAAATTTTGTCAAAACCATAGAGAAATTAGAGGTAATTTTGACAGGTTGACTGAGATCAGATTGTGAAGGTTCTTAAAATTACGAGAATTGCCCTTCTGACCTCGTGTTGAATTGAAACTCTGTACTGCACTAGGCAAAGTGTTACCACACACATGCGGAGGATTGGTTGTACAATACGCAATACGCGCAGTCTATTTTACCAGTAAAATAGTTTACGAGTTTCTGTG
The DNA here is from genome assembly GCA_947508005.1 of Amphipoea lucens. Lineage (NCBI taxonomy): Eukaryota > Metazoa > Arthropoda > Insecta > Lepidoptera > Noctuidae > Amphipoea > Amphipoea lucens. The sequence goes on from OX382371.1 coordinate 10,346,592, forward strand.
TTTAGTAAAGTTTGTTAGTGTGGTAAAACCGTAGGGTTTGCCACAGAAACTATTGTAAACCGCAACAAAACATTCATAAACAAAGTTATCAAAACACTCTACAACTTTATCACCAAATCAGTTCAGCATGCTGTTAACTCTGATATGTATCGGAGGACCTGTCAAACAATATCAGTAACGCATGGCTTACTGTTTACGACATATTTTTGTGCTTCGATAAAAAGTTAATCCCTCAGTTTTTAGGGTTGCGTATGCATATGCGTTATAACATTTTAAACGCGACCCCATAAAATATGAGTGTACTTTATTCAGTCTGGAACCTGGTTGAACTAATAGGTCCCTATTTCTAGTATTATAATTATGTCTTTCACCTCTTTTACTAAAAAAAGATGTAAATTTTTTCATGATGTTTTCGTAGATATAATGACAAGACACCAAACAGTTCCCTTAGAGAATCGCGCCTACTAATGTGGCTCTGTTAACGAACATAAAAAAATTGTGAACCTGGATTTTGTTCCAATAAAATATGATTAGATTTTGATTACGTGTACCGCTAAAAATGGTGTAGTAAAATTACAAAAAAAAAAAAACATCGATAGCACTCCCCATGTAACCGACAGATGAAAAGAAAAAAATCCAATGCGTGTCTGCGCACACACTTGTGCACTACAATATCCCCCGCGCCGAAGACTAGTCTCCATTGAGATTGGTCGTAAAGGCTGAAAGACAAGTGACGTATGACTTCCTATAGTAACGTGAATGTCGCTTTAAATCGTAACCGGAGTTCATAGGGTTTAAGGACCTGCTGACAAACCAGCGTAATAATTGGCCACAAGATACAACGATACTATAATTATTCAACCATGCAAATTCTCTTGACCCCGATATCGTAACACTACAAGATGTGACTTTTGGATTAACCGGTCAAGCTCCGCGCGTACCCTATGTAGTATGATACAATAGAAAATCAATTGTGTCTCATTAGCGGAGCTTAAATGGACAGGTCATAGGCTGATTTTCCCAAGATTTAGATTTTTTTATCGGAAGAATAATTTTGAATTTTTGACAATTCTTCCATACAAAAACTGTCAGAAGTCAACTTTATTCCACGAATAAAAAATATCTGATCTGCAAACAAAGCTGTAGGTAGGTATTTACCTACCTACAGCTTTGTCATCTTGTCTATTAAATTATAATCTATTTCCCGCGGTTTCGCGATATTATCCCACGGGAACACACTACAGGAATAAACATTATCCTGTATCCTCAAAACCAACACAGTGTGCCTAATTTCATCGAAACCCGTTCAGCCGTTAAGGTGTGAAAAGAAAACGGACAGACAAAATTACTCTCTCTCTTCTCTACTTAATTGCTCATTCACAAAATTAGTATGGACTATGATGAACAAAGATCATTAGGATTACATAACATAACGCCTGTATCTATACCCTGAAGGGGTAGATAGAGACACACGAAGTACATAACTACGTAGTTCAAGTTCCTCGTGACATGCGGTGCGGCTGACCCTAGAAACATAAACTCCAGAGATGTTTAAATTCCATGTAACTTACACCAGCCACTCACTCACTCACACTATTTGCCATAGCATAATCAGCCTATAACGATCCAACTGCTGGGACACAGGCCTTCTGTGAGTGGGATCCAGTAGGCCGTAATCCACAACGCGGGCGTAGTGCAGGTTGGTTAATGTAACATCTCTTCGAATTTTTGGTTCTAGGACATGCCGGTTTCATCATAATGTTTTCCTTTACAGTTTTTAAGAGCAGTGGTGATGAAATAATGTACATAAAGTAAAGCGCGTGACTGGGTTCGAACCTACGACCTACAACTCGTAAGTCGCGGCCGTTACCACTCGTCCACCGCTGCTCTAAATACAATGAACTGGCAGAAATTCAGATGGTGCGCTGCTTTGTACCCAGAAATTCCTAAAGGAAAAAATGAACTCCAGGATAGTTATAACAATTTACTGTAAAGATCATTGCGGTCAAAAGGAGGTGAATTTTTACCAGTGCAATATTATTAAATAAAAAAACACGCTTCCGCGAGGTGAATTTGGCTCCGTTTCCAGCGCCCTTCGCGTACTGCGTTTTAGTGTGCGATTCGCATACACACTGAAACTTCATATAAAAAGCTCAACTCAACTCAATAAACAGTAACAGTACTTGTACTATTTATTCTGTGGTAACAGTTTCAGCAGTAACAGTTAAAAAGTCACATTAACATTGTGACATTTTAAGTGCTGTATTTGACATAGTGATTATATATTTTTTTTCCTTTTTTTGTGTCTTGCGTATATCGTATAAACATACCTAATTATGTATAACAGTATAATCGTAGTTTAATAATGTAATATAAATGTATTTTAATAATTTTAGAACGCTATAATTTTGTAATAAGCTTCGATCATTGTTACAATGTCACTTGAAAACTTTGCACGACTAGAAAGTTGAATATAGTAAAACCATAATTATGTCACTTTACCATAAACGATGTACATACCTATATTCTGGCAAATAAAGCATTCATTCATTCATTCACTCGACCCAAGTACCTATTTTATCTACAAATAAAATAGATTAATATGACACATAAACGAATGTAGCCGACGACCCATGATATTGGTCGTTCGGATAATATAGTGGTAATCTAACCAAAACAAGGATAATGATAACCAAAACATATATCCATCGTATCAACATCTAATAGAGAATGTATCTGTATTAAAATCTATGTCAACTATAATATACACACAGATAAAAGAATAGTGTTGTGGCGCAGCCTGAGAGATGCCTATGTCCAGCAGTCGACTGTAATAGGCTGATTTGATTAAAGGTGATATAAAACCTTTAATATTGTTATTTAAATTTTTTATAACATGTTTATGGAATTAAAAAAAAAAAACTATTTTTTATTTTATATCTAAACCCCATGGATTTGGAGTTAAAACTGGTTGCTAGTCTTTTTATTATAGATCTTATGAACCTGCTAACACATATAAAAGATCTGTTGCAGGGCAAATGACGGGCCTAGCGAATTAGAAAAAAATAATAAAACGATTTGTACATTTTATTTTATTTCTAAACCCCATGGATTTTGAAGTTAAAACTGATTGCTTGCCTCTTTATAGATCTTTATGAACCTCTAACCTAACACATACAAAAGATCTGTTGAAGGGGGGGGGGGGGGGTCTCATACAAATTAGGTCATCATCCTTCTGTGAGCCATACTTTATTGAATCCGTGAGTATGACCAGATTTTTTTTTTATTTCCCTAAAGTAATAACAAATGAAGCATGTTTTATGAGTCAAAACATGACATCATGCTTTTTCTCAAACGTAATGATAAGGGTTTTACTTGATTTTATTATAACGGTTTTTGACATCTCTATTGTCATTTGTGAATAAAGATCTGACTGAAAGATACGAGGCCTGTTGACGGTCTTTTGAAAGTGTTGTCTACTTCAATAAAATTATATTCGTATTTTCAAGCGAAAGTGGAAAGATGACAATAGAACCAAAGAATTGTATGTATCGCAATATTTATGGTGTAATCTTCAACCAATCATGAGAATATTTAGGTGTAGATACTAATAATAAAAATATGAAAGAAAGAAATAATTTAATTGACATTATAAAACACACACACTGGGAAAATTTCCCGTACAAACTGCAATTAGACTCAGTCAATCAATCAAAGAACAATTAAAATACCTATTTTACTTCATTTAAATAATAGTTCACATAAATTTATTTCACATGGGCTCATAATAAACGTCATAAGTTAGGTGCACGGTTCCAATTGGTCGTTTCCTATGGAGAAGAGTCGGCAAGAAACTCCACTGTTTTAAAAATAATGCTTATATACAATGTTGACAGTAAACAAATTAACATACAGTTTAGCGAGAAATGACATAAGTCTATCAATAAACCTATTTTGGTACGCATTCATTTTCAAGGTGTCAGATCTCATAAAATATGTACATAAAAACACTGGTATGTTACCAGAAAAGCGTTTTATTTTTAGACTTCCTTGTCTCATTTATGTTGATACCCATCTGATGTTGATCATCAGATACTTATTTTATTCGACAGGTGAAATTGCTGATTTAAATTTGCTGAAGGTTTGACAGAGATTTTGATCAACCTTCATTAAATTCTTATTTTATAATTAATAATTATAAAATAAGAATTTAATGAAGGTTGATCAAAATCTCTGTCAAACCTTTCAATTATCCTATTTCAATTCAATTTTATAAAATAATTATTTCGATTTTTTTTTACCTAAATATATTAATTGATCTCGTTATGATAACATAGTATTAAGAAATCGTAATAGTAACAAATTATGGACATTTAAATATTCTGAATTGAAAGTTTTAATGTTATTTTTTAAATCAGGAATTTTTCTAACTATCAATATACCTAGGTAAGTAGAAAAATGTAGTTGAAATGTCTATAAAAATCATAATATTCAATGCTCGAATGTGTAAGAACGTTTGTATTTTATTTAATCTCGGTCTCAATCTATCAAAAATTCTTCAATTTACCTACATTTTGTAAAAAAAAAATACGTATTTTTGCGGTAAACGTGTCGCAGAGAAAGAACAGTAACACAAAAAAAATGGCAAAATTTGCGTTTTTAACAAGGCTTTGACATTGACTGTCGCTGATTTGAGATTCCGACTAGATTTTGAATGTTTTGAAATACGGGAACTGACCTTCAGGAATCGTCAATACATACTATAAACAGGTAATAGGGTCACAACCTATAGGTACATGCGTATTTCGTGTTTGTATAGATTAGATTTTGTATCACACCGTTCGTTAGTCAAAATTTAAATTTTTGCTTTCCACTAGAACACCTTTTGTTGAAGTATTATTATGCGTGTCACGCATAATAATTAGGTTCGGTTACATTCGTTTACGATGTTTCGTCATATTTAAATAATATAGATATTCAAATAACTTCTTCCGGTTTTTATAATTCAAAATGAATAAGTTAAAACAAAACCATTGTATGCATATCGAGTCTTTAAAATTAATGATTTATCGTAAAATTCAAATTCCTATAGCTGATGAAATATTTGTACGTGATTCACCGTAATCAAAACATTTTTCAAGACAATTTAGTAACACACTTGTTCAACGAAAGTTTACTCAACAGCCAAGTCTATACCAGCTGAAAAAAAATACGCTGCCATAGCGGGTGTGAATGACGAGTGAAAATTTTCAGTGTTACACGTGAAGGGTGGCGTGCTTCAGGCAGTCTTTTGCGCAAAGCCGCCGTGAAGCGTCGTCCGTACGACAAAACGCGTATTCGTGCCGCGATAAAGTTTCGGATATTTTGTTTCGAATTAAATAAAAAAAAAAACTGTTTTAATTCCTAAGTAAGTGGACAAAAATATTGAACATTAATATTGTTTTAAGTTTTTTTGTTGGATGATTTTCTTGAAGTTTGGAAACTGATAGGTAAGTTGCTAGGCTGATGCTTTATGGGAGTAAATTAAAAGTTATTACCTAATATTTTTCAAGTTTTTTGCTAAACCGATATTTATAATTGCCTAAAAAATTCCAGTAGGTATGTTGTAATTGAGGAACTTATTTCATCAAAAATAATGTCCTTACTTGTAATAAGCGAAAAATTTATAAACGCGGCGTTTAGTTAATGTATTGTATTTCTTACAACGGAATACAGTTTTTTGTGCAGAACATTATGCTATGTGCCTTTTAGTCAAAATAGATGATTTTTTTTCTGTTTTTAACTCTACACCTTATAACTTTGCAAAACTGAATCTTATAGTAAATCAAAAATAACATTGACCGGTATCAAGCTAGCAGTCATTATTACACAATTAAAAGCATTGTTTTTGTTTTTTATGTTTCCATCTTTAGTTTAGTTTGTGATGGAATATCACATTCATGTGCGAGTCCCGAGAATATAAATTATACATTTTTACTTTCTTGAAAGCAATTTGTCACATAAACAAGGATGAGGAAACTCATCATCCCAATATCCGTTTAATTGTTTATCTATTAATGTACAGACGCCAGCACATCAAGTTACTACAATCTGTCAAATTTCTTTAATAGATTTTCAACTTTGACGTTAAAGCTTAGGATTCAAAGTTGATTGGGAAAATTTTACAGTTTCGGGTAGCTTGATGTGCTGGCGTCTGTGCCTAACGGTCCACGTGAGCCCTAATTAAGAGAGTACTTAATTTTTTTCGTATAAATATTTATGTGCGACTGATTGCCGACGAAAAATATTATGAACTATATCCAAGTAGTAAGTATCTGTCATAAAAGTCGAATTTCCCATGGGACAAGTCAGTCGACCTTTTATATTAGTTAACAATAGTTGTTAGAAAATAACTATACTTTATACGGACCATTATCCCGAGGACTCGTATACAGTATTGTTACGAAATTGCTTTAGGATGGTTTCCGTGACACTATTGTTGGGGCCTAATTTCGGGCGCCCTTTCATTCGCATCCGGCAATCGAATCTTTGCGAGGCAATAATATGAAACATTGTTTGGAACCGTGATTTGCTTACAGCTAAATCAAATCTTCTAATTAATAATTAATAGTCAATTGTAACATGCTTCTAATTAATAATTAATACGACAGTTATTGTCGTATCGAAATGAAACTTTGTACTTACGTATAATTTAGTTTGGATACAATACTACTCGTATAATTTGGTATCTTGGAGCTGATCTGAGCCAGATGGTTCATGGTGGAATTCTTCAGCGGCTACTAATAAAGCCACGGAATAAATCCCTCGAGTTTGGGTCATGTTTCGTTTTGATGAGTCCAATATATTTCACTTGTTGTTGAGGGTCTGATGATGGAGCCAGGACGTGGATAGTGGAACTCTTCAGTGGCTACTAGTAAACCTTTCGAGTTTCAGGTCACAGGATTTGTTTTAATGAGTCCATCAAATTGCACTTGGTGTTGAGGGTCTGATGATGGATCCAGAAAGTGGATACTGCGACTCTTCTGGCGACTAGTAAACCTTTATAATTTTTAGTGTTTAGAGTGATAAAAGCGTATTTTTAGTTTTTTTAAACTACATATTAAGTATGTATCTTTATTTGTATGTAAGTATATTCTCATATTATTTTTTTAGTTCTATTAAGTGAATTGTTTTTAGTTTTTGTGTTACTCTTTCATACGCTGTCTACATCTCTCTATTTATTGTCATATTATCGCAGGTATGCTGGAAAAGATTTCTTATGAAAGCATCACCTTTGTACCTATTTTTCTGTTTTGTTTTTTCTTGTATGTTTATATGTGTGTGTACACAAATCGTAAAAGAAAATAAAAATTAATATTTTACTGTTTAAGATCATTCGACTGGCCAGTAGTGCAAAACTTTTGCGCAGATACTTTTAAATTACATTTTTTTTTCCTTTATTTTACGGCCGGGCAAAGGTCTCCCTATTCCCCGGGAAATCTCCCATAAACACCTCTAAATAATCATCACGCCAGCGTTTCCTAGGCCTCCTTTCTGGCTCCCACTGCGGGACGACTCTAGCACATCTGTCCCATAAACAACTTGTTGTAGAATACCTGACATCTATCTATCTACATTTATAAAGCTGAAGACTGATTGCACGCGCTAATCTATTTTACTGCTAGTCTGATTTGAAATATAATTTTTGCATTTGATAGCCCAATTCTTGAGGAAGGTAGAAGGCTTAACAATACGCTATGACCTTTGGGAGCCGAGCAAAAAGAAAAGAATCAGAACAACGCTAAGCAAAAACAAAGTAAAGGCACGCCTTTATCGCCTTTTTCATCGCATCTCCCGGCCACGACCGGGAGAGGCGATGCGACGAGATAAGTCGTATATAAATGGTTAAAATATAAATGTGACTTTAGGACAAATTGACGTCAAACACTGTATTTAATTTATTTGTAAGTAACTTACGAATCTGTAACTAAATCAATAAATAAGATGAAACTGAAGATAATTATATTAATGAAATTAGTTTTAAGGTTTGGTTTGATATCAATTTAAATTCAGTTCACAACAAAGTGTGTATAAATTAGTTCTGAGTAAATAGATTAAATTTTAAGTAGCGTTATAGAATTTAATTTCTTAAAACCTTATTTAGCTGTGAGATATGCAAGTTTTAGCGAAGATATGCTTTTGAAGTTTTGACAGGTTTGGTTTTAGAAACTCGGCTATTGGAAAATTACTTATAATGCTGAGCTTAAGCAACGAAAATTAATATCTACAGTCCGTTCACAATTATTTTACCACTGATTTTGCATCACCGTCTATATTTCTGTGATCTTTAATCTCGTGATGATAAGGTTGCTTTTGGGTTGCTGTAACTGTCAAGTCTGGTGAAATTACAGAAATCTGTAAATCTGTGAATCTGTGTGTATGTTGTAATAAAGTTTCTGTTGCAACTGTCAGAGGTCAAATAACTGTGAAAGGACTTTACAAGGATAGGCATTTATTATTGTACCTACATACCTACGTCACTCATAGCATACAAGCCTAATCTTACGCCTGTGTACCAAAGGACATCAGCAGAAACTATAGAATACCACAGTATGCGTGCTTCAACACATACAAAAAAAAAAACTTCACATCGATGACTTTTAAATAAAAGAGCTTTCTTCAAACAGAGGAAACTGATTTTCTTTGTTCTGTGAGTGGCTGTGCTAACACTCAAGCTTTGGTAAAAATATTGAAATCTAACTTCATATTAATTTTTACAATTTCCAAACATTCTCTTTTCCTGGATTTATTAAAATTCTGTTTCATGTCATTTCCGCTGTGTAATAACTTATTACCAACGCGTCACCAACGATAGGTATAGTCGACCTCCAAATTGATTCATCACTTTTAACACCAATTCCCAGTAAATTGAAACTTTACTAAGGTTGAAACTATCTGACTGTCACTGCTGTCACATAAATACTAATGACTTCGTCGTTTTATGACGTGCAAGTGACATTTAACGTTAGGGTGCTGAACCACAAACGTAGTCGACTATACATACAGAATATTCGCCGTTGAATTTTGAACTAGGTGGTGATTTCATGCGTAAAAATGGCTATCGAGCAATTTCACAATAGGCTTCTAGCCTCTCACACTTCTACACAGAGCGATGTGTGTGTTGATTCATTGTATCGAGGGTCACTCAGTTTACTTTGAAATTATTTTCGTCGTTGAAATTCGGCAGCTATTTTATAAGCATAATCAGCCTCTGCCGTTCCCGCTGCTGGGAACCAGGCCTCCTCTCTGTGAGAGGGAGTGGGCCGTAATCCACCACGCGGATCCAGTACGGCTAGGTAAATGTCACATGTCTTAGAATTTTTGGTTCTAGGACATGCTGGTTTCCACACAATGTTTTCCTTCACCATTTTGAGAGCAGTGGTGATGAAATAATTTACACAAAGCGCTTGTCTGGGTTCGAACCTAGGACCTAGAACTACTTAGTCGTGGCCGTTGCCAATGGGCCACCATTGCCCTAGCTATTTCATGCAACAGCATAATTATGTTCTAAAAAAATTTAAGTAGGCTCACTAGGACACGCCAATTGTACCAGTAGTATTATAATCACAGTAAAGTATTTAGATTTGTAGCTAAGTTTATGAAAAACTTAAAACAGGACAGTGTGCTGTAGCGCAGTCTGGGAGAGGCATATGTCCAGCAGTGGACTGCGATAGGCTGAGTTGATTGATTGATTATGAAAAACTTATAAAACAAAATGTCATAGTCATGTCGGTGACTACTGAGATGACGACTAATGGAGGAGTACAGAAGAAAAAGACTCCAATCCTAAATAAATTTGGAAAAAGGCAGGAGAATGCTGATATTCATGCCTGATAAAACTCTTGGAACTTTTTTTTATTGCCAAGTGGGCCAGCTCTTGACATCGATCACGCCTATGGAAAGCGGTGGAACTACTTCAATAACTGATTATTGAAGTAGTTCCACCGCATCGTGCATTTGAATAATAGGTAAAGGGGTAAACGAATCTATATAGAAATAAAATTCAAAGTCCTGACTGACTGATATATCAATGCACAATGCACAGCCTAAACCGCTGGTTCTAGAGACAGGAAATTTAGAGGGTGTGTTCTTTGTGAAGAGTAGATATCCACTCAGACAGGGTTTTTCGAAATTCCACCTCTAGGAGGGTGAATGGGGGCAGGGTGAAATTTCACGCGGTTGAAGTCGCGGGCATAAGCTAGTAAGGGTATAAAACCATTAAAGCTTGTGACAGGTATGTCACTTTTGAGCCCATGTTAAGTATAACATGGGCACAAAAGAACTCCTTACTTAATTTACATCCTTTGACCAAAGCTTATTGTATGAAATAAGGTTGTTTACTTGACAGCAGTTTCATATAGAAAGCCAGCCCCTCTTTAAATATGAATGAATTTAGGAGGGCAAATAAATGGTACTTATTGTTACTAAAGTTGGAACAGTGCGTGACTTTATCTACTAAGGTTAAACAAACGGCTTTTATATTTACACAGACACAATTAACGATAAAATATGTTTATTTCTGTAAATTGGTTTTACAAACACTATTGTCAACAGCTGAAGTCGATGCTATCTATTCGACTACTCAGCACGATGACGAAACACCGAAACAAATTTGGATGTCACAGTCTCTTTTAAAGGCCAGACATTATTTTGATTTTTATCCATGCAAATGAGTGTATGGAGGGTATGAGGAATAGGGTGTAAAGTTCACTCGTCCTCCGTAGAAAAGGGAGGATCCTCCGACCAGATGGATTTTGCATCTGGCGGTCAACTGCCCGATGATTCATGTCGGGCCGTTGTAAACTCTGCTTGCGAGATGCAGGATTTTGCGTGACGTCGGTATGACGCGTTATTCGCATGTTGCGTTGTAGGTACCGCTACAAGTGTCTGAGATCTTCTGAGGAAAGATCACACAGCTTTGACTGGATATGTTAGTAATCTTGAATTCAATCGAAAACACCTATTATATTATTTAAAAACAAAAGTAAGTGATATTGAATCACACCTTGAATTTTTTATTAATTTAATTATTATTGGATGGAATCATTATTCAATCTTGGCACAGGCAGTTCAGGTAACCTAAACTTGAATACCTGAACTTTTCTCTCTGGATCCTTATAATCGAAAATGTTATAATCAAGTTTACTTTCAAAGATTCTTAGGTAACCCTAATGTAACAGTCGACGGAAAACATTATGTTGTTAGTAACAGATTATTTGTTTGGGAAAACTCGTTAGCCTGTTCAAAATATTATTTACACAGTTGAAAAACAAATTGCTGAAATGAAAACTGTGATATTGTAGGCTTCAAATCAAGTTCATATTAAACACTCGTTGATTCAAAAAAAAATCTGAGAGATAGTGAGCCTGCAGTAATCCATACTAATATTATAAATTCGAAATTAATTCTGTCTGTCTGTATGTTACCTTTTCACGCCTAAACCACTAAAGGGATTTCGATAAAGTTTGGCAGAGAGATAGACTGCATCCCTGGGAAAGACACAGGATAGTTTTTATCCCGATATTCTCACAGGATCGACACTAGCTAAAGAGTTTGTTTGTTAGAACGCGCTACTCTCTAGAACTACCAATCGAATTTGAAAAAATATTTTTAATTGATAGCCCTATTCTTGAGGAAAGCTGTTATAGGCTATAGATTGACATCGCTCTAGGACTCTTAGGTACAGAGCAAAAAAAAAAAGTCTGAAAGAAAGTTAAGCGAAAACGAAGTAACGGTGCACAGCTATAGGATTTACTCGTATATTATTATTATAAAACAAGATATATTTCCCGTGGACGAAGTCACGGGAAGAAGCTGGTGATATATAACCGCGGAGCATTTTGAACAGGCTTTAATCGTCACGCTTTGTAAGCTCCTTAGACGTTTTGTTGTTCATTTCAAAGATGGCGTTACTTGTTCCTTATATTAAACATCGAAGAGAGTATTTCAAGAACGTATGTAAACAAAATTTTATATTAAAGTCTACAAAAACCTGAAATTCAGTTCAATGATTATGATTCATAATAAAATTTCTTTGTCAATTATTTGTCTGTAATTATTGGAGCATAGTAAAAAGCACGTCTTTAACTCTAGCATCCTTTTAATGAAAATCTCAAGTGACTTATGTACTGAATATTTATATTACAAGCTATCGAATATCAGGCGTCGATTTTCCGTGCGCCGAGGGACTACAAATTTGTGGCGTAGGGATGACGACATCCTTTTAGCCGTTGAGTATATAATTCATGTCATGTTTGGTAATAGGTACTTCTTGTTGCAATAATATTAGAAATATAATATCATAAGATAGAGATGATTCAATCGTAATAAAAATTAAAGTCCTAACTCACTCACTGACTCATCAACATAAACATAATCAGCCTATAATGTTCACAGACCTTATCAGCCTAGCGCAAACCCTTTTTTTTTTTTTTTTTTTTTGGGTGGGAAATCATCAAATAACTTCTCCCGCTCTGGGCGGAGCGAGAGGGCGTGTCAGACTTTTACTGACTAAAACCCACCCGTGTTCCTTTAGTTGCCTGTGCCAGCGGCCACGGTATCTCTTTCGAACAACCCGCGACCCCGGCAGGCTTCGGTCCTGGTTGACCCCGTCAGTTAGTGCTGACATCTCTTTGAGGCGCGCGTGGAACACGACGCGCCGTCGACCCGGGCCTGGTCCTTACCGGACGGCGAGCTGCCCATTGCTCGCCGTCCGCATGCCCGCGCCTACGGTGGCCGGGAATCGGCTATTGATTCCCGACGCCCAGGGCGTCTCCTGCGGCGACTAGGGGCGCGAGGGCGCCAAGATTGCCTCTCCCTCACGCGCTCCGCCTCCTCCTTCGCTAGCATTACTACTTCGCAGAAGGAGGCAACGGCTTCCCATGTACTCTCGCTCCTTACCATGGCCTGGATCAGGGCTGGACGCGAGAGATCGCCGCCGCCGATCGCCGCCGTGAGGACGCGGCGGTGCTCTGCCCAAGCTGGACAGACCTCCACCGTATGCTCCACCGTGTCCTCCGGGCGATCCACACAATGGTGACACCCGGGCGTTTCCTCCCGCCTTATCCGAAACAGGAACCTCCCGAAGCAGCCATGTCCGGTGAGGACCTGCGTCAGGCGGAAGGTGAGGACGCCGTGACGCCTCTCTAGCCACTCCTCAAAGAGGGGACTTATCGCCGCAATTGTGGCGTGCCCAGCGCTGGGTTGCGACAGTCGTACTCTCCATGTCGCCATGAGATCCCGCCGGAGCTCTGTCCGCTGTGCCGCGATTTCTCGCGGCAGCGGAGTTGTGCCCCGGCGTTTTGCCTCTTCTCGCCACTCCCATATGTGGGCGAGGACTTTAGCCTTCAGATCCCATGGCGGCAATCCGGCAAGGAGGCTCGCCGCCTCCCCGGAGACCGTGCGATATCCCCGGACAAGCCGGACGGCCATGACCCTCTGGGACGCGTTCAACCGCCGGGCTGGTCGCCGCCTCAATGAACGCGCCCACACCGGTGCTCCGTAAAGGGCCATGGATCGCAAGACCCCCGCGTAGAGCCTCCGGCAGGAGGCGTTTGGACCCCCTAGATTGGGCAGGAGCCGCTTCAAGGCAGCCCCGGCCCGCTCCAGTCTGGGAGCCAAACGTCGGAAATGCTCCACGAAGTTCCACCGGCTGTCGAGGACAAGTCCCAGATACTTCATCGTCGACTCGACGCCGATATGAACCCCTCCTACCGTTATTTGGGAACCCGACGGTGGCGCGTTCCGAGGGCCATGAAAACACATGACCTCGGACTTGTGCAGGGCCACCTCGAGTCCCAGTTGCCGGATCCTTTCAACGACTATCGCAACCCCGCGTGTCGCTAATTCAGCCGCCGCCTGGTGCGACCTCCCCTGCGCCAGGACCAGCGTGTCGTCAGCGTAGCAAACCACGCTGACGCCGCTAGGGAGGTCGGCGCGCAGCACCCAGTCGTACCCGATGTCCCACAGATGCGGCCCCAAGACCGATCCCTGTGGGACACCGCACGACATCTCTCGCCGGTTCCACTCTCCTTGATGACCGGGGTAGATGACGGCCCTGTCCGTCAGATAAGCCTCGACCACGCGACAGAGGTAAGTCGGCATCCGGTGATACCGGAGTGCTTCCCTGATGCAACTCCAGGGTAGGGTATTGAAGGCATTGGCGATGTCTAAGGACACCGCCAAGACGACCCCACCCTGGGCAACAGCATCCCCCGTCGTGAGGGCTCGTACGCGCATGATGGCGTCCACCGTAGAGCGCCCCCTGCGGAAACCAAACTGTCCCTCAGCCAGATCCGGCCCCGCCTAGCGCAAACCCTTGGACATAGAAAGCTGAATTTTTGCACAGAGGTTGTTATGATGTGGGCAAGGAATGCCGAATTTTTGATATATTGCATTCATTAGATGCATTAATAGCATTACTCCCCTAGTACGAAAATCTGTTACGTAAATTTGGAAGAAATGGATATGCTTTTTATCATCAAAATTTAATTTTTGCGTTTTCGATATGCTCAAATTGCATCCACTATCTTAAATCTTAAACATACAAAAGATTATGTCTTAGTAGTTTGCGAATTCTTTTTGATTTAAATCTCATTAAAAACCAAGAGATAATAATTATATAATCGTTATTTTCGAACTATATGGGACGCATAAGTCAAACCATTTACGTGACAAATTGCCCTCGCCGAAACCATTTTCCCAGTTAATTACGTCTAGTGACTTTAGAAAATTAATTTGTAGAACTTTAAAAACGTTTGGTGGAAGTATTCATTGTTCATTCCCGGGTCACTAAATATCAGAATTATTGGTACTTAATTTTATACTCGCAGTCGGAGATTTATTTATATTTTATTCATTCGTTAAAAATGTTTTGAGCAGCCTCTAACAGTTTTCTTCTATGAATAACTCCAACTTAACTGTTCATTATAGGTTATTTGTTTCAGTATATTGCAGTTCTCAATAAAGGCAGTTAATTTTTAATATCAAGAAATTATTTCCAGAAAACGTGAAAGCTTGTGGTTTGTTTATTTTGATATTTTTACGCTGCACCTCTTGGGTTTCAGAGTAAATACTAGCGTAGTAATTGTGTTGCTAATTTAATTTCCTTCAGCAGTAGTATTTCTAACGGGCTTGCTATTATTAGATCTCCTCGGTGTTCTGAGAGGTAAATAAAATTTATATTTTCATGATGATTGATCTACCACAATTCACTTGTGTAGAGAAAACTATTTAGGTATTCATTTAATTGAAAAGTGATTTAAAGGGGAAGCAAACGATTATTATTTACAATTACGGAACAAACTTAGTTACACACAATAATTTTATACGTATTTGTCGAAAATCGGCAGTGTTTAATGGTCCTTGAAAACAATTGCGCCAACGCATTGTTTATATTATTTACATTCTGAGACAGCAAATTGAAGTAAATGTGTTTTTATTGTATAACGAATCAAAAGATACATTGATACATATATTTAACCGCGGAAAATGTTACAGTTAAATTATGTTGCTGCTGAAAATACATCTTAGTTTAACAAAAAAGACTTGCATTACCTACTGCGGTGAATAAAATTGTTTAAGTTTAGACAAATACATAAATATCATCCATAACAATCTCCTTATTCTTGCTACATTCTTTATTCCCAATACTAATAAACCTTAAATTACTTTGACCCCGTAAAGTATACCTAATTGGGGTAATTTAATAGAGATAGAGAATAGAGGGTTAGTTGCGAAAATTTACAATCTGAAAGCGACTACATACCATGATACCAACCTATACACGTTCCTGGCAAAAATACATTAGTGCAGTGTAATTAAGACTAAGCCAGTCTGCATTAAAATGCTACCTTTTCAGTTCGCATTTATGAGGAAAAGTAGGAAAGCAAAAATAAAGTTCATTCATGAAAACCTCACCAGACTTACGGAATAGTCCTCTAGAGAAATAGCATTTCATAATGAATGAATCAAAGAAGATATTATTATAACTACACTAATGAAAATGTGTGGTTCAGGCTCATCACATCGTAAATAAATAAACGCGCTGAATAATAAATAGCCTTGACGTTTTTATAGATACACCTCTGCCTACATCGGGAAAACAGACGTGTTTATGTATCCATCTTTTCATAAAAAAGAGATTCATTTATATTTATTTATAAGCCGCAATTTCTCAGGAGCAGCCTGGACTCTGCGATAGACGAGCCAATTGCCATCAACCCCTATTACATGGGACTTAAACATAACTGGCGAAATGAGGTGTACTATAGGTAGGTTTATCTCTGCCTAACCCTTCGAGGAATTCAAGCGTGAGGTTGTAGCGATATCTACAACGCCACATGCGAACTACGCATCATAATGACGTCACATAAAATCCTGCATCTCGCAAGCAGAGTTTACCGCGCTACTAGCATATATGTATATATACAACGTCCCAACATCAATCGTTGGGAAGTTGCCAGCCAGACACACCACCCATCTGGTCGGAGGATCCTCCCTTTTCTGTGGAAGTTGAGTGAACTTTACACCCTGACCCTCTACCTATGTACTGGTGACCCCGAACATGAACTTTACACCCTGTTCCTCATACCTCTATAAGGTTAAGTCATGACATTTTTAAGCTGAATATAGAACAAAACGTTTCAGTATTCTCTCAATTGTGTTTTTGACACATTTTGTATGACAGATTGTATTTACGGACTAGCTTCAGATTCTGCCCGCGACTTCGTCCACGTGAAATTTCACCCTCTTGGGGATGGAATTTTGAAACTCCCTTTTTAGTGGATACCTACTCTTCACAAAGAACACACCCTCCAAATTTCATGTCTCTAGGACCAGCGGTTTAGGCTGTGCGTTGATATATCAGTAAGTCAGGACTTTGAATTTTATATATACGAGTATGTATATGTTGAGACGTGAGACCTCAAATAAACTTCTCTTGTTCTCTTTCGTTCCTCGATTCCTGAAACTGAATTCATTCATTATTACTGCAGCAATGCATAAATTGTTTTTATTCAGTATTCAAAGTTGAGAATTAATTTGCATTGCAAAGTTACATAATCGATTGATGGTGCAGCAGTTAGCTTAATTGTTATAAATGAACAGCTTTCCATTCGTTAGACGATTAGCTTAGCTGTAGCCGCTTTATTTAATAAAAGTTGCTTCATTAGCAAAGTTTAAGATTTGTTGAACGTTTGCGTTGGCAACTGCAGTCTTGGAATCTTGTCTCAGTTGCCAAACAAGAAATAAAAACAAATAAAGGGGTTAGTTCATAAAGCTTTCCGAAAATATTAGCGGACAATGTACCAGAAAAAAGCCGTACACACTCATCAACTTGAGTATACAATCTTAATTACAAAATAACACACTCAGTCTTTAAATAAATACTGTGAAGCATTTAAGTAATTATTTTTTACTAAGAAAAAATATAAGAATGTAAATGTGGTTGATAAAAACATGTTGACTACAGACGGTTATTAACATTTAACAATGATTTCATACTTGAGCGGTGAAAAGTATATTATTGTGTAGGTACTTTTGTAGTTATGAATGGTACGATAAATACAGTTGAATGGCGTATTATTCTTTTGACATTGAGAAACAAGTAATTCGAGTCGGATTTTCTATTATTCTGACTTATATTATAATTTTTGGTTCCATTATACCATTTATTATTACCGGTCGGTCTCATCATAATCATCATTCTATCATATTCCCACTGCTGGGACACAGGCCTTCTCTCCATGAGAGGGCGTGGGCCATAATCCACAACGCAGGCCTAGTGAGGGTCGGTGGATGTCACATGCCTTCAAATTTTTGGTTCTATGACAGGCGGTTTCCTCACGATGATTTCTTTCACCATTTTGAGAGCAGTGTACACAAAATTAGGTGCCTGTCTGGGTTCGAACTGCCGACCTACAGCTCGTAAGTCGAGGCCAATACCACTGGGACACCACTGCTTGGTCCGTCTAGCCCAATAAAATTACCGTTGTATAATTATTATTATTTATTTATTTTCAGATAACATGATCCATTTTGTTAGTTAAAAAAAAAAAAAAAAAAAAAAAATGGGTCCACATACGATACCTCTTGCAAGAAGACACAGTCATTTATTTTAATTTTCTCTCATCTTACTAAAGAAATGATTTTCCTATAAATAAGTTTTATAAAATCTTCCAAAAAAAAAGTGGCACTCCGGTAGTGCCGACAGAAGTGAAAACTTGAACAATTACGTGTGTATTTTTTAAATCAATTCATCATATAAACAAAACACAAACAGAATACTTTGCCATCACTCACTGAGATATCGGAAATGCATTAAAACCGAGTACGTCCCGAGCACAGCCGAACACATCCGAATGTAGCGCGGTGTCGGTTACGGTAACAGTGTCGCGAGTTCAATGGTTTTAACCCATCTCAAAAAATGCCCAACGCGTCAAAAGAAGTTTTCACTTCAAAATAAAAACAAAAGCCTCCAACCTTTATTTACGCTCCGCCCTTCTTATAAAGGCGACTTCATTCATTCCTTAAGATTAGACAGACCATAACTTACAGCTTATCCTTACACCTTCTTCCGGACCTCATAAAAATTCCAACATTTTCCCGAAATCTTTAGTTTCCCGTCGGTACCCATTGTTTCTATTTCACTGAACTCTGATGAAAAAAAGGGTAAACCTTTCATTTACTTTTATAAGTAGGTACACGACAGTCGTTAGTCAAGACATTTGAGAAATTGTGATACCGAAAGTTTTTGGGGTCGAGGTCAAAATTCTTTTTTATTAAAGTGAAGCCTAATGCAAATTGGATCAAAAACAACTAACAAGGAAATAAAGAAATTCGAGTTTTATAGTTCCTGTGGCATGGTCAGCAACAAAACTCGATGAACACCTTTTTTATCTTAATTATTGAGCAAAATATTCGTAAACAAACTGAACTAAAATATAATTTAAGTTATAGGATAAGTAACTCCAAGTTATTACATGATATGCAAAAGATTTTTTATCATTTTAGATGATATATAAAAGAAGCAGTGTAAATCGAGTATGTAGGTAATGTACTCATTACTCAATTTTTTATTGCATTCTATATGTATTACATAGATGGTATTATAAAGTAAAATTCAATATGGACCCAGTCGGGTACAGCTAAATTAGGAGAGAGGCAGAGGGCTAAGTAGCAAATCAATATTGTTTTAAATTATAAGTTGTTGGATGTGCTTAATTGGGTGTATAATTATATTATATTAATAGGTTTGTGTATACAGGGTGTTACGGAAAGGGTATATCAATACAAACGGGTTGAAGAGTGTATCTGGTCTAGAATCTCTGTACAAAATTTCAGCTCAAAAGCAGTAACTTTGAAAATGCTTAATATTTTTTATTTCGATAGTTTAATAAATTGAAATCATAACAAACGTGTCACCGCACTACGAGGGTCATTATCCATTATCTGTAGAGTATCTGTGCGCCTAATACACGCATCACGCCGCCGTGAGCCAGTGCAGCGCCGTGATGTCGAAATAAAAAAAATATCAAAGTTAATGCTTTTGAGCTGAAATTTTGTACAGAGCTTCTAGACCAGATACACTCTTCAACCCGTTTGTATTGATATACCCTTTCCGTAACACTCTGTATACATAGGTATAGTATACTAGTTATTTTATGTAAGTATTGCGTAAGAATAGTGTAGGTATATAGATCTATAGTTGTTGGCTGTACCTACTCTGACCAAGTACTTTATCGTTTGAGTTGGGAAAGGAAGATTTATTAGGCTTATCAACGAACTACTTATTATAGTAATGAAAGCGACTGTCAATTCGTTCCCGGTTTTGCTTCCACTTGTTTCATTAAGCAGCAAAAATCCCATCCATCCATTTGGTTCCATCTTCACGTTTCGCCGATAATTCTGACTATAAAGGGCGAGCCTATTGCTATAATGTAATAGGCTTACCGAGTCTCAACAGGCTTCGAAGTTAACTTTGGTAACAGTTTCGAACACCAGAAAGTTTTAATATAGGATTTGCTGTCCGAAAATGCCATTAAAATGTCTTAAATTTAAACAGTGGTGGCCCACTTCTCAGGCAGTCACTTTATTTTGTGTATCTGATTTCAACGCCACTGCTCTCAAAACGTTGAAGGAAAACATCGTAAGGAAAGCATGCCCTAGAACCGAAAATTCGAAGACATGTGACTCTCACAGAGAGAGGAGGCTGTGTTCCAGCAGAGGGAATATTATGGGCTGATTATGATGATTATGAAGTTTGAAAGCAAAGCCATGTCACTTGGCAGTCCTGCCAAGTACCAGGAAAGACCAATTAAAAAATATCAGATTATAAAAAATAACACCTTAATTGCATAACACACTCGGTCAGAATCTGAATCATTTTAAAGGATATTGCTAATCCATTGCTTTATATGTTTGAAAACTTTGTCTGCTCAACAACGTACTCGTATATAACGCAATGTATGTTGTTGAACTGTCAAAATCAAAGCCTCTTCCGATCCCCGTTCTCGTCCTACCCCCGCGCCCCTATACCCTGCAGGCGAGAACTCAATTAAGCGGTTTGCCTATAGACCTCTTTGAATACGCAAAGTACATTTATTATCTACTTATTTATTTATTTTGTCAACTGTTTATTTTATTTTGTCAACTGTTTATTTTGTAGTCTGGGAATCTAAATAATTCGTTGTAAGTAATTTTGCATTAAGCTTCTGATTCCAACTAGGCGTCAATAAATAAACAGCTTGTGTTGTTTTGGCTGAAACACTTCTGTATTTTATTCTTGTATTCAATTCCAAATGGTTCTAATATGGCATTGCGAGAATGTGTGCTATTAATAGATATCATTTCATAGTAAAATAATTGTAATACTCTCTTGCCAATTTTGGCTGTGTGAATTCTTATGTTTTCTATATTGACCCTGAAAATATGAACGAAGTAGAAATATGATAATTTTTATATTATTAGAAAGCCTTTTAACTTATATTCCACAAAAATATATTTAAATGCTCTTCGATTTATGAACAAACAAAAAATTGGTTTATTAGGTAATATATTAAAGGTAACTCAAAGTTAAGTAAGGATTAAAGTCTGCTTATTATTTTTTTTAATTTAAAGTCTCCTAATTGTAAGCGACTTTAATAATAATCTACTCTATTAATTTGACATACCCAGTAATAGTTTTAGAAAAAAAAACAGTTTATTATAGCACTTTTATTCAACATATTATGTTTATCGTTAGTTTTCGATTTATATCACAGTGTGATTAATTATCACACTAATATTATAAAGGCGAAAGTTTGTGAGTGTGTGTGTGTGTGTTTATATGTTTGTTACTTCTTCACGCTCAAACGGCTGGACCAATTTTGATGAAATTTAGTATAGAGATAGTTTAAGTCCCGGGAAAGGACATAGGGTACTTTTTATCCCGATATTCCCACGGGATCGAGAGTTATGCGGGTAAAACCGCGGGGCGCAGCTAGTATTTACCTAATTTAAAAACGACCTTCTCGGTTACATTAAAATTTATATTTGGGTTTAAACAAAGACTTTACAGTTAGCTTGAGAGCAAATGCACTCAGTGGTAACGACCTGTTTCTAAAAAAGATAATTATAACATTTATACATACATTTATACCAGTGTTTTATTTATTTTTACATTATTGTTGCACTATAAGAACTTACAACTAATTTAACAAAAGCAATTTTAGTGATAATATAATCGACAACGCTGTCCACAAGTAGACATAATAGTTTCGAAAAAAAAAAGAAGTGTAATCGCTAGGAGTTTTAGTAGCAGTACGTGCATTAATTAATTGTACAATGAGCATTAATAAAGTTTTAATTTTGACAACGATGATATGATATAAAATAAGACCTTAGTAAGTTTGAAGATTTTCAGACTGGATACGTACCAGGGTTTTTTTGGTAAACAGGAGCGGGTGAGGCTTTTGAATCTTCTGAGTAAACAATTGAATATGTCAATATTTTAAAAAGTACTAATAGATAAGTCAATGATAAGGCGGACTGGTGAGTGTTATAATTATTCGTTCTTTAGTAAGTTAATGTAAAGGCTACCCTTTTTTTTTAGTCTGTACTGTCCCACTGCTGGGCAAAGGTCTCCCCCAAATCCGTCAAGGAACTCTTTTCCCGTTTACAAAAATAATATATTAAGCCGGTATGTTCACCAGTTTGCTGTAATATTATTAATTCTTGCCCATATGGCTTACATTATAAAATTGGGTAACTACCCGCTATGTTAATTTATATATATTATATAAGTATTAACATGCCTGACTTCAAAGCTATCAAATAATAGCAACATAAACTCTCTACCACTGAGAGTTACCTACATTTTTATTAGTGTTACTAAGGAGTTATTTGACTATACAATTACATCACAAGGTCTTTCGAAATAAGAGGCCAATGTACTTCAGGATGTGCCTAAATGCGGTCAAACTTCTTCAGTTGATTGTAACAAAGAGGGTCTCCATGTTGAGTGACCACTTTGTAGGTGTGTTGGTTTAATCTATGACAACTGACTATTCTCGATAAACGTACAGTATTTTTATCTCATGAAGCGACGCGTGCTTTACTTGTGGCTACCAAGTGTACAAACACGCTGCAAATTCCAGCGTCAGTACATAACACCCACACGCACACACACACTTTCGACAGTCTATAAACTGTCCCACTACTACAGGTCCCAAAACCTCCTCGTTTCAAAATCGATACGGAATATCAGACCACTCTATGTTGATGTTTCCTTGCGATGTTTTTATTCATCAATATTCAGTGTTGTGATCAGCCCCGTCTTGCCCCACAAGGACCCGGCTTAAAGGTCCAGCTAGCCTAGGAGCTGCAAAGCTAACCCGACCAGGTAGCTTGCCTGCCTCACGGTAGGCGGATGGGGCTGGATAGCAAATGCTACAGGCCCCGCGCTCCTGTGATGCCCGTGCTCATATTATGAAGCACGGGCATCACAACATCATCATCATCTATAGAACTTGTAGGAAAGAAAAAGAAATCTGAACGCCAATTCTCGTAATCTAAAACTTTCCAAATCTAGTCGCAGTCTCATCTCGGCGACAAACAAATGTCAAAAACTTGTCAAAATGTAGGGAAATTAGAGGTATTTTTGACAGATTGAGACTGAGATCAGACTGTGAACGTTCTTAAAATTACGAGAATTGCCCCTCAGATTTGCCTTGCCACCGACAGCAGCAACAACTGTCGGAAGAATACTGGACATTTATTACATTTAAACTGACAAAATTTTCGAGACTTGAGAACATCGTTTAGAGAACTCCTATGATAACATTGATTGATGTTCAAATACGGTACGGAAGCGCATCGAGTGGTTGTGAATAGCTATGCTGGTGCTAAAATAAGATCACCGTTCAATCACTATATTATATAGCCGGCACTAGCTATGTGAAAAATCAATAATGTAGGTATTCGTATAAGCCGTTTCCGCAAATTTCCCTGTTAATATGCCGAAAATGTATGTAAGGCCTTTCAAAGTGCCAACACTTCAATGGGATAAAAATGTCGAGACCTTTTTCATGTCAAATAGGTTAATACTTTTTACCAAATCTTATGACGCCATAAAAGGGCGGACTCAATTCAACTCAATAGAGTTATGGATACCCGCACAAGTACATAAAAATGGTAAAATAAAAACCAACACCCATCGCCAGAAAAATTGGATTATTTGCGATCTTATTCACTGAACATTACCATAATATCGCAGGAAATATACAGTTATCCGAGACTACCTTAGAAACAGCTTTTTTCCACAAAGTTAATTTACTATGAAATTACTTACTGGTTAGAAAAAAATATGGGTAGGAAATACGTAATTCATAAGGGAGTTTGGTATTCATAAAATCGTGCAGAAATAGGTATTCGTATTACGATGAATTTATTCTCCAAAGCGTCGGATTCTTTGATTAAAAAATCAAAGCATTCCATCAAATAGTTTCTAATTGCTGTTAATTGTACGGTTAATTATTCAAGTACCTACCAATTTTGCATTCCAACATGAATACAAAGTATTTTTTTCTGCTATAACCATTAAAACTAACTAATATCTGGCATATTAATTATCCTGACGGAACATTTTTAAGCTTGCTTCTTGTCGCTGACAAAGGTCGTGTCCTAATGTAAGCGATCGTGGCATTTATTTTGTTCGGCGAACCTGAACTCGTCGTCGCGCCGATAGAGGGCGTTCGGTTCTGAACAAGAATGGTATGAGTGACAGATGATCGCTTATATGACAAACAAAAAAAAAATATTCTTTCGTAGGATTTATGGTACAAGATGAAGAGGTCTTTAAACGGCGAGCGTCGTCCTAGAACCAAAATTCGAAGACATGCACACCACACACCCATCCGCACTAGGCCCGCGTGGTGCATTACGGCCCACTCTCTCTCACAAAGAGGATACCTGTGTCCCAGCAGTGGGACTATTATAGGCTGATTATGCTTATAGGTAAAAAGTAGGACACATCCGCCGCTAAAAGCGGCATTCGAATATTTACATCCTATCCTAATAATAATTATAATATTGTAATATTAAGTATAAACGCGAAATTTGTGAGGATGGATGTATGTATGGATGTTTTTACTCTTTCATGCAAAAACTACTAAACGGACTTTGATGAAACTACAGTAATATAGCATAAGCATCAGAATAACACATAAGATACCTTTTATCCCGATATTCCCACGGGATCGACACTTATGCGGGTGAAACCGCAGGGCGCTCCTAATTTCACATAAATTACAACCTACTTATACTGTAATAAACAATATAAAATAAAAATAGAACAAACAACATTAACATTAACTAAATATAATATTTAGGACACGAAGTAAAAATAGATTAATTTCTACCGAGTTTTACGATTCCTCTTTAGTTTCATGACGGTCTTAATGGATCTTTACCGCTTTTTTATTGTAATTACCACTTCTTACGTCATTTAGTTTTGATGATAGAGCTGTAACACTTAAGGGGGAAGCGCTAAGGTAGCCCGCGAAATTCAAATTTTCTTACGTTTTTTGCAATTTACTGGTCAGTATTAAGTTGTACGTTGATTAAAATATGATTCGCAACCGTAACGAATATGTATTTTACAGAATTATAATTATTAGAATCAGTAATACAACTTGTTAAGTTAGTAAAATCCTAAAATGTCACGATTTCATGAAATAGTCATTCAATAGGAGTACTTGTTCTTAGAGAGTTGTGTTGGATTATAATTATGTAAATATACATATATTTGTTACGGTCGCGAATGATATTTTAATCAACTTGCAACTTTCTTTTTCTCATATTTTTAATAAAGATATATTATATATATTTCAACATAACACGTTCGAATTGCTGAGTGGAAATACATATATTCACAATGTCAAACAATGTTAAGCAAGCTATTTGGTTTTTTTCTTTTCCTTTTGTTAATTATTATACTCATAGTATTTAGGTTCATACTTTTAATTTTATTGTGAGTAATTTGTCAACAATCGCATTTTACTTATTGTTGATAGCTATATTTGTTTAAGTTTTTCTTTTGTTTTCTCTCGCTACTTTCTAGTTAACCCAGCTTTTTCAATGCCGTGAAACTCTGTTATTAGCTTAAGTCATAATTGTCATCATCTCGCTATCACTGAGCCATGTCTGTAGACTGTAAGATGCTTTAACTTTGACACAACTGCATTGAGTGGTTCATTGATAGTGGGGTGAACATTCATAACTCATGTAATTTAATTATAAGCTGTTGAGTTTCCAAATAAATAAATAAATAAATAAACTTAATACTGACCAGCAAAAACGTAAAAAAAAAATCGGGTTTTGCAGGCTAACCTGGCGCTTTCGCCTTAAGGATAACACGTTATTTTTCTTATTATTTACTAGCTTCTTCCCGCGACTTCGTACGCGGATCCTGTTGCTTTTGCCAGGGACAACGGGGTCGTCAAAATCGAAGATCTGAAACGTCTGATGTCGAATTCTATGAGCCCGGCGACTGGAAAACAACGGGATGCGCGAGATGATTCGAGACGTTCCAGATCTTTCATGTTTGTAAGTCAACAGGTAATGCCCATTAGACTAAACAACTTTTGCTAAGACGTCTTTCCTATATATGTTATAGTGTCGCTGGGCTTTGGAATTCCAGAACAGGTGTTCCAGATCTTCAAATTTATTCTCACAGCAGAAAATACTCTTCACGTGGAATAATTTTTGCTATGACGCCATTTTTATATCTCTTATACTTTAGCTGGTCTGTTGCGGTTCTGCATCAGGTGTTCCATTTTCCAAAATAAATTATAGCCTTTATGTTGCCCAGACTTAATACCTATACAACAAAAAAACTTTTCTTCTTTGTTACTGGAGCATTGTATCTGCCCCGATGTCCAGTAGCGGGTCGTTTATCAGCATCAATCACAAATATATAACTGTTGCTTTATCCAGGGGGGATAGATTCTAATGCAGATTTAAAACTGTGTACGTAGGGATTTACTTCATGCAACATACGTTGAAGCAGTGAAATCAGACTATTGTTCAATTGCGGAAAGTTTTGGTTTGTAATATTTGCCTGATCTTGATAATTGGATACGAAATATATTTAGAGAAACTTGGGGTCATTTTAAGGCAATAATGAACCAATAAGGTGGTAAACTTGGCCTTGAACTTTGAATGTTGGCATAAATGGGCCTTCTGAAATCTGTTTCGCAACAAAAGATTTCATTTGAAAGGCATTATTGTACGAACGGATGTTGTCCAAGAAATGTTTTGACTGTGGATGGTCACCGATTAGCAGTGATCTTAATATTTCTGGAGGATTTTGTAATATTTCAATATGTACTTTCTCACCTGAGCAACATATACCGTTTGTTTCTTTTCAACACACTTGCTCGTAAAATGGCTCTTAATGCACAGCTTTTAGATCCATAATGCAGTGTATTACAAACGCGTGCTTTTTCTTTACGTTACGGTACTTGTGCTTTATTTCCACAGATAATTATTTATTTTACTAGTCGGAGGTCGGAGAAGTGCGTTTTTTTTTTAATCTCTTCAAAGAGACTTCATGCCAAAAAGAATCCACGAGCCATATTTTACTTTTTTTTTAAATAGTCTGAATTGTCCTTGGTCCCAAGATGAACTAAAATTTATTTACCTTAAGATGAATGCGCAGTTGTAGCCCACGAAATTACATTTTTCTAACGTTTTTTGCAATTTTCAGGTCAGTGTCAGGTTGTATCTTGATCAAAATATGATTCGCGACTAAGTATAACAGATACGTATTTACAGAATTATAATCATTAGAATAATTAAATACATCTTTCTAAGTTAGATTTGTTCCATAAGAACAAATCTCTTATGGAAAAGTTCTTAGGGAACAAATCTAACTTAAATATATATATTAATGATTCTAATGATTCTTTAAATACATATCTATTATATAAATATACATTTTGATCAAGATACAACCTGATACTGACCTGCGAATTGTAAAAAACTTAAAAAAAAAAAAAATTCGCGGTCTACCACTGCGCATTCACCTAAGGGTGCATCCACACATAGCGAAGCATGTGCCGCAAATGATTTTTTTATATGTATGGTTGCCTCAGGCTGAGGCATGTAACATACAAAAAAAAGCATTTGCGGCGCATAGCTCGCTCTGTCTGGATGCACCTTATAATTTTCCGTCGTCCCTCCCGTAACCAAACGGAAAAGACCACTGGCGTTCTATTATTGCGGATTCTCACTGAATTAATGTATATTTCTCTATGCAAATAGTACTTTCTAATTCCATACTAACTAAACTACAATTTGACGTACGACAACACTACGATCAGTCTTAACATTATTTTGTGTTTATTATATTTTTTCTATAGGCTGTATATCGGTTTTGTCTTTGCCTTTAAGTAAATAAACGCGCGCCGCGCTAGCAATGCGCGCGCAGGTGTAGGAATGACCATTACTTACTCTATGGGTAAACCTGCGCGCGCACTCAGCGCGGCGCGCGGAATGACAAACCAAGCCCGCCATTATCCATACAAGTTAATATTTAACAATACAAGTCTGTTTTTTCCTCACAAGTGTGTTGAAAAACGTCGTATGATACGCGTGTGCATTGATAATTAAACTCTCGGCTACCTTATCGCGCTCGCCTACGGCTCGCGCGAATAATACCGCCTCGAGTTTAATGATCAACATAGCACACATGTATCATAATGTACTATTTTGCCATTTAACAGCTTCACAAAAAGTACAATTTTGAACCATACCTCCGATGGCGGAATATGTGGCGTAGTCAATCATAGGAGTATACGTAAATGCACTCCGTTCCTTATCAACCCAAGGAAGGTCACCATGCCCTACGGCTATACTCGTATCTTGAGACACATCCGATTCTTCAGATGATATCGACATTCTGTTCAGAGAATGTCGAAGTCGATCAGAATTCAAACGTTCGTTGCGCTCTTCTGCTGTCTCTTCATGCCGTACTCCAGCAATTCTTTCTCTCTCACTTTCTAACAGATTATGAATATTTTAATGTGCGCGTGTTCGGGACAATGTATGATAATCACGATCAGCAGTTAGTCGCGCATCACGTTCATCACTCGTTTCAAAAGACCTGTTAGTAAATGTGCGAATACGCTGAGAACTCAAGCGTGATTCTGTATCGGTAAACGTTTCCGATTCGCGAGACAATGCATGTCGCTCACGATCAGCGGACAGTCGCGCATCACGTTCCCCACTTGTCTCTAGAGACCTAGAAGTCGATGCGTAGATACACTTGGAACTCAAGCGCAAGTCGCTATCCGTGAACGTCTCCGACTCGCGAGACAATGCGTGACGTTCACGATCAGCGGTCAGTCGCGCATCATATTCTTCACCGGTCTCTAGAGACCTGGATGTAGATGCGTAAATACGCTGAGAACGTAGGCGTGCTTCGCGATCCAAAGAGGTTTCCACGGAGCGAGTTGCAGCCTGATGTTCTCGAACAGCATCAAGTCTCTCCTGACGCTCTTCGGTAGATTCTTGGGATCTTATGATTATCAATCTTTTAGCTCCTTTGGAACATTGGGAAAGATTTGACCTCTTTCTAGGCATGGTTATAGTTTTATTGTGAAGATATCTGATCAATTAAAATCTTAGTGACTGCTCCCCTGCGTTACCGGGTAGGCTACCGTGTCACGAAGATAAATGGAAAAGGAAATTAAACTCTCAAATAACATAAGCCCGAAGGCATATTTATTCGATAAAATAAATGGGAGTTTTGGCCATTAGAGTCAAATTTTCAATGATATACCATCGTCATCGAAAATCAGTCCTAAACTGTTACCGCCTTTACCGCGTGGAGGTACTCCCAGCTTATGTTATTTTATAATTATACAGTGAAATTAGTGATAGCTTTGATTTCCACATCAGAAGTTTCTGATTTTCGATTTTTTTAAGTCAACAGAAAATGTCCATCAGACCGAACAACTTTTGCTAAGACGTCATTCCTATATGTGTTATGGTGCAGCTGGGCTCTTGGAGTCATCATCTTGGAGTCGTCATCAGGTGTTCCAGATCTTCAAATTTATTCTCTCAGCAGAAAATGCTCATCACGTGGAACAATTTTTGCTATGGTACCATTTTTGTATCTCTAATAGTTTAGCTGGTCTGTTGCGGTTCTGCATCAGTTGTTCAAGTTTCCAAGATAAATTATAGCCTATATGTTGCCCAGACATAATACCTATACAACAAAAAAAAAGTAATTCAAATCCGTCCAGCAGTTCCGAAGATTAGCGTTTACAAACAAACAGACACACAGACAAACAGAAAGAATTTTTTTTTGGATTCGTGCCCTGTTACTGTTTCTAAACCCCCCGCAATAATTTTTTTTTAAATATATTCAATGTACAGACACAGTTTTTTTACTGTTTTATTATATGTATAGATTTGGTTTTTATGACTGTGTTGTTGTGGTCAAAAACAATATTCTTGACTGTCTATAAACATTTTATATCTACCTTTAACGTGGAGCTGAGCCACAAAATTACCTCGTCAAACTGTTATAAAATTGATAGACAAAAGCGTTCAATCTCGTTTAATCTCGTATGGCATGAAAACTGGTTCGATTTCTATCATCCTTTTTATTCGATCAAAAATCTATCCTACGTTTCAGCTTCTATTCATAAATATGAACAATAGGTGAAATCTCGGGAACCAACCAGACTACTACGCTTTTAGTTACATTTGTGTAACCTATCCGTCAAAAACTTTATTTACATTTCAGTATATACACATAAACTTCACTGACTGTCTGTCTGTTCTGTCCGAACGCAATACATTCTAAAACTACCCAACGGTTTTCACCAATAGACAGAGTGATTCGAAAGTTTACTTTAGTGTATAATTCATTATGGTTTGGTGTAAACTGGCTGAAATATGAGGATGATTGTTGAAGATTTCGGAAAAGATCATGGCATGCGCCGCGTAAACATTAGATGAAATTTAGCAGATAACCGGGAATAAAAGGGCACTTTTAATCCCGGTAGTACGTTCCCGTGGGATATTCTCCGACATCCACGCGGGCGAAGCCACGGGCAAGAAACTTGCCGATTTAATGACGATTAAAACGAGCGTATCCATTTTACTCTAATTGCCTATTTATTTCTGGAATTTTCTTAAAAAAAAAAACTCTCAATTTGTCAACTTTTAAGATCAAGTTAGGGCTCTGCCACAGAGATATTTTTTACTGCAAATAACCCCAACTATCACCCTGTTCCGTTTGATTCACGATTTTTTACCCACCCTGTATAACATTACAATATCGCAGATATAGGATATTTTATGTGACATGTGACAAATCCAATAAGATATCACAAATCCAATAAGGTATCTTCCTTACTCAAATGAAATTCTTGAGTGGGAAAATATTCTCATAACGAATTTTATGCTGTTACAGGGTAAGCCTACTGGCCACAGAAATATTATAATTATGTTAAGCGAGTACCTAGTAATAAAATATTCACGAAAAATAATCGAATGAAGGGTCTTCTCCTAATTAATGAGGTCACGTTTTTAGGGTTCCGTAGCCAAATGGCAAAAAACGGAACCCTTATGGATTCGTCATGTCTGTCTGTCCGTCTGTCTGTCTGTCTGTCTGTCCGTCCGTCCGTATGTCACAGCCACTTTTTTCCGAAACTATAAGAACTATACTGTTGAAACTTGGTAAGTAGATGTATTCTGTGAACCGCAGTAAGATTTTTACACAAAAATAGAAAAAAAACAATAAATTTTGGGGTTCCCCATACTTACAACTGAAACTCCAAAAATTTTTTTTCATCAAACCTGTACGTGTGGGGTATCTATGGATAGGTCTTCAAAAATGATATTGAGGTTTCTAATATCATTTTTTTCTGAACTGAATAGTTTGCGCGAGAGACACTTCCAAAGTGGTAAAATGTGTGTCCCCCCCCCCCTCTAACTTCTAAAATAAGAGAATGATAAAATTAAAAAAATATATATAATGTACATTACCATGTAAACTTCCACCGAAAATTGGTTTGAACGAGATCTAGTAAGTAGTTTTTTTTTAATACGTCATAAATCGAAAACCGCAATTTACCTTTCACAAAGTTACAATGAACTACAAGAACTTTTATATTATGTTACTTGCTGCTACGGAACCCTTCATGGGCGAGTCCGACTCGCACTTGGCCGGTTTTTTGTTATGTCATCAAAAAAATCTAAAATTTTAGCATCTAAAAATGGAATACGCAATTTTCAAGCAAAATGGAAAGGGTTACACAAATTATGACCTCACTGATGGTATGCATCTATTAACTTTTCAGATGCATATATGCGAAGCCTTCGACATGGCGTAATAACGCAGCAAAATGTTCTCTGTATTTTTTGAGTTTGTGGCGTAAAGACTGAGCTTTGAAAGTTTGCTGCCTATATCATTTGGGGATGGACGGACAAGAGGTGAAGTTCCTCCAGTGTCTAAGGAGGATTCTCCGAATGAATGGGTACTATGCGTCTTTGTATAGAAAGTAGGTAGTCTTTTTTAATTGCTATCTCGTCTATTGTATGCTTTGTCATCAAATGTTTGTCAGTCAGACACATTATAAAAACACACAGGTAACGTTGAAGTTTGAGGAAGTGGAATTTCGTAAAGAAAACAACCCTTATTGAATTTTAGAGAGTATAAACATGTTTCAGTAAAGGTTACAGTGATCAAACGACAACGAAGACGATAATTGTTATAGTCTCTAGTACCTAATTAAAATTTTAAATAAAAGTTAAAACCAACTTCAAAGACGCAGTTTCATAACACGATACCTCATTATTTATATCTTTTCTGCAGTCCTGAAGACCTACCATAATTGTAAAAAATGCATGTCAGTACCTAAATACTTTGGAATACTCACGTTCACTTTTCACGGCAAATGTTCTCTCCGTTTGTTGGTATACCTTCAAGACGAGGACAAGTCTTGTGCAGCGAAAATACTTAAGACTTTAAAGACTAGACTACTTTAGAATTTAAAAGAAATAAAATGACGCCGTGTACATGCCAAAGGACTATTTTCTAGTCCAGTTTCTAATTAAGGATCGTTTGTGCGAAAGAGAAACGATCCTTAATTAACTCAGGATTCAATGCGTAGTGGCCGTCGCTGGTACAGCTTTATTTTTAGCTTATTATGGTAATGACTGTGACAACTTATAGGTGTTTGCTTAAAGTTCGTTTTTTAATCCCAGAGACTAATCTGACATTTAAGTCTTTTGTGTTTGCATTTTTTTAGCATAGAATTTTGACATTACACCAGTCAGATTAGTCTCTGGGATTAAAAAACGAACTTTAGTGACAAACTTATAAATGTGTGAAGACATCATTTCTATTTTTACTGCTAGTTTTTTTCTTCTATACAATGGTACCTATATATCTGTTACAATGACTGAATTGAGCGTAAAGTCGCAGTTATTATAATCCCTGATAGTATTAAATCAAGTGGTCGCGAGCGCTAATAAGGTCCGGGGTTCAATTCGCAAGTCGAACAAAGTGTTCTTGGGTTTTTGTAGCAGGAATTTTGCAGTAGCAGCCTGGGGACTGGATCTGAGCCCGATTGATGGAAATAGGCTTGTCTATTGCTTAAACATAACTGGCGAAATTTTGGGTGTGCTATAGGTACACCTCCATCTAGCCTTTCGGAGATTACAGGCGTGATGTTGCTATGATATTAAATCAATCATGACATATAGTATGACATGACATGTAGTATAATGTAGTGCAGAAAGTTTGGTTACATCCAAAATGTATGGAAAAAAGGTATGGTTTAATCAAGTTTTAACATAAACGTTTTACTTGGCAATCATTTAAGCGATTTCAGAAGTCATTAGCGCACTTCAGTCGTCTAAATTAAAAAGTTAGCTGAACATTAACCTATTGTACTTGGTGAATCTCCTAAACTAAAGGTGCTACGACTATTTTATTTTCATTTATTCAAGCAAACCATTTTGATAATGGATTCCGAAAAAATATTGAGCTCGCCTCAATCTTTTTTGGCAACTTATGAAAATGGAAAACTTTTACTTGAATGACGATGACGTATGAAGAAATACATGTTTTTTTTTTATCTATCAATTAAGATGAATGGTTATATTCATAGGCTTCCAAAAATATACAGCAATTACTTCGATAAATCATGATTCACGAACCAATATTGTCAAAACATACTTCCCAATTTACGTAATTGGGTTAACCATTAGTCATAATATTGACTGATAGGTTGAGGCCGCATACTAACCAAAGCAATCGTACCGAGAATCCACGACCGTCGCGTTCATTTTAAACCAAGCCGCGTGTTCGCGACAGAGGGTGCCTTCCGATTTTCTAAACAAATGAATGGCATAGTTATGAACGGTACGATCGCGTATTTGCGAGACCGATCGCTTTGGTTGAATGGCCTTGGTTTTATTAAATCTCTTAAGATCATATTTCAATATGTATTTATAGGAAACCGGCCCGAAATTAATCAATAAGGTGACATTTAGTTACTCACAAATCTCTTTAATGTGCGGGAAGTTTTCTTAATTTCCTTATTACGCTATAAATCTTTGAATATTGCATTGAAAGAAAAATCAAGTGACCCCAAATATAGAATAGAATACTCTTTATTATGTACTTACACCATATAAATTACAGGCATAAATATAGAAACTTTACAATGGGTGACACAATTATGGGCGGTCTTATCGCTAAGAGCGATCTTTTAAAGACAACCTTTGAAAACGGAATAAGCTAAGGAATGGAATTCCAAAGCTGGTAACACACCAGAGCCTGAGAAATTACAGTGTCCCCTGTTTTTTATCTCACGTAGCGCCATGCGTTTTTTTTGTGTTAAAAACACGATGTGAATGTGTGTGTAAGCGCAGGAACTCTCGGTACCGATGAAACAATGCGTGTGTGCTAAGTGCTGACGCTGTGTGCTTCACGCACACATTCACGGCGTGTTTGTACACTTGGTTATCACAAGTAAAGCGTGTGTCGCTTCGTGACATAAAAATACTGTACTTACTTTGCTACACATTACGATTACATAATTATATCCGTGGAGGAACTTGCTAGTTAAATTAAGTGTGTTAAAAACTTGTTACTTTGTGATGCATTTTGAACTAAATGAGTACATAACGCATTACAAGACACATTCCTATAAGTATCAGTAGGATTACGTCACGTTGTGCTATATTGAATCACCTAAGTTTCAATTTTATTTCTGTTGTTGTTGCACTTTTATTTCCTGCTTTAAGCCTGTGTACCTCCAGCTTTAAAGAAAATCCTGTCATTTTATTTGCATGTCTGTTTTGTAATATTGCAACAGGTATTTTTAATATATTGCATTCTGCATGTTTACTTACAAAACTGAAACAAGACTAATGTTATTTCTGATTCAAATGCTTTACTGGAATTGTGTTGTACAGACGTCAGCACATCAAGCTACTACATTCTGTCAAATTTCTTTAATAGATTTTCAACTTTTTCGCTAAAGCATACAGTTCAAAGTTGATTGGGAAAATTTGACAGTTACGGGGAGCTTGATGTGCTGTCGTCTGTACATAAAATGATTTAGAATTTGGTCAATCCACTTAGCTTACTCAGCCATATTGAATGAGGTAGGATAATGTTAAGTCATATAAGCGATGACATCTATCAGCCAATGCTTACTCACCATTTCAATCCTTTCTGTTTTATTAAACAAGCTTTTATATTTATTTCTAGGTATAGGAGGGGCTCTTGGATAAATAATAATATACAAAGTGTAAAAAAATTAACCTTAAAAACTTTAAGAGGTGCTTTAGACCATCGAATTGAACAACTTTCACTATGGGACCAACTCTGAAATCACGAAAAAAAAATTAGCTGTTTCATACATTTTGGCCGAGTAGGTATTGAACTTTTGTATGAAACAGCTGATTTTTTTTTCGTGATTTCGGAGTTGGTCCCATAGTGAAAGTTGTTCAGTTCGATGGTCTAAAGCACCTCTTAAAGTTTTTAAGGTTAATTTTTTTACACCTTAGGTATATAGTTGAGATAAGACTAGGCAGATGATAATTTATTTCTAAGTATTTTTTTCACTGCATCGGACACCGCTCCGGTGTGCAGTGCTGCGGTTTTTACTTTCACTGTAGAATCTTGATTTGTATACAAAAACCGCAGGGTATAACACACTTACACCACATCTCCGTGCGGTTTACAGTCAAAGTTAAAAACCGTAGCACCGCACACTCCGGTGTTCCGCCAAATAGTTTCAGAAATGTGTACTCTATTTAAGTTCTGGTCACACTGACGCAGATCCCGCGCGACTCGTGTGGCGCTGCGACGCATATGAGCATAGTTCGACCGATGAAGGATTAAGTGTACAAGAGCTGCTAGCGCGTCGATTGTTTTATTAACAAAGAAGGCACGCGACTATTTGCTTCAGTTTGAAAACTTCCATAAAAGTTAGTTGACACCATCGACACGAGCAAATGTCATCCCGCATTCCTCGCGGAGTTGTAATTCTGTGTAATGAAATATTTGCAAGGAATATCTGTGATATATAGAACTAAAACTATCCATGTCTATGTACCTACTACGGTCTTAAGACTGATGCAATTTTCTATTCCATTTCGCAAGGTTACATAAGAGAGTTTACCTAAACTGAAAGGTGCGATGTGCTTATGTAGAAGCAATTGACATTAACCATTAATCCTAATTTACATGCTGTGATTTAATTGCATGTGGTATGCCATAGGTTGAAGCAAACAATAAAAGTTGCACGATGCAAGTCATTTGTTGCTTAAATTACATTGTACTAGCTGCGCCCCGCGGTTTCACCCGCATAATTGTCGATCCCGTAAAAATATCGGAATAAAAAGTAGCCTATATGTTAATCCAGGGTGTCAGTTACCTCCGTACAAAATTTTATCAAAATTGGTCCAGTCGTTTGAGCGTGAAGAAGTAACAAACATATAAACACACACACACTCACAAACTTTCGCCTTTATAATATTAGTGTGAAGTGTGATACCAGAGCCAAGTAACTTGCATAGTATAAATAGGCCTTTATTTAATACTATCTGAGCTCCTTATAAAAACGAATGCGAGCAAAGAATAATATGACCCAATTACCAAGTAGGTAACTCTTGTCTCCTATGTAAACGTGTCTAAGCCCCAATTATCATAATATATTTTTACGAAAGCACGTAGTATTTAACTAATCCCAGGAAAATTTCCTAAAATAACTCCAACTCCTTCTATACAAAACCCCTATGAGTAAATAGGTGATTCGTAAACATCGGGTTAGACCAAACGAACAAAATATTAACCACTAGCTGCGCCCCGCGGTTTCACCCGCATAAGACTCGATCCCGTAAGAATATTGGGATAAAAACTATCCTATGTCCTTTTCCGGGACTCAAACTATCTCTATACCAAATTTCATCTATATCGGTTTAGCGGTTTAGGCGTGAAGAAGTTACAAACATATAAACACACACGCACACACTCTACCAAATTCTCTTTGTGAAAATAGGAGACAAAGCATTCATTCGTTGCTGTTTTTTTTTATTGCTGAATGGGCCCACTTTTGACCTCGATCACGCCTGATAGAAACCGATGGATGAGGTCTATAATGAAACGAGCGTGCCCAGAAGATGCCTAAGGCACTGGAACTCCCACGCATCGACGAAACAGCAGGCTGCTTGACTCCGGTGGGAACCCAGTCGCAAACTAGGCGGGCGTTAGCCCTACCACCGCAAGGGAAGAATTGGTTAGTCAAATAAGGTGTTGGTGTGACTGTCCAGGATGCGCCGAGCGCTCGGTTCAGTTGAGTAACTGACGGAACAAACTGCGCTACACGAGGAGGCTTCTTCATGCATCCCGTCAATCAATCAATCAAACCTGCCTATCGCAGTCCACTGCTGGGCATTGGCCTAGTTTATTCTTATGTATTCGTATATCGGGTATTCGTTGGTCTATATACATACTAAAATATCAAGAACTGAATGCTCTCGCTCTTGTTCAAGTTCTATTTTCATTTGATCAAAGTAACTAAACCCGCAAGGATTTAATTGATTCCTAAATAAATACAAAATCGCTACGTATATTTACTTCACGCAACGTATTGAAAAGCATTTCCGAGGCTTCTCTTTCACGTAACCTTTTTGACAAACGAGAACATCGTACGGATTACCTAAGAAAAAGTTTAATCTAGTCTAAGAAAACCTCGTGAATTACTAACAGGTCGTGTTTCATTAGCGTCTTACTTAAGTACTTATGTTAAGTTAGACATTAATTTCAAGCTTTTAAATGTACAGTCGGGCAAATTAATCATTAAGCAAATTGATACCCTACGTCAATTTGGCACGTTATAGCTATTTTATTCAACTGTCAATGATTGACAGTTGTGATTTGAATATACGGCCAATTTGAGTTGGTAGTCAATTTGGTTAACAATTAATTACCCTGACTTTACGTAGTGAAAACGTATGATATTTTAGTACATTATCTTGAGGTATCTTGGTATACTTGACGTATTCTTAACCATGAGAACATTTCAAAGGTGTTTTTTGTCATTAATTTAATTTAGCCCGATATTTTCGCCGCTTGTCAAAATATTAGCCCTGTAGCCTAAACTATTTTGGTATCTGTAAGTTAATACCATATTCTTATTTTTATTTGATGCGGGCAGCTATGTACTTGGTATCTCTTTACTCCTACTAGTAGGCATTAATCTGTCAAGCTCCGCTAATGACACACAATTGATTTTCTATTGTTTCGTCTCCGCTTGACCGGTTAAAAGAGATCATCTTTCTTAGTCTTACTATACTAATTATAAAGCTGAAGAGTTTGTTTTTGTTTGTTTGAAAGCGCTTATCTCTGGGACTTACATTTTGATTTCGTATTTGATAGCCCAATCCTTGAGGAAGGCTGTCAGAGATAGCGCAAGGACCCACGGGAGCCGAGCAAAAACAAAAAGTCACAAAGAACTCTAAGCGAAAACGAAGTAATAGCGCGGTAAGGCGATGCGATGCGACGGGGTGCATCGAGGGAATAAGAAATATCACGCGGACGAAGTCGCGGGCAGAAGCTAGTAGGTGTACCAGATATTGGAGACAGTTAAAATAATTCTTGTCGATGTATTATATCAATGTGTAGCCACAAAACATATTATTTATTATTTTTTGTAATTGTTTTTTTTTGTAATATTTTTTCGGGTGTACAATAAAGTATATACTTATAAATACATAAATATTAATTTATTTATTTAATACTTCAAGCACATAAATGTACAGGGGCGGACTTAATGCCATAGGCACTTAATGCCACAGGCATTACTTGTAGGCATATTACAAGTTAGGTAAGTACTTAATTGTAGGCAATCAAACTTTTGTCAATGTAGGTACCTACACATCTTTTTGATGCTAACAGTACTAATTATGAATGACCTTTAGTTTTTAGTTGATTAATTCATACCTTGTAAATATGATGGTAATAAATTATGCAAATGCGAATAACTTATTCATATAAGTTAATTTAGGCCCATAAATAAACCGCCTACTTACGAATAACGAAGAGTTTCCTTGTTACTACAGAAAGTTAATTAAAGTAACTACGGTATGTTATTTCTGAAGTTTTGTTATTCCTCTGGGAATTACACAGCGTATATCAAAAATGTATGGTCATATTTAAGGGTGCGGTACAGAATATTAAGCTGAAAAACTTTCCCCATAGGATCAACATCATGTTTGCCCGCCTAACAAACACAGGCGCAGGAATGTCATTGTTTTAACAATGACAATAGAACAATGACACTGTTGTGTACACTTGGTGTACCGTTGACGTTTCGAGCACTTTCTCTTATGTACACTTGGTGTACACTTGACGCTTGAGGTGTTAATTGCAAAAAAAAAAATCAGCTGCCATACAAAACGACATGAATGAGACATCTGATTATTTTTATGAGATTACGATGTTGGTTTAATGGAAAAAGTTATTCAGTTTGTTGGCCTGTACCACACCGGTAAATATGGCCACACATTTCTGGATCAAAAATACACATACAGAGGGGATTGTGGCTAAGTAATAACAGCAGCACGGCACGAGTCGACTGATCAGGTTAAGTTACGCTTGCCGCGATAGCTCCGTGGATGGGTTACCATCTTTACATACCAAGACCCCTCTGTGCCCCGGAAAGCACGTTAAGTTGTTGGTCCCGGCTGTCATTCGTCGATCTTTGACAGTCGTTACGGGTCGTCAGAAGCCCGAAAGTCTGACAACTAGTCTTATCAAGGGGTTTCGAATTACCCAGTAACTGGGTTGTGGAGGTCAGATAGGCAGTCGCTCCATGTAAAATACTGGTATTCAGCTGCATCCGGTTAGACTGGAAGCCGACAGAAAAGGCCGACCGAAAAGGCTAGGCAGATGATGATTTCTGGAACACGCTGTGTACATCGTAAGGGTTCCAAGTATTTAAACTGTGGGTGCAGGGTTCGTTAAAATAATATGCGGTACAATTTTACCTCCATGGTTAAAATAAATTCTGGTTGCATCAAACTAGTTTTTCGTACTAGAAGTTCAGATAAACTAAACTTTAACTAGTCTAAACCAATTTTCCAGAGAATTAAGTGTCGATTTTTCAAGTATGTGTTAGCTTAGTTTTATTTGAAGAATAATTTTGAAATTTTTACAGTTATTTCATACAAAAAATGTCAAACGTCAATTTTATTCCTCGAATAAAAGTTATCTGGCGATGGAAAAATCAGCCCATACACAAATAATATTTTACAAAGTTTTTTTTTTATGTAATCTTAGCCAAAGTTTAAGGAGTGTTCGTTAAACGAGGCCTTGACATTTTAAGTTCCCTTTGTTTCGAAGAAGCCTGAAGGTTTTTTATTTTGATGTTTCATAATATTTTTGAGTAAAACAGCATCTTCTCGTGCAGATATTTGTACAGTAACCAATTGGTGTATATTATGGAGCAGTGGTGGCCACGTGGTAACTGCCGCGACCTACGAGTACTAGGTCATAGGTGCGAGCCCTTACAACAGTATAGGCTAATTATGCTATGTATGTCTCTATTGCCACACGACGCCAGTGTGATGGCAGCCTAATCGTTTACTTATTAATTTATTTTTAAGATACTTTAAATAAATATATGCCTTCGGTATATTGTGCAAAAGTTATATGGATCAGGGATGAATGAAAGGCAATTGCATGCAGCTGAGATGAGAATGCTAAGAGCGATGTGTGATATCACGCAAATGGATAGAATAAGGAATGAGTACATCAACATAAGAGGAAGTCTGAAAGTGGCACCGGTGGCTGAAAACTGGTGTAGGAATCGGTTGTCATGGTATATGGCAAAGAGAATTAAACAACTACAGTAAACGTATAGTCATTGGTATATGGGCATGTGGAGGAATGAGGAATATGTCGTGAGGAAAGTTTTGAGTATGAATGTGGATGGCTATAGGAGAAGGAAAGACCAAAGAAAAGCTTTATGGACTGTGTGAAAGATGATATGGCTAGAAAAGGGGTGAATACCGAGACGTCGGCTAATACAGAATTATGGAAGAAAAAGACATGTTGCGCTGACCCCAAATAAATTGGGATGAGGGCAGGAGAATGATGATGATGCAATTGGGAAAAAACTTTAGAAAGTAATTTATAAATGTAGGTAAACTTGCAAGAT
This sequence comes from Amphipoea lucens, assembly GCA_947508005.1. Lineage (NCBI taxonomy): Eukaryota > Metazoa > Arthropoda > Insecta > Lepidoptera > Noctuidae > Amphipoea > Amphipoea lucens. The sequence goes on from OX382371.1 coordinate 10,387,865, forward strand.
TTAACTGTTGACTTGTGCAAACAGAAGGTCAATTCTCGTAATTTAAAACGTTCAAAATCTAGTCGCAGTCTCATCTCGGCGACAAACAAATGTCAAAAACTTGTCAAAATTATTTTGACAGATTGCGACTGAGAACAAACTGAACGATCTTAAAATTACGAGAATTGCTCCTCTGTTGTCGATCAGACCGTACTTTAAAACTATTGGCTTCTACAAAGATTAATTAAAATATACCGTAATATTTTTCAACTTTGCATTTTAAAACACCGGTATAATTACTACTTAGTTCACAATTTCACATGTCTTCAATTCTCCTTGATCTTCAGCAAAGTAAAAAAGCATATACAATCTCAAAATAAAATCTATTCAAAACTAGCAACATGACGCGGAATATTTTGTTTATCCAATGTTCATAATGGATGTTTTGCACCTGGCCGAACTAAATATGTCAGTAACCGATTGAATAGCATTAGTAAATCACGTATCTATATATTGCACATGCTTATTTATCTCTAATTTTAACCTTTGGAGTAGTTAGCATTTTTCGGGGAAATTGATTGTTTATGAAATGACGTTTATTTTTTTGTATCGATGTTTATTATTTATTTAGCACAGACTAAAAGACACACAATATACCAGAGGCGACTCCATGATAACTGATCGCTCACATCTTTTCAGTTACCAGTGCCACATTCAGACTTCCTCATAGGTAAGTAGTCATTCCTTATTCTATCCATTCGCGTAACATCAATTGCCGTGTTATAGCCATTTTATAGAACTGTCAACGAATGACAGTTGTGTTCTGAAAATACGGATAATTTAAGTTGGTACTCAATTTAATAAAAAATTATATATTTCCCTGAGTTTACCATATTTGGAGGGTAAAATTCCTTAACAGACCTATAAGAATAAAGCAGATTTTAAAACTTACCATAACTAAAAGTCTATCGTGGTTGGGTTGCTCATTAAAGTCCCGATAACAAGTGCAACTAAGCTTAATTTGAACAAATTTATAATAAACCGAGTAGGGAATGCAACAGGTTTAGTACAAACTAAGCGTTTAATGCACGTACTTAGCGGTAATAGAATAGAACTCGGTTAAGCCCGATGCCTTTAACTTGGTTTCCTATCCATTTGCATAAAATTTTAAGACCTAATATAACTTGTCATACTTTTGCTTCTCCTAATTAATATTTTCGCAAAATAGCTTACGCATAATTTTTTTTAAGCCTAATTTATCTGATCCTAATAAAGATTAAGCATAAAATTCTAAAGCATAAATTTAACATGCTCGTTTTATTTCTATCGACGTCAGGTCGACGAGCCCCGCTGCGTTGGGCGCCTATTTCTGTCTGCAGTGTTTAAAGGTACCTACCTAACTAAACTGAACCTCGGGGTGCCCCTGACGCCTTTTAGTATTATGCGAATTAAATTTATGCCAAAACAAATTAGCCTTCAAGATAATTATGCCAACATAAACTGTATACCAAAAAAAATGGCAAAGTATTTTTATGGCAAAACAAATTATACCAAAATAGTTATGCCAAAGTGTATTAGGTAATAGAACATTATGCGGAAAGGAGGAATCCCCTTTAACTTTGGGCTATTGCTAATTTGAAAATCTTACCTACTCAATCTATTTATGTACACTGGCGTTAATAAGTTCTGTAGCAATGAACGTAGACGATATATGAAAACTTACCTACTGTACGAAGGTAGGTACCTACTTCTGCTAGGTGAAATTAAAAGTTGTGTCTTGATTTGTAAAGTTCTATGCCAAGTTACGTGTGCTACACAAAATACATGTTCGGAATGATTCGGGAAAAGGTGGTCTACTTAGCTTGAATTTTGCCCAGCGCTCCGAACTTAATTAAGCGAGGGTAGATAGATGCCAAAAAAGTTTGCCTATCAGCACGAGCCGAGTAAAATGTGTAGTAATTGCTTCGGCCAAATAGTCTCCAGGCAAGACAAGATAAAGAAGTTGCTCGACGGACCGAAAATGGCTGTATGATTTATTGATCGATAAAACAAATAATGAAGAAACCACTCCCTCTCTCACTGAAGCGAAAACTTGATGGATTCTTCCTACCCTCACCATTGAGCGCAAACGTGGTTACTAACCAAGCGTCAAAATTCCGCACTCGGGGTCTGTTAGCGAGCGATGGAACGCAGTATCCTAGGAGTTAAACTCGCTGATCGTTTAAAGAACTCGATATGGCGTTCTAAAACTCAAACTGCTGCCAAGCTTAAATGGAACTGGGCTCGCCATTATCTGTCGCATGCCGGAGAAGCTATGGGCTACAATAACAACAAAGTGGGTCCCATACAGGAGCAAACGGCAACGCGACAGGCCCAGGAGGAGATGATGGGACGAACTGGACTTCGGATCCATAAGGACTGGTAACAAACAGCAGTAGATGGGGATAAGTGGAAGAAGGGAAGGGAATCTTTTGTCCTGCAGAGGGAATCAAAAGGCTGAGAAATAAATAAATGCTTCGCATCGGCATTGTTGTTCGAGAAAATATTGCTGAATCGAATGTGCTGATCCAAACATGAGTGTAGCAATCCTTACTGCTCTAGTAAACAAAAAGTAATTATTATTGTTTGACCTTAAAACATGAAGCTTTTAGAGCAGGTGATGGCAATTGTTATGATACAAATTATGGCAAGTGCAGAGATATGCCTTAACTATCCGGTCTCCTGTTCCATGATGATTGAATTTTTAGTACAGACGCCAGCAAATCAAGCTGCTACAATCTGTCAAATTTCTTTAATAGATTTTGAACTTTATCGCTAAAGCATTAGGTTCCAAGTTGACTGGGAAAATTTGATAGTTTCGGGTAGCTTGACGTACTAAAGTCTGTACATCAACTGTTTTATGGATATCCAAATGACTTAAATATGCACTTAGCGTAACATAGAATGCTTAATACTATTAAATATACAAAGCGACGCAAGATTCCCAGGAATATCATTAGGAAGTAGATATTAATTAATTGTTACATAACATTAGACAACGTGTGTAACTTAAAAATAAATATGATCCGTACCTACTCAAATTACGAGCTACACACAAAACACATAATGTTCTTTATAAGGCCGAGTTCATACCAAACGTTTTGTCAGACGCTGAATGTGAGAAAGCATAACGCAGTTTACCTACTGCTTCTCCATAAATATTTAGCTATTCATTCATAACGAACCGACAGTATGCTATTACGAGCTTATACGCTGCCTGAGCCTAGACAAACTCACATTCTATCTGCAATAACAATGATGGCGTAGTCAAACATGTATGGGACTGACATAAGCTACCGAAAAGCTTATGTCTACCTAGTTATCAGTCGTTGCAAAAATAAGAAACGCTTTGAAAGCGATTGTCACTTTTCTAGGCCTCACAGTCGCCTTGGCGCCTAATACACCGAAACCCGCCTAGCAATCAAGGTAGGTAGACCTTTGGGGTCGCGAGCGCACAGAGTGGGGACTCGGTCCGCCCATCATATGACCCCAGGGAAGACGTTGGCACAGTGGTTACGTGCTGACGTGCATAGCGAGGCTCAGGGGAGGCGCCTTTCCGTCTCCCCAGGCATATGCCCTACTGGCGTTGCACGGGGGGGGGGGGGGGGGGGTTCAGAAATTGGTCTTTTAAGAAGAACCGGGACCACCCCTATGTGCTGATGATGATCACCGGGGTGGTTTAAGTGAGGTAAAAATCCCACACTCCCCGACCTTCCCTCCCCGAAGGTTGCATGCTCTTTGAAGGTTTACCCCGCAAACAAAAAAAAAATAAGGCCTCCCAATCGGCGGCTATACGTTTGGTGTGAATGCGGCTTTATAAGTGACAAAGCGGTAGCAGAATAAAAACAAAGACTATCGTGTTCCACCTCGGGTATCGCGGTGGTAAGTGGGTGTGTGTTAGCCACATAACTAGGTATCGATTTCCCACCTTTTTGAGGTCGTCTGTCTATCTCGCTGGAGGCCCCACACTACGCTTGCCGATTCGCGGTCTACACTCCAGAAATCGTCTGCTCTACCGGCCATAGGTCCTTCGGCAAACAGCTGTAGGGGCGTTTAGTGTCCCGCAAAGTGTTCAGTACTTATGTAAAAAAACTTATAAAGGAGAGCAAATTCCTTCAACATAATAAATATGAAGTGGACGGACGACCTAAAGAAGGTGGCTGGGGTAGACCGGATGCAGAAGGCGGAGGACAGGGTGCTGTGGCGCAGTCTGGGAGAGGTCTATGTCCAACAGTGGACTGCGACAGGCTGAGTTGATTGATTGAATAAATATGAAGTAGAAATGGTCTTGTTTTAAAATTACACGCCCCTCCACCAAAATGCCTACAGTGCGACCGACGGGAGAATGCATTCTTGACACCTGTCAAATTCATACAAACGACGTACAATTACGACGTGTTTTGCGAATTTGATCTTTATTAGCTACTAGAATTGTCGCACTGACAGGTGTCAGGAACGCATTCTCTTAGCGGCCGCACTGTAAGTATACAAACATTTGAAATGTGTATGCAACATGCTTTGGCTGGGCGTGCAATATTAAATTAGACAATCCCTACACATACCTACTAGAACCATCTTTTTATGAATACTAAACTTTATACAGGTCATGGTCATGGAACCCATCATTATGAACAACTTTTTCTATGGGACTAAACCTAAAATCACGAAAAAATATCAGATGTTCCTTGCATTTATGTTCACATAACTCGTCAAAATGTAGGGAAGAACTGATTTTTTTTTCGCAATTTCAGGTTTGGTCCCATAGTAAAAGTTGTTCATAATGATGATTACAATGACCCCTTAAAAGGATGCCCATGAATTCAATTTCACCCTGTATAAACATCAGAAAGTGTGGGTATCGAGAAACGTACGTAGGTACATCAAATAAAAGCAGTTGCTTCGTAATTAAATCAAAGTTTTATGTGCTATGAGGTCGTGTAAGTCAATTCAAATAATCTAAATCGAACATACATCTGAAATATTGGCTTGGAAAGATTGAAATACTGAATGGGAAAATTGATGTTAGTACATAAAGATATTGTTACGATTGAAACGTTATTCTTGGTAGTTTGATGGATGACTGAATGCATTATGAACCTAGGTTCGTTAATATAAGGAATGATAGATTGCTTGAATAATTTCCATAGAATTCAATCATTGTTGCCCAAGTTCGTAATATTGACGTAGGTAGAAAAATAAACAATAGAAAACAGAGTTTCCGAGTCATGGGCAAAATTGGATAAAATGGATAATTCCACTTTGCCCCACCGGCCGCCCCACTGGTGGGGCAAAGTGGAATGAGTAAAATTTTATAGTGGAATCTGCTCAACTAAATCGAAGTAGTGAGGGTTTTTTTACATTTTATTAGTGGCTTTATCGTAAATCCAATCTCACCATAAGTGCTAATTTCATTAAAACAAAATTTCAGTCACACGGATATCATATCAGCTTTATTACTATACTAATTTGTAAGATAATACCAATATGCAAAGTTGTTACCACTACCTCATATTATGCATAGTCACGTGGAATGTATTGGTGTATTGCTTCACATTTACTTTTATGACTATCGTTAGCCTGACTAATGGTTTTGGAGAATATCTGGTCAAAGTTACAACATGGCTATAAAGGTCATTTTCTCTTTTACTACGAGAGCCCACGACCAAAACCATGTCGTATCGTTTTACGGCTAAAATCGTATAAAGTCGTTGATTTATTTAACTACAGTAACGAGCGCACCTTGACTCGATGTGCAGAAACGCCGCAGTTTTATGTGGCCAATTTCTGCTATGTCAAAAAATAAGGCAAACGGTTTTATCACAACATGTCTGATATTCAGAATGTACATAATTATGTTTCGTCTTTTTCTTACGAAAAAGTTTATTTTTAGACATTTCGTGCGTTAATGGGGCCTGTCTGAGCGCATTTTCAAAAATCCAAAAAAAATTAAATGTCTCATAGCTAATTTAAAAGAGTAACGGCATCAAAGGATAGCGGCAGCTTAAAGCATATTTAAAAGGGTAACGGTGGAGTTTCATGCCCAATCTGTTTTTTTGTTTTGATTTTTTTTTGTCAATAAACAAGATTTTTCAAACGTTATCCCAGTTTCCTTTTGCCGAATTTATTAAAAAAGTGCTTCAATTGCAGTTCGATGGTTTCAGGAAAGCTCCTATTAATTATACGTAAAGAACGCCGGCCGAAGTACGACTTTGTAATAATTTCTGTTCATCGAAAAGTTTTCTAATTAGTAAGGTTTACAGTTAATTTGTCTGATATAATTTTATTCAACATCTGGGTAACTTTTTTCATCATGCCCAACAGTTTTAGAAAGAATGCTATGTTACCGATCGGTAAAATGTTTCAACACAATCTAAATGGATTCAACACATAAAATGCTCATATTTCAACAACTGACTAATTTTCACTTGAAAACAAGATTTTCAGACGGTTTGCTACGGCATTTTTTATGCCTCATTTTTAATTTTCTCTCATGGTTTCCTGGGTAGATACGTGATACTGGTGTCTGAAAATTGTGATTTCAATATGTAAAATCTATCGTTCAACTACATTCTAAAAATCAGACAGAATGTTATGAGATTTTGGTATTTTTTTGACATAGTATCATCATAATTATCTTCGTAGAAATTAGAACAATAAAAAAATGTATCGTTTAGCATTAGTAAACATTTTTGACGACAGTTAAAGATACCTACTTAACCATTTAGAATCATACTGGACAATATACATTGGATTATACATAATAAAGATTATTCTATCTTCTAAATAATGTATCTGTTTTTTTCGTACTAAAATTAAGTAAAAGCAATGCAGGTACGGTCTGCCACTATTACTATGCTGTATTGCACCAACTATAGTGCATGTCTATAGTGAGTTACCTACAAAATGCCGTAGTGTTTTATGCATGTGTCCTGTATTAACTAGGCACCCCGACTTTACGGATTTGTTCGTAGTTATGCAAGCGAGAGGCACTCATTTGAGTTGGTTGCTAGTAACAAAAGTCTATGAAAACTGTATACGATAACTGTGTATGGTGAATCTGTGCATAAATTGCATTTTCTGGATCCTTGTGCTGTTTATTAAAGCAAAATCTATGAAAAAATTCCCTTATCCGCATGGTTAGCACAATACAACAGCGCGACATCAACCGTCGGACAGAAGCCCCCCGACACAACACCTGTCTGGTCGGTGGATCCTCTTTTTTCGACGGAGAATGAAGAACTTGCCCCCTTGTTCTTTATAAGTTGAATTATCGGTATGCCGCTCGTCGCCTGTCGCAAGTCGGTTTTATAAAGAGGACCCTTTTTTTTGTGGATCAAATGACCCTTCCCGCTCTGGGTGGAGCGGAAGGGAGTGTCAGATTCTTACTGACTAAAACCCACCCGTGTTCCTTCCTTAGCCCATTATGTTCCAGGGTAGCGGTAACCCTTTCGGACAATCCCGCAACATAAAGAGGACCCTGGACTAGCTTTTACTTGGGCAAACCGGTTTTCGAACAAAATACGATCGGGAAACATGACGCCGTTGGTCCGTCGTAGCAAATCACCTGACGTCTAAATCTGTGTAGGAGAAACGCTGATAGCGTAAAGCCGGTTAAATTAATGACGCCTCCAAAAGACATGCTGACTTAGATTTTCCTGAATTTCATTACATAAAGCCGGAAACTGTCACCTACATTGCAGAACAGTCATTTGTTTTAACTGTGGAAAATGAAAACCTCATGATTTAATGGACTTTTCAGCCATAACTCTCTTTCGTACAACAAACAGTAAATGGGCTATTTGCCAGACATTTCCACAGTAATAAAGCTTGTTCGATTCGAACACAGATGCTATACAAGAGTGCATTGAATAGATATTATTAGCGGTAGTATAAGTGACGTTTAAATGGTGTATATGTCTGTTATTACATTGTAAACAAAATCTTGATATTCTCAAGTAACTGTAAAGCGCAGTTTACACAAAGACAACAATAGAATTCAAACACGTGTTCATTGTTTCTCTCTTCATTTCTTATTTCAAATGCTACTGCGTTTCATGCAGAATATTTTCTGTGTGAACTACGCCTTAGGGCGTTCAAATTTTACTTCGAACTATTTTGATATAGTTCCTGATAAATTAGTTAAGGACCATTAAAGCATTACAATAGTAATAGTTGATGAAGGTTTGAATTCATTGTAATAACAGAAATAGTTCAGTTCAGAGTTCTAAGAAGTTTCCACGACATTCAGAACAAATTAAACTAAGATGGTATCCCATAACGCATAACTGTTTTGGGATCGTCTTTATGGTGAATATGAATCTAAAGATGGAACAAGTACACTCACACCACAACCATAATTAAAGATTTGAAATTCTAAGGTTGACAGACCTTCAAGTATCTGACTATTCGCAGTCACTGTCAAAGATATTCCCATGGTAACCAAAACGCTCTCCGAGGCACACATAGGTCTCAATGAATATTAAGTGTGGTACCTAACTTATCTAAGGTCCGGCCGCGCTAAATTTGCCAAAGATGTAAACAACAATGGCCGCTCGAAATTTAATAAAATCGATATATTATAAGAACATTTATTTTAATTAATGTTTGTTTTCGTCTAAGTCTCCGAGCTAACTAAACTAAAACAAACATTACTTAAAATAAATGTTCTTATAATATATCGATTTTATTAAATTTCGAGCGGCCCAATGGCCGCTCGAAATTGTTTACATCTTTGGCAAATTTAGCGCGGCCGAACCTTATGTAGGTACAGGACCTGGAGCTTTTTGCCCGCTTTTCTCTATGAAACTTACTACAATCGTTTTGAGGATAAGTATAACCCACGTGGTTATTCTATGGCTTACTTTTGTCTGTTCTCATTTTTACAATTTGTTGCTATGCAGGAGAGATACGATGCAAATCCGGTGTTCTAAAGTGTGACTTATAAATTCATACTAATCCATACTAATATTATAAATGCGAAAGTGTGTCTGTCTGTCTGTTACCTCTTCACGCTTAAACCGCTGAACCGATTTAGACGAAATTGTGTATAGAGTTAGAGTCCCGTGAAAGGACATAGGATAGTTTTTATCCCATAAATCATCCTTTAAGGGGGTTTAAACGGGGTGGAAGTTTGTATGGGGAATCAATAACCGCTGAGCCGATTTAGATGAAAGGTATAGAGATAGTTTGAGTTGTGGGGAAGGATATAGAATAGTTTTTATCCCCGAAATCATATTAAGGGATAGAATAGTGTAGACATTTTCTCTCATTTTCACAAAAAATCGTGAAACCGCCGGGTACAGCTAGTTCAAAATAAAAACTAGACAGTGGAAAAAATGCCAACATACCAAACTACATAGTTAACCAGTTGCACGATGCACTTCAAATAGATATGGGTAATTTAAAAAATACCCACGCCCGCATATCTGTTAGCACGAATAGTTTTGTTCAGAGAGTACGTATTAAAATCCAGAACCACACTTTGCATTTAAATAGGAAGATTTTGCTAAAAGAGAAGTTTGCTGTTAGAGCATTTAACAAGAGGTAATTTAATTTTACTAACGAGCTCTTGTAAAAATATTATAATAGAAAAATCTGACTTGAAACACTGCTTCAGCTTCCACGCTTTTAAATAATAGTTTGCTTTAGAATATAAGCTTTTTAAATAGACTTCGTTGAAACTAAGAATGTTAGTCATGCTTTTGAGCGTATTGATGCATTGTAAGATTTTATGATTATAACACAATTATCTTCAAGCCATTAAATTACACAACCAAAATAAGGTACTTACCTATATTTTGGGTGTATAATTTAATAGCTATTGTTTGAATTACGAAGAGGCAAGTTAACCTTGTACAAATGATTGAGTAGGTACAAAATCATATTTTTTATTTTCCTTCTAAAAAAATCAATGCTGCTCATACCCTCGCTGCCAATTATACCCCATACTTCATCATAATGTTGACATTACGGAGCACCATCATTAGGGGGTTCCTTAAATGTTATCCGGATCGTCAATCAATATCAGAGGAAAATGTATACATAATATTGCTTAATTGGAAATTATAGCTATAATAGCTATAAGGTCCCATTAAAATAGATGGAAAAACTTTAGAAATCATTCAGACCACCAAAATAAGGACTATGGTAAAAAATATATAAGAAAAACGCATTAGATACTTACAAGAAAAATAATCAGCTACCTAACGAAAATACACTAATGTGCCGGCAATTTATTATTTTTGTTCAAAATAAAATCACTTCAATCTGTGTTTTTTTTTTTGCTGGGATATCTTTGGTTAGACGTACTGAGCGCTGTGTTAAAATTTACTGTATGTATACACAATAATTACCTATACAGGGTGTTACGGAAAGGGTATATCAATACAAACGGGTTGAAGAGTGTATCTGGTCTAGAATCTCTGTACAAAACTTCAACTCAAAAGCAGTGACTTTGAAAATGCTTAATATTTTTTTATTTCGACATCACGGCGCTGCACTGGCGCGTGGCGGCGTGATGTGCGTGTACTAGGCGCACAGACACACTACAGATAGTGGATAATGACCCTCGTAGTGCGGTGACACGTTTGTTATGATTTCAATTTAATAAACTATCGAAATAAAAAAATATTAAGCATTTTCAAAGTTCATCATGCCTCATTCATCTTATCAATATGTTAATGTCAACTGCTAAACATACTTCTCTTAATGAGCAGTTTAGTGGTCTGGCCAAACTGAAGTGAATCCCGAGTGGGACGCGGAACAATGCTCGGTCGCATCGATTGTGTCAATTAACTTGTACGGAGATGTTTGCGGGCCCTATCAGAATACCAACGCTGCGACATTTATTTTTTAAATGTCGCAACATCATGCTGAGATAGGAGCCTTTTGGCTTCGTAGAGGACTTTCTGTTTCATTTTTGGTTTTGTTACTTTTTTTTAATATAACTTGGTTTTTTATTGTTTTACTGTGTGTAGTTTGTGATCTTCCCGTACGAGTCGCAATAAATACTTTTTCATTCTTTCTTTTTTTTTTTTTGTTTAAACTAGCGCTTAAACATTGTAACAACCGACGCGCGCAGGCGCGTCTCGCGTCTCGTGTGGCCAGAATTTTCCCGCTGAGATTGATGGTTACATTTGTTTTCAGACAGGAGATTGCTTCTGCCTATCCTCTTTATGTAATCTCTTAATAGCGGTTTTCGACGCCCACGGATAAGAAAAATGTGTAACTGACTCGCCCTAAAAGTTGTTCGATAACCAAAGCGTCAAAAATATTGAGGGATTAAAAATGGTCTGTGTTGAATAAAAAGTATAAGTTTTCTCTCCACACGTGGCAACATCCTACACGTGTTGCTGTCCTTCGAATATTTTGTAACGGGTTTCGTAAATCTCATAGACATTTGAAACTTCAAGGCAAATTCAAAAATTCTCTTCACTAGGAAAGCCGTCAACATTGCGTTCATGGAATTTAATTTACAAGCTATTTAAAAATGTTAGTAAACTTGGCTCACCTTCCAAGAATATTATTTTTGATGAATGAACAACGGAATGTGAAAGGCAGAAAGTGGATAATACCTATTAGTATCAAATAGATACGTTTATTTCGTTTGTAAACGTTACAAATGATTCATGTCTATACATGTCTTGTTTGAAAAATAAAAATGCTTTTTATTGAGACACATCGTTGATTTATAAACTATTGTACTACAGTATTTTTACATCACGAAGCGAAGCGCGCAATACTTGTGGTAATCTAGGGTACAAACACGCTGTGAATGTGTTCGTGAAGAAGAGTAGCGTCAGCATATAATACACACACACACATACTTCCGACTTCGCCTATGCCTCGGACTGTACCAGGAGCTTCTGCGCTCACACATTCATAGCGTGTTTTACATTTGGTAAACACAAGTAAAACGCGCGTCGCTTCGTAAGAATATAATACAAATACTATTCGAAGTTAATAAACTATGTAACTTTATTACTTGGACGTCAAAGAAAAGTTAAAAGGCTTCTCCAATGGTTACAGACTTGACCTCTCGAAGAAAAATTTTGTATCGGTCGTTTTGTGCTGTTCTAAACAATGTAGTCGACAAGAAAACAGAACAACATTACTTAAAAAAAAAAAAAACTGTTAGCAATTGGTACCTGTCTGGTTCATGAAAGTAGGTTTAAACAGAGAAAAGCTTTTTTTAAAAACAAAGTTGGTACTGCGATGCTTTTTTGAGATAGTCACAATTTATAAGGCGTACCTGGTATAGTATTTTAATCTCACGAAGCGATACGCGCTTTTCTTGTGGTCAACAAGTGTTTAAACTGCACGCTGCAAATGTGTATGTAAGCGCAAGAGCTCTCAACACAATGGCAAAGTCGTAAGTATATGTACGCGCGTGTGCGTGTTATATGCATAGGCTACTCGTCTTAACCGTACATTTGCGTGTTCATAAACTTGGTTAACACTAAATAATGATTCTGCTTTTCGGGGCGAAAACAAATCTAACAAATAAAAGTTCACAAAAATCGGTCCAGCCGTTCTTGAGTTATAGTGTAACTAACCCGACTTTGTTTTATTATATAGATTAACATGAACATCGGTTAATACGAGTAATAAAAACTTTAGTGTTGCCATTACCTAGTTAATTTGGCACATGTGTGTGTCGATTACCTAAAACGTTATAGTTAATGGCACCTTTAAAAAGTTAGATATTAGAACAGTTTTCATATCTTGATGCTTTTATCGTATATTTTAATGATATCATAATGTTTATTTAATTAAGGTTCACTAACAGTTGTTACAGATATTATACAGATAGGAATATACGAGTAATTCTGTCTTGTTCATAATTATTATATTATAATGACGTTCAGTAAATAAACTTTTTGCCTATAGTAAGCAGTCGTGAGTTTATGTAAGCACCTATGTGTATGTAAGCTGAATAAACTTATTATTTCAGCTAAGGATTATTTATGTTGAACAATTGTTCACCTTTAGGTAAGGAACATTGTTGAAGTTAGATAATTGGAAGATTCTTGGTTGCCGGCAGCTAATCCCTCTTCCCTTGATAATGTTGCTGTAAAACTTGTGAAAAGCTCATTTTAACACCTTAATCTACTTATTATCTTTTGAACCAACTGAACATTGTTTCGAAAAGTTTTATAATGTAACTTTGACGATATCTAAATAGGTATTTAGGTATAAACGTACCTATCTAGATATCTAAAGATTCGTTTTAGAACGTTTTCTCATCCAACAATAACAATAGTTATCTTAGTTAGCTGTCCTTAGACTTTAGTTAACTTTGAGTTTGTAAGTTATAACATTTAATAAAAAATTTAAACAAACGAAACCAAACGTTCGTTATCATTTACTTACCTCCATGAAAAGATCATGAATCGCGCAAAATATTCAAGTTGAAGCGGAATACATTTTACGGTTATTTGGATCAAAATCCCTTTGAAAATGTTCTTTATGAAACTGTTCACTTTTTGACCCACTGTATTGAACAAGAATAACTGAAACTGAAATAGCTCAGGTATTTTGATCGCGGCAATGTTTCTTCGCGCACTGTATGTTCAACGCTCTGCTTAAAGGGACTACAGGACCTAAACGCAAAAAACGCTAGTTTTATAATGCCTAAAAGTATAATGATCGTCTACACAGTAAACAAAATCAGCAAAATATATGATACCCTTCAAGATAGTGTGTTGAAAAAATAATACTTACAACTAATTTGATACGATAGAAAAAATCATGAGGATACCTCTAAAAACTTTATTTTCACAATAAAAACCATACTAATATATATACAATCATTCTGATTTTAGTCAGATTATTCTACAAGCAACATACTAAAGCACTAGTGTTTTAATTTTTTAGTCCAAATAATAGATTTTTTGTAATTAGATAATTGCTTCATCTTTTGCAATAAATTACCAGGGTTGTGTCATCGCGCTTCTGTTTCTTTTCTATCCAATCCAACAGTGACCGCGCTTTAGGTCATGTAGTGTAGCGAAATGTAAAGGAAAGACAAGACACTTCACCGACAAACACGTATTATTTTGTATAAAAAATCGAACACACAAATAGAAAAATATAAAAAAGAAAACTAAATACGAAAACTTGTCACATGGGTTTTAAATATTAAGAGACTTTTAAAACTATTGCATACATTTAGGTCTTAGTATCAAAAATAAATTTGAGTTTTTCAACGCGACGCGACGAGTCTAAATATCGATTGCAATCAATGGGCCATTCCGCTCAATTAGGCCGACTTTTATTTGCAAATGGTGATGACGTTTGGTGCGTGTTGATTGCAATAATAAATTAAATAAATGTGTTATACTTTTTTAGATAGCGGCGCCATACGTAAAAACATGTAAGAAATGTCATATAAAGTAAAAAAAGAAAGCAGCTATGATATTTAATTTATTATTAGCATATATTCGCCGTTAGTGGATTTCCGCGGATTGACCCCAATGCCGATCCACGCCAACGTGGTTGAAAATAAGTCCACAAAAAGATACAAACCTGCTATATTGTTAAGGGAATGGATATTGGGTCTATAACAAAAGGGTAAAAAAAGTACATAGTTGGGGAATCGATCTTGGTTTCTGGAACACTTGCGGACTGCGGCCAACCCTGCCGGCCTGCGACCTGCCAGAAAGCAGCCAACCGGTCAGGTGTCCAAATATAAGATGTCTGGGTGGGTGGATGGAGCCGAATAAATCGGCTCGCAGAAAATTCGGACTTCTATCAGATAACAGGATTCAATAAAACGCGAAATGTAGTCTTCCGATCATGTGGGGAAACCCCGAATCAAACAATTAATAACGTGATGAACACGATCCAATAAATTATAAATTGGTGTAATAATCAATCAATTTTGGTGTTTCTTCCACGATAAATAATAATTTCGGCCGTCGTATGAGACAAAATTCAGACAAGTCAAGTATCTTTCCAAGAAAAAATCTCATTTGACGTAAAAGAAATTATTTCAAAATTATTATAAAAAATAAAGGTTTTTGATAGGCCCAGTACAAAAAGAGGTTGATTATAATGTTGAAGAAGGACGAATGGCGAAAATAATTAACATGCAATAACTACAAATTCTGCAGTGGTCTCCTTAACACACGTTCGCACGGACGTAAAAATATTGTGAATAGTGTGATTTTACCGGGCACTGGATTTTCAACTGTCGGTGTTGAGCCGAGCATTGAGAATCCAACAAAGTACATCCCAGCACGTCAAAAAGCCACACTGTTGGATTTTCAACTCTTGGCGCTAGGCAGTGCGATGAAAATCCAGCGCACGAAAAAAAATTGCCCATGCTTACCTGGGGTTATTCTGCAGGTGCAATCGTACCTGGGCTTATTCTATCGTTTCTCTAGGTATCAGCACCATAAGAACACTTTGTTTTCACTTCGAATATAGTAGGTACAGACGCCAGCACATCAAGCTACCCGAAAATGTCAAATTTTCCCAATCAACTTTGAACCTTATGTTTTAGTGATAAAGTTGAAAATCTATTAAAAAAAATTTACAGATTGGAATAGCTTGATGTGCTGGCGTCTGTACGTCAGGGAGGCAATTCTCGTAATTATAAGAACGTTCACAGTCTGATCTCAATCTCAATCTATCAAAAATACCTTTCATTTCCCTACATTTTGACAAGTTTTTGACATTTTGTGTGTCGCCGAGATGAGACTGCGATTAGATTTTGAACGTTTTAAATTACGAGAATTGGCCTTAAGGTATGGACGCTGTACATGAAAGAGAGTTCTAGAGCAGTGATGGCCCGGTGGTAAGGGCCCTGATTTACGAGTCGGTCGCGGGTGTGAACCCAAACATTTCATCACCACTGCTCTCAAAACGGTAAAGGAAACTTTACCGTTATAAGAACCATACCATTGTAAGGAAACCGGCAAATCCTGGGACCAAAAATAAGAAGACTTTGGCATCTACGGATTCCGCACTGGGCCCGCGAGGTGGATTACAGCCCACTCTTTCTCAAAGAGTTGGAGCCTATGTCACAGATGTGAAAATTAGCTCGGGTATGTCAGTTCACCGATTTGATTTCCTAAATCCTAAATAATTCAGAGTAGTCTTTTAGCCTTTTAAAGAGGTAATTCACTAAAACAGTAAAAGCGAAGGACAATATTCGTTGTAAAAATCGAGTAACTGATCATTACTTAGCATATTATTGTATTATCATACAGTGAGACAGAGGATTTACTCGTTGTCTGTAAATAAAACATGTTAGTCTTTTAATTTAATATTAGTTTTTAATTTAATATTAGTTTTTAATTAGTCTTCTCCGTTTTTAATTTAATATTTTAAAATTCTAAGCACCTTTCTAGCCTAAAACACATGTTCTACCTAGTTCAGGCAAATGAGCAACTGTGACCTCTATAGTTTTTAAGTTATGTTATTGTAAATCTGCACCATTTTTATAAATAAACTATATTATTATTATTTTATCTCCAGAACGATCAACTAACCTTAATAGCTGAAGTTAATTAAGATGGATCTCAATGAAGTACTAAGTTTGTTATCTACCGTGTGGTCTAATATTCTAATTAGTGGCGTGTATAACATCTCTACCAGTCTGCCTTAAGGGAATTGCTTAAAGATTTATGGGTTTTTGGATAGTTTACAGGCGCAGTTTACATGGGTTGTAAATAGTGAATGGCTTTCTTGCTAAATTAAACACGAAACCAAACAGAATATTAAGTAAGACTGATTATCCACCAGTTCTGTAGGAGGAAGCTGTGAAGAATTCACCAATACCAGAGCTAGGGTAAAAAAATAAAACAAACGTATTGGTAGAATTTTCCTAGTTTATGACTTTCCTAGCGCGGCTGTTTGTAGATAGCCAAGTTTTTTTTTTTAACAAAATGGCTGCTGCAACTAGAAAGACATGTATTTTTTTATGGTTCACCTCTGTATCACCACACTACAAACACACCCCTGATACACTAAAAAAGGTGCATATAAGCAAAGCGAAATAAAAAACACGTCTATACTGTTTTCAACAACAATTTAAGATTTCAATTACAATAGACAAAAAACAAATAGCATAACTAGTTTGTTTATTTTTAGGATACAAATATTATGATTGATAAACTCCGTATTTGAATAGCTAGTAAATTGCCGTCTTTAATGTTTTTATTGCGTGTTTCTCGATCTCTCACGCCGATTATTTTTACTGGTTTACTGTCAGCCTGCATCATCGTATTGTTGGCTTTTATTACAAAACCAGCTGTTGCCCGTGACTTCGTCTGAAATCCAGCATTAAAAGTTGTGTATGTCCTTACACAGGTCTTGGTCTATCCGTGTGCAAAATTTCATCCAAATCCGTTCAGCCGTTTTAGCGTGAAAGCATAACAAACAAACTCAGTTTTGAGTTTATTCGAAGTTAGGAGACTGTACCTACATTAAAAAAGGATGTAGTTTAAAAAAAATACTAAAAACGCGCTTATATCACACTCTAAATAAAATAATTAAATTGATTGTATTAGTTACGAACGTACGTAGTTACGTTGCAGCTTGTGACTGCTTTCATATCTAATGAATAATTAAAAAACCGCACTGGGCCCGCGTGGTAGATTACGGCCCATTCCCTCTTACCGAGAGGAGAAGAATATAGGGAGACCTTTGCCCAGCATTATTACACGTAGGTTACATTTTAATTTAATTTTTACATTACACACATTTTATATTACGCTAGATTTTGCCCGCCTCTTCGCCCGCGTGGGGAATCAGAAATTATCCCACGAAAGCCAGGTTATAATAAACTACCTGTGTGCCAAATTTCATCCAAATCCTATTAAAACCATAATATTAATGATTGAAATACTGTTGTGAATTCATGCAAGCCTAGTACTTTTTGTTAGAATACTGCTTAGAAAGTCGGGTAATATTTTAATCATGATTCGAAAGACACGTAACGCCATCTAGCGTCCTAAAGCCATTGTGACCGCCGAAAGTTATTGTTCTTTTCCTTGGGACAGTATTTTTTTTTCTGGATAAAAGGTATTCCATGTCCTTTTCTATACTCCTGACAACGTTTATGCAAAATTTCATGATGATCGGTTCAGTGGATTAGGCGTGAAAACGGAACAAACAAACAAACTTATTTCCGCATTTATAATATTATATAGTTAGGGTTACACATTACTTTACAATATTACATTGATTAAATTCAATTTGTTGCGACTCCGCAGCTCATAATTCAATTTGAAACTAGTCGGGCAATCAAGATTAAAGGCTTAACTGTAATGCACGTGTGATGAAGCTCATGAAAGGTATTATAAAATAAATCCTAATTAGGGGAAAGACGGCATAAAGTGTTGATATAGTTACGTTGCGCAGATGAAAGTATCTAAGGCTGATAAAATGGTAATAATTTTAAAATTTTTGAATTTAAATTAAGTAGATACCTAAAAAATAAACTAAATTAGTTTTTATACATACTAACATAATTGGTACTAAATATTAAAGAATATTTTACTCATAGAATAAGTTATTAACTGCGTCTTATGGAAACGTGTTTTCGACTAACTTATGAAAATAAATTCAAAGAAGATTGTTAACCATGAATATTCAATTAAAACGATTTGTAACTGATTAAACCGACTTGAATGGAATCTCTGAATAAACTTTAAATCTAGTTCTTTGAAGAAATTTAATTAAGTAATATTTTCATAAATTAATAATATGCAATGGAATAGTTACTAGCTAGCAAATGTAAAACACTTAGATACATAATCATATTTATCATCTTAACGACTGAAATACACACATATATATACTGATTAAATGATAAAACACTGCGACAAGTTCATAAAGTTTTGATAGATGTCAACCTATCCTGGGAATCAATGCCGCAAATCACGTAGTTTATATCACAATATTTTTGAAATATAATTCATCATCATCATCGTTTCAGCCGAAAGACGTCCACTGCTGGACATAGGCCTCCCACAAGCACCTCCAATTCTACCGGTTCTGTGCTTCTCGCATCCAACGGGCTCCTGCGGCCTTCACAAGGCCGTCGGTCCACCTTGTGGGAGGCCTTCCAATGCTACGTAAATCCATCTTCGAAATATGATTAAATTATCATTATTTATAAAAAAACACAAATAATAGAAAAATCTGATTGAACACTCATAAATAAAGTTTTAAAACCCAGAGCCAGTTAGACGACCACTAAAAATTAATCCTTATGTCTTCCTAGTTGTAACCGATCGAGGGTATTGTGTAAACGGTTCCGTATTCGGAAATTTTATCGATAGGATTACTGGGAACTTTATTTGTTTGTTTACGTTATCGCTGTAATTTGGTTCACCGTAAAAGGTAATAAAGTAAATGAAGATATATGCGATTGCGCTAATCACATATCTTCATTTACTTTGTGTATGTGAACAATAACATGCATTTTTGGGAACGTGGCGCTTCTAGTAACTTTTTTTTTTCAGAAATTCCTCATGTTCGGCATACCACGCCACGTCTACTAACACTAAAACTAATAACTTAAAATAAATGCAGTGCTTTTGTTTTGTTTCAGGAATTGGTGGAATTCAAGTGACTTTGCTGAACTGGCATCCCGTGTAATTGGCTATTTATGGTTCAAGCCCAAATGCTACAATAACGTAAGTAAGAGCTATTTGAATCATAAATGAACATTGTTGTAAAATTAAAACATAGATGACAGTGGGTGGGCACATTACTCGCAGAACCGCCGAAGGTTTTAGGCCTCCCGCAAGGTGAACCGATGACCTTGCGAGGACCGCAGACGTCCGCGAGATACAAGAAGCGGAGAACCAGTCGAAGTTGTGATGATGGAGGCCTATGTTCAGCAGTGGACGTATTTTGGGTGAAATGATAATGGTGATGTTGTAAAATTAATATCTGTTGGTAGGTATTTAATAAGGCGGCAGATCTACTTAAATAGAGAAACAAGTTAGTTTATTCCTGATCCCTTGAAATGTCTGTAGTTTTAAGACACATTTCAGCACATTTATTTTTCCAATACAGTTCACTAACCTTCATCGATTCATCACGTCTCGTTGATTGATAAATTAAACCATTTATAAGTTAGGCATCAATCAATCAACAAGATAACTGAGGAACGATGCTGATTTGACAGGAGAGTCAAATACATAAATCTAGAAGTTAAGTCTTGTGAGAAATAAGACTGATTAATTAACGTTGAGATTTTTATCGCCAGTATATCAGCCAACGTTGACGATCAGACTTCATGAAAATTCTCTTCTTCTTCGGATATTATTTGATCGGTCCACGGTCATCGATGACCCTCCCGCGTAGCAACATAATCTACTCGGTCAATAGACACTCTATGGAGAAATTATTCCGCCTTGAGACTTAGCAAAATAAACAGTATTCTAAACTGCACTAGTGCTGATAGACGCTATTTACTGCCGAGTTCTTGGAGTATGGAGGAATGGACTTTTGGGAATCTTAAACTGAACAATGTTCTAATTATTAGTCAATATTTAAGATGGGAGATAAGGAACCCTAATCTATTCAAATTCAATAATATGAATAATGTTACTCGGAAATCAAATAAAACGCTTACAATAAATTAGTATTTTTTATTCGTAATAACTCTGCGACAGTCATATTTCAATGTCAGGTTGCCATGGGCCTTGACAGTTTTTATTAGAAAAAATCTTCTACAATATTAAGGCATACTAAAATTAGCTACTATGAGCGCCAACTGAGTAATAATTGGGACGGTGACATTGTAAAATAGACTTTAGGATTGCTCTATAAGGTTGTCGACTACAAATAACATTTTTATTTTATTAAACTTTCATTTCATGACCAGGTATGCTGCGACATTTTTCACTATATTAGAACACTGGATCCTAATACAGTTTGTTTGAAATAGATTTGATTAAATTCTGCATAACAATAAAGTTCATCACCGCTACCTCTCTGATTTACATCTTATGGACATGTTGGGGTTCGTATGTTGGGATGAGTTTCGGCTTCTTTTACTCACTTATTGCATTTGAATTAAATACGTTTTTAAGATAATATGTATAATATTGTACTGTGAAAAAAAGTGCTATATTTTTTTAGTATCAATAGACGGCTTTGTTACGATGCATTTTTGTTTAAGAAAAGAAAACACTCGGTATAAACCAACGCTCAGGATATTAGGAAATTTAGACTGGTAACAACAGTCATGTTTTACATTTTCTTAAAGATGCCTTTAATAAAAATGTTTTCTCTAATCCAGGGTTAGGGAAAACATTTTTATTTAAGGCATCTTTCTCTTCTTTAGTCACAGATGTCACTAAATGTCTTAGTGGCTAAAAATAGCAAAAGAATTGTTAATTTTTCGTTTAATTTATTCTATTTATTAAACCCTCTGCTTTTCCTACTGGCAAGGATTTCGGGATAAAGAAAATATATTTACGAGTATATATAGGCCTGTAGACCAACGGGGTGTTTGCGTAATACACTCACAGCTTTCATTTTGACAGTTTAACAACCTTCATGGCGTTATTTACGTAGTTGACCAAACAAATGTTTCGAACTTATGAAGCAATGGATAAGCAATATTCTTTAAAGTTATTCAAATTTAGATTAATAGTGTGTTACGCAATTAGATACATAGATAAACCATTTATTTGGCGCACACAAAATACAGCACAACACACAAATGAGATGATAACCCACATGAATAGGGTGATGATTTTTATTTTTAAGTTATTGACTTCCTACCTTAAAGTAAAAAAAATTGTTTTGCTTTTTTTAAATAAGCCTGAATTAGATACACTATTAAATATAAATTTGAAAAAAAACCTACACATAGTAAAGTGTAAAATGATGTTACTTTGCCTAATATCCTTTGACCTGATTGATCGAACCGTTTTGACTCAAAGCTATTATTTATACGTCATCACGCCATTAGGTACCTTTTCGACACAGACTGAATTAAATAAAACAGGGAGAAATGTGAAAAATGCCATTTATCTAGTTGTTGAATGTGTTAAACTGTTTTATTTTACTCTTTACAAGAAATGAGTGGTATTGACATTGTGAGTTCGTCCATGAAGGCTTTTGTAATTTTTCAAAATGTGACAGTACTTTATCAATACAATCGTGATCGTCAATGATACAAGACTTTTTGCAATTCTTAAAATTAATAAATTATGTAACGCGCGAATTTAAAAACCCTTACTCGCACTAATAGCTGAATTAATTTAAACGAAACAGCAATTAACAGAGTGATTATATGTTCATCACCCAACCAAAACAATACATAGGTATAATTTTGTGATACAAATTGCTTGAACAATAACAATTTTAATGGATCTGTCTGGTAGACTGATGGCGGAGGCTGTAATTCTCTGGACATTAGCCCACACAAATTGAGAGGGCGTCAAACCTTGGCTTAATAGATTATACGGATTTTACACGTGTCGACTTCTAGCTCAGTGTAAACACAAAATCCACCAAGCCGCAGGTGATATCATGCCAGCTTCAAAGTAGATATTCTAATTTTCATCGATCGTATGTAATTTGTAGGCACCACACGAAAGTTTTACAAATCATCCGGCATTTTTCTGTTCAATGTGACAAAACGATCAAATCACATGCTATTTTTATCGGCTGTGTAAATGTAGCCCAAATAGGACCATGGGGTCTAGTCACTGTGACATTCTATCAGTGATAAAGATTATGGAAAAGTCAAAAATATTTTGGATTGACATAAGTAAATGAAATACTTATGTCAATCGTATTGAAAGCCGTTGTAAAGTTAAAAAAAAACCGGCCAAGGTGAGTCGGACTCGCACACGGAGGGTGCCGTACAATATTTAACACTACATATCGTCGTTGTCATACCAAAATCTGCTATGTGCCGTTTTTTGAGATTTCAAGATTTACCGACCTACAAACACAGTTTACAGTGACCTATAAGCTGTGGTCAAAATCTCAAAAAACGGCACAGCAGATTTTGGTTTGACAACGACGATATATAAAAAAATATACAATTAAGTATTTTGTGAATATTTCAAGTTTCTATGCCATTATTGATTTCGAGCAAAAAAGGGCAAAAAAATCGCGTTTGTTGTATGGGAGCCCCCCTTAAATATTTTTTTTTTTTTTTTTTTAGTATTTGTTGTTATAGCGGCAACAGAAATACATAATTTGTGAAAATTTTGACAGTCTAGCTATCGCAGTTCTTGAGATACAACCTGGTGACAGACAGACGGATGGACTGACAGACAGCGAAGTCTTATTAATCTGTCAAGCTCCGCTAATGAGACACAATTGATTTTCTATTGTTTCGTCGCCGATCCGCGCCGCTTGACCGGTTAATAACAGGTTCCCGTTTTTACCCTTTGGGTACGGAACCCTAAAAACGATTGCCACTTGTATCCAAACTAATATTATAAATGCGAAAGTAACTCTGTCTGTCTGTCTGTCTTTTCTTCACGCCTAAACTACTGAACCGATTTGTGTGAAATTTGGTACAGACATAGATTACATTCCGAGGAAGGACACAGGATAGTTTTTATCCCGATATTCCCACGGGATCGACACTTATGCGGGTGAAACCGCGGGGCGCAGCTAGTAAAGTATATAAATCTTACTCGTGTAAAGGGATTTTCAACGTTGAAAATCAGCCCTCGTACACCCTACACATGATTAATAAACATAGATGATGCTTATCGTCCGGGGTAAATCACACAGATTGACGTAAGTAATATTTCTTGAGGCTAGCCTTAGAAGCGTGTCATACACGAGAGAGTTTCCTACTTTTCACGTAAAATTGTAAAACGGCTCTCTTAGAGCTGACTGTCGTATGTACAAAGAAAGTCACAAGAGTACCTAGTCAAGGTAAATGTAAAAGGACAAGGGGGGTACTATAGCTCTGTTGTTCTTGATGAAAAGGCACTCTATATTGTACAGTCAGCATCCAAAGTCGATTAACACTATCATTTTTACATGTTATTAAATTGACAAAAACTTTTTTCAATAAACTGGTTTTTAGCTTTTCACATAATAGACAAGAGTATATATTCTAAAAAAAATTCTTCTGCTGCAATTTTGAACAAATATTTTGCTCAATAACTAAGATTAAAAAAACTGAAGTGGTAATCAACTTTTGATGCTGACCGTACAGGATGTAACAAGACCCCTCACATAGCCGTCAACTATGCTTTCTGTACAGGCGCCAGCACATCAAGCTACTACAATCTGTCAAATTTCTTTAATAGATTTTCAACTTTATCGCTACAGTATAAGGTTCAAAGTTGATTGGGAAAATTTGACAGTTTCGGGTAGCTTGATGTGCTGGCGTCTGTACATGGAACTAAGTTCAATTGCACAAAAATAATTGCCGGGAATAATTGTTTCATGTTCACTATCAAAAAATATATCTATCCCTTTCTGTTTGGTGTTGATATTACAAATAATCAATTATTACCTACCTAGTAGAAGTAGTTAGGTAGGTACTCATTTTAGTACATATTTTCAAAATACAACTAATTGTTATTATCACACTAATATTATAAAGGTGAAAGTTTGTGAGTGTGTGTGTGTTTATATGTTTGTTACTTCTTCACGCTCAAACGGCTGGACCAATTTTGATAAAATTTTGCATGGAGGTAACTGACTAAAATTTATTTTCTAAAAAAATGTAAATAATAAGTTCTTCTTTTACTAACTGTAGCAAATTCTTTTTAAAGAAAGAAATAAAGTAAAGTAAAAATATTTTATTTCACGTAAACCTACACGGGCACTTATGAATCGTCAAAAGCTAGTTGCACGGTTCCTATTGATCATTGCACTCGTTTAATAATTATGGAGAAGAGCATATGAAAGAACAAGATTTTTATTTATTATTCATTTATTTGTTGGTAATTAAAACGGTACAACACCAATTACATTAATTAACATAGAGACAATAATTACATTGACAATAATATAATTTAAAACTAACATGGAACAGTGGACACCCTTGTTATTGCAAGTGAAATGCTTACAATATTGCTATGTTGTTCTGTTGAATTGTCTAACATGGTTCTAAGAAGAATTTGCTATTCTACTCCGCCCTTGAACTTTAACAGTAAGATTAACAGTATGATTATATTTATATACTGTCGTATACTAATCGGGTAGGACAGTGTCTTAACGTATAATAATAATTAGGTTGTGGGTATTCAATAAAAAATCAGTCTTGGTCAACCCGTCTTTCATTTACAACATGGTGGCAGCGGTGCTGAGTAATTAATTGAAATTAACACGCAATAATCCCGGTATATGTATAAAAATACAGCAACAGTGATAGTAACAAACGTAAACAATTGAAAACAATGGAACACGCGCGACCTCCGGCGGAATTGTGTCTGGAAGGTGGGCCGGCCAGTCGGGCCGAAGCGTGGCAAAAATGGCTGAGGCAATTCAACGTGTTTCTAAAAGCGTCTGGTGTCCACAAAGAATCAAATGACGTCAAAGCGAGTTTATTGGTGAATTTGGTCGGATCGGAAGGGTACGATGTGTATACAACTTTCAAATTCACCAAAGACGAAAACAAAGAATGCTTCGATACGCTCGTGTTAAAATACAATGAACATTTTGGAACCAAACAGAACACTACGATGGCTCGATTCAAGTTTTTCACAAGAAACCAGGAAGAAGGCGAATCTATAGACGACTATGTGACGGCACTAAAACTTCTCACTCAGCGATGCGAGTTTGAACATTTAGAAGAGGGCCTGGTGCGAGACAGGATCGTGTGCGGGGTCCGAGACGGCAAGCTGCGCGATCGACTACTCAGGGCAGACGATCTCACTCTGGAAAAAGCTGTTAAAGTCTGTCAAGCTAACGAGATGTCCATGGAGGAGCAGATGCAGATAGAGGGCACCAAGACTCAGGTGGTAGCAGTGGACGCGATGAGCACGCGCGGTGCGTACCGCGCGGGCACCAGAGGAAGCGCAGCGCGAGGCGGCGCCGGCGGCGCGGCGTTGCCAGCCGGGCGAGGACGCGGCGGCCGCGGCGGCGGCGGGGCCGGTTGGCGCCAGCAGCAGCGCGGCGCGGCGGCCGGGGTGGGTGGCGAGCCTGCCCAGCAGCGCGTGCCTGGAAAAGTGTTGTGTGCTGCGTGCGGTATAGGCAGTTGTGATAGCTATAAATGTGCGGCTAAAAATGCAATGTGTTTCTGGTGCAGTGAAAGAGGACATTTTAAAAACATGTGCCCGAAATTGCGTAGGCGCGTGTTACAAATCAACGCTGGTGTCGAGCCCGACGCCGACGTGATCATCGGTGAAGGCGACGACGGGTTGTACTATGTTTCTTCGTTATGGGGAAAGATGGATCGTAAGGACTCTAAATGGTATGAAACTTTGATTTTTAAATGTACCGGGGCTAGTGAAAGTTTTAAGTTAGATTCAGGGTCAGACTTAAATGTAATTTCTTTAAGTACATTTCAGGGATTAGGCCTGCCAAACGAAATAATAAGTTCAGATAACACGAGGGCGCAATCATTTTGTGGCAATTATATACCAATAGTTGGTTATTGTTATCTGAAATGTACTTATAAAAACGTAGAGTATACATTGCGTTTCATTATTGCCGACTTCGATTGCCAGAGTGTGTTAGGTAGATATGCTTGTGAGGAGCTGGGAATGGTGAAGCGTATATTGTCTCTCAACCTAGATCCCTATGCAGATTTGTTTCAAGGTTTAGGTAAATTACCCGGTAAATATACCATTGTAATAGATCAGTGCGCCCAGCCGTCAGTCTGTCCAGTTAGAAAAATACCCATAGGTGTTCGCGACAAGTTATCGCAAGAATTGTTGCGCATGGAGAAAATGGGAGTGATCCGTAAGGTGGCTCACCCGACACAGTGGGTGAACGGTATCGTAGTGGCGGCCAAGAAGGACGGCACCATCCGCGTGTGTCTCGACCCGCGGCCGCTGAACCGCGTCGTGCGGCGCGCACACTACCCGCTGCCGACGCTCATGGAAATCGCAACCAAGCTCCAGGGGGCGCAATATTTCAGTAAGTTAGATGCTCGTTCTGGGTTCTGGATGGTAGAAATTGACGATGCCAGCGCTGACCTTTGTACCTTCGGGACGCCGTTCGGTAGATACCAATTTTTGCGTTTACCGTATGGAATCAACTGCGCTTCAGAGGTTTTCCATCATAAAATCCGCCAGATACTCGAAGACCTGGAGGGAGTCGACTCATTCATCGATGACGTGATCTGCTGGGGCTCCAGCAAAGCCCAGCACGATGAGCGTCTGAAGAGATTGCTAGATAGGGCGCGAGAAGTAGGTATAAAATTTAACCAAGATAAATGTGAGTTCCAAGTGAGACAAGTATGTTACTTAGGCCACATTTTTAGTGAGGAGGGCATGGCCATAGATAGAAATAAAATAAAAGCGATAGAGAAAATGCCAGCTCCGGAAGACAGGCCAGCGCTTGAGAGGTTTTTGGGCATGATAAATTACCTATCCAAATTTATCCCCAATTACTCAGAGTTAGCACTTCCGCTACGCAATCTGTTGAAAAAAGATAGCGAGTGGATATGGGACTCGGCACAGGAGTCGGCAGCGGCGCAGTTGAAGCGCGCAGTGTGCGCGGCGCCCGTGCTGGCGCTGTACTCGCCGCGCGAGCCCGTGCTGCTATAGGTGGACGCGAGCGCGCACGCATTGGGGGCCGTGCTGCTACAGGCGGGCCGTCCGGTCGAGTTCGCATCCGCCACGCTCACCGACACGCAGACGAGGTATGCACAGATAGAGAAGGAGCTGCTCGCGATTGTCTACGCTCTCGAACGGTTCCATCAGTACGTCTATGGACGTCATGACGTCACAGTGGAATCCGATCATAAGCCGCTGGAGGCGTTGTTTAAAAAACCGCTCGATTCGATCCCCGCGCGCCTCCAACGCATGATGCTACGCGTACAAGGCTATGATTTTACCGTCATCTATAAACCAGGGAAGTACATGTACGTAGCAGACGCCTTATCGCGAGCCGCATTACCGGAACTTACATCGGAAAAAGTATGTGAAGAAGTAGAAGAACAATCTTGTTTTCTGTTAAATAATGTACGTTTTAGTGACAGCAAAACCAATCTTATAAAAAGCGCCACGAAAAAGGATATAGAATGTCAGTTACTTATACAATACATACAAAAAGGGTGGCCGCTGAATAAATATTCAGTCGACGAACGAGTGAGAGGACAGTGGTCGTATAGAGGTAGCTTTGGTTTTATTGATGGAATCATATTTAAAGATAACCTAGTTTATATACCGAAAAGCGTCAGAACGGAAATGCTGAGTAGGTTACACGACGGTCACATGGGCATAGACAGGTGCAAGCGTCACGCTCGCGAGGTGATGTTCTGGCCGGGTATGTCACGTGACGTGGAGGAGATGGTGCGCCGGTGTCACGCATGCGCTGAGCGCGCGCACCGTCCCGCGCGGGAGCTGCTCAAGCCGCATCACATACCGCCCTTGCCGTGGGCCAAAGTGGGCTCAGACATATTCCAGTATGCAGGAAAGTATTTTTTGATAATTGTTGATTACTTTTCCAATTTCATAGAAGTGAATCCGTTAACAAACATAGGTACGAAGGCGGTAGTGACGGCCATGCGAGATCAGTTCGCAAGACACGGGATCCCACAGGAGTTAGTGTCTGATAACGGTCCGGCTTATGCATCGAAAGAGTTCGATACATTTTGTACTAATTGGGGCATTAAGCACACTACTAGTTCGCCAAACTATGCTCAATCAAATGGACAAAGTGAAAGGAGTGTTCAAATAATAAAAAATATTTTGATAAAGTCAATAAACTCGGGGACAGACTTCTACTTAGGTCTGTTAAACTATCGAGCTACGCCACGTAATGGAATCAGTTCGCCGTCGGAACTATTAATGGGGCGGCGACTGAATACTAGGTTACCATCGCACGCTGAAAAGTTGAAGCCAAGTCGAGATAATGAGATTGACTACAAGGAGATGTTACGTAAACAGCAGGCCGATAAGACGTATTATGATAGCCGAACGAAACCGCTACCAATGTTATCGGCCGGACAACCGGTACTCGTCACAGACGATGACAAACGCAAATCTGCACGAATCGTAGGTCGTGCTGCTCAACCTCGCTCTTATTTTGTCGTAGACAATACGGGTAAGCGATTTAGGCGGAACCGGCGGCATCTGGTTAAGCTGCCAACTGATGGCAATGTAACCCCTGGCCCATCTCATGATCAGATGAGCGATGATGAGACATTGAGTAGTCCCAAAAGTGCTAGCGATGAGAGCCCAGGGACAAGCGATGACGGTATCGCTCCCATTCCTCCACAAGCCTCACCAAATCAACGCATACGCAGACCGGCGGCTATACTAGCACGACAAAAAATTGAAAACTGTTTACAAAAGAAATAAATAATGCAACCTACTTACCAACTACCTAATGAATATAATGTACGGTCAGAGACAGGAGTCGATTAACACTTTAGTTTTTTATTTAATCTTAGTAATTCAGCAAAAAATGTGTTCAAAATAGGAGAAAAAAAAAAAAAAAAAAACATACTATAAAATCATTGCTATAATGTGAAAGCTAAAAAGCAGTTAATTGAGAACATTTCATATATTTAACCTGCATGTATTATTACGTTAAGTATATAAAAGTAAATTCAAATCTAGGGCACCCATATTTTTCGTTTTTCGAATTTATGTACTTTTCATTGATAATTTCAACTTTGAAATTCGGTGTATTCTAAAAAGACGTAAGCGCCATCACTTGTTTTTTGATTTTAATTATTTTTTTCTTAGTAAATTAGAAATAAAAAAAAATATTTTAACTCAGGATACGAAAATGAAGAAATAGTATTTTTGTTTTAAGGTCGTGTCAGGTTTGAAATGTTGTCAATTGCAAAAAATGGTTGTCACACTGATAGCATGTAAATGACAGTGAAAATCTACTTATGTTGCTGACTATACCAGATGAAATGTCAGACTATTGGTTACTTAAGCTTACCTAATAATCAACTAGATTGAGTATTACTGTGTGTGTAAGGTAATCAGTGACAAAAAATGTATCAGTATTACATAACTTAGTATCTAAATAATACTACACTAGAGAGTATAAATACATAAGTAACAAAGTGACTAACTCAGATGTTATAAATAAGGTAAAAAAAAAGAGATGTCGTATACTAATCGGGTAGGACAGTGTCTTAACGTATAATAATAATTAGGTTGTGGGTATTCAATAAAAAATCAGTCTTGGTCAACCCGTCTTTCATTTACAACATATACTAACTTATAAAATATTTTATTTCTCTTTTGTTTACTTTTTCTCGCTCTCATCTGTTAAGGGGGAAGCGATATCTAATTGATATGTTATGAAATAGTCATTCAATAGTATATGAACTAAGAGGATTGTATTGATGATTTTAATGATTATAGTCTGTAAATACATACTTGTTAGGGTTGAAAATCATATTTTGTTCAACATACAACCTGACACTGACCTGCAAATTGTCAAAAAACAAAAGAAAATTTGAATTTCGCAGGCTACCTTGCTGCTTCTCTTTGAATGACGTCCTTTAACAAATTTTGTACAGGGGAAAGGGGAAGTATGTAGTAATGAAATAAATTCTTGTCGTCCTACTAAAAGCACTTTCGCTGCCAACCCTTAATTTCCGTCACATATAAATAAACATGACTGGAACAATTACGTAACTACTTAGGTCCAAAACGGAGTGTTTTGGTTTATCACGGAAAACTTTAACGATTACATCTAAATGGTGTTACGACAATAGGTCATTTAAAGTTACGAAACAAACTGTGTAATGTACCCTGGACTGTTCACTTGAAGAAACAGCCATTAGTTTAACAGAGGTCGATAGGAATTTTTTGTGTACGAGTCAAACTCAAACTCAAAGCATTTATTTCAATTAAACCAATTACAGGCACTTTTGAATTGTCAAGGGGTCGGTCAGTCAGAAAGATGAAGCTAGTTGCCCATTCCAAAGCGTAGGTACCTATGGAGAAGAACGGGCAAGAAACTCCATGGACACTCTTTTAAATCAAAATAATATGGTTACAAAGTCTTGGTTACATCATTCACGTTAAAAATTATACATGTGAGAACGATGCAGAACGTTAAAAGCGTCCATAACGAAAAGATGAGAAAAAACAACAATTCAAATATTAAATTAAAATAAAATAAGCCATGGCAGCAAAGAGATGACCAGTCCCTACTGACGGCGCCCGTTCACGAACATGACGCATGTATTAGCACCATTCAGCTCAACCATTTTGAAGGGAGCTAAATGATCCAACACATGCGCCGCCATCAGCGAGACATTTGAGTGAGCATGACATACTCTCAGCCGCC
The DNA here is from genome assembly GCA_947508005.1 of Amphipoea lucens. Lineage (NCBI taxonomy): Eukaryota > Metazoa > Arthropoda > Insecta > Lepidoptera > Noctuidae > Amphipoea > Amphipoea lucens. The sequence goes on from OX382371.1 coordinate 10,419,272, forward strand.
AGGGCACATTCAGTCAATGAAAGACGTACCCAGTAAATGGTAGCTTTATAGTATGTACATAGTACTCAACATGTGCTATGCAATTATACAATACTAGGAGATTGAATTTATACAATGCAAAGATAGACTTACAATCTTCAGCAGCTCCAACAGCATTTTTAAGTGTTAATCAAATAGTTGTGGTTGTGGAGCAGGACCAGCATTGAGCCAGGCATTTTTATTAGCGATGTAATCCCCTAACTTATAATATGCCTGTCTGCATAGTGTGCGTTTAATACAAGACTTGAATTTTGTCTCATTCAGTTGAAGAATGTGGGGAGGTATTTTATTATAACATTTTAAACAGTACCCCATAAAAGATGAGTCTACTTTAGCTAGTCTAAATCCTGGTTGAACTAATAGGTCCCTATTTCTAGTACTATAATTATGTCTTTCACCTCTTTTACTAAAAAGATGTAAATTTTTCCTTACATACATGATATTTTCGTAGATATATTGACAAGGTACCGTCATGATGTTAATTTCTTTAAACCGTTCCCTTAGAGAATCGCGCCTGCGGAGATTATAAATGGCTCTGATAGCTCTTTTCTGCAGAATAAAAATAGAATCGATGTCTGCAGCCCGTCCCCAAAGCAAAATACCGTAAGACATGATACTATGGAAGTAACTAAAATAGACCAGTCTCGCGGTATCTACATCAGTAAATTGACGGATTTTTCTCACAGCATAAGCTGCTGAACTTAGCCGTCCTGCAAGAGATGTTAAATGCGGACCCCATTGTAGCCTTGAGTCGAGCGTGATCCCTAGGAAAACAGTTCTATCGACGAATTCAAGTTTCTCTTGATTCAATATTATCTCACAATCACTACCTTTGACATTCGGTAAAGAAAATCTTATGCACTTAGTTTTTTTCCCATTTAATACTAAATTATTAGCAGTGAACCAATTTTGGACCTGCAGTAGGGCGTTATTTACGTCGTCAAAATTTGTAGCACGTCTATTTACCTTAAAAATTAAGGAAGTGTCATCAGCAAATAACACCATTTGTGGTTGATTTTTTAATAAATGGAGTAGATCATTTATATACACTAAAAAGAGGAAAGGACCCAAAATCGAGCCCTGTGGCACACCCATTTTTACAGTTAAACCGTGTGAATTGACACCATTTATTTGAACTTGCTGTTGTCTATCATTTAAGTAAGAACTAACTAAACTGAGCGCAAGTTTTCCAAGTCCGTAATGCTCAAGTTTCAAAAGCAAGGTTTCGTGATCGACGCAATCAAATGCCTTGGAGAGGTCACAAAAGATTCCTATGGCGTCTTGGGCCTCTTCCCACGCGTTAAAAATGTGTTTTAATAAGGTTACACCGGCGTCGGTCGTACAACGTCCTTTGGTAAAACCATACTGTTGATCGTGAAGGATTTTGTTCGTGTTAAAATGATTGAGCATTTGATTAAGCATTATCTTTTCAAACACCTTGCTGAAAACCGGCAACACGGATACGGGTCTATAATTATTAGTGTCTTTACTGTCCCCGGATTTGTAAAGTGGTATTACCTTACTGTATTTCATTAAATCGGGGAAGACTCCTTGATCAACACACGAATTAAATACTAAGGCTAAGTAAGGCGCAATAGTCTCAATTATGGAGGTACATACTTTAATAGACATTCCCCAAAGATCTTCGGTCAATTTGATCTTAATTTGCTTAAAAGCTTTTATTACTACTGCAGGGTTAATATGTTTAAATTGAAATTCAACCGGGCAGGCTTGAACGTTCGCTCTTAATAAATCAATTGATACGCCGGGTGAGGAATTTAAGGCTTCCGTCGTTTTTGATGGTATATTAGTAAAGAAATTTACAAATTCTTGAGCTACTTCTAAGTTAGAGCTTATGGCACCACGTGAAGTCTCCAACGTGTAATCTGTGTTTCGTTTTTTATTCCTACTAGTTTCGTTATTTATAATTTTCCAAACCGTTTTTATTCTATTTTCTGCCGATTTGATTTTGTTGCTAATGTACCGGGCTTTGGCTATTTTGCAAGTATTTCTAAAAATTTTGGAATATGTAGCAACATACTTGCTGAAAGTATCAGTATTAATGCAGGGCTTAAGGCCATACAGCTCGAACAGTCTCTCCCTACTTATCCTAATACCTCTAGTTGCCCAGTCACTAAATATAAAATTAGGGCAAATGTTTTTTGTTTTCTTTTCAAAAGTTTTATTGAATTGAGTCTGCACTACTGAAAAGAAATCCTCGTACAATTTATTTGCGTCATCCATATCATGGCCCAGATCATTTAACTTATTATTTAGAGTACTATTGAATCTTTTTAGTTTACCAGTCGTTATTGGTCTAAATTGTATTTGCACTTTTTGCAAAGGTGTTTTAAACTTAAAAGTTACCGTTTGTCCACTATGATCAGACGGCAGATAATTTACGATGGCTTTATCTAAATAATCACAATCGCAAAAAACATTATCGATACAAGTAGCAGAAGTTGGAGTTACTCTAGTTGGTTCTGTAAAAACATTGGATAAATTGAACGATTTGAAAAGGCTTAATAATCTACTGCTGTTTGAATTATTTTCCGAAATATTAATATTAAAATCACCACAAATAATTGCGGCTTTGTTATTGGATGCAAGTTTCACTAGAACATCCTCCATTATTGACTCAAATACAGAAAAGTTCTGATAATTAGGGGGTCTGTAAACGCACACTACAACATGCTTATCTAGCTCAACACAAGACAGTTCGATGCAATGTTCAATTGATAAATCCGCTATGTCATTTCGTTGCTTGAATTTTAAACAATTTTTTATTAAGATTAAAGAACCTCCACGCAGCATAGATTTACGGTTAAAACAACTGCCTACACTATAGTTCTCATAATTAATTAACATTTGGTAATCCTTTAACCAATGTTCAGTAAAACAAACAATGTCAAACTTTGTTTTTTCTAAAAACATTTCAATTTCTAATAATTTGGAGGAAATGCCTTGAATATTTTGATGAAATAACTTCAAGGTATTCTGCTGATCTCCTTTTTGATATTTAATTATTTTAGAGCAAGAAGATACCTTGTTGCTGTTAGGTATTAGAATATTATTACTGGTACCTTCTGTTGTCTTACAAACTAGTTTAAATGATTATCCGGAGTTAATCCCAAGACTTCAATGTCATCACCAGGCAGTGAGCTCATAGTGCGTGAGGGAAATGGAACCTCCTTCGTACAATTTGTATACATATTTATAGCATTTGAGCTACATTCATTTAGGCAAACCACCTTATTATTAGTATTATTACTAATTGTTGTGGTGTTAATAATACAAGACTTCGACATAATACTTATGTCTGTGTTTATATAAAAAGCTAATAGCCTTGCTATTGTGTGTCTAAAACTAACAGGCAGATACACAGTACCCCTAGTCGACTTTAAAGTTTCTACAAAACTGTTAGTGTCAAAATAGACAAGCTTGTCACTGTAATGACTAACTAAAAAGTGCATTTGCTTATTAAGCATATGAATATAATTGTTTTGTCTATTTGTCAATTTTTTAAAATATGGGAAAGCACACAATATTATTTTATTACAATTTAACTTTAACAACTCAGTTACACAGTCAGTTATTTCATATTTTTTGACTTTAGCACTGTTACCTACAAATACAGTAATGTTGGTTTTAGGATTAAATACATTTCCTGTTATTGATGCCATTATTTCTTTGTAGGTTGACCCTGGCATACAATTGTTTTGAGTAGAATAACTCAGGTTGTTACTAATTAATTTACCTAATCCTCTTCCTATACTATCTGAGAACATAACTGAATTATAACAATCATGACTACTGAACGATGGACAACTACTAACCTCAAGCTGTACCACTGGGGATAGATCCTGTACTATATCAGATACATCTGGGTTAAGGATACACTCTTGAGACAAACACTCAGTCTGGGACGGGTCCTCCGTTGCCTCAGGCTGGACAGCAACAGGGTTTGAAACCTTCTGACAAGTACACTGACACATAACTAACTCATTAGCAGCAAGAATATGTTCTTTAATTTGGTTCTGAGAACCCACATATTTAATGTAAAGGGAACTAAGTCTGCCCTCAAGTACCTGTATGTCAGACTGTAAGCGCTGTGTATCAAATTCATATATTTTTGTGCTGTCTTCTAATTTGATTTGATAATTATTTAATTTATTAATTAGATCAATACGTTCTTTCCTTAGTGGAATATTTTTAGAAAAATGTTTTTGTTGTTTCCTAAATTGATTACATTTTTTAATTATTCTATTCATTCTTGCATATTTTTTCATTTTGTTATGACTCAATTTATAACTATAATTCTGTTTTAGCAAGGAATCTTCAGTAAGGTCAATAGTTATTATGGGATGAGGGTTACAATTAATGTTTAATAATTCATTATATAAATGGTTTGTTTCTTTAACCTGATTACATTCTTTTTCTTTTTCCAACTGGAAGATGCGACTATTAGCATGAATTAATTCATCTTCTAGGTCCCTAACTTTACTTAAAGCCTCCTCATACAAATTACTACAGTTGTTGAAACCATCCGTGACTACCTTCAGTTGATCGCGTTCATCAACAACAATCAGATATTGTTGATGTAGGTCTACTAGCTCCCGTTTAAGGCTTGAGTTTTTGTCAACTATTTTCTTTATTTCCTCCTCACTTTCATCATTCTCCAGTAGCAATTGGTCACACTGGAGTTGTGTTGCTTCAAGTTTTTGGAGGGCCGTTCTCAATTTAAGGTCCATCTCCTGAGCAGTAGCCTTACGGGTCATCACAGGCATGGTTTCAGGATATGTTACTGAAATTAGAATAAAGAAACGGTGAGAAAAATTGGACAGACAAGTAAAATAAAGTTGGAAATGAAAGGGAAAATGGGAGAAGTGATCGTAGTTGAGTGGAGAAACTAGGATGGCTACTAAATTGGTTTAAAGGGCTATTTTCAAGGCTATAATATTTAATAGTATGTATAATTTGGATGATTTTTATAGCCTTAGGATTTTACTTTTATCTATGTGGGTAGGTTGCCTAGATTTTAAAATATTTTTTTATGATATTACAGTAGGTATAACGGCAATGCAAAAATAGCGAACATGAACGTTTTTATTGTTGTAAGTATATTATATTAAAGATCAGAATAAAAATAACAGAATCTTCGCTAAGTTTCGTTTTCTACGATGTAAACAACGCGATTCAGACCCAATGCAGGGTGCTAACTCAGCGAACTATTTATTCTAAGACTTCACGAGGATGTGTAACAGAATTACAATGACGATTGTGTGCTATTATAAAGTAAAAGTGAGCAAATACTTCCCGTTTTATAATCCGAAGTTTGAACGTCAGCTGTTGGTTTTAGGTTACCGGTGTGTAACAAACACTGTGTATTACTTTATCCATTTACAGGAAAACAATAATCCTGAGTATTTATGCAATTATACCACGTTTACACATAAAATTACACCTTAATTTTACTTAATTACTAATTAAAATTAATTTTAAAATACGGAACAGAAATTTGACATGTCACTCGGACAGTGTTGCCATTGCAGTCGTCGTGTATAATTTGCGGAGTACCCCGTGGCGCGCCGAAAAAAATGTTCTGGGACATTCGAGACGATGTCACGGGGGGAGCGGGCCATATGAGGGGAAAAGTCCCACTGCTGGGACACATTCATCCTATCTGAGGGAGTGGGTCGTAATCCACCACGCGGACCTAGTGCAGGTTGGTAGATGTCACATGTCTTCGGATTTTTGGTTCTATGACATGCCGGTTTCCTCACTAACCAAACAAAATAACATTATTTCTCATAATATCATCACGCCTGTATTCCTGAAGGGTTGGGCAGAAGGTTACCTATAGTACACCCAAATTTCGCCAGTTATGTTTAAGTGCTATGTAACAGAGGGTGAGCCTATTACCATCAACCACCACCAATCCAGACTCCAGGCTGCTACTGAGAAATTTCAGGTGGTAATACCCAATAACACTGCCCGACTTCGGAATCCAAAACTGGACCTCATGCTCAGCAGTAGCAGGTATTCTACTCAGAACTCTAATTTCAACGGCACTTGACTGAACCGCACCTTCATTATGAATAGTTAATTGTTTTCAAATTAGAATTAATTTAATACAATTTACTTACTTTTACTTTATTTAATGCATGCATAATTCAAATCAATTAATTTTTCTTTAGATAATTAATATTTATGTAAAATTTGCACGCCGAAATTAATGGCAGAATAAGAGATCAATATATCATTAAGAACCTTCTGTACCTTATTCACACAAATAAATGATTTTGATTTTTTGATGAGCACTTCCACTAACCGCACTGAAACAAAATTTTGCTCAGTACAGTTCAGTGGAACAGTTTATCAATAATTTATTTACAGTCCCCGAACGGCACCTATGTAAAATATTTTTTTAGTATGGATGGATTATGGATTGGTTATGGATTTTTGGTTCGTTTTATTTTTGTGTGGTTGGGTGTATTGTTTTGTTCAAGGCATACCACTAGACTTTACTTTATACCACTAACTTTATTTGTACCTTTTCTATACACCTAGCTAATGGTACTTTAACGGAAAAGTTTGTTTAGGCATCAGGTAAACAAACTCTAAATAAATAAATTTTATCTAAGTGCCAAAAACATCACCTTTTATTTACAGATACCTAGTATCAAAATCTTGTTTACACAGGTCGTAAAAAAGAAAAACTCTGCTATCAAGAACAGATGGTAGACATAAAAATGACCGCAGAAACGATAAATAAATAACATCATGGAATATAAGCGATTTTATTATCGTTTTCAGATTCAGCACTTTACACATTTAGGTCCAGTTGCACTACACAAACCTAAATAAAATTTTAATCATCATTCCGCCTCCGTCATCTTTAAATGATTCACAGAAACAGAACGATTTTGAAATATGCTTATATAGTGATTTGTAGTGCAAGCGGGTCTTTAAGTATTTTCGATAAACCATACAAAATGGCTCTCTCGACCACATAAATATGAGATATCGTCGACATAAATTGAAATTTTACTAAGGTTGAAACTACATAACTGTCACATAGACAAAAAGACCTTGTTGTTTTATGACGTGCAAGTGAAATTCAACCTTATGGAATAAAGCAATTATGAGGTCAAATATAGGAACAAACTTGGAAATTACACGTGGAAGGAACTCGTAAATGCCGCTACAGAACCACAAGAAAGAAACTTGCGTCGTGTTAATGCAGCTTTGAGATTAATTTATTTGAAGTTCTTCCTTTATTTTTGACGGATTCCCACTCAGGTAGAATTGAAAGACGAAAAAAAAGAATGTAATATTGAAAACTAGCTATTGCCTACGACTTCGTCTGCCATCCAGGAAAAGTAGCTTAATAGAGTGTAAACTCCATGTAACGTCACTCGATTTAACGACAAACTCCCTAAAGCGTCGACATCACTCGGCTTTGGTTGGTTTAGCTTGTTTCCCATACAATGATACACTCTATATAGCATTACAGCCACTCTCAATAACGACAATTTAAAATAAAAAGTACTTTTTAAGTTGCCAAAATTAGTAAAAAACTGCGCAGCTGTGTACGTTCTTTTGTCGCTTTATTATCCTAGCCCGTAATAAACTCGACTGTCGGCATTATACATACCGAACATTCTAAGAAATCCGTTCTTTTGTTTACAAATTGGGATTGCTCGCACGTGTTGACTGTTGTTAGTAGGAGTCATGGATTATCTATCCGTTATCATATTCTTAGTTGCTCACAAACTTAAATATTGCAAGATATGAATAAAATAATTTAAAAAATACAACAATATTACTGGTGCAGCAAAAGACGTTAGACAAAAATAATAGACTATACGCAATAGCGTTCAAATAAGTCTGAAATAAACTTTTTCTTTTTTATCTAATACAAATTTTTCTTCTCTCCATTTAACGACAACTCTCTATAACGTCAAAATATGCACAGTCCCTTGAGGGTCGTTATATAGAGTTTACACTGTATGTCCTTGCCAAGGTCATGATCTATATGCGTGGCAAATTTCATCGAAATCCGTTTAACCGTTTTAGGGTGAAAGCATAACAAACATACAAAAAAACTTACTTCCGCATTTATAATATTCAGTTAGGATCCTTCCTTTTGCAGACTTGAACAGCAAGCTATGTTGTTTTATCAAAACAAATAGGTACCATGTTTTAGGAAAATGTTTTTCCGTTTGAGTACTTGTTTGCTCTTTTACCTCGATTTTCATGGAATTCTTGGTTCATGGGCAATTAATTCTGTGAATAAAGATTGGTACGTAATAATAGTTTGTCTTTTAGATTTATTTGCCATCGGGACTACCACTTACTATTTTGTTCAAGCAAAAGAGAACAAGTCGGATAGTTTGACCCAATAATACTTACCTGACTCGGTTTCATTGGGGTTAGTACCTACTCTAAGGAATCAAACAACTATACTCACATTAAACGTACACTTTGTAAACAAGCATACTATAAATTAGAAGATTATATCCAAGATAAGAACGCTTGGAAACATGCTGGTCCTGCTCCATAGGACAATCTAGAGTCTAGACAAAATCAAACTGGTTGCTAATTTAATTGTAATTTTTTTTATTCTTTTTTTTTTTACATTTATTACTCACACCCTGACTTATTACTTGTATTTTGTTTTTTAATTAAAATCGTTTTGCTTGTACCATGTTTGTAAATATGTGAGCACCATGTATCTATCAGATAATTAATTTATATGTCATGGTTTCGTTTTTAATTCTTTTACCTATTGTGGTATAGTAATTTTATTGTAGGTGCATCGTCCTCACATGTTATTATATAATTAATGTACCCATGCAAAATATTGTACCTAAACATTTTAAAAGAGTAACGGTGGAGTTTCTTGCCCGTTCTTCTCCATACGAAAACTACCTTTTGGAATGGGCGACTAGAATTAATTCTATTTTAAGATAATTTTTGACGTTCAAAAGTGCCTTTTATGTGCCTATTTGAAATAAATGCTTTGACTTTGACTTTGACTTTATATGTATGATTTCTTTACGTTTATTCTAAGCGTACGTCTTTACATTACTTCATTTACTGTTTTCTTCGAAACAAAAACCTAATACGTTAAATAGATATTTACACTTGATTCTAAACTCGCTTGAATGTTCGAATTTAACCAGAGTTATTTTATTGCCAGCCTGCACGACATAACGTCGACTATAGCAGACAACCTTTACAGTACCTACCAACAGCCTGCGCCTTCCGAAAAGAACAATTCATTGTAAAATAACATTTCTTGGAGAAAACTCATGAGGTTATTATGCACAACAACCCATAGCGAACGTCCAGTCGCCACGGGGAATAAAGCGCTACTGACTGACTTTGTTGCCAGTGAGTTGTGTGCTACATTTAATATTACATCACAACCATTATTGATTCATAAAAAAAACGCCCAAATGCGATTATTTGTTGTTATAGCGGCAATAGATATACACAATCTGTGAAAGCTTCAACTGTCTACCTATTACATACGGACGGACGGACAGCAGACGCTTAGTAAGAGGATCCCGTTGGCACCCTTTGGGTAACCAAAAGAAAAGATCAAAATATCTAAAAATTTTAATTTGAATTGTACTAACAGAACCATTGTACCACCTTAAGGTGGTTCAATGGTTTTCTTTATACAATTAATTGTGTTAAGACTTAACAAACCTCTATTAACATCTCTCTCTGTTAACTTGTGACATCGTATTTTAAACTTTCGTCTACCTACATGTGAGACTCATTTGAATAATTGGGTACTTACTGCGTACCCAACGTAACTTCGCTACCGCAACAAGGATGGAGGAAACATTTGAAGGACTTTTCATACAATTAGTACCGCCCTAATGAGCGTACATTACGTTGCCTCATTATTTATAAAAACCGCTTTTCCTAAATTTCTCCCACGTTCGACTTTTTTAAAACTGTATTTTCATAACACTTGTGCGTTTTAATAAAGGCAGGGAAATTAATTGTTTATCAACAACTAGCAGCGCCCCGCGGTTTCACCCGCATAAGTTTCGATCCCGTGAAAATATCGGGATAAAAACTATCCTATGTCCTTTCCCGGGAGTCAAACCATCTCTATACCAAATTTCATCTTAATCGGTTCAGCGGTTTAAGCGTGAAGAAGTAACAGACAGACAGACGCGCTTTCGCATTTATAATACATATTTATTAGTATATGGATAGTTCGTGTAATATTCAAATCACAACTGTCAATCTTTGAAAGTGACAATGAGGTGACTATAACACAGCGAATTGACGTAGTGCGTCAATACGATAAACAATCAATATCCCTTTTTTTTTTTTATGGATGGGAAATCATCAAATGACCCCTTCCGCTCTGGGTGGAGCGGAAGGGAGTGTCAGACTCTTACTGACTAAAACCCATCCGTGTTCCCTCCTTAGCCCTTTATGTTCCCGGGTAGCGGTAACCCTTTCGGACAATCCCGCACCAAACAATCAATATCCCTAAATTTACATTTTGCTATGGGATCTTTGGCCAGTTTCTAAAAATCATCATCATCGTTCTCTTGCCCCCTTATCCAAATTTATTTGGGGTCGCTTAAACATGTCTTTTTCTGCTATACTTTTCAATTAGTAGTTATCTCGGAAGTCAACAGTTTCTAAAAACATAATATTACGGGTTGTCGAATCTCATGTCAGAAGTTCAGAATAGCTATCACGAGATTCGTCAGCAGTTTTACAAAAAAAAAGTTGCGCTGTCAAATGTCCTCTTCAATTTACGCGGTGACCTCTGTCAATGACAGTCGCAATACCTAGTTAGTCACGTCCGCCCAGGACGTGGTATACGTGCCGTTGCATTTCACACCCGCCAACCAGAAATATAGTTAAAAAGTTTCGCGTTCCTGTAAATTTACAGGCATTCAGTGGTTCTAGTAAGCAGCTCTTAGTTCTATGCAATCAAAATATGATACAACTATGTAATTCAATAAGAAAACATTTAAGGTAAAATATGCGTTTTGTTATGAGCAGGGGTGGCCCAGTGGTAGGTATTGGCCTCGACCGAGTTGTAGATTGTGAGTTCGAACCCAGACAGGCACTTTACTTTCTGCATTTAATTTCATCACCACTGCTCTCAAAACTATGAAAGAAAACATCGTGAAGAAACCAGCATGTCCTAGAACCAAAAAATTCGAAGACATGTGGCATCCACCAATCCGCACTGGGCCCGCGTGTTGGATTATGGCCCACTCCCTCTCACCTAGAGAATGCCTCTGTCGCAGCAGTGCGAACATTATAGGCTGATTATGTATGCGTTTTGTTTACATTGAATAGGTTTTTGCGAGAAAGTTTAATTGCTTGAATACGAATGAAATGCAGAATTTTAAATGGTTTTTGACCAGATATCGCATGATGATAACATGACAATTATGTGTCAGTGTCGTCAACATTACTTGCCTATATTTAACCTAATTCACTAAAGCACTTAATTTTTCTTATTTTTTTGTTGAAGTATCTGTTTTTGTATAACGTTATTTTTAATATCTACGTACTCGTATTATATTTCTCTATTACATAATTGTTCACAATGCCCTCTACTAAAGTCCCCGGCGAATTTGTACCGCATTAGAATCAATAAATGTTGTGTTAACTTATTCATTAAAAAAAGCCGTGCCATATAAAATTTATGAGAAAATAAATTATATGCTTAATTTCTTTTTTCGTGAATTTTTCCCAAGTTTAATAGTTATTCTGTTATTCGGGGCGGAGACAAATCCAACAAATTAAATATCATAAAAATCGGACCAGCAGTTCTTGAATTATAAATGGTGTAACTAACCCGACTTTATTTTATTTATATACACACATCAAAAGTGTCTAGGGATCAACATATATTTTTGCAATAACTTTTCTCCTGATTGATATTAATTAAAATTTTCTTTAAGGATTCATCAAATAAAGTGTTTTCGTTTGTCACAGTAACGATAAACCAAGTCACCTTTGCATTAATAAAGAAATTTGCCATTTTCCTAATAAAGGGATTTTTGACATTTGAACCACTAACACAAAAGTTCGAAAAAAGACTGAAACAACAATTATTTTCTTTAAAATTTTATTGGGTAACTTAAACAATTAATAATCCGTGTTTCTACCGCGAACACTAACAACACAAGAACATCGGTTTGGCATACTCAAAATGAGTTCATCCAAATCACGCTGTGGAATGGCCGCCCATGTTCGTTGCAACAACAAAAAAAGGTCTTCTTGCGACTGGATACCCTCCATATTCGGCAGAGCTCTTCTCTGTAGCATATCCCATGCATGCTCAATCGGGTTCAAGTCTGGCGACTGAGCAGGCCAGGGCAGGACATTGATGTTAGCTGCGGCGAGAGTCTGTCTTTCAACTCTTGCGGTGTGCGGTCGTGTATTATCATGCATTAACTGAAATAAGGGACCGATTTGCACTTGTAGAGGAACGATGACGTCTGATACAATCGTCTCAGCATAAATTTGAGCGTTGAGGTTGCCTCTGATCCAAATCAACTCAGTTCTTCCGCCGATCCAAATACCCGCCCATACCATGATGGTTCCACCACTATAAGGATGGACTTCCTGGCAGGATTTTAATCGCTGTTGGCGTCCAGGGGTTCTCCAGTGTCGTATACGTCTTGTATCCGGTCTCATACCAAAACGAGACTCATCAGAAAAGCACACGAAACGCCATTGTTCTTCTGCCCAATTTCTGTGTTCAAGAGCCCATTGATATCGAATCCTACGATTGTGCATTGCTATAGGTGGTACCCGTAGCGGTCTTCGGGAATGAAGGTTCACTTCATGCAAGCGGTTTCTGACTGTTTGGTCGCTAATTAAGTTCCCTGAAGAGTGATGAAGCCTCACGGCTAACATCATGGCGGTTATTGTTGGAGCTCTTCGAGTTAAGATTTGAATGTATCGGTCTTGTCTCCGTGTGGTGCAGCGATACCGTCCTCCATGGCGCTCAGCCACGGTACCAGTGCTTCGGTAACGTGTCCAAAGTCGACTGATAACACTCTGACTTGTATTCAGAGCTAAAGCCACAGTACGTTGCCGGGAACCAGCTTCTATCATTCCCACGGCTCTGAGCATTTCTTCCCTGCTTAAATGACGTCGCCGCTCCATAATAACGTTGGTTTTAATCAGTAGTAGGGAAACAGTAGCACTAATAATGTCTTCAATGCGTTGTATGTTTTTATAGGGAAAATATTGACAGCTGATTTTCATCTTTTACTCGAATTTGATTCACAGTTCCTGATTCAAATTATGAAATGCACCAAAAAGGATCCATATAAATTTATAAAATCATAAATTTATTACAAAGCCACGTCTCAATCTCAAGAAATCCGCATAAAAATGCTTGATCCCTAGACACTTTTGATGTGTGTAGATGTAAGATAGATAGATTATAATTATTCTCAGTACAGTCACTTCTTTGAACTCAAAGCTAAAATTTCCAATATTATTTTAGATCCACTTATCCCCCTGAGGGGGATTTTTAGGGGGGATTTGTGGTATAAGCCTACCTAAGCGTAGCTAACGTAAAGGTAGACTTGTATAGACACGGGACAAAATAAATAGAAAATAAAAACCTTTTTTTCTGTAAAAACTACATTAATGACATAATTATTATTTATATATGTCTAGTTGAAAATGATAAAAGTACAAAAAATATAATACCCTTTACTTTTTATGAAAGAGAGGTTCAATTAAAAACTTTTAGAATCAAAACTATGACTGGCCAAGACAACCAGTACTTGCAAATACCACAATCAAGAAATTACCTTATTTCCAATTTAATCTATGTACATATAATTATGTCGTGGATGGATGGCGCTACAGTACAGTGGACAGCGCTATCTAACAATTTGAATGGTAAACGAATAATCATATGATCGAAAACGCAAGCAAGCCCTACCGCTTGGACACGATCGTCTGTGGAGGGGATGCAGCGAGGACTGGCGGAGAGACCGAATGTTGCGACAGTTGAGCTCGGACAGTCTTGGCAAACGCTCAGTACTAACGCACATGTTTGTTTTCAACACACGTGTGTGTTTCGGTTGTTAATCGCTAGTTTATTAAAGTTACTTTAAATTCAAATATTATATTATCTTTTCGTTCGAGTACCCACTGCAGTGCCCACACTAAAAACTATGTCGGATCGTGAAGAAGATCCGATGTTTCGCATCTCGGCCGAGTGGCCGTTAATATCTATAATATATGTCGCATTACTTGGTAGTGATGCGACATACAGATATTAGAAATTAAAGTCGCTTTTCGTGTCTATGTGACATCGTTGTTTTTTTAAACTAGACAAAGGATTTTTATCCGGTTTTTACCATCATTTGAAAAATGTATTGGTTCATGTGTTTACATAAATATTAAACTTACATAATACAGAATTTCGATATTGTGTCAAGTCGTAATCAATCCTTAGGTACGGACATAAAACCGTAAGAATCATGGACAGGTAGCTAAAAAGTTTATAAGACAAGCAATAAATATAACCTCACAGCAAACATTAATACGAAGACTTTGTCTTTAAGTTTGTTTAAAGGTCAAACTAACTTAATTACAAACTTTTGACGGCAAAGTAGGCTTAAGGTCACAGTTGAACGTCTTCCAATAGCAAGTTTAGGTACACTTGACACTGTTTGTTTTAAGGGAAAAGCTGGTTAATGATCTGCTGCAACAGAAAAAATGTAAATGGACTAGTTGGGTCGTGGGCAAAGAGCAAAGCCTTACATTGTTGCACCTATTAGCTAATCATTTGAAAACCTTTGATCGTCACCTTTTAGACCAATTTTAGTACCTACACCAAACCGATGGGAGACTCGGGTCGCTCCTTTTCAAATCTGTATTCAAATCTAGTTCTGTACTTTAAACTACTAAAAGCACACTCTAATAAAGGAGTGACTTTTATTTAAAAGTCGTGCTACACACTTGTTCGGGTCGCCATGACTCGGCATAGCTGTCGGCAAAACCAAATGTATTAATGTATATGTTCGGTAAAGAATCGCTTGGCTTAGTTCGAAGTGTGCCGTGCTAAATTAACCATGATTCAGCGAGGCTAGATCGCAAACGAAGTTTGCCGATTGAAACGATTAGAATAATACCGAATATATATGTAGCAATTGCTTCAGGCCGTTATTGTTCATCAAATACTGCCGAATCGAAGAGTATGCTAATTTCATCTGCAAAATATCGAACTGTAACGACAGGCACTATATTTAATTAATTCGTACGGCACAATTTTATTTTCTATAAAAATGTCTGATGTCTGCGATAAAGTGCAAGGTCGTCTCACGTCCGTTCTACACAAGCTGCCCCGTACTACTCTGCCAAGGGAATAAAATATCAAAGGCGAACTATTTTCTAACGAAGCGCGATGAAGTCAATGCAATGCTTGAACATTTTTCTAGTAATTCGTATGAATCTTGCTTTGCAAAATATTATTTTTATTTATATAGGGCAATCAACTGGCAAGTCTAAATTTGAAGTCACTAGGGACGGACGAACGACCTAAAGAAGGTGGCTGGGGTAGACTGGATGCGGAAGGCGGAGGACAGGATGCTGTGGCGTAGTCTGGGAGAGGCCTATGTCCAGCAGTGGACTGCGATAGGCTGAGTTGATGTTGTTGAGGGACAAAGTCTCGAGAAACGCTTACCTAAAACTATAACATAATAAAGCTGAAGAGTTTGTTTGCTTTTTACAAGCTTTTTGTGTTTGAACGCGCTAATCTCTAGAACTACAAGTCAAAGAAGAAATATTTTGCAGTTGATAGCCCAATTTTTTGAAGCAGGTTATTAGCTATTCGACATCACGATACGACTCTTAAGGATAATTTCTAACAAACGGCTCGCACCGCATCGGATAAGAACGGATTTTACAATCATTAAACGATATTAAATCGTGTACACAGTATTTAAAGTCTATAATCTATATTACCAAGCTGCGCACACAGGTTGACCGCGGGCGTCTTCCGCGACACGCGATCGTAGCCGAAAGTATGCTAAGACGCGCATACGGCTCCGTTCGCCTGTCGTCGTATCCGATCGAATCCTTTCGGCTGTCGTCCAAATTTTTCTTTTCCTCTTCTGTGTTTTATGATTATTTTCTTCTTCTTCTAATGCAACAGCCAACAATACGTCAAATTCAACCATTTTACCTATTCAATACATCCTATCCTATTCAGTACCGTGTTGGAGTACTGTGCGGTTGTGTGGCGTCACCACTTTGCAACGCATAGTCTTAGGTTAGAGCGCATACAGAAAATATTTTTAAACCATCTTGTCTTTTCTGCGAGACTAGCTAAAAAGTTCCAAGCTACGCAAAACGTCTCAAAAAATTTCCATCCAATTCAAAATTTCCATTCATTTCCAATGGCATGACCTCACTCGAAAAACGTAAACGTAGAGATAATATCAATAGTATCTCTACGTTTAATATGAAGTCGGTAACAACTTTGATTTCAATTAAAGACACAGGAGTAACACAAAGAGGCTCTGTAATGTCACTCGTCACAAGCTCGTGTTCCTTGATTCAACAATTTGATCGAACCTCTCGAATGTCTTATGTTACACAGTGCGACATAAGAAAAAATGCTCCAAGTGCCTTAAGTCGGACAGTGACACTTAAGGGCTTGGTCAGGATTGGTCGCTAAATATCTGTAGTTGTGTTGCAAGTAGCAATATGTTCTGTATTTATATGAAAAAAATGGTTCATTCACTATTAATTTTATTATGTTATTACCTTACTCGTAACAGCGTTGACATTGACGTAATGTGCGTGTACGGAGGCCGACAACCGAAAGGTTAAATCCCTGGCTAGAATTTCACCACGAGTTTAAGTTATACTAGGATTGTGGATGCTGCAGTTAATACGGAAACTTGTAACTGTTCGCGTGTTTGACTTTACAACTCCAGTAACTGTTTGACATCCGATCAGACCTTTGTTTCTGCTTATTACCTGTAAGTGGATTGAGACAGAGTAGTTCACCTGGAGTGTCCCTAATGATCGTTTACCTTCACCCGTGACAATCTTGTACAGTGCTCCACATTATTGAAAGTATTCAGGTAGGTAAATTAATTAACAATCCACTGTACAATAGCAGACTTCACACGTCCGCATCATTCAGGCGCCAGCAAGCAAGTGACAACTTTGCGGGCGCGAGCCACGGCTCTCGTTTATTATGTCTCTCTCATTCTCTCACGCACGGCACAATAAACGTCGCCACTTAGCCCCGCTATGCACGGGCGCGTTTTTCCTGCGGCGAATTTTTCGCGCACTCGATTTTCAACGCACTGCTTAACGTCGAGAGTTGAAAATCCAACCGTGTGTTTTTTGGCGAGCTGGTATTCGCTCTGTTGGATTCTCAATGCTCGGCTAAACAATGAGTTGAAAATCCAGCGCAAGATACTCGTAAAATCCCGTCGCGTTATTTTTACGTCTGTACGAACGTGGCCCAAGCAGAATGAAATAGATGTAAATCGATACGAAATTAACAAAAAAGAAGATCTGTAAGATCTAATCGAATACGACGCTACTCAAAGGTAACGTGTTCGAACCTCGAATGACCAACGAGTAGACAGAATGTCAGACCAATCGTGTTTCAGTGGCGGTTACACTATACTATTTTCAGTTCCACTAGAACGGAATATTATGCTCGACGCTCTGGGTTCACGACCGATATGACTATCCTCCGAACAATCTAGCTACTGGATCAATCTACTTGCTAACCTACTACTACCTTCTAACCACAGAATACTTAAAGTACTACGTACAGAAAGGACACTCCCTTCCCCGCACTAACATCAGTTACCGCACCTCACCCCGCACTTCGGCGTATTCGTCGCAGTTCCTTAACAAGAGCGCTCGCAAACACAAGTACCTCACGCACACATTCATACGTATACAAACGTCATTTTTTAATGTAGTAGTACTTAGTAGGTAATTATTTTGCGAGGGTTGTATGGAGTGTCCGGGGTGTGTTCTAACGGTACACCCGCTTGTTACACTCTGGATTTAGTAGGCAGGTTGATCTTATAGCTAGATTGTTTGGAGGATAATCAAATCGGTCATGAGTAAACCCAGAGCTTCGTCATACATGTCAATTAATGCAGAACAATTACTAAACTTAAACCACAAACCAATATTGTGATCACTGAATACTCATGGCATGGTGGTTAAGGTGACTACATGACCTAAAGCGCGGTCACTGTCGGACTGCATAGAAAAGAAAGAGAAGCACGATGACACAGCGCTATTAATTTATTGCAAAATATGAAGCAATTATCTATTTACAAAAAAATTATTGTTTGGACTAATAAATTAAAACACTAGAGTTTTAGTATGTTGCTTGTCGAATAATCTTTCAAAAAATCATAATGATTGTATGTATATTAGTATGGTTTTTGTTGTAAGAAGAAAGTTTTTAGAGGTATCTTCATGATTTTTTTCTATCGTATCAAATAAGTTGTATTAAGTTTTCAACACACTATCTACCTAGCATATTTACTGAAGAATACCATATATTTTTTTAAATTTCGTTTACTGTAGTCAATCATATACTTTTATTGTTTCTAAAACTTGCGTTTTTTGCGTTCAGGTCCTGTAAACCCCTTAGGCCGCTTGTATACGTTCGTTTTTTTCACCGGACAACGGACCGTTTGCTTTCGCCGGACTCGCGGTGGTGTATGGTTTATAATGAATATGTGCACATGCATCGGACACAGGTCCGGCGAACAAATTACGCCAGATGCGCCACCGCTTCCCCTCGGCGCATCGGATTCCGGACGAAAAACGGACGTATACAAGCGGCCTTAAGCATATACAATTTCCTGTGAGTATTCCGTGATTACATTACTTGTATATAGAGGTATGAGGAACAGGGTATAAAGTTCACTCATCCTCCATAGAAAAGGGAGGATCTTCCAAATAGATGGGTGTTGTGTCGGGTGGGTACTGGCGGGTTGTGTATGGCGTGTCGGATGGTTCAGTGGTTCACTGTACCAATACCTATCTAAACATCTATATCTATACAAATAAATATATATGTATACAGTCCTCTTCACGGTACCCGGCAACAGCGACCCTGACTACTTCTCTTTCCTTTCATGAGCACTTTGATGACTAGCAAAACCAAATTTGGTCTTGAAAACCCGGTCACACCGTATACAGAAGAGCTGATCAGCATCGTTGTATGTGTATGGATAGGAAGGCTTTGGGTGGCTTTTACGTATTTGGTGTTTGTTGTCTATGTCTTCTTGACGATTTATTTCAAAACAAATAAAATAAAATTGGAGTGTCTGTTTGTAATATTAAAATAACCGCTTTTTACTAAATGCATATGGATTTATACAACGTGTTTTTTTTTGATTTCCCATAACTCTAGGGGGTCATTGTACTCATCATTATGAACCACTTTTACTATGGGACCAAACCTGAAATCGCGAAAAAAAAATCAGCTGTTCCCTACATTTTGACGAGTTATGCGAACATAAATGTAGGGAACAGCTGATTTTTTTTCGCGATTTCAGGTTTGGTCCCATAGTAAAAGTGGTTCATAATGATGAGTACAATGACCCCCTAGAGTTATGGGATATAAAAAAAAACACGTTGTATACGGTACAAACACCAAAATATTTTTTTTTACAATTTTTGTCTGTCTGTTTGTTCCGGCTAATCTCTGAAACGGCTGGACCGATTTTGACGGGACTCTCACTGGCAGATATCTAATGTAATAAGAAGTAACTTTGGCTACTTTTATTTTAGAAAAAGAATTAGGGTTCCGCGCAAAAAAATTAAAACGTTTTCGTCATGCACGCGAACGAAGCCGCGGGCACAGCTAGTTGCAAATAAATGATTAAGATTATGTTTCTAACGACTCGCCTCTTATGCACGAGGTCGTGGGTTCAAGTCCGGACAAGTACCAATGTTCATATAATTATGTACTTTACTTTTTTCTTGGACATTACTGACATCAGTGAAGGAAAACCTCGTGAGTAAACCTGGACTTATAGTTAATAATAATATACCCTATATGTTTATCCAGGACATATACTATCTGTGTGGAAAAATTCATCCAAATCCTTTCAGCCGTTTTAGCGCCAATCCGGAACATACATCCGGACAAAAATTCTTCGTTACTATTATATTATATGTATAGATTAATTCATTATTTGTTTGTTGATTAATTTTCTTAATTGTTTTTATTTTAGACCAAAAAAACACTAAACTGTTAGGTAAACTGCATCGTATTTTCTCCTTCTTACCAAGTGGTTTGAACCTGAATACACAACATTGGACAAATCTTTAAAATGGCTTCTTGCACGACGACGATGTTGCATTTTTATATCGAGTCTAGTCCGTACATAAGTATGACATTTTATGGTTGCACAAACGATTTACTTTATAATACCTTCGGAATGTCACTATGTACAGTCAACAAAAGAGATAAGTATGAAGGATCGTAGGATATAGTTGAAGCTTAGTAAGAAACCGATGGATGCTCTCTAATAAAATTTAATTTTATTAATAGAAACAGCTCATTTATCAAATTAAATTTTAATCGACAACATCCATCGGTTTCTTCCTTCTTACAACTTCAACTATATCCGACGATCCTGTATACTTATCTCTTTTGTTGACTGTACGTAGTTAGACAGAAAATCATAAAAAAAAAACTTCTTCAATAAATGATATAAGTTTGAAATTTCAATCAAATAGTTCGAAGTTGATGATGAGATCCCCAATCCGAATGCAAATCTTATTTTCATGGACATACGACTTTTATCATTTCTATTTAAAGTTCTGTTCAAAACTCAATTTTTCTTCAA
This sequence comes from Amphipoea lucens, assembly GCA_947508005.1. Taxonomy (NCBI): domain Eukaryota; kingdom Metazoa; phylum Arthropoda; class Insecta; order Lepidoptera; family Noctuidae; genus Amphipoea; species Amphipoea lucens. The sequence continues at coordinate 10,440,199 of OX382371.1, forward strand.
CATTGAATAGTGTCACTGCTGAAGTTTGTGACCGCCTTGGGCGATAAATTCTGTACATTGAACTTTAAACCAAGTTCAATACTGTGAAAGTGAATATATTTTCTGTCTTGCTTTTAAAATGTGCCACTGAGAGCACTATTTAGTTCACTTATTATGTACTAGCTTCTGCCCGTGAGAAACGACTTGTTTTTAATTAAAATTATATCCTAAGACATTCGGCATTTTAAGTATCGGATCAGTAGTTCCGAAGATTAATTACCCCTACATTTTACATACAAAATAATCTATAACAATAGTACTGTGAAATGATTGATTAATTAACGAATAAAGCAAGTTTATTTATCTATCGCGATCGACGTCTTCTCAGTCTTCTTCCCCTACATTTTACTTCGTTATAATATTAGTATAGATTTGGTTAGAATTCAAAGAATAACCAACTGGCAATCGTCTTTTCTTTCGGAGGAATAGAAAAGATCTGCATTAGGTATCACACATAATAGATTACGAAGGGATTATGTCTAGAAATTAAGCAGTTGCGTCCACCTGGCATCAACCAACTCGCACTGGGACCGTTTGGGTGAATTACGGTCATCGATTGATTACGGTCCACTGCCTCACACGTAGAGAAAGCCAGAAAATTTAGGTATTTAAGCAAAGCAAACATAATATTAGTGTACATACTTACTTCAAACGACATTTTTTATGCGGAGCTGTAGGAAATGGATTTTCACAAGTTCTTTTGCTAATCCTACATCGCTTGTGATAAATTAACTGTATTGTACGAGCCATTTAAACGAAGATCCTGCAAAAATATAGCATTTTTTTTTTACAAACGACCCTTTATTCTGTCGCGTAACATTACATAGTCTTAATTCTTTTTTTGTTGCGTTCTGTTGATGAAAACTGAAAAAATAAAACAGTACTTCACTGAAAGTACATACAAAAATTAACGATTTTCCATCACTTTGATGGAAAATCGTTAACTTCAGCCTGTTTATTATCTGACTATAGACATATTTACCCGTATATGTCGTGCATAAGAGTACCTATTATGTAGAGTATCACTCACAGGCAGTGAAAATGCTTTCAGGGTGTCAATGTCATTTTATTCTTAATCCATTTGAGAGTATTTTTTATTTTCGTTAAAAATTAAATGGTTTATTTGTCTTTGTTCTCGATAAATGTCGTGTCTTGTTTTTAATAACAGAAGCGTAAAAATTATTATACAGGGTGAAATTAAATTCATGGGCATCCTTTTAAGGGGTCATTGTACTCATCTTTATGAACAACTTTTATTATAGGAATAAACCTAAAATCGCGAAAAAAAATCAGCTGTCCCTTGCATTCATGTTCACATAACTCGTCAAAATGTAGGGAAGAGCTGATTTTTTTTCGCGATTTCAGGTTTGGTCCCATAGTAAAAGTTGTTCATTATGATGATTACAATGACCCCTTAAAAGGATGCCCATGAATTCAATTTCACCCTGTATAATACTATTTCTCTAAAACACTCGCCCCTTTAGAAGAGAGGAGGCCTGTGTCCCAGCAGTGGGAACATTATTTTATTTTTCTTTAATGGCCAACCAACAATTGTTTAAACCGTTAGTTAGCTACAATTTTAAAATAATATTTTACTTGAATCTAAGGTTAGTAATTATAGGCTGATTATACTTTACTCGTGCCTAAAACATTTCTAATAGTTTCGTCAGTTGGCCATCGATACCATTCTTTTTTTCATTATATCTTTTGTATCAAATAGCTATACCTACATAAATATCTTTCCTATCTAATAGTATTTTATTTATATAGGTATATCATATCATAGGTACCTCACAAGTCCAACGATTATATACCAATCTTTCTTGCTGTGATCTTTCAAGAAAAGTTCACAGCTGTAGCATGTAGGCCTACCTACCTGCAAAAGCTGTGACCTTTCTTGATTTACAAGTGTTTTCAGAAAAAAAAAAAACTATCAAAAGTCCTCCAAAGTGGCAAATAGTAATAGTTACGTTCCGTTTTTTATATAAAAACTGACTATCAATATCGGTTATAACTGTTACAGGAGGAAAATTCGATATTAGATATTACAGACGACTTTGTTCTTTTGATTCGCCAGCTTTATCCAAGAGACTTTACGCAGGTGCCATTTGCGATAAGGTTATTACAAAAACTGAAACCGGTGTAGGCGTTGTTTAATTAATAAAATACAAGAAGGAAAGCTGCGAAATCCTTTGTAATTAATTGTACCTATTTGTCCAAAAGAAATTGCAGCGATATTTCATAAAAGTGGTATAAAAATGTTTGCGGACTCAAAAAGTATATTTTCACTTCTCATGCTCTAAAAGTTCGTCTTTATGTCGTGCTTAGGCGACATAAAATCGCTTTTTATGTTCTAGTGCATAAAGTAATTTTTTTTCTGAGACTAAGGTAATCAGGCCCAACAGCCACACGCACAATAAAACTTCGCAGATTAAAGTCGTGATTTATTTCATTTTCTTTAATTTATATCACTTCCGTGTTTTCTATCGTTAATTTAATAAAATCCGGTAAAATAGTTGTCATTTATTATTTAAAAACGCAAAGAAACGTTTTTATGACTTGGCAATATGAAGTACCCAAATCGAATGACAAATGTTGAAATAAAAAAAAAAAACTTTTAAAAAGTTTCGTAGCGGTATTATCTGTGGTGGCGGGAATTAGCTATGCTTTGCAACATTTTTGATTAATTATGTACTGTGTATTTTATGCCTGTTTCATTTTCTCGCAATCGAAGTGAAAAGCAGAGTGTATAACTCAGGCATAAACGAGCCATTTTACCCCTCGACTTAACTATCCACCCTCGCCTGCGGCTCGCGTGGATATAAACGTCTCGGGGTAAAATAGCTAATTTTATGCCTTAGTTGTACAAACTACTATATTTTGTTCTCTGTTACAAAATGTGGGATAATATTTGATTCTTGTGCCTATGTCAGTAAACTTAAGGCTACTCTAACTTGAAGTAAGTATAGCAACTTCGTTAGCAATCATAACCATCAACATACATAGTAATTATCGTGTTCTATGTTATGAAAACTTGGTGATTATGGAAATATTCACCGAATCTATTCAGTTTTGAACAATACCTATTATTCATTCATTTTTCACCATGCTACGAAACTAACACATTAAACAAGCTTTTTGGTCTTCACAATTTAGGTAAACTATAGATAAGTGTCGGATACATAAAACCCTTTACTACAAAACTTCCCTAAATAAACAGTAAAAAAAATATCCAAAGAAAATTGGGGCATTTTAATGATGTTTAAAGTAATTCTTTTGAAAACTCTTCAAAGGTTCTTACTTTAAATGTTTTGGAAGTTTTTGGATCCACTAGTAGACCTTATTTCCCTACAGCTTTCATGTTTTTATAGTACGGTCAGTAAAAGTCGATAAAAACTGTCATTTTTACATGTTGCTAAAATAACAACATTTTTTTTTTTCAATAAACTGCTTTTTAGCTTTTCACATAATAGCAAAGAGAATAGATTCTAAAAATTGTACTTCTGCTGCAATTTTGAACAAATATTTTGCTCAATAACTAGGATTAAAAAAAAAACTGAAGTGTTAATCCACTTTTGTTGCCGACTGTGTACGGTTCGTACACTTGCAGACTTGTTGTTGTTGAGGTTGTGGTTCAGGTTGAAGCGTGTAGAGAAAAGATCACTTCGTTCCCGTTAGGTTTATTACGTATAAATAGTGTTTACAAGTAAAACTGTTGACGATTCCTTTCTCTAATGTTAGTCACCGCGTAGCAGTAATCGCACTTCTTGATTTATTGTAATGTATGTGTATTTATAGTAATAAAATGACGCACGTCTGGTGCAAGCCGCCGCGTCAGCAAAACATGTACTGCGTCTACCATAATATTTATATCTAAAAGGAGGGAGTCATTAAAAAGCTCCAGGAGTGATAATAGATCTGGCATACGTAAATACGTTGATACTGTCGATATTCAAATCTTATTAACGTGTCACGGTAACTATGTATTAAAAGTGGTACGTATATAATCGAACCTCTAGTCATTGCCATTTTGCGCTTTTAAAGCTATCATCACTTGCTTAATTAACCTTTTAACCGCCCGAATTTATATCAGTTATCGTGCCCCCAGCGACCGAAAAAAAAAAAATGGAAAAATATATACCGATGAAACGAGCTGTGATGATGTAACGATAATACAGATTAAACGAGCTGTGTTATTTGGTCGTATATATACGACTCTGGCGGAATGGACACGAAAATATTTGTCGGATTAATCCGACATAAGCGGTTAAACGGTTAAAAGTCAAGTTTATATAACTACAAATAAAATAATTTTAAATACTTATTATTATAATACTAGCCGTGCCAGCTACTTCGTTCGCGTGCTGGTCGAAAAACAAATTAGATTTCATTGGTTTTAATTTTATTGCGCGTAACCCTCGGCAGAGAAGAATCAGGCATTTGACACTCAATATGTTTTTTCGAGCGAATCTGAAGGAGGCTTATGGATCGTTGAATGTTTATAATTCAACGATCCACAAGTCTCCTTCAGATTCGTTTGAACCTCATTGAAATTTCATTTGGGAACAAAATGAATCTAGTAACACTTAATTAAGCGGTCGGGATCCTGCGCTCAGTGGTTGGCCAAAATTAGAACGACCCTTCCCTTTGAGGGTATCACCTGGAAGTGCCATTAAAGGGTAGCTCTAGCTACGACTTTAAATTAAATACTTGACTAGCAACAGCCTGGAGCTAGTAGGAATTAATATTAATAAGAAGGCATGGTCCCTTGCCGTGGGAGTATAATTTGTTGAAGTTATAATGCTGATAGGTACTAAAATTTTTATCCATATAAGCTGTCTGTAAGTATCTGACTATAGTCATCAGCCATGGTAGTCCACTTTTGGTCCCAAATATTAATAACTACCTAGCTCGACAGGCGTTATCCTGGATTTTTTAATAATTTATTCAAAAATCCCATAGTTTAGAGAACCTTTAGTTTTTTTCACCGACTAACAAAACAGGGTATAAAAGGTGAACGGAGTATGGCACAGAAATCTCTTTTTTTTTCACAAAAAACTACGAATAAATTAAAAAATAATATAAAAATTCAACTTATATCATTGATAATTTCCACGCGTACAGAACGGTTTCTCTACGCACGGAAATTATCAATGATTTCGTATTGACATGAATTCTATGAATGTAAAAATAAAATACATTTTTTATTTAATTTTACAAATGTTCTAGGATAGAATTTAAAAATAAAATATATTTTTTTATTTTATTTTTGTGAAAAAAATATGTCTCTGCTTCATAAGTTTCTACTCCGTTCACCTTTTATACCCTGTTTTTGTCCAGACGGTAAAATAGTTAGCCGGTCTAGATATAATGTAGATATGATATTCGTGTTTTCGAGATTTTCCAAAAGCTCTAGCTCGGGTAAGTGTAGTATGACTCAGTATTATTGATGATGTAATTTATTTAATTGCTTTCTATTCAAATCATAACAATTAGTTTTCACCGTTCGAAACTACGTAAATTACCAAAATTTTCCTTAATGACGTCACCACTTCTATTCTATAGGTACCGATAATAAAATCTGACTAAAGTCTGTATAGATTTATTTTATACGTTTTTGATTAAATCTATTTCAAGTAACAATCTGATTTCTCTTGGGAACGCTCCACAACTAGGTTTGTTTTAAAAGCCCGTTTTTATTTATAGGAATTACGATTTTTTGTAGACTGGTCTAAATATTGCCTTAATTAAGACCTATAAAACTGTGTTTGAGTAAAACATATTTGGCGATCGATATATTAAGGTCAATTCCAACGGAGACTAGCCTTCGGCGCGGGAGATATTATAGAGCACAAGAGTGTGCGCGCCATTTATAAGGTCCCATTAAAATAGATGGACAAACTGTTAGAAATCATTCAGACCACCAAAATAAGGACGATGGTAAAAAAATATATAAGAAAAACGCATTAGGTATGTACAAGAAAAATAATCAGCTAACGAAAATACACAATTTTTTTATTTTAGGCAATTTATTATTTTAGGTCAAAATAAAATCACTATAATCAGTGTTTTTTTTTTGCTTGGGTATCTTTAGTTAGACGTACTGAGCGCTGTGTTAAAATTTGTTCATCTATTTTAATGGGACCCTGCATTACAGAGACAATGAAATCCACTAATTTACCTTACATCCCCTGCTAGACCGAAACCTCTTCCAAGTTGTAATGTAATACATTATTCTGGGTCCTGTTTACTTTCCTAAGCTATTAGGTATAGCCCTTTAAGTTACCATTCTAACCAGGTATCTAAATCCTCAGAGAGACGCAGGTTCTAGAATTTGTCCGATTTTTATTCAATAAAATCGAAGAATAGATACTTATAAATATCAAATGATACTTACAAAACTGTGCCTTTCCTAACAGATGATAGAATAACTGACAACCAAGACAAGAAGTAGTAAGTGTAGTGGTGAGCAAAATATATTGTAGCCTGAAGAAAGTAAAACATTATGCTATGACGTGACCGTATACCGAAAGTAGCCAAATGTTTAAAGTAAGGGCCCGATCAGACGTACTATAACAATACCACATCGCAGCGACAAAATATGGGCACGCAGTGGTTAAGTGTCGTTGCAGCTTCCTACAGTTGCACGGTGGTAACTACCAAATTTCGCTAGTAGTTGCAATATGTTTACGTTGTGGCTAGTGTTTGCAAACACACGGATCATTGTATTTGCGATCTTGCCAGCCGCTATTTCGTGGTATCGCTGATGGTTGCACTGTGGTTGCGACGTGGCCTTCATGTAGTCAGTATCGCTTACATAGTTGATTTTGAGGGCCGAAGTATGTGATCCGTGTGAATAAACTACAGATTTTTATACATATTAGCACCCGTCCACGTGTTGTTGCTGCGGTGTGGTTGTGATACGTGTAAGCGGGCTCTTATGGAAGTGTTACGCGTGGGTTTCAATAAGGAATGAACCACAATTTTGTGTGGTATGAAAGATGTGACGCCCACTATTACGCCTGACTCATTTGTATTAAGCATTTTATGTTTTAGTCACAAGTATATAATTAAGGGCTTTTAGTAAAATAAAGAATTTATTTATTTACTACTTATATACCTAACAGAAAAAAGATTTAGCGCCAATGTACGAGTAGTACAGTTATTAAAATGAAAAAAAAAAATCGTTTATTCAAATCAGCACTTTTTCAACGTATACAATTACATGAGCCAGCCCAAACGTCCACCATTAACCAGTAGTGTTTTAGCTGAAAGCTTTCGTATGTTTTGTACCTAAAGTCATGTTTTGTGTGGAATATTAAAATATTTTGATCCAGAATAATATAAAACGTCGCCTACATCACTCCAGTCTGTACTTAATAATATCCATAAGACTAAATTTTAGTTCACGGCAGCCAGAGAGTAGCTAGTCTATGTAGGAGGTATAACAATTCACAAGTGTGTGTGCAAACACAGGAACAAGATCCTGACCCGCATTATCTTAAGTCTTAATTAGTCTACAGGGTGTTACGGAAAGGGTAAATACCCTTTCCGTAACACCCTATACACTCAACCACCCCTATACCCTAACACCAGATACACTCTTCAACCCGTTTGTATTGATATCAATACAAACGGGTTGAAGAGTGTATTATAGAGTGTCAGACTCTTACTGACTAAAACCCATCCGTGTTCCTTCCTTAGCCCTTTATGTTCCGGGGTTGCGGTAATCCTTTCGGACAATCCCGCACCCCCGATAAGCTTCGGCCCTGGCAGGCCCCTTCCTTTTTGCTGACATCTCTTTGAGGCGCGCGTGGAACACGTACGCGCCGTCCGGCAAGCCTGCACCCTGATTGCGTAACAAACTTTCAATCACAATCCGAAAGATTTTTAAGGAAATTGCTAACACATTGCTTCATATGTTTGAAAAATTCGTCTGCTCAATGTAAATAATGCATTGACTGTTGTTGAACTGTAAAAATTAAAGACACTGCCATTGTTAAGTGGTAATTCGCAATAAGTAGTAAGAAAAATCTTCTTTTGTCTTACTTTTTTTTTTGATGATGCTGTGATGTAAAGTAAAATGTTATATTACAAACTAAGCAAATATAATTTTGTCATTCAATAACTATTACGATAACCCTAAAACTCTCGTGGTTTCCCGAAGCTAACAAATTATTCAACTCATCCATCGTTCGTTCAGTTGAATAATTTGTACCAACGACGTAAAAGGCATTTGTAGGTACCTACTGCTTGAATTCATTTGACCCATCTTGTCTTTAATAAGTTAAGCGAAGCTTCTACAAACAATTGAATAAAGGAAAATCCTTTAATCTGTTGTTTTGATTTCAATGGGCTAGTAAAACTTGTTGTTTGTTTTTCATAAGTCTTGTTTAATCGGTTCTTTTGTCTTATCTAGAGCATTCCTCTTTCATAATTATCATACATATTATATGTTCGAGACTGTTACAATTTTAGACTAATAGATTTAAGGAGAGATAGAGAAGAGCTCCTCGTTTAACGCCTCAGAGGATATAAACGTACAGACGCCAGCACATCAAGCTACCCGAAACTGTCAAATTTTCCCAATCAACTTTGAACCTTATGCTTTAGCGATAAAGTTGAAAGTCTATTAAAGAAATTTGACAGATTGCAGTAGCTTGATATGCTGGCGTCTGTACATAGGAATGCTTCAAAATAGTATTAGGTACTAATCTAGATGCGTTACGCCAAGTTGGTGCACGTGCCACAACATATGGAGGAAACTATTATATGGTAACAGAGGTATATAGATAATATAACACCGTGCCAGTCGGTATGCAAAGGCTTTGCTAAGTGCAGCGCTACCATCCGTACTCAAAATCTGTCTAGCCTTTACTATGGGTTGCTGCACCACGCGATCATTGAAAAAGGTCTGATCGTCGTTGCAATTTTGCTTACATGGCAGGTGATTTTAATTTATTTTTAACCGACTTCTAAAAAAGGAGGAGGATGTTTTTTTTTTTTTTTTTTTTTTTTTGTGTTTGTTCGCGCATAACTCCGTCGCTTGCCAACCGATTTGAAAAATTCTTTTTTTGTTGGAAAGGGTATACTTCCCAAATGGTCCCATGAAAATTTTATCGAAATCGGACAAGCAGTTTTCGAAAAATCAACAAAAATCTAAAAATTTATCTATATTGTCTACATTAACGATCTTTTCGTTTACATTTTTGTGGGGTAGGTACAACGAAAAAGTGGAAAATAAAAACTTTTTTACAAAAAAAAAAACCGACTTCAAAAAAAAACACTACAAAGTGATAAATAACTTTAATTTCGGAAGTCGGTGTCAAAAAACGAAAATGCAGAACCAACGACACCGACTTCCGAAATTAAAGTTATTTATCACTTTGTAGTGTTTTTTTTTTGAAGTCGGTTTTTTTTTTTTTTGTAAAGGAATAGACAATAGACATTGTGACTTATAGAATCGCCTTGGATGATTCTGTAAATGATTTATAATTGTAGTTTAAATCACATCACACTAATATTATAAAGGCGAAAGTTTGTGAGTGTGTGTGTGTGTGTGTGTGTTTATATGTTTGTTACTTCTTCACGCCTAAACCACTGAACCGATTTAGATGAAATTTGGAATAGAGATAGTTTGAGTCCCGGAAAAGGACATAAGATAGTTTTTATCCCGATATTCCCACGGGATCGACATTTACGCGGGTGAAACCGCGGGGCGCAGCTAGTAAATAAATAAATGTTGGGGTGAGCTTCCAGGTACCGGTTAAGTCTAACCGGATCCAGCTGAATACTATGTAGTTACTATTTTACATGAGGTAATGCCGATCTGTCCTCCAGAATCTAAGTACTGTGTAACAAGAGACCCTCCCGACATATTTTAGTATCTTTCATGCTACGCTAATTCTAATATAATTAGGTATGTACTAATTATTCAAAGTTTTTCAAGCATACAACCAAAGCACAGATTTTTTATTAAATCTCCTGTAGAAATATTAATTCGTGTCTCATTTCATATGTTACTTATTTGAGCCTATATTTTCATGTACGACGATATTTTCGCTTTTTACAGTAACTTATTCCGACGTTGAACCGTGACATAAATTGCTTTTCAGGCAATCTTTACGTCGTAAATTCGTGAAAAAGAATATATTATTATGATACAAAACGCTCTTTGAATTATGAGGTATTAAAAAGACGTTATGAGTAACGTAATATAAAGTCTAAACTAAATTTGAAGAAAATCATGATCTTGACACTTCACAAAATTTATTATTTTCGACGTTCTATCACGTTGACGTTGAAAAGGTTAATTGATTCAAGTTTAAAGTGTATTTTTTAAATAAAAATTTTCTTTATTAATGAACGAAGTGGATAGTGATGTTGGAACGTGTAATAAGGTGATTAACTCTTCAAAAACACTCAAACTTTTTTGACATGATCGTTATAAATTCTGAACTAAAATAAAGCTTACGATAATAATTACTTCATGAAATTGAGAAGTACATATCTTTTTTTACTTACCACTCCATTAATTAGGTTTATTTGCTGACTGCTTAATATTTATTGGTATTATAAGTATGGAACGCAGTATCCTAGGGGTTCGCATTTCAGACCGTATAAAGAACAGAACACTAAGCCTAAACCAAGATCACGGACGTTACCTAGAAAGCCGCTAAGCTTTGATGTGAGACTGGGCCATATCTGACGTATGTCAGATGAGAAATTGGCTAAAAAACACCAATTGGTTCCCAATTAATGCAAGACGAGATTGCGGCAGGCTAATGCAAAGATGGTGGGATGAGCTTGATTTCTAGGTACGGAAATTACTGGCTGACTAGGAAAAGACAGAATTGTGTGGAAAAGAGAGAGGGACATTGCCCTTTTTTATGGATGGGAAATCATCAAATGACCCCTCCCGCTCTGGGTGGAGCGGAAGGGAGTGTCAGACTCTTACTGACTAAAACCAATTCGTGTTCCTTCCTTAGCCCTTTATGTTCCGGGGTAGCGGTAACCCTTTCGGACAATCCCGCACCCCAGGGACATTGCCCTGACATATTGTCCCAATGCAGGGCAATGTCCCTCACCTGCCTACTAGCCTGTAGTCTAGTTAGGTTAAATTAGTATTTATTCCTAATAAAAATCGTCAAAATCCATCTACCTACCATTTCTTTGCGTCTTCCTCTATCCATCTACGCGTCCTTATTTTTTGCATAAAAGTAATTTTCCTGTTTCTGATACTTGCCTTTCCCAATTACATTATAACTAATTATATTTTATCAACATTGTACCCATAGGCGCGGCATAAAAGCAATCACTTTGCCTTAGCAACATCGTTGTTTAAATGTGTATAAGGTTACCTACATTCTTGGAAAACAAGTAGAATTGGCAGACTTACTTATAGTTACCACGAAAATTCTCAGACTTTTTGTGCTAAAGAAAATATCTACAATGAATAACTTTACTTAATTTCTAAAATTTTTTTGTTGTTTGAATTTACGTAATACGCTCATAAATAAAAGCTTCAAAAATAACTGAAACCAATTATTTACCTCGAGCTATTTTTAATTATAATGACGGTATTCAAGTTACTCGGGAATATTCCTGAAGTCCGTAAATATTATTACGTCCAACTTATACTGTTTACTATACTGTGGCCGACTTGGGAAACCTTAAATAGACTTCGTACCTAAGTCGGCGCGACAAACGGTATTCGCGTTGCTGAACTTTGGGTCTAACTAATAGAAAAAAACGTAAAACAGTGTTATTTTTGCCAACACGCAAAGAAGAAGACTATTAATCTGCTTAGACACATCGTTCTCAGTTAGTTTAATGGTCACTGAAAATACAGTTCACATAATTCTTCCTAATTTATATCCCGTGAAAACATAAAAAAACCGTTTTCATGTTACCTATATTATCACAATAAGTCACATTATTTTTATTTATGACTCCCGAGCTTAAGTGGTCGGCAATAAAAATGTCCACTTAGGTTCTTAAATCCTAGATTGGGATAAATAGGAGTAGATATTGTTGTTTGGAAAATACATAATATTGTTGATTCTAATTCAATCCACGGGTAGCATTAAACAATACCTAGATGTTTTTTTTAAGTTTAAATGTAGGTCCAGTTAACTAATAAAAATACAGAAAATCAATTATGTGGTCAACTGGACTCGCGGGTCCAATTCGAGTGGGTCCAGTTGACCAAAGACTCTTACTTAATTGTGGAATTGTTGGAAATCATAACAATTTAATTATCCTATGTCCTAGCCCAGGTCATGGTCTGCCAGTGTGCCAATTTCATCGAAATCCGTACAGCCGCTAAGGCGTAAAAGGGTAACAGTTACTTTCGCACTTATATTATAGTAGCAGCGCCCCGCGGTTTCACCCGCATTAGTTTCGATCCCGTGAGAATATCGGGATAAAAAGTATCCTGTGTTAACCCTGGCTATAAACTATCTGTGTGCCAAATTTAATCCAAATCCGTTTAGTAGTTTTTGCGTCAAAGAGTAACAAACATAATTATAAACACAGAAACTTTCACCTTTATAATATTATAGTGTGATAGTATCAAAGTACCTATCTTATGTCTTAAACCCAAATAATGGCTTATCCGTATGCCTTTCGTCCAAATCCGTTCAACCTTTAAGGCGTGAAAGGATAACTGGCAGACAGAGCTGTTTTCACACTTATAATATTATATTGTAGTAGGATTTATCTCTTTACCCACATACGGCTGGCGTAGATATAATTTCATCAGCCCGCACAATTACGGTGACCACGAAAGTTTACCGTTCATGTTTACAATGAAAATACACGTTTTTCAATTAATTTTGAACGGGCATTTTCGATTGGTCGATTATTGCCCGAGATAGGTATTGGAACGGACAAAAAAATTTATTAATTAAAACCGATTTTTAAGTGACAATCGGGACCTATACCAATTTAATTTATCAGAAACCACTTTAAGCATTTTAGCTTCTATGGTGAGAAGCGTTTGACTTTTATTCCAAATGTAATTCCGTGTGCACCCACATTGTACACTTGTCTTGATGCCTAACGGGTTGCCATAAAAAACCCCAAAAAAAATTTCTTCCGGTTTTCTCTATATTGAGGCTACATCGTTCCCGTAGTTGGAAAACTAAATAACTCCGATTTTCTAGTTTTGAGATAAACGCGATTTAGTGTTTTTTTTCAATTACTTAATGTTCATTTGTTAAAAAAATTGGGACAATTTTACTATCCGTAATTTTATAATTATGCATTATTCCATCTGAACGACAAAAATGGCTATATTGGAACGGAATAAGATAAGTAAATTCCTGTAAGACTCAAACATGCGTCATGTTTTGGATTATTTAAAAATAGGGAAAAGACAAAATCGCCAAAAACGAAGTTATTTAGTTTTCCAAATACGGGGACGACATTTCCTATAGAAATATCTTTGCTTTCATCCAATGCACAGTAAACTATAACAAACAGTAGGTAAAACATAACAATTTACCTATGCATGGAAATTGAGCGTGTTATTGCCTTTATGGAAATTGCCGATGGTATTAGCACTATTGCACGCTATTTATTTTGTCCCATCCCTTTCCAATAATAATATATCCTCGCTCGGGGCTACACTTGCTGGAGAAGGTAAATAAACTATATTCCTAATAAAATTGTGATCTATTGACCAATAATAATTATAAATACAGGTTGTTGTTTGACAATCTGCATGTCATCGTCATAAAGTACTAGGATCTGTCATGCATTCTGTGGTGCATTCAACCAGTGTTTCTCTATGAACCTCATAAAAGGTACAGACGCTAGCACATCAAGCTACCCGAAACTATCCAATTTTCCCAATCAATCTTGAACCTAATGCTAATAACGATAAAGTTTAAAATCTATTAATGAAATTTGATAGATTGTAGTAGCTTAATGTGCTGGTGTCTGTACTATATCAACTAAACACTGTTTATACTTATGCTAGTTAAACTTCGTTAAAACTCTTTTAATATTTTTGGCTAGGTATAGGTATACTACAAAAGTAGATATCTACACGGTGGAGAGGACATCGTAACGTAAAGATTCGGTGTATTATTTTACACCTCGCAGTCAATAACTCACCGGGTAAAAAAAACAGCTGCTCTTTACATTTTGGTGGCTTCGGCATAGCAATGCAGGGTACAGTTGATTAAAATAAAAAACGAAACGATAGACAGTCATGGGGACTGCCGACAGAAGTGAAAACTTAAACATGCTTTCACTGCTGGCCAGTGGCGTGCATTTCATATAGGCATATAAGCAGTGCCTACCTCGATATATCAGCAAAAGCCTGTCAATTACATTTTAGTGTGTGTGCCCCACAATTAAGAAACACGCTAAATTATTTTCATTTTGAACTTAGTACCTGCCGGGGGTCCCCCGACCACACGTTTTTTTTCTGATTAGTGACCGCGTCTGCCTAGACTAGACCCGGCCTAGTGCCTACCTATTCTGAAAACCAATGCACGCCACTGCTGCTGGCCAAGCGCAACACGTCATACTCATAGCTACAGAAGTACAGATATAAAATTAGCATGTCATTGACGCGAACCTATAAGATTATCCCCTTCCCAAAATCGCTTGACGCACCTAAAAAGTTTTCACTTTAAAAATTCATCATCTAGAATCATATCAGTACTGAATCTATGGTAAAAGTTTATGCTAAGATATTCCACCGTGTTTATGCTGTATTTGTACGTAATAAAAACGTTTCCTTTTTGGGCATAGACAAATCAATATCATGAGATCCGCTCTGTGACATTTGATCTTGTTTGCCCAGACAGCGGTGATCAAATAAAATACACTTGTTAGCTAGCTAAGCTACTACAATCTGTCAAATTTATATAATAGATTTTCAACTTTATCGCTAAAGCATAAGGTTTAAAGTTGATTGAGAAGAGTTTGACAGTTTCGGGTAGCTTGATGTGCTGCCGTCTGTACATTAGTATTTTCAGTACCTACATACAACAACACTCATGAGAAAAAAGCATTGCTCATCTTTACAGAGGAACTAAGGATTATAAATATACTCCTTTTTGCCTCCACTCTGTCGGTCTGTGCTGGCCCTTAAGTGCCGTCACATGCAGGAAAACATGAACAAGAGAGTCAACCGCGACTTAACTAAATTATTATCAACGTTCCACTTAGTTACGTTCATGCTCATAATATCGTTCCGGATTTATGGGAGATTTATGAGTTGAGGTGGGTTATATAATAAAGATTTAACACGTGAAATTTATATGCAAACTTGATTAATTTTTGGGAGGAATTAGATTATAAAATCGTTGACTTTGGATTGAGATATTGATACTGACCTAATAATCTCTGTCTGCTCAGGCTGCGATAAGCAATCACAAGCGTGAAAAACAGCGTAACTCGATTGTGAATAAAATGAGAACATCGTTCCGCGCCATTTTACCACGTAAAGCCTCAACTGCGCAGTTTTATGGGACGCAAAGTGCATGATTAATGAAAACAAAAAGAAAAAAACGTTTCTACTCCCGTTGCTAGAAAAACACTTCGCATTGCTTTCAAATTAGCAAAACTAGGTTGGTTTCTTTTGTAATTTTGTTCCCATCTACAAAGCACTTAGAAGCAAAGTTAGTTCTTAAGTGCTACCTATGAAGTTAAAGCCTTCAACATAATATCTAATATTCTGAGACATATTTAAAGTTATGTGTATGAACTTGTATTTAATACGGTGGAGTTTCACAAACTTGTTATAAGCTGGATTTAATACGTCCAGGTAGACGACGAGCTGATTTTTTTTTATTAGTTTTTATTTTCCTGAAATCTTAGGCTGCGTGCAGACCCGGACAAAACGGTCTCGAAAACAAAACAGTATTTTGTCAACGGTAGACAAAGCTGGTTTGTCAAGGCACTGCTTTTATTAGCAATATGGACCTCGAATGTAAATAAAGAAAGGAAAATAGGTTTATTTGTCACAGTAACATGTGCACATAAAAATACAAGTTGGAAAAAAAACAAACGGATCCATAATAATACCTGCACGTATTGTGACAAGAAAATTTTTTGTCGGCATGATGCTGTGCTACGAGCTATACGACATGCGAAAACCAATTTACCAATTGTTTTGAAATTTACTGTCCAATAAGTACCCGTTTAGTTAAGTTAACCTTTTGAACGCCAGAGTATAAACGTATCGCCGTACCCCTGACGCCAGGCCACTTTAACAAAACAACACACACACACACTTAAAACAACAAATTTCTCGATATTGGTGGTTTATTTATATTAGATTCATGCAATACAATACGCGGAATATGCGGAAGCTTTAACTTTTAAATTATATAAATAAAAACACACAAAAGTAACCGGTCGAAGTGGAGGTGCTTGGGGGAGGCCTATGTCCAGCAGTGGACGTCTTTCGGCTGAAATGATGATGATGATGATGACACAAAAGTAATGATTAAATTGTTTATTTCTAATATGGTGCGACCCGTGTGACGTGTATTTTGTCATATATTTGTGACGTTGGCATTCAGGGTAAGATTTCGTTTGCCACATATATGTGACAATGGCGTTCAAAAGGTTAAATAAGCAAATATTTGAAATATATCAAATAGCTGCATTCGGTTTGACTGGAAGCCGACCCCAACACAGTTGGGAGAAGGTTAGGCAGATGATGATAAAATAAGCAAAATTAAATGTTTGTGTTTGAGCGATTAATAAAATAGATACCTAATTAAGTAAAATAGATGCCTAACAAAATTTAATCAAGAAAACGTAATTAAGAAGATGCATCTCCCTTTGGTTCAGCCGAAGATTAATGTATAATTACAACGTAATGACAGTGAAATATGGTAACGATTTTATAATGCTGGCTATTAATTATACTGCAGGGACTAAGAATTTGTTGATTTAGATGAATTTTATTGCGACGATAGTATTTTATTAGACTAACTGAAAACAGACGCGATATCGTAACTATGTTGTGTTTTATTGAATTCAAAGTGGTATAACAAATACGATTGTAAACAAATCATTTCATAATCAGCCTGTAAAGTTCCCACGCTGGGACACCAACTTCCTCTTTGTGAGGAGTGAGCCATAATCCACTACGCAGGACTAGTGCGGGTTGGTAGACGTCAAATGTCTTCGAATTATTGGTTCTACGACATGCCGGTTTCCTAGAGCAGTGGTTATGAAACTATATACACGAAGTAAAGTGCCTGCGACAGTTCGAACTCACGACCGTACCTACTCGTAAGTCGGGGCCGACGCGTGCAAACAAATCATTGGCCTAAGGTCCGGCCGCGCTAAACTTGCCAAAGATGTAAGTAAATGACAATAAGTAATGTTTGTTTTCGTCTAAATCTCCAAGCTAACTAGACGAAAACAAACATTACTCAAAATAAATGCTCATGTATATCGATTTTATTCAATTTCGAGCGGCCATTGTTGTTTACATCTTTGGCAAATTTAGTGCGGCTGGACCTTAAGTGAATTAGGATTATTACACGTGGAAAAGTTGCTGAGCAGTTACCTTATAAACAACTTTGCGTACCATTTCACAAGATAAACGGCACGTGCCAACATAAGTATTTTATTGACACAGTTGATGTTTATAAAAGTTCTCTGAAGAATTTAAATCTTTGACTTCAATGCGAAGTGTTGTAAGTATAAATTTTTTTTTAATGAAAGACTGAAAACTTTTCAGTTCGTCTATATTAAACCGACTGAGGGGCCCGTGGCTAAATAATAACAGCTGCACAGTTCGATCCATCCAGGTTAAGCTACTAATGTGAAAGATTTCGCAGACGATTTAGTTCTTGGTACGTGTTTTTTACGATTTGTCACTTTGAATTACATTTAACCATATAAGTTGCATATATTTTTGTTATCACCTTTTAAAACCCTTTATTTTGATACCCCACTCGATAGGTTTTGAGAAAAAAAAAATGTTTTGAAGGCATAATAAGCGCGTCAGGGATGTTCGCTGAAGCTCGCGTGGACTGTTTTTATACCGTGATGCGGAAGCGGTGCGCATCCTTAGTCCGTAGGGTGCGGGGCAGCGCCAACAGCATCCTGTCTATGATAGCGAGCAGGCTTGATTGTGCGTTTGTGAACCACTGCTGCAGGGTTTCGGCTGGGCCTGTCACCGTGCAGCAGTGATGTCGCAATCTGTTTTCTGTGTTTTGTAAGTGTATTACTAACTTAGTTTGTAAGTATATTGTCACTAACACTATGAGTCTTTGTTGCTTGAAATTAAATTATTATTATTATTATAATATGGCGCCAAAAATCCGCCATTTTGGTTTTTTTTATTTTGATATACCCAGTGCACTCTCACAGTACCTAAATACGAATCTAACGACACTTCTCAAGCTAAAATCCAACGAGCCGTTCAGGCCGCAGAGCGTGCCAAAGAATTATACCACATACATACACACTCTCGAGAAACATAACCCTCCTTCTGGCACAGTCGGGTAAAAACAACCAAATCGGTCGAGCCGTTCTCAAGCGATGTGCTTACTTACGAACAGAACTTCATTTTAATTTATGTAAATGTAGATTATTTTGTAGCTTAGTTACGAAGTCGCCTCAAATAAATAAATACTTAACTTAGTTTTTAAAACATAAAACAAAGTTGAGTTTAAAATTTAAAATGTCAGCCAAATGGTGTAGACTAAATAGATAAAAAATTCATGATAGCAAAAACTTTTCGGACCTGTATGTCGCATTTTATAGCAAGAGTCCGCGCATATTTTACACCAATTTATTTCGTTAGCGGTCACACAGAATGCTGTCGGTGAAAAACTGCCTGCCAGTGAAAGAGAATGTAAAATAATCCACTTTGTATCCTTTAGTGCACAAGCATTCAAATGTGTGATTTTTTCCCTCTTATTCAATTTGGCTAGAGCGTTTGACAAAACTAAACTATGCCTTGTTGTTTGCGCAACAGTAGGTATTAGGAAATTTTGCATAGTACTCTTTATTTATTTATTTGGAAACTCAACAGCTTCTAATTAAATTACATGAGTTATGAATGTTCACCCCACTATCAATGAACCACTCAATGCAGTTGCGTCAAAGTTACAGCATCTCAAGTCTGCAGACACGGCTCAGTGATAGCGAAATGATGACAATTATGACTTAAGCCAATAACAGAGTTTCACAGCATTGAAAAAGCTGGGTTAACTAGAAAGTAGCGAGAGAAAACAAAAGAAAAACTTAAACAAGTATAGCTATCAACCATAAGTAAAATGCGATTGCCTCTTAAGCAGTGTACTGTACTGATAGTGACCCACTACTGGGTAAAGGTTTCCCCTCTTGACATTTAGTCTGTGAAGCCTATTCTGAACTCATCCAAGTCACAATAAAACTCCTGACCTTTTTGAAATCTAATATTTCAGAATACAAGAGCGTTGATTTAAAAAGTTTGAAATATTTTTATTTCAAACTAAAACAGATAAATTCATATGGAAGTCGGGGGACTGTTCTGTGGAACACTTTCTATTCTAAGAGGTCCCCCGAGTGCCATAAGAATTTATCTGTTTTAGGCTCGTTACATAAATTCTTTAAGTCGGGGGTTTTTTAATTATTTTTCATCCCACCATCTCGGAAAGAGTATTTTTAATCTTCAATATCTGAGTGGAAAAGCCGTTTTTATTCTCTAGAGGATAAAGTAAATTGAATTTAGAACATCGTGTGCACTAAGTTTGTGAATTAAAAAAAACATTAAACCTATTTACTGCTACCTCTATGGTGCCGAATATATCATACAACTTTTTTTTAATTTGTTAAAAACTCAGACTCGGAACCTTCTTGGTGTTCTTTTTTCAATTTGCTTTGTACGCGGTTCTTTACGCGGCATTTTTTCACGTCATTGTTAAACCTTATATTAAAAACAAGAAACTTGAAAACAAGTGAAAAAACTAAAATGAGTGATTCTAGCGACGAGGAAGTTTGCTTGACGCCAACAGAATTGACTGAAACTGTTAATAATGCGCAAATGAGCTTTCTCCCTCAACAATCACGCGAGAAGTATTTAAAACAGTACGATATGTTCAAAATAACTGTAGCAACGTTACTTTAAAATTTTCTTAATTATACCTTAGTATTATTTTGTTATAATTTAAAGATTATTCTGTAATACTTACCTGTCATAATGTAGTAATTAATACCTAAACTGAAATAAAAGTGTACCTATCTTGTGATTGTAAACGTTTTTTTTTTTGCATTTAGTCATTTTCTCGCTGAGGTGGAATGAAAAGTTACGTGTTGCACTCGAGTGCAAAGATTTTTCACCTCGTGCTCTTTTGATTCCCTCGCTAACGCTCAGGATTCTAATTTTGAATCACTCGCTGCGCTCGTGATTCAATTTTAGAATCCTTCGCTTGCTCGGTCATCAAAATTGAACACGCGGTTAAAAAGCAACTTTGCACTCTTGTATAACAAATACTTAACTATTAACCTTTTCCAATTACATTTAACCGTCGTGGGTTTAAAAAAAAAATAATTTTGCTTTTTATTTCAAACTTTTTAAAGAGCATTATACATAAAATCGTTATAGTTTATTTTATTATACAGGGTGACTGGAAATTAGTGGCGGAGCCGTTAAGGGGAGGTAGTCTAGGGTTTTTCCGACAGATATCACTATGAGACCTACCGTCCTTACTTAACCCTTTCCAAGATATTCCTACTTAAAGAGATAGTAATAAATCCTAAAAAAAAGTGATTTTGGCCTACTTTTTTTTGTTTTGCAACAAAGATATTCTAAATAAGTAATATTAATTGTAAAATTTCCGCTACTGTCATTATTTTATGCAAAAACTGCTAAACAAAAAGTAGGAATATCTTGGAAAGGGTTAAGTAAGGACGGTAGGTCTCATAGTGATATCTGTCGGAATAACCCTAGACTACCTCCCCTTAACGGCTCCGCCACTAATTTCCAGTCACCCTGTATAATTATAATATGTATTTACAAATAAACTTTGCCGGGGACTTGCTTACTTTCAAATGTTTACTGCGGCGCCCCCTGGTGAGTCTAAAAACATGCACCAATCAAATCCAAACCCATCACTGAAAACCGCATCAAAATCGGACTAGTAGTTTTGGAGATAAATGACAACATTGGTTTGCACAAACAAACACACATCCTCTCACCCCAAACGCATAATATGCCGTCTCCTTATCATCGCAGGTAAAAAGGGATAGGAATATTACGATTCCAAGAACGGACATAATTGCGGATAGATTGTTGGTAATCGAATAATCAAAGCTGAAATTGCCCGTGTTTAATCTAAATATTCAAATGGAGTTAATGATACATACCATTACATTATCATCAATCAAATTTGTATATCGCAATTCACTACAGCACGGTTACTACAAATTAACTCGACGAAATGTGGACAGCTTCATTCAATAGGGTAAACAGCGTGTGTCAGAGAGGTTTGTTCATTATTTAAATGCGATACCAAAATAAATTGAGGTTTTTTCACATCCATTTATTTCACTATTACACAATGTATGGATTTAAATTTTGGATTATGTTTATTGACTATTTGATTAACCCATTGAATGTCGTAATTACAGACACAATTAAAAAGCCTTTGTGTCTCACGTAGATCTACGTTCCGACAGACGAGAGGTTAATACTCTGACACTGTCACTTTCCTATGCCTTCACCTGCGGCCTTTGTAAGTAATATTTTACGTATCACCGGTTTGGTATACATATACCATCATCAAACTGAATAACTTTCTCTGTGGGACCAACATAGTAATTGCGAAAAAAACCTGTCCCATACAAAACTTTAATGCCACCTAGATGTTTACGACAGACAGCTGATAATTTTCCCCTGTTCCTTATATCCCTATTGATATATCTCCACTGGTAGGGATATTGCCAGAACTGAAGTTTGCCAGGTAGGTAGCGTATCAATCTTGAAAGACAAATGCAACCTATTCATAGTTGTCAAAACCTACGGGCTTGGATAACAGCCAATCATCGATGTCCAGTTTTCGAAAAAAGAAAAAGCGGTAGAGGTAGGTAGTAAATGGAACAGAAACGTTACCTATTTTTTTTCGCGATCTTTTCGATTGCACGTCTCGTTAACTAACTGCGTTTTCTAACATCGCGAATAGCTTTGATTTCTGGATCGATTGAAGTGGACGCTTGAATTATAGATTCATGGAAACGTATTCATTTCGATTCAAGTATGAGCAAAACGAAAATCTTTCTGTTCAACGTTTATGTACTAATGGGATCTTCGTTTCATTCATTTGAAAACATTGTACTTACAGTTAATGAATTCAGCGCTCTCTAACCCGTTCATCTATCATGTATTTATCTGTCTGCTATGTTGTCATTATTAAATTTAACATTTATTATTTTAACACTTCATTTAACTCTGTATCCAACTCTTTATTTATTTTTGTATGTGGGTTAATACATTCTTTAACAGATGTTTTGTGGCCTAAAATTAAATATATTATATATATATATATATATACACCGTGTTCTTTACGATATCCATAAACTTTGTCAAAGGCTTCTATATCTTTTATAAATTAAATCTAACAAAGGAAATAGTACTTGAAAAGGCTTCGTTACAAAGATATTTGTAATTTCATTTAGTAAAATTTAATTGAGCATGCAGTAAGAAAGGGTCTTAACTCAGTTTTGACAAGTTGCAGCCCGCTAAATCATATGAATGAAAATACGTCATCGTTGCCAATTCGGATAAAGAGGCATGCATATCGGGTGATTTACGTCAAGGTATTTAGTTTATATGAAAATTAATAAAAAATAAGAATTCCTTAATGTGCCCATAATGAAAAATGCTTATTTCCATGGTCTGAACATCTGGTCGAAGTTTATGTATATCGTCCGGAACACTGTGTGTATAATAATAAATATGGAACAGGAGCGAAGAAAATATAATGATGATACAAAATACTGTAGAGCTGAAACAAGATATGAGAATGATGATGAGTTTCTGTTGGATGTGTTTTTTTACATACTTTGTATTTTGTTTGCCTAGTGGTTGCGACCACTGCGAGCTGGACTGCTGAGCGTAAGGTCCTAGGCTCGCGTCCCACTATAGATCGGAAAAATTGTTCTTGGTTAGATTTGGGGCCGTCTGATTGGAGTAGGCTCGCTTCTTATTAGGTATAGCCAAATCGTAATTCCTTTGACAACAATCACACTAATAATATAAAGGCGAAAGTTTGTGAGTGTGTGTTTATATGTTTGTTACTTCTTCACGCTCAAACAGCTGAATCAATTTTAATAAAATTTTTGACACTCTGGATTGAGATATAGGCTACTTTTTCCCGATATTTCCATGGGATCGACACGTCATCGAAGCCGCGGGGCGTAGCTAGTTCTCAATAAATCGAAACCACACTAAGTATGGAACTATGTAGCTGTCACATAGACAAATAGATCCTGTCGTTTTTAGACACGCAAGTGACATTCAATCTTAGGGTGCTAAAGCCAATAAATACAAGGTCGACTGAAGATGGAATTCAAACATAACTTACAAAATGTAGGTGTACTATACTCGTATTAGCTTCTGTCCCTGTATCGGGGAATACGGGCATTATCTATATATATAAAATGTAAAGTTCTGACTGACTGATATATCAACGCACAGCCTAAACCGCTGGTCCTAGAGACATGAACTTTGGAGAGTGTGTTCTTTGTGAAGAGTAGGTATCCACTAAGAAAGGGTTTTTGAAATTCCACCCCTAAGAGGGTGAATGGGGGGAGGGTGTATCTAGAGGTCAATTTACATCTTACAAATATCAAAACAAGAAAATAAAGAGTGATGAAATTAAGTATTTAATGTTCTATTTCTATTTAATTTTCCTAATCTTCGATATCCGTAGTATCGGCACGAGCCATACGAAAATAGCTCATCGGTTGTAGGTTGGATACAGATAGCCTGAGGGTAATTGCAGTTTAATCTCGTCGGTCAATCGTCACACGTGGAGGAAAGTTGACTGCAAAGATTTTATTTAAAAAACTTTTTTACAAAAGACACAATTGACTTCCAAAAAAAAAAAACAGTAAAAAGTGAAAAATATCTTTAATTTCGGAAGTCGGTGTCGTTAGTACCGCATTTTCGTTTTTTGACATACAATTCGAATACAGAACCTCATTTTTTGAATTCGGTTGAAAAGAAGTTTAGTTTTTTTTTTCATAATCAGCCTATAATGCTCCCATTACTGGGACACAGGCCGTCTCCTCGTGAGAGGGAGTGAGCTGTAATTTACCACGCGGGCTCAGTGCGGGTTCGTAGATATCACATGTCTTCGAATTTTTGGTTCTAGGACATGCCTGTTTTCTCACGATGTTTTCCTTCCCCGTTTTGAGAGCAGTGGTGATGTAATAATGTGGCTATTTGGGTTCGAACCCAACCCGACTCGTAAGTCGCGGTCGTTACCACTAGGCCACCACTGCTCCGTAGATACTTATAATTTTATTATTATCAGTTTTTTTTATACATATAAACAGTAATAGATCGATGATTATTTGTTCGTATTTTATGCGCTGCCATACCGTTAATCAAGTTGCGATACAACTTTGTCAATGTTGTGAATTTGAGTTTAAAAACTAACACTAACACTTCACTCAGTCTGTGCTTAAGATATTATTAGTTAGTTATTTTTAATTTTTAAATTAATTACTTTATTTCTTCTAGCGGGCGCCATATTAAATTTAGTGTGACGTCACATAGCCTATAACCAGCGGACGGTCACGTCGCTTCTAACGATACCTTATT
The DNA here is from genome assembly GCA_947508005.1 of Amphipoea lucens. Classification (NCBI taxonomy): domain Eukaryota; kingdom Metazoa; phylum Arthropoda; class Insecta; order Lepidoptera; family Noctuidae; genus Amphipoea; species Amphipoea lucens. The sequence continues at coordinate 10,465,034 of OX382371.1, forward strand.
TTTCAAATTATTATAAGTACTTTTTAAGTTATGAGGGAACAGATGAACATACACACATACCGGTCGAAACCAAAAATGAAAAAAAATCAAAGAAAAAATGATATGATTCACGGGGGTCAAGCTTACCACTTAACTATTATTCCACGCAACATTTCGAAAAATATTCCCAATATTATTTTCGATAACGATTGTTAGGATAAGGGATAATGATGAAAGATATTCTGATAAGCAAAATGAAGAGGGCCTATTTTATTTTCGAAGGTCTTTTGAGTTTTTGTCTATTCAAATATTATTTTTGTTACCTATGTACCTCTGCCTGGACGAGATGGTACAAATTTTTACCGCTTGTGATACACCCGTGTACCAGGTAATAAGTAACAAGAGCTGGTGTCCGCAACTCCAAGTCTATGCACGTATTTTGCATACGGGTGAGAAAATCGATTATTCGATCCACCCCAGCTCCTCAAGGAAGGCCAGCAACGCCTTGATGTTACTGACCGTCTCACGTAGGGTACCTGGGTTACGGAAGTACTTTGCCCTGTACGTGGCGACCACCGGGCAGTTTAGAAGCACATGTGCCGCTGTCTCGTCGTCCTCCATGCAGGCCCTGCACAGTGGACTGTCTGTTACTCCTGTGACAAAGAGGTGTTTATTAAATGACCCGTGGCCAGTTGAAGCTGCAGTAACTATACGCAGCTTTAACCTGTGTACCAGCTCGTTCTAATGAAGTTAACTACAGTAAAATTGATTACCTTAAAGCGGTGGTGGCACCCGCGTCGCAGGTCTCAATATCCTTTGTGCAATCGTGGACAGGGAAATTGTGCCAAATTAAATTTCCTGATTTTTCATCTTTCAGCATTCCATTATTTTTGTATACCAAAGCATTTGCTTTCGAAGTGAATTTCTAAAATGGTAATTAATGTCGTTATTAATATTTAATTTTGTCTCTTTTGAGATTCATAATACAAATTATAAAGTAAAGTCGCTTTTCGTATCTGTCTGTGTGACCGCGTCGTTCTTCTAAACTTAAAAGGCAAAGGGTTTTGATCATTTAGAGAATTCATTTCAGAAGGTTTGGTTTTACATTAATATTAAATTACTTAAAATAAAAAAAATCGAAGTTTGTCCACTCGTATAAACGGAGCGAAGCAGGGGCAAGACGCTAGTATTATTATAAAATGTAGATTTGAAAAGCGTCTGAATTTTTGGCCATTCATTGGGCTAGTGTAAAACTTTCATTTAATTTACGATAGCAAACATTTTCAACAATTTGCAAACTTTGTGGACTTATTTGCATGTAGAAAATATTTTTACTCTTTTATTTTTATTACCGCTGAAGGGTTTCAGTAATTTTAGCCGACTTTTTATTAAAACTATACTTCGGTGAACTACTGCAAAGATATGCAAATGCAAAACTTCTTTCTTTCCCCGGGGCGGTCTTGAATTCATATTCCGTTATTCTTTTGTTTCATATCAGAGTGCGTGGCAGGTTTCATTGAATTTAAAAGTAGAACTCTTGTAATAACCCAGTTTATAGCAACGACTCGCATACATTTCAATCCATACTAATATTATAAACTAGCTGTGCCTGCGACTTCGTTCGCGTGGATGTCGGAACTTAACAATATATTTTGTGTGCGTCGGTATCCTGCGAGGATACCGATTCAAATCTTTATTTTTTATTTATGCTAGTATTATAAATGCGAAAGTGTGTCTGTCTGTAACCTCTTCACGCTTAAACCGCTAAATCGATTTAGGTGAAATTTGGTATACAGATAGTTTGAGTCCTGGGAAAGGACATAGGATAGTTTTTATCCCGATATTCCCACCGGATCGACACTTATGCGGGTGAAACCGCGGAGCACTGCTAGTAAACATATTTGTACAACTTTTATGTAATCTTAGTGGATATGTCTGCTTATTCAAGCTTATCTTTTGCACGCGGCTTCGCTCGCATGAATGTCGGAAAATATCCCACGGGAACGTAATACCGGGATTAAAAGCGTGAGTGTGTAACCCTATGTGTTAATCCAGGTAATAACTATCTGTGAGCCAAACTTTATCCTAATTCGGTTAGCTGCTTTTGCGCCAATCCGGAACATACATCCAGACAAAAATGGGCAAAAAATCTAAAAACTATATTTTAGGCATCAGACTCTTTCCCTCACCTCGTAGGAATTACTTTTTTGTAATCAGCGCCGCAATGACACACGAAGCTATTATAATACGTGCTACGAAAGATGAGACTTGTCAAGCTCAGTAGTAGGTAGTTTGCGCAGATAAGTCGTAGGTATACGAAATAGTTACTCATAATGTGTATATCTATTCAGGGATTTATCGATGACAATTCGATAAAAAATCATAACAATATTATAACATTTATTACGAAATAAAGTTTAAGATAAAAGTCAAGTCTTATCTTTCGTAGCGCGTACTATACTATTACCAACTGACAATAGTCATAACTTCACATTTCGTGGTGGAGTGACTACTCTTGCTCCGAAATCAGTGGTCTTTCGCTCCTGGGGTGGGCGCTAATAACTGCGACACAGTTACCTAAACTAGCGCGGTAATAACGCACACAAAAATTGTAATTATGTTTTTGTTCCAATAAATATTTGTATTTGAAATGACATAGTGAATGAGGGCACAGTTTCATTTTAGATCCATATAATTATCTAACCCTTTTGGGATATATGAAATTGATAATCCCATAGAACCACATACATACATTAAAGGTATCCTAATAACTAAGTTAAGGTCGGATAGAAGATTACCTATGGCATATATTCCCATAGGCTTCATTTAAGTGGTTTCGGAGATCACTTAGGATGTAACGGGCATCTTAGGGCACTTAGTAAGTTGAACATAAAGGAGAAATTATATAGGAAGCCCTGCTCTGTTGACTCAACAGTCGTATCAGTTACAAAGTAGGTTATGATTATCATTTTCTTGTCTTGTCAAACAAACTAAATGTTATTATTTAGGTTTTATAGTATAACGTAACGTGTGAACTAAAACTTTTGGCGTATGAGTTACATGTGAAGGTAATATAATTTACAATTTGCTTAGATTAGGTATGTAGATATAAGGACTTGCAAATAGATCCCAACTTAGTCCTATCAACACAAACACAACGGTAGTATTTTTTTTTAATGTCATCTCGCAGTTCAACTTAGGAGGTTGTCGTCTGCTGAACCGGACTTGCGTGTGGCATGCCTGAATAAATTAAGGCCTCCAGCTAGGGTTTAATTGTACCACCACCACCTATTGAATAAGGATCTCTAAATCAATAGAAACAGCAAACGTCAACGGATGAATTGAAATCCAATAAACGAACGACTTTAAATAGTAATAGTCAATAAAAGTCATATAAACACAGTTTCTGCCAATACGACAAGTTATGAGCCGTACGTAGCAAACAACTAGAGTAAACGTAGCCGAGATTGTATCAACAAGTAAGCAAACTTGCCCAAATAAACATCGTTATAGGCCGACCGCATAACTGAGACGTTTCCTGGGGTAGCTGCACGGTGCGGAGGCCTGTGCCTCAGCAGTGGGGACATTATAGGCTGATTATGATGATATGGTGAACTTTAAATATTAGTCCTATTGATTGCATTTTTGCCCTTGAGTCTACAGGGTGAAATTTAATTCATGGGCATCCTTTTAAGAGGTCATTGTACTCATCATTATGAACAACTTTTGCTATGAGACCAAACCTGAAATCGCGAAAAAAAATCAGCTTTTCCTTGCATTTTTGTTCACATAACTCGTCAAAATGTAGGGAACAGCCGATTTTTTTTCGGATTTCAGGTTTGGTCCCATAGCAAAAGTTGTTCATAATGATGAGTACAATGACCCCTTAAAAGGATGCCCATGAATTAAATTTCACCCTGTATAAATCCATACTCATGGCTGTATGGTCGTTGCCATGAGCCGAAGTTTCAATCAAAATACCTAAATATAGCTATCAGCTCAATCCATTTCATATGTTGTCTTAACAAATAGCGTGCACAAATATCCGGAATTAATCATCAATATTCAATATTTGAACTATGCTCTATTTTTGGTTCATATCGGAATAGGACTTGAAAGGCTCATGCCGACCCTGAACTAGATTCAGCGCGAGAGCTAGAAACCTCCTCTGTGCTTCGTCACATAGTAGGCAACTATCGTCGACGTTTTCATACATTTTGTTTAAAATTAACGCTTGAGTTGCTTTGTCAAAGTCACAATTCAGGGCCAGTGGCCAAGTGGCTGTATCTAGTCGACGCTGTAAGGCTGAGATCGGAAGACGTAATTTGCTCGGTCCGGCCACGAGACAAGCGGCCAGAGGGAGATAAGAGGCAATTGCTTTCACAGCGATTCGTATTTTTATAATGACTTTCAACAGGATTGGCATAAAGTTATCGGTAGCATAATATCAATCCAACACATTTTTGACTGTTCTATCTTCTATATCGCTGATAGAATGTCATTGTCCTTAGATGTAGCTCATTCTGTGACCGCAGGTACGACAGCGATTACTCAATATTTTTGTAATTATAATATTTTTCTATTGCTCTCGACGAAAAAAACTTTAGCTAAAGTACTAAGAGGACATAATGAGTTAAGAGAAGAAGATAGACATAATCATTAAATATTTATTAATGATAAAAAAAAAAATTTCAAACTATTTATTTTAATCTATCAAGCTCCGCTAATGAGACACAATTGATTTTCTATTGTTTCGTCGCCGATCGGCGACGCGCGCCGCTTGACCGGTTAAACAACTTGTAATGGAACATTTTTCATCACAATAGCGCTCATCTTTGATACAAAATAAGATTATGTGCGCTATTAACTTATTTTAGAGTTTGGTCACTTAGAGTTAAAGGCTAAAAACCTACACGTAGACCTCTTCCAACATTCCAAACTTCTCCTCGGTAAAGTAGGCTTTTAATTTGTTTTTAATTTGTTGCCCTTTTTAACCGACGAAAAAAAACGGAGGAGGTTCTCAATTCGACGCGTATATTTTTTTTTTTTTTTTTTTTTTTATGTATGATCACGCATAACTTTTTACAGAGCAGTCCGATTTTGATAATTCTTTTTTTATTAGAAAGGGTATACCCTGAAGTTGGTCCCATATAAATTTGGAAAAAACATTCCAACCCTAAGGGTTAGAAAACAGGGGATGATTGATTGTTCACTCACTGATTGTAATGTATGACCACGCTTAACTTTTTACAGAGTAGTCCGATTTTGATAATTCTTCTTTTGTTGGATAGGACATACTTCGAAGTTGATCCCATGTAAATTTGGAAAAAAAAATCCTAACCTAAGGGTGGAAAAATAGGGGTGATTTATTGTTCATTCACAGATTTTAATGCTGAGCTGTGTATTACAATTAAAATAATAAAAGGCCTATCTATGTTGGTATATAAAGCCTGTTTTTTTTAAGTATTACATTATATTATTTAGTATTATATTACACAAAAAATAATAGTTAAAGTAGGATTATAACAGTTAATGTCTAAAGTAAGGTAGGTAATTTAAAAGTAATCAAACATTAAGCATGTAGTAATTAGTAAATTATAGCCTCAAAAAATTATAAAATAAAAACTTTTTAACAAAAAATTAAACCTCCGAAAAAACTGAAAAGCAAAAAATAATAAACTTTTTTTATTTAACCTTAATAAATAAGTTCTTAAACTAACGCAAGTATACCTAAGTAATTTTGAGTCGGCGCCAAACAATCAATGAACAAAGATTACTAAATTACCTTAAATTTAAAGAAATAAGCAACGTGAAATCTATAGCGATAAACATTAACATTTCAAACAAAAAATGCGCTCTCCGCACGACCACTCGCAACGATATTAATTTGCTTGTTTGGCGCCGACTCTAAATTACTTAGGTATACTTGCGTTAGTTTAAGAACTTATTTATTAAGGTTAAATAAAAAAAGTTTATTATTTTTTGCTTTTCAGTTTTTTCGGAGGTTTAATTTTTTGTTAAAAAGTTTTTTTTGTTTTCTAATTTTTTGTCAATTTTTTTTTTGACAGCTTATTTAGAATGTTAGGAAAGGCTGCTCTCAAAACGGTGAAGGAAAACATCGTGAGGAAACCGGCATGTCTTAAAACCAAAAATTCGAAGACATGTGACATCTGCCAACCCGCACTGGGCCCGCGTGGTGGATTACGGCCCACTCCCTCTTACTGAGAGGAGGCCTGTGTCCCAGCAGTGGGAACATTATAGGCTGATTATGTTATGTTATGTAGGAAAGGCGTACGTCCAGGCACTCTTACCATACTCATGTGCATAATTGCCGGTCAAAGACAAAGATCTTCCATCTCTTTGTTGTAGGTCACATTGTAGGTACTTTCTACTTACTTTTTGCATATTTGACAAAAAAACCTATGCAAACTCAATCAAATATACAGCCATCGATCGAAATGAAATGCATCTGCGATAATGCCACTGAACAGAACAGCTGTGATACGACGCATCAAATGTTCGTTCCTGCGGATGTCCTGCAGGATTCCGTCCATGGCCTCAACTGCCTTCCTATTGGCCATCGTACACTCATCCCATACGATCAAAGAGCAATCCTTGAGCACGTGTCCCTTATCGCTGTTACGTGACACACCACAAACAGGCGTTTCGGCGCTCTCTAAATCGATAGGAATTTTAAACATGGCATGTGCTGTCTTGCCACTCGGAAGCAGTGTGGCAGCGATACCCGACGACGCTACAGCAATAGCAATTTTGCCTTGCCTGCTGACCTCTGCAAGTATGCAAGTGGTAACAAATGTTTTTCCTGTTCCACCAGACGCATTCCAAGAAAAACATTTGACCCTGGTTTTTTCCCAACGCTTTCAAGGACGGTGTCATAAATTTGTTTTTGCTCTGAAGAGAACAAAGCGACATGGTCATTTCGCCCGGATCGTAATTTGTCTCAGCGTTATACTTCCGATTTACACGGTATTGATGCGGTGATGATTGGGGAGCTGGTAACCCATATTCGATCAGTGGATTGCCGCCGATAGAAATGACCACATCTTGAAGTGAACTGAGACAGGTGTTCAGCACGCGTTCATCAGTTACTCCGACTTCGTCTCCAGTAGAAACATAACTTTTTTGTAATACTTAACACCGCATTTTTTTTTAATTGTCGTCCTCAACTCTGCTCAAGATTTTAAGGGTTTTGTTGGAACTCGAATTTATCAAAACGAACTATACGATACAACTTTTATGAAGAAAATGCACATTGCCATCTATGAATTTTAAGAATAACTAACTACTAACCTCGCCAACATGATCAAATTTAAATTATTAATTTCCAAAAAGTGTCAACATGTAACTTGATTTGATTTTTATGAAATCTCATAGATGGCGCTGTTTCAAAATTTTCTTTATACTACTAATATTCATTAAACTATGTTTTTTCTGCCCAAGTTACTTAAATGGCGTAGTTTTTATAGTGTAAAGCTAGATAATAGCATGGCTTACTGAAAAACAACATTTAAATAACCGTCGTTAGATTACACGCTGTCACAGAATGCGTAAGAAAAAAAAAGATTCACAGCTCCTCCCCCATAGGTGATAGCGTGATAATATGTAGCCTATATGTTGACCCGACCTCTTAGTAATATTCATGTAAAATTTGAAGTAAATCCATGCAGTACTTTTTGAGTTTATCCCGGACATACATACAGACAAACAGACAAAAATTCTAAAAACTATATTTTTGGCTTCGATATCGATTGTAGATCACGCCCCAAGTATTCTTTTAAAAAAATATTCAATGTACCGTTTTGACTTTCCTACGATTTTATTATATGTATAGATTATAGTTAGGGATGTCCAGAAAGCTACGTAAAGGTCTTCTATCTATATAAATAAAAACAAAAGGCCTGACTGACTGACTGACTGACTGACTGACTGACTGACTGACTCATCAACGCCCAGCCCAAACCCAAGGACCTAGAAATCTGAAATTTTAGACAATGGTTCCCTTTATAATGGAGACAAGGAATAAGGAAGGATTTTTCGAAATTCAACCCCTAAGGGAGTTAAATAGGGGATGAAAGTTTGTGTGAAAGTCCGTCAGTGTTAAAGTTAGGATCTTCAAATTTTGTGTTTAGGCTGACGATTGAAAATTAATTTAGACGTGTCTCAGCGTTTTTGATGATTTCACCCCCAAAGGGTTAAAAAGGGGGATGAAGTTTTGTATGAAAGTCCGCCAGTTTAAAAGTTAGGATCTTCAAATTTTGTATTTAGGCTAACGATTGAAAAATAATTTAGACGTGTCTCAGCGTTTTTGATAATTTTACCCCTAAAGGGGGATGAACGACCTAACTGAGATATCGACGTACAGCCTAAACCGCTGGTCCTAGGGACATGAATTTTGGAGGGTGTGTTCTTTGTGAAGAGTAAGTATCCAGTAAGAAGGGGTTTTTGGAAATTCAGCCTTTAAGAGGGTGAAAAGGGGGGATTTTGTTTGTATGAAAAATCTTATTCCTTGAGTTAATAACCTTAAACTTGGCACGAATACTTACCTAAGTAAATTATGAAGTTTGGCATTTTTCGTTTTTCTAAACTACCCCCTAAAGAGGTATTGGGGGGTGTCAAAATTTGTATGGAAGAATTTTAATGCGCTGTCCGATTAACTCAAAACTCAGTATTTATACTAAGGACTAAAAATAAAGAATAACGTGTATCAGGGTTTTTCGAAAATCTACCCCTAACTGTGTGAAAAGGGGTAATTAATTTTACAGGGGAGGATTTCACTGCGTGGCTTGATTAGTTCGAAAATTGGCATATATAATCTTTGAGACAAGTTATGAACACATCTTAAACGATTTTTCATAATTCTACCCATGTAGGGGTGAAAAGCGGGATAACAGTTTATATGAAAAGTCTTAATCATTTGGTTAATAAACTTGAAACTTGCCACGAATATTTATCTAAGTAACTTATGAAGGTTGGCATTTTTTGTTTTTACAAACAACCCCCTAAAGGAGGATTGAGGCGGGGTGTGTCAAAATTTGTATGGAAGAATTTTAACGCGCGGTCCGATTACCTCGAAACTCGGTATTTATACATAAGACCAAAAATAAAGAATAACGTCTATCAGGGTTTTCCGAAAATCTACCCCTAACGGGGTGAAAAGGGGTAGTTAATTATACAGGTGAGGATTTTAATGCGTGGCTTGATTAATTCAACAATAAATAATCTTTGATTCAAGTAATGAACACATCTCAAATAATTTTTTGAAATTCCACCCCTATGGGGGTGAAAAGTGGGAGTACAGTGTATATGAAAAATCTTACTCATTTGGTTAATAAACATGAAACTTGCCACGAATACTTAAGTAAATTATGAAGTTTGGCATTTTCTGTTTTTCTAAACTACCCCCTAGAGGGGGATTGGGGGCGTCAAAATTTGTATGGAAGAATTTTAACGCACAATTCAATTACCTCGAAACTCGGTATTTATACTTAAGACCAAAAATAAAGAATAACGTCTATCAGGGTTTTCCGAAAATCTACGCCTAACGGGGTGAAAAGGGGTAGTTAATTATACAGGTGAGGATTTTAATGCGTGGCTTGATTAATTCAACAATTCGTATAAATAATCTTTTAGTCAAGTAATGAACACATCTCAAACAATTTTTTGAAATTCCACCCCTATGGGGGTGAAAAGCGGGAGTACAGTGTATATGAAAAATCTTACTCATTTGGTTAATAAACAGGAAACTTGCCACGAATACTTAAGTAAATTATGAAGTTTGGCATTTTTTGTTTTTCTAAACTACCCACTAGAGGGGGATTGGGGGCGTCAAAATTTGTATGGAAGAATTTTAACGCACAGTCCAATTACCTCGAAACTCGGTATTTATACTTAAGACCAAAAATAAAGAATAACGTCTATCAGGGTTTTCCGAAAATCTACCCCTAACGGGGTGAAAAGGGGTAGTTAATTATACAGGTGAGGATTTTAATGCGTGGCTTGATTAACTCAGCAATTCGTATAAATAATTTTTGAGTAAAGTAATGAACACATCCCAAACAATTATTTGAAATTCCACCCCTATGGGGGTGAAAAGCGGGAGTACAGTGTATATGAAAAATTTTACTTATTTGGTTAATAAACATGAAACTTGCCACGAATACTTAAGTAAATTATGAAGTTTGGCATTTTTTGTTTTTCTAAACTACCCACTAGAGGGGGATTGGGGGCGTCAAAATTTGTATGGAAGAATTTTAACGCACAGTCCAATTACCTCGAAACTCGGTATTTATACTTAAGACCAAAAATAAAGAATAACGTCTATCAGGGTTTTCCGAAAATCTACCCCTAACGGGGTGAAAAGGGGTAGTTAATTATACAGGTGAGGATTTTAATGCGTGGCTTGATTAACTCAACAATTCGTATAAATAATCTTTGAGTCAAGTAATGAACACATCCCAAACAATTATTTGAAATTCCACCCCTATGGGGGTGAAAAGCGGGAGTACAGTGTATATGAAAAATCTTACTCATTTGGTTAATCAACATGAAACTTGCCACGAATACTTAAGTAAATTATGAAGTTTGGCATTTTTTGTTTTTCTAAACTACCCACTAGAGGGGGATTGGGGGCGTCAAAATTTGTATGGAAGAATTTTAACGCACAGTCCAATTACCTCGAAACTCGGTATTTATACTTAAGACCAAAAATAAAGAATAACGTCTATCAGGGTTTTCCGAAAATCTACCCCTAACGGGGTGAAAAGGGGTAGTTAATTATACAGGTGAGGATTTTAATGCGTGGCTTGATTAACTCAACAATTCGTATAAATAATCTTTGAGTCAAGTAATGAACACATCCCAAACAATTATTTGAAATTCCACCCCTATGGGGGTGAAAAGCGGGAGTACAGTGTATATGAAAAATCTTACTCATTTGGTTAATAAACATGAAACTTGCCACGAATACTTAAGTAAATTATGAAGTTTGGCATTTTTTGTTTTTCTAAACTACCCACTAGAGGGGGATTGGGGGCGTCAAAATTTGTATGGAAGAATTTTAACGCACAGTCCAATTACCTCGAAACTCGGTATTTATACTTAAGACCATAAATAAAGAATAACGTGTATCAGGGTTTTTCGAAAATCTACCCTTAACGGGGTGAAAAGAGGTAGTTAATTTTACAGGGTAGGATTTTACTGCGTGGTTTGATTAAGTCGAAAATTGCCGATGTAGGTCACACGGCTGCCAAGCTAAAATGGAACTGGGCTGGTCACATCTGTCGCATGCCGGAGGAGCTATGGGCTAAAATAACCACACAATGGGTCCCAAACAGCAGCAAACGGCAACGCGGCAGGCCCAAAATGAGATGGCGGGACGAACTCGACTCTTTCGACAAAGATTGGCGTGTAACAGCACTGGATAAGGATAAGTGGAAGAAGGGAAGGGAGGCCTTTGCCCTGCAGTAGGACAGAAATGGCTGAAAATAATAATAAAATCTTTGAGTCAAGTAATGAATTCCACCCCTGTGGGGGTGAAAAGCGGGGACACAGTTTATATGAAAAATCTTATTTATTTGGTTAATAAACATGAAACTTGGCAATATTTGGGTCAGTAAATAATAACGATTGTTAGTTTTAGTTAAAAAAAACCCCTTACAGAGGATTTTGGGGGTGACAAAGTTGAGAGGTTAGAAAAATATGTAACTCGCTATCGGATTAACTCGAAACTAGGTACTACCAAAACAAAAAATAAAACAAGTGCTTATCTGTTTTAGGGTTTTTCAAAAATCGACTCCTACCAAGGTGGAAAAGGGCAAGTAAAGTTTAAGGGGTGGATATTACTGCTTGCTTCAATTAACTCGAAAATGGGTATGGGCCTTTGAGTCAAGTTATGATCACGAACGATTTTTCAAAATTCCAGCCCTGTGGGGGTGGAAACGGGGCTACAGTTTATTTGAAAAATCTGATTCCTTTGATCTATAAAAATTGGCCCGAATACTTATTTATCTAAATAAATGATAAAGATCATACCTACATACATTTTCGAAATTTTTAGAGGTAAGTGCGAATTTCACGCGGACGAAGTCGCGGGCAGAAGCTAGTATTTTTATACTTGTAAAACAGACTGATTACATTTTTAAATCTAATCCAAGACCACTGTAAAACCTAAAATCCACTGTTCTAGAAAATCCCGTTGAACTATTACACTGAATCTAATCTATAAGCTAAGACTCAATTTAAGCAGCCTTGAGGCAAGGGCTGTCGTTAACTGAGGCATTAAATGACCACTTCAGCAGCTTTGCAATAAATCAAGGCAGACGTCCGTTTATCATTAACCACGGCCCCAAGCACACGGGAGGTGAACGCCATTTAGGTATTGTATCTTTAGGAGCTAGATAGGTTGTTTCAATGATCTACAAAAGTATCAGGAAATAGTTGTATTTTTTGTGGCATTAACCACGATGTGTCGTAATAGTGGACGCAAAAATGTAAGTCGTAGCTCGCGTAAATCTACGGTATTTGTACAACGGATCAAAGCTAATTATTTTCGAAGTTGTTTTAGTATTTACTGCTAGATTAATGTGAAATAATAATACGCTCAATTTCTTTGTTTCAGATCAGCAAAGAAGTTGAAGACGCATGACGAAACATGGACAGCGCAGGCAACAATACCACATTATATGACAATGACGCATTGTACCCGAGCGAATTGGCTCTTCACAGAGAATTTAGTTCGGCCGAAACTATTCTTACAAGTTATACCATATGGTCCACAGAAAAATGTTTGGAAACGTTTCTTTTTAATGGCACACATGCCGACGAGTTCACGAATAATATTTTTGTATACAATGGCACTCAAGTTATGTGTTTGGATCACGCCCCAGTTTTGACTAAAAGCACTCTTATCAGAGCCAGCGTACTTTCCGCCATGGCTGTGTTATCATTCTTTGGTAATTTGGCAACGATTATAAGTATACAGAGAGGTAAAAGAGGCCGAGGAAGAGCGCGACCATCTTGGACAGCGATATATAGTTTAATATTCCAACTGAGTATAGCCGACTTGTTGGTGACTGTCTTTTGCATCGCTGGCGAAGCGGCGTGGTCCTTTACGGTGCAGTGGTACGCCGGGAATATAGCATGCAAATTGTTCAAGTTCCTGCAGATGTTCGCTTTGTACCTCAGTACTTTTATACTCGTGCTCATTGGAGTGGACAGATGGCTCGCTGTGAAGTATCCGATGCGAAGTATGGCGACTGCGACGAGGAGTGGAAGACTTGTAATTGTCGCGTGGGTGTTGAGTCTCGTGCTAAGTGTGCCTCAGGTCAGTGATCATTAATAGCTTTCACGAAGTTTCTAGCGACACTTTTTTGTTCTCCAGTAATAAATTACAGAGATAAAGTACGAGCACGAAAGTAAAGATAGTGACTTAAATGTCAAGTGAGAGGCTGCTTAACTTTGCCCACACTTTGACATCCGGAGCAATTAAAACTTGGGTCTGATACATAATTATTGCAGGAAAAGATTAAAGCGACACGTACAAGACAAACTCTATTATCTACACACATAAATATTTTGTAGACGTACGTAATTTAAAAGCTGTCGATTGCTGGATACAGTTTCAAAAATGTATTGCGTATCGGAATCGGTGTCAAAGTAAGTGATTTATTGAGTAGAGCCTGAAGCCAACCGCACATAAGTGGCAACAATTTTTTAATTGGAACGAAAAAGAGCACTGTCAATTTTAATTGACAGTGCCTTTTTTCGTAGCAATAAGGGTGATTTTCGTAGTGCAAATATGACCAGCGAAGTGCTGTTGATTATGCTAACCATAGACTTTACACTCGTAGTTCCTAATATTCAGTAGGTGATTAATCTTCCGAAAAATGAGTATGTTCAAGTGCTAAGCTGAATTTGATTGAGGGTCTATTCATGATTCAAGATTAGTTAAAGTGGTTACATAATAATTTTTGAAACTCACTTTTGCTGTACACAATCCATCATTTTTTGATGGATTGTGTGATCTGAAAAAATCATTATACGCAACGTCACTGCAGCAACTTTTCATTTAGTTAATGAACCTCCTTAAATTCAGTCGTTTTACTATTGTTGTTTATTTTATTGTTATAAATATTTATCGTCGTTGTCTGTTTATATCACAAGATTCTTGGATTCTCAAACACAGACTAATGAGTACCTAGGTATCAAGAATTTTTTTTTCAGTATAGTTCACATTGTTTTGTGGTAGATGGTTTATTATTAGTAGAAGTACTTATGCTTTATATTCATAAAATATTAGTGTCTATCAAACAATCTTTTGTGTTACTTATATCCTGAATGAAAACATAAACAAAACATTATTATTGAGATTTCTGCGGTACTCTACGAAGTAAACCAACCTTTGTATTGCGAAGGGCATAAAAGTGACATTACAAACAGCTGTTTCAACTATGGAATATTTGACTTTACTATTGAAATACAAGAGCGTTAGTTTAATGTTACACAGAATTTGGTAAAGATTTAAATCGTTAGATTTTCCCTCACTGTATTTATACCGCGTGAAAAGTGTCAACACTGAGAATAGTGAGCTCACACATTCTGTATATGGCATTTCCAAGCTGATTGTGACATTGTGTGTGTCAGAGGCGCCAAACGAAACAGAAATGCGAACATCTTTTGATGCAGTGGGAGAATCTAACGATTAAAATCGTTGGAATTTGGCACAATTTCACACATTTTAAACGTTCCAAGCCGGCGACAATTGAACACGCGTTGAAGGAATGAAATCTTTTTGACCTTAGCGTGAACGGTATAACATGTTTGGTTAATGTAGTAATAATATTATCATCATTTTTTTTTGGCATTTATTTTGTTACGTAAGTGGTACTTTTTCGTGTCACTAGCACTACAGTTATTTAAATTTTGCTGGCCCAAAACTTTTCCACTTCCACGCCGTTATCGGTGGGAGGGCAGAGGTCACTTTGGCTGCATTTACGAGGTTCGACTTTCATCTCCTCACTTGGCGTCAGAGACGTTTCAGCGACTTCCAAGTAAACATCCTAGTTGGACGTTGCTTTCATAATTCGTTTGCTGAAATATTAACGCTATTTTTTCCATTTTATTAGTCTTCTACTAAATAGATATTATTGCCACTTTACATATTATTGCGTACAAATTCTACAGTCAAATTATCTTTTCATTTATATAGTTCTATCCGCAAGAGATTATCAACATAAGAACAGCGATTCCTTCGTAAAGAACAAAGGAAAAATAGCAAAATAATTAAGTATAATAAAAATACATAAGATATACAACAGTAGCTGTATCGAGAGGAAATTTTCAATACGCTGCTGCAACCAATAAAATATTGTAACCGTACATTTTCTTTCATAATTTTTTTTTTGTAGGAATCCGCAACAAAAGCTCATGTATGTACTTGAAATACTCAATAATGGATGTCAATGGGTTCATTGTATCGACATTGTCTCTACATGAGAAGATCCGATAATTAGCGAGAAAAAAATAAAAATATTTTTTTTTAAATATGCTGCTTTTAACATGTCATTGTAGGTTTTTTTTTTTTAATTTTGTTCTCACATAAATTCAACATAATGATGTAACTAATATTTTTGTAACAATATAATTTTAAAAAATAGTGTCCATGGAGTTTCTTGGCCATTCTTCTCCATAGGTACCACACTACATACCTACAACACACGCGCATAGGGACTACGCTTTGGAATGGGCAACTAGCTTCATATTTTCTGACTGACCAAATCCTTGACAATTCAAAAGAAGTAAATGGTTTAATCACACTAATAAATATAAATACGAAAGTTTGTGAGTGTGAGGGTGTGTGTGTTTATATGTTTGTTACTTCTTCACGCTCAAACGACTGGACCAATTTTGATAAAATTTGGTTTGGAGGTAGCTGATACCCTGGATTTACATATAGGCTACTTTTTATCCCGATATTCCCACGGGATTGAAATTTACGCGGGTGAAACTGCGGAGAGCAACTAGTGAAATATAATTGTGCTTTTGGTTTTGATCTGGATTATAAAGAGTAGGTATATAAATGATTGTTTCAGTATACCTAATGTTGCCTTTCATTACATTACCTATAGTTAATTCTCATTCAATGTGAAACCGCAGCCTTTGACACAAAGTTAAATACGTATTGATCCAGCCCAAAATTCGGTAACTATTGTATTATTGGTGATATTTCACCTCTATGTGACTGTTTAATAAGCTGGCGTAACCACACGCCATTCAAGCACTTTCTAAATTATGTACTGACATGAATTGGAAAGCGCTAGAATGGCATGTGGGGAGAGGTATCAACTACCATCCCTTTAACATAGCACCACATAGCTCTAGGGACTGAAATATGTAAACCTCGCAAGAATTTTGGTTAACATTTATGCAGCAAGCACAAATAGAAATACCCAATGCACAAGTAGATATGAATAGAGTCTGCCAAAAGTTGTCAAGCGGTTAGTCGACTTTTGGGCTGGCCTTATACTTTACAAACAAACAAATTTATACTTTATATAATTATTTATAAAGTAAGATTAAAGTAAGTAAAGAAGAAAGTAAAAAGAAAATAAAGTAGAAAAAGAAATAAAGTAAAAAATAAAGAATAAAAAGAATAAATAAATAAAAAAAAATAAAAAAAATAAATAGAAATAAATAAAATAAAGAATAAAATAAAGAATAAGTAAAAAATAAAGTAGAAAAAGAAATAAAGTAAAAAAAAAAGAAAGTAGAAAGTAAATAAGAAGAGTAAAGTAAAATTAAAGTAAGTAAGTATATAAAGTTGAAGAGTTTGTTTGAACACGCTAATTTCTGGAACTACCAGTCGGATTTAAATAAATATTTTTGTTTTTGTAGCTCAATTCTTGAGGACGGTTATACGCTTTTTAACATCACGCTGCGACCCTTAGAAGCCAAGCGGGGCAAGCAAAACCACGAGACACAGCTAGAACCATAATAAAATTCATCAAATTCATCATTCTAATTGATTACTACGTTAGAGAAATTCATCATGAATGTTCTACCTACGTAATACCGTGAAACCACAAATCAAATACTCCATGCTTAGATAAATGATTGGTCTCGCTGTATCTAAGACACCAAAACATAAGATACGCCACAAATATCGAAGAAGGTACACTATGATATGTATCCGCAATCCCTCAGCCCGTTGGTTATATATGTAATATTATATTACTGCCCCATCAAGAATATTGGATCGAAAATCACAATGGTATATCTACATAGGTATCAATATTTATTTATATCGTCGGATTTAATCTGATCGCAATATAAGAAGGTCGAATATTGAAAATATTTTAATAGAAGATTGGACTTATATTGTAAAACTCATTTAATTACATTTATATTTTATATCGGTGTATACCTGAAATAATAATGATTTCATTTGATTTGATAAGGTACTTATATATAATATTTTTTTCCGAAACTAAAAACAAATTCACACTTTCAGAAAGTCGAAGATAAAATCCTATAGAAATCGAACTCTTTGTTGACGGAAATATGCACTTCAAAACCAGAACGCCTTTTATTGGCGACACAATAAAAGGAACATCATTGTACTAAATAAAACTAGATTCAAGCCAATAATAACAAATCAGAAATTCTCTCCACCCTTATTCAATGCCTCACATTTTGCTTTGAAACTTTTAGAATTTCTAGTGCTTTAGTTCGAAGTAATTGGCAAGACAGTTCCGTTGTCTACACCTTCTACCAGAATATTACAATGTTAGAGAGTCTATTTATAGAATAAGAGTCATATTTTTAGAATACGACTCAAGAAAACAAAGGGTTTCAGAATGTTGTTTAAAAAGACAAGAAACTGTACATTTTGATATTTCATTTTGATTGTTTACAATTATGGAAAAAAAGTTATTGGACACCCAACGTCAACTTGCCGTCTCACAGTCATGTCATACAACGTTTAGTTGACAGAATGACAGTCAACTCAAACGTATTATAAAGAAATTATTTCAATTAAGCCATTTACTATTCTAGAATTGTCTAAGGAATCGGTCATTCAGGAAGTTGAAGCTAGTTGCTTGTTTAGCAATTGTGATTTGAATATACGGACAATTTCAGTTGGTCGTCAATTTGCTGACTTCCAACATAGTTATGTGCCTGTAAAATCGTTTCATTTATTTGAATTCATTCATACTACGCAGTATTTTGGCGAGATGCTTACCAATTCTGTATTTAAGCAGTTTTGCCTTTGTTCCGCGAAAATTCCATTTTAGTCTCTAGTTAAAATCAGGTACGGTCAGCATCAAAAGTTGATTAACACTTCAGTTTTTGAAGTGAAAACTTCTTTAGCGGCGTTGAACACTTTTTGTAATGGGTAAAATGTTAAACTCGCGTCAGGGCATCGCGTCAGGACACGTGACCGTCAGGAGAGATTCCCCCCCCCCCCCTGCCTCTCTTTCTACGGCGCCGGCGGCGCCAACCGAAGTGAACCAAGTTTTATAGTGACACACGACAATGGATGGATGGATGGATGGATGGATGGATTGGATGGAGTGGAAGTGGAAGTGGAAGTGGAAGTGGAAGCGGAAGTGGAAGTGGAAGTCGAAGTCGAAGTCAAAGTCGAAGTCGAAGTCGGAGTCGAAGTCGAAGTCAAAGTAGAAGTCGGAGTCGAAGTCGAAGTCGGAGTCGAAGTCAAAGTCGAAGTCGGAGTCGACGTCGAAGTCGAATTCAAAGTCGAAGTCAAAGTCGAAGTCGGAGTCGACGTCGAAGTCGAAGTCAAAGTCGAAGTCAAAGTCGAAGTCGAAGTCGAAGTCGAAGTCAAAGTCGAAGTCGAAGTGGAAGTGGACGTGGACACACTGCTGTGTATTCGTAACATTCGTGTATATAAAGTGTTTAAAATATGGAAATTGAACAAAGTGCATCTATTAATGAAAAAAGGGACGCAGAAATAGTGAAAAAAAATGAGTTATATTAATTCAATTAATAGTTGATTTATTTCAACGTTAATATTCAAGTTTTCACTTCTGCCGGCACTCCCGGAGTACAACCCGTCTTTTTAATCTTAGTTATTGAGCAAAATATTTGTTCAAAATTGCAGCAGAAGAATTTTTTTCAGAATATATGCTCTTGTCTATTATGTGAAAAGCTAAAAATCAGTATATTAAAAAAGTTGTTGTCAATTTAATAACATGTAAAAATGATAGTGTTAATCGACTTTTGATGCTGACTGTACCTACATATTGATTTAACCAGTTGAATGCCGTAAATACAGACACAATTAAAAAGCCATTGTGTCTCACGTGGATCCACGTTTAAGCATATGAAGGGTTAAAGTATAAGGACGCTTTTATAAAACTACCCACTACCCCTACAGATGTAGGTAAATATCCCTTTTCCGCTTTAACAAAAAGGTTATCAAAGCAGTGAAACGGCTTTGCGAATAAAGATAAGTTGATATTATGATTCTGCCCTTGTATTATAAAGGGGAAAGTATTCTAATTTAATCAGAAACAGGAAATCCTAGCGACAAAAACCGTAGGTCTTCTGAATGTTATCCGTAAGTGACATTTTTGTCAAGAAAACAATTTGGTTAGTGTTATTTTAGTATAACTGAACAAACACTCAAGAACACTCAAAGTCTGTTATCTTGCACCCAAACAAATGTTATGACATAGCTAAAGTATTATAGAGGACATAAAAATATCTCTCCATCCATAGAGTAAACAAAAAAACCTCTTCTAACGAATCTGCAATTTCTTTCAGAAAAATCTCGTTTGATTTTGCCAAACAAGCTAGAAAAATTAATAGCATACATTTACGAGCAAAATATTTTTTATTATAATAAATACCTAAATCATTGTGCTTTAAGCTGTGATGAAAAAACATGGGACCCGACTAGGATCGTCCTTTGAAACTCGGTACGCCTGGTACGTTAATCTGCTGCCGTTAGCAATATTTGTTTTTTGGAGACACAAGGTATTTTCGAAACTACTTCCTAAGGACTTTTTCGAATGTATTCGCAGTTTTTTCTCATACTTAGATGTTTATTTAAGTTCTATGTAATAATTTGTGCTCGTGGCTAAATTATAACAGCCGCCGTCGATCGAAGGTTAAGCTACGTTAGCCGCGGTCGGTCCGTGGATGGGTGACCCATTACATATCGAGGCCCCTCCGTGGCTCGGAAAGTACGTTAAGCAGTTGGTTCGGATCGGAGTTATTATTATTATTATTCGTAGATCTTTGATAGTCGTTACACCCGTAAGGGTCAAATCACACCGAGATGGCAGCGAAGCGGCGAGCAGTTTCGGTGTCATATAATTTTAAACTTTATCTTCATTACTATAATACATAGTATCGCTTGAGAAACTTGAAAGGTCGCGCGGCCGCCCGTGGCGCCGCGAGAACTCCGACGACTCAAGTTTCTCAAGCGATACTATGTATTATTGTAATGAAGATAAAGTTTAAAATTATATGACACTGAAACTGCTCGCCGCTTCGCTGCCATCTCGGTGTGATTTGACCCTAACGACTATCAAAGATCTACGAATGATGAGCTCTAACTACCCAGTCAGAAGCCCAAAAGTCTGATAAACAGTCTTACCGAGGGGTATCGTGTAATTGGATTGTGGAGGTCATATAGGCAGTGGCTCTATGTAAAATACTGGTATTCACCTGCATCCGGTTAGACTGGAAGCCGACTCCAATATTGTTGGGAAAAGGCAGGCAGATTGAATAGGTGACTCAGATTGTGTGTAGGTATATTCATATTACAATTGTGAATCCGATTACTTGCTGTCCTTGATCACTTTCATAGAAAACTTACGTATCCGGCATTAATTTCTAACAATAGAAGCAGTGATGACACAGTTGTGTAAAGATATAAACACCTGATAATGTTCTTGATTCAGGAATGGTATGCGTAAACAGACA
Source organism: Amphipoea lucens (assembly GCA_947508005.1). Lineage (NCBI taxonomy): Eukaryota > Metazoa > Arthropoda > Insecta > Lepidoptera > Noctuidae > Amphipoea > Amphipoea lucens. The sequence continues at coordinate 10,485,980 of OX382371.1, forward strand.
AGCGATAACTACGATTATCAAATATTTGTAAAAATTATGGACGACGCAAAATGTCTCCACCTGTGTTGATTCTGGCGGCAGTAACTTATATTGGTATAATTGCAAAACGAGACCTTGTTAACAATTGTTCATGTAGAACACACCAAAAGCGCAAAACACATATCATATTAATTCTTTAGTGTTATAAACTTATAATATCATTGGTTATAAAAGAATGCCCGTCTACACACGCCAACATATCAAACTACCCGAAACTGACAAATTTTCCCAATCAACTTTGAACCTTATGCATTAAGTGATAAAGTTGAAAATCTATTAAAGAAATTTGACAGATTGTAGTAGCTTGATGCAGCTGGCGTCTGTACATAACACTGCCTGCGTCGATCGTGGTTTTAAAGACTGGTACGCACAATACCACCACTGAATAAATGAAAATGGTATTTAGTTCAGCGTAGAAGACAGAATAACAAAACTCCTCGGTATTCCACAAGAAACAAACCTATTTACTAGAAGTCCATTATTTATTTATTTAACAAGGCACACAACAACTAAACACATACACAGCATTAACCCAGAGTCGTTGAAGTAATATTGATCTCGCATGTATTTAAATTATAGGAAAGCACGGCACTATCAATTAGCGTACCTACTAGTACAGTCACGTCTAAAAGTATGTATACACTTGGCTTTATTCAAAGGCGATTTTCTCCTTTATTTTTGAATGAAATTTTATGTTATTACGAAAATAGTATTTTCGAACCCATAGGTTTGTGTTAAGTGTCGTATTTCAACGTTGCTTTCGTTATTTTACGAAAAAATCGCAATTGAAAATTGCCAAGTGTATACATACTTTTAGACGTGACTGTACATCATACAACAAATAGAAAACTAAACACTAAAACAAATCAAAACAATTAAAAAATAGAGAACTTTAATACCACGTCATGGCTTAAAAATGCTGTTTTTTATACTACTTAACAGTTTTTAATTAAATTAGTTGTCTAATTGGTCAAATTATGTCAGAAGTGTTCTCTCTTCGTTTCCCGGCAATAGTTTGAATAACAGTAATCAAATTTTACTTAAAATTTAAATATTCAAACCTTGCTTCAATTAGTAACAGGCGCTGTCAAGATTGCAGTTGAAAATTAGTTTTGAAATCGTATAAACCCACTTCGATCCGAGGCAAAGGTTAGCTCAACGGGTTTGTGTGTCATGGAAACTAATTTTATTGCAAAGAAAAAGGAGTGGGGTAATAAATAATAATAAAAAGTTTATTTCGGAACAATAACATAAGTACAACAAGGAGGGGCTTATGGCTAAGTAATAACAGCCGCACGGGTCGATCGATCGGGTTAAGCTACGCTTGCCGCGGTTGTGCCGTGGATGGGAGACCATCTTTACAGACCAAGATCCCTCCGTGTTTCAGAAAGCACGTTAATAATAATAATAACTTTATTTCGGGTGGCATAGACCCATAGAAACCTTAACCTATTACATAATTAAAGAATTTATAATTTGGCATGACTCGCCACACCTGCACACGACATGACCCACTGCTTTTGAAAGGGACAGTCAAAACGTTAAGCCGTTGGTCCCGGCTGTCATTCGTGGATCTTTGACAGTCGTCGTCAGAGAAGCCGGAAATTCTGACAACCAGTCTTAACAAGGGGTATCGTATTACCCAATAACTGGGTTGTGGAGGTCAGATAGGCAGTCGCTCCATGTAAAATACTGGTATTCAGCTGTATCCGGTTAGACTGAAAGCCGACCCCAACATAGTTGGGAAAAGGCTAGGCAGATGATGATGAATATAAGTACAAAAAGTAAAACGATGATAGTTGCAAAAGTATAAACTGTAGCGCAGCTAACAACGCCCTTTTCCAGAAACAGAATGGATTGATATTCTATGCAAAAAGTGCAATTACGTGAATTTAGACTTAGTTAATTAACAAAATAAACGCAAAAAATAAGACAAATATAAACAGTACAGGATATATGATTTGGGATGTATTTTAACGTTGAATTAATGTGGTGAGTGTAGGGTGAATGTGTGAGTGTTAATGAGGTATGCGAGGGGTGTTTGTGGTGTTTTTGGCATGTGTGTTGTGTGTGGTTTTGTTGGGGTGTGTGAGGGAGTGATGAGTATTTTACACTTCCATGAGTTTCTCTGTTTCATTATAATTTTGTGATTTTAACCAGGAGTCAAGTATCATTTTGCATTATTTTGCTTTTGGTTAATTTGTTGTAGATTTTTGAAAAGGCCAATTCTCGTAATTTAAAACGTTCAAAATCTACGAGTAGTCGCAGTCTCAACTCTGCGACAAACAAATGTTAAAAACTTGTCAAAATGTAGGGAAATCAGAGGTGTTTTTGACAGATAGAGACTGAGATCAGAATGTGAACGTTCTTAAAATTACGAGAATTGGCCTTCTGATGTGTTTGTAATGACTACTTGCAGCTACGGTTCTACGAGATTCAGTGTTACAAACCCTATTCGAAAGGCGTGTAGGACAGCAATTAGGATCAAAGGTAAGTTGGCTGTGTTTGCGATGAATAGTTTGGAGGATAAAATAGCTGTTTGACGGTGAGGACCCTATCCTTACCTATACCTTCAGTAACTTTGCGTCACTGGATATTCGGGTCACACAGCGGACTTTTTTGAAGAAAAAATTAGGTATAAGTATCTATCTTAGGGTAGTTCTTGTTACGCTTAATGATTATGAATGGTAATTTAGGAAAACTATTTGGGCAAACCCGAGAAAAGTAATTTAGGAAAGGTCATTTAGGAAAACTATTTGGGCAAACCCAAGAAAAGTACGCGAGTAACAGAGATTTTAAAAGGAAGAGTTCTGCTACTGATTAGGCATATTTTGTCTGTAACCACCTACCTACTTATTTTTTTCTAGATGGAACTTTTCTTGATACATACACTAATTTTTTAACTGACTTAATTGTCAATGTAACATGATAATAATATCTCGCGTAAGAATCTTTTTGCCCTACTGCGGCGAAGCCCAATAGAAGGGTTTTGTGTTTGACCTGTATGTAAGTATGTATGTATGTGGGTATGTCCGTTTCTTTATAAATACTCTATAGCCCGTGATGATTAATTCTGCACAAACGAGGTTTTGGCTAAAGGTTCAATTTTTTAAAACACAAGAATAAGAATAGAATAGAATAGTTTTTTTTTTTTTTTTTTTTATTTGAATTTTTTTTTTTTTTTTTTTTTTTTTTCTTTTGCGAAAATTCTGATGAAGTATGACCAAGATAATCGAAGTTGAATTTCGTTGTGAGAACTTCATGAAAACACCTACGAATATTATTAAACTTTTCAAATAAATAAAAGGATATTGAGAAGATAAGTAGTCTTTGTTAGGTTTAATTGTGTCTTTAATCTCTATAGATATTCTATAGCGATTTAAGCGGTGCTATTCTGTAAAAAATCTCACCGTGAAAACTTAGGTGAAGTGAGCTTAAAGTTAGCTGTCAATAGCGTCAATCCCTAGCATCTGCAGGTGGAATTACAGGTCACTTCAAGCTCACTCTTCACCTAAGTTATCACGGTGATCTTTTTACAGAATAGCACCGCTGCACGAGAGGCTTGTTGTGGTAGTGAGCCAGTGTAATGATATCATCATTGATTCATCAGCCTATAATGTTCCCACTGCTGGGACACAGGCCTCCTCTCTGTGAGAGGGAGTGGGCCGTAATCCACCACGCGGGCCCAGTGCGGGTTGGTAGATGTCACACGTCTTTGAATTTTTGGTTCTAGGACATGCCGGTTTCCTCACGATGTTTTCCTTCACCGTTTTTGAGAGCAGTGGTGATGAAATAATTTTACACAAAGTAAAACGCCTGTCTGGGTTCGAACCTACGACCTACAACTCGTAAGTCGCAGCCGATACCACTGGGCCACCACTGCTCACAAATCAATAATGATGTGTAATGATATAATCAACTTAAATACGGGACCAACAGGATTCTACAGATATTAACTTGGAAGTTAATTTCCGGTGGTGGGTGTAGAACCAATCCTCGATTACGTGAAATCGAGGATCGGTTTAGAGATTAAATAAAACTTTAGATGAAAATAGTATTGCAGTTAATTATAGAGTATTGGGATTGTTTGTAACAAATATACTAAAACGCTTTCATTGTCTAGTTTCATTAACCAAGAGAACGTGTCTGAAAATCTATACATACCGTTTATAAATTAAAGTCGCTTTTCGTGTATATTTGTGTGACCGATTAGATCTTCAAATTGGAACAATGGATTGTAATGCTGTTTTCACGATCATATAGAGCATATATTTTGGTAGATTTATATCCTTGTCTATCTTCTATAATATCGTATATATCTATCTATAATCTATCTATATTTTAATATTATAAATGCGAAAGTAAGTTTGTTTGTTACCTTTCACGCCTAAATCACTGAACCGATCATCCTTAAATTTTGCATATAGATTTTTCAAAAATCCAACGATGCAGTTTTAGTTTTCATCAAAATGCAGCCCGCGACTCCTTTGAGTACTTTTCGCTAGTCCTCATAGTTTCGGATTTGGCCATCCACGCCCACTTGAAAAATTCACCCTGTATATAGCACAGAAATCTCGATGTTCTGAAATGTTTTCCATTGGACACGTGCAAAGCAGGAGCCCTTGAAAATCATAAAATCAAGTCGCGAAACACGAATAAGACTATCTTGTCCTGTCTAATTTCATAATTAAGCCAAGAAACAAATGGATAAGAAAGTTATATTTTTAGTGTACCTACTAGTTGTTAATAAAATGATGCGTATACAAGTGACGCACAACTTTTAAAGTTGTGGTGTGTGGGATTCGAACCCAGATAGGCACTAAACTTTGTGCTTAATTAATTCATCACCACAGTTCTCTAAATGGTGAAGGAAAACATTGTGAGGGAACCGGCATGTCCTAGAACCAAGAAAATCGAAGACATGTGACATCTACTAACCCGCACTGAGCCCTTGTGGTGAATTACGGCACACTCCCTTTCACAGAGAGAGGAGGCCTGTGTCCCTGCAGTAGGAACATTATAGGCTGATTATGACCAACTACTCGTATTTAAATCCTACACAGTACAAAATAATAATGTGCTTTAAGATACTAAAATGTAGGGTTACTTTGTTCTGCTATCAGTTGTAAAACTTAATAAACAAATATGACCTAACTAATTTACTGGCGAAGGGGGTAATGGCTGATCTTTGCGTTATGCTCGTGAACGGGTACTGCTTGTGGTGACTGGTCGTGTTGCTGACCATGGTTTTATTGCTGTTATTAGTAGTAATAACTTGTTTATTTATTTTACTTCGATGGTCCTAGTTTATCATTTGTGACTTCAAGTGACAGCTATGTAAACAGAACCCAGCATTGAATAAATATGTAAGCTGTCACGCCCTTTATACCTGGAGGCTTTTATTTAGTCAGCAAGTTTTTTTTTTGTTTACATTTTTAATTTTAATTTTTTTGCTTGAGTACGTATAGTGTTTATTGTATTCGTTGGTATATTGGCGTGGCTAGCTAACCTATGGCAAATAATTATATTTAAGGTTCTGTGTCCTGTAATGTTAATTACTTTGCATACTTAGTATTGTATAAAATCAATTATTTTCTAACTGAACAGACAGCTGTGCTGCCGGGGAGTTTGTTCCGCCACTTCTTCTCCCCAGCGAAAGCACTAGGAAATGGTGATGGGCGGGCATTTTGGGGGACTGTCTTTTGTAATTTTGACGTTCGAAAAGTGCTGATTCTCAGCCTAGTTTGAATAAATGACTTTTGATTTTGACTGAATTGTTCGCTACTCGGATATTCTTTCGATTTTTGTTCTAGTTCTTGAGAAAATTTTAAGTCGATTCCCCAATTGTTAAGTAAATCCGTGTTCCTACTTTGTTGAAAAGCAGGAGAGCCGTTCAAGGCTTCTTAGCCTTTATTAATACAATACAATTGTCTGTTGTCAGCGATTTATTCCAAAACATATTTTTTTGTATTTTTCTGTTGATCGACTTACAATGAACGTGAGAAAATAAAGCTGTCGAACAAACACAAAATCTTCATAACCCAGTGGAAACCGTGCCTAAGCTTTATATTAAGACATATTTTCTCTAAAGTTTAAATCGTCAGTTTTTCCGTCGCCTAGGTCGCCTGAGAAAGTGTCCATACTGAGAAGTTCACACATCCCCAACAATAGATACGGTTTTTAGTATGAGTGAGCGAGATAATACTATTCAAATATCATTGTCAACGAAATAGACGTGATCATGTTTTGACGCGGTCGGGCGAATCTGACGATATAAATCTTTATATTTTGTTGTTCCAGGCAGTGGTGTTCAGAGTGGCTCAAGGCCCGTTCATCGAAGAGTTCCACCAGTGTGTGACTCACGGGTTCTACACCCAGCGGTGGCAGGAGCAGGCGTATACCACGCTGTCATTGATCTTTATGTTTATACTACCTCTAGTCATACTGGTGTCTACTTATGTATCCACAGTAAGAACTATTGCTAGTAAGTATGTTTTTTTTTTTCTAACCAGTAACATAATTATGAATCGATTCGACATTCGAATTTCCTATTCGCGTAACAGTCGAATCTTGTAATCGATTTCTCACCAACTTCCTACGGAATATCGAGAATCAAAACCCATCCCTATACTTTTGTTTGCAATAGGTAGGTATAATATGAAGTTGTTCAGGTGGTGTGATGATAACGGCGGAAAAAAACAGTTGTGTTTTTCGAGATATAACTTCGTAGTAATTTACCCTGCTCTGTGCACATTACAATTATTTCTGTTAGGTGCCTACAGATTTGATCAATTTTTGATCATCGTTGTTGTCGCTTATCAGGCGTAGGTGGCGCTTTATAGTTTTTGTCTACCCCACGAGAAGAAGGCGTGGGTTTATGTATGTGTATCTATTTATTAATACATCTATAACAAATGTTACCACGATTTGAAAACAATATTCGCAACCCAATGAAAACAAAAAGTAAATAAACACCTTTGTAAAGTTCAAACAGCTGTGCACGACGTCACTGTCTGATAGCTTCAAAGAAGATATATTCACTGAGAAAGGTAACAGATGGTACTTGTCATGAAAGACATAAACTGTCAACTAACTTGACGTAGTGTAATTAATAACCAAATCCATGGAGACAGTTATTCTGTTCATTATGAAAACAAATATATGTAATGTCTGTTGACTCCATCAAAATAGACGTTTAATTCTTGTTTCCATTACAAATACCTATCTATGATTTGTCTAAGTCAAGTCTAGAAGAATTAAATGCGGATATAATTTAGATAAGGTACAGCAATCTCTTCTGGAAAATATATGACGGAGAAGGTACGTGTAGTGTTGGTTATTGCGCAATAGAAAAACCGTTTACAGTTCAAATCAGATTATAATTTCACGAATAAATTAATCACACCAGAGAATCGCACACTGTAGGTACACGACACAACCAGATACGGAAAGCGGGACAGTTTCTAAGCACATGTTGTTCGTTCGATGTCCAATGTCCATCCGAGCTCCACATCGTTCTCTCGCGCTGTCGTCGACCCCCCACGAACTCAGGCTAGACTCTGTCAGCGCTACTAGATGGCGCTCGCGTTCCAAATAGTCAAACGTATGACCGGATGCGACATATATATAGTGGTGATACATAAATTAAAAAGCTTTTTTTTTGGTAATTATTCAAAACTAGCAGACAGTTACAAAGTCATGTGTTTTGTCTAGCCCACAAGGTACACACATTCAAAGCCAGTCTTCTCTTTCACTTTTATAATAATTCCTCTATAAAACTGACCAGCCCTCTTATTCACAAACACTCGATACGCTTCCGTATCGTATCGAACATTAATCATTGTTATCGTCCAAAGTCCAAAACCCGAAAATTTGTCAGTTTAAATCAAATAGACGCCCGCTATTCTTCTAACAGCTATTTGCTGTTGAGGGGAAGTCAAATCAGGTTATCGAAATGTCAGGTTTTCAGTACGATAGCCTGTCGTATGGTTGTGAATCAGGGCTCTGGTTAAAGTTTTTACCTCAAACGTAATTCGACTATAAAACAATTACAAAGTGCTCTAAATGAATTTCATAACGAAATTCCTGCGGTAGAATATTTCGAATAGTATCGTTAGGAACTTTGGGTATCTATTAATAATATAACTAGGTTCATAAATTATCGGAATGCCAACAGAACATTGTTTGATTTAGGTTGGGAAGCACCAAAATGATTGTCGGTAATAAAACATTGATGAGCCTTGCGAAAAACGAGACAGAGTTATTCTACATGATTACTTTTTGGTATTGAATTTCATGTGTTATCAATAATCACTTTTATTTTTTTGGTATCGATGTTGATCATATTTTTTATAGGTACCTATAATTTATTGCAAAAGGCATAAAAATAACTGAGTTATTTAATAAAACGCGAAATAGGATAACGAAAACATGTTTTTTATTAGGTTCGTAAACAATATTGAACAATATTGAAAATAAATAAAATGTATTCTTCGAGAAATATGAGTAGGGAAGTACTTTAGGATGAAACATTTAATTTCAAATGGGTTTAGCTAGAATGGCATGTATTACAAATTGATTTTGAGTATGATCTACCCTTTTTGAGTATTAGTTTGTGGCGAGAAAGTATTGCAATTAATACTAAAGTTCATATTTTTGTTGTTATAATAAAACTATTACAAAAAACAGAAACACGACGGTAAAGCTAGCTATTTATTATTATTATTATTTATGTCTATTTTCTAACTTTATGTTAGAAAATATAGGAAAAATATATAAATATAGCATCATTATCAAGCATTCAAATTCCGATCATGCCTTCTGAATCGCAACATCTTTCGTGAAACATTTTATGAAGCCGGAAAGTATTTTAAAATTAAGGCAGGTTTTTTGCCTCCATACCCTGAAATTCCGAAGTTATTGTCCCACCTTTGATTAAAAGTTTCGTTTTAATTATTTCTAATTTATTTTTCAGAGAGCGAAAAAGTATTCAAGCCTGAGGTGCGGAGGCAGGAAAAGTACTTCACTCCTGATATGAATCGAAGAAGGCTCATTGATAGAGCGAAAATGAAGTCTTTGAGGATGTCAGTGGTCATAGTGGCCGCTTTCCTCATTTGGTGGACACCTTATTATGTTATGATGATTATCTTTACATTCCTCAATCCTGACAAAGACGTAAGTACCTTTTAAGAAAACAGTTACATATTGATTTATATTTTACTGGAACTACTGGAAGGATAAATAAGCAGACACTTCACACTTTCTGGAATTGCGTCATGTAGTGGAGGTATGGTGAATTGGCAAATAAATTAAATGTTATACCTACCTACTCCGACACATGAACCTTTTGACAAACGATAATTTATTATTAAGTGTTCCTCGTTTGTAGGAACCATGAAAGATAATGTTTTCGAGGGATCTACTTTCGTTTGAATATAAAACTTAATTAACTGGAATTGACGTTTTGAGACGTTTAATTCCATCGAACTTAGCAATGAAATTTTTTTCATTTTCCATTATTAAAAGAATGTAGGACGAAAATAAACTTTTTTCAATATTTTTTGGTGCGAAGACTCGGACCAATTGCCAATTGTGCGCAAAATAAGTTTTGAACTTTGAATTTATTCAACTTAAACTTTTTGATTATCGATTGAACTTCCGTGTTTTTGCCATCACATATTAAATGACTTAGTTTATTTGCAACTCTAAAAAAATTAAATTGTAGTGAACTACATGTAATATTTTTGAAAAAATAATTGCTACGAGGCGTGTGAACTGAGCAGAAAATATACAAGTTTCATTAAATATTTGTTGCAAAACCGACGTCTAAATAGAAATTTCAATATCAGTATGTAACTTATACTACATATGGTTAAACATAGACACCTATACATATACACCTTCCTAGTTCCTTAGTACTTTGTACCCAATTACTCTGCGTTCATGAATTGCCTTTTCTTGAAGAAAATAACGATTTTAATCATTTACTTTGTTTGCTTGCTGAACTAGATAATTTTTGTCAAGAAAATGTTGTTTAGTTTAATAAAATAAACTAAACAATATTTATGTGATCTAGGTATATAATATCTGGATTGTGAAAGAGCCCGTGATCTTTTAGTTTGTTTTGGTGTTACTTCGCAGAGAAGTTGGTCAGGATACAGCGACCTTTTCTATAAAAAAAATAATATAATATATGATTTTGTTTTTGACGTGTAAAAGACTTTTATAAACATATTTACAGATTTTAGTATAACTTATGACTACAGGGAGTCATAATGAAAACACTACTTATATTATGCTAATTATAAATTATCGCTTTCTATTTCATTGAGGAGCGCAAAATATTCTTTGTGTACCTATTTCATTTCAGCGCCCTTACGCTGACATAATTTAAAACTTTTATTTGACTCATGGAATATCTAAATGAAAAAGTTTTAGAAATTCATTACAACGACAAATGGAATGCTTCTATTCGAAAAGTTAAGCCTGCTTAGTGACTAACTTAATTTGCGTTTGCAAATTAAAATGAAAATTATCAAGACTTTATAAATGTATATTGTTATTGTGTTTAGATTTCAACCCCAGAATACTTATCGTATTTAACCAACACTTATTACGAATGAGCGCCTGAGAGGCTATTTATAAATAAATCGCAATTTTGTTTTCAAACTTTTACTAAAGTTTATGAATCTTCAAACTAAATAACAGGTTCTACTTTTCATTAATTCAAAACTCTGGTTAGTCCATCAATAAATTAATCTTATCTCGTATTACACCTGACACAGCCTGATTTTTTTTTATAAAAAAAAATAATATATAATGTATAAACTATCAACAAAAGCAAAAAAATAAATAAAAAAAGTATACTACGAAAACAAAACCGACCTCTTAATGTTCAGTATTTTTTTTTGTAATATACTTATTTTTCCCAGGTAATCGCATGGTCAATATCTCGGTAAACGTGTTAGTTATACAGGCTGTCCCTGGAAGTATGGATCAAATCGAATAGGGGCGTGGGCAAGTTCATTTCCAAACGTTTAAAAAAAAATAATAATAAAGAGAAGAGGAACCGAATCGTCTTAAAAAAATCGTAACAAAAAAACTATCGTGGCTATCAATTTAATTTTTTTAGATAGCCCTGATAGTATTTTTTTATGATTATTTCCTTGCGCACTATGCGAAGTGATTGAAAATAAAATAAAAATTGGTCATAACTTTTTGGAAGGCCTCCCACAAGGTGGACCGACGACCTTGTGAAGGCCGCAGGAACTCGTTGGATGCGAGAAGCACAAAACCGGTCGAAGTGGAGGTGCTTGGGGGAGGCCTATGTCCAGCAGTGGACGTCTTTCGGCTGAAATGATGATGATGATGATGATAACTTTTGAACCGTAAAAAAATTCACCGACATTCTCAGGGTTAAAAAGTTTGGAAAAGACCTTGCCCACGCCCCTATTCGATTTGATCCATACTTCCAGGGACAGAGATCACACTCTTACGCTCTGGTGGTTACTCTGAGCGGTCACTGACGTGGAACACGATACGTCCCCGCAATTTCTCCAGGCGATAATTTGTACTCTAGGGTTAAGAGTTCTTTAAGTAAATAAGTACCTAGTATAATTAGTTTGGTTGCATTCGTTACATCTGTATCAAAATAAATATGTAGGTAATCAAAATAATAACCAACTAAAAATTAATATCGTAAAAGTTTTCAGTTTCAAAATTATTAGTCACTTGAAAGTCCTCATTGATTAATTTGGAAACTGTTAAGATCGTTAGGAGTTCAATTAATAAATATTAGTCCGAAAATTTTCCGCTGAACTATAGAATAAGGATCATTTTGCTGTTGTTTTTTGAAGTGAAACTTCTTTACGCACGCTTGACTTGGGGAGTAAGCTGGCGAACGCGTTACGAAAAGTGTGATCGGGCGAGGGCGAACGGGAGTTGAGTGAGGGATATAAGCAAGAGAAAGCAGTGCGCGCGCACATTTTCTTTCTCTCTTCCTCTCATAGCCAAATACGTTTGAAGTTTCACTTCAGTCGTGTAGTCATAAGCACACTCGTTTTTTTTCTTATTAACGAGACTGCGTAGTAATCGTAATATTTGTATTAATTAATACACGGTTTTCCATGCCACGGGAACATACTACCGGGATAAAAAGTATCCTATTTCTTATCCCACGACATAGTCTACATGTGTATCAAATTTCAGTGAAATCTGTTTAGGAGTTAAGGTGTGAAATGGTAAAAGACAGACAGACAGAGTTACATTCGTATTTATATGTATGGACGGATTTTCATACCAATAAATTTTACTTTAATATTCTTTTCAAAAGTCATTTGTTCATCATTTAATAGGTACCAATATGAAGTGTATAATTTATTACTCTAGGCTGGACTCGTAGGCTGGTTTCAGTTGTATTGACAAAGGCCCGTCTGTAAATAGACACCGGAAATTGATTTCTTTAGTGTTGGGTAAATCAGTAATATGCTGGTTAAGTTAGATTAGCCTACTTTGTGTAAACTAAATAAATAAATGGCTTAACGAAAATGTACTAATCCAATCCAATAATTCTCGTCTTTTGTATAAGAATTGTATTCCTTCCCTAATCACATTTGTTCCTATTGTTAAGTTTCGAGCTATCAACTAATGTGTTTGTGTCCATGACAAACAAAAATAGCTAAACTTTGTTTCATTAATATGATTTTGTGTTGCTTCAACCATTTTCCTGATTATTTAATGCAACGTAACATGTTTCCGCAACACAAACATGTTGCTAAAAACATGTTGCTAAAACAATATTGTGCAATTTTTAGTATTCCATGAATATCAGTTACGATAACAGTTCAAACTCAAACTCAAAGTATTTATTTCACATAAACCAATTACAGGCACTTTTGACTTGTCAAAGGGTCGGTTAGTCAGAAAGATGAAGCTGGTTGCCCATTCCAAAGCGTAGTACGTACATATGGAGAAGAACGGGCAAGAAACTCCACAGACGCTCTTTTAAATCATAAAATTGTTACAAAATTTTGGTAACATCATTCATGTTGAAATTATACATGTGAGAACGATGTAAAAAACGTGCACGTTAAAAGCGTCCGTTATAAAAAAAAAAAAACATAAAAACAATTCAGAAATTAAAATAAGCCGTGGCAGCTAAGAGACGACCAGTCCCTACTGACACGGCGCCCGTTCACGAACATGACGTATGGACCAGCACCATTCAGCTCAACCATTTTGAAGGGAACTTAATAATCCAACACACACGTCACCACCAGTGAGTCATTAGAGTGAGCATGACATGCAATGTGCAAGTTCCTCTTTGTTACGTCAGGTTAATTACTTTCGAAACATAAGACTACGTATTAGAAGCCTCTTTACAAAGTAAACATCTAAACAAAAGATCTCATTTACTTACTATAATGTTCTGTATTTTCTCTAATATATCTTACGTTGGATACCGACACAAAGATAACCATTTTGTCCTAAACAAATATCTTGCGATACTCGCTACAGTAGGGAGGTACCTAATTTTCGTATAAACCTGAAATAATCCTCCGATAACGTATATCATCTCGTTTTGGGATATAAGGATTATAAGGATAAAGAAATATAAGAATTTTCTATAATAATTTGGAAAGAGTAGATTGTTTATTAATATAATGAGTTTACACAAATATTAATGTTTTCGTATTATACAATCTACTCTTTGCAAATTATTATAGAAAATACTAATAGTTGGAATGGCTTGTGACTAAGTAATAACAGCTGCACTGGTCGATCTTCAAGATTAAGCTACGCTTGCCGCGGTTGGTCTGTGGATGGGTGACCATCTTTACATAGCAAGACCCCTCCGTGCCTCGGAAAGCACGTTAATCCGTAGGTCCCGGGTGTCATTCGTGGATCTTTGACAGTCGTAACGGGTCGTCAGAACCCCGAAACCAGTCTTAACAAGGAGTATAGTATTACCCAGTGACTGGGTTGTGGAGGTCAGATAGGCAGTCACTCCATGTAAAATACTGGTATTCAGCTGCATCCGATTAGACTGGAAGCCAACCCTAACTTAGTTTGGAAAAGGCTAGGCAGATGATGATGGCCTTTACTGAACCGTTTAAAATAAAAGGTCGTAAAGGTAAATTATATATATTGTTGAGAACATCTTTCAATACTAATTCAAAATTATTTTTTCACAGCAAAGTGAAGAGCTCCTGAGCGGGATCTTCTTCTTTGGGATGTCAAACAGTCTAGTCAACCCCGTAATATACGGGGCCTTCCATTTATGGCCTAAGAAGAATCGATCTCATCGACACAGTGACAGGTATGGAAAACTTTTCACATTACTCTTTACTCCAGCGAAATTTGAAGCGGAGTTTGTGTAGGTAAACAAACCAGAGATTGTATGGGTTCCGTACCTTAACAGGAAGTCAAAACCGGAGGGGCAATTCGTGTATTTTTAAGAACCTTCGTATTCTAATATCAGTCTCAATCTGTCAATAAAGCCTCTAATTTTAACAATTTTATTTTTTGAGTAAAGCTACGAGATTTTCGGAACACATTGTTACACATTTTTTTTTAACACATTATTACACATTACACATTTTCTTTTGCAAAACCGTTTAGCCATGTTTCCAGCAGGACAGTTTTTAATAATATTCCTATATTAGTTTTTGGGAGGAATAAACGCTTTCCATACCGCTTACATAACATTTTGTACTTAGCCGTCTTTTTGGGGCATGAAAAGTGATAGAACTTTTCATACATCGGAAAATACTTAGTAGGAATCACACTAGAAGTTTTTCATTCATGCAGAATTTAGAGTGATCAAGGTAAAAAACAAGTGAAAGTGAAAGTTTTGCATTCATCCAGTAGGTATGTGTAGAATGATGAATAACAGCTCAGCTTATAAGTGGACTGGTGAAGTATGCTATGAAAAACCTTTGAAGGTTTCAATGTCCATAATTTATTAGGTATCATTGTCATGAACATTTTACAAACTATCTTTTTAACTATTTTTTTATCTTTTTTTTTTCTCTTTTATTTTTTTTTTTCTTTTTTGTAATTGGCCATCGCTTACACATTGTACTAGATATCTAAATTTTGTTGCTGCTGTAAGTTTTCCTAAAAGTAATAAAATAAAATAAATAAATAATTTTTATGTTAAGGCGAATGGGTAGTTGTAGCCCGCGAAATTCAATTTTTCTTACGTTTTTTCAATTTGCAGATCAGTGTCAGGTTGTATCTTGATCAAAATATGATTCGCGACTATAACCGGTATGTATTTACAGAATTATAATAATTAGAATCATTAATACATCTTTCTAAGTTAGATTTCTACCGTTAAGAACAAATCTCGTATGGAAAAGTGTTAGTGGTAGAAATCTAACTTAAAGAGATATATTAATGATTCTAATGACTATAATTCTGTAAATACATGTCTATTATAGTCGCGAATCATATTTGGATCAAGATACAACCTGACACTGATCTGCAAATTGCAAAAAACCTAAGAAAAATTGAATTTCGCGGGCTACAACTACCCATTCACCTTAAACTAGCTGACCCGGCGAACTTTGTACCACCTCAGAATATGAAGTACCTTCCTTTTTTTTCGTAAGTTTTTCGTATGTTTTAATAGCTATTCTGCTATTCACGGAGGAGACAAATCCAACAAATCAATAATCATTAAATCTGTCCAGCCCTTCTTGAGTTATAAATGGTGTAACAAACCCGACTTTGTTTTATTTATATAGATAGATAATTTTCATATCTTCTTTTGCACTGATAGGTACTTTTATAAATAATAAGTACTACATAGGTATACAAAATGGTGACGGCAATGAATTAAACTTCCTAAACCTAATGACGTTCTCAGTCTGCATCAAACATTCAACCAAATATACCCAATAGTTTAGTCACTATAGTTAGCCAAATATTGGCAAAACCCAGTTGACTCATCACTACTAGGCAAAAAAGCACTATTTTCAAGTCAATGTTGAGATTTATTTAATAGTTCCTAAATACTCTTATGCATTAACATTGCTGCTTTATTTACCTACTATAATGTAGTTTTAATTACTTCTTCCATTAACCAAGTTTTGGAATTAATCTTGAGCGTTTGATTGATTCAACACCTCTTTCCGAGTTTACAAGTTCTAGACGTGTGCACGAATGCTATTAATCACAGCCATACTAGAACATGACGGTTTTAATTCACGAACCTAATTCAAATAGGGACCGAAATATTAATTCATCCAAATGTATTCAATTACACATAATGATTATGAATTACGCTAACTTAGTCGATAAGTAATAACAGCTGCATTGGTCGGTCTTCAAGGTTAAGCAACGCTTGCCAAGGTCGGTCCGTGGATGGGTGACCATCCATAATATACCGAGACCCTTCCGTGCTACGGAAAGCACGTTAAGCTGTTGGTCCCGGCTGTCATTCGTAGATCTTTCACAGTCGTTACGGGTTAGTAGTCAGAAGCCCGGAAAGTCTAACAACCAGTTTTGCCAAGGGGTACCGTGTTGCCCAGTAACTGGGTTGTGGAGGTCGGTTTGTTTGTCTCCACATACAATTCTTTCAGCTGCATCCGGTTAGACTGGAAGCCGACCCCAAAATAGTTGGGAAAAGGCTAGGCAGATTGATTGACGTCTACGTTTCTATGAGGAATATCAATATTTAAAAAAAACGTCCTTCTATACCTACATACGCAAAGTTCTTGTGGTAATTTAAAACAAACTGTATCATTTTATAAAGTTAACTTAGTAGTAACATGACCTTTTTTTATATAAATATTCAGCCACGTTCTATTTTATTAAATTTCTAAACCAAATAATTTCGACTCAAGCTTGTATAAATAATTTAGTACCTAGAGAAAGTTTTCATTTAGATCTAACTTACAAAGGCTGCCAAACCAATAGAAGAGAAAGAAAACATTCATTTGATGCTAATTTAATTAGACATAGGCCTAGGCATAGACCCGGCTTCGACTGGTTCACACTCGGCGGATTCCTGAGACCTTTGCCAGGTCATCGGTCCACCTTGTGGGAGGCCTTTCAACACTAAGTATTCCGGTACACGGATTAATAATATCTACACGTACCGTCCTAACATGAAGGCAATATATGACGGTATTATTAAACGTGAAAAGATTTGTTACAGTAACATAATGGTAGCAATATAAACGCGTGCCAAGGTCCCGCGGACCGAAAGTCCCTAAATAACGATATGAAAAATTGTTGACCGCTTTGGGCTTTGAAAATTTTCTTACAAGAAATTCCTTTTCAATTATTTTATGATGTTTTCACCACGTACGGCTTAATTACAGACGAACAAGATGGCTCCTTATGTTATGCAATGTTACGTATTTTCTTGTTTATACTGAGCTGCGTATGTGCATAGATTAGCAGTTAGGTATAACTTATTGCCAAAGGGGGAAACATAACATGGAATAAAATTGTTATTGTTCCTCCATCATTGAAAATTGCAATATCTTCTTACATAATAAGACCGTTTAAACAATGCCAGGTTTTGTTTCTACTCGTTGAAGCACTACTATAAGAAAATAACAGTAAAATTGAAAATTCTCTATTCAGGTCACTTCTCTTTTAATTAGCAATAATCAACACAACGCAGCAGTGGTGGCCCAGTGGTAACGGCCGGGACTTACGAGTTGAAGGTCGTAGGTTCGAACCCAGACAGGCGTTATACTTTGTGTAATTTATTTCATCACCATGCTCGCAAAACGGTGAAGGAAAACGTCGTGAGGAAACCGGCATGTCCTAGAACCAAAAATTCGAAGACATGTGACATCTACCAACCTGCACTAGGCCAGCGTGGTGGATTACGGCCCATTCCCTCTCACAGAGAGGAGGCCTGTGTACCAGCAGTGGGAACGTTATGAGCTGATTATGTAACACAACACACACACCAATTATTTATAAGTTTTTTTTAAGGGGGATAACTTAACATGGAATAAAATTTGGTTTGTTTCATTCATCATCATTGAAAATGTCAAGAATTAAAAAAAAAAAAAATTACACGTTTTGTTTTTATTCGTTGGAAAACTATTGTAGGAAACAATCAGTACCTATAATAATTGAAAGTTACCTATTTATAATAATAATAATTGTTTTTATTCGGAACAACATTGGAACCATTTTTGTTAGTACACACCTTAGATACTACAACTTACACACTAGGATTAGTAACAAAAAGAAGAGAAATAAACAAATTAGTGAGTCATGTACTTACGACGATTTAGGTCGTTTTCTCTTTTATATAGCAACACACAATTTATAATTTTTGTCTGGTCTAGATTTTTTGAATAAGGGCTGATTTTTCAATAGCCTGATACTTATATCTGAAAAATAAATATAACGGTTTGACATATTTTCTATACAAAAGCTGTTAACCCGCAATATTTATTCCTGAGATAAAAATTATCTGACTATTGAAAAATCGGGCCTATAATAATGTTTGAAAATTAATTTAAATAGAATACCTATTATTGAATACCTAACCCGTCTGTTATTCAGATCTTAGTTGTCCTTCACAAACCCATCCAATTATTTAGAGAAAGGAATCCTAGAAATTTGGAATGGATTGCTTTTTTATGCTTGATTTATTTTTAATAGAACATTCCGAAAACTAACCCTCTTCATGCAATCCTTTGCTGGAAGAAAGCGTTTCTGGAAAATCAGATTCATTGTGCTACTAATGTAATACCCGTCTGCGCTAAACTTTGACAATGTTAAAGTGTATGCCTAACTCTCTAAGGGTCAGGACACATTGATCGACGGCCTTTCGTACTTTGCCGATTGAAAAGGAACACACTAGTACGCATTATGCCGATCCACCGCTTACGGAGGCGTTCGCATTGTTTTGTGTCAGTCCGCCGCCGGAGCGCGTCCGTCACGTCGTCGAAGCGAAAGAATGCGTACGTCGTTCCATACTTTGCTCTCTTTTTGTATGGACAAACCGTTGAATGCCGTCAATCAATGTGTCCTCATCCTAAGACAAAATCAGCCATAGAAATGCATTGCACCAAATGTACATGTCCTAACTTTATGACACCGATATTCCAAGTTTAAACGTCTAGCAAAAGTCTCAAAGTAGGAAAGCATAATTTAATATTTTCGACCTTAACAGTCCATTTCCGCCCAAAATTATGCAACCATTTTAACATTCAATCTCGTTACAGGGAATCTGGAGGTCACCACGCGTCGCTTCTCCGTCGTGGCGACAACAACACTTCATCAATTCGACTGACAATGAACAACCGATCAATGAGGTCTTCAGCCAAGTACTCCAACGGACATAATGTCAGTTTGTTATAACCATTGCGTAAAACTATGAACAATCGGGTCGTTACCATACCCGAAGAGACAGTGCATATGGACTCAAGCAGACAAATAACATGTGTTGTGTGTATCGAAAGACAAAGAATGAGAAATCGTTTTAATTATACCGATTTCTAAGTGTAAATAAACTTGTTTATAGCGTGTAAATTTTGTAAATATTTTTACCATAAATTACCAGATGTAAAGTAGTGTTTTATAATATAAGGGTGGCTACACATCTATATTCTCCAAGGTACAAATTGCTCACATTGCTAGTTTCTGATAAACCCACCCATTTGGTATTCGTTTATAGATGTATAAACACCTTAATGCCATTCGATGTTGTGATCTGAGATTAGTAGAATTATTAAAGTTTATTACGAAGCTTTTGTTCTGGATTTTAATTTATTCAATCATTCTTTGTTAAACCCTTTACCTACAAAGTCTGTCACGAGGTTTCGTAGTGACAGTAATTTGCGGTCTTAGAAAGGCGAAGTCTAAAAATATTTTACAGCAAGATCTAAATGAAGAAAGTTGTTTACATCTTGATAATCATGTCCTTTAAATAATTAGATTTTTGCAACATTGTGTGACATGCCCACTAAATATGTTTTAAAAGGCAAATACTGAAGTATCTAGGAGTAAAATCTATACGTTTAGATATTAAAAATTAAAGTCACGTTTCGTGTCTATCTTTGTGACCGCAATGTTCTCCTAAACTACGCAAGGGATTTTAATACGGTTTTCAAAGTTATTTAGAGAATTTATTCCGGAATATGTAGGTATAGAGATATTACATTACTATTCAACTTACATATTACAATAAAAAAAAAATCAGATGTTTTATCAAGTCATAAAAACGAAGCAACGCAGGGGCCGCTAGAAAAGTATAATAGAATCAGCCGCCCGACGACTTACGCATTATTATGCTACGGTTGCACGGCGCGCTTATTCACAGGCCGGATCAGATCGCGCCAGGGCAGGCTGACAGGCCGTGGGTATCGTCGCATCCGATGAGGCCTACGGTGGCCTATCGTCGCCGTCCGATCCGTCGGAAGTTGGGAAGTTCAAAGGCGCGGCGTAGCCCGGCGCGGGAGTGCCTGTCACGGCCTGTACGCGCGTGTTTCGTTTTGTTGATCAAAATAATGTTGACCACTGATTAAAACGACAGCGGCTGCACACGCAGCCATACGCTTCATGTCACTTGAAATGTTGGATCACACGCCTCGGGAATGCTTGACATGAGTCACGAGTACGACAGGCCTAAACAGGCCTGGCGCGTGGAAACGCGGCATTATGCTACGTCATCAGTGAAGTAAACTATATATATTAAGTTAGGTACATAATTATATACTTATTACCATAATAACATGATGAATATACGAATATGATGGTGAAAGCGTAAAAGAAAGTACCTACCTAGATCTTATATTCGAGATAAAACGAATTCGCCTTATGATGTGAAAGGATAACATGCCACATTCTTAACAAGCAAGCAAATTCCCTTAAATAATCAAGAAGTAGGTAATCAACTAAACCGTTTAGAGAAAGACGATTCAGTATCACAAAAAGTCGGATTATTGAGAAACGTGTTCTGCATAAATAAGTTTTTGGAAGAAATTCTCTTACCAATCACGATATAATATATTGAGGATAATCCAGAGGGTCGCTACTGATTATTAGAAGAAAGGCCTCAGCCTTTCTCATCATATTTATGGTGGGGAAATAATATGAATAAGGCTATCAGGGACAACCAATTAACCTGAATTGGTGGATCGGAACTTTACGGGTATTTGGTTAAGGCTCGCTTGGTTGACAAGTTTTTAAGAAAATGAATAAAAAAACTAGATCAAAGTAAGTTCAAATTATCGTTGATAAAGTAAGTTGTAAATCCCTAGTAAAATTAATATTGTATGTAGTTTTTATGTAGGTGCAAGTCAGATTTAAACAAATGTTTTTTGTATTTGATAGTTCAATTCTTGTGGAAGGCCTTCCACCAGAGTCCGGTGTCAAGCAGCCTGCTGTGTTTCGTCCATGCGTGGAAGTTCCAATGCCTTAGGCATCTTCTAGGCACGCTTGTTCCATCATAGACCTCGTCCATCGCTATTTAACATCACGCTATGACCCTTAGGAGCCTAGCAAAAAGAAAAAAAAAGTCAGAAAAAACGCTAAGTGAAAACGAAGTGATAGCGCGGGCAGGTGATGCGATGCAACGGGATGGGTTGGGGGAACAAGAAGTTTTTGGGATGCATGAAGAAGCCTTCTCCTGTAGCGCAGTTTGTTCCGCCAGTTACTAAACTGAATCGAGCGCTCGGCGCATCCTGGACAGTCACACCCAACACCTTATTTGACTGGCCAATTCTTCCCTTGCGGTGGTATTGCTAACGCCCGCCTGGTTTGCGACCACCTTCGCACCGGAGTCCGGCGTCAAACAGCCTGCTGTGTTTCGTCAATGCCTGGAAGTTTCAGTGCCTTAGGCATCTTCTGGGCACGCTTGTTCCATCATATACCTCATCCATCGCTTTTCATCAGGCGTGATCGAGGTCAAGAGGTCACGCAGACGCAATCGCGGGCAGTAGCTAATCCCTAATAAAATTAAAAATAGAATAACTTACTTTAGATATTTTAGTGTATAATAGAATCCATTAATTTATAAACCACATCATCTGGCTAGCCTATTTCAACAATGCTTATACATAAACAGTCCTTTCAATTTGTTTATTTGAAATATGAACAGGCAAGAGCTGTACCTATTTATTTATTTTAATTTCCTGCTTTAACATTAAATTGAATAAGTAAAACTCTTTAAAACAACAGCGCATTTCAATTAATAATTAGAACTGACGAAATTCGATTAAATGACAAAAGGGGACAAATCAATTAGAGGATTTAAAAATGGGTAGACGGTAGTCAAAATTGAATTATTCAATTAAAACTTTACAAAACACCGCTGGAGCTTAAAGTCAGGCACGGCAGTGACTCTCTCGAAATTCCGCTTAAATTCAAGATGGTGACAGCGAAAACCAATGACACGGCAAAGCGTAATGTATGCACGAGAGACAATTCTACCCACAACTTACACGTTTTGATAAAATGATGTAGCGTACTTTATCCAGTACTACGTGTCAGGTAAGTAAGTAGGTATCTATGTAGTAAATAATAGCCACTCCGCAAGTGTGCTTATATAACGTCTAACTTACTCCTTAAGTCGATCTCGCCTCACATGGAAATAGAGAAAAATATGAGCATAAAGATAGGAAGATATTACAGAAATAAGAATCACTTCTGATATTACAGAAGGTGTAATACTTTCATAATATATAATGGTTTCCATTTCATGTATGTCATTGTACGTGACAGTACACACATTTTTATCATTTTTCTGCGTGAAAGAATAAATGCTTCTGAAGCAATGAAATGGAAACCATTTTACTCGAATAAACACATAGTGAAGTATTACCAACAAAATTATTTGAAATTTCTCTAGCTAGAAGATAAATTAAAATAATAAACTCTAAGTTATTCCTAAAGTCTTATTCAAACAACCTTGAGGTATTATAGTAACAGCCAAAATCTCTTTAGTGTATAAACCCCTTTGGCTTTAGAATTGAATTCGTTACCGACGTAAATTTGGTATTCGAAAGTAACTTAAGTCACGGAATCTTTATTTTCCCTAAAAGTTTCCATTAATTAAACAATCCGAAAAGACCTTTCAATTCAAATTATTTGCTTTTGGTGTGGTAAAGTTCGATAAAGATCTGTGCCAGTAAGAATCTTCGGGAATATTTTTTCCAGTAGTGCCAACCTTTACCTAATACCAGAGAACTCGGTAACTACTTGGAACCTATAAAAACACTACGCTTTATACGAGTACTTCCCTTTCACGATAACTCACATACGTCACCATCTCGCGTCCGCTTTGAAGTGAATTGGTATTCAGTCCACGCTTACGCCTCCTACCGACATTTTCCTGAAGTTCGAGTGTGTTGAAAAACATGCTGCTTTATCTACTTTGACAATTTGTCATTGCGTTGGTCACTGAATGCCGAGCAGAAACTTTGTCAAATCAACCGTGACTATGTTATAAATGATGTTACGTAAATTAGTTCCGCAATTTATACCAAAACGTGTTAGCGTTATTTATTCTTTTTGATTAAACCTAAGAATACTATACAGAGATAACTCGTCTGTAGGTACATTGTAGTTCGCAGAAAATATAACCCTTGTGAAGCAATTATTTACATCGATGAGTAACATCTAAAACTTTTGCATACCCTTATACAAGGAAATAACTAAGACTATGTGTGGCCGGTCTAGGATACACGTAGATTATGTTGACCGTAAGACAGCTTTAGATAAAATTGCGTACCCAGTTTTGAACTTCTTTCATGATGTGATTTATTGAATCACGTTTTTATTATAGTAACCTTGCCGCTAGGTATGAGCAACCACAATGCTTTTTAATGGGTCAGGGATCTATAAAAAGCGACACTTATTGGATTTTAGGCCGCCTTCCCTGACCGTTATATTTTTTGGGAAGAGTTTTTTATTGGTATTTATTATTGGTTTGACAACACTGTGATAGAATATGAATCTTCATTTTTTTTTCTTTGGAAACTGACGTACGAAAACGTTTACAGTCCGGTACAGCTATCTGTTCAGATCTACAATTCAATGCAGCAGTTCTAAGGTAAATCTTCAAAACAAGGTCAAACCAAACACAGACACAAAGGGTCGGTTGGTTCCATTATGCGAAGACAAAAGGAGGGATTAATCTTATTCTACATACTACATGAAACAAGATTACGTGGTAAAAGACAAAGAACATCAATATGAAATATGAATTCTATTTAGCATCTGTTGATGGTGCTTGTACCCGAGCGATTAAAGACGTATTAGTATTGAAAGCCACAATCGGCCACAATTGTCTCCGGGAAAGTAACGTAGGATAATTAATACAAACGTACATTTATACGTTTACTGTTTAACATTTTCCTCATACAGAACTTCGAAAAAATAACTATAGTCCGCGCAGACTATAGTTGTCGTGGTGCCACATTTATTAACTCATGAGTATTTTACTAAATTCTTAATTCACCACATTTTTAACCCACCAGATTATCAATTAACCTGTCTCTCTTAATAATTCTGGTCTACATTGGTACGTACTTTATTATTTTTATAAGCCTGTGTTGTCCCACTGTAGGGCAAAGGCCTCCCTTCCCTCTTTCCTATTTTCCCGGTCTACTGCGTTCCAAAACACAAATAGCGGACGCTGGCCGCACAGCTGCTGGACTAAAGTGGAACTGAGCTGGCCATATTTGTCGCATGTCGGAGCACCAATATGCGAAAGCCACCACTCAGTGGATCTCCAATGGCAGGAAACGGCTGCGCGGCAGGCCCAGAAAGAGATGGCGGGATGAGCTGGACTCCTTCTTAAAGGATTGGCCCACAATCGCAATCACATACTTTATCAGTACCTAATAAATATTTTCACCAAACTCACCTTGTGATGAAATTCAGCATTTTTGACGTCAAGATCAATGCATGAAGATGATGCAGTCATACAAATTCCACAATTTGTTGCCAACTTGTGTGAAAACACATCGGCAGCACTTTTCTTAAAAGTACATGCTCGCGAAACGTCGAGTAATTTGGATTTTATGCAGATAATAAATATAAAATATATACGAGAATGCTATATGAAGCCTGGATGAAGTAACGAAATCATCATCAACCTCTTTATTATGTATTAAGGTGGTATTATGACACGTATACTATCTTACGTTTCCAAAATTACAAAATAAAAAAAAAAACAAAAAACCACTGATGACATAATCATCAATTATTTTTGTATAGCTGTATTATACCATTGCTGCAGGTCAATGGGAATTTAGTTGCTAGGGATATTTGAAATAAAACCACTGACCTCTATAATACAATTTGTTTTTTAGAGGTGAGTGAATAAAACCAATAACATTCGGTAACTCTTAGGGCCTGCGAGCGGATTGCGAGCGTCCTCAAAGAGTGGGCGCGCAACGAACACGCGGCGCATGCGCAGCGAATTCGTTGCGGATGCGTAACGAGATCTTCGTGAATAGCAGCGTGGACGCCATTGTTACTGAGTGTATTGTGCGTTAACGTTAACTTGCTACAAACGCGCGACGAAAACGTTGCGAATTTGCCACGAGTCCGCAACGTTTTCGCTCTGCAGCCGCGGCGTTTTCGCGACGCATTCGCTGCGCGCCCGCCCCGCCCTGCAGCCGCTCGCAAACCGCTAGTGTGATAAGGCCCTTATTTTTGTTTTGCCTCTCAAAAGACTAAAAATAGATCTTCCACCGCCAAAAAATATGGTAATAAACTAGAATAATACACTTGTGTGTACCAAAGGTTTTTAGGAAAATATGACCTGCATATTCTACATGAAAGGCATTGACATGTAATTAACCGTCTAACTACAGTTTGCATTAATTATCGTGACAAACCTTCACAAAAAATGCAACAATCTTAATAATTGTCTGGGAAAACAAAGAAAAAATTAAAGTAGTTCGTATTTTTGCATTCTTTAGCACAATAAATCACTCGCGTTACATACATAGTTCGTACTTCTTTCCGTCTCGCAGTCGTACTTACAACCGGACTTAACGTCCTCACTGGTAAAAGTTTCTTCGACATCTCACGCTTCAGAGCGAAGACTAAGACGTCAAGGGTTCCCATACTCGACGCACTCTATGCCGATGACGCGTGCCTGTTGGCTGACTATATGGAAACACTCGAAGACTATATGAGTGATCCACAAGCCGCCTGTTGTAGATTTGGACTAGTAATTAACATGAAAAAGACCCAAATCCTTAAACAACCACCAATGAGGTGTGACGCTGACAGCAACGGAAGGTTACATGCGTGGCCATAATTTTGAAAAAAATAATAAAATGGCGCGACATTAGGCATTCCAGGCTCCTTATAAAATCTTAAATTCCCTTTCGCAAACTGCAGCTGCAGAATTTCTATTCTGAAAATGAATCTGCAGCAATATGATTATTCGTTTCCCACACTAGTTACTGTTAATCTTCGGAATGAAAGCGAGACAACACAAATCCGCTTCCCTATCAACAAAGTGTATTATGAATGGTAAGCTTCTAAATGATGGACGTATTTTATCAAAGCCACTCTTTACCACATTTTCGGGGGGAAGTTTTTCAAACTCAAAGCATTTATTTCAATTAAACAATTTACAGGCACTTTTGAAATGTCAAGAAGTCGGTCAGTCAGAAAATATGAAGCTAGTTGCCCATTCTAAAGCTTAGGTACCTATGGAGAAGAACGGTCAAGAAACTCCATAGACACTCTTTTAAATTATATTTATACAAAAATATTAGTTACATCATTAATGTTAAATTTATAATTACCTATATGTGAGAACGATGTAAAAATAAAAAGACGTAGCGTCCAAAGTAGGTACAGCAAATATGTATGTAGTAACAAAACAACAATCCAAAAATAAAATTATTAAAATAAGTATAATTTTAATAAGGTATACTGGCTCAGTTAGTGAAACATGTGTACGGTCAGGGAAATTTATTGTTTATTTATTTATTAAGGCAAAATGACACACCAACACATTACAATTATCAGCATTTAAGGCTACATGCACAGTATGCATACTGTGCAGTGTGCTTGTAGCTTAAAAATCCAAGGTGCTTGTGTCGGATTTTATGCTGGTTATTTGTTTAATGAGTCATCTAATTTAATGTTATTAGTCATTGCTTCTACTTTTATTTAAGTTAAAAAACCGCTTGATAATTTGGAAAATGTTCGAAATTTCTTTGAAGACTTACTTAGTAATTGTTGTGGAAGTAAATTGAAAGAAGCTGTCAGGAATGTGTTTAAGTTCGTCTGAATAAAAAAGTTTTGTTTGAGTAACCTTTTGTTATAATTCTCTTTCTTTCTTCTGTTGTCCACAAGTGATTGATTAATGGAATGAAAACGACATTGAAAGCAGCTGCTCAACATACTCGTAGTTAAAACGGTTCGTGGACAGTTAGAAAATGATTTATTGTAGTCCCTACCTCATGTTTGAAATACAACTTTTTTAATACAAAGTTAATCAGCCCTGAATTTTTCCAGTGAGGTAACTTCGTAACACACACAATCCCAAAGCTATTCATTTTGACCATTCAACAATATTCTTTGCGTTATTTATCACCATTTTTTCCAACATTTATGAAGCAATAGATTACGAATATCCTTCAAAATCATTGAGATGGTGATGGATAAAGTGTTACGCAATTAGGATCATATTTTGTTTTACACGATATGAAAGCATTACTCGGTAGTAAAGACTGGCTCTTAAGGGTGAGAATCGCCTCAAGGTAAACAGAACCTCGTCATGTTAGAACATGGCTTTCCTTTTCCTTATCCTATAATCCACGCTTGCGTACGCCGCTTCAGTTTATGTTTAACTAGCAACCCGCCCCTGCTTTACACGGTTTTTATGATTTGACAAAACATGTAGTTTTTTTTTGTGTATTATATCTAAGTAAATAGTAATGTTGTATATACATAAACCATCCAGAATAAATTCTGTAAATTATGTTGAAAACCGCATTAAAACCCGTTGCAGTTTTGATGAACAACGCGGTCACACAGACATACACAAAAACTGACTTAAATTAACAATACGCATATAAAGATATAAATATAAATACAGCGAGATTTCTGAGTTAAATCTAAGTTAAATATTATTGTCTAAACATAATATGAATTTTTCTGAATAAATTCTTTAAATGATGATGGTGAAATGCGCATCTAAATCCGTTGTGTGGTTACGAATAACTACGTGGTCATACAGGACACATTAAGTGACTTTGTTTTATACTGTGTAGGTATAAAGGTAGATAAAAACACACTTAAAAACTATTTCTTTAGCATTATATTTGTATATTTTCAGTAAACTAGATACTTCGTAGAAAATTATTACTTACCAGTAATGATTTCCTACGAAGTGTCTCTCATCATCTATTTTCGAGAATGTGTCATGATTAGGCTCTTCAGTGGAAATTTTTGGGTCAGATTTACTTCAGAAAAAGATCGTAAAAGTATTGGCAAAAACACTACTGATAGCTATTTTCAATAGGGTTTCAATTTAAAAGTTGTGTATTTTTCAGGCGGGCTCTGGTAAAAGGTCCTGGTCTGCCAATTGAAACAACAATAATTGTTGTTTCAATTTAATTAAAAAATAATAAGCCTTAGTTTTAAAACCATAAATGATTTAAAATAAAACAAACACATTTCCTCAGAAAGAAAACGACCCAAGAAGTACTAGAAGTATTGAAATATTTTTCTTTTTATTTTAACAACTTGTTTATTTAACCTTAGCTATTGTTTCGATTTTTATCTGCATTTCTGGAAAAAATTGGAAAAACTAAACTTTCTTTCGAGATAGCAAAAGATTCGAAAAATAGTACATCTATAAAAAAGAAATCCTTGAAAAATTACTGCTTAATGGTAAAGTATGATTTATAAATTCACCCCCGACTTCAGTCAGTTTGCGCCCTAAATTATGCAACCATTTTAAAATTTAATCTCTTTACAGGGAATCTGGAGGTCATCATGCGTCGCTTCTCCGTCGCGGCGACAATAACACTTCATCAATTCGACTGACAATGAACAACCGATCAATATGGTCTTCAGCCAAATACTCCAACGGACATAATGTCAGTTTGTTATAACCATTGTGTAAAACTATGAACAATCGGGTCGTTACCATACCCGAAGAGTCAATTTATATGAACTCAAGCAAACAAATAATATGTGTTGTGTGCATCGAAAGACAAAGAATGGGAAATCGTTTTAATTATACCGATTTCTAAGTGTAAATAAACTTATTTATAGCGTGTAATTTTTGTAAATACATATTTTTACCATAAATTACCAGATGTAAAGTAGTGTTTTATAATATAAGGGTAGCTACATAACTATATTCTAAAAGGCACAGATTGCTCACATTGCTACTTTCTGATAAACCTTCACATTTGGTATTCGTTTAAAGATGTATAAACACCTTAATGCCATTCGATGTTGTGATGTGATAAAGTTTATTAAGAAGTTATCATTGGATTTTAATTTATTCAATCATTCTTTGTTAAACCCTCTAGCTACAAAGTCTGTCTCGAGGTTTTATTATTCAAGAAATTCAAGTCTCATTCGTAGTGGCAGTAATTTGCGGTTTCAGAAAGGCGAAGTCTGAAGACATTTCACAGCAAGATCTAAATGAAGAAACTTATCTCAGTTGTTTACATGTTGATAATCATGTCCTTTAATATAATATACTTTTAAAACATTGTGTGCCATGTCTACTAAATATGTTTTAAAACGGAAGAGAACTTGGGTAACCTGGAAGTTTTTAAACAGACTCCGGACCCAGGTTGGCCTGTTCAGGTGGAGATTTATAGACGACTCTACCTTGGAGTGTAAATGTGGTGCTGTTCCACAAACGATGGGACACTTAATATAGTGCCCTGCGTGTCCTGTTAGCTGCACGTTACAGGAACTGATGGACGCTAGTGATGGCGCCAAACAAGTAGCCGAATTCTGGGCCGAGTACATTTAAGGTATGATTCCGATCTCGGCAGCACGCAGCAGTGCTGCCGCAGCACTGCTGGTCCCCATATATTCTCTATAGAAATGTCGCGCAGCATTGCTGCCGTGCTCGGAATGTAATCTCATATAAACCTATAGAAAATGTATGAGGACCAGTAGTGCTGCGACCGCACTGCCGCGGCAGCACTGCTGCGTGCTGCCGAAATCGGAATCATACCTTTAGACTGCTGTCGACACGCTAAGAAGAAGATGTTTTAAAAGGCAAAATAATATTGAAGATCTAGGCGTGTTCTGCATAAATAAGTTTTTGGATGAAATCCTCTCACCAATCACGACATAATTGAGGATAATCCAGAGGGTCGCTAGTGGCTATACTAAGAAAGGCCTCAGCCTTTCTTAATATATCTATGGTAGGGAAATAATATAAATAAGGCTATAAGGGATACCCAATTACTTAGCCTGAATTGGTGGATCGGAACTTTACGGATGTTTGGTTAAGGCTTGCCTTGGTTGACAAGTTTTGATGAAAATCAATAGGGAAACTAGATCAAAGTTCAAGGTATCGTAAGTAAAGTAAGTTGGATATCCCTAATTGTAATGAGTATAACCCACTTTATATATTTTATTCTTGTGCATAAGTACTATGCAAATAATACATTAATTAATAAACCACATCATTTGCCTAGCCTTTTCCAACAATGTTTATACATAAACAGTCCTTCCATTTTGTTTATTTAAAATACGTATAAGCAAGTGTTGATTATGTATTCATGATTATTTTCTGCTTTGACATTGAATTGAATTTTTAAAAGTCTTTAAAACAACAGCGCATTTCAATGAATAAATAAAACTGACGAAATTCAATTGAATGACAAAAGGGGTCAAACCAATTAGAAGATTTAAAAATCGGGAGACGGTAGTCGAAATTGGGTTATTCGATTAAAACTTTACAAAACATCGCTAGAGCTTAATGTCAGGCACGGCAGTGTCTCTCTCGAAGTTCTGCTTAAATTCAAAATGGTGACAGCGAAAACAAATGACATGGCAACGCGTAATGTATGCACGAGAGACAAGACCCACAATTTACACGTTTTGATAAATTGATGTAGCGTACTTTATCACGTAGGTATCAGGTAAGTAAGTAGGTACTTAAGTAGTGAATCATAACCACCTCCTAAACGCTTCTCATCATCATCATCATCATTTCAGCCGAAAGGCGTCCACTGCTGGACATAGACCTCCCCCAAGCACTTCCACTTCGACCGGTTTTGTGCTTCTCGCATCCAACGAGTTCCTGCGGCCTTCACAAGGTCGTCGGTCCACCTTGTGCGAAGCCTTCCAACGCTACGTCTTCCGGTACGCGGTCACCACTCCAGAACCTTTCGGCCCCATCGGCCATCTGTTCTGCGAGCAATGTGCCCTACCCACTGCCACTTAAGTTTGGCAATTCTTCGGGCTATGTCTACGGTGCCTTTATAGAATCCGGCTTGTTCGGGAGGCTGAAAGTCGTCAAACCTGGTTCGTGATGACTCCCGAAAACAGCTTGTAGACATGGCTCAGAAGTGAGATGAGCCTATAATTTTTAAGAAGGGCATTGGGGCTAAACGCTTCTAAAGCAATGAAATGGAAACAATTTCACTGGAATAAACTGATTGTGAAGTATTTCCAAAAATACTATTTGATATCTCTCTAGATGATAAATTAAAATAATAAACTTTAAGTTATTCCTAAAGTTTTATTCAAACATCCTTGAGGTATTATAGTAACTGCCAAAATCTCGTCAACGTATAAACCCCTTTGGTTTCAGAATTAAAGTCGTAACTGACGTTACTTGGTATTCTAAAGTAATTTAAGTCTTTCATCTCTCTTTTCCCGCAAAAAGTTTAATCAAACAATCCGAAAATACCTTTCGATTAAAATTATTTGCTTTTGGTGCTTTTGGTAAAATTCGAATATTATTACCTACTAGCTGCGCACCGCGGTTTCACCCGCGTAAGTTTCGATTCCAAAAAAAATATGGAGAGGGCCACCCTTACCTAGGTGTATAAAAAATAGCCTACGACCTATTCGCAGACCTACAAAATATACACAAAAAATTTCCTAAAAATCGGTCGGTTGGTTCTTTATTTTTAAACACAAAAGCTTAGAAGAGTAAAATGAATACAGGTCGCTTTTATTTTAATTAATTACTAAATGATAAGCTCGTTTTTGTATTAAGCCCTTAGGAAAGATGGCCAGTACGCTCATTAGTAAATTACATTTATTCCGCTTGCTAGGTACAAGAGCCAGAGCACAAGCCTTAATCCGGCAGTACTAACTACTGTAGAAATGAAGAAGGATTATAATTTTTTTTTTTTTATTTCCTTAACAGTAACTAGCACAAAAACGATTCAAAATTAATAATAAATTAATTAAAACGTTGCCATCTATGTTTTGAATCTATTGAATCTTACAGTTAGGTATGTGTTGGGGTATACTTTTTCTCCTGGTGGTAAGCGATGATGCTTTCTCTAATTGTGCACGTCTGCTTAGAAGTAAATCACTCGAGACTTGAGCATTCCCACGAAACACACTCTGGCAATGAGTTCCCTTATAATTGTTGTTAGACTTACGAATCGATTCTCACTTCTTACGGTGAATCTATGTGCGATACAAACTCGGTTTTTAAATCCATCGTTGTGGAAAAAGCCGAGTGGGCCAAGAACGAATGCGCGAAGTAAACGTGACGTTAATTCGATCGATTTTTTAATCGAAAATACAACTATCGTGTAGCATTTATGTTGTAAAATGACAAGCAGAACTTGTTTTACTCACAGATATGAATAAAGACTAACTAAATAAATATTATGTGCGAAACGAGTATTTCAAAATAAAAAATCGTTAGAATTAACGTCATGGGGCCGTCTCCACGAGCGAGAAAATTGCGGCGATAGTTTTGCCGTGCCATCACATTTTCGCCGCGAAGATATCGCCGTGTGGAGACATGTTTTAAGAGAGTGTATAGAAATATAGAAATACGTGACACGACGATAATATCGCCGCGATTCTCTCGCTCGTGGAGACGGCCCCTATGTTTACTTCGTGGGTCCATCCTCGGCCTTCAGTACCTTCTTTACCCTTCTGCATCCTTACTTCCTCGACACATATTTTTAGAAATAATTGCTTCGTTTGTTATAACGGTGTCAAGTGGATTTACGCCGCGAAGCAGAATCACAGTCGTGAAATGTGAAACAAGAGTGTCTTTAACTTATGTTGGAATACAAAGGACAACACCAAATACGGAAATTGTACAATCCTTTGTGTTTACGTACTAAGATTTCAGTGAGTAAAAGCTACCTTGGTACTCGTACTTGTATAGTAAAAGTACTAAAATCCGATAATTAATGTTGAATAATAAATAAATAGGACCATAAAATGTCAAAGCTGTGTTTATGGCAGTATCTGTAGATATAGGTACCTAATAGTAAGGCACCTATCCTCCATCGCGTCGATGAGGAAGCGACCAGGTATAGACTTAAAGAAATGATAAAGTTGATTGCTGACTCGTCACACTACCGGCGAGAACTCTTTCTCCACAAGTTTGTCAAAGAGCTAATAAAGAAAATACTCACTCAGCGACGCTCGCTTAGCGGGCAGAATAGTTGCTAGGTACAGACGCCAGCACATAAAATTACCTGAAACTGTAAAATTTTCCCAATCAAATTTGAACCTTATGCTTTAGCGATAAAGTTGAAAATCCATTAAAGAAATTTGATAGATTACAGTAGCTTGATGTACTGGCGTCTGTACTTACGCATACAAGCATGTGCACTTGCACACTCGCTCTTAGCCCAGAGACAAAACTATCTGAACTGCATACTCGCTGCTCGGTACTCGCCAATTCCGTACTCGCTTTTTGCCGATCGTCAGCGGTGGGACACTGGTGACTTAGCTATATTGTTTAAGATCTTTTTGCCCACATTCATAATTTAAAAAAAATATATGTTGCATGCAATGCAGTTCGATCTTCACACCAACAAACTAAAACTCTTCAACAAGACTTGAAAAGCATGTAAATAGTTTTAAAGCAATTTCATAAATGGAAAGCGAAGCGTCTGTTCCTCGAGGCATCATGGCTGCCAACTGCATCGTAAAGAACGCGAATGAAGTGAATAACAAACTGCATCCGAGACGCCTTTTAGTGTCTGTAGTTTCTACTAACACTGTTTTATACAAAGGTGCGTTTTTAACACGACAATTTCTTTAATAAAGAACGAAACAGTAGAGTATCTCATGGAGCGAGATTGTATGAAACTTTATCTCGTTATGATGCGTAGATCGATGCCAAATTCTGAAACACGACACTTTAAATCACCGTCATGCAGCTGTCTCAGTCATTTTAAAGTGTTTTCCAGTGACAGAAATACATTTAAGAAAGTCTTACACAAAAGTGCCGTTGGAGTATTTGGGGCTTCGAGGGTAAGTGCAATCATTTGTGATTCTTGAAATGGACGGGGGATGTCTACAGTCGTGACGGGTCACTGACAGCTTAAAAAGCGTAGGTATGACTGTATGCTCCTAGCCTAGGATATGGTAAAGTTTATATGCCTATGGAGTTGTGAATATTAACACTGTGTTGTCAGCCTAAATATAAAACACTGCTTAGAAACTACGACAATATTATGATAAATAATAATAATAATTGGTGCCTCCTTATCATTTAAAATTGTCTAAGAGGCCCCTGCGAGTTGGTTTCGGCCCCTGGTACGCCTTCCAATGGCCCGGGTCCCCAGGGACCCGAGATAAAGAGACATAAGAAATAATAATAATATTTATTTAAAGAAACTATTAGACATAGATTACAAAATATTTTAACAGGCTAATTTAGGTCAGATTAAGTGGTGTAGTCATCTGCAGCCGAACTAGGTAGAGCCTGTATTTCGGCTATCAGTACCAAACCCCTCGAGTATTATACAATCGTCACTAGATCCATTATGGATCTGGCCAATTGATCTTCTGAGATTGAACGACAAATATCTAAAAGCTGATATATATATTGTTAGTTGTTTGTGTATCAAACAAGCAATAATTAAGATACTACAGACTAGACAACAAACAGTTTAGCCAAATAATCTTCAGTTTCTGCTTCAGTAACTACACTGTGTACAAACTACAAGGGCGTGTTACAAGGGTAAAGGGTTGCACAGGAAATGAAAGGCTAAAGTCATTATACGGGGTAATTGATCGAGTCTGAAACGTGTTTCAGTTCATGCTGATTTGATTACATTTGTAAATTAAATTGAACGAAAGAAAGAAAATGGTTCCATGCATTTTTTTAACTTAACAACGAACTCCGTTTCTACCTCTAATAAACTTTAAAAGCCAGAATCTTTTTAATTTTTACTGAAGACTAGATTGAATAAAAGAAGTTGTAAAACTGTTACGCGGAATTATTCTAATAAGGAGGTCCTTATTAGAATAATTCCGCGTAACAAAGGGACGCAGCGACTTTCATTTTGAGCTCTCCTAGCGTAGTACGGAGTCTCAATAGAAAACTAGGCCAGCTTATACTGGTTACAGTCACCATTTGATTGACGTGCGGTCGACTGTACCTACAAGTGCTTTGCGGAGAAAACACTGAAAAAAAAATGTTTGTAGATAGGCGTTTGTTTGACCCCTTTTAGTTAAAACCACAGATATACATAGACCTAGATAACGCAAGTATCACGATCTGTATGAAAACCAAGCGTGCCATTTTTTGACTATCTACCATGACATCACAAGCACTAGAATAGAATAGAACATTCTTTGTTATGTACACCATATAAATTACAGACATAAATATAGAAACTTTACAATGGGTGACACAATGGGCGGTCTTATCGCTAAGAGCGATCTTTTAAAGACAACCTTGGGATGGATTAAAAACGGGAAGGACAGACAAATACTGTAGGTAGTCTGTGGTGTACCATATACACAATTAAATACAATAAAAGCACTCATAAGCATTATTTAGTGATGGGAAAATCAAATCGATTCAAAGACGCCGCCGCGTGCGGCGCCTGTCTTGCCCTACCCCCGGGCCTAGCGCCAGTTGCTCACGATCACCCCGCCAGCATACACAGGACTGAGCGCGAAAGTGGCGGCTTACGATTTTTGTACGTAAGCTGATGCGATTTTTGGCACGCGAAGTAGTTGCTCTTAAGTTATCTAGGTGTATCTATATCTGCGGTTAAAACAATAGGAAAGCTTGTCGATGACGTAACTAGGCCGGCCCTTGATACCCACGCCAGTTGTGCTAAAATGTGCAGTTCTATTAAATTAATATCAATGAACTTAAATGAACTGACATGACGAAAATGAAAAGAGTAATATTCCTGATATAGCAAACGATATTCTGTTATTATAAGGCTAAAAAGAAGGATACTTTCATACAAGAAATATGTCTTTGAAGAATCTACGTAAAGATATATTGAATAAAGTAGGTAGCAAAGACAAGAAGCGTTAAGCCTGATTTACAAGGTACAATTAAATTGCTTGTGGCATAAGTTTAAACAACAATAAAAGCTGTACATTTTTAACAGTGGTTAGGCGATGTAAGTCCTTTGTTTTTTCAATGTTGTTGCATACCACAAACAAGAAACTTTTAACGTGAAAATCAGGCTTTCAAGGCCCTAATTCACTATGACCACTTAACGATTCCTTACGTCGAAACCACGTCAATTCCTTATCAAATCACGACATCTGCTAAATAACGTATTCTATAAGATGGTTTGATAATGGTTTGAACTGTCAAAATATATGTTGTCCGTACAGTTGACATTTCGATTCCTTGCCGTTAACAAGACACGATATTGACGTGGTTTGGACGTGGTAAAATTTCGCGGGGAACAGGACTGAAAACAGTAGGAGTAAGTGGCATAATCATCATCATTTCAGCCGAAATACGTCCACTGCTGGACATAGGGAGGCCTTTGTCCAGACTCAAGCATCGCTACATCGACCAGTTCTGTTCTTCTCATATCCAGCGGATTCCGGCGGCCTTCACAAGTTTCTTTGGGTACATGAAAACTAACATGATAGGGCATTTTCCTAAAAGAAGAGAGTTTTTTTTTAATACGGATGGATAAAGAAGTAATTCAGCGAGTTCCAAAAAATATCCATTTAGTTCTGGCCAGTAAGCAATTTAATTTTTTTTCTTAAGCCATCTATTACTTACTTCTGAGAGAGGCATGTGAGTGACACTTCCCAATCTACAAAAGGTTTTCCACCGACAAAAGGTCCACAGATATAACACCACTTAGAAGTAGGTATCCCTTTTATCCGGATCACAGTTTTATGACAACCTTCCATGTAATCACGACCGATAGCACTAAAACTTTATTAGTCTAAAGCTAACACACGGATGCACTGTAAACGGAATGACAGCCATTTCTTGTCCACAACGGACTGTCACTAGTCTTGTTCTAACATACTGTCTAGACATTCTAATGGAATGTCTTTTAAAAAAATAATTTAAAAAGATAACATAGGAATTGGAGTAAAAGACAGGCCTAGTCCCAAATGCAAAAAGATGAATATTCATAAAAGCACTTGTGAATATTCATCTTGCATATTCGGAAATGAAATAGATCATAATAGTTGAAAAACGAAGCACGTCATGTGATTTTTTGTCAATGGGGAAAGTTTTAAAAGCACAGTGGGCTTAGCACGAACGCGCGAAGTTAACGTTATGTAAAATCGATCGATTTCTTAATCTTAAATTAGTATTTCAACCAAAATCCAGTAGGGTAGTTGTCTACTCTACAGCCTTTCGGTTCGTCAGAATCATGGTTTGTGCGATACGTATATTTGCAATTCAAAAATCGTTCGAAGCTACGTTACCCACAGTTAGGCCCACAGGTTGGCGCGCGCTCAAATACTTAACAGTTAAAATAATATTTATATTGACAAAAGCAACCTAATATTTATCAGATTTCTCACCTTTACCTTATACTTGAGGGCTCATAACGACTTTAGGAAACTTATAAAAACACTATAAAAACACTGTGCTTAATACTTCCCTTACATCACAACTCACACGCGTCACCATCTCGCTTTCTCTTAACTGTAAATAACATAACTTAGTATTCAGTCCACGTTCACGCCTTCTATAGACGTTTACCTGGATTCGGGTGTTTATAAGAAAATCTGGCTGCTTTATCTATTTACACAGTTCGTTATTGCTTGTGTCACTTAATGTCAACTAGAAACTTTGTCGAATCAATCGTGTTTAGGTTATAAATGATGGTATGTAATAAGTTCATTTATATATGCTTGCACAAGCTCATGAACATAGACTTCATCGTCACGTGAATGTCGAGGCGATCCAACTCCTTGACAACACTGATCTAGTGCGAAGTTTAAAAAGCTGCCTTCAAATCAAGAGTGAACAGGCATCTTCTGGGCACGCTCGATCCATCATAGACCTCATCTATCGCTTTCCATCAGGCGTGATCGGGGTCAAGAGTGCGCCCATTTAGCAATAAAAAAATAAAAAAAAAAAAAAAAGGGTAAAACCTTTTGAGTTAATTCAGTGCAGTGTGAGTGAACTTTAACCTCTCTGCTCGACAAAATTTTGACATTTGACACACCAGCTGACTCGACGGGGTGTTGCGAATTACGTCATGATAATCAGAAATTTACTTTAACTTTCAGCATTCGAATTTATTAAGAAAACTGTGTTACCGCGCCTATTTTGTATAATAAGTTTGTGGCAAATATCTCTAACTATATGCTGAGGTCGGTAAAACCGCGTCATTCTACTGTGAAAGTTGTATAAAATAGATATTACCACACCTATCCAAAAGGTAGACACCTCAAAATCGCTGAAAATATGTACATAAACCATCTAATCTCATGATGAAAATATGCAAAAGGGAAAAATAAAGATATTGTCATTCTCTCTGCATTCTTACTTTTACCATTTTTCATACATAAACTACATAAAAAACATGATCAAATCTTGATAAAAATTACTAAAAATTGTGTTTGTGTGTGTTGCGACGTGACACCTCTTAGTGCTGACCATCCACCCAATTTTCTTATTCCGATTCAAAAATGTCATAAAGCCTAATCGATAATCGGTATTTCAAAAAAATAAAAAAAATTGTAGAGACTGAATAAAAACTCTTTGGTATATTTTATCATGAATTAATAGTTTTTTGAAATATAATCATTTTAATAAGTACAAACACGTACAGTGTGGATAGGGGTGTAACTTTTTATGGTTCCCTACGTCCGAATGAAAAAACGGAACCCTTATACCCTCACTCGTGTGTCTGTCTATAGGTTTGTTACAATCGATTTGTTTCGAATCTACTGGACCGATTAAGTTGAAATTTGGTACACATATAAATTTCTGTGACTCAAATACGGACGTGTAACATGAATAAATTAATTATGAATATGGGGTCACTTTTTGGGGTCACATTAGATAAAAAAAATACCATTATAGTTTCAAACTCAAATGGGTCCCGTCTGCTTCCAAATTTTATTTAATTTAAAATGGGCTTGTTTTTAGCTTTTCAGTTAGTTTTAGTACAAGGATGCAGTCGGTTTTTTTAATTTTTCTAATTACTTTTTTTTATTTCCAGCTTTTTAGGATACAAATGTGAAAGATGTGTTTCGCAGACGATTTAGTTCTTGATACGTGTTTTATACGATTTGTCACTTTGAACTATTTTTAAACCATATAAGTTGTATATATTTTTGTAATCACCTTTTAAAACCCTTTATTTTGATACCCCAATCGATAGGTATTGAGAAAAAAAAATGATTGAAGGCATAATATGGCGCCAAAAATCCGCCATTTTGTTTTTTTCTATTTTGATATGCCCAGTGTCACTCTCACAGTAAATACGAATCTAACGACACCTCTCAAGCTAAAATCCATCGAGCCGTTCAGGCCGCAGAGCGTGCCAAACAATTATACATAGGTACTTACATACTCTCGAAAAACATAACCCTCCTTCTGGTGCAGTCGGGTAAATAGTAGATTGTTATACGAGGGTCGAAAGGAATCTATTCCCATACGAGGTATTTAGACTATAGTCCGAGTAGGAATTGATGACTTTCACCCGTGTTAAATACTCTACTTTTCATTTCGAATATAAGGAAAGTAAAAAATAGTGTTTTTTCTAAAATATTTATTGATAAGAATAACATGAATAATATGTACCTATTTAAAATTAATTGAAATATTAGAACAATTTGTGTGCTATTTTAAATATGGAACACACCGCGTCACTGCCGCGGGCCGTCCCGCTTGATAGGTATTTTGTTTCACACTGGCTGTTTATACACTCACAAGACCGCAACATTTTTCTTAATTATGTAAAAATTTCGTAGCTGACTACTTCCAACCAATTTAGTTCTATTTTTAATTCATTCCCGACCTAGAGAGGGAAGCAATTACTATGAGTCTTTCCCGCCTTAAAGTGGGAAGCAACGTCTTCCACCCGCTATTCGGATCAAACAAATACTACTTTCCGAGTATGAGAAATGAAAAAGCTTTGCTTACTGTAAGTACCGTGTGATATATCAAATGAAAGGGTTTGTCGTGAGGGTCACAAACATATTTTTAATAACTAAAAAAAAGTTATTTAGAAACAATATCTGAAACCAAAAAGAACTACAAAATATAGTTCTGTGATTATTCTAGATTCCAAGAGATCCTATCAGACGTCTGGTCTTCAAATAATATAATATAGCAAATCTCTCATTCTATACTGCGTACATACTTACATTTGGTCACAGTCAAAATATGTTCGGGACGTTATATTTAATTTGAAGTTGGTATTTTTAAATGTTATGCTTAAAACACTTGTTATAAGAAGTCGGTTAAAAATAAGATTTTTGGCATTTTCAATCTCAAAAGTAAGAAATGCTCAAGATGTTATTCCCCATAAGAAAACAGTAGGACTTTGCTTTTCAGGCTGGCACTTTAATTTTTGAGTAGGTACCTTATGAATGATGGGTTTATGAAAAACAAACTGATTTTTGCAGTCGATCAAATTAATGATGATGTACATTGTGCATGCGTGAATATTCAACCCTAACGGAACCTTTCACTGTGCGTGGTCCGACATAAACATGGAAAGATTTTTTTTTTAAATTTCGTTGGGTAACTACCACAAAAACAAACAATTACCTTTACTCAAGTAAATTAATAGAAACAAAAACTACCAAGCTCATAAAACTAACAACACATTAAAATGTAAAGTGATTGCGGAATACGCAATTTATACAATTAATTTATCATCATTCCCAAACTTCTGCTCAGCCTACCTAAAAAATGTATACTGGGCATTCTGTAGCAAACTATTAGAAAAGTATCAAAAATAAATACTTAATTGTAAAATACATAAAAATAATTTTATACGGCGAGCGCATTCGAAGATAAATTCAAATATAGAAACAAATTCGGCGCGAAATTCAATAAATGATTATGGTCTAAGGTCCTCAGTGTTATTGACTTAGTTCAATTGAATGTCCAAAAAACTATTAAAATTACATTAGAAAAGCATAAATCATTATTATAAACAATGCTTATTGTATTTAATGCTTAAAATAATTTTATTTCAATTTCTGAGTATCGATTTCCGATATTCGACATATTAATTACCCGAGTCAATCGAAATAAAAAAAAAAATCGTTTTGCATAATCGCTTTCGCACATCATTACGATAAAAAAAAACAATCATGGACGGCGATTTTGAACACAAATTGAGTAGTGGTAATGAATAATACGTGTTATTCGACCTGTGTTTCAATATTACGTTAAGATTTGGGCATTTTCGTGTTGTTAATAACATTTACAATAATATTTGTCACATTTAAATCTTATCTACTTGTGTGTGTGTGATATTTGTGAAAAGTAAAAATGTAAACACGCAATATTGGCGCGAAACTTCGACATTAGATATAAAAAAACTTCATTACCACTACTTATTTTAACTTGAACAACGTATGAATTCGTCAAATAATTAAATTATGTAGTATTCACTGCCCCTGTGGTGGAGTTTGGATGTTCGAAATCCCCAATTTTTATGTTTTTTAGCCTCGACCACCACTGACAACAAAATGGCGATTATCGCATTTACAGACTTGAATTTTATAAAGGTAAAGTAATAAGCTTGCGCGCTAAATATGAAATATTTAATGGCGTTAACATATGAGTTTTTTATCCAACTCTCTTAATTAACGCACATTCATAAGATTTGATGGGTAGCTTAATAAATATTTACATAATCAATGTAGGGTGTCGTATGTCGTAATTCTTGGGTCCTAAAGGGGTCATTACCGAGCCGGCGGAGGTTTGTGTGTTCGGGTCCTAAAGGGGGCGCTACCGAACTATACGGTTAAACTACCATGCAAGTGCTGACTATTTTACAGAACACGGGAAACAAGTGTATTTCCCTTAACATAGTTAATAAGAAAGACGTTATTGGACGATTTCTTGATATTATAGTTATTTAGCAGTTTATGTTATAATTAAATTAGTTATTAACTAATAGGCTAGATTGTTATGTGAATAAAGTACAGTCAACAGCAAAAGTAGATGATGAAAATCAGAAATTCAATACTAATGAACGGAGTTCGCGTCAAAACTGTGTGGCGACGAAGTGATTGTAAATTATACCAAACATTTACTACTAGTACAATGAACGGACCGATCACGAATATTCGTGATCAGTCGGTTCATTAGTATTGATTTTCTGATTTTCATCATCTACTTTTGCTGTTGACTGTACCACCGACTGTGGTACTTTATAATTGTATTTATTTATTTTATATATCTATGCTCGCAATTTATACCCGGATGTCAACTACTATTTATTATTTCTGATAAAACCTAAGAATACTTTACAAAGAAAACTCATCGGTATAGGTACAATGTAGGGAGAGTTCGGACCAACTATAACCCTCGAAAAGCAATTATTTACATCGATGAGTAACATACAAAAGCATTAGCATTCCCTTAGACATGGAAATAACTAAGACTATGTGTGGCCGGTCTAGGATACACCTGAGTCGTGTTGGCCGCTTCATATTCACCATAAATGAATTCAGTTACTAGAAATTACAAAACCAAATGTGTAGTACCAAAATAACAGACGTTACCCAGAAAGCCGCTAAACTTAAGTGGGACTGGGCCGAATATGTTTGCCGCATGTCATATGACAATTGGGCTAAGAGAATTACCGATTGGGTCCAAATAAACGCACGACGACATCGCGGTAGGCCAAGACGAAGATAGCGAGACGAGCTTGACTCCTACCGTAGGGACTGGCCGGCACTCGTAAAAGACAGAATTGTGTGCAAAAGGGAGAGGGAGGCCTGTGCCCAGCAGTGGAACAATATAGGCTAGTTAGATTAGATTAGACTAGAAATTAAACGGGCATTAACCTAAAATGCAAAATTCAATATCTAACACAACGTGAAATATATAAAAATAAATAATAGAGTTATTATTGCTTTCATAATAATCTACAAAACTTGGGGCTTGTGACTAATGCCCGGTTTCTGAAGAATTCTTAAACGGAGTTTAAACTTTCAATAGTTATTGATTCAACATAATTATCAATTAAAGCGAATTCCTTCCTTATGCTCGGTTTTTGAGGTTCTCAGATAAACCCTCGATAATAATTCACCCGACTTTTAAGCTAAATTCTTCCTTAATGACGTGTTCAAAAACACGATATCGACCCAATAATCACTATCGAATGGATAAACTCCGTTTAAAAACCTCAAAAACCGGGCATAAGTAAAACAGCCGTACGGGTCGATCTTGCCGCGGTTGGTCTATGGAAGGGTAAGCATCTTTACACACCAAGTTTCCTGTGTGTCTTGAAAAGCACGTTAAGCCCGGCTTTTATTCCTGGATCTTAAACAGTGA
This sequence comes from Amphipoea lucens, assembly GCA_947508005.1. Classification (NCBI taxonomy): domain Eukaryota; kingdom Metazoa; phylum Arthropoda; class Insecta; order Lepidoptera; family Noctuidae; genus Amphipoea; species Amphipoea lucens. Next base: position 10,529,883 of record OX382371.1, read on the forward strand.
ACAATACCAAACATTGACCCAAAGCTTTAAAAGTCTTATCCGTATTCAGCAGGTGGCTGATTTAACTTAAAATAATATTCTATTTCGGGGTAACCAATTACCGTAACAACTGATTCGGAATAAAAGTCCCTTAACTAAATAATATTTTTGTACAGTGTAGGGCCGCTTTCACAAAACGTTGATCATTACCATATTTTACGGCAAAAAGTTTGGGATCACACGTCAACATCCCATTTTTCATACGGTTGATAAAAATCAGTGCAGTATGAAAGTGCATGCAATGTGACCGGGAAATAATACGGTAAAAAAATATCGTACGGATCAAAGCCGCATGGACGGACTAAATCAGCCAGATTAAATGACATGATAAAGATAGACTAAATCAGCTTAGGACGATACATTTTGGGACTAAGATGTCTTTTCTTATAAATAGGATGGTCAAAATTTACGCAATTATGTACGTGCACAAAATATAAGGCTCAGGGAAATTTGTGGACGCTAAATTAGGTGTCCCAAGAAGCTTAGGAAAAATGAATGAAGTAAGCTTGTTCTTAGCTATTGTTTTATATCACAGAACGACTGTAATATAATTAATTAATGTTCTGTAACAACAAAATAGTAATTTTGGTATGATATGCCAATTACAACCTAAATTAGATAAAATATCCATTTAGGACCGGGTTTATCGCATCGATGAGAATGTTCAGCGAAATTGGTACTGTTTTATTTATTCTGTTTCCAGCTTTCAAAACTTGCCTTTGTTATACGCCCTAGGCTTCGTGAAGTTCAGTTGTTGAAGATCGAGTTATATGGCAGCGATGGGAAAGGCCTTTGTCCTTCAATGGCCTGCTACGAACTGATGATGATAATGTGTCCTTATGCTAATAGTTCCACCAAACGACCTTTTAATGACAGGCCATCAGAAGGCAGTTTTGTCGTGACATAAAAAGCTTAATTTTGAGATAACAAGATGAGAATAGTGCTTTTTCTATTACCCTGGTAAATCAAGTACACAGTCTCATAACACGACGTTGCTTTGATAGGGTAAGATAAACTAAGACAATATTATCCTTCAAAATGAGTGGCAAAACTAATTTTGAAGGGTACTATAGTACCCTTCAAAATTAGCCTACTAAGGCTGAAATTGTAATTTATAATTCTTTGGATAACAAGGCTTGTTATGCTGGACATTTTATTGCTTGAAAGGGTAAACATCGATGTTGGTGTAAGGGTGAACTACACGATAGTTCTTTTTACCCTTTTGGTGTTTGACATCTTAAGTAAAAAGAGCAGTGGCACTCCGGGAGTGCCGACAGAAGTGAAAAGTTGAACAATTACGTGTGTATTTTTTGAATCGTCATATAAACAAAACACAAAGAGAATACTTTTTCATCACTCACTGACATAGCGGATATACACTTAAACCGAGTACTTACATCCCGAGGACAGCTGAATACATCCAAAGCGGCGTCGGTTACGGTAACAGTGGCGCGAATTCAATTGTTTTTTTCCCATCTCAAAAAATGGCCAACGCGCCTAAAGAAGTTTTGACTTCAATAGCCTACGCCTACTTTTCCTCAGTTTTTCTACACAGTAACAGGCTGGGTTACTACTGAGAATTTCCAAAAGGAAACAGCAAATAACACTGCTGCTTCGGGATCTATCCCAGAATCCAACGCTCTAACAAGGTTATTTCAATATATTTTTAAACAATCTTACTAATTATTGCGCCGCAAGAATGCTATGGCGCGGCGTGCGGATGCAATTCCTTTGAATATAATGCTTTTTATAAGCGTCTAGTGTCTTTACACTAGACGCATTTGTCAGTCCAATTCAGAAATACTGAATGATTGCCACGAAGGGCACACACATTTTATTAATAAGATTTCATTGTATTTTTTTCTGTTTTATTCTAAATTGGCGAAATACAAAACAAGCAGCAATCTATATACATGTTTCATTTTAAAAAAACCGAACATTTTCTGCAGATGTCGAGAGAGACGCGGCCTGGTAACAAAATAGCTATTAAAAGCAACCATCGGCTAATTGATTTTGCTGAGCCTTATACCTTACCTACATTTATGACGCAGTCTAAGGGAATTGGATTAGGGGCTACAAAGCACTCTCTAGCTAATGTCCCATCAGTTAATGGTCGAACGCTAAAGGTCAGTGGTAATATGAGCTTGCCTGTTATAAAATTACCTTGAGTCGCATTAATAGCTTTTTTGGGATCTACACACTTTTGCGTGCTTATTGCCAGTGATGACATATGGCACTAAAACGTGGTCGCTCACAAAAGGCCTTATTAGAATGCTAAAAGTTACCCTTCTGAGTTGAGCTGCACGATTTTTGACAAATGCGTGCACTGACTGGACAGGTCCGCTCAATATGTGTGGTTCTTTCCTCAAAAGACCATTTCAGACACCAATCTACATGGTCTTCACATGGTCTGACCAAGATTTTAGAAATAAATCATTTATCATTTATCAAAGGGCAATGGAGAGGGCTATGCTTGGAGTTTCTCTGCGTGATGTAATCACAAATGAGGAGATCCGCAGGAAGACCAAGGTAACCGACATAGCCCGAAGAATTGCCAAACTTAAGTGGCAGTGGGCAGGGCACATTTCTCGCAGAACAGATAGCCGATGGGGCCGAAAGGTTCTGGAGTGGCGACCGCGTAAAGAAAGACGTAGCGTTGGAAGGCCTCCCACAAGGTGGACCGACGAACTTGTGAAGGCCGCAGGAACCCGTTGGATGCGAGAAGCACAGAGCCGGTCGATGTGCCTGCCAAGCAGGGCAGGCTTATGTCCGGCAGTGGACGTCTTTCGGCTGAAATGTTGATGATGATGACGCACTTTTATCCGCGAATAAGTTCAGGCAGTTTCGGATTTGAGTTAATTTTCTCATCAAAACTTCACTAAGTACTTGTTTCTCGAGAGCCTGAAAATCCTGCAAACTGGAGGGCCGTTTATGCGACGATCGCTTCAGTTAGAACGAGGTATTATTCAGAAATTGATAATAAATAAAATGTTAAACAATTTTTTTTATTTAATTTTTCCTTTTGTTGCTTTAATCGCAAATCCGGGTATATACATATTTATAGAAATTATCCTTACCTATACTCTATTCATACAGCCTCTCGAACGCTTAAGTAATTTGTAAATATTTAAGTTTGCGATATCTACACGAAGATTTACGATTTTACCTGCTGTAACATAATACCTTTTATGTCATGGGGTGACAATTATCAGGAGGCTACCAGATGATAAGAAGTGGTTTCCGCTGATACATTATCATCTGCCTAGCCTTTTCCCAACTATGTTGGGGTCGGCTTCCAGTGTAACCGGATGCAGCTGAATACCAGTATTTTACATGGAGCGACTGCCTATTTGACCCCCACAACCCAGTTACTGAGTAATACGATACCCCTTGGTAACACTGGTTGTCAGACTTTCGGGCTTCTGACTACCTGTAACGACTGTCAAAGATCCACGAATGACAGCTGGGACCAATGGCTTAACGTGCTTTCCGAGGCACGGAGGGGTTTCAGTATGTAAAGATGGTCAACCATCCACAGATCAACCGCGGCAAGCGTAGCTGAACCTGATTGATCGACCTGTGCGCTTTTATTATTTAGCCAATGGGCCCTCCGCCGCTGCCTATATACATCCATACTAATATTATAAATTCGAAAGTAACTCTGTCTGTCTGTCTGTATGTTACCTTTTAACACCTAAATCACTGAACCGATTTGGATGACATTAGGTATAAAAATAGTCTGAGTCCCGGGAAAGGGCATAGAATAGTTTTTATCCCGATAATCCTACGGGATCGAAACTTATGCGGGTGAAACCGCGGGGCGCAGCTAGTTAATTATAAAACCGAATACATCGCAGGTACGTCTAACATATCCCAACTGTGTACAATTATACCGGCCATGCATACCCTTCAAATTAAACCAAAACACAAACCCGCTTGTGAACGAATAGAAATCATAAGAGACGTAACTTTACAAGAAAATACGATAGTACGTGTATCGATGTACTCCTCAACTACTATATTTCACAGTCACCAATTTTGTGAGCACAAGATTCGTAAAACTTTGTGCCTTTATCTGATATTGGCACGTTCCACAACATGTGCGGAAATTGATGGGGTAAGTATTCTTAGTCTGTGCCGTCGGCATCATAATAAACTTTACTCATACGACAAGTCAAAGTCACATAGAGGCTCTGAAATACTGCAATATATATGTCGTCAACATCTGACTAAGTAACTGTCTTAGAACTGAATACATAATAACTATAAGCTTGTGCATTAATATTTATTTATTTATTTATTCATAGGAGAACCAACAGCTATAACAGAAGCATAAAAATATTATCACACTAATATTATAAAGGCGAAAGTTTGTGAGTGTGTGTGTGTGTTTATATGTTTGTTACTTCTTCACGCCTAAACTACTGTACCGATTTAGATGAAATTTGGTATAGATATAGTTTGAGTCCCGGGAAAGGACATAGGATACTTTTTATCCCGATATTCCCACGGGATCGAGACTTATGCGGGTAAAACCGCGGGGCGCAGCTAGTATGAGACATAAAGCCAATTGCAGGTTCTCACGGGTAAAAGGCAGGGCGGGTTTAAGGCTGACTGACATTGTCTCGTTTTTAGATAAATAATGGCCGATTATGAAGTAACTAGATTTTGAAACAGCTTGAGTTGTAGAAAATCATCATCTGCCTAGCCTTTTCCCAACTATGTTGGAGTCGGCTTCCAGTCTTACTAAATGCAGTTGAATACCAGTATTTTACCTGGAGCGACTGCCCGTCTGACTTCCACAACCCAATTACTGGGTTATACGATAAGACCCCGTGGTAAAACTGCTTGTCAGACTTTCGGGCTTCTGACGACTGTCAAAGATCCGCGAATGACAGCCGGGACCAACGGCTTAACCTTTTGAACGCCATTGTCACATATATGTGACAAACGAAATCTTATCCTGAACGCCAACGTCACAAATATATGACAAAATACACGTCGGTCGTCGTCGTCGGATATTATGAAATAAACAATTTAATCATTACTTTTGTGTGTTTTAATTTATATAATTTAAAAGTTTAAGCTTCCGTCTATATTGCATTGCATGAAACTGACATAAATAAACCACCAATATCGAGAAATTTGTTGTTTTAAGTGTGTGTGTGATGTTGTTTTGTTAAAGTGGCCTGGCGTCAGGGGTACGGCGATACGCTTATACTCTGGCGTTCAAAAGGTTAACGTGCTTTCCGAAGCAAGGAAGGGTTTTGGTATGTAAAAATGTTCCCCCATCCACGGACCAACCGCAGGAAGCGTAGCTTAACTTAATCGATCGACCCGTGCGGTTGTTATTACTTAGCCACAGAAAATGGGAGTTAAATAATGTATTAATAGGTAGTCTATTTTATAACATGATGACATGCAACTTAATACATTAACAATTTGGTAAAAATCTTCTAATAAATTTGCCAGGCAATATTTTTCTTAGATCATTGAGGTAAAAAATTAAAGAAGTTTACTTACTTAGGTACAGTCAACAAAAGAGATAAGTATACAAGATCGTCGGATAGTAAGAAACCGATGGATGTTCTCGAATGAAATTTAACTTGAAAAGCTGTTTGTTTTCTATTCATAAAATTAAATTTCATTCAAGAACATCCATCGGTTTCTTAGTAAACTTTAACTATATCCGACGATCCTGCAAACTTATCTCTTTTGTTCACTGTACCAATGTTTCATCCTTGTTAAAAACAAGATTTATGACTCAGCTATAATTTCTTTCTAAAAGATTAAAAATTATTCAACAAGCCGTCACGCAGGTTTAGATAAAATTGTGTAGTCACTAATGCCCAGTTTTGAACTTTAGAAATTTACTAGAGCGTGGATTCGGTAAAACCCGCGATAGCAATTTCCTACGGGTTCTTTCATGATGTGATTTATTGAATCACGTTTTTAGGGTTCCGTAGCCAAATGGCAAAAAACGGAACCCTTATGGATTCGTCATGTCTGTCTGTCTGTCTGTCCGTCCGTCCGTATGTCACAGCCACTTTTTTCCGAAACTATAAGAACTATACTGTTGAAACTTGGTAAGTAGATGTATTCTGTGAACCGCAGTAAGATTTTCACACAAAAATAGAAAAAAAAACAATAAATTTTGGGGTTCCCCATACTTACAACTGAAACTCCAAAAATTTTTTTTCATCAAACCTGTACGTGTGGGGTATCTATGGATAGGTCTTCAAAAATGATATTGAGGTTTCTAATATCATTTTTTTCTGAACTGAATAGTTTGCGCGAGAGACACTTCCAAAGTGGTAAAATGTGTGTCCCCCCCCCTCTAACTTCTAAAGTAAGAGAAGGATAAAATTAAAAAATATATATAATGTACATTACCATGTAAACTTCCACCAAAAATTGGTTTGAACGAGATCTAGGAAGTAGTTTTTTTTTAATACGTCATAAATCGAAAACCGCAATTTACCTTTCACAAAGTTACAACGAACTACAAGAACTTTTATATTATGTTACTTGCTGCTACGGAACCCTTCATGGGCGAGTCCGACTCGCACTTGGCCGGTTTTTATTATTATTAAAGCTTTTCCGCTATGTATGAGCAACCACAATGTTTATTAGGGCAAGGGGTAGATCCCTTAAAAAAGCGACATTTATTGGATTTTAGGCAGCCTTCCCTGACCAATATATTTTTTGGGAAGAGCCTTTTTGCGGTATTTTGTTTTGGTTTGTTTACATGGTGATAGAATATGAATCTTTATATTCTTTTTTTTTTCTATAGAAATTAACGTACGAAAACTTTTAGGCCCGGTAATGGCAAAATTTTGACGCGCGTTTTTAAATCTTGCGCCTAGACATCATGGTATTTACGTACAACCGATCACATGAACGCGCGTTAAGGCGCGTCAAAATTTAGTGTAAATTAGTTTAGACGTGTGTCGACGCACGTTACATCTAAACCGGGCCTTACAGTCCAGTATAGCAATCTGTTGAGAACGCCAAATCTACGCAGCAGTTTCTATAATACATTTTTAAAAAGAGGTCAAACCAAACACAGACACAAAGACACGGTTGGTTCCATTATGCGAAGACAAAAGGAAGGATTAATCTTATTGCGGCGACATAAAGCACATTAGATTACTTGACAAAAGACAAAGAAAATCCATATGAAATATGACCTCTACCTACATGTTTGATGCTGCTTGTAGACGAGCGATTAAAGACGTTAAAATTGGAAGAGGTCACATGTTTAACGGTTTCCTCAAACTGAACTTCAAACAAATAATAAGTTGTTTAGTTGAGTTGATGTTGTTGTAGAGCTATTCTGTAAAAACCTTACCGTGAACACAGATGAAGTAAAACTGAAGTGAGCTGTTAAAAGTGTCAGTCCCTAGCATCAGGTGAAATTATCGCTCACTGCAAACTCACTTCACCTAGGTTCACTGTGATATTTTTACAGAATAGACCGGCTGGTCACACACGCACACCGGTTGCGAGTTTAGTGCTTCAAGATATTGTATAATAGATACTATATTATATTACTATTGTAGATATTGTGTAATTTTTGTTTTGCCTCTCAAAAGACTAAAAATAGATCTTCCACAGCAAAGAAAGACTGTGACAAACTAGAACAGTAATTACCCCGTGCTAGAACTATATTTAAAATACCTTACACCTTTTACTATCAAAGAAACCACTTGCAGAAATAAAAAATATGACCTACATTTTGTAACTTGACAAGCGTTGACAGGACGGTAATTTCCTTACAAATTCCAATTTGCATTCATTAACGCGACAAACCTTCACAAATCATGCAAAAAACTTAATAAAAGTCTCGGAAAACAAAAGAAAAAATAAAGGAAGTTCGTAATTTTGCATTCTGGTGCACAAGGAATCACTCGCGTTACATAAGTTCGTACTTCTTTCCGTCTCGCAGCATTTTCCTAGTTCCATTTTGTTTTCCCATTACTCTTAGCTGCATACCAGTCTTGCGACGATAATTTCCTTACAGAGAATATTAGAGTATTTTTCATCATCTCTAAACGGAGAACGTGCCTGTGACGATTCTATTGGAATTTAGTATAATTAAAGTCTGTATGCGAACGAAAGGGGTTGAGTTGCTGCATTTCTGTCTTCGTAAAATAAATAATTGAATGTGAATATGATCTGCTTCACGTGCTTCCACCCTAAATTATTTATCATAGATTAGCTGGTAAAAAATCGCATTACTCGAGGAATTTCTATAAAAGAAATACTGTTCAAAACGGATATTATTATTTTTCATAAATTATTTCATTTCATTTATTGTGTTGAATATATTATACACATGCAATTTAAATACAAATACAAAAAACTATGAATGATTAATTAACAAATCCAAGTGAAATTCAAAAGTGCCAAACTGTTTTAAATAATTATAATGTCAAACAGTTAGAGATATAATGTCAAACAGTTTTCAATGTAATGTCAAAAAGTTTTAAATATAATCTCAAAAGATTCTAGAATATATTATTATGTATAGATTTATCATTTCTTATTGTATGGCTTTAGCTCCGATATATTATACAGACATTTTTCTAGTAAAAAGGCTTTTAATTTTATTTTAAACAAGTGGGTATTGTAAATCAGGAAAATTATATATTATTCACGGAAATAGTATAGTTTTTATTAGGATGTCTATTGACTTCTTTCTACGTAATAGGTTATGATATTAATTTTCATTGTTATTTTCTTTACTTAATAGTAAGCCGGCAAAATAAAAACGTATAAAATCCACTTTTGTCAAATGTTATTTTGTATTCCGTATTTACAGTCTTCATAATATTTAGGAATCCAATTTTTGTAAAAAATAAAATGCTCTGAGACGATCTGTCGTAAAAACGAAACGACAAATTTGATGGGATTGCTAGATAAAAATATTGACTAGTACGTATCTATAAATATACGTATGTAGGTGGAATAGTGGCGTCTCAATTTGATTACTTTTTTAAAGGTTAAGTAAATCTTTTATATTTGTGTTTGTTCAGGCTAGATAATCCAACTTTATATTAGATCGATAAAATGTTTTTGTTGCTTAACATTGTACAGATATATTTCATCTGGAATCATTATTTTTACAGAAATAAACTGGATAGATTAGGTATAACAATCACTTTTAGAATTTTTGGTTAACCGAATTTGGCTAACTGCAGCTGCAGACTTTTATTCGGAAAATGAAACTCCAGCAGTATCATTATTCGCTTACCACTCTAGTTAATAATCTTCGGAATGAAAGCGAGGCAGCACAAATCCGCTTCCCTATCAACGAAGTGGTATAGATGGTATAATGTATGGTAACTTCCCTGACTTTACATGACGCCCACTTAGATACTCAGAAATGTTTTTCTGTCTTTATTTTGAAATGCATGCTATACTATGCTATGCGTGCTATGCTAAGCATGCTATGCTAGGCAACCTATGCTATGCATGCTATGATATGCTCTGCTATGCATGCTATGCTATGCATGCTATGCTATGCCACGCTACTCACCTATTACTAGCTAGCTTGCTAGCTAGCTATTTGCGCTATTTTCACCGCAAATAAACGTATTTTCTTTCTTTTTCTTTCTTTCTACTTTTATTTAATAGGCGAGGGTCGCTGAGCGAGTACCTTCTTTGATAGTTTTTGTCGCTTTGTCGTTTTTATGCTACAAACGTGCTAAAAACGTACGTATAGCTGTAATACGATATACGACTATATGTACGATTTTCGATCGAGAAAACCATTGATTGCTAGTCGCTTATATATCTCGCACATTTATAAACGCGTCCCTAAGATAAAATTGTTTTGTACGTCTAGCTCATTCTGGTCAGTCAGCTCTGCTACCATCCTCATTTATGATTTTATTACCTGATTTTCGAAGATATTTAAAAACAAACTGCTACTTCTTATAATAAGTGGTCAAAATGTATGGAACAACAATTTTTTTTAAAAATAAACTTCAATTTCAACGCTTGGTTCGTTGAAATTTTCGTCGATTATCAGAATTATGTACTTATCACATGGTAACAGGTTGCACGTCGATACCCCTATTACCCTGTATAGGCCTGCCATCCTGTATTACACTAAAAAGAACTGTTGGTATACATTTCAGAAACAGTTATGAGGAACTAAGAAAGAATATCTACACACAAACGCTAACGGCTGGCTGTTGTCAACGTAGAGTTTACAACACACACAGGGTGTCCGTGTTTGTAGACAGAAGTTTCCTGTTTCATGAACTTGAAAAGCGATCTCTCGATGTAAGTAGACCGTGTGTATTTGTGTGGCCGTTGCCCGCAAGATGGCGCTGTTCGCCATCGTTACACAAAGTTCTCTTTTATATCAACAGAACATCTGTTAGACCTGAAATTATAAAGAATACAGAGTAACTGTAAATGCGTAGTCACTCAAACAGAACAGAAACGTACTTAGACAGTTCAAGAGGTAGGTACCTACTGATAGCTAAACTACAGTTTCATTTTTGTGAAAATCTATTAGTTACTCTGTATATTTTTGACAAATAATTTCAATCACTTTTAAGTAATTTTAAGAACATTCACAGTCTGATCTCAGTCTCAATCTGTCAAAAATGCCTCTTAATTTCCCTACATTTTGACAAATTTTTGACATTTGTTTGTCGCCGAGATGAGACTGTGACTAGATTTTGAACGTTTTAAATTACGAGAATTGGCCTTCTGATTACTTTATAAAGTTTATTTTCATATTTAGGCATAGGGTATAAATAAAAATCAATTTAAAAAATATTACAGCTCATATAATCGAAGTTACACTTTCATTTCATCAACAATCACAAAGGTTTAATTTCTTTTGTTTACATACAAATTAAAATTTCATTATACAATTGAACGTATTATTTGAAAATGATCTTACTGGAACCATATTTATTATTTTTTACATTATTTACATTAACAGCCGCAAATACAACTGGTATTTACATTATGTCTTACTGATTTTTCGCTTATTATTTACAAATTCTACGTTTCTTAAACAACTTTTTGGTCAATTTATTATTTATAAATAAATAGTTTTTATAATTTAAAATTTAGCTAAGATTGGGACACACTCGCAAAGTGTTCCATAGGTCTAATATCATTTAATGGTATAAATTATATTCTAGTCGGTAGGAATATATTATTATAGTTAGTAGTTATATTAAATTGAAAAAATACAAATAGTACAAGTACAAACACTTTTGTGAAAAACTATCCTAGACAAAACACAAGCCATTAGGTAATCTTAGTGACGACTCTTAGGGCAGTTTAGCATTACGTCCGATATGAATCCGAGACACCGAAGTGATCATAGTCCTATTTGTATGAGGGGTTGCGTACTAGATCCGAACTCTATCCGTCCGAATTTAGAACATTCCCCATTCGGATTCGGATCGGATGTAGTGCGAAACCGCTCTTACTCTCTTTCTCCATGATGGGGACAATTCATTAGGCTACTAGTAAAGACCGATCATTTTAATACCTAGTTTTACTAAAACGCCACTTTTTTGGTATTAAATTGTGCGTTTTGTATTTCGAAATTGTCTACCGTGATAAAATGGGAAAAAGACAGAAAAAGATAAATAAAATACTTAATTGTTTTTTTTTTAAATCAAATAATAACGTAAACAATACTGGCGATAAAGACCAGGTATTTCCGTACGGTGCCAATTCTGTGGAAACCTCACTTATTTTATTTTATAAATTCTTATACCTACATTGGTTGATATTTCAGTCATTACAACATTCGGAATCAATTTTGACAGTTCTTTATACTTTATGATTATAAATTATTGTAGGATTCATTTTCACCATTTAATTTTCAATAACATTTCAATAGTCGGTTGTTCTGAATAAATTTGAATTTTGTGTTTTTACTGAAAATCGTATTTTCATAAACGTTTTCATTTTTTATAATTATAACAGCAGTGGTTTTGGGGAGCTTATGAAGATACATTGTCATAGAGCTATTCGTATTTATAAGGGTGTCATGGCATAATTACCGCGATCGATTCATATCGGCTAATGCAAACAAGCCTGTTGAGCATTTCTATTTTAATACTGGTCTATTCTAGGAAGGTTTAACATGCGTGCCAAATTACCTGAAGGCCAATTCTCGTAATTTAAAACGTCCAAATTCTAGTCGCAGTCTTCTCTCAACGACAAACAAATGTCAAAAACTTGTCAAAATGTATGGAAATTAGAGGTTGTTTTGACAGATTGAGACTGAGATCAGACTGTGAACGTGCTTAAAATTACGAGAATTTACTCTCTGTTATTTTACATTTATTTGAATTTGATTTGTCAAAAAATCTGTAAATTTTGAGCAAAGTTCATATAGGTTTTGATACTTATTTTCAATGCAAAATCCGTTTCTTTTTTCAACTATCTTTTTAAAAATCTAACAAAACAACGTTAACAAAGATGGGAACTTTTAAAACTAAAATGTACAAACAAATTGATCCCATCATACAACTCGTAATGGTACAAAATTGCGATATTTAAATACTAAATATTATGCTCTCAAATTTTAGATTAAGTACATATTTACATTCATAAGTTATTAAGATATTAGATAACAAAACTCGTGATTTTGTAAACATTAGCCACTAGTTAGATAGCCATCAATCTTATGTCCTATTCAAAGCTTTACTTAGGTCTAATTCTTAGATTTTTTTTTTACAATCTACATGCCAATAGGCAGGTAGTAACAATTAAATTCACTTAATAATATATCTAAAAGTGTGTATACAGGTTTATCTTAGAATATTTGCAATTTTTTCACTTCGTTAGTTTTCGAACAATTAAAATTGAAACACCCTTAGCTTATGCTCAACTACGTTATAGCGGGTAGCCATAATTTGACCTCAAAATTTATTTTTTAATTTTATTTAGTCGTCTTTTTAAAACATAGTTCACTTTAGTGCCAGAAAACAGTCTGGCACATCCGAAGCTTTAGGGAACAGCGAAAAAAACTGCGGCTGACCTGGTCTCGCACCGCAGCGTGGTCCTTCGGTACGCCGAGAAAATCGTTTCACTTAGATCCATTCATCACCCAACGCAAAATAAAGATGTCTAAAATGAGATCCAAAGCGTTCACAGAACTAGTAACTGGTAAATCTCTGTCCTCCGTAATAAAAGAATTTCCCCGGCTAACTCTTTCGGGCGCAGTCGTGAAGGTCGGGTACCAAGGGATGGGCGTCGTGTTTCGTCGAGTTCAGCACAGGAGTTCGGAGTTGGAAGGTGGTACTCAGTTAGGTAAAGCGGGCTGAGACGCGGGTGGGACGGGGCTAGAAGGCTGCGGTTGCGCAGGCGGCGGCGATTGCATTATGATGCTCTCGGGAGCTGAATACGTTAGCCCCGCCGGCCGCAGCGTTGGGCTTGGTGGCCACAAGTGTGAGGCTGTTGCCATCGTCCTGGAAATTAAATAGAAAATAATGAGACCACATCCACCGATCATATATTTCATTCTGAAAACTTCAAACAAACTTTATAACACAACAGTCTTGTCTATCTGTATCTAAAACCTACCTGGTGTAAGGCGTAATAGTAGATGAGGGCGGAGTAGGTACTGCTGCAGTGTCGGGATGCGGGAAGCTTCTTCTCTGCTCCGCCCGTTCCCAACACTGCTGTCACTGCTGAGCCAAGACATCTAGCAAATTATTTTCCTGTTCCTGAAAAACATGGTAAAACTGATTTTAGTAAAAGGAAGAAAAATTAAATAGACCTTTCACACTGCCGAAGCGTCGACAAGATAACTCTGTGAACAGGCAACATACATATTTTACGTAAGTTGGCAGTAGATATACATAATATAATACCAAACTAGTAGGATATTACTGTGAATCTTAAGAACGATAAGACAAATAATATAATTATGTAAGATAAGTTCTGTGAAATTGTTTTAAAATATTTACTTACCTAGTGTTAAAATTAATTCCGATTACAGCTCCTGTACTTCTGGACGATGCATCTGTAGACAGCGTGACATCATAAGGAACCTGGAATGAGCAAAGCAAGCACTTAGTAAGAATACATTTTGTGGAAGATGTATCAGTATCCTGAAGCGGCAACCACATTAGAACAAGATAATACACAAAATTTAAGATAAACATACTATAAACATTTCAAGGAATGTCAGTCGTCATTTTGTAAAGCAAATATAACTATAATGCATTGTGCTAAAGTGATGTTCGTCTGCCCAAAAATTTAATATTTATCACAACAAAACAAAACGTTTAGAGCGAAATATGTACCAAAGTAAATCAACCCTAACATCTTATGTTCCTACATACATACAAATAAAATAAAACCTAACATATATAATGCTAATGGCAATATTACACGGTTCAACTAAATCGAATCACCGTGATTTAAAAGTGCGGATAAAAGGGACGATGTGGAATGATTGTTTTACGTTTAACCGATTCAATTTGGTTGTTTCATCCAAAATAATCTGTCAAGCGCCGCTAATGAGACACAATTGATTTTCTATTGTTTCGTCACCGATCGGCGAACCGCGCCGCTTGACCGGTTAAGGTGAAAATGAACCGTGTAATCCTGGCTTAATAGCAAAACATCAGTGACATACACTAATACCTTCTTTCATATATCTATGACTAATACCAATTTATCAAATTCACATACACAAAAAACTGAGGGTTTTGTTCGTACATAAATTGGAAACATGCCCAAAACGAAGACTCTAATAACATTTTAAACTTGGTTACACTTCAACTCAATGAATACAGACCCGAATTCATTTATACATCGTGCCCTAAGGAGAAAATTGAAAAATGAACGTCAGTTAGCAAATGCCTAAAGTACAAGAATGAATCTAGATAATAGAAAGAAAATTATTATACAACATAAATTCATTACCTACACTTGTTTATTTAAAGAACATAGATGGCTTTCTGTTGAAGAGTAACAGTGTTTGTACGCTTCTCATTTACGACATCTAAGCTAATTAAAAGATGAAAATGTATAATGATTTGAAAACTCCAATTAACAACATAACAAAGTAGACATCAATCATAAAAACCATAACATCATCTAGATAAGTGAAGAATATCCAACTGGACTTAGTTTTTCAACAACAAGCTTACATCAATATTGTAAATCGAAAGGCAACATAAAGCGGTCAAAATACTTGAATGATAGCGAAATCCATAATTATAACTAGAAACCCCAAGATAATAAGAAGAACCTAGTACTTCTAAGTCCAAGTAAAGGTATTTTGTCCAGAGATAGGATGCACGGCGCAAATAGCAAGTTCGAGGCCAATTTGAGCTATCCGCTGCCACGTCATTGCTATCCGCCAGTCGTCAGCGCAGTTGTCTATCATAAATTAACACAAAACCAATAAAACAAAAGTAAGCAAAACATGCAAAAATCAACAAGAAGTTAACGAAGTTTTACCAAAATTGAGAAAGTAAAATCACAGTTGACATTGATGTAAGCGTATTTACGCCTGCGAAAATATTGACGCCTGAAGTGAAGTAGGAATACGTTAACGTCAAATTAATTCTCAAATAGGAATAAATTTATAAACTCAAATGTTACCTTACCTTAGTATATACACCAGCACTTGAGATTTAATTTTCTATAACTATAATTATTATATCAAACATTCCCATTATTAAAGCGTAATCACTTATTAGTTTCCATTTTTTGAATAACGCCTTTCTTCTATAGTAATAACGTCTTTCTCATTCTTTGTCTTTCGATGCACACAACACATGTAATTTGTCTGCTAGAGTCCATTTGCACTGTCTCTTCAGGTATGGTTAAGACCTGATTGTTCATAGTTTTACGCAATGGTTATAACAAACTGACATTATGTCCATTAGAGTATTTGGCTGAAGACCTCATTGATCGGTTGTTCATTGTCAGTCGAATTGAGGAGGTGTTGTTGTCGCCGCGACGGAGAACCGACGCTAGGTGACCTCCAGATTCCCTGTAAAGAGATTGAATGTTAAAAAGGTTGCATCATTTTGGATGTAAATGGTTATAGAGGTACGAGGAACAGGTTGTAAAGTTCACTCATCCTCTATAGAAAAGGGAGGATCCTCCGACCAGTCGGGCGTCGTGTCTGGTGGGCAATTGCCCGACGATTGATGTCGGGACGTTGTTTAATATGCTAGTTGCGCGGTAAACTCTGCTTGCGTGATGCAGGACTTTGCGTGACGCCAGTCTGATACGTAGTTTGCATGTGGCGATGTAGATGCCGCCACAGACTGTTTAGGTCGAATTTATAAAATTTCACTTTCCTACTTTGACACTTTTGGTAAGTGGTAACTCGACGCTTACAAGTAAACTCGGTCAATCGGTGACGTAATGTGTAGACATGTCACTTTGATGCAACACATTTTTAAGGCTAATTTCGTCCTAGAGAGTTAGGCAGAACTTAAGCTTTTTCAAAGTATAATGCCGGGTATTAATGTATTAAGTGACGGGTATTAAATGAATCTAATTTTCCAGAAATACAGATAAACACTCGAGACGCTTTCTTCGAGTGAAGAGGGTAGGTTTTCGGAATTTTGTATTAAAAGAAAATCAAGCAATCTGTTTCAAATATCTAGGATTCCTTTCTCTAAATAATTGAATGGGTTTTTAAAGTCCAGATTAGATCTAAATAACAGAAGCGATTGTGAACTGGATTAGGTAATAGGTTGAATTGAAATTGCGTTTCAAACATATTGATATTTAGTTAAATAATCTAGCCAGACAAAAATGATAAAATTGTGAGTAGCTATGTAAAAGAGTAAATTAACTAAATAGGTAACTTTAAATTATGCTGATTCTTTCCTACAATAGTTTTCCAACGAATAAAACAAGACATGTATTTTTTTTACATTTTCAATGGTGATGAACGAAATTGGGTTTGTTTCAAACTCAATTTTATTCCATGTTGAGTTTGGCAATCCATACTAATAATAATGCGAAGGTCTGTCTGTCACCTTTTCACGCTTAAACCGCTGAACAGATTTAGATGAAAATATTATAAATGCGAAAGTGTGTCTGTCTGTTTGTCTGTTACCTCTTCAAGCTTAAACTGCTGAACGGATTTAGATGAAATTTGGTATAGAGATAGTTTGAGTCCCGGGAAAGGACATATGATAGTTTTTATCCCGATATTCCCACGGGATCGAGACTTATGCGGGTGAAACTTATAAATAATAAAATTGTGTGTTGTTATTTAACAGAGAAAGTGACCTGAATAGGTAATTTTAAATTTTACTGTTATTTTCTTACAGTAGTTTTTCAACGAGTAGAAATAAAACCCTGCATTTTTAAACATTCATATTATGCAAGAAGAAATTGTAATTTTAAATGATAGAGGAACAATCACAATTTTCTTCTATGTTACGTTTCCCCCTTTTGCAATACATTATACCTTACTGCTAATTTATGCACCCGCGTTTTGGGCACCTTTGCGCTGGGAACAGTTAGGGGCGGGTTATTTGACTAAGTTAGACGTGTTGACAGTAAAGATATGTTTTAATTTCTTATTCTAATTGTAATTGATAATTTATTGTTGACTTGTACTTATTATATATTTTTATTTATGCACATACGCAGTACAAATACGAAATTATGTTTAGATACAAACATAGCATAACATAAGGAAGCCATCTTGTTTGTCTGTAATCAAGTAGTACGTGATGAAAATATGTAATGAAATAACTCAAAAGGAATTTATCATACGAAAATTTTCAAAGCTCAAAGCGGTAAAGAATTTTTCATATCGTTATATTATAGGGATACCGTCACATATTGCTTTTATGTTAGGTATGTGTAGGTCTAAAAAACCGGTCAAGTGCGAGTTAGACTCGTGCAACGAGGGTTCCGTACAAATTTGTAAGTAACTACAAATTTACGGTTTTCGGACTTTTTCCTTTACTTGTGTTACATGACATTGCTTCTTGCCAAATTTCATGATTTTAGGTCAATGGGAAGTACCCTATAGGTTTTGATTCCCTTGCGAGTGTCAAAATATGCGGCACAAACGGAACAGAAACGCCCGTATCTATTGATTGAGTTGACTTACTCTTAGAAGTTTGATTTTTTCACTGCTTCAAGGGATTGCACATATGCATCGAAGTAGGCAAATACCATGATTATACTATGGAGATGTCAATAAGGAAAACACTAGCGAAACTAATGCATAGGAGTATTTTGGAACTATAAAATAAATCCTAACATTGAAATGACTAAAAATAGTGATTTTTTCTAACAAAGTATATACCCCGCCGACTGCCGACTTGGTTTTGCTAATCATTGACTACCAGTATAATCTATTGATGTGATATATTTAATTGAATGTTTTTTTCAGACCGAGAAGGTCATTAGATTTACGAAGTTATAATTTATATTGTCAAATATTGTCGTCACCACCTTGTTTATCTATACAGTCTCATTATTATAGCAGCATAAGTGCAAAAAAAAAATACGAAAACAATTTAACAAAATTAAGCAAAAAAATTCATGCCCAACTATTCGATAAGTTAATAAATTATGAACATAGAACTTCAACGAAGCTTTTTCATAGCGTATTTCATCACTTCACTACAAGGTATGCTGTTATTAATCATTCTAAACATAACCAATGAATGAAAAACTTTTAATATGATTCCTACTAAGTATACGAGTATTCTGATGTATCAAAAGTTCTAACGCTTTTTATGATCCAAAAAGATGGCGAGGTTATGAACGCTTTCATATATTGTATGGAAATCCTTTTTCCTCCCAAAAATTAATATCGGAATATAAAAAACTATCCCGCACATGGCTATTACTTTTAGGTATAATATTATATCCCCTTGGGACACAAAATAATAAACTTTTGTACAACAAGTCTTTTAAATTCCGAAAATCTTAATGGTACCTAAAAAGCGTGTCAAAAATATAGGTAAATTAGAATGCGAAGGTTCTTAATAATACAGGATTTCCCCCTCCCGTTCTGTCTTCCTTTTAAGGTACGGAACCCATATAATCTCTAGTTTGTTTTCCTAGATAAAACCCGCTTCAAGTTTCGCTGGTGTTAAGAGTAATGTGAAAAGTTTTCCATACCTGTCACTGTGTCGATGAGATCGATTCTTCTTAGGCCATAAATGGAAAGCCCCGTATATGACGGGGTTGACTAGACTGTTTGACATCCCAAAGAAGAAGATCCCGCTCAGGAGTTCTTCACTTTGCTATGGAAAAAGAATTAGAATTAAAGTCAAATAATGTTCACATCAAATCTTAAAAATGTATCATCCAAAAATTTAAATCGCAGATTTGCCCAACCGCGTCAAAATATGGTCGCGTTTCTGTTTGTTCACATCAAATCTTAAAAATGTATCATCCAAAAATTTAAATCGCAGATTTGCCCAGCCGCGTCAAAATATGGTCGCGTTTCTGTTTCATTTTAACATCTCTGACACACATAATGATATGTGTGTCAGAGATTTAAAATGAAACAGAAACGCGACCATCTCTGTGTCATCACAGAGACTTGACTTGATTATCATGGCAATGCCATCACTATAGTTTTAGCTCACTTTTAGTTAGTTATTAATCGTTCATTAATATTCAGATCGTATCATCGAATTATAATCACACTATCACACTTATCACACTAATATTATAAAGGCGAAAGTTTGTGAGTGTGTGTGTGAGTGTGTTTATATGTTTGTTACTTCTTCACGATTAAACGGCTGGACCAATTTTGATGAAATTTGGTATAGAGATAGCTTGAGTCCCGGAAAAGGACATAGGATACTTTTTATCCCGATATTCCCACGGGATCGAGACTTATGCGGGTGAAACCGCGGGGCGCAGCTAGTCTATACTAAGGGAAGAATCTATTCAAATGTAAGTTAGCAACACGACCACGCCTGCATCTTCTTTAAATCATCGTTCTCGCTCAGCGTTCTTTCCGATTTCTTTTTCCTTTTGCTCGGCTCCTAAGGGTCGTAGCGAGATGTTAATAACCTTCCTTAAGAATTGAGCTATCAGATGCAAAAAGAATTTTTCAAATACGACTGGTAGTTCCTGAGATTACCCCTACATACAAAAAAATTTTACCTCTTTGTAGTATTATCAGTATAAGTATAGGTTAGTATAGACTTCATCCATACTAATATTATAAATTCGAAAGTAACTCTGTCTGTCTGTCTGTATGTTACCTTTTCACGCCTAAGCCGCTGAACCGATTTAGATGAAATTTGGTATAGAGATAGTTTGAGTCCCGGGAAAGGACATATGGTACTTTTTATCTCGATATTCTCACGGGATCGAGATTTATGCGGGTGAAACCGTGGGGCGCAGCTAGTAGTTTATACATTATTTTACAGCTTCCATAAAAATCAGCACTCTCAGACTTATATTTATTTTTTTATGAAACAATTCCATGAGGCTGCGTTTCTCAAAAAAAAAACGTTTCATTCATGAAAGGTAGAATACTGGCCTGTTGTCTCGTTAAAAAATTCCTAAACAGTATACGTTTTAAAACAAAATTTCGATTTGATTAAGCGGTGATAACAAAGTGTTCTAAGGTTAAAACTGAAACGCAGTAACAATCAACATTTATATAGCCTTGATAATTTTCATTTGCAAACGCAAATTAAGTTGCGCACTAAGTAGGCTTAACTTTTCAAATAGAAGCATTCCATTTTATCGTTGTAATGAATTTCAAAAACTTTTTCATTTAGAATTCCATCAGTCGAATAAAAGTTTTAAATTATGTCAGTGTAATGGCACTGAAATGAAGTAGGTACCTTAATTAATTTATAAGGTACCTTACCTAATTAATTAATTATTTCATTTGACAATTTTCAAACCCCAACAGAAAAGTATTTGCACTCAACCTTTAAAAGCATAAAACTATATGGTACAATATGTTCGTAGTAACATGGTACATTGTGTTTGCAATGATAGTATATACAGGGTGAAATTGAATTCATGGGCATCCTTTTAAGGGGTCATTGTAATCATCATTATGAACAAATTTTACTATGGGGCCAAGACTGAAATTGTGAAAAAAAAAATCAGCTGTTCCCTAGATTTTAACGAGTTATGTACCTAAACATAAATGCAAGGAACAGCTGATTTTTTTGCGATTTTAGGCTTAGTCTCATAGTAAAAGTTGTTCATAATGATGAGTACAATTACCCCTTAAGAGGAAAACGGTGATTAAAATTTCACCGAGTATAGGCAGAGCGTTAAATGAGTGGACTGTTATGATGATCACGTATATTAAAATATAAGACTAATGACATTAAACGGTAAACAAGTAAAAAGTTTAGGATGCGTGAGTCGATAACTCAACATACTCCCCCGTTGAAGTGATGATGATATGATGAGACATATCATATTTATATACTAGCTTCTGCCTGCGACTTCGTACGCGGATCCTGTTGCTTTTGCCAGCGACAACGGGGTCGTCAAAATCAAAGATCTGAAACGTCTGATGTCAAATTCTATGAGCACGGGGACTGGAAAACAGCGGGATGCGCGAGGTGATTCGAGACGATCCAGATCTTTCATGTTTGTAAGTCAACAGGAAATGCCCATTAGACTAAACAACTTTTGCTAAGACGTCGTTCCTATATATGTTATAGTGTCGCTGGGCTTTGGAGTTCCAGAACAGGTGTTCCAGATCTTCAAATTTATTCTCGCAGCAGTAAATACTCTTCACGTGGAATAATTTTTGCTATGGCGCCATTTTTATATCTCTTATACTTTAGCTGGTCTGTTGCGGTTCTGCATCAGGTGTTCCATTTTCCAAAATAAATTATAGCCTTTATGTTGCCCAGACTTAATACCTATACAACAAAAAAACTTTTCTTCTTTGTTACTGGAGCATAGTATCTGCCCCGATGTCCAGTAGCGGGTCGTTTATCAGCATCAATCACAAATTTATAACTGTTTCTTTGTCCAGGGGGGATAGATTCTATTGCAGATTTAAAACTGTGTACGTAGGGATTTACTTCATGCAACATACTTTGAAGCAGTGAAATCAGACTATTGTTCAATGCGGAAAGTTTTGGTTTCTAATATTTGCCTGATCTTGATAATTGGATATGAAATATATTTGGAGAAACTTGGGGTCATTTTCAGGCAATAATGAACCAATAAGGTGGTAAACTTGGCCTTGCACTTTGAATGTTGGCATAAATGGGCCTTCTGAAATCTGTTTCGCAACAAAGATTTCATTTGAAAGGCATTATTGTACGAACGGATGTTGTCCAAGAAATGTTTTGACTGTGGATGGTCACCGATTAGCAGTGATCTTAATATTTCTGGAGGATTTTGTAATATTTCAATATGTACTTTCTCACCTGAGCAACATATACCGTTTGTTTCTTTTTGCCATTTAACAGCTTCACAAAAAGTACAATTTTGAACCATACTTCCGATGGGGGAATATGTGGCGTAGTCAATCATAGGAGTATACGTAAATGCACTCCGTTCCTTATCAACCCAAGGAAGGTCGCCATGCCCTACGGCTATATCTTGAGACACATCCGATTCTTCAGATGATATCGATATTCTGTTCAGAGAATGTCGAAGTCGATCAGAATTCAAACGTTCGTTGCGCTCTTCTTCTGTCTTTTCATGCCGTACTCCAGCAATTCTTTCTCTCTCACTTTCTAACTGATTATGAATATTTTGTTGTGTGCGTGTTCAGGAAAATGTATGATAATCTCGATCAGCAGTTAGTCGCGCATCACGTTCATCACTCGTTCCAAAAGACATGTTAGTAGATGTGCGTATAAGTTGAGAACTCAAGCGTGATTCTGTATCGGTAAATGTTTCCGATTCGCGAGACAATGCATGTCGCTCACGATCAGCGGACAGTCGCGCATCACGTTCCGCACTTGTCCCTAGAGACCTAGAAGCAGATGCGTTGATACGCTGAGAACTCAAGCGTAATTCTCTATCCGTGAACGTCTCCGACTCGCGAGACAATGTGTGACGGTCACGATCAGCGGTCAGTCGCGCATCACGTCCCCCACTTGTCTCTAGAGACCTAGAAGTCGATGCGTAGATACGCTTGGAACTCAAGCGCAAGTCGCTATACGTGAACGTCTCCGACTCGCGAGACAATGCATGACGTTCACGATCAGCGGTTAGTCGCGCATCATATTCTTCACTGGTCTCTAGAGACCTGGATGTAGATGCGTAAATACGCTGAGAACGCAGGCGTGCTTCGCAATCCAAAGAGGTTTCCACGGAGCGAGTTGCAGCCTGATGTTCTCGAACAGCATCAAGTCTCTCCTGACGCTCTTCGGTAGATTCTTGGGATCTTATGATCATCAATCTTTAAGCTCCTTTGGAACATTGGGAAAGATTTGACCTCTTTCTAGGCATGATTATAGTTTTATTGTGAAGATATCTGATCAATTAAAATCTAAGTGACTGCACCTCTGCGTTACCGGGTAGGCTACCGTGTCACGAAGATAAATGGAAAAGGAAATTAAACACTCAAATAACATAAGCCTGAAAGCATATTTATTCGATAAAATAAAAAAATAAATGGGAGTTTTGGCCAGTAGAGTCAAATTTTCAATGATATACCATCGTCATCGAAAATCAGTCCTAAACTGTTACCGCCTTCACCGCGTGGACGTACTCCAAGCTTATGTTATTTTATAATTATACAGTGAAATTAGTGATAGCTTTGATTTCCACATCAGATATTTCCGATCTTCGATTTTTTTAAGTCAACAGAAAATGCTCATCAGGCCGAACTACTTTTGCTAAGACGTCATTCCTATATGTGTTATGGTGCAGCTGGGCTCTTGGAGTTCCACATCAGGTGTTCCAGATCTTCAAATTTATTCTCTTAGCAGAAAATGCTCATCACGTGGAACAATTTTTGCTATGGTACCATTTTTGTATCTCTTATAATTTAGCTGGTCTGTTGCGGTTCTGCATCAGTTGTTCAAGTTTCCAAGACAAATTATACCCTATATGTTGCCCAGACATAATACCTATACAACAAAAAAAAATCATTCAAATCCGTCCAGTAGTTCCGAAGATTAGCGATTACAAACAAACAGACACACAGACAAACAGAAAGAATTTTTTTATTGGATTCGTGCCCTATTACTGTTTCTGCACCCCCAGCAATTATTATTTTTTTAATATCTTCAATGTACAGACACAGTTTTTTTACTGTTTTATTATATGTATAGATACATATATTATCGTCGCGAACATGATGTGTTCTACAAATTATCTCTTCATGGTCACAGGAACTGTGTTTCAAATTACGCTGTACCAGTTTCGTGTTAGTAATTATAGCTAATTAGGACGTATCAAAATATATGTAATATTCTAATTGGCTCTACGCGCAGTAGTTACCTACATAAAAAACATTTTGCGCTTCTGCTCCATGAAATAGAAATCGATAATTTATAATTAGCATAATATAAGTAGTGTTTTGAAAATGACGCCTTCTAGTCATAAATTAGTTTAAAAAAACACGTCAAAAAGAAATTATAATATTTTAAAACTAGATTAGTACGTTGTTTCCTGACCAAGTACTCTGAGAAGTAATACCAAAACAAATTCAAGGTCTCTATTAAAATTTAGACATTATCTACATTGTAAACGTAAAATAAACTAAACATTTTCTTGAAAACAAATTATATAGTTCAGTAAGCAAACAAAGTAAATGATTATCGTTATTTTCTTCAAGAAAAGGCAATTTATGAACGCACCGTAATTGGGTACAAAGCATTGAGGAATTAGGTAGAAAGGTATATAATGTTATGGATTTGTACCGTACGTAGTATACGGTACATATTGAAATTAAAATGTCTACTTAGACGTCATTTTTGCAATATATATTAAATGGAACTTGTAAATTTTCTGCTCGGTTGCTTGCTTTTCTTACTAACAGACTAGCTGTCCCCGCGACTTCGTTTGCGTGGATATCGGAAAACAATAATGTATCGCTTAGCTAAGCAAGGTGAACCACTCCTTCATTGAAAAGCAAGAAACTTCCGATCTTGCCTGGTGAGAAGCTTTACCTGGGGTTCTCTACCAAAACCCTTTCGACTGCAGTCACTGCGTCTTCTGGGTTCATAATTTCAATGCGACGAAGTGTCACTTTGATTTTTGAGACTAAATAAAAATGAAAGCGCCTAGTCGGAGCTGATTATAGACTAAATAGCTGTATTTCTATAAAATATCTTAAAAGTTTTGAGTTCGCTACGGTTTTATTATATAGATTAGAGTCGTAAATAAACTTAGTAATTTCCCGTGTGATGGCAAAAGCACGGAAATTCAATCGATAATCCGAAAAGTTCAAGTTGAATTAATTCAAAGTTCAAAACTCATTTTGCGCGCAATTGGCAATTGGTTCAAATCTTCGCACCAATTCTTTTATACCAAATTAGAA
The DNA here is from genome assembly GCA_947508005.1 of Amphipoea lucens. Classification (NCBI taxonomy): domain Eukaryota; kingdom Metazoa; phylum Arthropoda; class Insecta; order Lepidoptera; family Noctuidae; genus Amphipoea; species Amphipoea lucens. Next base: position 10,555,366 of record OX382371.1, read on the forward strand.
AAATATTGAAAAAAGTTTATTTTCGTCCTACATTCTTTTAATAATGGAAAATGAAGGAATTTTAATTGTTAAGTTCGGCGGATATAAACGTCTTAAAAGGTTAAAGTTTTAAGAGACGATTTCAGTAAATTCAGGTTTATATTCAAACGTGAAAAAGTGGAACCCTCGAAAATATTATCTTTCATGGTTCCTACAAACGAGGAACATTTCCAATGTAACGGTTTAAAAATTATCGTTTGTCAAAATTACACGAGAACACTTACACAAAAAGTTGGCAGATTCGTCTCAAAATTAAGTTGTTTTAGGGTTTTTTATTTATATCTCAAAACTTTTTTTTTATATATTGTTGTATGTATGTATTTATTCTTATATCTTAGTTATAAATATTTTCTTTTTTTTTCTGTTAAATATTGCACCTACTGTGTATTGTCTCTTCATCATACTAAGGTAGACTAGTAGAAAATGCCCAAGGCATTAAGTCCGCCTTTGTACAGTTTTTACTTGTGCATAAAGTTAAGTAAATAAATTAAAATTGGTTCATTTGTCGGAGTGTAGGTTTAGCATTTTAATTATTTGTCAATTCACCCTACCTCCACGAAACGACGCAAATCCAGAGAGTGGCAAGTGTCTACTTATTTATTCTTCCAGCAAAATAGAAATAAAAAACTGTTTTCTTAAAAGATACTTACGTCTTTGTCAGGATTGAGGAATGTAAAGATAATCATCATAACATAATAGGGTGTCCACCAGATGAGGAAAGCGGCCACTATGACCACTGACATCCTCAAAGACTTCATTTTCGCTCTATCAATGAGTCTTCTTCGATTCATATCAGGAGTGAAGTACTTTTCCTGCCTCCGCACCTCAGGCTTGAATACCTTTTCGCTTTCTGAAAAGTAAATTAGATAAATTTAAAACGAAAATATTTAATCAAAGGTACAATAACTTCGGACTTTTGGGGAAAGGAGGCAAAAAAAAACCTGGCTTCATTTTAAAATACTTTCCGGTTTCAAAAATGTTTCTTATCGAAAGATTTTGCGATTCAGAAGGAATGATCAGAATTTGTTATCGAAGGTCATAATTTGAAAAAGTGATAAATAAATTCGTGCTACACATAATCAGCCTATAATATTGCCACTGCTGGAACAGAGGCCTTATCTCGGTGAAAGGAAGTGGGCCGTAATCCACCACGCCGGCCCGGTGTTGGTTGGTAGATGTTACATGTCTTCGAATTTTTGGTTCTCGGACATACCGGTTTCCTCACGATGTTTTTCTTCACTGATTTGAGAACAGTGGTGATGAAACAATTTACACAAGGTATAGCGCCTGTCTGGATTAGAACCTATGACCTACCTCTGGGCTACAACTGCTCGCATATTTTTCTGACATGAAGTTACGTACATAAGAGCTTTACCGCCGTATTTCTGTTTTTGTAATAGTTTTAATTTTTACCATATCAACAAAAATATGAACTTTAGTGTCGATTGCAATACGTTCTCGCAACCAAGTAATACCCAAAAAAGATCATATCACAACACACTCGTAATACTTATTCTTAGCGTCTCGATGGCAATCTATATACAGTCAGCCCAGAATTTGGCTCAGAGCTTGGCAACTTCGGTAGCGTCCACCAACTCAAGGAGCCTCCCCGAGTGACGTATCTACTGAGCCACCATACGTCACGCTGATTGGCTAATCTTTTCACCACGATGGAAATCCAAAGTCCACCCGTAATACTTATACCATTCTAGTTGAAATTATTTTTTTATCCCAAAGTCCTGCTCATATTCCACGAAGAATTCATAATGTTCAAAATTATTTTTGGACCTAACAATACACCTATTTTCGTTACCCTATTTCGCGTTTTACTAAAATAGCTCAGTTATTTTTATGGTTTTTGTAATAGATTATAGGTGGATATATATACACCGTGAAATTTTAATCACCGTTTTCCTTTGTGTTCGCATAACTCGTCAAAATGTAGGGAACAGCTGATTTTTTTTTTCGCGATTTCACGTTTGTTCCCATAGTAAAAGTTGTTCATAATGATGAGTACAATGACCCCTTAAGAGGAAAACGGTGATTAAAATATCACGGTGTATATATAAATAATTATTGAAACCAGTCTGTAGTGCTATTATGTAAAAATCTCAACGAGAAAACTTACGTGGAGTGAACTCTCATTTCCACCCGATGCTAGCGATTGACACTATTGGCAACTGACTTCACCTAAGTTATCACAATGAGATTTTTACAGAATAGCACTACAGATGGAATTGAATGCCAAAAAGTAATCATGTGAAATAACTGTCTCATTTTTCGCAAGGGTCATCAACTTTATTTACCGACAATCCTTTTGGTGCTTCCCAATCTAAATCTAACAATGTTTTGTTGGCATTTCGATAGTTACTTAACAACCCAGTATTATTATTAATGGCTATCCAAAGTTCCTAACAAATACTTACTCGAAATACTTTTACCTCGGGAATCTCGTTATGAAATTCAGAGCACTTTGTAATATTGTTTTAGATTCGAATTATGTTTAGGGTTAAATGTTTAATCTTGTCAATTTTATATAGCAATTATACTGAAAGTGAAAATGGCTGTGGATGTGAGTACCATGCAGGTTTGATATAATACATGTCTTCTATCTGGTGGTTTTGAGTATTCACCAAAAATATTACGTGTAAAAGTGTGTTAAAATATCTACTAAGGCTACGTACGCACTGACGATAATTATTATCGTCGTTTCACGTATTTCTATACACTCTCTTAGAACGTGTCTCCACACGGCGATATAATCGCGGCGAAAATTTGATAGCATGGCGAGACTATCGCCGCGATTCTCTCGCTCGTGGAGACGGTCCCTTAGTGCCTTAAGCCTAGCGAGTCACCTTGCGGCTAGCGAAGTGAAACGAACGCGCTAGAATCTTTGCAACCGACCGCACTGCACGCTTGGCGCCTTCGTTAGTCGCCTAGCGTGTATGTAAGGATGTTTAGTCACTAGGCTCTAGGCGTTATGCAAGCCACCTGTCAGTGCATAAGTAACCTTACAGAAATAAACTTCATTTCATTATACGACGTTTAAAAAAAAGCACGGGAATTGAAAAATCTGATTTTTTTTTAGAAAATTTACGACGTATGAGTTATTGAGTTTACATAAATATTATGTCAACGGAGTGGTTGAAAAGAAACCGAAGACGCGTACCGAAAAACAGTTATAATTTTTGATATGCATATGAATTTATTTTCGTACACTTTTGTGAGTTTTTTTTTTTGTTATTTAGTTAATATACCAAAGCAGATATATTTTGGCTAAGGAATATGTAGATCGCCATAAATCGTATATTGCCTGCCTTTTTAGTTAATGTGTCCCACAATCGCAACTTATGCCTATTCTTATATCTTTCAACGTCATCAAAGGCTAACGTTCCTTATATAAAATGAGTGAATGGCTACATTATCCAGTGTTTTAGTTTTAATTCTTTAACAAGTATACACAAAGTTGAATAACAAGACAACAAAGTCTTACGCTCACTTCTATTTCCTAATCTTTACTGAAACTTAAGAGGTCTTGTACACTAAATATATATTTGCGTAATATAATCTAAGAAAATTGGTTAGCTACCCACGCTGAATTAAAATCTACTTCAGCAATATTTTGTTACCGTACGAAACAATTAAAGTTTTTTCTTTCCCTTTGGATAAAAATCTTTCTTATTTTGGAATCTCCACTATATTTATTTTCCAGAAGAGATTGCTGAGCCTTATCTAAATTATATCTGAATTTGAATCCTCTAGACTCGAATTAGATAAATCATAGATAGGTATTTACAATGGAAACAATAATTAAACGATTAGTTTGATGACGAACCCTCTTCTAGCAAAAAAACAAAAATGCTTACTTGGTGAAAGATGCCTACAGATTTTATCGAATTTTGACGATCGACACGTGTTATCACACAAAATCGAGTAGGTTTATATGAAAGCAACTACATCACAAAATCAGACAAGACCTTAATTATCGTCAAAGTACAGCTTGTCGAGGGACAATAACGATCATCAAAAATCGAGCAAATCTCTATAGATTTGCTCGATTTTTAGGTGACTTATGCACCTATGTCAAATACTCTATGTGCAGCAACCCACATTACTATGAAGTTATCTTCAAAAAAACATAACTTATCAAGTAAAACTTTTTCCGTCAGTATTACAGCACCTGAACAAATTCATATTATATTTTCCTATTACCAACAAAAGTATAGAGATGGGTTTTTATTCAATCTGAGCCTCAGTTTCATTGCAGAAAAATCGATTACAAGATTCGACTGTTACGCGAACAGAAAATTCTAATGTTGAATCAATTCCTAAGCTATTTATTAGAAAAAAAAAAAACAAAACTTACTAGCTATAGTTCTGACTGTGGATACATAAGTAGACACCAGTATGACTAGAGGTAGTATAAACATGAAGATCAATGAGAGCGTGGTGTACGCCTGCTCCTGCCACCGCTGGGTATAGAACCCGTGAGTCACACACTGGTGGAACTCTTCGATGAACGGTCCTTGAGCCACTCTGAACACCACTGCCTGGAACAATAAAATACAAAGATTTAAATCATTAGATTCGCCCGACCGCGTCAAAAGATGGTCACGTCTGTTTCGTTGACAATGAGACTTGAATAGTATTATCTCGCTCACTCACACTGAAAACCGTATCTATTGTTGAGGATGTGTGAGCTCACTCTTCTCAGTATGGACACTTTTAAGTCGACCTAAGTAGGGTGATAGCAAATCTAACGTTTTAAACTTTAGAGAAAATAGATATTATAGGTCTTGCTATAAGGTTATGGTACCGTTTCCACTGCGTCATAAAGATTTTGTTTTTGTTAGACAGCTTTGTTTACTCACGTTCATTGTGAGTCGCACAACAGAAAAATACAAAAAGAATATGTTTTGGAATAAGTCGCTGACAACAGACTATCGTATTGTAACAATACAGGCTAAGAAGCATCTGTTCCTACAATGTAGGAACACTAAATTACTTGACAACTAGCGAATCGACTTAAAAGTTTCTCTCAGGGTAAACTTTAGTTAATCCGATCACAGAATACCCCAGTAGCAAACAATTCAGTAAATTATTTAGGTTAGTTATTTTGATTTTATTTAGTTTAAGAACTGATAATGGAAGAAAGGAACCCTATATTTTAGTATCTCAAATAAAATTCCTATTTTATCCCCGTTGTTATACGATCGTAAAAAAACAATAACTGGATGGTTGAGATCCCTAACGTATAACGAAACAGAAAACATACAGACCAGGTACAGCTGAAAAAAAAATTGGGTACACTCACACTCGTATATACACACACACACACACCCCCACACACAAACACACACACAAACACAGACTCACAAACCTTCACCTTTGTAATATTAGTATGATAGTGTGACAAGGGTACACTCCTGTTTCGCACGGGTCCAAAGGCAACATTTCAGAACATCGAGATTTCTGTGCTATATCTAAGTTAAATATGAATGTAGGTATTATACATACAAATCTTCCGAAATAAATGCTCTAAATGATCGTAAAAATCACATCAGAATCCATTGTTCAAAATTGAAGATCTAAGCAATCAAACCAATAGACAAGAAAGGAGACTTTAATTTATAAAAGGTATATATAGATTTTCATACACGGTCTCTTGGTTATTAAAGCTAGGCTATGAAGTTAGTATATTTGTTACAAATAATTTCAACCCCAACACAAGTATTATTAATTACTTACTGGGACACAATAAACAATTTTATTGAAGTGAAAACTTCTTTAGCGGCGTTGTACACTTTTTTTGTAATGGGTAAAAAATGTTAAACTCGCGTCAGGACATCGCGTCAGGACACGTGACCTGATCGAAAATTCGTAAGGCGGATGGAGAGTAGACAGCCGGCGCGGCGTAGGAGAGGAAGTATCCCCCTCTCTTTCTACGGCGCGGCAAAAATGTATGCCTGCTGTTTCGTTTAGGTGGCGCAGGGCGCTTGCGCGAATGTTCGTGTGTGTTTATGTTACAGCGTGTCACGCGCATCCATGGATGGTGACAGCTTATGGCTCGACCGTCTGTGTAGTGGCCACACTGCTGTGTATTCGTAAGTGTATATAAAGTGTTTAAAATATGGAAATTGAACAACAACATCTATTAATGAAAAATATCAAAAATGCACAACGTTAATATTCAAGTTTTCATTTCTGCCGGCACTCCCGGAGTGCAACCCGACTTTTTTTTAATTTCAATAGCCTAGATTTAAAGTTCTATTTTGTATTCTTTGTATATGAAAAGCGATAGATGAGGTCTATGATGGAACAATCGGGCCCAGAAGATACCTGTTCACTCTTGGTTTGAAGGCAGACGGGTTAAATGTGGAAGGGAACACAGATGCCGGCAGAGAGGTCCACACTTTGGCTGTGCGCATAATAAAAGCGGAGGAGAAGCGCTGAGTACGACTGGTCGGGATATCAACCAAGTGCGGATGGTACGCTGCAGTACGTCTGGTAATCCGGTGGTAAAAGAGCGATGGTGGGATCAGGTTGTGGAGCTCCCGCGCACACTCTCCGAAGTACAGTTTGTAGTAATAGTGTATGCCCTAAAGGGTAGATTTTGAGTTTCTGTAAAATATCTGTAAGACCTGGTTTTATCACCAAAACTCGCAATAATAAATACTTTGACTTTGAAGACCGACAGGCAAGCAATATTGCGCCGATGAGCCAGACTGTGAAGCGTAGATACCAACGTCTCGTCGCCTATTTTAGCGGAACAAAGGTCAAACTGAATTTGTAAACGTCTCGCCAATATACTGTGTAGCATGAATGGCTTTACGTAGACGGTACACGATTATACAGGCACATAACTCGGATTAACAACATTGTTGGGGTAACAGAGCTTTACTGTTCTTTACTTTACTGAGTTGGCAGTTTACGCTGTTACGCCTATGTCGAAATAGTTTTATTTGTTTTGCAACAAATTCTAGCCCTAGAGAATTTTGGGGCTCCATCATCATCATCATCTGCCTAGCCTTTTCCCAAATATGTTAGGGTTGAATTTTGAGGCTCCAATTAATCTAGCAGAATTTCAGTACCATTGAAAATTTATTCGTTTTTAACCGTAACTTTGTTTGGTAGCCAAAAGACACGGAATATATGCCAGGTGATATGACACATGCATGTGCATTATTGTGAATTGAAAATTGAACTTAGCTGTCATACATGAAGGATGGAACATTGTAAAATATTTTAAAAGAGTAACGGTGGAGTTTCTTACCCATTCTTCTCCATTCGAACACTACCTTTTGGAAGGGGCGACTAGAATCAATTCTATTTTATTGTAGTTTTTGACGTTCAAAAGAGCCTTTAATGTGCCTATTGGAAATAAATGATTTGACTTTGACTTTGGAAGAATTCGTTGGGTTGGCAGAAATAAACACCTTTCTGCAAATAGTATAAATTAAATATCAATATCTGACATTTCCCTTTGTTGTTCAGAGAGTGATATTTTGTAAAAATTACTTTTTCTAATATTAGAATATTCTGGATGGATATTATGTAGAAGACGAAACTGTCTTGCCAATCACTTCGAATTAAAGCACTAGAAATTCTAAAAGTTTCAAAAGAAATCGTTCTTACGATCCCCAAGCACTGCAATAAACGTAAAAAAAAGTAACAAACTCGTGAAGATTTCAAAATATCTAATTAAACGTTGATGAATTTGTTCACACGATTTCTGATAAAAAGATTTTACTCACTTTATGAAAGTGTATATTATATTTATAGTGTATTATATTAGGAGTAGAATTTTGTTTCCTGTAATATGTATGTGTTTTTGTTACAGAATGGGTCTGCCCTTGACCTCAATCTCGATCGATGAGATATACTATGGAAAAGATACCAGTTCACTCTTGATTTGAAGGCTGACTGACATCAAGGAAATGGAAGGTAAAAGAACAATAAACATAAACCACAGCTCCAATATTGTTAAGTGTTTTCAATGCTATACCTACACAGGGTGTAATCGACGCACAAACTATGACCGTGAATTCAGTGGGTACAGACGCCAGCACATCAAGCTACCCGAAACTGTCAAATTTTCCCAATCAACTTTGAACCTTATGCTTTTGCGATAAGGTTGAAAATCTATTAAAGAAATTTGACAGATTGTAGTAGCTTGATGTGCTGGCGTCTGTACATTATTTTAGACCCACAAGCGTTAAAAAGTATCGTTCTTTTTGGTTTCGTTATGTTAAGGAATTTGCACTTATTTGTATAAAATAGCTGATATTTTTTTAAATAACCGCATAAAAGTTCTTTGAAGGTCGTGACATACCTACATGTCCGCCATTTAGTTTTTGTTTTTTCAAATGGGGGCCACGCATGAAACCTATATAAATCGATAACTGACATCAATGAAAACAGAAAACATAAGACCCAATTCCTTAAAGCGACACGTATCCGCGATATTAACGTTTAAACTCGATCACGTGACATCCATATTTTTTAATTGGCTTACATCTTGTTAAATAGATTACTATAGACTTTCAGAGTGATTATTTCAAACATCTAAGCAAAAATATGTATCTACGCAAAAAAGCAAAATAGTACGTCAGCAGTAGATATACGGCTCCATAAAAAAAAAAAGAATCCCCATTTTTTTTGATAATGAAATTTTTATTTGTACACTTGGAAAAACATACATAAGTACACACACACACACACACACAGGATTATTGTACAATAAAGTTACATTAAAGGGCGAACTGAAGCCTCCTAAACTTGGCTAAATGCTGTTTTAGGAGGCAAAGTTCCTCTAGGTATGACACAAAAGTATTAAGTGTCATGCAAGTACTTATAGAAAACTAGCTGACCCGGCGAACTTCGTACCGCTTCAGAATTAAATAAGTAATGTGACAAAGTTCAATAGACACGTGGCGCCATCTATTATCATAATAACATTATTGTTGTTTTCCTAGGGAACAGCACTTTTTTTCGGGATGAAAGGTACCCTATGTCCGTTTTTGTACACCTGACAAAGTATATGCAAAATTTCAGGATGATCGCTTTAGGCGTGAAAAGGTAACAAACAAACTTACTTTCGCATTTATAATAATAAGTTAGGATTAAACAAACAATGCCTTAATTTAAATACAGTATTATATAGTTCGTTTAAGAGATCATTGTAATAAGATTCTCCGTTTCGTCATATGTTAACTTCTGCAACCAATTTGTATTTTTGATGTTAACTTCGTGTTTAGTTAAGGAGTAGTATGGGGATCAGTTTGTGTATTCTATTATACAGTTGAGAGCTAGTTAGCGCATACTGTCGGCTGGCAAAATTGGAATAGCATTGGACTATATCGCACACGGGAGTGCCTTTGTGTCTTTTCAGCTTAGCATGATCTAGATGTACGCCTTTGTACGCTGGGGTGTCTAGACTCTCGTGCTGAATTCTTGGTAACAGTTTATGCTTCGATGTCTCTTACGCCCTATATACTAACGACTTATAGAAATGTGCCCGTCAGCCTTTACAAGAGAACATAATTATTATTGATTGGGGCAAAAAATAAGGATGAAGAGAATTTGTGAATTGTATTTATTGGCGTGAATCGAGTTTTATTTGGTACTTACAGTGATGTTCGGTTTATTGTGTCGCCAATAAAAGGTATTGGGGTTTTTATGTATTTCCGTCCATGAGTTCGATTTCTATAGAATTTTATCATTGACTTTCTGATAGAGTGAATTTGATTTTAGTTACGATAAAAAAAAATTAAGTAATTAAATGGGTTTTACAATTTAAGTCCAATCTTCCAATACAACATTTTCTATATTTGATCATCTTACATTGCGATCAGATTAAATCAGACGATCTGAATAAATCTTGATACCTATATAGGTAGATATACCATTGTGATTTCCGATCCAATATTCTTGATGGGACAGTAATATATTAGATACTAGCTGCTGCCCGCGACGTCGTCTGCCTGAAGGCTCTACAGCACCAAAAATACCTAAGACGCCAGTGTCGCTATAGCATTATAAGTAAACAACTTTGAAAATAGCATTAAAATATAAGTTTTTTTTGCAAGCGAAGCAAGTGAAGAGAGTTATATGGGAGTCCTGCTGAGTTCAGTGTGGTGTGGGGGATGTGACTGAAGGAAATAGAGAAAACAATGCAGGAATACATTCCAGGACACAAAAGAGTAAAAATACGTACAAAGGCATCATACCTTAAAACACTTCCTTATAAACAAAGTTGTTAGTTATGCTGCCAGGAGCCAAAATGTAAAGAGAGTCAGGACTGGTGACGCGGGAGCAAGCAACGTACAGTTGTCCGTGTGAGAAGCAACTCGTCCTGAGGTCGACACCAGCTGCCCTCAGTGTCTGCCTCTATTGATGGTTATCGCGAAGCAAACACTCACGGGGAACTGTACGCGCTTGAACTGGAACGGGAAGATATGAGGTATGAGGGGAATGCGTGGTATAAATACTGCCTCGCCAACGCCACAACCCGTAAGAATTTCCGCCTCAATGGTGTGTCTGTAGAGCGAAATGACTTTAGGGTGGGTCCCGTTACACAACTTCAGAGGAGATAGGTTCCGAAGAAGCATAATCGGGACACCGACCTTCAGCTTGATGGTATGCGCTGGAAGCCCACTTGCTGACAGGGAGTTCAGAAATTCCACGGGATAATGTGTGGCGTCATCTTGCTCGACAACAGTGTTTATCGAGGTGTAGACCACTTCATTCCCCTCAATTTCCGAGAGAATGCATTCGTTAATTGCTGCAGCCTGATCATTTTTGGACGTCAAAATGGCCCGCTCACACACCCAAGAATTCTGCAGGTGCAGTATACGACTGATGTCCCCGTACACACAGCAAATGAGTTCTTCTAAGCTGGATACCACTCTACCGAGAGACTCTAGAAGCACCACCTGTCCACCTCTCTCTTCTGGTAGAGTGCCTTCGCCAAGATTTAGAAGGACATTGGAGAATTCTTGAGCACGTGCATTGCCGCCGAGCCGAGCTCTCATATTAATGGTCAAGCGCAGCGTACGAACTCGTGACCACAACGAAGATAGTTTCAACGAAGCATTCACCTCGTCAGCCCTCGATCCCCGTGTCACCACGGGAAGCGTTTGCCGGAAATCGCCACTGAACAGAACAGCTGTGATACGACGCATCAAATGTTCGTTCCTGCGGATGTCCTGCAGGGTTCCGTCCACGGCCTCAACTGCCTTCCTATTGGCCATCGTACACTCATCCCATACGATCAAAGAGCAATCCTTGAGCACGTGTCCCTTATCGCTGTTACGTGACACACCACAAACAGGCGTTTCGGCGCTCTCTAAATCAATAGGAATTTTAAACATGGCATGTGCTGTCTTGCCACTCGGAAGCAGTGTGCCAGCGATTCCCGACGACGCTACAGCAATAGCAATTTTGCCTTACCTGCTGACCTCTGCAAGTATGCAAGTGGTAACAAATGTTTTTCCTGTTCCACCAGACGCATTCCAAGAAAAACATTTGACCCTGGTTTTTTCCCAACGCTTTCAAGGACGGTGTCATAAATTTGTTTTCTCTCTGAAGAGAACAAAGCGACATGGTCATTTCGCCCGGATCGTAATTTGTCTCAGCGTTATACTCCCGATTTACACGGTCTTGATGCGGTGATGATTGGGGAGCTGGTAACCCATATTCGATCAATGGATTGCCGCCGATAGAAATGACCACATCTTGAAGTGAACTGAGACAGGTGTTCAGCACGCGTTCATCAGTTACTCCGACTTCGTCTCCAGTAGAAACATAACTTTTTTGTAATACTTAACACCGCATTTTTTTTTTAATTGTCGTCCTCAACTCTGTTCAAGATTTTAAGGGTTTTGTTGGAACTTGAATTTCTCAAAACGAACTATACGATACATTTTTTATGAAGAAAATGCACATTGCCATCTATGAATTTTAAGAATAACTAACTACTAACTTCGCCAACATGATCAAATTTAAATTATTAATTTCCAAAAAGTGTCAACATGTAACTTGATTTGATTTTTATGAAATCTCATAGATGGCGCTGCTTCAAAATTTTCTTTATACTACTAAAATTCATTAAACTATGTTTTTTCTGCCCAAGTTACTTAAATGGCGTAGTTTTAATAGTGTAAAGCTAGATAATAGCATGGCTTACTGAAAAACAACATTTAAATATGCGTCGTTAGATTACACGCTGTCACAGAATGCGTAAGAAAAATAAAGATTCACAGCTCCTCCCCCATAGGTGATAGCGTGATAATATGTAGCCTATATGTTGACCCGACCTCTTAGTAATATTCATGCAAAATTTGAAGTAAATCCATGCAGTACTTTTTGAGTTTATCCCGGACATACATACAGACAAACAGACAAACAGACAAAAATTCTAAAAACTATATTTTTGGCTTCGATATCGATTGTAGATCACGCCCCAAGTATTCTTTTAAAAAAATATTCAATGTACCGTTTTGACTTTCCTACGATTTTATTATATGTATAGATAACCAACGGGCTGAGAGATTGCGGATACATAACATAGTGTAGCTATTTCGATATTGGAGTATTTGATTTGTGGTTTCACGGTATTACTTAGGTAAAGCATTCATGATGAATTTCTCCAACGTAGTTAGCCATTGGAATGATCGATTTTATTACAGCACCAGCTGTTCCCCACGGTTTCATTTGCCTCGCTCGGTTCCTAAGAGTCGCAGCGTGATGGTAAATGCCTATAGCCTTCCTCAAGAATTGAGCTATCAAAAATATTTTTTCTAAACCTACTGGATGTTGGGTAGATTTTCGTTATTTATCATCATTTACAGGTGTTATTAATATTAATTATTTATAATACGGCACCGCACCACAACCGCGGCACGTGTCACATCCCAACATATATTGTGTCAAACGAAATAACAAACGAATACCAATATACTATATTTTCAATGTAAGTGAATACATTGTAACAATCTTCGCACTCAGGACCGAAACCCAAAAAAAATTTGTGCGATGAATGATGAAATGATGATAAATAACGAAAATCTACCCTGTTGCAGAGATTAGCGTGTTTAAACAAACAAAATCTTCAGCTTTATTATATTATTAAGTATTTTCTTTTTGATTTCTTTATCATGTCAAGTTGACCAACACAGTTTTCAAAGACGTCCTTGGTAATTATAAAGGTAGTGAGAAGAATAAATAAACTGAGACTTTTTATCGTTCTTCAACAGAAAAGATATAAAAGAAAGAAAACAGAAATTCCTAATGGAAAACTCAATAACACTATGCCCAACCCGGGAATCGAACCCAGAACCCCACGTTCAGCAGTCGCGTCTGCGGCCACGAGACCAATGGGGCAATAAAAAATATCCACTATTGAGTATTTCAAGTACATAAGCTATTGTTGCGGATTTCTACTAAAGGAAAATAATTAAAAGAAAATGTACGGTCACAATATTTAATCGGTTGCAGCGTATTGAAAATGTCCTCTCGATACAGGTTGTACTGTGTATTCATCTTACGTATTTTTAATATACCTAATTATTATTATTCTGTTTTCCGTTTGTTCTTTACGCGGGAATCACTATTTATATTGAGTATAACTTGCGCATATACAGGGTGTTACGGAAATGGTATATCAATACAAACGGGTTGAAGAGTGTATCTGGTCTAGAATCTCTGTACAAAATTTCAGCTCAAAAGCATTAACTTTGAAAATGCTTAGAATTTTTTTATTTCGACATCACGGCGCTGCACTGGCGCGCGGCGGCGTGGTGTGCGTGTACTAGGCGCACAGACACACTACAGATAATGGATAATGACCCTCGTAGTGCGGTGACACGTTTGTTATGATTTCGATAGTTACTACTTTTGAGCTGAAATTTTGTACAGAGATTCTAGACCAGATACACACTTCAACCCGTTTGTATTGATATACCCTTTCCGTAACATCCTGTAGAACGATATAAATGAAAAGATAATTGGACAGTTTTGTACGCAAAGTATGAGTAATAAAAAAAAAGTACAGCAAAGCATAATTAAAGCAAAGCAAAGTGCAAAGCCGCAAAGATTATGTAGTAGTATAAGTAAGGTATGTAATACTTGTACCTACTCGTATGTACAGTCGCAATGATATCTATTTTGTAGAAAACAAATAAAATCAGTTTTTTTTTTGGTAATTTTTCAGCAAGTGAATTATGAAAGCCAATGACAGCAATTACTTACGTAATATCAAACAAAATAGGCGATAATTAATATTACATTAACCAAACATGTTATACCCTCCAAAGCACTATACAGGCCAAGGTCAGAATAATTCATTGTTCGAACAATGAAATTCACACTAAAACGTTTTAAGTGTGTGTGAAATTGTGACAAATTTTAAAGATTTCAATCGTTAGATTAGCCCACCGTGTTAAAATATGGTCACGTTTCTGTTTTTTTTGGCACCTGTGATACCAAAAATGTCACAATCACCATGAAAATGCCTTGTACGGGTGTGTGAGCTTACTTTCCTCATCTCAATAGTGACACTTTGCGCGACATAAGCACTGTGAGGGCAAATCTAACGATATAAATCTTTGCCAAATTCAGTGAAACACTTAAAAACAATGCTCTTGTATTTCAACAGTAAAATTATATATTTTATAGTTGAAACAGCTGTTTGTAATGTAACTTTTATGCCCTTGGCAATACAAAAGCCGGTTTACCCCGTGTATATTACTGCAGATATATCAATAATATTTTTTTATTTATATTTTCATTAAGAAATACAAATCACACGCAAGACTGTTTGACAGACACTAATATAAAAAAAAAAATAGAATGAAAAGGTAAAGCACTTCTACTAAATTACTAACTTAATGAATAGTTAATATGTAGTGGCACCGAGTTGCCGCGCTGTTAAACCCGCGATGGTTTGTGTGACAGTGAGGTATGTTTAAAGGTTCAGCAAATGCTTGTAAACTGTAACAATAAAAAATGAAACTAGTAAAAAATAAAACTATAAACGTGAATACTGAAATGAATCATGTCACTCATCTCAATCATGTCATGTACTGTAATGATAGTGATGTTAAGTTAATAAATAAATATAAACAGACAACGACGGTGAATATTTATGTGGGAATAGTTCGATATAGGCCAAATAAAAGCACTGATTTTTATAATAAACTTGAATTTTTATTTTTCCAACGTCTTTTCATGTAGTTACAGTTTACCGTCCCTCGTCTTTCTCATTTCACCTTTTTTAACATTCACTTGCGTTCCTCTTCACTCCTAGACTATTTCATATTTTCATCTCTTTCATTCAACATGCTTCACATCTGTCATTCATCTTTACGTTTCATTCCAGTCATCTGTCATAACATTCCGTTCCTACATTTATATCAATAAAATAAACAACAACATCGACACATCGTACATCGACTGAATTTACGAAGGTTCATTGACTAAATAAAAAGTTGCTGCCAAGACTTTGCGCATCTATGAATTCAAATCTACGATTTTTTGATGGATTGTGTTCGGCAAAAATGAGTCTCAAAATGATTATGTAACCTGAACCTCTGCCAACCACTTTAGCTAATAAGAATCCTGGATCCTGAATAGACCCTCAATCAAATTCAGCTCACCACTTGCGCATACTCATTTTTCGGAAGATTAATCACATACTGAATATTAGGAATTGTAAAGCACAAAGCATTCATATAAATGTAGAAACGAACATCCATGGTAATATTTGCTCTACGAAAATTGCCCTTATTCCTACAACATAAAGGCGATGAAAATGTCAAATTGTTACCACGTATGTGCAGTTGGCTTCAGGCTCTACTGAATAAATCACATCACTTTGACGCCGAATCCGAGACGCAATATATTTTTGGAACAGTATCCAGCAATTGACAGCTTTTGTATTACACACGTCTACAAAATATTTATGTGTGTAGACAATAAACTTTGTCTCGTACGCTCTAATCTTGCCCAGTCTGCAATGATTATGTGTTAGACCCAAGTTTTAATTGCTCTGGACATGAAAATGTGGGCAAGTCTAGGCAGCCACTTACTTGACATTTAAGTGAGTATCTTTACTTTTGTATACTTGATCTCTGTAATTTATTACTGGAGAACAAAAAAGTGTCGCTAGAAACTTCGTTAAAGTTATTAATGATCACTGACCTGAGGCACACTTAGCACGAGACTCAACACCCACGCGACAATTACAAGTCTTCCACTCCTCGTCGCAGTCGCCATACTTCGCATCGGATACTTCACAGCGAGCCATCTGTCCACTCCAATGAGCACGAGTATAAAAGTACTGAGGTACAAAGCGAACATCTGCAGGAACTTGAACAATTTGCATGCTATATTCCCGGCGTACCACTGCACCGTAAAGGACCACGCCGCTTCGCCAGCGATACAAAAGACAGTCACCAACAAGTCGGCTATACTCAGTTGGAATATCAAACTGTATATCGCTGTCCAAGATGGTCTCGCTCTTCCTCGGCCTCTTTTACCTCTCTGTATACTTATAATCGTTGCCAAATTACCAAAGAATGATAACACAGCCATGGCGGAAAGTACGCTGGCTCTGATAAGAGTGCTTTTAGTCAAAACTGGGGCGTGATCCAAACACATGACTTGAGTGCCATTGTATACGAAAATATTATTTGTGAACTCATCAGCATGTGTGCCATTAAAAATAAATGTTTCCACACATTTTTCTGTGGACCATATGGTATAACTTGTAAGAATAGTTTCGGCCGAACTAAATTCTCTGTGAAGAGCCAATTCGCTCGGGTATAACGCGTCATCGTTATATAATGTGGTATTGTTGCCTGCGCTGTCCATGTTTCGTCATGCGTCTTCAACTTCTTTGCTGATCTGAAACAAAAATTGAGCGTATTATTATTTCACATTAATCTAACAGTACTAAAAAACCTCGAAAATAATCAGCTTTATTACATTCCGTTGCTCAACAAAAGAGATAAGTATGCAGGTTCGCGGAAATATTGTTGAAGTTTAGTAAGATTGTGAAAGACTATAACTCTTTCGTTTATCATAGATTCGCATCAGACCTGCAATCTAAAACTCGATTCGAATCCAGAACTCACGTTCGAGTGCCAGCAGATCATGGTAGAACGTAAAAAAGTCGAAAAATATTTTTTTCATCCTTTCCAATTACTGTGAAGAAAGAGTTTTAGATTGCAGTTCTGATACGAATCTGTGATAAACGAAAGAGTTCTAGCCTTTCACAAAAGTAGACGTGAGTTCAGAACTATTCCTGAATAGTATCAGGAACTGTAAAACTCAGCTGCATGCGAAAGAACTCACATTTGTTTTTGATACGTTTTATTTTGCCAATTGCCTTTTTTAAGGGTAAAAACGCCAGAACTATTTCTAAAAAGTATCAGGAACTGTAGAACTCAGCCGCATGCGACAGAACTCACATTTGTTTTTGATCTGCTACAAAATGATCTGCTAGGTACGTGAAGTTGGCAGATCATTTTGCCATTTGAATTTTTTTATGTAAAAACGCCAGAACTATTTCTAAAAAGTATCAGGAACTGTAGAACTCAGCTGCATGCGAATAGAACTCATGTTTTTTGTTGATCTGCTGGACAATGATCTGCTAAGTTCACTCACATGAAACCCGTGGGTGTTCTCGAATAAAATTTTATTTGATTAATAGAAATCAGCTCATTTATCTAATTAAATTTCAGTCGACAACATCCATCGGTTTCTTACTAAACTTCAACTGTATTCGACGATCATATATTCTTATCTCTTTTGTTGACTGTACATAATATACCGTAGACTTACGCGAGACACGACTTAAGTCTTAGGGTACATTAGTCATATCGTGGTTAGTGTCAAAAATGCACATATTTCTTAATACTTAGATCATTAAAACAAACTAACTCATCTCCTAAAGTTTGTCTTTAACAATACTTAAATAGCGCATAACTTAAACGGATGTCTGCCTCGATTTATTGTAAGGCTGTTGAAGTGGCCATTTAATGCCTCAGTTAACGACAGCCTCAGGGAGAGAGTACTTGCCTCAAGGCAGCTTAAATTGGGTCTCAGCCTATAGATTAAATCCATTGTTAGCATCAGTTAAACGGGATTTTCTAAAAAAACGGATTTAAGGTTTTACAGCTGTGTTAGATTGGGTTTAAAATAGTCATAAGTAGCAGTTACAAATATAAAAACTAGAAGACATTTTTCGTAGTATTTTGAAAATCCTTAACTCTTATTTAAATCTATATTAAAAAAAATAATACAAATAACAAAAGCAATGAAACGAAGAAGTCACGTTACAATATAACTACGAGTATCAACAAATAGTTTGCATGTTTATTTTTCGTCCCTTAAGTTTTCGCCGTATTCATCCCAAATATGGGGAATATTATAACTGAATACATTCTCAGAAAGCAATCTCTTTGTTAAATATTCATAAATGTAGAGGTATTTCATATCTATAGTAACTAGTTTCAATTTAACAACAAAAATATCATGCATATTCATAATAGTTGTATATTTTTGAATAATTTATGTTTCGTATCGCGTTTTTTCACGTTCTGTTCGTGTCGCAGATGCCTTTCATTTCGATGGAAAATTGGCTGTATGTTTGATTGAGTTTGCATAATAATATGGGCATGAGTATACAGGGTGAAATTGAATTCATGGGCATCCTTTTATGGGGTCATTGTACTCATCATTATGAACAACTTTTACTATAGGATCAAACCTGAAATCGCGAAAAAATAATCAGCTCTTCCCTACATTTTAACGAGTTATGTTCAGAACATCGATGTGAAGTCATGGCCGGTGCAACTGAGCCACCACTGCTCTCGCTGCTTTTGGGTAATAATTTGTAGGAATTACCCGGCCAGCTGTTGTTTTACCCACAGTAAAACTAGTTCTAACTCAAAAACACAACGAATAGGGGAAGAGAGTGTTACCAATAAGGTTTATGGGGAAATTAAATCACGTTAAAACAAAAGTATTTAATTTATTTAAAACTACCGTAAATAAAATTAAGTTGGAATCCATTTGCGAGTCCCTATATCTACTTACCTTATCATAGCGAATCTTTGTAAAAGTTTTATTTCACAAGACGATTCTAAAATTATATTCTAATATTAATTATACTATAATATCGAAATTATAACATTGGTTTTGTTCGATAAGATAAGAAAATAATTATCATAGCCTACTTTGTACTGACTCAACAGTTAACAGAGCAGGTCTTCCAAAATAATTTCTCCTTTATATTCAACTAAGTAAGTGCCATATGAGGTCTATTACATCACCCATGACTTGATCTTAAGTGATCTCCAAAACCACTCAAATGAAGCCTTTGGGAATAAAACCGTATAAGCTTCTCTCCGACTTTAACTTAGTAGTTCTATGGGATTATTGATTTCATATATCCCAAAAGCGTTAGATATAATATGTATCGATACCTTTGGGTAGAAAGGTCGTATAAACCATTTTGGCCAAATTGAGTTATTATACCATTTTTCTCAGAATTTTTTTCTCTATCGATCTGTATATACGAAATGCAGAAATTCGCACAAAAATGGTTAATACGACCCAGAAATTTTCGGTCATAGCCTCTTAAAAAAGGTAAAGGAGAATGGGCGTTATTATATGAGTTGCGTCCCAACCCTTGTAACAAGTTGCGACTAGTATAAACATGTTCATTTAGGCTTTTTTATGAATAATAATCGATGTTGTTATTACAATTGCGTGCAGGTCAAAAGTAATTGGGCTTCAAGTGAAAAAAAGGTTTTTGTATTAAATAATGCAAGGTAATAGGGAATACAGGCTGGTGTCCGCAACTCCACGTCATTGCGCGTATTTTGCGTACTAAATAATGCTTTTATCATAATATCAATCAATACTTTTTTACATTTTGTGTTACATATCCACATAATTATTACATTTATAATAACTGTACATTAATCACAGGTAGTAACAGTTACTTTTAGTCAGTTATTAATAAACGCACATTTGAAAATACATAAACAAAAAAAAAAAATGATACAATTATCACTGAATAATTCCCTTATATAGGAGTATGCCTCAAACAAATGCACATTGTACACATATTGGTAGTTGTGATATAATAATAGATTAATTAAGTAGTCTCTATATACTATCGAAAAAAAAAATTCAAACCTAACTTAACTAAAACTATACACAAACTAAAATATAGCGTCGAAAAATTCATCCGCATCGCTTACCCGGAACAGTTGTTCCGGGTAAGCGATGCGGAACAAATATTTGTATTGCCTACAGGTAACTACCTGTATGCAATACAAATATTTGTTCCGTGCAGGAATCGAACCCGCGACACGCAGCGCAGTATTCGATCGCTCAGCCACTGCGCCTACCGTGTCGTCATTTATAATATAAGTATGGAAGAATAATGTCTCCCCAGTTACCTCTAAGAAACCGATTGATTAATTGTTTCGTTGCGACGGCGACGTGAAAAAAGCACAAACATAGTTCAGAAGCAAACAAGCACATAACAGACCTGTTCTATTATCTTATGCTCTGAAATATATTCAGCAAAACGCGGTCTTGCTTCTAATAGGTATAGTTCTTGAAACTACATGTCGCACTCGTTGTCGAGTCAAAGACCGAGCACAGGTGACACACAAATATATTCCATAGTTCGTTATCGTAACAAACCAAAGACATTAAAGTTATTGTAACAAACCAATTAAAAAACAATATCAAGTCCACAAAGTAAGCCAAAGTCGATAGTTGCAAACGTAGAAACACCAGAGGTCCTTTAGGAATGCGTAAGTCGTCAGTAAATAAACAGAGGAGCAACAATTTAAAATACGGTAGTACAGCACAGCTATAAAAAACTGAAAGCATAAGTGCATATATACCACTAGATAAATAATGGCATCTAGAAGCACCATAGATCAATGTAATTATGAATCGCTGACACAACTGACTTTTATTTTGCCATGTAAAAAAGAGTAAAAAACTATAAATATAAAAAAGATAAAAACCTTAATAAAATAAAACTTAAAAAAAACTCATAAATAAATATACTTATTACAAAAAGTTGCAACAACCATGCAACAACCGACAACCATCTCTTTCCAACATATAGCCTGTCTCTTAAAATATTATTATAAACAATGGCAGTGCGCGGCGCAGGGTAGTAGAGGGGGTGCTGGGGGGTGCTGGGTCAGAGTAGGAGTAGGTAGCTATAAATAGCTTTAGTCCTTTTGTCAATAAAAGACTAATTAATTAAGTTGTATTTAATATTTTATTAAATAAATGAAACTACTATAACACTTTCCCTGCACGAGATACAGAGTTATGCCCATACAAAAAAAAATAACACTCACTGAGATCTTCCATATGATATAGGTAGAAACATGTTACAACACTTGGGACGAAACCGCCCATTCTTCTTTAAAATGTAAAAGCCGAATTTTTTTTTTTGTAGTTTTGTTATGATGTAATGACCATAATTTATATTAACTCAGGGCGTAAAAATAGTCGTTAATTGTAAATGGTTTATACGCCCTAACGTGTTAAATGCATTACCTAAACATAGTTTAAATTCGACGTCGTAAATCCAAAGGCAGTTCGCGACGTTGGTGTATAAACCATGTTCATTGCAAGAAGCACTTTACGACCGACACACAAGGCTCGCATTTGGCGCGCAGCGACAAGCAGAAGAGCGAGCGGGATAGACAGATACCGGCGCATTTGTTTACTTCGATACCTTTGGGTAGAAAGGTCGTATAAACCAAAACCCGACTTTTCAGGAGAGCAGAAAAACTATTTTTTTTTTTACATAAAAATTCATAACTTTTTTGTTTTTGAAGTTATAAAAAAATGATCTATGAGAAGGTTCTTACAATTTGCAAATGAAAAAAGTTAAATCATCAAAACCTATCTATCTTCTTTAGTTTTAAAGTTAGCTTGGATTTACGCCTAAGAAAAAATCAATTCTTGGTTAATACACCCCATGAAAATGTACTTTAAAAAAACTGTATAAGTCGTATATCCATTTTTGGTAAGCTTATGGTCACATTTACTGTCGTAAAAACCCATATATGTAGTTTTTTTTTGTGTTAAAAACCATTTATAATCATAGATCAATTGAATTCTGACTAATAAACAATCCTGTTACCCTAAGAATTAGTAGGAACTCAATTATTATTATACTAATACCCAATAACGGTCGATTCAAATAAAATAAAACTACCTGAAATACGAAATCAACATTTATTAAGTATTACAATACCTTCTAATCAACATTTACTATTATTTCAATAATGGTACATCATACCTAACAGGTTTAACATTTTTAAACTGAAAAAAATATTTATAACAACTTAAACTGAAAAGTGAAATAAAAAAATCTACTTAATCATAAAAAAAACAAAAATTATTCTATTAAAAATTAACTTCTTCTAAATTAAAGTAATCAGGCATTTTAGTCATTTATAAAATTATGACTTGATCGTTTTTTTA
Organism: Amphipoea lucens; assembly: GCA_947508005.1. Taxonomy (NCBI): domain Eukaryota; kingdom Metazoa; phylum Arthropoda; class Insecta; order Lepidoptera; family Noctuidae; genus Amphipoea; species Amphipoea lucens. The sequence goes on from OX382371.1 coordinate 10,577,944, forward strand.
ATTTTTGTACATATTTAGATGTACTTAATTCAATAAATTATTGAATTAAGCCTTTGTACTAAGGCTTAATTACTAAGTAATTTATTGAATTGCAACTAAATAATAAAAATAAAAAAAACAATCAAGCACTAAACGTAACTAACTTATGTACTAAAAAGTAACTTATTTATGATATTAATTTGTACCGATTCATAATTAGTTTAAAATTATTTATGAATTGTTAGTATAAATTATTTTAATTATTATTATAAATTATTTTAAAACGAATTATGAATTGAGAAACACATTTTCAAAAAATAAATTTAGGTGACAAAAAATACAATCATTTAACATTTAAAGACATTAAGATGTTAGTAATTGTATAGTTCGATATTGAGATAGACTCATGATAGCACAAGTTCAAACCTTAGTGGTTTTGGTTGCTATTTATTATGAATAATTCTGTATTCTTTTGTATAAATAATAAAAAAAAAAAAACAGTCTTGTTGTTTTACTAAATAATATTTTGCTAACGAACGAAATGTGAAATTACGTAAATAGGAAAAGTTATTATTCTGTTATAATAATAATTGTATTATTCAATTAGCTCTTCCTCGTCTTCTTCGTCGGTTAGCGTAAGAGAGTCAGCCACATTTCCATGGGGTAAGTTTAAATAATCATGGTGGTACCATGGTTAGTAAAAAAACAAGACTATGTTAAATGACTCTTTGTCACCTAAATTTATTTTTTGAAAATGTGTTTCTCAATTTCATAATTCGTTTTAAAATAATTTATAATAATAATTAAAATAATTTATAGTAACAATTCATAAATAATTTTAAACTAATTATGAATCGGTATAAATTAATATCATAAATAAGTTACTTTTTAGTACATAAGTTAGTTACGTTTAGTGCTTGATTGTTTTTTTTTTATTATTTAGTTGCAATTCAATAAATTACTTAGTAATTAAGCCTTAGTACAAAGGCTTAATTCAATAATTTATTGAATTAAGTACATCTAAATATGTACAAAAATTAAAAAAACGATCAAGTCATAATTTTATAAATGACTAAAATGCCTGATTACTTTAATTTAGAAGAAGTTAATTTTTAATAGAATAAATTTTGTTTTTTTATGATTAAGTAGATTTTTTTATTTCACTTTTCAGTTTAAGTTGTTATAAATATTTTTTTCAGTTTAAAAATGTTAAACCTGTTAGGTATGTTGTACCATTATTGAAATAATAGTAAATGTTGATTAGAAGGTATTGTAATACTTAATAAATGTTGATTTCGTATTTCAGGTAGTTTTATTTTATTTGAATCGACCGTTATTGGGTATTAGAATAATAATAATTGAGTTCCTACTAATTCTTAGGGTAACAGGATTGTTTATTAGTCAGAATTCAATTGATCTATGATTATAAATGGTTTTTAACACAAAAAAAAAACTACATATATGGGTTTTTACGACAGTAAATGTGACCATAAGCTTACCAAAAATGGATATACGACTTATACAGTTTTTTTAAAGTACATTTTCATGGGGTGTATTAACCAAGAATTGATTTTTTCTTAGGCGTAAATCCAAGCTAACTTTAAAACTAAAGAAGATAGATAGGTTTTGATGATTTAACTTTTTTCATTTGCAAATTGTAAGAACCTTCTCATAGATCATTTTTTTATAACTTCAAAAACAAAAAAGTTATGAATTTTTATGTAAAAAAAAAAATAGTTTTTCTGCTCTCCTGAAAAGTCGGGTTTTGGTTTATACGACCTTTCTACCCAAAGGTATCGGTATGTATGTCATAGGTCACTAGGTATGTCATTTTGGAAGTAGAATAGTCACTCCACCCACGAAATGTGAAGTTATGACTATTGTCAGTCGGGAATAGTAATAACTTCGTGTTTCATTGCGGCGTGATTGCAAGGGACATTTTAGATAACAATGTCATTGTGTCAAATTGACGATATTCTAGGCTTTTTGGTTGGGTTAGGTCGTTTACATTTCCCCCAGGTGGGTTCCCGCATTGTCGAGGCGGGGGGGCTCAGTAGCCGTGGCTTGGACACCCACGGTGAAGCGAAGTGGAACCCGAGGAGGGGCCGCTCGTCAGGGCTTTTGCCGGTAAGCCGACGACGTAGCGGCCAAGAAGTAGGTTGCGGTGCCGCTTGAGCGACATCGCAGCTGAAGCGGGCCGCGATGTCGTATCGGAGGCATCGCGGCTGAGGGTTGGAGGCCGCGGCGGGAGACGAGTGCCGGTATTGCGGTGCGCCGCTCTCCCTACCTTCCGTGGCCTTGACGGGGTCGCCACCGTCTGATGGCGGACGCGGTGGGGCCGCAGAGGAAGAGGAGTGTTGGTATGACGTTTGCCGCTCTCCCTATCCTCTGCGGCCGATAATTGGCAGGCGGCGGGGCCAATGACCTGACCCGTCGCAGGGGGACTAAGGGTGCCCAGACACGGGGTCGTCTGGCGCCCATGTGCTGGTTTGGTCCCTGGGGTGGTCACGGCGCGCTATGTGTTCTGGTGCGCCGGTGATGGGGAATACTCCCCAGAGGAGGGTCCAGTGACGGACAGCCGCGGCGGGTTCACGGATGAGTGCTAACGCGTGCCCGTGTTCCCGCCGTAAGCGGCAGAGGAGGACACCGTGGAGTTTTAGTGGGTTGGAGTCCCACATAACTGCACTATCTCCCCGTGGTAGTGCAGAATGCATGAGCATTTCTCCACGTTAAAAAAAAAAAAAAAAAGGTCGTTTACATTTAGATAGGTGACATGCCTGCATAATTTGCATGTGTCTCAAAGTGAAATCCCTTTTGAATGTTTTGTTTGTTCTGTTTTTTTTTGTTTGTTTGTTTTTTGTTTGTTTATTGATAGAAAACAAACAGCTCATTTATCAAATTAAATTTCAGTCGGCAACATCCATCGGTTTCTTACTAAACTTCAACTATATCCGACGATCCTGCATACTTATCTCTTTTGTTGACTGTACCTAAGGAGCAGTGGTGACCCAGTGGTAACGGCTGCGACAGTGGTGACTGAGGGCCGCAACTCACAACTTGTACGTCTTCGATTCAAACCCAAGCAGGCACTTTACTCTGTGTAAATAATTTCATCACCACTGCTCGCAAAACATCTGCTCGCAAAACATCGTGAGGAAACCGGATTTCCTAGACCCAAAAATCCGAAGAGATTTGACATCCACTAACCCGCACTGGGCCCGCATAGTGGGTTATGGTCCACTCCCTCTCACAGAGAGGAAGCCTATGTCCTAGCAGTGGGAACATTACAGGCTGAATATGTTCATGTTTATGCTATGTCAAAAGCGACAGAATTTAATACTTATAATGACCATTTTAGAAATTTGCTTGAAAATAAATGTTTGAGTATACAAAAATAATAAAATGCCGTAAGAGATGAAAAATCAGGAAATCTAATTTAGCTCAATTTCCGTGACTCTCAATTGCACAAAGGATATTGAAACCTGCGACGTAGATGCTATGGGGAATTCAACTTTACTATAGTTAACTTCATAAGGATGAGCTAGTAGACAGGTACAAATTTATTACCTACAACACCCAGCAGTAGGACCATTATAGACTGAATATGAACATAAACTAACTTCTTATTAAATAAAATGTTTGTAATCAACTCTTCTCCACGTGTGACGATTGACCAGTGAGATTAATGAAACTGCATTGACCGTCAGGCTATCCATAACTAACTTACTACCGAAGAGCTATTTTCGTATTGCTCGTGCCGATACTAACGATAACAAAGGCCAGGAAATAGAAATAGAACATTAATTACTTAATTCCATCAATCTTTATACTAGTTTTGATATTTTTAGCACGAAATTTGATAAAGATATTTTTATTTTGCAAATATGGGTACAGTAGGTACATGGTGTTATAGGGAAATAGGTTCAGCCATATTTTACCAGTAGGCATGCAAACATTACAAAAATAAGAACTAATTCACTAGACTAAAGTTAGCTATTTAGTTATCTAAATACTAAACTTTAACATAGGTACAAACAGAACAAGAAACAACACAAAACCAAAAACACTATTATAAACAGTTTAAGCTTCAATTTTTTTATCAATCAAGAATTCTGTTACACTATAGTATGCTTTGACTGTCAAAAAGCTACGCAGCCTCTTTTTAAATAACTACCTAACAACAATAACTACCTAGTTCAGACTCCAGCTCTCACAAAGGTTCTAGCATAACTAAGGCAAAATTGTATATACGACTACTGTAACAATGTACCTTTATGAGAGAAATAAATAAAATAAATAAATAGCGGCAATTCTTTCCAACTTTTAGGTATTTTATCATATATGACTGAACTGTAGATATCTAATGCCTGTATTCTCCGATAGGAAAGGTAGAGGCTAGTATAGTACACCCACATTTTATTAGTTATGTTTGAATTCCATTTAATAGTCGACCTTGTACTGGCTTTAGCACCCTAAGATTAAGGTCACTTGCAGGTGTACAAACGACAAGATCTGTTTATCTAAGTGACAGTTACATATTTCCATACTTAGTGAAGTTTCGATTTATTAGGAATTCTTGTCAAAGGAATTACGAGGTCGTTTATGCCTAACAGGAAGCGAGCCTACTCCAATCAGACGGCCTCTATATAATTTACCTCAGAACAATTTTCCCGATCTAGTAGGAAGCAAGCCCAGGAAACTAAGCTCAGCGGTCCAGCTTGCGACCAATAGGTAACCAAAATACAGCGTATGAAAAAAAAACATCAAAAAGAAACTCATCTCCACGTATAAGTACTAAGCAAAACCATTATTTTCGAGCGTTACCATGAACATATTAAGGAAACGGGGAGTCAAATGACTAACAATCTATTAAATACATCACATATTAACTAAAAAGATAACACGCGATAAATCGTCGTGCAAAAAGCTTCTTAACTGGTTTTTAGTCAGCAAAAAATCGACGATCCCATTGGTATGTACATAAACATTGAAAAGAACGATTTTCATTTTGCTCATACTCAAATCGAAATGAATACGTTTCTATGAATCTCAAATTCAAGCGTCCACTTCAATCGATACAGAAATCAAAGCTATTCGCGATGTTAGAAAACACAGTTAGCTCTAACGAGACGTGCAAGCTAAGAGATCTCGAAAAAAAAAATAGGAAACGTTTCTGTTCCATTTACTAATACCTACCTCCTACTTTTTCTTTTTTCGGAAACTGGACGTCGATGATTGGTTGTTGTCAACGAGCCTGCATGTTTTGACAACTACGAATAGGTCTAATTTGTCTTTGAAGATTGATACACCTATGTAACTGGCATACCTACTTCAGTTCTGGCAAAAATTACCAGAAAGCCAATTCTCGTAATTTAACCGGTCAAGCGGCGCGCGTCGCCGATCGGCGACGAAACAATAGAAAATCAATTGTGTCTCATTAGCGAAGTTGGACAGATCTAGAGTTCATAATCTAGTCGCAGTCTCATCTCGGAGACAAACATATGTCAAAATGTAGGGAAATTAGAGGTATCTTTGACAGATTGAGACTGAGATCAGACTGTGAACGTTCAAAAAATTACGAGAATTTTCCCTCAGTTTTCTGAAAGTCTTTTATGGAACAGGTGAATTTTTTTTTCGCGTTTACAATGTTAGTCCCTTGGAGGAAGTTGTTCAATTTGATGGCCTTTAAGGGTATGGTATAGACCATTAAACTGGATAACATGGTCATATTTATTATGACCACACCTTTCTGATACCTACCCGCTGTTTACCCTACTAAATGAAGCTGTCCACCTTTTGTCAAGTTGATTTTGAATAACCGTGCTGCAGCGAATTGCGAAATGCCAATTTTATTGCTGATAATGTAATGTAAGTAATCGATCTTTAACTCTATTGGAATATTTAGATTAAATACGGGCAAGCTGAGCTATAATTATTCGATTACCAACAATCTATTCGAATTATGTCTGTCCTTGGAATATTAATTTATACTATCAAAAAAGGTTTCATCATCATCATCATCAGCCTATAATGTTCCCACTGCTGGGACACAGGCCTCCTCTCTGTGAGAGGGAGTGGGCCGTTATCTACCACGCGGGCCCAGTGCGGGTTGGTAGATGTCACATGTCTTTGAATTTTTGGTTCAAGGACATGCCGGTTTCCTCTCGATGTTTTCCTTCACCGTTTTGAGAGCAGTGGTGATGAAATAATTTACATTGAAAAAAGGTTTATTGTAAGTATTTTCGAAGTTGCGATTTCAAAAACACAGATTAAATCACAAGTTTAAGAGGGGAAACCTTTACTTAGTAGTAGGACAGTATCAGTACAGTATAACAGTGCTTATTAAGAGCAGAAAATCCTAATAACTCATCATCATCTGCCTGCCCTTGTCCCGTATTATTTAGGGTCGGCGCAACACGTTGTCTTCTTCTCTTCTATTTCATATCATTTCTCTCATAATCCATCAATATTTTTTTTGGCCTTCATCTCCCTCTCCATTCATCAACATTTATATTTACCACTCTTTTATTCACATGCGTTTCTTCCCTCCTCGTCACATGGCTATACCAAGCGAAACGATTTTTTCCAGTATTCCGAAACATATAGTACGACCCATACAATACAGTACCTACTGTTGTGCAAAAAACAAGGCATAGTTTAGTTTTGTCAAACACTGTGGCAAAATTGAATAATAGGGCCAAAAATCACACATTTTAATGCTTGTGTACTAAAGTGGACTATGTTTACAGTGGCTTTGTTATCACTGGGAGGCAGTATTTCACTGACAACCCAAAGCATCCTGTGTGACCACTAACGAAATAAATTGTCGTAAAATATGCGCGGACTCTTGCTATAAAATGTGACATGCAGGTCCAAAAAGTATTTTTATCATTAATTTTTTATCTATTTAGTCTACACAATTTAGCTGACACATTTTAAACTTTAAATTCAAATTTGTTTTAATGTTAAAAAGCTTAGTTAAGTATTTATATGAGGCGAGTTCGTAACTTAGCTACAAAATCATTCATCACAATAATCTTTTATATAAATAAAAATTAAGGCTAGTCGTTGGTAAGCGCATCATTTGAAAACTAGATTTGGCTATTTTGATTGTAAAATGTTTGTAATAGTCCGAATTAAGCTTTTATGGAAAGCAAAATTGAAAATTTTTCCTGAAATATACATAATTTACACATTAAAATAGCTTGTGGTATCGGTCTGCATGACTGCGTTGTTCTTCTAAATTTTGCAACGCATTTTGATGCGGTTACCATCATTTAGACAATTTATTCCGGCAAGTTTAATTGTGGAATTGTTTATTATTAAACTAAAGTATAATATAGAGATCTCCATGACTTGTCAAAATGGAAAAACCGAGCCGCTAGTAACATAAATAAGCCTTAAAAATATACGCGTAATAGTTGCGGCCTTCAAATTAAACTATTTTCTCTGCATTAAACCCAGAATATGGAAAAGGGTTGCGGGGATTTGTCCGGATCAACAAAGGTGGGACGGGAGTAGAGATTAAATTCCTTGGTACTGCGTCGGACTAGTGCCGTACCTACACGCCATTTAACAATGGCGTGTTCGGCATTCTAGTCTGACGCAGATCCATTAAATCTTGCTAAAAGCTGGTCTGTGAACAACAGTAACAAAGCTTTTGAAAATAGTTGTTGTGTGTGACTTTCGATTTTCCTTTATGAGTCGGTTTACTCGAAATAATACAGACGAACTGAAACGTTTTCTAAGTTTTTACTACTTTTTTTTTAAATACTTTTAAAATGCAATATACTCAAATATTCGTGTTTGAGTTCAAACACGAATATTTTGGTTTAAGTAAAAAGTTAGGTATTTATTGGTCACGAAAATATTAAAACTATTGACATTTAGTTTCCATAGGTACGTCGTACTCAGGTGAACACTGAAAAATTAGGGCTGCATCATGCACAGCATCATGCTGACTGGAAACTTTCATGTCACAGTACGTGCAGCTGACAAATATTTCTGTGGTGTGATTATGCATCGGTATTGTTTTTTTTTTTCAACATACTTATCTTTTTATGTGCACGTTTTCCTGTGACAGTTAAACCTATTTTTCTTTCTTATGTACCTATTTACATTCAAGGACGTGGTAATTATCACCGTAGGCGCGGGCTTGCGGACGGCGAGCAATGGGCAGCTCGCCGTCCGGTAAGGAACAGGTCTGGATCGACGGCACGTTGTGTTCCACGCGCGCCTCCAAGAGATGTCCGCACTAACTGACGGGGTCCGCTAGGGCCGATGCCTGGCAGGGTCGCGGGTTGTTCGAATGAGATACCGTGGCCCTTGGCACAGGCAACTGAAGGAACACGGATGGGTTTTAGTCAGTAAAAGTCTGACATGCACTCCCGCCAGAGCGGGTGAATTTATTTGATAATTTCCCACCCAAAAAAAAAAGGTTATGGTAAATATGGCTAATAAAAGCTGAGCCTAGAAAAAACAGCTTTGTCTGCCGTTGACAAAACACTGTTTTATTTGCGAGACTGTTTTGTCTGGGTCTGCACGCAGAGTAAGATTTCATGAAAATATAAATTCTCTGCTCTTCGAAAACATAAGAGCCTTCGTCTACCTGGATGTATTAAGTCTAGCTTATACCAAATTTGTGAAACTCCACGCTATTAAGTAGGTACACGTTCGTAAAAATAAGTTTAAGTATTAGGTTTCAGAATATTAGATATTATGTTGAAGCCTATAACTCCTGTTTTTAGTTAGAGGTAGAAAATTACAAAATAAAGCAAACTAACTCTGGTAATTCTAAAGCAATTCGTAGTGCTTTTGGAGTAACAGGAATATAAACGTATTTTTTAATTTTTGTTTTCATTTTGTTTTTTTTTTCGTTTTAATTCGTCATAATCAAACGACTATTTCCAGGAATTCTAACTGGCAGAATACACGCTTTACGTTGCATCATACTGCGCAGTTGAGCCTTTACGTGGAAAAATGGCGCGGAATGATGTTTTCATATTATTCATAAAAGAATTGATTCATTTTTCTTTCTTTGTTCAGGTGGTCTTTCTCTGGAATGCGCTCCTTTTGAACATCAGGACGGCAACCAGTCGGTTATCTTTTAAAGTGAAGGTACGTGAACATATCCGTCAGAAGTTGGCTGTAACGTAACATCCCAGCGCTGATTTGCTGGAGTCGTTTTCTCTCCTCTACCGATATTTTTTTTTTCCTGACAGTTAATTTTATTTATATGCATGTATGTACCCATCTATGTATTATTCTTGTATTTTATAGTCCTTTCCTAGTTATTTATCCCGTATGTTTCACCTGCCATGTTTTGTCTCTGCATCACCCTAAGGTTGATTGGTGCAAAATGTCTCAGGCATTAAGTCCGCCTTTGTACAGTATTTTTTAACTTGTGCATGCATTTTTAATAAAATAAATAAATAAATAATTTACGCAATTTTTCCCGCTTATCAATTTTTATTGCATATCGCAGCCTGAGTAGACAGAGATTATTAGGTCAGTATCAATATCTCAAAAAATTCATCATGGTTGCAAATAAATTCCACGTGTTAATTCTTTATTATATAAACCACCTCAAATCATAAATCCTACATCCTAACTTAACATTATAAATGCGAAAGTAAGTTTGTTACCTTTTCACGACTAAACCACTGAACCGATCATACTGAAATTTTGCATATACGTTAGTTGTGTAGAAACGGACATAGGGTACCTTTCATCCCGAAAAGAAGTGCTTTTCCCGAGAAAAACAACAATAACGTTATTGTGATAATAGATGGCGCCGCGTGTCTATTGAACTTTGTCACATTATTTAATTCGGAGGCGGTACGAAGTTCGCCGGGTCAGCTAGACTCTTAAGTCCATGATCGACGGGCGAGTAAAACCGCCGTTTTATGGCTCGTCGGTAAAGCTCGCCCGTGGATCATTGCAATACCGCGGTATTAAAAACCAACGAGACCGGCTCGCGGCTCGTTAGTTATGTTTAATTTTTTGCTCGGCACGCTGCGCAAGACCGCGTGTCGATCACCACTGACGAGCCGAGCCGACAGTTTTCCGCGACAAATGGGTATACGACAACTGTTATCTTCTTTGAATCCAACTTTTAACCCAAACTTTAGGGCGTCTTCGCTTTTTTTTATTCATTTCGTGGTATGCTATACCGAGGTAACACAAAACTTCAATCTTCGAACAAGACATATTGCCTCATTTGCGGTTCACACTCGACTGTTTTGCTCGCTAGTTGATCAGCACCTACGAGCCACGACTCCGCGAGTAAAAACCGTCGTCTCCAAAACCGCGGTATACGGCTCGCCCGTCGATCACCCTCTTTATAAATCCCGAACGATATTATGAGCATGAACGTGACTAAGTGGAACTTTGATAAAAAAGTTATGTCGCGGTTGCCTTACAGACTCTCTTGTTTATGTTTTCCTGCATGTGACAGGGACCTAAGGGCCAGCGCAGACCGACGGAGTGGCAGTGAACAGTGTAATTCTATAACAACTGAAAGTCGTCGGAAGTCTAAATCGGCTTGTAGTTGTCAGCGTGTAGTCAAAAAACAAAAAGGGGATTAAAGATTTTATATGAAACCTGGTGGCGTACCTAATGTCGTGAAACTTAGGTTTATCAAAATAGCGGCCACGCATGATGAACCTTATATAATTATATTATCGATAGCTGACATCAATGCAAACAAAAATATAATAGGCATAAACCCCAGAAAGCGTCATGTTTCCGAGATATTTACGTTCAAAGTTGATCACATGACATCCATATTTTTTTTAACTTGCGTACATCTTATTGAATAGATGTTTGAAATAATCTCTCTGAATGTTTTAATTTCTTTCATCCCTATTTTTTGAACTTGATAATTAAAAAAAAAATAGGGATGTGTGATCAACTTTGAACGTTAATATCTCGGACAGTATGAATGCCACGGATCTTCAAACACCTTTCTATTACGTAAGAAACACCACAAAAGATGACGCAAAGCGTCGTCGTCGAACGAAGCGCGACAAAGAGACTATACAAGTTTCAGAGCCAGTTTCTCAAACAAAATTATCGCAAAATTAATGTGAAGCACGCGTAAACTGCTGCGATTAGTTGAATGATTTATCAGCAGTTAACTAAGCTTATTTTTAAAATCATTTGAAACTAGCCCTCAAAGACTCGCACGGAAGCGTGGCGGCTTGGTTAAGTCCGCGCGTCGCCGCGTCGCTCGGTGCGCCTTGCAACCCATAAACTGCTCTTCACCACAACTCCGTTTGTCTGTGCTGACCCTCAGTTCCTCTGTGTTACCTAGTACTATAAAGATTCGCAATGCTTTTAGCTAATCAATATTGTTTTGTATGTGGGTCTGGGTACTGAAAATAATGATGTACCTGTCCAAAAAGGTAACAAGTTCATTTTATTTGATCACCGCTGTCTTGGCAAACAACATCAAATGTCACGGAGCGGATTTCGTGATATTGATTTGTCTATACCTACCCAAATAGGGCACGTTTTAATAACAAAGCTAATACAGTAATACTTCACTAGATCTGAAAAGAGTATAATGAAGTTTAACATAGTATAAAATAGTTTTTAGTTGGAATTGTAAATGCCAAAGTATACCCCTAATAATCTTGATTCATAGGGAAACACTCCAACCGATGCGCCACAGAGTGCATGATAAGCACCTAATGATGACCTGCATCGAGTGGTCATCATTAGGTGCTTATCGATGCAGGTGATCAAAACAGCAACCTGTATGTATAATTTGTTAGTAGATTACAATTTTACTATGAACTTGCAGCGTCCCGCGTTTTCATCCGCATACATTTCGATCCCATGGGAATATTGGGATAAAAATATCCTATGTGTTAATCCTGGTTACAAAATGTATGTGTGTCAAATTTAATTTAAATTCCTTCAGTAGTATTTGTGTGAAAGAGTATCAAACATCTGTCCATCCATCCTTACAAACATTCGCGTTTATAATATTAGTAGAAAGTAAATAAACTATAATCTAATATAGTTTATTTACCTTCTCCAACAAATATAGCCCCGAGCGAGGATATATTATTATAGGGAAGGGATGGGACAAGATAAACAGCGTGTAATAGTGCAAATACCCTGGGCAATTTCCATAAAGGCAACATGTCGCTCAATTTCCATGCATATTTTATATTTTGCCTACTGTTTGTTATTATGACAAACAGTAGGTAGTGATATTATGAAAACCATGCTGATTATGCTATTATTACCAAATAAAGCTCGATTTAAATAATTGGTTTAAGTTATTTTTGAAGCCATAATTTATCAGTCTATTACATTTATAAAAAAAATATTATTAGATTCCATGAAAAGGTTTACTTATAAACTCAAACAACAAAAAGCCAATTAAGTAAAGTTAATCATTGTGTTTTCTTAAAACAAAAAGTCTAAGAATTTTCGTAATGACTCTATTTCTGTAGAACTGTATTTCTATAGAAGAAAGTCTGCCAATTCTATTTGTTTTCTAAGAATGTATGTAACCTTATATACTTTTAAAACAACGATGTTGTTTTAGACAAAGTGGCTGCTTTTATGTCGCGCCTGTAGGTACAATTTAGAAAAATATAACTGTTTAATGCTTAGTGAGGAACCAAAAGTTCGATGACATGTGATATCTGCCAACCCGCAATGATACGATTACGGCCCACTCCCTGTCACTGGGAGGAGGCCTGTGTCCCAGCAGTGGGAACATTATAGGCTGATTATGATGATGATGATGATGATAACTGTTTAAAATGTGATTGGGAAAGGCTAAAACTATGAGGCAACAGAAAACAAATTTTTATGCGAAAAGTATGGACGCGGGGTGAGTAACGTTTTAGATATTAATGTGGATGAATAGAGGAAGACAAAGGGATGACAGGTAGGTGGATTTTGTGAAGGAAGCAATACTAATCTAATCGATGTAATCTAACTAGCCTGTATTGTCCTACTGCAAGGCAAAGGCCTCCTTTTCTTTTGCTAGTTTTAGCCACAATCCTTTCGGTCAAGCGCGTCATCGTCTTCGTCGTTGGTCAGCGGGATTGTCCGAAAGGGTTAACGCTGCCCCGGAACATAAAGGGCTAAGGGAGGAACATGGGTGGGCTTTAGTCAGTAAGAGTCTGACACTCCCTTCCGCTTCGTCCAGAACGGGAGGAGTCAGTCAAGCTCGTCTCGCCATCTATCTTAGCCTTAGCCTGCGCGATGTCGTCTTGCGTTAATTGAGACTCAATAGGTGGTTTTTTTAGCCAATTTGTCATCTGACATGTCCGCCTTAGGCCTTCTTAAGCTTAGCGGCTCTCTGGGTAACGTCCGTGATCTTGGTTTTGACTTGCAGTGTTGTATTCCTTACACGGTCTGTAATTCAATCATACTAAGATACCAATAACCTTATTAAAGTTTGCACCAGTGATTCGTGCCGTATGAATACTAAATAGCGTCTCTCGGCGTTTGGACATATTTTCTTGCTCTTTGGCGGAATTTCAGAGGGTGACACTTGATATGTTGTCCACTGTGTAACTTGTGCTTTTACCCAGACCCGTTACTTGGGGCTGGACAATTAGCAATCCATGACTACTTTTGTTAGCTTGGGTCTTACCTGCAAAAACAATTGTATGTGTGCTAATGAATAAATAAAATAAAAAAATGAATACTAAGCAGTCTGTAAATTGAAGTGGAGCGACGATCTTCGTAGGACGGCTGGTAGTAGCTGAATGAGAGTTGCCGAAAATCGAGTAGAATGGCGTGCAATAGAAGGGGCCTATGTCCAGCAGTGGACTGCTATAGGCTGATGATGATGATGAGTCAGTAAATAAACTTAAACATTGTCGTAAGTATTAAGCTATGTACTTCTGAATTTCATAAAGTAAATTATGAGCTTTATAACCCAGAATTTATAACGATAATGTTACGGAAGTTTTAAAATGTTTTGATGTATTTATCACCTTATTACACCTTTCAAGATCATTATTCTTTAATTAAAGTCGACTTCGTTCATTATTGAAGATAAGTTTTTTTTTTTTAATACACTCTAAACTTGATTCAATTAATCTTTTCAACGTAAGGTACGATTCACACCAACCGGCTCGCGTCGCACCGCATCGGAACGGAGCCGTACGCATGCCGCGGCAGCCGAATGCGTCCGTCGAAGCCGTACCGCTACCGCGGCATGCGTTCGGCTGCCGTGATAGCCGTACGCGTGCCGCGGCAGCCGACAGCGTCCGCTGAAATCCGTACGCACTCCAAGCGCCCAGAAGTGCTACTCACATTGCGCGGCCGACCGGCTCCGAACGGACCCGACGGCAGCCGATTGGATGCCGACGGCGCCGTTAGGAGCTGGTCGGGGCCGGTCGGCCGTCGCGACAGCCGAACGCATTCTGCGACACGTCGCGACGCGTCGCGGGATGCCGACGGAGGTAAATATGCGTAAGTTGCATGCAAATATGAACTGTAATTACTGTTGATACGTTTCAATGTTCTTTACCGCATTGTAAAATGCCGCCCGGCCCGGCGCGATGCGAGCCGGTTGGTGTGAATCGTACCTTAATGTGATAGAACAGCGAAAATAATCAATTTTGTGAAGTGTCAAGATCATGACTTTCTTCGAATTTAGTTTAAGCTTTTTGCTAGTAAATTCATATTTAATTTTCTAATATTATGTTACTGAACGAAGAAGAGTATCTATGTCACCATCAAACGTAGCGAGTTTAGAATGAAGTAACACCTCTGTATTAAAATATCATTAAAAACAAAAATATAAAAAAGAAGTAAGGTTAAGAGGTACTTTGGCCTTACATAAATATAATGTAGTAACATTACAAATATTTAACGAAGAAAGTTAAGGAATGCTTTAGATAGTGAGCAGTTCAACTGTCTCTAAATATTTTTTAATAATCGTTACAAAATATTTAATGTTATGGAAATAAAATGAAATGTTAACAACCAACAAACACACACAAACATGAACAACAACAACATGAACCAAAAATTAACATTTCAGAAAATGCGATAAATTTTGTTCATAACATCTTTCTAATACCTCATAATCCAAAAAGCGTTTTGTTTTTTAATAATATGTATATGTGTATCTTTTCCACGAATTTACGACGAAAAGATTGCCTACAAAGCAATTTGCGTCACGTATCAACAAGAAAAAATATTGCCGTTTATGAAAATACAGGCTCAAATATGTAACATATTAAATGAGACACGTATTAATATTCCTAATGGAGATTTTAGAATTATAGGTTTGTATGCTTGGGAAACTTCTAAATTACTGATGAAATTAAAAAAATCAAAAGCATTTTTTGATGTGAAAACTTCTTTAGCGGTGTTGTACACTTTTTTTGTAATGGGTAAAAAATGTTAAGCTCGCGTCAGGACACGTGACCTGATCGAAAATTCGTAAGACGGATGGAGAGTAGACAGCCGGCGCGGCGTAGGAGAGGAAGTATCCCCCCCTCTTTCTACGGCGCGGCGAAATTCGTTTAGGCGGCGCAGGGCGCTTGCGCGAATGTTCGTGTGTGTTTATGTTACAGCGTGGCACGCGCATCCATGGATGGTGACAGCTGATGGCTCGACCGTCTGTATAGTGGCCACACTGCTGTGTATTCGTAAAATTCGTGTATATAAAGTGTTTAAAATATGGAAATTGAACAAAGTGCATCTATTAATGAAAAAAGTGACGAAGAAATAGCGAAAGAAAATGAGTTATATTAATTCAATTAATAGTTGATTTATTTCAACGTTAATATTCAAGTTTTCACTTCTGCCGGCACTCCCGGAGTGCATCCCGTCTTTTTTTTTCAATTTATTATCTTTCATGCACGCTATGAAAGACACTACATTATGTAAGGAGCGTCTCGTGTTACCCAGTAACTAGAGTGTAACTGGAAGCTCACTCCAACATACTCAATTCTTTATTGCATTCCATATGTATTACATAGATGGTATTATAAAATAAAAGATCAATATGGACCCTGTCGGGTACAGCAAAATTAGGAGTGAGGAAGAAGGCTAAGTAGAAAATCAATATTATTTTAAATTATAAATTACTAGCTGCGCCCCGCGGTTTCACCCGCATAACTCTCGATCCCGTAGGAATATCTGGATAAAAACTATCCTATATCCTTTCCCGGGACTCAAAATATCTCTATAAAAAATTTCATCTAAATCGGTTTAGCGGTTTAGGCGTGAAAAGGTAATATACATACAGACAGACAGACTGAGTTACTTTCGAATTTTAATATTAGTATGGATAACATAGTAAAGGCTTGGCAGATTTTGAGTACGGATGGTAGCGCTGTACTTAGCAAAGCCTTTGCATACCGACTGGCGCAGTGTTATATTGTCTGTGCGGGCACATATTAGTTTCCTCCATGTGTTGTGGCACGTGGACGACCTTGGTGTAATGCATCTAGATTAGTACCTAATACTATTATTTTGAAGCGTATCAATGAACGTTTACACCCTCTGAGGAGTTAAACAAGAAGCTTTAGCTCTCGTTAAATCTTATCCTGGCAGTCTGGAATATAAATTATTCTTATTAATAATTATGAAAGAGGAATGCTCTAGATAAGACAAAAGGACCAATTACACAAGACTTATGGAATTCAAACAACAAGTTTTACTAGCCCATTGAAATCAAAACAATCAAATAAAGGATTTTCCTTTACTTGATTGTTAGTTGAAGCTGCGCTTAGTTTATCAAAGACAAGATAGGTCTATAGAATTCAAGCAATACCTACTAATGCCTCTTATGATGGTACCAATTAAATTGAACCAACAATGGATGAGTTGAATAACTTGTTAGCTTCGGAAAATCACGAGGGTTTTAGGGTGTCTGTAATAGTGATAGAACTAAATTTTATTTAAACATAGTTAAATAATGTTCCGTTCAAATATTAGTTATGATAACAAAATTATAGTTGCTTAGTTTGTGTATTAAAGTTAGTTAAAATGGCTTTCACTTTAATTTCATTCGAAATCTTTCCGAAGCTAACTGAAACAGTAACTTCCCTCAAGTAAGGTGCAGTACTGTTACCTAGCTAGATGATTATCTACTGAACTATAAGGGCGAGGGAAAGATATACATATACCTACTAAATAGGTAGAATACAGGGTGCAACAAGACCCATGACGAAGCCGTCATCTACGCGTTCCATATTATATCAAACTTTGTATGTACACACGGCTACACATCAAGCTATACGTTTCCAGTTTTAGCTGACATCGAATTGCAAAGGTTTTTCATACAATCAGAAGTCAGCGTATGCTGGTTATGTCTAGCTTGATGTGTAGCGTGTACAAAAAAATATTGCTGGGAAACGACTTTTATCTTTTGTGTGAAAATTCGCTGTTTACAGTAGTACGTGGTGTAACGTACGCAAAATATTGTACCTATGGCTGCATGCAGCGGTACAGGGCTCGTGGGATTATTTGTTAATACTTGTAGGATGGAAAAATTAGAATGTATTAGCAGAAATAAACACCTTTAGATATTTTTTATCAGCTTTTTATCATAACACACCTGTCACCTTTTTATCGTCTTTTTGTTTCTCTACCCTTCCCTTCCGTTTATTACCGTTGGATCCCGTTTTTTGATCCCGTTTTTTAGGTATTACCGATGGATCCCGTTTGCTATTTCCGTTGAATCCCATATTATAACAACATGTGTACATTTCAGAAGAAAAGTGATTTACCTTTATCAAACACTAAAAAGAGATTATTTTTAGTGGGTTACCCGGAACCGAACTAGTTAGATTAGGTTAATTATTAAAAAAAAAACAATGTTAGGTTAGGTTAGGTTAAAACTGTGACCCCTACGCACGAGCCGAGCGAGCGAAGCGAGCGGTGCCGCGGCAGCGGCCGGCGAGTGCCAGAAACGACTAGATTATATAGAAAATGAGTTGTTTGTGAGTTGTATACGAAACGTTGGTTGTAAACTAAAAATTTGTCAATGGAGTTTTGGTGAAACATTAGTGAACCCCTCATTTTATTATAAACAATTTTGTTGTTGAAAGTACCCGCATTCATATTTTTTTAAGCATTCGGGATCCAACGGAAATACTTTTCGGGATTCAACGACAATAAAACGTAATTATCTTGCATTTCTTAAATTCGGGATCCAACGGAAATACATAATAATGTTTTGCGGGATCCAACGCCAAAAATATTAAAATGGGATTCAAAAACGGGATCCAACGGTAATAAATCTTCCCTTCGTCTATCCGTACTGGTCAAAAACAGTAAATAAGAAAAAAGAAGTAACACAGAATCGACTAAAAATAGTAAATAGCCCACATAAAACTAGTTTTCGTACGTCAAAAAAAGTTGACCTTCAGTATCTTCGTAATCAAAAGGTTCCTAGATAAGGTGCAATAAAAGAAACATAATGATAGGAAGACCAAGTGACTCTCGGCTTCGTTAAGGGTATTTTTACCCCCTTTATAGTCTACGTAAAGATTGGCCGCCGTGACCCCAAATTCATTCAGTTGGATATTACTAAGTACAGACTGGATCTGGGTCATAATCTTTTGATATTCTCCATGAAACATGATTTAAGGTACTAAACACACGACGCACTAGAAAGATTCCCAGTTAAGATACTAGTCAGTCCTGGCGTTTGCTATCTTATGTAATTTTATACGTTCAAAAAATTCTGATTCTCAACCTATTTTAAATTAACGATTTTTGATTTGATTTTAATATCTGTACTACTCGTGCATTGACGCTAAATCTAAGATACGGTTTATAAGTTATAGTAAATAAATAAATTATTAATTTCACCAAAAACCCTTAACAATAATATACTTATGACTAAAACATAAAAGGCTTGGTACCAGGGAATACATTGACTCTATACCAAGGTCAATATATAAATACATTGACTCTAAAATTAGGTGTAAGATCCTGTGACTTAGGAGTTAGGCATAGTAGTGGGCGTCACATCTTTCATATCACACACAATTGTGTTTCATGCCTTATTGAACCCATGCGTAACACTTCCATAAGGGCCAGAACACACGTACCACAGCCACACCACAGCGACCACACGTGGACGGGCGCTAATTTGTATGAATATGTAAGTCAAGCCATGTGGATATGGATCACATTGAAGTCACGTCGCAGCCATAATACAATCACCAGCGAGACCGCGAAATAGCGGCCGGCGAGATTACAAACACTATAATCTGTCTGACGAACCACAACATAACCACATCGCAAATACTAGCGAGATTTTGTAGTTACCAGAGCGCAACTACAAGAAGCTCAAGCGACTATTCACACGTAACCACTGCGTGCCCACATTTTGTCGTTGCGATGTAGTGTGATTGTGGTACGTCTGATCGGGCCCTTACTTTTCACATTTGGCTACTTTCAGTATACGGTTACGTCATAGCATAATATTTTTCTTTCCTCAGGCTACAATCTATTTTGCAAATCACTACACTTATTACTTCTTGTCTTGGTTGTTAGTTATTCCATCTTTTGGGAAAAGCATAGTTTTGTTAGTATTATTTGTTACTATAATAAATATTATTACCTTTTATTTATTTAAAAAAAAATTGTTGTCTGTAAAGTCGGTTTACGGACGATAATTTTACGTGCGTGCAGCCAGCGTTCATCGATTTATAAGACGTTATCACGTCAAAAATCGTACAAATTCTAAAAACTGCAACTGTCTAAAGCCCTGGTTTGAATGGTAACCTGTCACAAAGTAAAGTGGACACAGAATCATGTATTACATCACAACTTGGAAAAGGTTTAAAACTTTCCTTTCAACAACTTTGGTTCCCGCAAGACTCTCAATATGTCATTTTCGTATGTTATGTCACGCACTGGTCTAAATAATTACAGCCAACGTTCTATGAATTTCATTATATCGATCGCCAAACTTTTCTACTTAAAAACAGTTTTATAGGTCTTAATTGAGGCAATATTTACACCAGTCTAAATACAATCGTAATTCCTATAAATAAAAACAGGCTTTTAAAACTTAGTTGTGGAGCATTCCCAAGAGAAAACGGACTATAATTTGAAATAGATTATGTATAATGAAAAGCGTATAAAATAAATCTATACAGACATTAATAGCAGTTTAGATTTTATTGTCGGTACCTACTACCTATTGAATAGAAGCCGTGACGTGATAAAGGAAAATTTTTGTAATTTACGTAGTTTTGAACAATGACAAACTAATTGTTATAATTTGAATAGAAAGCAATTAATTAAATTACATCATCACTAATACTGAGTCATACTACACTTACCCGAGCTAGAGCTGTGGCAACAACATTTGGAAAATTCCGAAAACATAATCATCATCTATCTCTGTAAATATATAAAATATTTAAACTTTCTGCCAACTGATACGCTAAGAAGAAGTGCATGACTAGAGAACTGCTGGACCGATGTAACTAGTTCTTGTTTCTAAATATTTGTTGTAGCCTGAATTAATCTGCGTTCGCGATTTATTTGCCAAAAATGTAAACAAATATGAATTAATGGAAAAATAACTTTAGTTCGTTCGCAATACTGTTCAATTTACGCTACAAACATTTTTATAAGTTTTCAATAAATATCGCTAGTCACTCTAAAATCAATTTAATTTTCATTGAAATAAAGTTGATATTTGTTTAACTTGAAATAGGGTGGGGGAGTGCAGTACCTACTGCGCACTTTTACTATAGGTTCATAGGGAAAGAAAATTTGGAAAACACACTAAAGGTTCTTTTTTCTATAGGTTTTTTGTATAAATTTATTTAATAGTCTGTCGAGTCACTAGTTATTAATATTTGTGACCGAAAAATGGACCACCATGACTCATGACCATTAGTCAGATAGTAGGTATAAAGCTTACATGAAAAATAAAAATTTTAGTATTTATCAGCATTCCAACTTCTAAAAATTATACTTCCACGGCAAGGGACCATGTCGTCTTATTAATATTTATACTTACTAGCTCCGGGCTGTTCTCGTCAACTATTTCATTTAAATTCGGAGCTACTCTTTAATGGCACTTGCAGATGATACCCTCAAAGAGAAGGGACGTTCTATTTTTGGCTTTACCCTTAGCAAAAGATAAATTAAGTGGTAATATATTCTTTTTGCTCCCACAATGAGGTTCAAACCAATCTGAAGGAAGCTTGTGGATCATTGAATCATCATCATCATGTGCCTAGCCTTTTCCAAACTATGTTGGGGTCGGCTTCCAGTCATTGGATTTGGATTTAAATTCCAGTCTTGTGGATTATTGAATACTACCTGCGCCCCGCGGTTTCACCCGCGTAAGTTTCGATCCCGTGGGAATATCGGGATAAAAACTATCCTATGTCCTTTCCCGGGACTTAAACTATCTCTATACCAAATTTCATCGAAATCGGTTCAGTAGTTTAGGCGTGAAGAAAAGACAGACAGACAGACAGAGTTACTTTCGCATTTATAATATTATATTAGTTTGGATTCATCCCAAAACATTTTGATACTCAAGATGTTTTAGCCTGATTCTTTCTAAATATGGGCAGACTGTGCCAGATGCAAAAAAGTATCATTACTCGCGAAGCCTGTTTTAATTTTGAGTGAATAATCTTTATTGTCCATTCATTACGTATCGAGACCCCTCCGTGCCTCGGAAAGCACGTTAATGCGCTGGTTGCGGCTGTCATTCGTAGATCTCTGACAGCCGTTACGTGTAGTCAGAAGCTCAAAAGTCTGACAACCGAGCTTACTAAGGGGTATCATGTTGTGGAGGTCAGATAGGCAGTTGCTCCATGTAAACTACTGGTATTCAGCTGCATCTAGTTGGACTGGAAGCCGACCCTAAAATAGATGGAAAAAGGTTAGGCAGATTGATCGAACCTTTATTGTACGTTGTATTAAGTGCAATTAAATACTTATGTAGGGTGTTGCAATAACTACTTATTTATTACTGTCTGCACTTATTTTAACTTTCTAACACGAGTCCTGATGGCCAATTCCCGTAATTAAAACGTTCAAAATATAGTCGCTGTCTCATCTCGGCGACAACATAATCAGCCTATAATGTTCCCACTGCTGGGACACAGGCCTCCTGTCTGTGAGAGGGAGCGGGCCGTAATCTACCACGCGGGCCCAGTGCGTGTTGGTAGATGTCACATGTCTTCGAATCTTTGGTCCTAGGACATGCCGGTTTCTTCACGATGTTTTCCTTCACCGTTTTGAGAGCAGTGATGATGAAATAATGTACACAAAGTAAAGCGCCTGTCTGGATTCAAACCTACGACCTACAACTCGTAAGTCGCGACCGTTACCACTGGGCCACCACTGCTCACAACAAACAAATGTCAAAAACTTGTGAAAATGTCGGGAAATTAGAGGAATTTTTGACAATTGAGACTGAGATCCGACTGTGAACCCGATGATGAAGTTTATAAAGCTTATTTTAAGTTAACCTTTAGAAGAGTTATTTTTTGTATCAAAATTAATTTTACATTTTGCGCAGGAGAATCATTGGATTTAAGATATTCATTTCTCATTCATAAATCGGCTTTTGGCTGAAAAAATAACATTGTTACAAACGCTCTTTCTTGTTTTTTACATGATTTGATGGATTATAATAAACCGTATTACCAAGGAAAAAGAATGTTTTTATGTCCTATTTCGGAAAATGCCAAGAAAAAATGATACATTTACCTTCATAAAACTTTTTTCTAAGAAATATGTGTTCTAACCTTCTTTTTGCACGAATTATTACATAAAGCCTAAAACAAATTAATAAGATAGGAGTAGGGACACATTTTTTAGGCGCGTCGTGCAATTTTGTCACACCCACGTCGTGTTTTTTTTGTGGATTTTCTCCTGCGAGAGAAATGTTTATTTTTTGTACGTAGTTCTTGGAAAAAATGGTTCCGCCCCCACACATGATTGATTAAGTCATAATAATTTTCAAGCAAATAACAGTACATTCCACCCACTCACTTATGTTCTGAAATGGGTAGAGAGAGAGAGAGAGAGATAGAAAAAGAATTTCATCATTATAACTAGCGAGGTTTCATCCAATTTGGAACAAAGAATGTGATAAGCAATCTTTAATTTCCTGTTTTCTACATTAGGTACATCTGACGCACGTATACGCTAGAAAAACATGTTTATCCGAAATGATAGATGACGATATCCGACATAAAGGGTAAGTAAAAGGTAAGTCGATAAACATAAAATATGACTTAGTTGCTTATCTATACTAATATTATAAATTTGAAAGTAACTCTGTCTGTCTGTCTCTCTGTCTGTCTGTCTGTATGTTACCTTTTCACGCCTAAACCGCTGAACCGATTTAGATGAAATTTGGTATAGAGATACTTTGAGTCCCGGGAAAGGACATAAGATACTTTTTATCCCGATATTCCTACGGGATCGAGACTTATGCGGGTGAAACCGCGGGGTGCAGCTATCTCTAATATTTTATTCCACTGATAAAATACCTCTAAGCTTCTTATACATATAATAAAAATGAAGTGAAGACCAATTATACTAAATTATATTAATTTTTGATAATCAATCTTACACCGTCACATTATTAGAGCAAGACAATCAAAAATATGATGATGAATAACTTTCTCTTTTAGAGGTTTCACTCTTTTGTAATGACTATTATATGTTTTTAGACGGGTTATTCCCGTTTGAGCACCTATTTTTAAAGCACCAAAGGTATTCCCATTTGAGCACTAATGAATATTGAACGTCA
Source organism: Amphipoea lucens (assembly GCA_947508005.1). Taxonomy (NCBI): domain Eukaryota; kingdom Metazoa; phylum Arthropoda; class Insecta; order Lepidoptera; family Noctuidae; genus Amphipoea; species Amphipoea lucens. Next base: position 10,601,672 of record OX382371.1, read on the forward strand.
CGATAAGATTAGTGACTGAGCCCACAGTCACTAATTGGTAGGTATTGCCAGATTTCTTACTTTTGTCTCTCTGGCCCTAAATCACCTTGCCATTGTGAAAAGATAAACTCAACAGGGTTTGTAGTGAGGCGCATCACTAGCTAGCTTCGCCAGAACCCCAATTGTAAGGCCCTTTACACATTATGCTGCAGCGGCAGCGGCACCGCTGCATCAGTTGCCCTTGGATTTGTATGAACCCCTACACACGGCGCCGCGGCGGCGGCGGTGCCGCTGCAGCCTCGGCATAATGTGTGAAGGGCCTTACTCACTTTTAATCAGAATCTGCAGAATTTTGAAGGAAATTCCTAATCTATTGTTTCTCTAAATTATAAAGACCAAAATATTATCTTAGACTGAAATTTTCTGGTAGATAATAATAATTACATAAGCCGAGAATGCTCGAAACTGAACAGGAGGAGCTTGAATATTTTGAATATTTCCTTATACACCAAGTTCTCATGGAATACGATAATAACTATCTATAGGCCGACCGCTTAATTGAGACGTTGCGTTGGGTGTAGTGACGTGATGCGAGAGCTCAGTGATTCGTCAACTTGTGACAACTATCATCTCCCGCACCGCGCAACGTCTCAGTTAAGCGGTCGGCCTTTATTCACGATGATCAAAATTTGTTATGATTGCTAACAAAGTTGTTATACTTACCACGAGTTACAGTACCCTTAAGTTTACTCAATTCAATTCAAATCTTTATTGCATTCACATGTGTATTATAAAAGATCTTAATAATGTTAAATGTTTCACATGGACCCTGTCGGGCACAACAATTTAGTATAATAAGAAGAGTACTCATATAGGTACAAGAATGAAATATGATCCCATTTCGTGTAACATAAAAGAAATATACTTTTCGAGTACGCAAACATTCATTATATCACTATTATGATACGCTGCCACTTTGTTTGGACAAGCACAATCAATTACCTGAGGATTTCGCAGCTGTCTTTACTCGTAATGTAATTTATTTATTAGAGCCGCCGAGGCCGGTTTCAGTTAAATTCATTATAACGTTTTTGCAAAAGACACCTGCGTAAAGCCATTTGGACAAAGCTGGCGAATCAAAAGAATGAAGTCGTGTGTAATATCCAATATCGGATTTTCCTACTGAAACAGTTATAGCCGGTATTCATAGTCGGTTCCTATATCAAATACGAAACGGTACTGTAACTTTTTGAGGCTTTGGAGGACCTCTGATAAAGTTTTTTTTCCTGAACTACTCGTAAATCAAGAAAAGGTCACAGCTTTTCCAGGTATGTAGAGATGATAAAAATAATCTAACTAGTCAGAAGAAAGATTTGTGTATCATTGTTGGACTTGTGAGGCACCGATGTGATTTATATTAAAACTTTACTATTACCTATACAAGGTCAAATTAAATAAGGTAGCGAACCTAAGCAGACGCGATAAGAATCGATATCTAAACCTAATAAAATAAAAACAAATTGATTTGATGATTATTTATTTTGAGGTCTTCGATCGTATGTAGTCTCATCTGCCTAGCCTTTTCCCAACTATGTTGAGGTCGGCTTCCAGTCTAATCGGATGCAGCTGAATACCAATGTTTTACGTGGAGCGACTGCCTATCTGGCCTCCACAACCCAGTTACTGGGTAATACGATACCCCTTGGAACCCCTTTGAAGCAGTCTGGTTGCTACATTTTCGGGTTTCTGACGACCCGTAACGACAGTCAAAGATCCACGAATGACACCAACCAACCAACGGCTTAACTTGCTTTCCGGATGGTCACCCATCCACGAACCAACTAACGTTTTTCTTACTATTTTTAACGTAACATTGAGTGTAAATAAGTAATAAAATAACTGTAAAATCTTCAAAACTTAGTCCCTACCGACAAAGCTCAGTTATCGAAAAGTTCAATAAACTTTATTTGTAATTGATTTATGCAGTGATTTTTTCTTAAGACTCGATTTTCCAAAGCACTTTTCGATTCTTTCTTTTCTTTCCGCCTTTCAGTTCCGGAACGGTGTTTCTGTGCGTAAGAATTAGACGTTGTGCATGTAGACTAGCGTCTAACTGGTCATCACCAATACTAGCTCTGACGGAAAACGAAGCCAGGGGAGACAGCGTGCTTTTTGGCCGTGACCACCAGTGAGTTTGAGCTCGCGACTAGTTTACTCTTAAGACATCGATTCCCATCACGGCTGCTGAGTCTCGATAGCTAATTTAATTTGGCTCTGTATAAGAAAGATAATAATAGAAAGAAAAAAGAATGGTACGAGATATCCGACTGAAGAAACTATTAGGTAGGTATGTTTTAGGTACGAGTAGGTACAGCATAATGGGCCTATAAGGTTAGGAACCTTATAGGCCGATTATGCTATACTTTGCTGAGACATAGGCTTAGTATCTGCGAGAGGCACGAGTGTTTTAGTAAAAAAAAACAGCATTACACAATAATATCCGCATTTCTGTTACTTAAAACGAGATATAACATTTAAGTCCTAGTTTCTAGAACAAACACATAAAAAAGCCATATCATTTTTAACGAAAATAAAAATACACTCTCTCAAATGGATTCAGAACCAATGACATTGACAGCCTGAAAGCATTTTCACTGCCCGTAAGTGATAATCTACATAATATCCTTATGCACGAGATATACGGGTAAATATGGCTATAGCCAGATAATAAACATGCTGAAATGAACTATTATTAATTTTATTCCGTAATTCAACCGCTTTTCCAACCGCTTAATTGAGATGTTGCCTGAGGTAGCAGTGCGGTGCGGGAGGGGTGTGGTGACGTGAAGCGAGAGCTGTGATTCGTCAATTTGTGACATTATCATCTCCCGCACCGCGCAACGTCTCAGTTAAGCGGTCGGCCTTTTTGGCCTTTATCCACGATGATCAAAATTTGTTATGATTGCTAACGAAGTTGTTATACTTACCTCGAGTTACAGTAGCCTTTAGTTTACTCATGTAGGTAAACGAATGAAATATGGTCCCATTTCGTGTAACATAAAAGAAATATACTTTTCGAGTACGCAAGCATTTATTATACCACTGTTATGATACGCTGCCACTTTGTTTGGACAAGCACAATTAATTACCTGAGGATTTCGCAGCTGTCTTTACTCGTAATGTAATTTATTTATTAGAGCCGCCGAGGCCGGTTTCAGTTAAATTCATTATAACGTTTTTGCAAAAGACACCTGCGTAAAGCCATTTGGACAAAGCTGGCGAATCAAAAGAATGAAGTCGTGTGTAATATATAATATCGGATTTTCCTACTGAAACAGTTATAGCCGGTATTCATAGTCGGTTCCTATATCAAATACGAAACGGTACTGTAACTTTTTGACGTTTTGGAGGACCTCTGATAAAGTACTCGTAAATCAAGAAAAGGTCACAGCTTTTCCAGGTATGTAGAGATGATAGAAATAATCTAACTAGTCAGAAGAAAGATTTGTGTATCATTGTTGGACTTGTGAGGCACCGATGCGATTTATATTAAAACTTTACTATTACCTATACAGAGTCAAATTAAATTAGGTAGCGAACCTAAGCAGACGCGATAAGAATCGATATCTAAACATGATAAAATAAAAACAAATTGATTTGATGATTATTTATTTTGAGGTCTTCGATCGTATGTAGTCTCATCTGCCTAGCCTTTTCCCAACTATGTTGAGGTCGGCTTCCAGTCTAATCGGATGCAGCTGAATACCAATATTTTACGTGGAGCGACTGCCTATCTGGCCTCCACAACCCAGTTACTGGGTAATACGATACCCCTTTGGTACCCCTTGGAACCAGTCTGTTTGTTAGATTTTCGGGCTTCTGACGACCCGTAACGACTGTTAAAAATCCATGAATGACAGTCGAGACCAACGGCTTAACGTGCTTTTCGAGGCACAGAGGGGTCTTGGTATGTAAAGATGGTCAACGCGATGGTATCGGTATCGAAACACAAACAAACTGATTTTCTCAACTCATATTTCATGAAACAGCACTACCAGCGGTCGTTGATCCCAGAAAAACTTATCAGGACTTTAAGGTGCCACTAATTAAAATTTTTTCCATACAAATTTCGGGAGAGTATCACTCCACTGTTTGACATTGTGCATCCAAAGTTGAACATGATATCGTTTTTACTTATTATTAATTTTGTCTGTACGGAAACAGAATAGTAATATAAAAAACCATTAAAAAATTATGAGCAAACAAAGATTCGTTTTTCTTACTATTTTTAACGTAACATTGGGTGTAAATAAGTAATAAAACAACTGTAAAATCTTCAAAACCAAGTCGGTACCGACAAAGCTCAGTTATCGAAAAGTTCAATAAACTTTATTTGTATTTGATTTATGCAGTGGTTTTTTAATAAAACTCGATTTTCCAAAGCACTTTTCGATTTTTATTACGCGTGTTTCAGTTCGGAACGGTGTTTCTGTGCGTAAGAATTAGACGTTGTGCATGTAGACTAGCGTCTAACTGGTCATCAGCGATACTAGCTCTGTCGGAAAACGAAGCCAGGGGAGACAGCGTGCTTTTTGGCCGTGACCACCAGTGAGTTTGAGCTCGCGACTAGTTTACTCTTAAGACATCGATTCCCATCACGGCTGCTGAGTCTCGATAGCTAATTTAATTTGGCTCTGTATAAGAAAGATAATAATAGAAAGAAAAAAGAATGGTACGAGATATCCGACTGAAGAAAGTATTAGGTAGGTATGTTTTAGGTACGAGTACAGCATAATGGGCCTATAAGGTTAGGAACCTTATAGGCCGATTATGCTATACTCTCCTGGGACATAGGCTTAGTATCTGCGAGAGGGACGAGTGTTTTAGTAAAACAGCATTACACAATAATTTCCGCATTTCTGTTACTTAAAACGAGATATAACATTTAAGTCCTAGTTTCGAGAACAAACACATAAAAAAGCCATATCATTTTTAACGAAAATAAAAATACACTCTCTCAAATGGATTCAGAAACAATGACATTGACAGCCTGAAAGCATTTTCACTGCCCGTAAGTGATAATCTACATAATATCCTTATGCACGAGATATACGGGTAAATATGGCTATAGCCAGATAATAAACATGCTGAAATGAACTATTATTAATTTTATTCCGTAATTACTTTCAGTGAAGTATTTTTCTAACGCGACAACGCTGAACACGACAAAAATAATTTAAGACTACGTCCAAATTACTGGTCGTTTGTAAAGAAAATGCTATTTTTTAACGGATCTTGGTTTAAATGAATCGCACAATAAAGAATAAAATACGCTTTATTATGTACACAATATAAAGTACAGACATAAATATAGAAATTTTACAATGGGTGACAGAATGGGCGGTCTCTAAGCTCATTTAATCACAAGCAAGTGTAAGGTGAGCAAACGAATTTGTGGAAATCCATTTCTTACAGCTCAGCACGAAAAATGTCGTTTAAATTTGAAGTAAGTAGGTACACTAATGTTATGAGCTTGGGGTTCGTGACTATAAAAACTTTAATAACCAAAAATTACACTTTAATTAAACAACACTAATAAAACCTCAGACACACTAATTATAAAACACAATCGCACTACTGATCACTCTTAAGTCGCACTTAAAGATTGCTTCGGTTTATTCACTTGTATCGTTTATCCAATACTGCCCCGGCTCGTTTTTTTTTTTTTTTTTTTTTGTGTATGGCATCTCGCAGTTCAGCCTATGAGGTTGTCGTCTGCTTAACCGGGCTTGCCTGTGGATGCCTCAAAATTAAGGCCTCCAGCCAGGGCGCCCCGGCTCGTGGTCCATACCGGCCTTATATAGGGCCTCAGATAGTTCCAGAACCTTCTACTGTAGAACAATCTAGAATGTTCGAGTACATACCGGCCTGAACTGATGGGTGTCGATAGTTCTAGAAAGTTCTAGTATCGAAATTTCTAGAAACATCTTGACTACTAGTTCCGCTACTCGATACTAGATGGCACTAGTGGTAGGCATTAATTGTGGCGCGCTACACTAATCTTATGTTTGCTTTATTTGAATACCTTAATTTTAGCCTTTTTTTTCGTAAGAGGCAGTGGACCGTAATACACCCAAACAGGCACCGGGAGGGTTGGTGGATGTCAGGTTGGTAGAACTGCTTAATTTCTAGACAATAATCCCTTCGTGACCAGTTATGATACCAAATGCAGATCTTTTCTTTTCCTTCGGAAGAAAAGACGATTGACAGTCGATTATTTTTTTTAATTCTAATAAAATCTATACTTCTTTACTAATACTAGCTTCTGCCCGCGACTTCGTCCGCGTGAAATTTCACCCTCCCTCCATTCACCCTCTTAGGGGTGGAAATTCGAAAAACCCCCATCTTATTGGATACCTACTCTTCACAAAGAACACAGCCTCCAAATTTCATTTCTCTAGGACCAGCGGCTTAGGCTGTGCGTTGATATATCAGTCAGTCAAGACTTTGAATTTTATATATGTTACTATATATAGATTTTAGTGAAGTATCGACCCGCTGGTCCTAGAGAAATGAAATTTGGAGGGTATGCAAATGTAGGGGGTAATTAATCTTCGGAATGACTTACCCAAATCTGAAAATTCTTTCAATAATGACTACAGTATTACCGAGTGTCATATCCATACTAATATTATAAATTCGATAGTAACTGTGTCTATCTGTCTGTATGTTACCTTTTCACGCCTAAACCACTGAACGGATTTAGATGAAATTCGGCAGAGAGATAGATTGCATCCCGGAAAGAACATAGGATAGTTTTTATCCCAGAAATCATTCTTAAGGGGGGTGAAAAGTGGGGTGGACCCCCTTTTCACCCCCCTTAAGGATGATTTCTAATCAATAACCGATGAACCGATTTAGATGAAATTTGGTATGGAGATAGTTTGAGTTGTGGGGAAGGATATAGAATAAGTTTTAAAGGAGGGTGGAGATTTGTAAGGGGAATCAATATAAAAGACTATAATACTTTCTTCGCGGGTGAAACCGCGGGGCACAGCTATTTATGATAATTATGTTTTAAGTTAAAACGAGACGTTTGACGCGTGAACATAGTGTTCTCAGTACCACATTTCAACCCAAGACAGAAACATTCACGTTCACAGTATTGAACTCAATTTAAAGTACAGATTTTATCGCCCAAGGCGGTCACAGAGTTCAGCAGTCAACATTTAACGTTGAAGAAAAATAGAGCTTTGCACAGAAGTGTAAATTGAAACGATAAATTTAAAAGTCGTATGTCTTTATTTAAGTTTCAGTATGTTCATGAAAATAAAACTAGCTTCAACTTCGAACAATTCGATTGAAATTGAAAACTTGAATAATTTTTGAAGAAAAATGTTTATGATTTACAGTGAAACAACCTGTTAGATACGTTAGTGCTATTAGTTATTCTGTGCCGTAGGTAAAATGACAATCCGTAGGTATTATTAAGTAAATTGCGCAACCATAAAATGACATACTTAAATCTTATTTATGTACAGACGCCAGCACATCAAAGCTACCCGAAACTTTCAAATTCCAATCAACTTTGAACCTTAGGCTTTAGATATAAAATTGAAAATCGAAATTTGACAGATTGTAGTAGCTTGTGCTGGTTTTTGTACGTTCTAGACACTGCAGACCCACCGTACCCCTGGCCGTACGTCCGTTGGTACGGTGTGTGTTTTAAACTTCTGACAACAACAATTTAATTTAATCATTTTATTCATATAGGATGCGGTAATATTGTATAAGATTTTTTATAAAAAAATATCAACGCGGTTGGAAACCTGACATTGAAATATGACTGCTGCAGAGTTATGGCGACTGAAAATACTTATTTCTTGCAAGCGTTTTATTTGATTTCCGAGATCAAATCGAATCGAATCGATCTCGTGAAAATGGAATGAATTTTAATAGACTAGAGTTCCTTCTCGCGCATTCTAAATATTGACTAATAAATGGAACATTGAGATCTCCCAAAAATCCATTCCCTGATATTTAAACGCTGTATTTTCCGAGTTGACACCATGATATACCCTACAAAGTGTACCCATCTAAGCTATCCATTTTCCATTAGACATATATCCTAAAAGGCGCCTGAGGGATTACTTAAGTCTGTTGCACGTGTAGCAGCGTCCTTCCTTTCTACTATACACCAGGCTTTTAAATCCCTCCCAGTAGATTACCATGATTACCATTCTCTATACTCCAAGAAGTCGGCATCAACCAGCGTCTATCAGCACTAGTGCAGTCTCGAATCGATCCAATTAAATCCGCAGAAGAAGAAAATTTTACATGAAGTCCTTTCGTAAACGGCTGTATGTTTAAAATTGTCTGATCTAATGGCGATAAAAATCACACCGTGAATTAATCTTATTTCCCACCACCTATATAACTTCTAAATTTATATATTTGACTCTGCTGACAGCTCAACAGTATTACTCAGCTTGTTGATTGATTCATGCCTAACTTATGAACGGTTTAATTTATCAAAGAGACATGATGAAGGTCACCGAACTGTATTGGAAAAATAAATACGTATAATATGCTGAAATATATCTAGAAATTGTAGGCAACTTAGGGATCAGGAATATACAAGCGTTTTTTCTAACTACTTATAAATATTTAGATAGACACTGTAGCCGTATTGGATACCGACGGATATAACTTTTGCAACATCATCATTATTATTTCAGCCAAAAGACGTCCACTGCTGGACCTATGTCCAGCAGTGGACCTGTTCTGCGCTTCTTGCATCCAGCGGATTCCTGCGGTCTTCGCAGTCATCGGTTTACCTTGTGGGGGGCATTCCAACGCTACGTCTTCCTGTACGCGATCGCAACTCTAGAACCTTTTGGCCCCATCGGCTATCTGTTCCGTGCAATGTGGCCTGCTCACTGTCACTTAAATTTTAATTTTTCAACAATCTTCATATTACTTACGTTATTGCAGCATGTGGCCTTGAACCATGATGAACCAATTATATGGGATGCCAGTTCAGCAAAGTCACTTCAATCCCAATAATCCCTGAAACAAAATCAAAGTACTGCATTTATTTTAAGTTATTACTTTGAGTTTTAGGAGACGTGGCGTGGTATGCCGAACATGAGGACTTTCTGTAAAAAAACTATATTATACGAGCAGCAGCACGTTCCTTAAAATTATTTTTTTTGTGGAAAAACGCTCAGTGATCGTATATCTTCATTTACTTTATCACCTTCTACGGTGAACAAAAATATAGCGATCACGTAAACAAACAAATAAGTTCCTGGTAATCCTATCCATAAAATTTCCGAATACGGAACCCGCACTCTTTTTGCAATACACTCGATCGGATTTAACTAGGAACAAACAAGTCCAACTGGCCGTGGGGTTTAAAACTTTATTTATGAGTGTTCACTCAGATTTTTCTTTTATTTGTTTTTTGTATGAATAATGATAATTTAAAAATTTATTTCTAAAATATTATAATAGGTATCTACCTACGTGATTTGCGGCATTGATTCTCGGGATAGGTTGAGATCTATCAATAAAAACTTAAGTACTTGTCACGGTGTTTTTACACCAAACCTTATCAGTACAGCAGTCGTTAAGATGATCACCTCCTTCTGCGAAGCAGTCATGCTAGCGAAGGAGGTGGCGGAACGGCTGAGGGAGAGAGCCTCACGCCCCAGCCGCCGCGGGAGACGCTCCGGGCGTCGGGAGCCGCGTGACGACTCCCGGCCACCGTAGGCGCGGGCCTGCGGACGGAGAGTAATGGGTAGCTCACCGTCCGATCAGGACCAGGCCCGTGCCGGACGGCGCGTACGTGTTCCACGCGCGCCTCAAAGAGATGTCAGCATAAAGGAAGGGGCCTGCCAGGGCCGAAGCCTGCCGGGGGTGCGGGATTGTCCGAAAGGGTTACCGCTACCCCGGAACATAAAGGGCTAAGGAAGGAACACGGATGGGTTTTAGTCAGTAAGAGTCTGACACTCCCTTCCGCTCCACCCAGAGCGGGAGGGGTCATTTGATGATTTCCCATCCCTAAAAAAAAAAAAGTCGTTAAGATGATTAATATGATCATGTCATTCCATAGCATATTAATTATTAGTAACAATATTAATTCATTAAACTTTTTCAAAGAACTAGGTTTAAAGTTTATTCCGAGATTCCATTCAAGTCTGTTCTATAAGTTCTAAATCGTGCTAATTGAGTGTTCATTCGTTGTTTACAGTCTTCTTCGAATTTATTTTCATATCAAAAACATGTTTTCGTACTGGTAATTAACAAAACTTTTAAGGCGCAGTTAACACGTTTTTCTATAAAGTGTTGGCTAGACTTAATCTTTAATACCATAGGTATTTATAATTTACATGCAGCACCAACTATATTAGTATATATACTTGTGTAATTGTACTAGTATGTAGTACGTGTAACTAATTTTGTTTTCTTTTTTATTTCAGGTACCTGCTGATCTACTAAATAATGAAAAATGTATGTAAGTATTACATTTTATCAGCATGATACACTTTCATCTGCGCAACGTAACTATATTAGCACATTTTGCCACCGAACAGACCGGAATAAATCCTTTTATAATACCTTTCATGAGGTTCATCACGTGTGAATTAGAGTTTTCAAACTAAATTATTTGAATGTCTAAAATATGTCTTAGCCGATGCAGCAGCTATTTTGTTAAATAGTTTGGCTATCTACCAGGAACCGCGCTAGAAAAATCACAAATTAGGAAAATTCTACCAATAAGATTGCTTTATTTTTTTTTTTACTTTCGCTTTGGTATTGGTAAATTCTCCATAGCTTCTACAGAACTGGAGGATTGTCAGTTTTACTTATAAAAATCTTTTTGATGTCGTATTTAATTTGGCAAGAAAGCCATGCCATATTTACAACCCATGTAACCTACGCCTGTAAATTATCCTAAAACCCATAAATCTTTAAGCGATTACCTTGAGCCAGACTAGAAGAGACACGCCACCAATTAGAATATTAGGTTACACCGTGAATAACAAACTTAGTAAACAAAAGAGATAAATATGCAGGATCGTCGGATATAGTTGATGTTTAGTAAGAAACCGATGGTAGTTCTCGAATAAAATTTAATTTTATTACTTAATAGAAAACAAACAGCGCATTAATCAAATTAAATTTCAGCCGACAACATCAAAATCAAAATCGAAAGTCATTCAAACTAGGCTGAGAATCAGCACTTTTCGAACGTCAAAATTACAAAAGACAGTCCCCCAAAACGCCCGCCCTTCGCCACTTCCTAGTGCTTTCGCTGGGGAGAAGAAGTGGCGAAACAAACTCCCCAGCAGCACAGCTGTCTGTTCACTTAGAAAATAATAATAATTTTATACAATACTAAGTATGCAAAGTAATTAACATTACAGGACACAGAACCTTAAATTAAATTATTCGCCATAGGTTAACTAGCCACGCCAATATACCAACAAATACAATAAACACTATACGTACTCAAGCAAAAAAAATTAAAATTAAAAATGTAACCAAAAAAAAAACTTACTGACCAAATAAAAGCCTCCAGGTATAAAGGGTGTGACAGCTTACATATATACGCAATGTTGGGTTCTGTTTACACAGCTGTCACTTAGTCCATCAGTTTCTTACTAAACTTCAACTATATCCGACGATCCTGCATAGGTACTTTTTTTTTTTTACTGTACCCGAGGTAAATGTGAAAACAAGGTTTTCTAATAGAGCTGATCTACTTGAACGATAGAATAAGCCTTGGTCCGATTGCACCTGCAGAATAAGCCCTGGTACGCATGGGAAGTTATTTTTAGCGCCATGGTTTTTCATCTCTGGCTAAGCAGAGCTTTAAGAATCCAGTGCACCAAAATAAATTGCCGCGATAAAAATACATACCTGGGCTAACTCAGTTTCCATTATCCTTGTTCAATACAGTAAATCAAATTGTGAACAGTATTTCATAAAGTACATTTTCAAAGGGATTTTGATCCAATTTACTGTAAATCATTTAATCTGCTTCAAATGGAATATTTCTCGTGACTCGTGATCTTTTCATGTAAGTAGTTAAGTCAATGATAACGGACGTTTGAATTCGTTTCTTATAAGTATAACATTTTATTAAATGTTACCTATAACAAACAGACCGAAAGTTAACCAAAGTCCAAAGACAACTAAGATAGGTAACTATTTTTATGAAAAAAAAGTTCTAAAACGCAACTTTCGATATCTAAATAGGTAGGTACTTAGGTGATAGAACCTAAGTACTTATTGAGATATCGTCAACATTATGTTATGGAACTTTTCGTAACAATGTTCAGTTGCTTCAAAAATTAAACTACAGTTTAAGAAGTAGATAATAAGGAGATTAAGTTTTAAAATGAGTCTTTTCAACAGTTATACAACAACATTATCAGGGAAAGAGCGATTAGCTGTAGACAACCAAGAGATCTTCCAATTATCTAACCTTATCAAACTATCACACTAATCACACTAATATTATAAAGGCGAAAGTTGGTGAGTGTGTGTGTGGGTGTTTATATGTTTGTTACTTCTTCACGCTCAAACGGCTGAACCAATTTTGATAAAGGGGTTAGAAGATTTTTGTATGGAGGGTGGCCCTAAGGTCGGCCGCCATTTTGATTTTTTTTCAGAATCGCGGTGTACAACAAAAGTTATATATTTAGATAGAGGACGCTTATACAAACAAAAAATGTTATGTAACATAATGTCCTAAAGCGTCAGGTTTTGGAGTTATTCACCGAAATATAAGTCGAAAACAACAAGGATTTTTTTGTTTTTTTTTCCCTCCAGTCTGACATTTAAGTCTTTTGTGTTTTCGTTTTTTTTTAGTATAGAAGTTTGACTTTACACTTGTCAGATTAGTCTCTGGGATTAAAAAACGAACTATAAATTGCCGTGTTTAATTATTTATTTAAAAAATGTCTATTCTTTATTTGTTTCTTCTCCATAAAGGTTTCATAACGTTTCTATTACCTCAATAGTTCAATATGCTTACCTGGAAGGAAAAAAAACAAAAAAATCGTTGTTGTTTTCGACTTATATTTCGGTGAATAACTCCGAAACCTGACGCTTTAGGATATTATGTTACAAAACATTTTTGTTCGTATAAGTGTCCTCTATCTAAATATATAACTTTTGTTGTGTACCGCGATTCTGAAAAAAAGTCAAAAGTGCGGCTGATTTTAGGGCCAAAACCTTCAAACCCCTTTTGTATAAAGACCCTGGACTAACATAATTAAAGGCTACTTTTTATCTCGATATTCCCACGGGATCGACACTTATGCGGGTGAATTCGCAGGGCGCAGCTAGTTTAACAATATTTCTTAACTAAAGGTGAAAAATTATTTAACATAAAATCCTAAGCTAAAATAATACGTTTATTCAGCTTACATACACATAGATAAACTTACGTCTGCTTACCATAGGCAGAAAGTTTATTTACTGAAAGTTATTATAATAGGTACATATATGAAAATTATGATAACATTAAAATATACGATAAAAGCATCAAGATATGAAAACTGCTGTAATAACTTTTTAATGGTGCCACTAACTATAAAGGTTCAGGTAATCGACACACACATGTGCCAAATTAAGTAATGGTAACACCATTGTTTTATTACTCGTACAAATTAACTTTACCGTTCTTCATTATAATTTGAAATATAAAAGAGTGCTTGTTAATGGTTATAAGGGTTATAAGGTGTTCAAATGGTAAGTCAATTGAGCTAAATGGACACAACAATGACCGTTTTTGTATAACAATATAAATAGGTAGGTACAGTCACGTCTAAAAGTATGTATACACTTGCCTTTATTCAAAGGCGATTTTCTCCTTATAATTTTTGAATGAAATTTTATGTTATTACGAAAGTAGTATTTTCGAACCCATATGTTTATGTTAAGTGTCGTATTTCAATGTTGCATTCGTTATTTCACGAAAAAATCGCAATTGAAAATTGCCAAGTGTATACATACTTTTAGACGTGACTGTACACCTAAATACTAAGCCCTTTGTATCCATGGGCGATTTTTTATTGTGCACTGGAATTTCAACGCATTAGCACCGAGAATTAAAAATGCAACAGTGTATTTTTTCTACGTGCTTGGATGCACTTAGTACGCGATAAGAAATCGTCGCACGTGGGAACGGGCGCTAATAAGTTCACAAAGTGTTTTCAATCCCAACTGCATGACGATTGTTTTAATGTTTAAACGCTAGTTTAAACATTTCCATACAAGTTAATTGACGCAATCGATGCGACCGAACATTATTCCGCATCCCACGCGGGATTCGCTTCAGACCATAATTATTATGTTTAGCAATTGACATTAACAGGCTTATAAGATGAATGAGGCACTCCCTTCCTAATATTGGTAATTATTATGTACATAATTTATAGCTATAACTTTGTAATTAGCAATAATATACATCATCTTCTGATGTAGATTAACAATCCGGATTATACATATTTAGGGGACCCCCTAATGAAGGCGATCCCTTATGTCAACATTATGAAGCTATAGAGGTATGAGGAACAGGGTGTAAAGTTCACTCATACTCTATAGAAAAGGGAGGATCCTCCGAACAGACGGGTGTTGTGTCTGGCGGGCAACTGCCCGATGATTCATGTCGGGCTGTTGTATCTATGCTAGTTGCGCGGTAAACTCTGATTTGCTGAGGATTTGCGTGACGTCAATATGACGCGTTGTTCGCATGTGGCGTTATAGATACCGCTATAAAGCATAGGAAATAATTAAGCAGCGAGGGTATGAGCAGCATTGATGTTTTTTAAGGAAAATGAAAATGATTTTGAACCTACTCAATCATAATGTAACTTGAATTAAATAATACAAAGTTAACTTGCCTCTTCCTAATTCAAACAATTAATATTAAACTATGCAATAATTATAAAATAAGGTAATTACGATGATAAAATCTGATAATCAAAAACATGAATAACGGTCATAGTTTCCACAAAATCTATTTAAAAAACTTGTGAGAAATTATAAAGCAAACTATTCGTTTAAAGTGTGGAAGCTAAATCAGTGTTCCAAGTCAGATTTTTCTATCATAATATTTTTACAAGAGTACGTTAGTAAAATTAAACTATTTCTTGCTAAATGCTCTAACAGCAAACTTCTCTTTTAGCAGAATCTTCCTATTTAAATGCAAAGTGCGCTTCTGGATTATATATACTTTGTACAAAACTAGTCGTGCTAACAGATATGCGGGCGTGGGTATTTTTTAAATTAGCCATATCTATTTGAAGTGCATCGTGGAACTGGTTAACTATGTGTTTTGTATGTTGGATTTTTTTTCTTTGTTTGGTGTTTATTTTTAATTTTAGAACACTGCATTCGCATCGTATCTCTTCTGCATAGCAACAAATTCTAAATTTAAAAATAGACAAAAATAAGGCATAGAATAGAATACTCTTTATTATAAATGTAGGAATTTCACAATGGGGGCCTTATCGTCCTTAAAATGATCTGACATGGTTTTGCTCGTGGGCTTTTGTACTAAAGGTACCTACTATTAGTTATTCTGTGGTAAAGGGGAAATGGCTGCTTATTACCATGCCAAAACCATAGTTATTTTAACGATATACAAGTAAATGTGATGTAATACACCAATACATCGCACGTGACTATGCATAGTATTAGCAGTAACAACTTTGCATATTGGTATTGTCTTTTCCAAAATAGTCCACCATTTCGTAAGTACCATTTTTGAGTGCGAAAAATGTAAATAAATAAATTATACGATATCTGTGTCGCTAAAATTTGTTTTAATGAAATTAGCACAAATAGTGAGAGGTTAGATTTACTATAAGGCCACTAATAAAAGGTAAACAAACCCTTAGGTATTTTATCCCATTTTGCCCACGACTAGGAAAGGCCAAGATTATGAAATAAATAGAAAATCAGTAGGTACCTAGTACCTGGTTACTTTGTTTTCTATTATGTTTTATGAACATGGCAATAATGATTAAATTGCTTGGAGATTATTCAAGCAATTAATCATTTCGTATATTGGTGAGTCTAGGTTCATAATGAATTCATCCATCTTTCAAACTACCAACAATAACGTTTCAATCATATCAATATCTTTATGTACTAACATCAATTTACTCATTCAGTATTTCAATCTTTCCAAGCCAATATTTCAGATTTATGGCCGATTAAGATTATGTAAATTGACTTGAACGACTTCATAGCATATGAAACTTTGATATAGTTACCCAGTAACCGCATTTATTGGTTGTACGTACGTTTCTCGATACCCAGACTTGCTAATGTTTGCATAAAGTTTAGAATAATTCTTAAATGGATTTGTTCTAAAATCAAAAATCAATCAAAATCAAAAGTCATTTATTCAAACTAGGCTGAGAATCAGCACTTTTCGAACGTCAAAATTACAAAAGACAGTCCCCCAAAACGCCCGCCCTTCGCCACTTCCTAGTGCTTTCGCTGGGGAGAAGAAGTGGCGGAACAAACTCCCCAGCAGCACAGCTGTCTGTTCAGTTAGAAAATAATTAATTTTATACAATACTATGTATGCAAAGTAATTAACATTACAGGACAACGAACCTTAAATTAAATTATTTGCCATAGGTTAACTAGCCACGCCAATATACCAACAAATATAATAAACACTATACGTACTCAAGCAAAAAAAAAATTAAAAATATAACCAAAAAAAAAAACTTACTGACCAAATAAAAGCCTCCAGGTATAAAGGGCGTGACAGCTTACATATATATGCAATGCTGGGTTCTGTTTACATAGCTGTCACTTGAAGTCACAAATGATAAACTAGGACCATCGAAGTAAAATAAATAAACAAGTTATTACTACTAATAACAACAATAAAACCATGGTCAGCAAGACGACCAGTCACCACAAGCAGCACCCGTTCACGAGCATAACGCAAAGATCAGCCATTACCCCCCTCGCCATATTTGAGGGAAGGAGGCAACCCGACCCCCGACGCTACCGCAAGCAATGACATCTAAGGGAGCATGACGAACTTGCTGCCGGTTGCTCAAGCAAGAATAATAATATGATCATTCGTAGAGGTCGCTAGCTAACCACATATTGCAATCAACTCATTAAAAGACATTGAAATGAGTAAATTATGTCAATAATAAATTACAATAAAATTAAACCGAATTGACTAAAACTCTCAACTAAAAAAAAAAAACAAAAAAAATAAAATAAAATAAAAACAATTATATAAACTCATATAACCTGTCAGTAAGCTAATTCTGGAGAAAGAACATAATAATTGTCTTGAGTTAATCAGGGCGACCAACTATTCTTATCGTTTAAGTAGTCGTTGATGGAATAGTATGCTTTTGAACAAAGGTTGGATTTTACTTGAGCTTTAAATCTATTAAAAGGCAAATCTAGCAAGGAAGAAGGTAGCTTGTTATAAAAGGTTATACCAAGCCCAACAAATGAGTTATGAACCTTATGAAGCCGGTGAAAGGGAGCACGTAGTTTGTCCTTATTTCTAGTGTTAACATTGTGAGTATCACTGTTTTTAGTGTACAAGTGTATATTTTGCCTAACATATAAGATGTTGGCAAAGATGAACTGTGATGCAACCGTGAGAATACCAATATCTTTAAAAAAATCTCGTAGAGAAAATCTGGCGCCTAACTGGTAAATCGCTCGAACAGCTCGTTTTTGCAGGACAAATATATTTTGTATATCAGCGGCTTTGCCCCACAGCAGAATACCGTAGGACATAACGCTGTGAAAATAACTAAAATAGACTAAACGAGCTGTATCAACGTCAGTGTATTGTCTTACTTTCCTGACGGCATAGGCAGCCGAACTGAGCCTTCCTGCTAGGCTTGATATATGTGGTCCCCACTGAAGTTTGGCATCTACTGTTATTCCCAGAAAAACTGCCGAGCCCACTGTTTCAAGCACCACTTTATCTAAGACGATGTTGGGTCCTAGATTTCTAACATTTGGTAAGGCAAACTTTACACATTTCGTTTTCTTGGCATTGAGAACTAGGTTATTTGACGTAAACCAATCCGTAACTATTGATAGTGCACTGTTTACGTCGTCAAAATCTTGTCTATTCCTGTCAACTTTAAAAATAAGAGATGTATCGTCTGCAAACAGTACAACGTCACAGATGCCCTTTAAATGGAATGGTAAATCATTGATATATACTAAGAACAAGAATGGACCCAGTATTGAGCCTTGTGGTACACCTAACTGAACTGGTAGCCCGGAAGATTTTACACCATTAACATCTACACATTGGAACCTATTATGTAAATAAGAATTTATTACGTTGAGAGCTTCGTTTTGGACACCGTAATGACGTAGTTTACGTAAAAGCGTGTCATGGTGCACGCAATCAAAGGCTTTGGAGAGATCACAGAAAACTCCAATAGCATTTTGAGATTTCTCCCATGCATTAAATATGTGTTTCAGCAAAGCAACACCCGCATCTGTGGTTGAACGACCTTTTGTAAAGCCATATTGTTCATTATGAAGGAGGCTATTTAAATTAAAATGTCTTAGCAACTGCTTGAGTATTAATTTTTCAAATATTTTGCTAAATGCAGGTAAGATAGAAATAGGCCTAAAATTGCCAACGTCATTTTTATTACCTGATTTAAATAACGGTATGACTTTACTACTCTTCATGAGGTCAGGAAAAGTTCCTAAATCAACACATTTATTAAAAGTAACAGCTAAATAGGGGGCTACGATGTCTATTATATTACTTAAAAGTTTAACGGAGATGCCCCAATAATCACCGGTGTTTTTAGACTTAAGTGTGTTAAAAACATTAACTACATCACGCGGGGTTACATGTTCGAAGCTAAATAAGCGACTACATTTAGGTACACTACTATGTAAAAGGTTTTCAGCTTTAGACGGGGACGAATTTAAGGAGCGAGTCGTAGTTATAGGTATGTTGGCAAAAAACTCATTAAATGCCTCAGCTACGTCAGCTGCTTTACTAACTAATTTGCTGTCGACCATAATCTCAAGTTGTTTTTCTTGTTTAACCGATTTACCAGTTTCATTTTTAATAATTTTCCAAGTGGTTTTTACTTTATTATTAGAATTTTTAATTGTTTCGCTTAAAAATTTTGATTTAGCAAAAGCACTAATCTTTTTGAATAATTTTGAATAATTTTTTACGTACTCTAGGAAAGCAGTATCAAACCTGTATTTTTTCAAACCATATAACTCGTAAAGTTTCGCTCTACTTTTATAAATACCTGGAGTAGCCCATTGGTTAAAGCCAACGGAGGATCCATTGATGTTAATGGTTTTGGTCTTAAAAGTAGATTGGTACTCTTTTTGCACAACATCAAAAAGGGCACCATAAATTTCATTAGGATTCTCATGTTCTACTATGGATGGTGTAATTTTATGAGATATATTATTTTTAAACATTTTGCAACGACTAGCTGTATAAGGCCTGCATTCAAGTTTATGCGGTTTTTTATTCAATGGCATAGGGAAGCTAGCTAATAAACCACAGTGGTCGGACGTTAAGTCGGTTAACACTAATTTATTTTGGGCATCACAATCACTAAATATATTATCAAGACAAGTTGACGAAGATGCCGTGATCCTAGTAGGTTCAAAAAACAAATTAATTAAATTATAAGACCTAAACAAATTGAGAAGTCTAATACTTAATGGAGTAACATCTAAAATATTAATATTGAAATCTCCACATAAAATAATAATTTTGTTACTTGATTTCAACCTATTGAGAGAATCCTCCATGACTGATTCAAAACTAATAAAATCCCCAGAGGGGGGTCGATAAACGCAAATTATAACATATCGCTCAAGTTCAACACAAGACAACTCTATAGTGCGCTCGATTGAAAGATTAACTAAATCTAAACGTTGTTTACATTTCAACTTGTTTGAAACAAGAACTAAAGAGCCACCGCGAATAGCACTTTTTCTCACAAATGCACTCTGTACGGTAAAGTTATCATCATTGATAAACACTACTTCATGTTCTTTCAACCAGTGTTCAGTCAAACATAACACCTGAACATCATAGTTCTCCATAAATAAACTTAATTCTAGTTCTTTGCCGGACAGACCCTGCATATTTTGATGTACAACATTCAACATATGCGGCTGACCCGTTGTCGCACCTAATAGTTTAAACTACAAGGCGTATCAAAAGCAGTGTTAGTACCACTACTAACAGTAATCGATGGTACACTACAAGTACCAGAGTCACTGGGTATATTATATGCTAAAAGATTAGCAATTTGTCTCCTACAACTAGGTGGCAAATACATAGTATAATTTGTCAGTTTGTAATCAGTAATGAATTGATTACAATCAAAATATAAAATAGTGTCATTATGACGACAAGTCCTATTATAAATGAACATATTTAAATTATATATATGCCTATTTTGCTCATGAGATAAATAACAGGAATAAGGCAAGGCACAAAAAATAAATTTACAATTATTGGTCTCATTAAGATGTAACATCAAATGGACACATTCAATTATGTCCTTTTTTCTAACATTTAAACTATCCCCATATAATAATATAACAGTTGAACTAGGGTTTATTTTTGTCAATCTGATATTACTAATTAATTGGCTAATACTGGCACCGGGTAAACAATTATTAATTACATATTGTTGCGAACACTGATTAAATAACCTACCAAAACCTTGACCAAATTTGTCAGAAAATACATAAGTAGTGTTAATCAAAATACTATTACTATGATCATCAGTACAGCTACCTACTGGCGGAGCCGGTGTGGGTGTGGGTGTAATAGGTTGAGGCTGCGATCCCTGGGAACAGGTACAGCTAAAAGAGAGGTTGTTTGTCAGAGACTCATACCTCTCTGATGTGATGATGAAAAATTACAGACCTATTTCGCTCATACCGGTTATTTCGAAGATCTTTGAGAAATACATTTGCAGGGAATTATATAATTATATGGAAAAATATAATATACTTTGCGAAGAACAAAAAGGATTCAGACAGCACAGAACCATCAATATGGCAATTTATGACTTTTTGAATCCTATTATTAGTAGCATGGATAAACGAACCCCCATATGCGCTATATTTTGCGATATGACCCAGGCGTTCGATTATGTCCATTATAATATATTAATTAATAAATTAGAAGTCTATGGCATTAGAGGTAACGTGCTCGAACTTATAAAATCTTATCTGGAAAACAGGACACAAATAACCGAAGTTAGCAACATTAACATAGTTACCAAACACGAAGATATTATAAGGTCTCGAGAACGTAAAATCTCATACGGTGTACCACAAGGAACCGTGATAGGCCCGTTTTTATTTATAGCGTATGTTAATGATATGCCCAAGTCCCTTGAATCTCCAATAACTATGTTTGCAGACGATAGCACTGTAACAATCCCATGTAAAAGTACAAATACATACGAAAATGACATAAATAATTCTCTTGACGCACTAATTAAATGGCTAGACGAAAATAATTTAAATATTAATTTAGGTAAAACAAAGATAATGCACTTTAGACAACGTACTCCCGGCGGAACTAATCTCAACATTCATTATAAAAATGATAAAATTGAGGAAGCAGAGGATACCAAATTTTTAGGTTTGCAAATAGATTGCAACTTAAATTGGAAAGCACATATAGACAGTTTGTGTAAAAAACTGAGTTCATCCGCATATGTGTTATATAAATTATCCTCAATAGTAGATGTCAAAACACTTCTTACGGCTTACTACGGAATAGTTGAATCGCACTTGCGCTACGGTATCATTTTCTGGGGGAACTCAACTGATCGAGATATAGCTTTTAAGGCCCAGAAAAGATGTCTCCGATCATTGTTCAAACTTAAATCGACAGACAGCTGCGCGCCTTATTTTAAGTTACATAAAATCTTGACACTTCCCTGTATCTATATTTTCGAAGTAGCTATGTTTGTCAAGCAAAATCCATCTCGTTTTGAGCGCCTGGCTGTTGTATTCCCAAGGAATAGGCGTGACAACAGCAAATTATGTCAAGTATCATGTCGAACCACTTTAATGCGTAAGAGCGTTTCTTGCATGGCCCCAATTATTTACAATAAATTACCGAGTAGTTGGAAAGCTTTAAATACAGCACAATTTAAGAGCAGATTACGGACTTTTTTGGTAGATAAAACGTACTACAGTGTAACTGACTTCCTATCGGAGAAAAATATTTGTTAATTAATGACATCTTGATTTTTTAAAATTTTTATATGACATTTTTTTATTTTTGACATTTTGATCTTTGACATTTTGATTATTGACATTTTTATATGATGTAATGATAATGGTATGATATTTGTAATAATAATGACATGATATATAATCTAATGATACTAATTTATATTTTCCTTTTAATACAATCATATATTTTTAAATTAAGTTGATGATTTAAAATTTTTATAATAGTCATTTATAAATTGGTCTGAATAAGTATAATAATAATGATATAAATAATTTCAAATGTTTGCATGCCGATTGGTAAAATGTGGCTGAGCTAAATGTTATCTTAAGAACTATTATGTATTACCCATATTTGCAAAATAAAATTCTATTCTATTCTATTCTATTCTTCTATTCTATTCTCCGCATTATACTTGACCAGGTCCGCCAGCTCATTAGCCTCCTGCATGCGCTTACTCAGGTCTTGTTGAGAAGCCTCATATTTACTAAAGATTTCCTTTAGAGCATATTCCCTAACAAGCAATTCATCCTGTAGGTGCTGAGTGTCTGTGTCATACATAGTATTACATAATTCCAATTCACTGTTACAGTTCTTTAATTCTTGTATTAAATTTAAATTCTTTTGCCTAAGTTTTGTATTTAATTTATTTACTTTTTGGCGTTTTAAAGATTTTTGAGTTTTTCTAATTAATCTATTAATTTTAATATATTTTTTTATCTTATTGTGACTAGTAAACAATTTGCTTTTAATGATAGTATCATCACTTAAATCTATTGTGACAACTGGCTCAGCACAGGTGGGTCCGGACCCGCTACCAACCAACTCATCATAAAGACTGCAGGTGATCGCAGACTCTTCACGGGCTTTGAGAGATTCCAAATGGGTTATTGTGTTGTGGGCCCTGCTTAACTCCCGTTCAAGTTCAGATATACGTCTCAAAGCCAGTTCGTGGGTGTCACTACATTCCTGGAAATTTGACACTAGTTGACGGAGGTGTTGGTGCTGGTCAAGTATGTCCATATGCTGTACATGTAGTTCAGTCAACTGGTTCTAGTAGGTATGTCTTCTAATTTTAAATTGCCGGTCCCTCCACTACTTGTTGCATACACATTTCAAATGTTTGTATACTCACAATCCGGCTGTCAAGAG
This sequence comes from Amphipoea lucens, assembly GCA_947508005.1. Taxonomy (NCBI): domain Eukaryota; kingdom Metazoa; phylum Arthropoda; class Insecta; order Lepidoptera; family Noctuidae; genus Amphipoea; species Amphipoea lucens. The sequence continues at coordinate 10,625,094 of OX382371.1, forward strand.
AATGCGTTCCTGATTCCTGTCACCGCAACAATTTTAGTAGCTAATAAAGATCAAATTCGCAAAACACGTATCGTTTCTATCAAACTGACAGGTGTCAAGAAAGCAGTATCTCGTCGAAAATTAGACGATCTCTTGAGGGGCTTGTGGCTAAGTAATATCAGCCGCACGGGTCGATCGATCAGGTTAAGCTACGCTTGCTGCGTTTGGTCCGTGGATGGGTGACCATCTTTACATACCAAGACCCCTCCGTGCCTCGGAAAGCACGTTAAGCCGTTGGTCCCGGTTGTCATTCGTGGATCTTTCACTGTCGTTACGGATCGTCAGAAGCCCGAAAATCTGACAACCAGTCTTACTAAAGGGTATCGAATACGATGCCCTTTAGAGATAGATAGGCAGTCGATCCATGTAAAATACTGGTGTTCAGTTGCATCCAGTTAGACTGGAAGCCGACCCTCACGTAGTTAGAAAAAGGCTTGGCAGATGACGATGAAGTTGAAGGAATTTGCTCTAGGAAATCGATACCTAGTTATGCGGCTAACACACACCCACTTACCACCGCGATATACGCGACGAAACGTACCCGAGGTGGAACACGATACTCTTTTGTTTTTATTCTGCTACCGCTTTGTCACTTGTAAGACCGCATTTACACCAAACGTACCGTCAGCCGGTCGATTCTGTAAAAATCTCACCGTGAAAACTTGCGTGAAGTGAGCTGTCAGTGTCATCCCACTGATGCTAGGGATTGACCAAGCAAACATTTACAATCATAATCGAGATTTTAATAATAGATTTTATGCTAATTCTATTGATCATTTTATATAATTTCAAAGCTAGTATTTTAGTGGTCAAAACATTAATATTATTATTATTTATTTATTTATATATACTTTATTGTACACCACAAAAATAATAATAATAATTACAATCATTAATACATCTTTTTAAGTTAGATTTCTATCGTTAAGAACAAATCTCATATGGAAAAGTGTTTATGGTAGAAATCTAACATAAGGAGATATATTAATGATTCTAATGACTATGATTCTGTAAATACATGTCTATTATAGTCGCAAATCACATTTTGATCAAGATACAACCTGACACTGATCTGCAAATTGCAAAAAACGTAAGAAAATTTAAATTTCGCGGTCTGCCATGTCACATTCACCTTAACCGGTCAAGCGGCGCGCGTCGCCCATGATTGGCGAGTGGCGACGAAACCGTAGCCAATGAGCGACGCGCGCGAAGTGATGTTGCCATGGTTACCGTGGAGTGAAATATGGAACATTCCGAATCGCACTGTAATCGATTACAACGTGCTTACACTTTGACCCCAATTATTCTGTATGGTATAAATTACCTATTATTCCCCGCATAATCTTACCATGCCGTACGGTTGTCAAGAGTGGTATTTTGACAGTTCAAACCGGTTTCGTTAAACTAACGTGGCATTTTCGAAATTGTGCTTCCGGCTACAGTCGCCACCTTACCAAAGGATAAGAAATTCGTGGTGTAAAAAAACAAACAAATAAATACTATAATCTAACCGTGAATAAATAATCAAGTGAAATAGTTTTGACTCTCAGCTGCCATAGTGGTGATTTATCTAAATGGGAACGCAAATTATTTATGTGAGAGTTGTGGGCGATGATGGCCTAATTCGGAATGATCCATATTTCACGCAGCGCACTGCGCATGCGTATCGTCGTAGTCGTTAGTAATTTAGTATCAAGTGAACTTTTTTTTTGCTTTCATGCCATTGACGACCATGTACAACTCGTTTATAGAGAGTAGTATATTCCTTGGTGTAGAATGTACATAAGCCTGTACGTATTCGAGTACAGTGACAATAATTAGTTCCTAATTATTTAATGCTGTTAGAGATTTTAATGTCTAAATCCAACTGTTTTTGTACATCGAAAAAGTCAATTTAGTCAGCCTACATTTCAGACAATATAATATAATATAAGAAATCGTGCTAAGCAAGTATTCAGTGATTGGTGTAATGTTCGTTTTCATAAGTACATAATACGTAAAAGCACATATAGGTTTTTTTTTATATCATCTCTAGATAAACTACACGTACAATATACAAACCTTATACCATAAATATTTAGGCATATTATTAATCTAGTGACGATTGCTGTTAGGACACACAAATTGCATTATTCATGTATACGCATGTTTTGGGCTGTCTAATTTTAGTTTTGCTGTATACTGTTTACACACTGTGTCTACGTTTCTCAGCCAACTCTCCTGTCGCAGATCTGCTGAAAGAAATTACTAAGTAAATGATGAAAGCAGTTCCTCTATCTTTATGTAGTTTACTTTATTATGTATTTACTGTGTATATAAATAAATATATTACATTTTTTAATTAGTATCACATTAAAAAAAATTGCTAATACATTTTTTCTACTGAGTCGGCTGCTTCCTGAGATGCAACTTCTTAATGCCGGGAACGGAGGGACATTGGATGTGTGTCGGCTGCACCCCCACTGCAAAAAGCTGGAAATAATGGTAATAATTTGTTACTAAGTATTTGATTTATTTAATTCCTACACATCAGCACATCTGCAGCTAATGTATTTACTTTCAATAAGAATAGCGGTATGATTTATTAAGAACAGCGTCTGATCAAATAAAATCAATTGAATGGGCCAATATTATTACTATATATTTAGAGCACAACGAGTTTCTACATTTCTTAATTCCATGCTCCGTGCCTGTCTGTGTCCCAATTTATTTGTTCCCTATTGTGTTTATCAAAAATAGTGTGTGAAATAATGAATACTTGCCTCAGACCGCCACGCATGACACAGCCGGGAGCGATGTGATCAAATCAAATAGAGGCAGTGTTCTTTTATTGTCTTCTGTCCCTTTAATGACTTAGCAACTGCAGGGTCGATAAGGCTCATCTGCTGAAAGGTAGAATATATCAGATTAATAAAATTCACTTGCTTTTGTGTGCCTATACTTTTGTGTTTTTATTTTAAGTTATCCTATGTTGTCCCACAGCTGGGCACGGTCTCCCCCATACTTTTCCAGTTTTCCTTATGTTGTGCCTTCTTCGGCCAATTGGTCAGGAACGTGTCAGTGACGACGCCCGCCTTGTCTTCAGGCAACCTTTGTCATATTGAGTTGTTTCTAATTAAAAACGTGTTACTAGGATACTACATAAACCTTTATTGACTGATAACTACCTATATCTTGTAAAAATATACCACTATAATTGTAAAATCATAAGGTTTTCTTGAAGTACTTACGTCAAATTTTGTTTGACCAAAAAAAAAGGTTTATCGATTGATTGTGATGTTATTTCGTGCAAATATTATCTACAAGGACGTATAATATGTTATAAACGAATATTCATCCACTTAACGTCGATTTTACACAAAAACTATTAAAATAAACAACGTAGCATCATAAAATCATAACAAAACAGCACGCACTGCAGCTGCCATTAAGAATCGTAAAGTCTATTTTTAACTTTTTTTTTCCAATATTGCCAACCCATATTTTTCGTTTTGAATCATTTAGTCGATTAGTTTATCTACCGGACCATAGACTCAAACTGTTGCACAGGATATTAGACCTTAATTTACAGTAATAATAGAGGTTGAAGCCGCGTGAATCGGGTGTCACCGATCGGTGACCGTGGGGCCTGACGGGTGCGCGCCGGTCGTCACCGATCGGTGACCGTCTAAATCTAGCGGTTTGTAATGTAATGATGCAAGCATTTTATTTTTCAACACTTGTTTAAAAAAAAACGCCATAAGACATTAAAATAATTACCCTCTTTCAGCCTATAAAGCTCAGAAAGCTGTTTAAATTTTCAATTATTTTAGTACCAAGCCCCATACATCTATTGAACGTCTCTTTTATCAAAAAATTTTTGACAACACTGTTGGTTCTTTGTTTGAATTTAGTACTTAGGTCAGTGGGTCGTCATACTTTGAATTTTAAGTATTCTGTAATTAAAGTTTGTCAGTGACTTTTCTATTTATCGATAGAAAAAAATGACTAACTAATATTCATCATCTGTGGTGAACATGTGCTGTCTACTGCTGTCTATGGGGCTTTCCGATACAAAATAAACTTTTTGTCTGCAGTTTCAAAATAAATAATTGTAAATAAACAAATTAAAGTTTTATCTTAGTACCTACTTTGAATTAGTTTTTCAGTGACAATGGCTAGCACGATATTATAATGGTGAATGTGATAGTAATATGACATAATGTTGGCATGTACCTATTGGTGAAAGTTTTTTTAATTTAAAAATGAATTCCTCTACCTACTCCACAGTTCCTGTGTTACTGTTCATAATTAGATTCACCACCGATCGGTGACGACGGGCGCGCACCCGTCAGGCCCCACGGTCACCGATCGGTGACACCCGATTCACGCGGCTTCAACCTCTATTATTACTATAAATTAAGGTCTAATATCCTGTGCAACAGTTTGAGTCTATGGTCCGGTAGATAAACTAATCGACTAAATGATTCAAAACGAAAAATATGGGTTGGCAATATTGGAAAAAAAAAGTTAAAAATAGACTTTACGATCCTTAATGGCAGCTGCAGTCTATACTCTATGGCTGCAGTGCGTGCTGTTTTGTTATGATTTTATGATGCTACGTTGTTTCTTTTAATAGTTTTTGTGTAAAATCGACGTTAAGTGGATGAATATTCGTTTATAACATATTATACGTCCTTGTAGATAATATTTGCACGAAATAACATCACAATCAATCGATAAACCTTTTTTTTTGGTCAAACAAAATTTTACGTAAGTACTTCAAGAAAACCTTATGATTTTACAATTATAGTGGTATATTTTTACAAGATATAGGTAGTTATCAGTCAATAAAGGTTTATGTAGTATCCTAGTAACACGTTTTTAATTAGAAACAACTCAATATGACAAAGGTTGCCTGAAGACAAGGCGGGCGTCGTCACTGACACGTTCCTGACCAATTGGCCGAAGAAGGCACAACATAAGGAAAACTGGAAAAGTATGGGGGAGACCGTGCCCAGCTGTGGGACAACATAGGATAACTTAAAATAAAAACACAAAAGTATAGGCACACAAAAGCAAGTGAATTTTATTAATCTGATATATTCTACCTTTCAGCAGATGAGCCTTATCGACCCTGCAGTTGCTAAGTCATTAAAGGGACAGAAGACAATAAAAGAACACTGCCTCTATTTGATTTGATCACATCGCTCCCGGCTGTGTCATGCGTGGCGGTCTGAGGCAAGTATTCATTATTTCACACACTATTTTTGATAAACACAATAGGGAACAAATAAATTGGGACACAGACAGGCACGGAACATGGAATTAAGAAATGTAGAAACTCGTTGTGCTCTAAATATATAGTAATAATATTGGCCCATTCAATTGATTTTATTTGATCAGACGCTGTTCTTAATAAATCATACCGCTATTCTTATTGAAAGTAAATACATTAGCTGCAGATGTGCTGATGTGTAGGAATTAAATAAATCAAATACTTAGTAACAAATTATTACCATTATTTCCAGCTTTTTGCAGTGGGGGTGCAGCCGACACACATCCAATGTCCCTCCGTTCCCGGCATTAAGAAGTTGCATCTCAGGAAGCAGCCGACTCAGTAGAAAAAATGTATTAGCAATTTTTTTTAATGTGATACTAATTAAAAAATGTAATATATTTATTTATGTACACACTAAATACATAATAAAGTAAACTACATAAAGATAGAGGAACTGCTTTCATCATTTACTTAGTAATTTCTTTCAGCAGATCTGCGACAGGAGAGTTGGCTGAGAAACGTAGACACAGTGTGTAAACAGTATACAGCAAAACTAAAATTAGACAGCCCAAAACATGCATACATGAATAATGCAATTTGTGTGTCCTAACAGCAATCGTCACTAGATTAATAATATGCCTAAATATTTATGGCATTTATGGTATTTACCTAGAGATGATATAAAAAAAACCTATATGTGCTTTTACGTATTATGTACTCATGTATACGAACATTACACCAATCACTGAATAATAATAATAATAATAATAATATTCCACAACTATCACACAACGCCATCTAGTCCCAAGCTAAGCAGAGCTTGTGTTATGGGTACTAGACAACTGATAAACATACTTATATATTTCTAAATACATACATATTATAGATAAATTACACCCAGACACAGAACAAATGATCGTGCTCATCACACAAACATTTGTCCTGGGTGGGAATCGAACCCACGACCTTCGGCATAGCAGTCAGGGTCACTAACCACTAGACCATCAGGCCTGTCAAATAGGAATATATACTGAATAGGTACTTGCTTAGCACAATTTCTCATGTTATATCTTAAATGTAGGCTGACTAAATTTACTTTTTCGATGTACAAAAACAGTTGGATTTATGGTCGGTTTCTGAGGTTTTTAAACGGAGTTTATCCATTCGATAGTGATTATTGGTTCGATATCGTGTTTCTGAACACGTCATTAAGGAAGAATTTAGCTTAAAAGTCGAGTGAATTATTATCGAGGGTTTATCTGAGAACCTCAAAAACCGAGCATAAGGAAGGAATTCGCTTAAATAGATAATTATGTCGAATCAACAACTATTGAAAGTTTAAACTCCGTTTAAGAATTCTTCAGAAACCGGGCATTAGACATTAAAATCTCTAACAGCATTAAATAATTAGGAACTAATTATTGTCACTGTACTCGAATACGTACAGGCTTATGTACATTCTACATCAAGGAATATACTACTCTCTATAAACGAGTTGTACATGGTCGTCAATGGCATGAAAGCAAAAAAAAAGTTCACTTGATACTAACAACTACGATGCTTGACACGCATGCACGCATGCGCAGTGCGCTGCGTGATATATGGATCATTCCGAATTAGGCCATCATCGCCCACAACTCTCACATAAATAATTTGCGTTCCCATTTAGATAAATCACCACTATGGCAGCTGAGAGTCAAAACTATTTCACTTGATTATTTACTCACGGTTAGATTATAGTATTTATTTGTTTGTTTTTTTACACCACGAATTTCTTATCCTTTGGTAAGGTGGCGACTGTAGCCGGAAACACAATTTCGAAAATGCCATGTTAGTTTAACGAAACCGGTTTGAACTGTCAAAATACCACTCTTGACAACCGTACGGCATGGTAAGATTATGCGGGGAATAATAGGTAATTTATACCATACAGAATAATTGGGGTCAAAGTGTAAGCACGTTGTAATCGATTACAGTGCGATTCGGAATGTTCCATATTTCACTCCACGGTAACCATGGCAACATCACTTCGCGCGCGTCGCTCATTGGCTACGGTTTCGTCGCCACTCGCCAATCATGGGCGACGCGCGCCGCTTGACCGTGCATGAAAAATACGGATCTTAGTTATTTAGTATCTATCTACAATAATGTTATATTTGCACGCGTTACAGGTTAAATAAGTAGTCTGTAACTAGTTAATACAAAATCTGGTTAATTGTTGAAAACAAAATGCACACAACTGACTTTTTAAATGTACAAACACGGTTGTATTTAGACATAATATCTAAAAGCGTTGAAATAAATAGGAACTAATTTCTGAACTCGATTACGAACAGGCTTACGACCATGGTCGTCAATTATAGAAATAAATAAATAAAAACTGAATTTAATATTAATGACAGCGCCTAACGCGCAAGCACTTCACGCAATCCACATCAAAATAATCTACAATGTGATAATGACAGTGACCAACGCGCAAGCGCGGCGTGAAGTGTTCACTTCACTCGATTCACGACATTAAATGTCGTGAATCGAGTGAAGTGAACACTTCACGCAATCCACATCAAAATAATCTTCTATGTGATAATGACAGTGACTAACGCGCAAGCGTGGCGTGAAGTGTTCACTTCACCCGATTCTCGACATTTAATGTCGTGATTCGGGTGAAGTGAACACTGGCGTGACGCGCTCGCGCCTCAGGCTGTATTGACTAGTCAGTCTAGGAAAAAAAGAAAAAAAAAACAACATTGAGTTTCTGGCTAAGTTTCTGTTTTGCTATTTTATTGTAAAACCCCACGAAATATTAATGTTTTGACCACTAAAATACTAGCTTTGAAAATATATAAAATGATCAATAGACTTAGCATAAAATCTATTATTAAAATCTCGATTATGATTGTAAATGTATGCTTGGTCAATCCCTAGTATCAGGTGGGATGACACTGATAGCTCACTCCACGCTCACTTCGCCTAACTTTTCACGGTGAGACGGTTACAGAATCGCACGGCAGGTCAGCCACCGATTGTGAGGTGAGGGCCTAAACAAGTGACAATCGCTTTCAAAGCGTTTCGTATTTTTGTAACGGCTTTTCACAAGGTTAACAAGTTTTTCGGTAGTTTTCGTCAGTCTCATATGTTTGACTAAGCCATCATTATTATTGCATATAAAATGTGAGTTTATCTAGGCCCTCAGTCAGACTAATAGCATATGAAGTTGGTAATATAGTACACTACCGCTTCGGTATGAACGAAAAATTGTTTTTTTTTATGGATAAGCAGTAGGTAAACTGCGTCCACCAATCCGCACTGGGCCCGCGCGGTGGATTACGGCCCACTCCCCTTACAGAGAGGAGGCCTGTGCCTCAGCAGTGGGAACATTATAGGCTGATTAAGGCAAGTAAACTGCGTTAAGCTCGCTCACAATCAGCATCTGACAAAACGTTTGGTGTAAACTCGGCCTTACAAAGGGTATTAAATTTATTTTTCACTTCTCATGCTCTAAAAGTTCGTCGTTATGTTGTGCTTAGGCGACATAAAATCGCTTTTTATGTTCTAGTGCATAAAGTAATTTTTTTTTCTGAGACTAAGGTAATCAGGCCCAACAGCCACACGCACAATAAAACTTCGCAGATTAAAGTCGTGATTTATTTCATTTTTTTTAATTTATACCACTTCCGTGTTTTGTATCGTTAATTTAATAAAATCAGATAAAATAGTTGTCATTTATTATTTAAAAACGCAAAGAAACGTTTTTATGACTTGGCAGTATGAAGTACCCAAGTCGTATGACAAATGTTGAAATTAAAAAAAAAACTTTTAAAAAGTTTCGTGGCGGTATTATCTGTGGTGGCGGGAATTAGCTATGCTTTGCAACATTTTTGATTAATTATGTACTGTATACTTTATGCCTGTTTCATTTTCTCGCAATCGAAGTGAAAAGCAGAGTGTATAACTCAGGCATAAACGAGCCATTTTACCCCTCGACTTAACTATCCACCCTCGCCTGCGGCTCGCGTGGATATAAACGTCTCGGGGTAAAATAGCTTCTTTTATGCCTTAGTTGTACAATCTACTATTATGTACCTCGTGAAATTTGAGTAGATACGTATCATATTTTTTACTTACACACGTTGTCTAATGTAATAAAACAATTAATTATTTTCTACTTGTTGTTAAGATACTCCTGGGAATCTTGCGTTGCTTTGTATATTTAATAGTAGCACAGAATCTTTATTATTGATGACCCAAGTTATAACATAGCAATACATTTCTACATTTACATCTCGAATCCATATGGCGTACATAATAAAGACTTATTCTAATAGATCAATTAGATTATTCAATGTTACACAAAGTGCTTATTTAAGTGGTTAGGATATCCATAGGAATGTTGGTTATAGGAAGAAAAAATAATCGAGTGTGCTTATGACCACACGACTGAAGTGAAACTTCTAACGTATTTGGCTATGAGAGGAAGAGAGAAAGAAAATGTGCGCACGCACTGCTTTCTCTTGCTTATATCCCCCACTTAACTCCCGTTCGCCTCGCCCGATCACACTTTTCGTAACGCTTACGTCACGCGTTCGTCAGCTTACTCCCCAAGTCAAGCGTGCGTAGAGAATTTTCACTTCAAAAAATCACTCATCATTGAACAGGAGACCGGAGGGTTAAAATAATATTCATACAGAATCCTCTGTACTGCACTTGAAATTATTCGTATATCTATGTAGGCACTTGAAGTAATTCGTATCATAGCAATTGCCAACACGTGCTCTGAAAGCTTCACGTTTTGCAAGGTCAAACAATAACAATTCTTTTTTGTTTACTTTGTTTTAATACTTGGAACCTTTTCGATATATGCAATGTGTTCCAAAAATGTGTGGCAATATTTACCCTCTCACAGAGACGGAGGCCTGTGTCCCAGCAGTGGGAACATTATAGGCTGATTATGTATGTATATTTACCGGTGTGGTACAGGCCAACAAACTGAATACCTTTTTCCATTACTTAAACCAACATCGTAATCGCAAAAAAATAATCAGGTGTACCACACATTTGTGTCGAGTAGCTACTAAAGTTTTTTTTTTTGCACGGGACAGCTAATAGATACTTTAACCCAATAACGATGTTGGTCCCATGGAGAAAGTTTTTCAACTTGATAGTCTGCACCACCACACTCTTAAATACGACCACACGTTTCTGTTATACTTAGTAATAACTAGCTGCGCCCCGCTGTTTCACCCGCGTAAATATCGATCCCGTGAGAATATCGGGATAAAAAGTATTTAATGTGTTGTTTTGATGTATAAGCTATATTATTGTAAAGTTTCATCAAAATCCGTTCATTAGTTTTTGCGTGAAAGAGTAACAAACATCCTCACAAACCTTCGCCTTTATAATATTAGTGTGGTAGTGTGAAGTGTGATGTGATGTGAAGTGTGATAAGTAGGATTACTATCCTAGATTACTATCCTGGATTAGTAGGATTTTGAAATAACACACCGTAGTTACTTTAGCTTTCTGTAAGAACAAGGAAACTCTTTGTTATTTATAAGTGGGCTGTTTTTTATGAGCCTAATTAACTTATTTGAATAAGTTATTATTGTTAACATAATATATTACCAACATATTTACAAGTATTAATGAATCAACTAGGTCATTCATAATTAGTACTGGTATCTCATACTTAGCATCAAATCATGTGTATATTGTAGCGGTATCTACAAACGCTACATGCCAACTACGCATCATACTGACGTCCCACAAAATCCTGCATCTCGCAAGCAGAGTTTACCGCGCAACTAGCTTATATACAACGGCCCGACATGAATCATCGTGCAGTTGCCCGCCAGACACAATACCCGTCTGGTCGGAGGATCCTCCCTTATCTATGGAGTATGAATGAACTTCACACCCTGTTCCTCATGCCCTCATGCCTCTATAACATCGACAAAAATTATTTGATTGCCTACAATTAAGTACCTACCTAACTGTAACATGTTTTGTGGCAAACATCAATACAATATTATAGAACAAAAATTGTAGACAATTAAATGAATTCTTGCCAATGTATCGCGCAACCTGTTACCTCCATAGTAACAGATTCAGTACATGATTCTAAACCCCAATGTGTCGAAATTTTTCATCGATTATTAAAAAAAAAATGCTATTCCATACATTTTGAAATTGATTGCTAAGCTAATTGACTACCAACTTAAATTGGCCATATATTCAAAACACAACAACTGTCAATCTTTGACAGTTAAATAAAATGGCTATAACATGGCAAATTGGCTATCAATTTGCTTAACAATTAATTTGCCCGACTGTAGGTACATTTGCAAGCTTGAAACTTGTATCAAGTTAGACATAAGCTTCAACTTAAGTAAGACACTAACGAGACACCTCCCGTTACTAATTCACGAAGTTTTCTTAGACTGATTAAACTTTTGCTTAAGTAAACATACGATGTTCTCGTACCTCAAGAAGACTACGTGAAAGACAAACATGGGAAATGCTTCTTAAGACCAAGTTGCGTGAAGTAAATATACCTAGCGATTTTATATTTATTTAGGGATCAATTAAATCTTTGTGGGTTTAGTTAGATGAAATGAAAATAGAACTTGAACAAGCGCAAGAACATCCAGTTCTTGATATTCTTGATAATTTAGTATGGTTAGGCCAACGAATAGCCGTTATACTAAGAAGAACAAATGACGCCTATGTCCAGCGGTGGACTGCGATCGGTGGAGTTGATTGATTGATTGAGACAAACGAAATAATGCTCTATTTGTTTACATAAAGAGAATTTAGTTGATTGGGAGTAGAAAAAGTTCTCGCTCGTTTGGTCTAAACCGACTTTTGAAATATAAAGGGATGGTAGTAAAATCCTCTTGACAGGACCATATCCAGCAAAATATGAACAAAAGCTTAGGGAGATAAATGGCACTAAAACTAAGCAATATATATAGAAATTAGTCACTTTAAAATTATATCAATCGTTATTTATATCAAATAAAATTATGGGTTCATTTGTTATATCTTGTAAATATTAGAAGTTTTGTAATTATATCATAATATATTACTTATCCTCTATTCACTCATAGGGGTTATGTATAGAAGGAGTTGGAGCTATTTTAGGAAAGTGTCCTAAGAGTATGTAAATGCTACGTGCTTTTGTAAAAATATGATAATCGGGGATTAGACACGTTTACATGGGAGATAAGCCTGCCTACCCACTTTGCAAGTGGGTCATATTAATCTTTGCTTGCGTTTGTTTTTAGAAAGAATAGAATAGAATACTCTTTATTATGTACACCATATAAATTACAGACATAAATATTTAACTTATGAAAGCAGCAGATAATCTATACTACTTAAATAATAAGCAGAGGAGTTTGTTTGAACCCGCCAATTTTTGGAACTACCAGTCAGATTTAAAAAATCGTCTTAGTGAATATTCAGACTTTTGTATATTAATAGATTGAGAAATTTCTGTTATTAAAAACAACTGATTATTGTAATCTTGCTTGTTTTTACAAGCAAGATTAAAATAATCAGTTAAAACACTATCACTATCACTTAATTTTTTTATAACATAACATCACGCCTTGTGGGAAACAAGGAAGGTTTTGATAGAAGTGTTCCTAAAGTGTAATAAAAATACACCTCTGCCCAACCCTTCCTTCACACCACCAAGCACCCCCTTCCTTCTGTCTCAAACATAATGTGGGTGTACCCACATTAAGCCAAGTTTGTTTAAGTTAGTGTAACTCATCTGTAAAATAAACTTCATTTAACTGCTTACAGCCATTGGTTTACTAAATTTCCCAAGAAAATTTTATTGTTATTTATTCAAGCAAAAAGAATGGTTTGCTTGAATAAATGACAATAAAATTGTCGTGGCACATTTAGTTTAGGAGATTCACCAGGTCAGCTAACTTTTTAATTTAGACGACTGATGTGCGCTGATGACTTCTGAAGTCGCTTAAATTATTGTCAAGTAAAACGTGTACGTTAAAACTAACTAAACGTTTACGTTAAATTTATTGTTTAATCTATTTTTGTATTGCCTATATACACTACATACAGGGCACTACATCATACAGACCTACATGTTTTTATTGATTTAATATTATCAGGGAATACGATAAATGCGACTTTGCGCTCAATTCAATCGAGGTACCCAGATTCATACTATAGAAGAAAAAACTACTAGTTAACATACGAAAAAGCTCATTTACACCACATGATGTCCGCACATATTTGCAAGTTTATCACTAAGCAGGCATCTACAAGTCGTAGATCACATCACCATAATAAGCGCAGAAACGATCCGTAATTACAACCTGGACTAGACAATAGCCCTTTGGCATGTACATGGCGTCCCTTTGTTCCTTCGAAGTCAATTTATTTTCGATGCACAAGACTTGTCCTCGTGTTGTAGGTAAAACCAGCAAACGAACAGAAAATTTGCGAAGAAAAGAATGAACGTGAGTATTCTAAAGTAGGTACTAGCACACATTTTACTTAGGTCTTCGGGACGACAGAAAAGATATAAAAAATACCGAAGTACCATGTAATGTTCAGAAACTGTCTCTAGAAGAAGCTTTTTTTTACTATTAATTTATAACATAATATTACATCGTCTTTTGTGTCGCTCATCTCTTTATCCTTTACTGAAACATGTTTGTTCTCTCTAAAATTCAATAAGAGTGGTTTTTGTTCCAAGTTTCCCCTTACTCAAACTTCAACGTTACTTCTGGATTTTTAAAATGTAACTGGCTGGCAAACATTTGATGTGAGAGCATACAATTGACGAAATAGGAATTGAAAAAGACTACCTACTTTCTATACAAAGACGTATGGTACCCGTTAATTCGGAGAATCTTCATTATACAATGGAGGAACTTCACACTTTGTCCTTCCATCCCCAAATAGTAACGATATACATAGACAGCGAACCTCCAAAACTCTGTCTTTACACCCCAACCTCAAAAGACAATTTTGGAGCGTTATTACGCCATGTCGAAGGCTTCGCATATATGCATCTGAAATGTTCATAAATACACAGGCACATACCATCATTGACGTCATAATTCATTTTCTGTTCTCCATTTTGCTTAGACATTGCGAACAAAGACAATTTTGGGGCGTTATTACGCCATGTCGAAGGTTTCGTATATATGCGTCTGAAATGTTCATAAATAGACAGACACATACCATCATTGACGTCATAATTAGTTTTATGTTTTCCAATTTGCTTAGACATGGCGAATTTTGCAGTATTGTGTTAAAAGCGACATTGCAACAAACGTGACTTTATTAACTAGGGGAGAAGAACCTTTAGCAGATTAGTTTTCGTGGATATTATATTACTAGGCACTGGCTTAACATATCATATTTCTGTGGGAAGTGCGTTTAGTCTGTATCAGCATAGAATTCGTTATGAGGTATATTTTTCGACTCATCATACCTAAGCGTTTTTCTTGAAAAAAGAGTTGCGTGTCGTATTACACTTTGTACGAGCTTTAATTAGTATGCAAATACATTCATAGTTTTTAACTCGTGACTTCACATCGATATTCATCAGTCAGCTTTACTTTCATATAAATTCCCCTTCGGCCTACTAGAAAAAAAAAACACATTTCATAGAGCTCTTCAAATCGAACGGACGAAAGGATTAAAAAAAAATCTAAGTTTGTGACGGATTGGGTATACAAACGTTACACTGTAACCATAATATAGTCTGATTGGTTCCCGAGATTTCATCTGTTGTTCTATATTTAAGAAGAGAAGCAGAAACGTAGGATCGAATAAAAAGTTAGCTATTAAAATGGAACCAGTTTTCATACCACATGAGATTGAAAGCTTTGTCTACTATTTTATAACAGTTTGACGAGTTAAGTTTGTGGCTCAGCTCCACGTTAAAGTTATTTTTAGGGTGTTATAATGGGGGTACATAAAGAGTTTTAAAACAAACAAGAACATATTTGACCATAACAACACAGTCATGAAAACCAAATAAATAAAAAGTAAACGCGTTATCCTTAAATCTAACAGCTCTATCATCATAATTAAATGACGTAAGAGGTAATTACAATAAAAAAGCGTTAAAGATCCATTAAGACCGTCATGAAACTAAAGAGGCATCGTAAAACTCGGAAGAAATGAATCTATTTTTTCTCCGTGTCCTAAATATGTATAAATATTAGATTTAGTTAATTTAACAATGTTAACGTTGTTTGTTGTGTTTTTATTTTATGTTGTTAACAGTATAAGTAGTTAGATTTAATAATATGTTTTTATTTATGTAGAATATAAATATTTGTAGGCTTTTTTGCGGTGAACATACACACCTACAACATACCTACTTTCCTCCTGAACATACTTTCCTTTCCTTTCTTTTCCTTACTCCTTTCCTTTCCTGAACATACTGTTTACCTACCAACTTTGTAACACATTCTACGAATAAACATCTTTGTCTCTAATAAGCGATCATATGTCACTCACACCGTTCTTGTTTAAAACCGAAACCACGAAGCACCGTAAGGCATGACCAGTGCGAGAGTGTACAATGCTACACTCGCTTCGCCTCTTATTTTCTCGCCTCGCCTCGTCTGCTCTCCGTTCCGAGTCGGTTTTTTGTGCGCGTGTCAAAGGGACTTGCGAGGCGACGCGAGTGCGTCACTGTACACTCTTGCGTCGTTCAGTTTAGCGCAAGCTTTCTAATCACGTTTGACTTTATCATTATGTGGATTAACGAAGCTGAACTAAATTTTATGGAAATATATCAAACCGAGCCTTATTTTTGTATGGTATTGTGCACGTAATTATAATAACTGATAGCGCATAGGGTAACAGCTGCCGTAACTTCTAACGCGTCCATCTTCTCGGAGTTCGCAACCGTACTGAATCAACGAGAGTGTACAGGGTCGGCCAGGTGTCAGGGTCGTCACTCGACTTCTCGTGCGAGTACTCTCGGCGAAACATGGAAAGAGCACTCGTCGAAGAGTGTACAGGCGCCATAATGGCACGAGGACGAGTTCAAGTTCCGTCGAACAAAATGAACGCGACGATCGCTTGCATAAGGACACGGCCTTTGTTAGCGACAACATAAAAATAAGCTTAAAAATGTTCCGTCAGGATAATTAGTGTGCCAGTTAAGAAGATTACTTGTATTAATGATTATAACAGAAAACTAACACTGTATTAATTTTAGAATGCAAAAAAGATACTTAAATAATGGACCGTAAAATTAACACCAATTCAAAACTATTTGTTGGATAGGTTTGTACAAACACTTTTACACGTCAATCATAATAATATTTTATAAAAACTAGATGAGGTTGACGTTTCCTATCTTTATTTTTTTTTTTATCAAATCATTAGATGCTTTGGAGAATAGTTTCATCCTAATACGAATGTTTCTGCACGATTTTATGAGTACCAACCTCCCTTATGAATAACGTATGTCCTACCCATAACTCCCTTATGAATAACGTATGTCCTACCCATATTTTTTTTAACCAATTAAGAATCTTCAGCATTGGGAATCGTAGTGGCACATCGAGTGCTGTGTAATCGCCTGGGGGACTGGTTTAGGGGATTTTTGTGGAACGAGCGAATTAACTTTGAGGAAAAAACGCTGTTGCTAACGTAGTTTCGGATATCTGTATATTTCCTGCAACATTATGGTAACGTTCAGTGAATAAGATCGCAAATAATCCAATTTTTCCGGCGATATGTTTGGGTTTTTCATTTTACCCTTTTTATGTACTTGTTAGGGTACCCATAACTGTATTGAGTTGAATTGAGACCGTCCTTTATGGCGTCATAAGATGTGGTATAAAAGTATTAACCCATGTGATATGAAAAAGGTCTCGACATTTGGATTCCATTGAAGTGTTGGCACATTGAAACACCTTACCTAATAGCAAAAAAAATCCGCGTAGTAACAGGGAAACTCGCGTAAACAGCTTCTTATATACTTCATAATTATTATTAGTGCAAAAGTAACTTATTAGTCTGTCTTTCCTTTTCTTACCTAACTGGCTGAACAAATTTAGATGGAATTCGGCATACGGATAGGCCATGACCTAGGTTAGGATATCATCATCATCATCATCATCAGCCTATAATGTTCCCACTGCTGGGACACAGGCCTCCTCTCTGTGAGAGGGAGTGGGCTGTAATCCACCACGCGTGTCCAGTGCGGGTTGGTAGATGTCACATGTCTTTGAATTTTTGGTTCTAGGACATGCCGGTTTCCTCACGATGTTTTCCTTCACCGTTTTGAGAGCAGTGGTGATGAAATAATTTTACACAAAGTAAAGCGCCTGTCTGGGTTCGAACCTACGACCTACAACTCGTAAGTCGCGGCCGATACCACTGGGCCACCACTGCTGCTGCTGTTAGGATATAGAATACTTTTATCCCGGTAATACGTTCCCAATGGGATTATCCGACCTCCGATTGAAAAAAAAGCTAGTTAATTTATATATCTACCACGGACAGGATAATGTTAGTTGAAAAACAGTTTACATGAAGAAATTAATTGCTACCAGTTTGAGGACAAAATAAAATAAATAATATATCTCAATAATGACTGTTTCGTAAACAAACAAGGAAAACACCGTCTAGCAACTGCGGAGGCGCATAAAAACTAAAAATAAAAGAGCGATCTAGCATAAACTAATTGCATTTTGAACTACACGGGGGGCAGAAGTTTTTAACCCGGTGTTGCGTGCAAAACTATTTATTTCTCCCTTTGAGCTTTGCAAAATTATTATTTTGCAAGTAAAGGCACGTGCAATAAGAGTACAAGCAAGTACCTACTCCTGTTTGCTAATAAGATAAATTTATGTTAGGTTGTAAACCGTTCAAGAGCTGTCAGCGTCATCATTGTTGTGAAATTTTGACACTAATAACTCTTGAACGCAGTTTAATTTTGCTGATCACGTTTAGTTTCATTAGTGAAGTTAGCCGTATGTGAACATGACAGCACGGAGGTTTTGGTATATTATGCTTCTTGAGCACGAATTTGCGGATTCGAACTTGACAAGTAGCACTGTTTTCTAGTTTTATCATAGTTAACTGACTACAACACTGAATGCTGATGACGAAAACATCGCAAGGAAACATATACATAGAATGGTCTAATATTTCGTACTGGTTTTGAAAAAGGATGTCTTGGGCCTGCAGTGGGACAACCTTAGCGGGTCGTCTTAGGGGCGGATTTAATACTATAATAGGTCACACGGCGGTGCTGTGGTAACACATTGACCTTGAGCTGGCCTAGCGTAATAAAGAGTTTCAATAAAATAAGATACCAGCGGATGTGTTACCACTGTCTACCATACGTAAGACTACACTTATCGAGAGTTATCAGTCAACATGACACATAAAAAGTGGTCACTCAACTTAGGGTCCCTCTTTGTGACAATCAACTGAAGAAGTTTGACCTTATTTAGACACATCCTGAAGTACAGACGCCAGCACATCAAGCTACTACAATCTCTCAAATTTCTTTAAGTAATAGATTTTCAACTTTATCGTTAAAACATAAGGTTCGAAGTTGATTGGGGAAATTTGACAGTTTCTGGTACCTTGACGTGCTGGCGTTTGTACAGTCGCCAGCAAAATTGCATGGGTACCTTAGTGTCTATTTTCCCGTGAACGTTTGAATTCAAGTTTTCGAAAATAAACTAGATGGCGTTGGTTTCTTCACAACTATGACTAATTTACGAAACGTAAGTAAGGAGTTAGGAAGAAACGAAGGAATTACAAGGCTAATACATTTATCTAATTATTACATTACAATTATCAGCATACGTAGCTTAAATGATAAAAATAATAATAGAAACCGATAGGAATATATTTATTAAGCTAACGAGTGGGTATTTTAATAATTAATTTAATATTCGAATTGGTAGGTAGTTACTTAGCAACAGGAAAAAAGAGCAGATTCATCGCAGGTAAACAGGCTCGCCTTGTGGGCTCGCAAAAAAAGGCACTATAAAACATTATAGAGGTTTATTTCTTACAGTTTATTATTCAAATTTAATAGTCAGTTTATTAAATATTATAGGTATAACATTATAATATTATGAAGTTATTGAGGCGGTAGCTTAAGTATTCGTTTCCAAAATCGGAAAGAGGATTGAAGCTTATGTAACCTCAATAAAAACAAACAGGAGACCAGGTTATTTTATTACAAAGGTCAAACGGATTAAATGGATACTAAATAAGTAGGCTAAAAACTACAAAATTGCACAAAAACATATCAAATGGTTAGTAGGCAACATAAAAACCTAAAAACTATGTTGTTTAAACTTAAAGTGTTCATAGGTAACTTTTTAAATTATTAAAAATACGTAAGTTATAGTTTATACACACATAACCAGGTCTCCAGTCAATATAAATAATATTATCTAAGTATAATTATTTAGCTCGTAGCTACGGAACCACTTGTGTATCGCGTATTATTTCGACGCCACAAACATAAGCGTCCGTGTTCACTGGACTTAAAAGTTTTTTCATCTGTAAAGATGACATTACTCCAATCGAAGTTTATGTGATCCAAAGCGACCTGTAATCTTGCCCTTTTATGGTTTTCCGTGAGCAAGGGTTTCACAGCATGCCTCCGCGGCACAAGTTTTGACGCGGCTCCGTGTCAAAACTTGTGTCAAATAAACTAGCATAGTGGTTCGGCGGCAGAAATCCATTTTCTTCATACTGCCTTATCATGGTTTGATGCTGCAATGTGTTTTATAAGTCGTGGTCTACCAGTTCTTTGATGGTGTTTCAAAGAACTGGAAATCGTCCTCTTCAAATCGTCGTACTCAAAGAACAACTGTTTTTCTCTGCAACAATAAAACAGAAATATATAATACCCAATAATGATTATTATGTAGTATAGTTACAAAAAAATAATGCAGTTTTTAATATAAAAGTGTAAAAATAAAACTACTTACGTTTACACCGGTCTCTGGCTATTTCTGACAAGTTTTTGGCTTGATTATTCAAAGCAATTAATTGAGCTCTTGTAACGAAATCAATATTATAACTCGTGCTCGTTTTGGTAAAATAAGTTATCCGCCTGATCATAAATAAAAACTGAACAAAAGGCACTCGAACGAGGTAATCGAAATGAACTTAGCGAACGATCAATTGAGCTGTCATAAATCTTCGATCTAAGTATTATTCATACCACCTACCAATTATTTATAAATCCATATTTAACCTACCCTCTCAAGTTTGATAACTAAAACTTAGAAAATCAGATACCTACCTACTTATACATTGATATTCAATTTTAACATAGCAGGTTAATAATTAGGATCAATTTTCTTTAAAAGAAACTATTAATTATAAATTGTTTGAATGTTTGAAGAGACAAAAAGAAACTGCAAAAATATTTTATCATATAAAGCAAAGCAACGCCATCTAATAACAGCATAATTCAATTTTGTTAGTCGGTAACTGGTTTTACGCTAGATGGCGTCATTTCTCGCTTCATACGATTTTGTTTCTGTACCACCCATGCACTTTTGCAGCCTACCGTACATTGTCCTCTTATTTTGAAAGTCCTTGTAATGTAATCGTGTAGTTAAACAGCTTCTTAGTAACCACTAACACTAATAAAAATGTAGGTAACTCTCAGTGGTAAGAGTTTATGTTGCTTTTATTTGATAGCCTACTTTGAAGACAGGCATTTTAATACTTATATGAATTAACATAGTGACTAGCTACCCAAACTAGTAAAGCACGCCATATGGGCACGGAATACACCATAACACGGGTTGTGTTATAATTATCTTTTTTAGAGACAGGTCATTGACACTGAATGCATAAACTTGAAAGACTTTAAACCCAATAAATACGACCCTCTCGATCATATCTCTGATGAGTACAAGAAGGCCGTTTTTAAAATGAGTAATTATAATAAATCACACTGATAAAAATCGACAGGTAACAAAAATCGCCAAAATTAAAAGTGCTATAAAACTGTGTTTTTATACATCTGTAAACTTGGCAAAAGACAATATTATTAGAAAGTAATACAATTATTTTAATATAAAATTATATTAATAGCACACATTCTCGCAATATCATTTTAGAAACATTTTGAATCAGCCAAAATTACATAAGTTTCTTATTTGTTGACGCTCCAGGCAAATGAGAAACCTAATGCAAATATTAAGGTTCCCAGACTACAGAATAAACAATTCACAAAATAAATAAGTAGGTAGATTACATGCTTTGCGTATTTAAAGAGAATTTTTTTTTTAATTCTTTTCTTCTTGCTAAATTCAATCTTTGACGTAAACCGACTGCATCTTTTGTTTAAAACAACATAATTCTCATATTACGTACTGTTATAACCCTGACTCGCTAATAAATTAAAAATAAATATTTAAGAGAAGCGCATCCTGCACTTCTCAGCATTCCAATCTCAAGTATCACCGTTAAGGGCCTGTCGCCGTCGCCCAATTTTGAGGACACTTACAACAGTCTCACTCCGTCATCCTAAAGAGTCACACACGTCCTAAGTCCTAATTTTGTATATTGTTTTTAATATACATACATTAAGTAAAACAGTTTACTTATTTTAAAACCCTCCGTAAATGCACGGCCTAACATTGGTGGCAGCTTAAGGGATTTGAAAGTTAATCCCATGGTCCGTCTCCGTCCCGCCGAAGAATCACTCGGAAAAACCTGTGAAAATCAGTGAAAATCAACTAAAATCAGTGAAAATCTCATAAGAAAAGTGCAAGTGCCATTGTAAGTGCAAATAAAACAAGTGTTACATCCATCCAGCCGTCACTTAGATGACCTAGACGGCACGATCAACAATTCCAGCACGCAGCACGCAGGAATGCAGCTAGCCCTCGTGCTCGCCTGCCTGTCGTGAGTCCTTCAAATATTATACAACGACGCTACACCGCATCTTCACACTAATACCTCATAATATTATGCGCAAAGCTCTGAAACCCGAAGAAATCCAGGAATCCCTGCAAAAACGAATTCCAGAAATGGACCTCAACAGCCTGTTCAAATTCGTCAAGTCATACGACGGAACCCGGGAAACACTCAATTCATTTATTACCAACTGCAATAACGCTTATCAACTTGCCTCAGAATCACAAAAACCTATTTTGTTCAAATATATCCTAAGCCGACTTGAAGGGAAAGCGGAAGTTGTTTGCTCAATAAAAGAGTTCAGTACCTGGGAACAATTAAAAGAATTTCTTAAAACCCAATTTTGTGACAGGAAGCACTATGCCCATCTTCTTACTGAACTCCAAGAGAGCAAACAAAGTCCGCTAGAAAATGTTAACGAATTCGCTTTGAAGATCGAGACATGCCTCTCACGTCTGCTTACAGAAGTGTCACTATCCACTGCTAAAGCCAAAGAACTTCCCGGCCGTACAGCGGCAATGGAAGATTTAGCTCTCCATCATTTCACGATGGGTCTACTCCCGCGTATCTCTAACATGGTGAGATGCAGGTCTCCACAAACCCTAAACGAGGCCGTAAATTACGCTATCAACGAAGAGCGCATTCAACAGTCAATGTTCAAGAGAAATCAACGTACGGAAAACAAGTTTTCTAAACCAAATAAACCTGTCCCTCCGTCCCAACAACATCGTCCATCTAGTAATAACGGTCAACCCAATAAATCCGATATCTGCCGATACTGCAAATTCCCGGGGCACTCAATCGAAAATTGCCGTAAACGCGAATATAATAACAATCGTTTCCGTAATAATGAACAACCTTCTACTTCCGGTAACAAACCACCACAACGAGTAAATTTCGTTGAGGAATCAAACGAACAAGAGGACCCTGAATTCAACGATGAAACCGACAATGACCCAAAAAACTATTAAGTGGCTCGTATCGGTGTCGTGCGAGACACCACATACCACATCCATTAGACACCGCATCTACTAAATCCACTGAATCTACTAAATCTACTAAATCTACTAAATCCACTGAATCTACTAAATCTACTAAATCCACTGAATCTACTAAATCCACTGAATCTACTAAATCCACTGAATCTACTAAATCCACCGTATCTACTAAATCGACTGAATCTAATAAATCGACTGAATCTACTATATCCCCTGAATCTACTAAATCCGCTGTATCGACTATACCTACTGAATGTACTAAACTCACTGAACCTACTATATCCATTAAAATCCCTAATTTTACTAAATCCAAAAACACCGAATCTGATAAACAAAAAAAATCTGCAAACCCTAAAGAAATATTTGAAATTACCACTGATCCACGAAGAACCTTACTTCCGCATCTCCTTATCAACACTTCCGTCTCAGACTTACCATTATGCCTTTTAATAGACTCTGGATCAGCAATTAGTCTCATCAAGAAAAGCTGTATGCATAAAATCCCCAAACTCATAGCCGAACCTATAAACCTAAAAGGAATAGAGCCCGACCAAGGAACCACGGTAACCTTAGGTCATTTCCCACTTAAGTTACAATTATCCGACTCGCCTCGAAAGCTCGTAAATCACAAATTCCATGTAGTAGATAAAATACATCTCCCTTATGATGGCATCATCGGAAGCGATTTGCTAAACGCTTTCGGAGGTAGCATCGATTATGTTAGCCAAGAGATCAGATTTAATAAATTACAAATACCAGTCCAATTTAACGAACCTATTTATTATATTCCAGCCAGATCTGAAATGGTAATAGAATGCTCCGTCTCCAATCCTGAAATAAAAGAAGGGTTAATCCTCGATCAAACGCAACACAAAAACATATTGATATCAAACTGCTTAGTCAGAACAAAGAAAAATAATAGAGTCAACATAACTGTTGCTAATATATCTGACTCCCCTATACCACTTAAATCCAATTTGAATCTTACTCTGATTCCAGTCGAAATGCCCTCTGAATCCGTTCAATGTGACGAATATCCTATCAATACTATATCGCCTCAAAATACCTATTCCCGCACTAAAGAAGTGCTTAAACAACTCAGAACGTCTCATTTAAACTCCGAAGAAATTAACGTCCTTCATCAAACCTGCTCTAATTACTCAGACATATTCCATCTACCCGGTGACCCATTGACGACAACGAGTGCGCTACAACATGAAATCAAAACAACAAGTAACGCACCGATCCACGTTAAATCCTATAGATTTCCTGAATGCCATAAACAAGAAGTTCAAAAACAAATTACTAAAATGCTGAACGAAGGCATCATTAAACCTTCTATGTCCCCATGGTCCGCACCCATTTGGGTCGTTCCAAAAAAATTAGATGCTTCCGGCCAACGAAAATGGAGAGTTGTCATAGACTACAGGAAGTTAAACGATGTCACAATCGGAGATTCTTATCCTATTCCCAACATCACTGAAATACTAGATCAACTCGGAAAATCCAAATACTTTTCAACTCTAGATCTAGCTTCTGGATTTCATCAGGTCAAAATATTACCGGAAGACGCAGCTAAAACTGCGTTCAGCGTACCACAGGGACACTTCGAATTTGAGCGAATGCCCTTTGGTCTGAAAAACGCTCCGTCAACATTCCAGAGGCTCATGAACTCCGTCCTATCAGGACTACAAGGAATCCGATGCTTTGTCTATCTCGACGATATCGTTATCTACTCCTATGACCTAGATTCCCACATCAAAAATCTAGAATTAGTGTTCCAACGTATCAGAGAATTTAATCTTAAACTGCAACCCGACAAATGCGAGTTCCTTCGAAAAGAAGTTTCCTACCTCGGTCACCAAATTACTGATGACGGTGTAAAACCCGATCCTGAAAAAATCAAAGCCGTATCCAATTTCCCGAGACCTAAATCCGCGAAAGACATAAAATCATTCCTAGGTCTCATGTCCTATTACCGAAAATTTATACCCGACTTTTCTAAATTCGCTAAACCACTAACATCCCTCCTGAAAAAGGACATTCCATTTGTATGGCAAAATGAACATCAACTTGCTTTTGAAACTTTAAAAACTAGACTCATATCCCCACCTCTACTAGCATATCCAGACTTTTCTAAACAATTCATACTCACGTGTGACGCGTCTAACTACGCGATAAGTGCTATACTCTCTCAAGGAGAAAATGGTAAAGAGAGACCTATAGCTTACGCGTCTCGTACCCTTAATAAAAGTGAAATCAATTACAACACCACTGAAAAAGAATTACTAGCAATCCTCTTTGGTTGTAAAACCTTCAGGCCATACCTGTATGGTCGCAAATTCCAAATCGTTACCGATCACCGTCCATTAAAATGGCTCTTTAATCACAAAGACCCCTCCAGTAAATTACAAAGATGGAGATTAAAACTAGAAGAATATGAATACGAAATTATTTATAAGAAGGGAAAACTTAACTCCGCTGCAGATGCACTATCTAGATATCCAATATGTACATCAGCCCCTGTAAATGCAATAAAAACCGAACATTTAGAATCCATCCCCGTCCTTCCTGTATCAAATCCCATAAATATTAACAATCCTACTTCCCCGAAAGCAGGCACCTCACGTGCTAATCCTTTAAATTCACCGCTCCCGCCTAGTTCTTTTAATCCTGACCGTTATAACTTACAAAACCTCGAAAACTCTGAAAACTCGCCCATAAACCTACCAAGTACTGATGTGTATGAAAATTCGTACTCCGATTTCCTGAAAGCTACATCTAATAAAAAATATACTTTCAACACTATAATACACGAGTATACAAACCCTCTACTATCTTCAAATTCAAAAGTCATCATTATTCCTACATCCATTGATCTTGACGAGTCGAATCCTTATATTGAAGAAATCCTTGCTAACTATAGCGACGCCTCTGATCTAATGAATAGAGAAAGAACACTGTATTCCCTTCAAAACCTCAAATCTAAAGGTAAATCATATTACTTAATTTTCACTAAAGTACATCACTTTGATGACCTTCCATATCCAGATTTATTCAAATCTTTGAAAAACCTAAGAAACGAATTATTAGTAGGATGCGATGAAAGTCCCAAAGAAATTGCTATTTCAGATTTCAAAGATTCCTTCGTCAAACTTTCATACGCTAAAACATATAATATTCTAGCTTATGTATTCCACAATACGAATATTAAGATTAATATTTACAAAAATACTATTATCTTTCCAGTCCCAAGCGAAATTCCTAAAATCCTAAAACAAAATCATGACTTACCCGTAGCCGGACATGTAGGTCAATCACGCATGTACAACCGTATCAGAGAACGATACTATTGGAAAAACATGAAAAGCGACATACAAAATTATGTGAAGAAATGTTCCCAATGCCAACTCAACAAAGCTCTTCGCCAAACCAATCGAGCTCCTATGCAGATAACTTCTACATCAACTGCGCCTTTTGAGCGCATTAGCCTCGACATCGTAGGTCCGCTTCCTGAAGCTGGAGAATTCAAATTCAAATACATACTAACCCTTCAGGACGACTTGACAAAATTCTCCTTTGCTTACCCCATCTCTAATACTTCAGCCGAAGAATGTTGTGAATGCCTTGTCCACTTTATCTCCTTATTCGGTATCCCCAAAACTATATTGACTGATCAAGGTACTAATTTCACAGCTGATTTGTTTAAAAAGACCTGCGAATTCCTAAAAATAAAACAACTGTGGTCAACACCCTATCATCCCCAAACACAAGGAGCTTTAGAAAGAAGTCATTCCACTTTAAAGGAATATTTTAAATCATATGTTAACAACGACCAAACCGATTGGCATAAATATGTTTACACAGGAATTCTTGCATACAACACTAACGTCCATACGACTACTCAATTCACGCCCTATGAACTACTGTTCGGTCATAAACCTTATTTACCAGATTCAGTCTATGAACTAAACCCTACTAACACCTACCACGACTACATTAAAATGTTAAGTCACCGTTTGAAACTGTCCCATAATAAAGCTATAGAAAATATAACTAAATCCAAAGAGACGTCGAAAGAATATTACGACAAACGGTCCCGACCTGTCACTTATAAGGTTGGTGATATGGTTTACTTAAAAAACCACTTAAGAATGCGGAAAGCATTGTCACCTGTGTGGAAAGGTCCCTACAAAGTAGTAAAAGTCCATGGGAACCACACACTTTCTCTACTAATCAATAGAAAACATGTCAAACATCATTACGATGAAGTAAAATTAGCTACAGATATAGATATCACCTAGGTTATAAGTAATCCTATCTTTCTACTTTTATTTAGTGTTAAATTAGTTAAGGACTTATATATGCATAAATACTCTCTTACAGTGTGACAGCATTATGCTATGGTTTGCCAAACGCTCAGAACATAATCAATATTTCAAGTACTAATATGAGAATGACAACAAACTCAGAGAAAACACTCTAATCTGTAAATCCGCGATCTATAGCTTAAATAAGTCAATCATAAAATTAATAAAAACTAGAAACACAGTAACAGAAAACCTTTCTTCCCACGTTGATAATATCACAGCCGTTACAAATGTTTTAGCACTTAAAGCCACTCTACAAAACTCGTTAAATGTGCTCTAGTCAAGCGTTTTAAGCCTCTCCTATAAATTAGAAGATATTGTTAACTCCATCCTGTTCGCAAACTCGAACACTCGATACACCCGTCAGTTCTATCACCAAAAAAATCTGTATTACGACCTGGTCGAAAAATATTAAGAACTTGCCTAAATACACAGAATTCCCAACGGAGCTGAGTGGCTTAAACACTTAAATAAATCTGTCAGAAATTGTAAGTTATATTTTAGATGATAAGCTTGTATTCCTTTAGTTTTGATAAGCCAATATAGTTTGTATAAGAATGTTCCTGTGCGTGTACCTCATAATGTATCTAAATCCTATGCACTAATTTTCCACATAGCCACATACATAGCTTTATGTAAAGATAGATCTAAGTTTATAACGCTAGATAAATTAAGTGTTTGTAAAATTGTTACTAGCTTGTACACATTTGTAAACAGATTAAAGAAAGAACTTAGTACTCAAGATAACCCCATTTGTGAAAGCAAAATATCCGAATATACTATCCTAGGCACATGTATACTAACACTAAGACCTAATTGTAAAGGATACTGTAAAAAAAATATAAAACTAATAAGTATGAAATATCTTAGATCAATTCTTAATTATATTCACTCCAATTTTAACTTAATCCATGATTCATGTTGTAATATGTCTAATTTTAATAAGCTTAATTATACCTAATCAGAATCTACCGAAGATTCCTAATGTGAATACCGATAACCTAGATATAATTAACCATAGGATTGCTAACATCCTAGAAATAGCTAAGAACTTTAACATTAATGAAACACCTAATGTATTTCCATCATACTCTATTGTTTTATATACATTTATGTTTACATGTATTTTTGTCATGTTTTTATTGTACCATTACTGTAATAGGAAATGTATGGCTCTTTACAAGAAATTTAAACACGGTCAAATATTAGATGAATAATAATTACAACACCGATAACCCGACCGGCGAAAACATAATTCAATTAACACGTCATACGCCGCGTCTGACAACAAATTAGAAACCATTTTTTTTGTAAACTTCGCTTTTAAGAGGCGTAAGTTTCCACTTAAGCAGGGGGTTGTTATAACCCTGACTCGCTAATAAATTAAAAATAAATATTTAAGAGAAGCGCATCCTGCACTTCTCAGCATTCCAATCTCAAGTATCACCGTTAAGGGCCTGTCGCCGTCGCCCAATTTTGAGGACACTTACAACAGTCTCACTCCGTCATCCTAAAGAGTCACACACGTCCTAAGTCCTAATTTTGTATATTGTTTTTAATATACATACATTAAGTAAAACAGTTTACTTATTTTAAAACCCTCCGTAAATGCACGGCCTAACAGTACGAATGACAAATATGTCATGTGAAGTGCATAAATGTTGTTTTTTGCATACATGTGCATAACAAACTCTTTTGCTGTATTTATTTTATATTTTTATTCAGTAGTCTTGACTACAGGTCTCTGATACTTTTACTTTAATAGGCAGTCTTTCGTAGTACTTGACAGGACTGTAAAGCGTCATAATTTCATGATGAAATCGGGGAATAAAAAGTCTAATAAATAACATTCAAACAAAACTAACTGATTACACGGAAATGGATAGATGTATAATATTTATCGGAGAAGATGATTTCCGACAAACAAATAATTACCATGACATAATAATAACTATACGCGAAACATTATCAGCTATAAAACATACAAATGTAATACTATGCTTACCGACATATAAATATGATTATTACGCGACAATGTATAATTTTAGAATTGAAATATTTAATAACCTTCTCTATCAAGACATACAAAATTATAATTATGCCACATTATTTGACTCAAACTTAAACTTATCGTGTGACTATATCATGTTTCAAAGACATGGTGGTCGAATCAGTAACCAAGGAATCACAAATATTTTCACCCATATAAAAAGCTATGTTTATACTAACTGTAACGCAAATACCGTGAAATATCTGAACGAAACCTCGTCATTTAAAGATCCTTTAATTTGTGATTCACCTAATTCTTACTGTTCATGTACTACTAATGTCATTGATCAACATTTTTTTCGTCTATAACAACTTATGCATATTACATCAAAACATAAATGGTCTATTAGCAAAGAGTGATATAATAACGGAACATTTGGATACGTTCGCAAACAGTGGGAAGTGTGTTGATGTTCTCTGTTTTACGGAACATAATATGAAGCAAAGTGACGTCGACATTTTGAACATTCCTAACTTTACTTTGGCTTCATGCTTCACAAGACAAAAGCGAAATGGTGGTTCTTGTATACTAGTGAACAACCACATTCGCTTCTATGAAATAGATTTAGTAAAAAGTGTTAACATTCCAAACGTTTTTGAGTGCTGTGCGGTAGAACTGACTGACCATAAAATTATAATATTGTGTATATATAGAGTTCCGAATCAAAGTTACATGAATACTTTCTTTAATAATATAACCTACTTATTACGGAACTTTTGTTATAAAAATAATCAAAAAATAATAATCTGCGGTGATTTTAACATTGACATTCTTCAGAAAACTAAAAACTCTAATTTATTTTAAAATATTTTAAAGGAGTTTAATCTCAATATAGAAATAAAAAAACCTACGCGTCCTAGTAGCGGTACTTGTCTAGACAATTTTCTACACAATATACGAGGCTGCAAGAGTGAGATACTGGAGCTAGGTGTATCTGACCATACAGCACAAATGATGAAGTTTCCTGTACAGCGAACATGTATTTTAAAATATTACTATGTTAATAAACGTGATTACAACAAGGAAAACATTAATCTTTTTAGGAAATGTATTGCCAGTCTGAGTTTCTCTGAAGTTTACGAGTCGGATAATGCAAATGATATTTTTGATTCATTTTATGATCTGTTTAAATTATTCTACGATCTCTGTTTCCCAATTATCAAACGTAAAATATCCACAGTCATTAGGCCAAAGTGGATCACCCGGGTGATAAAACGTTGTAGTAAGAAGAGACGAACTTTATTATGGAAATATAGACTAACACGTAACAGTGATTCGAAAATGGCTTTTAAAATATTCTCAAAGATATATCAAAAAGTGGTCAAATTAACACAGCGAGCTCAAAACAGCTATTTTATTGGAACAAGTACCAACAAATCTAAGGCAACCTGGAAGGTAATAAATAGTATTAAACCTAACATTCCTAAAGACAATATAAGTGTAATTAATGTAAACGACAAATATATAACGGATCCTAAAATGATAGCAGAGCAATTTAATAATTATTTTGTGGACTCAATTATACCGAATGCCAATAATTTTCAGACGAATAATAATATTATAACATTAGGATCGCATAAATCTATGTTTATGGAACCAACCATACCAAAGGACATTATCACTATAATTAACAACCTTAAAAACACCAATAGTACAGGATATGATGATATTGACACAAAAGTAATTAAAGCAGTGGCTCCTCTTATAGCACCTATATTAAGTGACATTATAAATATATGTATTTTACATGGTATATTTCCGCAAAAGTTAAAGGTGTCTATTATCAAGCCATTACATAAAAAAGATGACAAAACAAATTTAACTAATTATAGACCTGTAGCTCTGATACCAATTTTCTCAAAGATCTTCGAGAAAGTTATTTATAATGGAATTTATAATTACTTTGAAAAATATAATATTTTTTGCAAGGAACAAATGGGTTTTAGGAAATCAAAAACCATTAATATGGCCATATATAATTTTCTTGAAAAAATACATTACAACATGGACAATAGGAAACCAGTAATGGCTATGTATATGGATATGACTAGGGCATTTGACTATGTGGACCATAAAGTACTATTAGCTAAGCTAAACAGATACGGCATCCGAGGTAACGTGCTTAATCTGATACAATCTTATTTGGAAGATAGAAAACAAATTACTCAGATTAGTCAAGTAGATATTAAGACCAAAACTGGAGTAGTATACTCGTCTAGTTCCAAAGTTCTTTGTTACGGTGTTCCGCAGGGTGCTGTGGTGGGACCCTTGCTGTTTATCTGCTACATTAATGACATTCCCCAAGTAATCAATCACCAAATGTCCTTATTTGCCGATGACAGCACGGTTATATATGATACTGGTAGTAATAAAGAAATAGAAGATGATATTAACACTAGTCTTGTTACGATTGTTGACTGGCTGAACGCTAATAACCTTAAAATTAACCTAAGTAAAACTAAAATTATGAATTTTAAAATTAGACAAAAAGCACTTTCACAATTTCAAGTACACAAAGGAGACCAAATACTGGAAACTAATGTCACAAAATTTCTCGGATTGCATATTGATAACGATATGTCATGGAGGACTCAAATTGATAGCGTATGTGGGAAGCTCAGTAAGTTTTCCTATGCTCTCTATATGTTAGGCAAAATTGTGAACAAGACAGCGCTCCTAGCAGCTTATCACGGTTATGTCGCCTCTGTTTTGCGGTATGGCCTTATATTCTGGGGCAATGCGACTAAGGTAGAGGAGGTACTGATAGCACAGAAAAAATGTATTCGAGCTATATGTAAAATAAAACGGACGGATTCATGCAAGCCACATTTCCAAAACTTAAAAATATTGACTGTGCCATCACTTTATGTCTATGAAGCTTGTATCTTTGTTAAAAACAACATGTTTTTATATGAATTTGTAAAAAGTCAGCGGCGCTCAAAAAAGTTGCACCCGCTTTACACTAAAACCAAGTTTCTCTATAATAGTATATATGCAATGGCTCCAAAACTTTATAACAAATTACCTGATCAAATTGTATCAAGCAACAACATGAATGAGTTTAAACGTAAGCTGTTTAAATTATTGAGTAACAAGGCGTATTATTCGGTTAATGAATATCTTAATGACAAATTAAAATAATATTTGTATAATTTTATATCGGTTCATAATTAAAACGTTGCTTTCATAAGATAATGATAATATCCATGGACATTTTATGTATTGTATACGAAATTGTGACTAATTACCTATTTGTTTATGTGCTGTTTTAATTTATTGACATATTATTATTAACTATTGTTTGAAATTGTGACATCTACTTACCTATTGACTTTATTTTATTTTTTTACTTGAAATTCGATTACCTAATGATATTTTGTATGCCTTTCGGCGGAACATAGCATGGACCAACATTTTATTATTTATGTAACACCTGTATATTGTACCCTATGTTCACAAAATGAATAAATGAAATGAAATGATTCTGCTTTCAAACTTCATAAACAGCATAGAATGTTCCCACTGCTGGGACATAGGCCTTTTCTCTGTGAGAGTCACGTTTTCGATTTTTTGATTCTAGGATTGCCGGTTTCCTCACGATGTTTTCCTTCACCGTCTTGAAAGCAGTAGTGATGAAATGAAATACACAAAGTATACATTGAAGTGCCTGTCAGGGTTTGAACTCACGACTTACAACTCGTAAGTTGGGGCCGATACACACTGAGCCACCATAGCTCAAACTCAACAAATTTTAATGGCATTTTCAGACAGCAAATTCTTTTCCTACAATATTCCGCTGTTCGAAACTGTTACGAAACTTGACTTCGAAGCCTCTCTCTCGTTAAGCCTATTACATTTTGGCAATAGGCTCGCCCTTTATAGTCAGAATTATTGGAGAAACGTGAAGATGGAACAAAATATACTTTGGCTGCTTAATGAAACACGTGGAAGCAACACGCCCAACCTAAACCAGGGAAAGAAGTGACGGTCTCTTTTACTATAATAATATAGTATGTAGTTCGTTGATAAGCCTTATAAATCTTTCTTTCCTAAATCAAACGAAAAAGTACTTAGTCAGAGTAGGTACAGTCAGCCACTAAATACATTACATACTCGATTTACATTGTTTCTTTTACATAATCATCCAAAATGATACTAAACTATATGATACATTGCTTTTTGTATATCACAAATTTTGAATCAGTTCAGGTTTATTCCAATATTTTTGTCAATAATTAAGATTAAGAAAACTGATGTTCATTGATTTTTACCACAGGAAATATAATGCTCGAACTAGTTATGGATCTGATTGGCATTAAGCTTCTTTTATTAAAATACGAATTTCGACCTTAACCCTAGAAACTTTAGATATCAAAATTTCTCAAAGTTCTCGACTAACAAACGTCATGTAATTATAAAAATAAATAGAAGATTTACCCTTTTCTCATCAGAGTTCAGTGAAATAGAAATAACGGGCACAGACGGGAAACTGAAGATTTCGGCAAAATGTTAGGACTTTTATGAGGTCCGGAAATAGGTGTAAGGATAAGCTGTTGGGTATGGTCTGTCTAATCTTAAGGATTGACTGAAGTAGCCTTTATAAGAAGAGTGGAGCGTAAATAAAGGATGGAGGGTTTTGTTTTTTTTAGGGAATCACATCACACTAATATTATAAAGGCGAAAGTTTGTGAGTGTGTGCGTGTGTGTGTGTTTATATGTTTGTTACTTCTTCACGGTCAAACGACTAAACAAATTTTGATAAAATTTTGTATGGAGGTAGCCGACACCCTGGATTAACATATAGGCTACTTTTTATCCCGATATTCCCACGGTATCGACATTTACGCGGGTGAAACCGCGGGGTGCAACTAGTAGTTTATAAAACTTATTTTAGGGAAAACCGTTTTTTAAATAAGATGAGAGAAATAAAATAAACGATTAAGTCTTCTTGCAGTAAATGTTAATAACCGTCTGTAGTCAATAGGTTTTTATCAACCACGTTCACATTCTTATATTTTTTCTTAATAAAAAAATAATTACTTAAATTATCCAAAGTATTTGCTTAAAAGCTGAGGGGTTGTAACTTATAACTATACAGATGCTATACAAAGTTTATTAGTCAAGGGGAGAGAGTATTTAATGCTAGTAGGCTAATCAAATATCTTACAATAATAGTTCTTACATGACAAAACAACAATTTATACATAAAAACATGACGGAGAATGATATAATAATTTATTAATTTGATTAAGCATTGTTTTGTCAGTAAGATGTTTTGTCAGTAAGGACGACGTCTGCAGCGTAGAGGCCTCATCAAGTTAGGATTAAAGACTTACGTTGCCTCCGAAACGATTAGTGTCAACTATGAAGGCCACAAGTTATTACCGTAAATGATAAATGATTTATTTTCTGTACGTAGGTTTGTAGAAACACTTTTACACGTCAATCATATTTTTTTTTAAGCTAGATGAGGTCGGCGTTTTTTATCTAACTATTCTGAGAAGAAAGGCCGAAACAAACTCAGAGGTCACAGTCTCTTTTAAAGTCCAGACAAAATCTTGGTCAGATCACGTGAAGACCATGTTGATTGGTGTCTGAAATGGTCTTTTTAGGAAAGAACCACACAGATTAAGTGGACCTGTCCAGTCAGTGCACGCATTTGTCAGTAACCGTGCAGCTCAACTCAGAACTTAAGGTTGTAACCAAAAAACCGTAACGTTGTAACCAAAGAAAATATACAATACTAGCTGCGCCCCGCGGTTTCACCCGCGTAACTTTCGATCCCGTGGGAATATCGGGATAAAAAGTATCCTATGTCCTTTCCCGGGACTCAAACTATCTCTATACCAAATTTCATCGAAATCGGTTCAGTAGTTTAGGCGTGAAGAAAAGACAGACAGACAGACAGAGTTACTTTCGCATTTATAATATTAGTTTGGACGAATCAGTTCTTACACATAAAATTGGATAAGTTTATGATAATAATTTTCAAGACTGCAGTTGCCAACGTAAATGTTCAACAAATCTTAAACTTTGCTAATGAAGCAACTTTTATTAAACAAAGCGGCTGCAGCTAAGCCAATCGTCTAACAAACAAAAAGCTGTTCATTTATAACCTTTGAGCTAATTGCTGCACGATCAATCGATTGTGTAACTTTACAATGCAAATTAAATCTCAACTTTGAATACTGAATAAAAACAATTTAAGCATAACAGCACTAATAATAATTAAATTCAGCTTCATTAATCGACGAACGAAAGAGAACACAAAAAGTTTGTTTGAGTTCTCAACATCAGAAAAAATACAATCTGTCATCCAAACTTCCAAACTAATATTATAAATGCGAAAGTAACTCTGTCTGTCTGTCTGTCTTTTCTTCACGCCTAAACTACTGAACCGATTTCGATGAAATTTGGTATAGAGATAGTATGAGTCCCGGGAAAGGACATAGGATAGTTTTTATCCCGATATTCCCACGGGATCGAAAGTTACGCGGGTGAAACCGCGGGGCGCAGCTAGTACAAAATATGTCAAAAACAAAATTGAGAGACCACTGAAACGTTTTGAAATAATCAGAGCCCCGTTCTATATTCAACTTCAAAATGACATGTTATAACTTTACGCCTTTATTCCCCCAAGGGTTATGCAGAGGTGTATACCGAGTTAAATTAAATTAGCTAGCGAAATTCCGCAGACGTGATGAGTGTCGACATTTAAACATGATATCCACCGGGCCATATAATTATATCATGATCATCGTCGTCATTTCAGCCGAAATGCTGAAATTTCACTGCTGAATAACATTATTTTATTTATTATGTTATTATTACTTAATTAAATTAATCAATTATTATTTTTTAAATGTATTCGGTAATGTTATTTTAAATTATTCTGTTTTTAATTATATTCTGTATTTTGTTATTTTAAATTTTTATTTATTATTTTTATTTTGTTTGGTTCTGTATAAATACTTAGATGTTATTTAATATTTTTATGTTGTGTTAAATGTGTGTGCTTGTCATTTGATGGATATTTTTGTCTGAATAAATAAATTAAATGAATGAATGACAAGGTCTGCCTCCACTTCGATCGGTTTTGTGCTTCTCGCATCCAATGGGTACCTGCGGCCATTACAAGGTCGTCGGTCAACCTTGTGGGAGGACTTCCAACGGTCTTCCGGTACGTTGTCACCACTCCAAAACCTTTCGGCCCTAGCGGCCATCTGTTCTGCGAGCAATGTGCCCTGCCCTCTGGCACTTAAGTTTGGCAATTCTTCGGGCTTTGTCGGTTACCTTAGTTCTACTGCGGATCTCTTCAATTCTGATTCGATCACGCAGGGAAACTCCAAGCATAGCCCTCTCTTTTGCCCTTTGGGTGCTATAATTATATGCCATCAAATAAAAATATATGGCTTATGCGCCATCAAGCGGGTACAAATCCAGACTCCAGGTCGTGCCGGACCGGAAAGAGATGTCAGCAAAAAGGAAGGGACCTGCCAGGGCCGAAGCCTACCGGGGGTGCTGGATTGTCCGAAAGGGTTACCGCTACCCCGGAACATAAAGGGCTAAAAAGGAACACGGATGGGTTTTAGTCAGTAAGAGTCTGACACTCCCTTCCGCTCCACCTAGAGCGGGAGGAGTCATTTGCGTTTATTTTCGTTGGATCCCACTTTTGAATCCCATTTTTTAGGTATTAACGATGGATCCCGTTTGCTATTTCCGTTGAATCCCATATTATAACAACATGTGTACATTTCAGAAGAAAAGTGATTTACCTTTATCAAAAACTAAAAAGAGATTATTTTTAGTGGGCTACCCGGAACCGAACTAAGTAGTTAGATTAGGTTAATTATTAAAAAAAAAACAATGTTAGGTTAGGTTAGGTTAAAACTGTGACCCCTACGCACGAGCCGAGCGAGCGAAGCGAGCGGTGCCGCGGCAGCGGCCGGCGAGTGCCAGAAACGACTAGATTATATAGAAAATGAGTTGTTTGTGAAAAAACGTTGGTTGGAAACTAATTTGTCAATGGAGTGTTGGTGAAAATTTGGTGAACCCCTCATTTTATTATAAACAATTTTGTTGTTGAAAGTACCCGCATTCAGATTTTTTTAAGCATTCGGGATCCAACGAAAATACTTTTCGGGATTCAACGACAATAAAACGTAATTATCTTGCATTTTTTAAATTCGGGATCCAACGGAAATACATAATAATGTTTTGCGGGATCCAACGCCAAAAATATTAAAATGGGATTCAAAAGCGGGATCCAACGAAAATAAATCGTCATTTGATGATTTCCCATCCATAAAAAAAAGGCTGCTCCTGAGAAATTGTGGCTTAAAAATAAATAAGAATGGATCTCTTTTTTATAAAAAGATGGATACATAAACACGTCTGTTTTCCCGAAGGGAAAGGTAGAGGTGTACCTATAGGTATCAAAAGGTCGAGGCTTTTTATTATTCAACGCGATTATTTATTCATGACGAGGCTTAGCCACAACTTATCACCAGTGTAGTTACTATAATAAGGTCTGCGTTGATTAATTTATTATGAAATGTTACTTCCCAAGAGGACTATTAGGTAGGTCTCGTGAAATTTTCATGAATGAAGTATATTTTTGCTTTTATACTTGTCCTCATAAATGCGAACTGAAAAGATAGCATTTTAATGCAGACTGGCTTAGTCCTAATTACACTGCACTAATGTATTTTTGCCCGGAACGTGTAACTACCAACATAGGTTGGTATCGTGGTATGTAGTTGCTTTCAGGTTGTAAATTTTCGCTATTAACCCTCTATTCTTAATCTCCCACATGAGGTTAATTTAATCCGATTAGGTATAATGTACGGGGTCAAAGTAATTTAAGGTTTATTATTTTTGGAAATAAAGAATGTCTGAAAACTTCGAGTGTTACCTTGCGAGACTTTTTATTTGATTTTTTTTTCCTAAAGTTAAAATAATTTATTTACGACAGTAATACAAGTTTATCTTCTTTGTTAAACTAAGATATATTTTCATTTTCAGCAGTAATATAGGTATTACATTGTCCTCGATTAAATTATGGTGTGTCAGTGTATCTTTTGATTCGTTGTACAATGAAAACACATGGGCTTCTATTTGTTGTTTTAAAATGTAAATAATATAAACAACGCTTTGACGCAAATGTTTTCAATGATTATTAAACACTGCCGGGTTTCGACAAAAACGTACAAAATTATTGTGTGTAATAAAGTTTTATTCATTTCTCATACTCGGAAAGTAGTGTTTGTTTGATCTAAATAGCGGGTGGAAGACGCTGCTTCCCACCACAGGGCGGGAAAGACTCATAGTAATTACTTCCCTCTTTAGGGTGGGAATGAATTTTAAAAATAGAACTGTAGTCAGCTACGAAATTGTTTACATAAATTAAGAAAAATGCTGCAGTCTTGTGAGTGTATAAACAGCCAGTGTGAATTAAAAAAAAAACCTATTAAGCGGGACAGCCCGCGGCGATGACGCGGTGTGTTCCATATTTAAAATAAAAAAGTCAATAGTATTATTTGGCGGGATACTAACCCTGTAAGCTGTACCGAAATTCAAAAACTTTGCATGTTATTGTTATCAATAAATATTTTAGAAAAACTACTACTTTTTACTTTCCTTATATTCGAAATGAAAAGTAGAGTGTTTAACACGGGTGAAAGTCATCAATTCCTACTCGGACTATAGCCGCCC
Source organism: Amphipoea lucens (assembly GCA_947508005.1). Taxonomy (NCBI): domain Eukaryota; kingdom Metazoa; phylum Arthropoda; class Insecta; order Lepidoptera; family Noctuidae; genus Amphipoea; species Amphipoea lucens. The sequence continues at coordinate 10,664,448 of OX382371.1, forward strand.
TCGCTGCGCTCGGGCGTCTAAATGCCTCGTGTAGGAATTGATTCCTTTCGACCCTTGCATAACAGTCTACTATTTCGTAATTATAATTAACAATCGTTTCTTTTCCCTTTTAATCACTCCGCAATTAAATTAATACCTAAATATTGTTCTATTAACCCATAATTCGTGCTAACAACAAAATATAATTTACCTCTAAGCCGAGGAGATCTAATAATACGAAGCCCGTTAGAAATACCTGCTAAAGAAAATTAAATTAGCAATACCATTACTACGCTAGTACTCGTATTTACTCTGAAAGCCAAGAGGTGCAGCGTAAAAATATCAAAATAAACAAACCACAAGCTTTCACGTTTTCTGGAAATAATTTCTTGATATTAAAAATTAACTGCCTTTATTAAGAATTGCAATATACTGAAACAAATAACCTATAATGAACAGTTAAGTAGGAGTTATTCAGAGAAGAAAACTGTAAGAGGCAGCTCAAAACATTTCTAATGAATGAAACCATAAAACTACGACTGCGGGTATACAATTAAGTGCCAATAATTCTGACATTTAGTGACCCAGGAGAGAGCAAAGAATATTTCCACCATATGTTTTTAAAGTTCTACAAATAAAATTTCTAAAGACGTTAGACGTACGAGTAAATAACTAGAAAATGGTTTTCGCGAGGGCAATTTTTCACGTAAATGATTTGACTTTTGTGTCCCATAATTTTCGAAAATAACAATAATATTATTATCTCTTGGTTTAGAATGATGATTTTAACTCAAACTGAATTCGAAAACTGCTGAGAAGTAATTTACAGCAGTTATTAATTAAGTTAAGATGGATTCAATTTGATCGTATCGAAACCGCAAGCGGCGTACCATATTTCTACTTTAAATTAAAGATTTGATGAAAACAAGCATACCCATTTCTTCCAAAGCTACGCAACAGATTTACATACTAGGGGAATAAAGCTATTAATGCACGTAATTTTGCAATAATTTGAAAATTCGGCATTCCTTGCTTACATCATAAAGGAAACCTCAAAAGTTCAGCTTCCTTTGTCCAAGGGTTTGGGCTGGGCGCTGATGAGGCCTGTGTTCCAGCTGTGGGAACATTATAGGCTGATTATGCTTATGCTAACGAGTCAGTGAGTGAGTCGGAACTTTTATTTTCTGTCTAATAATACTTTTTAATATTATTACAATAAGAAGTACCCATTAGCAAACATGACATGAATTATATACTCAGCGGCTAAAAGTATGTCGTCATCCCTTCGCCACAAATTGGCAGTCCCTCAGCGAACGGAAAATATTCGACTGCTTGTAATATAAATAAGTAGGTAATTCGAGATTTTCATTGAAATGATGCCATTCATTAGGTAAGAGACATGCTTTTTGCTATGCTTGATCCAATAATTAATTGACAAAATAATTTTATTATGAATCAGACTCATTGAACTGAATATCAGGTTCATTGATTTTGAGGACTTAAAAAAAAATTGTTTAAGTACATACCTACGTTCTTGAAATAATTTATTCAATGTTTAAAAAAAGCAACAAGTAACGCCGTCTTTTAAGCCTGTTCAAAATGCTCCGCGGTAAGATTAGGTAGCTTCTGCTTGCGACTTCGTCCGCGTGAAATTTCATGTTCTAACAAAATAATATTATTTCCTATAGCTATGCCCCGTTACTTCGTTTTCACTTAGCTTTCTTTAAATTCGCTCGGTTCCTAGGGGTCGTAGCGTGATGTTAACGTATACCGAAATATTATGTCAAATCCGAGTGGTACCTACTTAGTTCCAAAGATTAGCGCGTTTAAACAAACAAACAAACTCTTCAGCTTTATTATTAGCAGATAGGTATAGATAAGATAACTGCAAGAATGCAAGATTACTGCTCACTATCCCAAATTTTTTTTTGGCATCAACGAGTGTTTAGTATCAACACGATTTGAAGCCTACAGTAGTAAAACTGTAAACTTTTCATTACAGCAATCTGTTTTTCAACACTGTAAGTAACATTTTGAACAGACTAACGAGTTTTCCCAAACAAATCGTCAATTACTAACAAACGTAATGTTCTTCCATTTTCTGATAATTGCAAGAATGCAAGATAACTGCTCACTATCCCAAATATTTTTTTTGGCATCAACGAGTTTTTTATATCAACTTGATTTGAAGCCTACAATAGTAAAACTGTAAAGTTTTCATTACAGCAAACTGTTTTTCAACACTGTAAGTAACATTTTGAACAGACTAACGAGTCTTCCCAAACAAATCATCAGTTACTAACAAACGTAATGTTCTTCCATCTTCCGATAAATAAGGATTACCTAAGTATCTTCGAAAGTAAACTTGTGTATCAACACTCTTGGTCCAGTCGGATAAGTTCGGGTATAGCTTTACATTTACAAGTAACTGAACTACCTATGCGAAGATTGAATATCGATTATATTTTTTTTTTTTGTGAGCCATCGTCGTCCAAGTGGTTACGGCCGCGAATTACGAGTTATAGGTCGTAGGTTCGAACCTAGACCGGCGCTTAACTTTGTGTTATTAATCATTTTATCACCACTGCTCTCAAAACGATGAAGGAAAGCATCGTGAGGAAACCAGCATGACCTAGAACCAAAAATTCGAAGACATATGATATCTGCCAACCCGCATTGGGCCTGCGTGGTGGATTACGTCCCACTCTCTCTCACAGAGAGAAGGCCTGTGTCTCAGCGGTGGGAACGTTGTAGGCTAATTTTTGTAGCTGCCAAATCTCAGGGACGAAAATAATTTCGAAGATCTCATACAGTCGATTCGAAAATTATTCTCTATACTGAGTGGCCCTCAATACAATGAATCACCCCATATTGCTTTGTGTAGGAGTTTGAAAGGCTATAAGCCTATTGTGGAATCGCTCGATAGCCATTTCTTCGCATGAAATCACTCCCTAATTCAAAATTCAACGGAGAATATTCTGTAGGTATAGTCGACTACGTAATTGCTTCAGGACCCTAATGTTGAATGTCACTTGCACGCCATAAAACACAAAGTCTGTGAATACCGCGAATCGGTAAACGTAAGGTGGGACGCCCCCAGGCTAGGTAGAGCGACGATCATCGCAGGATGGCTGGTAGCAGCTGGATGAGAGTTGCCGAAAATCGAGTTGTATGGCGTGCAAAAGGAGAGGCCTATGTCCCGTAGTGGACTGCTGTAGGCTGATGATGATAATGATGATGATTAGTCTATGTGACGGTCAGATACTTTCAACCTTATCGAAGTTTCAATTTACTGGGAATTGGTGTTAAAAGTGATAACGCAACTGCGAGGTCGACTATACCTATCTTTGGTGACGCGTTGGTAATAAGTTATTCATCATCATCATCATCATCATCATCATTTCAGCTGAAAGACGTCCACTGCTGAACATAGGCCTCCCCCAAGCACCTCCACTTTGACCGGTTTTGTGCTTCTCGCATCCAACGAGTTCCTGCGGCCTTCACAAGGTCGTCGGTCCACCTTGTGGGAGGCCTTCCAACGCTACGCCTTCCGGTACGCGGTCGCCACTCCAGAACCTTTCGGCCCCATCGGCCATCTGTTCTGCGAGCAAGTTATTACTAAGCGGAAATGAAGTAAAAAAGAATTTTAAAAAATTCATGAAAAGCGAATAAAAAAATTATATATAGTTGGATTTCAATGTCTTTGCCAAGGCTTGAGTTTCAGTCCAGTCACTCTCAGAACAAAGAAAATTAGTTTCAGCTGTTTGCAGAAAGTTCTTTTGAAAGTTAGCGAGGTAAAGTTTTTTTTTATGCACCGAGGCACGCGTACTGCGGTTTTCTATAGTTTCTGCTTATCTCCTTTGGTAGGTAGGTATGTAGTACGCTATGGGTTATTATGAATGACCTTGGTATGTAGGTAAAATAATAAATGCCTAGATATTAATTTTGTAGAGCAAGCTTAATAAACTAGGAATTGGTGCTAAAAGTGATAAAGCAATTGCGAGGTCGACTAACCAATCGTGGGTGACGCGTTGGTAAACAGTTATTACACAGAGGAAATAAAGTAAAAAAAGAATGTTAATAAATCCACAAAAAGTGAATGTTGGCATGTCATAATAAATTAATATAAAGTTGGAATTAAATATCATTACCAAAGCTTGAGTTTCAGGCCATTCACTCACAGAACAAAGAAAATTAGTTTCCGCAGTTTGAATAAATATATTTTAAAAGTCATCGACGCCGACGTTGGATGCAAGAGCGAGCGAGCACCTAGTTGTACCCCGGCTAAAACTAGGTGTAGCCGCACTTCGGCTATTAGCCATGACATGTATATTAATTAGAGATCACGAAGTATACTATTAGGCACATCAACAGATAAACAATAAAACGTTTAGTGGGTTTGAATTTGTCTTATAAACAAGGAATGAGGTCAAATTACCATCAAAATTCAATCATTTTTGATGGCTGATTATGACGACTTAGGTACACAAATATAAATTTCAGAGAACGTTAAAGGAAAGCTCCGAATATTGAAATCTTATGACAGTGATGGCAGATTTAAAAGTTGCCCAAAGCCTTTTGAGCAACAGTATGTGATACAAGGAGAAATTAATCGATCTGATGGAGTAGATTACATAGTATCTCTAATTTATGCTTCTATGAATAAAAAGGATACACAAACATATAAAACATTGTTCACTTTTATCAAAACCTGTATTTCAGAATGGGAATCGCACAAATATAAAACAGATTACGAACTGGCCGCAATGACCGCGATAACATCAGCCTTTCCAAATATTCAATTAAAAGGTTGTTTATATCATTACTCGAAAGCGATTTGGAAAAAAGGAAAAAACGTGGAACTTACGAAATCAGAAGTCGTAAAAAGATTCGTCGCAGTTTGTGGACTATCACCATTGTTGCCAAGAGATGCAATTTTGGAGGATGGTGTTACATAGAGTCGATTGCCCTATAAATTCGAAAATGGATGAGTTTAAAAATTACATGGTTGAGTTTTGGCTACAAAATTAATCATTAATCAGTGTTCATGGTGTGTGAGTTATAAAACGCACCGAACTACTGCCAACGACGAAGGTTGGAATAATACAATCAATAAGGCAACAAAAGTAAAAAACCGAATATTATGCATATCTTGACTGTCTTAATGGAAGACACTAAGCATGTACAGTGTTGTAATGGAACAATTTGAACAACATTGTTTTACTCCAAGTAAACAAAATGTTGAGATTAAATAAAACAACCAATGGATAAACTATGTATTGCAATAATATTGAAAAATAAATCTCTATTATAGGACTGTGTTTGTAAAAGTGTCGAATTTAGTGTAAAAAGTTGACCTGACATATGTCTTCGTGTGCAAATAAAGTATGAATTCATTCATGTTTCTTCTGTCTTTCATTCATTCATAAAAGTCGGTAGGCCGAACACACGCTTTTTAAATGCTTGATAAAGGTAAATCACTTTTCTTCTGAAAAGTACACGCCATGTTGTTATAACATGGGATTCCATGGAAATAGCAAATGGGACTCATCGTTAATACCTAAAAAATAGGATCTAAAACTGGGATCCAACGAAAATAAATAAAAATATTCGGTTAAACTTTTAATTTACACCCTAAAGCTACAGCAAAAAACTTACCTATCAGTTTCTAAAGTTCGAGAAAATCATCCAACAAAAAACTTATAACAATATTCATGTTCAATGTTTATTATCCCCTTACTTATTAATTAAAACAGTTTTTTTTTATTTAATTTGAAACAAAATATCCGAAACTTTTTCGCGGCACGTTTACGCGTTTTGTCGTACGGACGACGCTTCACGGCGGCTATGCGCAAAAGACTGCCTGAAGCACGCCACCCTTCACGTGTAACACTGAAAATGTTCGCTCGTCATTCACACCCGTTAAAGCAACGTATTGTTTTTTCAGCTATAGTAGACTTGGCTGTTGAGTAAACTTTCATTGAACAAGCGTGTTACAAAATTGTCTTGAAAAATGTTTTGCTGACGGTGATTCACGTGCTAATATTTCGTCATCTATTGGAATGTTATGATAAATCATTGATTTTAAAGACTCGATATACAATGTTTTTTTTTTTAACTTATTTCTTTTAAGTTGCTAAAACTTAAAGAAGTTACAGATAGTTCTTCTTAATCACTTACAGTACAAGTGTGCAACATTCCGCTAGTGTTTTTGTTTTGTCGATACACAGTAATAATTAATGTGTATCCAAAAAACTAAAACACTAGCGAAATTAACTAGCAATAACCACTAGCGATTAGTAAGAAGAGTGGAGCGCGTCTTCGTGGATGGCTCTATCTATATTTGAATATCTGTTTCGTTATAAACGAGCGTAAACAAGCCTTATACCTACTTACATACTGTACATTCTTCAACAAAAGGTGTTCTAGTGGAATACAATATGTACATTTTGACTAACGATAACAGATTTTTGGTACGATACTGAATCTAGTATAAACAAACACGAAATACGGATGTACAGGTTGTGACCCACATTACCTGTTCAAAGTATCTAACTATTGACGATTCCTGAAGGCCAGTTCCCGAATTTAAAAACATACAAAATCTAGTCGTAATCTCATCTCAGCGACAATCAATGTCAAAGCCTTGTCAAAAACGCATATATTTTCCCCCAACTTGTTTTTTTTTTTTTGTTAGTGTCGTTTCTTTGCGTCATGTTTACCGTCAAAAAAAGTATTTTCTTTCTTTTTTTCTTAAAAAATGTAGCTTCTTAAATTGAAAAAAAAAATGTACATACTTTACTTGACTTTTGATTATTGAGACAGATTAACATGCGAACGTTCTTCAACATTCGAGCATTGAATAATTAATATGATTTTAATAGACGTTTCAAGTATATTTTTCTATCATTACTTTAATAAACTATATTATATTTGTATAAGTTAAAAGCTAACACTCTTAAAATAATAATAAAATTTACAAGTATATAAAAAGGGAGGGGAAATAGTCAAAGGATAATAATAATAATCAATTAATTAATCTTTCTACTTATATTGATGGATATGAAAATTCCTGACTTAATAAATGAATACAAAATAAAATAAATTTAATTCAGACTATTTAAGGGTTATATTTTGTTATTACTACATTATGTTAATACTATGTTAGTCATGAGAAGATGGTTTCAGTGGTTCGCAGAGCGGTGGCAAGCTCCAACGAAAGGGCCAAAATGGTCTCCGACACACGGCACCCTTTGCACGACAACACCCTTGTGCCACAAAGGCTGAAAAGCCGAAATAGCTTCTTAAAGTGTGTCGTCCCACTCACTGGCGAACTACCACAAGAAAGACTGAGGCTGTGGCGAGACAGTGCTTCCTTACCCAAACCGTTCGTTCCACCCGCTGAGGACCTCCCACCTGGACATGAGTTACCTTGGGTAAACTGGAAGTCTTTAAACAGACTCCGGACCCAGGTTGGCCGAAGCAAGGAAAACCTGTTCAGGTGGAAATTTATAGACGACTCCGCCTTGGAGTGTAAATGTGGTGCTGTTCCACAAACGATGGGACACTTAATATCGTGCCCTGCGTGTCCTGTCAGCTGCACGTTACAGGAACTGATGGACGCTAGTGATGGCGCCAAACAAGTGGCCGAATTCTGGGCCGAGTACATTTAGATTGCCATCGACACGCTAAGAAGAAGATGAGAAGATCAATTAATGTATTTAGATTAAAAAAAGATATAAAAAATAAAAAAAAAATGCAATTCTTAATTGAAGATAAATTAATGAAGGTTGAAATATCTGTCAAACTTTCAGCAATTCCAGCTGTCGAATAAAACAAGTATAGACGATCAACATCAGATAGGTATCAACATAAATGAGACGAGGAAATCTAAAAATAAAACGCTTACCTGGTAACGTACCGGTGTTTTTACGTGAGAGATCTGACACCTTGGAAATGAATGCGTACGAAAATAAGTTTATTATTTGATAGATTTATGTAGTTTATCTGTTAAACAGACTTATTATAGTTTTTACGGGAAATTCTTCTGAGTGTTTGAGTTTTATCATCTTTTTTATTCTTTTTATTACTAGATACCTAAATTTTATCGTGACTGCCTGAAGATTATACCATAAATATTGTGATACATTTGATTCTATTTTCATCATTCTACTTTCGCTTGCAATTACGAATATAAGAGGTAGACAACACTTTCAAAATACCGTCAACGGGCCTTGTATCTTTCAGTCAGATCTTTTTTCACAATAATAAAGAGAGATGTCAAGAGCCGTTATCTATAATAAAATAAAGTAAGACCCTTATCATTTCGTTTGAAAAAAATGATGATGTCATGTTCCGACTCATAAAACATGCAAAACTCATTTAGATTTTTATGCTTTAGGGAAATAAAAAAGTTTGGTCATACTCACGGGTTAAATAATATATGACTCACAAAATTTGAAACTATTATTTTATATTTTGTGTTAATATTTTAGCTGACCTAGATTTTAATATACTTTATCCATTAGATGGCTATCCATCTTACCTATGTCGGCTATATTCCTTTATGTGTCATGTTAATTATTTTGTATAAATTATTATATTTTATAAAATAAGTACCGCTGGATCGAGTAGAGAAGCTGTAGAATTTAGCACCTGCTTGGTTTAGCACTAACTTCCGAGTTGGTTGATATTTGGTTGATTTGGTACTATATTAGATTGGTTTAATGATACGAAATGGTATGCTTTAAAATCTATATTGAATACTAGCGATAGTCATCAAAAGGTAAATCTAGTCTAAACTAGCACTAAGATGGATTGATATAGTTTGGTTTGAGTTACGCAATTGTTAGTCGAACACGCACTAACTGGTATTAGATGCGATACATGCATTTATGGAAATGCACGCCAGCAAAAGTGCTAAGCTGTTCGGTTGCAAGTATTGTACCGAGCATAAGCTTTTTATGAAGTTTCAATGTTTAGGTTGGTCACACATTATAAAGCACCACGCGACGGGGTGCGGGAAACGGAGCCAAATTCCCGCGCTGAAAGGCGTTTTTTAAATCACGCGCGGGGGCGCGTTATCTGCAACCCGTCGTGTGGTGCGTTATGTTGTGTGATCGCCTTATGTTAGGATAGCTATTGTTCACTGCTGAAAATTGTCCTCCCTATGACCGCAATGATCTTTACAGTAAATTGTCTTAACTATCCTGGAGTTAGTATGTTTTATTTTTTTCATTGAAATAAAGTTGATATTTCGCACACCCAGAACAACACTGTTATGTCGAAAAATCTTAAAATCGAGTTTTTTATTTAATAGAATAGTCAAATAATTTCCGCGCTAACCACGGAGACAGGCGTATTTATATAATACTGATACGCATTGGATTCTTCACATGCAATATTCAGGACATTCGCAATAATTTTGACATAACATGAAATAATGGTTTTTCCGTCCATTCTGAAAAATGAGCTATTTTGACCTGTTGATCTGGGCGTGCGATTTGTTTAACTTGAAAAAGAGTGGGGGTGTGCACCACTGCGCACTTTTACCGGTGTGGCTTGTGCCCAATTATTACGCTGGTTTGTCTGCTCGTCCTTAAACCCTGTAAACTCCGGTTACGATTTGAAGCGACATACACGATACTAGGAAATCTTACGTCATGTGTATGGAGAGAAATAAAGAAAATATTTTATTAAGATTGGTTCGATTGGCCGTGGTTGTCAATGAAATCAACCTCCATTGGCGAAGTTTTGAATCAAAAGAAAAAAATATCATTCTCTAAGCACATAATTTTAATCAAATTGTACAAAATTCAAGACCAGTTCGGACGGTGACGCCTAAACTAGGCATTTGCCTGTATCTTGGGAGTGAATACTGTCCCACACATAAAATAATAAACAGGCTATAAATATTATAACGAGAAATAGGAACAAGTCACTGTACGATGTCAAAAAAAACTTATCTCGACATTCTCAGCTGAGTACGTAACTTAATTGAGTTCGTTTTCCGCACAGATATAGATACACCTAGATAACGCAAGAGCAACTACTTTGCATGCTCAGTACAAAAATTGTAAGCCGCCATTTTCGCGGCTGGGTGAGCGTGAGCGCTGGCGCTGGGCCCCCCGGGGGTGAGGCGAGACGGGTGCCGCACGCGGCGGCGTCTTTGGATTGATTTGATTTTCCCATCACTAAATAGTGCTTGTGACGTTGTGACTGTCTGTCACTTAGACCTATTTAATAACAAAATATTATATTTATTTTAAAACCGGCACATGGCTCTTTCATTTCATTTCATTTCATTTATTCATTTTGTGAACATAGGGTACAATATACAGGTGTTACATAAATAATAAAATGTTGGTCCATGCTATGTTCCGCCGAAAGGCATACAAAATATCATTAGGTAATCGAATTTCAAGTAAAAAAATAAAATAAAGTCAATAGGTAAGTACTTAGATGTCACAATTTCAAACAATAGTTAATAATAATATGTCAATAAATTAAAACAGCACATAAACAAATAGGTAATTAGTCACAATTTCGTATACAATACATAAAATGTCCAGGGATATTATCATTATCTTATGAAAGCAACGTTTTAATTATGAACCGATATAAAATTATACAAATATTATTTTAATTTGTCATTAAGATATTCATTAACCGAATAATACGCCTTGTTACTCAATAATTTAAACAGCTTACGTTTAAACTCATTCATGTTGTTGCTTGATACAATTTGATCAGGTAATTTGTTATAAAGTTTTGGAGCCATTGCATATATACTATTATAGAGAAACTTGGTTTTAGTGTAAAGCGGGTGCAACTTTTTTGAGCGCCGCTGACTTTTTACAAATTCATATAAAAACATGTTGTTTTTAACAAAGATACAAGCTTCATAGACATAAAGTGATGGCACAGTCAATATTTTTAAGTTTTGGAAATGTGGCTTGCATGAATCCGTCCGTTTTATTTTACATATAGCTCGAATACATTTTTTCTGTGCTATCAGTACCTCCTCTACCTTAGTCGCATTGCCCCAGAATATAAGGCCATACCGCAAAACAGAGGCGACATAACCGTGATAAGCTGCTAGGAGCGCTGTCTTGTTCACAATTTTGCCTAACATATAGAGAGCATAGGAAAACTTACTGAGCTTCCCACATACGCTATCAATTTGAGTCCTCCATGACATATCGTTATCAATATGCAATCCGAGAAATTTTGTGACATTAGTTTCCAGTATTTGGTCTCCTTTGTAGTGTACTTGAAATTGTGAAAGTGCTTTTTGTCTAATTTTAAAATTCATAATTTTAGTTTTACTTAGGTTAATTTTAAGGTTATTAGCGTTCAGCCAGTCAACAATCGTAACAAGACTAGTGTTAATATCATCTTCTATTTCTTTATTACTACCAGTATCATATATAACCGTGCTGTCATCGGCAAATAAGGACATTTGGTGATTGATTACTTGGGGAATGTCATTAATGTAGCAGATAAACAGCAAGGGTCCCACCACAGAACCCTGCGGAACACCGTAACAAAGAACTTTGGAACTAGACGAGTATACTACTTCAGTTTTGGTCTTAATATCTACTTGACTAATCTGAGTAATTTGTTTTCTATCTTCCAAATAAGATTGTATCAGATTAAGCACGTTACCTCGGATGCCGTATCTGTTTAGCTTAGCTAATAGTACTTTATGGTCCACATAGTCAAATGCCCTAGTCATATCCATATACATAGCCATTACTGGTTTCCTATTGTCCATGTTGTAATGTATTTTTTCAAGAAAATTATATACGGCCATATTAATGGTTTTTGATTTCCTAAAACCCATTTGTTCCTTGCAAAAAATATTATATTTTTCAAAGTAATTATAAATTCCATTATAAATAACTTTCTCGAAGATCTTTGAGAAAATTGGTATCAGAGCTACAGGTCTATAATTAGTTAAATTTGTTTTGTCATCTTTTTTATGTAATGGCTTGATAATAGACACCTTTAACTTTTGCGGAAATATACCATGTAAAATACATATATTTATAATGTCACTTAATATAGGTGCTATAAGAGGAGCCACTGCTTTAATTACTCTTGTGTCAATATCATCATATCCTGTACTATTGGTGTTTTTAAGGTTGTTAATTATAGTGATAATGTCCTTTGGTATGGTTGGTTCCATAAACATAGATTTATGCGATCCTAATGTTATAATATTATTATTCGTCTGAAAATTATTGGCATTCGGTATAATTGAGTCCACAAAATAATTATTAAATTGCTCTGCTATCATTTTAGGATCCGTTATATATTTGTCGTTTACATTAATTACACTTATATTGTCTTTAGGAATGTTAGGTTTAATACTATTTATTACCTTCCAGGTTGCCTTAGATTTGTTGGTACTTGTTCCAATAAAATAGCTGTTTTGAGCTCGCTGTGTTAATTTGACCACTTTTTGATATCTCTTTGAGAATATTTTAAAAGCCATTCTCGAATCACTGTTACGTGTTAGTCTATATTTCCATAATAAAGTTCGTCTCTTCTTACTACAACGTTTTATCCCCCGGGTGATCCACTTTGGCCTAATGACTGTGGATATTTTACGTTTGATAATTGGGAAACAGAGATCGTAGAATAACTTAAACAGATCATAAAATGAATCAAAAATATCATTTGCATTATCCGACTCGTAAACTTCAGAGAAACTCAGACTGGCAATACATTTCCTAAAAAGATTAATGTTTTCCTTGCTGTAATCACGTTTATTAACATAGTAATATTTTAAAATACATGTTCGCTGTACAGGAAACTTCATCATTTGTGCTGTATGGTCAGATACACCTAGCTCCACTATCTCACTCTTGCAGCCTCGTATATTGTGTAGAAAATTGTCTAGACAAGTACCGCTACTAGGACGCGTAGGTTTTTTTATTTCTATATTGAGATTAAACTCCTTTAAAAGATTTTTAAATAAATTAGAGTTTTTAGTTTTCTGAAGAATGTCAATGTTAAAATCACCGCAGATTATTATTTTTTGATTATTTTTATAACAAAAGTTCCGTAATAAGTAGGTTATACTATTAAAGAAAGTATTCATGTAACTTTGATTCGGAACTCTATATATACACAATATTATAATTTTATGGTCAGTCAATTCTACCGCACAGCACTCAAAAACGTTTGGAATGTTAACACTTTTTACTAAATCTATTTCATAGAAGCGAATGTGGTTGTTCACTAGTATACAAGAACCACCATTTCGCTTTTGTCTTGTGAAGCATGAAGCCAAAGTAAAGTTAGGAATGTTCAAAATGTCGACGTCACTTTGCTTCATATTATGTTCCGTAAAACAGAGAACATCAACACACTTCCCACTGTTTGCGAACGTATCCAAATGTTCCGTTATTATATCACTCTTTGCTAATAAACCATTTATGTTTTGATGTAATATGCATAAGTTGTTATAGACGAAAAAAATGTTGATCAATGACATTAGTAGTACATGAACAGTAAGAATTAGGTGAATCACAAATTAAAGGATCTTTAAATGACGAGGTTTCGTTCAGATATTTCACGGTATTTGTGTTACAGTTAGTATAAACATAGCTTTTTAAATGGGTGAAAATATTTGTGATTCCTTGGTTACTGATTCGACCACCATGTCTTTGAAACATGATATAGTCACACGATAAGTTTAAGTTTGAGTCAAATAATGTGGCATAATTATAATTTTGTATGTCTTGATAGAGAAGGTTATTAAATATTTCAATTCTAAAATTATACATTGTCGCGTAATAATCATATTTATATGTCGGTAAGCATAGTATTACATTTGTATGTTTTATAGCTGATAATGTTTCGCGTATAGTTATTATTATGTCATGGTAATTATTTGTTTGTCGGAAATCATCTTCTCCGATAAATATTATACAACTATCCATTTCCGTGTAATCAGTTAGTTTCGTTTGAATGTTATTTATTAGACTTTTTATTCCCCGATTTGGTAAAAGGTAGTGGCATATTTGGTGACACGGAAAAGTGTTTTCCGCTATAGGTAATATTTTATTAATTTGGTTGCTACTTATAATACACAGTTTGCTGTTCTCTACTTGAGTCGCCTTGTTTGTCCTCTTTTTAGTCGATTGAACCAATTGGTCCTGAAGAGTAACTTGTGTGGATGTGGATATTTCCGAAGTTCCATATCTTGAGGAATCCTCTCTGTGCTGTTTCCGTAAAGTTGCTTTAAGAGGTGTAGATAATTTAGTTCTATTAGGTGATGTTCCTATCTCGCTAGCTAACTTCTTTGTTGCCTTCTCTACAAGTTTATGTTTGTAATTCATATTCGCCATTGTTTTTTTTAATTCTGTGTTTTCAATAGACAGATTATTTATCTCCTCGTGAGCCGCTTGTAACTGTGAGGTAAGTTCACTAATTTGATGTTTGAGGTCTTCCATTTCTTCATTCTCGTCATTTATAATATTTGGTACGCTGTTATTCGTGGCGCCCTCTATTGTCGAATCGCTTGAACTACCTTCATCGAAAGTTTCTATTGCGGATTCGGATCGTCGTCGACTGCGAAGTGTAATGTTCTCAAAGAAATTCATTTTGTTCCAATGTTATAAATATTTATTGAAAAAAAGAATGAGGTGAGAACACTGGGAATCGAACTCGAGTCAAACAGATTCCACGCACGGTAAAGGCAAAGTCTTAACCACTGCGTCAAACACACATTACGTAGTAACTTTGAAATAGGTAACTAGACACCTCTTGATCTGATAAAGTCAGTTGTCGGGTCCAAAGTTCAATTCGTTGTATGAGGAACGTACGATTCGAACGGTTACAATTTAAAATATTTGTTTTTACTTTCGCGTTCCCAGTCACTGTTTTTGCTACGTTTGGTCAAACTCATGCAGTAAATCACTAGTAATGCTTTATAATTACACATATGAACAGTTTATCTCATAAAAATGTTTGTTTTATTTTGAAGGTGATTAGATTTTTTCACAGTTCTTTATATTGTTTATAACTTCACTTGTTGTAAGTTCTTTTCGTTTATAACATTGTCACATATGTATAGGAGTGTCCTTTCACTAATTCACTTTGTTTTATCACTTAACTGTTGTTTGTTTATTTATAGAAGATTTTAAATTACGGAGCTGATGTTTA
The DNA here is from genome assembly GCA_947508005.1 of Amphipoea lucens. Lineage (NCBI taxonomy): Eukaryota > Metazoa > Arthropoda > Insecta > Lepidoptera > Noctuidae > Amphipoea > Amphipoea lucens. Next base: position 10,679,604 of record OX382371.1, read on the forward strand.
CATGGACGGTTACGTTCCGTTTCAACACATTAAAATTTCTATTATATTTAAATTTCTATTTTCATTAAAATCTCTTGGAACACATTAAAATTTTATGGGCTAACAGCTTGACAAGTTACCCTGATCAATAACAAAATATCCTATTTCTTTAAAATTGTAAAACAATAGTGAACCTTTTGGAGACTCATTCCATTTATATTTTATGAGCAATTTACGTCACTTATGATGCAGTATGATTTTTGTTATCTTACGAGAAATTACAGGTTCATGTTTTAGGGCAATGATACTATAGTTACCAGTTCAAATATACCAGATGGTGTTTTGTCAACACCTTTATGATCTGAGTGGATAATTAGCAGCATTGTGAGCTAGTAAGCCAATAATTCGTTGCGCAGTAGGCTGCGCTTGCGCAACCATCTTAGAGGATGCCTATATTTTCTAATCAGTATGTATAACTTCCCAACTCTTATTAGAATTCAAAACTGTTCTAACCTCTTAGAATCAGAGGGGGGCGACTAATTGGAATGAAGTCTAATATGTTTGTGTGCGGACTATTTCAGCTGCTCTTGGATATGACTGCTGACAGCTGACTAAGCCGTCCTAGGAGAGGCCTCTGCCAGCGGCAACTGCGACAGGCTGAGCTTAGAACGATGAAGCACCGTAGGTAGCGTGCCTCGTAAGCACAAATGCTTTTGAGGAGACCCTGGTATGTAAAACTACAATATAAGCATGCACAGGTTGTCTGAACTGAACTGAGGTACAGTAATGTTATTAAAAATTATCATAAAAGGAGTATTTAGAAGAGGGATAATAGTTTGAATATTATAAAAGCAATTAATTGTTGTGTATTGGTTGAAGATACTCCTGCGAAACAGAATTAAATTTTAGCAGACATTGCATCTTATTAGGATCTTGTTGGATTTATGTTCCTACCAGAATACTTACAATTATTTAATTAGATAAATGTATCAGATAGGTATGGGTATATAATCTGTAACATTTTGAAGGAGAGGCCTAGTGTATCCTATTGTGAAAGCTCATCCGCTGAACTGCGTCACGCGTCTGATTTTCAGAGGGGGGAATGTGACTGTCTGTCACTTAGACCTATTTAATAACAAAATATTATATTTATTTTAAAACCGGCACATGGCTCTTGGAACACATTAAAATTTTATGGGCTAACAGCTTGACAAGTTACCCTGATCAATAACAAAATATCCTATTTCTTTAAAATTGTAAAACAATAGCACAGTAAATATATTATATTATATTTATGTAAATATATTATAATATATTATATTTACTGTGACAATAGTGAACCTTTTGGAGACTCATTCCATTTATATTTTATGAGCAATTTACGTCACTTAAGATGCAGTATTTTGTACGAATTCTAAGGACGACCCAAACCCATCACCAACATCTGGTTATCGTAAATATGGCCCTGAGCCGATGTTCCAAGAAACGAGGGAAAGGGGCTCTGGGAATGGTGAGATGGGATGTGAGAAATTATAACGAGGACGGAGACGGAGAGGCAGTCGGGGTTGACCCGCTTTAGGATACGGACTTGCGAGTCCAGGCTAGTTAAATTAGGAGATTGAGTAAACACTAAGAGACCACGAGAGTGAGTGGTTGACGTAGGCAATAGCAATGAAACTGTGTGCCTGATTGAGAGAACGTGAGGGCGAGAGTATTATTTAATACGTTAAATAATAAGTGTTGCTTTAGACTAGGTTAAATTAGTCTACTATAATGTGAGTAGCGTGTAAGGCGTGAATCTCAGTGTGTGTGTGAGAACGACTGGATTGGGTGAGTGTTGAATATTTATCCCTCCTTGTTCCTAAATGACTAAATTGAGATATCCTACACATGCGTTTGGTTCTAGGGACTCGGAGAAAGCCCTCTATGGTGTGTTACACCTGACACCAGACTGTACACAAATACTCTACCAACAGACTATAGATAACCATAGCCAGGACATGACACTTGGGCAAGCACACCGTTTATGGAGGGCTGAACCGAACTCGCACTTGGTTAGGGCCAATATGAATTATAGTGCTACCTTGTAGTCTGCTGTTCTTATTTATGAACACAAACCAACCAAACGTTAGTGATGGCTATCTTTCCCCTATGGACTGACTAACTGCAGGATACTTTGCATTGCACTTGATCTGCGCACACTTCCCGGGAGCGGGGGTAGGCTTCACCAAGTTCCCTAAACTGGTTGATAGTTCGTTCTAAGGAACGCTAGTAATCATGTCTCGCTAAACCACATCCGGCTTTCGGGCCTCTCACAAATTATATTAGCGAGACATGCAATTTGGATGCCCAGATAGAAACGCTCCGTTGCTGACAAGGACGGTCCCACGGCTGCCGATTACATTGAAAGCATCCTCTCCATGGGGAAGATTAAGGAAGTGAGAAGTGACGATTCAAGATAACCACTTCGGCGTATAGCAGGAGCAATCGTAAAGAATTCTGCAACCGACTGACGATGCGGTACGCTTGTGCTAGTTTTGTATTGTCTTAGTAAAGGGAGAGTAGGCCGCTGTAAGGGGTTCATTACAATAGTCCGCGTCCAGTAATACTGGGACGTGTCTCGCTCAATGGCAGTTGAACTTCGCAGTACTCCGTCTTAGGATTGAGTAAGACATGCTTGTAAGAGTTTAGGGACGTGTCTTGCTAGAATCGTAGCAGTGTTCTTAGTGGTCCTATGCGTTCAGGTCTAGCAATACACGTATGACGCTGTCAGCTGCTGTAAGCAGCCCCACGTCGCTTGGGGTGGGTTTGTAGTTTATTGTAAGAAAATGAATTAATGTAACTTTAAATAATGTATTTCCCAACACAAGCGTTACGTGTCATTTACCCTTTTGTATTCCTCTCATATCTTATAACTTTCGTAACCAAAAGAAAAGTAGAGTTCCATTCCTTAATCACCTTATCAATGAATTCCCAACCTTATTTTATATTGAAATTGATCTGTTGTATCCCCCCCTTGTTCTCAGCTTTCCAACTCGGAACAAGGCAAAACACTTCTTGGGAATTCATTACAATCGGTGGGAGAGTGTCCAGTCTGGAGACGAGCTCTACAGAGTCGTACGGTGGCGGGGTGCGACTCTTCTCCATTAGGGGGAACCGACCCAAACACTAATATTTAACATATTTAGGGAAAAACGAAAATTTTATCAGCTTAGGGTAGTTTAGGAACAGTCACAACGTCATAGGTAGTCAAAAAATGGCACGCTTGGTTTTCATACAGATCGTGATACTTGCGCTATCTAGGTCTATCTATGTCTGTGGTTTTCCGATATGGCTTTCAGATGTATTCAGCGGAGTAATTGCGTAACACGCTATCAGTAGCAATGACTTTCATTTTGAGAGTTCAAAAACATTCATAGCGTTATTTACGTTGTTGAGCAGACAGATTTTTTAACATATAAAGCAATGGATTAGCAATATTCTTCAAAATGATTAAGATTTTGATTGATACTGTGTTACGAAATTAGGGTGGAGCTTTCACTTCCTGAAGGAACTTTCACGTTATTAACAACTATGAAATTAATGTGTTCATTAAAACCAGCAAAGTGCCTACCAAACAGTGAAGGGTTCTATAGTCGGGATAAATCTTTACACATGCACGGTATTGATCGGCAGCAAAAATTACTTTTAGTATACTCTATAACTAGTATTTCTAGAAAAAACGATGAAAACCGAAGTTACTTTTGCAGTTGCAATCGAAGATATACCATATCACAAAAACTATTGACTTACACAACAATATGTGTTCCCAAAACATTATGTGCTATGAATTATTGTTTTCGTAATTTAATTACAGCATTGTTCACACAGAATTCAGTTATACAATTTTCATCGATTTAGTCTCCGAGTAAAACGGATGTGTCACATCCGGACACACTGACAGACGAACAGACTGACTTGAGGAAATTGTAGTGTCATACTTTCTAGCGGTGACATGACTTTATACGAACTTCAGTCTAATGTCTGAAATATGTACGAATAACGTACGAAATTGTACGCTAAAAGGTTTTCGTTTTGGTTACGAAACCCTAAAAACTGATGGAATAACCTCTTATTGAAGCATGAAAATGCCGTAAGCAGTAAGCCATGCGTTACTGATATACAGGGTGTTACAGAAAGGGTATATCAATACAAATGGGTTGAAGAGTGTATCTGGTCTAGAATCTTTGTACGAAATTTCAGCTCAAAAGCATTAACTTTGAAAATGCTTAATATTTTTTATTTCGGCATCACGGCGCTGCACTGGCGCGCGGCGGCGTGATGTGCGTGTACTAGGCGCACAGACACACTACAGATAATGATAATGACCCTCGTAGTGCGGTGACACTTTTGTTATGGTTTCAATTTAATAAACTATCGAAATAAAAAAAATATTAAGCGTTTTCAAAGTTACTGCTTTTGAGCTGAAATTTTGTACAGAGATTCTAGACCAGATACACTCTTCAACCCGTTTGTATTGATATACCCTTTCCGTAACACCCTGTATAGTGTTTGACAGGTCTTCCGATACATACCTACCTATCAGAGTTAACAGTATTCTAACGGCTGAAACCAGTAACCTATTTTTTCAGTTAAAGACGGATCGCTACTGATTATAGCCAGTATAATCATATCTGTCAGAATAATATAATTAATCATACAGATCCCTAATGATATAGTATATTGGGACGTTAAAACCAGAGGTAGATAGGTTTTTCTACCTCCAGTATGCCAAAACAGAGGGGCAATTCTCGTAATTTTAAGAACGTCTGATCCCAGTCTAAATCTGTCAAAAATACCTCAAACTTTCCTAAATGACAAGTTCTTGACGTTTGGCGCCGAGATGACACTGCGACTAGATTTTGAATGTTTTAAATTACGAAATTTCGATAGATAGGTAATTGGGTTCGGCCGTAAAATTAGTTGTATATAGTGTTTTGATAATTTTGTTTATGAATGGTTTCTTGCTGTCTTCACGTGGTTCTGTGGCAAAATCCACTAAAATAAACTTAAATACTGTTTCCGCGAATTTTGTACAGCTCTCTGAAAGTTGGTAATAACAAAGTTTACCTAGTACAGAGTTTAAAAACACGAGGCCAGCAGAAGTTTGGCGTACCTTGTTTCAACAGCGAAATGCTGTGATCGTCATTTCACAAACGTTGTTTAAACAGAGGAACAAACCTCAGGTATAGGCAATTTAACATTTACTTACCGAATTCAATGACCCACGTTGCTGAACATGGGAGCAACGTAGGTCAATGAACTCAGTAAGTTGAATGTTTAAAACTGAGATAAAATGTAAAAAGATAGCCACTTTTTTTTTCGTTTCAGTGTGATTTACAGCTACTTACTTAATTCTAAAATACATTTTATGTTCATATACTTACAAACTTTTGTGATCTGATTTAGAAACTTTATTCGTAAATCTCAACAAAAGAAATACATACTGTCATTTCGTAGAATTTCTTTTATTTTAAACAAACTTAGTGGTCAAAAGTTACTTTTAAGATATTCTATTTATTTTATTCTTATATCTAAAGACTCGTATGCATGGCACTTCTATGATTCCATTCATATGTGAAAACTTTACGAAATGAGATTTATTCTTTTGTCGAATATTAAAGTGTAACCAACTTGTTCAATGTCAATCAATGCTAGTTGTAGGTTTGTTTAATCTTTAGAACCAGTGAACAGTCCCCGGTTTTACTACGGAATGCTAAAACAGAAATCAACATCAATCTGCCTAACCTTCTCTCAATTATGTTGGAGTTGGTTTATAGTCTTGTAGCGGTATCTACAAAAAACGCCACATGCGAACAACGCATCATATTGACGTCACGCAAATCCTGCATCTCGCAAGCAGAGTTTACCGCGCAACTAGCATAGATACAACAGCCCGACATTAATTATCGGGCAGTTGCCCGCCAGACACAACACCCGTCTGGTCGGAGGATCCTCCCTTTTCTATAGAGTATGAGTGAAGTTTACACCCTGTTTCTCATACCTTTATAGTCTAACCGGATGCAGCTGAATACCAGTATTTGAGAGACTGCTTGTCGTTATCTGACCTCCACAGCCCCTGTATAATAATAAAGTTACAAAATATCTCAATGCTTAAAGTATGGCCGTCCAGAGACTGTGTTTTTGACACCTGTCAGTGCGATAGTTCAAGTTATAGGTAAAATATCAAATTCGCAAAACACGTATTCGTTGGTATAAAACTGACAGGTGTCGAGAACGTATTTTCCTGTCGATCGCACTGTAATTTTTTTGCCTTTTGGCCTCGTACAGGACTTTCTGTGTTTTTACTTTCTTTTTATGTGATTTTATTTTTATGATTGTGTTTAGTTTAGTTTGTGACATTGCTCTGCGAGGTCCAAAAAATACCTTCTTTCTTTCTTGTAAAAGTGTTATGTTTCCTTTGTAGCCGTATTATTTTCCTCTTTTGAATGCATGGACTAAGTGCGGAGCGGCGACTTTCACTTGTTTTTATTATCATAAACCACTCATTATTCATTCCAAATCATGTTAATTTTATGTACAGAGTTTAATAATAGGAATAAAGTTACTTGTATTTATTTTTATTTTTTTTGCATTCATAGACATTATCACATAATTTCGAACCACTCAGGTATCCCGCTCCCCGCGTGACGTCACTTATAAACGGCTTGTACACAAAATGTCCATTAATTACGAGAGAGACTCTTGTATGCCCACACAAAAGTCTCTTTTATTACACTAATTAAGTACCTACCTAATTTAAAAGCTTTGATGGGTACAAAACAAACGTGCCAACATTGCCCTAGAGGATCATTTAATCAATGTAAAGTACCTATTAACTTGACGTATCCCTATGCTAAAATACAATATACAAAATTAATGTACAAAAGTGTTAACACTTTTAAGTTCATGCACACCCCGGACACTCCATACAACGCTCGCAAAATAATTACCTACTACTACTACATTAAAAAATGACGTTTGTATACGTATGAATGTGTGCGTGAGGTACTTGAAGTGTGGGGTGAGGTGCGGTAACTGATGTTAGTGCGGAGAAGGGAGTGTCCTTTCTGTACGTAGTACTTTAAGTATTCTGTGGTTCATGTTTAATGAAAACCAACCCTGGTCAATGTACTACCTACGCCTAATTGAATTTAATGCCCACGCTTATCGATTACACCCAAAATAATAAATTACACTTTTTACGCCATATATTTTGATGGTACTGTAAATAGCCTGCAATTATATTACTTATTTAATCAGACATAGTAGGGTTTAAATTAGTATTTTAATAGTGTCACGATGAAGCTCTGTAGGTACAGACATCAAACTACCCGAAACTGTCAAATTTTCCCAATCAATCTTGAACCTGATGCTTTAGCGATAATGTTGAAAATCGATTAAAGAAATTTGACAGCTTGTAGTAGCTTGATGTGCTGGCGTCTATACCTATCCTGGTAGACTAAACAAAGGTAGAAAGTATTCAGAAGGAATATTATGGTAGCCATTTAAGAGGCAGGGGTTATACGTGCCGAGGCAAAGTTCTTCCGGCACAAATAGCTTTGTTATGATAAGAGATAGCAGCAAATGTGAAATGTGTTGCTAAACGTTGCCATTTTAGTGACGCTGTGAATACGAGTTTGGTTTTCGCTTAGTGATACGCACGATGACATATCAAACTGTACATTTCTAGTATAAGCTGACTTCATACTGTACGAAAAGCCTTTACAATAGGGTCAGCTAAAACTGGAAATCTGTAGCTTGATATGTCGTTGTGTGTACCTAATCATTTATAACTAGATAATAATAAAATCGAAAAATTGTTTTATGGTAAACTCAAACTCAAAGCATTTATTTCAATTAAACCATTTACAGGCACTTTTGAATTGTCAAGAAGTCAGTCAGTCAGAAATTATGAAGCTAGTTGCCCATTCCAAAGCGTAGGTACCTATGGAGAAGAACGGGCAAGAAACTCCATGGACACTCTTTTAAATTATATTTTTACAAACATATTAGTTACATCATTAATGTTAAATTTATAATCATATGTGAAAACGATGTAAAAATGAAAAGACGTTCACGTTAAAAGCGTCCAGAGTACAGCAAATAGTAAAAAAAAACAACAATCTTAAAAAAGGTAAGAAGACGAACAATGGAAATCTGAACGGGGCAAGAGCTCAGTTAAACTGTGGCAGCGGGTAGCTGATGCTGTCATCAAAGATGAAAGAAAGTTCAAAACTGTAACATTTTGTTTTATTTTATTAATGAAATACAGGGTGAATTTTCCAAGTGGGCGTGGATGGCCAAATTCTAAACTATGAGGAATAGCGAAAAGTACTCAAAGGAGTCGCGGGCTCGATTTTGATAAAAACTAAAATTGCGTCATTGGATTTTTGAAAAATCAATATTTCTAGCCAGGAATCGAACCTGTTGATTTTGAAAAAAAAAACATACACTGTATTATTACACCATTCGATAGTGTCCCTAATAAGGATCAAATTCTGGGAAGTAATGACATACGGCAAACTTAAGGAAAATGTTGAATTTTAATAAACTGCTTCTTTTTTCATACCTTGTTCGAAATGATGCTCAATATTTTTACACCCGAAACACTCGTAGCGCAGTCACCTTCACAAAATTATGTTCTAAATTCAAATTTTTAATTGCCGTACAATCCTTGAGACGTCGAATCTAGCTATGTATTCAAAAACAATTGTCATAATTTTGAACAATTATTCAGTTAAGGTTTAATAGGTAGGTAGCATAAGAAAATAAAAAAGTATTTTGATAAAAATGAGCTCTTTCCTTTAGTTTGCCGTATGTCATTACTTCCCAGAATTTGATCCTTATTAGCGACACTATCGAATGGTGTAATAATACAGCGTGTGTTTTTTTTTCAAAATCAATAAGTTCGATTCCTGGCCAGAAATATTGATTTTTCAAAAATCCAATGATTCAGTTTTAGTTTTCATCAAAATCGAGCCCGCGACTCCTTTGAGTACTTTTCGCTATTCCTCATAGTTTCGGATTTGGCCATCCACGCCCACTTAAAAAATTCACCCTGTATAGATATTTGACACGGGTATATTTATTTATGTTAATCCATTTTCAATCACTGCACCAGTAATGATCACAATTGCTACCGGGACATCATACCTCAGCGATGGAATAACAAACCACATGACAGGGTGTATTGTTACTTGTCGACTTTTTGCAAAAAATGTTTCTGAGCAAGAAGATAAATACAAACTTAATAATTATGACCATTGTTAAAACCGAGAATTCATTCTACCTCTAGATATTCAAAAAAACACAATCATGTAATGCTGATAAGCATACGATAAAAGTTTTGTACCCGACGCCATTTTGCATACCTACATAAAATCATACCAAGGGCGTTTCAATTAGTATACGGCTGTCAAGTTCAATTAGTCCATTCAGTTTCAGACTAGATTCAAACACAGATACGTTTACAAGAGGGGGAAGGTAGCAGCAGTTCGGTTTCTAGGTCACCCGCATACACCTAAAATTATATTTAGCTATAGACAGACACAGACGTCTGCCTGTCTGTACCCAGATAATCACGTTCCAAGAGATGGTTCCACAAATTCCAGTGCAGATTATGTCTGAAAGCAGAGCATGTACCTAATGAGACAATTGTTATGGCGGGTTTTGACAATGTATTTTAAATTTGGAATATTGGGTTTATGCTAACAAAAAGTTAAATTAAAAATTTAAAAACCCCCGACTCAAACAAAAACCTCTAAAAACTAAAATAATAATACATATTAGCCCTTTAAGTTTAATATAAGTTGCCGGAAATATTTTGATCCAAGCGTCCTCACGTCGGGGAACGGCTAATGAAAATTGGAAGTTAACAGCAGTTATGCTTTCTACAATAGCTACATTCATTATTGCTGGGTTTAAGCCTCATCTGTTTGGCGTTTTCATTAGCCGTCCCCCGACGTGAGGACGCTTGGATCAAAATATTTCCTGCAACTTGTATTAAACTTAAAGGGCTAATATAATTATATTATGATTTTAGTTTTTAGAGGTTTTTTTTTGAGTCGGGGATTTTTTAAATTTTTAATTTAACTTTTATTTCTTGCTTTTTAAACTTTATAATATTATATTACTAGTAAACGTGCTATACGATCGACACGTGACTTTTTTTACCACAGTGAAGCGAAGCTAGTTAGGTACTCGTGGTCGTTGGCGTTCATTCCATACTAACGTATTCCTCTGTGGATTCGCCATTTCTGGTGGCGGCCATCTTGGATTTCAAATTTGTAATAGTGTATAGTATTTTACTAGTCGAGCCCTTTCATTTGATACCCATAGGTATTGAGAGAATTGTGAAAAAAATATATAATTCGCCATTTTGTGGTGGCGGCCATCTTGGTTTTGAAATTTATCATAGTGTTTGGTATTCTACTTGTCAAGCCCTTTCATTTGATACCCATATTGAGAGAGTTGTGAAAAAATATGTAATCCGCCATTTTGTGGCGGCGGCCATCTTGGACCAATTTTCTTCAAACATAGCTAAGAACACTCGCGACTAATTCACCTTTCAAACAAAAAAAAAAACAAAATCAAAATCGGTTCATCCGTTCGGGAGCTACGATGTAACAGACAGACACACACACCCCGTCGTTTTTGCGTCGGGGGTTAAAAATGAAATAGCAAACGCTATAGAATATTAACATTTTTGATTTAGGTTAGAGCCACCGTTCAAAAAATGAAAACCACAGCATTCCAAGGGAATTTGTTATCAATCTACTTTGATGAGAACTAGCGTTTCTAAGATAAATAAAATATGTATTTTCATTATTTCAGCAAAGCCCCTGAAAGTTTCGAACTGTGAGGCAAAGTTTCTAGAAATTGGGAACTTTGTTATTGATACAAGATAGGGTAATATTATACTGAAAACAGTATCATATCACTTTTCTGAAGTTACCTGAAACTTTTGTGCGTAGAATATTGTCAAAATTCTCTATAAGGAGAACAACACATGGGTGTCGCTGCTAACGGCGGGCGGCAGCGCCGCAACGCCATCTCTATGATTTTATATTGTTTTGCTCAATTTTTCGCACCACGATGCACCGGTGTGTGAACCCCTATGTAAAAGCCGTAACCTGTTTGCCTAGTGTGACTGCGCCTTTATATGTAGTTAATCGGATTATACAAGCCAACTGACACTGACGAATTAACACACATGATGAAACTAAAAGCATTGCTGTTTTCGGTTGAAAACACTTTATTCGGTTTCATCAGGATTGGGTAGAATGAAAAGAAACGGTATCAGAGATTTTCTGTTATTTTGCCAAGGTTATATGAAAAAGGTATAATAATTATGCATGCTTTAGAAAAATACCGTGATTTGTCTTAGGCAAAATGGTTGTCATGCTTCTTTATGTATTTCGATAAATGATACCTAACATTTTTTGAAAAATCTTCAAATAATTTTATTAAAATTAAAACTAGGTAGGTTTGTAAGCTATTAACCTGGGTAAGTTGTAAGGTATTCAAATAATAGTAGATTGTACAACTAAGGCATAAAAGAAGCTATTTTACCCCGAGACGTTTATATCCACCCGAGCCGCAGGCGAGGGTGGATAGTTAAGTCGAGGGGTAAAATGGCTCGTTTATGCCTGAGTTATACACTCTACTTTTCACTTCGATTGCGAGAAAATGAAACAGGCATAAATATACAGTACATAATTAATCAAAAATGTTGCATCCATAGCTAATTCCCGCCACCACAGATAATACCGCCACGAAACTTTTTAAAAGTTTTTTTTTTAATTTTCAACATTTGTCATTCGACTTGGGTACTTCATACTGCCAAAAAATGAAAACGTTTCTTTGCCTTTTTAAAAAATAAATGACAACTATTTTACCTGATTTTATTAAATTGACGATAGAAAACACGGAAGTGGTATAAATTAAAGAAAATGAAATAAATCACGACTTTAATCTGCGAAGTTTTATTGTGCGTGTGGCTGTTGGGCCTGATTACTTTAGTCTTAGAAAAAAAATTTACTTTATGCACTAGAACATAAAAATCGATTTTATGTCGCCTAAGCACAACATAAAGACGGACTTTTAGAGCATGAGAAGTGAAATAGTAGATTGTACAACTAAGGCATAAAAGAAGCTATTTTACCCCGAGACGTTTATATCCACGCGAGCCGCAGGCGAGGGTGGATAGTTAAGTCGAGGGGTAAAATGGCTCGTTTATGCCTGAGTTATACACTCTGCTTTTCACTTCGATTGCGAGAAAATGAAACAGGCATAAAGTATACAGTACATACATAATTAATCAAAAATGTTGCAAAGCATAGCTAATTCCCGCCACCACAGATAATACTGCCACGAAACTTTTTAAGTTTTTTTTTTTTTTAATTTCAACATTTGTGATTCGATTTGGGTACTTCATACTGCCAAGTCATAAAAACGTTTCTTTGCGTTTTTAAATAATAAATGACAACTATTTTACCTGATTTTATTAAATTAACGATAGAAAACACGGAAGTGGTATAAATTAAAGAAAATGAAATAAATCACGACTTTAATCTGCGAAGTTTTACTGCGCGTGTGGCTGTTGGGCCTGATTACCTTAGTCTCAGAAAAAATAATTACTTTATGCACTAGAACATAAAAAGCGATTTTATGTCGCCTAAGCACAACATAAAGACGAACTTTTAGAGCATGAGAAGTGAAAAATATATTTTTTAGCCAAACGTAACCCTACTTCAAATTGCTGTCAATTTACTGCTCCTGACCTTTCTCACAACGATGTTACCAGGATTCAAAAAGTATTGACGGACGGAAGCAGGTCAGCACTTAGCCTTTCAAAGTGCCAAAGCAAGTATAAATCAAGTTAGTTGACCGGCCTGTCAATGTATCACTTACAAAAACGGCCTTGGCTAGTGTCCTTTGGTTTCAGATTTTTAATTTTTCTGTGTCGTTTCGTTCCCGACAGGATGACAGGATGAGTCCATCCTAGTAAGTTTTGAACTCAAACTAAAAGCATTTATTTTAATTAAGCCATTCACAGTGAATGTGGGCCGCTTAATCCCAGATCCTAAATCCAAAAGCTATCGTTTTTCTTACCACTTGTTAATTTTTTCTTTACTCGTCCCTGAAAAAAATGCGAAGGCAATTTTCCTGAAAATAAAGAAACATGAACTTAGGCATGAACGGTAATTAGAACGTCAGGAATCACGCATAAGGGATTATGTTATGAGGGTAAGTAGTACTTTCCTCAAAGACTAACAACGACATACTGAGATTATAAACCCATTTGCAGCGATTACGTACTTAAGCCCTTGTGACTGTTCATTGTGGGTGTGAGGCGGAGGCGATACAGAGAAAAGCTGCAAAATAATCTTAAAACATTTTTTGGGAGAAATAAGCTACCTTGCTTGCATATAGCGTACATAGTCTATCTTTTTAATGATTGTTTAGAAAGAGAGAATGTGACAGTAGAAAATACTTGCCGTCTACGACAAGAAAAACAACCGAAGGTCAGTTTGAACACCTTCATACAAGTTAGGGGCCGTCTCCACGAGCGAGAGAATCGCGGCAATAGTCTCGCCGTGCCATCAAATTTTCGCCGCGATAATATCGCCTTGTGGAAACACGTTCTAAGAGAGTGTATAGAAATACGTTTCACGACGATAATATCGCCGCGATTCTCTCGCTTGTGGAGACGGCCCCTTAGTTGTGAAAAATCATTTTGTCAGTTAACAAGGCTTATGGCGGGGCAAACTGCCTAATAAAAGAAAAAAAATATATATGGTGTACGGTGGTGCCTCTGAAAAAACTAGCCTAACAAACAAACAACGCCATTTATTGAAGTGAAAACTTCTTTAGCGGCGTTGAACACTTTTTGTAATGGGTAAAAAATGTTAAACTCGCGTCAGGGCATCGCGTCAGGACACGTGACCGTCAGGAGAGATTCCCCCCCCCCCATCTCTTTCTACGGCGGCGCCAACCGAAGTGAACCAAGTGAGACACGACAAAGATGGCCGAAGAAAATGACATTTGACGTACAAATGTTTGAAAAGTCAGTTTCGTAAACAATAGTACTTCGAGGAGCCGCAGTTGTATTTAATTTATTTTGAACTTCTGTTTAACCAATTTAGTTTATTATTATATACCTACCTACAATACAAAATAGAAGCGACGAAAAATATAACGAAGCACATTTATAGCAACAAGAAATACTGTGGGACATTGCTGCTTTTGTGTGAAAACAATGCTTCCGTGTCGACCACGGAAGTTTACACCCTGCAGGGAGATGCTCCAGTAGGGTGTGGCTGTGAAGCTATGTTGCAAAACATGCTCCACTTCCTATCCTGCCTTATTTGTCCTACCCAAAACATGCATTCAAAGTGACCTCTGCGCTGCCACCGACGACAACGTGGAAGTGGCAATATTTTGAGCCAACAAGATCTAAAGTAAAAGAGAAGAAATTTAGGGAGTAGTTCATTAATAAAAAGCTTGTATACAAATATCAGTTTATTTTTATAATACTTGTACGCACCGGGACTTACAGCTTAGCACGGCTGTTATTCCAAATGCATACAGTGTGGCTAAGTTTGTAACAATTGAGCCTGGTATCTATGGTTACCTCACCCTACTGATTATAAACCTACAGCAACTACTTAACACCCTAGTTATCCTAACACCCTAACCTATCATACAAGCCTACGGGAGACCTACGGGAACAGACAGAATTTGGGTAGGAATAGGGGTTTGTGTACGTCGTGCAATGTGTACACAGGAAATAGTTTTGTCATTGCCGGTCCCACAGACTCATAGAACTGGTGATGGCTAAAGGTGTCTTGGCCATAGTGAGAGGAATTATGGAAGATGAATCAAACTCTACTCCAGCTTGATGACTAATTTATTCATTTACTAATTACTAATTTATGTGGAACAAATGTATGTCGCTCTTGATGCTGACGCTGGCGTATGTAACTCTTGCCTGTTCACGGCTGAACAATACTCTAAACTCTAATTTGGCTTCTAAAACTTGTGCAAGCAGAACAACATTTTTAAAATGTTTGCTTTTCATTTGCCATCTGTGCCATCTCTTCTGTAGGCCGTTTCATTTTCTGCTATTCGTAGTGAAGCACCATCCTTACTAGTCCTATTGACCTGAAATACAAAACTAATGTTATAAATTCTTTCTCTTCATTATCTTATTTATACTGATTTAATTAATCAGTAGCGGCATCAAAATAACAGTCATTATTATTCTTATGGCGGGTTTTTTTTTTTGTTACAATGAGTTTTGTACAGGCAAACGAAATTCTTCGTAAAATTGTAAATTGGATAGGCACCTAATTCGTAAATCATGCCAGGCTGCCCCTGTTTAGCGTTAGTGCTTGTGTCAGTGTTTTTATTTTCTATTATGGAGACCTCTCCCTGACCAATTCTTCCAAAAAATCTAAGGATTAGAAGCAAAAGCAAGCATAAGTATAAGAAATTGAGAATGTTTACAAAACATAACTTACTTTGAACACATTTTAGCTGTAACAGTAGGTACACACCTTATCCTCCTCCAACCAATATTCAATTCTTGGCCCTTTATTGCAACTAGTCTCCGGTCTTAATTTCATTTATTTTAAATACAAAAAAAATATTCAAAAGTTTTTTAGTTTGACACATACAATATCAAATTCATTCATTGACATATTCATATTGTTTCCATGACGACCATGACGTTGTCGCGTCAAAACTGTGGAAATTGTAGACAATAAATTAGTTTTTCATACGTAATAATGTCTATGGACACAAATATTCGGTTCGTAGACAGATATTCTCGTATGCCGAATTAATGTGTTGGCCAATTTGTTAGATGACATTTAGTAGTTGTAGGACATTCTAGTTATAGAACGTTTATGAAGCGTTTATGAATACAAAATTTTATCGAATGTTTTAAAGGCCTATTGAGCATTTTAACTAATGAATGGTTTAAACCTTCAATAGGCTTTTTTTATGAATAAGACCGAAAGTGCTTAAAATATGGAAATTGAACAAAGTGCATCTATTAATGAAAAAAGTGACGCAGAAATATTGAAAAAAAATAAGTAATATTAATTAAATTAATAATTGATTTATTTCAACGTTAATATTCAAGTTTTCACTTCTGCCGGCACTCCCGGAGTGCAACCCGTCTTTTTTTTTATAGGAACGATTCAGCATGTTATTCATTTACGACCGCCATGCAATTTCGCAAATGAACATAGAAAAAAACATTCACTTCTGTTGCTCTCGTTCGATGAATTTCAAGGACTTCTAGACGACATCTAGATAAACTAGTTAAAGATATTATGAATAATTCATCTAGTGGTGTACAAAAGTCTCTTCTCATTTCTTTCTTATTTCTCTGTAGAGTGGATCAGTCTTATCGAAAAAGTAATTTAATTTGCCCTTGTGAGAGAACTTTGATTCTCACGAACGTTGTTCCTTTTGTTACTGAGTGGGATACCTAGGTTATTAAACGACGTCAACTACCTGTGCACGAATTAATAACCTGTTTACCCTAAAATATAATTCAATTATTTATATTTATTCCTGTAAATTAAAATAATAAGTAACCAAATAACAACTAATACCTAATTAATTAATAAAAATAACAAAATTAAAACCTAACTTAACTAAAACAATACACCAACTAAAAATCAATAATTTGTTTAAAAATAACTAATAATTTTCTTTTACTTCGGCCATCGGTAGCAGTTCTTGCTGAATTCGAATTGTTCATACAAAAATGGCGGAAGTTTAAAATCGGTGGTAGACAAAATCTGCGGTAGACAGGAATGCAATTCAATTCAAGACCGCATTCTTTTGTTTTTTAGTGCAATTCCGTCGTGAAATAACGTTTCATGCAGATCTTCAGCATATTGAAGTAGCGCGTCAAAGCTGAACAACTTTATAACGTATGTCATCAAAAGTCCCAAAATTGATTATTTTCATCAAATACCCACCTCGAATGAAATGAGGAGATCCGCAGGAGAACCAAGGTAACCGCCAAAGCCCGAAGAATTGCCAAACTTAAGTGACAGTGGGCAGGGCACATTACTCGCAGAACAGATGACCGATGGGATGGGGCCGAAAAGTTCTGGAGTGGCGACCGCGTACCGGAAGACGTAGTGTTGGAAGGCCTCCCACAAGGTGGACCGACGACCTTGTGAAGGCCGCAGGAACCCGTTGGATGCGAGAAGCACAGAACCGGTTGAAGAGGTGTATGGGGGAGGCCTATGTTCAGAAGTGGACGTCTTTCGGCTGAAATGATGATGATGAGAAAGCGATAAGGCCGCCCATTGTATATTTTGTAGTGTTTGATGTATTTTTTTCATGTTATGTATTTTGTGGTGTACAATAAAGTATATATAAATAAATAATGACCTACCTCAAACACACAAAAATTTCCAAATAATGTTTCGGAGAAGAAACAAAGACGATTAGTTTCCCCGCTCATTGAAATAAATAATGAGAGCATCTCCCGCTTTATTTACTTCATCAAGGGAGAATTTAGGCCAAAATTCACGTTGCCACGGTAAGTGATGAGTTTGGATTACTCCAACACATTAGGGTCTATCTGTAACTCTGTAAACAAAAAAATAACGCAATTTATTGGAGTACTTCTGCAGGTTGTGGGTTCTCTAAAACGTTTTATACCGAAACAAGAATAGGTTCCATAAACACTGTCTTTAGGGAGAGTAAATTGCTCAAAAAAATTAGGCGCTATCCCACTGGCGTTTTGCGAGCGTTGGCGCTGCGCAAACGCGACGTTAACGTCGCGAGTTTCAGTGGTAACTCCCACCCGCGCCCACACAGACAGAGCGGGATGGCGTGATTGTACCTGTTGCCAAAAAACGCAAGAAACTCGCAAAGTTAACGTCGCGTCTGCGCAACGTTGGCGCTGCGCAGACGTTGGAGAAGCGCCAACGCTCGTAAAACACCAGTTTGACAGCGGCCTTAAGACAAAAATGAGGCTCTTCCAAAAATTTGGATTCTTAGTATTCTTTATTTCCTTGTATATTTTATTGTACGTAATTGTAAAATTTGCCAACTCATTAACAAATAAGGTATTATGAGTCAGCAAATTTGGACTGGCCAATAAATGCGTACCAGGATAACCAGCTATTGCAGCACATGATCTTCCTAAAATAGGCATAAGAAACCCACGCGCACATAACAGAATAACAGATGTGACTGTTGTTCTTCTCTTTAGGCAAAGATACTAAGTTAATAGTTAATAATACTTGGGTACACTCGTTGGTGAATGCCCTAAAAGTGGAGCAGCTGTTAGGTTAATTAGATTAAATCCTAGAAACAACAAAGCACGGTGACATATTGAAAGTATAGCCGGACCCTTTTCAAGTCTTGGATAAGTGCTTGGAGAGGTTTATATAAATCTGGGAGCTAGCTTACTAAACATACATGTATTGATTACGTACCTTTTACATACATATTTATAAGGTGTGTAATATTTGTAAGGTGATGCAGCCTAACTTTATATAAACGAATTAAATAGTTAGGTACTATTTGGAGGAGGGATCCCCCCTTCTGGTTGAGCAGTAAGTATATGATATGTTATATGCATAATATCTAGCTATTCAATATTATCTTGTCCCACCCTTCTGTTTACGTACTTGCCTGGAACATCATTTCTGTCCTCAAGAAAAAAAAAAATTAAATGGGCACTTTCTTTGACTTCCCAAATAACTAAAACTACACAAAGGTAAAATATTAGGCACCCATACTCAAACACAGTTTTATAAAATCATGATAATCTCAGAAAAATAATAGTCAAAAGATACATCTTATCTATTGGTTATTAATTCTTAAGTTTTTTTACCACAATTGCCCAATATAAAGTAATAAAATACTTTATCAATTTATAAAATATTTTCACTGCCCTTAGAATAAAACTGACTTATCTTACAACACAACAACAAAGCTCAATTAGAATACTTCTCAGCTTTGAAAGCTCCATAGTACGATCAAATTAGCTCCATAACCCAGTCAACCAAAATGGCGAGCGATTAGCCATTGTTTTGTTTAACATCTCCTACACTACGAAAATAGATATTGTATGTTACTTTGATAGGAACTTTATGTTGGGATATTACCTACATAAAAATATATCTATTAATAGCTTTCGATCCCCAACCAAAATATAATTATAAAATAACATAAGCTGGGAGTACCTCCACGCGGTGAAGGCGGTAACAGTTTAGGACTGATTTTCGATGACGATGGTATATCATTGAAAATTTGACTCTACTGGCCCAAACTCCCTTTTGTTTTTTTATTTTATCGAATAAATAATGCTTCGGGCTTATGTTATTTGAGTGTTTAATTTCCTTTTCCATGTATCTTCGTGACACGGTAGCCTACCCGGTAACGCAGGGGGGCAGTCACTTAGATTTTAATTGATCAGATATCTTCACAATAAAACTATAACCATGCCTAGAAAGAGGTCAAATCTTTCCCAATGTTCCAAAGGAGCTAAAAGATTGATGATCATAAGATCCCAAGAATCTACCGAAGAGCGTCAGAAGAGACTTGATGCTGTTCGAGAACATCAGGCTGCAACTCGCTTCGCGGAAACCTCTTTGGATCGCGAAGCACGCCTGCGTCCTCAGCGTATTTACGCATCTACATCCAGGTCTCTAGAGACCAGTGAAGAATATGATGCGCGACTGACCGCTGATCGTGAACGTCATGCATTGTCTCGCGAGTCGGAGACGTTCACGGATAGCGACTTGCGCTTGAGTTCCAAGCGTATCTACGCATCGACTTCTAGGTCTCTAGAGATAAGTGGGGAACGTGATGCGCGACTGACCGCTGATCATGAACGTCACGCATTGTCTCGCGAGTTGGAGATGTTCACGGATAGAGAATTACGCTTGAGTTCTCAGCGTATCAACGCATCTGCTTCTAGGTCTCTAGAGATAAGTGCGGAACGTGATGCGCGACTGTCCGCTGATCGTGAGCGACATGCATTGTCTCGCGAATCGGAAACGTTTACCGATAAAGAATCACGCTTGAGTTCTTAGCGTATTCGCACATCTACTAACAGGTCTTTTGAAACGAGTGATGAACGTGATGCGCGACTAACTGCTAATCGAGATTATCATACATTTTCCCGAACACGCACACAACAAAATATTCATAATCACTTAGAAAGTGAGAGAAAAAGAATTGCTGGAGTACGGCATGAAGAGACAGCAAAAGAGCGCAACGAACGTTTGAATTCTGATCGACTACGACATTCTCTGAACAGAATGTCGATATCATCTGAAGAATCGGATGTGTCTCAAGATATAGCCGTAGGGCATGGCGACCTTCCTTTGGGTTGATAAGGAACGGAGTGCATTTACGTATACTCCTATGATTGACTACGCCACATATTCCGCCATCGGAGGTATGGTTCAAAATTGTACTTTTTGTGAAGCTGTTAAATGGAAAAAAGAAACAAACGGTATATGTTGCTCAGGTGAGAAAGTATATATTGAAATATTACAAAATGCTCCAGAAATATTAAGATCACTGCTAATCGGTGACCATCCACAGTCAAAACATTTCTTGGACAACATCCGTTCGTTTAATAATGCCTTTCAAATGACATCTTTTGTTGCGAAACAGATTTCAGAAGGCCTATTTATGCCAACATTCAAAGTGCAAGGCCAAGTTTACCACCTTATTGGTTCATTATTGCCTGAAGATGACCCTAAGTTTCTCCAAATATATTTCGTACCCAATTATCAAGATCAGGCAAATATTAGAAACCAAAACTTTCCGCAATTGAACAATAGTCTGATTTCACTGCTTCAAAGTATGTTGCATGAAGTAAATCCCACACACACACCCCACCACCACACACAGTTTTAAATCTGCATTAGAATCTATCCCCCCTGGACAAAGCAACAGTTTTAAATTTGTGATTGATGCTGATAAACGACCCGCTACTGGACATCGGGGCAGATACAATGCTCCAGTAACAAACAAGAAAAGTTTTTTTTTGTTGTATAGGCATTAAGTTTGGGCAACATAAAGGCTATAATTTATTTTGGAAAATGGAACACCTGATGCAGAACCGCAACAGACCAGCTAAAGTATAAGAGATATAAAAATGGCGCCATAGCAAAAATTATTCCACGTGAAGAGTATTTTCTGCTGTGAGAATAAATTTGAAGATCTGGAACACCTGTTCTGGAACTCCAAAGACCAGCGACACTATAACATATATAGGAACGACGTCTTAGCAAAAGTTGTTTAGTCTAATGGGCATTTCCTGTTGACTTACAAACATGAAAGATCTGGAACGTCTCGAATCATCTCGCGCATCCCGTTGTTTTCCAGTCGCCGGGCTCATAGAATTCGACATCAGATGTTTCAGATCTTCGATTTTGACGACCCCGCTGTCGCTGGCAAAAGCAACAGGATCCGCGTACGAAGTCGCAGGCAGAAGTTAGTAATAATAATAAGTCATTTAAACGGTGAAACGATGCTGCGTCGTAGCACGACGCGACGTCGTATCGTGTTTATGTGTTGGAGCCCTAAGAGTCGTCGCGTGATGTTAAATAGCTTTCCTCAAGAATTAGGCTGTCAAATGCAAAAATATTTTTTTTAATAACAACTACAGGTAGTTTCAGAGCTTAATGCTTTTCAAACAAAAAAAAAATAACAAACTCTTCAGCTTTACCATATTAGCATAGATTGATTAATTGATTACTCAGACTGCATAGTCGCAAGCCTCTTTGTGAGCGTATTATAGATTATAAAAGCATATTTTTCTCTCTTTGATCAGACTTTGTCTAGCGTAAAATATATAATTGTAAAATGTTATACATAATTTATGAATCAGATGAAAAAACAATTTAGTGAGTTATGTTCTAAGGTCAATTAACTCTTTAAGTATATATAGGACATTGTTTTTTATTATTAAATACAGTTCTAAGTACAATTGTATTTTTCTTTGAAAATATACCTTTGTATAATATAAAATTATAATTAAAAAAAAAAAAAAAATTATAAGGTATGTGTACCGTGTACGCTTTTCCTCAACAGCAGTGATTACGAATGAAATAAGTAAAATAATTAAATACAAAGTCAGATAATGTGTTATTTATGTTTTTTTTATAAATAATTTTATTGGAATATCTTTATTAATAAGGACTAATCATAGGTACTGATATTGTGCAAGGAATGAAGTATCCGATACATCAGTATTCATTTTCTTGTTATTTCTATTCTATACAGGGTGTCAGGTACATCGACGCGCAATCTGAACTGAGTACTTGAATATAGGCCACCTAGTGTAACAATTTCCCGTCGGTTTATCGGAAATAAAATCATCTGTTTAATTGAAAAGCGGAATATCTACGCGGTCAGAATGTATGATGTATTTTTTATAACCGACGAAAAATTTCAGAATCATGTACGGAATCCTAACAGGTTGCGCGTTGGTGTGTCCCTGTCACACTGTTTACAACCTATAAATTTATTATATTGCTTTATTTTCCCTCTCAGTTTCTATGATGCCGGAGTTGCTGATAAATCGTTATGATAAATGAGAGGAGACTAAATGAATAATAAAATCAACGAAAAACGTTTGAAAAATATTGTTCAATTAAATTTACATGTTAGATATTCTTTTAAATATTATCTCATGATATTTATATAAATGAAAAATACAGGTGTTAATGTATTCTTTCTTCAAAACCTTAAACTAGCTACTTCTTGTAAAAGGATTGTGTAATATTATACCAGTAGACTATCTCATAATCTGTAATCCTATATCGACTTAAGTTTTATGTGGCTAATAGCCGGAGTGCGGCTACACCTAGTTTTAACCAAACCTGAACTCGGGGTGCCCTTCGCTCGCTCTTGGATCCTACGTCGACGAAGCCCCGCCGTGTAAGGGGCTTAAAGTAACCTAACGAAACCTTTTTTTTTTTGTTTCTGGGGTGTAAAATCCTCATGGATGTCCGCCGCTCTGGGGCGGGCGACGGGGTCTGTCAGACTCTTACCGACTAAAAACCACCCCGGTGTTCCATCTCACACCTACGACAGGGGTCGCGGGAACGTACGATCCTTCCGCAACTCCCGGCTGAACCTAACGAAACCTTTTGTTTTTTTTTTTTTAACGTGGAGAAATGCTCATGCATTCTGCACTACCACGGGGAGATAGTGCAGTTATGTGGGACTCCAACCCACTAAAACTCCACGGTGTCCTCCTCTGCCGCTTACGGCGGGAACACGGGCACGCGTTAGCACTCATCCGTGAACCCGTCACGGCTGTCCGTCACCGGACCCTCCTCTGCGGAGTATTCCCCATCACCGGCGCACCAGAACACATAGCACGCCGTGACCACCCCAGGGACCAAACCAGCACATGAGCGCCAGACGACCCCGTGTCTGGGCACCCTTGGTCCCCTTGCGACGGGTCAGCCATCGCGGCAAGCTTCAATCGACACGTGCGGCTGTTCTCTTTATGATCTCATTATGAGAGGTGATAATTGCTAGCCAATATTAATCTTCGTCCGTATTCATTCCAATTTTATTCATGCTCCAACATCACATTCATTCCGACTGAAGCTGTTTGAATAGCACATATCAATAAATGGGGAGTATGAAAGGAAGTTCTAGGAAAATCGCTCAAGGGTTTTAATATTGACACTCGTTAAACTTGTCTTAGTGTACAAGTGAAATTTCTATTTACACGCTTTTCACACTATGGATGTTTTTTTTTCATTTATGAATACTTATGTGAACTCGTGTACTGTGTGACTGGGTTAAAAACCTACCGTATATTTAACTCGGTTTACGAGACTCACTTTGTTGGACTGGACGGAAATGGGATAAATGAATGTTTTTCTTTTGTTTTAACCTCCTTTGGATTTATAATATTATGGAGCGCCAATATTGTTAATAAACAAATTTACATGAATATTAGGTATGTGTACAGAAACCAAAACTGAATGAAATACTTTAAGATAGCAAGCATTCCCAAATCACAGTAAATATAAAATAATCTTAAAAATAATTAATTACATCTATGTAAATGATATTATAGTGCTTCGAACTAAGTAGGCTTCGTAATAAACAATAGATTAAGTAATTTTCATAATCTAAAACAGCAATAATTGTGGATAATAAAACGAATAACCGGGGAAAATACGTTCTGCCTTAGTAGAAGATTAAAAAAAATAAACTTTAATCTGTTTTCTGAATTTGAAAACGAATTAAACAATCTTTTTGTAAACAGAGGCATGTTTTGATAAACAAGTTCTGATCATGTCAATGAATAAGCAAACACGTTCAGTTTTGCATTCAGCCGAGCCAATCATGAAATATGGATGTGACAGTGTTTCTTTTCAGTGTTTCTTTTCAGTGTTTGATCCATGTCGTTAGCATTCAAATACTGAAACGACTATAAACGACCTGAATGCAGTGAACATTTCCACTTTTACAGGAGATGCAATTCATGCAAATTTTGAACGTGAAGCTGCATTGCATGACTAGGCGTTTTGTAAGACCTAGAGTAATAGAAACTGAGATAACCGTCAGGGTTGCTGCTGCTCATATTATATCGTATTCGTTGGCACAAACGAAAAAGATAAAGATGACGACTTATAGAAACAGAAAGCTTAAAAACGAGGTTTAGAATGTCAGTGATAAAGCAGTCGATTTAGAAATTCTTATTCTTTACAACTACAAAACTTTACTCGGAATCGTAGCGTTCGCAAATGCAGACGATTTAAGCTTATTAGAAAATACTTTGCTAAAAAGTACTGCCTAAACAAAAATAATAAATATTAAAGTATAATGAATGCTCAATCTTGACATGTCAATTTTAATTTTTTTTCCTCATATTTTATCATTTATACTCATCATTCAAAAAGAAAAAATCCCAATTTTTATTTTTAGTGTGTTTTTATCAAAACATTTTTTTTTATTTTTGTAGATTAATAGTGGAAATTTGTATCGTTTGTTGGAGATCCCAAATAAAAAGTAAAGGTTCGTGACTGAATTATTAATAATGTATTTGAAACTTATTCCTTCTTTGAACATTTTTCATTTAATATCTCTAGCTGTTACAAAAACACTACTTGCCTTCATTACGAGTACTTTTACGAATTGGTTAATCAAGTGAAAAATACGCTCCGTTTATTTGTCCTCAAGATCTTTGAGTGAATAAAAGAAATTATATAGGACAAACATTGTTTTATTATTAGAATAATCATTAGTCGGTTAAGCATTGATCCGACCTTTTGTATTACTTTTTTTGTTTGTTTTGATGTTCTTTTGTTCTCCCTACCTTTTATCTGTCGTCCTTGAGGTTGGAAAACAGCAAGTTTGTTATAATGTCTTTGATTTGGATTTTACCTTTGTGAGATTTTACTTTTGAGGGTTTAATAAGTGTCCAAAATTTGATGTTCACTTTTAACTCCTGCCATTAGGTATCATATTCCTGTTTGTGCCGTGCTATGTTTTTTGGTGTATTTCCTAAATATGTCAGCCTATGTACTAAAGTTGAGGAGCCCGTGGCTAAAATAATAACACAGCCGCACAGGTCGATCGATCAGGTTAAACTACGCTTGCCGCGGTTGGTCTGTGGATGGGTGACCATTTTTGAATACCGAGACCCCTCCGTGCCTCGGAAAGCACGGTAAGCCATTGGTCCCGGCTGTCATTCGCGGATTTGACAGTCATTACGGGTAGTCAGAAACCCGAAAATCTGACAACCAGTCTTACCAAAAGGGGTATCGTGTTACAAAGTAACTGGGTTGTGGAGGTCAGATAGGCAGTCGCTCCATGTAAAATACTAATATTCAGCTGCATCCGGTCAGACTGGAAGCCGACCCCAACATAGTTGGGAAAAGGCTAGGCAGATGAAATCTAACTACCTTAAGCGTGCATTAACAATGCATAAAACATTACCAGTAAACATATTTTATTTTGAAAAGCTGAATAATTATTATGACCTTACAAGGTTATTAAGTCTGTGTTTGCTTGTTAAAAATACTTGAAACAGGAGGTTAACATGCAACTGTGGTCTTTAACCCCTCAGTTACCTTGCTACGCGACAATGTACCCTAAACGTGTATTTTTTTAATTTCATGACATTTCATATCAAGGATGAAGGACAAAGGACAAACAGCTGTAAAAACTTTAGAATTTGTTTTAAAGTTTTTTGTTCTTTGTCCGAACCGATACGAAAATGGCAATGTAATTAAAATTCTTAAGTACTTATACTAAGCCTATAATCATGCTTTCAGGAGATTATCTAGAATTTTTTGTCACTTTGTGGCCTTTGAAAGTACTATTTTGCAAAGTACTTCAAAGGTTTTAACTGCGGAGCATTAGTAGGGTAGGAGGATCGTTTAAAAGAAGACAAGTTACCTTTCAAGATTGGGGAATTCGAGCGGAAAATATTTCAGAAAAAAACAGTTTCCTACAGCAGGTCATCATCAGCCTATAACAGTCCACTGCTGGACATAGGCCTCTCTTATTGCACGCCATTCTACTCGATTTTCGGCAACTCTCATCCAGCTACTACCAGCCATCCTGCGAAGTTCTTCGCTCCACCTAGCCTGAGGGCGTCCTATCTTACGTTTACCGATTGTCGGTCTCCATTCAAGAACGTCTACCCCAACGGTCATCGGTTCTACGGCTAATATGGCCGGCCCATTGCCACTTCAGGTTGCTTATTCAAAAAATATTTCAGAAATTCTCAGTAGCAGCCCAGACCGCTACTGTTTAGAAAAACTGAAGAAAAATCGGTATGGGTTATTGCCTAAACGAACCGTACACCGTGTACATGTGTCGTGTTATGTTATGTCTTGTTTAGCATAACAAGCTTTTTTATCCAAAGATTTATACATTTTACCATAAGCAACAACTTATTTTGAAGGATAATACTGTCTTAGTTTAAATTACCGTTACAAAGCAAAGTTGTTCAGAAATATAATGATACTGCAATTTTCATTTACCAGAATAATAGAAAAATCATTATTCTGAACTAGTTTTCTCGAAATGTAGCTGCTTACATTACGACCAAACAACGCCGACGTTCTAATGGCCTGTCATTAGAAGGTCGGCTGGTGGAACTATTACTAAAAGGGCACGTTATCATCATCAGTTTATAGCAGGCTATTGCAAGACCTTTACCATCGCTGAACTTTCTCGTCGATACGATAAGCCCGGTCGTAAATGGATATTTTCCTAGATTTAGGTAATTCGTGTCTCATGCCAAATCTAATATTTTGCTGTAACAGAAAACTAATTTGTTATATTTTTCCTGAGCTCCTCCTTACACGATTTAGCGTCAACAATATTCCTTGAGCGTTATATTTTGTGCACGTACATTATTGCGTAAGTTTTTACCGTCCTATTAACAAGAATCACATCTTAGTCCCAAAATACATCGTCCTATGCTGACTTAGACCGTGTTCACGCGGCGTTGATCAGTATGATATTTTACCGTATAATTTTATATAATCTTTTTATAATCGTAAAATAATCGTAACATAAATAAATAATATACATATAATCGTAAAATATTGATTATTTCAAGTTGATGCCCGTTAATTTTTAGTAGATTAGACAGTACTTGAATAAAATCGATGTCTAATAATTGATTATAATGTTGCGAAATCTAACACCGCAACATGCGAAATACGCATCACACTGAAGTTACGCAAAATCCTGCATCGTGCAAGCAGAGTTTACCGTGAAACTAGCATATACAACGTCCCGACTTAAATCGTTGGGCAATTGACCACCAGACACGACACCCGTCTGGTTGGAGGATCATCCCTTTTCTATGGAGGATGAGTGAACTTTACACCCTGTTCCTCATACCTCAATATTAGTAATGTGTAAAAAGCAGCTACGACACGACTCAGGTGTATTCAGGACCGGTCACACATAGTCTTAGTTATTTCCATGTCTAAGGGATGGTACTCATAGATGTAAATAACTGCTTTCCAAGGGTTATAGTTGCTACGAACTCGTATAACTGCAACGTATCCACAGATGAGTTTTCTTTGTAATGTATCCTTAGGTTTATTCACAAAGAATACATAGTTGTTGACACTTTCGGGTATAAATTGCAAATATATATATACAATAAATAACATTTATATATTAAAATCATTTATAACCTAAGCACGGTTGTTTCGACAAAGTTTCTAGTTGATTGACATTTAGTCACCCACGAAGTATCAAATTATGTAAATAGATAAAGCAGCCTGTTTTTCTGACAAACACCTGAACTTCAGGTAAATGTCGGTAAAAGGCGTGAACGTGGATTGAATACCAAGATATCTTATTCACTGCTAAGCGAACGCAAGATGGTGACGAGTCTGAGTTGTGATGTAAGGGAAGTTTTTATAGGTTTACTAAAGTTGGTACAAGCTCTCTGGTATCACGTAAAGGTCGAATTTACTGAAGAATATTTGGTTTCATTTTAGGGTAATGTCTATCATACAAAGGGAGAACGGAGGCCAGTAAATCCTTGTATAGTAGTTAAGTGCTTGTCAGCCTGTAGCACGAACGCGTTTAATAACTTAACGTAGTTTCGAACGATTTATGATGACCCGAAATATTGTAGAGTAGACAAGTACCATAAAGCATTTTGGTTTCAGTATAGTAGTTTGCGCGTTCGTGCTAAGCCCACTAGTGCTGTTTAAACCTTACCACAATGACAAGAAAACCACATGACGCGCCCATGCATTCCGATTTTCAACGATTATGATCTAATTATTTTCCGATAGATAAGTAAATCTATAAAAAAAAAATTGCATTTTGGAAGCAAGTTGTGAATATTCTTCTATTTGCATTTGGGACGAGGCTGTCTTTTATACCAATTTCTTCTTTCTTATCTTAAACTAGCTTCACCCCGCGGTTTCACCCGCGTAAATGTCGATCCCGTAGAAATATCGGAATAAAAAGTAGCCTATGTGTTAATCCAGGGTGTCAGCTACCTCCATACAAAATTTTATCAAAATTGGTCCAGCCGTTTGGGCGTGAAGAAGTAACAAACATATAAACGCACACACACACTCACAAACTTTCGCCTTTATAAAATTAGTGTGATTCTTTTTTAAAAGACGTTCCATTAAAGTGTCTAGACGGTGTATTAGAATAAGTCTAGTGACAGTCCACTGTAGCCACGGAATAGCTGTCATTCCGTTTACTGCGCATCCGTGTGTTAGCTTTAGACTAATAAAGTTTTAGTGCTATATAGATGGTAGGCATTTCATTTTATGTTAGGTTGTTACGACCACCCTCCCACCAGAGTCAAGCAGCCTGCTGTGTTTCTTTGATACGTGGGATAAGTAAAACTGTTAACGGGAAATAAAGGTTACATCCAAACGGTGTTATGTCTGTGGACCAATTATTTGTCGGTAGATAAACCTTCTGTAGTGGGTACTTACTACATACTTACTTACTAGGTAGTAGGTACTTACTTTATTTTTTTTGTGGATGGAAATCATCAAATTACTCCTACTGCTCTGGGTGGAGCGGAAGGGAGTGTCAGACTCTTACTGACTAAAACCCACCCGTGTTCCTTCCTTAGACCTTTATGTTCCGGGGCAGCGGTAACCCTTTCGGACAATCCCGCTGAGTAGGTACAGTCACGTCTATAAGTATGTATACACTTGGCTTTATTCAAAGGCGAATTTCTCCTTTATTTTTGAATGAAATTTTATGTTCTTACGAACATAGTGTTTTCGAACCCATACGTTTATGTTAAGTGTCGTATTTCAACGTTGCATTCGTTATATCACGAAAAAATCGCAATTGAAATTTGCCAAGTGTTGACATATTGGTGCTCGTGACTGTACTTACTTAGGTTGTTGTAGGTATTTGGAAGACTCACTTGTATGGCTCTCTTAGTTCGGAAGGGAGCAAACATTTACAAATACATAGAACTAACTAAATTGAAATTTAATCTCTGTCAAAATAATAAGTTAGGATTTTTTTTATTGCTGAATGGCCTACCTCTTGACCTCGATCACGACAGATGGAAAGCTATGGATGAGGTCTATGATGAACAAATAAATCGCACTAGGTTACGCTGCAATGATAGATATAAGAGGGAAAATAAATAAACTTTAGTTTAAAAATCCTTGTTTAAATAACTTAAACAAAGTTAAAATAAAGGAGAGGTAAAATATAGTTGGCTCGAGATAGCAAAATGAAGATTGCTTTATTGGCTAATGCCCAGCAGTGGTTGAATATTTTTACAGCTATCCGTATTAGTTAGAAAAATACCTTATCTTGTTAGGGCTGATCTTTTAATAGACCGATAACTTTTATTCGTGGAATATAATTGACCTGGCGTTGGAAAAATCAGCCCTTAGTATAAATAACATCGCCAAAATCACAAAATTGTCGTATCATTTACCCAAGAAAAACTTTATTAAATAGAAAGTCAATAAAGAAGGAATAGAAAGTATCGGTAAAAGCTGAACCTTGTTCAAACATTTTCAACGTTTGCGTTTTTAGAAGGAAATAGTTATCCACATCTATACAGTATAAATTTTATGCTAAGTAGAGAGTTTTACCTCATTGATTTTTATGCTGAGTCGATACTATGGCTTCTTAAACTGGTTCTTTTTAACAATTTATTCAATGATTAAATTAAAAATTTAAAAAACCCCCGACTCAAACAAAAACCTCTAAAAAGTAAAATAATAATATATATTAGCCCTTTAAGTTTTATATAAGTAGCAGGAAATATTTTGATCCAAGCGTCCTCATGTCGGGGGACGGCTAATGAAAATTGGAAGTTAACAGCAGTTATGTTTCTACAATAGCTACATTCATTATTGCTGGGTTTAAGCCTCATCTGTTTGGCGTTTTCATTAGCCGTCCCCCGACATGAGGACGCTTGGATCAAAATATTTCCTGCAACTTATATTAAACTTAAAGGGCTAATATATATTATTATTTTACTTTTTAGAGGTTTTTGTTTGAGTCGGGGGTTTTTTAAATTTTTAATTTAATTTTTATTTCTTGCTTTTTAAACTTTATAATATTATATTACTAGTAAACATACTATACGATCCACATGTGATTAGCCGAAATCTGCGCAGCTGTACGTATTTTTTTACCACAGTGAAGCGAAGCTAGTTAGGTACTCGTGGTCGTTGGCGTTCATTCCATACTAACGTATTCCTTTGTGAATTCGCCATTTCTGGTGGCGGCCATCTTAGATTTGAAATTTGTAATAGTGTATAGTATTCTACTAGTCAAGCCCTTTCATTTGATACCCATATTGAGGGAATTATGAAAAAAAAAATATAATTCGCCATTTTGTGGTGGCGGCCATCTTGGTTTTGAAATTTATCACAGTGTTTGGTATTCTACTTGTCAAGCCCTTTCATTTGATACCCATATTGAGGGAGTTGTGAAAAAATATGTAATCCGCCATTTTCTGGCGGCGGCCATCTTGGACTGATTTTCTTCAAACATAGCTAAGAACACTCGCGACTAATTCACCTTTCAAACAAAAAAAAACAAAATCAAAATCGGTTCATCCGTTCGGGAGCTACGATGCCACAGACAGACACACACACACACACACACAGACACGTCAAACTTATAACACCCCGTCGTTTTTGCGTCGGGGGTTAAAAATACTTACTCTCATAAAGTGGACTGATGACCTTGTGAAGGACTCAGGTGCCTGCTGGATACGAGAAGTCGGTCGAAGTGGCGATGCTTGATGGAGGCCTATATCCAGCAGTCTTTTGACTGAAGTGATGATGATACTTACTGATATTTTTTTTCAGTCCTGAAAGCCTGTGGAATTCAACAAAATTCAAGCAACAAGTGACTTGCATAGCCTAAACACTGTTAAGATGGATTTTATGTTGCTTTAACTTATGCTACAGGCAATTTTTCACCGTGTGAATCAGTCTTAAAGCTTCTTGACTTTGCTACCTAGACCTCCACTTAATTTGATATATATACGTTGAATCTTCATAGAGATAGTTCTTGCATGACCAGTATCCTTCTCTTACGTGAATAATTAGCCTTAAAATAACTGAATATCTTTTTCTATACCAAGAATATCACTCATTACATATTCTTCATGTCAGAATCATTTACCTTCATTAATATTGATCGAATTGTACTGCTGTACAATTCGATCAATATTATTGAAGCTAAATTGCGCAGAACAATACTTTGTTCTGCACAATTTAGCACAGGAGTGGAGAGTATCGAGGGCCGACCTAGTTACGTCATCAACAAGCTTTCCTATTGTTTTAACTAAAAGGGGTCAAACAAACGTCTGTCTTCAGTATTTGCTTCACAAAGCACTTGTGGGTACAGTCAACCGCATGTCAGAATTACGTTCACAAATTCACGTTTTCTATTGAAATTCCGTACTACGCTACGCCTTCATAGTGACGTGCGGATGACTTTACTACGTAGTTACTTATTTGAAAAACTTAGCGTACTAGTTTTACAACTTCCTTTGTTGAATCTTTAAACGTGAAGGAAAGTTTAAAGTTAAAAGTCTTCAGTAACTTGACTCTGGTTTTAATAAGTTTACTAAAGGTACGCTACGGAGTTCATTGCAAAATCCACGGTGTCATTTTATTTATATCGTTCAATGAAATTTATAAATGCAATCAAAACTGAATGAACTGAAACTCGCTTCAGACTCGATCAATTACCCCGTATAATGACAAAAGACGTTAACCTCCATTTCCTATGCAACCTTTAATAAAAGAGCAGTTAATTAACTTTAAGGCTGTACACAGTGTAGTTACTGAAGCAGAAACTGTAGACTATTTGGCTAAACTGTTTGGTGTCTCGTCTGTAGAATCTTAATGATTGCTTGTTTAATAAACAAACAACAAACAATATTGTCGTATTTTCGAAGCAATGTTGTATATTTAGGCTGACAACACATTGTTAATACTTACATATTCACAACCCGTGCCGATAGATACTTAGGAATTTAAAGGCATATACCAAGACGTCAGTAGCTAAGCTTCGTAGCTTGGCTTATTGGCGTACTATTGCTTGCCTGTCGGTCTTCTAAAAACTGTTCTTCGATGAGTGTGCTCAGGAGCTCCACGACCATCGCCTTTTTACTACCGGATTACCAGAAGTACTGCAGATTACCATCCGCCCTTGATTGATATCCCGACCAGTAGTACTCAGCGGTTTTCCTCCACAAAATATTATGGGCACAGCCAAACTGTGGAGTTCTTTGCTAAAGTCTGCGATCCCTTCCATACATAACCCATCTGCCTTCAAAGCAAGAGTGAATAGGCATCTTCTGGGCACGCTCGTTCCAACAGATACCTCATTCATAGACCTTTTCTTCGGCTCCTAAAGGCTCTAGCGTGATGTTTTGTAGCCCATAGCCTTCCTCAAGAGTTTGACTATCAAATGCAAAAATAATTTTTCAAATTCTACCAGTAGTTTCAGAGATAAGCGCGTTCAAACAAACAAACTCTTCAGCTTTATTATTAGTAGTATAGATAAATTCTTGGATTTGAAAACCTTTATAATGCAAGTACCAAGGTAGCTTACATACATTGAAATCTAGTAGGTAAGTAAGGACAAAGGACTACATCAAATACGGAATTTGTGTCAACATAAGTAAAAGACACTCTTGTTTCACATTTCACAGACATAATTACAATTGCTGTGATTCTGCTCCGCGACGTAAATCCACTTGACACCATAACTTCCGTTAAATAAACCGAAGCAATTACTTGCAAGCAGGAACTTGAAAACGAAATGAATTTCGTTCTGTTACCACTAATGTTATCTTATAACGTTCCAAAATTTGTAACGTTGCTAAAACCTAAAAATATTAATAACGTTACAAAAAAAAACGTTATTGAATATAATTTTTGTAGAACGATATTATAAGCAACGTTATAGGTATTAGTAACATTAGGCTTATCCACTTGTAATAACGAAACGGTACAAACGTCGGTGAAACGTTATAGATTCATTTGTAACGTTATTTTCATATATTTTTCGTCATCTTATAAGTCTTGAAGCTGGCAACGATGGGTATCGAAACGAATAACGTTACTATATCGTTATACTAATAACGATATATTGATAATATTTTTAGTGAATAAGATTTCGTTCCGTTTGTCAGTATCGTTATAGACAAGGAATTAATTTTGTTACGATCCTGATGGAACGGTACAAATTATCGGTACAGGAACCACGCGTTACGTTATTTCGAGTAACGTTTCAAGTCCCTGGTTGTAGGAATATTTTCGAGGAAGTAAGGATGCGGAAGAATTAAGTACTGAAGGCCGAGCATGAACCCACGAAATAAACGTATAAACGTAACGTTAATTCTAACGATTTTTTAATTGGGAATAGGTACTCGTTTCGCACATAATATTTATTAGGTTTGAAGACTTTATTCATATCTATGGGTAATACACGTTCAAACTTTATACGTATCTATAGGTAATATAAGTCCATTCATCTCAGATATATGGCGAAAAAAAAAATACATAAAAAATATAATATAAAATAAATGCTACACGATAGTTGTATTGTCGATTCAAAAATCGTTCGAATTAACGTTACGTTTACTTCGCGCATTCGTGCTTGAACCATTCGGCTTGCTACACAACGATCGATTTACAGACCGAGTTGATTGTACCGCACATAAATTTACCGTAAGAAGTGAGAATCAACTAGCAATTCTAACAACAATTATTAAGCAGTTGGACTCCTTTTCAGTCTGTTTCGCGGGAATGGGTACTCAAGTCACGAGTGATTTACTTCTAGGTAGGCGTGCGCTATGAGAGATTGCATCATCACTTACCATCAAGAGAAAAAATACACCCCAACACGAAACTGTGAGATTCAATAGATTTAAGACATAGGTAGCAATTGTTTTTATTTAATCATACGAGTAATTAATTCTGAATCTTTTTATTCCAGCTACTGTTATTGAAGTGTAAAATATTATTACTTTAAATCCCCCTTAATTTATACAGTAATCAGTCACTGTCGGATTAAGGCTTATGTAAAATCTGTCCGTCTTTTTACAAAACGAGTTCTAACTTTAGTTCTAGCCTAAACCTTTGAGCCAATATTTGTATTTCGAACTTTCTTTCGAATTAGGCAAAGTTTTTAATACTAAAAAGAAAACTTAGCACTCAACTAAGCTGTCATTTTTGTATAAATAATAATAATAATATATTTATTTGACAGACAAAAGATCCACTCTACACACCACACAAAGAACCGCATTTCTATAACAGTTAGGTTCTTAATTCAATAACTGGCTAGATTGTTTAAACCTGATCTAAAGAAAAACTTTGTTTTTTAATAAGGGGGATGTAGACAAGCGGAATAAACGTATTTTACTAATGAGCTTTGAGTACTGGTGACGACAGTCTTTTTTCTTCAAAGGAACTACTAAAGGAACTAGTGAGCACAAAGGTAATAAAAACCGGTCAAGTGGGAGTCGAGCTCGCGCACCGAGGGTTCCGCACAAAGTAGGTATGTAACTACTTTACGGTTTTTGGATTTTTTCCTTTATCTGTGCTATAAGACGTTGCTTCGTACCAAATATCAAGATTTTGAGTTCACGGGAAGTACCCTGTAGGTTTGATTCCCTTGCGAGTGTCGATTTGCGGAAATTTGTGGCATAAACGGCTGTATCTTTTGATTGCGTTGGCTTAGAAGTTTAATTTTTTCACAGCTTCAAGGGACAGTAGACTTAAGCATTTGATATAAATTCCAGCTTGATATCTCTACGCGTTCCTGAGAAAAAGGGTTTTGACACACATACAGACGGACGGACGGACGGACAACAAAGTGATCCTATAAGGATTCGGTTTTTTCCTTTCGAGGTACGGAACCCTAAAAACGAGCTAATCATTTAGAAATTAATTAGAATAAAAGCAGTAGGAGTAGGAGGACGGGGGGGGGGGGGGGGGGGTAGTAGGAGTATTCGTTTTAATCTTCGAAGCTTTTGTATCACATCCGTCACATCACATCCGTGTAGATGTGGATACATTCTGTATCTACATCTATACGGGTGAATCTTCATTTAAAATTTTTTTTTTTCGATAGGCGACTCGATGATTCACCCGTTTCGGGCAAGTAAATTCGTGCGAATCGACTAATAAGCCATAATGGGAGCCATGTATCTCGCATAAGCATCATGTATATCACACTATGTATCACACTAATATTATAAAGGCGAAAGTTTGAGTGTGTGTGTGTATTTATATGTTTGTTACTTCTTCACGCTCAAACGGCTGGACCAATTTTGATAAAATTTTGTATGGAGGTAGCTGATACCCTGGATTAGCATATAGGCTACTTTTTATCCCGATATTTCCACGGGATTGACAGTTACGTGGGTGAAACCACGAGGTGCAGCTAGCTTATTTAAAACTAGCTGCGCCCCGCGGTTTCACCCGCATAAATGTCGATCCCGTAGGAATATCGGGATAAAAACTATCCTATGTCCTTTTCCGAGACTCCAACTATCTCTATACCAAATTTCATCTAAATCGGTTTAGTGGTTTAGGCGTGAAGAAGTAACAAACATATAAACACACACACACACACTCACAAACTTTCGCCTTTATAATATTAAGTGTGATGTGATTGAAAAATATATACTTTTGTCAAAATTAAACATAAATCAACACGATAAAACAAGTGAGTTCGCTTTCCAATTGTATGCGCTTCCCAAAGACTCTTATTTTCATTACATAGACCTCTATCGAACTTGACCACACCGAAAGTCAATTAACTTGAATAGAAAGGACTTTCGGATTGTTTGATTAATGAAAACTTTTTGTGGGAAAAGAGAGATTCCGTGACTTAAATTACTTTAGAATACCAAGCAACGTCGGTTACAACTTTAATTCTGAAACCAAGGGGGTATACATTGATGAGATTCTGGCTGTTACTGTAATACGTCAAAGTTGTTTGAAACGCAGAGTTTTTTATTTTAATTTATCACCTAGAAAAGTTTCAAACCATTTTGATATATTTTCATAATCAGTTTATTCAAATAAAATGGTTTCCATTCCATTGCAAGAGGCGTTGGAGATTGAGAGAGAGATTGAATGTTAAAAAGGATGCATAATTTAGAGCGGAAACGAATTGAAATCGGAGGTGAATTTAGAAATCATACTTTGCCACTAAGCAGTGATTTTTCTAAAGATTTCTTTTTTTTATGACTGTGCCATATTAAATGTTTTTGTATCTCAAAATAAGGCTTACTGATTTCAAATTAATTCAGATTTTCATAGAAATTCAGAACTAACAATCAAAATGTCCGTCAAGGCCTTGGTAATTTTCTATTAAAATATCGATTATCGATTTCGTTTTCTATTTTAGATATTTTTTAAGGTAAATCAAGCATTATAAAAAACGCAAATTCGCTCCTAATATCTATGATTCCTTACTCTAAATATTTATTTTTGACTTTTTTTTATCTTAACACAAAAAAAAAATGTTTTGCTTTACCTACAATCTCTACATATTAATAAAATAGTTACGAAGTCAAAACTGTGCATTAAATATTAAAAAAAAAGTAATTACTACAAGATGTGTGAACGAGTCTGCTGCCTAAAATGTAGTTTTTGGTTTTTTTATCCGTTTTTCTGTTCATCAGGATGTATGTTCTGGGTAAGCGAAAAAACGGCTCAACAGATTTGGATGTAACAGCTTTGAAGGTCGGTGGCATACCTACTATCGGCCATTTTGATTTTTTTCAAAATGGCAGCCACACGTAAGCCTATATAAATCGATAGCTGACATGAATGTTAACAGAAAATATTACTAGACTAAACCCCGTAAAGCGTCACGTTTCTGAGATATGAACGTTCAAAGTTGATCACGTGATCATATCATAATCAGCCTATAATGTTCCCACTAATGGGACACAGGCCTCCTCTCTGTGAGAGGGAGTGGGCCGTAATCCACCACGCGGGCCCAGTGCGGGTTGGTAGATGTCACATGTCTTCGAATTTTTGGTTCTAGGACATGCCGGTTTCCTCGCGATGTTTTCCTTCACCGTTTTGAGAGCAGTGGTGATAAAATAATTTACACAAAGTAAAGCGCCTGTATGGGTTCGAACCTACGACCTACAACTCGTAAGTTGCGGCCGATACCACTGGGCCACCACTGCTTGATATCCATATTTTTTATTAAGTTTGTGGTCTTGTTGCAAATGTGTGAAACATTAAACATTCAGTGATTGTTTTAAAAATCTATACTGAACAAACAAATTTCCTCAGAAAGCAGTTTGCTTTTTGAGGAAATATGTTTGTTTTGTAACCAAGAATTACCTACTAGAAGCACTTACTAAACATTTTTCTTTTTTTAACAACTTGTTTGTACATGATTGTGGTTCCTGATAACCAAAGCTATCAGTAGCGCTATTGCCAATACTTTTACGATTGTTTTCTGGAGAAAATCTGACACAACAATTTCTACCGAAGTGCTCACTCCTGACGCATTCACGGAAAAAATTTCTTTTTCCGTGAATGCGTCACGAGAAATAATGAAAGATGTCATGTCATATGTCGGTATCCATATCGATCCATGTTGACGTAATTGCTTTTTATATAAAGCTAAAAGTAGATACTTCGTAGGAAATGATTACTTACCTACTGGAAATATAAAAATGTATTCTAAAGAAATAGTATTTTAAGTAGGTTTTCATGTATACCTATGTGACGTGTGAGGTTTACGTGGGGAGATAAATGATCCCCACGTAAAGTTTCTACATAAAAAAAATGAGAATAGGGGGTTCCTTTAGTTTCCCTTGGGAGTAGCACAGTAGGCTCCTGGCTCAGCCTGGTGAGGCGATGACCCTAGTGGTGTGTCAGCGTGGCACGCAGACGCCAGACCCGTTGAGCTCGACGCGGCCACGCGAGTAAAATATGTACCCGGCGCGGAGCTCGATGGTATATGGGTTTGCCGGAAGGTAGTGGCCCGTCGTTCCGCGTTCAAATGCCACCGATAGTTACGGATGGAAACTTTGAAGATGGTGAGCCGGTACTTTGGACCCCATTAACGGGTTACGAAAACACAGATTTTAATAAGTTGATTAGCATCAATAAAACTGTTGCCTGCTAAATGGTGGAGACCACGTATGTAAGGTCACATGTGATTCTGGATCAAGTGAACGTGCGTCTTCCCCCGGAGCAGGATTTCGAATGTGCTGGTCACCGTGAGTGAATGGCACATGGTCATTTCGCGCGCATAGACAAAGGTCCTCTAAATATTTAAAAAATTTAAACGCTCATTTTAAAAAGAGGTCGATTTTTATTTATATTATTTAAACTTTTTGCACAAAAAGGTACAAAGGCGGACTTCCATCTGATTTCTCCTTGGTATAGTTCTGAGGAAAGAACTGGGTTGTAAATAAAAGTTCTATTTTTGTCGGGAACCTTCGTTATTCGTAGGCATGCCTGAATTCGTAATCGATTTCAATGCACGAATGAAAACTTAATGTACATAACTCGTGAAAAAAGTCTCCCGTGAAAAAGGTCTTATTTTGGAAATAAAACAGAACTTATCTTTATTTACATTACGTCTTGGTCTCTTAGTTTACGAAAAAATGGCTACAATAATTTCTTATTGCAATTATTTATGGTATCCTAAGAAAAATATTTTTGGTAGCTCTTGCAAAATAAAGGCACATTCCAATATTTCATGATAATAAAAATGCATCTCCATGGTTTTATCAAATTAACACGGTGTGTCACTTTGATAAACAATTAATTTCCGCGACTATACAATCATTCAAAAACTACATTAAAACTTCCCCCTGGACAATCACGTGGTAAAGAGTGGATTTGATAAAATACTTCCATCGTTTAGAAGCTTATCATCCATAATCCACTTTGTTGATAGGGAAGCGGATTTGTGCTGCCTCGTTTTCATTCCGAAGATTAACTAGTGTGGGAAACGAATAATCATATTGCTGGAGATTCATTTTGTAAATAGAAATGCTAATATTCTGTATCTTGCTTAAGGGGACTACATGACCTAAAGCGCGATCACTGACGGATTGCATAGAAAAGAAAGAAAAGCGCGATGACACAACCCTGGTAATTTATTGCAAAATATGAAGCAATTATCTATTTACAAAAAATCTATTGGTTGGACTAAAAAATTAAAAACTAGTGCTTTAGTA
Organism: Amphipoea lucens; assembly: GCA_947508005.1. Lineage (NCBI taxonomy): Eukaryota > Metazoa > Arthropoda > Insecta > Lepidoptera > Noctuidae > Amphipoea > Amphipoea lucens. The sequence continues at coordinate 10,719,841 of OX382371.1, forward strand.
CGAGTATGTTGCTTGTAGACTAATCTGACTAAAAATCAGAATGATGGTGTATGTATATTAGTATGGTTTTTGTTGTGAAAAGAAAGTTTTTAGAGGTATCTTCATGATTTTTTTCTATCGTATCAAATTAGGTGTATTACGTTTTCAACACACTATCTAACTAGCATATATCCTGAAGAATATCATATATTTTACTGATTTTGTTTACTGTAGTCGATCATAAGCTTTGAGGCAATATAAATTTTTTTTCTTTTAGGTCCTGTAGTCCCTTTAAGTTAATAACAAGAATTCTAAGTGATCGTTTTATCAAATCTAGCTAATTTATTTTTGTAAAAATAACGATTTCAGATGAAATAGATCTGTTGATTGTCAAGCAACAAAAACATGTATTGATCTAATATAAAGTTTGATTATCGAACCTGAACAAATGCAAATATGAAAATTGTAACCTTTAGAAAAATAATAAAACTGAGACGCCTCTATTTCATCCACACACGTACCTATATTTATATTTTCATACTAGTCAACATTTTATTTTTATCTACCAATTCCATCAAGTTTGACATTTCGCTTTTACGACGGATGATAGTCTCAGAGCATTTTATTTTTTACGAAAATTGGATTCCCAAAGATTATGAAGGTTACAGTAAATAAGGAATACAACATAATATTTGACAAAAGTGGATTTTCTACTGTTTTATTTTGTGGTACAAATGATATAATTAAACTATTAATTAAATAAAATGACAATACAATTAAAATCAATAGCATTACCTATTAGTTAGAAAACAGTCCTAAAAACTATACTAATTCCGTTAATACTTTAAAAAATATATCCGTTTCTGAACAGAGTTTCTTTTATGAAAATCCCTAAAGAGATGCGCTACGCTGTGATATGGAAGCACACGAAAGCAGTTACAATTTACATTCAATTATTTATTTACCGAAGACAGAAATACAACAACTCAACCCCATTCGTTCGCAAACAGACATTAATTATAGAAAATTCCAGTAGAATTGTCACAAGCACGCTCTACGTTTATAAGACATGAAGAAAAATACTTTAATATTCGCTCTAAGGAAATCGAGCCTTTTCAGGAAGAACATCGTAAGCGCCAAAAATCCCAAAAAACTGTTTTTATATTAACAGCCAGATCAACTGATTATATATATATATATATATATATATATATATATATATATATATATATATATATTAACCGCCAGATCTTAACATTTGAATTAATAGGGAGGTGCCCTTACAACACTAAGTAAAAATTTCATATTGATGCTATAAATATTTTGAAAATGTTTAAAAAAAACCTTCTCCTGTAAAATATGCAAAATGGCGGTTACGATCTTCTTCCTGAAAAGGCTCGAAATGTTCGGATGCAAAACTAACTTCACAAGACTTCATACAGCAAAGAGTAATGGGAAAACAAAATGGAACCGGGAAAATGCTATGAGACGGAAAGAAGTAAGAACTATGTAAGTGATTCCTTGTGCAAAAGAGTGCGAAAGTACGAACTATATTTTTTTTTCGAGACTATTATTATGTTCGCTGCATGAAGGTTTGTAGCGTTAATTAATGCAAATTGAAGTTAGTAGGTTAATTACCTGTCAACCCTTGTCAAGAAAATGCAGGTTATATTTTTCTATAATTGGTTTCTTTGATAGAACAAGGTATAAGGTATTTTAATTAAGTTATTTCTAACACGGGTTAATTATTACTATTCTAGTTGGTTTGTGACCATGTTTTTGGCCGTGGGAGATCTATTTTTAGAGGCAAAACAAAAATAAAAATCACTAAATCTTAAAGCTAGCCAAACTTTAGTGTACTTGCAAAACTTGTTGTAACTTGGTTTATACCAAGTTACAACTTAAACTTCCAAACTGATTTATATCAGTTTGGAAGTTTAAGTTTAACTTAAGATGAAGACTTTACTACTCGTAAGGTTATTTTGCGAGACTTCGATAGGCCATAGACTTGATTTGCAAAAACTTAGTAAATTATTTCGTCAGTATCTGTCATGGTGACATACGTAGACGTTCAATAATTCCATCAACAATTTCCCCGCCATTGTTCTTTAATTATAATAAAATATTAACGTAATTTAAAAGCTAAAAGTTTAAAAATAATAATATTAATAATAGTGCGTATACTTAGGGATAATCGTCGTTTGGTGCCTCCTCATCATTTAAAATTGTCTAAGGGGCCTCTGCGAGTTGGCTTCGGCCCCTGGTACGCTTTCCAAAGGTCCGGGACCCGAGACAGCGTCCGGAGATATGTCCAAGACAAAAAATAATAATAATAATTGTACAAGTATATTAACAAGCAAAGTATCATAAGGTATCAAAAATATCGTCCGCATCGTCGTCTTTGATCTTCTTTACTAAGTTACTTTCATTCACATGTTTTTATTTTATCTGAAGAAACTCATTGCGATGTGATTTGGTTCAATGATTCGGTGACATGGGTACGTTGTCTGGAAGGGACAAGTAACAAAAAACTACTGGTAACATCGATCACTAAGACTGGTGACAATTTATAACGGACTACCTTTAGGTATTAAGTCATCAGTAGATATTTGTTTTTTTTTTTGTGTGTTATTTTGAAAACGTGATAGTTTACATTTCATAATAACACTTTTGAAGAGGTTAAATGTAAAATACTAGTATTCAGCTGCATCCGGTTAGACTGGAAGCCGACCCCGACACATAGTTAGGAAAAGGCGGATTGAATATATGTATTTTGAAGAGGTGGTTGATGATTTTGCTACTTCATTCTGATTTCATAATATAATACTTTCATAGTAGTATAGTAGTAAATATTTAGTATCTGCAGGATATTCAACGACGTCTCACGAACGTGCAATTAATTTTAAGAAAAGACCAGCCGATGTATTTTTACACAAGCCGGCAACAAATTGTGGAATTCGCATGACAACATCATCTGCATGAATAAAACTTTCAGCATTTTTGACATTAAGATCAATGGATCTTCCGGCTCGCTACTTGTTTGCGTCTGGGCGCCCCTTGCGTGGCTCCGCATCGCTGCCAATGCGGTGAAGGTGTCGACTGCCTCGGACACCATGGCTTATCCTGCAGTAAAAGCGCAGGCCGGATAGCACGGCATGCCAGCATCAATGACATCATCCGTCGTACTCTTGTCACCGCTGGGGTGCCAGCTGTTTTAGAACCCAATGGTTTGGCACGCGACGATGGTAAGAGACCAGACGGGATGACCATAATGCCTTGGAAGGTAGGTAGGGCTTTGGTGTGGGATGCAACGTGTGTCGACACCCTTGCGCCATCCCATCTTCCAAGCACGGTAAGCTGTGCTGGGGCGGCTGCTGCAGGTGCGGAAAACCTCAAACGGCGCAAATACTCCAATCTCTTTGGAACTTACATATTTGAGCCGTTTGGGGTTGAAACACTAGTGTTTCAACCCCAAACACTAGGGCCATGGGGCCCGAGTGCCCACTTAGTATGCCGAGACATCGCCAAGCGGTTGGTCGACTCATCACGTGACCAGAGGGCTGGCCTATTTTTTGGCCAAAGAATCAGCATTGCCATACAACGTGGCAATGCTGCCAGCCTTTTGGGCACATTTCCCGTTGACAGTGATGCGGATGAATTTTTGATGCCCTTTGATTATTTTCCCTCCCTTTTTATATACTTGTACATATTATTATTTTAAGATTGTTAGCATATTATTAACTGAATATTTTAATAAAATAAAACAATATTACCTAAATAAAAAAAATAAAAAAAATGGATCTAAACGTTAAAAATGCTGAATTATATCAGAAATTTGGTGAAAATAATTATTGTCACTGAACTTTATTACTGACGAAAATTTACTACCGGAGTAGACAGGAATTAACAAGAGAGTGAGTAGGTAAAGTGGGACCATGACAACTATTAATTATTTGTATTAAGCAATACCGATTTAGGAAACTGTAATCAATATTAAAAACAGGAGGTATATTAATTACCCTGCGTTATTTTCCTGGGCACTTTTGCAGAGCTGAGCTTCCAATTCTAAAGGCGAATACAGACATTGCGAGGCATGCACCGCGCACTGCCGCGCACGCCTCGCAACACAAGCCACGATATTAATTTTCCTCGAGTACCGAGTAGCCTCACCACGAATATGAATGTCCACACAATGTGAAGCATGCGATGAGCGCCGTGCGTTGCGCATGCCTCGCAATGTATGTATCCGCCTTTACATGTCTTCAGTCTCTCGTCTACAAGCAGCATCAACAGATAAGCAGAGTTCATATTTCATATTGATGTTCTTTGTCTTCTAACAAGTAATCTAATGTGCTTAATGTGTTTTCAAGAATGAGATTAATCCCTCCTTTTGTCTACGAATAATGGAACCGACCGTCTCATTGTCTCTGTGTTGGGTTAGACCTCTTTTTGAAGATTTATTATAGCAACTGCTGCGTAGAATTGTAGCTCTTAACATATACAGGCTGTCCCAGAAGTCAACGTCAAGCCGAAATCGTGTAACAGGCCAAGTCATAATAGTTATCAGAAAAATATTTGAAAAAATCTAAGTTGAGTATTTAAAAAAAGTATTGGTATTTAAAAAAAAATCGAAAAAGTCTGCACCCTGTGACAGTATTTTCACTCCTGTCGCTACAAATTAAAAAAAAAATGTTATGGGATAATGAATAATGTCTCTGTAAACTTTTGCCTAAAATGTAAAGCCAATTGCTCCAGCTTGGAAGAAAATGTCACTTTTCGCCCAACCTAATATTAAAAATTAATACTTCGCCCAACTTTGACTGACTGTACTGAAAAAATGTACTTGGCAAGTAAGTAGATCTATTTTTTTTTTTATTATGACTTGGCCTATTACCCGATTCCGGCTTGACGTCGACTTTCTGGGACACCCTGTATACCCGTACCGCACTGTAAAGGTTTTCGTACGTTACTTTCTATAGAAGAAAATAAAAAAAAATATAATGATTCAGGAGCTGTCACCATAATAACAAACCAATAACAAATACCGCTAAAACGCGTCACAAAACAAACGCAACAAAAAATATAGGGGTCAGGGAAGGTGGCCTAAAATCCAATAAATATCGCGTCCCTTACCCCACTAACAAGCATTGTGGTTGCTCACACCTAGCGAAAAAGCGTTACTATAATAAAAACGTGATTCAATCAATCACACCAGGAAATTGCTAACGCGGGTTCTACCGAATAAACCCACGCTCTAGTAAATTTCAATGGTCATTAGTGACTACACATTTTATCTTAAGCTATGTTACGGCTTGTTGGATAATTTTTAATCTTTTAATACAGCTATGAGTCATAAATCATGCTTTTTAACCAGGTTGAAAAATTGATAAGTATGTAAACGGGTGGTCCACTGGGAGTAATTTGTTACAAGATTTTCATGAAATTAAAAATGCTTTTTGTTACACACCATCAATCCATCATGCTATAAAATAGACTACCTATTAATTCATTATTAAACTGCCATTTTCCAGAGCAACAGGCTGTTCCAAAATCTAGTTATTTCACAATAAGCCATTATTTATCTAGACGTGAGACAACAGCAGTCTTGAGCCTGAAATATTAATTGCTTTCATAGACTACTCAAAGGCATACGATTCTATATCACACTACTCTATATTGCAGAGCGAGGGATCGACACTGAATATATAGAGCTTATTAACAAAGTGTAGAGGAATCATCACATCACGAGTAAAAATCGATGTAGCAAGTCAACCATTTAAGATGGAACGAGGTGCCAAACTGGATGACCCACTCTCCCTAAAGCTTTTAATCGCGGTTTTGGCAAATGTCTTCCGAAAATTAAACTGGAAAAATATGGGAGTTAAGATATATAACTAAAAGGAGACTGTTAAAATTTGTATGGGAAGTGGTCTATGATCCAATAGCGATACTGTAGAGATATTTCTGTGGGAATACATCAACTATACCCTTGTGCAAAGGGGCATCAAAATCTGACCCGGCAGTTTTGAGAAAAATAATACTTTAAAATTCACATTTCTTGCTACATTTTTATATTTTAAAAACGTTTTAACGGGTATTTCTGACTTTATACTACTTAATTAATGTGGTTTTCTGCTAAGCAAAGACACTTACCACCTCGACAGTGCTGAATTTCAGGTTTTGCTTTTCGTTTTTAACCGACTTCAAAAAAGGAAGGAGGTTCGTCGGAATCTTTTTTACATTTTTTAGTATTTATATTCACCGATTTCTCGAAGACGGCTGGACTGATTTAGAAAATTATTTTTATGTTTGAAAGGGTATACTTTACCAAGTGTTCCCATTGTCACCAGGTCAGGTTTGAACGGGTATTTCTGACTTTATTAATGTGTTTCTCTACTAGGCAAAGTCACTTTTCCCCTCAACTTTTTTTTTTTAATAAAAATGTTATCATGAAATTATGTATTCTAAAATATTATATTTCTCAAAACTGCCGGGTCAGATTTTGTTGTCACTTTGCACAAGGGTGTAGTTGAAGTATCCCCACAGAAATATCGTAACAGTATCGCTATTGGTTCATAGACTACTTTTTAATGTTATCATGAAATTATGTATTCTAAAATATTATATTTCTCAAAACTGCCGGGTCAGATTTTGTTGCCACTTTGCACAAGGGTATAGTTAAGGTATCCCCATAGAAATATCGTAACAGTGTCGCTATTGGTTCATAGACTACTTTTTAATGAAATTATGTATTCTAAAATATTATATTTCTCAAAACTGCCGGGTCAGATTTTGTGGCCACTTTGCACAAGGGTAAAGTTGAGGTATCCCCACAGAAATATCGTAACAGTATCGCTATTGGTTCATAGACTACTCTTTAATGTTATCATGAAATTATGTATTCTAAAATATTATATTTCTCAAAACTGCCGGGTCAGATTTTGTTGCCACTTTGCATAAGGGTATAGTTGAGGTATCCCCACAGAAATATTGTAACAGTATCGCTATTGGTTCATAGACCACTTTTTAACAGTCTCCTTTAGATAAACTAGATAAGAACGTACCAAAGAGGACTTGAACGTAGTTTTATAAACATAAAACTAAGAGACCGAGTGGAAACTACGTTGATTAGGAAAATAAAAGTATGTGATCAAGCAGATACTTAAACTAAAATGGAGATGTCCAGGCCACATTTAGAACCACAAAGACGGGCCCAGGTCTTGACAAACTGGACTCCCAGAGATAAGAAAAGAAAGAGAGATCATTATTTAAAAAGGTGGGAGGATGGAATTGAAAAAATAACTGGCAAATTAAGGGCAAGAACAACCTAACTACGGGACGAATGAAAACAGTTAGAGGTGGCTTTTACCACCTGAGGCGCCTTACATAGAGGATACAAAAACATTGAAGATTAATAAGAAGATAGAAGATACAAAAACATTGAAGTGTTTCCTATCTGGCTATCCGAAACAAACTCAGAGTTATGTATATAGCTTAGATCGATCTTGTATGCTACTGTATTAAAAACTCCTAATACGGTAGAAACATGTATTCTGGTGGCAATCATGCTATTAAACAACCAAGCAATTATAAGTCCGTGCGGGCAAATTCAATTGACTGAAACGCCACCACCGCGCACGCCGCGACTGTTACACCAGAGTTTGTGTAGGTAATTCAAGGTGAGTGCGTTATGGAGCCGGCTGTTCTCGGAGTTTCTTTAAAGGATAAAGTCTGAAATGAAATTACCTGGAAAAGAACCAGAGTTGCCGACTTAGCTTGCACAGCACGCAAGTCGAAGTGGCAGTGGACTGGCCATGTTTGTCGAAGGACCGATAGCCGATAAAGCAGACGAGTCTTGGAGGAGAAAACGCTGTTTGTCTCTGCATCACGCAAAGGTTGACTGGTAGAAAATGCCTATGGCATTAAGTCCGCCTCTGTACATTTATGTGCTTGAAGTATTAAATAAATAAATAAATAAAACGGGTATCGGCAAGCGTAGTGTGAGACGCCTCCCAGCTAGATGGACCGACGACCTTATAAGGGTGGGTGAGATAGACTGGATGCGGAAGGCGGAGGATAGGTTGTTGTGGCGCTGTCTGGGAGAGGTCTATGTCCAGCTGTGGACTGCGGTAGGCTGAATTGATTGACTTATTATTATTAACGGTTTTTGGTTTCCAGTAGTTTATTTTAAGACAACAATATGGGGACAGTCTCAAGATTAGTCACGTTGAAAAGGGGTTGCCGGAAAACAAACTAATCTATACATATAATAAAATCGTAGGAAAGTCAAAACGGTACATTGAATATTTTTTTAAAAGAATACTTGGGGCGTGATCTACAATCGATATCGAAGCCAAAAATATAGTTTTTAGAATTTTTGTCTGTTTGTCTGTTTGTCTGTATGTATGTCCGGGATAAACTCAAAAAGTACTGCATGGATTTACTTAAAATTTTGCATGAATATTACTAAGAGGTCGGGTCAACATATAGGCTACATATTATCACGCTATCACCTATGGGGGAGGAGCTGTGAATCTTTATTTTTCTTACGCATTCTGTGACAGCGTGTAATCTAACGACGCATATTTAAATGTTGTTTTTCAGTAAGCCATGCTATTATCTAGCTTTACACTATAAAACCTACGCCATTTAAGTAACTTGGGCAGAAAAAACATAGTTTAATGAATTTTAGTAGTATAAAGAAAACTTTGAAGCAGCGCCATCTATGAGATTTTCTATACATATAATAAAATCGTAGGAAAGTCAAAACGGTACATTGAATATTTTTTTAAAAGAATACTTGGGGCGTGATCTACAATCGATATCGAAGCCAAAAATATAGTTTTTAGAATTTTTGTCTGTTTGTCTGTTTTTCTGTTTGTCTGTTTGTCTGTATGTATGTCCGGGATAAACTCAAAAAGTACTGCATGGATTTACTTCAAATTTTGCATGAATATTACTAAGAGGTCGGGTCAACATATAGGCTACATATTATCACGCTATCACCTATGGGGGAGGAGCTGTGAATCTTTATTTTTCTTACGCATTCTGTGACAGCGTGTAATCTAACGACGGTTATTTAAATGTTGTTTTTCAGTAAGCCATGCTATTATCTAGCTTTACACTATAAAAACTACGCCATTTAAGTAACTTGGGCAGAAAAAACATAGTTTAATGAATTTTAGTAGTATAAAGAAAATTTTGAAGCAGCGCCATCTATGAGATTTCATAAAAATCAAATCAAGTTACATGTTGACACTTTTTGGAAATTAATAATTTAAATTTGATCATGTTGGCGAGGTTAGTAGTTAGTTATTCTTAACATTCATAGATGGCAATGTGCATTTTCTTCATAAAAAATGTATCGTATAGTTCGTTTTGACAAATTCAAGTTCCAACAAAACCCTTAAAATCTTGAACAGAGTTGAGGACGACAATTTAAAAAAAAATGCGGTGTTAAGTATTACAAAAAAGTTATGTTTCTACTGGAGACGAAGTCGGAGTAACTGATGAACGCGTGCTGAACACCTGTCTCAGTTCACTTCAAGATGTGGTCATTTCTATCGGCGGCAAACCACTGATCGAATATGGGTTACCAGCTCCCCAATCATCACCGCATCAAGACCGTGTAAATCGGGAGTATAACGCTGAGACAAATTACGATCCGGGCGGAATGACCATGTCGCTTTGTTCTCTTCAGAGCAAAAACAAATTTATGACACCGTCCTTGAAAGCGTTGGGAAAAAACCAGGGTCAAATGTTTTTCTTGGAATGCGTCTGGTGGAACAGGAAAAACATTTGTTACCACTTGCATACTTGCAGAGGTCAGCAGGCAAGGCAAAATTGCTATTGCTGTAGCGTCGTCGGGAATCGCTGCCACACTGCTTCCGAGTGGCAAGACAGCACATGCCATGTTTAAAATTCCTATCGATTTAGAGAGCGCCGAAACGCCTGTTTGTGGTGTGTCACGTAACAGCGATAAGGGACACGTGCTCAAGGATTGCTCTTCGATCGTATGGGATGAGTGTACGATGGCCAATAGGAAGGCAGTTGAGGCCGTGGACGGAACCCTGCAGGACATCCGCAGGAACGAACATTTGATGCGTCGTATCACAGCTGTTCTGTTCAGTGGCGATTTCCGGCAAACGCTTCCCGTGGTTACACGGGGATCGAGGGCTGACGACGTGAATGCTTCGTTGAAACTATCTTCGTTGTGGTCACGAGTTCGTACGCTGCGCTTGACCATTAATATGAGAGCTCGGCTTGGCGGCAATGCACGTGCTCAAGAATTCTCCAATGTCCTTCTAAATCTTGGCGAAGGCACTCTACCAGAAGAGAGAGGTGGACAGGTGGTGCTTCCAGTCTCTCGGTAGAGTGGTATCCAGCTTAGAAGAACTCATTTGCTGTGTGTACGGGGACATCAGTCGTATACTGCACCTGCAGAATTCTTGGGTGTGTGAGCGGGCCATTTTGACGTCCAAAAATGATCAGGCTGCAGCAATTAACGAATGCATTCTCTCGGAAATTGAGGGGAATGAAGTGGTCTACACCTCGATAAACACTGTTGTCGAGCAAGATGACGCCACACATTATCCCGTGGAATTTCTGAACTCCCTGTCAGCAAGTGGACTTCCAGCGCATACCATCAAGCTGAAGGTCGGTGTCCCGATTATGCTTCTTCGGAACCTATCTCCTCTGAAGTTGTGTAACGGGACCCACCCTAAAGTCATTTCGCTCTACAGACACACCATTGAGGCGGAAATTCTTACGGGTTGTGGCGTTGGCGAGGCAGTATTTATACCACGCATTCCCCTCACTCATATCTTCCCGTTCCAGTTCAAGCGCGTACAGTTCCCCGTGAGTGTTTGCTTCGCGATAACCATCAATAGAGGCAGACACTGAGGGCAGCGGGTGTCAACCTCAGGACGAGTTGCTTCTCACACGGACAACTGTACGTCGCTTGCTCCCGCGTCACCAGTCCTGACTCTCTTTACATTTTGGCTCCTGGCAGCATAACTACCAACGTTGTTTATAGGGAAGTGTTTTAAGGTATGATGCTTTTGTACGTATTTTTACTCTTTTGTGTCCTGGAATGTATTTCTGCATTGTTTTCTCTATTTCCTTCAGTCACATCCCCACACCACACTGAACTCAGCAGGACTCCCATATAACTCTCTTCACTTGCTTCGCTTGCAAAAAAAACTTATATTTTAATGCTATTTTAAAAGTTGTTTACTTATAATGCTATAGCGACACTGGCATCTTAGGTATTTTTGGTGCTGTAGAGCCTTCAAGCAGACGACGTCGCGGGCAGCAGCTAGTTTTTTATATAGGTAGGTATTATACCATACCTATGGACATCAGCATGATAAAACATCAACAATATTATTTTCTCATATAAATCTGCACAGACATGTAAATGACTTAATGGTTCGAAAGTAAATGTAGCTGCTTCCTAAAGTTTTGCGGAACGACAAACTTTGCGACTTTCTTCTTGGCGGATAAAAGTTTCAAACTCGTTAAACACTTGGCCTTCCTGGGAAAGCTTTGTAATTGGAAAGAGTTAACCTTTTCTACTTTTAACCCTTTATAGGCCAGAATCGAAGCAACTTTAAGGTTGATTTTATCAATTTAAAATCGACCTTAAAGTCGGATGTTTACAGGCGCTGTAATAAATTCGTTTTTGCTGTACAAAGGGTTAAAACAAGATAATGATAATATGTCTTTACAAAAAAATCCGAACAAGTGCGAGTAGAACTTACAACGGAAGTGCGAGTGCGAGTAGAAGTACCTATTTAAAGATCATAGACTTATAGGTTTTCTTTTTATCTATAAGTAAAGGACTATTGTCTGTATTTTTTCAAAATTAAGTAAGTTTCATCTATTTTCTTAATTAACTTTAACTTTTCATTTTAAAATCATAAAAAATACAATACTATTATTAAGACCACATCACATGTAGTCCTTTCATTTGATATTATCACACGTTGCAGTTTGCAAAACTTTTATTTCATTTTCTATATTGCCCCCCAAAAATGACCACCTGCATATTCAAAATTCATTCATTTAGATATGTTGCACGTCCGTGTTTGAGTCACAAAAATATGTGTAGCACATAACTTAATCGGTCCAGCAGATTCAGATCATATTGGCTGTGACAAACGGACAGACAGACGTACGTCCTGTGGTCCCATAAAGCTTCCGTTTTTTTCATTCAAGGAAAGATGCATACGTAACGTTCCTACATCCTGTTTTTTTATGCCCAGTTTTTCAAGGTTATATCTCAACAGTCACTATAAACAAAATTATTATGTAGGTTATAATTACAAGAACCATGGCATTCCCATACAAGTTATCAAGACGTATATTATAAGAGACTTTAAAAGTAACCTGTGCTGATCAGTTTATATTTTTGTTACTACGTTCTATACAATACAAGATCGAACGCTAGCATTATTTCAATTAGGTAGTTATATTCCGTAACTACTGCAATGAAACACCAATTGGTTTATTACCAGTAAGTAGTTATTGACAGTTTAGATTGTAAGGATTCAAGTCATCTTTTCAAACAAACTATGGGATTCAGTTCTAATTATTGCAGCGACATCTTGTAGATTTTAGCAGTAACTATCAAACTAAGCTTATCATACATGTAAATGTCGGAGCCTCTTGTTTTCGTTTCCACCGAATGAATTTTCCGCAGTCTATGCAGTGCTTGTGATTGGCGCTTGATGGCGCCACGGCTGCCTGATTAATATCTCTGTGTGCTGCCATCTATTCAAGGTAGAACGAAGCTTTAACAAACGTGCTAAGAAGCTTTTCAAACTGACTGTTTGCAACCTACTACTTCACTACGTATCTCAACAGAATTTTGTAAAATCCAATAGAGGTAGCTTTTCATAAACTTTTTTTAATTTTAGCTCATTTTCATAAACTTATTTTTTTATAATTACCTACTCAGTTAGTAAAATGAGTAGGAATGATTATCTATTTCTCTCTTCTTTAACAACTATTTTACATGTATTTCTTCCTGGTGTTTGTGAATAATCAGCTAAAGGCGGATACAGACATTGCGAGGCATGTGTAGCGCACGGCACTCATCGCATACTTCGCAATGTGTGGACGTTCATATTCGTGGTGAGGCTACTCGTTACTCGAGGAAAATTAATTAATATCGAGGAGTGTGTTCCGAGGCGTGCGCGGCGGTGCGCGACGCATGCCTCGCAATGTCTGTATCCGCCTTAATACTTAGATTTAAATACTGGTAACAAACAGACAAAGATTGATAAATAAATATATAAAAAATAAATAATGTTTTTATTCAGTATTAAAATTGGTAAAAGCACTAAACTGTAGGATTTTTGTAAACTAAGGGGCTGTCTCCACGAGCGAGAGAATCGCGGCGATAATATCGTCGTGCCACGTATTTCTATACACTCTCTATGAACGCATCTCCACACGGCAATGTTATCGCGGCGATGCGACGAGTGGCAATGTGCGCGCGTAACGTCGTCGTATCGCCGCGGTATCGTCGCTACTGGTGGCGCGCACGCCGCGCGCTCGCCGCAGAACGTGGCGCTCTCGCAGCGAGCGCGCGGCGGGCGCGCTGTCAAACGCAGCGTTGCCTCTCGCCACGCAAAAGTTTATTCGGCGATTCCGTTGCGAGTCGTCGCGGGCACGCGGCGATTCCGTTACCAGTCGCGACGATACGCTGGCGGAATAATCGCTCGTTCGTGGAGACGACCCGACGATAGAAGCGCGGATCCGTCGCGATTCTCTCGCTCGTGGAGATGGCCCCTAAGGGGCTGTCTCCACGAGCGAGAGAATCGCGGCGATAATATCGTCGTGCCACGTATTTCTATACACTCTCTACGAACCCGTCTCCACACGGCGATGTTATCGCGGCGATGCGACGAGTGGCAATGTGCGCGCGTAACGTCGTCGTATCGCCGCGGTATCGTCGCTACTGGTGGCGCGCGCGCCGCGCGCTCGCCGCAGAACGTGGCGCTCTCGCAGCGAGCGCGCGGCGGGCGCGCTGTCAAATGCAGCGTCATTTTCTCTTTCATGCACAACGCCTCGTCGCGGGCACGCGGCGATTCCGTTACGAGTCGTCGCGGGCACGCGGCGATTCCGTTACCAGTCGCGACGATACGCTGGCGGAATAATCGCTCGTTCGTGGAGACGACCCGACGATAGAAGCGCGGATCCGTTGCGATTCTCTCGCTCGTGGAGATGGCCCCTAAAAGAAAACCTACCTAGCATAGCACTCGTCAAAAACTCTACATAACATACATACCTAAACTCAATAGAACGGCACCTGCTTGCATCCTTACAAACTCGATTTGCTTCGTTTACGTTCATAAAACTGTATATTCTGTAAAAATCTCACCGTGAAAACTTAGATGAAGTCAACTTGAAGTGAGCTGTCATTCCACCATATGCTAGAGATTGCTACTATTGACAGCTCACTTTACCTAAGATTTTTTTTTGTTATTTTTTTATTGCTGAATGGGCCCGCTCTTGACTTTGATCACTCCTGATGGAAAGCGATGGATGAGGTCTATGATGAACGAGCGTGCCCAGAAGATGCCTAAGGCACTGGAACTGCCACGCATCGACGAAACACAGCAGGCTGCTTGACGCCGGACACCGGTGGGTGGTCGTAAACCAGGTGGGCGTTAGCCTTACCACCGCAAGGCAAGAATTGGTCAGTCAAATAGGGTGTTGGGGGTGACTGTCCAGGATGCGCCGAGCGCTCGGATCAGTTGAGTAACTGGCGGAACAAACTGCGCTACACGAGGAGGCTTCTTAATGCATCCGGAAAAATACTGTGATATGTTTCCAGAATAGCGCTGCGGGTCGTACACGCGCGCCAGTGGCGAGTAGGTACTCCACAATTATACTAGTCCAAAAACTCCTATAGATAAACACCTTGCTCAACTCACTGGAAGCTCCTTAAAGCGTAGTATCAAAATAATCTGTTTAGGAAAAGGAAATTGAAAAGCAGGTGCGAATATTCCCAAGGCTTTTACATCCTTATCAATAAAGCAATTAGTAACTACTCTTGATTGAAATATTTGGTTGTTGTCGTTTGTAAACTAGTTTTGCCCAAGGCTTCGCCCACGAGAAACGTTTTGGAATAACAAGAATATCAAGAGGTGTTTTAAAGGGAAGGTCACCTTATCTTCGCCATAATCGAAAACTTTTAGGTGCCTGTCAATATTATACAAGTAGTTTCTCCCATCTAAGGAGAATATTTCCTGTAAATATTATGTAGAATTTACCTTGGGAATCACTGATATTGGTGAAGAAAGACATCTCGAGCCAACGGACTTGTAGTGAATGTAAGTTTGAAATCCCTGTCCCCTGTGACCCTGTCTTGAGCAAGCGTGCCGATCAATAATAATAAGAATTATTTTATTATCAGGCAGCTGAGGCCCTGATAAAATACTCAAAATAATTTTATGCTATATTAAACTAATACATATTAAAACCTTTTCAATGCTCGTTGTATTGACTTGGTATATCTGTGTGCCAAAATCACCTTCCATCAAGTTATTTTTCTACACATTGTCATTTTCAAAATTAGTACAGATTCCAACATAAACATCTGTAAAAGATTCTTAAAATTTCTCTTCAGTTGAATTTCCCCTTGTTCATACTCCCACACGAACAGATGAAATATATCGTGTCCCTAAAGAGTCATTCTGTTGATAGATTTTACACGGAACACATTATAAGTCAGGTCACGCTTCAGGATTGGTTCAAACGTACGTGAAAACAGGATATGGTCCTGTGTATTAACCATAATAAACTGGTTAGCGCTACTTCTGAGCATGAGGTCCTGGCTTCAATTCCCGGATAAAGGAAAGGTTTATTGGGTTTTTTCCATCTGGAATTTCTCAGTTAGCAGCCTGGAGTTTGGATTTGCACCCGGTTGATGACAATAGGCTCGCCCCAAATTACATGGGACTTAAACATAACTGGCAATATGTAAGTATACTAAAGGTGCCCTTCTGCCTTTCCCTTCGGGGAATACCACCTGTAGCCCCGTTGTTTTGGTCCTAAGATAACATTTGAAGGTTCGGCTAAAGTCGGCTACCAATGTTAATCCAAATACTTCCTTGAAGTAACTACTTACTTTAGAGTTGCCACGAGTTCGAAAAACCTCGTGATGCAATCAAAAAATGAATTTAAATTACGGTAAAAAAGAATACTCTACAATTGCCCCGCTATAGGAGAAATGTTTTGACGTATAGATATAGAGCAGTGGTGGCCCAGTGAAGAGCAGTGGTGGCCCAGTGAAGAGCAGTGGTGGCCCAGTGGTATCGGCCGCGACTTACGAGTTGTAGGTCGTAGGTTCGAACCCAGACAGGCGCTTTACTTTGTGTAAAATTATTTCATCACCACTGCTCTCAAAACGGTGAAGGAAAACATCGTGAGGAAACCGGCATGTCCTAGAACCAAAAATTTAAAGACATGTGACATCTACCAACCCGCACTGGGCCCGCGTGGTGGATTACGGCCCACTCCCTCTCACAGAGAGGAGGCCTGTGTCCCAGCAGTGGGAACATTATAGGCTGATGATGATGTATAGATATAGGAAAGGAGCAAGTATTATATGCTGCATATTTCCTACCGTGTAATTTTAGTCCAAATTTTATCTCGATTTTGGCCTTCAGCGTAAGTTCTATTTGAGCTTACGTTCCCACACCGTAGCATAGACGTAACGTTAGAAGGCCTCCCATAAGGTGGACTGATGAGGAAGCACAGAACCAGTTGTATGGCGGTGCTTGGGGGCGGCCTATGTCCAGCAGTGGACGTCTGTAGAAATGATGATGATAATGATGACCCATACTCCAGTGTTCAAGTTTAACTTTCGATTTTGATTCGCTAAAGGCTGAACTAAATTACAAAAAAATTCTTAACTAACATCCGCAACCCAGTACATAAGTACTGCACATCAATTTGGCAATACGCCCAACGTACTAAAACTTAAAAGGCCTTTAAATTTTCTGTATGCATTCTCTTGAAACTATGATGTTCTCGTCCATAACAGCAATAATAATTGAATAAATCTGTAGAGACCTAGATACGGCCCAGATAATGGGAACCGAGTTCAATGGAACTCCCATGCGGTGCGGTGTACAGTCATAGTAATAGTATCTATTCGGATAGCTACTGTGGTGGTCTACAGTCCCCTTATTGGAAGTTGATTCATCGCTGTATAGAGATTTCTGGTGCTTGTGTCCTTTGAATGGAGCTGTGCAGTTACTGATTGGATATACCTATGCACCTATCTTTTAGTAGGTATCATGCTAAGGTATTAAGTCCGACTTTGTACCTTTAGTAACTTTACCTTTACCTTTGTCGTATGGCGGCGAGATAGGCGGACTACATTGATTCTATTGGATGAGGCTGCTACAGGAGCATAGGGATTAATACAGATGCCAGCACATCACGCTACTACAATCCGTCAAATTTCTTTAATAGATTTTCAACTTTATCGCTAAACCATAAGGTTTAATGTTTATCGAGAAAACTTGACAAATTCGGGTAGCTTGATGTGCTGGGTTGTGGAGGTCAGATAGGCGGTCGCTCCATGTAAAATACTGGTATTCAGCTGCATCCAGTTAGACTGGATGCCGACCCTAATATAGTTGGGAAAAAGCTAGGCAGATGAATGATGATGACTCGTTTCGCGCATAATATTCTCTTACTGCTTAGTTTCAAGACTTTATTATTTTATAATAATTGATTATGTTTGTCGTAAAAATTAAAAAACCAAAATGCTATATGATAGATGAATTTTTGACTAAAAAACTGTTGCGTTATGTTTATGTTCATGCTAAGGCCTCGTGTCTTCGAAATAAAGTCAATTTTCTACGGCATTCCGTGTTTATCCGCAAATCGTCATCATCATCTGCCTAGCCTTTTCCCAACTATGTTAGGGTATCAGCTTCCAGTCTAACCATGTTTTATCCGCGATTCTGCAATCGAAAAGGGTTACCCATTTTATTTTAAAATTGGGTCATTGTAATGAACACAAAGTTGTCTGTGAATCACAATCGGTCCGAAGCTGGTAGCTGGAACCAATCAAAGATAATTACAATTTAAATCACGAAGGAACTTTTAACACAGAAGCGTATCTTTGTGAGAGCGAGCAATTAATCAAAGCCTCCCAACTTTAGTAGTTAAAGCAGGCAACCGACTGTTAAAGAACTTAAAAAAGTATCTATTTTTTATGCCTATTCAATTGTGGCACTCAATCGGTGTTTAACCAATTGTAAACATTGGTTCGTGTTCAACAATTTTGCCTTTGAACAAAAAAAATATCTGAAATTGATATAAAAAATCCGGGTTCAGAAAAATTTAGGCTCAGTTTTTTGCTTAAAAAAATAAATAAAGTCTATTTACGATACAAAATTGAGATTTTGCCCTGATTTCAATTTATATAAAACGTTTTTAGGCGAATCATGAATCGTGCGACTCAAAGATCTAAAGGAACGATATAAAGGAACGTTGTTGTCCAATCACTTAATTGACTCTCTTAGAGATAAGTTACGACACCCACGAGACACGCTATGCTTAGCCTGCTCATAGTCGGAAATAGACTAACGCCAGATGTCAATTAAAATTAATGGACCATTATATTAAGGGTGACCAGCATAGCTTTGCAGTTAATGGCCAACAAACTTGAGGGGCTTGGGGCTAAGTAATAACAGCTGCACAAGTCGATCGATCAGGTTAAGCTACGCTTGCCGCGGTTGGTCCGTGGATGGGTGACCATCCACATACCAAGACCCCTCCGTGTCTCACCAAGCACGTTAAGCCGTTAGTCCCGGCTGTCATTCGTGGATCTTTGACAGTCGTCACGAGTCGTCAGTAGCCCGAATGTCTGACAACTAGTCTTACCAAGGGGAATTGTATTACCCAGTAACTGGGTTGTAGAGGTCAGATAGGCAGTCACTCCATGTAAAATACTGATATTCACACAGGAAGCCAACCCCAAGATAGTTGGGAAAAGGCAAGGCAGATGATGATGGCCAACAAACTTAAATATGGGTAACTATTTCATCAAAATTATATCTCACGTCCCAATTACAATTTCCAATTTGCGGTTTGTAACTCAGCGCACGTGTGTAAAACAACCACTGTTCTTTGATAAGGACAACCAATTGCCTTTACAGTTAACTGACCTTGCAGGCCTACCAGGATGAAGGTCGTCTTCAATCTTTTTACAGTCAGCCCAGAATTTAGTAGCGTCCATCAACTCCTGTAGCGTGCAGACAACAGGACACGCTGGACACGATATTAAGTGTCCCATTGTGTGTGGGATAGCACCACTCCAGGTGAATATCCACCTGAGCAGGTTTTCTTTGCTTCGGCCTACCTGAGTTCGGAGTCTATTTAAAGATTTCCAGGTAATCCAAGGCAACTTATGTCCAGGTGGGAGATTTCCAGGTGGAACAAATGGGTTTGGTGGGGAAGGGCCCTATTTTGCCACAGCGTTAGCCTTTCCTTTTAGACCGTTCGTCAGTGACCACACTTTAAAAAGCTGTTGCGGCTTTTCAGCCTTTGTGACACGAGAATGTGAAGGGTGAAGGTGACTACGATACTTTGCAGATAACTTTGTTGCGGGTTGCGCAAAAACGCAAACTCGAGCATCAGCGCACAAAAAGCATTGAACACGATTTGTCAGCGAAAATGAATTACAACCATTTTATTTTAGCTTTCATCATCAATCTACATTTAACTCCACACGACATATTACAGTACTATTAAAATAGTCCATCTTCTGCAATCCAATTAAATTACAAACTTAGATACGTAATTGTGTTCGGATTAATTATTATTACAATTAATTATATTACAATTAATGATTGTATCTACATCTATTAATGATACTTATGTTGCTTTGTTGCAGCTTTATTTACTCATGCGTTATTGTATGAAGGCCGTGTATTTACGACGCCCGCGCCGGGCACCGACACAAATTGCCGGCTTTTCTTCAACATCAAGTTAGATAAGGCACCAGTCCCACCGCAGACGAGGAAGCGACTAGCTAAAACGAAAGATATTCTCGCTTGAGAAGTAATTTTGTAGTATTCGATCTATTTTTGGTTACGTATTTTTGTGGTGTTCAATATAGTATAAGTAAATGATAATTATGTTCTCGTTTTAATCGGCAAAAACTTTACATAACAATTAATTTAGTTAATAATAACATTTTGCAACTTTTTAAACAAGAATTTTCAATGAAAATAGAATGTATCTATTTCAGTAAAACAATTGTTAAACCATCTTCGTAAGCAACATTTTGAAGTTTCAAATGAAATACTAGGACTGCTAAGACTATTAAAGTAAGTGCTTTATTGCCAACTTCCATTAAGTCTCAACTTCTCGAACTTGGAAGATATGATGCTCTAAAACTTAAAGTGAAATTTCATTTTGTTTATTAAGAAGTGGTTTAACATACGCCTGCATTCCCCAAAGTGTTCAGCTGAGATGTATGTAGTACACCTACATTTCGCTAGTTATCCTTATCGTTGACAATTCCTAAGTGCCAGTAATTGGTTTAATTGAAATATATAATTTGATTTTGAGATTATATTTAAGTCCCATGTAATACAGATCGAGACTATTGCCATCAACCAGGCACAAATCCAGACTTCGGGCATCTATAACTGAAATAAAATACATTAAAATTCATTACATCATTTATTATGACAATTTTAAATGCAGTGGATTTATACATTCGTTCAATGATAAAGGTTGAGTTTATTTTAGCCTGACACCCGCTGTATTGACGTGTCAGTAAAATATTCATCCAAAACCAAAGACATTAAATTATTTATTTACTTCAAAACGGTAAAAGCTTGAATCCTCTTTCAAGATTTCGTCGTTTTTTCTTATTATTAAATGTTTGAAAAAAGACTGTACCTTAATGCTTGCGGCAAAGTTCGCCAAGAATGTTTTGGTTTGTATTTTGTTTTTTTTTTTTAAGTCATCATCTGCCTAGCCTTTACCCAACTATGTTGGAATCGGCTTCCAGCCTAACCGGATGCATCTAAATACCAGTATTTTACATGGAGCGACTGCCTATCTGACCTCCACGACCACTGGGTCGAGGAGGTCAGATAGGCGGTCGCACGGAGGGGTCTCGGTATGTGAAAACATACCGAGACCCGTTCGTGCCTGCATCTTGGTAAGGTCACCCATCCACAGATCAACCGTGGTAAGCGCAGCTTAACCTGATCGATCGACCTGTGCGGCTGTTATTATTTAGGCACGGGCACCGCTCACATTTTTTAAAAGTGTACATAATTAATTGAATTGACTGGCTACTGTATTTTTGTTATTATTAAGCGGAATTTTATTGGAATAGAGTTGTATCCTCAACTCGAAGAGTTTTATAACTCCGTTGGTTTAGGTAGTTGAATAAAGGTAAAAAAAAAATAAAGGTAAAAAGTAAAATCAGGTGATAAACCTTTTACAAACTTTAAAATCATTTTATTTATTGAACAGGGCTACAAACATACATTCTGATTTAATTATGTTTTCACCAAACTCTATTAACACGAACTTTTAACGAAGTTGAACCTAAAAAGGTTATAATATAATTAGGAATTTTAAATGAAAACGTCAAAAGTTCCACATGGTAACCGAAAATGTTTTGAGTGAACTTATACTAACATTTCTATACTAACAATTATATTGAATCGCGTCTCTCATATTATCTAAGCGCTCTTCCTCCTCTCTTCTACAAACAAACTATGCTGTGCCCGACAGAGTGCATAATTGATACTTAATAATATACATCAAATTAAATTAGCTAGCGAAAGTCCGCAAACGTGATATCGACGGTGAAGTGTCAATAACTTACATTTTCGCTTCATTGCATATTCGTAGGTAAAATATGAAATAGCTCATATTTGCAAAGACATAAGGTCTTGAATAGACGACGACGTTTCCTACTATTTGTTTAATATAAGTAACATTTTTATTAAAATATTAAAAACTATAGAAATGAAACGTTTTTTTCGCCTCCTGTAAAATCATGATTTTGTAGTTATTAGATATTGATACTACACCGTCGATATATCGTATTTTATCGATTATGTTTATTCACTAGATAATTTCTAAAAAGTTAGTTAAGAACATTTTTGAAAAATGGTCTTGCCGCCAAATTAGACTGTTTAAATTGTCCATAGCCACAAATATTTCCAGTTATTTTTTTTTTTAAATAAGACATTTCGAAAATGTTCTATACTAAATTTTTAGACCTTTGTATCCTGCTTATGCGTACGAAGTTTCATTAAAATCGGTTCATTCATTTAGAAAAACAAGGGCTTGAAAGTTTGTATTAAATGCCGTACGTCGTATAATATTATGAGCATTTCACAATGAACTTTTACTTAAAATGTTAATATACACAACGTTTATTACAAGTTTATCAAACAAAATTATCGTCTTGACATTTCTATTAAAAACTATAAGTAATATTCATATCTCGTATATCCTAACTTCCTAACTAATATTATAAATGCGTAATATTATAAATGCGAAAGTAAGTTTGTTTATTACTTTTTCATGCCTAAATTACTGAACCGATCATCCTAAAATTTGGTATATACGTTATTAGGTGTACAGAGACACACATAGGGTAACTTTCATTGCGAAAAAAAGTGATAAGGTGCTTTCCTTTCCTGACTAAACGTAATATCTGTCACTTCAGTTGTTATGCTATGTCACAGCTGTGCTCTTCAATTTGGCAACGTTATCTAATTCGTTGTATTTTTTAAAGGTTTGAGAACCTGTTTTTATAGCAGACATATTACGAAATATTATATTATTATTATAAATCTAATAAAAAATTTTGATGTGTTACTGTGATCATAATATATTATTTTTTGAAAATCCTCTTTGCGCTGAATATGGTGCCAAGTAATAATAATAAAATTAAATTGATATTATAGCCCTAAAACTATCATAGAAACCCTACAAGATTATTAGACTGTTTCTTTTCTTCATAATTTCCACCTTCACTTCAAATGTAGGTACCGCCCACAGGTCTAGAAAAACTTGTCTGTGCTTCACACACATAATGGTGCAATTAACGCCGACATTCCGACTTGAGAAGCTATTCCTAAACGTTACAAAAGTTAACCTATAATATCATCCAGCAATCCTTTATATTTCTAAAGTGTCATAATCATGTAACCAATTTCCATCTAATTGGATATCTATGCAATACTTTTATCTAGGTATTTCAAAAATAAAACAGCTTCACCGTCAAGATGCATACAATTTACTTAGTTCAAAGGTGTTTCTGATGAAAAACAAGAGTGAAAATTAACGCCAGAGCAGATGTTTAAAAACTGAAAAACATTTTTTCAAAGGGAACTTGGAATGCGAAACAAAGAAAGGTCATGGGTCCCGCTTCATACGTTTCAAATAAAACACCAAGCATTTATAAAGAAGATACAAAACGTAAACGAAAAATGTTACGTTTATTTTGTTTTGCATTGGGAAATAGATTTTGTGGTAGCGGTTTTATACATTATGCAATAGTGGCACGGTTTCGAGATTCACTCGCATGAGTTTGTGTCAAGGCGTTTTGAACACCTTAACTTTGTTTTAATACCTTAGAGATAACTTGAGGTTAGCAAGTAAATTTTCAGTTGACAGGAGGAAGTGTGTTAGCGAACGGTGAAATACTACAGGTAACATTAGTAGATAAGTATGTACCTACTACATAAAGTTTGTTAGTTCCGTGTTCCTTCCTTAGCCCTTTATGTTCCGGGGTAGCGGTAACCCTTTCGGACAATCCCACACCCCCGGCAGGCTTCGACCCTGGCAGACCCCTTCCTTTTTGCTGACATCTCTTTGAGGCGCACGTGGAACACGTACGCGCCATCCGGCACGGGCCTGGTCCTGATTGGACGGTGAGCTACCCATTACTCTCCGTCCGCAGGCCCGCGCCTACGGTGGCCGGCAGTCGTTACGCGGCTCCCGACGCGACGCCCAGAGCGTCTCCCGCGGCGGCTGGGACGTGAAGCTCTCTCCCTCAGCCATCCCGCCACCTCCATCTCTAGGATGACTGCTTCGCCTGCTGTGGCGGCCTGAAGGCCTCCCACAAGTTGGTGAGGTGGGAGGAGGTGGGATTCTCTACAGTCCTGACTGTAGAGAATATTAAAAAAAATCTTTGACAAAAGACATTAAAGAGGCACTTATGTATTTTATTTTTTGTGTTACAACTGTTTATATACTGGCAGAGTCTTTGGTCAACTGGACCCGCGGGTCCAGTCGACCAAATCAAATTTTGAATTGATAGACTGGACCTACTGCTGCCTGGTTAGTTTGTTTCCATGACAACGCAATCAATTGGCTCCGCCTTAGATTAAAGTTCCCTTCATTTATATCTAACGTCTAAATTAAGCACGTTCTTGGCGACGTTTATTTCCTCTCTTCTTAAGTTATCCCAGTCTAGGACTAGGCCCCACTTTCGAACTAAGTCCTCCTCTCCGTAATGTAATTAATAAAGTTCAATCTTCACGGTTCAAGTTTCAATTCCAATGAATGTTACGCCTAGCAACAAATTGAATTTTACCCCAGAAAATATATTAGTAGCAGTTTTTCTAATTTGAAAGTTTGTGAATCCGAAGGGGTGAATTGGGTATCGGTATTTTTTATGCTTGATTCAGAATACAGTATACACACAATGTCTAAATACTACAAACTTAAATTGTGAATGTAAGAAAGTATTTTTTTATCAAAAAAAATTGTGTTGAAGTATCTTAGAAACCCGAAAATACATTTCTTCGTTAAAGGTTACCTATAAATCTTATGTTGCTTTCAACGAAATCTCACACCATCGATATTAAATTACCTAAAAGTATACTGGCGAAAACTTGTAAAGAGTTAAAAGATAATAACGAAAGTATTTCTTGAAAGAATTCTCCCTTGCGATTAGAGCCTTTGTATGAGGAACGCATTCAGCCATTTTGGTCAAGGTTAAGATAACTTAGGAGGATTTCGTACCAAGATGTTAAAGTACAGTTTCCTCTGCAGGATTAACAGATGGTTGTTTTTAGAGAGGAATCCGTTCGTGGGTAAATATCTGTGTAGTATAAATATATGTGGTTAGAAGGCCGGAGTTATGCCAACTGGCTTAGGCTTCCATAATTCTTTAGTACGCATTTGGTTACACTGGGACGTGACCTCGGCTTCGGTGGATAAAGGCTGGTCGTTTTATTGTACGTCTAATATTTAGATAGGTATGTTATACGTCTGAACCAGAGATCGGAATAGGTAGAGCTGTTTTATGTACTTGCCATAGGTTAGGATAATATGGATATTCCCCGAGTCCCGGGATTTGGTTTTTAAGTAGTAAGTACTCTAGCGACAGAAACACCCCGCTATTGCTTTCTTTTGTTTCCATAATGCGGTGACACTACGAGTCTTTGGTCAACTGGACCCACTCGAACTGGACCCGCGGGTCCAGTTGACCAAAGGAAAAATTTTCTATATTTTTATTGGTCAACTGGACCCACTGTCAAAATTAGACAAACATCTTTTGTTTTAAGCTACCCATGGATACAGTCGAAACAAAAAGACAATGGCACGAATCTGGTACAGAATCTACGAGTACCTCAAAATCTAAAGATAAAGATAAAAGATAAAGATAATTTATTTGTGAAACATGCGTTTACATAACATTTTTCTGTTAGTAGATTTCGGATCTTATTTTTAATTTGTTTTGTTGTCATGGCTTTATATGACTGTGGTATTTTGTTGTATATTTTCGGGGCCATACAAAAAAAGCTTTTCAAATTCAAATTCAAAATGATTTATTCGGGACAACTAGATCCACCGGTTAGTATACAATAACTTAGAAACTATTATTAGTACTTAAAATACAATAACAAAGAACAACACACATCCATCAATAAACATCACAACACAATTCACACAAAAAAAAAACACACAAGGCACCTGTGCTGAGACACCCCGCCCCGACAAGATAACCAACAGGGAGATACCTCCCTACAAGATCATCAGACGAACGAAATGCCTCAACACAGGTGCACGCACATCTTCAGCTATAGTTTTCAGAATGCTGTTGTGACTCCCCCGCACCCTCCTCATAAGAGACACGACTTTTTTCCGAATGACGGCATAAAAACCGTCAGTGTGAGCCTGTGCGAACATTTCGGAGGCACTGCAGAAACGAGGAAGTCCCAACATCATCCTGAAAATATTATTGTATTGGACGCGCAGTGTGTCCAAGGATTTTTTGGTATAACTAACCCATAGACTACCCGTGTACAGACCCTGACAATACGCTTTAAATAGTGTGATCTTGACTTGGTCCGTACAGCGGGCGAATCTACGGGCCAGCATGTTGCCACGGACTGACAGAGCCCTGCGCTCCCTCTCTATGTCAACATCATCCTTAAGGCTGTTGGTAAGGTAATGTCCAAGGTACTTAAACTGCGACACCCTATCCAAGTTAACACCATTCAAAGTAATATACCCAAAATATTATATCGTAGCGTAGAAGTGATGCCACCAATCCATGAAAGGCCATCACTAAAGCATCTGGGTTAACTTCTGAGGACAGTTTGTACAAGACATACGTGACTGAGCTCAGTTTTTTGTTTATATATTCAATGTGCGCTTTCCAGTTCAGTTTTGCGTCTATCATTACACCAAGAAATTTTGTGTCGTCGACTTTATTTAATACTGTGTCATTGTAGAGGGCTTTAATGTCAATATCACCATGTACCCGTTGACTAAAGTAAGATTAGGGTCATGTGGTAGTCAATAGCATCAGGCAGGTCATTGATATATAGGATAAATAATAGAGATCCAAGCGCGCTCCCTTCTGGGACACCGTAAATAGGCGTTCGCTCGCCAGATATGTAAATTGGTGGTGAGGTCAAACTGAAAATCCAAGATGACAGATGTGAAAAAGGTTCAAATTTTTCATCATGGGTGTTGATTTCTTGGTTTTCTAGGGTGCTAAAACCGATGGTGAGGTCAAACTGAAAATCCAAGATGGCGGATGTGAAAAATGTTCAAATTTTTCATCATGGGTGTTGATTTCTTGGTTTTCTAGGGTGCTAAAACCGATGGTGAGGTCAAACTGAAAATCCAAGATGGCGGATGTGAAAAATGTTCAATTTTTTCATCATGGGTGTTGATTTCTTGGTTTTCTAGGGTACTGAAACCGATGGTGAGGTCAAACTGAAAATCCAAGATGGTGGATGTGAAAAATTTTCAAATTTTTCATCATGGGTGTTGATTTCTTGGTTTTCTAGGGTGCTAAAACCGATGGTGAGGTCAAACTGAAAATCCAACATGGCGGATGTGAAAAATGTTAAATTTTTTCATCATGGGTGTTGATTTCTTGGTTTTCTAGGGTACTGAAACCGATGGTGAGGTCAAACTGAAAATCCAAGATGGTGGATGTGAAAAATTTTCAAATTTTTCATCATGGGTGTTGATTTCTTGGTTTTCTAGGGTGCTGAAACTGATGTGAGGTCAAACTGAAAATCCGAGATGGCGGATGTGAAAAATGTTCAAATTTTTCATCATGAGTGTCGATTTTAGCACCATCGGTGAGTTAAGAGGTATGACCCAACTGCTTCGCCGGGAGTTCTTAAATGATCCTAGAGAAATAATTGAAATATAACAAATCCACCCCAGCATGGGAGCATAGCAAACTAATGTGGAAAAGGGTTGCAGGTTGCAGAGAGATAGTATTTTAGGGCCCCCTGCATTGATCTATTAATGAAGTTGTATTATAGCTAAAAAAAAAAAACATATTATCATTTAAAATGGTCGATTTTTGAAATAAAGTTTAACCGGGATCACGAAATCGTAATAAAAAGAAAATGTTTTGATAATGCACTCAATTGATTCAATTCCCGATAAGGTCGTCAGTGTAATAAATACGTGTATTGAAGCGTATTTAACGATTTTATATAATAAAAAAAAAAAAAACAAATTATAATTATACCTAATTACAGTTGGAGGTGGTAACCAAAACTATTTTTATTAAGTAGAAAAATTTACCATTAACGCTGCAGTAGGTCCTCCTGTATTTAATCCCATTTTTAAGTTTGCTTACTCTCGCGTAAAGTAGTTTAAAAATCAACGTGAAACGTATTGCAGTTTTTGGTTTCTTGTCAGTTTGGACTCTAGTGTTGTTACTCTGTAATTAACGGTCAGGCACTCGATTGGCTCGATCACAGAACATAATTATATACCCATCCCGATTATGTAGTTCGAAAACTCAATTCAAGTTGAATCTAAAATATCATGTACTACCTCCCTCCAGTACCTACCTTAAATTCAAACCTAGCAACTGTGTGTTTGAAAAGCACACAAAAAAAATTAAAGGAAAGAATAATAGCAAGATCCAGAATAAAGCAACCGTTCTATATTGGTACCTAAGTATTTCAGTCAGTATCACATGAAATATATAATATCTATTCCCTGGTTTATTACCGACTAGTACTACTACATCAAGTGGCAAATCGAGAGAAAATAAAATCGAGGCTTTATTTTATTTAGAGTAACGAGTTACATATAATCAAGCCGCAGCACTATCTGACACTATTAAAAAGATAAGTGTCAAGACTGTCATGTCAAGTGACAACATTTCATTAATTTATTTATTCCGTTTCTTTCGAATTGCATGAAATTGATATTTCTGTTTTCCTGTGTGTAATTGAAGGATTTTAATGAACATGGAATCTTCAAGACGGTACAGCATGTACTCCAGAAGAATGTTGTGTTAATTGTTGAGTAAGATTTCAACTGAACTGTTCGCGTTGGCTGTTGTGCACATGTTAGAGCTCTTGGACATGGTATCAAGATGAGAAATGGAGCGACCTGCATAATTTTAGATGAAATACTATTTACTTTTATGTCGTCAGACGTTGAAATTGATATCCTACATAAAGTTATAAAAATAATTTGAAAATTATGTGATTTTTGATTTCATGAACCGTTATTCCTACTATTTATTACTGAACAGTGCACTATTTTACTAAATTATAAAACCGAGGCCAAACTTCTCACTAAACAAGAGTTATTTTAGTGTGTTTTAGGGTATGATGGTATTTCTCAGCTAAGACATCTAGGGAACATAAACATGGGGCTTTTAAGCCTCTGTGGCACTGAATTAAAATTGTGCAATGAGTGGCGTGGGTCATCCTGTAGCTTCGCCCTCTCGATGCAGCTGGGTATAGTCCTGAGAATTTCTGGAGGCGCGATGCGAGTCAGTGGATACAGCATTCGCAACGGGGTTGGTTTTAAGCAACCAGTAGTAATCATTAATGTCTTATTTAGAGCTGTATCCACTAACTTATCGTGGGCTGATCGGTTCCATACTGGACAGGCCTGCGGAGAAACAAAGCGCCATTCCAGTTGTTCGCAGGACTTGAGCAGATGCCACCCATCTGGTGGAAGTTAGGCGACGGAGTAAGTGATTTCTGGTAGGTATGCACTTTTTGTTTGACATTTTCGCAGTTTCTCCGGAAGTTAGGGGACCTATCCACTCCTCGGGGTAGGTCTTAAGTAAGTATTCCTTGAGCCACCTGCTCCAAAAAATCTTAGAGAGGCGAAGAGCCTTTTTCCACTTTTTTCTTAACGAAAAAACTCCGTCGTCCAGAGATGTAGGTAATTGCTGATTTGATGAGCTGCCTATTAAAAAATGAAAAGGTGTGAGGCTTTCATATTCACAGCTGCAACATACATATATGTCAAAGGCCTCGAATCGGACGTCTGCGTTACCATGGACGATATTCTTCCTACGATACGTCGGTGCGGGCTGGAGGCCAATTCTCAAGCATCTCGCATTCGTTATTGTCGTTCGATTCGAACTTTTCTCTCGAAACAATCAAGCCGAGCTATTCTCGCAGGAAAGACACGCGACATGCCTTAGTTTACATGCGACATATTTATGTAAAAGGAATTTTGTCACCTGATTATCATATTATGATATACCTATTATTATTGTATTACAACAGGGCCATCAAGCATGATGGGGTTTTCGAAAGCATTTCAAACAATAAAGATTTCAAACGATATTTTATTTTTTTCAATATAAAACATAACTAACACAAACAATACATTATAATAATCACTAGTGTATATGAATGGTCGGCGTCATGAGTCGCGCGCTGCCCGCGAGCTTAGGAATCGGCGGACCATTTCACCTCTCGCCCAATATCTTCATGAACTTGAATGCGGCAATTTGAACACAAATAAATTTGAATTAATGATGTGACGACACTCCTAATGCGACCCTCAGGGTAAAAATTGTTTTCGCAATGATTTCTCAACAATCTTTTAGGATTTTGTAAAGTAATGTAGCCGGGTCACGTATAGCCACGTCATTGGAACAACATGCAGCAGGACGGTCCAGTTGGTTCAGTACCGCACTCTTTACGACAACCACAATTCCTCTTCTTCTTTTCCGTCTTGATAAACCTTGATGTTATTGTGGTAGTCATCAGCTTACATATAACATTTGCAGTAATTCTGTTTTATTTTATTACTTAATTTATGTAGATAACCAATGTAAACAAACTACAATTTTGACTTTAATTTGATGTGACAAATATAATTGACATTGACAAATCAGCAACGGCCATGCATTCCGTTGTAACAAATACTAAGGAGGACTTATTTTAATGATAATAGTAAAATAAAAAAGAAAGAAAAAATTAGAAAGCTACATTATCACAGAATAACATAGGCTATAATTTATTTTTTCTGCACTAATATTATAAAGAGGAATAAAATTCTATTACATATTATATTAGTAATTGATATCTTCCGGACCTCACTACGGCATCTCAAAATCCTGTAACGTTGTTTTAGCTCATTGCAGACAGTAAGTAAGTAAAAATAAGTAAATAAAAATTAAGTGTACCTAATTGAATAATATTATGTATATTTTAAGTCATAGAAATAAAACTAAAAGATTCGGCTTTACTCCTTAACTGTACTAATGATGAAATTTGACAGCAGGTCCAGTCGACCAATTCAAAATTTGACTTGGTCGACTGGACCCGCGGTTCCAGTTCGAGTGGGTCCAGTTGACCAAAGACCCCTACGCGTCTCAACAAAGCGGAAACGGCGCGCTTGGCAAAAAGTTTTATAGCGTGCTGTTGACCTAAAATTTACAACGTCGCTCATGCGCTTATTGGCTTACATAAACCATTTTTATACATATTGACAAAAAGAATGAAATTCAATAAAATCCCGTAGTATCAAATGGAATCCCGTGGAATATCCATATTAACATCAATGTTTGCGGTCAATGAACCTAAATACACACATCAAAAGTGTCTAGGGATCAAGCATTTTTATGCGGATTTCTTGAGATTGAGATGTGGCTTTGTAATAAATTTATGATTTTATAAATTTATATGGATCCTTTTTGGTGCATTTCATAATTTGAATCAGGAACTGTGAATCAAATTCGAGTAAAAGATGAAAATCAGCTGTCAATATTTTCCCTATAAAAACATACAACGCATTGAAGACATTATTAGTGCTACTGTTTCCCTACTACTGATTAAAACCAACGTTATTATGGAGCGGCGACGTCATTTAAGCAGGGAAGAAATGCTCAGAGCCGT
The DNA here is from genome assembly GCA_947508005.1 of Amphipoea lucens. Taxonomy (NCBI): domain Eukaryota; kingdom Metazoa; phylum Arthropoda; class Insecta; order Lepidoptera; family Noctuidae; genus Amphipoea; species Amphipoea lucens. The sequence continues at coordinate 10,751,484 of OX382371.1, forward strand.
GGGAATGATAGAAGCTGGTTCCCGGCAACGTACTGTGGCTTTAGCTCTGAATACAAGTCAGAGTGTTATCAGTCGACTTTGGACACGTTACCGAAGCACTGGTACCGTGGCTGAGCGCCATGGAGGACGGTATCGCTGCACCACACGGAGACAAGACCGATACATTCAAATCTTAACTCGAAGAGCTCCAACAATAACCGCCATGATGTTAGCCGTGAGGCTTCATCACTCTTCAGGGAACTTAATTAGCGACCAAACAGTCAGAAACCGCTTGCATGAAGTGAACCTTCATTCCCGAAGACCGCTACGGGTACCACCTATAGCAATGCACAATCGTAGGATTTGATATCAATGGGCTCTTGAACACAGAAATTGGGCAGAAGAACAATGGCGTTTCGTGTGCTTTTCTGATGAGTCTCGTTTTGGTATGAGACCGGATACAAGACGTATACGACACTGGAGAACCCCTGGACGCCAACAGCGATTAAAATCCTGCCAGGAAGTCCATCCTTATAGTGGTGGAACCATCATGGTATGGGCGGGTATTTGGATCGGCGGAAGAACTGAGTTGATTTGGATCAGAGGCAACCTCAACGCTCAAATTTATGCTGAGACGATTGTATCAGACGTCATCGTTCCTCTACAAGTGCAAATTGGTCCCTTATTTCAGTTAATGCATGATAATGCACGACCGCACACCGCAAGAGTTGTAAGACAGACTCTCGCCGCAGCTAACATCAATGTCCTGCCCTGGCCTGCTCAGTCGCCAGACTTGAACCCGATTGAGCATGCATGGGATATGCTACAGAGAAGAGCTCTGCCGAATATGGAGGGTATCCAGTCGCAAGAAGACCTTTTTTTGTTGTTGCAACGAACATGGGCGGCCATTCCACAGCGTGATTTGGATGAACTCATTTTGAGTATGCCAAACCGATGTTCTTGTGTTGTTAGTGTTCGCGGTAGAAACACGGATTATTAATTGTTTAAGTTACCCAATAAAATTTTAGAGAAAACTGTTATTTCAGTCTTTTTTTCGAACTTTTGTGTTAGTGGTTCAAATGTCAAAAATCCCTTTATTAGGAAAATGGCAAATTTCTTTATTAATGCAAAGGTGACTTGGTTTATCGTTACTGTGACAAACGAAAACACTTTATTTGATGAATCCTTAAAGAAAATTTTAATTAATATCAATCAGGAGAAAAGTTATTGCAAAAATATATGTTGATCCCTAGACACTTTTGATGTGTGTAGCTCTACCTATTCCGATCACTAGTCTGAAGCTGAACATCTATCGTTTATTTAATGAGTGAAAGTCTTTTCATTCTCTTCATACTACTCTAGGAATAATTTTCTAATTCCTACTAGCAGCGCCCCGCGGTTTCAACCGCGTAAGTGTCGATCCCGTGAGAATATCGGGATAAAAATTATTCTATGTGTTAATCCCGGGTAATCTATATGTCTGCCAAATTTCATCCAAATCCATTTTGTTGTTTTTGCGTGAATGAGTAACAAACATCCAAATCTTCAGTAACTTTCACATTTTTATTACCTGTTAGTAGAATAGTAGGATTTGGCATATTCTATTTAGGTAATGTTCGGTTTCTTAACTTTGTGATGGCTACCTAAATTCAAAGTCAAATTATTTGTTTCAAATAGGGAAAATAGGCACATAAAAAAATGTACTGTACAAAATTAAACTGTAAACTATTATACAGACGCCAGCACATCAAGCTAATTTCTTTAATAGATTTGCAACTTTATCGCTAAAGCATAAGGTTCAAAGTTGATTGAAAAAATTTGACAGTTTCGGGAAGCTTGATGTGCTGGCGTCTGTACTGTATAAAATGTACTTTTGAACGTCAACATTTAGAATCAATATGAATTGATTCTAGTTGCCCCGTCCAAATGGTAGTTTTGTATCGATAACAATGGGCAAGAACTCCATCGTTACTCTTTTTAAATGATTATTTGTCATTATATGTGAATGCAATGTATGTTATTAAACCTAATCTAACCTAGAATAAAATTACTAAACTTACTACAATAGACGAAAAGAATGAAAAATGAAGCAATGACAGATAAATGAATTTTGTGATAGATGGTGATCACATTTTACAAACATTGTAAAACTAGACCATTTTCCTAAATTTTTAACAAGTAACAAGTCAATGTGAGAGTTGAATGTAAACATAATATAAAAATAATAAATAAATCAAATAAATTAGCAGCAAGTTAAATGATTAGTGATATTAGTTATCTTTGCAGTATTAGGAAAGTAATGAAATTAAATATTTATAATTTATGTAAGTAGATCTTTTAAGAGACTTTTACACGTCAACATTTTTTGGTAAATATTTTAATAACTAGATGATGCCACCATTTCCTAGGTGACTGATCCCTGATAAACAATGCCGGGGTAATAAGACGTGTCTCCTTTAATCACTCTAGTAACTGAAAGCTACCTACTTCTTACTCTTCTATCTTTTTTCTGCCTGCCTTTTTATTTGTTCTCTTTTCGTTTTATTACATTATTGAAGTAAAAACTTCTTTAGCGGCGTTGCACACTTTTTTGTAATGGGTAAAAAATTTTAAACTCGCGTCAGGACATCGCGTCAGGACACGTGCCCGTCAGGAGAGACTACACAGGGGAGAACTACTACTCCTAACTACTAAGTATCCCCCTCTCTTTCTACGGCGGCGCCAACCGAAGTGAACCAAGTGACACACGTCAATGGATGGATGGATGTGGATGTGGATGTGAATATGGAAATTGAACAAAGTGCATCTATTAATGAAAAAAGTGACGCAGAAATAGTGAAAAAAAAATGATTCAATTAATAATTGATTTATTTCAACGTTAATATTCAAGTTTTCACTTCTGCCGGCACTCCCGGAGTGCAACCCGTCTTTTTTTTTATTTGTAAAAAAACAACAGAGGGACAATTCTCGTAATTTTAAGAAAGTTTACAGTCTCATCTCAGTCTCAATCTGTCAAAAAATACTTCTAATTTCCCTACATTCTGACAAGTTTTTGACATTTTTTGTCGCCGAGATAAGACTGCGACTAGATTTTGAACATTTTAAATTACGAAAATTGGCCTTCAAAGCACAAGCAAATGATCCTTTACTAAGGATTCGTACAGTAATTAAGTTATTTCCATTTTAATAGACCGTTAGCCATTAAACTAATAGCGATACTCTCAAAGCAAAGATTTGAATTTTACACCAAACTTTCCAAATCTCTTTAAAACTTTATCAAGTATTAATTGCGAGTCCGTTCGTTTTATTTAACTCCGAAATAACTTGGCCATTTAGAAATGAGATCTTTTCTGCATTACTTTATAAAAAATAAATATAAAATAAATATTCAAAAGCGTATAATCTTTGCGTTGTGACTGCATATATTTAAATACATTTTATGTCTGATGATTCAGCTTTTACATGTACATTATTCAAACAGTTTTTGATGAGCCTTCGTACACCCTGTTATTTCAGTCATAATATCAATCTGTATGATTTAATTTTCATACGCAAATACGCGTGTTACATTTTTTTACTGCCGGGTTATGAACGGATTCCAATTTGCGGGGTTCCTTATCGATATTGAAATGGGTCGTCATCTGCGGGGTAATTGCGTAACACACAGTAGGAATGGCTTTCATTTTGACAGTTCAACATAATTCATTGCGTTATTTACATTGTTGAGCTGACAAATCTTTCGAACATATAATAATAATAATATTTATTACCATACACACAAGATTCATGATACACAAGAGCAGATGTACAAAATAACATGGTATATCTACATAAATCTACACAGATTATGTAACCCTGTCTCCTAAACTAGGTAGTCCTGTATCTTAGGAGACAGTGTTAGGCCATTCAGACTAATCACATGAACCAATGGATTAGCAATACCCTTCAAAACGATTCAGATTGTGACTGACAGTGTGTTACGCAATTAGGGTGCATATCGGCCGTGGATGTTAACGTATATGTAGTTACAGTAAGGGAAATTAAATCGTTACGCAAATTAGCACTCTACGTTAATATGCTGTGCTATAGCAATTTGAGAGCAGTGGTGGCCCAGTGGTAACTGCCGAGACTTACGAGGTCGTAGGTTCGAACCCAGACAGGGGCTTTACTTTGTGTAAATTATTTCATCACCAATGCTCTCAAAAACGGTGAAGGAAAACATCGTGAGCGAACCGGCATGTCCTAGAACCCAAAATTCGAAGGCGTGTGACATCTAAGAACCAGCACTGGGCCCGCGTGGTGGATTACGGCTTTCACAGAGAGGAGGCTTGTGTCCCAGCAGTGGGAACATTATGGGCTGATTATGCTACAGCAATTTCATAGAACTGTCAAATAATGACGGTGCGTGATTTCAATATATGGACAATTGTCAATTGTAAAGATGGAAGTTAATTTGCTAAACAATTAATCTCCCTGACTTTTTTGTTAAGGCCAATATTCAACTAGCAAGTAATGATGGTGAAACAGCCATTTATTAACCGACTTCAAAAAAAGGAGGAGTTCCCCGATTTCTCGAAGACGCCTGGACCGATTCGGAAAATTTTTCTTTTGTTTGAAAGGGTTTCCAAGTGGTCCCATGATCATCAGGTCAGGGTCTGATGATGTGATCCCAGGGAAATCGAGGGCAACCTTCAAATTTTATAGGCACATAGTACCATTTTCATATATTTTCTAAAGCTGTTCAAGTATTTGCATCTGATAATCATCATCTCAGGTAGATGAGCTGATGATGGAAGGTATAACTCCTCAACGGCTCGGAGTTAAAAGAAAATTCTTTCGAAATTATTTAAAGTAACACTCGTGCATTTGCTCTCGGAAAGCACCATTTGGTGAAGTGGAACTGATGATGAAGACCACAGATGGCCACCGGAACTACTCAATAATATCTCCGTACTATTTCACGGGTTGCGATTCGATACTTTAACATGGTTGCTAAGCAATTTATGCTCGTCACAATGTGAATGGTGATATGGAGCTGATGGTGGACCAGGAGAACTCTTCAACAATTAACTTCCCTGCATCGGGAAAAGCAATATTTTGTAAAAGGCGATGAGAAAGTTGACACTAGGCTATTGTAACTGAGATAAATTATAAGCAGACCCACTAAAAAGCGTGAAATAAAAACTTTTTAACAAAAAAAAACCGACTTCCAAAAAAACACTACAAAGTGAAAAATAACTTTAATTTCGGAAGTCAGTGGCAAAAAACTAAAATACAGATCCGAAGACACCGACTTCCGAAGTTAAAGTTATTTTTCACTTTGTACCTAGTGTTTTTTTGGAAATCGGTTTTTTTTTGTTAAAAAGTTTTTTTTTTAAATAGCTTTCCTTGGATTCGACTAGAACATCAGACACAAATTATTTAAACACATTAACAGAGACAATCAGGATTCCTGTGAGCATGGTCCGCTTATACGGAATGCTGAAAATTACGGTTGTTCAATGCGAATAGCAAATATCTCCTAAATCCACGTATCAATTGTGATAAGGAATATTGTCAATGCAATTTACCTAAAAAAAGGTATGTTTCCGACAAACAACGATTTTGGGAGCAGTAGTTTGCATTTCACTTTGACCGAATTTTAGGCACCAAAATAAAAATTGTAAACAGGTTTTTAACCCATTGAATGTCGTAATTACAGACACAATTAAAAAGCCATTGTGTCTCGCGTAGATCTACGTTCCGACAGACGAGAGGTTAAACGACAATTTTTCATTAAAAAATCTCTGACACAGCGTACTTCACATCACATTTTAGGATAATACTTGTGTGTGTGTTTTTCAATTATTACTTTTATTTATAAAACAGTAAAAGTAAATATTTTAGTCAGTCTACCGAAACTATATATTTTTTTATTGCTGAATGGGCCCGCTCTTAACCTCGATCACGCCTGATGGAACGCGATGGATGAGGTCTATGATGGAACGAGCATGCCCAGAAGATGCCTAAGACACTGGAACTCTCACGCGTCGACGAAACACAGCAGGCTGCTTGACGCCGGACTCCGGTGGAAGGTTGGTCGCAAACCAGGCGGGCGTTAGCCCTACCACCGCAAGGGAAGAATTGGCCAGTCAAATAAGGTGTTGGGTGTGACTGTCCAGGATGCGCCGAGCGCTCGGTTCAGTTGAGTAACTGACGGAACAAACTGCGTTATACGAGGAGGCTTCTTCAAGCATCCCCAATAATAACGTTATTTAAAAGGGAATACAACGAAGCAAGCAAAACGCGTAAACAGTAACAAATGAATGTTTGTACTGCTTTCATTTAGTTTTATCTATTTTGGGGAAGAGTCTGATGCTGAAAATATAGGTTTTATATTTTTCGTCCGTTTGTCTGGATGTATGTTCCGGATTGGCGCAAAAACAGTTGAACGGATTTGGATGAAATTTGGCACATAGGATTAAAACATAGGGTACTTTTAACCCCTGTATTATGTTTCCGTGAGAAAATTCCCGATATCCACGAGGGCGAAGCCGCAGGAAAAACGTAGTTTAACTAAAAAGCAAAAATGTTGAGTTGTATAAAAACGAGAATATTTTGGATGTTTTACATTTTAAAATCTATTAAGGCTGCTAAAAGGAAATTGAAATTGGAAACATTGGGCCGACACTTTGCTCAATGAAACAAAAAGGGTTGTAAAAATGATTTTTCATTGTGAAATCATACTCTAATTACGCATGCCGTTTTCCTTCAAAAAGGACTAAATGGTGATATAACTTTTATTTAATTTGCAAATAGTTTCTGCTCTCTGGTATAAAGTTTGCATACATTAAAAAGAGCAGACTAAGTATGAAATAATCCCAAGAGACCTAAAACTGTATACTTCTATACTATATGTATAATTTACAATAATCACACTAATATTATAAAGGCGAAAGTTTGTGTGTGGGGGTGTGTTTATATGTTTGTTACTTCTTCAAGCTCAAACGGCTGGACTAATTTTGATAAAATTTTGTATGGAGGTAGCTGACACGCTGGGTTAACATATAGGCTACTTTTTATTCCGATATTCCCACGGGATCGATATTTACGCGGGTGAAACTGCGGGGCGCAGCTAGTTAATAATAAAATTATAAAGAAGTAAAATTTGTTTGTTTGTAAGCTTGTATATAGGGGGTAATCTCCGGAACGAATGATCCCAAAACTAAATATAAGCCCAAAACTTGTATTTTTCTACCCAGTCAAATTGAAGGTGCATTTTTTACCGTTCAACAAACCCCTAAAAAATAACCCTTTATGAAAAGTCAATGTCTGTACCACACGTGTCAACTAACCGATGTAATTGACAACAATGGCAGTATTCACTTTGACCGAGCCACGGAACTAGCGAGCCCCGAACATGCGGGTAACTCGAGCGTACTCAAAGGAAATCCTGCCCAAATGCGACGAACATCGTATGATTCTCCACGGGATATTGGACTTTTACTTGTGGTAGCCAACCAGTTGAAAATTCGTTTGCAGATTTTGGCAAGAATGTTAAACGATGGTTCACAGGTGTGTGATTTCAACTATCGATAAAATTTTCACGTAATGTGGTTTTAGCAAATAATATACATAATATACTGCGTTTTATTTTCAGTGGTTGCACGTACCGATTTTGTATTTCTATAATAAATCATTTATTTGCATAAAACATGGTATACAATGGTGTTAAAATATAATAATAATGGCGCACACATGTTTACCTATGATGAAACATGGCATGCAAAATTTCAGGGTTTTTGAAAATGTTACAACTTACATCAACATTTTTTATCCATAAATTCTTAAAAACTATAAGATTCACTTCTACAACTTCATCCTAAATATTCTCGAATTTAATGTTTTGGATTGCTGGATGCGCTGCTCATAGATGATATTTGGTGGCACGACCTTTCGCACGAATTTTAGTTATGATCATAGTTTTCATAATGTTAATTTTAACGAGTTGCCAAATATTAAATTAACTAACACACTAGTACATCAAATTAATAAGAATACGTTTCCGTATGAGAGATTCTCTTCATTTACTCATATGAAGCGTGTATTTGCTTACATGTTACGTTTCATTGATAACGTTCGTAAATAAAGGTAAATCATAAATACGGCCCGCTTCAAGTAGATTAGTTAAATAAATCTATTATTAAATCGACTCAAATTTCACAAAACCAATCGTTTCCTGATCTTGATAATATTTTCTAATTAAAGACTACCCGTAATGTTTCTGGGCTTAAAATATTTGTTGATAATAATAACATTATTAGAGTTGGGGGTAGGTTAGATAATTCTTTAAGTTTTTCATACAATAAAAAGCACCCATATTGTGTAGTGTAATACCGTTACACGTTTGTTATTTCAATATGAGCATAAGCGCCAGCTTCATGCAGGTCCTCAATCACTGTTAGCTAGTATACGAGAAAATTGGTGGCCCCTCAGAGGCCGCAATCTGACTAGACATGTTGTAAACACATGTCTAAGGGTAAAACTGTTTCAGTTTAAATGGGTAACTTACCCATGTTTATTTTGAACCGTAAAAGGAGAAGCGCTAAACTGGAGAAGTGCTATATTTGTTTATTTGTCTGTTTCTTAACGCGTGCAAATCACCAACTGATGCTTACATATTAGCTCTAAAACGGTTTGTGTCTCGACGGGATAAACCTGCTGAAATATTTTCAGACAATAATAAGAATTTTGTTGGGGCAATGAATGAACTTGCATAACAATTTAATTCCATACCACCATGTTCACCGCATTTTGGGGGATTGTGGGAGGCAGGAGTAAAGTCTTGCAAATATCACACCCGTCAAGTTATTGGCAACACGAACTTAACGTACGAGGAGTTTAGCACAATACTAACTCAAATCGAGGCCGCCCTAAACTCTCGATCCATCTACCTACCCACTTTCCAGAGACCCAACAGACCTTCTTCCCTTCAGCCCTTCTCTGTTTCTGATTGGCCGACCGCTCACCGCACACGTCAGCCCAGACCTGATGACTACAGCTTCATATTGCCTGTTCCGTTATGACCGTGTGGAACAGATGCGCCTGCAGTTCTGGCAAAGAGGGTCAAAGGAGTACATAGCGGAGCTTCAGACCAGAACGAAGTGGAAGACAAGTAGGGAAGAATTGGAACCTAATACTCTTGTACTCATCAAGAATGATAATCTTCCGCCTCTCAAGTGGCGCTTGGGAAGAATCCTTCATATTTTTCTTGAAAAGATGGCCTGTCACGAGTCGCTGACATCAAAACAGCGACCGGGACGGTGCGAAGGGCATTCTCAAAAATATGTCCTTTGTTACCACAAGAAGAGAAGGAGAAGACGGATCCACAATAATCATCCATTAAAAATGTCAACGCCATGAGTACTTCGTAGGAAGCAGGAACTTCCAAGGCCGGGGGCATAATATGTTACCGCCATCTATGGACGTAAAGTCGACACGTCGCGGCGCACGGGGAGCGCTAATTGGTCGTCGCGGAAGAACTCTCGAAAACGTTCGATTCCTTCGTTCCATGGGTCAAAAGTTCGACACACACGAAAAAATATGGTAGTCGGTCCACCATCACAATTTCATTCTCATATCGCAACCTATGTAAATTCTAAGTGAAATAAACGCCTAAAATCCTTATAAATAAAAAGACAGTTCATTGAAGAAGCCTGATCCTCAAATCCCATAACAATCTTTTATGTGTGCGAAAAGTTTTTAATAAATAATCTAACAATCGTTCAGATGCAAACAATTACTTTCCCGTGTTGAAGCTTTTCACCAACAAATTTTTAAGCCAAGAAACAATGGTGCCTATAAATTGAGTTTATCAAAATCATGTTCACTTGAAAGTAGAAACGAATTAATAAAATCTATACAATGAAGACATAATTATTTTATCTATCCCTCTACGTTCTCACCAAGAGCAAGGTACGTCATTACGATGTATTCATGTACCTGTCCTGTAACGACATTGCCCGATCCAGTGTCGACACGACACGTTCCGTACGTCTGAACATGTCCTAAGATTCATCAATTACCTAATGTCTCACACACGTAATCCTTGATAATGCAGTCTAAGTGAGAATTTACAACGAAGTACTACAGTGTATCTACCTACTGGCATAATCTTGTTCTCTCACGATAATTCGGTAGGCTAGACCAAAAGATTCATTATTCGTTTATGTTTTTTCTTATTTTGTATTAACTTTTGTTTTTTTTTTTTTTAATAAATCAAAACTAATATTTTAAAGTGGAAAGATTTGATTTTGTATGTTTGTTTGTTACGCCTTCACGCTAAAACGGATGATCGGTTTTGGATGAAATGGGCACTATAGGAAGGATGGATTAGGAAAGATACTTTTTATCCTGATGTTTCCGCGGGATAGAGACTTACGCGGGTGAAACCGCGGGGCAATACTAGTAATCTAATCAAGATTTAGTTTGACTATCGGTAGCTAACGCTTATTTAATTTACTAATAGACAGGCTTATTTTTTTAATTACACAATGATAGTGATTATGACTAAGAATGAGAAAAAATGAGAATGATAACGAATGAGAATTCAGCACCAGCCAATGACGTGGTACTTGATTTAGCATAACGACTGTCCAAATGATTATGACCAGTGGGGTTATTGTGTAGTACATTAACAATTGCAATGCCTTTTATTTTGACAATTCAACAGCATTCATTGCGTCATTTACATTGTCGAGCAGGGGAATTTTTTAAACATGTAAAGCAATGGATTAGGAATTTCTTTCAAAATCCTTCGGTTTGTAAAAGAAAGTGTGTACGTAATAGGGGTGCAAGCCATTTGGTTTTAAATTCAGTAAATACTTGTTTGAAATTGCTAGTCAATTTATTTCGTTTTTCATTCAAATTAGGTTTGATAATGAAATGAACTAGCATTAGATAGCAAATTTCCATATTTCAAATCTTAAAAGTCAGCAGCTGCGGCACTAAATATTCAGTTTTTAAATAGTTATTTTTGCTTAGTTGATAATTATCCATTATCAAATATTTAAACTGCTTTAATGGTACTTAACCCCTTGATTAAATTGGGTAACTTGGTAAATGGGATTTTAATGGATAAACTTTCAATAGATATGCCTACTGCGTAGGCTGTTTGTTCCGTTAATGTTTTCTACGCCTATTTCCAGACGTTTGCTTTGACTACCCATTTGGAAACTAATTTGTCATAAGCTGCTTCGGATAACTTCGTAGCTGTGATCAACGTGAAGGTAGGAACCATGTTCGCGATTTCGCTGGTAGATATTGCAGCTCATAGTGGTTGGTGATCACTTAACTCCAGGTAGGTAAGCCAATTTGCTTGGTAGCCTTCCAAGAAAATTGAAAATTAAAATAAATTATTCTGCCCGCAACTTCTTCCACGTGAAATTTCTAGGACACTGCAATACTGAAGCTTTCCATATTAGTGAAAAAATTTTTAGAATTCGATCAGTATTACCGAACACCAGAAAAAAACTTCGATACAAATTTTATAAAATAATTCGATATAAATTATTAAGATGTGAGTTTGTATGTAAAAACATACAAACTCACTTCTTAATAATATTTATATCGAAGTTTAGATATGCTACTAACGCCACATTATGCCGTGTGGTGACTTTTATAAATGTATTGGTATCGTGTCGGATTGCCGTCCCATCGGATTATAAGAGAAGGGAAAAGTGAGTGCACCTGTCTTTGCGCACACACTTGTGAACTACAATATATCCCGCGTAGATGGGTAGTCTCCGTTGAGATTGGCTGCCATGGCTGAAATTCGATCTGGAGGACTATAATGGCTATATATACAGGGTCCCATTAAAATAGATGGACCAATTTTAACACTGCGCTCAGTACGTCTAACCAAAGATATCCAAGCAAAAAAAAAAAATTATTTTGACCTAAAATAATAAATTGCCGGCAAATTGGTGTATTTTCGTTAGCTGATTATTTTTCTTCTAAGTATCTAATGCGTTTTTCTTATATATTTTTTTTACCATCGTCCTTATTTTGGTAGTCTGAATGATTTCTAAATGTTTTTCCATCTATTTTAATGGGACCTTATATATGTGAAAAAAAATCAAATTAAATCTGTAAAAAGGTTATATTAATCAGGATTGTGTTCATAAATAACTCCAATAAGCTGAAACAATATCAGTGTCTATAAAAAAGAGCTTTATCGTCCATTACAGCTTCATAAAACAGTATTCATACTTCTCACTGGAAAGCTATCAGCTTATATTAAACTTACTGTTTCTATATTATCAGAGAATCGTTAGATTTTATAGAGCATTACGTGAAGCCACGGGTGGCGGGCTATTTCTTTCCATTCTAATATATTGCAGCGTTTGTAAGACAGTTATAAAAGGCATTACTATACTTCTTTTAGTATTTATTTACAACCTTTTGGATTTGCAGTCTGTATTTATCTTTTATTATTATTTTAGTTGCCATGTCTGATATTGATATTAAATAGAGATTAGGCTGTCAAAGAGATAAATGAGTTTTGGCTCATCATATTTTTATTGCATGAATAAATTGCACGATGGTAAATTTAATATAGTAGTCTCCCTACGATTACATTAAATTGATATCTGTTTTGTTCTTCATAACTTAACTCCAACAATAACGGTATCCCCTGAACCCCCTCCCCTCTCTGGATCCTCTGCTGGTTAGGTATTCTTATGTTTTAATTTCTGTCTTATCCACTTTACAAAATGAAGGCCTAAATAAAACGCGTTTATTTTTCTCTTGGAAAAACGATTTTCAACAGTTTTTTTAACAGAAGATTTATTTTTGTATGCCTCAATCCGATTCAACGTAGCTTCCAATTTTCGGATATAGGAGTTTAGCAGTGTGCCGCGAAAAATTTGAAACTTCCAACGCCTATTCCAAAGGAAATTGGAAAAGCTAAGCCAAACATCCGGTGATACAGGATATTTCTTTTCGGAAATGAATAACAGGTAATATGTAGACAGGTTATTTTTTCATGCTCTATTGTGACGTCATGCCGACTTGAATTGGCAGGCGAAGATATGTTTGATTTGTCTGATAAAGAATCGAACAATATTTCAATTATTATTGGTCGTATGTTGAGATATAGAAACGTAAACGAAGCGAAAGGAGTATGTAATGAACGTAGCAGGTTGTGTTCTATAGTTTCCAGCCTGTATAGTGTATAAAATGTGTATGGGGTCGTATCTCAAAGCAATGGTGATAGGTCAAATTTTTATAGTACTACTTCCAAACTTGACCTTGCCTACCTAATCTATCGGACTCTCGTTTCGAAAGACAAGACACATTTTGGCTCACTAAATCCTCGTTGCTTGTGTGGGTTATATAAAAAATACCTGCCTTATTGATATACAGTATGGAAACTACATATATGCAATAAATTATAACACCTACTTGTTATCGCCTTTTCTGATGATATAAAAAAAATGTACGAAATTTGTTGCGAAAAAATCATGTTTGGATAACTCGTCAAAATGTAGGGAACAGCTGATTTGTTTTCGCGACCGATTTCGTTAATTTTTTTTTTACCTATAGTAGGTACCTATACCCACATTTTCGCCAGTTATGTTTAAGTTCCAGTGAGCCTTTAACCGGGCTTTAATCCAGACTCCGGGCTTCTACTGACAAGTTTCAGATGGAAAAACCCAATAACACCTTGCTGTTATTGGATTTTTCCAGGGCAAGCCCTACCCGGGAATCGAACACAGAACATTGAGCTCAGCAGTAGCGTTTGCGACCACTGCACCAACGAGGCAGTCTGATAACTTACCGAATAATTAAGATTATTGTACATAAAAAAGAGTATTCTATTCTAATCTATTCTATTCTATTATTGTTTTAACTCTTCTTTTATTCTGCGGTTCTCCAATCCGGTACCTATCCAATCTTGTTAGAATCATTAACGAACCTTTCTAATCTCAATCCTGGGATACGATAAAATTAAATTACACTTTCAACTTTCATTCTAATCAAATGAAAATCATTTTAATCTAATAGTCATTGACATAATTGCTGAGCTCCTGTTCCGCTTAATTTTCAAGCATTTTCATTAATAATATCGTTGTCATTATTAACGATATTTTTCTTTACTCTTCAAAGAAATTTCTTGCCAATTCAATCGAGATAACAGCAATTTTGATATTTTGCTTCATATTTTTCCACTTGAGTTAACATAACTTATATCTTTTTTTGAAATGATATGTCCACGAATCAATGCTTGGTAGTACAGACGCCAGCACATCAAGCTACTACAATCTGTCCTTTAATGGATTTTCAACTTTATCGCTAAATCATTAGGTTCAAGGTTGATTGTAAAATTTAACAGTTTCGGTTAGCTTATCTATTAAATCCACAGATAAATGAAATATCTACGATTTTTATCAGCGTGGTAAGGATATTGGCGCGTATGTAACCATGGATTTCGTACATGATTCTGAACCCCGCCGATGAAATTTTTCGTCGGATATTAAACAAAAGTGCTGTTCCATACATTTTGACCGCATAAATATTGCATTTTTATATGTAACCGCAGATTTTTTTTTGTAATCAATTGATAATTTCTAGGCTCTAGAATCCTGTGCTGAATTCATGGTAACAGTTTATGCATATACCTTGTGTATATGTAAAGTTTATTAAATAAATCTCTTAAAGTTTGATGGATCATGTACTTAAGTATTAAAAAGATGTAAAAACCTGATAGAAACTCAATTAATTATTTTCGAATGAATAATCTGGCTCGTAGCCTCGACGTGACTTAAGATGCCAAACTCATTAGTGCACGTTAGATATTATCTGTGCCGTATCGGCCAAGCAATTTATGAGGGTCATCCGAGAGAAATAGGTCACTTTGGCACTCCTTAGAGACGGTATATGGATATGTTATCTACATAATATGTATCTACTTGGACCAATTTATAGCCAAAATGAGAAAAAGACACAACATACCTTTTGGTCGATCAGTGCGTAAATTCAAAGATATCTATAGGTAGTTTCTATATTTATGTCTGTAATTTATATAATGAACATAATAAAGAGTATTCTATTCTATTTCAAAATCAAAAGATAAACACCATTTTTTGTAGCTTTATGTGCATAGGTTATCATGATCCAATAATAAATAGAAATCAATAAAGAGATTACCCTAGATTATGACACACCAGCGCCAGAATACCAGCCATTTGCATATTCGAAGCTAAGCACCGGCTATCCTAAATGACTGAACGGATTTCCCCATTTCCACTTTATTGGCTCGATCGTGAATAAAAACCGGAACAGTCTCCGTGGTTTCCGAAAAAATAATCATTTTACTCGTGCACAGGGCACTTAATGCGGATATAGGCCTATAAAACGTATGATTGATACAAATAATGTTAGAAATCCATTTGCGAATGTATCTGTTCCGATAAAAGCTGGAGTTTTATAAAACAAATCGACCAAGTGATAATTAAATCGACCAGAACTGTTAGGGTACACATTTTTGTAAAAGTTTATCGCCTTGCAAACTTAAAATTACGATTTCCTTTCAGTAATACCGTTAAAATGCCATTTAGAAATACATACACAATGGTTTCAACCATTAAAATATGATGGTTGTTTTTTACAGGAAAACTACTTTTTACGTGTGAAGTTTCGTTCGATAAATCTGGTAAGTTATGGCTAGGGACAGCACCCTAGCACGACGTGAATGCACTACGTAAACGTATCGTTAACTCGAACGATTTTTGAAACAAAAAACATCTACTTATTCTATAGCATTTTAATTTACATTTTTGCGACAAACACAAATTAGTTTCACTTAATAGAATATATATACAGGGTGAATTTTTCAAGTGGGCGTGGATGGCCAAATCCGAAACTATGAGGACTAGCGAAAAGTACTCAAAGGAGTCGCGGGCTCGATTTTGATGAAAACTAAAACTGCATCATTAGATTTTTGAAAAATCAATATTTCTAGCCAGGAATCGAACCTGTTGATTTTGAAAAAAAAAACACACACTGTATTATTACACCATTCGATAGTGTCGCTAATAAGGATCAAATTCTGGGAAGTAATGACATACGGCAAACTAAAGGAAAGAGCTCATTTTTAACAAAATACTTTTTTTTTCTTATATTACCTACCTCATCATCATCTGCCTAGCCTTTTCCCAACTATGTTGGGGTCGGCTTCTATTTTAACTGGATGCAGCTGAATACCTCGGTATGTAAAGGTTGTCACCCATCCACAGACCAACCACGGCAAGCGTAGCTTAACCTGATGGATTGACCTGTGCGGCTGTTAGTATTTAGCCGGGCCCGGGTTATGTTACCTACCTACTAAACCTTAACTGATTAATAATTATTGTTCAAAATGATGACCATTGTTTTCAATACATAGCTGGATTCGACGTCTCAAGGATTGTACTGCATTAAGCATTACAATATTATTGATTCCATTAGAATATTTTCCAAAGATCGTAATAGAAAGAATTTAGAACCTAATGTTGTGAAGGTGACTGCGCTGCGGGTGTGTTAATAAAAATATTGAGCATCATTTCGAACAAGATACGTAATGTAGGTATGAATACTCTAAAATAAAAAGCAGTTTATTAAAATTCAACATTTTCCTTAAGTTTGCCGTATGTCATTACTTCCCAGAATTTGATCCCTATTAGGGACACTATCGAATGGTGTAATAATACAGTATGTTTTTTTTTTCAAAATCAACAGGTTCGATTCCTGGCTAGAAATATTGATTTTTCAAAAATCCAATGATGCAGTTTTAGTTTTCATCAAAATCGAGCCCGCGACTCCTTTCAGTACTTTTCGCTATTCCTCATAGTTTAGAATTTGGCCATCCACGCCCTCTTGGAAAATTAAACCTGTATATATTATGTAATAATATGATATTTTATGAATAAAGTCCGAAAACTAAGTAAATATTAAATGAGAAACGTATGACGTATCAATTTTAAAATCTTTCTAACTTATGTTACGTTTAGGTACTCCGCATGTCTGTGTTAAGTTCACAGCTTCAGCTAGAACTCTTCACTAAACATCAGACAAAAAGGTGTCTGTACTCCAGTTTAGGTAAATCACACTTATCACACTTTACACGGCTTGTTCCCACGAACTCCAAATCTAATATTATAAAGGCGAAAGTTTGTGAGTGTGTGTGTGTGTGTGTGTTTATATGTTTGTAACTTTTTCACGCTCAAACGGCTGGACGAATTTTAATAAAATTGTGCACGGAGGTAGCTGACACCCTGGATTACCATATTGGCTACTTTTTATCTCGATATTCACGCGGGTGAAACCGCGGGGCGTTGCTAGTATTTTATATAAAATCAGTGCTAAGGTTTGTTATTAACAATAAGTCCTACCTGATACCGAATTTATAAAAAAAAACGCCATTTGTGCCATTCTGTAAGACAATACCAAAGGGCCTAGACAAAGTGACATTCTATCAGCGATAACGTGACATCCATTCTTCTTTGGAATGCGCTTCCTTTTGATATCAGGTCGGCCACCAGTCGTTATGCATTTAAGCAGAAATTGCAGAATTATTTTCAAAACAAATAGCGTAGAGTCATCTCAACATTTCTCTCCCTTGAACTTGCATGTAATTTCAAATATGGGATTAACATAAATGCTACCGAAAAGCTTATGTGAAAAGCTAATGATGCTGATAGTCGTTGTAGAAATACGAAACGCTTTGAAAGCGATTGCCACTTGTCCAGGCCCTCAGGTACTGTAGATATCTAATAATGCTAATCTAGCGGCTTTACAAAACCTCACTGTCGAAACACGATTAAAGGGGACAAAATTTAAGACCTAAAGGGGATCTAAAAACCCTTCTAGGCAATAAGAATGCAATTTATAAAAGGGACTTAGCCAATACTCACCTCTGGGACGGTCCCGTATAAGGATTAGTTTGTGACAGATACATTATATATCGGCTTTAATAATATTTTCGGTCAACCCAGCTTAGAAACTTAATCTGGTATTAATTTGGACCTAAAATACATAGATCAATACGTGTTTGAAATTCTAAGTAAAATTGACTGAAAGTTTTATCTAAATTTCTTTTTGCATAGATTGTTAGAGTATACGATAATGATTTAATATCTTAGCACGTAGTTGAACATAATAAACGGCTTATCATATTTTGTAGTGAATAACAAAATAAGGTCATTGATCTTCTTAAAAAAATCTTAAATTGTATTGAAGATGAGCACTAAGGAAAGATTTTTGAAAATTAATTCCCAAATGGAGATTAAATAGGGGATGAAAGTTTGTACAGATGCCAGCACATCAAGCTACAATAATCTGTCAAATTTCTTTAATAGATTTTCAACTTTATCGCTAAATTATAAGGTTCAAAGTTGATTGAGAAAATTTAAAAGTTTCGGGTAGCTTGATGTGCTGGCATCTGTACCTATATGGAGGTCCGCCATTTTTTCGATGGCAAATTCCATCGGCTTGTTTATGAAATAAATTAAAATTAAAACCTGTTTCGCCGGTGGCCTAAGTAACATACAAAAACTTTTTAAGAAAAAAAAAAACCGACTTCCAAAAAAACACTACAAAGTGAAAAATAACTTTAATTTCGGAAGTCGGTGTCTTTGGATCTGTATTTTAGTTTTTTGCCACCGACTTCCGAAATTAAAGTTATTTTTCACTTTGTAGTGTTTTTTTGGAAGTCGGTTTTTTTTTTCTTAAAAAGTTTTTATTTCACGCTTTTTAGTGGGTCTGCTTATAATATATCTAAGTTACAATAGCTTAGTGCTCATCGCCTTTTACAAACAAATTATGGCTTTTCCAGATTTTGATGCAGGGAAGTTAATTGTTGAGTTCTCCAGGTCCACCATCAGCTCCATATCACCATTCACATTGTGACGAGCATAAATTGCTTAGCAACCATATTAAAGTAATCGAATAGCAACCCGTGAAATACTTATATAAGGTGTAAAAAAATGAACTGCAAGAACTTTAAGAGGTGCTTTAGACCATCGAACTGAACAACTTTCACTATGGGACCAACTCTGAAATCACGAAAAAAAAATGAGCTGTTTCATACATTTTGGCCGAGTAGGTATTGAACTTTTGTATGAAACAGCTGATTTTTTTTTCGTGATTTCGGAGTTGGTCCCATAGTGAAAGTTGTTCAGTTCGATGGTCTAAAGCACCTCTTAAAGTTCTTGCAGTTAATTTTTGTACACCTTATATATTATTGAGTAGTTCCGGAGGCCATCTGTGGTCTTCATCATCAGTTCCACTTCACCAAATGGTGCTTTCCGAGAGCAAGTGCACGAGTTACTATAAAAAATACCCAAATCGCTATAGGTGTGCCTATAATATTTGAAGAGTTCCTTCGATTTCTCCAGGATCCCATCATCAAATCCTGACCTGATGTTTTTTGACTAGATGCTGATAATCCTGGCTGCAGCATCAGGCCAGACTTATGTCAACATTGCATTGAACTTAAAATTTAGTCCTGTTTAAAATGAGCCCAAACACGACTACTGTGCTGTAATTTCAAGGTTTGTACTTTTTCTGATGCTCCTGGCTTCAGCATCAGGTCAAACTCAAACTCAAAACTCAAACTCAAAGCATTTATTTCAATTAAACCAATTACAGGCACTTTTGAATTGTCAAGGGGTCGGTCAGTCAGAAAGATGAAGCTAGTTGCCCATTCCAAAGAGTAGGTACCTATGGAGAAGAACGGGCAAGAAACTCCATGGACACTCTTTTAAAACAAAATAATATGGTTACAAAGTCTTGGTTACATCATTCATGTTAAAAATTATACATGTGAGAACGATGCAGAACGTTAAAAGCGTCCATAATGAGAAGATGAGAAAAAAAACAATTCAAATATTAAATTAAAATAAGCCGTGGCAGCAAAGAGATGACCAGTCCCTACTGACGGCGCCCGTTCACGAACATGACGCATGTATTAGCACCATTCAGCTCAACCATTTTGAAGGGAGCTAAATGATCCAACACATGCGCCACCATCAGCGAGACATTTGAGTGAGCATGACATACTCTCAGCCGCCAAAGCAAATTCAAGTCAAGGAAAGACGTACCCAGTAAATGGTAGCTTTATAGTATGTACATAGTACTCACACATGTGCTATGCAATTATACAATACAAGGAGAATGAATTTATATAATGCAAAAATAGTATTTTAAAATCTTCAGCAGCTCCAACAGTAGGTATTTTCCAATGCTAATCAATTTATTTGTGCGTCCTTATGGAGCAGGACCAGCATTTAGCCAAGCATTTTTATCAGTGATGTAATCCCCCAATTTATAATATGCCTGACTGCATAGTGTGCGTTTTATACAAGATTTAAATTTCGTTTCATTCAGTTCAAGTATGTGGGTAGGTATTTTATTGTAACATTTTAGACAGTAGCCCATGAAAGATGAGTCAACTTTAGCCAGCCTGAAACCTGGTTGAACTAATTGGTCCCTATTTCTAGTGATATAATTGTGTCTTTCACCTCTTTTACTAAAAAGATATTGGTTTTTCCTTACGTACATGATATTTTCATAGATATATTGACAAGGTACCGTCATGATGTTAATATCTTTAAACAGTTTCCTTAGAGAGTCACGCCTGCGAAGATTATATATGGCTCTGATGGCTCTTTTCTGCAGAATAAAAATAGACTCGATGTCTGCAGCTCGTCCCCATAGTAAAATACCGTACGACATTATACTATGAAAGTAACTAAAATAGACTAGTCTCGCGGTATCAACATCAGTAAATTGCCGGATTTTTCTCACAGCATATGCTGCTGAACTTAGCCGTCCTGCAAGGGATGTTAAATGAGGACCCCATTGAAGCCTTGAGTCGAGCGTGATCCCCAGGAAAACAGTTTCATCGACGAATTCGAGTTTCTCTTGATTCAATACTATCTCACAATTACTACTTTTGACATTTGGTAAAGAAAATCTTATGCACTTCGTTTTTTTCCCATTTAACACTAAATTATTAGCAGTGAACCAATTTTGGATCTGCTGTAGGGCGTTATTTACGTCGTCAAGATTTGATGCACGTCTATTAATTTTAAAAATCAAGGAAGTATCGTCAGCAAATAACACCATTTGAGGTTGGGTTTTTAACAAATGGGGTAGATCATTAATATATACTTAAAAGAGGAAAGGACCTAATATCGAGCCTTGTGGTACACCCATTTTTACTTTTAAACCGAGTGAATTGACACCATTTATTTGAACTTGCTATTGTCTATCATTTAAATAAGATTTTACTAAACTGAGCGCAAGTTTTCCAAGTCCGTAATGTTCAAGTTTTAAGAGTAAGGTTTCGTGGTCGACGCAATCAAAAGCCTTGGAGAGGTCACAAAAAATTCCTATGGCGTCTTGAGACTCTTCCCACGCCGTAAATATGTGTTTTAATAAGGTGACACCGGCATCAGTCGTACAACGTCCCTTAGTGAAACCATACTGTTGGTCGTGTAGTATTTTATTGGTGTTAAAATGATTGAGCATTTGGTTCAGCATCACCTTTTCAAAGACCTTGCTAAAAACTGGTAACACGGATACTGGTCTATAATTATTGGTATCTTTACTGTCCCCCGATTTGAAAAGTGGTATTACCTTACTGTATTTCATTAGATCCGGGAAGACTCCTTGATCTACACACAAATTAAATATTAAGGCTAAGTACGGCGCTATAGTCTCAATAATGGAGGTACAAACTTTGATAGACATTCCCCATAGATCTTCGGTTAGTTTGATCTTGATTTGCTTGAAAGCTTTTATTACTGTTATGGGGTTTATATGCTGGAATTTAAATTCAATCTGGCAGGATGAAACGTTTGCTCTTAATAAATCAATAGAATGCAAGGGCGAGGAATTTAAGACTTCAGTAGTTTTATGTGGGATACTGGTAAAGAAATTTACAAATTCCTGAGCAACTTCTTTGTTAGTGCTTATGAGACCACGCGAAGTCTCTAGTGTGAAATCATTATTATGTTTTTTATTCCGGTTAGTCTCGTCATTAATAATTTTCAAAACCGTCTTTATTACTTCGTTGGTCTCTATGTACTTCGTTGTTCCTCATTAACAGTACGTTTATCCACACATCGAGCCCTTTTCAATGAGCCTAAACACGATATATCTGCTGTTAGTTGTCGAGGAGTTAGGTACTCTGCAGACTATCCTGACTGAAGCATCAGGTCATGACTTGATGATCATGAGACCAAATGTGACAAATGCCCTATCAAACATCAAAACAATTTACTAAAAACAGCCCTTGCCTGTTCGAGTAACTGCTTACTGTTAAGGAGTTGTACCTTCCATCATCAGCCCAGCTACCTGAGATGGTGACAACCATATGCAAATACACAAGATACTTCATAAAATATGCGAAAAACAATAAGTGAGCCTATAAAATTTGAGGGTTGCCCTCGATTTCTCTAAGATCCCATCATCAGATATTGAAATGGTAACAATGGGACCACACGGGAAGCACCAGCTTTCAAATAAAAAAAGAATCATGAAAATCGGTTCACCCAGTCGCAAGTTATGAGGTAACAAACATAAAAAAAAAAAGACGGGTTGCACTCCGGGAGTGCCGGCAAAAGTGAAAACTTGAATATTAACGTTGAAATAAATCAATTATGAATTGAATTAATATAACTAATTTTTTTTCAATTTCTGCGTCACTTTTTTCATTAATCGATGCACTTTGTTCAATTTCCATATTTTAAACACTTTATATACACGAATTTTACGAATACACAGCAGTGTGGCTACTACACAGACGGTCGAGCCATCAGCTGTCCATCCATCCATCTACATCCACGTCCACCATCACCGTCACCGTCACCGTCCCCGTCCCCGTCCCCGTCCCCGTCCCCGTCCCCGTCCCCGTCCCCGTCTCCGTCCCCGTCACCGTCCGTCCGTCACCGTCACCGTCACCGTCACCGTCACCGTCACCGTCACCGTCACCGTCACCGTCCGTCCGTCCGTCACCGTCACCGTCACCGTCACCGTCCGTCCGTCCATCCGTCCGTCCGTCCGTCCGTCCGTCCGTCACCGTCACCGTCACCGTCACCGTCACCGTCCGTCCGTCCGTCCATCCATTATCGTGTCTCACTTGGCTCACTTCGGTTGGCGCCGCCGTAGAAAGAGGGGGGGAAATCTCTCCTGACGGTCACGTGTCCTGACGCGATGTCCTGACGCGAGTTTAACATTTTTTACCCATTACAAAAAGTGTGCAACGCCGCTAAAGAAGTTTACACTTCAAAAAAACACTACAAAGTGATAAATAACTTTAATTTCGGATGTCGGTGTCAAAAAACGAAAATGCGGAATTAACGACACCGACTTCCGAAATTAAAGTTATGTATCACTTTGTAGTTTTTTTTAAGTCGGTTGTTTTTTTTGTAAAAAAGTTTTTTTTGATCTCAGAGACTAATCTGACAGTTGTAATGTCAAACTTCTATACTAAAAAAACGCAAACACAAAAGACTTAAATATCAGATTAGTCTCTGGGATTATTTATTTTTTATTTATTTATTAAATCCATTTAAAAACGAACTTTAACCGGTCAAGCGGCGCGGTTCGCCGATCGGCGACGAAACAATAGAAAATCAATTGTGTCTCATTAGCGGAGCTTGACAGATTAAGTAGTACAAAAATAATTGCTTTTATTTTTTTCTGTTTGCGGTAGTGTGCAATGTAGCGCACGCAAAACCTTGTAGTTATGGGTGCATGCAACGGTAGGAGTCGTGGGGGTATTTAAAGTTGTGTTATAACATTCAAACATGTTTTTCGTAAAAACAGCCGATAAAAGTTCGAATTTTGACCTGTAATATCTCCGTAACCAGAAGGTTCCCCGGGTATGATAGATAGATATCTAGATAAACCATTTATTTGGGGCACACAAAAGACAGCACAACACATAAAATACCTACATGAATATACACCGTGAAATTTTAATCACCGTTTTCCTCTTAAGGGGTACTCATCATTATGAACAACTTTTACTATAGGACCAAACCTAAAATCGTGAAAAAAAATCAGCTGTTCCCTACATTTATGTTCGCATAACTCGTCAAATTGTATCGAACAGCTGATTTTTTTTTCACGATTTCAGGTTTGGTCCCATAGTAAAAGTTGTTCAAAAATTGATGATGAGTACAATGACCCATTAAGAGGAAAACGGTGATTAAAATTTCACGGTGTATAAAAACAAGATATAAACAAAAGGAAAAACATACATGATTCAAGTAAAAGTGAGACTATGACGAATACTTAAAATCAAATTAATAAAATCTTATTAGAAATAATAATTGGCGAAGAGCAGTGGTGGCCAAGTGGTAACGGCCGCCACTTACCAGGTGTAAGGTCGTAGGTTCGAACCCAGACAGGTGCTTTACTTTGTGTAAATTATTTCATCACCACTGCTCTCAAAACGGTGAAGGAGAACATTGTGAGGAAACCGGCATGTCCTAGAACCAAAAATTCGAAGACATGTGACGTCTGCCAACCCGCACTGGGCTCGCGTGGTGGATTACGGCCCACTCCCTCTCATCGAGAGGAGGCCTGTGTCCCAGCAGTGGGAACATTAAAGGCTGATTATGTATGTTATGTAAAAATAATAACATCTTTTTTTTTGAAGTCGGTAAAAAATGCGTCTCGCTTCCGCGCCCGTAACTGCGACTGTCGATAAACGAAGTAAACCGATTTATTTTTTGGGAATGGCGTCTCCCTGTTCAACCTATGAGGTTGTCGTCTGCTTAACCGGTCTTGCCGGTCATGCCTTAATAAATTAAGGCCTCCAGGGCTTAAAAAGTTAAAAAACTAAGCGACTACACGCTAAGGTCACCCCTGTGGAGTACGGACCTCGACTTAGGGCGTCGCTGGGAGAGGGCAGCAAGGGACAGGTTGGATCGGAATTAAGAAGTTAATCGAAAGGCGTTTGAAGATTCAAACTCAAACTCAAAGCATTTATTTCAATTAATCCACCACCGACACCGTCACCGTCACCGTCACCGTCACCGTCACCGTCCGTCCGTCCGTCCGTCCGTCCATCCATCTATCCATCCACCCATCCATTATCGTGTCTCACTTGGTTCACTTCGGTTGGCGCCGCCGTAGAAAGAGGGGTGGGGGGGGGGGGAATCTCTCCTGACGGTCACGTGTCCTGACGCGAGTTTAACATTTTTTCCCCAGTACAAAAAGTGTTCAACGCCGCTAAAGAAGTTTTCACTTCAAAAAAAAAATACAGTCGAATTGATAACCTCCTCCTTTTTTTGAAGTCGGTTAAAAAATCTCTAATTAATTCTTATTGACCGTTTTTGTGATTCGTAGGCGTAACAAACACAACAGTCTTTGCACAAAACCAAAAGATTCCAATCATCATGGATTCCCATACCAATTTAACCGTATTTTTTCCGCAAATGAAAAGTATCTACGGCTTTTTGAGAACGAATACCCAAAAACATTTTAAATGGCTCTCAATAACAGTAATCCTATACCCAGTTGTGTTCGCTTGTGCCTAACGTCGTATTGATGAAATTTCGATTCAAAAGCGATTTTAACTTGTTTTTATAGTCTTTTTATCTCGATCCCGCGCGCCCTTTACTGCGGCGTGTTGGACTATGCAATTGTCACAAAAACTGTGACAATGTCAATGTCAATTAAAGTATTAGGTCCTTACATATGAAATTGGCGTTTTTCGTACTGGCCACTTTAATCACGAATTTCTCCTCTTTGGTAAGGAATTCCAAATTCAAATTTGTACAGCTATTTACTCATGTATTTGTGCTTCGATGACCGTCATTCATTTGTTTTTTTTCTTCTGTTTTTTCTGTTTGCGTCACTCATTTTACAAAATGGAAAATTTAAAATATCGCATTATTTACGAGTACGAGTTCCGCCGTGGCACTAGTGCTGCGGAAACGACTCGAAGGGTGAATGATGTGTATGGCGGTCATGTTGCAAAAGAAAACACAGTTCGTTTTTGGTTCCAACGTTTTCGTTCTGGAAATTTCGACCTGCAGAACAAGCCCCGTGGACGGCCTGAGACCCAAGTTGATAATGGAGAATTGAAGGCTATTGTGGAAGCGGACCCATCGCAAACCACGTCCGAGTTAGCTGCAGGCTTCGATGTTAGTGATAAAACTGTTTTAATTCACTTGAAGCAAATTGGGAAGATTAAAAAGCTTGAAAGGTGGGTACCTCACGAATTGACTGAAGCAAACCGGCAAACGCGCGTCGACTGCTGCGTTACATTACTTGAATTGGAATGTCTTAGACATCCTCCGTACTCCCCGGACCTTGCTCCAACAGATTACCATTTTTTTCGCAATTTGGATAACTTTTTGCAAGGGAAAAAATTCAACTCCGATGGGGCAGTCCAAATCGCCTTCAAAGATTTTATTGATTCCCGTCCGACTGGTTTTTTTAGTAAAGGGATCAATGAACTACCTATAAGATGGCAAAAGTGCATTGAAAACAATGGTTCATACTTTGATTAATTAAATATATTATATTAAAAAATATTCGACTTTTTGTTCCTTCCATACAAAACGCCAATTTCATATGTAAGGACCTAATATGTAACGGGACAAGGAAAATCTCTATAGCGTCAGTTTACATTACTTAAAGTCGAGCTTGCTTTCAATGAAAATATTTATATCATTGTAACTTACTAATTTACTTCATTAATACAGTAATTTATGACATACATCTACTTTAAATAATGTAAACTGACGCTATAGAGATTTTCCTTGATTTTCCAGTTTTAGCTGACCTCGCTTTGTATAGGTTTTTCGTACATTCAGAATTCACTGCGGCGCTTTGGAATATGCAATTGTCACAAAAACTGTGACAATGTCAATGTCAATTAAAGTACGAGTATGTACCTAACGGTACAAGGAAAATCTCTACAGCTTCAGTTTACATTATTTAAAGTCGAGCTTGCTTTCAAGGAAAATATTTATATAACGGAGAAGACATGTGTGTCTCGTTATTATCAGCCATATTTTAACTATTGTGGGCGAATTATGGGTATAGTGTTGGTTATTGCGCAATAGAAAAACGGTTTGCAGTTCAAATCAGATTATAATTTCACGAACAATTTAATCACACTAGCAAATCACACACTATAGGTACACGATACAACCAGATACGGAACTCGGGACAGTTTCTGAGCACATGTTGTTCGTTTGATGTCCGATGTCCAAGAGGGCTCCACATCGTTCTGTCGCGCTGTTGCCGACCCCCCACGAACTCAGGCTAGACTCTGTCAAGCGCCGCCAGATGGCGCTGGCGTTCCAAATAGTCAAACGAATGACCGGATGCGACATATATAATTGTAACTTACTAATTTACTACATTCATACAGTAATTTACTATATACATCTACTTTAAATAATGTAAACTGACGCTATAGAGATTTTCCTTGATTTTCCAGTTTTGGCTGACCTCTCGTAGTATAGGGTTTTCGTACATTCAGAACTCAGCTGATACTGGTTATGTATAGCTTAAGCTTGATGTATACCTTATAGACGTGTGTACATGAAATACATAAATTGTCAACACAATCCACTTCTGGACGCCAGACACATTGCCATCACCATCTCTACTTTAAAATAATGCAAACTGACGCTATAGAGATTTTCCTTGTCCCGTCACATGCTTTAATTGACATTGAAATTATCACAGTTTTTGTGACATTTGCGTATTCCAACGCTACGCAGTAGTCTAGTAATAGTATTGAATGTCTAGTATAATTGAAATTAAGGATATTTTAGTTCAACGTTAAATAATTCAAAAATTAAAAGCGTTCAGAAAACACGTGTTTTGTAGCTAGAACTACAAACTAGGATGGGTGTAAATATTGCCTTATGGTTCTTCTTCTTCTTCTTCATAGCACTCTAGCTAGTCAGAGTGGTCATGATTCTCATTTCGACGGTTGCCCGGCTATTTGATCTAAGCGATATTATTTGCGAAATTGAGTTATATATCAGAAAAATTGGCTGATTCCAATTATGTATATAACTCAATTGCGCAAAAAATGTCGCTTAGATCAAATAGCCGGGGAACCGTCGATGTAATTTCATGTCTAGGGGCTGATGTGATTCGCCTCACGATTTCTCGCCTTATGGTTAGGTGAATATTTTTATTCATTCTTGACAAATATCCATATAGATCTGAAAAGTATTTAAAGTTTGATATTCTAGGCATTCTGGCTATGAAAACCAAAAAAAAAAAATACGTGTGGCACTCGGGGACTGCCGCGATAAAGCTATTGCATTGCATTTTTTATCAACTTATGCGAGCTTCGTACAGTCTACACGCATACGTCTAATCGCACGCACACAAACACCGTGCCGAAGTCTGCCGAAACGACGTTAGACGATGCACGGCTTTCAACGCCGCACCGCTGTGCCGATCGGAGTGGGGGGTGTTAGGTTTATTTTCGTTACGGAATTTCTTGATTCGGTCGCCGCGCTCAAAGCCCGCGATAAAAGCTATGCAATAGTTTAAAAACAATAACTAATATGATACCGATAACATATAAAACAATAACTTACCGCTACAGCTCAAACTTAAGCTTGAAAGTTTATAGGGTAGAACGTAACCCCACTGTAATAGTTAACTAACTTGAAGCGATCTAACTTAGCTCTAGAGTTAATAAGAAAGTTAATAATTCAGCATGAGTTCATATGCAACGAACTGAAATAATGAGGTAAATTTAATAATTGACGAGAATTTTTTAAACCCCTAATCAGCCTATAATGTTCCCACTTCTGGGACACCTCTCTTCGAGAGGGAGTGGGCTGTTATCTGCCACGTGGTTCCAGTGCAGGTCGGTGGTTTATTTTAATGCTGAGTAGAAGGACGTGGAATCAATTAAGTTGAAAGTCTAATGGAAAAATCACACACTGGACGTCAGAAGTGTGGTCCTATTTAAATGGAATAATTTATTGAATTATTTTAAAAACGTATTTATTTATTTTTTTCTTTTTTTTTTTTTTTTGGGTGGGAAATCATTAAAACATAATTGGCAAAAACAAAGTACCTTATGTTAGCAAATAAATTGAAACACGAAGTAATTTCAATTGGAACCCTCATTACCAGAAAAAAAAAGCAAAGATAAGGGTAAGTAATGACAGTTTTTATTTAACTGTTAAACTGTCTTTGAGAATTTCCTAAGTGAAGGTAGTTAATTTTCATGACTGTTTACTATTCTCGTATAAAAAAAGGTTAAAATATGCTTGAAGATTGAAAACGACTTATCGAGGCCCGTTGCATAGTATAAAGCCTATAATGTTCCCACTGCTGGGATATAGACCTCAGGTCAGAGTTTTAATCTACCACGCGGGTTCTGTGTGAGTTGGTAGATATTATCACATATCTTCGAATTTTTGATTCTAGCACCTACCGGGTTCTTTGAGATCGGTTTTTCCATCGCCGTTTTGAGAGATGTGGTGATGAAATTATTTACACAAAGAAAAGCGCCTGCCCGTCTGGGGCCGAAAGGTTCTGGAGTGGCGTCTGCGTTCCGGAAGACGTAGTGTTGGAAGGCCTCCCACAAGGTGGACCGACAACCTTGTAAAGGCCGCAGGATGCGGGAAGCACAGAATCGGTCGAAGTGGAGGAGCTTGGGGTAAGCCTGTGTCCAGCTGCAGTGTTCGTCTTTCGGCTTAAGTGATGAAACGCCTACCTGGGTTCGAACCCACGACCTACACGACCTTCCTTCTCGGAAGTCGAGTTTGGTGGCCCAATGGTAATGGACCCGCGTTACTACTGGGCCACCAATCTCGACTTATTGAGGCCCGTTGCATGTTGAGGTAGAATTCAATATTGCCAAGCGTCTTTGACGTTTCGCCGATAGTTTGAATATTCAAGAAGCCTAGCTTTCCCTACGTCCTTTGGGTGAGCGACAAGTTTCAGCAATTTATTCACTATTGAGGAACTGCATCTGGAACTAAAATGAAATCATGTATTCGAATACAAGTGAGGCATTCAACATATTGCGAATACGACTCAAAGTCAATTTTTATATTATTGACTTTTGCTTGCGGTTTCGCCGGCGTGGCGGTTGGAAATTATCTCCGGTAACGTACTACCGGAAATATTTAAACTCTTCGTGTTAATTCAGGTTATGAACTACATAATCAGCCTATAATGTTCCCACTGCTGGGACACAGGCCTCCTCTCTATGAACTATCTGTGTGACAAATTTAATCCAAATCCGTTCAGTCATTTTTGCACCAATCCGGAACATACAAACAGATAAACGGACAAACTTTGTTACTATTTTACTATATTTTTACAAAGTTTGGTAAAGTAATATTATTACGAGTAGGACCCCTTTTTTAATTACTTCTTTATAAATATAAATAAATAAAATTACAATAAAGAACATTGAGTTAATAAATAATTCAATAAGTACATTGCAGATTCTAAAAAAACTTAGCTTTATAATGCATTTTGATTTAACATTACCGCAGTCATAAAAATAAAATTTACCGTAAAGTCAACGCAAGAACACAAACAAAAAACTGTTTATAAAGCTCCTCATAAGAGCATAGTTTCCTCAAATGACACCATAATTAGAGTGCTTTTCAAATCTGTAACGTCCATTCCTTTGCTAAAAAGAGTTATACAAGTGCAGTCCTCGTTAAAATAAGTGCATCTCCGTAATTGGCACTGCATTTCACGGCAGAATGCTCACGAGTGATTGTAGTTTGCAAAAGAATCGCAATCAAAGAGCGTCTAGTCTCTAGGGCAGATTGCTATGCAAATGTTATGATTACTTCGTATATTACTTACTCGTACTTTAAACCATCTCACAACTTCCGCTAACATATCAGACTATACATTATACTTTCTTCTTAGAGTAGTCAGATAGGAAACACCGACCTCATCTAGTTTTTAAATACTTACTGATATTTTTATCGCCAGATAATTTTATCGGAGGAATCATTTTGAATTTTTGACAATTTTTCCATACAAAAACTGTCACACGTCAATTTTATTCCACGAATAAAAATTATCTGTCGAAATATAATCATTTAGTCTTGAGTTATGAGAAGTCGGCCTCGTTCGTCTAGTAGTCGCAAGCGCTGCTGCTAAGCATGAGGTCCTCGGTTCGATTGCCGGGTCGGGCAATGTGTTATTGGGTTTTTCAAATTTGGAAATTTTCAGTAGCAGCTCACCCCATACCGCATACCTGGCGAAATGTTGATGACCTCTGCCTAACTTTTTGTGGACTACAGGCGATGTTATGCCCTTTATGAGATTTATCAGTATAACCAGACTAGTTTTTTATTTATTTTACTCCATAAAGGGCTATCTCAAAAAGGATGAGCTAGACATATTTGGAGTATGAAAGACCTTACCCAATCTAAGTTGAGTGATCTGGTGACTTTTATTGTGAGCAAGGTCGCATGTGTCACAAACATTTTTTATGACTGATTTGGCTTATTAATATTTAAAATGTACCAGATGAGAATGTACATATATAAGCAACATTTTCTTGCTTGTTTTGATGGTGTATAAAAAATGTTTGGCCTTGGTAACAATAATTAATTTACCTATACAAATCGAATTTATATGCATACATCCATCCATCTTTTGGGCTAAGCTACTCATATGACGCAATCAATAGCTGAATTATTTTCTTGATATTAATAATTAATATTAAATTTACCTGGCCTCATATCCTGGCTTAAACCACCAACCCACACTGGGCCAGCGTAGTACCTAATGGTGAATTATGGCCCACTCCCTCTAACAGAACGGAGGCAGCTGTGTCCCAGCGGTGGGTACATTATAGGCTGATCATGATTATGAATGTGTCTCGACCATCACCACAGAAAACTCATTGCGCGGGTGGGTCAAGGGGTCTTGATTCAGAAAGCAGCTAGTCCTGGACACGGCATGCATTGTGAGGAGGTTCCTCTCGCTAGAGCCCTGATCCAGCTGATATTTTATTTTTAAATGTTTTTTTTTTTACAAAATATTTGAAATATAACCAACTTGTATTGTAAACGAAATAAAGTAGATAATTTTAATTGAATTATAATTGCCTGTAACGTATAATGCTTTTTGATAATTCGCTTGTAAATACCCATCATTTTCCATTCATTCACTACAGCGTAGAAAACATACTTTTATTATTAATTTTATACTTTTTGCGCTTCGAAAGGGGTTTGAAGATTTTTGTATGGAGGGTGGCCCTAAGGTCGGTCGCCATTTTGATTTTTTTTTTCAGAATCGCGGTGCACAACAAAAGTTATATATTTAGATAGAGGACACTTATACAAACAAAAATGTAATATAACATAATATCCTAAAGCGTCAGGTTTCGGAGTTATTCACCAAAATATAAGTCGAAAACAACAAGGATTTCATTGTTTTTTTTCCCTCCAGGTAAGCATATTGAACTAATGAGGTAATAGAAACGTTATGAAACCTTTATGGAGAAGAAACAAATTAAGAATAGACATTTTTTAAATAAATAATTAAACACGGCAATTTATAGTTCGTTTTTTAATCCTAGAGACTAATTTGACATTTAAGTCTTTTGTGTTTTCATTTTTTTTAGTATAGAAGTTTGACATTACACTTGTCAGATTAGTCTCTGGGATTAAAAAATGAACTATAAATTGCGGTGTTTAATTATTTATTTGAAAAATGTCTATTACCTGACGCTTTAGGATATTATGTTTTATCACATTTTTTGTTTGTATAAGTGTCCTCTATCTAAATATGTAACTTTTGTTGTGCACCGCGATTCTGAAAAAAAAACAAAATGGCGGCTGATTTTAGGGCCAAAGCCTTCAAACCCCTTTCTTGTATCCCCTTGATCCTTTCTGGGTGGACTGAAAAAACCCTGACGCAAGGATGGATGGAGGAGGATGTTCTTAATGTGTTTACAGAGATTTATGCGTGGTATGTTCTAATTTAATTTGGGTTTCCACCTTATTTGTAGTCATACTTGAATTTATTGAAGGTTATGTAGATGAAGCTTAACTTGTGAGTTGTTAAATAAAGCTTTTCGGATGTTAGTTCTTTCTAATGTACTCTATAACCTTTGTGCTCACTAGGTCTTTTTTGAAGTAACCATTGATGTTATAAAAGGAATGAGTTGTAAATAATATAAAACCTACAAAGTAGGTAGGTTTGAAAATTGTCGTACAGAAAAAAAGAATTGAAAATCATAATATCAAAAGTCATGAACTCATGAACCGCAAT
The DNA here is from genome assembly GCA_947508005.1 of Amphipoea lucens. Taxonomy (NCBI): domain Eukaryota; kingdom Metazoa; phylum Arthropoda; class Insecta; order Lepidoptera; family Noctuidae; genus Amphipoea; species Amphipoea lucens. Next base: position 10,784,748 of record OX382371.1, read on the forward strand.
TGAAATAAATATTTTTCACACAAAACTTGTAAAACCTTCTGATTTTATTAGTATCAGCCGTCAAGCACGCACCTACAAATGACTCTAGGGGCATTGCTTTTGACAGGCAATTAACATCGCATCCATTGGGATCGTAGGTCATCTCTAGAGATAAAACGAAAGTTAGGAGTAATGGAAGATGTATAAAATGATTTTTTTTATTAGAATGACAGGTATGCTTTCTGGAGTAGGTACTGCGCCGATTGTTAACAAATGTTTATGGTCTGTGAAAGTGTTGTTTGAAAGTATAAAATTTTTAATGCGCAGTTTCAGAAATTTTAATATATTGTTTTCTGTACCCGGATTATTGAGGACATTTGATAATTCTATGTATGGGAACAGAGCTTTGCCGCGGAGTGGGATTATAATAGGCTAGTTTTATTACTATCATTATTTCTGATAAAGTTCATGCTATGATAAATACTTAATTTTTTGTCGCCATACTTCCACTTGTACCCCGCTCCAACAGCGCACCGACAAAAGAAACTAACTACAAAAAAGACGACGCGTTCACGAAAGTAAAGACAGGTCGCAAGCTTATTGCCTAGGACCTTCACAAAAAAGCTTTTCAGTTGCCTCTTTCAATTTGCCTGGGACGACAACACTCCCGCAGCGTTCGTAAAAATTCAAATTCCTTCTACTGTAATTTTCAACTCTACATGCTACACAATTGTTTGTTTGTTTGGCTTTGACAACCAATTATCATCTTGACATCCCCTTGCTCTCTGTATACCAGTGGCGAAGGTACCATACAACTCGATTCCTACCGGCTTCCCTTTGAAAATTCAGAACATAACCACACTATAGTCAATTCATAATTGAATTTTTTTTGGCATTTCTTTGCCCCGGCTTACCTTTGTCATAAATTCACCCTTCGCCACTGCTGTATACCTATAACGCAGTGTGCCTAAGTCGCGTTACGCGAATTGTGAATGAAGGTATCTGAATGGAGCCTGCTAATCTGATGTAACCTTAACTCTCACAAAGCATTGTCTGTTGATAGAACTTGGATATTTCGCTGAATTTTTTCACGTGACACGGACGCAAACTAACAATTTTACGCTTCGTTTGTCCTCGGAATTAAAAGCATGTGGTAACAGTACGCGGAGCGTTTTTTGTTCTATGTTGTAACTTTAGCTCTGTGTTTTAATATTTTAGTAAAAGTAAGTAAGCAAGGAATGGATAGAAGAACGACCTTATAGAATTTTATTAGGTTACTTTGACATTACCTACACTTTGTGATATCCATACTTCCATACTTATAAATGCAAAAGTGTGTCTGTCTGTTACCTCTTCACGCTTAAACCACTGAACCGATTTAGATGAAATTTGGTATAGAGATAGTTTGAGTCCTGGGAAAGGACATAGAGTGGTTTTATCCCGATATTCCCACGGGATCGACACTTATGCGGGTGAAACCGCGGGGCGCTGCTATTTAGAAATAAAACTTTATTTTCAGAAATAATGGAACAGTAGGTAGGCACTTTAGTCACGTTCTGAATTTATTGTCAACTATATTTCCAATTCTAGGACATTCTAATAGTGTTACACTTTAATATTATGTCCTCAGTTTCATATTATAAAACATTTGGGACACGTAATAAGAGAATACGTAAGCTCGAAATTTCACACCAGGCGACAGTTACGGACAGGAAACAATAAAAGGAGCAACGCATCCGACAGTAAAATTTAAATAAAACACTATTCCTCGCAATACTTCCAGTTCCATAATACAGAGTTAATATTAGTTTTCATATTCGACACAATAAACGTCATTGATGAAATAGAACAAACGGATGGTAGTCATTCGATGAGATCATCTTCTGCCTTTTCCCATTTTTGTTGTGCTCGGCTTCCAGTCTAACTGGATGCAGACGAGCAGTACTTTACATGGAGCGACCGCCTATCTGATCTCCAGAACCCAGTAACTGGGTAATATATAAAACCCCTTGGTAAGACTTTCGGGCTGCTGACGACCCGTAGTCACTGTCAAAGATCTACGAATGACAGCCGGGATCAACGGTCTAACGTACTTTTCGAGGCACGAGGATCTTTAAATACCAAGACCCATGGTCAGTCATCTACGGACGATCCGCGGCAAGCGTAGCGATCAATCAACCTGTGCAGCTGTTATTATAACTTACCCACAAGCCCCTTTTCGATAAGATATCTACCCATGAAAGAAAAGGTCTAGTCCATCAGCTGTTACATTTCCCATAGAACTTCTAAGAGAAGCTCAATTCACTAATAGATTAATAATACAATTATACAATCAGTAATTTGGTAGGTTAAAGAGGATTTCATAGACAGCTTGAAAGCTAAAATTGTTCTCACCATTCCATGAAAAAATCTTCAACGTTAAATTTTACAAAAAAGTCCTGCTAGGTCTGGCGATTCCCTTTTTAACAAAATACCTGAAATGGACCCATGTAATGCGGCTAATTTTCATACGCTGTAATAATATCCCAAAAACAGGCTGTGATTTTGTGAATCGTGAGAAGACACGTCTCAATTTGGCAAATTACAGTCCCTTGGCAGAGCAGAATTCGAGACACCTATTCTATAAAGATACGTAGTAAGTGGGAAGGATTTACTCGGCGTTGATAAATTCCGAGTTATTTGTATCACGTCCTTACACATTTAAAGGGGCTTACTGAGAATTGTTATTTGACGTAAGTAATACATCATGTTCAAAATTACCGCTGTCAAGTTTTGTATATAGGATTATAATCACGGTTGTGGAAGTTGGAAGATAATTATGTGTGTAAGTTATTTTTGGGATAATGTTTCCAAAAGCGGGTATGTAATTGTAGATAATTGATTGCTTGATTTCTTTAAAATTTGATAATTATTAGTGTTAATTTAGTTCTGGTACTTACTTTATTTAATTATATTGTAGTTTATCCCTCATGTTTGGCGATACCGCTTTGATGATTGGTGTGCTTATGTTATTGATAATTTGTCGTGTATAAGATCTCTTACTGTATTTTTGTATAGCTAGCCGTGAAAACCTATAATTGGCTTCATGTTTCTTATTCCAGTGTATTTATTGTATTTATGTAAAACTGTTGGTTTTCCATGTGATAAATAAATAATATTAATTGGTTCAGTTGAGGAGGTAAACCTACTTGTTAGTTACTCAAATCAATTATAGTAACTACCCTAGTTTTTTTCTTATATGAGCGCAAGTTTTTCTATTACCGTTGAATTATGAGCATTATTTCACGTAACTATATATAAAAGACTAGCAGCGCCCCGCGGTTTCATCCGCATAAGTCTCGATCCCGTGGGAATATTGGGATAAAAGTATCCTATGTCCTTTCCCGGGACTCAAACTATCTTTATACCAAATTTCATCTACATCGGTTCAGCGGTTTAAGCATGAAGAGGTAACAAACGGACAGACATACTTTCGCGTTAATAATATTCTTAAGTATGGAAGTATGGATTCGTTTCAACCACTTCACTCACAAAACTTTTATTTTTTCTTCGTATCAATGACATACGTTTTATCATCTTTAGAATCATCATCTTTCTCCTGCCCTTACCCCAATTTATTTGGGGTCGGCGCAACATGTATTTTTCTTCCATACCTCTCTATTATTCGTCGTATATAATATTAGTCACCCCATTTCTTACCATCTTTATTTTATTTAGTCCATACCACAGATATAGATATACCTAGATAACGCAAGTATCACGAACTGTATGAAAACTAAGCGTGCCACTTTTTGACTACCCACTATGACGTCACAAGCTCGCGCTCTCTCGCTCACGCTCACCCAGCCAGCAGTGCGCAGGACTGAGCGCGAAAGTGGCGGCTTATGATTTTCGATCATAAACCGGTGCGATTTTTGGCACGCGAAGTAGGTAGGTGCTCTTGCGTTATCTAGGTGTATCTATATCTGTGATCCATACCTTTTTTTCCGATTTGGCATCTTGTACCTATGTGATTATTGGATCCACCAATAATATTAACTGGGACTGGGCCTTCAAATATTTCTTTGAATCAGCTACGGGTCCCTCTTCCACACACTCCCATAATTCCTTATGTTGTAAATATGCTTTTACGGCAAAATTCCAACTACACCAGTTATCACGGCTAGTAAGTTTTTGAATAGATAGCAACAAACTGTTCGCAAACATTTTTAACAATTGCTGAAAAAGCTGAAAAGTTTAAAACCGGCAACCGCGTGTAGCTTTTTGAGGTTATGTCTTCTTGGTCAATGTATTAATTTAAACACGTGTTATTTTTGCGGAATATCTTTACACAGGCAGCCTGGGCCCATAACCTGTTGAAATAAATTGAAACACTCTAGACAATTATTTAACATGGTACCTATATCAAAAGTGAGGGAGGAGCTTGTGGCTAAGTAATAACAGCCGCACGGGTCGATCGATCAGGTTAAGCTACGCTTGCCGCGGTTGGTCTGTGGATGGGTGACCATCTTTACATACCAAGACCCCTCCGTGCCTCGGAAAGCATGTTAAGCCGTTGGTCCCGGCTGTCATTCGTGGATCTTTGACAGTCGTTATGGGTCGTCAGAAGCCCGAAAGTCTGACAACCAGCCTTACCAAGGGCTTGCCTATCTGCAGTCGCTCCATGTAAAATACTGGTACTCAGCTGCATCCGGTTAGACTGGAGGCCGACTCCAACGTAGTTGGGAAAAGGCTAGGTAGATGATGACCTATATTAAAAGAGAGGAGCACATCATTGACAGGATATATTATAACGGATTGATAGATAGTGTTCAACCCTCGGGCTTCGTGAGGGTTCTTGGGGTGCTCGCTCACCTTGCGAGCTGGCGAAATGATGATGAAGAATAGGTCATGCAAACCCTCGGGCTTCGTGAGGGTCACTGACACTATCTGCTGGTTCCCTACGTTCAAGGTTCTGACTTCAAAAATTAAACATAGGAAACTTTCACCAAATGTTTATTTCGACTTGTTGTGGTTACACATAAATGTACAACTTTGAACCTTATTACATGCATGCTATATGTAATCGGTGGAGAATCTTGACACCGCGATCTAATTTTTGGACTCCAATAAAAAGTGCCATCTATCGGTCCCAATAATAACTAAAATTACGAACTAGGCGATTACAGTTACGAGTGCGACATTGATTTGCGGGCGATGTTGCTACTTGCCGATAGATGGCTGCACATTCCGCCCACCAAGGACATTCGTGAACATTATGTCCTTCCAATATTAAAATTTACAAAGTTAAGTATTTATTTTTATATTTTGTTAATCAAACAGTTTTAATTTTTCTTACAATATGCCATACATATCTTACCTTAAACATAAACAATTTTAACTTAAATGTCTAAACAATGCTTAAAATGATCACTTAAAACTACCAACAACGTTCTTAGGCAATCGGCAAGACACACAGTTTTGATGTTGGTCTTTTAACTAAGGAACCATTGCTGCGAAGTGTGACCACTCGTGTAAGCTTGTCTAACCCCGGATGTTTTTCAACCACCCTGCCAAGTAGCCACCGACAGGGGGGCATGTTATCCTCCTTAATCAAAACTATGTCTCCTATTTTCGGTTCCGGAGTTTGCGTAGACCACTTATACCGATGGAGTAGTGTGGTTAGGTACTCGGTTGACCAGCGTCTCCAAAACTGTTGCAGCATTTGTTGAACTAAATGCCACCTCTTTAGACTGGATATGTTAGCGTCTTCGTAATTCCTATCTGGTGCGTTTACAACCGGTTCCCCAATAAGGAAATGTCCAGGTGTTAATGCATCACAACTGTTGGAATCTGTTACCCTACAGAGCGGACGTGAATTTAAGCATGCCTCTACTTGACTTAATAGAGTGGACATTTCTTCGTAAGTTAAAGTAGAGTTGCCTATTACCCTGCGCAAATGCCCTTTACAAGATTTTATTCCGGCTTCCCACAGACCCCCAAAGTTCGGAGAATGTGGTGGAATATAATGCCATGTTGTTCCCTCAGCAGCTAAAGCCGCCGCAATTTCCTTAGTAAAAATTGAATTTTCAGAGCGAAACATTGCATCTAACTCTTTAGATGCACCCTGAAAATTTGTGCCATTGTCACTCCATAAATCTTTGCAGTGACCCCGTCTGGCCACAAACCTTTTAAATGCGGCAATGAACCCCTTTGTGGTGAGATCGCTTACGACCTCGATATGGACAGCCTTTGTGGCCATGCACACAAACAAACAAATATACCCTTTATATGCGTGATGACCCCGTCCTTTAGATGTCCTTATATTTATGGGACCCGCGTAGTCTACCCCACTGTTTTTAAACGGCCTACTTGGTATAACCCGCGCAGGTGGCAATTGACCCATTAGTTGAGGTTTGGTTGTAGCTGCATACCTGACACAAGTTACACATTTCCTTACATATGCTGTAGCTAACCGCTTGGCTCCTAGTATGTAGTATTTCGTGCTCAAATAGGTGAGCATAAGTTGGGGACCTCCATGAAGACGTCTGTTATGCGCATCTGATATTAAGAGATTGGTGAAGTGATCGTTACCGGGAATCAATATTGGATGTTTGCGGTTGTGGTCTAGATCTGAACGTTCTAATCTACCGCCCACCCTCAAGATCTGTTTCGAATCCAGATAAGGATTTAAAGCCTTTAAGAACTTTTCTTTACAAGGTTCCCCTTTTTCCAAGTTGGTGATCACCGCCTCGAATCTCTTGCCTTGGCTAACCCTAATGCATGTCTCTAATGCTAATTCGAGCTCTTCTGCGGTAATATAAGTGAGGCTTTTCCTCGTAGTCTTGGGTTTTCTTAGTTCGAGAAACCGCCTCACATAAGCTACTATTCGCAATAATTTATCAAGAGATGAATATTTATCCCAGAAAAAGTTGTCGGTATTCACTGATACGTGCACCCTCTTCTGCTCCATTTCAGTTGAAACTGATTTGCGTTTACCCGTTGCAATTACCTTGTCTTTGAGGAATTCAGGACCTTCCAACCACATTTTCAAATGTATGAACTCTGAGGCGTACATACCCCGTGATGCGCAGTCAGCAGGATTATTTTTTGATGTGACATGGTTCCATTGGTGTGGTTCACTTATGCATAAAATTTCTGATACGCGATTAGCGACAAAGGTTTTCCACTTGTTGGGGTGACTGTTTAACCACGCTAATACAATTTCTGAATCTGTCCAAAAGTGCAAGTCAGATTTATTGATTCCCATGACTGATGATATTTCAGATACGAGTTTTGCTAACAGTACTGCCCCACACAGCTCTAAGCGAGGAATTGAGACAGTTTTTATAGGTGCAACATTAGTTTTAGCAGTTAAAAGAGTGACTGATATTCCACCATTAGCATCGACTACCCTAGCATACACAACCGCGGCGTATGCTGATTTGGACGCATCGCAAAATCCGTGCAAGTCGATGTGTTTGTCACTGTGCTTCATCTTCAACCACCGCGGTACTGAAAACTCTGTTAAACTTTGCAACTGATTTCGGTAAGTAAACCATTCATCCTTTATTTTAATAGGAATTTCTTCATCCCATCCAATTCCCGAAGTCCACAATTCTTGTATTTGCATTTTTGCTTTCACGATAACTGGAGCGACCCAACCTAAGGGGTCGAATAATCTTGCAATGTCAGATAACATTTTTCTTTTTGTTACAGGTTCTTCTACTGGATGCAGCTGAACTGAATACTGGAATGTGTCAGAACTTCGATTCCAGGTAAGTCCTAGTGTTTTTAATATTTCATCTTGCTTGATCCAAATTCCTTGTTCCTGGTTCGTGTTCTTATTTTTCCCATCTATAATTTTTGCCAGAAGCTCATTGCTATTACTCGACCATTTTTGTAACTCAAACCCAGCCTTGGCGAGCAGCTCTTCCATTTGTGTACAAATTTCTATTCCTTCTTCTACTGTTTCACAACCTGTCATAAGATCATCGACGTAAAAATCTTTTAGTGTTTTTTCAGCTGCCAGAGGATAAACCTTTCCTTCATCGTGTGCTACTTGTTGCATAGCTCGAACAGCCAAGAATGGCGCAGCCGCAGTGCCAAAAGTGACCGTCTGAAGCTGGTAATCCTTCAATTCAGAGTCCTTGTTATCTCTCCATAAGATACGTTGAAAATCCTGATGTTTATCCGCTACGCGCACTTGTCGATACATCTTGACTACGTCTGATACCATGCAAATAGGATGTCTTCTCCAGCGCATCAACAGATGTCGCAAGTCAGGTTGCAGACTTGGCCCAACTAACAGGTCATCATTGAGCGAAATGCCGGTTTTTCCCTTGCAAGATGCGTCGAAAACCACACGCACCTTGGTTGTATCCTTGTCATTTCTAACTACTGCGTGATGAGGTAAATATACAGCTTCGTTTGCATGATAGTCCGGTTTGCTTACCGGTCTCATGTGCCCCAGTTCGAGATACTCGTTGATTACCTCTGCATATTTAACCCCCAATTCCTCATTCCGTCGTAGTTTAGATTCTAGAGCATGAAACCTCTTAATTGCTACGTCTCTTGTTTTTCCATATTTACAGCCTGGATCTTCGGTTCGGAAAGGCAGGTTCACAATGTAACGTCCACTGTCATCTCTTATAGTTGTGGCAGTGAATATCTCCTCACATTTGATTTCTGCTTCGGTGAGTATATTTTTCTTGTTTTCATCTGGTTCTTTCTCTAATTCCCAAAATCTTTTCAGGATCTCGTCATCACCTATGAGGGCGTGCATTACAGTGAAGTCGGAAGAGTTATGGCCAGCAGAAGCTATAGTTCCTGACAGAATCCACCCCAAAGAAGTACATTGCGCCACCGTGCTGCAACCCGAAGCCTTTTTCAACCCGTTTTGTAAAACCTTGCTGTAAATTTCTGCCCCCAACAAGAAATCAACTTTATCCGGTTTGTGATATTTAGGATCCGCCAACTGTATATCTTGGAATTGTACCCAATCCAAATGTGCTGTTTCCCGACTAGGCAATAAAGATGTAAGTGATTTTAGAACGTATGCATTTACTTCCAATTCCACAGATGGATCAACCCTAGACCGTATTTTAACCTTAACGACTGAATTCAACTCTACTTTGTGGTTGATATCTATACCAACTATCGAACCCTTAGCTGGTGTTTTCTTTAATCCTAAGGTTTGGACAATGTGTTCCGTAACAAACGATGCTTGAGAGCCTTGATCTAACAAAGCCCTAACCGTGAACATAGACCCGTTTTTCGATACAGCCTTCACCAAAGCTGTGGCTAATAAGACTTGATTATGACCTGTACCCTTCGAAAAACAAGTAACTATCTCTTGATTTTCCGCTTCAACCGTATGAGTACTCTTCTCCCCTGAAGATTCCTGCTCACTTTCAGAATGTAGTAAGGTGTGGTGTTTACGCTGACAGATTCGACAAGTGACCTTACACTTACAGAACCTGGCAGAGTGGTTACCCCCCAGACAATTGAAGCATAATTGCTTTTCCTGCACGAACTTGCGCCGAGCGTCCACATCTTTATCCGTGAACTGTTTGCAAGTCCCTATTTTGTGATCATCATTACATACAGGACAACTCGACGATACTGTGTGAAATACCTTTGCTTTAGTTGTTTTTACATTTTCATTTTTAGTAGACTTTGGTTCTAAGAATTCAAATGCTCTGTATCTACTGGTTAAAAAGTCTTTAAATTGCTCAAATGTTGGTAGCTTAGCTGAATCAATGTTTGAGGTCACCTTTAACTCCCATTCTTTGCGACTGTCTGAATCTAACTTTAGTGTGAGTATATGAATGATTAATATGTCTCTAATTGCTGTGTCATTTAACTCTAAATTAATAAGCGCATTTAAGCAATCAGATGTGGTATCCATTAGATCCTTTAAGCCACTAGCTGATTCATTGGTTATGTTTCTTTGACTGAATAAACGTTTTAAAATACAATGTGAAAGATATTTTTTATTGTTGTAACGCGATTCTAATTGAGCCCAGCACTTATCATAATTTAAATCGGATATTGGAATGTGTCGCAAAAGTTGCTCGGCCTCACCTGTAAGGTAGCCTTTTAAATAATGAAGTTTCTGAACTTTATCTACCTTGTCGTTTTTGTGAATTAAAGAAACAAATAAATCTCTGAACGTAATCCATTCAGTATATTTCCCAGAAAACGTTGGGATTGATATTTTAGGCAATTTGATAGGCATGTTCCTACTTTCTGAATTTGATGACGACCCCGCAATTGGAGAAACATCGCTGCTGCTCTTGAATTTATTTAAAACAGTTTTTAGTTCACATTTCAAATCTAAATACAATTCCTCGGCGTTAAAGTAAACTTCGTTTATAGTATAAGGCGACTTTGTTAACTCAATGGATTCACAATCTTTAACCATCTGTGTATGTGTTAAGGTAAATTGAGCCCATAGCTCTTCAACGTTTTCTAACCGGGCTTCTAAATACTGTTTGGTAATTCTATCCTTGGGTGACTTCTTGAAGTTACTTTTAGCTCTCGACAATCGAGCATACAAATCATCCTGTACCTTAACGAACGTTTGTAAATGAGACATTTTGACAAATTAATTTTATGATATAATCTAATTCAATAACAAGTTGAAAATATTTCTTAAGGAAATTTTTCTAAGTCTATGTAAACAACTCAAACTACTATAGGTAAGTCGAAAATATTTTTGAAGAAAATATTCTAAGTCGATGTACACAACAAATTTTTGTAAGTGTTGAAAATTTTCTAAAATTTTACAACCAAAATATTTTGGAAGAAAATATTCTAAGTCGATGTAAACAAATGAATTTTCTAAGTGTTTGGACGTTACAATAAAAAATAAAAATCGGGCATAGGTTCCCCGTCTCAACACAATTTGCCTTAAATCTAACTAAGTCTAAGATCGCGTTGCACAATCACTAAGTTAATTTGCACGTTGAAATTAAGATCACTTTTGCTTGGCAGGAATGAATTTAAAAAGTACTCACGGTTTTCACTTGTAACACTTAGCTTTTAACGACTATAGTCGTCTGCAGCGCCTCCCTGCTGCTGTTGCGTTGTATGTACTGCTCTCCCCGCGCGTCCCGTTGCTGCTGACTCCGAGTCCGCTCGCTGATCGACCGCCTTGACACCGGAACAACTCCACTTGAATACGGCACGTTTGGGGCTGATGCTATCCTCAGTCACAGTAGGCTTAGCATCTGATGCTTGCTTGATGAACTGGTTCCACCCTTGGTACTAGGCTCATCACCGTCCGGTTCGAAGGACCATGTTCAACCCTCGGGCTTCGTGAGGGTTCTTGGGGTGCTCGCTCACCTTGCGAAATGATGATGAAGAATAGGTCATGCAAACCCTTGGGCTTCGTGAGGGTCACTGACACTATCTGCTGGTTCCCTACGTTCAAGGTTCTGACTTCAAAAATTAAACATAGGAAACTTTCACCAAATGTTTATTTCGACTTGTTGTGGTTACACATAAATGTACAACTTTGAACCTTATTACATGCATGCTATATGTAATCGGTGGAGAATCTTGACACCGCGATCTAATTTTTGGACTCCAATAAAAAGTGCCATCTATCGGTCCCAATAATAACTAAAATTACGAACTAGGCGATTACAGTTACGAGTGCGACATTGATTTGCGGGCGATGTTGCTACTTGCCGATAGATGGCTGCACAGATAGAATAAGAAAAGCCCATTCCAACTTATATTCCAACAGAATCTAACTGTTTATTATCATATATAACATCATTTTTTATTTTATTTTTAGAAAGTGTTGTCCCACTGCAGGGCAAAGGCCTCCCTTTTACCTTGTTTTTTTTTCACGTACTTATTTTTATTGTAAACCAATTTTATTACGGTTTCGTTTTATCAACACAAACAAAATGAAAACAGCAAACATTTCCTTAAAACGGCAAAAGGCACGATACCCTTCTCCGTTTTACAAATGTCGTACATTTTTTGGGAAGCAGGCTAGCAAGTTGTTTGCGTCATACAAACTAATTATTCTGCACATGAACAGAGGCCACAACAAACTTGTTCGATTCCCTCCGAGGGCCACATAATGGCTAATTGAATTACCCCTAAACTATCTCCCTCTCGACAGTGGGGTATTATGGGTAACTTGGTTAGAATATGTAGTGTACCACTTAAAAGTTTTGCGGTAGTATTTTTCTTCGTGGAGTGGTAAAATAATTTCCAGCGTTCTCATCCTTTTTCTAAACTTTGCACTAATTAATTTCCAGCGTTTTTTTGGAACTTGTTATGTTTTTATTTGTTACAGATTATAAATGAAAAGGTCTGCTCTTAAAAATAGCTAGCTAGTTAAGCTAAGTACAAAACATATGGCTCCATTCTAGCAACTAGATATCCTTTGCAAACTCAGCGGTCCAAAGCGGCAGTACCTATTAAATTAACCAAGTTTAGTATTAGAAAGGTTTCTCACGACCCGATACTAAAATAAGCTATCGCTAATATTTAAGTATTTTTGTCTGACAAGTCACACACATGAATGCCATTAAATCTTTTTTGTCCTTCAATTTCATGCATAAAATCTTAAGACATCATTACATAAAACATGAGCAATTTGTCACAAACAAGTTAATTTTAAATTAAAATCTAATACAACTTTTAATTACCACCTGACGTTGTCATTTACTGCGTCTTTGCTCATAACAAACATTTTACACTTAAGCTATAAAATGCTCGTGAAAATTTTAACGTTTAACCTTAACACCGTTTTAGCCTTTCTTTAATTAAAATCTGAATCATCTTAATTCTAAATGTGGCTATAATGGCGAGAAGATTGTCCAAAATACTTGAGATTACAGATTACGAGTACTAATAATAGATAAGCCTTTGAATTACTAGGATTTGGATTATGTTCTTGCCTTTGTTTGATAGAATATATCGCTATTAGAAGAAATTGTGAAGATAAAATGCATTGTGATAATTGTACTAGAATGACCCAGTCTACATCAACTGGCAGCCAACAAAGATCCTTGATTGAATTTTGTGAAAGCTAACGTCTGTCCTTTCTATTTGGGTGATGTAAAAATCAAAAAACTGCACTCATGCCCAAAAGTATCATCTGCATGGCTCCAACGATATTTAACAAGCTACCTAAGCGTTGGAAGGAGCTAAGTATCAATGCGTTCAAGCGTCAGTTGATAATGTTTCTATCGGAAAAAGCTTACTATAGTGTGTCTGAATTTCTAGTCGAAAAACTTGTCTGATACTAATCTTATTAAAATGTTTATTGATGTTGTATTGATTAAAAGTAGTAATGTGACTGAAATATTTGTACGCCAATATATTATAAGGCTAAACATGATTGGACTTTAATATAATTTATGTCATCTTGCATGCTCTTGTATGTATATACCATGTTTATACAAATAAATAAATCTTATCTTATCTTAAAAATAATTTTATTCAAATTAGGCTGAGAATCAGCTCTTTTCGAACGTCAAAATTACTTAAGACAGTCCCCCAAAACGCGCGCCCTTCACCGACTCCTAGTGCTTTCGCTGAGAATAAGTGGCGCAACAAACTCCCCAGCAGCACAGGCAGCCATATAAGAAATAACGTACGAGTAGATAATGCAAACTAGTTATTTTATTCGAAAAAAGTAACTTAATGTTAAAAAACATCATTATTTTTTTTATCCAAAAATAAGAATTGATAAACTAGTTTACAAAGACACCCTTTCCAAAACCATTTGGAGCAATATATCAAAAGCAATAATGCTCAATCAACGAGCAGTAAAGGAATTCAGACTGAAACACGTTCCAAACGGATCGAATGTTGGCCAGACAAACGAGGAATGGCTTGATCGAGTGCCACTACACTGGTGTCCTGTAACACTACATAAAAGGATACTTGACGACAATTTGTCGTTGTATACTTTTGTGCGACGAAATTGAGCAACTCTGTGCGGGTCTCGGTTCAAGTTGCTTGTCGAGATTGGGTTTTGTGTATTTGAATTAGACTTTTATGGACACCGTTTTGTTCTTGGATAAGAGACTTAAGTTAAGCTAATAATATAATAACTTTAGTTTGCTAGATGTAACAATGACAACAAGTAAGTACTAAATTTGTAATTTTGTATTTGTGTAATAATAAAATTATTTTGTTATTATAAAATTGTATTATATGATTATGCAATTATTTATTTATTTATACAATAATAACAAAATTCAGATTATAGTAACATTAATAAATTAAAATAATAGGTATATATATTAGGAGTCAAGTTAAAATAGTTTTCCAACAACACGTCTAAATTAGTCAAATAAGCCGCCCCTAACTGTTCCCGGGGCAAAGGTGCCCAAAACACTTGCTGCATTGCCACGTTGAATGGCAATGATTAGCAATGCAAATTATGTAATTATAAAAAAACTGTAAGTAAATACTATATATTAAGTATAAACTTCCTCATACATGATCATTGACAAATAAAACAGATACAAGACCTACATAAAAGTAGGTATTGCAGTTATTTATCTTCCTATCATTACTCCCGTCGAAAGGAATTGACCGCCCGTATTTGCCGACCGTGATGTATTATGAAAGTAGGATCAAATTTGCTCAACCAATGTTTTTTATCTGTATTCATGAATAAAACAACAGTACTCATTTGCGCGAAACATGTTTACCCTTCAGATGTTTTCGGTAAATGTCTAAGTTTTGTAAGAGCTTTCCAAATGAAATGGAAGTCAAAGAACGCTAAATTATCACCTTCAGCTTTTTCGAGAGATCTAAATAAACTTATGTACCTATATGAAAATTTATTGAGTAAAAATATTTAATATTACGATAAAATAATATAAAACCTATTTATTATTTATGATTCAAAATACTTCAACATTATTATATTACTTTACTGAAGCATTTACCTTTGAATAAAAATATTTTCCAATCACAATAATGGTGTGGAAAAGCATTCGAGTAAAATGTAAAGCGATGCTAGAATCCGATCTACATACATATTATTTTGTAAATGTGGTTAAAGTATATTTCAGTGAAATGTGGGCGTGACATAGACAGAACTACACCTCACAAAATAACCCTTAAGCTAACAGTCCTATCAATTCCCACATCAAAGTCAAGCACTTCAATCAGGTAATATCCGAACACGGGTAATCGATTACCCGTAGAGCAGTCCCCTTTTGAATCCTGTCCGAATTATATCTGTAGCGTCGATTCCAAGGGAAGGTATAAACAAGCAAGCCCGGCCGTGTTTGTCCGCAAACACAACAATGGCCAAACAACGGGTGTTTGTACTCACATACATATACGTATAGATACTCACTTACACGTCACATTAGGTACTTAGGTACCCACGTAAATGAATACTGAATGTTATTCGATCTCGCTCATGAGGTTATGGAACATAACATAATCAGCCTATAATGTTCCCACTGCTCGAACACAGGCCTCCTCTCAGTGTGAGTGGGCCGTAATCTACAACGCGGGTTCAGTGCGGGTTGACAGATGTCACATGTCTTCGAATTTTTGGTTCTAGGACATGCCGGTTTCCTCGCGATGTTTTCCTTCACCGTTTTGAGAACACTGGTGATGAAATAATTTACACAAAGTAAAGCGCCTGTCTGGATTCGAACCTACGACCTACAACTCGTAAGTCGCGGCCGTTAACACTTGGCCACCACTGCTCCATCATTATGGAACATGCGATTCAGTAATTAGGTCGATAGTTTGATAAACAGTTTCATTTAACCAAAGTCTCGAGAGAGAGAGAGTCGGATTGCGAATTTGACCATAAGCGACGAAACGGTATCAAAGCTATAGTAAAGTAAAACTACAAAAAAATTAATACTTTAACTTTCAATATCCCCGTAAAGGCCGCTGCACACTTATAACACCCGATGCCATCCCACGCTTACTTATTGGCCAAATGACGAAAATAGCTCAACGAGACGAAAAATGTGGCCAATGAGTAAGCTTCATTGATGTCGCGTAACGTGGCGTGTTATAAGTCTGTTTCTGCCATAACCAGTCGGTTCCTAGGAATGGTTAATAACAAAAAAATACTGCAACGCGAAGAAGGCATTATGTGGCAGTGGGCTAGGTGATGAGTCAGCCAGCTTCACGAACGAAAATTTTCGCAAAAATTTGTCTGAAAAATTGTCAATCGCGGGTAAACTGCTGCGATTGGGTATTGATCCATAGAAATAGGCATAGAAAATATTAACTCTCAGTAAGCAGGTTCACAGGTTAATAACTAGCGAGTAGCTTAAAATACTACCTACAGCTAGGTTACAATATATTTTGCGCTAAATCTAAATCGCCTAAATTGCAGCTTAATAAGTTAGACGTTTCCTATTCCAAATTCGTGTTGGGCAAACTTTAGGAATTGTACCGTATTTCTCCGGGAAAATTGAGTTGATGTTTAAATTTTAATTTATGTTGCTTTTAATCCAGTAGGTATTACTCCAAACTTTGTAAGTAAATATGAATATTAAAAAGTTGCCTTTTACTAAAGTAAAAATTAGACATTTTTCAGTATTCACCTATCTAGGCGTACCTAGATGGTGCGATAAAATATAATGTAGACGGAGATTAGATGAGACAATTTCATTTCAATGCAAATTCTTATGTTGCAGTGTTGCCTTTGTAGGCAAGTACCTTGCGTCCTTTAAGCAAATATGAAATCAACATAAAACATGAACTATTTACTTTATTTACATACATCAGCTCGTTACAAGTCAGTGAAACATTACGATGTCACAAAGCTTAACTGTAGAAACTGAACCAATGGATTTACTCAGTCAAAGTTAGACAATAGTGTAACTATTCATGATTAAATTTAGCCGAGGTTCAATTGAATCCTATTGTGAATGCCGACAGTAATAGAAGGACCATTTGCTATGAAGTTTTTGTATCATTTTATGAATGAGTAGCAGAGGTCGGAGCGATTATCTACTTAATGTAATTTAGTGCTTCTTCTCACGAATTTGTAACCTTATGTTCTCGTGAATAAATACTATTTTGCGGTAGCTATCTAACTCCTATTTATAGGTATACCTAACTTACTTATTTCTAGGAAAATACTTACAAGCTAAAGCTTCTATTGTATAAAAAGGTCGGCCATATAAGAAGCCCACGCTTAATAAAGTATTGGTACTCAAAGATGAGTGAGTAAACGGGCATCACAATTGCGTTATAATAACCTTTTGAAAGAAGGGTACTCAATTAAAATGAGGGTACTCTTAGCATTTTTATGAAGGGGTTTTTAATATGGGTCATAATCTCAACCTTTTGAACCAAGCAATCTAAACACTTGACCAAATTCCTGGTAGATTGTGAAAATCTTTATTTCATTAAACTGGGGATTCCATGTGCGTCACAATGGCTTGATGTTCATTTTTTTTGCTGTTATATTTAGAAGGCTTTTGTGATATTCGAGTACACAATACTCACTTATGAAAGGCTGTATGTAGGTATATATTAAAACTAGCTTCTGCCCGCGACTTCGTTCGCGCGAAATTTCTTATTCCCTCGACCCATCTCGTCGTATTGCATCACTTGCCCACGTCTCCTGCTCTATCACTTCGTTTCCTCATAGCGCTTTTGCTTAGCTCCTAAGGGTTATTGCGTGACGTTAAATAGCCTGCAGCTTTCCTCAAGAATTGGGCTATCAAATGCAAGAAGAATTTTTCAAATCCGACTGGTAGTTCCAGAGATTACCCCCTACATACAAACTTACAAACAAATTTTACCTCTTTATAATATTAGTATAGATGAAAATATTGGACACAAAAAAATACTTTAGTTATTTTACCGACACATTCCTGATTTGTGCGTATTCACCATCTTGGTTACTTAGGAACGGAATAAAATATCTTATTGGAGCTAACTACTCGTACCATTTTTCAAAGAAATTTTCTCTCGTCAAAGCCAAACTACCTCAATCAATCTGCCAAGCCTTTCCTAACTTTATTGGGGTCGGCTTACCAGTATTTTACATGGAGCTACTGCCTATCTGACCTCCACAACACAGTTACTGGGTAACATGATACCCCTTGGTAGGACTTTCGGGCTTCGGACTACCCGTGACGACTGTCAAAGATCTACAAATGACAGCCGGGACCAACGGTTTATCGTGATTTCCGAAGCATGGAGGGGTCTCGGTATGTTATGGATGGTCACCCATCCTCGGACCAACCTCAGCAAGCATTGCTTAAACTTGAAGATTGTCCCGTGCGACTGTTATTAATTTAGCCACGAGCCTCTTCAAAGCTAAACTACCTATGATCAATAAATGCTATAAATTGAGACCGTACCAAGAATATCATGGGTTCACGTTACTCGAATTAATGGAATCGGTTAAATCTGGTACTTACCCATTTATATTTAGTGAAAATGTCAAACAGAATTTCTGGCTAACGTTGAAATTACATAAATTGGTCGTTGATTGATAGGTCGTGTTTCAATCGCATGTTTCCCGAAATCCAAAATGGTTGAAATGTTAGAGGCCCTTCAGCAAAAGTACTTTGAAATTCCATGAAAAAAAAGTGGTAAAGTATAAAACTTTCGTGTATGCACGTATTAAGGGTTTTATTCATAAACGTTGTTTAAAGTTAAGAGACGTTTAAACGTCAAAAATGTCTGGTTAAACAGTCGCTAATCTTAACTTAGCTTTAAGTACCGTTTATAAATAAAGGGGTTGATGTCTATGGTTTATTTGTAGAAATGTAGGTAGGTAACTTTATGAGTAAAAAACGTAGGGTTTTAAAATAATAAATCGTATTCTGGGCCGAGTCCAATTAGATTGCTATTGACACGTTGAGAAGAAGAAAATAATAAACCCGGCTTGCGTGTATGACCAGATGTATGGACGTAAACGAAGCTAAAGGAGTGTGTATGGATCGTAGCAGATAGCGTTCCTGCCTACCCTCATGGGAAGAAGGCGTGAGTTTCTGTAAATTACTAGCTGCGCCCCGCGGTTTCACCCGCATAAGTGTCGATCCCGTGGGAATATCGGGATAAAAAGTAGACTACATGTGAATCCAGGGTCATAAGTCATAAGTAATTTATTTCTTAACAAAATTCATTGTGTAGAAAAATTATGATGCTAAAATAAAGAAAAATAATAATAATAATAACAATAACTAATTTTTACAATAAAAATAATAATAATCTTAAAAAATAAATAATAATGTCAAGATGAAAATAATAAAATTAATAGTCACTTAATCTTAAAATTAAAATTCTGAATAAAATGTAAATGATTGTCACATTAAAAAATAAAAAACTTAAATACATTAAATACATTATTGTCATATGTCAACTCATGAACTCTTCAATACTATAATAGCCCTTCCTCAATAAATATGTCCTTAATTTGTTTTTGAATAAATTTGCACTAGTTATGGTTTTAAATTCAAACGGCAACTTGTTGTATAACAAGACGGATTGATATCTGGGACTATGTCGAACCACTTTTAATTTTGGTTGAATTGTATAGGGCAAGTCTTTTCTACGAGTATTATGTCTAGCTTGTCGTTGCTTGGTGTCAGCTACCTCCATACAATATTTTATCAAAATTGGTCCAGCCGTTTGAGCGTGAAGAAGTAACAAACATATAAACATACACAAAGAGCATTCATAGCGCAAAAAAAATGCTTACGAGCAATAACTGGGGCGCCTCCATACGAGAGCTGTAAACCAATTTTTAAAAAGCTAAAGGTTCTAACTCTATCCTCTACTTACATTTTTGAAATAGCCATATTTGTCAAGAAAAACTCTCACTTCTTCTCCACAGTAGCCGAAAACAATAGATTTGCAAAAAGGGACCCCACCAAATTAAAAAACCAATTTTGTAATAGCACTCTCCACTACAGAAACAGCTACCTTATGTCCATTAAAATTTATAACCATATCCCAAAAATAATAAGAGAGCTACCATTTAATCTTTACAAAAAAACTCTGAAAAATTGGCTTCTCCAAAATAATTTTTACACTCTAAAAGAATTTTTTGATTATAAGGGTAAATAATACATATATGTATACATTTTTTTCTTGTTTTAAATAATAAGGTACCTAGATTTATTTAGTTGTAAAATAGAAAAATTGTTATTGTTGTGTTTTTATTTGATATTGTATATTAGAGTATAAAATATGTCCATAGTTATAAGAGTTTTTTATTGTTTATTAGAGTTTAAGTTAGGTTTTATACCTACCCACGTGTACATTAATACATTAATTTCACGTTGTAAATATTCGTATGCCGCTATTAGCGGCGGATGTGTTGAACTTATCCATTTGTACCAACCAACTTTGTACTACCATATCCGACGAATAAATGTCTTTGTCTTTGTCTTTGTCACACACACACTCACAAACTTTCGCCTTTATAATAATATTATTGTGATATAGTGTGATTTGAACCCTTATTATTGCGTGTACTTTGTACAGACGCCAGCACATCAAGGTAACCGAAACTGTAAAATTTTCCCAGTCAACTTTGAACCTTATAGTTTAGCGATAAAGTTGAAAATTTATTAAAGAAAGACAGATTGTAGTAGCGTTTGTACGGTCAGCATCAAAAGTTGATTAAAACTTCAGTTTTTTCAATCTTAGTTATTGAACAAAATATTTGTTTAAAATTGCAGCAGAAGATATTTTTTTAGGATATATACTCTTGTCTATTATGTGAAAAGCTAAAAATCAGTTTATTGAAAAAAGTTGTTGTTAATTTAATAACACGTAAAAATGATAGTGTTAATCGACTTTTGATGCTGACTGTACCTACACAAAGAAGTAAAGAGGGTTCGTCGGTACAGACGAAATCACTTGAAATTGTCCTCTTAACATAATACATATCATTGACATCGTGGACAAGCAAATATTGGTATTGACACCAGGGTCTTATTGATAAACAAACAGGCACTGCTGTCTCACACAGTAATATACCTAACCTACATTGTTTATTATTTGAAAGGGACTGATGCCTCCAAATATTTTTAGCTGTTTGTTGTATGAATAACATCCCAGTTAGATGGATCGACGACCTTAAAGGTGGCTTGGACACACTGGATGCGGAAGGCGGAAGACTTGGTGTTGTGGCGCAGCCTGGGAGATGTGTCCAGCAATGGACTGTGATAGGCTGAGTTGATTGAGTTGATACTTCACAGACTTACCTCATCATCATCATCTGCCTAGCCTTTTCCCAACTATGATGGGGTTGGCTTCCAGTCTAACCGGTTGCAGCTGAATACTTACCAGTTTTTTTACATAGACCTCCACAACCCAGTTATTGAGTAATACAATATCTCTTGGTAAGACTGGTTATCAGACTTTCGGGCTTCTGACGACCCGTAACGACTGTCAAAATCCATGAATGACAGCCGGGACCAACGGCTTAACGTGCTCTCCGAGACAGACTTACCTACTGATAGGTATTTATTCGGTTCAGTAGGAACTAATTACCTGCTAATCAATTTCTTTGTTGATGAAGTATGACGTCATAATATTGCGGAGGGAAAGTTCTATGACATATTTGTCATTCAAAAGAAATACCCGATTTTTAATTTACACATTATAGTTTGTACATCCATCACACATAATATTATTTTTTTTACTTTTATAGAAAACTAAAACAACTTTTATCTATTGTAAAATGTATGCTGTGCAAATATATAAATATACTCTGATCCTTTATTAAGACAAAGACTAAAGCTGACGCAACCAAAGACGTGATTTTATGACCGAGCCAGAGAGTTGTAATTGTCCGTTAACACAGATGTGAGTGAGCCAGTGAGAATCAAAACGTAATAGCGTGTTAGCTCCTTTCCTACGAGCTGTAAAACTTGGCTAATGGAATCAGACAGACAGAGCGCTCGTAAATGATGTCTCGAATTGTCTGTCACTATCTGATGCCCACTGAATGATCCTTTATGTATTAGGAGAAAGAAAAATGGGGTCACTGAAACATGTTCATATAAAAAGGTAATTTGACTCGAACTTTGATCAAAAGCTATATTTACAATCATGTAACAGAACTAGTCGGCATCTGCACGATTTGACTGCAACAAGAAGACTTCCACTTGCATGATGTACTATGGGGTACCCAGAGCACAGATTTGCACCAACGTGGTCACCCAAAAACGACGTACGGAAACCAAGTCAGGTATTAAATATTAAACAAGTAGAGTATAATAAAATAAACATTATCTAGAATATTATAATACACCTAGGTATAAAAAGCATATTTAAATTATAGTATACAAAAAAAACTTCATCCGCGAGAATATACCAACGCTCCTACTACCCCCTAAAGAATACTAACAACCGTCACACGGGGAAGACAAGACCTGTCAGATTTTCAAGACTGACAGTTGTCTAGTTACAACTATTAGAAAAATAAACGCAGTTCGCTGGTGAACAGTTGTAGTTTCTCAAATAAAATGGGATCCAATAAAAGTATAGTAAATTATTCCCAAAGCGTTTTCGATGTTAGGTTATCCCAATTAAGCCATTGACATGAGGTATAATAACCTTTTTAAATTTTCATAGGTCCTGTTTCCTGTGATACAGTTTTTCAACTAGTACAGAATACAGATCTTTTCCCTTAAAGATATGTACTGTATTGCATTGCACAGTTTTTGCTTATTCATTCATTTAAAAGCTTATAAATTGCATTTTTAATTTTTTTTATAAAAAAAATAAAAATTATTATAATTATAACGATACATATTTTTTGTGCTTGTCTTTCAGGTCTCGAGAAAGAAGTGCCAGACCATTTTTCATCAAAAGTCAAGTTTCAAGCGCCCTAGACCATCTTTCATCAAAAGTTAAGTTTAGGACATAGATGCATATGGGCGCAAACCATTATTTAATTTTAATTTCAAGCTTGTTTTGATTATTTTATACTTGATTTGACTTCAATGTCATTTATTGAATTAATACTTGTATTTCCGGTTTAGTCTGTGTTTAGTTTTTATTTTGATGTGTTTAAAATGTTGCGGTTTCCGTTTGAATTTGTATAAAGTTTCTATTTTGTTACTTCCTTTTTATTTATTTTAAATATTGTAGTTTCCGGTTAAGTTTATATTGTTTCTGTGTTGGTATTAAGGATTTATCTTGACACATCCGCTTGAATTATTTAAAATGACAATCTAGAATTAGTTTGACATATCCGCTTGATTTGTATAAATTCTATTTGGCGGCAAAGCTTCGCGGTATAGTTTGGCGCCATGTTTTGGCGGTAGTTTTGTGTATAAAAACTGTTGTAATGCGAATGGAAGCACATTCTTCGTTCGCTGTTCGTGGAATAAACACCCTGAATTGAAGTGAAGTATTTTCTTTATACTTTCTTAAATATGTTCCTGCCATTTCCTATTGCTGTGTATTTGAGTGATATATTGGTGCAAATCAATAATATGTGTAACTCCGACAACGACGGCGATGATGCGCCGACATGCACGTGGCGCTTAGTGGCCTTAATCGAAGAGGTGCTAATTACCTACGGTGAGCGTGAGCCATCTATCTTGCCAGAGTAAATACCATAGATCATCGTGACCTATTTTCGTCATACCACGTGAATACGTTCAATGTTAGCCTTTTATCCTTGTAAATAATCTTTAATAATAATATTAGAAAGAGATAAAATTGGTTTGTTTGTAATTTTGTATGTGTTGAAAAATATTTTTGCATTTGATACCCTGATTCCTGAGAAAGGCTATTGGCTGCTTAACATCACGCTATGACTCTTAAGATCCGAGCAAAAAGAAAAAAAGACAGAAAGAAAGCAAACGAAAACGAATTGATAGCGCGGGCAGGTAATGTGGTGCGACGTGGTGGGTCAGGGGTACAAGAAATTTCACACGGGCGAAGTCGCGGACAGAAGCTAGTAAGTATGGTATATAATTACTAATTTTAGCAACAAACATAATTGATTGATCAAAATAGAATCACCTGAATTTTCGCAAATACAGGCAACAAAAAGAAAATCTCCCCATCCAATAATACAATCCCCTTCCACGTAATAGGCTCCGCTTGCCCCTTGTTACATGGGACTTATATCTTGAAAAATATGGGTGTAGGTACTTCAGGTACATACCTGCTTATCCCTTCAGAGAACTCAGGCATGATGTTATGTGTGTGAAAAGAAAATCCAATGACACGCACAACATTTCGAGCAAAAAAAGAAATGTGTCCCTATTCTGGAGTTCTTTCTATTCATTGATGTAAAATATGTCTTGGCAGACGACAATCAATTCTCGACGTGGTCTCGGTGAGGCGTGAAATAAGTGAGAAACGTATAATGAGTGTACCTTTCCCACGATACATGCAAATAAGTTTTTTTTTCGTGAACCGATTTAAGGTCATGGCACACTATACCGGCACCGCAACGGCACCGCTCCACCCAACAATCAACTTGTCATTCAAATTAGAGCATTAAATCATGTGGCGTATAGTATATTCCATAAAGTCAATATAAAAAAGCCAGCAGAGTGCAGCCCGCGTGCTTACAGCCGACCGCGTGCTTACTGCGCGCCGACTCCGAGTCACCAGCGACTTCCTAGGCGTGTTCAAAATCACAAATGCCATATAACAATTGTGTTCGCGGCAACAGCAATCTTGCACCTCGCGGCCAGCGCGCGGACTGCGAGCTTGCATATCGCGGACGACGCGTAGCTGGCGACTAGCCGTAGACTAAATTCGAGGCAACGCGACGCCGTGCTGCTGCTGTGCAGTTGCGGTGCCGGTATACTGTGCCATGACCTTTGGAATGATTTAGAGGACAATCAAATCAAATTTGTGTCTACAAACCTAGTTTTAGACTTCAAGGTGGGCTTACAAAGGGAGAAATAACTAACTGTCTGGGTGATTCTCGCTGACCGAGTCTGGCATGGACATTATCGCTTCTTGATGGTCGAAAAACATTCCTTGTGTACACGTGCCTTTATACATTTCTTACCTACTTATTTAGATACGCCTACATTAGGTACCTAAAGATGGAGTACTTTTTTTTTGTGGATGGGAAAGCGAGTGGAGCGGAAGGGAGTGTCAGACTCTTACTGACTAAAACACACCCGTGTTCCTTCCTTAGCCCTTTATGTTCCGTACTAAGATGGTATACTTAACCATTTCTTTTTAAAGGTGTTTTGATGTAAGAGAGCTATATAGTAGCTCTCGTACATGAATACATCATGGCATCGTGTCTTTTCATTCGGCCATGCATTGCAGACTAGAGACAAGACACCCAGAATTTTCAATAAATTATGCTTATACTTAACAGCAATACTATTAATTGTGTCTACTGGGTCAAATTATATTAGCTAGTAGAACTCCGCAGACGTGATATTTAAACATGATAGGTAAACTAAAAATTAAAATGTTTTTTTTTTGGGTCATTTACCACATGTCTTGCAGTTACTTGACATATCAATTCAGATTTTTATTTTATTTTATCGTGTTCAGATAACTGCGGTCGTTGAGTCCAAATAAAAATCATCAAACCATTTTTTTTTTTCGTTTAATACTATTAAAGATATCGATACCTATCACATATGCGAAGTTTCACTTGCTAATTTAATTTTATCTATTTATTTCTCCAAAAATTAAATATTTACATAATATAAGCTAAAATATAAACTATAATAATATGTACAATCATATGAAAAAATAAACAATCATTATAGGGCATCAAAGAATTCATCCGCATCGCTGTCAACAGCAACAGTGCCCAAAAGGCTGGCAGCATTGCCACGTTGTATGGCAATGCTAATTCTTTGACCAAGATATAGGCCAGCCCTCTGGTCACGTGAAGAGTCGACTAACCGCTAATTTTATCTTATATTTTATAGCACATATTCTCCAACATTTACTCAACCCCAACAACAGAATACACCAAACTCATGCAACATCACAGTTTCGACGTAAGTACGCTCTTAATCAATCAACCGAAACTCCAATTAGAATAAACCAATTATACAAACAAAGCAGTAACGATACGCCACGCCAATAATAATAAGGGTAGGTATACATACATCCGTTTACGCATCTGGTGACCGGCACGGCCGTCACAAAGTACCAACTTAAGTACCTACATCTGTGCACGTGAGGAGGCAGCCTTTAACGAAATTACAAGGGATGTGGAGCCAACATTTGCTCAATGATAACGAAAATAAGCCTGGGTAATCGTAAAGGATCCGCATTTGTGTTTCGTTTCATTTTGTTTTTTTTTTTATATCTAATGAAGATTTTTGGAAAAAATATAAAAATAAATTGTCCTTATAATAATGTTAATTAGAAAACCGTTTCTATACATCGTTATCGTAAGTGACTTTTGTGCTTCATAACCGTAGATATAGGTATCTATCTAGTCAACCAAATCACAGTGTAAATATTGTGACCAAATTGTCCATTAATTTCATGCTAAAACTGAAACATTTTGACCACAAAATGAGTTACTTATTCGCGATGAAACACGAGATCGGGTTATAAAATTGATGAAATAGCAGAGATTCATGTCAATGTCACAAGAACATTACATAACCCCCGTCGTCATGGAAGAAGACCTCTGGCCGCAGGACGTGGTGTTCCGTCGCTTCCGCGGACAAAAACCACGGAACAGCACAAGAACAAGCTAGTGAAGTAAAGGCCTTTTTTTTAAATATGTATGTTTAGGTTAAGGTTATCTATGAGCCCGAGTCGCCTGAAATAAATGAATAAATAACAGTTTTCCTTTACGCTACAAAGCAACTACCAAATTAAGTAGTAGTGACGGTGACATCTCCCAAAACTTACCTCAAAATTGATTGTGGTGTTGTGTGGAGACTTTTATACCTGCATTCACTGAGCATTACGACCTGTTATGTTATAAAACAGACCGTTAACATAAAACGACGCATAAAATTCCCAGTTCTGTAGCTATTGGACGACTTACCTTATGACTTCGAATAGAAAGTTAGATACCTCGGTACTGTTATGTTCCCAAATGTTGGAAGTTGACAATATAGTTATAGAAGTACTGAACTTACTTGCAGAATTTATCTGTTTAGGATAATTCGGAACTGTTACTGTAATGTGCTATGTTACAAAATGCTGGGACTCTTGTGACGTCGTAGCACAGAATATTTAAAGTACTACGTACAGAAAGGACACTCCCTTCCCCGCACTAACATCAGTTACCGCACCTCACCCCGCACTTCGGCGTATTCGTCGCAGTTATTTAACAAGAGCGCTCGCAAACACAAGTACCTCACGCACATATTCATACGTATACAAACGTCATTTTTTAATGTAGCAGTAGTAGGTAATTATTTTGCGAGCGTTGTATGGAGTGTCCGGGGTGTGGTCGTAGTTCGTTTTAGTGACAATATGAAAGTTTGACGGTTTTTTAATTTATAGGTATAGCTGTTCAACGCACCTAATCTGTGCAGAATGTAAGACGGATTGTATTTTATGAGAGTAACAGAATAGGTGTGCTTTCGGGCTTTTCTAAAGAGACCGACATTGTATCTACCTACTCCTAATGGAAAATACATATAATACGTTGCCCTTGGCCTTTCCAACGAAAAAACAGTACCCTTAAGTAGGATAGTAGTTAGGAGGAGTTATTATTTCATTTTGCTCTAGCAATATTTACTTTTCCGTACAACAGATACTTTATACTCACGTAACGTTATAATAAGACTAGCACCATAAGTATAATCTATTACCCTCGCGGGGAAACTGGCCTAAAGCAATATAAATTACCTTTCAAATACTTGCCTCTGGAATTTTGGTAGAATAAAGTCATGTTCTTGTTTCGGAGGAAGAGCAATCAGTCACTATAAAGTTTATTTTGCCAGAATACATTTTTTTTTGCGTAATTTTGCGGTTGAAACCATTTGTTTTCTTCTTATAATACACTATTTGTATTCAAAAGAAAACAGGATCAACAGGGTCAGAAGGTGAAGAGAAGCCTGCTATAGTTTGTAAATGAAGTCGTTAGGGCGTAGTGTCGATTGAGCCGCAATTTACTGTTCACAATGCAAATCCATGGCTGTGGGAGTACGACAAAAAACTTATGAAACGCTCTTGGCCTCAGAATTGAACCCATGAGGATTCCACGCTCGGCAACCGCAGGTCCCTGTCAGAAAAGAGTTCACATAAAAGTACCTCAGAATTCCATTTATTAATTTTATTTGCCTTCTTAAAAACCCCAAATACGTCCCCTGAGCACAATATTTTAAGTTAAATAGTCGTTCCACAATTCCAAAAGTCTACTAAAAAACTCGAACTATTTTCGTAAAGACCTTTAAACCTTTTCAAGTCGTCAATGGTTTGAAGCAAAACAAACAGTCTATAGGAATACCTTTCACAATCTGTGCCCGGCTAGAGTCAAGCTTCTTCATTATCAATACAATAAGTACCTAAGTTTAATAAGACGCTCAGCTGAATGCTGTGTTCCACTTACTAACGTCATTAATACTTGGTTATGAGAATTGAATTCAATATTCAATGACATTTGTGAATTCAATTTCGATGTTGACTTTAGAGTTTAGAGCGTTGAAATGAATTGCGGTTGGATATTATTTTAGCTTATACTAATGGAATGTTGGACTTATTTTCACACATTAAAGTATGTATTTTTGTTGAAAAAAATAATTATGCTTGTAACTTTTTTACAACTCTTTTGAGGTATGATTTCATTTTATTTATAAAAAACAAACATTTAAAAAACAAACAATTGTATTAAAGCTAACAATAATCGTCTCAATACTGGAACTCGTACTTGTTTAACATTTTAATCATATCTTTCATCACACATGTTTCAACTAGGTATCATGTTTCTATAGATAAGTAAATAGTGGTACATTAGTCAAACTTAACCTTAATAAGCTCATAATATCCACCATGCGAACGACCTCAAACAAATCAGATCCCAAGTGGAACGTACTGAATGGATACCGGCACAGAAATTGACGTGGTGTTCAGCCCGTTTCAAATTCCAAGGCACTGGCTTGAATGCTCTTTCCCCTCAGCCGGTAACACTGCCCCCCTTCTTCACCCCTCCAACGCCTACAGAAATGGGTTCAATTGTTATAGACACCGGAAGCACCCGTGAAATAATCCGAGTAACTGCGAGCGTCTTATTATCACTGATAATATCCGTTGTCTTTATGTGATCAAACAAATTTAATGGTGTAAGTATTATGATGCGTGAAGGGTATAATTGGGGGAACTCGGGATTTGGAAGTAATTATGGGAGCTCGTGAGTATTTCGTGCGTGATAAAGCCGATAAAGGTCATATTGTTAAGATGGGTGATGATGCTGCTTCGACGCTTCGCTTTGAAGTATCGATTAAGATCTTTGTCTTTTCGAATATTATTAGGTTTAAGTATTTTTTTACTGTGGTAACAATGAAAATAAGGTAGGAATGGTGCGTTTACTTATACACCATAAGATTATACTTGAGAAGCAACTTACGAATAAATATTACTACTATAAATAATAAAATAACATAATAAATGTAATATTATTACTTTACTCACTCGTTTACAGAAATTAATTCTATATCGCACTGACTTTTTCTCAGCGAGTTTCCACGTATAGTGACTTTTAGCAGTTTAGCCTATCCATCTCAGTCCAAAAAAATCCCCAATAAATGGTAGGGTCAGCGAATTTGTTGGCGGCTAGACCAATAAAGCTTTGAAACTAAGTCTATTGTTAGGGTCGGTACGGCCAGCATTTGATACTTGATCAACAGTTCGGGCAAAGTGGGTCGGTACCCTTATAATCTATTTCCTGCATAATCCTGCGGCTTTTGTAAAAATTGGATGTTAAATCTCTGATACATATTACTAAGGGATCTTTAGATGGATCAAGTTGTTTACAGTGAAATTGTTGTTCACAATGTGGATACTTTGTTATACACTTATTTTCAAAAAGCATTTTCTTTGCTGTAACTTTATCCCAGGTTTTCTGATGCTGATGTAAATTGGAATATCATCACTGTTTAAGCATATTTGAGTTTCACTCCAAACTTCAATCAAGTTTTCATCATTAACCACAAGATCTAAAAACCCAACTTACCAATAAATGAATTCTGCAAATATTGCCCTACCTGAATTCCAATAAAAACTAGAACTGTCGATATTTTTAGATATTTCAAGAGCAATCTAGGGTCTAGTAGTGAAAGGGACCCATATCAACAACGACACACGCAAGCTGTAGGAGTTAATTGGAAGGCTCGGATAACCTAATGGTCCTCGTAGTTTCCAGCTAGGGGCCTCTCTATGCTTACTGAGTATTACTATCTCCAGGCCTTTGGTTATTGGTGTTTTTGTCTGAGTGGGACTCGCATGCCTAACGTTGATATCGGTTGGAAAATTATTTGGTACATTTGATACTACATATGTAGGAGTAGAGTTTTAACGAATTTTAGTTGAGCTTGAAAGACCGTTGTGGATATTTTCGGTCCCTAAAAGGTTTCATTTATTTATTTATTTATATATACTTACTTTATTGTACACCAGAAAAAAATATAACAAAAAAAAACGATTATTAATATATAACATACAATGGGCGGCCTTACCGCTTTCTGCGATCTCTTCCAGGCAACATATTACATTACATTTTTCATTATATTTTTCTACCCTTAAAATAGCCTCAATTACTTGTCTATGCTTTCAGAAATAACTCGAATGTCTAGGACAGCCATTTACTAAGATTAAATGCCAAAAATAGCCAACCAACTTGAGCCATCATTATTTTTGTATTTATTCTTCATACAATTATTTCTGACCGATGCAATTTAGGATAAAAACTCCTTAACTCAAGATTCTATTCAGTGGTTGAGAATATTCCAGACGAATCTTGAAAATTTATTTTCGTTCACTGATTTTCAATTCGTTCTTAAGCTTTTGGGCGATTGAATCAGAAAGTGCTATATATGAAATATAGCGTTTGTTTACAAATAGCTACGAAGAAATTCGTTAACAATATTTGTTTCGATATACCTAATATTTTATATAAGCAGAGGTTTTTTGCCTTTTTATTTTGTTTAGTCAGCGATAAACAAGTGTAAGATGTTAAATATTGTGTCATGTTGACTCAAGGTTATCTACTTTTTTGATCCGCAGAAAATTGTTTTCATATCCCA
Source organism: Amphipoea lucens (assembly GCA_947508005.1). Classification (NCBI taxonomy): domain Eukaryota; kingdom Metazoa; phylum Arthropoda; class Insecta; order Lepidoptera; family Noctuidae; genus Amphipoea; species Amphipoea lucens. The sequence continues at coordinate 10,815,863 of OX382371.1, forward strand.
TATCTAAAAATGTAATTTCGAAAACTTACAACCACTGAAGTTAAAAGTAAACATAACTTTTGGTGACGGATTCCGAAGATAGATTTAGTACTGTATACAGGGTGACAGGGGACATTGACACGCAAACCTTGTCCATGAATTCAGCACATGGTTCCAAACCCTAGCGTGGACACTTTGCATCAGTTATAAAAAAAAACTGCTGTTTCATAGAAAAGTGCAATACCTACGCAGTCAAAATGCATGGAACAGCAAAATAAATTAAAAAAAAAAACTATTTGAAAATTTCAACGCAGAGGGGTCCAGAATCATATACCTTCTGATTCCATGTTAATAGTTTGCGCGGGGATGGTCCTACCACCCTGTATTTGGTCAAGAAAAAAAAGGCCAAATGCGGCGATAAAAAGAAAAGGAAAATATACTCGTATAGCTATAAAATACATAGAAAGGTCCCAACTCAATTATTAGTCTACCAAAAACACAAAAGCATTATTTGAGGCGTGGACAATAGTAAATTATTATAACAATACGTGAGATAAATTAGAATTTCTCCACCGTTTCATAGGCTTACGAGCTTCTCAAGTCAGCCTTTTGCCGGTCAGTCGGTTATCCTTTTGTTACAAACGTGAACCATTAATCAGGCGACATTTCTTCAAGTGAAGCATTTTTTGGGTCAACAGACAAGATAAACCTTTTTACACCTATTCAGAGATCCTAAAGAAACTATGGCTTTGAAATGAAATTTCGCGAGTTTGGTCCGGAGATAAGTCATGGTGAGGAATATAAATCGTCGGGCTATAATTCAGAATGTAGTCAGCATCTTCCTGTCTATTGTAGTCAAGCAGTAATGTATATCACAGTAGCATGAAGACATATTGGTCAAGTTAACGTTAATTTGGGTTTAAATTCAAGGTATTGCCAAGTTTTAATAAAATCCAGGGCACGAAAAATAAAGAAAACGTATTTCTTTTGACCTGTACAGGAAGAACAGAAACTAAATATTAAACACACAAAAAAATATAAAAACAACAGTACATACGTATAAAAAAAAAAAATCCTAGGCAGGGTTAAGGTGTTTACAGGTAAACACCTATTCAGGTAGCTACCTGAATAGCCGGGTTGTGCATATATGTGTTGTTTTGCATATAACTCATTTATGTAACAAAGATAATTTAATAGGCCACTAGCTATAACTATGCCTGCCTCTCCAGAGAATGGAACTGTATCAATATTATGTTAAAAATATGTTTTCGTTCACATTTCCCCTTGCTGATATAAATATCAAGCCATATCGAAGCATATTTTAAAGCTGTGCTCCAAATTGAAGTTCTATATTGAAAGCTTCATGCGGTGATAAGTTGCCAACCATCCGCCTCGAAAGACTTAATAATAAATAACCAACACTTGACACTTCCGATTTGAAATTTTAAACAGCTGACTTTTATTTCAGCACATGCGGAAATAAAAATATGGAAGCCAGGATACGAAATTGAGCTACAAATAAATCATCATCATCTGCCTAGCCTTTTCCCAACTATGTTAGGATCGGCTTCCAGTCTAAACGGATGCATCTGAATACCAGTATTTGCCCTTGGTAAGACTGGTTGTCAGACTTTCGGGTTTCTGACGACCCGTAATGTCTGTCAAAGATCCACGAATGACCGCCGGGTCCAACGGCTTAACGCGCTTTCCGAGGCATGGAGGGGTATTTGTATGTGCAGATGGTCGCCCATCCACGGACTAATCGCGGCAAGCGTAGCTTCACCTGATCGATAGATCCGTGCGGCTGTTATTACTTAGCCACAAGCCCCTCCTGAGCTACAAATAAGTATCAAACCAAATTGAAAGGGGATTGAAGATTTTTATATGAAGCCTGGCATATCTATCTGTCCGCCATTTTGATTGTTTTTCAAAATGGCGGACACGCATGAAACCTATATAAATGGATAGCTGACATCAATTCAAACGGAAAACATAATAGGACCAAACCTCGTAAAGCGTCACATTTCCGAGATATTAATTTTCGAGATATTGTTTGCATTGATGCCAGTTGTCGATTTATATATATTATATAGGTTTCATGCGTGGCCACCATTAAAAAAAAAAAACAATTTAGCGGACAGGCCTTCCTTCAAAGCCCTTAGTTTTAGAGATGACCTGATGTGTAGGTAAAGCATTTGACCTTTGATTACCTACATTTTAGAATTTGTAACAATTTCATTTGTTGAGTCATAGGTATATAAAAGTTATAAAATCGCTATGCAAAAATGTTAATACATTAGCTTTTTCCGCACACACTATTCAATATAAAAGTGTTTAAGAGTAATCATTTCCATCCATCATTTTTATGAATTCCTTAATAAACTACCTAATTAATATTCATAGCATTTTATAAAATACCGTTGAAATTGTTGAAATATGTTGATTTTAGTAATAAATTAAGTGTTTAATTCTTGGAAAGCGGCAACCCATCCATCTTCAGGAAGTATTGTACACATCGCCAAACATCGACCAACACGACGGACGCTCGATCAAACTATTCTCTGCTGTTTTAAAATAAAGTGTTTTGTATCTTGAAAAAAGCTTATAAATAAAAGTATGGTAAAAATATAGAACTAAGATAAATGGATATTTTAATTTGTTTTCGCACTACATAACATGTCACTTTATTATTTTATTACTTTATTCTTGAACGTTTAATTAATTTCATTATATTCTTTTATTGGGGAAACGTTATTATTTATTTCCATCCATCGCCCAACGAACACCATTGCCCTCACATAACATAATCAGCTTATAATGTTCCCACTACTGGGACACAGGCTTCCATTCTTTTAAGAGGGAGTAGGCCGTAATCTCCCTCTCACAGAGAGGAGGCCTGTGTCCCAGCAGTGGGAACGTTATAGGCTGATTATGTGTGTGTGTGTAGGCCGTAATCTACCAAGCGGGCCCAGTGCGGGTTGTTAAATGTCACAAGTTTTCGAATTTTTGGCTATTAGGCCACCACTGCTCCCGCGCTGCATAAACGCCGTTTATTTAAATTCAATATCATAGTTAATTTACATTCCACCAGTAACCTTTTTTGTTGCCTTAGTTGATTTTTGGGTGATATAAAGGGTCATTTTTAGCTAAAAACAGGCCACACTCAACAGACTGAACACATGAAATACGCCTTGAAAATAATCCTCTGTGAAGTTAGAAACGATTTAAAGAATACCTACATAAATACCAGCAACGTCCAATAATGATCGAACAGATCGTATCTATCCATAATTATAGCTGTTGGCACATAAATCAAACCATCAAAATTATTAATGTATCTCCACTCACCATTATACCGCACGTAAAGCCCGAGACCCGTTATATAAATTGTGGCGACAATTCAAACATGAAATCAACAGTGACTTCCAGACCACACTCAACTCTGGAACGATTCCAACTTTTCCTAGGATAAACGTCGATGGTCGGTGCTGGCAAAAAATCTATCATATCTGTGATTTACCGACATTCACTTGTTATAAATTTTCTGGAAGACCTTTTTTGCTGGACAGCGCTGATGATGCTTTTTTTGGTGTTTGCTAGTTGGTTAATTTAATTGATTTTGTTGATACGTTTTTTTGCATATGGTATTACAAAATATTTAATGGACACATTTGAATGAAACTGAAATCCGCATGGAAATCCGTTTCATAGTTATGAAGAACAACGCAGTCACACGATTTTGCCTTGGTTGATTTAATTGATTTTCTTAGTACCTACGTTTTTTTTTGTATATTACCAGAATAATGTAGTTCAGTAGAGAATAACCCTAGAGTCTAATAAAAAAAATTTGGTTAACCTATCTGACCGTGCGTACTATGGAAAACAATAAGGCAGTAATTCTTTACATAATTTTTGATTGTTGGTAAAGATACGTTTATGATCTAATTATACACAAAGCCGATTTATTTATTAAATTAAAATACCTACATAAAAAAGAAAACTAATTCTAATCACAGCTGTTACAAATAAACGAGAATAAATATTAATGAAAGGCGTCGCAGATAACATTACCTAAATTGTTATTATGTAAACAATAATTGCTGGGAATAATCGTATTAACACACATATTAATCATTACGAGCCTACGCTGTGGCATTAGCATATTATATCTTACAGTTACGCGTATAATCATGCAAAGTGCTCTTACGTATAATTATTAAATCCTGCGGAACATTGCAAGTACCTACATAAATGGCATAGCTCAAAAGCTATGGTGCGTTAAAATACATTTACGTCATGATCTGATCGTGGCTGCCTTAGAGTATACTACAGTAATTATATACTCTAAGGTGGCTGCAATCACATTAGGCATAGCAATAGTTAGTGTTTGAGTTTGTACTGTAACTACCTACGTGAGAAGTGTGGTTTTAAGTATTGAGGATCAATTACAAATAGTATTCGAAATGGCGATTCCTTTGTTAAACAAAAGACGACGACAGTCACAGGTTCTCGTTTGCAAGTAATTTTTTTTTAAACTTAAATAGTATTGGAATCGAGAGTGTTTTGTTTCTAGGCACGTTTGGAGGACTTTCATATGTGTCAGTGAATTTTGGTGCTACCATCTGACATCTTCTTATGACCACATTTCTAGATAATTCAACTTATTGCAAAAACTACAATAGATATAGTACTTAATTATTGCTTGCAGTAAGTATCGTGTCTGTCTGGTAAAATAAGTTCATTGTTCAATAAATTCTGGGATTCACTTGAAATCACGACACCCAAGGTCATTAATGTACGTAATTGTGGATGTCTTTGACAATGTCCTTAATTATTTTCAAGTTGTCAGAAGAAGTCGCCTTTAAGTCTGCTCCGGCTCTAAGCATGACATTTCTTAATGCCTAACTGCTCTATAACATTTCCAATATCAAGTAGATATTTAGACTCTTGTGGAGCCATATTATGTATTCTGTGGTGGAGCGTAACAAATTGTGTTTTGTGCTTCTACTACATACTACAGACACAACGTGTTATTTGAATTACTCAGAATCTCAGACACCCCACAGAATTATATAGCAAGTATTTATTTTTACTAACAATTGTTTGTATTGATTTCAAAAAGGTACAAAAAGTAACACCTTTCTTGCCAAAACCACGAAGGTACCACAGACACGTGTAACAAAACACGTGTAAAAAGACACGTGTACTCATTGCGAAGTTCAATAGCGATTTCCTCCTGAAATGGATCGAAATAATAATAATCTACGCTATTTCCATTCAATAATTCAGATGAGATGTTTAACTACCTACATAATTCTGATACCGAGAAATTCCACCTTGTGGGAGGACCTCCAACATTACATCTTCCGGTACGCGGTCGTCACTCCAGAACCTTTCCGCCCCATCGGCCATCTATTCTGCGAGCAAATATGCCCCTAAAGTTTGGCAATTCTACGGGCTATATCGGTTACCTTGGTTCTCCTGCGGATCTCTTCATTTCTGATTCGATCACGCAGGGAAACTCCAAGCATATCCCTCTCCATTGTCCTTTGGGTGACAAACAAGGTAAAAAAATGTTCATGCCATATGGCAACGTGAGGTACTTCAATGTGAGTGAACTTAGCAGATCATTGTCCAGCAGATCAACAAAAAACATGAGTTCTATTCGCATGCAGCTGAGTTCTACAGTTCCTGATACTTTTTAGAAATAGTTCTGGCGTTTTTACATAAAAAAATCAAATGTCAAAATGATCTGCCAACTTCACGTAGCAGATCATTTTGTAGCAGATCAAAAACAAATGTGAGTTCTGTCGCATGGGGCTGAGTTCAACAGTTCCTGATACTTTTTAGAAATAGTTCTGGCGTTTTTACCCTTAAAAAAGGCAATTGGCAAAATAAAACGTATCAAAAACAAATGTGAGTTCTTTCGCATGCAGCTGAGTTTTACAGTTCCTGAAGTATCAGGAACTGTAACAGAAATAGTTCTGAACTCACGTCCACTTTTGTGAAATGCTAGAACTCTTTCGTTTATCATAGATTCGCATCAGACCTGCAATCTAAAACTCGATTCGAATCCAGAACTCACGTTCGAGTGCCAGCAGATCATGGTAGAACGTAAAAAAGTAGAAAAATATTTTTTTCATCCTTTCCAATTACTGTGAAAGGCTAGAACTCTTTCGTTTATCATAGATTCGTATCAGACCTGCAATCGTAAACTCAATTCGAATCTAGAACTCACGTTCGAGTGCCAGCAGATCATGGTAGAACGTCAAAAAGTCAAAAATATTTTTTTCATCCTTTCCAATTACTGTGAAAGGCTAGAACTCTTTCGTTTATCATAGATTTACATCAGACCTGCAATCTAAAACTCGATTCGAATCCAGAACTCACGTTCGAGTGCCAGCAGATCATGGTAGAACGTCAAAAAGTAGAAAAATATTTTTTTCATCCTTTCCAATTACTGTGAAAGGCTAGAACTCTTTAGTTTATCATAGATTCGCATCAGACCTGCAATCTAAAACTCGATCTGAATCCAGAACTCACGTTTGAGTGCCAGCAGATCATGGTAGAAAGTTAAAATGTCGAAAAATATTTTTTCATCCTTTCCAATTACTGTGAAAGGCTAGAACTCTTTCGTTTATCATAGATTCACATCAGACCTGCAATCTAAAACTCGATTCGAATCCAGAACTCACGTTCGAGTGCCAGCAGATCATGGTAGAACGTCAAAAAGTCGAAAAATATTTTTTTCATCCTTTCTAATTATTGTGAAAGGATAGAACTCTTTCGTTTATCATAGATTCGCATCAGACCTGCAATCTAAAACTCGATCTGAATCCAGAACTCACGTTCGAGTGCCAGCAGATCATGGTAGAAAGTTAAAATGTCGAAAAATATTTTTTTCATCCTTTCCAATTACTGTGAAAGGCTAGAACTCTTTCGTTTATCATAGATTCACATCAGACCTGCAATCTAAAACTCGATTCGAATCCAGAACTCACGTTCGAGTGCCAGCAGATCATGGTAGAACGTCAAAAAGTCGAAAAATAATTTTTTCATCCTTTCCAATTATTGTGAAAGGATAGAACTCTTTCGTTTATCATAGATTCGCATCAGACCTGCAATCTAAAACTCGATTCGAATCCAAAACTCACGTTTGAGTGCCAGCAGATCATGGTAGAAAGTTAAAATGTCGAAAAATATTTTTTTCATCCTTTCCAATTACTGTGAAAGGCTAGAACTCTTTCATTTATCATAGATTCACATCAGACCTGCAATCTAAAACTCGATTCGAATCCAGAACTCACGTTCGAGTGCCAGCAGATCATGGTAGAACGTCAAAAAGTCGAAAAATATTTTTTTCATCCTTTCCAATTATTGTGAAAGGCTAGAACTCTTTCGTTTATCATAGATTCGCATCAGACCTGCAATCTAAAACTCGATTCGAATGCAGAACTCACGTTCGAGTGCCAGCAGATCATGGTAGAACGTCAAAAAGTCGAAAATTATTTTTTTATTTTTTCCAATTATTGTGCAAGGCTAGAACTCTTTTGTTTATCATAGATTCACATCAGACCTGCAATCTAAAACTCGATTCGAATCCAGAACTCACGTTCGAGTGCCAGCAGATCATGGTAGAACGTAAAAAATTCGAAAAATATTTTTTTCATCCTTTCCAATTACTGTGAAAGGCTAGAACTCTTTCGTTTATCATAGATTTACATCAGACCTGCAATCTAAAACTCGATTCGAATCCAGAACTCACGTTCGAGTGCCAGCAGATCATGGTAGAACGTCAAAAAGTAGAAAAATATTTTTTTCATCCTTTCCAATTACTGTGAAAGGCTAGAACTCTTTAGTTTATCATAGATTCGCATCAGAACTGCAATCTAAAACTCGATCTGAATCCAGAACTCACGTTCGAGTGCCAGCAGATCATGGTAGAAAGTTAAAATGTCGAAAAATATTTTTTTCATCCTTTCCAATTACTGTGAAAGGCTAGAACTCTTTCGTTTATAATAGATACACATCAGACCTGCAATCTAAAACTCGATTGGAATCCAGAACTCACGTTCGAGTGCCAGCAGATCATGGTAGAACGTCAAAAAGTCAAAAATATTTTTTTCATCCTTTCCAATTACTGTGAAAGGCTAGAACTCTTTCGTTTATAATAGATTCACATCAGACCTGCAATCTAAAACTCGATTCGAATCCAGAACTCACGTTCGAGTGCCAGCAGATCATGGTAGAACGTCAAAAAGTCAAAAATATTTTTTTCATCCTTTCCAATTACTGTGAAAGGCTAGAACTCTTTCGTTTATCATAGACTCACATCAGACCTGCAATCTAAAACTCGATTCGAATCCAGAACTCACGTTCGAGTGTCAGCAGATCATGGTAGAACGTAAAAAATTCGAAAAATATTTTTTTCATCCTTTCCAATTACTGTGAAAGGCTAGAACTCTTTCGTTTATCATAGACTCACATCAGACCTGCAATCTAAAACTCGATTCGAATCCAGAACTCACGTTCGAGTGTCAGCAGATCATGGTAGAACGTAAAAAATTCGAAAAATATTTTTTTCATCCTTTCCAATTACTGTGAAAGGCTAGAACTCTTTCGTTTATCATAGACTCACATCAGACCTGCAATCTAAAACTCGATTCGAATCCAGAACTCACGTTCGAGTGCCAGCAGATCATGGTAGAACGTCAAAAAGTCGAAAAATATTTTTTTCATCCTTTCCAATTACTGTGAAAGGCTAGAACTCTTTAGTTTATCATAGATTCGCATCAGAACTGCAATCTAAAACTCGATCTGAATCCAGAACTCACGTTCGAGTGCCAGCAGATCATGGTAGAAAGTTAAAATGTCGAAAAATATTTTTTTCATCCTTTCCAATTACTGTGAAAGGCTAGAACTCTTTCGTTTATAATAGATACACATCAGACCTGCAATCTAAAACTCGATTGGAATCCAGAACTCACGTTCGAGTGCCAGCAGATCATGGTAGAACGTCAAAAAGTCAAAAATATTTTTTTCATCCTTTCCAATTACTGTGAAAGGCTAGAACTCTTTCGTTTATAATAGATTCACATCAGACCTGCAATCTAAAACTCGATTCGAATCCAGAACTCACGTTCGAGTGTCAGCAGATCATGGTAGAACGTAAAAAATTCGAAAAATATTTTTTTCATCCTTTCCAATTACTGTGAAAGGCTAGAACTCTTTCGTTTATCATAGACTCACATCAGACCTGCAATCTAAAACTCGATTCGAATCCAGAACTCACGTTCGAGTGCCAGCAGATCATGGTAGAAAGTTAAAATGACGAAAATTATTATTTTATTTTTTCCAATTATTGTGAAAGGCTAGAACTCTTTCGTTTATCATAGATTCGCATCAGACCTGCAATCTAAAACTCGATTCGAATCCAGAACTCACGTTCGAGTGCCAGCAGATCATGGTAGAACGTCAAAAAGTCGAAAATTATTTTTTTATTTTTTCCAATTATTGTGAAAGGCTAGAACTCTTTCGTTTATCATAGATTCACATCAGACCTGCAATCTAAAACTCGATTCGAATCCAGAACTCACGTTCGAGTGCCAGCAGATCATGGTAGAACGTAAAAAATTCGAAAAATATTTTTTTCATCCTTTCCAATTACTGTGAAAGGCTAGAACTCTTTCGTTTATCATAGATTTACATCAGACCTGCAATCTAAAACTCGATTCGAATCCAGAACTCACGTTCGAGTGCCAGCAGATCATGGTAGAACGTCAAAAAGTAGAAAAATATTTTTTTCATCCTTTCCAATTACTGTGAAAGGCTAGAACTCTTTAGTTTATCATAGATTCGCATCAGAACTGCAATCTAAAACTCGATCTGAATCCAGAACTCACGTTCGAGTGCCAGCAGATCATGGTAGAAAGTTAAAATGTCGAAAAATATTTTTTTCATCCTTTCCAATTACTGTGAAAGGCTAGAACTCTTTCGTTTATAATAGATACACATCAGACCTGCAATCTAAAACTCGATTCGAATCCAGAACTCACGTTCGAGTGCCAGCAGATCATGGTAGAACGTCAAAAAGTCAAAAATATTTTTTTCATCCTTTCCAATTACTGTGAAAGGCTAGAACTCTTTCGTTTATAATAGATTCACATCAGACCTGCAATCTAAAACTCGATTCGAATCCAGAACTCACGTTCGAGTGTCAGCAGATCATGGTAGAACGTAAAAAATTCGAAAAATATTTTTTTCATCCTTTCCAATTACTGTGAAAGGCTAGAACTCTTTCGTTTATCATAGACTCACATCAGACCTGCAATCTAAAACTCGATTCGAATCCAGAACTCACGTTTGAGTGCCAGCAGATCATGGTAGAACGTCAAAAAGTCGAAAAATATTTTTTTCATCCTTTCCAATTATTGTGAAAGGCTAGAACTCTTTCGTTTATCATAAATTCGCATCAGACCTGCAATCTAAAACTCGATTCGAATCCAGAACTCACGTTCGAGTGCCAGCAGATCATGGTAGAACGTCAAAAAGTCGAAAAATATTTTTTTCATCCTTTCCAATTACTGTGAAAGGCTAGAACTCTTTCGTTTATCATAGACTCACATCAGACCTGCAATCTAAAACTCGATTCGAATCCAGAATTCACGTTCGAGTGCCAGCAGATCATGGTAGAACGTCAAAAAGTCGAAAAATATTTTTTTCATCCTTTCCAATTACTGTGAAAGGCTAGAACTCTTTAGTTTTAACTTTCTACCATGATCTGCTGGCACTCGAACGTGAGTTCTGGATTCAAATCGAGTTTTAGATTGCAGGTCTGATGTGAATCTATGATAAACGAAAGAGTTCTAGCCTTTCACAATAATTGGAAAAAATAAAAAAATATTTTTCGACATTTTAACTTTCTACCATGATCTGCTGGCACTCGAACGTGAGTTCTGGATTCGAATCGAGTTTTAGATTGCAGGTCTGATGTGAATCTATGATAAACGAAAGAGTTCTAGCCTTTCACAGTAATTGGAAAGGATGAAAAAAATATTTTTCGAATTTTTTACGTTCTACCATGATCTGCTGACACTCGAACGTGAGTTCTGGATTCGAATCGAGTTTTAGATTGCAGGTCTGATGTGAATCTATTATAAACGAAAGAGTTCTAGCCTTTCACAGTAATTGGGAAGGACGAAAAAAATATTTTTCGACTTTTTGACGTTCTACCATGATCTGCTGACACTCGAACGTGAGTTCTGGATTCGAATCGAGTTTTAGATTGCAGGTCTGATGTGAATCTATGATAAACGAAAGAGTTCTAGCCTTTCACAATAATTGGAAAGGATGAAAAAAATATTTTTCGACATTTTAACTTTCTACCATGATCTGCTGGCACTCGAACGTGAGTTCTGGATTCAAATCGAGTTTTAGATTGCAGGTCTGATGTGAATCTATGATAAACGAAAGAGTTTTAGCCTTTCACAGTAATTGAAAAGGATGAAAAAAATATTTTTCGAATTTTTTACGTTCTACCATGATCTGCTGACACTCTAACGTGAGTTCTGGATTCCAATCGAGTTTTAGATTGCAGGTCTGATGTGAATCTATTATAAACGAAAGAGTTCTAGCCTTTCACAGTAATTGGAAAGGATGAAAAAAATATTTTTCGACTTTTTGACGTTCTACCATGATCTGCTGGCATTCGAACGTCAGTTCTGGATTCGAATCGAGTTTTAGATTGCAGGTCTGATGCGAATCTATGATAAACTAAAGAGTTCTAGCCTTTCACAGTAATTGGAAAGGATGAAAAAAATATTTTTCGACTTTTTGACGTTCTACCATGATCTGCTGGCACTCGAACGTGAGTTCTGGATTCGAATCGAGTTTTAGATTGCAGGTCTGATGTGAATCTATGATAAACGAAAGAGTTCTAGCCTTTCACAATAATTGGAAAAAATAAAATAATAATTTTCGTCATTTTAACTTTCTACCATGATCTGCTGGCACTCGAACGTGAGTTCTGGATTCGAATCGAGTTTTAGATTGCAGGTCTGATGCGAATCTATGATAAACTAAAGAGTTCTAGCCTTTCACAGTAATTGGAAAGGATGAAAAAAATATTTTTCGAATTTTTTACGTTCTACCATGATCTGCTGACACTCGAACGTGAGTTCTGGATTCGAATCGAGTTTTAGATTGCAGGTCTGATGTGAATCTATGATAAACGAAAGAGTTCTAGCCTTTCACAGTAATTGGAAAGGATGAAAAAAATATTTTTGACTTTTTGACGTTCTACCATGATCTGCTGGCACTCGAACGTGAGTTCTGGATTCGAATCGAGTTTTAGATTGCAGGTCTGATGCAAATCTATGATAAACGAAAGAGTTCTATCCTTTCACAATAATTAGAAAGGATGAAAAAAATATTTTTCGACTTTTTGACGTTCTACCATGATCTGCTGGCACTCGAACGTGAGTTCTGGATTCGAATCGAGTTTTAGATTGCAGGTCTGATGTGAATCTATGATAAACGAAAGAGTTCTAGCCTTTCACAGTAATTGGAAAGGATGAAAAAATATTTTTCGACATTTTAACTTTCTACCATGATCTGCTGGCACTCGAACGTGAGTTCTGGATTCAGATCGAGTTTTAGATTGCAGGTCTGATGCGAATCTATGATAAACTAAAGAGTTCTAGCCTTTCACAGTAATTGGAAAGGATGAAAAAAATATTTTTCTACTTTTTGACGTTCTACCATGATCTGCTGGCACTCGAACGTGAGTTCTGGATTCGAATCGAGTTTTAGATTGCAGGTCTGATGTGAATCTATGATAAACGAAAGAGTTCTAGCCTTTCACAATAATTGGAAAAAATAAAAAAATAATTTTCGACTTTTTGACGTTCTACCATGATCTGCTGGCACTCGAACGTGAGTTCTGGATTCGAATCGAGTTTTAGATTGCAGGTCTGATGCGAATTTATGATAAACGAAAGAGTTCTAGCCTTTCACAATAATTGGAAAGGATGAAAAAAATATTTTTCGACTTTTTAACTTTCTACCATGATCTGCTGGCACTCGAACGTGAGTTCTGGATTCGAATCGAGTTTTAGATTGCAGGTCTGATGTGAATCTATGATAAACGAAAGAGTTCTAGCCTTTCACAGTAATTGGAAAGGATGAAAAAAATATTTTTCGAATTTTTTACGTTCTACCATGATCTGCTGACACTCGAACGTGAGTTCTGGATTCGAATCGAGTTTTAGATTGCAGGTCTGATGTGAATCTATTATAAACGAAAGAGTTCTAGCCTTTCACAATAATTGGAAAAAATAAAAAAATATTTTTCGACATTTTAACTTTCTACCATGATCTGCTGGCACTCGAACGTGAGTTCTGGATTCAAATCGAGTTTTAGATTGCAGGTCTGATGTGAATCTATGATAAACGAAAGAGTTCTAGCCTTTCACAATAATTGGAAAAAATAAAAAAATATTTTTCGACATTTTAACTTTCTACCATGATCTGCTGGCACTCGAACGTGAGTTCTGGATTCGAATCGAGTTTTAGATTGCAGGTCTGATGTGAATCTATGATAAACGAAAGAGTTCTAGCCTTTCACAGTAATTGGAAAGGATGAAAAAAATATTTTTCGAATTTTTTACGTTCTACCATGATCTGCTGACACTCGAACGTGAGTTCTGGATTCGAATCGAGTTTTAGATTGCAGGTCTGATGTGAATCTATTATAAACGAAAGAGTTCTAGCCTTTCACAGTAATTGGGAAGGACGAAAAAAATATTTTTCGACTTTTTGACGTTCTACCATGATCTGCTGACACTCGAACGTGAGTTCTGGATTCGAATCGAGTTTTAGATTGCAGGTCTGATGTGAATCTATGATAAACGAAAGAGTTCTAGCCTTTCACAATAATTGGAAAGGATGAAAAAAATATTTTTCGACATTTTAACTTTCTACCATGATCTGCTGGCACTCGAACGTGAGTTCTGGATTCAAATCGAGTTTTAGATTGCAGGTCTGATGTGAATCTATGATAAACGAAAGAGTTTTAGCCTTTCACAGTAATTGAAAAGGATGAAAAAAATATTTTTCGAATTTTTTACGTTCTACCATGATCTGCTGACACTCTAACGTGAGTTCTGGATTCCAATCGAGTTTTAGATTGCAGGTCTGATGTGAATCTATTATAAACGAAAGAGTTCTAGCCTTTCACAGTAATTGGAAAGGATGAAAAAAATATTTTTCGACTTTTTGACGTTCTACCATGATCTGCTGGCATTCGAACGTCAGTTCTGGATTCGAATCGAGTTTTAGATTGCAGGTCTGATGCGAATCTATGATAAACTAAAGAGTTCTAGCCTTTCACAGTAATTGGAAAGGATGAAAAAAATATTTTTCGACTTTTTGACGTTCTACCATGATCTGCTGGCACTCGAACGTGAGTTCTGGATTCGAATCGAGTTTTAGATTGCAGGTCTGATGTGAATCTATGATAAACGAAAGAGTTCTAGCCTTTCACAATAATTGGAAAAAATAAAATAATAATTTTCGTCATTTTAACTTTCTACCATGATCTGCTGGCACTCGAACGTGAGTTCTGGATTCGAATCGAGTTTTAGATTGCAGGTCTGATGCGAATCTATGATAAACTAAAGAGTTCTAGCCTTTCACAGTAATTGGAAAGGATGAAAAAAATATTTTTCGACTTTTTGACGTTCTACCATGATCTGCTGGCACTCGAACGTGAGTTCTGGATTCGAATCGAGTTTTAGATTGCAGGTCTGATGTGAATCTATGATAAACGAAAGAGTTCTAGCCTTTCACAGTAATTGGAAAGGATGAAAAAAATATTTTTCGAATTTTTTACGTTCTACCATGATCTGCTGACACTCGAACGTGAGTTCTGGATTCGAATCGAGTTTTAGATTACAGGTCTGATGTGAATCTATGATAAACGAAAGAGTTCTAGCCTTTCACAGTAATTGGAAAGGATGAAAAAAATATTTTTGACTTTTTGACGTTCTACCATGATCTGCTGGCACTCGAACGTGAGTTCTGGATTCGAATCGAGTTTTAGATTGCAGGTCTGATGCAAATCTATGATAAACGAAAGAGTTCTATCCTTTCACAATAATTAGAAAGGATGAAAAAAATATTTTTCGACTTTTTGACGTTCTACCATGATCTGCTGGCACTCGAACGTGAGTTCTGGATTCGAATCGAGTTTTAGATTGCAGGTCTGATGTGAATCTATGATAAACGAAAGAGTTCTAGCCTTTCACAGTAATTGGAAAGGATGAAAAAATATTTTTCGACATTTTAACTTTCTACCATGATCTGCTGGCACTCGAACGTGAGTTCTGGATTCAGATCGAGTTTTAGATTGCAGGTCTGATGCGAATCTATGATAAACTAAAGAGTTCTAGCCTTTCACAGTAATTGGAAAGGATGAAAAAAATATTTTTCTACTTTTTGACGTTCTACCATGATCTGCTGGCACTCGAACGTGAGTTCTGGATTCGAATCGAGTTTTAGATTGCAGGTCTGATGTGAATCTATGATAAACGAAAGAGTTCTAGCCTTTCACAATAATTGGAAAAAATAAAAAAATAATTTTCGACTTTTTGACGTTCTACCATGATCTGCTGGCACTCGAACGTGAGTTCTGGATTCGAATCGAGTTTTAGATTGCAGGTCTGATGCGAATTTATGATAAACGAAAGAGTTCTAGCCTTTCACAATAATTGGAAAGGATGAAAAAAATATTTTTCGACTTTTTGACGTTCTACCATGATCTGCTGGCACTCGAACGTGAGTTCTGGATTCGAATCGAGTTTTAGATTGCAGGTCTGATGTGAATCTATGATAAATGAAAGAGTTCTAGCCTTTCACAGTAATTGGAAAGGATGAAAAAAATATTTTTCGACATTTTAACTTTCTACCATGATCTGCTGGCACTCAAACGTGAGTTTTGGATTCGAATCGAGTTTTAGATTGCAGGTCTGATGCGAATCTATGATAAACGAAAGAGTTCTATCCTTTCACAATAATTGGAAAGGATGAAAAAATTATTTTTCGACTTTTTGACGTTCTACCATGATCTGCTGGCACTCGAACGTGAGTTCTGGATTCGAATCGAGTTTTAGATTGCAGGTCTGATGTGAATCTATGATAAACGAAAGAGTTCTAGCCTTTCACAGTAATTGGAAAGGATGAAAAAAATATTTTTCGACATTTTAACTTTCTACCATGATCTGCTGGCACTCGAACGTGAGTTCTGGATTCAGATCGAGTTTTAGATTGCAGGTCTGATGCGAATCTATGATAAACGAAAGAGTTCTATCCTTTCACAATAATTAGAAAGGATGAAAAAAATATTTTTCGACTTTTTGACGTTCTACCATGATCTGCTGGCACTCGAACGTGAGTTCTGGATTCGAATCGAGTTTTAGATTGCAGGTCTGATGTGAATCTATGATAAACGAAAGAGTTCTAGCCTTTCACAGTAATTGGAAAGGATGAAAAAATATTTTTCGACATTTTAACTTTCTACCATGATCTGCTGGCACTCGAACGTGAGTTCTGGATTCAGATCGAGTTTTAGATTGCAGGTCTGATGCGAATCTATGATAAACTAAAGAGTTCTAGCCTTTCACAGTAATTGGAAAGGATGAAAAAAATATTTTTCTACTTTTTGACGTTCTACCATGATCTGCTGGCACTCGAACGTGAGTTCTGGATTCGAATCGAGTTTTAGATTGCAGGTCTGATGTAAATCTATGATAAACGAAAGAGTTCTAGCCTTTCACAGTAATTGGAAAGGATGAAAAAAATATTTTTCGAATTTTTTACGTTCTACCATGATCTGCTGGCACTCGAACGTGAGTTCTGGATTCGAATCGAGTTTTAGATTGCAGGTCTGATGCGAATCTATGATAAACGAAAGAGTTCTAGCCTTTCACAATAATTGGAAAGGATGAAAAAAATATTTTTCGACTTTTTGACGTTCTACCATGATCTGCTGGCACTCGAACGTGAGTTCTAGATTCGAATTGAGTTTAAGATTGCAGGTCTGATGCGAATCTATGATAAACGAAAGAGTTCTCGCCTTTCACAGTAATTGGAAAGGATGAAAAAAATATTTTTCGACTTTTTTACGTTCTACCATGATCTGCTGGCACTCGAACGTGAGTTCTGGATTCGAATCGAGTTTTAGATTGCAGGTCTGATGCGAATCTATGATAAACGAAAGAGTTCTAGCCTTTCACAAAAGTGGACGTGAGTTCAGAACTATTTCTGAATAGTATCAGGAACTGTAAAACTCAGCTGCATGCGAAAGAACTCACATTTGTTTTTGATACGTTTTATTTTGCCAATTGCCTTTTTTAAGGGTAAAAACGCCAGAACTATTTCTAAAAAGTATCAGGAACTGTAGAACTCAGCCCCATGCGACAGAACTCACATTTGTTTTTGATCTGCTACAAAATGATCTGCTACGTGAAGTTGGCAGATCATTTTGACATTTGATTTTTTTTTTGTAAAAACGCCAGAACTATTTCTAAAAAGTATCAGGAACTGTAGAACTCAGCTGCATGCGAATAGAACTCATGTTTTTTGTTGATCTGCTGGACAATGATCTGCTAAGTTCACTCACATGGTACTTCATGTATAAACCAGCCATACAAACAAACAAACAAACAATTGAAAACAACAATAAATCATAGAAGATGTATGGACTTGAAAATCTGCAGTATAACCATTGGGTTTGACGTGCTCTAGACAAATTGGTACACACTTTGAAGTTCGCTTTATTGTACATAGTTCTGAACTACGGGCTAAAGGCCGCGATGGTACGCCTCTGGCCCGTATTAGGTATTTGACGTTTCGCAGAATTGATGAGTTCAGCACTATTTATTTACGAGGTGTTTTATGAGGTCATATTTCATGTAAGTATGCGGTTGGAGCGCTGAATGTAATGAAGAAGAGTCTGTAAAATATAACCATATATGTTTTATTACTTGCATATTGAACCCCATGAGTAAGTTTTATAGCTTGGCGTATACAACGAGATTTTGAAATCTTTTTTTCGCAAAGTTTGAAGGTTGACTTCGATAAGGACTTTTTCAGTTCAATCAATCAATCAACTCAGCCTATCGCAGTCCACTGCTGGATATAGGCCTCTCCCAGACTGCGCCACAGCACCCTGTCCTCCGCCTTCCGCATCCAGTCGACCCCAGCCACCTTCTTTAGGTGGCTTTAGTTTTTCAGTTAGTACCTGTCTATACTAATCTATTTTTTAAATAAAAACCTGTTTTACTTTCTTGTATAAACCTAAACCTATGATTAATTCTACCCTATAAATATCTTTCTCAATACTAAAACATGTTTTTACAGAGCCACTTTAACCTGCAGGGTAATCGCGTAACACTATCAGTGGCAATAGCTTTCATTTTGACAGTTCAACAACACTCATTGCGTTATTTACATTGTTGAGCAGACAACATTTTTCGAACATTTGTGTTGCGCCGCATCGGTGTCACTGCGGTGAAGCTGTCGACAGTCTCAGGCACCATGGCCTGACCTGCAGCGCAAATACTGTAACCTTATGAGTAACTGCAGCTTATACAAGGGCTTTCTTGAGTCGCTTGGGGTCGAAACGCTCAGGTTACGGGGCCCGAGTGCGCTTCTTATTTTTAAGGAAATTTCTTGCCGGCTGATCGACACTTCTCGTGACCAGAGGGCTGAGTCGTTCTTTGGCCAAAGAATTAGCATTGCCATTCAACGTGGCTATGCTGCCAGTCTTCTGGGCACGTTTCCTGATGACAGCGATGCGGACTAGTGCTTCGACGCCTAAATATCCTTTTGTTTTGTATTTATTTATATATATAGTTAGTTAGTCTTTTTAATTTAGTACCTAATGTAAATAGTTAGTTAAGAGATAGTTAATACCAAAACAGGTAAAAATTGTTAATCAAAGTCGAAGTTCAATTCAAAGTTCAGCTCAAGTCAAATTTGTTCTTGAACTCTGCTTGTGCAACCATGTTTAGTGTATGTGTAACTAAGTGTTTTTCATCGCACTAGTACAATAAAATTATTACAATAACTTAAATAGGAATGCAATTACCCCCATTTAAGTTAATGATAGGTTTAGGTCTATCCAAATTCTGCATACATTATGTTTTAGGAGAGCAGTTTTAAACTTATAATATCACATAGCGCAGCAAGCAACAAACGAGAGTTATCGTGCGATTCCGAATACCAGTATTTTACACGAAGCGAACATCGTAACAACGTAACTATGTATCTAAATATATTTGTATTAAGCCAACAACTTCGTTAGTAAGACGTAACCACATCTAGTCATCGGCTCATCGTATAATATACCTTCGTCGAGCAACGTCAGACCAAGTTAAATTAGTACGAAAACGTGTTCTGCTTTTATTAGTTGCCCGTAGAGAATTGTGCGCATTTACACTCATTGTGAAACGTTAATACTGTTTATTTTTACATATTGTTTTAATTAAATTGCTGGTTTCATCGACAGAATTTGTTTTATCTGTACACAGATCAGCTGCTACGCTTTTCAATCCGAGAATAAATTAATATGGTAATTTTATTTATGGATTTTAAATTGTAGATACTAAAATGGATCTAGTAAAATCACAGCTAGTAAAATGGATCTTTCATTACAAGACGGATTTTGATGCGGTTTTCACCATTATTTAGAGAATTTATTCCGGAAGGTTAATGTGTATAAACATACTTATAATAAAGAAATCTCGCTCGCTAATTAGGTATGATTTAATTAAGTAGCGCTCAAAAGCTAGGTATAAGTACATCCGTAATGCATAAAAATCAACAAAACTACGTAAGACAGACAAGAGGGGTTTTACAATACATTTTTTATACAAATACTGTTTTATCATAGCCACTCGAGCATCCCATGACGCTAAACTTAAAATGACGGGCTGGATATCCATCCGCCAATCAACTAACAAAATAAAAAGAAATAAAAATAAAACAATTGCCGATGCAACAGAAATAAATCTGAAAATGTGAATGAAAAGCAAAACGTTCTGCATTTAAAATGGGCAATCATCTGGCTGACTACTAGGTAATAAAATAATAAGAAAACGAAAATGTCAAAAGATAATCCGATCTTTTGACATTTTCGTTTTCTTATCTGTCACCAAAAAGGTTTGATACTTTTATATCGTCGAAACCCAATGAGCTATTAAATTATAGTATGATGATCAAGGCTTGATACTTGTCTTCTCTGCTTGAGAAGAGCCCTGTGTTCTGAATTGGAACAATTACAGGCCAGTTTTATAATATATGAGTCCATATTAAAACGGTTATTAATCCGTAATCATACCAATCCGCAATTAATCCAAATTGAAAAGGCTTAAACCCGACAACATGTGACATTGGTAGTGTTTTCACAAATTGAACAATATATTATTAAACTTCGTCAATTACCAAATAACGACGTGATGATGGAAACGTTCACATTACCAATTTATTATTGAGTAGAACTATTATGTTGTCATCAGAATATGAAAGGTACTTAAAGTATTTGAACCCCTCTCTACTTATATTACAAGTGCAATGTGTTTGACTGTCAGACTGTTTGTGTGTTGTCTTTAGGGATACTGATACTGTTAGCCTGCATCATTCCACTGCCGGGCAAAGGCCTCACGCCATGACTTCCAACTCTTTCAATCCAGGGCTAAAGTGGACCACTGGTCATTTGTTTTCTCCAGCTCGTCCCGCCAAATTCTAGCTGTGACAGCCACCACGTAACGGTTTTAGGGATGGCGAAATAAAAAAAAAACATAACTCTGTCTTTACCGCCGCACAGTCGGGTAAAAATATGAGTAGGTAACCCGAGAAATACTTTTAGCTAAAAAACACAGTAAATGAGTTCTAATAACTGAACCAAAAAGCGTGTGAAGCCTTTGAAATAAATAATTAATTTAGAAGAGCCATAAAAATTAAAATGATTGTCTTCACCACAATTTTCTCAATGACTACCTTTTCTCATAAAAATGCAAAATAAAAAGCTTAGGTTCAGTAAACTTTCATGCTAGCTTTTGTCAAAGACTTACTGTGCATTTAAGATCATCATAATCAGCCTATAATGTTCCCACTGCTGGGACACAGGCCTCCTCTCGCTGAGAGGGAGCGGGTCGTAATCCACCACGCGGGCCCAGTGCGGGTTAGCAGATGTCACATGTCGTCGAATTTTTGGTTCTAGGACATGCCGGTTTCCCACGATGTTTTCCTTTACCGTTTTGAGAGCAGTGGTGATGAAATAATGTACACAAAGTAAAGCGCCTGTCTGGGTTCGAACCTACGACCTACAACTCGTAAGTCGCGGCCGTTACCACTTGGCCACCACTGCTCCACCTCTTTTCAGTTAAGATTAGCACTAAAATTAAGCAGTTACGTCAGACAAACGCCTATAACGTCGTAATGAGACGTACATCCCACGCCTTCATGTTTAAGGTGCTAAGGCATTCTCATCTCATCCATTAAGGTGAAGTAATAAACGAAACTTAATAATAACCCCACGGTTCTTGATAATTATATTAAAGCTAGTATATGGGCGTAATATTTTACCTAGAAGAGATTGAAATATAAATTCAACAGGTTTTTGATAAGCTTCTTGAAGAGCTATTAATTATTATTTGCTGCTATTAGAAGTTTAATGCGAATTCAAATAACAATATTATTTGGTTTATTGTAGTTGTAACTAACTTCCACCCGCGGCTTTGTCCGCAAGATATGTCAATGAAAAGCCTTCCCCAGGGTTCAAAGTATCTCCATATCAAATTTCGTCAAAATCGGTCCAGCCGTTTCGGATATAAGCCGGAACAAACAGTCAGACAGACAAAAAATATTTTTTGTTGTAAGTACTCTATACCTATGCTTTCATATGCATTTAGTAAAATGCTGTTATTTTGACAATACAAACAGACACTTCATTTTATTTATTTGAATGTTAAAGTGTATAGATCATCATCTATATACATACCTACATTCTGTTTCTTTCTAATTATATTTCTGCATTATGCTTTATGCATCCGTTGCGGATGCATATTCTGTAGCGGTATCTACATCGCCATTACTGACGTCACGCAAAATCCTGCATCTCGCAAGCAGAGTTTACCGCGCAGCTGGCATAGATGCAACGGCCCGACATGAATCATGGGCAGTTGCCCGCCAGACACAACACCAGTCTGGTCGGCGGTTCCTCCCTTTTTTATAGAGTACGTTTACACCCTGTCCCTTATACCTCTATACATCCATCCGCCTTGGATGCGTAAAGCATATGCATACAGCTCTTAAGGAACTTCGGGCGCCTAAAAAAACGACTTTTTGTCATTTTAATTTACTTTACATAGCACAGATATATATACTCCTGTAATCGCCGAAGGGTTAGGCAGACCTATAGTGTTACACCCACATTTCGCCAGATATTTTTAAGTCCCATGTGATGTAAATTATTTATATTAAGGACTAGCTTCAGCCCGCGACTTCGTTCGCGTGAAACTTCTTGTTTCCCCCGAGCCACCCCGTCGTATCGCATCACCCGCCCGCGCTATCACTTAACGTTCTTTTTTTCTTTTTTTCGTTTTGCTCGGCTCCTAAGGGTCATAGCGTGATGTTACATAGCCTATAGCCGTCCTCAAGAATTGGGCTATCAAATGCAAGAAGAATTTTTGAAATCCGACTGGTAGTTCCAGAGACTACCCCCTACATACAAACTTACAAACATACAAACTTACAAATTTTACCTCTTTATAATATTAGTATAGATTCATTATTAACCCTAGAGTGGGCGCGCTATCCCGGTTAACGTTAGTGGGCGTGTGGGGAGCATTTTGCCGCTATTGTCATTTTTTGCCGAGGGCGGCAAAATGCTCATAGCACGCCCACTCTATGGTTAAGGAAACAAAAAGCAACAAAAAAGTTCTAGCTGTAAATTAAGTAAAAACAGTAATAATGAGAAACACGCGTCAGTATTACTTACCTACAGTAAAACTAGTTAGTTTGTGCTATCTGTCTTTTGTTTTTACTCATTTATAGACTTTAGTAGCACGTAAAAACTTCCGTCCATTTCTAACTAATTCGGACCTTTATATTTAGGGACTCAAGTCGGTAAATTCGTATTTTTGTTATTTTAACAGGACCGGTCTTAAAGATACAATTAAAATATACGCATCGACTTGAGAAACTTTTTTTCTTCGGTTCAATAGGGTAAATAGCTCTACTCAGATTAACATTTTATTTTAACATAATTATATACATTCACAGATCACAAACATAAGAGGATTAAAAAGACAAAGTAGTAAGTAAAATTTACCATAATTATTAATTTTTCAATTCGTTAATTAAATTCCGATTGATTTATTTGTTAACAAGTTTACTAAATTTAAAATACATGGTGTCTTTTTGAACTACTAATAGACATCAACTATTTTCTAGTTGGTGTCTATTCGTTCTCTATAGCACCCTCGAAAATTATAAAAACAATAACCACGATAAAACCTTAAAAAAAAAAATTAAAGCTACCATCTTCGAAGAAAGAGAAAGAAAGTCGCATGCAGGGGGCATTACGTTTTTTCGTTACATGACAATACAGACTCCAAGTTTACTCCTACAGCAAAATCGTATATTGAATATTTATGAGAAAAAAATGCTATGAGGTGTGGACGAGCCGAATATATCGTTTTTAGAATTTTTGTCCCTTTGTCTGTTTGACTGGAAGTATGATCCGGATTGTCGCAAAAATGGCTGAACGGATTCGGATGAACTTTGGCATACAGATAGTTTATAACCTGGATTGACACATAGGGTACTGTTAATTCCGATAGTACGTCCCTGTGGAATATTTTCCAACAACCACGCGGACGAAAGCGAGTCGATAACGGTTTTAAACCATTGTTTAGAACATACCGAAAACTATCTGAAATGAAATCATCAGTTTATTTGAAGATATTAATTAAGTTCCCACTAAGGCAATAATCAAGTCGTAAAGATTTAAGCAAGGATTTCGAAATTAAACTATGGGTGTGAATAGGACTAGAGCCTTAGGTGCGGTGAATGACATTAATTTGGAAGAAGACCTTTCTTAACCTAATAAGAAACCTACCCACATCAATTTTGGAAAAGTCTAGAACAATCATTGCAAATAATTACGACAAAAGGTAACAGCCGAATTAATGAGTGTTATCGACGCGTTTTATTTACTTGGAAAAGGCTTCATGACGTCACGTGCGGATTCTGTCGGCGGACCTCTCAGCAAACGAGAACAGAGAACGAGACGATCGAGCCCCAGTTTGCATGCTGTTCTCAACGGATGCAAAACTGTCTACAAGTACCTACAGTCTGTAAAAAAGGATAACAAGTATCAACGTGTGCATAAGTCCTATTTTGTAATTCCTAAATAAGTTTTATTGTGGAAGCTTAGTATGTAAATAAAAGGAAAATTAGGAATGACCTGTACTTATGTGCATTATATATTAAATGAATATTGTAGATACTAATCTGTGTTATTTCCCACATGAGTATCAAGTCGAGAAAGTATCATATTCTCAATATAATTCTGAGAACTAAGAAAACGTGGAAGGGACTAGGGATTTGGATGTGGACGGTTTATTGGGCACGAGCGACACGCGCCAATTGCATAGGTGGGCGACTGCATAGTTGACAACATGTCACTCGTGTATTTGAGCACCGTGCTCGAGCGACATGTTGTCGACGGCTGCAGTTGCCTCTGCCGTTGACGCGTGTCGATCGTGTGTACGAGCGCTAAATAGAAACAATAAAAATTACACTATCTAATTTTGAAATCCGTATCAATTAAGCAAACGAAAAACAAAAGAGATCGGCTATACAATTTCTCGAATGTTAAGAAACAAAACACTGAAGAACTTCCTTAAAGTTACAGACAATACAACAATGTCCTACATTAAGAACGCTTTTGTCACAAGATTGAATTACTCGAACGTTCTGAAACAATGAGACCTTACCTTTATCGCATTATCGCAATTTGCATACAGTATAATGACTAGTAATGAAATAACTACAGCACACATTGACCAGCAAATTGTGAATAAATCGAATCTCACTGTGTTGCTATTAAGCAATATGTTTGTCGTTCATCTATTTTCCATTGTGATCGGTTTAATTAAAACTGTCAACCAAATGAAAGGGACGTCTGACGTAACTGTGTATTATAAAACTTAATTCCGTGAATTTACAATTTATTTTGTTCGCCATGGCTTTTATGCTGGCTCATTTATTCAGAACATTACATTAACTGGTCTGTTTATCCCATTTGGCAGTTTCTGTTCAGAATATGGGTCTACGTATACGTAAAATATGAAAAGTGTATTTCTATAGTCTTCGGCTTTGGCCTAACTGAAGCGAATCGCTCGCTCCCATTGTGTTAATTCAACTTTTACCAAAAGTCGCATGCCATCCGAATCATTAAAATAAATGCTGCGCGCACTTCAGTCCCGTATCTCGCGCGGGATTTGCGGGATTTGCCTCAGTGTGATCAGATTTTTTAAATATTTTCAACAATTACAAAAATAGCACTAAATATATATTTTTTTGGAATCTTAAAAACAACTGTTCTTATCATGGTAAGATATTTTCAGGGAAAGGAATTCACGAAGCCCGAACTGTGATTTGAAAGTAGAAAGAAATCTGTATGTTTTTTTAATAAACATCAATTTGAAATGAAGAATCCAGTTGCTACTCATATAAAAGCGTTTGGCTTCAGACCAAAATTATATTTTAATCAAAATAAACAGTCAATCAAATCAATCAACAGTTATTTACACAAATTAGGCTGAGAATCAGCACTTTTCAAAGGTCAAAATTACATAAGACAGTCCCCCAAACGCCCGCCCTTCAGCACTTCCTAGTGCTTTCGCTAGGAAGAAGTGGCGCAACAAACTCCTTAGTAGCACAGCTGTCTGTTAAGTTAAAAAACAACTTGCTTCAATGCAATAGTAGGTATGCAAAGTAGTTAATAATACGAGACACAGAACATTAAATTAAACTATTTGCCATATGCCAGCTAGCCACTACAATATACCAATAAATAGAATGTAACCTACACACAAGCAAAAAAAAGAACTGATAATGTTAATGAAAACAAAATTTTACACCAAAATAAAAGCCTTCAGGCATAAAGGGCGTGACAGCTTACATATTTATGCAATGCTGGGTTGTGTTCACATAGATGTCACTCGAAGTCACAAATGAGAAACTAGGACCATCGAAGTAATATAAATAAACAGTTAATTACTAATAGCATTAAAAAAACCACGGTCAGAAAGAAAACCTGCAATGAAAACTCACAAAAAATTAAAACAACGATGAACTTTACTAAGTGGAAAGTGCATAAATCATAAAAGTGTAACACCAAAAAGTTACAATTGAACAACAACATGCTGAACGGTCGGGAAAACAGTTGAAAACTGCAATAAATCCGTTCCAAAATTAGTTTCGAACGACAGAAGACTCATCCGCGGAATATTAATCGCTTTCCGATTACCAATAGTTTGTAAAGTTAACTTGTTGAGTTATGGCACTTGAAAACTCATAAAATTGTAAGAACCATAAGGCTAACAAGGATTGCTACAGAATAAGTTAGGAGTTGAGTGCCTTGCAAATGTTCACAGCTTTCTTTTAATTTCTATTTTTGAGGAAGAAATGTTTTAGTGAACTATTTATTTTTTGGATCCTTTTTTAACGAGGGCAAAGAATTGTTCTTAAAGGAGAAGTATCCATACAATTTAGAGCTCTTTACAAATAGCTACCTTATAAGTGATTTGTTGAACACTCTTCTTCGTTTCAAGTAGGTACCTCTCATACCTTAACATTACCCCATTACTAATAAACGTATTATATCAGATGAATGGTTACACACCGATTTCTCTCTTTCAGTCGTCAGTAATTTGACTTTCGAAAGAAGAAGACAAAGCGTTGTGTAACTATACAGACGATATACGTTTATTAGTAAGGGGGTACAGTCACGTCTAAAAGTATGTATACACTTGGCAATTTTCAATTGCGATTTTTTCGTGAAATAACGAATGCAACGTTGAAATACGACACTTAACATAAACCTATGGGTTCGAAAATACTATTTTCGTAATAACATAAAATTTCATTCAAAAATAAAGGAGAAAATCGCCTTTGAATAAAGCCAAGTGTATACATACTTTTAGACGTGACTGTACAAGTATAATTAGCCTATAATGTTCCCATTGCTAGGAAACAGAGCTACTCTATTCGAGAGGGAGTGGGCTGTAATCTACCACGCGAGCCCAGTGCGGGTTAGTAGATGTCACATTACTACAGCTACTTCTAAAAAGTAAAATAAAAGAAAATATAATACATGCCACAAGTACAAAGCCATCCCACTATCCTTAAGTAACTTTTCATAACTTCCGTTCTTAGAACTTTTCTACATCCACTCGACCGCAAAAGCTTGAAAGTAACAGCTTAGTAAGCTAAGCTTCTACTTCCTTAGTTAAGGATAAAAGGTTCTGTACAGGCACAGAATTCTAATTATAACTATGATGTCAGTTTTTCGCTAACACTCTGTTTTTCACTTTTTTGTTCAACACTGACGTTTCGCAGTAGGTACCTGCTACCTACTTTCCCTACTTTTAGGGACGCTTATGTATTTATCTTTATTTGTATTTAATTGGTTTTAAATCAATTGAAATGATTTTAGTATCAAATGAACTAATTATAATGTTTATTTATATATAACGGAGAAGGTATGTGTGTCTCGTTATTATCAGTCATATTTTAACTACTGTGGGCGAACTATGGGTATGTGTTGGTTATTGCGCAATAGAAAAACGGTTTGCAGTTCAAATCAGATTATAATTTCACGAACAATTTAATCACACTAGCAAATCACACACTATAGGTACCCGATACAATCAGATACGGAACGCGGAACAGTTTCTGAGCGCATGTTGTTCGTTTGATGTCCAATGTCCAAGAGGGCTCCACATGGTTTTGTCGCGCTGTTGTCGACCCCCACAAACTCAGGCTAGACTCTGTCAAGCGCCGCCAGATGGCGCTGGCGTTCCGAATAGTTAAATGAATGACCGGATGCGACATATAAATATTCAATTTAAATGACAGTGTCATTATAACACTGATTGATCAATCAAAAGTGTCTTCCGACAAGATTTTAATTATAATAAGTATTTAATATAACAAGTATTTATTAGCACAATACAAGTTTGATACATATTAATACACATAGTACCTAGTCACTAGGGGACCGAGAAATTAACAAATAGTGTACAAGAGATGGGTAAAGTACAGTCAATACAGAAATTGAGCCCTGACTCTTAACTAGGAAGATCCTGTATCTAAGGAAATTATTGTTTTTTAGAAAATCCAAGTGATGTGTTCTATCTTAATCGGATACTATCAATCGATTCTATACAGGATGATATTGAAAACTTGCCCTAAATCGACATAGGAAGTGCAGCGACCCCTGTTACATAATCATTATAAATGATAATTTCCCAAATCTAAATTCTTGAAAAAAATCGTTGAATTATCGTCTTAGATAGTGAAAATTTTTTTTTTTTTCAATATTTTCAAAATAAGTCCGAAAATTAAATTATAAATTATAGCGCGCAACCGATAAGCAATCCATTCATCGCAGAGTTCACAACAGGAAGCAAGTTGGCAACGCGTAAAAAAGGGCGCGCGACATCATTGCCTAATCGTTTGCCTACGCGCACGTAATGTTCATTCTTTCCTTAATGAGTCATGCTCTTTTACTTCATAACACGTTGAATTACATGTTTTAGTTTGACGCACCAATTCAATTTCATCCTGTTTAACTAACTGACTTAAGACAAACATACACTGGTATACAATTCCTGAACGTTTCAAAGCAGGTAGATACCACCACTTTGCCTGGAAGCACTACATTGAACCGTTGTCCTCAATTAATTCTCACGAGAGGAAACATATGAGGCTAACTGACTGCAACAGCCAATCTGGTATACCGGAGGATCGTTTAATTGGCTAACGTAGTCGGCCATTGCATTGGCTCACACAAACAATTGAGCCAGACTGAATAATGCGTTTATTCACCCATGAGGTACCTGCGCGTGATTCGAATTTACTGATAAACTTACTAAGCCATTAAGATGAGCTTCTATAAAATAGTGCTTATTAAAATAGATAACACGTACAATTTAAATCCTAAAGCGTAATAACCATTATTCATGTTCAAAGAATACTTAAAAGTACCTAGGTGGTGAAATTAGGCGTAATAATATTCCTGTATTACATTATTATGATAACTGTGTCTAGACATAGTTATCATAGTAGTGTAAAATATTACATCTTTACCACAGACTAGCAATACTAATAGTTATTCTGCCCACTTTGGCATTGTTGAGAGGAATTCTCACACCATTAGGCATTCCTTGCAATCAGTACTAAAAGCGTGATTTATTATAAAATCTCTTTGTCAAGTCATCATCTATCTAGCCTTTTTTTCCAAAGTATGTTGGAGTCGGCTTCCAGTCTAACCGGATGCAGTTGAATACCAGTATTTTACATGGAGCGACTGCCTATCTGACCTCCACAACCCAGTTACTGGGTAATACGATACTCCTTGGTAAGACTGGTTGTCGGACTTTCGGGCATCAGACTACCCGTAACGACTGTCAATGATCCACGAATGACAGCTGGGACCAACGGTTTAACGTGCTTTCCGAGACACGGATGGGTCTTGGTATGTAAAGTTGGTCATTCATCCACAGACCAACCGCGGCAAGCTTAGCTTACCCTGATCGATCGACCTGTGCAACATCAACATAATCAGCCTATAATGTTCCCACTGCTGGGACACAGGCCTCCTCTCTGTGAGAGGGAGTGGGCCGTAACCCACCACGCGGGCCCAATGCGGGTTGGCAGATGTCACATGTCTTCGAATTTTTGGTTCTAGGAGATGCCGGTTTCCTCACGATGTTTTCCTTCACCGTTTTGAGAGCAGTGGTGATGAAATAATTTACACAAAGTAAAGCGCTTGTCTGGGTTCGAACCTACGACCTACATCTCGTATGTCGCGGTCGATACCACTTGGCCACCACTGCTCTCAAATGCACCATAATCACGGTATTTCAAAACAAATAACCCCACCCACCTGAACCTTATGCTTAAGGGATAAAGTTGAAAATCTGTTAAAGAAATTTGACAGACTGTAGTAGCTTGGCGTCTGTACAATTTAACAGCTGTATACAAGTGAAGCCATATTTACACGATGCAAGTTTCTTGTGTTGTGGCATACAATAAAAAAGAACAATCTGACTTTTTTCGTATAATATAAACACTGTTTAGACGGTGCAACTTTTATTATTCCTTCATGTTATTGCATGCCATTACCAATTAAATAGAACCGTGTAAATCAGGCTTTAAGGCGACTATGTGACCTAATGCGCGGTCTTTGTCGGACTGCATAGAAAAGAAAGAGAAGCGCGATGACACAACGGTGGTAATTTATTGCAAATATGAAGCAATTACCTATTTATAAAAACTATTTAATAAAAAAATAATAATAATTTAATAATTCATCACTGAATGCATTAGAAATTTAATGGTATATTTTTAATTATAAGTAAAATTGTTAATGAAGTTATAAACTGCTTTTAAAGACAATTAAGAGGTGTATTTGAACATTTTTTTGATGCATGAATGTATATTTAATTATGATTTGAGTTCCATCACTGTATTAAAATAAGACTTGAAAATATAATTTTTTTTATTGGTCAAAATTATTTACAGTTTAAGAGATACACTGCTTTAAAAAAACAACTTTTTGACCGTTTTCTGAAACCTCCGCCTTAAACATGGCACGTACACAGCCATTTACTTCCTTACACGTGGCATGGTCATAAGGGGAAACAAAATGTTACACGTGCAGCAGTCATGCATACAGAACCACGTAGTTTGCACGATGGGGGATTGAAATTGTGTTATCTTATGTCAACCTTCAATATTATTGTATAAAGAAAGTTTTTTTAAAAGTAAAGGGAAGGATTTTCCTCATTTGTTAAGAAATGATGCGATATTTTCTAGAGACAACAGTGCAACATCAAAGCATACTAATCACACTATATATAATATTATAAAAGCGAAAGTTTGTGAGTGTATTTGTATGTTTGTTACTTCTTCACGCACAAACGGCTGAACGGATTTGGATGAAATTTGGCACACAGATAGTTTATAACCAGGATTAACACATAGGGTACTTTTTATCCCGATTTTCCCACGGGATCGACATTTATGCGGGTGCAACCGCGGGGCGCTACTAGTTTAGTATATAAAACTACTGTAATTTCTAGACCAATTCTTCTTGTCTTTTGAAAAAATCAGGCGCGTAGTACTCGCAACGGGCGTGCGTGTCTGACCAGATTTATAGGCGTAAACGAAGCAAAAGGATTATGTACGAATCGTAGCAAGCGGCGTTCTGTAGTTTCTCTCTAACCCCACGAGAAGAATGAATTTATATATTTTTTTTTTTATATTTTGGCTGTATTCATACCATTCTTTGGCGTGCCTAAAACTCAACACATCCATAGTTAGAGAGTAGTAGAAGGTCATAGCTACGAGGCCTTTCTCTTAAAAAAACTATGTAAAAAATAAAATGAACCGATGCCTAGTCAGAGCTTCTTTCACAAATTCGATAAAGGAAAATAAAAGAAATGGAAGTATGCCGTGACATATTTTCAAAATACATTTTCTAACGCACGAATGCGCCTGGCCGTTTTGAGAGCCGTACCACGATTCTCAATGTATCGGCTCTGACAAACGCAACTCCGCATTTTCCGATGACCCACATCATTCTCAAACAGACAAATCAATATTGCCAGTAGTATTAGATACCTCAGAGCATAATTTAATAAGACAGCAGAAAAATGTGCTTCGAAGTGCTAAGTATTTTATTTGATAGCTGTTGTCTTCGTTCTCATTGGAACGAACACTATAGGAATAGGCCATGCTGTCGTAAATTCATATAAGACTACGGGCAAGGTGATATAGAGTGTGTTGCACTTACATTGAGGTATCTACTCTCATGGACGTTAATTTAAGGGGCTTACAGGACCTAAACGCAAAAAACTCAAGTTTTAAAAACAATAAAAGTATATGATCGACTACAGTAAAAAAAAAAAACAAAAAATATATGATATTCTTCAGGATATATGCTAGGTAGATAGTGTGTTGAAAACATAATACAACTTATTTGGTACGATAGAAAAAAAATCATGAAGATACCTCTAAAAACTTTCTTTTTACAATAAAAACCATCATCATCATCAGCCTATAATGTTCCCACTGCTGGGACACAGGCCTCCTCTCTGTGAGAGGGAGTGGGCCGTAATCCACCACGCGGGCCCAGTGCGGGTTGGTAGATGTCACATGTCTTTGAATTTTTGGTTCTAGGACATGCCGGTTTCCTCACGATGTTTTCCTTCACCGTTTTAAAAACCATAAAAACCATACTAATAAGCAAACAATCATAATGATTGTATATTATGATTTTTTGTCAGATACTAAAACTCTAGTGTTTACAAGCGACATACTAAAACTCTAGTGTTTAATTTTTTTATCCAAACAATAGATTTTTCGTAAATAGATAAATGCTTCATATTTTGCAATACCAGAGTTGTGTCAACGCGTTTCTTTTTCTTTTCTATGCAGTCCGACAAAGACCGCGCTTTAAGTCATGAGGTCCTCTTAATGCACCCTAGCTTTCATTACAATAGCTTATTTACCATTTTATCCAGAGTAGGGTCACTACTAACTTAAAAAGGCTTAAAAAAATGTATATTTGTTTGGAAGCCCTAATAGATTGTCATATGTGAATATAATAGAGTTCCAATAATATTACATACATGCGTGTCGAATTGTTTACCTTTTTTTTTCTTGAAGCCGGTAAAAAAAGCTTTTGTCTAGAAATATACTGCGCTAGGTTGAGTAGTCAGCCATAAAAAAATTCTGATGTTGTGTTAGCTAAAAGAAATATTATCAGTAACTGTGGTGGAACTAGGCTTCTCGATATATCCAGTGAGCGCGGCTCGAGCCAAATGTGACAGGTGGTTCTAAAGGAAAGCTCGTATTCACTGAGTTTGGCTCGTTTTGTGGTTTCTATATGTGTGCACACAATAAATCACGATGTGTTATCTAAGTAAATATTTGAATTAAACTGTAGCAAGGTGAAATTCAAAATTCTATTTCAAAATATTTTACACAATTCTACTTTCTGAATTCTTGACCCGCAATTTTGAAGTTATTAACAGAGAATATATGAAAACTTTCTTCATTCTTTATTTCCAAAAAAATGTCTGCAAATTTAATAAATTTGCTACCAATGTACAAAACAATAAAAATATAAGTGACAGCGCGATATTTTATACCGTATTATCAAGTCCATATAAACAAAATAAGACATCGCCCTTTTCTAAGAAATTGGATTCTGAACGCAGCATTTGAGCCACCCATAAAGAGTCGTTCAGTATTGTCACAAAGGGTATTGATGATAATTCCTATTTATATCCAATAGAAGAAAGGGAACAGCTATATCGGGCTGATATACACCATTCTCGCGTTTAAACGACTTCTACGTTGCTACCAGAAAAACACATTTTCTTAACGAGTTGACGAGCGGTAAGAAGTCTTGAAAACACTTTGCTGTGGTCGTGCCTTTAGAATTGGGGACCTCAATTATTATAATCGTTTCTTTTTAGTTCTAATACTTGTTGCCAGGAAATAAATTACCCGTCTTTTTTCTTTTGATCTGAAATTGAATGTAACTACAGGTGAACTTCCTAGGATCAGAAATTCCTAAATATTTTCAAAATTTTGATCGTTGAAGAAAATCTTTGATCATATAATTATGGTTATACATACAACAAGTCAGGTCCAGTCATGATGTGCTAAGAAATAAGGCCTTAATTAGAGGCTGTGGTTTCATACACTCTTCTCACTAATAGTATAATTGGCACACATGAGCACAGTACTGATTTATAAAGGTAGATGGACTTAGCAGAGTAGTGACTTGGTAAATTGTAAAGCCTGTGGTTCTTTATGTATCAAAAATGTAAAGAAAGAAAAAAAAAACGATTCTCAACAACTGGCGAGAATACATCGAGAATGCCAACTTAGTACCACAGACAATTTTCTGGTACTTTGACAGACGCCTAACTACCCCATTATGATCATCGATTGCCACTGGCAAGACCTTTATACCACTGCCAATTCTGAAGAGCACATTGGTACAAGAATTTCTAGACGGATAAGAGCTACATAAAATCGCACTTTTTTATTCATCTGACGGTTTATCCCGAGTGATTTAGCTACACTTATTGAACTGTTACCAAAGTTGTCGATATAGCAAGCTGACGTGACAATGGGCCGGCCATATTAGCCGTAGAACCGATAACCGTTGAGGTAGACGTGTTCTTGAGTGGAGACCATAAGTCAGAAAACGTAAGGTAGGACCCCTCAGGCTGTTTGGTGTGACGATCTTCGCAAGGTGGCTGGTAGCAGCTGGATGAGAGTTTCCGAGAATGATAATGATTGAACTGTTAAAAATTATGCTGTAAGTGCATAGAAACATATGGTGGTCAAACATGGTCTTTGACAAATCAGCCTCTGCTGATTTGTCAAAGATCATGCTCGAGCTTGGACCTCTGTCCAAGCTCGAGGTTTGCCAGAGGGTTATGGAACGGAGTATTCTGGGTATCAAACTAACAGACCTGGTTAGGAATACGACCATCCGTTCCATCACAAAGATAACTGATGTCACTTGGAAAGCCGCCACGCTAAAATGGAACTGGGCTGGACACATCTGCCGCATGTCAGATGAACAGTGGGACAAACTTACGACCCAATGGGTCCCTCTTAATGGCAAACGACATCTTGGCAGGCCCAGATGGAGATGGCGGGATGAGCTGGACTCCTTCAACAAGAACTGGTCCTTAGCAGCTTTGAACAGAGAGAGGTGGAAAGAGAGTAGGGAGGCCTTTGCCCTGCAGTGGGACGTCACTGGCTAGTAGTAAGTTACTTTTGGTTCCATAAATGTCTTATTAATCAATTGACGAAACAGGCGCTCATCATCAGGTCATCAGCTTGTTCTATATTTATAGGGAGACAGCTTCGACACAAGCACTATTGTAAATTCCTGGAGATGCTACAGTTTCTGTATGACACAATGACTGTTTAAGTTGAAATAAATAAAACTAGAAAAGAATAGGATAGAAAAAAATAGAATAAGTACTCTTTATTGGTTTTTATTTTTCTACTAGGTATGGAGTTACATACATAAAAATATAAAATACTATCTCAAAATTATTTTGGCAACGTATCAGATTTATGATAGATCCGTGTTTGGGTTTTTTCCAATACAATGGGCTTTAAAATAAGGAAACTTGTGGACAATATGTCCTTAAGCCTACCCTGTCACTTCCAGTAGAAGAACTCCAGCCACTGAAACGTTCTTTAAGCTGACAAGATAAGGAAATATTATAGAATATTATATACGATAAAAAAAAATATTATAAGAGGTTTCATCCAAAAAAAGATCAATGAAAAAGGAATAAACGCGTAGTTATTACTTGAAAATCTGTAGCATTATCTTCGGGGATTATACTGTTATGAATTTGAAACTTACAATATTTACTTAGTTAAGAAAAACTTATCCTAAAACCTACAGGGATTCTTTGTATTAAAACTCATTTAAAAGATTAGAAAATTAACCAAACTAAAGTTAAACCATCCCAGATTTTAGAACACCAACCCAAATTTTAGAATTCCCTTTTCCAATTCTCTTAAAAGCCGCCAAAGAGTCCAACTCCTGTTTAGCAATTTATTTTGCGTTTGTGGAACCAATATTATACCTTGTTTCCAAGTGTCACGTGAGGTGGACAGTGATAAAGTTGTCTTGAAGCACCTAAAAAACCTATTGCGGACAACGTCGTTTCATCGACGGACTAATACAGGTATTAAATACAGGTAAAGATGCGGCTACACGGCCAACTTCAATTGCTCACCCAAGATATTATTGTGGATAATGTTGATCAAATAATTATGATATCACGAAAACAATTTACTGTAATGGAAAAAAACTAGTAATTGTTGATAGAGATATCGCCATACCATATTTAGAGATATGGATCAACTTAATAAAGTAGGTAATTTATTGCAATCAAATCAGCTTATCACAGTCCACTGCTGGACAAAGGCCTCTCCCAGGCTGCCTCACAACGCCCTGTTCTTCGCCTTCCGCATCCCATCTGTCCCAGCCACCTTCTTAAGGTCGTCGGTCGATCTAGCTGCGGGTGTCCCACACTAGGCTTGCCGATACGCGGTCTCCACTCTAGGACACGTCTGCTCCACCGGCCATCGGTCCTTCGACAAGCATGGCCAGCCGACTGCCACTACAGTTTGCTTACTCTTCAAGCAACATATGTAGGCTACTTCGGTTCTTTTTTGGATAACATCATTCCTGATTTTATTCTTCAAAGGACTCCCAGCATAGCCCGCTCCATAGCGCGCTGTGCGACCTTGAATTTGTGGGCCAGCCCGACCGTTAGTGTCCACGTTTCAGCACCGTATGTCATAACAGTATAACGTATGGAACAGTCACAATTGGAACAGTCTTAGATGAGAAAACTTGACGAATCGAATTTTCCAAACGCTGCCCAACCCAACTGGATCCTCCTGTCGGCTTCAAAACAATTCATTTAGTAGATAGTAATACAGAATCATCAAATGTTGCCGGGCAATATTTGCTGAAAAAAAAATGCTATATAAGCGTACCTTAACAAACTTCGCATTAATGTCAGGCCAAGCAATTTATCTTGGCGTAATTCGCGTAAAACTCTTATTGGCTGTCGTAGCCCACACGGAGATAACGTGATTTATATCCTTCTACTAATTATTTTATACGACGCTTAACATCTTTTCTGGGTTGCTGTTTGATAGTTATTAGGGATTTGTTACACATTATCGGGATAAATAGGTTACGGTAGGTGGACTCGTTTCTTCTTAATTAGTTTTTATCAATTTTCTTTTGACCTTTTTCCGAAATACAGCATTGATTACGTGCTGTTTATTATACAGTAGTTTTATATCACGATGCGACGCGCGCTTTAGTTGTGGGTACTGAGTATACAAACACACTGAACGTGTGTGTAAGCTCATGAGCTCTCGGTATCGTCCGAGACTATGGCAAAGTTGGAAGTGTGTGTGTGCATTACGTGCTGACGCTACTGGTCTTCAAGCACACATTCACAACGTGATTGTACATACACTTGTTTGCTTTTGAATAATACAAAAATAACAAAATTGAAACCTAGTCAACTAAAACTATACTCAAACTAAAATATATCGTCGAATAATCCATCCGCATCGCTGTCGACTGGTAATGTACCCAAGAGACTGGCGGTATTACCACGCTGTATGGCAATATTTAGCCTTTGGCCAAGGTAAAAGCCAGGCCTTGGGTCACGGGAAGTGTCAACCAGCCGTTTTGAAATTTCCTTAAAAAGACCATGAGCACTCGGACCCCACGGTCCGAGGGCTCCCAAACGGCTCGAAAATATAATTTCCGATATTTTTGCCGTTTGAGGTTTTCCGCAGCCGTAGCAGCAGCGACAGCATAGCATGCCGATCCAGGAAGGTGGGATGGATACATACATACATACACTTAGTTACTACATGTAAAGCGCGCGTCGCTTCGTGAGATAAACATACTCGTACTACATATTATGGTGACAGACAGAGTCTCTGAGTTTGTGTCTGTGTTTTTTCTCAGTGTAGTCGGTAAGGAAACACGAATCGTCCTGATCATTATTTCTTTTGAAGTGTAAGTCTTTTTTGCAACCAATTTACAGAAATAAAATAGCATTTCTCACTTTGTAGTCGATGTCGTAATGAGAAAAGAGTTGCTACACGAAAACTAAAACCTACATGCTTTTCCTTTGCATTTTCCTCTATTAGATGCACTCTACTTTAATTTTCTACCTCCATTTCATGAAATGATGTTTATTGTTTGGTTAACAAATACAATGTTGCCCAACTTTTAACTAGAATACGGCTACCTATTCTTCATGCAGTTTCAAGACTTAGCAAACACCAAACACGACATTACGAAACCAACTCTTACCTACATTTCGCTAAACGGAATGTAAACGGTAATTCAATGAGAGTACAAACACAGGCAGCGAATGACGCGTGTACTAATGGCCGTGTCGGTGCTTTCTCCCCACAAATATGCACTCGCAAGCCGCAATGCAGTTTATGTCACTTCGCCCTGTTTAGTGCCGCTGGCTTGCTCGTATAGGATCTATGTACAGACAGATGCATTCATTGTATGCCGCTCACGCGTTAAAATGCCTTAGAAATGGTAGTTATTAATTAATAGTGCTGTAGGTTGGTGTTTAATTACATTGGAGATAGTCTTCAAGAGATTGTAAATCTGTCTGTTAAGCATTCAGTTATCGCTCCATTTTTAGGTAACCTATATTAAGAAAAAATCTGTAGCATTTTACATGCTACAAGGTGTAGGTACAACAAGATCGTAGCACAAGGTGAGCTAACAAAACGCGTGTGTGCAAAAAAAAATAAACAGTATTTTTTTTATTACTGCCTCGCTGCCCTTCTTTAAAATGAAAACAAAAAGCATATCTTGCCTTTATATTTTCTATTAACATTGTTTTGTTGATTTTTAAAATAATCTACGTTATCAATTTAGATGGACTACGGTGTATTAAAAACTGTCAATAAAGTTTTAGTATTATATTCATGTTTATTTTGAGACAATACAAACTAGAATTTAATGGATGATCTCGAACTATGTTAATTTTATAATGGAATTCTAACAGATGATCATTCAAAATAAAAAGTAAAATAATGTCGTTTGATTGATCTGTAATATTTTTTACTTTACACTGCCTTTTTATTGATTACCTAATCATATAGTATGGACACATATTTATTTAAAGTTGCGTAAATTATTTCATTTACATAAAGCACTTACCTATATATTACAAAATAATAACCAATTTTTGCACACAAAGATGAAAGTGAAAGATATTGCTAACAACATAACATATTTTTGATGCCCTATGATTGTTTCTTTACCCTTGTTTTATAGGCTGTTAACTTATACATTATGTAAATATAATATTATCTTCTTTGAAAATTAAAACTTGTTCAACCTCAAAAAATGTTTCTTTGATGGCTAATATAAGCCCCAACGTAGACTGAACACGGACAACACCATTAGCGGAAGCTACTAATTAATAGCATTATCTAATTAATTAGGCAAAATTCACACGCAATCCTTATTATGGATTACTGTTCATGTGAATAAACAGATTTAATATTTGTCAAATTATGGGCATCGTAACTAATATTATAAATGCGAAAGTAAGTTTGTTTGTTACCTTTTCACGACTAAACCACTGAACCGATCATCCTGAATTTTGCAAATATGTTGTCAGGTGTACAGAAGCGGACATAGGGTACCTTTCATACCGAAAAAAAGTACTGTTCCCGAGGAAAACAACAATAACGTTATTATAATAATATTAGATGGCGCCACGTGTACGAAGTCGCGGACAACAGCTAGTAGGTAATAAAAACACTTTGTTACTTTTCCACTATTGACATCCAAGGGAAAGAAATTGTTGTTGTATTATGAATTTGACCAAGATTATGTCTGGACTTTAAAAGAGACTGTGACGTCATTGTCATTTTTAATATTACCCCATAAGAATATTATCCTTGTTCCGAAGTACTATAAAGCTCCGTAAGGCTCCGCGCCCATAAATTACATTCCGGGATTATCAATGAAATGAAAGCAAACTTGCTAATCTTAGGTACTTATCTTTACTTGTATATGTTATGTTGTATGAAGAGATCACAGAAAGTAATATGGCCTTCTATTGCTGCGTTGTATGTTTTGTAGTGTTAAATGTTTTTTTTTTTTGTTAGTTTTATTTTAGTACAATAAAATATTTATTTATAGAGTACACATAAATAAATAAACACATATTTACGAATGTTTGGTCAAAAGATTTACCGGAACTTTCAGTGTTGCGTGCTAACTTTTTTATTTACCTTATCAGTACCTAACAGAAGGGTAGTAGGCTAACTTTATGAACGAGGCTTTAAAGGCATCAATTACTTCATTCACATGAGTTTTATATTGTTATCGACTGTTTTCCTTTGTACACCAATCTTAACAATTCATTTCTCTCTCAAAACGAAGTATTGAAAGCAAAAAATTCTCAATATCGACATTTTCATGCGTTGGATTGTTCCGCGCTTAGACTGGTAGGGCTGTCATCTCAATGTTTTTTTTATCGATAATATTTACGAACGAAGTCATTTTTATCGTAAAATAATGGGTATTAATAATTATAATAGAAAGGTACGTGTATTATGGTATGTATGTTTTGCCAAGAGCTTGTTTTGCAACAACAAGGTAAGTATACGTGTTTTAACATAGAAATGATAAATGGTTCTCTGATATTTTGTTGGAAATTCAACGAACATTTACTGAACAGGACCAAAATTAAATTCACTTTATGAAACGTCAGAAGCTAGGTGCACGGTTCCAATAGGTCGTGTCCTATGGAACTTATGAAACTTCAAAAGCTAGGTGCACGGTTCCAATAGGTCGTGTCCTTTGGCAATTATGGAACTTCAGAATCTAGGTGCACGGTTCCAGTTGGTCAATTCCTATGGCACTTATGAAACGTCAGAAGCTAGGTGCACGGTTCCATTTGGTCATTTCCTATGGCACTTATGAAACGTCAGAAGCTAAGTGCACGGTTCCATTTGGTCATTTCCTATGGCACTTATGAAACGTCAGAAGCTAGGTGCACGGTTCCATTTGGTCATTTCCTATGGCACTTATGAAACGTCAGAAGCTAAGTGCACGGTTCCATTTGGTCATTTCCTATGGCACTTATGAAACGTCAGAAGCTAGGTGGATGGATCCGATTGGTCGTTTTCATCCAGTTACGTTACTATTGAACTTTCAATCGCACCTATTAACCAACACACAAAATAAAGATAGCAACCCAAGTATTGATATCAAACAGATTCTTGAGGAGTATCAATACAATATAGTATTCTCATTTCTACGAAAAATAAGGAATATCAACATCAATTCACTCGTTTATTTGTCATAAAGCGAGTTATATTAAATCTAGCAAGACCACCTGTCTTGCTAGCTAGACGGGTAAAGCTAGCAAGACGGGTGTTTGACATGACAAGGGACCACAAAAATAGTGTTTTTTAGTGGTTTGCGAGTCATTCCATGACCATGAATATTTTACATGTTTATACAGTCTCATCATCATCATCAGCCTCATCATAATACAGTTTATACAGTAAAGTTATACTTCGATTCTTTCGAAAAAAAGCATAATTCACTAGTTACAAAAAAATTCTTGTCTCCAAAAAATATACATTGATTATAGTCTGTTAATTTTGTAGAGATAATATACCTAAGTGATAGGCTAAGGAATGATGTGATAGGCAATATTGCGGTTTGAAAGAAGATGTAGTGACAGAAATTGAAAAGAGTACGCCTAAATGGTTTGGTCATGTTGTGAGAATGAATGAAAGGTGACTAACAAAAGATAATAGATCGGAGTGGAAAAGCCGGGAAGGGACACCCTGGAAGGACATAGTGACCTTATTGGTGATTTTCTTAAGAAAGATCAGGTCCATAGTACTACATGAACGTAAACGAAGCAAAAGGGGTATACAGGGTGTTACGGAAAGGGTATATCAATACAAACGGGTTGAAGAGTGTATCTGGTCTAGAATCTCTGTACAAAATTTCAGCTCAAAAGCAGTAACTTTAAAAATGCTTAATATTTTTTTTATTTCGATAGTTTATTAAATTGAAATCATAAAAAACGTGTCACCGCACTACGAGGGTCATTATCCACTATCTGTAGTGTGTCTGTGCGCCTAGTACACGCACATCACGCCGCCGCGCGCCAGTGCAGCGCCGTGATGTAGAAATAAAAAAATATTAAGCATTTTCAAAGTTAATGCTTTTGAGCTGAAATTTTGTACCGAGATTCTAGACCAGATACACTCTTCAACCCGTTTGTATTGATATACCCTTTCCGTAACACCTTGTATAAGAATCGTAGCAGGTGGCGTTCTATAGTTTCTGCGTACCAAAATCAAAAGAATCTATCAATAAAATGAGCACTTTTTGAACGTCAAAATTACATCAGACCCATATTACATGATCTTGATTCTATACAATAGTAAGCAAAGTAATTAATATTCCGAAACACAAAACATTAAATTATTTAATGACCCCAAGGGAAGAAAGCGTGTGTTTAATGTATGTAAGTATCAGTAATGCCCTTAAAGTGTTCTATACTGCATCTTTCGTCAAGATAGGTAATGTTATCTGTTTAATAGCTATTAATAGATAATGTAGTCCGTAATTAATGAAGACAACATCAAGCATGCCAATAGTGTTCATGTCAGTGCCGATCAACACATGGTAGAAACCCCTTTGTTTCTCTTTCTACAGGTACCTCCGTATACCGTCAGTCACAGAAGTAAATAATTACTTACGTAACGTAAGTAACGACGTAAGTAATTATATTAAATTAAATTCAATATTTGTTTATTTATGGCAACTAGGCCCAATTGTTAGTAACACTGTTCTTAAAAACTATTTTTAGAAAAAAAAAACACAAAAACAAAAAGAAAATTGTAAAGTTACCTGTGGAGTCTTCTGACCAGCACCTCCGCAGCGTGTGACAAACAAGGTGCGTCGTACTTTTCTATTAACATTAATATGTACTATTTTGAGATAGGTTGAAGTTCTTCATCATCTTCCTGCCCTTGTTCCATGTTACTTTTTTCGAAAGCACGCAAGCACGCGACAGTTACAGGTATA
Source organism: Amphipoea lucens (assembly GCA_947508005.1). Lineage (NCBI taxonomy): Eukaryota > Metazoa > Arthropoda > Insecta > Lepidoptera > Noctuidae > Amphipoea > Amphipoea lucens. Next base: position 10,858,887 of record OX382371.1, read on the forward strand.
ACAATTATACCTGTAATTTGAATTTTAATGATTTTTTATTTGGTTTGAATGACATGTGTGTGTATTTTAACTTTATTTGATTTGAATGTCTGAGTATTATTTTATTGTATATGTGTGATTATTATATCTTTTTATGTTTCTAATGTAATAATGGAATGGACTTTGTTTGAAAAATAAAAGAGTTATTATTATAAGAAAATTTATGATGCCAAAGTAAATTAGAATATTATTTTGTTTTTACGAGTTTAATTTTGTTTTATGTCCTAACGTCATGATAATGTGATAAAAACAATTTATTATTAAATAATTAATGTTTTAAATCCCTGAAATATCCCATAGGTTTTTTAGGTTACGCGCGACCGCAGGCGTTACAAATGACCGCGCGCTCGCTTGAAGGTTAACCGTCTCGTTATCATTATTTCCATTTTCTTTCATATCATTCCTCACATAATCCATCCATATTTTTTTGGCCTTTGGTGATATATCACCTTGCCACTCAATAAGTTATTGAGTTACGCCCTTTTTAGCTTTATTCAATGTCTTTCTCACTCTGAGTGTGGAGTTCATTTGTGCCTCGAGAACCATATAACATCAAATGCAATAGAACCAGAGACGTGGTGTATAGTATCGCAGACCAACTTTTAAGCACCTTGGTCGCCTTGGTGAGTAGGAATGTATACTCATTGCGTCACCACTTTTGACAACAATTCCAATTAAATTGAAACTTAATTAGGGTTTAAACTATCTAACTGTCACTCAGACAACACGCCTTGTCGTTTTATGACGTTTAAGTGACATTGACGGGCTGGTGTCCACAATTCCACGTCAATGCGCGTATTTTGCGTACGGGTGACATTCAACCTTAAGGTCATAAACCAATTAGGAGGTCGCATTTACCTAGCTTCAACAATAATACAAATATTTTTTCCTACCTAGCTTCAACAATAATACAAATATGTTTGCCTACCTAGCTTCAACAATAATACAAATATTTTTTCCTACCTAGCTTCAACAATAATACAAATATGTTTGCCTACCTAGCTTCAACAATAATACAAATATTTTTTTCTACATCGCCAATATTAAGTCAATACTGATTTTACCCTCAAGTAACTAACTTATTGACTGCCTCATTGGTCTAGTGGTGGCAAGCGATACTGTTGAGTATGAGGTCCAGGGTTTGATTCTCGGGTCGGACAAAATGTTATTGGGTTTTTCCATTTGGGATTTCTCAGTAGCAGCCCGGGGTCAGAATTTTTACCCGGTTGACGGCAATAACCTCGCCCCTTATAACATGAGACAGGTACACCTCTGCCTAACCTTTCGGGGATTACAAGCATGATATTATGAAAAAAAAACCGTGATGTTGAAATCAATTTCTATTAGATAAACACAATCAGAAACAGAAAACTGATAAACGATTCACAGATTATTCAAGCGGTAACCCTGAAAAGCCGCAGACAGGTATTGCGAGCTGAGCAATTAACTTTTCAGATGGATCTTTCCCGGCATGGAATGGAATAATAACCGGCAGAGCCAGCCGTTGTGCTATTGGTCGACGTTTTTGTACTTGAAACAGATAGAGAGTAGACAGATATTAATTTTGAGGTATTTACCGGGAGGGGACGCCCTAGAAGAACAAATAGTGACTCTATGTGTGATGTCCTTCAGAAATCGGCGTGCGTGTATGACCAGACGTATTTATTTATTTATCTAGGGTGTTTGGTAGCTGGATGCAAAGCCTTTAGGGAGCGATATTTGACACCATTTAGAGTATTTTAGAACATTTTGAGCCATACATGTCTTAGACGTTTTTTTTTTTTTTACTGCAAACTTTTATTTAACCAATAACAACTTTAACTGGGAAAAAATAAAAAAAAAACATACTTCGTCTAAGACATGTGTGGCTCAAAATGCTGTAAATGGTGTCAATTATCACTCCCTTAATGATTTGCACTCAGGTTCTAAACACCCTGTATAACAATTGCTCGCTGCACTTACAGTAAACACCAAAGCGCGCAGCAAGCAACTACATAACATTTAACTAAAAAGCTTCATGTAACATTAAACATGCACGATTATGAAACTTAAATGAAGCAAATGGAGTAAGGAGTAAGCAAGCATGTAACGATCGTAACAGGTGGGGTTCTGTAGTAACTGTGTAGTTTTTTTGAAGTGAAAACTTCTTTAGCGGCGTTGTACACTTTTTTTGTAATGGGTAAAAAATGTCTCTAAAAACTCGCGTCAGGACCGTCAGGACACGTGACCTGATCGAAAATTCGTAAGATGGATGGAGAGTAGACAGCCGGCGCGGCGTAGGAGAGGAAGTATCCCCCTCTCTTTCTACGGCGCGGCGAAAATGTATGCCTGCTGTTTCGTTTAGGCGGCGCAGGGTGCTTGCGCGAATGTTCGTGTGTGTTTATGTTACAGCGTGCCACGCGCATCCATGGATGGTGACAGCTGATGGCTCGACCGTCTGTGTAGTGGCCACACTGCTGTGTATTCGTAAAATTCGTGTATATAAAGTGTTTAAAATATGGAAATTGAACAAAGTGCATCTATTAATGAAAAAAGTGACGAAGAAATAGCGAAAGAAAATCAGTTATATTAAATCAATTAATAGTTGATTTATTTCAACGTTAATATTCAAGTTTTCACTTCTGCCGGCACTCCCGGAGTGCAACCCGTCTTTTTTTTTTAGTTCCTACAGAATGCCACCTACCGCCACATACCATAACTTTGTATGTTAGTACAGCGGCATGCGACTGCGGGAAAGTAATTTCTTGTTTCATCCTTTTCAGTAGTCGGGTTTTAGTTTTTAAACTTATATTTAATTTAATTATTTTGGGGCTTATTTCAACAATATTTATATTTTTGAAATGTGCTAATTAAGCCTTTTCATTTGATACTCAATACTCTTACATACTCCTTTTGCCCCGTTTCGTAAAATGTATTTGAATAAATAAAGTTAAATTCCTCATTTAGGTACACATTGAAAGCACTATACTTCACAATACTATCAAAATTCTCAATAATCATTAGAGTAACTGTTGGAATAAATATGCGCCTTCCATATTCGACCTTTTTAATAGGTACTGTCTATGGTTAAAAAAAAAAAAAAAAAAAAAAATCTCTCTGTCACTCTACTCGGTTGTCATTACTAGCACATTATAATATATTGAACTTAAATAACTATTATAAGTATTTTTTATTTAATTACATCAGGTTATGGGCCCAGTAAGCCCGATAAATATATCAGTGCAAAAAGTTAACAAAATAAATGTGAAAAATAGTTCTGTAGAAAACCTAACCTACAAAGGCAACGTGTCAATTTTTCAGAACAAAAGAACTTGAATTGTATTTCAAATTCAACATGTCTTCAAGTAATCAACTGGCATTAATTGAGAAATTAACCGGCCGTGATAACTATGCTACATGGCGTTTTGCTGTTAAAACGTATTTACAGCATGAAGAGTTATGGGATTGCGTGGAATGTGAAAATTCAAGTACAATTGACAAAAAGCGTGACACTAAAGCCAGAACGAAGTTAATACTTCTTGTTGATCCTATAAACTATATTCATATTCAAGAATCAAGCACTGCGAAAGAAGTCTGGGAAAATTTATCTCGCGCTTTCGATGATTCCGGGCTCACACGTCGAGTTGGTCTGCTGCGAGATTTATGCAATACTACACTAGCTGAATGTCAAAATGTAGAGGAGTATGTCAGTAAAATAATGACAACAGCACATAAATTGAGAAACATTGGCTTCAATGTGGATGATGAGTGGCTAGGCACACTTTTGCTATCCGGCCTGCCAGAAAGTTATAAGCCAATGATAATAGCCATTGAGAGTTCAGGTATGAAGATTTCCTCCGACTCAGTGAAATCAAAAATATTACAAGATGTCAAACAAACTAAAAGTGATTCATCAGCTTTTGCTACAAGCCAGAAGTTTCACAGTAAAAATAAAAGATTTTCTAAGGGCCCCCGGTGCTACACTTGCAACAAATATGGTCATAAAAGTCCTGAGTGTAAATCATCGAAACCTAATAAGGATCAGAAGAACACAGATAAACAAAACAGCTCGTCTTATGCCGCTGTCTTTATAGGTTCTTCTGAATTCTCCGATGCCTGGTATGTTGATTCTGGTGCTTCTGCACATATGACCAAACAAAATAATTTGCTTAAAGAAGAAACAACTCCACAAATCAAAAATATCAAAGTTGCAAATAATAAAACACTCTCAGTTCAAAGCTCCGGAAGAATAAGCTTGAGTGTTTATAATACAAAAGGCCAAGAAAATGAAATATTATTTACAAATGTCTTGTACGTACCAGAACTTGCGACAAACCTGCTGTCAGTAAGTCAGATTATTAACAATGGTGGCCAAGTGAAATTTAATAAGAGTGGCTGTGTTATTCTTAATAGAAAGAATATCATAGTAGCAACAGCAAGCTTAATAAATAATATGTACCGGCTGAACATGCCTGGCGGCTATGCATGCATATCGGATGTTATTGAGCAAGATACTTACCTGTGGCACCAAAGGATGGGACATCTGAACTTTCAGAGCATGAAGAAATTGACTGAGAATACCGCAGATTTGAACTTGAGTCAAGTTAAAGAGAATGTTAAGTGTATAACGTGTCAGGAAGGAAAACAAACACGTCTGCCTTTTAAAAGTCAAGGGTCTCGAAGCAAAGATCTACTTGAATTGATACACTCAGACGTTTGCGGACCGATGGAAACTCAGTCTTTGGGCAAAGCCAGATATTTTGTAACATTCCTTGATGATTGCTCAAAGAAAATATTTATTTACACCATGCACAACAAGTCAGAAGTCCTAGAAAAGTTTAAAGAATTTAAGAACCAAGTTGAGAATCAGTTAAATCGTCGTATTAAAATTCTCAGATCTGACAACGGACTTGAATATGTCAATGAAAAGTTTTCAAATTTTCTTAAAGATGCCGGAATAATACATCAAACTACCACACCTTACACACCAGAACAGAATGGTACAGCTGAACGCATGAACAGAACCTTAATAGAACGAGCGAGATGTATGATGTTAAATGCCAACTTATCTAAAACCTATTGGGCTGAAGCAATTCATACAGCTGCTTACATCGTCAACCGCTCTCCGACAAAGTCTCTGTCTTATAAAACCCCAGAAGAAATGTGGACTGGTCAGAAACCTAATGTCAGCCACATGCGTACATTTGGTTGTGAGGCAATGGTTCATTTACCAAGGGAAAAGAGAAAGAAGTTAGATTCAAAATCACATAAATTAATTTTTATTGGCTACTGTGAATATTCTAAAGGGTATCGATTCATATTACCTAGTTCTAGAAAAGCAATAAAAAGTAGAGATGCAATATTCTTAGAGTCAACAGTTAAAAGAGATTATGTACCGATTGAATTAACTACAAATGAAAACAGTACTAAAATAGAAAATGTAGAAGACATTTCAAGTGATGACTCATTTGACACTGTGACTGATAGTAAATCACACTCAGACAGCGAGTACATCCCCGATGAAAGTATAGAATCGTCACCAGAACGAAACATAACAATAAGAACAAGAAGACAACATTTAAATGCTCAGAAGCAAGAAGGAAGTTCTCATTTGTGTTATGAAGACCAATTATCAGAAAATGAAGTTCCTGATAACTATGAAAAGGCATTAAAGTCTATTGATGCCACAAAATGGATAAAATCTATAAAAGAAGAGTTTGATTCTCATGAACAAAATAACACTTGGACATTAGTTGATAAAACCCCCAATATGCGATTAATTGGATGTAGATGGGTGTTTCGCATCAAAGATGAACCTACAGGTCCACGTTATAAGTCTCGGCTTTGTGCGAAAGGATATTCACAAACCAAAGGTATCGATTACCAAGAAACATTTGCTCCAACAGTCAGGTATGATTCCATACGTCTATTACTCACAGAAGCTGCCCAACACAATCTTCAGATAATTCAGTTAGACATTAAAACAGCTTTTCTATATGGTGAGCTTGAAGAAGACATATACATGGCTATACCTGAGGGCTTAACCTGTGATGCTAACAAGGTATGTAAACTCAACAAATCACTTTATGGTTTAAAACAGGCTCCCAGATGCTGGAACACAAAATTTGATGCTGTTCTAAAGAAGTTTGGGCTAGTCAATAGTAAAGCTGATCAGTGTGTGTATGTTGGAACTATTAATGGAGCCAAATGTTACCTGTGTTTGTATGTTGATGATGGACTAATATTAGCAAAAGATACATCAATTTTGAGGGAGTTAATTAATGACTTACAGTCAATATTCGAAGTAAAAACTTGTTCACCTAGAAATTTTGTTGGCATGGAGATAAAGAAATGTGATAAGTACATTTTTATAAACCAGTCAAACTATATCGGGAAATTATTAAATAAGTTTAATATGTATGACTGCTTACCCAACAGCATACCAGTTGATCCACATATAAAGTTGGAAAAAGGAACTGGAGAAACAGAAAAGAATATTCCATATCGGGAGGCAGTTGGATCATTGATGCACCTAGCAACAGTAAGCCGACCTGATATTTTATTCGCCGTAAGCCTGGTGAGTCAATTTTTAAACTCTTATAATGAAACACATTGGAATGCTGTGAAGAAGATTTTCAAGTATTTAAAAGAGACTAAAGATTACGGTCTGTGCTATACACCAGTGCCAGAGCCTAATGTAGTAATTGGCTACAGTGATGCAGATTACGCTAACGACCCTAGCACGAGACGTTCAGTCACAGGATATGTTTTTACTAAAAATGGAGCAGCAGTGACTTGGGCTTGTCAGAGACAACAAACAGTGGCCCTGTCAACCACCGAAGCAGAATTCATGGCAGCCTGTGCTACCACGAAAGAAGCTATGTGGATTAAACAATTGTTATGTGACATTGGTGAATTTAAACAAAAGTCTGTGTGCTTGAACTTAGATAATCAAAGTGCTATAAGTGTAATTAAAAACATAAACTTTCACAAACGGTGCAAACATATAGACATTAAATTTCATTTTATTAAAGAAAAATATTATTCTAAGATTATTGAATTAAACTATGTGTGTAGTGAGGAGCAATATGCTGACATTTTTACCAAACCTTTGTGTAAAATAAAATTTTGTTATCTTAGAGATAAAATTGGAATGAAATCTTGTCCTGTAGTCAAGAATACTTGAATACTAAACTTATTGTTTCTATAGTGTAACTTTATGTCTAAAATGTAAAATTAATAATAGGAAGGCATTAATTTAGGGGAAGTGTTGGAATAAATATGCGCCTTCCATATTCGACCTTTTTAATAGGTACTGTCTATGGTTAAAAAAAAAAAAAAAAAAATCTCTCTGTCACTCTACTCGGTTGTCATTACTAGCACATTATAATATATTGAACTTAAATAACTATTATAAGTATTTTTTATTTAATTACATCAGTAACATCAAAATTATTGAAATGTGGTCGTTAATTAATTAACATAACACCGCACCACTAAATAGCTAAATACAGAAGGCATGTTCTATATAACGAGTGAAATAACACGCATCTACGTAACGTAAAGCAAGTGCAAGCGCACTCGCGACTGGCATTCGTTTGACATGGTTTGAGATCGCTGAAGGTACTTTGTGTGCATATACACATAAGTCACACGCATCAACGGTAGATGCAACTTTAGCATTACTTACTAAACTACTAAGCTATCCTGCAGGTAACCTTGTTACTATACATTAAAAAAAATCCAACATGGAAATAAAACAGAACAAATTGAAGAATCATAAACTTTAATAATTTTTATTTTAGAAGTTACAGTCAGTACATTCTTTGGGTTTAAGAGATCATTATAATAATGAAAATAAAGTTTTTTTTTTTACTCTTCACAATTCGAACATATTCATATCGTGCGCCCTACTTATTTGCATCTCATGTTTTTTTTTTTTGTAATTTTTCTTTACTTACACGGGCACACGACACATATGGCTTACTATAAATCAATACACAGATGACAACCGACCATAATGACAGCGCGTGGTTCACTGACGGAACTTATTAGGAAGGTGCAGTGAAGCGGGTAAGACTAACTTAGTTTCTATAAGGAAAAGTAATATTTTGCCGTCGTCATTTTTTTAACGACAGTGTAGTAATCTAAGGTTAAGGTGTTTACTAGAAAGAAACCCACGAAATAAAAAAAATAATTATGGCTCTTGTGCATTTCATGCAAGTTTTTTGTCGTTTTGCTTGACTTAGGCGGGCACACGTCACATATTACTTGCTATAACTCAATACACAGATGACAATCGACCATAACGACAGTGCAGTGTATACTGACAGAACTAATTAGGCAGTCCGTTATTATAGGAATCGTCATCATTTTTACGATACTTTAGTAACCTAAGGTTAAGGTGTCTACTATAAAGTAGCCCAGGTAATTCAAAAACTCCTACGTTTTTGGACATAAATTATGAATTTCGCGGGCTTAAATGCTAAAGCTAAGTTTGACAAGTTCTCCACTCTACATTGTCAAATGAAGAACAAGATGTAGGTATGTTTGCCTATTTTCGCTCTTTCTATCGAGCTAGCCTTCTGTAACAATCTATTTTGTGGCCGAAATAATACCACATTCGGCTTAAATTGTATTATTATAAAGAGCAGCCCTCTCTATTTATTTGAACTAATGAAGAGATGTATTTCAAACAGCTTCCTGATTTTCAAAATACAATAGCAAATTATGTGGTGTTAGGTTCGTTTGCAATTTGGAATAATTATAGGTAAGTACGCAAATCCTCATTAATGTAAATATTTTGTGTAGGTAGTTGTACGTCCATCCACCAGAGGGACCCGTGGTTAAATAATAACAGCTGCACAGGTCGGTCAATCAGGTTAAGCTACGCTTGCCACGGTTGGTCGGTGGATGGGTGACCATTTTTACATACTGAGACCCCTCCGTGCCTCGCCGACTCCAACATAGTTGGGAAAAGGCTAGGCAAATGACGAGTTGTACGTCCATCCTACATTATTGAGTGTAAGTGCTTGGCCAGACTGGCAGCGCGGGCGCGGGGCAGGCGCGGCGCGGCGTACTCAAACATAAGAACTTCATTTGAGTGTCCATAGTGGACACGCAAGCGCGGTGAGCGGCGCGGGCTGCTCGGCACGGGGACCGGGGTTCTCAAACTAGTTCGAGCTTTTTTCTTGTAAAAATAAGTCTTCTTCATCTATATTTATATTTTGACAAACACTGGACACGACAACACTCATATCGAAGCCGCGCTCTACTACGGACAGCTTCCCGCGCCGCTCCCCGCCCCGCGCTGCCAATCTGGCCAAGCACTAATATTTAATACTTGTGTTTTGTTATTCGACAGCTTAAGTTTCAAAGTAACTCTTTACTCTTTCGCTAGACTTTAAGTTTCAAAGTAACTCACCACCGCGCGCCGTTTCCATAACGTAACATCACGCTTGTATCCCTCAAAGGGTTAGGCAGAAGTGTACCTTAAGTACACTCACATTTCACCAGCATAGCTATTCACAAACACTCGATACGCTTCCGTATCGTATCGAACATAAATCATTGTTATCGTAGGAGTCTTCTAAACGTTGTTCACAAGTCCATAACCCGAAAATTTTGTCAGTTTTAATCAAATAGACGCCCGCTATTCTTCCAACAGCTATTTGCTGTTGAGGACAAGTTAAATCAGGTTATCTAAATGTCAGGTTTTGGATACGATAGTCTGTCGTATGGTTGTGAATCAGGGCTCAGTTCTGTTTTTCAGCCGTTCATTAGACTACTAGCTGCGCCCCGCGGTATCACCCGCATAAGTCTCGATTCCGTAGGAATATCGGGATAAAAAGTATCCTATACCTTAATCCAGGTCAATGGTCTATGTATGTGCCAAATTTCATCCAAATGCGTTCAGCCGTTTAAGCATGAAGAGGTCACAGACAGACAGACAAACTTTCATATTTATAATATTCGTATGAATATTTTTATTTAGACAAAGTTTAAGCACAAAAATCATTTTGCCCTTTTTTGCCATAGGTCGCTGGTTCAAATCCGGCTCGAAGGACCAAATGTCTGGGATCTTGATGAAAACCACCATATATACTTATGCACTTGATTATTTATTATAAACACTGTTTTCCACTTCTATAAGTACTAGGTCTTTCATTTCACTAAAATATGTGAGAGAACTAAGGAGATGTGTGCACTCTGTTCGTCGTGGAGTTAGAAGGGCTGAGCCAACTAACTGTCAAGTCCGTATTAGTTTGACAAGTATGACACATGACGTTGACATTACTAAACACTGTGTTTAAAAAAAATTTTCATTAAAAACAATTTTTTACAGCAAGTTAGCAACGCGACATGCTCCGCTAATGAGACACAATTGATTTTCTATTGTTTCGTCGCCAATGGGCGACGCGCGGTCCTTGACCGGTTAATTACTGTTTTCTCTTCAGTTATTACTAACGATCCCTAGTTTATAACATTAATAATTAGGTTAATTCCTCACAAATGTTTGCTTAATCGTACTAATCATGTAGCTTGCCAATCCATATATGCAATTACCCAACATTGTCATACACAGTACATGTAACATCTCAACACCTAGCACTGTATAAGTACTTGTATATACATAGGTACTTATCACACGTCTAACCTGTGGTTTCCAAGCGGGATTCCGACCAAACCGCAACGCTCAAGGAAGTGTACCACAAGCTAATTCTGACAGCGATCATGTTTTGTTTCGTGATAAGGTTCTTACCGGTGTAAGACTGTTAATTTAGAATTGCATGCCTTAATAGCTTGTTATTATTATACAAGGTTATTTTAGAGGGGCTTGTGGCTTAGTGTATTTCCTGTAGTTTTCATACATTTTATATGGACTCGCTGCACACGGTTGACGCTGGTGGCCGCCACACGCTACAAATCGTCGCTGCTCGCTAGCTTCTCGGGGCGGCGTTTGTGGCTGTCGCGTGTGGCCCGTGTGCGGCGACCCTTATAGCCTGCGCAGACGACGGATTTTTGTCCGCGGACTTTTTTGTCCGCTAAAATAGATCGCTTACAACTGTATTGAGTAACGCAAACGAGAGATTAAAAGTACCGCGTACAAAAAGTCCCCCGAGGATATGCAGAGAGTGGACCGGACCAAAGTACGGGGCAATCCCCGAAAAAAATAGAACTCCTGTGACTAGGCGAAGCAACGCACATGGCGGACTTTAGTCCCAAGTCCGCGTTGTGCGCTCGAGAGTGACGTACGTATGCACGACGATAACGGGCAACAAATGATCGCACACCGTGTGCGTTGAGTTCGCGGTAAATCCGCGGCGGACTTTTTATTCGCGGAGCGTACTTTTTTCTCCGCCGCGGAGAAAAGTCCGTCGTCTGCGCAGGCCTTTAGTTGTAGGCGAGGCACAGGAGTACGAGCTTAAATTTATGTTATTGAAACTTCTCAATACCCCAAAATACTGGCACGTTCTAGACCTGTCGATAGCAAGTTCCAACTTGACCGTATGTCGCCTTTGTTTCTCACACGCGCACATGCAGCTGCAAATTTACTTCTATTGTTTCTGAGGCTATAAGATTTTTCCACTATAAATTATTTTGAAATGTTTTGAAGGTATAAAGGGACCGTCTCCGAACATATCCAGTAGTTACCGATCCAGCCTGTCCCTTGCTGCCCTCTCCCAGCGACGCCCTAAGCCGAGGTCCGAACCCCACAGGGGGTGCCCTTAGCGTGTAGTCGCTTAGTTTTTGAGCCCTGGCTGGAGGCCTTAACTTTGAGACATCCACAGGCAAGCCCGGTTAAGCAGACGACAACCTCATAGCTTGAACTGCGACATGCCATTCCCAAAAAAAAAACATATCCAGTAATAGCGAGTTATCCTCCAGTGAATAAACATCTCCAGTCTCCGCCTACTACCGACCGCGTTCCAGATAGTCAATCAACCAATCAACTCAGCCTATCGCAGTCCACTGCTGGACATAGGCCTCTCCCAGACTGCGCCACAGCACCCTGTCCTCCGCCTTCCGCATCCAGTCGACCCCAGCCACCTTCTTTAGGTCGTCCGTCCATCTAGCGGGGGGGCGTCCTACACTACGCTTGCCGGTACGCGGTCTCCACTACAGGACTCGCCTGCTCCACCGGCCATCAGTCCTTCGACAGACATGGCCAGCCCACTGCCACTTCAGTTTGCTTTCTCTGCAAGCTATGTCGGTAACTCCGGTTCTTTTCCGGATAATTTCATTCCTGATTTTATCCTTCAAAGAGACTCCGAGCATAGCTCGCTCTATAGCGCGCTGAGCGACCTTGAATTTGTGGACCAGCCCGACCGTCAGTGTCCAGATAGTGCCAGTCAGTGTAAGTATATAATTTTAGTGTTTTAGTGCGTAAGTTTGAACCTATTTCATAACTGATTTACCTGTGTCGTGTATTGTGTGTACCTAATAATCATGTGACTGCATATACAATATATTATTGTTGTTTTTACCTCTGACTAGCTGGTTTCAATTCACTTCTTCGTCACTGGAACACCATCACCCCCGCCTACGTCACCTGACTCCCGTTGTCTTCAACATTAGTAATAACAGCCGCACGGGTCGATCCATCAGGTTAAGCTACGCTTGCCGCGGTTGGTCCGTGTATGGGTGACCATCTTTACATACCAAGACCCCTCCGTGCCTCGGAAAGCGCGTTAAGCCGTTGGTCCCGGTTGTCATTCGTGGATCTTTGACAGTCGTCACGGGTAGGCAGAAGCCCGGAAGTCAGACAACCAGTCTTACCAAGGGGTATCGTATTACCCAGTAACTGGTTTGTGGAGGTCAGATAGGCAGTCGCTCCAAATGAAATACTGGTATTCAGCTGCATCTGGTTAGACTGGAAGCCGACCCCAACATAGTTGGGAAAGGGCTAGGTAGATGATGAACCATTTATTAATAACCACATAACATCACGCCTGTATTCACCGAAAGGTTAAGCAGATGTGCATCTTATTATCAGTGATCGAAATAGGCTGAGTATGTTTACCTAAACTTCGGAGAATAGAGACAGAAAGCGGAGACTTCCTTACGACGATACTTATTTTTCCCAGAATTCGGGAGAAATCTTAAATAAGTTGAAAATAAACTTTATTTAAGATGGATAAAGGCTATTTTTTTTTAAATAAACTTCAATTACCAAATTTTCGGGATTTTCACGTAAAACCCGAAATAAATAGTCTAACTTTAATTCATGTATTCCAATTATATGTAATGTATGATAGAACGGTTAGTTTAAGGATCGTAAATATAATTCGAATACATGAATTAAAGTTAGACTATTTATTTCGGGATTTTACGTGAAAATCCCGAAAAATTGGTAATTGCAAGTTTAGTTAAAAAAAATTGCCTTTACCCATGTTAAATAAAGCTTATTTTCAACTCATTTAAGATTTTTCCCGAATTCCGGGAAAAAAAATGTCGTCGTAAGGTAGTCTCCACTTTCTGTCTCTGTTCTCCGAAGTTTAGGTAAATATACTCGGCCTATTCCGATCACTGCTTATTATACACTCACATTTCGCTAGATATGTTTAAGTCCCATGTAAAAGAGGACAAGCCTACTGACACCAAGCGGGCACAAATCCAAACTCCGGGTTGCTACTGAAAAATTCCACATGGAAAAAGCTAATAACACTTTCCCCGAACCCGGATTCGAATACAGGACCACATGCTCAACAGTAGTGTTTGCGACCACTAGAATACCGAGGCAGTTAGTATTGTCCGATTTGTGTAAAAAAAATCCAGCCTGTATATTCATTACAATTTATTAAATTACCATATTCAATGTTGTTTTACATTCAATAAAAATAAAATGTTCATGATACTTGCGATTCTATTGAAAACAAAAAAGCCGTGCATTCTGCTATTTATATAACAGTACCTATAGAACGTAAAGTGCATTGCTGTGTACACTGTTCCTAACATGGCAATGTACAATCGAGAACAGAGTTTTAATGCTGGTTAAAATATTTTAGTTGGGAAAACAAGGAGCGATGTTGTTTTACTAAAATATTTATAAGGGTCGCCGTTCAGGACTGCGATTGCCGTTTATTTTTTGTCCCATTTTCAATGCTCACAAAATTGGGATTGTAAGTATTTTGTCCCCGGATATACTGTTTCAGTACTAAGTAAAGTCTACGTTGTTTCTCTTTTATACGGTACATGATACATTATAATTTTTGTTTCTTCCTACGTAGATATTTTATGTATTAGCTTGAAGCTTTTGCCCGCGGCTTCGCCCATGTAGATGTCGGTAAATATCCCACGGGAACGTATTACCAGGATTAAAAGTATCTATCATGGTAATCCAGATTATGATGCCAAATTTCATCTAAATCCGTTGAGCCGTTTTTGCGCTAATCTGGAACATAAGACAAACAGACAAAATATCTTCGTTACTATGGGTATTTTATATGTTCGTAGTTGTTCGAATCTCTAATGGGAATAAGCTTAATTAAATTAATAAAGTCCTCTAGACCGTATTTCGGCCACGGCGGCCAATCTAAACTATAGCCTTCGGCGCGGGAGATGTTATACTGCACAAGTGTGCGCGCAGACACAGGTGCACTCCCTCTTCCCTCACTCTCATAGTCCGATGGGACGGCAAGATTAGGCGCAGGACCAACGGCTAAACGTGGCCCGGTGCCTCGGAAAGCTTAATTAATAGGTATCCGTAGCGCTTTTTTGCAAATAATTAAAACATAATACCCCATAGTCTTACTATAAAAATATTACATCCATAAATATAAACTCAAACCTTCATCCCATCAGGGTAAGCAGAAAGTACAGAACGCCACCTCTTACGATTCCTACATAACCCTTCTGCCTCGTTAACGTTCATACGTACATCTGCGGGGCAATTGCGTAACACATTATCAATCGGAATCGGTTTCGTTTTGACAGTTCAACAACATTCATTCCGTTATTTACGTGTTGATCACACAGATTTTTCGAACTTATGAAGCAATGAATTAGCAATTGGCTTAAAAATGATTCAGATTCCGATTGATAGTGTGTTACGCAATTAGGGTGCTGGTCATATTTGCATAAAAATATTACAATAAATATAAAATAGCGATAGTTTCGAATCGCTTGGATTTGGGAATTTTCCAATTACTGGCAATAGGCTTGCCGCCGATTACATGGGACCCGCATCTGGGGAAATATGGGTGTACCTAACTACTCTTGTTGTGTGCACTAAGGTTGCTAATCGCGTGACAAGGAGATGTTGGAATGAATGTCTATTAAATACATTTGCCTACCTCTTCATGGTTTCTTGTGATGATGTAAGCATGGAATGTTAGTCGTTGAACTCCTTAAAGTCTGTTACACTGCGTGCACTGACTGGAAAGGTTCACTCAAAGCTGTGTGTGATTCTTTCTTCAAAAGACCATCAAAGACACTAATCTGCTAGTACTCATGAGATGTGCCCAAAATAAAGTCTGAACTTGAAAAAAGGCTGTGACCTCTGAGTTTGTTTCGGTTTTTCTTGTAAAAGTATTAAGAAAGAAAACACTGACCGCATCTAGTTTAAAAAACGTTTTTTTTTTTTACATGTAGATCTGATGAGTATTGTCATGAGTATTCTGTAAATTGGAATTGTAAATTTACAGAAATCATTACCATTTATCATTTAACAATGCCCCAGTACTTAATACTTTCATAATATTATATTCATACTTCGTTGAAAGTGTACCCACGTTTACGCAGAGACCTAAGTATATTTTATTTTTCATTGCTAAAATGGTTATCATTTTCCGAGTAGCCCAGGAGCTTATTATTTACTAAGTAAAATCTGTTATTGACTGTCAAGAAATGGGAATGAAATAAATCATGGTGACCTTTTAGTATTATTCGGCTGGAACGACCCTGATAAATAATGATCTTCTGTATAGCAGATTGTTTTTCATGGCATTATCTGATTATTTATTTCATGGGGGGCTATTAGATAAGTCAAAAGGAATGCCATTGATGTCGATGTACCTACATATTTCAATGTTGGCTTATGCATTTAGTATGGGATTCAAAGCAAGTAGCGTTATGAAAGCCGCTGTAATATGAAAAACGTTTTCTTTTTCAAAATGAAGGGGGTTTTTTGGCGTTCGGTAGGAGTTGACAGGTAGAAATCGTCACTTAAGGAAAAAGTGTTATGCCCTCTCCATGCGACTTTCTTTCTCTTTCTATTATAGAGGTATGAGGAACAGGGTGTAAAGTTCACTCATACTCTATAGGAAAGGGAGGATCCTCCGACCAGACGGGTGTTTTTTCTGGCGGGCAACTGCCCGATGATTCATGTCGGGTCGTTGTATGTATGCTAGTTGCGCGGTAAACTCTGCTTGCGAGATGCAGGATTTGCGTGACGTCAGTATGACGCGTTATTCACATGTGGCATTGTAGATACCGCTACACACGAGTGTGTCTTCGCGCGTATCGCGTAACGAACTGTTCCTGACGGGAACCCCCCGACCACACACGTTTTTTTTTTTTACTATCAACCAATTTACTGTATTGATAGTCATAAAATACTAGAACTAAATAAGATATGTCACCAATTTTAATTTTAAACTGTTATAAATGTTTAATTACGAATGTGCGTGGTTAAAAATACAATAAAGATTCGATCCTAAAGACCAGTACAGTGTGGCAAATAAAAAAATATTCATGATTCATTGAAACAAGTAGTAGACACAATAATGTTTACAAAACCAACATAGCCTAAAGTTTCAACCCAAAGACGCTTACCAAGACGAAACAAACGCCCAGACAACGTGTAAACAATAAAAGGAACACAAACAAACACACGGTCGAAATCAAACAAGTATCTCCATTAGTTCGATCCGCGTACAGTGTCCGAACAACTAATGAACACAGAACACCTCTCTAGTCTCTATCCCCTCTTGTTTAACAAACTACTCTGATACTTGTCAGACAGAGGAAACCAGCGACAAGAAACGTTCCAGTTAACAACTACTGGCAGTACTGGCAGGCCCCACTACTATTACTAGCAACAGATTTCCTCGCCTGTCGTGTAATATTATTTTGTTATTGGCCAATTATTTTGCTGAGACCTCTTTTATTAGTAAATAAACGGATTACGGAGAAAATTTATGAAACGAGAATGTGGTGAAGTGAGTTACTGATCAATCTTGTCGGGTTTGAAGGATTGTGGTCTAATCACATTCTCGGTTCTACTATTGGGTAATTGAATTTTTGTACGATAAAAAAACTGATCGCAAACAAATCTTCACAACATAGGTACAATACAAGGTGGCAGGGATATCGATGCACAATCTGTACCCATGAATTCAGCACTTGATTCTAGACCCCCTAGCGTAGAAATTGTTCGCCGTTTATCAAAAACAAAAACCGCTGTTTCAGGGAAATACCTACGCGGTCAAAATTTATGGAACAGCATTTTTTTTTTCTTGTTATGTAGTCATTATTCTATTGGGGCGATTCGGGTTATGCGTTCGGTAAACTAAAACAAAATAGTTTTTCTGCAAAAGTTGTTTGTTATGACGAGTTCAACCGGAAACTAATTCAGTCACCCTATATCTATAAACACGCGTAAGTATGCTAACCACAAGTTGTCTAAACTGTTTATGCAAACCGCACTAATCTAAAAGACAATGGAGCTCCTGATGGTCCTTACCCGCGTAAACAAGACTGCAATTCGTTAGCTTTAATTTGATTAAACAAAGTGAAAACTACAGAGTCACAAAACTTCGAGTAAAGAGAGAAGTCGGTGTCCGTTTAATGACCCAGAACCCGCCGAATCTAAGCGACAACATCAAATCATGGACAGCCGCCGTCTCAAGGGACAATGTCATGCATACCTTCGCAACACACATAAAAATGTACGGTACGATTTATCGAGACAAACCCACACACGCACGCACCTTGTACTAACGATGCCAGAAGTGTGCGAATAAAAAATGAAACAAGACGTTTAGGTAGATACAGTATATTTTTTAGCAATTTGGGTAAGTGGTTACTCTAGACATATTGTCGTAATATAGGAGATTGTTATGTCAAACTCGATTGATGAATAAACTGTTATTAGAAACCATAAATTTTTATTACTGACTGATGGGAATATTGCCTACTGTCATTACTCAATTTAGGGGCAATTTATTTACAATAAGACAGTAGTGCTGTAATAAAAGAGTACAGTAAATGTAAGTTTTTTATTACATGCCCAATCCTTCGAAGAAATTAGGAATCATAAAACAATTTCATGTCTATCTATGTACTTCGTTACTACCAACAACTACACATTAATGTATCTTTACAATCGCAATCGAAGAAAACCTTTTTCTAAACGACTGTACTTTGAATCACGAGACACAGTATTATTCTTGACGAGTCATTCTGCTCCTGACATTACCATAATGGGATCGAGTAGGTAGATTGTCATGGGGTGACTGAAAAAACCTCAAACGAAACGATTTATAAGAAAAGGATTGGCAGGTAATTTTAATTCCGGTAGCAGAATTGAAACGTAAAAGCAATATAATTAAAAGTAAGCTTTTCAATTATCATAAATAAATCGGATGAATTTTCAGTTCATAGTCTGCTGGATTCGTAAAGGTTTTCGTAAATTTTTGTATACAAAGCCCTTTAAATATAAAGAGACAAACGCTTTTAAACCATAGTACCTATGTTTATACCAAAGGAAGTGGGTTTGCGTGTAATGTACTCCGAAAAATGGCACGGATTTGTTTTACGACTGAGATTCATTCAGGCGATAGACGTTTTTCATGTCGCCCGGATAAAAACTCCGAGGTACAAGTTAGCAAAACTGAAAGTAATGGATGTGATAGGGATTTGACGGGAATGTGGAAAATAAAAACAGGAATGATTTTTATTAAAAATTTGGTGGATGTTTTTATATTTGTGTGACGCCAGAAAATTAACATACCTATATAAACTATCAATGCGTCTAAAATATGGCCTTCTGTATAAATATGGATATTATATCATCAACTGCCTCGCCTTTTCCCAACTATGTTGGGGTCGGCTTTCAGTCCAACCGGAACCAGATGGGCAGTCGTTCCATGTAAAATACTGATATTCAGCTGCATAATACCAGCATTTACATGGAGCGACTGCCTATCTGACCTCCACAACCCAGTTACTGGGTAATACGATACCCCTTGATAAGACTTGTTGTCAGACTTTCGGGCTTCTGACGACCCGTAACGACAGTCAAAGATTCACGGATGACAGCCGCCACCAACGGCTTAACGTGCTTTTCGAGTCATGGAGTGGTCTTGGTATGTCATCCGTACCTACATTGACCAACCACAGCAAACGTAGGTTAACCTGATCGATCGACCCATGCGGCTGTTATTACTTAGCCACAAGCCCCAAATAATAATCACATCACATCACACTAATCACGTCACGTCACACTAATCATCATCATCATCACACTATCACACTAATATTATAAAGGCGAAAGTTTGTGAGTGTATGTGTGTGTGTGGGTGTTTATATCTTTGTTACTTCTTCACGCTCAAACGGCTGGACCAATTTTGATAAAATTTTGTAAGGAGATAGCTGTTACCCTGGATTAACATATAGGCTACTTTTTATCCCGATATTCCCACGGGATCAACATTTATGCGGGTGAAACCGCGGGGCGCAGCTAGCTTAGGTAGTGTAAATTATTATTTTTATATGTTCGGAGAATATTTTATAAGCATAAACGTAAATATAAGCATGATATCCAATGGTGTAGGCATCACCAAAATCTCTAGCAATGATCTCCACTGCTGGGACACAGGCCTCCTCTCAGTGAGTGGGAGTTGGCCGTAATCCACCACGCGGGCCCAGTGTAGGTTGGTAGATGTCACTTGTTTACGAATTTTTAGTTTTAGGACATGCTGGTATCCTCTCTGACAAATAAACATTTCTTTCTTTTTATTTAATTTTATAGAATGTGTCAATAATTAATGTAATTATGAATATCAAATCAGATCATTATACTGTTTTTTTAATATTTATTTTGATGATAATAGAAGTGTTAAAAATAATATCCACATTCCCTAAAAGCAAATGAGCGTAATCGCATGCAAATTAAAACCAATTGAATATTCCCATTGTAATTTATGACGTTATTGAATAGTGAAAGCTTTATATAATTTATATTTAGGAGCTTTTGTACGTAATACCATAACTACTGATAATGAACTTAAACACCATAGTCATTCACAGTCTCTCTTTTCTGTCAAAATAGCTCGTGGTCGCTCACAAAGGGCCTTATTAAAAGGATAAGAGTCACCCAAAGGGCGATGGAGAGAGCTATGCTTGGAGTTTACCTACATGATTGAATCAGAAATGAAGAGATCCGCAGGAGAACCAAGGTAACTGACATAGCCCGATTAGTTGCTAAACTTAAGTGGCAGTGGGCAGGGCACATTGCTCACAGAACAGATGGCTATTGGGGCCTAAAAGTTCTGGAGTGGCAACCTCGTACCGGAAGCCGTAGCGTTGGAAGGCCTCCCACAAGGTCGACCGACGATCTTGAATCTGCTGGATGCGGACGTCTTTCGGCTGAAATGCTGAATACATTAACTAATAAAAATATTAAAGTATAATTATAGTTTAATATTTTTATTCGTTAGTTTAAATTATTGTCGATTAAACTATAAACTCATCTTATCAGTATCCAGTATCAGTATAATTCTTTCCGACTTTAACATAAAAGTCGACAAGAACCGCTGAAAATAAAACTTGTCAACTATTTTTCATATTGAAACCGAAGCAGGGTCGTTAGCGCGTGCGATATCGAATGAAAAATAATACAGCACGGGCGCTGCAAGCATTGTACGATATCCGGACGAAGGCGGCTTAAAGATACGGTCACAGTAGCTGCGATTTTTGAAGCAGAGATCAACATCTGCCTAGCCTTACCCAATTATGTTGAAGTCGGCTTCCAATCTAACAGAACGTAATTTCTTCTTCGCCTCAATACAGCTCATGCGTTGTGAAGAAGCATCATTATCATAATCAGCCTATAATGTTCCCACTGCTGGGACACAGACCTCCTCTCTGTGAGAGGTAGTGGCTCGTAATCTACCACGCGGGCCCAGTGCGGGTTGGTAGATGTCACATGTCTTCGAATTTTTGGTTCTAGGACATGCCGGTTTCCTCACGATGTTTTTCTTCACCGTTTTGAGAGCAGTGGCGATGAAATAATTTACACAAAGTAAAGCGCCTGTCATGGTTCGAATCCACGACTTACTTCTCGTAGATGGCGGCGGTTACCGCTAGGCTACGAAAAAAAATCTGCTGTTTAATACAAAATTCAATACCTACTTGACCAAAATGTATGAAACAGCTGATTTTTTTCGTGATTTCAGAGTTCGTCCCGTAGTGAAAGTTGTTCAGTTCGATATTCTAAAGCACTTCTTAAAGTTTGTTGGGTTAATTTTGAAACACATTATGTAGCCCAATTCGTGAGGAAGGCTATATGCTATTTAGCACGCTATGATCCTTAGGAGCCAAGCAAAAAGAAAAAAGTCGAAAGATCGCTAAGCTCGCATCACCTGCCCGCGCTGTCACTTCGTTTTCCGAAGTGATAGTGCGAGCAGGTGCTGCGATCTGCGATGCAACGCGGTGATCACAGAAGAACAAAAAATCACAGGCAGAAGCTGCTTATAATAATAATCTAAAAATAAAGATTTCAAACTACATAACGTAACATCACGCTTGTTCACCCCGAATTAATTAATAAATAATTTGCCAAGTAACCGCATAATTAGTGTAACGTTGTTCCCAGAAAACAACAACACAAATCAAACATACCACAGCCTTGACCCATATTTTATCATCGAATGAAAGGAAAATAACTGATACTCAGCTATTGCTTCTATTAACGTACCAATAGTGGATATAATTGCGTTTTGATTGGCATAAGATCGATCCATGTTGAATGATTCTCGTCAATTATACGTAATCACTTACAATTTGGTTTGAGTGGTCGATAATAATAAATTCTAGCGAGTTTTCTAAGGTTTATTGGCTAGGTCAAAAATGAAAATTATTTTTCGTTATTGGAACATTCAGTGGCCTTCAAAGGTTACTTGAAATTTTTTTACTTCAGCTGTAATACACTACATTATGATTTAAAATTCTAGTTATTCAAATGTTTGAACTGTACACTGTAATCTTTTAACTGACTTATTCAACCTATCTAGAATGCCTATGGAGAGGGCTATGCTTGGAGCTTCCCTGTGTGATCGAATCAGAAATGAAGAGATCCGCAGGAGAACCAAGTTAGCCGACATAGCCCGAACAATCATGGCAGTGGGCAGGGCACATTGCTCGCAAAACAGATGGTCGATGGGGCCGAAAGGTTCTGGAATGGCGAGCGCGTACCGAAAGACATAGCGATGGAAGGCCTCCCACAAGGTAGAGCGACGATCTTGTGAAGGCCGCAGGAACCGTTGGATACAAGAGGCACAAAACCGGTCGAAGTGGAGGTGCTTGGGTGAGGCCTATGCCCAACAGTGGACGTCTTTCAGCTGAAATGATAATGATGATGATGATTCAACCTATGACTTATCATACAAAAAAATCAAGTAAACCTTCAGGATAACCTGATTGTTTTTTATTTTAAATCATAACGTGGCATCACAACTTTACTTTTACTCATGAACTGGCAATTTGAGTAATTTACGCGGCCTACCCAATTGTCCTTTCTTTGGTATTGTTCGTCGAATCGTTGAGCTTCACAAGTTCTGAGTTGAGCTGCACGATTTTTGACAAATGCGTGCACTGACTGGACAGGTCCGCTCAATCTGTGTGGTTCTTTCCTCAAAAGACCATTTCAGACACTAATCTACGTGGTCTTCACATGGATCTGACCAAGATTTTGTTTGGACTTTAAAAGAGGCTGTGACCTCTGAGTTTCTTCTCACAGTAGTCAGATAGGAAACGCCAACCTCATCTAGCTTAAAAAAATATATAATTGTCGTGTAAAAATGTTTGTACAAACCTACTTACAGAAAATACCTAAATCATTTATCATTTAACTGAAGTTGAAAACATATCGATTAACTTTTGGAAGCCACTGTAGGTTTCAAGTAATTAGATGCTAAGTTGAAAACTTATAAACACTTGGATTAGTATTTAGTTATTCCATTGTTCTGAAAGCGCTTATAGCTCAGTATATCTCAGACATTAGTGTTGGGTAAGCCTTAAGTAAATATGATATAACCAATACCAGTATTATATAACACTTACTTCTGCTATTGTAAAATCGTGCTGGTTACAGTATAAAACCACGTTATTAATCTGAGCATTGCGTTGGAGAAACAATCGATTGATAGGTTGAAAATAAACGAATTCGGTGCCCGGGCGCTAATATGACACATCGAGCGTTAGAAAGAGACATCATACAGTTATGAGTGACAGAGATGACGCTCTACAATGCCTAACCTTTTCTTTTTTTTTTCATAGTTTAATAAACTGCCACGATGATTACTACCCCAATCTGCCTTTTCCCAACTATGTTGGGGTCGGCTTCCAGTCTAACCAGATGCAGCGAAATACCAGTTTTTTGCAAGCTTATCTGACCTCCACAACCCAGTTACTGGGTAATACGATATACCTTGGTAAAGTCTTAACAAGGTTTATCGTCCAAAAAATAAAAAATATATCGGCAAAAAGTCTGACAACCGACCGGTTGTCAGACTTTTTGGGCTTTTCACTACCCGTAGCGACTGTCAAAGATCATCGTATGACAGCTGTAACCAATGGCTTAACGTACGTAATGGTTGGTCAACCACCCACGAATCGACCGCGGCAAGCGTGGCGCAGACCTTCGATCGACCCGTGTCGCCGTTATTACTTAGTATTTTTTTACTAACTACGATTCATAAATTCTAAGATCCTCTTTTATGTTTTGTTTAAAAGTAGAATTTGTTTTGTTTAAAGAAGTTTTTTTTAGTTATATTAGTTTAAGGAGATCTAATTGTTTATTTTGATCTGTTTTATTTTTTAACTTTATACACAAGTAGTTCTGTACATAAGTAGTTTTTATTTTGTAGAAGCTTGTCAATGTCAATTGAAACCGCTTAATGTACAAGACTATAAGCTTTGTGAAGAATAATATATAAATAAATTTCAATCTGCCAAATAAATTCAAATTACTCGGAAAATCTAATGATTTAATGGAGATCATATTGTTTGATTGGTTATGGAATAAAACCTTTTCTTCTTCAATTTATGAACGACCTTCCTTCCTATCATACTTATGTTATTGGTGGTGTGTGAGGATTATCTCTTAAAAGATTTGAATTACCGTAATAAATATAGTTTTTCTTTTTCGCGAACCTTTTGCCAGTTCTTGGATTGAGAATAATATGTTTGACACTATGGGTGTATATGACTGGTAGGTAGGTATTGACTGATGACATTTTTTTTTCTTTTGGCTTAACTTTATCACTCTGCGATTCCGTGTCAAGGTGACGCCGTAGCAGACATCGGCTTAATTGCCAAATAAAACAATGTAATAATGTTATACAGACCCAGGCGATGATGGCGGGACGAGCCTGACGCCTACAGACAGGATTGATCTATACTAACTCAAAACAGAGAGGAGTGGAAAGCAGAAAGGGAGGCCTTCGCTCTGCAGTGTGCCAACTTAAGCTAAAAATCACACTAATATTATAAAGGCAAAAGTTTGTGAGTATGTGTTTATATGTTTGTTACTTGTTCACGCTCAAACGGGGCGGGACAAATTTTGATAAAATTTTGTGTGGAGGTAGCTGACACTCTGGATAAACATATAGGCTACTTTTTATCCCAAAATTCCCAAGGGATGGAAACATATGCGGGAGAACCCGCGGAGCGCTGCTAGTCACACTAATATTATTAAGGGAAAGTTTGTGAGTGTGTGTGTTTATATTTATATGTTTGTTACTTGTTCACGCTCAAACGGCGGGACAAATTTTGATAAAATTTTGTATGGAGGTAGCTGACACTCTGGATAAATATATAGGCTACTTTTTATCCCAAAATTCCCAAGGTATGGAAACATATGCGGGAGAAACCGCGGAGCGCTGCTAGTCACACTAATATTATTAAGGCGAAAGTTTGTGAGTGTGTGTGTGTTTATATGTTTGTTACTTGTTCACGCTCAAACGGCGGGACAAATTTTGATAAAATTTTGTATGGAGGTAGCTGACACTCTGGATAAACATATAGGCTACTGTTTATCTCAAAATTCCCACGGGATGGAAATATATGCGGGAGAAACCGCAGGGCGCTGCTAGTAATTAATTTTTTTTTATTATTATTATTATCAGCCATTTCTGTCCCACTGCAGGGCAAAGGCCTCCCTTCCCTCCTTCCACTTATCCCTATCCAGTGCTGTTACACGCCAATCCTTGTGGAAAGAGTCGAGTTCGTCCCGCCATCTCAGTCTGGGCCTGCCGCGTTGCCGTTTGCTGCTGTTTGGGACCCATTGTGTGGTTACTTTAGCCCACAGCTCCTCCGGCATGCGACAGATGTGACCAGCCCAGTTCCATTTTAGCTTGGCAGCCGTGTGACCTACATCGTGTCTTATTTGTAAACATAACCTAACGAAGGGTCACGAACTTGAATTCCACTCCATTTACTAATAAACGGGAACTCCTTAGACACAAGAATGTTTTGCTAAGTTGGGATGTATACCAGGAATGCCATACATAACTACGTATTTACAACCCTAGTTATTTCTATTTCTGTATAATAATACCGACAGTATTATGTATTCAATCTACATGTATATAATTATATAAAACAGTCGGGTTACTTAGTTACACCATTTATAACTCAAGAACGGCTGGACCGATTTTTATTATCTTTGATTTGTTGGATTCGTCTCCGCCCCGAATAGCAGAATAAGTTCTATTAAAAAAAAAAGAAAATTCACGAGAAAAAAAATTAAGTTAATTCATTTTCTCATACATTTAGTATGGAACGGTTTTTTTATGAATAAGTTAACACAACATTTATTGATTCCGAGGCGGTACGAAGTTCGCCGGATCAGCTAGTTACTAATATAGTTAACTGCGTCTTTGGTCTAGTGGTATCAAGGGCTACTGCTGAGCATCAGGTCCTGGATTCGATCCCCAGGTAGGGCACAGTGTTATTGCGTCTTTGCATCAGAAATTTCTCATTAACAGCCAGGAGTCTGAATTGATGGCAATAGACTTGCCTCCTTTTACACGCGACTTTAACATAACTGGATAAATGTTCGTGAACGAGCGCATAGCTACCTCAGCTTATTTTTAATTATTTTATTTTTGGATTGCTGTTTTTTAACTATTTGCTGTACACTGGACTTTTTTAACTCGTACGTCTTTTTATTTTTACATTGTTCTCACATAATTATAATTATAAATTGAACATCAATGATTTAACTAACATTTTTGTAAAAATATAATTTAAAAGAGTGTCCATGGAGTTTCTTACCCGTACTTCTCCATAGGTACTTACCTACGCTTTGGAATGGGCAACTAGCTTCATATTTTATGACTGACTGCCTTCTTGACAATTCAAAAGTGCCTGTAAATGGTTTAATTGAAATAAATGCTTTGAGTTTGAGTGGGTATACTTTAGGTACTATAGGTACTCCTTTGCGTAGACCTACCGGGATTACAGGCGAGATTTTATGTTTTGTTGTGTTGATATAGTTAAATGTTTTTTACGAAAATTTATACAACGACAAAACTTGTCGTTACTTACCTCGGACGTAAGTCCATTAAACAAAAGCATATATAGTCGGGGATTCAATTTCCATAGCATTCTCCTATCGTTTAGTTCCCCACATGTAAAACGAGTAGGTTCGCCTACCTTTTTGCGATCGTTTGCGTGTTTTCCTTTTGTAAATATATGGTTGTGTTTTATATCAAATATATCACAGATAACTCCAGTTTCAATATCTCGTGTTTTACAGCAAATCAACAAGATTGATGAGACTTATGACTATATTTTGCCGTGGGCGTGCAAAATTCAACTGCACTGTGAATGTTTATTGAAACTTTTCAGTTTTGCAACTCTCATACTCTCGGCACAAATCTTTTGTGTGAGAATTACATTTCACTTTTAGATTAATGGGGATAGCGCGATCCTTTTTCTACCTTTTGCGATCCCGTCATAATCCGCTCAGCCAAAGGCGAATTAGAACATTCAAGAAAGTTCCTGAACAACAGACGACGCTCGCCCTTACATTGTCATCAGCTGTTTGACGTTTATCGACTGGGCCGCGCACCGCGAAAGCGATTCGTTGATATACAATTTATGAAGCTTGTATCTCGCTCCGAACCCTAATGTTTTTATATAAATATATGTGTTCCTGTTGATAAAGCGTAACAGTACATGTATGTGTGTTAATGGGTAGCTCCATTTCTGATAAAACATTTCAATAACACTTTTTTACAAAAATCCATTGGATTCACAGGTACACATAATAAAATAATTTAGTCTATTGAATATTTATAACAACAATTTTTAGCTAATGGAAATTATACGTCATTTTAAATTTCAAATGATTTTAATATTTAAAGCTTAGTAAAATGAGCAGACGAAATGTATTACGTTGAATTTTATTGTTCTGAAATAAAATTACAGTGGTATTCTAAGAAATATCATGAAGGTTTTCTGAAGTATTCTAGTACCTTCAAAGTTACGTCACATACCTATCACACGGTGACAGTAAAACTTGGTTATCTTTCTAGAAATACAAATGTCTTATATTTATCAAAACATGACTTGAAAACATTTGTAATGCTTTCTTGAAGTTGAATAATGTAAAGAATTTTATTGTATGATTACAGAAACAAGATTATGATGCTATCTATGAAATGAATCAGAAAAGTTAATATAACAAATAATAAGGATAAAATATATTTCGGAACATTACTCGTACCTTAAGAATGATTGAAAATGAGATATTACAGAAATGTAATCTCTATGGTCTATATCGATTTTGCGATACTGATGTGAATTTAAAAACCGTCAATTATACGAATAGATAATTAATTGAAATGGAGAATGGTAGTCTGTCGGAACGTAGATCTACGCGAGGCACAATGGCTTTTTAATTGTGTCTGTAATTACGACATTCAATGGGTTAATATTGATAAGACTTCAATATTGTCTAAGTCAGTGATAATATTTTCAACTAGTTTAGCCATTAGTAGAATAATTAATAGCCAGTAGTGTATATAATACGATAAAAATAGGATAGAACTTAATATGTTTGTGTGTAGTTTCGTAGTGCAAGTGCTTAAAAATTTCTTACGTAATACAATATAGAAATTTATATCTAGCAATACAAAAATAAAACGGAAAGAAGAATGTTACGCACAAAATATTGGTTCAAAATAATATGAGAAAACTAGTGTTACCAACTCGAGCTGTAGTCATATATAAAGTTAATATAAAATAAAGTATTTTAGGCAAACACAAAACCAGTCAACGAAACTTCGCTAAATAAAAAAGCAAAAAGTCTATATGCCTTGTCGGCGGCTCAATGTGTGTGAAGGTCAATATAAGAAGCCGATAATCTCTATTCAGGATATAAATAATCGCTTCGAGTGGTGTAGACTGGATAAGCCTGAGGCCCTTCGTCCACGAAGCTACTCGAAAGTGACGTGTTACGAACTCAAATCACCAATGAGTAGCCAGAATGTCATAGCACTACTATTTCAATGGCGGTCCGTACAAGAAGAAAACAATCACAAACTAGTTATTACCGGTCGTATACAAGAAGCTTATAGGTAAAAACATAACCCTCCTTCTGGCGCAGTCGGGTAAAAATGGAGACAACACTAAATACCTAAGTGAAACCGACTGTGGTCGGATGCTCTCTTTCTAAATACATACATATGACAAAGAAAACACATATCACTGTCTCGTTCTTATGTGTGTATTAAGAAAGAGAGTATCCGACCACAGTCGTCCTCATTTAGGTATTCAGAGTGTTGCCTCCACTTTTTTCTATAAGCTTCTTGGTCGTATATGGACTACAATCGAAATACTAGTGCTGTGACCATAGAAATATAAACTTATATCTATGACTGCCATTATGGCTACTCATTGGTGATTTGAGTTCGTTACACGTCACTTTTGATAAGCGTCGCTGTCGTGGACGATGGGCCTAACTAAGGAGAACTTATAGCACGTTACCACAGACTTCGTCTCGTCAAGAATAAATACATATTTAATGTAATATTGCTTCGAACTTACTGTTTTTTATTACGATGTGTTGGATAAGCTGCCAAAAATCTGAATGTCTGAATGCTCACTGAAGACTGCAACCGGGCTGAAAAAAGTTTAAAACAAGTATCTTTTAATTTTCTAGTTGGTCAGGTGCGTCATCCTAATTCTATTGCATTACCTAAGTCCACGTTTTTTGGACCGAAACGAAGGCAAAAGAATAATCTAAAACAGGAATTCGAAAACGAGACAGAGAAGGAAATACTAAATAAATGGTTTTTTCATCTAGCTATCCTTTTGTGTGTGGGTTAAAAGCACGCCACAATATATGGGAACATTAGGGAAACAATGCCCATTGTACTCTACGTGTTGTTGTATATCAAAACTTTGAATAAAACAGATTGACTGCTATTTTATCAATGGACTTTGTTTTGCCTGCCTATCGGTGAGTGGAAGACAATGCAATATGCCCGTTATTGTCCTATCACATACGTTTGTTCAATTGAATGAATATCCCCGACTAACTACCGAAAAAAAGTGACCTAATTTTAGCGAGCATTATCTTTGCCATGGCAAAAGTTGTTGCCCTAGTGAGAATTGCAAATTGGATTAGTTTTTCGATGTTAATTAAAGAAAAGACAAAGTTTTATTAAGTTATTTCTCGTCGGACATACGGAATTCGTTGGTCGTTGTCGAAATTGTTAACTAAGATAAACAGTATCGTATTTTAGGTTCGGAGATACTCGGCATTGTTCGTCAATTTAAATTGTTCATGTTGGAATTGAGATTTGTTACAATTTCTGCAATGAAAGTGTTTAACGGTAGCTCAGTTGATTAATTATGAATGGATTCGAATTGATTTTGGCTAGGTGAGAGGTAGGTAAATATTAAAATGTGTTTTAAAATATACGTAGAAATTTCATAATATCCCGCATACGCTTTTGAACTGGACAAGCGTGTACCTCATTACACACATCAAATTGAGGTACCGAAACGTACAATTTTCACGTACTGAACCCGAAAATTTCGTAATTTTATTTCGACTGTAACTCGGGCGCTTTTATCAACTGGATAAGTAGTGGTCCCAGTTTTTAGTACAAACTATATTTAACACCACTCTCTTTTACGACTTTTACTGTATTAATACGTGTGCGTGTACGTGTCAGCATGTTTCCAGCTTTTGTTTTATCAAACACTAGCTTCTGCCCGCGACTTCGTACGCGTAAAATTTCACCCTCCCCCCATTCACCCTCTTAGGGGTGGAATTTCGAAAAACCCTTTCTTAGTGCATACCTACTCTTCACAAAGAACACACCCTCCAAATTTCATGTCTCTGGGACCAGCGGTTGAAGCTTTGCGTTGATATATCAGTCAGTCAGTCAGGACTTTGAATTTTATATTTAATTTATCAAACATCAAACATAACCTTAAAAAATAGTAGATTATTTGCCAAGGGAGCAAAGGCGAGATGGTTTCTTTGACTCCAGAGCGGAGCGAAGGATCCTCGAGTAGAATCCCGAGGGCAGCGAGGGGTTCTAAAGTAGTATCCTGAGCGCAGCAAGGGATTCAAAGTCCGTCACTCGAGCTTAAAATAGTGTTGCTCCCGAGGTGGACACTACTTTTTATCACCCTCTACGAAAAAATAAGTAAGTGCAACTTATGAATAAGATTATTACGTTTATTTATTTACATACTTGAGAGACAAAGACTTACTTATTTTTTATAAAACTAAGTAAAATCCTAATTGGAGTAAACAATTACGAACGAAGGCATAATGCATTTCGTGCGTTTTTTATTTTTTTCACAATTTTTAATTTTTTTTATTTAGCTCACGTGGTTTTTTCTTTATCATACAGCCTGTTACTTGTTCATACAATGTTCGTGATTGATCTCGTTGATGATTGGAACTTTTACTAACAATATCCACATTCCAAATTCAAATCACTTTTAGTGCCTGGGGATTAAAGAGCTATTTTAGTCCATGTATAAGAAGAATACACTAGCTATATTTGAATAGATGTGATAAAAACTATATTTTGTTAATAAGATATATTTGGACATGGACAAAACGAAGGTCATGTCAAATGCCCATGTAACACCCACTCTCATGAAGATCGGAGACGCTACACTCGAAGTCGTGGACGAGTATATTTACCTAGGACAAACTGTCCAGTTACGTAGGTCCAACTTCGAGAAAGAGGTCAATCGTTGAATCCGACTCGGCTGGGCAGCGTTCGGGAAGCTACGCAATATCTTCTCGTCCCACATACCGCAGTGTCTCAAGACGAAAGTCTAGTGCGTGTTGCCAGTGATGACATATGGCACTGAAACATGGTCGCTCACAATGGGCCTTATTAGAAGGCTGAAAGTCACCCAAAGGGCAATGGAGAGGGCTATGCTTGGAGTTTCCCTGCGGGATTGAATCAGAAATGAAGAGATCCGCAGGAGAACCAAGGTAACCGACATAGCCCGAAGAATTGCCAAACTTAAGTGGCAGTGGGCAGGGCACATTGCTCGCAGAACAGATGGCCGATGGGGCCGAAAGGTTCTGGAGTGGCGACCGCGTACCGGAAGGCGTAGCGTTGGAAGGCCTCCCACAAGGTGGACCGACGACCTTGTGAAGGCCGCAGGAACTCGTTGGATGCGAGAAGCACAAACCGGTCGAAGTGGAGGTGCTTAGGGGAGGCCTATGTCCGTGGACGTCTTTCGGCTGAAATGATGATGATGAAGATATATTTAATTTAATTACGTTTTATTATGTTCAAACTATCTAATTTATAGGTATAAACCAATAATGTCAGTGACAGAACTCTATATTTACATTACCGTTTGAAAGATTTCGGTTGCAGGCAGGTCAACGAAGTTCATTACACCCTGAATTCTGCCCAATTGGCTTAGCTATCGATTATAACTTGGCATTATGGACTGAACCATTATCGTTTAGCTTTAATGGTTGTATCATAACGATCTTTTCTTTTCCCCATTAATGAACATTTGTCTATTTTAACATTTATGACGATCGAAGCCAAGATACATTTATTTTGTTTTATTTGTTGTTATGACAACCGAAAATATACACAGATGATGTTGATGTACTTACTTTATTATTTCGTTTTCATCTCATTTAACACTGGTCGTCTTAGATCAAAAGCTCTCGGGCCACTAAGATTTTTGCAGATGTTTTGAATTGACTAGGATACCTAGCTCCTGGAGTGAGTGTGTCTCGTTGGAAAGACCAAAGATGGCCACCATGGCTCACGTACAATGGTCCAGGAGGGTTAATTGCAGAAACCAATCCCAATAAGATTGAACATTGATCGTGTTAAATACAAGTCTTAATCCAAGTGCATGGCTACGTTTAGGGATGGAAAACGTGCCTACTGGTGACCAAAAAAAGAAACTACTTGCTTTGTGATTCTATTGAAATGCCTACATAAAAAATACTACATTATAAAACGAATTTGATTTCAGTTAAATTTCTATAAATGGATAAATAATCCAAGTGCAGGGCTACTTTTAGGAATGGAAAACGTGCCTACTGGTGACCAAAAAAAGAAACTATGTGTACTTGCTTTGTGATTCTATTGAAATGCCTACATAAAAAAATAGTTTGATTTCTGTTCTAAAACGAATTTGACTTCTGTTAAATTTCTATGAATGGATAAATATAAAATGTTTACATTTTGTAGCTAGCTATATTACCACAGTTACACCAATGCTATTAATAACGATAGTACATAAACAGTTTTTATTTCAGCCGCAAATAAACGTATAAAATAAAAATTAAGGCTACTAAAAATATTGTTCGTACCATAGATATCCGAGAGATATGCCTTC
Source organism: Amphipoea lucens (assembly GCA_947508005.1). Lineage (NCBI taxonomy): Eukaryota > Metazoa > Arthropoda > Insecta > Lepidoptera > Noctuidae > Amphipoea > Amphipoea lucens. The sequence goes on from OX382371.1 coordinate 10,891,992, forward strand.
ACTGCATATTTGTTCAAGTTCAAGTGTCGCCACATTTTCCCACTCCGGAAACTCCCACAAAAACAAAAGAAATAGATACGGCACACATGATCAAATTGGGCGGCTTTTTTGGCACACACACAAGAAAATAAGCGTAACACTTTTGTGCTATCTTATTGCACACATGCTCAAAAGGGGCGGGCACTAGAAAGTATAGACACAGTCACGGAATGCACACATGCAACTCTAGCATCAACTAGGGAAGATGGGTTAATATAAATATTTGATCGATAAAAATATCGATAGATATCAACTACAAAAAAGAGGAGTGTTTTTGGGTGTATTTTGTATTATTTATTTTTCCTGCTTACAACGTGGTATATTAATAAAAAACCAATAAAACCAAATCACGTAATAATATAATATATTTGTTTGCAAATGACATTTAAGTAAATAAGTAGTTTCTTTAGTTTCTCTCTTACGTAAAATTAAAACTATTTAACTATCGATCATAAAACAACAATTCAAATAACCTATTGAACATTTAATAAAAAAAACGTTTATTAAAATAAACAGGTTCTTAATAATTAATTACAATCTAGCCTATAAGACGAACAAGCAATTTTAATCTAAATTTTTTACATAATAATTATTACCCGAATGCTGCGAAGCCCAAAAGGAGGGTTTTTTTAACCTTTTAACCGCTTACGTCGGATTAATCCGACAAATATTTTCGTGTCCATTCCGCCAGAGTCGTATATATACGACCAAATAACACAGCTCGTTTAATCTGTATTATTATTACATCATCACAGCTCGTTTCATCGGTATTTATTGTCCGTTTTTTTTTTTGTCGGGCGCTGGGGGCACGACAACTGATATAAAGTCGGCGGTTAAAAGGTTAAAACTTAGAATAGTGTTGATTATTGGTACTTTACAAAAGTACAGAACAAATTACAGATTGGTTTGAGGGAAACCAATTATTTTTCCTGCCTGTTGCATCTATCCATTTATTTTTAATTTCTGGATCTTTCGGGAAACTGAAAAAAATAATTATTAATTCTTGTAAAATTACAATTTATCGATAGCAATATCTCAGCGCTACGCATCACTAATGCATCATTTGACACGATCCATGTCAAATGACGTTGCTAGGCAATTTTCTCATGTCATCACAATAATATTTCACAACGAAATATTTGTAAAATTCTTAAATAATATAATTAGTGCAGTGATTTTTTACTTACCGGTGGTAGGACACGCCGCTTGTCTTAAGGTTTGTTGTGACTGATCTATTTTTGCAAATAAGGACGGAACAATTCGGCATTTTGTAAAAATACGAAATGACACCACACGTTTCGATACAAACATATGACTACGGCGCTTACTGCCGTCGCGCAACTCGCGCATCTAACATACGCCCAGATTACAAGTTATGGCCATGGTATTATATAATTGTACCATGGTTATGGCCTTTTATAGAGGCGACGTGCGCCACGCCTCCATGCCATATCCCTCGATATCCGTGGTTCGTACGCTCGGATATACGTAATAAAAAATCGGATGGATGCAATAAAAATACTGGCTATTTTAAGGGGAAGTTGGCAAGGATGAAAGCACAACGGGGTTTGTCAATATCCATGGGCTTCGAATTCCCCGACAGGTGTCCCGTTCGTGCAAATACCGGTCTTATTACTGTTGTAAATAAAATATAAATTCTTAAATTAAGTCAGGGTTTTCTTTTTTATTCTTCCTCTTATTGTAAAGGGCTGGTTTTGTCATGTTTTGAATAACTGAAAGGTTTCTTGAAGAACCACCGGTTGTTATCATTCATAATGTTTTACGTATTCGTTTCCTGGTCCATTTCATTTTTTTTTTAGGGAAATTCTGTTTATTAAAAAGTGTTTATCTACTAGTGTTGCAATTATTGCCAGGTTTTAATTCAGTTCAAAATATTGAATGTGAGTTGGCAAGAACATAGTTCATCAACTTACAACTGTACTGTATGCCAAACGTGGTTTCAGACGTTGGCACTGATTTCAAATAGGTACTTTTAAACTAAGACGAATAAACTTAAGGTGAATGCGCAGTTGTAGTCCGCGAAATTCAATTTTTCTTACGTTTTTTGCAATTTTCAGGTCAGTGTCAGGTTGTATCTTGATCAAAATATGATTCGCGACTATAACAGGTACGTATTTACAGAATTATAATAATTAGAATCATTAATACATCTTTCTAAGTAAGATTTCTACCGTTACGAACAAATCTCGTATGGAAAAGTGTTTATGGTAGAAATCTAACTTAAAAAGATATATTAATGATTCTAATGACTACAATTCTGTAAATACATGTCTATTATAGTCGCAAATCATATTTGGATCAAGATACAACCTGACACTGACCTACAAATTGCAAAAAACCTAAAAAAAAAATATTTTTCGCGGTCTACCACTGCGCATTCAACTTAAGCAGGACTCATTCATGTGTCACACATTCGTCCTTGACGGTTTGCTATTTGGACGGTTTGCTATTTTGACGCTTTGCTATTTTGACGGATTGCGATTTTCATAAATTTGACCGACTGCGAATTTGACCAAACGCGACGAAACGGTCGCATTAGACTTTATTGGAGTAATGCCACAGTTTCCTTATACACAGTACCTGCCTTAACATAAATATACGACATAACCCAAGAATTTTCCTGAACCACAAATTCATTATAAGAACATTTTCAAGGAAACATTGTCTCAAAAGAGATAGCGACTCGGCAACGAGATGTCGCATGCAAAGTGTTAGTTAAAATCATGAGTGCCACTAACTTTTACAAGATACTGCTAATTATGTGCGCTGAGTTAGATACTGAACTGAATACTGCCGCAGTCTTAGACAGTGAACTTTATTGTTCACGGTTTCATAAGACATGGAGTGTCTATTTTATTTTACGAACTGGAAAATACACACCTTTTACACGCCACAATTTAGACACTCTACATGACGACAGAAGGCAAGGAATGTGGATATTCTCGTAATTTAAAACGTTCAAAATCTAGTTCCAGTCTTATCTCGGCGACAAACAAATGTCAAAAACTTTCAAAAATGTAGGAAAAAAAAAGTAATTAAAAAAATTAAAAAACCCGACTGCAACCTGATACTAAAACTAACTGAAAAGCTAACAACAAGCCCATTTTAAATTAAATAAAAGTTGGAAGCAGGCGGGACCCATTTGAGTTTGAAACTATAATAATGGTATGGGCCCCGCCTGCTTCCAAATTTTATTTTATTTAAAATGGGCTTGTTTTTAGCTTTTCAGTTAGTTTTAGTATAAGGTTGCAGTCGGGTTTTCAATTCTTTTTAATCACTTTTTTATTTCCAGCTTTTTAGTTTACAAAATGTGAAAGATTTCGCAGACGATTTAGTTCTTGGTACGTGTTTTTTACGATTTGTCACTTTGAATTACTTTTAACCATATAAGTTGTATATATTTTTGTAATCACCTTTTCGAACCCTTTATTTTAATACCCCACTCGATAGGTCTTGAGAAAAAAAAATTTTTTTTGAAGGCATAATATGGCACCAAAAATCCGCCATTTTGTTTTTTTTTTATTTTGATATACCCAGTGTCACTCTCACAGTAAATACGAATCTAACGACACCTCTCAAGCTAAAATCCATCGAGCCGTTCAGGCCGCAGAGCGTGCCAAACAATTATACATACAAACACATACATACATACACTCGAATAACCCTCCTACTGGCGCAGTCGGGTAAAAACATAGCCCTCCTTCTGGCACAGTCGGTTAATTAGAGGTATTTTTGACAGATTGAGACTGAGATCAGACTGTGAACGTTCTTAAAATTACGAGAATATCCCTTCTGAACTCCCCGAAAGGTTAGGCAGCGGTGTAACTATAGTACATCCACGTTTCGTCAGTTATGTCAGTAGGTATAAGTCCCATGTAAAAGGGGGCGAGCCTATTGCCGCCACCATCTCCATTTCTCACTTAGTAAAAATTAAACTGATTGCATTGAGGTGTGTTGTGGGTGCCTATATTCTGAGTTATATTTTTGCAGTAGCAAAATAATGGTTATAATCGTTAATATTATAAACATTCGTTTTTTCAATTCGGAAGTAAAGCAGAAATTAAAAGTCTTTATACAAATGGCACTAACGTACTAACTGAATGGAATAACTAATTACTACACTTCCATGTAAATTCTAAAAGTAGAAAACATTTCGGCATTTTATTTGCAAAAACCAGTTTGTATAGAAATACCACGCAAACGACCCAAACAAAATGTATGGAAAACAATGATTTTATATTCTTCCGTTGTAAAAAAATATAAAGAACCAGGCCAGTTTTCAGAAGCAAAAATATTTCTGTTCATTGAAAAACCGGACCCAACTATTGTGAAGGAATATTACGTTTCTAGTAAAGGTTATTCTTCGTATTATTGCGTGTTATAGACTGTATTCCTGGTGAAGATGTGGGTAGTGTCATGTCGTGGCGAACAAGAAGAGGGCCTAGACAAGTAGCGATCGCTTTCAAAGCGTTTCGTATTTCGACAACGACTTACAAAATCGAAATTTACATGAATTACCGAAAGGCTTATCGGTTATTAATACAATCCATTTTTGACATTTTCATCATCGTTATCGCAGATACAGTCCTTTCATAGTCTGTTATTTTACATCACTGTCAAAATCTCTTTTCCCGTTGGTTGCCACTGAAAAGTCTGTCAAAATAACAGTGATCTTTATTCACATTAAGATAAGGTTGCTTTTGTCAGAGGTATAATAACTGTGAAAGTACTGTAGAATGTCACTTTGTCAGGCGTTGTTTGAAACTGCAAACAAAAGATAAATGCTAATCAGTTTCCATACTCTGAATAATACGAATTTTTCCACCGGATACAACGTTCTTTATTATTAGATACGTCCAACATTCGTTACGTCAACGTTCTTTATTATTGATTATGCCTTTAACATGCCTTCATCACTTGTGATTGTGACCAAAATATGAAATAGGTGTACGTTTCTCAAAACCGTTTTTATTTCTAAAATACAACACAAATAGCCACAAACAAAATAGAAAAAATAGAATGAGAACAGTATTGTTGTCCGAACTTGAAATATGGGCTCGGTTACAGAATAAAACTTCGAAAACTGTACAGTTGCTTACAGATTTTTCTTCGTACTCCGTCAATCGTGGACGACAACTTATTATTTTCCTTATTTCTTTTTTCGTAGTCCTTCAACAATCGACAGTGTAAAGATTTATAACGGTTATGTAAAAAGATTGTGATTAAGGTTTTTGGCTGGTATTTGTTGGAAAAAGATTATGATTACCTAAGATTTTTTTCTGTTGTCTGTTTGAAATAAAATATTATTGGGTGGAGAAATCAGACTCGGAAACTCTAATATGTAGTAATTATCTTCTACTTTACCTATATGAATTTCACAAAGACTAGGAATTAAAAAATAAAACAATATCCCTCAAACGTACCTTCGGATTTTTGAAGTGAAAACTTCTTTAGCGGCGTTGAACACTTTTTGTAATGGGTAAAAAACGTTAAACTCGCGTCAGGGCATCGCGTCAGGACACGTGACCGTCAGGAGAGATTTCCCCCCCCCCCCCCATCTCTTTCTACGGCGGCGCCAACCGAAGTAAACCAAGTGAGACACGACAAAGATGGCCGAAGAAAATGACATTTGACGTACAAATGTTTGAAAAGTCAGTTTCGTAAACAATAGTACTTCGAGGAGCCGCAGTTGTATTTAATTTATTTTGAACTTCTGTTTAACCAATTTAGTTTATTATTATATACCTACCTACAATACAAAATAGAAGCGACGAAAAATATAACGAAGCACATTATAGCAACAAGAAATACTGTGGGACATTGCTGCTTTTGTGTGAAAACAATGCTTCCGTGTCGACCACGGAAGTTTACACCCTGCAGGGAGATGCTCCAGTAGGGAGTGGCTGTGAAGCTATGTTGCAAAACATGCTCCACTTCCTATCCTGCCTTATTTGTCCTACCCAAAACATGCAGTCAAAGTGACCTCTGCGCTGCCACCGACGACAACGTGGAAGTGGCAATATTTTGAGCCAACAAGATCTAAAGTAAAAGAGAAGAAATTTAGGGAGTAGTTCATTAATAAAAGCTTGTATACAAATATCAGTTTATTTTTATAATACTTGTACGCACCGGGACTTACAGCTTAGTACGGCTGTTATTCCAAATGCATACAGTGTGGCTTAGTTTGTAACAATTGAGCCTGGTATCTATGGTTACCTCACCCTACTGATTATAAACCTACAGCAACTACTTAATACACTAGTTATCCTAACACCCTAACCTATCATACAAGCCTACGGGAGACCTACGGGAACAGACAGAATTTGGGTAGGAATGGGGTTTGTGTACGTCGTGCAATGTGTACACAGGAAATAGTTTTGTCATTGCCGGTCCCACAGACTCATAGAACTGGTGATGGCTAAAGGTGTCTTGGCCATAGTGAGAGGAATTATGGAAGATGAATCAAACTCTACTCCAGCTTGATGACTAATTTATTCATTTACTAATTACTAGTTTATGTGGAACGAATGTATGTCGCTCTTGATGCTGACGCTGGCGTATGTAACTCTTGCCTGTTCACGGCTGAACAATACTCTAAACTCTAATTTGGCTTCTAAAACTTGTGCAAGCAGAACAACATTTTTAAAATGTTTGCTTTTCATTTGCCATCTGTGCCATCTCTTCTGTAGGCCGTTTCATTTTCTGCTATTCGTAGTGAAGCACCATCCTTACTAGTCCTATTGACCTGAAATACAAAACTAATGTTATAAATTCTTTCTCTTCATTATCTTATTTATACTGATTTAATTAATCAGTAGCGGCATCAAAATAACAGTCATTATTATTCTTATGGCGGGTTTTTTTTGTTACAATGAGTTTTGTACAAGCAACGAAGTTCTTCGTAAAATTGTAAATTGGATAGGCACCTAATTCGTAAATCATGCCAGGCTGCCCCTGTTTAGCGTTAGTGCTTGTGTCAGTGTTTTTATTTTCTATTACGGAGACCTCTCCCTGACCAATTCTTCCAAAAAATCTAAGGATTAGAAGCAAAAGCAAGTATAAGAAATTGAGAATGTTTACAAAACATAACTTACTTTGAACACATTTTAGCTGTAACAGTAGGTACACACCTTATCCTCCTCCAACCAATATTCAATTCTTTGCCCTTTATTGCAACTAGTCTCCGGTCTTAATTTCATTTATTTTAAATACAAAAAAAATATTCAAAAGTTTTATAGTTTGACACATACAATATCAAATTCATTCATTGACAATTGACATATTCATGTTGTTTCCATGACGACCATGACGTTGTCGCGTCAAAACTGTTGAAACTGTAGACAATAAATTAGTTTTTCATACGTAATAATGTCTATGGACACAAATATTCGGTTCGTAGACAGATATTCTCGTATGCCGATTTAATGTGTTGGCCAATTTGTTGGATGACTTCATTATAATGGCAACATTTAGAAGTTGTACGACATTCTGGAGAGTTTCTGGAGAGTTCTTCGAGTGAAGTTCAGTGGCTGTTTTAATTATTCGCAAATTGATTCCTAGTGGATATTGTGATGTAAAATTGGTGTAGTTTTGTATCTCAAGTGTCTGCGCAACTGGACAATATGTGGAATCACTGAAACAGGCGCAATCTCGGTAAAACGGAGCTGAGAATTTTATTGTGGTTTTGGCTGCCTCAGCGAAGTTTACTGAGAAGGCTGACTCGATACATTTGCTGCCAAATACTTCAAAGTCGTTAGAATGGGTTGCACCCGCATTCTAATGACAATTACGTAAGAAAACAAAAATGTTTAGTGACTACGACTGAAGGACATGTATCCATGGTCATGAATAAATTAAAAAAAAAAAAAAAAAAAAAAGTACGACATTCTAGTTATAGAACGTTTATGAAGCGTTTATGAATACAAAATTTTATCGAATGTTTTAAAGGCCTATGGACTTATGGAGCATTTTAACTAATGAATGGTTTAAACCTTCAATAGGCTTTTTTTATGAATAAGACCGAAAGTGTTTAAAATTATGGAAATTGAACAAAGTGCATCTATTAATGAAAAAAGTGACGCAGAAATATTGAAAAAAAATGAGTAATATTAATTAAATTAATAATTGATTTATTTCAACGTTAATATTCAAGTTTTCACTTCTGCCGGCACTCCCAGAGTGCAACCCGTCTTTTTTTTTCCAAGAATATCGTAGAATTCCCCTTATCTTGGTACAAGTTTCAATCATTAAACTAGTGATTGCACATTTTAAATACACTTGTTATGTAGATTTGAGCACCGAACTTGCAAGTAAAATGACTTGTAAAATACGCAGTACGATGATCCTATAAGGCCGTGACTGCCTTATGTGGCAAAGCCCCCGTATTGTGAAGTCCGTGCATGTTGTCCGCACCTTATTTTGCTCAAATTACTTGCACTATGCAAAGCACTGTAACTTAACACCTAAGGTGTCAAATGTAGATTTTTATGATATTAAATCTTTCTTAAAAAAAAAAAAGAAAAACTGTTGCTGATTGGATTATGTAGTGAAAACTTTATTCTTACCCTTCCAGTGTCCATAAATAAGAAAGTACTTCTATCACGGACAGTTATTGCCCTATCTTATTTACTCGATACATTCTTCCTGTGAGAATATGTAGACATACAAAAGTCGAATGTAGAAATAGGCTCGCTTCTTTAAAATAATGGTTTTCAGTACCGAAGTCTATAATATTTTTTTCTTTTTATTACAAAATTGGTGTTTTAGACCATTGACCATTTTTTTCGTATTACTATTGAACAATATTAAAATTTATTCGTGACTACCTGTGCCCCGCGATTTCACCCGCGATAAAAGTATTATAGTCCTTTTTTATTGATTCCCTTTACAAATCTGCACCCCCCTTTTTACTCCCCTAAGGGATAATTTCGGGGATAAAAACTATCCTATGTCCTTCCCCGGGATGCAATTTATCTCTCTGCCTTTAATCTAAATCCGTTCAGTGGTTTAGGCGTGAAAAGGTAACATACAGACAGACAGACAGAGTTACTTTCGAATTTATAATATTAGTATGGATTATTTGGTAATAATAGGTTTCTGTTGAATTGTTGATACCATCGCCACGCGTATGTCTAATGCCATATTATCAAGGGTGATTTATTTCGTGCTATTTTTTATGCAATTTATTTTGTTTGAAAAAATATTTTTTCTATTTTTAGTAAAAAAAAATGTCTGTTTTATTATTTTAACAGACTGATAACAATTTGTAATAACCGCTGTACTGTTTATTGTGATAGCCTAATCGCCACTCTGCTGCAATCGAACCGTAGAGTTACTCTAGTTTCTCTAACTGCGCTAAGGCGTGAGACTATCAATCAATTAATTTAAGTGATCACCAATTACCCGATTTAATTGCTTGTCTGTATAAACGGTAGTCAAATCAAAGCGTTCGATCACGATTGGATGAGTAACCAATTAATTAAAGCACCTCCTTCGTCCATGATTACTAGTTAGACATCGAAGTCACACACGCATATCTTATCACACTAATATTATAAAGGCGAAAGTTTGTTAGTGTGTGTGTGTGTGTTTATATGTTTGTTACTTCTTCACGCTCAAACGGCTAGACCAATTTTGATAAAATTTTGTATAGAGGTAGCTGAGACCCTGGATTAAGATATAGGCTACTTTTTATCCCGATATTCCCACGGGATCGCCATTTACGCGGGTGAAACCGCAGGGCGCAGCTATTTAACACTAATAAATAGGTAAGGCATTGTATAGTGTATATTGTTCAGTCTAGATGGTTACGAGATCCCATAGCAACGAGCTTCATCTTTCTGACTAACTGACCGACTCCTAACAGTTCAAAAGCGTCTGTAAATGGTTTAATTGAAATAAATGCTTTGTATATATAATAAATGTTTTGAGTTTTTTTTATGTCAGAAATGCTGACTTCTAATCGTTTGTTTCAAATATAATGATATACATGGTTCTAATATACATAAAAAATAAATGAGGAAATTATTTTGCCTCGAATTTGAGATTCCCGAGAGTTCTACGTTTCCTTTTCAGGATCAGCAATGGTCGCCACCGCAAACCACCAAGCGATAACAATAGAGGTGTCTCCAGAAAAGTTAAGCTGTCTTCAAGCCGGCAAGTGAAAATGAAAAATGGGAAGCTTAGGCAAAGAATCCGCGAAAGGAATGAGAACTGTAGCGTTGGCATAAAGAGTGTGGATGCTCACTACACTTTTTCTTTTAAGTGTATTCTTAGGAGATTATCTTTTTTGCTCACTTTTGTGTCTATTCTTCGTGGATTATCTTTTTAACCAACTTCAAAAAAGGAGGTTCTGTATTCGAGTCGCATGTATGTCTGTATGTTCGCGATTTTCTCAAAAATTAATGAACCAACTTTGATTATTCTTTTAGTATATAATACATTAGGTAATTATTCTTATGTTCGAAGATGTCCAAAAACGAAAATGCGGAACCAACGACTACCGAAATTAAAGTTATTTATCACTTCGTAGTGTTTTTTTTAGAGTCGGTTGGTTTTTTTTTGTAAAAAAGTTTTTTATGTGTACAAATTAGATCTAAATCGGGAACGTTTTCCATGTTGCTTTGAACTAAAACTTCTAGGTTTTGAGTTCAAATTACGATAGCCTTAACTACTCTTTTCTTAGTTTTTAACGCCCGACAAAAACAAAGGGGTGTTATAAGTTAGACGTGTGTATCTGTGTATCTGTCTGCGCCATCGTAGCTCCCAAACGGCTGAACTGATTTTGTTTTTTTTTTCAATTTGACTTGATCGAGAGTGTTCTTAGCTATGATTCATGAAAATCGGTTCAGCCCTTTGAAGATCTTTTCTGGTTGATGAATTTTAATGTGAGCATCTTCCACAGGTCTGATTGAATCAAAATTTGGTATTTCGTTACTTCAATGATATTAGAAGAACACAGTTACCTTGAATTGCTGCTGCAGCATCACCTGGAATTTGCAGGATATCCAACTCCCTTAACTTACAACAGAGGTATCGTGTTTGGGCTCCTTGGAATGATCTCAATGAACAGGTTACAGATAGATGGTGATCAAGGGCTGATGATGGAGTAGGAAAGAGAAATGACATTAGCTGTACCCCGACACGAGGACGCCTGGATCAAAATATTTCCTACAACTAATATTAAACCTAAAGGGCCAATATGTTTTACTTTTAAGAGGTTTTTGTTTGTGTCGGGGTTTTTTTAAATTTATGATTTACTAGCTGCACCACGCGGTTTCACCCGCATAAGGTTCGATCCCGTGAGAATATCGGAATAAAAACTATCCTATGTCGTTCCCCGGGACTCAAACTATTTCAAATCAGTTCAGCGGTTTAAGCGTGAAGAGGTAACAGACAGACAGATACACTTTCGCATTTATAATATTAATGTATGGACTTAAATAAATTGACTAAAGGAATGTAATATAGTAGCGGTACGTAAGTGTACCTCGAAAGAACCCAGCTGTCGCGTTCGGGGTGTGAACGAAAGTTTTACAACAACATTTCAATCTGAAATTTACAACTCACAGTGTTACGTGGTGTTAAGTTTCAAAGGGTCGGTGCTCAGCAACCACTTATTTGGATACAGTGACAAAGAACCGAAGTGTATGAGGTATGTAATCAAGTTGTAACTTTGAAAAAATAATATGTAGGCTATTTCGAGTGTGAAAAACACGATAGCACAACCTTCTGATTCACCTATACAGGGTGTTACGGAAAGGGTATATCAATACAAACGGGTTGAAGAGTGTATCTGGTCTAGAATCTCTGTAAAAAATTTCAGCTCAAAAGCAGTAACTTTGAAAATGCTTAAGATTTTTTATTTCGATAGTTTATTAAATTGAAATCATAACAAACGTGTCACCGCAGTACGAGGGTCATTATCCATTATCTGTAGTGTGTCTGTGCACCTAGTACACGCACATCACGCCGCCGCGCGCCAGTGCTGTGCCGTGATGTCGAAATAAAAAAATATTAAGCATTTTCAAAGTTAATGCTTTTGAGCTGAAATTTTGTACAGAGATTCTAGACCAGAAACACTCTTCAACCCGTTTGTATTGATATACCCTTTCCGTAACACCCTGTATAATTGGTCAAACAAAGCATAGTATAGCACAGGTTGGTATGTAGTTGTATAGTTTGGTTGGTTGCTTGATTGTTTAACAATGCGACGAATATGGTCATCAGTTTTCTCAAATATTTGGTGTCATAGACTAAATACGTGTCGCGCCTTTAGGGTGGTGGGATACTGTACAAGGTCCGTACGAGTCTCCTCCGGGCTACGCCAGTCATCTTAGGCGACTCGCTCTATATGCTCATGTTCGGAAGAGAGGTAAGAAAGAGTGTTGGCGACAGATCTAGCGACCCGGTTGCTAGGCGACTGTTATTGTTGGTTGGCTAGCGACCGGGCGGCTTGAGTGCTTTTTACCTTTTTAACCGACTTCAAAAAAAGGAGGAGGTTATCAATTCGACTGTATTTTTTTTTTTTTTTTTTTTTTTTTATGTTTGTTACCTCATAACTTGCGACTGGGTGAACCGATTTTCATGATTCTTTTTTTATTTGAAAGCTGGTGCTTCCCGTGTGGTCCCATTGTCACCATTTCAATATCTGATGATGGGATCTTAGAGAAATCGAGGGCAACCCTCAAATTTTATAGGCTCACTTATTGTTTTTCGCATATTTTATGAAGTATCTTGTGTATTTGCGTATGGTTGTCACCATCTCAGGTAGCTGGGCTGATGATGGAAGGTACAACTCCTTAACAGTAAGAAGTTACTCGAACAGGCAAGGGCTGTTTTTAGTAAATTGTTTTGATGTTTGATAGGGCATTTGTCACATTTGGTCTCATGATCATCAAGTCATGACCCGATGCTGCAGTCAGGATAGTCTGCAGAGTACCTAACTGTTGGGGATGGTGCTCTTCAATTAAACTATTAGTGGACTGTATAAAAAATGATGTTATAATAACTGCTAAGTCGGAATACATAAAATAATTACGCCCACTCGCTGGCGAGCTGTAACGGTCACTGGCGGGCGGCCCGAGGCCAGCCGGCGGCGCGCGCGCGTCGCGTCTCCGTCCCGCGCGCCTCCCCTCCCCGCTGTCGTCTGCCGAGCACCATAGACGTTCGCGCGTGAACATGCTCCCCGGGTTGAAGCATTCTTCAAAAAAGTGGTAGCGGGCAGATGTTGTTGAAAGCCCGCCGAATTGTCCCTTTCTTCGTCTTCAACTCGGCGACCCTCACGACGCCGTCGGAGCCCGGGTACACTTGCACGACGCGACCCAGCAGCCAACAGAGAGGTGGAAGCGCCTTATCCTTGACCAGGACGAGGCTCCCTACCTTGATGTCTCCCGATGTTGTAGACCACTTGGTTTTTTGCTGCAGCAGAGATACGTATTCAATATTAAATCTTCTCCAAAAATGCTGCTTTATGTATTCCACCCTTTGGAAGCGCTCGAGTCGACTGATGTTTCCGCTGTCAGCCATCTGTGGATGCGGAACGGACGTGAGTGATCTTCCAATTAAAAGGTGAGAAGGAGTTAGGGCACAGAAATCAAGTGGATCAGGAGAACAAGGAGTAAGAGGTCGGGAATTGAGAATAGCCTCTATTTGAGTTAGGCACGTAGCCATCTCTTCGTACGTGAAGTGAGTAAGTTTAAGCAGTCTCTTTAAGTGATGCTTCGTTTGTGAGATCCGTGACAAGCTCCAGGTGAACCGCCTTGACAGCGAGGCAGACAAAGATGCATATGTAAGACTTTATAAGCCTGCAGCCTCTTCCCTTCCGGTCAGCGATCAGTATTGGGCCGGCATAGTCAACACTTGAATTTAAGAATGGGAATTCTAGATTACTTCGTGATTCTGGAAGTTGTCCCATTATCGGTTGTACATTTTGAGCCTTATGCCTAAAGCACACTACACATTTTTGAACAGTGACTCTAGATAGATTTCTGCCCCCCAAGGGCCAATAGTTTTGCCGAATGTTTGCCAAGAGCAACTGAGGTCCGGCATGTAACAGTTTTCTGTGAACAGTTTGAAACATGATTTTAGTTAAATGATGCTTACTGCACATGAGTATGGGGTGTTTCACGTTATAATCATAAGGAGAATTATTTAACCTGCCTCCGACACGAATAATGCCATCAGAATCTAAGAAAGGAGATAAAGATATGAGCCGATTTTTATGAGGCACGGATTTTCCTAATTTTAAATTAGAATATTCATCCGGAAATATTTCAACTTGTGCATTATGTAAAATACACTTTAAAGAAGATTGAATTTCCTGATTAGACAGCCACCCTACCAACTTATTATTTTTATTTTGTAAATTGTAAATGTACCTTTTAATGTAGGCCACAATTCTTTGCAAACGGTTAAAATCTGAATGTTTATGAATTAATTGTTGTATTAATGTTTGATTAACTGGAATGTGGCTATTATTGGACTGATTTACAAAGTAAGTTAGTTCAGGCAAGTCTTGTTTTGCAACATCGTTTGGTGGCTTCGGCCACAGGCATTCATCCTGCAACAAAAATGAAGGGCCTGTCCACCATAAACTAGAATCGCTGATATGATCAGCCTTCACCCCTCGAGAAACAAGATCCGCGGGATTGTCTCGTGTTGGCACATAGTTCCATACGGATCCAAGGGTGGTCTCCTGTATCTCATTGACACGATGCCTAACAAAAGGCTTAAGTTGTGTTGATGGTGCGGATAACCAGCTCAACACTATTGTTGAATCACACCAAAAGACGCATCGGCTGACTGGTATGGTAAGGGATTCTTTGACCTTTGTACACAATCTTGCACCTAACAGCGCCCCACATAACTCTAACCTGGGCATCGTTGTTGGTTTTATCGGGGCTATACGATTTTTAGAAGCTAATAAGCGTACCATGACTGCATTACTGCTATCAATGCTGCGTATATAAACACAAGCACCGTATGCCTTTTCACTGCTATCTGTAAATATGTGAATTTCATTAATGATACAGTTGTCACATAAGACCCATCTGGGAATATTCAAAGAATTTAAATGCTTTAATGCATCTACAAATTTTGACCACTGATCTGCTATGTCCTGAGGAACTTCATCATCCCAGTCGCATTTATTGACCCACAATTTTTGCATTATAATTTTTGCTTCAACAACACACGGACCAATTAACCCCAATGGGTCAAAAATTTGGCTTATTATAGATAAAATGTGTCTTTTTGTTGTTGTTTTGTGAATGTCAATATTAATGGAAAATGATAAAACATCTGATTTGCAAATCCATAGTAGTCCCAAAGTCTTTGATGTGTAATTATTTGACAAATCTAAATCAAGGCAAGAGTCATCCTCTATGTCTACTATTTCTTTTAGAATTTCAGTACTGTTTGACTGCCATTTTCTCAAATTGAATTTAGCTGAACTTAATATTGTTTTAATATTCTTACAGAGTTCGATTGCACCATTTATAGTATCTGATCCACTTAACAAATCATCTACATAAAAATCACGTTGAATGCTACTTTTCACGTGCTGATTGTCTGTGGCCTCTGCAAGGCTCACTAGGCACTTGGTCGCGAGATAAGGCGCAGACGCTGTCCCATATGTGACTGTATTTAACGTGTAAGTTTTAAGTGGCTCTGATGGATCTTTCCTAAATATAATGCGTTGTAGCGATCGTTGATTGGGATTTAACTCGACAGCTCGATACATTTTTTCGATGTCCCCTGAGATTACATATTTATGTTGTCTAACTCTCAGTAAGATCGAGAGTAGATCATTCTGTACAGTAGGACCTACATATTGAATGTCATTTAGTGACAATCCCGAAGTTGTTTTTGCTGATGCATCGAAGACTGTTCGCAACTTCGTTGTTTTACTTGATTCCCGCAAAACCCCATGGTGTGGCAAGAAATAACTAATATTATTTTTATCACTGGCTGAGCTATCCTCAGTCATATGACCTAACGTTTCATATTCTTTTATGAAATCAATATACATACTTTTATAAATCGGATCGCGTTCAAAGCGTTTCTCTAGTGATAAAAATCTGCGTTTAGCCGCAGCGTACGAGTCACCAAGAACGTTAGGATTCGCCTTAAGTGGTATGGTGACAATAAATTGGCCGTGAGAGCCACGGACCGTATTTAATTTAAAACTTTCTTCACAAGCACGTTCCTCTATGGAAAGGCAATGCTTAGGTGATATTGTATCAAGTTCCCAAAACTTATTCAAGTCAGGATTAGTAATTATTTTAGAAAAATTACAAACATGTGTTTGTTTATGCAAGCTAGCCGGTACGGTACCAGAAATTAACCACCCTAATTTGCTTTCACACAACTTTGGTAAATTTTTTCCCAAATTGATGTGATTGGCCTGAATAACATCCCAGAATAGTTCAGCTCCTAACAGGATATCAATGTCTGACGGAATATTAAAAGATGGATCCGCTAAAAATAACCCTGAAGGAATTGGTATGTTTTCAGTATTGATATAGGATGCTGGCAATCTCCTAGTAATTTCAGGTAGAATGAGACAGGTGACATTAAAAGAACAATATTCGTATGCGGACTCAATAGTAAGGTTGCAAGAATGTGTACTGTTACTGGTCAAACTATTTATACCTGTGACCGTGGAGGTGGTACCAACTCGAGACAATCCCAGATCCCTGCAAAGCTTGTCAGTGATGAAGTTGGCTGTGCTACCGCTGTCTAGTAGGACTCTAGCGTTGTACCTTTCGCCTTTGTCGCTCATCACCTTCACTACAGCTGTGGACAGTAAAATGTGCCTTTGAGAAGTAGGCTGTATATCCGCTGAAAGTGACACATTATTAGAGGACGTACTAGGCATAGGGTTATGTACTTGAGCCTCAGGCTTATCTAAATGTAACATGGTATTATGACGGTTTTTACAGTACTTACAGCGTGTGAATCTACAACGCTTTTCTGTATGGCCAACCCGTAAACAATTCATACATACTTTGAATTCTTTGGCTTTTTGTAGTTTTTCTTCTACTGTTAATTTTCTAAAAGACTCGCATGAATAAAGATAATGATTTTGAGAACACATAGGACAAATTATTTTATTTTTGTCTTTCTCATTATTATTTGTTTCTTGTTTCTGTGAAGTAACAATAAAACTTTTAGATTTATTACTGCTATTAGGTTGCACTTTATCTAGTTTTTTATTTTCTTCTAATGTCTCTAGTAAATCGGCCTTATTGTTCATAAATGTACAAAACTGAAGCAATGTTGGTGAGTTGGGTAAAGTCGTACGGTACTCTTCCCAATCCCTACTGGTAGTACTATCTAATTTTAAAGTCATTAAGTAAATAATGAGAGTATCCCGTGTAGGCTCATTCAACAATGTTAATGCTCGTATGTTTTTATTTGTAACATCAACAAGGCGGCGTAAAGCAGCACTGGATTCATTGGTAACAGGCTCTGCGTTAAATAGTGCCTTGACATGATTGTTTATTAACAAGCGGCTATTGTCATACCGCTCACACAATAAGTCCCAAGCTAATCCGTAGTTGTCATTTCTAAAATCTATATTCTTAATAATTTCAGCGGCTTGTCCCTTCAGGGAAGCACGTAGATAATGAAATTTATTTATGTTATCAATGTTGTTATTATTATGGATCAAGGATAGAAAAGTGTCCCTATATTCCAGCCAACACTGATAGCTGCCATCAAAGCGAGGCAAGTCAATTTTAGGCAAACGTATAAAGTTATTCTTTGTCCCACCTGTCACCTCGGAGCCTGATACGGAACCTGCAGAAGTCTTGTCCTGCTGTCGTTGATCTTGCCCAGCAGCAATAACTTTCCGCGCCGTGGCAACCAAGTTGTGGTATGTTTCTTCAAACTTGAAGCGATCCGCGTAGGCATCGTCAGGATTGTCCGATAACAGTTCAATCTCGGTCTGTAATGCATTAAACTCGTCATACAACTGTTGAAATTTGCTAAACCGACTTTCTAGATCGAGTACTTGCAAGTCGGACAATCGATCACTATTTTCCAAAGTGTTGAGAAAATTAGTGAAATTAGTAAGCTTAGCCTTCAACGAACTGCGTTTCCTAATTAGTTTGTCTGCCATTTTGCAATTGGGAAAGACGAACAATGATAGTAAGGTATGTAAGCACTTATTATTTTAAGAAAGAATGACAGCTGGCAATGAATAGGCGCACACGCACACACAGCTAATGCGGTCTAACAGCTAATTACATGCACAATAGTTAGCCGTTATCTGTCCCGCATGCGATATTCGTTAAAAAATAAGCACGGAATAAAAACAATTTCGTGAAAAAATTGTATGCATCAAAAATGGCGTCAATGCGATCGCCGCTCGCATAACAAAGCGAAATGAGATTATGTACATGCGTAGTGATTAGCTTGAGCCAACTCAAATAGAGGGAATGTAGTTGAATTGGATTTTAAAAGACTAATGCAATAAACGCACAGAAGTGTGGAATAAAGGAAAAATTGGAACGAACTCACAACACGCCCGCGCCCTTATCCAAATATTCCATTGGAGATATTTTCTTCTCGAAAACAGCGATGCCACGTGCACAGTAGATCGGCGCACGTGTACTCCACTGATGGTTTTTCAAATCTTCACTCGTAGACAGCGATGCCACGTGCACAGTAGATCGGCGCACGTGTACTCCACTGGTGATGGTTTTTCAAATCTTCACTCGTAGACAGCGATGCCACATGCACAATAGATCGGCGCACGTGTACTCCACTGGTGATGGTTTTTCAAAATCTTCACTCGTAGACAGCGATGCCACGTGTACAATAGATCGGCGCACGTGTAATCCACTGGTGAAGTGGTGACTCGTTTGATCTTCACTCGTCGCAGGTAGACAGCGATCACACGGCACAATAGATCGGCGCACGTGTAATCCACTGGTGTGGCGACTCGTTTTTTCAGATCTTCGCTCGTCGACAGCGATGCCACGGCACAATAGATGGGCGCACGTGGCTCGGGTCCCGCCGACTTTTGCAGTTTTTTCTCGGTACGACGATGCTTCTTTACCGGTGGAAGGACCAATGTTGGGGATGGTGCTCTTCAATTAAACTATTAGTGGACTGTATAAAAAATGATGTTATAATAACTGCTAAGTCGGAATACATAAAATAATTACGCCCACTCGCTGGCGAGCTGTAACGGTCACTGGCGGGCGGCCCGAGGCCAGCCGGCGGCGCGCGCGCGTCGCGTCTCCGTCCCGCGCGCCTCCCCTCCCCGCTGTCGTCTGCCGAGCACCATAGACGTTCGCGCGTGAACACTAACTCCTCGACAACTAACAGCAGATATATCGTGTTTAGGCTCATTGAAAAGGGCTCGATGTGTGGATAAACGTACCTACTGTTAATGAGGAACACCGAAGTACATAGAGACCTGATGCTGAAGCCAGGAGCATCAGAAAAAGTACAAACCTTGAAATTACAGCACAGTAGTCGTGTTTGGGCTCATTTTAAACAGGACTAAATTTTAAGTTCAATGCAATGTTGACATAAGTCTGGCCTGATGCTGCAGCCAGGATTATCAGCATCTAGTCTAAAAACATCAGGTCAGGATTTGATGATGGGATCCTGGAGAAATCGAAGGAACTCTTCAAATATTATAGGCACACCTATAGCGATTTGGGTATTTTTTATAGTAACTCGTGCACTTGCTCTCGGGAAGCACCATTTGGTGAAGTGGAACTGATGATGAAGACCACAGATGGCCTCCGAAACTACTCAATAATATATAAGTATTTCACGGGTTGCTATTCGATTACTTTCATATGGTTGCTAAGCAATTTATGCTCGTCACAATGTGAATGGTGATATGGAGCTGATGGTGGACCTGGAGAACTCAACAATTAACTTCCCTGCATCGGGAAGAGCAATAATTTGTTTGTAAAAGGCGATGAGCACTAAGCTATTGTAACTTAGATAAATTATAAGCAGACCCACTAAAAAGCGTGAAATAAAAACTTTTTAAGAAAAAAAAAACCGACTTCCAAAAAAACACTACAAAGTGAAAAATAACTTTAATTTCGGAAGTCGGTGGCAAAAAACTAAAATACAGATCCAAAGACACCGACTTCCGAAATTAAAGTTATTTTTCACTTTGTAGTGTTTTTTTGGAAGTCGGTTTTTTTTTTTTCTTAAAAAGTTTTTTGTTATGTTTAGTTAGTTCTTGTGATCTATATTTATTATACCCAACTACACCTTACCTGGCTTTAATTTGGTGCTTAACAAACAAGATTGGCAGCCAAGATTAGATCTCCACTAAAGGCACTGCATAGGGATAGAAAGAAGGGGTTAGAGAGTTTGCAGTCGGTAGCAGAGTGCAAGCTCGCAACTACTCTGTATCAGGAAGGAAGTGGGAGTTTGGTACAGTGACCCGTCGACTGGGAACCCTCCACTATGAAATAGAGACCGACAGTGGACGCACATGGATGCGCCATCTCGACCAGCTACTCCTGGCGCCTCTGATTCCTGGGAATCACGGCGGAGGCGTGTCATAGACTAAATACGTGTCGCTTGGTTACAGTTGTTGATTACTTTTATGTCATTCAATAAAATACTGCTATCACGAAATATTATGCTTTAATTCATATCTAATACTTTGAAACGTTATAAAAGCTTTATTCAAGATTTCTTAAGACAGTAGAGTTCTTAAGAGAGTCCTTGTCTGTCTTATTTTACCATTAATTTTGTTTTAGTTTAACTACTGTTGGCTATGCCATTAGAACTATATTTATTATATTAAAAAATAATTGCCCCAATACAAAAAAACTGCCCTCGTCTTATCCGTCATTTACCATCCCAATTTATTCGGTCCTCTGTCACTACCTACAAATAAATTCGCGGCCTTTTTCCCCTCAAGACGTATGGTATCTCCTTGTTTTACAGTATATGGTTGCTATTTGCCTGAATTGCTACTTATGGTCACTTGTTACGTAACACAGATAAACGTTTATTGCCTTTTTATTGTTGTTAAACTGGTATTCTCGAGAAAATTGCTGTGATTCTTTCTTCAATTGCTGGTTATGGTTTTGTTAGACTAAAGTGGTTATTTTCAACTTTGCGTGGCATTTAATTCTATGGGTATTTTATTGCGGAAAATTGCTTTAAGTTCCTGATTTGGTAACTTTAGTCTGAGTAACCACTTTCCCAGTTTTTGAGAGCCGTGGTGGCCCATGGTAACGGCCGCGATTTACGAGTTATAGGTGTAGGTTCGAACCCAGACTGGCACTTTACATTGTGTGAATTATTTCATCACCACTGCTCTCAAAACGGCGAAACAAAACATCGTGAGGAAACCCGCATATCCTAGGACCAAAAATTCGAAGACATATGACATCTACCAACCTGCGCTGGGCCCATGTGGTGGATTATGGACCAATCCCTCTCACCGAGAGGAGACCTGCGTCCCAGCAGGAATATTATTGGGTGGTTATGTAACCAGTTTCCACGATTAAGTAAACTTAAAAAAGAAAATATTTGTAAAAATTACCAAAACAATTAGTTACTGTTATTAATAAAAATTTAGCATAGGATGTGATTTGCAGAACACACATCTATCTATGAATACATCTATCTATGAGTGTCGTCATAACTACATCACACTAATCACACTAATATTATAAAGGCGAAAGTTTGTGTGTGTGGGGGTGTGTTTATATGTTTGTTACTTCTTCACGCTCAAACGGCGGGACCAATTTTGATAAAATTTTGCATAGAGGTAGCTGACACCCTGGATTAACATATAGGTTACATTTTATCCCGATATTACCACGGGATCGACATTTACGCGGGTGAAACTGCGGGCCACAGCTAGTATTAAATAATGAAGAAGCCAGTATAAACAGTTCCGTCTGCAACTGTTTGCTATTGAAACAATTGTCACGGAAGATTAAAGCGATACTGCCTACATTGTGCATTGCATTTAAATGTTGTGATATTCTGTTTGTGAGAATGAGAACAGCATATTTTAAAAGTCAGCAATCGTGGCGATTAGTGGTTGTAGATGGCAATGGAAAACTGTAGGCAAGTATTATTCGTTACCACAATGAAGAATGTTAAAGCTGTATTAATTAAAAGTACTAGTAAACTCATGACAATGTAATTCATGATTTAAAAAAAATATTGAAACAATTTCATTATTAATAACAAAATACAAGCAATAATTTTTACGTACCTAACGTGAAAATTATTGCTTAGTAAAATTATACTAGAGCGAAGCAAAAAATATAACATTATACAACAATATTTTTATGTCTATATGACTAAAATTTTAACAAAATAAGATGAGTACCTACACAAAAGTTTACAAAGTTTGTCCATCCTTTTTCAACACGAGCTGACGAAAAGTCCCAAAAGGTGTAGTTTCGAAGGCAAACATCGGGAAAATAAATGTTGTATCCTTTAGATCTTTGATGGGTCATGGAAAATTACTTTTACATGCTCAACTTAATCAAAATGGCCGATGCTTCTAGCAATACTAAAGTACAAAGTACCGTTCGGCTGCGTTTCCAACAGAAATGAGCGAGGGTGTAAAATAACGAACAACATCGCTTCATTTTCATACCTTGAGCTAAGCTAGTGTTGTTATTGGCTAGTTTTACGCACATTCCTCGCTACGCATCCTCGCTTATCTCTGGTGGAAACGCAGCCTTAATCCCTTGTTTGCTCACTCGTACAATTTCAGCTCTCCAGACAATTGTTTTAATTAGAGGCCGTCTACGCCTGGTATCATTTGGTAACATACGTTTCATAATAATTATTATATTTATTTTTAGATACTTGGTATATGGAAGGCTTTGGAATATTTGAAATAAAGAAAAAAGCGGTAAGTGTACAATCATAATTTAGTAGGTATAATTAAATAGTACCTAGTTCGGTTTATGATATGAGAAAATGTAAATAAATAGATCTCTAATGTGAAGATATGTTTTTTCCGCACACCTGCTCCTTAATTGCGTAAAAAAATTTCAAATATCAATCATAATTGGAATCATTTTGAATATTGCTAATCCATTGCTTCTTAAATTCGAAAAATTTGTCTGCTCAACAACGTAAATAACCCAATGAATGTTGTTGAACTGTCAAAATGAAAACCATTGCTACTGATAGTGTGTTACGCCATTACCCTGTTGACCAGAACCTTTCCTCTACTGCTATGCGGAATTTAATAATGATTTCAAAATATGAAACGAAAAAAAGAACGCTAAAACGTGTTAGTTTTAGTAGAAAATAATAGAGCTTATTGACAACTTACAGCACTATAAAGCTTATCTCTTAACTGTATAAACCTATACAGTCGTTTGAGCTTCAACTAGAATCGAGCGTCAGTCATTTTAGTCGCCTGAACAGTCATACAGCACTGCCAGCTAAATTGCTTTTCTGATCATTATTGTTCATTTAGATGTGTGGAGCGAGTCAGTATTATTGCCTATGTATGCTGTTACTATCCCTTTATTGGTACATTTCGTGCTAATATTAGTTTGAGCTCAAAACTGTTTCAAAACCGAATAAAACTTTACGGATAAAGTGTCAGGAAGGAAACTGGAGAAAAAAAATAAAATGTGTAATTTCCTGTTCGCCTTCATTCACTTGAATCATGAATTTTTCTCCTTCAGAGCGTTTAAATAATTTTATCAAATCCCTTTGATAAAACTATTAAAACGGCCTTGTGATACAAGAATGCAAAATATTCAGGTTGACAACATTTTTAAGTCCAATAATGATTTGACAAAGGATAATATGCAATTTATTTGGGTACGAGTGATCCCTTTATAGAAAATAGTAAGATCTATAGAGACGAAAGTTGCGATTGGAAATCTCCGGAGTATGTTGTTTGATTCCGGGATTTTACGATCGCTCCTGGAGATAACTTTAAATACTCCCGAAGATTGTAACCAACTATATGTATAAAATTGCTGACGACGAAATTTCATTTCAAAATTAAAGATTCGGTTCTAATACTTTACCTGTTGACTTCATAACATAAAAGCTGCTGCGCAAACAAAATCTAAATGGATTAAGACACAAATAAAGAAAGAGAAACGTAAATCCAGCTGCAATAATGTTTCCAGCTCGAAATTCAGCACACTAGCAGCAAAATCCAAGTAAAACAAAATTGTGACTAATCCCGCAAAAACACCTAGAGACGTACTTTTCTCACTCGAAACCCGGCTTACCTTATTACAAAGATAAGCGGGAACATACATAGAAATGTCTTTCTTTACAAAAGCTCTTTCTTTTTTGAGGAAAATTATCTGTAGTTAATTACATAAGAGGTAGATGTGAGGAGCGAGTAGAGGGAACGGAGCGTGACCTGGGAAAATGTACTGAAGTTTACGCGGCCCTTACATTATGCTAAGTACACTTATTTTTAGGTTAGTGGTGGCGAGCTCTTAACATTACCTACAGGATTTAGAGTAGTTTCTAACTTAGACCGTAGGTATAGTTTTATGAACCATTATCAAACTGTTACGCACCCGCTTGAGATGCCCGGTATGCCCTGTTACTATTACCATAGTTCACTGACAAATATATAAACTTTATTTTCACTTCTCATGCTGTAAAAGTTCGTCTTTATGTTGTGCGTAGGCGACATAAAGTCGCTTTTTTATGCTCTATTTCATAATTTTTTTTTTTTCTAAGATAATCGGGCCCAACAGCAACACGCACAATAAAACGTCGCAGATTAAAGTCGTTATTTTATATCATTTGCTTTAATTTATATCACTTCCGTGTTTTCTATGGTTTATTTAATAAAACCAGATAAAATATAGTCATTTATTATTTAAAAACGCAAAGAAACGTTTTTATGACTTGGCACTATGAAGTACCAAAGTCGAATGAAACAATGTTGAAAATAAAAAAAAAACTTTTAAAAAGTTTCGTGGCGGCATTAGCTATTCTCTTCTTCAATTTAAAAACATTTTTGAACAGTGAAAATACTTTATGCTTGTTTCATTTTCTCGCAATCGAAGTGAAAAGCAGTGTTTATATCCACACTTGCCTGCGCGGTGGCTCGGGTGGATATAAACTTCTCAGGGTAAAATGGCTTCTTTTATGCACTAGTTGTACAATCTACGATTATCACATCAAGTCTTCCCTTACACTCACCCCCTTATTCATAATCCTATTTTATCTCTATTTTAGCTAAAATAGGTTTATAGAACGTTTGTCTTTATCTGTCACGTTGTCATTTCTGTGTGTAAGAAAGAGACAAACCCCATTTTAACTAAAATAGGTTTGATAAGTTTTATGAATAAGGGGGTCAGTGTTTTGAGTTAGTATAACGGAAAGAGAAATATTTTAAATTTTGACGTAGGTACTAATCTTTCCAACTTCGGCTTAAAATGAACTTAGAAATTATCCAGAGTATTTTTGGCTGTAACTAAAAGGGTAGCAAGGCCATTGCTAACTAAATGCCTTTCAGCGGATTATAAACTTCTCTAGTAAATACAACGCTGTACGTTCTAACCATTACGGTTATTTTCAAAGTAGATATATATCTACGTATACATTATTTAAAAATAACCTATAAAAAAACATGAAATGAGATTTAAAAAAGTAAGTGGCCAAAGGTAAATCCTATCCTTTTTTCCATCATGGTTAAAAATAATGATAAAATCTTCAAAAATATTTTTTTTCTTGTTTTTAAAACATCTTCGCTAAAACCCTTGAGGGACAGCTACAAGAAACAAAGGAAAAAAGAATGCACTTTAATTTCTGCAAAAATTATGCTTGTATAAGGAACTTCCGTTTGCTTTACTTATTCAAATGATGTCCCGGCCGTCGCTACAAAGTCGCATACATTTAATCTTGGTCCACGTACACTGCTTGCTACGTACGAGATAGATACATTATCCTACATAATACACCCGCAATGTATGGTAACGTAACACAACGCTTGAGAACTGCGAAGGATTAGGCCAAGGTTTACTATCGCACTTTCCCAGTTTACCTAAGAAGATTATAGAGTTATGGTTGCCTACTGTTACTTGTATCTTCATAGATAGGTATGGGTATGGACAAACACAAAGCGCCCATGTCTAAAATATGGATTAACTTAAATAATTGAATATTACTCCTAATCGGATTCATACATCGTTAAAAATAATTCTTAACGAACAAATTTTATCAACATGAATGAAGTTTTTTCCATTAACCTCTCACACATTTGCCTGCCTACCTGTCGAAACATCCCACGCGTTGGAGTAGTTGAATGGGCGCAATAAATTCATTGTTTTAACAATGACAATAGAAAAATTACACTGTTGTGTACACGTGGTGTACAGGTGACGTTTCGAGCACTTTCTTTTATGTACACTTGATGTACTCTTGACGCTTGAGGGGTTAACAGCTATCAGTTTACGTAAAACAACACAAATTAATAATCGCGTGCTAAGAATAATCGCAAACCAGAAACAAGAAGACAGAGTCCCACAGCTTAAGACGTTCCAACACTCATTATAATAAACCGAAAGAAATTCACCGGAAGACTTCTAATGTTACCAGTTATTGCAAGTTCAAGTTGTACGCAGTGTATGGCACCCGCGGGCCAAAGTGACGTATACGTCAGTGCGCTCCCGTCCGCTCCTTATTCAGTACCACGCAGCCTCTTGCCGAGGTAACATCGTTCCGCGGTAGATACACACCCCTATTATAAATCGCCTCGTTCGACCGAACATTGTCGTGTGGAGTGCAGTGAATAAACGTGGTAGTGCCCTTCGAATGTTATCGTCGCCTGGTACCGGATCGGACTTATGTTTTTAAATGAAAAATGTAAGTACTGTTTTGTTGTTTTTATTTTTAGGAGTTGATTTAAATGGAGCGGTCAATTTAATTACGGTAATTACTTTCGTAATGATTGTTAGAAAATAAAATACTGTGATTAATGTTACGTAAAATCTATAAAAAACAAACAGTTTTTTAACGTAGTTAAATCCAAATTTCAATAACTACAAAGCTAATTAGATTTATAGATTCAATTTTAAATCACAGTTTGGTCAGTGGGTCGTCTTAGGTTTTAATGTTCCCATGCACTACTGTTTTCTTTTTCCAATTCATACTCTTGTTTGCAATTTATGAAAAATCTTACTACAACAAATTCTCTAGATTGTTTTACTTCATTCTACATTTTCCTCTCGAAAGAAGAACCAATCATCTACGTTGAAAAGTCATTCAAGAAAAGATCTTACTTCGTAGCTTATTTCTCACAACCCTTCAATAAAATTCAATTAAACTGCCGGTGATAAAAATATTTTAAAGCCATTGTAATTATAACTCATGATGACAGAAATTTTTAATCACATGTCTAAAAGTCATGGCATAAAAGGTGAGTTTTCAATCTAATTCGCCCAGAAAATACCCCAAAATAAAATTTGAAAGATATAAAACTATAAGTAGTAAGAAAAAACAGAAGGGCAATTCTCGTAATTTTAAAAACGTTCACAGTCTGATCTCAGTCTCAATCTGTCAAAAATACATCTAATTTCCCTACATTTTTGACAAGTTTTTAACATTTTGTTTGTCGCCGAGATGAGACTGCGACTAGATTTTGAACGTTTTAATTACAAGATTTCTTCTGATTTCAACTGATAGGTAGTAAACCCTCAAAGTCCAAAAATATGAACCGTAGGTAAATATCATACTGAAAGAAAATAGCTTTCGCTCAGTGCGAAAATCATTTTTCCCTCTTCACGGAAAAGCTTCAAGCGTGAAGAACTCCTAATAGGTATCAGCTAGGCAATAAGAAATCGCAGAAGATAACATATTTTTTAAAGTTATGTTTTGAGTATTATGTACACAGAAACCAGTGCCATATACCTACACCTTAGATTTTGGAAGAAAGACAAATGACAGGCTACGCCTACAAGTAACGCATTTTGTAAAAATTTAACGCCAAATTACAAACTACGATATATATAAAATAGGATGATTACGTATTCTATGTTGTGGGTATCTTTTCCCACATTTTTTTGTCAAATAAAACCCGTCGCCATGTTGTCATTATGTGTCGAGGTTGTCATTATGTGTCGATGTTATAACATGTCTTCTGACCTTCTGTTCGCTACTGTATTATTATTGTTCATTATATCTGTTGTATAAACAATGCGTCATAAAGATGAGCCTTATTGTGAGAAAATGACATTTCCTTAGAAATTGCTTGGAGGAGTATCTTAAAAATAATATTCTACGTGTTTCGAGGTCCAACGGTTTCTACTAAAGCAATCATTATTTTTAAGCGTGTTATTTCAATTTATCATATAGATGTTTTCAATCTAAATGCATTATTACAAAGTGATCATCCCCTAATATCATATTTGACCTTGAAATGACATTGCCATAACCGGAGCAACTCGGAATGTAATGTATTCATAGTTATAATAATGCCATCGTAACACAAGTGGGCATTAACTATCATTAATCTTTCTGACGTTATGTCTTCATGACAACAACTATTAATTACATTAGGTATGATTATTCATTTGCTAACTGCGTGGTTTTGAGTCTTCTTGAAAATTTTTGGTCGGTAAGCACAAATAGTTAAGATTAAAAACTACAAAGCACTTATAGGTCTACCAAATACACATGGCATAAAAAAAATTGAGATTTTCATATGGCAATATCAATCCATATGAAAATCACAATTTATTTTTTTTTCAGTGGCTTCCAAAATTTACTTGACATTTTTCCACTTCAGCTGATTATTAAAAAAAAAAAAATAATCAGGTGCTCTTAAGGGATTACTGGATTTTTTTTTATGATTAAGTGAAAGGTAGTTGAATTAGTCAATAAAAACGCTATAGCAGTTCAGATATTTGGATCACTAGAATTTTAAATCATAATGTGGTATGCCATACTGGTATTCAGCTGCATCCAGTTAGACTGGAAGCCGACCCCAACATAATTGGGAAAAGGCTAGGCAGATGATGAATGTGGTTTGTCATAGCTGAAGTAGAAAAATGTCAACTAACTTTTGGAGGCCACTGTACCTATTTGTTTTTTCATCCATAGTAGAATATGGTTTGATTCTCTCGCCGCTGAAAAAAAAGAAACCAGTATTTATTTATTAAAACATGTGCACAAAAAAAAACACTAAGTCGGTATCAATAAAAATCGCTGATGTGGTATCAATAAAAATCGCTGATGCTTCCCATACCCTTATAATCCCAAAGTGGAAACGTATTACGATACTCATTGTCAGAGTTTTCTCTGCAATCCGGGGATTAAGCGGTAGTACAGTAAGATAAGATTTCGAATTGGCAGGTAGACGTTAGGACCGTTGCTTGGTTTCTTAAAAAAAGGTGATTAGAAACAAAAAACGCGCTGAGAAGCTAAAGAAGAAGGTAGAATTACACTAATGAAACTGAACGGGATCAACACATCTAAATTGCGATCATGAGGTCTGAGGGGTAAATCCCGTATTTTTAAGAACGTTTGCATTTAATCTCGGTCTCAATATGTGAAAATATAATAAATTTTCTTGCATTATTGACAAGTTTTTGACATTGATTGTCGCTGAGATGAGATTGCGACTTTAATTTGAACTATTTTTAACCGATTTCAAAAAAGGAGGTTCTGTATTCTCAAGTACTAGAATTGGCCTTCTGGTGTCAGTGTCAATATTTCACAAAAAATATTACACTAACAGCACGTGTGCGTTCAAAAGCTCGAACATCCAAACCACGCAGTTTAGATGTGCCGATCGCATTCAGTTTTATTAGTCAAATTTACCGTAAGTTGCTATAATCTCTCAAAATATAACTTCTAACTCTTTTTTTCCGGCGGTACAAAATAAGTTCATAGTCAAATAAATTAAATAATATTTTAACCAAATACACACGTAAGTAAGCTTCTGCGCCTTCATTCCGTCCTTCATAAAAATACGAAAATTCTTTTACACACTGTTGTTAGCGAGGCTTTACTGTCATGATTCGCTTTCAGTATGGCAGGAAGACTTGCCTTCTGTGGATTTAAACTTTGTTACAAAAATTGTTAACGCCCTTCCAGCCTTTTTTGTCACCTAAAATGTATGTTTATTTTATGAAGCGACATTTACAAAACAAGTGTTATAAAGAAGAATATTTTTTGAGGTTTATGTACGAGTATTATAACACACTCGAACAAAAATAGTTACCTTTACAGATTTTAGTTTTGGTATTCTAATGTGTTGTCCCACATATGTCGACGCCGTGTGACTGATGACGTTTTTCGGTCATGTATTTTTCTAACATTAATAAATTAGTTTGTTCTATTTCGTTTTTCGTAGAGATGACATTTTTGCGGCATAAGAATGTAACATTCTATCAAAATATATATTTATTGCTATCTCAGAAATAAGTACCTACATTGTATAATACAAGGTGAAGACGACAATACGGCATTAAATTAAACTGCGTATATCTAATGATGTTCCCAGTCTGCATACAAAAATTCGATCAAATATATCGAATAGATTAGTCACTATGGCTAATCAAAGAAGGGCAAGATATATTAGTCGTTCCATCACTAGTATTCAGTTTGTTTGAAAAAATCACTTTTGTGATTTCGGTGTTAGATTAATTTGACATTTCCAAAAAATCCTATGCATTAGTTTTAATTATTTTATTTTTGTCTCGACATTGTATATAGGAACTTACAACAGAACTATACAGCCTTCAACTTACACACACGACACCACAAAATAAAACACTGGCGTTAAAACTTTACTTTTACATCTTCCACAAAATAGTTCCGAAATTCTACATTCTCGACCTAGTTGTGTAAGTGCTCCCTTTTAGTCAATACCTACTTTCACACTACAACTTATAACTTATGCGGTAGACCCAATATAGGTAGTTGGTATCCAACACTTTCGTTAATCTAGTATTCTCTTGATACTAATCGAGCTGCCCTACCAGTGCATCAGGCTTAAAATTATAATAACGGCCACTTATTTATGAAATATGTCAGATTTACGAGGTCTCTAATAACTTCGTTCTAGATTTCGATCGTGGTATTCTTAGTAGTGTATCGATTTATACGGCTATCAATCGTGTGATATTCGAGCTTAAAATTGGTAACTGTAGCAGCAGTTTTACATTCGTATTGAATGAAAAATTACATTTCTGATGTGAATTCTGAATTTCTTTTTTGCTCTTCTGGGTTAAACCAATCTGCATTGATGTGCTTTCGCTCTTTGATAACAGGAAAAGTAATAAAAAACCCCCGACACAAACAAAAACCTTAAAAAGGTAAAAATAAAATATATAAGCCCTTTAAGTTTAATATCAGCTGTAGGAAATATTTTGATCCACACGTCCTCGCGTCGGGGGACGGCTAATGCTATTTCTATTTCCTACTCCATCATCAACCTCTGATCACCATCTACCTGTAACCTATTCATTGAGACCATTCGAAGGATCCCAAACACGATACCTCTGCTGTAAGTTAAGGGAGTTGGATATCCTGCAATTCCAGGTGATGCTGCAGCAGCAATTTAAGGTTACTATGTTCTTTTAATATCATTGAAGTAACGAAATACTACATTTCGAATCAGACCTGTGGAAGATGCTCACATTAATTCATCAACTAAAAAAGAGCTGATGGCCTGCAAATAGCTGAACCGATTTTCATAAATCATAGCTAAGAACACTCTCGATTAAGCCAGACCTTGCAAACAAAAAAAAAAACAAAATCGGTTCAGCCGTTTGAGAGCTACGATGGCGCAGACAGACACACAGATACATACTTCAAACACCCCTCGGTTTTTGTCGGGGGTTAAAAATAAAAGTCATTTCGTTTCCACTAATGGTGGACTGGTAAAATAGTAATCAATGAACTATCCATTGATCACTAATAATTTCTTAGGCACGTACCTACGTTAGGATTCAATACTAATGGATTATTCATTATAGTTTCAGTCGCACGTAATTCTACCACAAATCTACGTTCCCCGAAGAGGATTTTAACCCGTAAAGAGAACTTGGTAATAATATTTTACGAAGCACAAGGTAGCACAGAGATTGTGTTAAATAATACTTAACACCACTACACCAGAGAATTTTCATTCGCCAGGCCCGATTCTGTCTTCACATTGCCAATATTCCATTTCTTCGAACAAAACAGTTTGCTTTATCATTCATTAAGGACTGCTCACTAGGGGAACTCGTTGCGGTTTCTAGCCGCTAGCTAGAAATAATTATTTTCAAGAAAGGTGAATAGGCATCTTTGTAATGAGCACTATCAGCTGAAAATAATGTGTCTGATAGACTTTATAGAGCAACTAGTTTTTGCACGCGACTTTGTCTGCGTGAAATTTCTTGTTCCTCCGATCCACCCTGTCGCATTGCATCGCCTGCCATTGCTATTACTTTATTTTCGCTCAGCATTCAGCGGTTATTCTAGAGATTAGCGCGATCAAACAACCTAATAAACTCTTTAGCTTGATTATTAGTATATAGATATATAGATGTTATGTAATACCAAATACTCGCTGATTTTAGATAGCTATAATCAGCGTGTGGTTATAGCTATTTGTCTCGATAAATTGCCAATTTTGCCCTAGGCTGCCTTTGACAACTTCCTTAAGGAAAACTCAAGTAAATCTTTACTTGACAAAGTCTAACGATGTTGGAGCAGCTGAACGATACAATTACGGTCACTTAGTCCAGACTACAGTAATTAATATAAATTTCGATGGACAGTACAACCGAAATATTAATCAATCAGAGTCTAGACCTATTTGCTGAGACTGAGTTCTGGGTTATGGGCGAAGCCTCAACCTAGTTACCAAACTCCACTTTATTTGTCGAGCAGTAGGTATTGATAAATTATATCGAATATAATAACAGACAATTTCAGGCTATGATTGACATAATAAGTGCCGCTGGATATTGAAGTGGGTTACTAACCATGAACTTATAACTATCATTTATTTATTATTTATGTATACACAGTATAACATAGACAGATACGACACATATAAGTATTGAGTACAAAGGTACTGATTTTTTCTTCACATTTTTATTTTCAGTCGAGGTCGAGGAGGGGTTCATGGATAAGTAAGAACAGACGCGCGGGTCAATCAAATGTTAAACTACCCTTGCCGAACTCAGTCCGTTGATGGGTGACCGTCCATTAAACATCGAGACCCCTCCGTTTCTTGAAAAGCACGTTGGGCCACAGGTCCCGGTTGTCATTTGTAGAACTTTGACAGTAAATATGGGTAATCAGAAGCCCGAAAGTCTGACAACCAGTCTTACCAAGGGATATCGAGCTACCCAGAAAAATGCTGGTATTCGGCTGCATTCGGTTAGACTGGAAGCCAATCCCAACATAGTTGGGAAATGGTTAGGCAGATGACGTCGGCAAAACAAATAAAAAAAAATTGTTTCACATTTTTGTGAAGTGTATACCTAAGAAGGGAACTTTGCCGGACCATACCACGATTTATTTTACTTTTTACAACAGATTGTGCAGCTGTCTAGCATTTTATAGCACTTGCTCAGTCTGTTCGAAACCATTAGCGCTGTAAAGTAGCAGTCCTGGTAGTTTCAATAATATAGGCTAATTTTCGGTTTGTAAACGTTCACTATGAAACGTAGGGTACTTATTAAGTAGTTGGAACAAACGGTTGTAGTGTAGGTAATTGTCATAATTACCTACCTACCACGCTTCGTCAAACGGTTGTTGTATACAGTGTTGTTATTAGCAACTAGCCTCCGGGTCCTATTTTTTTTAGACTATATTTTGTCCCACTGCTGGATAAAGGCCTCTCCTTTTTCCTTCAAAGCCTCTTTTGGCGCTGCACCTTATCAGTTCGTTATACCACCACCGGTTCCTATTTTATGTTTTAAAATGATTACTCATATACTCAAACTTTGAAGCGCTCTTAAAAGTCTAAGGTCGAGATCTTTAA
Organism: Amphipoea lucens; assembly: GCA_947508005.1. Taxonomy (NCBI): domain Eukaryota; kingdom Metazoa; phylum Arthropoda; class Insecta; order Lepidoptera; family Noctuidae; genus Amphipoea; species Amphipoea lucens. Next base: position 10,925,998 of record OX382371.1, read on the forward strand.
ACAGTACTTAGCTCATGCTTTATGTAAGACATGTTCTCGTCACTACATTTTATATGCCGTTTGACAGTTGTGCGACAGTTTCAGGAATAACGCTTTGCCAAAAAACGTAAAGTAACTTTTATAGATCTCAGCGTTACCATCGCTTTAAACCACCTCAAAGTAATAGAGACAGCTTTAGACTCAACGGTGATTTTAATTTAAGTAGCGTTTGACTAAACAGGCCTGAATAACACGATTTGATAGCAGATTTGCTATCAAAAGACTTAGTGTGGCTTTCAAAAACGTGGTGTAAATAACCATATTAATGTTATTTCTATAAAGTCACCTTTTACGAGACCAGTGCGTCGTTATTTTTGAGGTTGCGGGAGCTCCAGATACTGTACTTGATACGAGGTAATATACCTGTTAAAACTGTGGGGTGTGTGGACACCGTTTTGGGGATGCCCGAAGACAGAGCAACTTGAAAATTTGAATATGAATAACTAGCTTTTCCCTATGCCTTGGTCCGCGTGAAATTTCTTGTTACCCCGACCCACTCTGTTGCATCGCATCGCCTGCCCGAGCTATAACTTCGTTTCCGCTTAGTGTTCTTTCAGACTCTTTTTCTTTTTGCTCATCTCCTAAGGGGCCTAGCGTGATGTTAATTTTCTTCCTCAAGAATTGCTACCAAATCCAAAAAATATATATATAATCCGTCTGGTAATTTCAGAGATTGTCGCGTTTAAACAAACAAACTAACTCTTTAGTTTTATTACTAGTAATAGATAATAGATTAGTATAGATTTAGAGAGAAACAGCTGAATTTATACAGAGTGCTGAACTACTAACTTAAAATAGAAGCTAAGTTATACATATATAGTTGATTTGTAGTCCTCGTGAAGTAATTTTCCCGTTAACGAAATGAAGACAAAAAGACGGAAAAGTGTAAAATAAAGTGCATTTTGCAGCACAAACATATTTAACTCAACGTGAGCTCGCTCTCTCGAGTATTAACGTGTTTTAATTCTATTATACAGCATGTTTTTAATTTTCAAACGCACCAACCTCATAAATGTAGCGAAAAAGCCCGACCTAGTATTTTCTATACATTTTTTGCCAAGTCTGGTGGCAGATAACCGAGCCTTGCTTATTACGTAGCTTTAAGTAGATGGGCTTTTTGTGAACTAGTTTCTGACCCACTTCAGCTTCTATGACGTAAATCTAAAATGAAATTCACGAAGCTGTGATGTTATGAAATTATATTACAAACACTTATTTGATAGGCTGACGTTTATTGAGAACCTTTTTGCTCAAACACTGAACAAAAAAGCTTATGGTTTTACATACGTCATGTTATATCATGTGAAGAATATTTTACTTCCATATTTTTAAGTAGATACTAAAAATAAAATTACACTTCACAAAAGTAGTTTCATTTCATTTCATTTCAGATGAAATTAAGTGAAATTGATTATTCTGTTAATATGATATCGAAATCTCTGTTACGAGTACACGTCATATTATAAAAAAATAAGCAACAGGCCGACTTCTTAACTGAGACGTTGCCTGAGGTAGCAGCGCTGTGCGGGAGGGGTGTGGTGGTGAAGGTGGTAGTGAAGCTGTCGGCCTATAGGTGGATTTTATATTTCCTACCTGACTACCCCTGAGAAGAAATAGCGAAACAAACTCAAGGGTCAAAGTTTCTTTTAAAGACCAGACATAAACTTGGTCAGATCCAGAAGACAATGTAAATTTTTGCGTGAAATGGTCTGCTTAGGAAAGAACCACACAGATTTGAGAGGACGACTCCAGACCAGGGTGAAGCTGTGAAGTGAGCTGTCATTTCACCTGTCGTTCTATTCTGTGAAAATCTCACCGTGAAAACTTTGGTGAAGTCAGCTGTAATTCCAAGGGTATGTATGTAAGGAGAACCGTCTCATATGGGGGGAAAGTTGAAAAAGTGTCCAGCTATATATAAGCAGTAAATAACAATTCAAAAACCCCCCAAAATGGCGCTAGCGTAGGGAAATGGTATGGTATGAATGTAAGTAGCAGTCGTTGACGGATTAAAGTATGCCGAGACAGAAAGATTTTTAGTGACTAGTGACAGCCCAGTATACCAAACCTCAACTATTTACGTTGTCCAAAGTTCTGCCGTCCTTTTTTTTATCCTTTCCTAATAACTTTTGGCACTTTCTTTGACATTTACCCTGGTGCTACTGTGGCACCATCCTAATTTAACACTGGTAGCGGGATTGTCCGAAAGGGTTACCACTACCCCGGAACATAAAGGGCTAAGGAAGGACCACAGAAGGGTTTTAGTCAGTAAGAGTCTGATACTCCCTTCCGCTGCACCCAGAGCGGGAGGGGTCATTTGTTGATTTCCCATCCACAAAAAAAAACACTAATTTAACGCTGTTTGACTGACACATTTTCACAACAGAGACAATTCTCCTTACCTCTACCCTCCATATCCAAGGGATTAAAACTATTGACAACTCATTTCACCTAAGTTTCTACGGGGAGTTTTGAACAGAATTGATCAGCAGTCCATCTAAATATGGTTTCTCGTGGCTATTCTTGATAATATGATAAATGACGAGTCAAGTTGCAAATGCAAATAAACACTTGTTTCGTTGGAAACAAGTGTTTATTTGCATTTGTTTTACCAGGAAACTATATATCTGATACGCAACAGTAATAATAAACATTAAATATGTAGACCACAACCAGTGGCAGTGTTCCAAAAATTACATACCTATTTGAGAGGATAGTCATTATTTTCTGCAAACAAATAAACTGATACGATTCATGCATAGCGCAGGAGTTACGACAATAGCTATAGTAGTTATAATAAAATAGAATGCTTTTATAGCACAACCAATATTTTATTAAAACACTGTTCAGTAAATAATCATGATGGCCTGAAAGTTTTATAATAATAATAGCTTCCCGACCGTTTTCGGTCACGGTGGCCAATCTCAACGGAGATTAGCCAGGTACGCAGGAAATATTATAGTGCACAAGTGTGAGCGTAAACACAGGTGCACTTTCTGTTCCTTTACTCTCATAGTCCGATGGGCCGTCCATCCGACACGACCGCGGAGAGACCAGGCGCAAGACCAACGGCTTTACGTGCTTTCCGAGGCACGGGGGTATAAATCGCCAATTTCTAAACTCCGGACTGTTACTAAGAAATTCCTAATGGAAAACCCAATAACACTTTTTCCGACCCAGGAATCGAACCCTGGACCCCACGCTCAGCAGTTGCGCTTGCGACCACGAGACCAACGGGGCGGTCATACATACATGAAATATACAAGACCAACAGCTGGCCTATTACGCACAAAAAATGGAAATTCATCACAATACCTTTCACTTTGACAGTTCAGCTACGTTTATTACGATAATTACGTTGTTGATCAGACGAATTTTTCAAACCTATGAAGCAATGGATCATAAATTTTCCTTCAAAACCCTCGGATTGCGATTGAAAGTGTGTAACGCAATTAGGATGCGGTTTCGAATAGACATTTTATCATTCGTTAAATTAGATGCCTCCTATTTCGAATATGCGACATCATTCCCACAATGTTTATTATACACCGTGTTCCGGACGATATACATAAACCTCGACCAGATGTTTAGATCATAGAAATAAGCATTTTTCATTAATGAATTCTTATTTTTTGTTAATTTTCATACAAACTAAATACCATGACGTAAATCACCCAATATGCACATGCCGAATTGGCAACGTCGTATTTTCATTCATAAGATTTGGCGGTCTGAAACTTGTCAAAACTAAGTTAAGACCCTTTATTACTGCATAGCTCAATTAAATTTCATTAAATGAAATTACAAATATCTTTGTAACGAAGCCTTTTTAAGTACCACTTCCTCCGTTAGATTTGTAAAAGCTATAGGAGCTTTTGCCAAAGTTTATGGATAACGTCAAGAACACACGGATATGTACATATTTTTCTCCGAGCTATTTACGATAGCGCATTTACTTTTGTCTGTAGTATATTTTTAATTTAAATGGAAGAGTTAAACAAAGGCTTCGTAAAAGCAAAACGAAGCCACAATTTAATTTCATAGTTGAATAGCTTGAATGTTTACGGTAAAAAATCTGTTCTGGTATTTTCCTCACTGTTTCATGTAAAAAAATAAAATTTCAATTAGCAGGCAATTAGTAAGGTAAAAATACTTCAAGTGCCTGATTTACATTCGGATTTTAAAGTTTTTATAAGCTGTAAATTTTCGATAATCTATTTACATATAAATATATAAAATTCAAAGTCCTGACTGACTGATATACATATAATATCAACGCACAGCCTAAACCGCTGGTTCTACAGACATGTTTGGAGGGTGTTTTCTTTGTGAAGAGTAGGTATCCACTGAGAAAGGGTTTTTCGAAATACTACCCCTAAGAGGGTGAAATGGGGGGGTAGAATTTTCTGTGAATAATTTCCGACCTCCACGCGGGCGAACCCGCGGGCAAAAGCTAGTTCTATACATATTATAAAAAAATAAGTCACTTTTCGTGTCTGTCTTTGTAACCGTGTTGTTATTCCAAAATACGCAAAGGATTTTGATACGGTTTTCCATCATCTAGAGAATTTATTTCGGAAGTTTTATGTTTATAAAACATGAATAATACATTTGCGTATATAATAGAGAATCTCGATGTTTTGTCAAATTGTACAAACGATGCGAAGCAGGGGCAGGTCGCTAAGGTAAGCTTTAAGGTATTTTTTGCACAAACAAAAACAACGTCCGTATGACCAAATCTAAAATACCACGAATTTCCCTCTTGGGGGTCATTAGTTCCAAGCCAGTAGGTACATTCGTACCCTACTGAAAATTTATTAGGAAAACAAATTAGGATTAAAGTCCCGGTTTTTAATCCTAATTTGTGTTTGCTGATAAATTACGTATAAAAGTGTGCTACGCTTTTTCGTAGCGCTACGAACTTTGTAGCGCTTTGCTACGAAAAACCGTAGCACACAATTTCATTGTATCAACAGAGTTTATGTACAACAGAGAAAAATAGGGAATTCATTGTTTTCTGTTTGGTACGTCTAGCTAGACTTAGTTTAGTTTCAGTGCGTTGGTAGTTATAAGGTATAGAGGTATAAGAATGCGTGGGAGGCTTTCTTGATTAACTGTGAGGTGAGAATTTCTAGCTTCAAGCGGCTATCAACCATTTAGCGAAACCGCTGCAGATCAATCATCTGCCCACGTATTTATACATACAGAAAGAAATATTTCAACAAGTCCCTACAACAAAAACATTCTAGAAAGAACAATAAGAATATTCAGCCTAATATTAGACTTGTTATGTATCCCAAGCACCTTTACCAACAGCTATAAAAAGAAACTTCATTACTCTACTGTCGTAAAACTTGAAGCACATAATACTTGCTTACACACTGTTAACGTCCCATATTACGGGCTGATACAGAATCCTCTAGATCAAATTTTCCGACGACGCCTTCGAAGATGGGCCTATAAAACCTATAAAAATGATAAATTATTCTTAATATAATATTTGAGGGAGTGTCACACGGACTAGGAGATAAAGTCTAAGGCGCGATGCACAAAGACACTATGAGACACGGACAGCGGACAGTTGATCCGTGGGTGTTTGTCCTTTGCTCGTCTGAGGCAGCGAGTTCTCATTATACGTCCTTCCGCCACCTCCATGTGCATTGCACCTTTTATTTACTTGCAATGCTTGAGAAATGGTCAAATTTGAAAAACCTAAGTTGAATACTTGTAACATAATCATTAATTCTCTATTCAAATGTCAAGTAAAAGAATATTACCTTATTATTATGGCAAAACAAATTATATCGAAATAGTTATGCCAAAGTATATTACGAAAAAGAACATTATCCGAAAAGAAGGGATCCCGCAGGCGTCACATGTTTCCGTCCGTCAGTCCAAGTCGCGTCGCGGTGACACGAGGCATGCCCTAAACAACTTATTTCATTTGTTTTCCGCAGTCACTGTCGGAAGACGGCGACGGGATCATTCTTCAACCTTTACTGATTTGGATGACATAGCTCAACCTTGGTTTAATCTCCATATTGTTAGTTTTTTAAGACCCACTTGCATGTTTAGTTGGGTTACATGAAAAAATCTAGAGTTTGTGAACTCAGAGTTAAGTAATTAACATTTTAACTCTTATGACACGTTGCGCCACTAAAAATAATTTGTGATTTTTGAGTTGGGAACATTGCAATTCAATCGACGAAACATAAAATAGAATTGCAATGTTATTGTGAATTGTGCTGTCTATGCTCCCTAATATACAAACCGACCAAAAATGAATGAACTGAAATTATATAGCCATCTCGTTTACACTATATTACGATACATAATACTTTCTCATCTTTGAATTTTATAACACGACATTTAATTTTAATCGTATTTTATCTGGTTTAAATGGAGATTTATTTTATTGATTGACGAAAACGTCAGAAAAGGAAAAATATGTTTTAAGTATTTTTGTTTTTATATGAGTTCTTGGATACATCGCCTCCTGATATAGCACAGAATTTTTACTTACTACAACGTCTAACTATATAAAATACAAAATAAGTTATCAGCGATACCTCATAACGTCAATTTATTTTGACATTACTAGCACTAAACCAGAGTTTAGCAACTTAACTTCCCACACCGGTGGGTTTAATATTTAAAAATTTAACTCTAGGTTTACCTCTTAACTCTTTTTGGCACAAGATCAATTATTTGATTAACACTGAGTTAGCTGTTAACTTCGAGTTATGCTAACTTAACATTATAAATGCGAAAGTAAGTTTGTTTGTTTGTTACCTTTTCACGCCTAAGTTGTCAGGTGTACAGAAACGTATATAGGGTACCCTTTATCTCGAAAAAAGTATTGTTCGCGAAGAAAACAATAATAACGTTATTATAATAATACAAAATAATAATACATAATTACAAAGATCACTTTGCATGTGGTGTTTGCCTGTAATTGGTTGTACAGTTAGACTTAAGACACAATTACTTGTATGTTCCTAACTGTATAATGTCTGTAGCAACTGTTGGTGAACCTTAATTAAATAAATAAGAATAAATAAAATAAATGATTAGATGGCGCCACTTGTCTTTCGAATCATGATTGCATTATACTTTAGTTTAGAGTTTAATGAAGATTATTCATTTTTTCATACATTTATTCTTATTGATTCTGAGGCGGTACGAAGTTTGCCGGTTCAGCTTGTATAAGATAATCCATGAAACCGCCAGTGGGCCTTAGTACCTCAAAGTATAAATAGTTGTATCCTCTTTACATCAAAGTCAAAAATCTTTCTTTCATTTTTGCTTGTGCTTTTAAGACGATTCTTTAGTCCGTCGACACCCATTGAAAGGAAAAAGAGCGGTCATTTTTTTTCGCTGCGGACCACACTTTCTGTTGAATAAACACATGGCCCCTAAGAGCAGGAAGACATTATGTAAGGCCCATAAAAATGATATAGTATTCTTAATCTGAGGAAACGGTAGTGCTTGCTGACCTGAGGCAAAGAAACGAGTAGGTAGCAATTACCGTATCTTTTTTGAAGAGATGTAATTTTTCTAGAGTGCCTACCTACAAAACAAAGATCTAACTCGAAAAGTTTTGTTGCATAGGGGCTCTATGTGAGTGGATATAATCAAAATCAGTAGAAGGGTAATAAAAGTTGTGTTATATTTCCTAATACCATGAGCTTTATGCCTTGTTGTTTACAATCAAACGAAACATATTCTTAAGTTAGTGTGTATTTATTCCGATTGGATTACAGAATATCTAGGTTCTCAAATATATATTTTGAAAGGACTCTTAAAGACGAGATTTGCGGAATTTCAAATTTCTATAGACAACTTATTTTTCTTATACGTCATCTTTAAATCAGTCTCCATCTATATACATATAATAAAATCGTAGGAAAGTCAAAACGGTACATTGAATATTTTTTTAAAAGAATACTTGGGGCGTGATCTACAATCGATATCGAAGCCAAAAATATAGTTTTTAGAATTTTTGTCTGTTTGTCTGTTTGTCTGTATGTATGTCCGGGATAAACTCAAAAAGTACTGCATGGATTTACTTCAAATTTTGCATGAATATTACTAAGAGGTCGGGTCAACATATAGGCTACATATTATCACGCTATCACCTATGGGGGAGGAGCTGTGAATCTTTATTTTTCTTACGCATTCTGTGACAGCGTGTAATCTAACGACGCATATTTAAATGTTGTTTTTCAGTAAGCCATGCTATTATCTAGCTTTACACTATAAAAACTACGCCATTTAAGTAACTTGGGCAGAAAAAACATAGTTTAATGAATTTTAGTAGTATAAAGAAAATTTTGAAGGAGCGCCATCTATGAGATTTCATAAAAATCAAATCAAGTTACATGTTGACACTTTTTGGAAATTAATAATTTAAATTTGATCATGTTGGCGAGGTTAGTAGTTAGTTATTCTTAAAATTCATAGATGGCAATGTGCATTTTCTTCATAAAAGTTGTATCGTATAGTTCGTTTTGACAAATTCAAGTTCCAACAAAACCCTTAAAATCTTGAACAGAGTTGAGGACGACAATTAAAAAAAAATGCGGTGTTAAGTATTACAAAAAAGTTATGTTTCTACTGGAGACGAAGTCGGAGTAACTGATGAACGCGTGCTGAACACCTGTCTCAGTTCACTTCAAGATGTGGTCATTTCTATCGGCGGCCATCCACTGATCGAATATGGGTTACCAGCTCCCCAATCATCACCGCATCAAGACCGTGTAAATCGGGAGTATAACGCTGAGAGAAATTACGATCCGGGCGAAATGACCATGTCGCTTTGTTCTCTTCAGAGCAAAAACAAATTTATGAAAGCGTTGGGAAAAAACCAGGGTCAAATGTTTTTCTTGGAATGCGTCTGGTGGAACAGGAAAAACATTTGTTACCACTTGCATACTTGCAGAGGTCAGCAGGCAAGGCAAAATTGCTATTGCTGTAGCGTCGTCGGGAATCGCTGCCACACTGCTTCCGAGTGGCAAGACAGCACATGCCATGTTTAAAATTCCTATCGATTTAGAGAGCGCCGAAACGCCTGTTTGTGGTGTGTCACGTAACAGCGATGCGTGCTCAAGGATTGCTCTTTGATCGTATGGGATGAATGTATGATGGCCAATAGGAAGGCAGTTGAGGCCGTGGACGGAACCCTGCAGGATATCCGCAGGAACGAACATTTGATGCGTCGTATCACAGCTGTTCTGTTCAGCGGCGATTTCCGGCAAACGCTTCCCGTGGTGACACGGGGATCGAGGGCTGACGAGGTGAATGCTTCGTTGAAACTATCTTCGTTGTGGTCACGAGTTCGTACGCTGCGCTTGACCATTAATATGAGAGCTCGGCTCGGCGGCAATGCACGTGCTCAAGAATTCTCCAATGTCCTTCTAAATCTTGGCGAAGGCACTCTACCAGAAGAGAGAGGTGGACAGGTGGTGCTTCCAGTCTCTCGGTAGAGTGGTATCCAGCTTAGAAGAACTCATTTGCTGTGTGTACGGGGACATCAGTCGTATACTGCACCTGCAGAATTCTTGGGTGTGTGAGCGGGCCATTTTGACGTCCAAAAATGTTCAGGCTGCAGCAATTAACGAATGCATTCTCTCGGAAATTGAGGGGAATGAAGTGGTCTACACCTCGATAAACACTGTTGTCGAGCAAGATGACGCCACACATTATCCCGTGGAATTTCTGAACTCCCTGTCAGCAAGTGGACTTCCAGCGCATACTATCAAGCTGAAGGTCGGTGTCCCGATTATGCTTCTTCGGAACCTATCTCCTCTGAAGTTGTGTAACGGGACCCACCCTAAAGTCATTTCGCTCTACAGACACACCATTGAGGCGGAAATTCTTACGGGTTGTAGCGTTGGCGAGGCAGTATTTATACCACGCATTCCCCTCATACCTCATATCTTCCCGTTCCAGTTCAAGCGCGTACAGTTCCCCGTGAGTGTTTGCTTCGCGATAACCATCAATAGAGGCAGACACTGAGGGCAGCGGGTGTCAACCTCAGGACGAGTTGCTTCTCACACGGACAACTGTACGTCGCTTGCTCCCGCGTCACCGGTCCTGACTCTCTTTACATTTTGGCTCCTGGCAGCATAACTACCAACGTTGTTTATAGGGAAGTGTTTTAAGGTATGATGCCTTTGTACGTATTTTTACTCTTTTGTGTCCTGGAATGTATTCCTGCATTGTTTTCTCTATTTCCTTCAGTCACATCCCCCACACCACACTGAACTCAGCAGGACTCCCATATAACTCGCTTCACTTGCTTCGCTTGCAAAAAAAACTTATATTTTAATGCTATTTTAAAAGTTGTTTACTTATAATGCTATAGCGACACTGGCATCTTAGGTATTTTTGGTGCTGTAGAGCCTTCAGGCAGACGACGTCGCGGGCAGCAGCTAGTTTAAGAATAATGTTTGATTTACAAATTATTTTGGTATTATGTTTGTATGAACTACGCATGCTCCGCCGGCCCCTTAAGTAGAAGATATCAGTAAGGTTCTGGAGCGTTGGAAGGTCTTCTACAAGATGGACCGATGACCTAGTGAAAGCCATAGGAGTCCGCTGAATGCGAGAAGCACAGAACCGGTCGAAGTGGCGGTGCTTCGGCTTCCCAAAGCACCGCCATTTCGACCGTTCCTTTCCTGGATAGGCCTCGAGCTACGTCCAGCACTGGACGCCTTTCGGCTGAAAAGATTATTTTGAAGATAGGCTTATTCCCAGGAGCTCAAAATCTATTGTTCTTCAAACAATTTCACTCCATACATTGATTCCCAAAAACTCCATAATTTTATTAAAATACGCACCTATTGGCGACGAAACAATAGAAAATCATTTGTGTCTCATTAACGGAGCTCGGCAGATTAATTTGAAGCCGCCGGGAATAAATATATGGAGCGCCTGGGAAAATAAGCCTGAAGATATTAATACCTAATCTGAAAATAAACAGCTCTGCGATCAATTTCTATAACTAAATCCTGGTAATCCTTAAGCTTTCGTTATAATACCTACCACTGGACAGACTACAAATCACTACATTTCGTCTATTGAAACTCAAGTATTACGTCCCAAATTCTTCATCCCTTATTCAGCCATAGATTTTATTGAATACAGACAGATTTCGTTTCAAAATATATTGAATACCCACTGGAATTTGCAAGTATCTCGATTGAATAATATCAGTGTAGGTATATCTCGGTTTTTCGAAGGCAACAATAGGGAAACGGGACAAAGACAAGTATTCCCGAAATACTTTCTTATTGTGGTCACCAGACTTCTTTTATGATACGAGATTTCAGGTTTTAAATTACGTTGGCCCTAAAGCATGTTTTGTGAGGAAGACTCCAAATAAAATATTACAAAAATGTTAGTAACAACCGGACTTCTGAAAAATTACGCTCAAAAAAAATATTCTCATCTGAAATTGTTATGTACAAACTATTCAATATACTATACTAGTGAAGGCGATTTAAGTCTATTAAATAAACAACTTACACGTAATATATTTTATAGTATTTATTAATACACAATAGTGATTCAGAGGATAGCTGTAGTCAGTGTAGTCATGCCACTTTGGCCTAAAGCTCACTTACTGTTAGAATGTATTGTTTTGCTAGGGTAGGTGACACACGATCACGGCTATCCTCTGAACATCACTATGAATAAAATCATGATAGGTAGTTTAGAAGTTAGAGGGGCTTGTGCCTAAGTAATAACAGCCGCACGGTCGATCGATGAAGTTAGGCTACGATTGCCGCGGATGTTCCGTGAATCTCAGACATCATGTTAAGGCGTTGGTCCCAGCTGACATTCGTAGAACTTTGACAGTCGTCACGGGTCGTCAAAAGTTCGAAAGTCTGACAACCGGCTAAGGTCAAGTCAACAAGTCAAGTCAAGGGGTTTCGTATAAACTGACTAAGTAACTGGTTGTGGGTTGTGGTGGTTAGATAGGCAGTCGTTCCATGTAAAATACTGGTGTTCGGCTGCATCCGGTTAGACTGGAAGCCAACCTCAACATAGTTGGAAAAGGCTAGGCAGAAGAAGAGGAGGAGTTATACATACAGTCAAAATCATAACCCTTCTTACATCCTAGGTGACAGGTATATATTTATAATAAGATGATATAAATTATATTGATAAATTTTTATTGTCCATTTTCCGATTCCACTTATTTTAATTTCCCGTGGCGTTGTTAAAAAACCTTTTCGTATTTGAATCATTTCCGTCATTGGACCACTCTTCGCACTTAAATGTGTATTTATTAAATTAAAAGGCGAAAAAACGTCGATCCGATTTGAATACATACATTTTTTATTTCTGAATTTCGTGTTAAAACAGCGCAAAATGTATTTTTAAATGGGACAAAAGAAAAAGTAACATATTGTCTCGCTAATTTAAATAACCGGCTTTATAAGATTAGTCACTTTCAAAGAGATGACTGGAATAGCATTAACCTACTGTCTTTTGTTTTGCGTGGATGTGACGCATGTTTCCCTCTAACTTTTTTTTATTTTATTCTTTGTGCTTGTTCTTTTTTGCGCCATGTTCACCGCAATAAACGTATTTTCTTTATTTCTTAAATATGTTTTTTATTTTAGTTTGCTTTTAACCTAGCCTTTTTTGAAATGAAAGATTTTGGTGAAAATAAAATGAAATAGTGTTAAAAGGATCCATTTTAAAGCTTTTAAAGTTGAATGTTATTTTATGTCAATCGTGTGTGTAAAGAAAAATCAAAATGCCGAGATTGGAAACATATTTCAAAAACGAGTATAATATTTATTTCTGTAAATATTTACGTAATATAAGTTAACATATAAAATATAATATTTACAGACGCCAGTACATCAAGCTACTACAATCTGTCAAATTTCTTTAATAGATTTTCAACTTTGTCGCTAAAGCATAAGTTTCAAAGTTGATTGGGAAAATTTGACAGTTTTGGGTAGCTTGATGTGCTGGCATCTGTACATTTATACTTCTTTAGCTTATTTTTTCAAAATCTATATATATAAAAATGAAACCCGTTTTCCGTTGTCACGACATAACATGAAAACGGCTGGACCGATTTCGATGAAATTTGGTATAGAGATAGTTTGAGTCCCGGGAAAGGACATAGGATAGTTTTTATCCCGATATTCCCACGGGATCGACATTTACGCGGGTGAAACCGCGGGGCGCAGCTAGTACTTAATAATAATTGAGTTTGTTGTTATTAGATATATAAATTACTTATAAGTAGCTTGTTATGTTCCCCCGAACCAGCCCGTCGCATCACATCGCCTGCCCGCGTTTTTACTTCGTTTTCACTTAGCGTTCTTTCTTTTTCTTTTTGCTCGGTCCCTTGGGTCCTAGCGTGATGTGAAATAGCCCATAACCTTCCTCAGAAATTGGGCTACCAAATGCAAGATGCAGAATTTTTCAACGCTGACAGATTCAGAGATTTGCGCGTTTAAACAAACTCTTCAGCCTTATTATTAGTATAGATTGAAAATTGGAGTTATTCCGCTCTCGATCCCCTACTATTTCATCTTTTGTTTTAATCTCTGTCTTATCCACTATAAACTTTTTCATTCCAGTCTGATCCGGTTTTTCTTTTGTTTTTATTGTTAGTCACTGGTTCATTAATAACTTCTCACACGTTTGCCCGCTTACCTGTCGAAACACCCGACGCATCGGAGTAGTTGAATGGGCGCAGTAAAGTCATTGTTTTTTTAACAATGACAATAGAGCAATGACACTGTTGTGTACACACGGTGTACCGTTGACATTTCGAGCACTTTTTCTTATGTACATATGGTGTACCGTTGACACGACTTTAGGGGTCCGGTCTGATCCGGTTTTTCTTTTGTTTTTATTGTTAATTACTAGTTCATTAATATTTCATTAAAGACCAAACAGTCATAATGAGGTTTACTAAAACCACATCTAGGGTTAAATCGTTTCTGGCTTGTTAACCAGAAACTTGTGCCAAGGTGTCACTTAGTAAGATCTACATGTCATTCGAATTACACGGTCCTGCCAGAAAATGGCTGGAGTAAATAGGGTAAACTGGCACTAGTGGCCTATGGATTAAGAATTTGACACTTTAAAGTGTTGCAGTATTTAAACTTGACACTATTTTGGTCCTGGTCAAGTCTAATGGATTTTTAGGGGCGTATTCAAAGTGACGCAATCTGTACAATACAAATGTTTTTGGCAGAACTTAAAATTTATTTTATCTTTCTTCCCTTGAATTTTACTTGCTACTGTATAAATGTGGGAATTTGTATGTTTGGATGTTTGTTACTCAATCTCGCAAAAACGGCTGAATAGATTTGGATACAATTTGGCACAAAGATAGTTTATGACCTGGATTAACACAAAGGATCTTTTATCCCCGAAGTACGTTCCCGTGGGACAAATTCCGTCCTCCGCCGGCAAAAGTTAGTATTAAATAGAATCAAATGAATCGTTATTATATAAAAAAAATTTCTTAAAACCCTATATTATTTATAAACCACAAGCCAGTTTTAATAATCCATTTTAAACCATGAACTTTGTGCATTTACTTTAGTAAGGTACAAAAAGTTAACATCGATTCAGCGATAAATTCATCCAAAAAGTTTCATTACAAGTTTCGCAGATTTCACAACTTTGTCCTGTCATTTGTTATTAGAAAGATTATTTGGTCCATTCATCAATCTCCTTCAAACATCGGGGTTCCACAACTCTCGTCCCGAAGACGTTGAAGAAATAATGATCTTGTAAGTATTGCAAGAACCCTCGGTATTTTAAATAGTACATTTTCACTGTAGCATTTCTTTGTAATAATTAAAAGCTGGATGTGGTGAGGTTGTCAATTATTTTTTTATTGTAACCAAAGGTGAAAATATTTTTTACCCGACTACGGCAAACACAAAAAGAAGGGTTATGATTTTAGCAGTATATGTATTGTATTGTATTTACATAATATGTTCCCCCGTAGCGCCTAAACCGATTTTTTTGAGTTAATTGACAGAAAGCTGGCCTAAGATGACGCGCTCTGACACGTCAACATACTTATAACTACGCTATTCATATTACATATAAATATATACTGCACATATATTCCACTTGTGACGAATATCCTTCGTGGTTCTGATGTACGAGCAAATAGAACTAAACTTATTTGTTAGGAGATAAGTATCAAAATAATGAACCTTATAATGCTCAATCTAGATTTAGAAGATTCAAAGTCCTGACTGACTGATATATCAACGCATAGCCTAAGCCGCTTATCCCAGAGATATGTCATTTCGAAGGCGTGTTCTTTGTGAAGAGTAGGTATCCACTAAGAAAGAGTTTTGCGAAATTCCACCCCTAAGAGGGTGAATGGGGGGAAGGTGAAATTTCACGCGGATGAAGTCGCGGGCAGAAGCTAGTCCAATAAAGCTCATCGTTTTCCAAGAAACCGAACTCATATTTATTATCATTTGATTGAGCTTAACGCATTTACTGGAAGGAGATTTAGGATTAGCACAAGGAGAGATAACACGATATTGAGTTCTACGATCAACTGATTTATTTTATTATGAACGATTTATTCATTTATTTATTCAACAGAAAGTAATTTACCTTTGTATTTATAGTCATAAAGAGTCTGGAATAAAAATAACTACAACAAAAAATTTACAATATGTACAAACAATATAAGAAAAGACAAATTGTTTTTATTATTTTTACGAAGTTTACAGGTATTTGAACCCTCACCTTTTACAGGCTTTTGTAATGTTGTTTTAAGAACTAAGATTTCACGAAGTAAATCAAAGTGATGCTTTACAATGTTAATACCTTTATAAATGTCGGGTTTCAATGGAAATATTCTACTCTGTTTTAAACGTGATATTTCCTTAAAGCTTTGTTTTTCAACAATTCGCATTCCGAGGGCTTCCAGGTATTTAGATACAAACACAGGCATTAAAATTTATAGACGTTTAACATTACATAGAACGTTCTTAAATATCACTACAATAAAGGTTTAAAAAAAATAGAGTAAGCTCCAAAGTGATTTTGAAATTGCGAGCCCGAAAATCGATCACGGAAAATTGGATCGTAAGTGCTTACGCATGTCAGCACACAGAACACGTACAAACGCTTAAGATCAAGGGGCGTGACATCAAGAAAGCCAATATCAATCACGAAAATTTAAATCGTATGCATGGAGGCCATTGATAAATGCTTAAAAGTACTTTATGTTCATATAGTCAGGGAAATTAACTGTTTATAAAATGATTGACACACTACCTACTTCAATTTGCCGTGTTATAGAGATTTCACACAACTGTCTAACACCAGTATTCACAAACAATACTTGTCTACGTAAAGTAGCAATACTATGCGAAGTATGTCATTTCTCAATTCCATATGACAAGCCTTTGAATTCATAAACATTAAGGGACGCATAGTGCCGATCACCACACAAATATTGTCTATGAATAGATTTTTGGAACCCTATGCGTTCTCACGCACTGTGAGTAATGTTTGTGAATACGGGTATAAGAATGACAGTTATTGTTGTGATTTGAATATACGGGCAATTTAAACGACATGCCGAGTGGGTTATTGAGTGGACGATTGCTTAGGTTGTCAAAAATAAATGTTCAGTAAAGATTGTTATATTTTTATAACCGCTATGTTTTCTAAAGTCTATTAATAAGCTTTAGGAGTCAGAAATTTACGAAAACTGAACAAAATTTGGTTTATAGTCCTAGGATTTTAGTATATGTGTTGAACACGGGTAATAACTAGTGGTACTTCTCTGTGAAATCGGTGAAACATTTTATATTTTATTGGCCTGACCAGACAGCAGATTTTGGTTAAGATTTTTTTTTATTATATTTACTTGAAATGACATTTTTAATTTCATATTTTGGTTCCATTCCTCAATACCCACCCACTTATATTTATCTTTAACTTTTGTTCCTACTGAATTAGGGGATTAAAGTAAGTGAACTAGAGAGTTGTTGGGAATGGCAATATGAAACATAAAACATAATTACATGTGTTTCATTCATTTATTGCCCGTGGTCCGACCGCGTAGTATGTGGTAGGTACACAAATATTTTAGTACCTAATCTTGGCATACACGTAATTACTTGTGTAAATAATCAACGTAATCACGTTGATTTATTCCTTTGTTCTAAAATAAACAGCTTATTCTTCAAACACTTTGAGGGCAATTACGGAATTAAAGTGGAACGTCAAAAGCATCGGAAGCTATTGTTAACATTGTTTTTAGGGTTCCGTACTTCGAAAGGAAAAAACGGGACCCTTATAGGATCACTTTGTTGTCCGTCCGTCTGTCTGTCTGTCAAGACCCTTTTTCTCAGGAACGCATAGAGGTATAAGCCCGTGAAGCTGTGAAAAATCAAACTTCTATGCCAACGCAATCAAAAGATACAGCCGTTTATGCCGCAAATTTTCGACACTTGCAAGGGAATCAAAACCTACAGAGTACTTCCCGTGAACTCAGAATCTTGAAATTTGGTACGAAGCAACGTCTTGTAGCACAGATAAAGGAAAAATTGCGAAAACCGTTAATTTTTAGTTACATCATATAATAAAAATATTTTAAACAGGTTTGTACGAAACCCTCGGTGCGCGAGTCCGACTCGCACTTGGCCGGTTTTTTTTTTAATATTGTTCCGGAAGCTTAGAGGGATTAAGAAATTCATAGTAATTTAAATCTTAATTTATAATGGTGCTGTAAGACTCGCAATCCTGAACATTACCCGCCACCAGAGGGCAGGAACGGGTATGCCCTTTGATTAATTCGCTGACATTTAATAAAAAACGAGATTTGAAACACGATGTATCACTGTCAACGTGTTTTGGCAGAAAACTTTTCGATGTTCCATAATGGTTCGCACATTCAAACAAAGCTGTAACGTAATGTATTTGTTTGAAACTTTGTACACGAGTAAAATATTTACTTAGTTAACAGCTGAGAATCACTGTTCACGCATGTAAGGCCATCATCCTTGGTAGGTTAGGTACGTATGTTATAAATAAACACATAGATAAAATCTATTCAAACTTATGTTTCAAATTAATATTAATTCAAGTTAAACAAATACCAACTTTATTTTAATGGTAATTAAGTTGATCTCAGAGTGACTAGGACTATTGACTATTGATTATTGTGATTTATTTTACTAGTTATAAAAATTTTTGAAGTTGTAGCGTAAGCTGAACTTTATTGTGTAGGATTTAAAGTTGACAGACGGTAACTGCAGAACTCCACCAGCTTCGATCCTTACATACTCCTTTTGCTTCATCTACGTTCTTACCTGTGGTCATACACGCATGTCCGTTGCGAGTACTACACACTGGACCTTTCGGAAGAACTATTCTATTTCTATTTAAGGTATGAAGGTTGGCTAGGCTAAAGAAGTACTTCTAGGGCGTCCCTTCCCGACCGGCGTATGAAATGTCAAGAATAACAACGGTAAAATCTGACCAACAGCTTAGTAATCAGTTTTTATCGCCTATGATTTCATCCTATTAATGTCAAAATAACCCGATTATACTATTTTGAAAACAGGCCTCTGTCGCTTGTATTAAAATCACCACGTAAAAGTTTACCACGTTGACGAAAACTAACCCTTAATTCATAAAGCATATTGCGCTAATTACCCTCTAACTTCAATCAAATCAAATAACAAAGTCTAGTAGTTTTTATAAAGCGTTTATAAATGTAATATGAGGTTGACATTTTAGTAACATTACCTAGGTTACATGTTATTTGGTAGAACTTCTTTCTATTTTTATTTGTCGCCATTTTACCTACTTTGGTGTGAACATGTATGTAGGTGTCAACAATTTATTTTTATCACCTAATATAAGTATTTTGCTTGAAATGAAATATCAAGTAACGTTTATTATTAAAATATTCCGTTTTATTTTCTTAGAAAATCTGTCCTTGTTGCTCAATGACCTTCGCAGACTGCTACTTAACTTAGCAACAATATATTTACGAACATTTCTTACCTACTCGTATTCTAAGGTTCTGTCAAGCTCGCAAAACTATAACAACTTCAAGGCTTATCCACTGAGGTGTAGCTTCTTAGACGTAGCTTTCATAAATATTTCACGACACTCGCGAAAATGAAATTGTAAGAAGTAATTGAACTGCTCACCCGAAACTAAACGCATTCATTTGTATCTTGGCTCATTTGAGACCTTAGATTTTTATATTTCTATGAGGTCCATTTTATTTCTCCAGTCATTAAAGTTGCCTTTATTAAAGGATACTGGGAACGCACTCAACGAATTAATAATTTTCATTAGGAAGTTTAAAGCTTGTATTCACTAAAATTTTCTTCAATAAAGGGCGAGTTGTAAGACCTAAGTTCTCACATACAAGACACAAAGATTATGTTTTTGCCGTTACTTAAAAAAAAAAAACCAACACTGACCGCCATCGTCAAATAAAATCAAATTACATATTCAGGGAAAGGCCACACTGTGCCCCATACCCCCATCATACCCTTGTTCCCGTATGTCGTATGACATTCGCGTCAATTTGTAAGCGACTATATTACTGTGAGTACATAATCACAATGATTTAAAAATTAGAATGTTTTTTTTTTTGTTTTGCAATTAAAATGTAGACTTCGGTGGTGTCGGTCGGCCGGCGGTTAGGTGGGGGACGATATTGTTGCCATCACGAGGTGAACTTGGATGAGGAATATAAAGATTAGCACTAGCATAGAGAGACCTATGGTGAAGTCAGACTGTGCATGATGACAGATTCGGCAAATATTGAAATGAAATGAAAGGAAATTGTTTATTATGTAAGTCTGTCTTTTTATTTTATTACTAGCTGCGCCCCGTGGTTTCACCCACGTAAATGTCAATCTATATGTTAATCCAGGGTGTCAGCTACCTTCACACAACATTTTATCAAAATTGGTCCAGCCGTTTGAGCGTGAAGAAGTAACAAACACATACACTGATTAGCTGGCCAAGGTGTCAGTGTTCCGGCGGTTAGGTGGGAGGACGATAGGTATAGTTGCCAACAACCGACAAACCTAGATAAGACTGGATCAGGAGCATAAAGATTAGCACAAGCTAAGAGAAAGCTATAGTGAAATTGGGGTGTGAACGTCGGCAGCATCTGCTAATGTTGAGACATTCAGATAAAATGTATTCTGTTATGCGTATGCTAGTACCTGTTAAGATTAGTATACATATCGAATGAGGCATGAGCTCCTGGGTTCGATTCCCGGGTCGGGCAAAGCGTTTTTGGGTTTCTCCGTCTAGAATTTTTCAGTAGCAGTCTGGATTTGATCCCGGTTGATGGCAATAGGATCGCCCCTAATACATAGGACTTAAAAATAACTGGCAAAATATGGGTGATACATACGGACACCTTTGCACCACTTGGGGAATACAGGTTTGATTTTATGTGATGTTTATGTATACATATCGAATTCATTTGCAATTGATTCATAAGGAATTTAGAAAAACAAACCTAGTAAGGAAATATGGCTAGTCAAATATTGACCTGCATGTCTGGAAAAACTTGTTATTTTTGTAGCAAACATTACGCTCATAAAATTTTGAGTAGGTTAAACAAATATTCATCAATAATAGAACATGCTCGTGCAATGCAAATGTTAATAACGCATTATTCACCTTGGTGGGTAATATGAAATAACATTCTTCTCCGTCTCTCCGTCAACATTTCTTCGTACTCTATTACGATTTTCCTGAATAAATAATGGTGTTAAAGTTACCTTTTTGGCTTCAAGGACCGGAAAAGGGCAGGTTAATGTATCACACTATACTGCATCATAATGCGTAGTTACCGGGATTAGTCGCTGTTTTAGTGGCCATGGACCTTTCGTCTCTTTAATGTAACAGGTTACCTACCTAAGGATATATGTTTTTAATTTTCATTTACCTAAGCACACCATCGTTTAGTTATATTATTTTTATTTAAATAGTTTGTTACTTTGGGCAATGATCGTCACTCACTGGACGCCTGAGGCAGGACATCGCCGTCGAGGTAGACAAAGGCGAAGATGGCGTGACGATCTTATATAATTTGCAGGGCCAACATGGCCAGAGATCACACAAGACAGGGAGGTTTGGAAGAAAAAGCCTTTGTCCAGCAGTGGGACACAAAATAGTCTAACAAAAAAAAAAGTTTGTTAGTTTAATTTTTTTTATTTAATTTAGTATCCAGTGTAAATGTTTATATTGTCAGTTACTTGTTTAATAAACGTATTTTTTTTTAACATACCTAATATGTTTTTTAAATAATGTTATTTTTTGTTACAGCATTTACTTGTACATTAGCACGCGTTTAATAATCCGTCTAAGTAAACGGATATCCATTTACAAATTGCATTTATTTTGTTGTGAAAATACTGAAAATATGTGTAAACCGACGAATTAAATAGACATACTAAGTATATTGTTATTTTACAACATAATAGCGGTTGAACGTTTTTGATACATTTTTTATTGCAATAATGTAGAGGTTACTTATGGTTGGACAAAAGCGCTTAAGAGCGCTCTCTAATATATCTTTCTTCAACGGTAATTTCTATAAGCCCACTTGAAAGGATGTTAACGACACTCCCTAAAACCATTTTTGGAAGTGTGCTCATCATGATCAAAGATTAGGGGAACGCGTTATTTGATCAACAGTTTTTTCTATCCTCTGTTTATATTTGTTCACACCTTTGTCAACGAAACATCTTTATTTGCATTTAAGCTCCGAATAAAGGTAAAATCCAGCAAAATTCCGTGCGAAACCAACAGCCCTATTTTTGTAGTAAATCTTATAATTTACGAAAAATCTCTGCGTTTCTTCTACGTCTCACGTTCTGGCGGAGAAAAATGAAAACGTACATATCTTATGAACTACTCGCGTATATCACGTTCGTTACATTATTCCTTAGATATTATTCAACTAGTACTTCTATTGCCCCAAAAAGTTATTCCAGTAATATTTTACCGGAGGAAACCGGCACGTCCTAGAATCAAAAATTCGAAGACATGTGACATCTGCCAACCCGCACTGGGCCCGCGTGGTGGATTACAGCCCACTCCCTGTCACAGAGAGGAGACCTGTGTCCCAGCAGTGGGAACATTATTGGCTGATTATGCACCTAAGAGTTTCAGAGTGTGAGTCAATTATACTTGTATTAGTTAACATAGAGCTCGAATTGTGTCCGAGATTCTTGAAGAAAAGTCTGGTTGTTATGTAAAAATTTTTTGATATAAAATTTCCAAAAGACGAGTTTCAATTATTCACGTTATCCTGTTCTATGTAAATGTTGAACCACAAATTCTTCGTTAATCATACAACATTATTCAATTTATAAATAGAATAGTAGATTGTACAATTACGAGTAGTGTTGTTATACACTCTGATTTTCACATCGATTGCGAGAAAATGAAACAGGCATAAATTATATGACAGTATTTTCACTTTTCAAAATTGTTGCACAATTGAAAAAGAGAATAAATAGGTAATTAAATTAAATTAAATTAATGTCCGCCACGAAACTTTTCAGTTTTTTTTTTTAATTTTCAACAATTATTGTGTCATGCGGTCATTTATTTATTTATTTATTTTATTTTTAGGAAAACTTACAGCTAAAGACTTTGGGTACTTCATACTGCCAAGTCATAAAAACGTTCTTTACATTTTAAAATAATAAATGACAACTATTTTATCTGGTTTTATTAAATTTACCATAGAAAACACGGAAGTGATATAAATTAAAACAAATTAAATGAAATAACGACTTGAATCTGCGACGTTTTATTGTGCGTGTGGCTGTTGGGCCTGAGTATCTTAGTCTTAGAAAAAAAAAATACTTTATGCACTAGAGCATAAAAAGCGACTTTATGTCGCTTACGCACAACATAAAGATGAATTTTTATAGCATGTGAAGTGAAAAATAATTATTCACATCCCCTCGTCTGTTAAGCAAGCTTAATGTGTTCGGTAACAATAGAAAAAGTAATTCATTAGATTCATTAGGGCCTGCGCCCACTGGCGTTACGACACGGCAAGGTATTTTTATGTCACGAATAGAAATATAACTTAATAATATGACAATAAAATTTAACGTTCAATGGCAACGATGCCGTGGTATCCTTAGACATGCCGCGACGTCCTTAGGCATCATCATTGGAATTTCAATTTTATTGTCATACATATGTACGAGTTTTATTCCTATATGTTTCATAAAAATCCCTTACCGTGCTGTGTCGCCAGTGGGTACGGACCCTTAGTGATAGTTGGTCTCCTAACATCACGGCTGTTTTCCACGAAGGGTGAGACAGAGGTAACATATCACAACATTTTCTTTTATCTATTATTTTATATCTATCTGGATTCTCTTTATTCCATGAAAACAAAAAAAACTTTCAACCGTGTGCCGAGAAAAAAGCTCTCTCGAGGGATGGAAAATACCTACTTATATTATTTAATAAAATTCTAATTGAACAGACAAGATAAGAATTGTAAAATACAAACAGTAACTTGCTTTACTTCTTTTGAGACACAAACATTTCAGACTCGTTAAAAACTCAGAAAAATTTATAAGATAAGATATGATACATTTATTTGCCGAAACATGTATACACACTCAAGAATAAAAATGAACTTGCATGCAGGATAACATAAAATTAAAGAAACGGTTCAGAGACATGTTTGACACATACTATGGCGTGCATATATTATGTATGTTAAAAAATTAATTACACATTACACAAAACATGATAGTTACAAAATTAATATGTGAATACTTAGTAAAAAAGTGAAAATATGTTAATGTCGAAATATTAATCAAATTTAAAATATGCCAGATCTATATAAAAACTTTAGGCAAATTAATGTCAAAATTACATACAAAAATACATTGATACTCAAACATTTAAATAGGCTGGTACGATTGATTCGTCTCCAATATTTTTAGCAAGTCAAATATGATCTAATAACAACTTACTTTTTTAAACTGGCATCAAGAAACAGAATACGAAATTAGCTATAAAAAATTGTCTCGTTCTTTTCGAAGAATTTCGATAACTCAATGAAAGTCTTGATTTTAGGGGCTATCTTCAAGTTAGACTTCGAAATTTTGTGCCGACTTCGCAAACTGATTGCTTTGCTGAATTCTGTAAGAATGAAATGAGTTTATCCTTATATCTGGGTTGTATGATTTGTGTCATGCATACGTTATAACTTTGTTCTTTGTTATTTATCAGGTCAAGTGGTTTATTTTCGTTTTGAATTTGTGATTCATTGCCACACTTTTTGTATAATAGTAGGATAACTCATATATCAACCCCAATTTTTTCTACAAATCAATAAATCAAGTCGCCTACCGCAATAAACCGTTGGACATAGGCCTCTTCTATATTGCACCACAATATCTGGATCTCCACTTTCCACCTCCAGTCTGTCCAAGCCGTCCTTTCATTATTCTTTCTTATGTCAAAATTCACTCTCATTTGTTTTATTATTTCACTCTGTGTCAGCACCAAAGTCATGAACAAAACTTGTACCATTTTTTCCCAATAGTAGGTACTACATTATTCTCTTATTTCGAACTTAGTTTCAGACTTCTAAAACAATAGTAGAAGGTGACATTTGAAAACTTTCGTAAAAAAATCCAAACTAATATTATAAATGCGAAAGTAACTCTGTCTGTCTGTCTGTCTTTTCTTCACGCCTAAACTACTGAACCGATTTGTGTGAAATTTGGTACAGAGATAGCTTGAGTCCCGGGAAAGGACATAGGATACTTTTTATCCCGATATTCCCACGGGATCGACATTTACGCGGGTGAAACCGCGGGGCGCAGCTAGTTAGTAATACTTTGATCACCCACTGTAATATAATACATATTTATAAGTCTAGAAAGTAGTTATGAGAAATATTTCTTTAACGTTATTTAAAAAACCCTAAAGTAGATACTAAAGAAATTTTAACAGTAGCACTCAACTCCATAGCTTCACTGATACCGATTCATGGCATTAGGTACCACCTAATAACGAGTTCGAGATAAACTTTACAGTCATAGATAAGTTTTCATATAGGTAGGTATTTAGAAAAAAATAGGCAGATTTTCATTAAGCTACTTGATCATCTATAGGTACTTATATTTTATTTTTCTCTTTGATTCCATTATAGGCACCTTCTGTATTCTAAATATTCCATCGTCTACCTCATTTACTTCCTGATCAAAACAAGGCTTGTAATAGGTTATTCAGTACCTACACGTTTGGTCACAACTACCCAACAAACTCCATTAACCCTTATATCGACGCAAGCGCTCCGTACCTCGCAATACCAAAACTATCTAAACACAAACCGCTAGTTGTGGTTTCACCTCCTCCGGCTAACAGAGTGCCTACTTAATATCTCATACACCTCGCAGAATACCACCTCGTCATATAAAATGGAAATTGCCCCGCTACAATTTTATAAGCCGACTATACGTTAGCCGCAACCCTGAAACTTTGGCTGGAGCCAACGGAAACATTTCTTATTCACAAACACGCACAAACCAATTACGTTCATTTAAATTATTAAGTAACATATCTGAGGCAATCTAAGTTTGTTAACTATTTTGCGAGATGTGTTTAATTATGGACCGCCTTGATAATCTTGAGTCTTGGCTCGTAAAGGTGCCCACAGGTTTGCTTGATTTTGTGACGTGTGATCAAAGAAAATCGAGTGTCTATCAATGTTTAAGCAACACACTTTCGACATCGTATTTTTTCTAGATCGCCACTTTGGAATGATTCTGATAATCGATAAATCAACAAATGAAGAAATCGAGACAGACACAGAGTCTGATTCGATTTTAACCTCTGTAATTCAGCAGCTCTGTAAGAAGCCGACTGTGACACCTTAACACTTCAAAAATTCAAGTTAATAAACTCAAATATTAAAAAAAAAAACTAATAGATCTATAACCACGTGCACAAGCACATAGTTCGTAAGTTGGGGTCGTTACCACAGGGCAAACACAGCTCTCAGCGACAGTGCATAATGCGAATATAATGTTGAAGTTTCTCCAGTATTGGAATGTTCAAATTCGAAAACAGTTTGACACTAACGGTCCCGGATACAACGAAAACCGTCTCGAAGCCATTTCCAACCATCCCTACATCCTCATTAAGCAATAGCTCGAAATCTATCCAATAAATTGTGGCGAACTCAATAACCTTAGCACATTTGGATAAGTTAGGTATTAGGATTCTGTGTGTGTCTTCAAAAAGTCCATTTAGATTAAATGGAAAAGTTGTAATAGGGGAACTAGAACCTAAGGATATATTATCAACCAGTTTAGTTTTTGATACAAATGTTTCTGTTTTAACAAAAAATAATATAACTAACCTAAAAAAAATATGAGAGTGAAAGAGTAATTAAAATATTCAGTAATACGATTCAGCATAATTAACAATTTAATGCAAATTATATTTCAAATTATCTCATGAAAAAAAAAATGGAATAAATATTGTTAGATTTATTGAATAGAAGGATGTAAAATCATCAAATAGAAGTAGCACAGCCTCATTGCTGTTCGAACTTCGACGCGTTTTTGAAATCCTGCAGTTATTGGTAAATAAAGAAATGAAATTGTTTATTCTGAAAATAGGATATCGGATATGTATATATATATATATATATATATATAAAAATAAGCTAGATGACGTCAGCGTTTCCTATCTGACTACTCTGAGGAGAAGGGCGAAATCACACTCGGAGGTCATAGTCTCTTCAAGTCCAGACATAATCTTGGCAAGATCATGTGAATAATTTTCTTTAAAATATACTTACCTACAAATATTATGTTTTTTGCAGGTAAACGGCGAGCGTAATGCGTCCGCGCCTGTGATGTCTCTAATATGCAGTGGGACGGCCTCTACTTCGTGTTTCTAGCGTTATGCTGCATTCATACTGCATCTGGTAAGTCAGTCATAAAAAAATAGATTTATCTAGATAGCACTATGCTTATCACTCTAAAAAATTAATAAAACAACCTAAAAATGTACATAAATAATGAATACACTTAGCCTTCACAGTTTTAATGGATAGCATGACGTCAAACGATCCTTCGAAACAGCACAATCATTACTAAAAATAGACTAGGTAATGCTTAAATTAATAATGCAAAGGAATATTATCAGCACCTAGTATCATAAAAGCAATATTTAGCTCAAATAAACAACGCAACAAGCATTACAGTTCTAGAACACATGCTAGCATGCAATTGCACAAATTTAACACTTCAACTGACAATAAAAATACAGAATAACCCTTTTTCAAATTACCTAATAGCGAATTAAAATTAAAAATTGAAACAAAAGCCAATCACAGAACGGAGTGAGTTTCGCGAATGGCAATTACGTAACCGACCTCGGACCGCTTGTGCATCCATACTTTATTTATATAACGGTCAGCATAACCAATATCTGTTTTCAGTATCGACTTTTGAATATTTGAAATATTTGACGGTTTTTTCATAGGTGCTCCGCGTAGATTTGTGGTGAATAGAGGGAACTGAATTTATGAAGTGTTTTTTAAAGCTGAATGCAGCGTTTTTTGTTTTTGAAAACTAATGATTGTAGCCGAATAGATAAAAAATCTAGTTTCAAATTTAATTAGAAGACTTAATAATAACAATCATGCCTACTTACAATAGAATATTGTTAATTATCAAAATTCAAACTGTTTCTTTTAAAGTAGTATTAATTCCAATACCACAAAAGCTTACGTTATTAAACAAACATTCATCTCAGTGACTTATACTTACTATTACAAATTGTAAAAGGGATATATAAATCAACTAATATAAATCGTTTAACGTAAGACTATTTTTTTTTTTTTTTTTTTTTTTTTTTAAGCTGAATGCAGCGTTTTTTTTTTTTTTTTTTTTTTTTTTTTTTTTTTTTTTTTTTTTTTAAAGCTGAATGCAGCGTTTTTTTTTTTTTTTTTTTTTTTTTTTTTTGTTTTTGAAAACTAATGATTGTAGCCGAATAGATAAAAAATCTAGTTTCAAATTTAATTAGAAGACTTAATAATAACAATCATGCCTACTTACAATAGAATATTGTTAATTATCAAAATTCAAACTGTTTCTTTTAAAGTAGTATTAATTCCAATACCACAAAAGCTTACGTTATTAAACAAACATTCATCTCAGTGACTTATACTTGCTATTACAAATTGTAAAAGGGATATATAAATCAACTAATATAAATCGTTTAACGTAAGACTCATTACTTACATCTAAGACAGAATTAATTACTTTCTCTGCATAATAAATAGATAATTAATTTTAAGAAAACATTATTTTCTGCTCATAAATATTTCGATAATGTAATCAATCTTTGTACACATTGAAAATCAGAACGTTAAACTTAGTCAAACTTCGTAATTAAACACACAGGTATTCAAAACTAAGTTCAACAAAGTTTGGACCGTAGAAGTTTTTAATGTGCTATTTAAAATTATTTTAAGTAGGTATAAATAATAGTACCTAAGTAAGTACTTGTTTGGCAAGTTATTAAACAGGACATACCCGAAATCCCCCCCGGTGGGTTCCCGCATTGTCGAGGCGGGGGGGCTCAGTAGCCGTGGCTTGGACACCCACGGTGAAGCGAAGTGGAACCCGAGGAGGGGCCGCTCGTCAGGGCTTTTGCCGGTAAGCCGACGACGTAGCGGCCAACAAGTAGGTTGCGGTGCCGCTTGAGCGACATCGCAGCTGAGGCGGGCCGCGATGTCGTATCGGAGGCATCGCGGCTGAGGGTTGGAGGCCGCGGTGGGAGAGGAGTGCCGGTATTGCGGTGCGCCGCTCTCCCTACCTTCCGCGGCCTTGACGGGGTCGCCACCGTCCGATGGCGGACGCGGTGGGGCCGCAGAGGAAGAGGAGTGTTGGTATAACGTTGGCCGCTCTCCCTATCCTCTGCGGCCGAAAATTGGCAGGCGGCGGGGCCAATGACCTGACTCGTCGCAGGGGGACCAAGGGTGCCCAGACACGGGGTCGTCTGGCGCCCATGTGCTGGTTTGGTCCCTGGGGTGGTCACGGCGTGCTATGTGTTCTAGTGCGCCGGTGATGGGGAATACTCCCCAGAGGAGGGTCCGGTGACGGACAGCCGCGGCGGGTTCACGGATGAGTGCTAACGCGTGCCCGTGTTCCCGCCGTAAGCGGCAGAGGAGGACACCGTGGAGTTTTAGTGGGTTGGAGTCCCACATAACTGCACTATCTCCCCGTGGTAGTGCAGAATGCATGAGCATTTCTCCACGTTAAAAAAAAAAAAAAAAAAAAGGACATACCCGAAATGAATTAGTAAAGGAACAACAAAAGTAAAAATATGGTTATTTTAAATTGGCTAGCTGAATTCCTCAGACGCGATAGGTCGGATCGATATAATCATAAACACGATAAAATAAAAAATATAAAGATTTGAAGTTTTTTGTCGGAGGTCAACGACCGCTATTAGTGTAGTTACTTGGAATATAAGTTGAGAAAAACTGCTTTCGTATGTTTTATCGTGTTTAGTTATCGATACCCACCACGTCTGTGAAGGGTACACAAAAAAACAAATTTTCTAAGCTTATATTCAAGTGACTACAAAAATTTCGGTTGATGAGCCCACAAAAAATATCATAAAATTAATTTCTTTTTTTGATTTATCATGTTCAAACATAGATATTCATCGCGTGTGCGAAGTTTAGTTAGCCAATTTAAAACGAAGAAGACGAGAAAGGTTAAGTGAAGAAAATTATTGAAAATGTGTCTGCACATTTGACTTTCTGTTCAATAAAGACAGCATTGACATAATGATCACCCTCATATTGATTAAGATTGTTATACATAGAATCAAGGGGCTCGTGGCTAAGTAATAACAGTCGCACGAGTCGATCAATCAGGTTAAGCTACACTGCCGCGGTTGGTCCGTGGATGAGTGACCATCTTTAGATACCGAGACCTGTCCGTGCCTCGGAAAGCACGTTAAGCCGTTGGTCCCGGCTGTCATTCTTGGATCTTTGACAGTCGTTAGGGGTCGTCAGAAGCCCGAAAGTCTGACAACCAGTCTTATTACCAAGGGGTATCGTGTAACCCAGCACCTAACTGGGTTCTGAAGGTTAGATAGGCACTCGCTTCATGTAAAATATTCAGCTGCATCTGCCGACCCCAACACAGTTGTGAAAAGGATATCAAATTGATTCATTGTTATACATATAAATATACTAGACTAAACTGTCCCTACAGTTGAGAGTAAGGGTTCCTATTAGAACAACATTATTTTGGGCTAGATTTTTAACGACTTCCAATGAAGAATTATTTAAATATGAACCTGAAGCATGTTCTCTGAAGACTATTTAGTAAAATGTCCACGATTCAACTTATAAGATGAAAGGAATCTACCGTTTTTATTTAAAACCATTTTGGATATTCATCTTTTGTACGAAATTTTCCATGAAGTTTCTTGATAAAAGAAGTTGAACGTCGTGACCAGAAATTCGAACAACACATTAAAATATTTGACATCTAACCAGCGTTACCTTTAAGTAAAAAAAATACATGTCTTTTTTTAGGATTGGTAGGTAATATAAGCTTTAAGCATTTAATACTATTCACATTATTCAGTCTACTTCCTAACATGGTGAGTAAATGTGCGGATCATTAAATACCAATTCGGCATTTATCTTCACAAATTGTTTTTTGGAAAAACAAAAAAATTACAGCATAGCCCAACTGAAGACATAGACACGATAAACTAGTGACTATAATAAAAAAGAAAAGCTTTTTTAAAAGCAAGACATTGATCTGTGCAGAACCGTTGCGCTTTCCTGAAGATTATCGAACAAATGTCGTTCGAAGACGTCGAAGCGATGAGAAGGACAGTCTCGCCCTGTCCAGAGAGATTTTCAAAAACATCACCAAGCAACTACGCGAAAATATCAAGCGTGAAGGAGCAACTGACAGGAACGATCATTTGTTACAGAGTAAGTATCGATTTTCGCGTCCGCAGTAAGGGCCATTTCACACTGAGACGTGACGCGACGCGGCGAGACGCGCATTTACATGAAGAAAATAGTTGAAACCGCGCTGCGTAAGGCGACCAAAGATTCCGAGAAGCGCATTTTTGTGGCTTTGCACGGCTTGAACGCATGTTCTCCAAATATCTGCACACTGCGTTGCGTCTTGGCGGTGAGCAGTGAGACGTTACGCAGTGTATTTCAGTGTACTTCGACGAGCTTTCGCGTTCCCACTGAAACGCATTATTTCTCTTTTCGTGGAGTAAATAAGTTCTATAATTACACAATTATAATTAATTGTACTAGGGACACCACTATCTTATGAATTTGCGTCGCATCGCATCATGTCTCAGTGTGAACTGACCTTAAGTCTTGGGCGCTCGTGGTCTTATATCCATAAGAAATATGAATCTGCTTACTTTATTCAAGGCGTAAAAGTATCAGATTTTAAACATTTCTTCTTTTACGACGCTTACAACGATCTTATCAGAATTGAAATTCAAATAGCGCTACGTCCTGATTTGAAGGAGATTAACAAAATTACTTTTCCCAAACCTTATTTTGTTTGGTTTAATTTAAATTGTGAAAAAGGTCGTTTTACATAAATATTTTTTTGAAAAATATTTTATGGATACTCTTAATAAAATTATTCAAAATCGTAATTTTACGACAAATATAATATAATTGACCGTAGTGCCCTTGATTGAGAATCATGGGTTATGAATTTTCTATGAGAAAGTTTTTCCAATAAAAAAAGAATCGTAATTATAATTTACCGAAACCCTTGTCTCAGTTATTTAGATTTCTGTAGCTCTAAATTACCTCGAGCGCTGCAATAAAACAATTTATTCCTAAAGTTGAAACAGATAACACTTTACTATCAACTCTTCGAAAAAGGTCGTTTCGTTTATATTTTAGGACCAACAAAATTCTACTTATGTTGTGCACGGGCTTGTACTGATAAACTAATTAAAAACTAACTAGTGTAGTTTTATTTAAATAACATTTATAACTGTCACTTGTGTACCTGTATGTTTAGTTATTGACTTAATTTCATCATTAATTAAATATTTAAACACACATCATCGCACCGTTTTCGCTCATTCAGGCACATTTTCAACACATTAGTATTATATAATATCCTAAGGCAATAATAACAGCATTCAGTTGTTTTATCTTCTCACGTCGTACAGCCAAAGAACTTGATTGGTGAGCAAACTTTCCGCCAATATGCCGTGTTACAATAATTTCATAAAACTGACAAATCTTGACAGTATAGTTATGATTTTAATTTACAGGCAATTTAAGATAATAGTCTACATATTTGCTTATCAATCAAGTTCATTTTAGGCAGAAGCTAATTATTGAATATTAACTTTATTACTCAACAGACAAGGTAGAAGATCCTCGTCCGTATGTGCCGTTTCAAAGCTATGCTCATGATCATCACCATGAGCACCATTGGGGTCCATACTTTGAGGAAGAGAGGTATACTCAAGTGACGGCCCATGTCGGGGCGGAAGCCTTGCTGAACTGTAGAGTCGTCATGCTCAAGGACAAAACGGTAAATAACAAATTTAATTAGCAATTTTATTTAGCATAAGCTTGTATGATTCAGAATGTTGGATCGGGCTGAGGTGAGAATGCTAAGAGGGATGTATGTTGTTATGTGAATGGATAGAATAAAAAATGTGATATATTATAAGAGATAGTCTGAAAGTGGCACTGGTGACTGCAAAGTTGTGTGGAAATCGGTTGTCATGGTATAGATATTTGATGCGAAAGAATAAGGATAATGTCGTGGGGAAATGAGCCATCCGGCTATAAAAATAGTGGAACACCACAGAATCGATGGATGGTCTATGTGAAAGCTGATTATGGCTACAAAGGGGAAGATGACGACTATTAGAGAAGTATGGAAGAAGACATGTTGCACCGACTCCAAATACATTTGGATAAGGGCAAGAGATTTAGCAAAATCGGCGTTTATTATGTACGCATTGCTGGGACATCGGCCTCATCTCTGTGAGAGAGAGTGGGTCGTAATACACTGCGCGGATCCAATGCTGATTGGTGTGGCGAACCAAACTAATTGTTTATGGTTCCCACTATCACATTATAAAGACAACACTACGCGGATCTAGAGCATGAAGTCTATGGCACAAAAAGAAGCTAGTTGAATTGAAATGTAAAACCACTATTACTCCTCTCCACAGGCCTTATTAACACGATTGTTATAACTTAGTATTTAAGTTAACGTGTACCTATTCCTTCGCTGCCACTTGGATACTGTACCGTGTGCTGTGACATAAATGCACATCTACAAGAACTGGATTTAGTTTCATTTATATAAACAAGGGCGCCATAACGCGCCTAAATTAAATAATATCTACTAGAACATGCCTATTTTTTCACGATGTTTTCCTTCACTAGGATATTAAGTACTTTTGGTAAATAGTGTGAATACAAGATGAGTAAAAAGTTGAATCGTATGTTACAAAAGTGTATGTAATTTTAGGGTTATGTTTGTTAATGTTAATGTCATTGAACACAATTTTTTTTAATACAGATTATTTTTTCATATAGTTGTACATATTATTATAGTTTATATTTTAGCTTATATTATGTAAATATTTAATTTGTAGGTAGGTAGGTATTATTTTCCTACAATTATTTATTCCCACGTGTTCTTTTCAAATTCTGAGAAATAAAATTAGTCTTTTTTATTTTTGACATACACAATTTCTACTGTTTCATAAAAGTTATACAACGGCTCGTCCTACAGTTGTAACGTTTCGTTGTATGGAACTTATATGTGTATTACTCTACTGAAACAGAGTAAATTTTGTTTTTAAACGAACAGTTTTAAAGGAAATTCTTTAAAATCTATTTTTACCCCAAAATGTCAAAGTCACCATAAAGGATCCTATAGATATACAGTATACTTACTAATTTTTCAGCAAAATCTTACTCCTCTTTAAATATTTGTGTAGTAGACCCTGAAGTGAGCAATAATAAATAAATGTCCATTGGTCCATCATTAATTTTCAGACTTCCAAGAATTTCTTTTGTGTGAATTTCCGCATTGCTCAAAAATGTTATGAGCTCTTTTATTCCAAATCTTGCTACCTTTCATTTCGTTACGAACTGAAAAGAATTTGTAATTTAGTCCTTATAATTATTTCGGTTTCCAAATTAGCTTCTTTGAAAGAAATGTAAGTAAAATGCTGAGTACCCGTAATGAATAAGTAAAGGAAATCAATCATGGTTAGATGAATGTTAAATAAAGCGTAAAGGTGAAAAAATACAAGCAATTGTAATACTTGTAAAGGAAGGTCTTTTTTACACTCAGTGGTTTTTTTCCTTCGTGTCGCTGGCACTGGTGGCTTATTAGTCGATTCGCACGAAACAGGCGAATCACTTAAATTTTTTTTTTCCATAGGTGACTCGCACAAATTTAATTTATTTGTGGGCGAGTTGCAATAAAGTATAGAAAAAAGACACTAGCGCATAGAAATGATAAGAGTTAAATGTTAGAAAACGTGTACTTCTTTCTTAACTTCATTGCATTAAATTATTAATTTCTTATTGAGAAATAAATTTCTTTAACCATAAATTAAAAATGTGCCAGTTGCCTAATACATAATGTCTGGAGTAGTTGACTCGCCCACAAATAAATTAACTGTGGGAGTCACCCATAGAAAAAAATATATTATTTAAAAGTGATGATGCGCCCGTTTCGTGCGGGTGAATTCGTGCAAATCGACTAATAAGCCGCACTGGTAGGCCAAATAATGTAAACAGACGGTCATTATACGCATTTTAAGCAATTTTGTTATTATTTATTTACTTTTGATAATGTAATTTGTGTGTTCATTTGTTTTGATGTGAACCCCTTTATACAGGTGATGTGGTTGAGAAATACCACGGAGTCAGCACAACTCCTCACCGTGGGTCCAGCTTTATACGCCGGCGACAATAGGATAGCAGTAAAATTCCAATACCCTAACAACTGGAGACTTAGTATGAATCCAGTGAAGTTAACCGACGCTGGTCACTATATGTGCCAAATATCCACACATCCCCCAAGAACAATATTCACAAATCTCACCGTTTTACGTAAGTACAAAGACAAATCAATATAAATGCTTTGCACAGAAGTCCTTTTTAATCTTTTGTTCAAACGTTTAATTAAGCCATGCTATTGTGTGTATTATTTGTGAGGTTGAAAAGCTCATTTTTTCTCGCATCTTTTCTCTTCGGTCTGTATTTTGGCACGCCATTTCATTCCATCTTAATCGCTTTTGATATTACCGTTTAAGGTAACCTATTTTCCCCGAAAATATCCTTAATCTCCATTTGCATGTAACAGCACTTAATGACGTCGTTTCTTAGTATTTATGTGATTTAGACAAATTAAAGTATTTACTTCGATTTATTAGCATTGCTTTCTGTGCCTATTTCTTTTTTTTTTTTGTTTATGCTTTGTCAACGGTAGCGGAAAGGTAAGGTCTTAAAAAAGAAGTAAAGTTTTTATTAGGCCCTTGAAGTCCTGTTTGTGCTTTTCCTGGGAAAATAACTGAACCATAATTATGTTTTGCTTCTCCTTGATGGAAATAATTCCAATTTTCCGAGTCCGTGATGAACCTAGAAATTATGAAAGGGAGAAAATATGAAATAATTTGGGCCATAAACCAAAATTTCAATCTCTTATATAATAATGAGTTCATATTTTTACACAAATTAAAAATTTAATTTTTTTTCAGCTCCTGTTATATCCATAAACGGTGACGACACACATGATGTGAAAGACAGATTTTATAAAGCGGGTAGCGCGATAAAATTATCCTGTATCATATCAGAACAGTATGTGTCATCTATATCCACAAAGGCGCCCGTGACGACGCCTGTACCTACAACTACACCCTTACCCACAACAACAACTACAGAATTAACAACAAAAATGAGTACAATATTCAATAGAATAGATATAATGATGAATAAAAGTTGGAGTGTCGAGACGACAACGATCACTTCGACTGTTAGTTTTAGTACTACTACTAAGAAAGCACCAGAAAAGACCACGACTGAACTGACTACAATCAAACCAACGACACCTCCAGTAGAAAATAATATTTATGGAATTGTTTGGAAGAAACAAGGGAAGGAGTTTACAGAAAATGTCTCTTGGCGGAATATGAGGTATGAAACCCTTTTTTTCTCAGCCTGCTTTGTCCCACTCTTGAGCAAAAGCCTCCATCTACTCCTTCCATCTTTCACGAGTCGACGCGTCTTCCTTACAGTTTGGACGAAACCTATCCAGTTCGTCCCTCCATCTCCTACGTGGTCCGCCGTGATCCCATCTTACTATCCCTGGGCACTAGTTCTATCAGCTATTTGTGCCCATGGAATACGGCAGACATGTCCTGCCCAGTCCCATTAACCTATGGTGCACGAACCCCGTATGTAAAGAAAAATCCCATTACCAATTATGGCCTTTTTCATCTGGCAAATAATTTAGGGGATAAATATCTTTTTAGCGACGATGAAACACAGCATACTAATGTTCCATTTTCTTTTCAGCGCTACTATCAGTGTAGCATCAGCTTCACAAAATGACAGTGGGACGTATTCATGTCACTTGCAGAACCATTCTCAAGTAACCATCAATGTTCACGTTTTGATCGGTAAGTGGTTTCATTTTCTATTATTTATTTTCTCTCTTCTTTTGTATTATTCTGTCAATCGCCTCCACATTTTTGAGTAACATTTATTTTTAGAAAGAAAATATGATCTATGGTAATAATTTAAAGATCTCACCGTGAAAACTAACGTGAAGTGAGGTGTGTGTTCCACCTGATGCTTTAGGGATTGACACTAATTGACAGCTCACTTGTCTCAAGTTTTCACGGTGAGATATTTACAGAATCGCTCGGCAGTTCACTTGAAATTCAGCTATGCAGTGTTCCATTATCAAAATTCACTTCTAAGTATTTTGTCGTTTAGGGTAGCGCAGACTTAAAACTATTTCACAGCGAACAAAGATGAAGAGATATAAATTAATAATTTATAGTCTCAGTAAAACATTCTCGTTGGTAGTTTCGTGCAATATAATAGAATAACTGAGACACATTGAAAACTTTGTAGAAACTGAAAACTTTAATAATTTTGTTCTCTTTATCAGGCGAAAATCAAGCTGCAGTACAACATAACACCGGGAACAAAGGAACACTATTCTGGCAACCACAAGTTTTAGCTTTATTTTCTTTCGCTATACTTGTATTGTTTTACCCTTGATGATGTGAAAACTTCTAAATTATGATGTTAAAAAATTTCACACAAACGAAACATAAAGTTTTCGTTAATGTTAAAATGAATCAACGTCAGAATGATATAAGGCGTTAAATGTGATGTTTGCTGATATTCAAGCAGATTATTTCATTTCAAATAAAAATATTTTTATAGATGTTTCAGCTAAAGGCAATTTAACTTGCAAATGTAACTGCAATCTCGCCGGATTTTACTGGAAGCAGATTTCAGTTTGTAAAGCATTGGTTCGAGCTCACATGAAATAGGTATCTAATAAATAAGTCCTCGATCGGAGAGTAGACGGGCAGATCATGTTCGACAGGAGATGAAATTCGACGTAGGTACAACCGAACTACCCTCTTGTTTATTAACAGTCACTCTCGAAATAGCCAGAATATTCTGTAAAAATATTTTTGTTTCGTCTTGCAAGTTTATTATACGACAACTTTGACCATGACTTAGACTTAACTTAAATACCATGCATATAAAACTAGCCTAGAAAACAAAAATTCTTCTAAATCTGTTGTAATATAAACTCGAATAAGCCATAGATCCTTAAGGGATCACAATAATAATCTTCTCAAGTGTAAAGACGCAGTTTTGTAAAAATTCCATTGATTTACAAGTGTCATCACGTAATTCACGACAATGCATAAAATGCTCGTAAAATGGTTTTAGTACTTTTTTACTATGCAATGAGTGATATTACGTAAAGTGCTATACGTCAACATGTTTTGGAATTGTGTATATATAATTTTTATTGTTGGAATATTTGAATGTTCTAATTTATAATTTGTTGACCGTTCTTTTCTGATTTTATCAAAATTCAAAATGTTTACACCAAGTGTATTTAGTTTAAGACAAAATTATTACTTAAAGTAAGATTAATACGATGTAGATTGTACATAAATGAAATTCTACGAAGGTAAATTATTTAATTGAACTATAACAGATTAATTTCCATGTAATATCTGTAGTATAAAAAATATTATACTTAATGTGTATTTTAATACAAAATGTACAGTTAATGCTACTGAACTCTTATTGTAAGGAATAGAAACCTTTCTTGTTTGTAATATAAACTTAGCTATAAAGTGAGGCGAAGCCAAAATAGTAACTTAATCTATAAGATATTTTATATGTTGTTGCACATTTTTGTTAATAATACACAAATCTCTCATCTGTAAACAAAAGAAAGACTATGTTAAATGACTGTAAACTATAAAATAAACTTAACATTATACTAAAGTCTTTGAAGCATTTTTATTGGATTTTCGTCCTGGGCCGTCCTTACTAAAATGTCAATAGGATATACTCAATTTATCAAAGGTAAAGTTTGTGTAGAGCATTTTTATTTCAAGTTCCTTTTGTGCCTCTCTAATTTTATCAAAATTGGTACACAATGAATACATTTTAAGAGTAAGACAATAAATAATAATAAAATTAATAATTATAATTTTAATTATGTAGTTGCAATTGGTTTCTTGTTAAAACCTTCCAATTCCAAAAGCCAGGTAATTTCGTAACGTACTATCAGTAGCAATGGCTTTGATTTTGGAAGTACAAGGACATTCATTGCGTTATTTCCGTTGTTGAGCAAACATATTTTATGACCACCATAGATATGACCACAATATGAAGCAATGGATTAGTAATATCGTTCAAAATGATTCATAATGTGTTACGTTGGTTACCAATTTACTCTACGTAAGTATACTGACCTAGCTGTTCCTACTCTCTTAAACAACACTGAAAACCTTTCCATACGTTTGCGTAGCTTTCAACCAAATTGAACCATCCCATATGAACCTAATTCATTCCTTAGTTTGCAGCCTCTACGCATTTTACACAACATCGGTATTTTCATTTCGAGCAATCCTGTTCTTACACAAAAATTGTCCAACCCGAGCCTTTGGGTCGACGTTTTATCAGCAAAAACACTCACTCTGAATGAACCCTTTGAAAAGACGCACCTCATGAAATGCAATATACTTGTATTTGTATTATACCCAGAGCTGTGAAGCGGACGGTATTCACCTTCCACGGAGAAAATGGGAAAGGGGACCGACGATGTAGAAAATCAATTATATAGCTGACTACAAAGGGTAATAAAGAAGGCGACCTTTGATGTTTCTATTAACGATGAATTGCTTGATGTGCTGTTGTCCCTTTTCAATCGACATCGTATGGTAATAGATTTGAAAGGTGGTGACGCTTATCCTAATTCGGCCCCTTACACAGCTGCAGAAAAGGCAACAAACTCGATTAACGATGTTTGGGTTTAATGCCATTAATGTTGATGCGGTTTTGATAATCCAAATGAATAAAGACGGTAATTATGATATTAACTAGCTGCGCCCCGCGGTTTCACCCGCATAAGTTTCCCGTGGAAATATCGGGATAAAAACTACCCTATGTCCTTTTCCGGGACTCAAACTATCTCTATACCAAATTTTATCTAAATCTGTTCAGTGGTTTAGGCGTGAAGAAGTAACAAACATATAAACACACACACACACTCACAAACTTTCGCCTTTATAATATTAGTGTGATAGTGTGATAGTGTGATTAGTGTGATAGTGTGATAATAGATTAACCAAAGATGAATGACCAACAAAATATAACTGGTACAGAAAGATAGGTATGCTTTCGCCATAAAGTGAAACGCATAGATACAAAGACTGTAAAAATTACATTAACAAAAAGATTATTTTTATACCTGAAAATAAGCCCTTATTTTGACAGCATTGTCTCCCAGCATATCAAAGAGAAACCCTTCCGTCAATCCGGTTTTACGATACTCGGAAAGATAGAAAGCCCACACGTTGTACTTTACCTAACTCATACCTAAATTTATTACATCAGGGTTAAAACAAGGTTTTTACGGCGCACATGACGAAATTATATTTTTCCGAAACGTCATTTTCCATTGTTCTTACCACAACAAAGATTGCAAAAAGACATTGAATTTTAGACTCTTTGGAGCACAAAACAATGCCGCCAGCTTTTGGCTGAAAGTCAAAGTAATTTTTTATTCAGTAATTAGGTCGTTACAGACACTTTTAGGAGCCCTTTTTTAATCTACCCGCATTTCAGTTGTTATGACCTCTGTGAAGAAATGCTGAATGAAAGTGGGTTTGAAGTTATTTTTGTTTTAATTTCATAAAGCATTTTTGTCATTGAATCGTCAAACGTCACTAAGAAAAAACTGAACACCTTATTATAGTGTCTGCTTCGTAGTTATAATTTAATTGCTTGAGATTTTTTTTTTATTAATGTTCAAAAAGTATATCGCAGAGTTTTAGAAGATACTAAAAACCACAGAAGCCTTTGATGGCTTATATATGGCTAGTGAGTTCAGAAAAAATATACATAATATAGGTACTACAGATAAACAAATTTAGACTGTAAGTTTGTAAGTTTTACATTCAAAGAATATTTTAAGTCTTTACTTATTATATGATATATTAATAGCACAATTAAAGATGGTAGCAAGTATATCAAACTAAAGTACATAATCATAGTTGTTTTTGTAAAAATACGCATACTTAATTAACAAACGTTAACAAAGGACAAAATCTCTTTTTATCTACTTAAAGAAGACTTGGTACTAGGGGTAGTTAACAATTCATGTAAAGAGACTCTTAACTGAACCGGTGAGTATATTAAGGGGTCCAGTGGACTTCAACAGGCTTATAAGGATCATATAAAATTTTTCCTTTGCCCTACTTAACGAGATAAGTTGCCTCTACAGCTTTTATTTATGTGTTCTTGCTTTAACTTATATTTACAACAATAGTTAATAATTCACTTACATATAAGTTATTATATCGAAACGTAATTCCGAGAACAGAATCTGATCAACGGAGATCCTCTAACAAAATTATCAATTTATCAATTATTAACTCCTCAATCGTCAAGTGTACACCAAGTGTACATAAGGGAAAGTGCTCGAAACATCAACGGTACATCAAGTGTACACAACAGTATCATTTTTCTATTGTCATTGTTAAAACAAAGAATTTATTGCGCCCATTCAAATACTCCGACGCGTGGGGTGTTTCGACAGGTTGGCAGGCAAACGTGTGAGAGGTTAATAAAATCTTATTTTGTCATATTTACACGAGGAAGGGTTTTAAGTTGAGATCATTGAGAGTGTTGTTTGAAACTACTGAATTTATAAAACAAAGATAAATTAAGAAGGTGCATGTTGAACAAAATAAATACAATACTCTTGGTGACGATCAAACTAGTAAAAAACTAACAGCTCTCTTTTTTATAGACAAATTATTCTGCTTAGGATCGTTGTCGGATAGAAAAACAACTTGTACCTAACCTCTGTGACACTTAGATACAGGAGGTTCATAAAAACATTTTTTAGACAATCGTAGTCATATTGGTAAAAGGTGGCTGGGACAGACTGGATGCGGAAGGCGGAGGACAGGGAGTTGTTGCGGGGCATAGCGGAGGGTTATGTCCAGCAGTGGACTGCGATAGTCTGAGTTGATTGATTGAGGTCATATTGGAACAAGTGCCTACTTTTAATATAATGATTTAAAGCTATATTTATCATGTATCTACAGGCTGTTACGGAAAGGGTATATCAATACAAACGGGTTGAAGAGTGTATCTGGTCTAGAATCTCTGTACAAAATTTCAGCTCAAAAGCATTAACTTTGAAAATGCTTAATATTTTTTTATTTCAACATCACGGCGCTGCACTGGCGTGCGGCGGCGTGATGTGCGTGTACTAGGCGCACAGACACACTACAGATAATGGATAATGACCCTCGTAGTGCGGTGACACGTTTGTTATGATTTCAATTTAATAAACTATCGAAATAAAAAAATATTAAGCATTTTCAAAGTTACTGCTTTTGAGCTGAAATTTTGTACAGAGATTCTAGACCAGATACACTCTTCAACCCGTTTGTATTGATATACCCTTTCCCTTTCCTTTCCTTTTATAGATATATCCTTTCCTGTATACATATCAACATATCCACATCATATAAAATCAACGACCTATAAATCCTATTTTGACGAGATTTTCGACGAAACGAGGCGCTGATTGAGAACACTAATGCTGCGGTGGCAGCGTGAAGTAAGGAAGAGGATACCGACGATATTTTGACGACATTCTGTTGGCTTAAAGCTGGGATCGATTTAGCGAAGTGGTTAAGTGGTAGGTCGGTATTTCTGAACGTTGTTATATCATCCTGCTGGTTTAGTGCACACTACGAGT
Source organism: Amphipoea lucens (assembly GCA_947508005.1). NCBI lineage: Eukaryota > Metazoa > Arthropoda > Insecta > Lepidoptera > Noctuidae > Amphipoea > Amphipoea lucens. Next base: position 10,968,666 of record OX382371.1, read on the forward strand.
ATGTGTGTTTGTTATTATAACAATTAGCTAAACTTTGGTATAATATTCTCATTATAGAAATCCACAGAATTTTGTCGTGAGTACAACCCGCACCCTAATCGCGTACGAGTAACACACTATCAATCGGAATCTGAATCATTTTGAAGCAAATTGCTAATATAATCCATTGCTTTGTATGTTCGAAAAATTTGTCTTCTCAAAACGTCAATAACGCAATGAATGTTGTTGAACTGTCAAAATGAAACCGATGCCGATTGATAATGTGTTACGCAATTGCGCCGCCGATTCCAACTATATGACGGCTCGGAACATGAGGTGAGTCGCTGCGCAGTAACGGGGGCGAGGGGTGAGGTACTACACAGTGAGTAGCGCAGTTCAAAGCCGCCATAAATTTTGAATCGGGCTGTACCTACCATATGTATGATTCAAGCTAAAGCTTCTTTACAGTAGGATGAAATAGAAAGACTCCAATTTGCCCCAATCATAAATATTTCAGGTCTTAAATTTCTAGGTAGAGGATCGCCCAGAGGACACGGTGGAGCATACGGTGGAGGTCTGCCCCGTTTGGGCGGAGTACCGCCGTGTCCTCGTAGAGGCGATCGGCAGCGGCGGCGACCTCTCGCGTCCGGCTCTGGTGCAAGCCATGGTCCGGAGCGAGAGGGAGTGGGAGGCAGTCACCTCCTTCTGCGAAGCAGTCATGCTGGCGAAGGAGGTGGCGGGATGGTTGAGGGATAGAGCCTCATGTCCCAGCCGCCGTGGGAGACGCTCCGGGCGTCGGGAGCCGCGTGACGACTGCCGGCCTCCGTGGGTGCGGGCCTGCGGACGGAGAGTAATGGGTAGCTCAACGTCCGATCAGGACCATACCAGTGCCGGACGGCGCGTATGTGTTCCACGCGCGCCTCAAAGAGATGTCAGCATAAGGGAAGGGACCCGTTAGGGCCGCAGCCTGTCGGGGTAGCGGGGTTGTCCGAAAGGGTAACCGCTACCCCGGAACATAAAGGGCTAAGGAAGGAACACGGGTGGTGGGTTTTAGTCAGTAAGAGTTTGACACTCCCTTCCGCTCCACCCAGAGCGGAGTCATTTGATTATTTCCCATCCACAAAAAAAAGCCCTAAAGCTTACCTACAAAACTGTATTTACAAACTTTGAACGAAATAATTTATATCGCAAAGAAAGTAAAGAAATTGATTTCTAAAGAAATATAAGTACCAGCAAAGTATATTCTATATTGTCCTCGAATATCGTAAATATTGTCACGAGATGACATTGAGCCCTGGGGAGAATCTTTCACACGTTGCTAAGTATATATAGGTAGGCATACAACTCCTCACTAAAATTTTCCCTTGTAAGGCCCTTCACTTTCATCCGTGTGATATCGGAAACCTTTTTGGTTCGCTTTTACTCGTTACGTTTAGATAATAGTTGGAGTGTTGCTAAGTAATTTAAATAAAAAGTGTTTTATTTTAGCAAACGTATGGAATTTATTCATTTTAGGTATATGTATCAAAAGTGGTGAAGAAAAACTTCGTGAGGAAACATGTAGCATACACATATGAAGGCTTGTCCTAGAACCAAAAATTCGAAGATAATATGTGACATCTACTAACCCGCCCTGGGTCTGCGTGGTAGTTTACGGCTCACTCCCTCTCACCGAGAGGAGGCCTATGTCCCAGCTGTGGAAACATTACAGGCTGATTATGCTAGGTATGTGTGTATGTAGATTTTATCTTCGCCTTAAGCAAGGTTAGTGATCGATGCTCGTGCCTTCGCTGTATAAGACTGGTTGTCAGATCTTCGGGCTTCTGACGACCCACAACGACTGTCAAAGATCCACGAATGACAGCCGGGACCAACGGCTTAACGTGCTTTCCGAGGCACGGAGGGGTCTTTGTATGTAAAGATGGTCACCCATCTACAGACCAACCGCGGTAAGAGTAGTTTAATCTGATCGATCGATCCGTGCGGCTGATATTACTTAGCCACAAGCCCCTCCTTGATCAACTTCTCTGTCCCGAAAATAGTAGGTACAGATGTCAAATCTCGTGACCTGTTATAATTGGTTGCCCAAAATAACTTTCTTCGAGTAATTCACGATACAACCTGTTAGAACTTTGTGTGATAATATTCGAAGTTATAAGATCTTACTTTTTAAAAGTAAAATTCAAAGGTAAATTGTCGGATTCTACTCGTATAAAAGTTACCTACAGGTAAAGCTAATACGTGCGAGTATTTTAATTAAGTAGGTAAGGGTTAAGTATAAGTAAATACCTGCCACCTAGATTGGAGACCGCGTATCGGCAAGATTATGGTGGGAAGCTCCCCAGCTAGATGGATCGACGACCTTAAGGAGGAGGCTGGGACAGACTGGATGCGGAAACCGGAAGACAAGGTGCTGTGGTGCAGCCTGGTAGATGCCTATGTCCAGCAGTGAACTGTGTTAGGCTGAGTTGATTGATTGACATCAATTTGTAAGTAATGAAGTTTTTTTTTTCACTAGGAATAGAAAGGAAGAACCCAATCTTGACTAAAATCTTTACTTATTTCGAAATATGAATATCTAACCTACTAATTTTGGTACCTCACACTTACTTACCATACCATAGACCCTATACTTATGTTTGAAGCCAGTTAACCACAATATTTCCTTTCAAATCCCACACGACTCTGACTCCATGTTGTACACCAGAGTCACAACATTCGCGTGGGATGTTATTTGTTATCGTACATTAAAAGGGATTTCAAATGAACAATGTTTCAGCTTATGTGCTTGTGATATATAAGTAACATCATTATACCTACCAAGTAGATATAATTATATGGTCTTCCTGTTCTGTAATACAGTTTAAAATAGCATGAATGGTTCTAATTACTGATTCGTAATCTCTTAATGACCGCTTTTCATCTTCTTCATTTCATATCGAGTCATCATCATCATTTTAGCCGAAAAACGTCCACTGATAGTCACAGGCCTCCTCCACTTTGACCAGTTTTCTGCTTCTGGCATCCAGCGGATTCCTGCGGCTTTCACCAGGTCATCGTTCCACTTTGTGGGATACCTTCCAACGCTACGTCTTTCAAACTCCAGAAACTTTCAACCCCATCAGCCATCGTTTTTTATGAGAAATGTACCCTTTAGTTTGGCAATTCTTCGGGATATGTAGTTTAACTTGGTTCTCCTGCGGGTCTCTTTATTTCTGATTCGATCGCGTAGGAAACACCAAGCATAGCCCTCTCCATTGCCCTCTGTGTTTCAGCCTTCTAATGAGGCCCATTGAGAGCGACTACATTTCAGTACCATAGGTCATATCGACAGTACTAATTACTGCTTAAGATCAGTCTGTAGCTATATTCAGGGCAAACGTGACATTTAAAGCATCAGTGACTGGCAACCGAACACAAAGTTACTAAAACGCGATGCAGCTTTGATGCAGTCGCCAAATCACCAATCGCCGAATTAAAATTAGAATATAATAGAATAGAGTACTCTTTATTTTGTTCACCATATAAATAACAGATAATACTGGTAAATGTAGAAATTTTACAAAGGGTGACACAATAGGCGACGACAACCTTTAGATGTATTAAAAAGGGGAAGGAGAGACTATACTATAATAATAGGTAGTATGTGGTGTACCATTTACACAATCTATATAAATACATATTTAATAATAAACATGAAACAGGACCAAAGAAAGCATAAGGATGATGTTTAAGAAGAGAGGAAGTGTTTTTTTATAGTAGACAAAGATTGAGCACGACACGGGCAACTCATTCTTAGATTAGTACTGTTGTGTCTTTGAAAACCTTTGTATTCAAAACTAGGATCCAAGCATTAACATTTGTTTACAAACAAAAATATTCTGCGAAATACGTAGTTTCGACATAGCTTTAATAAAGTTAAAGTTCGTTTTTTATCTCCTTGTTTTGTCTTCCTATTGACAATATCCGCTTTCCTGAAAGGAAATCCATCCGCTTTTTTAAAAACCTCTTATTATGCGAATACTTTTAAAGGTTTTTTCGCTTCAGTTCGTCATAAAGACAACTTAATGAAAAATAATTAATACATAACTTAAAACTGTGACCGAACATTACCATCTTATCTTCTTTCGATATTAGAAAGCTCGTCTAGAACTTTCCTGTCCCCTACAGTTTCTTTTAACTTTGAAAACTTTTTTCTTTACCTGCCGGATCGCAAACTAATCAACCTGCTTTAGCGAAACTCTTTCAGACGACGTCTTTTTGATGTACAAAACTCGATAATGTAATATTACTTCTTTGTGGGTGCGTTAAAGTTAGCGGGCCTTTTTTTCTAGATAAAAACTTTTCTGGTCCTCTCCATATAATAGCCAAGTACAAATATTACCTTTGAAGATTGAAATGTCTAACATATATTTTTATAACGCTCTCGAGGTAAGGGATAAGTGGATTTGTCGTCAAAGATTTTGTCCCAAAATCTGGATTGTACATAAACTATTCAAGCGGAACGCACATACCATCTACAAAGGAAACCAACCACTTTTCATACAAAGCGAGTCCTAAACGTATGGGCTTTGATATTTTGTATATGTGAGATAAAATGGTACCTATTAAGGCACCTGTCCCACCACTGATAAGAAAGCGACAAGCTATCAATGATATTCTTGCTCAAGAAGCATGAATGTAAAAGAAAAACATGAATGTGTTCATGTCTCGTGAATGAGATAGATAAAAAGAGATAAATATGTTAATATGTTAATAAATAAATAAAAAAATAAAATATGTTAATAAAAAAGAGATAAATATGTTAATAGTGTATCGCTGACCGTTCACACTGCCGGCGAGAACTCTCTCGCCACTAGTTTGTCGCAGAGAAGCTCGCTTGGCGGGCAGAACTCTCGCTGAGAGACTCACGCTTGGTACATACGCGAACCAGCGAGTAATCGCTTGTCGCCGTCGCGCTCTCGCTGCTCGTTGCTCGCCAAATCAATTTTAGTTGTTAGCTATACTCGTTTCTCGTTAATCGCTGGCAGTGGGACAGGTGCCTTAGGGATGTCCACATTCATGCCCTGTAGCATTGTCAGATACATTTTATCCGTAATCCAAGGGTCAAAGCACCCATTACGAATGGCCCTAATAAAGTCATGTTCATACCACACTGACCTTTATATGGTTGTTACGCTAATCACAAAATATGTAAAGAATAAAACGTTCATGGATTTTAATTTTAATTGTTATTTGTGTCGCCGGAAAAGCTTAACGCGGGTTATTTATATGACTGACCAAATAGCACAGAGATAGGGGTAAAAAAACCGTTTGTTTTTTGATTTAATTCGTAAATATCGGTAAATATTTAATGAGTTTATCAGGGAATAGACGTAATTCCACGCACATTAATACAAAGTAGCCAAAAGCCTTGTCAGAGAAAGAAAATACATTTATTTAGCACTGATTAAAAGACATACAGTACAGCAGATACACACATAAAATAAAAACAAATAAAAAGTGTAAAGTCCGATGCAACAAATTAGAAGGAAAGTGTGCCTCACTGCCGCGCCAATAAGACCCAGTTCACCAAAAATGCCAGACAACTAGTGCTTGACGCTGGTTTGACGCAAAGCAAAGCAATTTCAAGAACTTGTATGATCTTATTTTATTACATAAATATTTTTTATTTATTTATTTATAACAATCTTACCTACACTATCATTACAGATCTATGATCCAATGCGACAGATTGGCCTTACTAACTAAATCCTAAATCTACACGTTATACCTAGATAAAAAATATCTTAATCTAAATAACTTATTACATATAGTGTAACTTTTGCGAATTCACTCAAGTTGCACCACAATACATCAACCCTCCCGTGAACCTCATTCACTATGCGTATGGCTCTAGTGAGAGGAGTTCTCGCCAGTAGGTTGGTCCTGGCTGCAGGCACAGCGAGCAGGGGCGCATTATAACGCAAGTAAGCTACACCTACGGTATGCTATGCAGGTATGCTACGCCACTGCGTTACGCTGAGGGGCCGTCTCCACGAGCGAGAGAATCGCGGCGATAGTCTCGCCGTGCCATCAAATTTTCGCCGCGATGATATTGGCGTGTGGAGACACGTTCTAAGAGAGTGTATAGAAATACGTGGCACGACGATAATATCGCCGCGATTCTCTCGCTCGTGGAGACGGCCCCTGAGTGGTAGGGGTCCTATTTAAGTGCGAAATAAAGTAATTACTCACTTTAACATTATTGAAACATGCGAGAGGCTCGTTGCTAAATAATAACAGCATACGGGGCGAATAGGACACAAGGATAACTAGCTTACCGCGATCGATTTGTGGATGAGTTTATGATAATTATAATATCGAGTCCCCTCCGTGCCGCGGAAATAACGTTAAGCCGTTGGTCCCGGCTGTCATTCGTAGATCCTTGACAGTCGTTACCTACTGTTAGTCAGACGCCAAAAAGTCTGTCAACCAGTCAACCGGTCTTACCCAGTAACTGAGTTGTGGAGGTCAGTTAGGCAGTCGCTTCATGTTAAATACTGGTATTCAGCTGGACCCCAACATAATAGGGAAAAGGCTAGGCAGATTGATTTAACATTATTCAAACTTCTATCGTTTTAATAATTATTTTGTCGGGCATCTTCGTTTAAAACGCGAATGTACAAAACGAAACAACATGTCCTAAAAAGTCAGTACAAAAATCTTTACGTAAGTAATCCATTTCTCTAATATATTTTGTTGAATAAACCGAAAACTTAAGGTCGTGATCGTGGAGCCCTACTATGTACGTGATAAGAAACAAAATGTGGATAGCACTTCAATTTAGTTTGCACAGCTTTTGTAGGCGTTCTTTTAGACCTCCTTTCTGACATATCCACCGTAAATATAGGAAATTAAGTTGTCACGGGAATTATATTAGTAACCGACCTCAAAAAGGAGGAGTTTCTCCATTCGACTGTATTTTTTTTTATCTATGTGTTACGCGATATCTCCGGCAATTATTGTGGATCGATTTCGAAGATTCTGTGTTTTTTAAGATATTATGTTGAAACCAAAAATCGAAACAAACTTTTTACAAAATAAAACAACCGACTCCCAAAAAAATACTACAAAGTAAAAAAAACGTTGATTTCGGAAGTCAGTAGCAAAAACCGATAATACAAAACCAAAGACACCGCTTCCGAAATTAAAGTTATTTTTCACTTTTTAATGTTTTTTTACACGAAAATCCTTGGTGACTGAAGAGAAAAACTTCAAACTCGACCTTATAATAGGTACTTAAAGAAGATTTAAATAATGGTTAATTGAGTGTTCCGTAAGTAAACATTAAAGCAGTAAATAAATCTTACAAATGTGTATGGTGTGTAATCAGCGTTTATTATATTAACATTATACAACGAGCTTTTGACCGCGGCTTCGCCCGCGTGATCTTCAGACTTTATCCCACGTATTTTACCCCCTTGAATGGGTAGAGGGAGATTCTCCAAAAACGCTTAAACACGTACGTAATTCTTAATTTTTTACCAAAAGCATAAGTTTGAATTTCATATCCTTAACATAAGCAATGCTGGGTTTTCCACACAAACTTTCTTTTCCGATATCACCCCTTTTAGGACATTTTGTAGACATAAAGTAGCCTATGTCTTTCCCCAGGATTCCACGTATCTCCTTGTCAAACTTTATCGAAATCCGTTCAGTTGTTTAAACGTGAAAATGTAACATACAGATAGGGTTGCTTTCGAATTTATAATTTTGCCCCCTTACTAATAAACGTTGTATATCGTCTGTATAGTTACACAACGCTTTGTCTTCTTCTTTCGAAAGTCAAATTACTGACGACTGAAAGAGAGAAATCGGTGTGTAACTATTCATCTGATATAATACGTTCATTAGTAAGGGGGTTAGTATGGAAATATAGATTTAATTTATGCAAGACATTATTCCATTGTAATACCAGCCTATTATTGTTTCACTGCAGGGCAAAGTCCTCATCTCATGCAGAGAGAGCATTAATCACAACGCTTGCTCAATGCTTGTAGGCAATATTTTTATAAAAGTAAATTTTTCTTCGCGATGTTTTCCTTCTCCGTATGTTATTGATAGCCAAGATAAACCTAGCAAACTTAATAATAACAGTTAAGCTTATATAAGACTTTTTGGTAGCCATTTACCAGTAAAGGTTATAGATTGGGTTCCGTCATATTATTATAACTGCCGTCGCGAAAAACTGTCATTTTCACCATTTGACATTCATAGTCAGCTTATTTTGGGCCCAGAAAGAGGTGGCGAGGCGACCTAGATGCATACCGCAAGGGTTAGATCGAGGTGGCTCTAGACAAGGATGCCTGGAAGAATTTGGGGGAAGCTTTTGCTCAGCAGTGGGACAGTGTAGGCTGACTAAAAAAAAAACAGCCTGTAATGTTCCAACTGTTGGGACACAGGCCTCTTCTCGCCCTTCTCGGTGAGAGGGATTGCGCCGAAATCCGCCACGCGGGCTCAGTACGGGTTCGTAGATATCACATGTCTTCGAATTCTAGGTCATGCCGGTTTCGTCACAATCTTTTCCTTCACTGTTTTGAGAGCAGTGGTGTTGAAACAATTTACACAAAGTAAAACGCCTGCTGAAAATCGAGTTGAATGGCGTGCAATAGAGGAGGTCTATGTCCAACAGTGGACTGCTATAGGCTGATGATGATGAAAGCGCCTGTCTGGGTTCAAACCTACGACGGGACCAAAACCTAATCTGCGTTCGCGATTTATTTGCCAAAAATGTAAACAAATATGGATTAATGGATAAATAACTTTAATTCCTACACAATAAAGTACAATTTACGCTACAACTTCAAAAATTTTTATACCTTTTTCAATAGTCACTCTGAAATCAACTTAATTTTCATTGGAATAAAGTTGGTGTTTGTTTAACTTGAAATAGGGTGGGGGTGTGCAGCACACCTGAATAATAAACTCTCTTGCTACTTACATTGTTCCATAAAATCAACATTAAATCATAATCCACGTTACAAGAAAAAGATGATAAATATAATGTCGTCGCGTAATTTCCGCTTGATTTGAACTTTATATCCCGTGTTGATAAGATAAATAAATACACACCCAAAAATACAATGAAGCATCGAACAAAAAAGAAAAAAAAAAAACACAGATTTTCCTGTTTGATTAATTCAGTCGAGCAGACGATCCGTTTCTGTTACATGGACCCGTATGTTGTCATTGATCACGGACCCCTAATAATTATTCATTCCGTTTTCATTGACAAGATTCTAGGCACATTTAAGCTGGTGTATTATTGCAGGGATTTAGTTGAATAATGAATATTTATCAACTGATGTCATTCATCTCATGAATAGTCATTAGATATTGTAAGCGTTAACTTAACTATGCATGCACCGGTTTTACATACACTATCTTGATAATAATTAAATTTCGGTAATATAATAATGCGGTGAGAAACTACAATTTTTTTAATGTTTTAATAAACGGGATTTATTCAACGTTTTGCTTGAAGGAAAATAGAGATAAGTAGGTACGTTCAGATTGTTTTGAAAAAAGAATACTTTAAAAAAACTTTTTAAGAAAAAAAAAACCGACTTCCAAAAAAACACTACAAAGTGAAAAATAACTTTAATTTCGGAAGTCGGTGTCTTTGGATATGTATTTTAGTTTTTTGCCACCGACTTCCGAAATTAAAGTTATTTTTCACTTTGTAGTGTTTTTTTGGAAGTCGGTTTTTTTTTTCTTAAAAAGTTTTTATTTCACGCTTTTTAGTGGGTCTGCTTATAATTTATCTAAGTTACAATACCCTAGTGATCATCGCCTTTTACAAACAAAATATTGCTTTTCCCGATGCAGTGAAGTTAATTGTTGAGGAGTTCTCCAGGTCCACCATCAGCTCCATATCACCATTCACATTGTGATGAGCATAAATTGCTTAGCAACCATATTAAAGTAATCGAATCGCAACCCGTGAAATACTTAGATATTATTGAGTGGTTCCGGTGGCCATCTGTGGTCTTCATCATCAGTTCCACTTCACCAAATAGTGCTTTCCGAGAGCAAATGCATGAGTTACTATAAAAAATACCCAAATCGCTATAGGTGTGCCTATAATATTTGAAGAGTTCCTTCGATTTCTCCAGGATCCCATCATCAAATCTTGACCTGATGCTTTTAGACTAGATGCTGATAATCCTGGCTGCAGCATCAGGTCAGACTTATGTCAACATTGCATTGAACTTAAAATTTAGTCCTGTTTAAAATGAGCCCAAACACAACTACGGTGCTGTAATTTCAAGGTTGGTACTTTTTCTGATGCTCCTGGCTTCAGCATCAGGTCTTTATGTATTTCGGTGTTCCTCATTAACAGTACGTTTATCCACACATCGAGCCCTTTTCAATGAGCCTAAACACGATATATCTGCTGTTAGTTGTCGAGGAGTTAGGTACTCTGCAGACTATCCTGACTGCAGCATCAGGTCATGACTTGATGATCATGAGACCAAATGTGGCAAATGCCCTATCAAACATCAAAACAATTTACTAAAACAGTCCTTGCCTGTTCGAGTAACTTCTTACTGTTAAGGAGTTGTACCTTCCATCATCAGCCCAGCTACCTGAGATGGTGACAACCATACGCAAATACACAAGATACTTCATAAAATATGCGAAAAACAATAAGTGAGCCTATAAAATTTGAGGGTTGCCCTCGATTTCTCTAAGATCCCATCATCAGATATTGAAATGGTGACAATGGGACCACACGGGAAGCACCAGCTTTCAAATAAAAAAAGAATCATGAAAATCGGTTCACCCAGTCGCAAGTTATGAGGTAACAAACATAAAAAAAAAAAAAAAAAAAAAAAAAAAAAAAAAAAAAATAGCAGTCGAATTGATAACCTCCTCCTTTTTTTGAAGTCGGTTAAAAATATCTGTTATTCCCAACTTTCCATAAAAAAGACTTGACTCGGTGGTAACATCCGCGACTTATGAGTTGTGATGGGTTCATTTATTACTCCATCACCACTGCTCTCAAAACGGTAAAGGAAAACATCGTGAGAAAACCGCCATGGCCAAGAACCAGACAATTTAAAGACGTGATAACCCGCACTAGGCCCGCGTGGTGGATTACGGCCCACCCCTCTCCCAGAGAGGAGTTCTGTGTCCCAGCAGTGGGAACATTATGATTATGCATAAAAATACCCTAAAAAAAATAGACAATTGCTGCTAATGCTTAGACAACACATTCTTACTCACTGGAGACGGATTTCCCAAATGTAATCAATTTTTTTTTTCTTAGAATGGTATTAGTTGGTATACTCGATATCTCCCTAAAGGGCCCAACAATCTACATAAAATTGTTTATGGGCTACTGTTACCCATTTTTATGTTTATATGTAACTTTTTATGGCTACCTATATATACACTTATTCTCATTTATTTTTATTCAGAAACCTCGAGATTTGTAAATATAAAGGCTTAATAAAATGAATAATATTTGTATGGTGGGAGTGAATAAGTTTCCTGGTTCTTTTGATGGAAAGAAAGAAATAAAGAAAAGAAAGAAAATACATTTATTTAGCACAGACTAAAGGACAGTGTGGGGTTGCGGCTAAATAATAACAGCCGCACGGGTCGATCGATCAGGTTAAGCTACGTTTGCCGTGGTTGGTCCTCGGATGGGTGACCATCTTCACATAACAAGGCCACTCTGTGCCTCGAAAAGCACGTTAAGGCGTTGGTCCCCGCTGTTATTCGTGGATCTTTGACAGTCGTTACGGGTCGTCAGTATCCCGAAAGCCTGACAACCAGTCTCACGAAGGGGTACCTATCGTATTACCCAGTAACTGGGTTGTGGAGCTCAGATAGGAAGTCGCCCCATTTAAATACTGGTATTCAGATGCATAAAAAAGCTGTCCGGTTAGACTTTAAGCCGACCCCAACATAGTTGGGAAAAGGCTTGGCAGATGATGAGACTAAAAGACACAATACATCTGAACGCCAATTCCCGTAATTAAAAACGTTCAGAATCTAGTCGCAATTTCATCTCAGTGACAATCAATGTCAAAAACTTGTCAAAAATATAGGGAAATAAGAGGTATTTTTGACAAACTGAGATGGAACTGAGATCAGACGATTACGAGAATTGTCCCTCAGATAAAAACAAATAAAATGTGAAAAGTCCGATGCAAGAAAGTGAGCCTCACGGCTGCGCCAATAACGCCCAGTTCAGCAAAAATGCCAGTCTACTAGTGCCTGGCGCTGGTTTTCATCTGAACCTGATGTGTAAGGTGACGGATGTAAATCAGTTTTATACTGCAACGTGACGTGTGTATGCATACTTAAATTAAATAAATAACATTGCAAAACAAAACACTAAATACTGATAAATAAATGAGACGGACCGACGGATGGGTTAGATAAGAATGGTATTACAGTTGATAAATAAAAATTTTAAACAAATAAGTCCTCAGTTTACCAGACATTAGTTATTTTTGGTAGTGGAGATAGATTTTAGCATCATATTTGGATAACATTTACATCTATATTTTTGATTGACTTAGGGAAGGTTCACATCTGACAGAAGATGCGTCGGGCGTAACATCGATTGCGTCTATTTATTCGCTCGACGCACTAACGCATCATCGGTTGAGTGTGAACGGTCAAGTGTTTTTCTATACATTTGTCTGTTCTGGCGTTACGCGACCGATCATACGCGACGCATCTTCCGTCAGATGTGAACCTTCCCTAAGGGTCCGATCACACATATCACAACCACACCGTACCGATAATAATAACACGTGAAAGGGGGCTAATTTGAAGGAAAATGGATAGTTCACACGGACCACATTTGACCGTCAAAATTAACCATGTGGACGATGTGGTTGCAGCTACAACACAACTACCAGCGAGACTGAGCACTAGCGGCCGGCAATCTGTCGGGGTCTACAAACACTACACACACACATACATACATAGTCAGCCTATAATGTTCCCACTGCTGGGACGCAGGCCTCCTCTCGGTAAGAGGGAATGGGCCGTAATCTACCACGCGGGCCCAGTGCGGATTGGTAGATGTCACATGTCTTCGAACTTTTGGTTCTAGGACATGCCGGTTTCCTCACGATGTTTTCCTTCACCGTTTTGAGAGCAGTGGTGATGAAATAGTTTACACAAAGTAAAGCGCCTGTCTGGGTTCGAACCTACGACCTACAACTCGTAAGTCGCAGTCGTTATCACTGGGCCACCACTGCTCTCAAAAAAACACTAGCCACAACGCAACCACAACGTAACAGCAAGAAGTTGCAGGGATACTATTCACATTTAACCACTGCTTGCCCACACTTTGTCGCTGCGATGTGGCATGGTTGCCGTACATGTGAACGGGCCCTTAAACAAAGTCTGGCTCAAATCAGAATAATTTCATTCCAAATCCATACTAATATTATTATAAATTCGAAAGTAACTCTGTTTGTCGGTCTGTATGTATGTTACCTTTTCGCGCCTTGACCACTGAACAGATTTCGATTAAACTGGAAATTAATTTGAAAACTTTCGAAAAAAATTTGGCAGAGAGATAGATTGCATCCCGGGGAAGGACATAGGATAGTTTTTATCCCGATATTCCCACGGGATCGACACTTCTGCGGGTGAAACCGCGGGGCTCAGCTAGTAATGTTATATAATGTAAACACAGCAGAGCGAGCAATCCTTTTAAAAACCCTACCGAATCTATCAAAATCCCGTACAAAGTTTTAGTTCTACCAACATCGTCCTACATCGTTGTTTATGCAGACAACTTAATCCATCTCCGGTTTACAGTACCGAGTGAGAATCTTAACACGAACGTAGGAAATATTGGATCGTTTACAACGAAATTCAGTCTTCAAACGTACCTTAGATAAGGTGTGTAATAAAAGCTGGATCCCAGTGGCTGACGTGAGTTATGGCGGTCGGTAGTTCTTTCTGTAGCAGGATCTCATGTCTTGAAATGTGAAGTGAAGTTAAAAGGGTCAGTAAAAAGTAATGGGTGGAACTCTCATCGCGGAACATACGGGTTTGTAACAAATAGCTAGTTTTTTATATGGAGATTTACGGAATGTAGGAAATGTTTTAGGTCTGTCTGTTTACTGGGATAAAATATTTTGTTGGACCTGATTTTGTGCTTAAAATGAGACTTATTGTTAAAGTTTTCGCGAATGGAGTCCATAATCTATAATATTATAAAGCAATAAAGAGGTAACATTTTTGAGCTTGTATGTGTAGGGGTAATCTACGGAACTAATGAAAGAAAACAAGACGGGTTGCACTCCGGGAGTGCCGGCAGAAGTGAAAACTTGAATATTAACGTTGAAATAAATCAATTATTAATTGAATTAATATAAGTAACTCATTTTTTTTCACTATTTCTGCGTCACTTTTTTCATTAATAGATGCACTTTGTTCAATTTCCATATTTTAAACACTATACACACGAATTTTACGAATACACAGCAGTGTAGGTACTACACCCACACCCACACCCACACCCACGCCCACACCAATCCATCCATCCATCCATCCATTGTCGTGTGTCACTTGGTTCACTTCGGTTGGCGCCGCCGTAGTAGTCTCTCCTGACGGTCACGTGTCCTGACGCGATGTCCTGACGCGAGTTTAACATTTTTTACCCATTAAAAAAAAGTGTGCTACGCCGCTAAAGAAGTTTACACTTCAAAAAAGAAGAAAAATGCGTTTATTCGTATTACAGCAAAATAAACACACCTTAAAACTATAAAAACAGAAAACAAAGAAAAAGGGCCTCAGCTCAGCATAATGTCAGCTGATAACAACACAAAATGTATCACCTGACGCTGAGTTTCAACTGCAACCCACGAGTGCAATACGCTGGAATAACAAACACATAGGGATGTGTGTGTCCGTTAAAATAAAGTAATAATGATAATGTTAATGACCTGATTTGGAAAATTACAGTTTGGCGTTTGTGTCATAGGATATCACACTAATATTATAAAGGTGAAAGTTTGTGAGTGTGTATGTGTGTGTGTTTATATGTTTGTTACTTCTTCACGCTCAAACGGCTGAACCAATTTTGATGAAATTTGGTATAGAGATATCTTGAGTCCCGGGAAAGGACATAGGGTACTTTTTATCCCGATATTCCCACGGGATCGAGACTTATGCGGGTGAAACCGCAGGGCGCAGCTAGTATTTTATATTAACCGGTCAAGCGTCGCGGTTCGCCGATCGGCGACGAAACAATAGAAAATCAATTGTGTCTCATTAGCGGCGCTTGACAGATTAGAACAAGAAGTCGCGGCAGAAGCATTAACTTTTAAATCAGTTTGTCATGGTTTATAATGTTGTTCTTCGTAGCTGGTTTGTCTGCCAAAGTGTGGTGATTTCTTAAATTTTCCATCATATTGAGTGGTTTTAGAGGCCTAGTTTAAATGTTGTTTTGAAACGACTGTTTATTTTATATTTGACCCTAATAAATAATATCATCATAAATCATGAGTGATAAATCAACTTTTTCCTCGCCCTTTCCATTATAAGACAATGGAAGTATTTTCCCTATTTACTTGGCAGTCGAAGGAATAAGGATAATAATTTGAGGGGTAGTCTCGGTTTCCAATAATTGACATGGTAAGAACTCTTATGAGTAACTCTTTGTAAGAGGCTATGGAGAAAAGAGAATAATTTTGATAAAGTAGGCACTTGAAAGGTATCGAGAAATAATCATCTTATATATTACTAGCTGTTACCAGCGACTTCGCCCGCGTAGATTTTTTTTCGTGGGACCCTATTTTTTTTTTGTTTTCTAAAATAAAAGTAGCTTAAGTTAATCCTTATAACATCAGCTATCTGCCAGTGAAAGTCTCGTTAAAATCGGTCCATCAGTTTCAGAGATTAGCCGAAACAAACAGACAGGCAGACAGACAAAAATTGTAAAAAATGTTATTTTGGTATAATAATATGTTTGGTATATTTAGTAAAAAGCGGTTATTTTAATACTACAAACAGACACTCCAATTGTATTTATTTTATAGATTAGGCGCTTCATAATAAGGGTAAGTGCATTGAAAGACCTTTCACGAGTTAATTCCGTACGAATCCGACCTTTTGACTAATATGTTGATGACTTTTTACTGTGATATAAATTATTTTCTTAAAGAGAATTTTACAATATTATTTTTATTAAATAATTTTCAGTAGGTACAGTCACCAAAAGAGATATGTAAACAAGTTCGTCGGATATAGTGGAAGTTTAGTAAGCAACCGGTGGATGTTATCGAATGAAATTTAATTTGATAAATGAACTGTATATTTTCTATTAATTGAATTCAATTTCATTTGAAAATGTCTTTCAGTTTCTTACTAAACTTCAATTATATCCGATGACCCTGGTGGTCGAACTTATTACATTTGTAATTTTGAACATCAATATTTGTAATATTGATGTTCAAAAGCGCTGGTTCTCAGAATAATTTGAATCAAGTATCATCAAGTCGTATTATCACCTACTAAGAATAATTGTACGAAATAAATGTGTAGGTAGATCTACAATATAACTCGAAAAAAAATCTCGTCGTCACGTAATATCCTTAGTCTCTTTTGTCAAAACTAGACTATTAAATTATTACTAAGAAGTACTTTATACGTGAGAAATATAAATTAGGTATCTACCCTGACGAAAATGATTGTATTCTTCAGTCATGTCACGAAAGCGATTTTCATAAATGGAGGCATAGTAACCATTTAGACTCTAGACGCTTTAAGGATGATTTCCACCAAACGGCTCGCATCGCATCGGACGGACGGATTTTAGTATTTAGGTACACAGTATTTAAAGTCTATATTACCAAGCCGCGCACAGCAGCTTGGCTGCCGGCGTCTTCCGCGACACGCGATCGTAGCCGAAAGTATGCTGTGACGCGCGTACGGCTCCGTTCGTCTGTCGTCGTATCCGATCGAATCCTTTCGGCTGTCGCGCAAATTTATCTTTTTCATTTCTCATACTCGGAAAGTAGTGTTTGTTTGATTCAAATAGCGAGTGGAAAACGCTGCTTCCCACCACAGGGCGGGAAAGACTCATAGTAATTACTTCCCTCTTTAGGGTGGGAATGAATTTTAAAAATAGAACTGTAGTCAACTACGAAATTTTTGACATACATTAAGAAAAATGCTGCGGTCTTGTGAGTGTATAAACAGCCAGTGTGAATTAAAAAAAAAACCTATTAAGCGGGACAGCCTGCGGCGATGACGCGGTGTGTTCCATATTTAAAATAAAAAAAGACAATAGTATTATTTGGCGGGATACTAACTAAGCTGTTCCGAAATTCAAAAACTTGATTTTATAGACTAATATTTCTTTAATAAAAATGAGTTTAAGCGATTCTGAAATGTTGACCCCAGATTCGGTTAAAGACGAGGCAAATGCAGTAATTGAAAATATCAGGTATATGCCGAAGTAAATAGCAACATATTTGAATTTACCAAACTGTGAGCAGTATACCGGGCATTGTTATAGAAGAACGTCAGTGACACTGTTAGCCGATTCTGGGGCGAACTTGACAATGTTAAAAAGACATGGAGGATGGAAATCCAGCACAGTCGCGGAAGGCTACATTGAGGATTCTGTCCAAAATAAAAGCAAAATTTCAAGCAAATTAACTGAGACTATTACGCCCCAGTTCGCCTCAACCAACTACTTCAAGGGAGTCTCTGCCATGGATTCCACCGTCTAATCAAATACCAGAGTCTCGTACTTTTACAGACATCCAGCATGGCCAAAGTCATAATATATCAAACACCGTAAATAATCCAAACAAGAATGTAAATTGTTCTAACTTCTCCATTAATTTTAAATAGGTACTATGCATGTTATTGTTATAAATAAATATTTTAGAAAAACTACTACTTTTTACTTTCCTTATATTCGAAATGAAAAGTAGAGTGTTTAACACGGGTGAAAGTCATCAATTCCTACTCGGACTATAGCCGCCCTCGCTGCGCTCGGGCGTCTAAATGCCTCGTATAGGAATTGATTCCTTTCGACCCTTGCATAACAATCTACTATTCCTCTTCTGTGTTTTATGATTATTTTCTTCTAATGCAATAGCCAACAATATTACATCAACTTCAACCATTTTCATAAATTAGAACACGTCAACACGGTAGGAATGAAACTATTTGACAAGGCGCAGAAATGGATACGTTCGCAAGCGACGGTACGGAACCGATCGTATGCGTTACATGCTGCCGGTCGCGATCGGTTGTCGCCGCATCCGTTCGTCCGTTGGTGGAAATCATCCTTTACAACACCACCGACAGAAAGATAATAATCAAAGTTAAAAGGGACGACAAAGTAATTAAATTTTGTCGATTCCACCCGAATAAATTGGGGATGACGACGCGGCGTGAATATTGAGATCAGATGTCAACGGTATTATATTTTAAAGATCCTTGTCTTCTTTTGTAACGGGAAATAATGGCAATGTCGAGAGCATGATTTATTTGTAGGTGACGTTTTATTTATTCTTAATTGTTGCGCTGTTATTGCTTCGACAATTATTACGTCCGTAACATTATTGAAAAATATTTTGTCCATTTTAAAGACAGAAGCAACAAATTTATCAAAGACTTACAATAAAAATACCAAGACTTATTTGTATCAGGTTTATTGCATGATTGTTAAAATTTCTTCGATATACCTAAATAACATGATCAAACATAGGTAAATGCAAGCGAAATACCCCATATCATACATGACACAGCAAATATTTACTATGTGTAAATAAACTCGAATCTCTAAATATATTCAGTGGAAAATTTTCTACTTTATCACGTCTTAAAGAACTTTCTTTCATCTCACGCCCAAAACTTTACTTCATTTGACATTCATGGAGCATGAAGATCTAAATAGTTTCAGTGAAATATGTGCGTCGGTATGAGAGGGTTTTGCTAACAAATGTTGTTTGAAAGCAGTTTTTTAAACAATATCGTGGATTAATATCTAAAGTTTGTTTGAAGGGCAAACTTGGATGGCAATTTGAGAGAAAATGGACAAATCGGTTTGTTATGTCCCTTGTGTGTTATAAATATTTTGTTTGCGTACACATTGAGTTAGTCTCTTAACGTCTTCTTTTATAAGAATAACTAACTTCGGCCCGCGACTTTGTCGGCGTGAAATTTCAGCCCCCGCCCCACCGTGTCACATCGCGTAGCTCGCTCGCGCTGTTTCTTTGTTTTTGCTTAGCGTTCTTTCCGACTTTTTTTCTTGCTACTCGGATCCTTAGTATCGTAGCGTGATAGTAAGTAGTTAAATATCCGACCTATAGTCTTCTTCAAGAATTAGGCTATCAAATGCAAGAATATTTTTAACCGACTTCAAAAAAGGAGGTTCTGTATTCGACCCGTATGTATGTATGTCTGTATGTCCGCAATTTTGTCATAAATTTTGATACTTCTTTCACTTATGTGATCTACATACTTTCAGAAAGGTTTTAATATATAATACATTAGGTAATTATTCTCATGTACGAACTTATATACATAAATGCACTGCATCTCCGGCATTTCTATGCAAATTTTGATGATTCTTCTAGTCGGTGTCTTCAATTCTTCAATGCACTAGTGTTAATTGAATTTGTGCGGGGTAGGTACAACTAAAAAGTGAAAAATAAAAACTCTTTTACAAAAAAAAACAACCGACTTTAAAAAAAAATCTAAGTGATAAATAACTTTAATTTCGGAAGTCAGCGTCAAAAAACGAAAAAATGCGGAACCAACAACACTGACTTCCGAAATTAAAGTTATTTATCACTTTGTAGTGTTTTTTTTGAAGCCGGTTGTTTTATTCAAATCCGACTGGTAGTTTTGGAGATTGGCGCGTTCAAACAAACAAACTCTTCAGCTTTATTATTAGTATAGATAGATATAGATTGCGTAAAAACTAAGAGAATGGAATTTCAAGAGTTGACAAAGTTTTGGTTTTTTTTTTTAATTTTTTTATTAATACCAGAAGAAAATTTAAAACAAAGAAAATGTGTAATCATTTCATTCACAGTCAAATTTGTTGATTTACAGTTAAATTATTCTATAGCTTTTAAATTTTACAGCCGAACAGTTTTTAATGTAAATATTTGAAAAGGTCAAGATCAGGACGTGCAGCCTAACGTTAAGTGCCATTTATTTTTATAGGTAAAAGGGTTTATTGTGTTTAAAGGAGCAAATGAAGGCTTAGGTAAAAAAGCCAGTGATAATTACGAGTTAATAAGAGCTTCGTGAAAATAATGTGTTCTGTATTTGTGAAACTAAACTCGTTAATTTTATATTTGTGTTTCGCTTTATTCATTAGGTATGAGGTTGGTCTGATGCGCTTAATGTTAGCAAACTTTATGTAGGTGGATTTATTAAAATCATAAGTACATGACGGTGTAAATAAGTTTCGATGTTACTTTAAGTGGGATGAAATGGGAAATTTTGCTGACTATAGGTACTCCTTTTAGTTTTGCCTTACAGCAGGTTAAGGTAGGTACAACAATAACTTATTAGGTAGCCCGCGAAATTCATTTTATTTACGTTTTTTGCAATTTGCAGGTAATTGTCAGGTTATATGTTGATTAAAATATCATTCGCGACCCTAAAAATATGGCTAAAACAAAATTAGAATCATCAATATAACTCCTTGAGTTAGAATGAAACTCATTGAGATGACTTTATGAAATAGTCAATTAGGAAAATGAACTAAGATAAGTTGTACTGATAATTTTTACGATTATAATTCTATAAATAAATATCTGTCATGCCCGCGAATCATATTTGTATTTGTATTCATATTTGTATAATTGCAAAAAACGAAAGAAAATAATTTCGCGGGCTACTTAATAAATTTTTGTTGTACCTACTTTAATCTGCTGTAAGGTAAAATTAAAAGGAGTACCTACTTACCTATAGTCAGCAAAATTTGCCAAACAATGATCCATTCAATATTATTCCCACAACGACCAATGCAACAACTTTACAGACTAAAACGTGGCCGTCTTGACCGAAGTCGGGCAATTTGTATGTTGCCTCCCATGAGTACAACAAATTTCGAAAATTTCGTCAGAGCCCTCGGGGCAGTGGGCTGAACTTAACACAATTTGCTTCCAAAGTTTAATTATTAAAGAAAATATATCGGGCTATAAAGTATGTCCCAAACAGAAAAGTCCAGTTACAATCTGTTTGCGAACCCTGACGACATCGCAACACCAGATATTTATTATTTATTTTCATTTATTGTTGCCATTTTGACAATTTCCGCGAACGCGAATGTCATTTTGATTGCCCTGTCAATCTCTTATGTAGGTCACAGTCGCCATTTCATGACATTTGCTACATTTCACAGAGACTGAAAGAGTATTACGTGTTCTGATTTTATTCGCGATATCTTTTGTCCGTGAAAGCTTTAATTGCAAACTAAGTGCAAATAAAGTTATTGGTAAAATGATAACATACACACCAATGTCGAATATTTTGATCTTTTCAACTGCAAATATTAGGTCACCACCACTGCTCTCAAAACGGTGAAGGAAAATATCGTGAGGAAACCAGCATGTCCTTGGACCAACAATTCGAAGACATGTTACTTCCTCCAACCCGTACTAGGCCCGCGTGGTGGATTATGGCCCACTCCCTCTCACAGAGAGAAGGATTGTGTCTCAGCAGTGGGTATAGGCTGATTATGATGCTGTAACATTAGGTATAAAATTATCAGCTACATTTTTAAGAATACCTATTTAATGTGCTCCATAACTATACAATTGTCTAAAAGCTTTGACCAAATTCGGTTCACCAACCCAGCTTGATTTATTTGGATACGTGTACTAGATACGAAGTATTCATAATGTTAACCGATCTACCACAATCATGCGATAAAAATGTTTTGTTGGCTGAACGAACACCGTTAGCAGGTAAAAAGTTTTACGTCACAAAATATATTTTGATATAAACGATATAAGGTAAAGCAAAATATATATACAAATCTATATTATACTAATAATAAAGCTAAAGAGTTCGTTTGTTGGTTTGAATGCGCTAATCTCTGGAGCTACCAGTTGGCTTGGAAAAATCTTTTTACATTTGATAGCACAATTCTTGAGGAAGGCTATAGGTACGCTAAACAAAAACGAAGTAATAGAGCGGGCAAGCGATGCGATGTTACGGGGTGGGTCAGGGGAACATGAAACACGCAACGAAGTCGCGTGTAGAACCTAGTATATACAGGGTGGTCCAAAAGTCGTGGATCAGACGAAGTAGGGGGATAAAGGAGGTCATTTCCAACGCTTTTAAAGTGAGAAATAATTTTTCGTAGCGTTAAAAAATTTTTGGAAAAAAATAAATTGCTCTTGAGATACTCAGAGCCCTAATAGAACTTTGTAGTGCTGATACATTATCTAGTAGTAATACAACACCGTTTGTTTTATTGTTTTATATCACATTTTTTTTTAATTCGTCAATTGTAAAAGAACTCGGTATACACAAATATTCATAACTTTTAAGGCAATTGAATTATGACCATGCTGTAGAAAGATTTTTTGTTGGAAATGACCTCCTTCATCTCCCTATTTCGTTTGATCCACGACTTTTGGACCAACCTGTATATTTGTAGATAAAACCACATCCAGTAAATCAATTTTAAATTACAATTCGCTGATTAAAACTTCGCAATCAATTCAATTTAGTCTTTTTTAATAAAAACCAAGCAATCAATGATTTATTTATTGCTTTTCGTATTGCTCATTTCAAAATACAGTTTTAATTTTCCGAATATGGCGGGCAGTATTTCTGAGCAATTTTTTTTCGTCAGCAATTTAATTAAAAACTGATTGTAACGTACAGATATATAGCCATTACGAGGTTTGTTTATCTTGTAATTTATATTCTGAGAAATAAATAAACTATTATTATTATTAATATTAAATTCGCTCTCATATTAAATGAGAGAATTTAATAGCAATAATAATAGTTCATTAGACTAGTGACGTCTAGCAATACCTTTGCTAGACCTCACTAAGCAGAGCATGTTTTTGGCGTGTGGCGAAAATCGGAACTAACGCCGCCATCTTGTTTTTTCAATAGGTACATTTAACCACACAAATGTTTACGAACAGCGCCCCCTGTCCACGCCATTATAGCGCAAAAAGATCCTTGTAGCAGTGGAGGTATTTTATCAACTGTATATTGTCCTGTCGTACTTACGTAATTAAAATTATCACTTTGTTTTTTTTTTTTTTTCATTCAAACATTTCTTAACCCTTTTAATTTTAATGCTGTAGCGTCTTCACTAAGCAGCTGCGCACTGCAATTGCAAATAATATTTAAGACTTCTTCTATCTCTCCTATTTTGAATAGCATTTTACTTAGTATTCAGTTCAAAGCAAAACCTTGAAAACTCTTATCTGTATACGGTCTGTTCCAAAGTGTCCGATGAAAATGTAAGCAAATGGATCTTGAAACGTACCTGTGGATGCCAATTTGTAATGCCACTTACAAATTGAGTGCTTTGATTGAATAATTAAATTTAAATGCTTCAATCATATTTTCTATAACCCGACCGCTTAACTGAGACGTTGCCTGAGGTAGCTGTGCGGTGCGGGAGGGGTGATAGTTGTGACAAGTTGACGAATTGTTTATTGGACAGAGAAGGCACAGCACAAAAAAGGTGGAAGAATATGGTGTAGGCCTTTGGCCAGCAGTGAAACAATATAGCCTAACTGAAAAAAAAAACTTGGGGATTGGTAAAATTTAAAGTTAAAATTGTCTAAATACAGATGAATGTGTAACTAATTCCGTTTAGTTTGCGTAAGAATTTAACCTGAGCAGGGTTTGTTTACCCTTTTGGAATAGATTATGACGTCTTTAGGGAGTAACCTAACTCCTAAGTAACAGGGATCTGACAGTTGCACTAATACAATGGTTCGCCACAATATCCTAAACCAATAGGTAATGTCAGTAACCGTAGTCGATTGACCATTCACACTTGATTGATGCTGAAGCAATATTCAACGTCCAAAGCTTGATCTGTTTGTAATTACAAAACGATTGAGTGAATTCTATTGGTTGGTTCAGTATACTAGCAATGTAACCAATAAACTGTATCTGTCCGACTGTTATATTTTCACACCTACACAGGTGTACAGACGCTAGCACATCAAGCTACTACAATCTGTCGAATTTCTTTAATAGATTTTCAACTTTGTCGCTAAAGCATAAGGTTCAAAGTTGATTGGGAAAATTTGACAGTTTCGGGTAGCTTGATGTGCTGGCGTCTGTACCTAATAGGTAGCCTGGGGCTTGGGGAAGGACATAAACTACTTTTAATTCTGGATATTTGTATTAAAAATTATGAAATACACGCAGACAACAGTTCGTGCAGAGCAGCTGTTTAAAAGCACTTACATAGTATGTTTTTTGTAGGCAATACCTACCAAGTATGTAAGAACCTACCTACCTACCTACATAATACATCGTGATTTAAGAGGAGTATTACAAAAATGCGCGTAGATGCATGATTTCCTTTGCTTAAACAATATCAATAAAAAAAAAAAGATATTTTGATTTTTTTAAGAAATAAAATAAAAGTACTATCACTGCGCCGGCGCCGGCGATGAGCACTGGCCCTTGCTGGAGGCCTTATTTGATTGAGGTATCCACAGGCAAGCCCGGTTAAGCAGACGACCACCTCATAGGTTGAACTGCGAGATTTATTATTGTTAGCCTGTGATGTCCCACTCCAGGGAAACAACCTCCCTAATCCCTTTCCACATATCTCTGTTCAAAGCTGCTAAGGACGAGTTCTTATTGAAGGAGTCCAGCTCATCCCGCCATCTCCGTCTGGGCTTGCCATGATGTCGCTTGTCATTAAGAGGGACCTATTGGGTCATAAGTTTGGCCCATTGTTCGTCTGACATGCGGCAGATGTGTCCAGCCCAGTTCCATTATAGCGTGGCAGCTTTCCAAGATACATCAGTTTTTTTTTTTTTAATATTGCTGAATGGGCACGCTTCTGACCTCGACCACGCCTATATAGTTATCTTTGTGATGGAACGGATGGTCGTAATCCTAACCCGGTCTGTTAGTTTGATACCCAGAATACACCATTCCAATACTGCGAGAAACCATTTATAAAAAAAAGATGCTCGCTCAGTTCCGAAATGTAAGAGGGCTCTTATAAAATTGCCTAAATTACCGGTTACCGGAGCCACACATCTGCTTGATCGTTTTTTACGCCTGTATCTTTTGAGAGCGGGTAGTAGGTAACCAAAGTTGCCTATCTTCAATTTATTTTTCATGAAATTGACAAGACTTAGGTATACAATAAAAATAATATGAGTAACTAAATGATATTTCCAAACTTTTTGTGGAACAGAAACACAAAATATTAACATTTTCTTGATAAAAAAAAAATTGGCGAAATTGCTTCTAATTTTCACGTATTTTCGATTTATCATATTTGTCACATTTGACAACAACCATTTACCGTGGCAAACACACCGGTTTTCATGACATTACAGATATTTAGATTATGTTCGAAGTAGAGCATCACTTACTGGCCCATGAAAGAGCTTATGAAAGGAAATCTGCCTTTGACACTCAAGCGAGGAGTAATGGACATGTGCATCTTACCCATTTTGACCTATTGGATTCCAGACATGGTCTTTGACAAACACTCAAAAGTTCAAACTCAAGGTTTGCCAACGTGCAATAGAGCACAGTGTTGTAGGCGTCAAATTGACAGACCATATTCACAACACCACTTTGCGCTCCAAAACGCAGATAACTGATGTTGCTCAAAAAGCCGCTAAGCTGAAGTGGGACTGGGCTGATCACGTCTGCCGTATGTCTAATTGAGCTGTAGGCCAAAATAACCAGTCCTGACACAGCTAGAAGTCGTCGCGGCAGACCCCGTAGAAGATGGCTGGACGAGCTAGAGTAAACAGACGACCAGTGGTCCACTTTTTCCTGGATCGAAAGAGCTGGAAGTCATGGGGAGAGGCCTTTGCCCAGCAATGGGATGATGCAGGCTAACAGATAGCAGTAAGAGTAAAAGTAGGGCATCAAATTCGAAAAAACCTTTCGACGGTCAAAAATTCAAAACAATTGTTTCAAAACATTATCACTCAGGAACTACGATACAACTTTTTCCAACTCAATAAAATAATACGGTTTACAAAGTCCAACAATAAAATTGTAAAACTAATTCAAAATAGAATAACAATTTTCTACAAGGGCAGTACAGCAACCGGGCAACTAGTAGCAAATAATAATTCATAAACTCCTATTACGTTAGTCCATGTTTTCTAGAAAATTACGTTTTTATATAAGAGGCGGGCCACAAATCCTTCTGGAATATTGAAGTTAATCCGGGTTAAATAACTTTTAAAAGCTGTTTAATCCATACAGCAGTTTGCTGCGGCCAACTAAGAAGTTAACTCTCTGCTTCAGCGCTTATTAAATTCATTATATGCTGTAAGAAAAAAGTGCAATTAGCTACAAGAGAAGCTTGGGTAATGTTGTACCCTAACTAGTTCAGAACGCTTTTTATCCAATATCTTGGGTTTTGTTCACTGAGCAACTTCAAGTCTGTTAATAACTTCTTCATTGAAGTGTTCGCAATGAGCGGTTTTTAAAAGGAAAACGACTGGTTATGTTTCTTGGTGTTTTGTAACGTCAAAGAAAAATAATTGATTTCAAGTGGGCCATTAAAAGGTAATGGGCACTTTAGAACGTTAAATTTTACAAGAAAATAGAATGTTTGGTATGGAGAAAAATGGGCAAGAAACTCCATAGATACTCTTTTAAATTTTTAACTTGCGTACATATTGTTGCAAGATGTTTGAAATAACCGCTCTGAAAGTTTAAAGTAAAAGATGAAAGCAAGTTAAAAAATGGATGTCACGTGATCAACTTTGAAAGTTAATATCCCAGAAACGTGACAATTTACGGGGTTTATTTTTATAATGTTTTCTGTTTGTATTGATGTCAGCTATCGATTTATATACATAGGTTTCATGCGGGGCCACGATTTTGAAAAAATAAAAACAAAATAGCGAGACAATAGGTAAGTATGCCAGACTCCATATAAAAATCTTCAATTCTCTTTATTATATGAAACGATTTATTAAACTAATTTTCTATATCCGATTCAGGATGGATACTGTTGTTCTAAGCACTATCAAGATTCCGATCGCTGACGTCATCGTATCAAGTCAGAGACGCGCAGTGTGTGTCCAGTTAACCAAATGTATTGACACACAGCGGTATGGAGTCATACATTATACAATACAGCACTTACGAATGGTGGAGACAACAAGGCTGTGCCTGACGCGGTGGCCGTTTCAACTATGCAAATTAATTGCTTCACCACATACACTATGCCAAGGACCGCAGACCTCATTTCTAGATTATAAAGCTAGGACAAATTTATAAAAGCTTCGGTAACTAGTTTATCACACATCTCACATTCATAATTCACCCGACACATTAATCTATACATATAATAAAACAGTAAAAAAACTGTGTCTGTACATTGAATATATTAAAAAAATAATAATTGCGGGGGGTTTAGAAACAGTAATAGGGCACGAATCCAAAAAAAAAATTCTTTCTGTTTGTCTGTGTGTCTGTTTGTTTGTAAACGCTAATCTTCGGAACTGCTGGACGGATTTGAATGATTTTTTGTTGTTGTATAGGTATTATGTCTGGGCAACATATAGGCTATAATTTATCTTGGAAACTTGAACAACTGATGCAGAACCGCAACAGACCAGCTAAACTATAAGAGATACAAAAATGGTACTATAGTAAAAATTGTTCCACGTGATGAGCATTTTCTGCTGAGAGAATAAATTTGAAGATCTGGAACACCTAATGTGGAACTCCAAGAGCCCAGCTGCACCATAACACTTATAGGAATGACGTCTTAGCAAAAGTTGTTCGGTCTGATAGGCATTTTCTGTTGACTTAAAAAAATCGAAGATCAGAAACATCTGATGTGGAAATCAAAGCTATCACTAATTTCACTGTATAATTATAAAATAACATAAGCTGGGAGTACCTCCACGCGGTGAAGGCGGTAACAGTTTAGGACTGGTTTTCGATGACGATGGTATATCATTGAAAATTTTACTCTACTGGCCAAATCCCCATTTATTTTTTTATTTTATCGAATAAATATGCCTTCGGGCTTATGTTATTTGAGTGTTTAATTTCCTTTTCCATTTATCTTCGTGACACGGAAGCCTACCCGGTAACGCAGGGGAGCAGTCACTTAGATTTTAATTGATCAGATATCTTCACAATAAAACTATAACCATGCCTAGAAAGAGGTCAAATCTTTCCCAATGTTCCAAAGGAGCTAAAAGATTGATGATCATAAGATCCCAAGAATCTACCGAAGAGCGTCAGGAGAGACTTGATGCTGTTCGAGAACATCAGGCTGCAACTCGCTCCGTGGAAACCTCTTTGGATCGCGAAGCACGCCTGCGTTCTCAGCGTATTTACGCATCGACATCCAGGTCTCTAGAGACCAGTGAAGAATATGATGCGCGACTGACCGCTGATCGTGAACGTCATGCATTGTCTCGCGAGTCGGAGACGTTCACGGATAGCGACTTGCGCTTGAGTTCCAAGCGTATCTACGCATCGACTTCTAGGTCTCTAGAGACAAGTGGGGAACGTGAAGCGCGACTGGGCGCTGATCGTGAACGTCACGCATTGTCTCTCGAGTCGGAGACGTTCACGGATAGAGAATTATGCTTGAGTTCTCAGCGTATCAACGCATCTGCTTCCAGGTCTCTAGAGACAAGCTCGGTACGTGATGCGCGACTGTCCGCTGATCGTGAGCGACATGCATTGTCTCGCGAATCGGAAACGTTTACCGATACAGAATCACGCTTGAGTTCTCAGCGTATTCGCACATCTACTAACAGGTCTTTTGAAACGAGTGATGAACGTGATGCGCGACTAACTGCTGATCGAGATTATCATACATTGTCCCGAACACGCACACAACAAAATATTCATAATCAGTTAGAAAGTGAGAGAGAAAGAATTGCTGGAGTACGGCATGAAGAGACAGAAGAAGAGCGCAACGAACGTTTGAATTCTGATCGACTTCAACATTGTTTGAACAGAATATCGATATCATCTGAAGAATCGGATGTGTCTCAAGATATAGCCGTAGGGCATGACGACCTTCCTTGGATTGATAAGGAACGGAGTTCATTTACGTATACTCCTATGATTGACTACGCCACATATTCCGCCATCGGAGGTATGGTTCAAAATTGTACTTTTTGTGAAGCTGTTAAATGGCAAAAAGAAACAAACGGTATATGTTGCTCAGGTGAGAAAGTACATATTGAAATATTACAAAATCCTCCAGAAATATTAAGATCACTGCTAATCGGTGACCATCCACGGTCAAAACATTTCTTGGACAACATCTGTTCGTACAATAATGCCTTTCGAATGACATCTTTTGTTGCGAAACAGACTTCAGAAGGCCCATTTATGCCAACATTCAAAGTGCAAGGCCAAGTTTACCACCTTATTGGTGCATTATTGCCTGAAAATGACCCCAAGTTTCTCCAAATATATTTCGTATCCAATTATCAAGATCAGGCAAATATTAGAAACCAAAACTTTCCGCAATTGAACAATAGTCTGATTTCACTGCTTCAAGGTATGTTGCATGAAGTAAATCCCTACGTACACAGCCCAGCGACACTATTACATATATAGGAACGACGTATTATCAAAAGTTGTTTAGTCTAATGGGCATTTCCTGTTGACTTACAAACATGATAGATCTGGAACGTCTCGAATCATCTCGCGCATCCCGTTGTTTTCCAGTCGCCGGGC
Organism: Amphipoea lucens; assembly: GCA_947508005.1. Taxonomy (NCBI): domain Eukaryota; kingdom Metazoa; phylum Arthropoda; class Insecta; order Lepidoptera; family Noctuidae; genus Amphipoea; species Amphipoea lucens. Next base: position 10,998,570 of record OX382371.1, read on the forward strand.
TCATAGAATTCGACTTCAAACGTTTCAGATCTTCGATTTTGACGACCCCGTTGTCGCTGGCAAAAGCAACAGGATCCGCGTACGAAGTCGCGGGTAGAAGCTAGTAATTAATAATATTATTAAATTATAATATTTATAAATATAATTTACCTATATGTATTTACTTAAATAAAGGAGGGAATAATATTAAAAAATAAAATAAAATTTTACCTTACTATTTATTTATTTAATCATTTATGTATACGCATATAAACAGACAAGAAGAAAGGAATAGAAAATACGTACAGTCAACAAAAGAGATAAGTATACAGGATCGTCGGATGTGGTTGAAGTTTAGTAAGAAACCGATAGATGTCGTCGACTGAAATTTATTTTAATAAATGAGCTGTTTGTTTTCTATTAATAAAATAAAATAAATAAATATGTATTATTATATTAAGTACACAGCGCCAAGGATAGGCAAGGATCTTAGTATGCATACACACGAGCGACATGCTTCGACGGCAGAGGCAACTGCAACCGGCGACGCGTGGCCTGTCACCGACACCGTACTCAAATACATGAGCGGCATGTTGTCGGCGGCAGTCGCCCGACGCATCGTCGGTTGCAGTTGCTTCTGTCGTAGACGCGTGTCGCTCATGTGTATGCACACTTATGCCTATTGGGGTTCAGGGCAGAAACCCATAGTCCGGCGGTCATTCTCCTTTTATAAAAGCTCCGGTAAGCAGTGTTTGAATATTTTAGTAAGTTTATAGGCGTTTTAGTTAGTCTATTTGTTAAATGCAAATTAGTTGAAATTTGTCTTTTCAGACTCGGGCAACCCAGTTTTATGCAAGCACAAAGATGGTGGATAGCGCGCTGTAACTCGGCACGAAATGTTTGAATAGAAAAGAAAAAAGTACTAGCCGTTTATTCTTTGTAAGTGTAACATTCAAAATAATGTCAACTTATAACAATATTTCTATGTTAATCATCACCATTTCTGCCACTTTTTGCCAATTACATAACATAACATCATGCCTGTAATCACCAAAGGGCTAGGCAGAAGTGTATCTATAGTACCTACACATTTTAATATACTATTTTTGCCAATTAGTAGCAATACAATTAATATTATATAGTATAGTATACCAAGGCATTAGAGCAGTGGTGGTCCAGTGATAACGGCAACGACTTACGAGTTGTAGATCGTAGGTTCGAACTTTGACAGGCGCTCTACTAAAAAATTTGTTAAATAATTTCATCACCACTACTCTCAAAACGGTGAAGGAACATCTTGAGGAAACGCGCATATCCTAGAACCAAAAATTCAAAGACATGTGACATGTACCAACCCGCACTTGGAGGATTACGGCTCACTCCCTCTCACCGAGAGGAGGCCCGTGCCCCAGCAGCGGGAATATTATAAGCTGATTATGTTATGTATACCAAGATATTTTAAATTATTAATTTATGACATGTAATGTCAACTGACGAGCCAATTATGATCCTTAAAATCAAAAAAGTATCACTAAATTACCTAACCGACTTTACTGAAACTAACGCACCAAAAACCGAAACCGTCCGAGTGGCCCAAATGTAAAACGGCATTTTTTTTTTGTTCGTGTGAAAATCGTAAATTTTCAACTCGACGCTTCTACCTTCCAGTCTTCCGCTCTCAGTGCAGGCGAAGCCGTGTTTATTAATTATTCTACATGCATTTAAAGCAAACATGCAAACTTTGCAACCAGGAAAGCGAATTCGAAAATGTGAGAAATTCGCTGTAGTTTGATGCTGGGATTCTGATTTTGGATTTTCTTGGCAATAGCACTGATCTTCTCAGTAAAATATTGTGAAAAGTTACTAATAAAAACGAATGGAAACTTAATGAAAACAAGACAATCTATAATAATAGGGTTGTCCTTGGGTACACTAGCATCCCCCCCGGTGGGTTCCCGCATTGTCGAGGCGGGGGGGCTCAGTAGCCATGGCTTGGACACCCACGGTGAAGCGAAGTGGAACCCGAGGAGGGGCCACTCGTCAGGGCTTTTGCCGGTAAGCCGACGACGTAGCGGCCAACAAGTAGGTTGCGGTGCCGCTTGAGCGACATCGCAGCTGAGGCGGGCCGCGATGTCGTATCGGAGGCATCGCGGCTGAGGGTTGGAGGCCGCGGTGGGAGAGGAGTGCCGGTATTGCGGTGCGCCGCTCTCCCTACCTTCCGCGGCCTTGACGGGGTCGCCACCGTCCGATGGCGGACGCGGTGGGGCCGCAGAAGAAGAGGAGTGTTGGTATGACGTTGGCCGCTCTCCCTATCCTCTGCGGCCGAAAATTGGCAGGCGGCGGGGCCAATGACCTGACTCGTCGCAGGGGGACCAAGGGTGCCCAGACACGGGGTCGTCTGGCGCCCATGTGCTGGTTTGGTCCCTGGGGTGGTCACGGCGTGCTATGTGTTCTAGTGCGCCGGTGATGGGGAATACTCCCCAGAGGAGGGTCCGGTGACGGACAGCCGCGGCGGGTTCACGGATGAGTGCTAACGCGTGCCCGTGTTCCCGCCGTAAGCGGCAGAGGAGGACACCGTGGAGTTTTAGTGGGTTGGAGTCCCACATAACTGCACTATCTCCCCGTGGTAGTGCAGAATGCATGAGCATTTCTCACCGTTAAAAAAAAAAAAAAAAAAAAAAAAAAGGGTGCACTAGCATAGTGCATACAGGGATAACCGTTGGTTGGTGCCTCCTCATCATTTAAAATTAAAATTGTCTAAGGGGCCTCTGCGAGTTAGATTTGGCCTCTCGAACGCCTTCCAAAGGTCCGGGACCCAAGGGTCCAGAGAAATGTCAAAGATATTTTCAAATAACATTAATAAAGCTCTGAAACTACCGGTTGGATTTGAGAAAATCTTTTTGCGATTGATAGCCCAATTCCTGAGTAAGGCTATAGGCTACTTAACATCACGCTAGGACCCTTAGGAGCCAAGCAAAAATCATTTTCTTTATAAAAAACGAAACTTTATATAATTATGAATTCTTCGTCATAACATCTGTTAATAATATTATTTCATAAGTTTACCATCTTATAACGGAAAAATTTGGGACAGACCCTCACATAAATTGGCTAACTCTTCAATAAATCTCAGCTATGGAGAATTCATCTCAGAAATTTAGAAGTTCGAAGGACGGATGGGCGAGGATCTGGACGTGTTTATTGGGGTTCCCGATAGTTTATCTTCCTTTGAAGACTAAGAACGCTATCCTGCTCATATGTCCATTTAAGTTGCTATACAAAAACGACATTATTTTTTGTTCGATAAAAAAAACTTATGAGAATGAACTTCTATGAAAAATAAATATCTGCAGGATTAAGGCTGGGCGTACCAGCGCAGCGAGAAAGTATATGAAAATACCTTTAACAGAAATATACAGTAGAAATCTAAAAATTCGCTGAACAAAAAGCTGTACTCGCGCAGTTGAAACAAGAAACTTACAACGTTATATAGAACGTCACTGTTTGCCGCGTTCTGCAAGTTAGCACACTGTGCTTGCTAATTAAAACCACGTAAAATCATATTCTGTATTTGGTGCGGTATAATATCGTATAGTACAAATATAGGGGATATTAATAGAAACAAACGTGGGCAGGAAATAAATGAATGTTCACTTATTTATTGTACTGCATAAAGCATTCGTTTGTTTTCAATACGCTTTTGTGTTTAACATTATGTGAGTATTGGTTTGATAAACTTAATTAAAACGTTTTACTTTTTATTTCCCGCAACTTTCCCCGTATAGGTACATTATGCAATTTCAAGCCTGACCACACACACCCGCATTAGGTTAAAAAAAATAAAAAAATATTTGTATACGATACGAGCCATCTCAGCTTTGCACGGTTCTTACAACTTGTCAAAACATCGGGATTTCTTTAATATTAGGTTACTATTAATTAATTTATTTATCTACTTACATTTACAATTACAGGATATATAACCCAATGCGGTAAAATAATGGTAATGTATTATTTAAATAAAACCATTTTTAAATGATGATGAAAACCGCATCAAAATCCTTTGCGTAGTTTAGAAGAAACAAACACACCCGTAAAGCGATAGATTAGCAGGAATGTAAATGGCTAAATATTTTTCAAGAAGAAACCTATCTTTTTTATTAACTTTACGAGTACTATCACTTGTTTAGATGTTATTTATGAGTATTAATATTTGTTTATCCTTATCAGAGCCATTTATAATTCATCCTTCTCGCCTTTTATTGTACCAGATAAATCACAAATTCATTGCAAATAATGTGTCATCTCGAAATAGCAAAAGTATCTTCGGCGGTTATCAAATAATATTATTTTAAGTTATGTTGTTTACCGCATGATGATTTAGATTGTATCAACATACCTATATCTTAACTTAGTTCCTGAACATCCACATACGAACACGAATCATGATAAAATATGGCATCCGTTTAGATATTTATGCAAATTGTCGTTTGCAAGAAAAAAACGAAACAGTGGCCTCAAGATAAAAACAAAAAAGAGAATACGATAGAGATCAAAGTCCACAGTTACGCCACAAAAGTATGGGTTATCGAATTTTCCGACCGATTCTCGTCCGCCAATGCCAAGAAATTCGAATTTAAAACTCAAGCCATATTAATGCAAAATACTTTTGCTGCGGCAGCTGCCAGTGCGCTGGGTAATTTACAAAGATTGTAAAGTTGGGGGACGTCTCTTCGATTGACTGTTAGCCTTCGAGGCAGCAGCTTGACGTAATTTTTCACAATTCTAACGACATTGCCTTGTGATTGCGCTACCGTAATCTACTACAACAGTCAAAGGAAAAAGAAAAGAACATTTTTATTATTTGTGCCAATACATTAACTATGACTGTCTTGTGTTATCCTTTGGCCTCGAGCTACACGCTCAAGCGACACGCGTCTTGCGACAGCGACTGTGGAGAAAACAAAATAATTAAGTTAGGTGAAAACAAAGTAAATTATTTGAATTTGAATTGAAGTGGTTTAGAGCGTGATCACCGCGACATGACTTTCGGAGTGACGGTATGGCGCGTATTACCTCGCGCGACGGAATCAGGTGACTACAAGTATCATATAGCTTACAGGGTCACGTCTTCAGAGCGTGGGCGACAGGCGAGCGCGGTTTGACAAGTCGTATCATGCCACGAAGACGCGCGCGCAGGTCCCTTGACGTAAATCGCGCCGCAAGTCGCATTCCCCGAGTTCGTGAACGGTGCCTTATACTAGTAGGTACGTACAGTCAAAGAAACCTAGTGCTCTCGAACATTTTTTCTCCGTGGCAAAGTAAGTAAGCGTGAGTAACGTATAGAGTGTGACAAATACTGTTATCCTCCTGGGAAATTAGCATCGTATGGGAACGGCTTTACAGAATCCTAAGCTGCAACCTTACCTAGAACAAAGAATCTCGTTGCAGTTCCGGAAAATTAATGAGAAAGAGGATTCTACTCTGTTTTCTTTCAGCCTCTTTGTCTTTTAAAAGAAGTAAGTAAAGGTTCTTTTAATTTTTGTTACAATGAAATGTTGCTCTTTTTTTTCCTTATTAAAGTTCGTTTTCTACAACGGTTGAATAGGCTGGTGAATAAAAATCTTAGGTGGGTAGTTGCATTCAAATTATTAACAATGAATACAAAGAACAGTCAAAGACTTATCCCCTTACTGATAAACCTATTATATAAGATCAATAGTTAGACATCGATTTCTCTCTTTCAGTAATCAGTCGTTTGACTTTCTAAAGAAGAAGACAAAGCGTTGTATAACTATACAGACGCTATACAAAGTTTATTAGTAAAGGGATTACTAGATTTCCTTAAAAGCCTTGCGAACGCAATTTTTTCTTTAAATCCAATAGCATAAATAACAAAACAATGAGAAATTAAGGCGCTTCCCAAACGTAAGACAAGTAAAACCTTCAGTTTTTTGTCAAACAGTTAGGCGTATTGGTACCTCTGACGCAGGTACTCTCTGGCCACGGCTGCTTTGGGAAGTACCTGTGTCGTATAGGTCGGGAGCAGACGTGTGTCACCACTGTGCGGCTTGCCCTGAGGATACGGCGCAGCACACGTTGGAAGAGTGCCCAGCTTGGGCAGGGCTGCGCCGTGACCTCATCGCGGCAATAGGCGGGAGCGATCTCTCGCTCCCGGCCGTCGTTCAATCGATGGTCGAGAACGGGAGCGCATGGGACGGAGTTGCCTCCTTTTGCGAGGATGTCATGTCTGCAAAGGAGGCGGCCGAGCGGGAGAGAGAAGCCGCATCCTCTCTCCCCTCCCGCAAGAGACGCACCGGGCGCCCGAGAAGGGTGCAAAACGATCTGCGACCTCCATGAAAGGTGGCCTGCGGTCGGCGGACTAGGGGCGTCCGTCGTCCGATCAGACAGGCCCGAGTTGGCGCTGCAGTGTTCCACGCGCGCCACTCGAGAGTGGGTGCGGCCATTACAGGAATGGGCGCACGGGGAGGTGGGACCCGCTGAGGAACAGCGGGTCGACGCCTGTCGGGGGAGCGGTGAATGCTGTTGCGAATCCCGCACCCCCGGCTATAGGTAGAGGTGGAACACCGCGGTGGTTTTAGCCGGTAAGAGTCCGGCATGCCCCTCTGTCACCCCCACGATAGAGGAAGTCCATGAGGATTTCCACCGCGAGAAAAAAAAAAAAAAGGCGTATTGGTACATATTACAAGCCGAATTTTTTTTTTACGTATTATCAAATGTTCAAAAAAAAGACCTATTCAGAAATATTTCATAAAAATAAAAATGTACCTATCTTGATAAGTTAATAATCGTAAAACAGTTCTCAAAAAACTATTTTTTGTCGCATAATTCTCAAAATTTTGAGCGTAAACTAACCTATTTTATGGAATGATAAAAGCGAATTCAATCAAGTCGTGCATTATTTTCACTATCATTTCAGCCGAAAGACGACCACTGCTGTACATAGGCCTCCTCCAAGCACCTCCACTTCGACCGGTCCTGTGCTTCTCGTATCCAACGGGTTCCTGCAGCCTTCACAAGGTCATCGGTCCACCTTGTGGGAGGCCATTATTTTCATATTTAATTAAAACTACAAGGCTACTTTCATTGGGATCCCTTCTTTTCGCATAATGTTCTTTGTCCTAATATACTTCGGCATAACGATTTTGGCACCATTTGTTTTGGCATAATAATATTTCGGCATAATTTTTTTAGGCATACATTTTATGTTGGCATAATCATCTTAAAGACTAATTTGTTTTGGCATAAATTTGATTCGCATAACGTTAGTAGGCCTAATGACTATTAGCATAACGTTAGTAGGCCTAACGACTATTAGCATAATAATATTTAGGCATACAATTAATATAATTTATACATGGGTAATTTATACATTAATATAATTAACTCGATGGGTTCGCGGTCCGACAAACGACATTCCGATTTTCAATACTCCGAATTATTTCGGTTACTGTTACCACACCCGAACTCAACGAACGCAATAGACGACGTAGGATGCAAGAGCGAGCGAAGGGCACCCCGAGGTTCGGTTTGGTTAGGTTACTTTAAACCCTTTACACAGAAATAGGGGCCCCGCGAAGCGGGGCTCCGTCGACATAGGATGCAAGAGCGAGCGCTTGAATGCTGCATGCTTGCTTGCATGCTACATGCTTGCTTGTTTGCTACATGCTTGCTTGCATGCTGCATGCTTGCTTGTTTGCTGCATGCTTGCTTGCATGCTGTATGCTTGCTTGCTTCATGCTTCCTACAGCGAAAAAATAAAAATATGTTTTAATATCATTATGCGTAAATAAATTTATGCTTTAGGATATTATGCTTAAAAAAGTTATGCTTTAGAACTTTATGCTTAATAAATTTATGCTTTACAATATTATGCTTAATCATTATTATGGTTAGAGAAATTATGCTTAAAAAAATTATGCGTAAGCTGTTATGCGTAATTATATTATGCGAAAATATAATTATGCCAAACAAAATTATGCTAAGTTATATTAAGTCTTAAAATTTTATGCAAATGGATAGGGAACCACTTTCATTTTGGTGGTCATTGCATTCAACTAACATCAAACGCATCGCTGTTTTGAAGCCTATTTGTTGCCGCGATTTGCTATTGTCAATTACCTACAAAATTACTTCTTACCGCTCCTTAATCAATTCCACAAGATAAATTCATGAAATGGATTCCTTAAAACACACGAAAGAATATGTTAACAACAGACACGAGCGGTAGGAAAACAATGTTTTTAGGGTTCCGTACCTCAAAAGGAAAAACAGAACCCTTATAAGATCACTTCGTTGTCCGTCAGTCAAGACCCTTTTTTAACCGACTTCTAAAAAGGAGGAGGTTCTCAATTCGAATGTTTGTATTTTTTTTTTTTTTTGTGTTTGTTCGCGCATAACTCCGTCGTTTGCCAACCGATTTGAAAAATTCTTTTTTTGTTAGAAAGGGTATACTTCCCAAATGGTCCCATGAAAATTTTATCGAAATCGGATGAGCGGTTTTTGAAAAATCAACAAAAATCTAAAAATTTATCTACATTGTCTACATTAACGATCTTTTTGTTTACTTTTTTGTGGGGTAGGTACAACTAAAAAGTGAAAAATAAAAACTTTTTTACAAAAAAAACAACCGACTTCAAAAAAAACACTACAAAGTGATAAATAACTTTAATTTCGGAAATCGGTGTCAAAAAACGAAAATGCGGAATCAACGACACCGACTTCCGAAATTAAAGTTATTTATCACTTTGTAGTGTTTTTTTTTAAGTCGGTTGTTTTTTTTGTAAAAAAGTTTTTCTCAGAAACGCGTGGCGTTATCAAGTTGAAATTAAAATCAAACATTATATTTAGCCTGCTGCAATCTCTTGAAGCAGTGAAAAAATCAAACTTCTATATCAACGCAATCAAAAGACACGGGCGTATATGTTCCGAAATCAAAACCTATAGGATACTTCCCGTTGACCTAGAATCATGAACTTTGGCAAGAAGCAATGCCATGTATCTAGCGCAAGTAAAGTAAAAAAATCCGAAAACCGTTAATTTGTAATTACATTACAAAAAAAATAATTTCAAAACTATTTACATACCTTCAAATTTGTACGAAACCCTCGGGGCGCGACTCCGACTTGCACTTGACCGGTTTTTTTTATAAACTGTTCTTTTTCTCAGGGACTTGTGATTAAAATCCTGATCACGTCTTTGTGCTGCCGTTGGAGACGTGTTATTCCAAGTTATTAACTCGAATGAACGTCGACGTTTTAATTTAAGTTCTGGGTAGCTAGGAAATTTATAGATATACATAGATTTAGACTGCAAATGAGTCTTCGGAAAGTTAATTCAGAATCATGAAACTGCATGAGCAGTGGGTAATAGGACGTTGCTAGAAAGTTTAATTAGAACTCTCTGACACCACTAATGAGCTATCTTAGGGGTGCACGTATCAGCTGTTTCTCTCTTAGCAGCAACTTCATTGAATGGGTCTCACTGAATATCGGGGTCAACCTTAAATTATTTTCAATTTGAGACCATTTATTATTTCATATTTAAACAGAAATAAAAAAAAAATTGAATTCCAATGTTGCGAACAATAAAAAAATGTCCCCAAGGCAGATCACAGTTCTGCCCCGTACAATATCTTATTTGAATTCAAAAAAGATTGGAATTTATTCCACTTACCTACCGCTTTCCTTTGTTTTCCGCTGATTATTTTCTTCAAGCCTCCGCGTTGAAGATAACGAGCCCTCTTTCAAGGTGCCTCATTTCCCAGTAGGTTTGTTATTTTTAATTTTAGCCCACCCACTTTCTTTCAAACCGCGCTTAAGGAGTTACCACCTCAGATTAAATTGAGTATTCGTTTATTTCAGGCACAGTTTAATTTAGTTCTAGGACCGGTGTTAACATTTTGACGTCACAATTAATTGTTTAGTACAATAATAATTACGACGTCGTAAAAACACCTTCGGTGCTTCGGTTAAACTGTCCGTTTGGCCAACATTTTATTAGACTATAAAGTATCTACGTTACTGTCCTAAATAATGATAATTTCAATTATGAACAAGTTTTAGGACACAGAAATTTCACTGAAAGGAGAGTGAAATAAATAAGACGGGTATTCATGATGGTTAGCATAAGAAGCTTTTACAAATTGTTTTGAGCATCAAAGCCGCTGAAACTAAAAAGTAAATTACCCATTAGTAATGAGTGTCTTTTCTGTGAGGACAAAAGGAAGGTAAAGATGTGATCTACTTATCACAGTCACACTTTTCAAGAGTACCTACTGAGATGATATTCCACGCCAGCGTGCGTGGAATTAAAAATACGTGACTTCCCACATATCCTGATTCGCCCTTTGGCACGGAAAACCACGAGGAATATCGTATTATAAAAAGTATATCTTTAGTAGGTTACACTATTATTTTGTCGTGAAAATAAGGAGAAGGCTATGTTGTGCGATTTTCAATACAGAGGCTTACAAGTAGGTGGTTTTGGAATATCAACACTAACTTTATAGGTAGAAGTTTGATTTATGTTTCAAACTACTTTAAAACTTTATGTTGCTGTTGTAATTTATTGTTTCGACAATTATTTATTTAAAATAACAGCATAGAATATAGAACTAGGTACTAGTAGTCTATTTATTGATAATGCCCACTACATTGATAACGGCATTTTTAATAGACAAATATTATGTTACATATTTTTTTCTCATTGTTTGTCTTATGTGTTTTTAGTGTAGGTATTCGTGTATTTATGTATATTTATTTCTGAACTTTCCCACGTTTTAATAGTTATTCTGCTATTCGGGGCGGGAACAAATCCAACAAATCAAAGATCATAAAAATCGCTCCCGCCGTTTTTGAGTTATAAATGGCACGACTTTGTTTTATTTACATACATTTATATTTTAAAAAGGTTTTTACGTATCTTCATATTTAAAATATTTATTAATAATTCATAATTTAATCATCAGCATCACCCAAAGGTTGACTGGTAGACAATGCCTACGGCATTAAGTCCGAGTCCGCCTCTGTACATTTGTGCTTAAAGTATTAAATAAATAAATACTATTTTATTAATCATACCATTCTTCTGATTATATTAATGTTAGAATCCATATTTTTGACAAGTTTCATGTGATTTTACAGAAACTTACTGACATGAACATCACTTCGTCAGTCAAAACTTTATTTTCGAAATGATTTGTGATCGATATTTTTAGAGATCTTACAGTTCCCCTGAACTTATCGGCTATGTAAAATGATGATAGACGACCATTATAATCCGCCACATGTATTGAAAAACATCACAATCGGATACCCCAAGATGTCTATAACCATTTATAATGTAATATCAATAAATTGACATGAATAATGTAATTTAAACACGATTCTTGTGAAAGCGTGGCAGAAAACTTTAAAATATGTATCTACTCAGTGATTAGAGAGAACAGAATGTTTGCTAAAGCATCTACGGCCACAATTGTAAAGTAGAAGTAAAGAATCAATGAATTGTAGTAACTATCTGAGGAACGATTAAACAAATAGTTCAAGCAAGTTATCAGGAGTAAAAAAATATGATAGACTCTTGCGATGAAACAAACAATCAATGAAATACTGAATTTATAGTATAACCCAAACATTAGCCTCAAGAACATAACAGTGTTTAAATTAAAATAAGATTTAAATTTATTTTTGATTATAAAACACATTGCTTCAACATTATGAACAACACTTGACGTGAGTTGAGTAAAATGTTGTAGACTGCTTCCGATATTAATTTTGTTGATAGGCACTTTAATAAAATACATGGGTAGGTTAGAAATAGAAGTTGGAATTTATCCGATGATGTTATCGTAATGTTATTTTCTGCTACACGGGACGAAAAGCAATAATTAAAACAAACATCGCGATTTATTTGCCAAAAAATTTAACAAATATGAGTTTATGGAAAAGTAACTTTAAATCCTACAAAATAAAATTCAGTTTACAACTTCAAACATTTTTATAACTTTTTCAATAGTGCTACTCACTCTGAAATCAACTTAATTCCCATTAAAATAAAGTTGATATTTGTTTAACTTGAAATAATATTAATTTGAAACATAAGTTTGAATAGACTCATCATAATTAACATTGAAGTTGTTACATACAAACATAAAGACACGCCTTCTTCCCTTGGAGGTAGGCAGAAACTACAGAACGTCATCTGCTACCAATCACGTACTCCTTTTGCTTCGTCTAGTTATACACGTATGCGGTTGCGAGTACTACGCACCTGACCTTTCAAAAGAACATCACCAAAAAGGTGATATGTCATTCCGGGCGATTGTTTCATTCAGTTTATGGAGGGTAGAGGTTACGAGAATTCTCTGTTGTGAAAAAGTGTCCGTCAAACTGCGTTAAATTAGGTTGGCGCCACAGTAGCAACAGGGTAAAGGCGGAAACAGACTTATAGCACGCCACGTTACGCGACATCAATGAAGCTTAATCATTGGCCACATTTTTCGTCTCGTTGAGCTATTTTCGTCATTTGGTCGGGTGTTACAAGTGTGCAGAGCCTAAGGTGCTCCACCCACTGCACCGCGCCCCGTCGTGGCGAGCAGATAACACGCCCCCGCGCGTGATTTTTTACATACATATTCAATAAAAACGCGCTCACGCGCGTGAGCGCGGGAGCGCGGGAGTTGAATTTGTGTATTGTTTCAAATTCTGTTCAAACTCCGTACTACGCTAGGCCAGTTCAAGGTTAGTGTGCTAACCATTGCCGTCTGCCCTTATAGATCTCACGGTGCATAATGAATTGCTACCAAAGCAAGTACAGTCAGTAACAAAAGTCGATTTACACTGTAATTTTTATATGTTGCTAAATAGACAACAACAATTTTTTTCAATAAACTTCTTTTTAGCTTTTCGCAAAATAGCAAAGAGTTTATATTCTAAAAATTGTACTTCTGCTACAATTTTGAACAAATATTTTGCTCAATAACTAAGATTAAAAAAACTGAATTGTTAATTGACTTTTGTTGCTGTCTGTACTATTACAAATTAATACTATTTATGCTCGTAAGTTATTTATTTTGACATGATTCATATTGTTCACTTACAGTTTAGGTACTTGAGCTGGTTTACGACAAATAATTTGTCACTGTCGAGTATTGTCGAGCTCATCGCTACTAAAAACCGGCGTAGTTTCAGATTTCTTGCTACGAAATACTGTTTCTGTTCCTACCGTATTTTGGTTTAGATGATTATTCATTAATCACCAGATGAATTGAAAGTACGAAGGAATGGATGAATGGAAGAATAAGTTAACTGTATATTTTTATGTTTTGGTACTGACGTTGGAATCACTTATCGTTCCCTGAATTCTGTAAGTACTGTAAGTGTTTTGCAATTCGCAAGCTAAGTGTTCATAGTTAAAAGTTGGACTCGAGCAACTTTCAACATAAACAAAGAAAAAACTAAACAAGACATTGTTCGTTTTTTCTTGCTTCTGCAATTTTCTTCTCATTAGGGTGAGGAGATCATTTATTCAATACTTATTCGTTTTTTATCCTTCAATATAGTGAACCTAAAATAAAATACTACTAATAATATATTATAGTCCTGTATAATATGAAGATAGTTACAAATAAGATAAACAATGATTCATAGCGACCACAAACTGTTATTAGCATCGCAACCCGGATATTAATTTATAAACAATAGTCCACAATCTATGTCGTACAATAGCCTACGACCCGAAAATCGAATCTGGGCCAAATCTTGAAGCAAGGAATTTCACTACAATAGGTACCAATGGAACGTTAATGGGCTGACACATACAGAGCAAAACTATCGTCAGAAACAAACAATGGGTTGTCGTTACTCGACAATTCTAGGAGTTTTGGTAAACCAAATTAGCTCTTAGGTACATTGAACAAAACAAGGGTGATAGATATAGTTGAAATTACTTTAATTAAATTAACGAAACCAGATGGTGTAACAGATGACCATGTCGTGAAAAAGTGCCTTTCCATGGCTACATAGAAGAGGGGAAGAGGAAGACCTCAAACCACACGGATGACGAAGGTCCAAAAGGACATGACAGAGATGGGACTCACAGAAAATGACGCACAAAGCCGAAATAAATGGCGTCGCATGATTAGGAAAGCCGACCCCGCGTAGCGGGAAAAGGCAAGGCCAAAGAAGAAGAAGAGATGATGTAACGGAATTGTTTAGATAATTTTAATCTAGTTGATCTTTAGAGTCATTTTTAGGGTTCCGTAGCCAAATGGCAAAAAACGGAACCCTTATGGATTCGTCATGTCTGTCTGTCTGTCCGTCCGTCCGTATGTCACAGCCACTTTTTTCCGAAACTATAAGAACTATACTGTTGAAACTTGGTAAGGAGATGTATTCTGTGAACCGCAGTAAGATTTTTACACAAAAATAGAAAAAAAAACAATAAATTTTGTGGTTCCCCATACTTACAACTGAAACTTCAAAAATTTTTTTTCATCAAACCTGTACGTGTGGGGTATCTATGGATAGGTCTTCAAAAATGATATTGAGGTTTCTAATATTAATAATATCATTTTTTTCTGAACTGAATAGTTTGCGCGAGAGACACTTCCAAAGTAGTAAAATGTGTGTCCCCCCCCCCCCCTCTAACTTCTAAAATAAGAGAATGATAAAATTAAAAAAATTTATATAATGTACATTACCATGTAAACTTCCACCGAAAATTGGTTTGAACGAGATCTAGTAAGTAGTTTTTTTTTAATACGTCATAAATCGAAAACCGCAATTTACCTTTCACAAAGTTACAACGAACTACAAGAACTTTTATATTATGTTACTTGCTGCTACGGAACCCTTCATGGGCGAGTCCGACTCGCACTTGGCTCTTTTGTATAAAGAGGAAGGCAGTCGTTCCATGCATGATAAAGAAAAACATGGTTTTTTTAACACAATCTACACTAACTACACGATTCTCGCCCAAAAATGAAGTTAAAATGACCTGGCACATGTTTGTAAGAATAGAAAATAATTTACTGTGTAAATTATGCAAATTAATTATTCATTAATAAATATGTTTTGCAAATTATACTTTCTAACTTTATGGTCAGCTTAAATTTAGTCAGGACGAATACCTATTCTTTTTGAGCAGTGGTGGCTAAGTGGTATCGGCCACGAGTTACAAGAGGTCGCAGGCTCGAACCCAGACATGCGCTTTACTTTGTGTAAATTATTTCATCATCACTGCTCTCAAAACGGTGAATCAAAACATCTTGAGGAAATCGGCATGTCCTAGAACCAAAAAAATCGAATACATGTGACATCTACTAAGCCGCACTGGGCCAGCGTGGTGGATTACGGCCCACTTTCTTTCGCCGACACAAACATTTAAAAAAATGTTTTTTTTTTGTTATAAGTACTGTATAGTTTTGTTATAAGTTTCATATGCAATTATGCATTTAGTAAAAAGCAGTTATTTGGACATGACTAACAAACACTTCAATTTTATTTATTTGTATGTATAATATATAGAAGAAAAAACTAAACCCATTTTTCATAAACCACTGATTGTCCAATACCAATCAGAATAGGTACTAAAAATTGAAAACAAATCGTGATTTCCAAACTACGAATGTATCAATGAATGCAGAATGAAAATAGACTTGCAAAATGACAATAGCATTCAACTGAATCGGAATCAAAACGTCGACCATTCCGAGCGAAACCACAGGAAATAATCTTCTGTCTGTAAACAATGCATAGACTTGCTGAAATCATTGATATGCAACCCACAATGGGAATATGCAAATCTTTGTAGATATTTAAGTATCTATAGTTTTGTTCATCGGTGAAAGAAAACATCGTGAGGAAACCTGGACTTATCTATACTAATAATAAATCTGAAGAGATAGTTTGTTTTTTGTCCGTCTGAGACCGCTAATCTCTGGAACAACAGTCGGATTTGAAAAAATATTTTTGCATTTGATAGCCAATTCTTGAGGAAGGCTTCACGCTGCAAATGTTGGAAGCAGGCGGGACCCATACCATTTTTATTATATTTTCAAATTCAAATTGGTCCCGCCTGCTTCCAAGATTTATTTAATTTAAAATGGGCTAGTTTTTAGTTTTTTTTTAACTTAAGTTTTTTACCGCAGTCGGGTTTTTTAATTACTTTTTTTTTCATTTCAGATGCTGCTTGGAAAGATTTTCACATCCAGCCAACACTTTATTAACGAATTCAGATTTTAATAATAATATCTAACCAATAATAACAATTATTATACCTTAATAATTTAGTAGTTACTTTTATTATTATGACCACAAATAGTACAGATCTGTGCGTATTTTATGATGCGGACAAACCGCAGTATTGTGACGTTGAGCGGTTGACGTACGTTAGTGGAACCAGTGTAATGTGGAGACAGATACTACGGGTAGTTTGACAGGCTGTTAAAATTAAACGCCTGTTTAATGATGTGAATTGATGGCTAGCTTTCAAGCTAACGTTAAATGCTCATGGTTATGTAGTAGTTGGATAGTTGTGAAACTACAGTAAAGACTTGCTGTTTAACTAAGCTCATTTGATGCAATGAAATGTTTAAAAGCTAATTGAAATAGAAACGTCCGTTTATAGCGTAACTAGCTTTGGCCTGTATAATGCCTAATAAAACTGTGGTCTGAATTATACGGACACCGTTTTGGGGATGCCCCAAGACAAAGCAACTTGAAAATTTGGTTATAACTAGCTTCTGCCTCCGACTTCATCCGCGTGAAATTTCTTGTTTCCCTGACCCACCCCGTCGCATCGCATCTTCTGCCTATTACTTCGTTTTCGGTTCCTGAGTGTCTTAGCGTGATGTTAAAATAGTAGTCTTCCTCAAGAATTTGACTATCAAATGCAAAAACAATTACATTAAAATAAAATACTGGCATTTTAAGGGATTAGCGTGTTCAAACAAACAAACTCTTTATTATTACCCCCTTACTAATAAATGTATTATATCAGATGAATAGTAACGCCCCGATTTTTCTCTTTCAGTCGAATGTGTTACGTCACTTAGAAAAGTGTAACATCGAATAACACGTCCCCGTAAGTTTACTAATACGAAACACTTAACAACGAATGCACGCTACCACGAAAAACTTAACGCCGTAGCCATGCGATATCGAATAACCAATTCACTAATTCACCTATTCGAAACACTTAATAACGATTGCACGCTACAACAAAAAACTCAACGCCGTAGCCATGCGATCTCTAATAACCAAATCTCTAATTCACCTATTCGAAACACTTATTAACGATTGCACGCTACCACAAAAAACTCAACGCCGTAGCCATGCGATCTCGAATAACCAAATCTCTAATTCACCTATTCGAAACACTTAACAACGAATGCACGCTACCACGAAAAACTTAACGCCGTAGCCATGCGATCTTGAATAACCAAATTTTTAGGTTTCCAACAGGAAAGAAAAATAGATTTACTTGTCACAGAAACAATAAATCGAATAAAAAACAAAGACATTAATATTATTAGAATAAAAGTATTTAATTATTGTAATTAGTTTATGTTTTATACTTTATACATGCATATACATACTTCCATTTGTGTAATTGGTTCCTTAAGCAGTGTAAATCAAATAAACAATTAAATAATAATTAATTATCAGGAAGATATTATTGCCGCTTACGTTTTAAACCGAAATATTTATTACTAGCGGCCCGCCCCAGCTTCGCACGGGTGCAAATTTTTTTTTCGAATTTCCAAAATTTTCTTTCATACAAACCTTGTCCCGGCAATACCGATCACAACAAAAAAAGAATTAGCGAAATCGGTCAAGCCGTTTTCATGTCAAGTCGTGACAACGGAAAACGGGTTTCATTTTTATATATATAGATATCTATATTCTTCGTATTCTCCCTTAGCCAACCCTTGCTTCTTCCCATGGGTACTACCCATGGGAAAAGTCGAGGGTTTTCTTGAAAACTTTTTCTTTTCTTCTTCATCTCAAAAATTCACCCGCTGTATAAAATATCACACCAGAACGTGGGCACGGAAGTGTTATACAGAGTGTATCAAAAATAATACACATAAAAGCGCTCCGTGAGTTGAGAGAGGCGGCAGAAAATAATTAGAATAAATTGTTCTTATTACCAAGTTGAGAGGAACAGGCTCAGTGCCCTGAAACATGTGCAAAATCATACATCATAATACACGGAGGTAGTAAGGAAACGTTCACTTGCAGCTGACTACCATCTACCTAGGTATTTTATCTTTGAAACTTCTATTCTAACGTTATTTTTATCATGCTGTTTTCGGGTCTAGTCTAGAGAGATATTTCATCTTTGCTACTTCAATAAATGAAAACCTACTGTACAAAAACCTTTTATTAATTCCTAATATTCTTCATTACTATTTCAATAAAGCACTTCGTTATATTATTATGTCACGACTATTTTCGGACGGTAAAAACATTGACGTTTTATTTTACAAAACCCTTTCAATATTTTTTCACGGGTTCAATTTTAGCGAGTAAATATCTGCCTAAAACCTGTACATGTGGATTGGAATATACATTCAAACACAAAAAAAAACTGTAACTAAATTGTATTAATGTGTACTGCAGCAACTTACCATTTTAAAATAAATTGAAAATGAAATGTCAAATAAAATATTTTTTTTTTAATACGATCACGACGACCTATTATAAGCGTTAGGTATATATTTTTATTTTGTATTGTGAGTTGACACACAATTATATCACACACCACATCCTACTACTCTTATCCCAATTCATTTGGGGAGGGCGTAACATCATACCTATTAGTATTTATTATAAATGAATTTAAAGCGATAGTCATCATCATAGTGAACCTATAATGTTCCTATTGCTGGGACACAGGCCTCCTCTCAGTGATAGAGAGTGGGCCGTAATCCACCACGTGGACCCAGTGCGGGTTGGTAGATGTTACATGTCTTCGAATTTTTGGTTCTAGGACATGCCGGTTTCCTCACGATATTTTCCTTTACCGTTTTGAAAACAGTGGTGATGAAATAATTTACACAAAGTAAAGCGCCTGTCTGGGTTTGAACCATGTAATAATATTACTATAGTAATGACATAATATTAGTGAATTACTAGCAAAATTACCACCTCCATCGCTTATTACTTCGCGTTGATCAAAATATACTAAACAAATTCCCATTTGCTCCTTCGGAATATTTGACACTCGGCGAGAAGTTGGTAGCCTTGCTGCGTAATGAACGAACTTAGCCACTGAAAGGGTTAAAACTGAGAAAGTCACGACTCCGTTACGAAGAAAATTGGTAATTCATTGCTGAGATTTACTTTGGTAATGCGAGTATCGGAAAAAGTTTTCCGTCGCTAATAAAAACATATGACAGTTCGAGTATTTGTAACGAGACTCAGATATTTCTGTTGGAAGCTAAAATATTTCTTTTTCGTGGTAATGTTTTGATAGAATTATGGCTACGTTATTGGAATTTATTAGTTTTACTTTTACATTAATATGATTTTAAGAAAAATGGGCTTGTGAGTAAAATATTTTTTAGATAACTTTCATGTCTTTTTTTAAGGGCAAGTAAGACTTACTCCACAAAAAAGCACTATGCAATGTTTTGTCACAATTCCAATACATATTGTAGTATCAATGGGAAATCATGGCAAAGTAAAAATAGTAAAACAAATTCCGATAAAGAATTACACCGCATTTCCTTAACCCCGGGGTAAAAACTCAAGCCAAAAACTACAAAACACATTGATATAAAGAATGTTAGGATATAGGTGACAGGTTTCCAGATCACTGATTATGGACTCCATAATCATACTATTTCTGTACGGAAAATCCGGAACTGATACATTCATAGTGTTTTCTTTCATGCCCTAGTTATTTACGAGATATTTTATGTTTATTTATTTTACTGGGTCAATATCGAAACAAACTGCGATGATGAAGATCTTTTTTTACATTTATTAGAAAACTAGCTGTGCCCCGCGGTTTCACCCGCGATAAAAGTATTGTAGTCCTTTTTTATTGATTCCCTTTACAAATCTCCACCCCCCTTTTTACACCCTTAAGGGATAATTTCGGGGATAAAAACTATTCTATATCCTTTCCCACAACTCAAGCTATCTCCATACCAAATTTAATCTAAATCGGTGCAACGGTTATTAATTTCTGAGATAAAAACTATCCTATGTCCTTCCCCGGGATGCTATCTATCTCCCTGCCGTTCAATGGTATAGGCGTGAAAAGGTAACATACAGACAGACAGACAGAGTTACTTTTGAATTTATAATATTAAGTATGGATTAAAAGAAAAACATATATCTTTTACCGGGTCAGCATCTCTTGCAAAATATAGGTAAAAATAATAATAGTATCTAATTAATGTGATTGTATCAGTAGGTACTGAAGAGGCTTTAGCCTGCATTGCGTTTCCATACAACCTCCATAGCATGATCAGCTATAATGTTCCCACTGCTGGGACACAGGCTTCCTTTCTATGAGACAATCCACCACGCGGGCCCAGTGCGAGTTGGTGGATGTCATATGTCTTCGAACTTTTGGTTCTAAGATATTAGATTTCCGTTTCCTCACTATATTTTCCCTCACCGTTTTGAGAGCAGTGCTAATGAAATTAAATACACAAAGCAAAATATTATGAGATAAACACTATTTTCATATTTAGATGACAGAAATTATAGTACTTATACTAGCTGCGCCCCGCGGTTTCACCCGCGTAAGTGTCGATCCCGTGGGAATATCGGGATAAGAAGTAGCCTTTATGTTAATCCAGGGTGTCAGTTAACTCTACACAAAATTTTATCAAAACTGGTCCAGCCGTTTGAGAGTGAAGAAGTAACAAATATATAAACACACATATACACACACACACACACTCACAAACTTTCGCCTTTATAATATTAGTGTGATTATAAAAATAATACGCCTCTCATTAATGACCCCGTCACAGTACCTAACTACAAACAAAAACATTGTTTTGTAATCAATTATTTGGTCAAAGATAAATGTGACACGGGTTTATTTCTGCTCTTGTCCCTAAATTCAGTGAGCCACCATAAAAAAAAAAAACAAGATATTATTTGCATTATAAACCCCGAACTCATACAACACCACTAAAATCTGATTTGCTGAACTTTATGATAGGATTTTTGTTTTGGGCTCCCAGATAACATCTGTGGTTTAGTTTGCATCTTTAAGCCATTAGGAAATGGGGTAAACGATAAAAAGGGTTTTATTTAGGGACCTTCCGCAATTTAGTGTTAAGAAAAAAGGCATCAGCTAAATATATGAGCATTTTTTGATATTCCGGAGATAAAAGTCAGATGTTGTAGGCCTATTTTAGTATAGGTACAGTTAACAAAAGAGATAGGTATGCAGGATTGTCAAATATAGTTGAAGTTTAGTAAGAAATCGATAGATGTTGTAGACTGAAATGTAATTCGATAAATTAACTGTTTATTTTCTATTGTTAAAATTAAATTTTATTCGAAAACATCCATCAGTTTCCTATTAAACTTCAACTGTATCCGACGATCCTGCATACTAATCTCTTTTGTTGACTGTACAGTCACGTCTAAAAGTATGTATACACTTGGCAATTTTCAATTGCGATTTTTTCGTGAAATAACGAATGCAACGTTGAAATACGACACTTAACATAAACCTATGGGTTCGAAAATACTATTTTCGTAATAACATAAAATTTCATTCAAAAATAAAAGAGAAAATCGCCTTTGAATAAAGCCAAGTGTATACATACTTTCAGACGTAACTGTACCTCTAGACAAAGGTCGAAACTCAACAATTAATTTTCTAACATTTTATTTTCATATTTCCCTGTACTATATTTCTTAAATATATTATATCGTGCTTATAAAGCCTCGTTTACAAGAGAGAAATTTCTCGACCATCGACAGGCGATAATGATCATACGAGACTCAATTTATTGTTCCTACTCATGTGTAAACACAGCTTATAATCTAACAAAAAAATTTAAAACAAAAAAGCATCAGGCACCAAACCGTTTTAAGTATTACTTCCACCACAAAAGTTTTTACTTCATTCCCCGCGGCTACCGCTAAGTATGTGTCGGTTTATACTTAGAAAAACTGAATAGTTGCCAAGCGAAAGCAAGGCAGGGTTTTCTATTGGGACAGCACTTGGCACTCATTTTGAGCTTAAGTTGGCGGATCATTATCTAGGATATTGGCGAAATAAAGAAGAAAATAGCAGATAACAGAAGTAGTCACAGTCAGGGACATATAGGGGTTTATTTAGGTATAAACATTGTTTAAAGTTAACTAATGATTAGCGACTGTTTAACCATTCATTTTTGATCTTTAAACGTCTGTTAACCTTAAGCAACGTACATAAATAACTCCTAATTGTTAAGAAAATTGACGCTATCAACTTGCCGTATTATAGCGATTTCATACAACCGTTAAAGAATGACACTTGTAATTTGAATATGCTGTCTATTTAAGTTGGTAGTCAATTTGTTTATTTACTATCTAATTTCCGTGACATTACTTGCAAATTGTTGTCTAGCTCTAGACGGGGCACTTTATTCCACTGCACTTTGAAGGCAACGACATCCTTAATTTTAAGGACTTCCCATTTCAATAAGGAGCTCTAAAAAGTACCTACATCTCATTTACCTTATCTCAAGTCATTTTCGCTTGTAACTTAACGCTTAGTTCAAGTTCAGTGCTAAAAATGTAGGTAGAATCTTACCTACTGTAGCTACTTATTTTTAACTAGGTAGATAATATAACGTGTTTCAAAATTAACCTTAGAGGTGCTTTAGACAATCAAACTGAAAAAAATCAGCTGTTTCATACATTTTGGTCAAGTAAGTATTGAACTTTTGTATTTAAAAGCAGATTTTTTTCGTGATTTCAGAGTTGGTACCATAGTTAAATTTGTTCAGTTCAATGGTCTAAAGCATCTCTTAAAGTTTGTTGGGTTAATTTTAATACACCTTATAGACGTTCGTTATAAAAAAGAAGGTTTAGATCAAGGGTTCATAGTGTAAGGCTAGGTACGCATTGAAAGGTGGCTTGCTTAGTGCCTCGAGCCTAACGAGTCACTTTGCGAGTAGCGAAGTGAAACGAACGCTCTAGAATCTTCACAACCGGCCGCACTGCGCGCTTGGTGCCTTCGCTAGTCGCCTAGCGTGTATGTAAGGCGGTAAGCAAGTCACCTGTCAGTGCGTACGTAACCTTAAAATATTTTTCTTATTAAAACATTTCTCTATTATACAACACTAGCTACACCCTGCGGTTTCACCCGCATAAATTTCGGTCCCGTGGGAATATTGGGATAAAAAGTAGCCTATGTATGTATATATGTTAATCCGGGGTGTCGGCGACCTCCATACAAAATTTTATCAAAATTGGTCCAGCCGTTTGAGCGTGAAGAAGTAACAAACATATAAACACACACACACACACACAACTACACCCCCACACTCTCACAAACTTTCACCTTTATAATATTAGTGTGATTTGGCTAGTTTGGTTTCGTCAAAGTAATAACTATAATGTTATCCCAACTTCAAAATATTTGCAAACAAATATCGAATCCGAACCAATTCTCTAATGGACTGATGCGGTACATACACAAAAGCGAATGTCGTAGAAACGTAGCTTTAAAGAAAAATGTGCATATGCTGAAACATCAAACGAAAGGTATATGTTTTACCAAACAAGCCACACCACATCGAACCTGATAAGCCTACAAAGGAAACACAAAAGTATCGTTTCCTTTGTCACGTGTCAAAACTCAAGCTTTTTTTCTAAAATGGAATGATAAAACAACATTTCGGTTTAATCCATTCAGAATTTCAGACACGATAAAACGTTGACCTTAGATTAACATAATGGATAATGTTAAAAGGGACTGTGAAATATGTTATCTACAAATGCATGGAATAAAGGATGCAAAGGGATTTCCCTTTTTCGTGGACACGGGTTTAACTATTGTTGTATAACAAAGACTTCGATTTAAATAAATGTATTCGTCCTTCTTTACATTTGAAAAAATATCCGTTTTATTTGCCTATCCAGTCTCTAGCTTTATTTTTCTTAGTGCCATTCTAGTTTACAAAATGTTATTTTATATTATTCGTAGATACGTATAGTACTCGTAATAAGAAAAGCAAATGAATAAAAGCATGGTTCGGTTTACTTATCAGATCTGGATATATATTATTTTGAAACTAGGTTTTCTCAATCTTCAGATTTAATATGTTTTAGAATAAACTGAAGCCTAAGCTGTCTTTTTAGCCAAAATTACAAATAAATATACGCCTACCAAAAACTACTGGTATGTCAGGTCTACATTGGGGAATATTACTTCACAATAAAGTTGAATATTTAACTAAAAAAATTATAAGCTGCTAAAAATTAACACCATTTTTAGATTCAGAACCTTGAAATTAATGGTTTAACGAAATTATTTAATAAATTCTGCACTAATTTTATTCTGAACCTAGTGATATACTCTAATGTGATTATTGCCTGTTGTAGTTGCCGAGCGAGATCAACACTCCATTGCTTCTGTATTTTTTTAGAAAACGCATTTGTCTTGCAGTGGGTTTTTTTATAGCCTGGTATCAGTATTAAAATATCATGAAAGGTCGTTTAATAGTTTTAAACCAACCTGTGCAATTATTTCTCAAGTACCTAGGTACCTACTATAACAAATACTTTGGTAACAAAGTGTAGGTTTTCTTGTACGCGCATTACGTTTTCAAGTCACTCATCTTAACTGTACAAAAATTCAGCATTTTTAGGTCGACAAGCAGATTTTTTTGAAGATCGTAAAAGATAAGGATGAAAAGAATCATCTTTTTATGTTGCTACTTCAGCAAAAAATTCTTTAATCTTTTTTATCTTGGAAAACGCAAACATTTTTTGATGCCTCAGAACAAAAACTAGGTCTTATGGGTTTTGATTATGAGGCAGTGGAAAATATTTTAGCCAAAATCTGAGGGGCAATTCTCGTAATTTTAAGAACGTTCACAGTCTGATCTCAGTCTCAATCTGTCAAAAACACCTTTAATTTCCCTACATTTTTGACAAGTTTTTGACATTGACTGTCGCTAAGATGAGATTGCGACTAGATTTTGAACGTTTTTAATGATTTATTACCTTGATGTCGAGTCCCGCCACGTCGAGTCGCCGCCACGTCTACTCGTTCTTTTGTATGATGTTTATTATTACGATGAAAAACTTCTGCCTGGTGCCGATTACGAAGCCTTCAGAACAATATCATCAGTGCAAGTTTGATATTGATTGAAATAACACAAAGGGCTGGAATGATTAAGTTCTGGATATAGGTTCTGGATTGGCTCTTAAAAGAGCCATTTGGCGTGGGTCTTGATAAAGACCATTTCGTGCCATCGTGGTGAAAGGATTAGTCACCTACTATACTCTGCGTTACCGAGTGCTAGGTGTCCACGATTTGTGGGATTGGGTACAGATTTCTGACCTCTGCGGTGCCATCGACGACGCCGTGAAGGTAGTGAAGTCTTGGGCCAACAAGATCTAAAATACAGTCATGCCAGCGATACGAAGAAGAAGAAGAATTGCAAGTTCAATATGGCTTTGACATAAAGCTTGACATTTTGATGTGGCTCGGACATGAACTTGATGTAACAAAATTGTGATTCAGCCTAACCAAATCCATAATCGCATTAATAAATCTAGCAATACAAGTAGTTTATAGCCCAAATCTAGATTTGTGATATACCAGAGCCAAATCCATAAACATACCAAGATTTATTAGAATTGTCAAAAATGGAATTCAAATCAAATCTGGTCGTTACAAAAGTTGTATGTTATATTGTAAAGCACACTCGGCTCGAAACCTGAATGCCGTGCGTTTTACGATTTGTTTGACACGAATGAATATTGACGTGAATTATTACCAACCATATATCTACGCCGGATAGATGGGCCTGTTTTTATGACGAACGGAATACGATATTACGTCGAGTGAAAAAAAAACTGTGATTCCTTACATAGGGATTTATTGAATTCCGTGATATTCTACAGAATTATATTTTTTCCTAACACTCATTTAGCTCTTGTAATTGGTATTACCCGCCTGAAAGAGAAATCTTTATCTGTGTAACCCGCATCAATGTCGTGCCAAATACCTGTCTAATACAGATTGTTTGTCCCTGAAAGGATTTTCTTCCTACTCTTGTGAATTTGACAGAGAAATTTGAAAGATTTGGCTTACACACTGTAGTAAAGGTAAAGGGTGGGAATGTACGTGCCTAAAAGCTAACAAAAGCGTGTAGAAACAAATTTGTTTTTTTAAAAAGAACAGTTTCTGTAGTCTGTGGCTACGGCGTAGCCAGTGACAGTGTTACGCGAGCTTCGCTGTCGTAGCAGAAGATCGATGCGTTTTGGAATCGTCGATCATATTATGTAAACTTTATGGTCTAGCAAACATTTTATTTGTTATAATAGTTAGGTACTATGATAACTAAACAGAACAATTATAGTTTCGTACAAACATCATCATCGTCGCCTGTTTATATCGAACATAGTTGAAAGTCTCAAATGTTATTAAAAATAAAATACTGTTTCAGTTAAAAAAATACTTTGAATACAACACTCCAAACCATCTCATAAGTAGGTACTAATCACACCTTTTTACACAAACAATAACCACGAAACAAAACCTTTCAACCTTCATTTCATCGTTCATAAACAAAACATGATCATTAAAAATAAACGCTACCGTTAAACCGATTGCTCACGAAATATCACGCTCAACAAATAAAGCGGCTATAAACATAGATAATATTGCTTGCGTATACGGGGATAAACATCATAATATTATTTTTATTTACTTTCGCCGCGTGACTCCCTCCCATAGGTAAACAGTAAAAATAAAAAGAACGTAGCAAACGTACGAAGTTCTATGGGAGAAAGGCCTTCAATGGTGGCTTCCCTAATCTCTGCTATGAGGCCTCGAGATAGAAGCTTCATCCCAGTCTTGTCTCACTCACCACTATTAGAAAAGCGACGGGAGCCTAACCTCATAAATTATTCATTTAAGGATTGCGTTCGTACCGTCTTGACTGATAGCGTCGTCGAATCAATAAAATGCTCCAAGTATAACATCAAACACCGTATCAGCTTTTATTTCTTGTGAGATGATGGCCCATTTGTCTGAATGTGTTTTTTTATTGTTTGTCTATCAGTCTGATGGTCCAAGTCGTATGGCCGTCATATAGTTATGGTCAAGTTACAAATCATTCGTATAAATTGGTTAATGTGTCTGCCTTTGACGTAATGGTTTCATGTTGCACAGCAAGATTGTTTTCCTAGTAAGGCAATTTGGGCCGCTAATTGCACGACGTGGGCTAATAATTACAGGCTGGGTTGTGCTAGCTTATAGTATGCCCGGTCTGTAATGATTCATTACACGTCATGACGTGTAATCGTAGACGTACCATAAAGGTGTATGCAAAATTTCAGCTCAATCGGATACCAACAAAGGGTCGAAAAATGGTTTGCAAATGACGGATAACTTACATAAATACATACTTACTTACATACGAACAGTGCAAGTTAAATAAAAGCTTGTAAAAACAGCCTTCGTGGAAACCACTGGGCTAATAGCGTATCACATTATCAATCGGAAGCTGTTTCATTTTGACAGGTCAGCAACATTCATTGCGTTATTTACGTGTTGAGCAGACACATTTTTCGAACTTATGAAGCAATGGATTAGCAATTTGCTTCAAAATGATTCAGATTCCGATTGATAGTGTGTTACGCAATTTGGATGCAGTTACGAAACCCCGGTTTCCTTGACGGCCGAAGCGTTATCTTCATAGCACTATTTGTGCAAGATAATACTTCTCCATCCTTTTCGGATTTTCATTATTAAGTACTTTGTCTTGGCTAGTGAAACTTGTTTGCTTACTAATTAGTTTGCTTAACAGATTGAAAAATAGTTCTCCCTCAACTTTACAGTTCTATAGTTAAGTACTCGCAGTAAAGTTGTTAAAAGATCGTTAAAATTGTTTAATTTTACAACAGTGGTATTGTTCGCCCTCTTTATCATCTCGCATAATATATTGCAATTATATTCAGAGTCGACAAAGTTTCTGAGCTCATAACACCCGATCTCCATAACATTATAACTCCAATTCACATTTTAGACAATTAACAAGTAAATTCGCAGTAATGCCGAAAGAGATCACTTGCTAAAAACATTTTACTGAGGAGTACTTAAAACTTTGGTCCCTTCCCGTTGTCGCTTGAAGCCATTCTCCCCTTGTTTCTCGTATTGCGGACGAGGCGTTAACCACCACGAAGATTTATGAAAGTGGCTTGTCTTTTTAAGGCACTCGAGGGCAAAGGGGAGTTATTATCTATGTTCACCGTCGCCTTAATTTTGTTTCTGCTTTTTAGGGCGTTGCTTTTAATTTCGGGGGCTACGAAGTTTCCGTTGAACTTTCATAAAAGTAAATACAGGCTATTAAGGACGGTCCGCGATGGAGCAACGTCTCGAAACGGACGCCTTCCGACTGAAGTGTTTCTAAAAGCAATTTCAAATGTTCATGTTTGGAATGGGGATGAGATTCGCCACTTTCAGCTAGTTTACTGCCTTTCGCAGTGCACGACGGAAAAGATAAATCACTAAATATTATCCAAGTTTCAAGCAAGAATTTTGCGGTAATACATACAAGTTTTCTTTTTTTAATGTCACTAAATAAAAGTTGTTAATTGTATATATGTTACGGGCAACGTGATTAACTGGGCATTATTAATAAGGACCGGCCATTATTAATAATGCCCAAGAGCGATAGGCAAAGTGATTAATTTATCACTTTGACCGGCCATTATTAATAACGCCCGACGGCCCGTGGTCCATGTAATAAGCTAGTGTTTGAGATAGCTTGAAGTTATCATTTGGACCGGGAAAAATTTCCTATTGCAGAAATAGGCCAAAGCGTTCGAGTAAGGATACCAGATGTAGAT
Organism: Amphipoea lucens; assembly: GCA_947508005.1. Taxonomy (NCBI): domain Eukaryota; kingdom Metazoa; phylum Arthropoda; class Insecta; order Lepidoptera; family Noctuidae; genus Amphipoea; species Amphipoea lucens. The sequence goes on from OX382371.1 coordinate 11,027,633, forward strand.
CGAGCCAAGACGGATAGTCGTAATATAATTGCTATTATTATATCTGTCGAAAAAGAAAAACTTTTCAAACTAGGAACTAGACACGGTATTTTAAACCAACTGTACTCCAGAAATGAATTTATTGTGTGTAAAGAAAAGTTCATTTCGATCGACGAAGTTCCAAAAGTTGATATTACTCTTCGAGAATGTGCTCGAAGAGACTCTCATTTTGATGGACAAGGCTTCCAGCATTGTAACTGTAGTGGTGACTGCAATTCAAAACGTTGTAAATGCAAGAAATCAAACATTCTTTGCAATTCCAAATGTCACAAAAGCTCATCTTGCAAGAATAAATAATTCTAAACTTAATAACTTTCTTGCACAGTCCTTAATTATTAGATATTTCTGTTGATTTTTTTCAGTTTACTAATTATTAAACTATTGTTCTTAAGTAATATTTTTATCAAAATAAAAGTACGTAACTACTGATGTTTTTACATTTTTAACTGTTTATTTTTTAACTACTATGTTCAATAATTTATTTTTTGTTAACTTTTCATGAAAATTTTGTAAGTTTAATTTCATTTAATAAACAAAAACGCTACAGTTCACCTATTTTATTACTTTGCCCAAGATAGGGTGGGCATTATTCATAATGGCCGGGAAAAGTGATTAATCATGCTGTTTTAATCACATTGCCCAATTGAGTCGGGCATTATGAATACAGACCGGCCATTATTAATAGTGCCCGGACTTATCAAATTGCCCGTAACATATACATGATTCCTATTATATTCGACTCAGAAAGTAGAATGCCGTTTGTGTGGGAAAAGAATATCTATATCATATTCTTTTCCGTGGCTCCGTACATCACACAAGAAAAAAATGATATGTTGTAGGGATCTTTTGTATTTTCCACCATAACACGTCTAAGCACCATAAGCCCCCATAAGATAAACTCATTGCTTGAATAACCCTATAACAATGAATGTGCCTATAAAGGTTCCCATGTGTAGTAGGTACTGTAGAGGTTCTCTCTCTTTTGTAATACAGGCCGATCATATTTGAAGGCATGTTCCATTCGACCGTTCAAGCGTGTGTCATTGAATGAGTGTAGGATTGACGTGTAAAAATAAGATGGGCTAATTTTATGTATTTAATGTGAAAAACTTCTAGAATAATATCTTATGAAATCCGATAGGAGTTTCATTTAAAAGAGCTACCCCCGTATTTATCGCTCACAGTACCTACGATAATTTGTTATGTTACGTTACGGGTATGGGCAACAGAATTATTTTCATTTCATAAATGCGCTAATAAAACCTCTTTTGCTAAACGGTAGTGATTATGGTAATTATTCAATACATTCGTTCGTACTCGTAATGGCTATCTTAAAAGTCTTTGTGTTATGTCTATGTGCACTGGTACAGTTATGGTTATTATCAACAAACAATTCTATTTTTAGAGTCGATATTTGATTAAGGTTTTATTCTATTTTTCGAAAGGCTAAAACAAATAAACAAAAAACACTTTGTCTATTTATGTTTTCCGACTTGACTTCAGTATGTTGGCAGCTTTAGGGTTTCTTGTCTCATGCACCACATAGTCTTTCATCATTATCATCATCATCATTTCAGCCGAATGACGTCCACTGCTGGACATAGGCCTCCCCCAAGCACCTCCACGCGGTTCTATGTTTCTCACTTATAGCGGATTCCTGTGACCTTTACAAGGTCATCGGTCCACAATATAGCCATAGAGGCCTTTAGTAAGACCTTTTAGGCTATTATAAACTAATATAACCATCAAACTTCATTTAGATTCCACGATAAGATGCATCCAAAAAAATTACTGCGAAACTTTCGATAGACCAATCTACGTACCAGTAACACAAGTACCTACCGACTTGTACTGCGAGTTGGATGCTATCTGGAATTAATTTAAACTTCATTCCCCTTGCATATCAATTAGTTCGATGTAGTGGGAGTTCGTAGGTGAACGGTGAACGATAAGGGGAGTAACGTGATTCAATTCCATTTAGGGTTCAATTGGTCCTTTAGTAGTGGTAACATTTGTACCTACCGTTTGTTTTATAAAGCAAACGCAACTGCTGAGCGTGGGGTCCTGGGTTTGATTCCCAGGTCGGGCAGTGTTATTGGGTTTCTCCCTTAGAAAGGACATGGCCAGTTTTTGTAAGGACGTCGGCATAGTTATCGAATTTATTGTACACCTATGATTTTTGGTGTTTTATATTCGTGAATATTTGCTCATTAAATTGCTACAAATAAAAAACTCAGAGAACTTGTCAGTACAACAAACTAAACAAAAAACAGTTTCATTAAACCTTTTAATCAGATCGCTAGCAATAAGGTGCATAGATTATAATTTTGCTATTAAAACACTTAAAGGCGCTTTAAAATAGCGAACAGTTGTGAATTATATTATTACGTATAACTGATGTGGTTTTAATATTATTAAGCATTTAAACAAAGTGATGGCCACCTAAATGAAGGATTTTAAACTGCATATTGATTAACATTTTTATGAAACTGGGTGATAGTCTCAAAAAATGTGACAATAATAACAAACATAACATAACATCGCGCCTATATATTTCTCGAAGGGTTGTCAGAGGTGTAGTACAACTACATTTCACCAGTTATTTTGAGTCCCATGGGCGAGCTGATTGCCATTAAGCGCACAAGTCCAGACTCCGGGCTACTACTGAGAAATTCCTGATGAAAAAATTAAGAGAGAGATATGGGTTTTATATCTCTTTGTTCGACCTGGGAATCGAACTCAGGACCTCATGCTCAGCAGTAGCGTTTGCGACCACTAGACCAACGAGGCAGTCATAATAACAATTAACAAAGTATATTCGAAATTAATGGTTTTCTTTAAAGTACATTTTTACAGATTACCCTTATATTTTTTTAAATAGGTAGTTCAATATACTATAAAAAAGAGAAGCACAAAATAAAGCAAAAGAGTAAAAATAATTATTTATTTATTAGAGAAAATAATAAAAATATTTTGCTACCTATATTATCATTATTATATCTTAAATGTCTACCTAAATAACATAAATTGCAGCGATAGTGTTAATGAAGATACCGAGTGAGGTCAATCAACCAGCTTGTATAAAATAGAGAATTTTTATTTCACAAATACAGTAACCTGGATTAAGTGGAAGTATAGGGCTTTAGTAATTACATAAATAGCTGCTTTAAACATAACAAGACATGTTAAAAAATACAAGCATATTTATATATTATTGTTTTACAATAATTGTAATTATGGTTTTCAAGAAAGATTAGCCTTTTGTTAGATTGTTTTAATATGCTTACATTGTTAATAATATGTTGTCTAAAAATCCAGCTGGAACTTGGATATTGTTTTGGTGTCTTGCCCAACCAAGGTACCAGATAATTGTCAGAACGTGACAACAACAACTAACGGTCCTATTTCCTACAAGGCAACTACAATAGTACCCTAAAATAGCTTCCAACAGACAGCTTCCTCGGTTTGAGCATTGGTTATCCAACGCGAAACCCTTGTTTGATGGTGTGCAGAAAACGAGGATATGAGATGCATCTGCAACCTTTGCATGGCTATTCCGCAGTTGATGCACCTCATATTGATCCACAAAACAAATCCAAAACGCAATGCAAATCAGAGTCCAGTGTTAATAGCAAGGTAATTGAGTGGTAGAAGGTATCAGTCCGTAGGAATAAGCAGGGGACAAATAGGAATATTCGCAAAAACATAAACACAATAGGTACGCAATGAAGAATATGCAATAACATTAATTAATTCCAATCAAAAAGTACTTTGTGATTATTTCCTTATTTTCATTACATTGACATTCGACATAGACAACGCACATTGTCATTGTCAAATAAGTAAGTAAACGCGTTCCGTTTTATGATTTTTTTTGTGTGTGAAATATAAAAAAAAAAACTATCTTACGCTTCAATATTATGAAAAGATAATTTTATTAAATGCAACAAATACCAATGAAGATAGTTTCGTAAGAATAAAATGTTCCTAATATGAGCATTTTGTCGTCCACGTCACATGTCTACAAGTAGTATACATGGTATGGAACGCCCATTAATATATTTATCTTTCTCTATGGTCCATTATGGCGGAAGTTGACAAACGGTACTTTGAATTCATCATGCATTACTAAATATTTTGAAATAAACACTGACGAGTTCAGAGAGGTTAAAAACAACGTATTAATTCATTTTTCTATTTTTAATATACAATATTATTTACTATGTATGTGTACTTGGAATGTACTTTTTTGTCCATGTCTTTTCTCAGTTACATAGTAAGTTGTTTGGAAGTTGGCGGTGTGATACCCCCGTGCCTCGGATAGCACGTTAAGGCGTTGATCCTGCGCCTGATCTATCTCTGCGGTCGTGTCGGATTGCCATCTCATCCGACTATGAGAGTGAGGAAGGAGTGAGTGCACCTGAATCTGCGCACACAATTATGCACTATAATAGCTCCTGCTACGATGGCCTAGTCTCCGGAAATCCAAAACTTTGAATTATTTATTTACAATTTGAGTGGAATTTGAGGAATTTACGATTACATTATTTAAAACTTCGGATAAAAAGCAACCTACCGTTATCAAGATATTAACCTAAATCTTTATGTATTATAATTACTTACGCGGCCGCGAGATTACAGCCTTCAAAAATCTTCCATTTATAAACGTCTCACGTCAAATGTTTAATTCACCTGACTCCGTTCCGTAATTATGTTTACATCTGCGAAATATAGTAGGCAAAGTGAAGAGGATATTTACATACATTTTCCCTTTCGCAAATATTTCGGCTTTATACCGGTAAGACGGGCAACGTACCCGAGTGTACATATATACATACAAAATCCGCCTATCATTAATCCTTTAATATCTCAGCCCGTTTACTGCTTTTGGGGCAACTTGCTACCTCTATGGTGGTTGTTATCAAACATTTACATATAACAACACCTTTATACGCCCGGATATCGCTGATAAGATCAACACTATCTGGTTCAGCGGTTACGTGTTCCAAGCGTGATCCACAAGGCTATACGAACTTGGATTTGAAGTTGTATCGGGATTATACAGGGTACTTCTCAATCGTCCGCTGAGGAAGGTGTCCCTGCAATTCATGAATGAACGTCAATATCAACACTAGTGGAAAAGGGTACTTATTTGAACCCGCGGTCGGTAAAATATACAAACATCAGCGAACAGTTACATGTTAATAATAATGGCTTTTTACTTATTTTTTTCTAGATCATGGTAAAAACTACACATAAAGAGACAAATTTTATCATTTTATAGTATATATGTTTGTTCCGTGCCTCAAAAAGCACGTTAATTCGTTGCTCCTGGCTGTCATTCGTAGATCTGTGACAGTTGTTATGGGTAGTGAAAAGCCCATAATTCTGACGACCAGTTTTACCAATGTGTTACCCTTCCAGTAACTGCGTTGTGGAGGTCAGATAGGCAGTCGCTCCATGTAAAGTACTGGTTTTTAGCTGCAGCCGGTTAGACTGGATCAGCCGACCCCGACAGAGTTGGGAAAAGGCTGGGCAGATCGATTGATAGTTGATGTTTGAATGATCTTGCTGGTCTAATTAGTCCTAAGCACGACTGCTATGCGTGGGATTTTGAGCTCGATGCCCGCCAAAATACAGCAGCGTCCAACATAAATAAGCATCATCTGCATCTGCCTAGCCTTTTCAAAACTATATTGGGGTCGGCTCCCAGTCTAACCGGATGCAGCTGAATACCAGTATTTTACATGGAGCGACTGCCTATCTGATTTCCACAACCCAGTTACTGGGTAATACTATACCCTTGGTAAGACTGGTTGTCAGACTTTTGGGCTACTGACCCTCAACGACTGTCAAAGATCTACGAATGACAGCCGGGACCAACGGCTTAACGTGCTTTCCGAGGCACGGAGGGGTTTTGGTATGTGAAGATGGTCACCCAACTACGGTCCAACCGCGGCAAGCGTTGCTTAACCTGATCGAACGACCGGTGCAACTGTTATTACTTAGCCACAAGCCAACATAAATATTTCACAAATTAAATTCACAGTCAAACTAAAATAAATTCAAACATTCAACAGACGTATATTAACATCAATCTTCGTAAGCCATCTTGTACTGAAGAAACGAATCTAGGACATTAAAGGTTCTACGGGTGGATAAGGAAAAGGGTCTCGGCACCAGGACGTCGCTTGAGAAATCGGTTACCATCAATATGCCTTCCCTATGCGGGTAAGAATCCCCTTTACAAGTCAAGCAATTTTTTTTAAGGTGCTCAGTCATATGGTTTGCGAAACCACTTGTCATTGACTATGGGAACAATGTTGTTAATAACTCATTCATATGGTTGAATATTTTTCGACGACCCATGTGTCATATTGGAGGTTGGGTTGTTTGCTGGGTTGGAATTGTTTTAGGAGCCGTATGTAATTTGTAAACCTATTATTTTCAAAAAGCTCACATCGATCAAAGGTTTAGGTACCTCATAATCTGCCTAGCCTTTTCCCAACTAAGGAGTCCTTGTCAACTGGACCCACTCGAACTGGACCCGCGGTTCCAGTTCGAGTGGGTCCAGTTGACCAAAGACCCTAAGTTCCAGGGTTTCAGTTTAACTAGACGCAGCTGAATACCAGTATTTTATGAGCGACTGCCTATCTGACCTCCTCAACCTAGTTACTAGGTAATACGATAAGCAGCTAATTCCAATTCACACTTACTACCTCCACAACACACTTACTGGGTAATGTGATACAGCTTAAGGTACTGAAGTATTCGAAATTGCCAACCCGTCTTGAGCAAGCGTGGTGATCAATGCTCGTGCCTTCTCAGTATAAGAGTGCAGTGCGATGCGCGCTCGAACACAGACGTGTTTCCACTGTGCACGGCACGAATTTTATTCGCGTGTTGCGCGGCCATAGCCGCTGCCCGTAAATACTATGAGTTCCAAACAACTCATAGTCAACGAATTGCTGGCATTCCTGGTCCATGCTATCGATTACATGGACGAGGTGAGCATCCTGCAGATATGCCGGTCTAATTACAAGGAGGACGAGATCAGCAGTGGAAAACTCTTACTGTTCCAGTCACTTGGAAAACTCGACCAGATGCCGTCTCGCCGCAGAGATGGAACCGAGAAGAGTATTCAAGATATCATCGATATGTTGAAGAAAACTGACCCAGACGACGTGCCTGATTTCGTGGCGAAGGAGCTAAGTAAACTGCCCCCCGTCACGTTCGATCACGTCGACGTTACGCGACTGTTAAAGGACATCACTTCCTTGAAAGCGGAGATGACCAAGCTGCAGTCCAGAATGGAGGCATCAGAAAAAACCAATACTGAACTACGTGCAGAAATAGCATCATTGCGCAACATTGGTTCGGTAATTGGGTCACCTGAGGCCTCAAAGGTGAACACACGACGAGGGGCGCAAAATGCATCCGTTGGCAGTTTTGAATCGGCGAACACAAGTGCGTCACCAGCTGCCGATATCGCTGAGCAAGCGCCGCCCGCCGCCGCCGCCGCCCGCGCCACAACACCGGCTGCGGAAACGTCACGCGTTGGTACGTCGACCCCTAAACGTGCCTATGCTGCTATTGTCAGCGGACAATTAGATACGTCGCAGCCTAAGCGACAAACTAAAAAAGGGGACAAACCGATAAAGGGTGCTCAACCTGCCCTGACTGCGGTCCGTAGCTCTTTGCCAAGAGCCAGCCAGGTTGATGAGGAGGGTTTCACGAAAGTAGAAAGGAAGAAAAAGAAGCCCTTTTCTCGTAACCTGTGTGGCACCGCACCGAGTGGACCCAACATGTTGCTGCGCCCTGCTGTGCCTACGACGCAGCTGTACCTTTCGCGTCTGCATCACTCCACGACAACTGAGGACGTAGTGCAGTATTTGAAGGTGAAGACCAACTGGACTCTGAGGGTCGAAAGGTTGGAATCGCGCCACAACATCAACTTTAAGTCATTCGTGGTACGAGTTCCAACCCAACATCTACAGACCTGTCTGAAAGAGGACTTTTGGCCGAAAGGTGTCGTATATCGACGTTTCCGAGGACGGTTACGCGACACCACGCAGCGAAACACGACGCCGACAACGTTACGTGTATAGTCATAGCTTTAAGGTTTTTAATATGTATTAGTTTATTATAGCATAAGATTATTTTGTGTATTTTATCTATGGGCCTTAGTTGCCTGATAATAAAATGATTATTATTATTATTATTATAAGAGTATTGTTGCGCGCCACAATTGATGACGACATTAGCTACCACTAGCGCCATCTAGTATCGAGTAGCAGAACTAATAGTCGCGACCGTTCTAGAAACTTCGATGCTAGAACTTTTCAGAACTATCGACGTCTGGTCGGTCGGGACCGGTGTGTACTCGAACATTCTAGATGTTTCTACGGTAGAAGGTTCTGGAACTATCCGAGGCCTATATAAGGCCGGTGTCGCTGCGACCCGGGATCAGTATTGGATAAGCGATACAAGCGAAAACATCGAAGCGATCTTCAAGTGCGACTTTCAAGTGATCTTGTAGTGCGATTGTGTTTTATTGTTAGAGTGTTAAAGTTGTAATTGGTGTTTTTAATTAAAGTGCCTATTTTTGGTTTTCAAATCGGCAGTTTTTATTGTCACGAACCCCTAGCTCGTAACAGTATTTTGCCCTGCAGTGGGAAAATAATAGGCTGATATTATTATTAACTAGCAGCGCCCCGCGGTTTCACCCACATTATGTTCCTATCCAGTAGGAATATCGGGATAAAAAGTATTCTATGTGTTAATCCTGGTAATAAACTATCAGTGTGCCAAATTTCATTCGAATCCGTTTAGTAGTTTTTGTGTGAAAGAGTAACAAACATCCATCCATCCTCACAAACTTTCGCGTTTATAACATTAGTAGGAAAGTAGGATAGTAGGAAGTAGAATAGGATAGGATTAGTAGGATGTATCAGTATTAGGTACCTGAATAGACCAATAGTTAAGAATGTAATATAGAAGGTTGCAATTAACAATTGTTAAAAATAGATGGGCATCTATTCCCACAAACTACGTTTCTAAAACCGGCATGTCCTAGAACCAAAAATTCGAAGACATGTCACATCTGCCTGCACTGGGCTCGAAGGTGGATTACAGCCAACTCCCTCTCACTGAGAGGAGGCCTGGGGCCATTATAGGCTGATTATGTGTGTGTGTGCATTTCTTAAACAAACAAAATCCCAGAATAACCTGAGTACCTTAAATCTAAACAATATCAACACCTAACATCCCAGGCATCAAAGCACTCTAGAAAACTGTAACGAATTCCCAACAAGAGCAGCAGACGTTTTGAATTCCAACAATATTGACAAAGACTCTAAAAACAAAAGGGGATCTCGAGACCCCTTTTATACATTTGGCAAGATGCCTAAACAAGTAATGGAAGTCAATATTTGCGTTTTGTAAAACTAAACGACGCTCTAAAAACTCTCACACTCGTTGTTTTAATTGTTCTTAAGTAACTAAATTGGTTTTAATGGAGCCGAAATAATTATAGGATCATTAAAGCTACTATGCCAAAAAAAGACACGTTGAACGACCAATTTTTTTCTTTCCAAATAAACAATGACTAAGATAAAACGAAATATTACAGCCATTATTCCAATTTCGTCTTCTTGTGCATGAAAAATACTGTGAGGATCTACTGTGATCTCCAATTTCTTTTCTAAGCGTAGTGATTCCATAAATTATAATATCCATAACGACTTTCGACAAGGAGAATGGTCGATGGAGTAAAGCTGTGATCGAATGGTGGCCAAGGTTAGGCCATAGAAACCAGGGCCGTCCAAAAGCGCGTTGGGTTGACGATATCGTCAAAGTCGCGGGAAACAGGTGTTTCCCGCGACGCACATGCAGGTACATGAGGGACGGACGGAACAGGGATGTAGGTATGGCAGAAGAAAGGGGAGGCCTATACCGTATAGCAGTGGGTTATTCCGGGCTGAAATGATGATGATGATAGCGACTTTAAATACACATTACAAATACTGTAGATACAGAATAAATATACCAGCGATACAGCTAGACAAAGTTACTTCAAAACCACAAACAAAAATTTAAAAAGTAACTAATTAAAATATCGATGCATACAGAATAGAAGGGACATCGACGCGCCACTTACTTGCTACCATGGATTTAGTATATGATATTGGACCCCCCTGCGTTGAAATTATTCGTGGGATATTAAAAAAAAATTGCTGTTCCATACATTTTAACCGCGTAGGTATTGCACTTTTCTATGAATCATCAGATTGTTTTTGATAATTGACCAAAAATTTCTACCGTAAGAATAGAATCATATACTGAAGTCATGGTAAGAGTTTGCACGTCGATATCCTTGCCACCCTATATTCTGTATCCTCCTTACTAATCCTTACTAATAAACGTATCATATCAGATGAACAGTTACACATCGATTTCTCTCTTTCAGTCGTCAGTAATTTGAATTTCGAAAGAAGAAGACAAAGCATTGTGTAACTATACAGACGCTATACAATGTTTATTAGTAAGGGGGTAAGACTGACAAAATTAATCAATACAGTGTTAAATGACATATCAGTACTGCGACTTAGCTGAATAATCCACTCCACATCTATTACATTGAGTCGAGATCGAAACGCATAATGCCTGCATTAACTAGATGACTTTCGGATGTCAAAGCGTTGAAGACATACATAGATCTACGAACAGCTTACATGATTGTGATTGTGTGACTTTGATGTGCACGTCATTATAATGTAATACATAGATATCTATGATGTTTAATCTCTGTCTGTTGTAGGTACTAGTAATGATTATCTGGTGACGAGGTTTTTAATATTGATGAACAATTAGAATATTCGCGAGTAAGAAAAGTGGTTTTAGTCAATGAAAGTACCAACTTTAACAAAATAGGGCTCTTCATTATGTCACTTCCTTATCCAATTCAATCCTGAAGCTGTCGAATAAACCTGCACCCTGATCGTGTAACATTCGATAACAATCCAAAAGATTTTGAAAGATTCCTTATCCATTGCGTCATTATGTTCGTAAAAAATGACTGCTCAACAACGCAAATAACGTGTTGAATGTTGTGGTACTGTCAGGAATGATATGAAAGAGAAGGGAGTGAATGATAGCGTGACGGTTGACAGGAGAGAATGGAAGAAGAAAACGTGTTGCGCCAACCCCAAGTAACATGGGATATGGGCAGGAAGATGATGATGATGTTGTGGTAATGTCAAAATAAACTAACTATTTTATCGAACATTTTATCGAAGCGGTAATCCGCTTCGATAAAATTCATGTGTAAAGCAATATGGACGCTTAAATAAGAGACAGAGTTTATAATTCTTAGTCACATAACAAACTAGTCAAACGGTTCAGTCACTTTAGCACCAAAAAAGATTTAAAAAACCGTAAGGTAACTCGCTAACACTTACCCAAACGTAATCCACAAACTGAATTTCCTCAATAAAACCCCTGTGATAAAACCAGACAGAATTTTGATCACCACAATTTCCTATCACAACCGACCGTCCAGTTTTCAATAAAACCCAGCTGCGGATTAATATCAGCAATTTCTCGAATTATCTGTTTTTTTCTGAAATTGCTCTAAGACCGGCGACAAGTATTGTGTTAGGTAGTCAAGTCACGTATGGGAAGACCAATAGCCTAGTGTAGTATTTGAACAACCGTTCGTGTGCACTATCCTATTATTTGTCCGACACAGTGCTGGGTTAACTTAGGTCGACAACTGCCTACAACTGGGTCGGACAAAATGTGGATTCAAATCTATTGTTGTATTCTAGGAGTTCAGTTACAGTTATATATTTCAATGGTTTTGTTTACGTATGTTGTGGCACCGTTATTTCGGTCACAAATAAAAACAAATGCAAATATTTTATTTTCTTTAATCAGTTTTTACAAGGACACTTGTCTTTAATTGGGTGTTACATAATTTAGAAAGCCTGAAAAACGTAAGTGTAAAATAATTTCAGGTTAATTTATAACTGTAAATTTTCCGCCTTGAATGCCTTTTAGCTCTTCTTCTCAAATAAGCCTTCAGGGTACCTACTTTTGTCACAATGTTCCGTTCTAATATCAGATAAAAAAATATCGAGGGGTGTCGTGGGACACCCGGTTTGAACGAAGTTCCTTTCACTGTACGTTATCTACTAATAATTAAGCAAAAGAGGTTGTTTGTTTGAAGGCGGAACAAGAAGTCGGATTAAATAAAACCGGCTAAGTGCGAGTCGGTCTCGCACACGAAGGTTTTCGTCCCACCATAAAATATTTAAACATGAGATACAGCCTGGTGACAGACAGACAGACAGACAGTGGGGTCTTAGTAATAGGGTTTTTACCCTTTAGGTACAGAACCCTAAAAATGCATTTGATAGCCCAATTCTTGAGGAAGACTATAAGCAATTTAACAGCACACCTTAACATCGCTTAAGAGCAGCGCAAAAATAAATGTCAGAAACTAACGCTAAGCGAAAACGAAGTAATACCAAGGGCAGGCGATGCGATGCGGCGGGGTGGGTCGGGGGAATAATGAATTTCACGCGGACGAAGTCGTGGGCAAGAAGCTAATGTATTAAGGGGATTGCAGGACCTAAACGCAAAAAAACGCAAGTTTTATAATGCCTCAATATACTTTTAGGCATTATAAAACTTGCATTTTTTTTGATCGACTACAGTAAACAAAATCAGAAAAATATATGATATTTATGAGGATATATATTAGGTAGATAGTGTAATGAAAACACAATACAACTAATTTGATACAATAGAAAAAAAATCATGAAGATACCTCTAAAAACTTTATTTTTACAATAAAAACCATACTAATATACATACTGATTTTTGTGAGATTATTCTACAAGCAACATAATAAAGCACTAGTGTTTTAATTTTTTAGTCCAAACAATAGATTTTTTGTAAATAGGTAACTGCTTCATATTTTGCAATAAATTACCAGCGTTGTGTCATCGCGCTTCTCTTTCTTTTCTATGCAGTCCGACAGTAACCGCGCTTTAGGTCATGTAGTCCCCTGAAATAACAGGCACTATGCAATAAATTAACAAACCATAAATAAACGCTTTGAAAAGGAAGGTGTCGTGACGGCCAAAATGTTTTTTTCGGTCTAACTCTTATTCGCCGTGTGTGTGTATAACGTGAGATGAAGAACTTCCTTCCAAAAGTTAAGTACAAACACTTCAAGATAATCTGAACAAAAAATACTTAGGTATAACATCAAAAGAAAAACAGAAACCTAAGTGTGTATACCTTAAAATTATGTTCGTACTTCGGTTTATATTTGAGCTTAATTTAACAAGTACCTACCACTAAACTTGAAACTTTCGTTCAAATGTGAAAGAAAGTTTCGTTTCGAGAAAGTCAAGATTAACCTCAATTCTTAAAAAGAAACAATTTGCGAGTATTTCTGTGCGCCGAAATCATAATATTATATGGGATGATATTTCTTCAAGTGTGGCTGAATTGAAAAAGCTAGGTTAATTTCGTAGTTTTTTACGTTTTATGTATTCCCTGAGAAGTCTATATAATTAAAAATGAATCGCTGAAATGTATGTACGCGCATAACTTCCGAACGCATGCACTAAATTGGATAATTCTTTTTTTGTTGTGTTCGGTATTTCCAGAACAAGGTTTGTAACTACGAAAGAAAATTTCGGATATTCGAAAAACAAATAGCACCCATGCGAAGTTGGGGCGGGCCGCTAGTACCTATGTCATGAAAGTAGATCACTCATCCTAATTATGGTAAAAATAGAATATGATTTACCGAGAAGTCTATACAGATTGACATAAGGTAATTGTTTTTGAACTGTATGATAATAGATATCAACAGATATCGACTTATACCATGATTTCATGTCTTTAAAGCCAAAATTCTTAAGTCCCAATAACCCAGTCTGATAATTTGTCATGTTATGTTATTATGTATATTTTGGTAACTCTTCACCTTTTATACTTTATTTCAGAAGCTATATTTTCCATTATAATCTCATTTTTTTCTTTATTTATATTGTTTTTGTCTTAGTCTTAAGCTAGTGGGCAAAATTGCAATATTGTTCGTCTTGTAATTTAAATTTTCCTTCAAGTTATTAATTTTGAGCTTAAGAAGTATTTTGCCGTAATTTCTAAATTCTAGAGCTGTTAATTTTATTGTTATTACGTGTTATCACACCTATTTCTGAGATTGATGGTTAACCTGTAATTGGCGACTGTAAGTCCAAGATACCTATAGTAGTTAAGATATATTATATACAGAAACTGTTGTCGTATCTTTATAAATAAATAAATATATATTATAGGCATACACTTATAACCAACTTTTTTGGATGACTAATAATCATTTTCAGCATGGCAAAACCCACTCTCACACATCATCGCGACACGAAGTCATGACCATTAATCTAACGCTCGATATCGTGTTTATTTGTGTATAGTTTTGCTTAAAGAAACTAACATCGTGATATAAGTAAGATTTTGTTACGAAATTTGTCATCGCACTAACAAACCACATACTTTTTTTTAAATTAATTTTTTATTTCGGGGCGAAACCTTCAAAAGATTTGAATGGGATTTTCACCTCACTAGGGTAAAAAATCCCGGTGGTCACCATCTGCACACAGCAAGTGGAACCCTTGCTTCTCAAAAGACCAATCCGAGACCCTCCTCTGTGCGACGCCTGACCATCTCTTATACTACGTCATTTACTGCAAATAAATGACATTACTGAAATCAGGAAAACTTATTCCTTCTTAGTTAGAAACCGCACAATTCCCAGAATAGTAAAATAATACCCGCTTACATAATAATACTCGTATGCAGTCGACTCAGTTCTCATATCTCACTTTTCAAAGCTCGCCGCAGAATTTAGTTCCATTGTGGAATAGACTCTATTAAACTATTGTTCTCTTTGATACGCTCAACTTTTGTAGGTGTTAAGTCAATTCAATTTGTTTGTATAATTAATGTGGGAACCCAGCGGGGTATTAAGGATCAACGAACATAGTGTGTGCTTAAAGCCAACTCCATCCGACACGAATGATTTCCACGTAAGAACCGATAAATTATTCAAGTTCCTAACATCTCTTCTCGTCAGCTTTGAGAATATACGCAGCAAAATGAACATTATATATGTTTTTCTTTTTGGCAGATGCAAAAAGCAGGAAAAAGAAAATTGTTTATTGATTTTCTCAGAAAATCAGTCAGTCGTAAAATTAATCCTTAATTGGTTTTGTGGAATTTCGGTAAAAACATATAGGTTATTTTACTGAAATTCTACAAAACCAATTTACCTACTAAATGATACCCGGAAAACACGTTACCAAGGATACGGCCATCGATTACAAAAATAAATACATTACCGTATGTGGAGGCACAAAGTATCCCTTATTGACATCAAATATAATTATTCTGACGAGGCCGATAATACACGGACAGCTTGAAGGAGCCAGTATCGACTGATTCAAGCAGCGACTGAAGTTCAAGGTGTATTGGGCAAATGGTTTCGTAACGAAAGAATTGGTTCAAAAATAGTAGCTACCTACTTACATCAAATACAGGATGTAACCGGAATTTCACTCTTATTACTTCATCGTTATGCTTTATTATGTAAATAAATGGTATTCAAGGTTGGTATTCTACTTTTACAAATTATTATATTAATATCTTATGAGTAAATATCTATTAACTTAAAAAATCGAAGAAACACGTCAATTATGTAAAGCAGGCGCTCAAATAAAAACATCCAAGAATTTATCGGGAAAATACCAAACATCTCAAATTTATATAACACTAGCTGCGCCCCGCGGTTTTACCCGCATAAGTCTCGATCCCGTGGGAATATCGGGATAAAAAGTATCCTATGTCCTTTCCCGGGACTCAAGCTATCTCTATACCAAATTTCATCTAAATCGGTTCAGCGGTTTAGGCGTGAAAAGGTAATATACAGACAGACAGAGTTACTTCCGAATTTATAATATTACAAGCTGCGCCCCGCGGTTTCACCCGCATAAGACTCGATCCCGTGGGAATATCGGGATAAAAACTATCCTATGTCCTGTTCCGGGACTCAAACTATCTCTATACCAAATTTCATCTAAATCGGTTCAGTGGTTTAGGCGTGAAGAAGTAACAAACATATAAACACACACACACTCACAAACTTTCGCCTTTATAATATTAGTGTGATTAGTGTGATAGTTAGTATGGATTATCATGACCTTAGAATGCTTACCTACTACTGAAAATGTCAGAACTGTCTAAAATTCACTGAGGAAATAGATCTTCAAGCAAGTTATTCGCACAGTCATTCAATTCCTTCACACAAACACCCACACTTATACCTCACCACTACCACATATACTCACTCACAATATGATATTCTTTAGAGTACCATAACTTGTTAGTGCGCTCTTCATATAATTACGTAGTCTCTTATCAAACATCCTAAATACAATTTAAGTTCTAGAATTAAAATTTTCTCAGGCCCCCAAGATACAGGCGCTGCCTAGTTTGGGGACTACCGTATACTATATAAATATATATATAATACCTACTGTTCAAATAACTATACATACATACATTAATTATATTTTATTTATTTTACATTTTTTTAATAATGGACCAATGTAATTATTCTTATTCTAACTGCAAATGAATGAGAAAATCGGTGCAAACATGAAACAAACCATACTAGCTCTAATAGGTAATTGATAAAATCAATTGACAATTACGTCAATTTTACGTGATAAAGTCATTTGACAAACCATTAATTTCCCTGACTTTATAGCCACAGTACCTATACAACTAAGGACATCTGTGATTTGAATATACGGTCAATTTTAGTTGATAGTCAATTTGACAAACCATTAGTTTCCCTGACTTTATAACTACAGCACCTATAAAAGTGAGGACCAAGTTGTTTAAGAAAACTATCACAAGCAAACTTAAGTTTTTAGAATACAACATTTTCACATACTTATTCTGAATCTAAACCGATAGAACACAATTTTAATGTTCCAGTCGACGGACCTCCTTAACGGCCGTGTTTAGTGGTCTTAAACCGGCATTATTAGTGACAAAATAGTGTCCGGGGTACCATTATAGTGGCTCGTTTCTATTACCGTGTCTCTCTATAGCCTCCCAGATACGTACCTACTTAAACACAGAAATGTGTTTCGATTGTTATCCGAAGGTTATGAGGTTAAGTGGGTTTTGTCTTCTTGGTATTGTAGTCTTGGCTGTGTTTGTGTTGTGTTTCTTAAGCACACAGTACAAGTAATATTAATACAAGACTACCAACAACGTATACCTACCTACCTACCAGATTTTTTTTCGGTCCCTAAAATTTATTATTATAAACATTATGGCAAAAAAAAAACAATTGAGTTAAAAAAAAACTACAAACTGAAAAATAACTTTAACTTCAGAAGTCAAGCTTTCATCACAAATCACTAAATACGTTTAGCGCTAAAGTAATTTAAAACATTGTAGTTTCTGCGAACCCTTTTAAGATAAAAGAGGCTGAAGGATTATTTGAATATGTTTATCGTTAAACACATTGAGTGATTTGTGGTGCAAATTGTCCAAAACAATCCTCTTAAATAGTGACTATCACAACAAACAATTCGAAATATAGTGCTCACTTTGGCTCTCGCGTTATAACATTTTAACAAAATGGCAATACTTCTTTAAAACACTCTGTACTTTCAAGTAAATTGATTTTTTTTTCTGCAAAAGCAATTAACCCCAAGACGCCACGAACCAGTACGTACAACAATACCCATAAAACGGGGGTGAAGAGTGTTGTAACTACACTCGTCTTACAAAGAGGTTTCAGGTCAAGGGCCCTTGGGCAAGTGCGCCCCAAATGAGGCGCGTGCAGTTTATAGGAAGGATCTACGTAACTTGATTATTGCAGCCTTCTTAGTGGCATTAGAAGAATATTGTTGGAGTACTTTTCCGCTTAAGGCAAGTGCCAGAGTAGCCCGCGAAATTATTTTCTTACGTTTTTTGCAATTTTCAAGTTAGTGTTTATATTATAGTGTTTGTTTTTTATAGTGTTTATTTATATAGTGTTCAGTGTGTTATATAGTGAACAAAATATGATTCGCGACCGTAGCAAGAGTATGTACCTATGTACACAATTATAATCATTAAAATCATCAATACAACCCACTAATTTCATATAATTCTATTTATTGATCAATAGGAATATATAAACTTATTGGCGAATCGTATGTTCAATATGAATAAACCGAAATAATTATTAGATTTATTATTATTTGTATTTTGTTAGAATTAGTATTAGCTGCCTATCGTATTAACTAGTAACTAGGTAGAGGAGGTCAGATAGGCAGTCGCTCCATGTAAAATACTGGTACTCATCTACATCCGGCTAGACCTGGATCCAACCCCAACATAGGGCTAGGCAGTGATGACTACAGCTGCTTATGAAAAAATTATTTTGCCGTTTCGTAGTGTAAAAAGTGTAACGTTTCAATTTTAGGCAACTCAACAATTCAGTTGCTCGTCCATGTGCGCAATGTTGAAACCTTTGCATTTTTAACCCAAACCCAAAGTGTTTTTGGCCATTGAAATTCGTGTCACAGAGAATATCCATAGTCAGGTTCCAGTTTTTAAAAGCAATGCCTTCATTCTTGAATGAACAGAGAGTGATTGCCTTTTTTAGTTTAATTGATGAACATGATAAAGCCATTTTCTGAAATTCAGTGCAGACAGTGTTCAATGCAGTGGTAAATGCAGTTCTTGTGAACCATATCAATGAGTGAGTGGAAAGGGTTGTCATCACATTGATTTTTGAAAATATTAACACTTAGTTTCTGGATCGTAAATCATCGTAAAATGAACGTAGCAAATTGTTAATGTCCGACTCAACTTGTTTTAGGTTAGTCGAGGAACCCAAGTCTGCCCATAATTAGCATAAAAAAGATTTCATTACAGGTCTAGAACTTGTTATTGACAGGATTCTTGAAATCAAATTAGGAACAAGGCTACCACGAAATCCGACATTCGACAAAGTTCAAAACGTCGCCGATCGAATAATAGGACTCAAGTGAGTTGAGCTAGACACATGATCAGACAATGTAATGGCAGCTTGGGCCGGGACTTGTCCAAGTGGGAACTAATGAACGGGAAACGTCATCGGTTCCATTAGTAGGAACGACTGCGCTAGATTTTCGTAACTTGCTTTTCTTATTTATTTTTGTAGTAACTAGGATGACCTTAAGTAAATACAGGAATTGTGTTTTCTTGAATGGTGAATAGATGATTATCGGATACTTATGTAAAATTACGTTTTTTCGAAAGCGTCATCAAAACTTTTAGGGAATGAAAACTTGTGTTAAGGTTATAAAAACAAACGTCAGGAGCGAAGTTCTTTAAGCGATACTCACACGCACACACACTCGTATATAATAGAAAGTGACACAGAGAGAGAGAAAGTGTGAATTTAATATGCGTTTTTAAATTAAATACAGAGCCATCTAGTATACGTTTTTAGAAGCTCTTGTAAAGTTGTCGCCATCTTAGATTTTAACTTTAACCTCACTATTGACTTCGGGCATAACGCTTTTTCGTTACATGACGATTTCTACCAGTTCATTCCTACCACAAGCCGGGTTAAAGAACTCCGTTCCAAAAATATTTGCCCAATTTGGCACGGCTTAGTAATATTGAGGATTCAGGCATGAAAGAAGTTACGCATTGTTTATGCAGAATATTTATCAGAAAATTTACGGCATCCTCATCTTAATGCAAAAATATCCGCCAACGGCCTCCGGCAGAAGCTAAGATTTCGATCTTATATTAAACATTAATTTTCTTCACAAATACTTTATTCGAGAGCGACCTTTTGTTCGGTATGGTAACGTGCCGAATTTGAAATTATCTCAAAATATAAATCTTTTTTGTAGCGTCATGAAATCTTGAAGAACACTTTTTGCCTTTTTGCCGAGTTAACCTCCCCGCAGTGAGGTCATAACAAGCGAAAATCAATTCGCTTTAACCCTTTAGATTAGTTGAAAATTCAGTGCCACAATAAAGTCAAAGTCAAAGCATTTATTTCAAATAGGCACATAAAAGGCACTTTTGAACGTCAAAAATTATCGTAAAATAGAATTTATTCTAGTCGCCCACTTTAGAGAGAGTACTTTTTACGGCGGCGCTAAAAATAATATAAGTTCCGTACGTAATAATAAATCTTAGACCCGAGTTTTAAGTACAAAAAAAAATATTTTACGGGTCATGCAGTTTCCAGTCAACATCGGTAGTAAAATACTTTGTGAACTAAATAGATCCCTAGGCACATTATTTTATATTTTTGGAAATATTTCCACCGCTAAGGAAACCTGTTAAGAGGAATTTAGCGTCACAATTCTTGCTCATAAATTCGGCTCCACGGGGATTAAAAAGTTAAGCGGAGGCATTATTTTCCTCACGTAATTACTTTGTTAGCCGAAATAAGAAGAAACGCTTTTTAAGCTGGTTACCTCTCACGGCTGTTGGATGAACATCCATTATTGACAGATAAGTCCTTCTAACTTAGAGCATTTTATTTGAAATGGTCTTTGGAGTAGCGTAATGGATTGCAACAATCCCGACTGATGGATTAGTTTAGTACTTGATTTAGATATCGAATTCCGATAGTCGTTACTTATTCTTATTCAATTATTGTGAAACAAATGGCTAAAGACGCCACGTTTATCGTCTGTATATGGAGGCCCAAAATTATTATCAAAACATATTCTATAATTTTATTAACAGCTTTCCCCAAAATATACGATTTTCAATCCATTATTAAGTAGATAATAGAGCAACATTGTATTTCCTCATTAAAACAATACAATTATGTATGTAAATCGCTGAATAACGAGCTAATTTAAGTGTCTTAACCACGTGCTTTGCATATTCATAAGGGATATGCTACAACCTCTGCAGTTTAGTGTTAATGAAGTTATGACGTAATATTAGGATGTATGTTTTTAATTAAAATATTTAAGCTGTACCCTGTCATGCTTTGCAGGAATCCGCTGGATGCGGGAAGCACCGAACCGGTCGAAGTGGAGGTGCTTGAGGGAGGCCTATGTCTAGCAGTGGACGTCTTTCGGCTGCAATGATGATGATGATTTAAGCTGCAGTGTTCCATCCTGCATTCATAACCATAAAAGTATTAGAAATATTATCTACTAACATATTAGAAATCTACCCCTTACTTTTTATCATCATTGTAATTTAAAATTGGTCAACCATTGTGTCTAAGTCTAAATTCGCAATTACTTTGTTCCAAACCTTTTTTTTGGTCTTCTTAATCCTCAGGCCTTGTATCCTGCCATTAAAAATGCCATCTTAATAAGCATCAGTTCATATTACTTGGTCCTAAGGGACGCTAATCCGTGTGCTAGTCAATATTGTCACACTCCACTCAGTACATATTAGTAGATCTTAGCCAGTGTCACCGGATAAACATATATGTCACTGTGCATATGACCTTGTAAACTGTATTATCCGAAATAGAATATATATTACGTTTATTCGATAAAATATTGCGCTATAAAAAAAGTCAACAAGCGTCTGATCTAAAAACAAAAGCAAAGGGTTTTGGTATCTTGTACAGAAAATAAAAAATATTCAGTACTTAAATAAATTGTTTTAATAGGCAACATGAGGCCAGATTGTAATCAATTACTAAGAAATTTAGTTCTTATTAAAGAAATTAATAGGCAATACAAAAGTGTAATATCTCACAGGTAACAGTCGTCAGAATTTATAAAAGTAGAATTGTATTCCAAGACGAAGACTACCTAGTTTGTTCTACATACTGACGATAATGATTGAAAATATAATTTCCTACGTTAGTATAGGTAGGCACTACAACTGGGCCTCTATTTTTTCACGACTTGCTTTTGTTTATGTATCCATTTACGAACGCAACACAAACAAAACAAAAGCACACCGACCGGGCACAACGCACTGCGCCCGGTGTGTTCCTCATTCAAACGTAAAACAACAAAGCACAGCTTTCCTCTTCCTCATTAACTTGCAAATTAGACCCCCTCAACTGTGTGACATGACGTCACCATGTATTTCAGTTATGCTCAGCACGCCCAGTTACCATTTGCATATTATGATCTTGTCCCTTCCCAGATTCGACATAAACGATCACTCGTTAATTTTAATTAATATCATTAGGTTTAGTGACTGTGAATCGGGAGGCCGCATGGGTCTATAACTGTGGATCAAAATTTTAGTTATCTGTTATTAACCCTAGACCCAACCATTAATTATAATCCGATCCAGAATAACCTCACAACATACATATAGCCTTATAGGTAGAAAATCTTAACTAATTTAATACGAAATCTAGAATCAAAATATTACAATTCCATAAAATAGATTAGATTTAAATAGAATAGATTTAAATATGAAATTTTATTTTTGGCCGTTTGCACGTGCCACAACCACACAACATCGCAGCGATAAAATGTGGGCAGGCAGTGGTTACGAGTGAATAGTGTCGCTGCAACTTCTTGCAGTTGCGTTGTGGTTGCGTTGTCGCTTGTAGTTGCGATGTGGTTACGTTGTGGCTAGTGTTTGCAGATAGATACTCGTAGATCGTTTTGTTTGCCATGTTGCCGGCCGCTAGTGCGCGGTCTCGCTTGTGGTTGCGGTGTGGCTGCGACGTGGCCTTGATGTGGTCGGTATCGCCCACACGGTTGAATTTGACGGTCTGAAATGTGGTGCATGAGAATAAACATTCCATTTTCATATAAATTAGCGCCCGTCCACGTATTGTCGTTGTGGTGTAGTTGTGGTAAGTGTGATCATGCCCTAATCCGCACATTTTTAAAATAAACTTTTGGCTCAATTTAATCGACATTCACGACATTGAGAACAAAAGCGCTAAGTATAATAAATGTGAAATTAAACTCGAAATTTTAAGTAGACTTAGAAGTAGCGATAGCAAAACTCGGAACAAAATGACCTCGCCAATTGCTACGGAGCAAAGTTATGTAAAATTGGAAATTGCAGGGAACTGTATTAAGAAAATACGAAACTTCTAAACTTTAAGTCACATTTTAGAACACACTGCGCCCTTATTACAAATTCATTTTGAAGTATTAACTGTAAAAGCTCTGGAAGACGCAATGTAACACGAAAGTAAAAAAGTTAAGACTTTACATTTTGTAATTACTAGTACAACGAAGCGTTGGGCGGGTGTCGAGATCACAAATTTGTATTCCAGACTCACAATAAAGTTCATTTAAATATAAATGCGACAAGACCTTTACCCAGTAAATGCTGTTACTCCTATAAACTGAGTCGTAATTTTTTATGACGATCGTGGAAATAACTTGGAACATTTAACAAGCCTTAGCAGCCAAATATTATGACGATGCGGGTGTAGGTAAGTACCATACAGCGTCACCACTTGCGAAGACTGTTTACTAAACACAATGTTTATAAAAATGACTCAGGCATAATTCAAATCTAATCCCCTGTATTACCAGTGACCACAATAATTGAATATACAATTTTTATCTCACGAAGCGACCCGCGCTTTACTTGTAGTAACCAAGTGTAAATGTGGGTGTGAAGACGAGTAGCGTCAGCACATAAAGGCGGATACAGACATTGCTAGGCATGCGTCGCGCACCGCCGCGCACGCCTCGGAACACATGCCTCGATATTAATTTACCTCGAGTAAAACTAAAGCTAGCGTATGCTCAGGTAGACTGACGCATGCTCGGCTCGATCGAACTGCGAGGCATGTGCTAAGCAAGGCATGGCAAGGCATGTGAGCGTCGTGCGCGGCGCACGCCTCGTATAGTGAGTGTAGTAGGCTACGTCCACACGTACTCTTTGATCGTGGAGCGTTTGCCGACATACGCTGGCTCACCCTGCACGTGCGTAGCGCATGCCTCATCACGAATATGAACGTCCACACATTGCGAAGCATGTGATAAGCACCGTGCGCTGCGCATGCCTCGCAATGTCTGTATCCGCCTTTACACACACAAACAGACACACACTTCCAACTTCACCAGTCTCTGACACGTTCACAGCAAGTTTGTACACTTGGTTACCACAAGCAAAGCGCGCGTCGTTTCGTGGAATAAATGTTCTGAATTCAAGTGTGCATATCAATAAACACAGCAATGAAATATGTGTATTGCATGACACATAACACAGTAGAAATCAATGAAAATCGTGCCAAGGTTTCCGGTCCATAACACCATGAAGACAAAAGCTTTATGTTATTCCAATAAACCTTCACACAATACGGAAAACACGGAACTATAAAACATGACGCCGCTGCAATAAATCCTATCGTGATTTTAAAATTTCATACTGCGTCTTCGGTTACGTCAATTTTCATACAAAATTCATAGCTGCAGTTTTTAACGTTTTAGCAACAAAATTGAGGCGTTTCTTTCCCAAGACGTTTATTTTAGTTTCATGAATAATTTCCATTTCATACAATTTTGTAGTAGTTATAGTGAGGGAACGTAAATATTTATTAGGCAGCGCTATACCGAACCTGTTATCTGGAACTTTAAAACGAAACGTTTATTTTTTGTTGTTCCATTTTAGATTTGAATCTATTTCTTAATAGCGTAAGTATTAAGTCGAGTCGAAGTAACTGAGTCTCATTTTAGAGACTTAATGGAAGGGTCAATTAACTTTGCTGGCTAAAGCAAAGTTTTAAAAACCTGATATCAATGGAAATTAAAACCACGGACTACTTTTTGCAACTTCGACTCGGTTAAAACACTGGTCAATTATTTACATTAACAGGGAATAAAGGAACTGGTACGGAATGTGGACAAAATCGATCCAAAGTTAATTAGGTCCATCTATATTTGCGGTCGTGCGCCGGGCTCTGCATCAAAGGGCTTATTCTGAACAGACGTTTTATTTTATTTTGACATCATTCCACGACAACCATGTACCAAGACTGGTTTTATTTTTCTACTTGTATTTAAAATAAGAACTAACTGTAATTAGTAATTTGGGCTAAAATAAAACCTTCTCAATTTGAATTTGAATTCTGAAGGCTAATTCTCGTAATTACAAACGTTCAAAATCTAGTCGCAATCTCATCTCAGCGACAAAAAGTGACAATAACTTGTCAAAATACATATCATATGGAAATTAGAGGTATTTTTTACAGATTGAGACTGAGATTAGAAAGCGAATGTTCTTAAAAAGACGGGAATTGTCTATCTGACGCATATAAACGTGCTAAGAGAAAATGCAAAAAAAACTCATCAAATGACATGGCTGTGGAAATACGAGAACACAAAGGGAGGCCTAAAAAACGTTATCGTGGCGACTTACAAAGTCTGTACAAAGATTGACCCAACGAAAGCAAATAACTTTGAAAGAATATGGGAAACTTCCCTTGAGGTTTTCTTCAGCGATATATTATGTGTGGGTACCTACATAGGTTCTAAATATATTTGTCAATTTGATAATGAGGTACACAATTATTTCTCAATGATAATTTTTTAGCCTACACTGTCCTACTGCTGGGCAAATCCTTCCAAGCATCATTTTCCAGGGTCCCCTCAATCCAACCCTTGCGGTACGCGTTTAGGTCATCTCGCCACCTCTTGAGAATGCTGCCAGGCAAAAAACAAGAATTTTTCTAATGAGTTTTTATTATTTTGCTATAGCATAATCGTCATACAAACGTCCTAAAACTAAAATAGTTTTTAATTTATTCTCCTATTATTACAATGACACTAAAAAGACTAGAAAGGGTTAGTGAAAGTAAAAGCATTTATTTAATTAAACCTTTTGAGAGTAGGTACTTTTGGATCGTTAAAAAGTTGGACAGACCGAGCTAGGTACCTAAGGTATAATTTTAAAGTTTAAATGCAAAAATTTCAATTAGTCTCTTACAAAATACCTATCGTTAATCGATTTATTGCTGTCTTGTTGACGCAAACAGGAATGTTCTATAGTGAAATATAAATCGAATACAAAAATAAATATTACGAAATATTTTCCTGTAAATAAAATATTCAGGCATAATCCGAAAACAACCAAAAATTGTGAACTCCAAATTTTGTTTACTCAACAAAAATATTCGTCAAAAACAGAATAAGACTTCGCACTCACGATTCGGACGTTTCCGTCGTGAATTAACCCGATTTCGTGCTCAGCTGACGAGGGAAGTGGCTCAGATGCATATCAAGATGTAAGCGTTACAGACCGGCAGAGCTATAAAGGTAAATGCCATTGTGGCTGCGAACGGACGGGAGAAACCGGCAGTTGGCTTCATCAGATACAACCTTAATGAATGTAGGAAACCCATAGAAATGTAAAAAACAGATATCTATGAGGAAACCTAATTTCCAAGTACGAATTTTTCTGTTGGATTTTGATTCGGTTTTCTTTGCGTTTTCTAATTCAGTGAATATCTTTTTCGTTATACCCGGTTCATATGGCCGAAAAATGTAATGCATAATTTATTTTTCGTTTGTTTATTTGCTTTTTTTTTATTTTTTTATAGCTGAATGGGCACGCTCTTAACCTTGATCGCGCCTGATGGAAAGCGATGGATGAGGTCTATGATAGAACGAGCATGCCCAGAAGATGCCTAAGGCACTGGAACTTCATATGAATAACACAAGCTTTCATCAGTATGTTGCAACATATTCTAAGACTTTTAAAAGTGTATGCAAAACAGCTAAAGCTCTTTATATTAGCAATAAAATAAAATCAGCCGATGATAAAATAAAAACTACCTGGCAAATAATAAATAATGAAACAGGTAGGAAAAAACAGCGTAATACTGAATTTAATTTAGAAACTGCACATGGCCCCATAAACTCAGATGTAGAAATTGCTCAGGTATTTGAAAACTTTTTTGCTAATATTCCCATTAAAACTACTGAAGCTTTAAATTCCTCACCCTCGCGTTCTGCTGATTTACTTAGAAAGAATGTTAAGGCATGCCCCTCGGAGTTTAGTTTTCAACATACAAACCCCCAGGCTGTTATAAAAGCTTTTAAAGATCTTAAAATTAAATCAACAGAAGATCTCTGGGGAATGTCTGTAAAAGTTTGTAGATCTATCATTGAAACGATTGCGCCCTATTTAGCTTTCATATTTAACATCAGTATAGACCAAGGAGTCTTTCCGGATCTCATGAAACACAGTAAAGTAGTTCCTTTATTCAAAGCCGGTGATAGTAAAGAACCCAACAATTATAGGCCTGTGTCAATTCTGCCAGTTCTCAGTAAGGTGTTTGAAAAGTTGATGCTCAATCAAATGTTACGCCACTTTAATAAAAATTCCATCTTTCATGAACAACAGTACGGTTTCACCAAAGGGCGTTGTACTACTGACGCCGGTGTCACCCTAATAAAGAACATTCTTAACGCCTGGGAGGAAGCACAAGATGCCATTGGAATCTTTTGCGACCTCTCAAAGGCGTTCGATTGCGTCAACCATGAGACACTTCTGCTGAAACTTGAGCACTATGGGATTAGGAATTCAGCTCTTGATTTACTAAAGTCGTATCTAAAAGATAGAAAGCTTAAAGTTCAAGTAAACGGCGTAAACTCATTGGGGTCTGAAATGGCAATGGGCGTTCCTCAAGGTTCGATATTGGGTCCATTCCTCTTTTTAGTTTACATTAATGATTTACCACAATTACTTCAAAATCAACCGAAGATGGTGTTATTTGCAGATGACACATCAATGATCTTTAAGATAGACAGACGGGCACAAAATCTTGACGACGTGAATAACTCTATTCTTCAGGTCCAAGACTGGTTTACGGTAAATAATTTGGTACTAAATGAAAAGAAAACCAAATGCATTAGATTTAAATTACCTAATGTTACAAGTAGCGAATGTGACATCATACTGAATGGAGAAAAACTAGAATTTGTTGATCAAACGGTTTTTCTGGGAATCACGCTAGACGAGAAATTACAATGGGGACCTCACATAACATCTCTTGCGGGGCGGCTTAGCTCGGCCGCTTATGCTGTTAGGAAGATAAGACAGTTAACAGATGTAGAAACCGCGCGTTTAGTCTATTTTAGTTACTTTCACAGCATTATGTCGTACGGCATTTTACTATGGGGTCGAGCTGCTGACATTGAATCCATCTTTATTTTGCAAAAGAGAGCTGTCAGAGCCATTTATAATCTACGTCGCCGCGAATCTCTCAGGGAACTATTTAAAAGGATTAATATTATGACGGTACCTTGCCAATTCATTTATGAAAACATTATGTATGTAAGAAAAAATCTACATCTTTTTAATAAAATAAGCGATAGACATAACTTTAACACAAGAAATAAAGATAAAATACATCAACCATTTTTCAGATTAGCCAAAGTACATACATCTTTTATGGGGTACTGTGTCAAATGTTACAATAAAATACCTTGTGATATATTGCAATTAAATGAAAGAAAATTTAAAACTCACATTAAACGTACCTACACTTTGTAAACAAGCATACTATAAATTAGAAGATTATATCCAAGATAAGAACGCTTGGAAACATGCTGGTCGTGCTCCATAGGACAATCTAGAGTCTAGACAAAATCAAACTGGTTGCTAATTTAATTGTATTTTTTTTTATTAGTTTTTACATTCATTACTCACACCCTGACTTATTACTTGTATTTTTTTTTTTTTAAATAAAAATCGTTTTGCTTGTACCATGTTTGTAAATATGTGAGCACCATGTATCTATCAGATAATTAATTTATATGTCATGGTTTCGTTTTTAATTCTTTTACCTATTGTGGTATAGTAATTTTATTTTAGGTGCATCGTCCTCACATGTTATTATATAATTAATGTACCCATGCAAAATATTGTACCTAAAACATTTTAAAAGAGTAACGGTGGAGTTTCTTGCCCATTCTTCTCCATACGAAAACTACCTTTTGGAATGGGCGACTAGAATCAATTCTATTTTAAGATAATTTTTGACGTTCAAAAGTGCCTTTTATGTGCCTATTTGAAATAAATGCTTTGACTTTGACTTTGACTTCCACGCATCGATGAAACACAGCTGGCTGCTTGACGCTTGACTTCGGTGGGAGGGTGGTCACAAACCAGGCGGGCGTTAGCCCTACCACCGCAAGGGAAGAATTGGCCAGTCAAATAAGGTGTTGGGTGTGATTGTCCAGGATGCGCCGAGCGCTCGGTTCAGTTGAGTAACTGGCGGAACAAACTGCGCTACACGAGGATTCTTGGATCCTAAAATTAAATTATTTTAGATTTTTCGATAAAAATTCTTAGTATAGCCTTAACATTCTTTCTGAAAAGGATCTAAGACGAAAGATGAAGCAGGAATCCACTGCACGAGAGGAACGAGTCGAATTAGCGATGATTATTATTAGAGGAGGGGTCTTTCGACTGAAATGATGATAAATGATTAAGATACAATCGTGATAGTTTACGATTACCTACATAAGTATAGAGTATTATGTATAAGGTACTGTTTGGATTGTTGTAAACTAAATTCTAACTTAGATTCAAAGGCAATCAAACTTTAAGCTAGTTAAAGCCAAGACCTAGATTGACGATCAACAAACTGACAGTCGCGGTTAGGTTGAGCCCTAAACATAGACAGGCGTAAATCTTTCTAGTATATAAATTAGTAGTACCAATAAAAAATCATCTTTTTGTGTACTGTCCGGCCGTCGCGAGAATGCCTACCTGACAGCTGTCAGTTTCATACAAACGAATACGATTTATTCCAGTCTGATTCCCTGACCCCCCCCCCCCCTCCAGCCCTCCCTCTTCAATCCCTTGATAGTCATGTTTGGCGAATTTGATATTTATTACCTACTAGAATTGCCGCACTGACAGGTGTCAGGAACGCGTTCTCTTAACGGTCGGACTGTAATAAGAAGAAATCTGTGTCCGTATACATATTGCAAATGAACCATGTTATTTCACAATTTTATAACGTCCACGTAAAGACGCCAGCACATCAAGCTACTACAATCTGTCAAATTTATTTAATATATTTTCAACTTTATCGCTAAAACATAAGGTTCAAAGTTGATTGAAAAAATTTGACAGTTTCGGGCAGCTTGATGTGCTGGCGTCTGTACATCGTAACCCACAAGTCTGTAGCCACCCTTACAATAAATAGTAATACTGTTTGTACCGACGTAAATCATCTTCAAAGTTCAAACTCGTCGTTTTTGTTGACATTAACTTTGCTAATCTCGAAATACGGCTAAGTTGCGGTTGCAAATTCTATTAAAGTCAGCTTGAAACTTATCTCATAATATCAAAGTGAAATGTTACATAATTCATGGTTACGCATTTTTTCTGTGGGTTTTGTAAAACAGCAAGAAGTCCACAAGCCACAGACTAATCTAGCTGTTTTTCATCATTCATATTTCATCGCTTTTATGGTATGGGAATCCAATACCCACAAGGTGGACCGACGACCTTGTGAAGTGACCTTGTGAAGGCCGCTGGAGCCCTTTGGATGCGAGAAGCACAGAACTGGTCGAAGTGGAGGTGCTTGGGGGAAGCCTATGTCCAGCAGTGGACGTTTTTCGGCTGAAATGATGATGATGAATGAATCCAATACCAAGGTCTTAGTAGTATATAATAGATGCTATCAAAATCTCCTGAATAGAACATTTAAACAAGAAAGAACGAAAAAGAAGAAACAGTTACTCAGCTAGTAGAATCTAACCCCTGACAGGAACTGCCTAACTCAAAAATAATTATTCGAGACGAAAATCAAGGGGAAAAAATACAAAAAAAAACCGTTTTCCGAAGGCCCTGAAAAAAGTGTTTCTAAGTTTTCATCTGTATCATAAATTCAACCAATTACGAGAGCGGAAAAAGGGGCCATTTGTCACGGAGTGAAAAAACGTGGTCGGCCCACGACCCGTCAGTCCATCTGTCTACTGTAGACCTAACTCAAAACGCTGTTGACTGACAGACCTTATATTATATAACGCAGGATATTGCACCGTGGTGTAAGGCGAACGGACACAGCTTAAACAATCTAAAAAGTGTTTCCTCTTCAATCTCGCCATATTTCCTGGCAGTACTCGTTATAAGGATTTTAACTGTGATTGAATTACTTTACCCCATGCACGTGTTTATATAAATAACATCATTTGGATTTGTGGATTACTATTTCAAGGAAATTGCCATATTTTCATTGGTGACGTAAAAAATGCATAATCATACTTGGGACACAGGCCTCCTCTCTGTGAGAGGGAGTGGGCCATCCAGCACGCAGGCCCATTGTGGGATGATGGATGTCACATGTTTGCGACTTTTTTGGTTCTAGGACATGCCGGTTTCCTCACGATATTTCCTTCACCGGTTTGAGAGCAGTGGTGCCGAAATTAAATACACAGCTCCTACGTAACGCACAAAATCTTAACCTAAAGCGTGAGGTATAAATTGATTAAGATGGAATCTAAAGAAGTAGTCTTATTTAATTGAGTACCCACTATGCCATGCGACTCATAGGTCCAGGGTAGGTACAGACGCCAGCACATCAAGCTTCCTGAAACTGTCAAATTTTCCCAATCAACCTTGGACCTTATACCGTAGCGATAAAGTCGAAAATCTATTAAAGTTATTTGACAGATTGTAGCAGCTTAATATGCTGGCGTCTGTATCTAGTGATATAACCAGATACACATACCATCACATAAACTCGTGCCTTCATCCCACGGTAGGCAGAAACTAAAGAAAAGAAAATACGTTTATTTGCGGCAACATTCATGACGCATCAAAAAAAAAACACAAACAAAAAAAAACTATTTGGGAGAAAACATGCGTCACATCCACGCAAAACGACCATCGTTCAGCATAATGCTAAGACCTTTTACGAGACAGAGCCCTAGCGCTGGTTTACAGCGACAGCCGGCGTTGACGTGATGACGTCAGCCAGTGCAGCATACAATTAGATATTTAATAAATAAAAAACAAAATAAGAAATTAAATAAATATACATTACAAAAAGATGATATAAACATGAAATATATGAAGTTGATGACCGATGAGAGATGGCCGATGGGGCCGAAAGGTTCTGGAGTGGCGACCGCGTACCGGAAGACGTAGCGTTGGAAGGCCTTCCACAAGGTGGACCGACGACCTTGTGAAGGCCGCAGGAACTCGTTGGATGCGAGAAGCACAAAACCGGTCGATGTGGAGGTGCTTGGGGGAGGCCTATGTCCAGCAGTGGACGTCTTTCGGCTGAAATGATGATGATGATGATATGAAGTTATAACATCACCATCTTTACATAAGTACTCCTTTTGCTTCATTTACGTCCATACATCTAAACCAGACCCAGAACCAATCCGAACTAGATAAACTTTCAATACACGAGTTAGTTAATTTTGTATTACGAAAAAAAAATTATTTCAATAACTCTGAGTGTACATTATTTGTTCTACTTTCCAGCCAATAAAGTTTATTGAAAGCTGCACATCGTGATATCAAATATTGGGTCATCGGAAATTCTCATAGAAGTGGAGTGTAGTGAAGCTGCATCAATGAGTTTGGCAGGCGTATTGCTGAGTAGGTATCACTCAGGTTTTATTGTTTCACTTGAAAGTATTTCCGCGTATGAACAGATTATTAAGGGGTATATCATACGCTAACAAAGTAGAGCAGTGATGGCCCAGTGGAAACGGCCACGACTTACAAGTTGTAGGTCATAGGTTCGACCCTTTTTTTTTTTTTTTTTTTTTTTTTGGAAATCGTCTAATGACCAGTCATGATGAGTCAGAATGAGTGTCAGACTCTTACTGACTAAAACCCATCCGTGTTCCTTCCTTAGCCCTTTGTGTTCCGGGGTAGCGGTAACCCTTTCGGACAGGTTCGAACGTTCGGTCAACCGGACTAACAGCCGAACTACTGCTACTAGAGGACCCTGACAGGCGCTTTATTTTGTGTAAATTATTTCATCACCACTGCTTTCAAAACTGAGCGAACATCGTGAAGAAACCGGCATGTCCTAGAACAAAAAAAAGACGGGTTGCACTCCGGGAGTGCCGGCAGAAGTGAAAACTTGAATTTTAACGTTGAAATAAATCAATTATTAATTGAATTAATATTAACTCATTTTTTTTCACTATTTCTGCGTCACTTTTTTCATTAATACATAGATGCACTTTGTTCAATTTCCATATTTTAAACACTATACGAGTTTACACGAATTTTAAGAATACACAGCAGTGTAGGTACTACACAGACGGTCGAGCCATCAGCTGTCTATCCATCCATCCATACATCCACACCCACACCCACACCCACACACACCCACACACACACCCACACACACCCCCACACACCCCCACACACCCCCACACCCACACCCACACACACGCCCACACCCACACACCCACCCCCACACCCACAACCACACCCACGCCCACACCCATACCCACACCCACACCCACACCCATACCCATACCCACACCTACACCCACACCCACACCTACACCCACACCCACACCCCCACACACCCCCACACCCACACATACACCCACACCCACACACACACCCCCACACCCACACACACACCCACACCTACACCCGCACCCAAACCCACACCCGCACCCAAACCCACACCCACACCCACACCCACACACACACACACACCCATCCATCCATCCATTGTCGTGTGTCACTTGGTTCACTTCGGTTGGCGCCGCCGTAGAAAGAGAGGGGGATACTTAGTAGTTAGGAGTAGTATTTCTCCCCTGTGAAATCTCTCCTGACGGTCACGTGTCCTGACGCGATGTCCTGACGCGATTTTAACATTTTTTACCTATTACAAAAAAGTGTGCAACGCCGCTAAAGAAGTTTACACTTCAAAAATAACTTTCTTTCAATATAAAAAATCTCATATATATAAAACTCAGTTCCCCAAACCACTCCAATATCCGCGATGACACGCCTACGTATACAATACACCGATAGCATTCACTTGATCGCCCGCATACATGTTAGTGATAAAAATTTCCTTCTGCCCATTCACACGAACTTATCTCTGTGACCATCGCTGCCTTTCAAACTCTGCTGAATTCTATATTACCTTTTGGTCACCCAATCGTATACTGAATCTGGATCTTGTTTGCGATTCACATAACGACCATGATGGCCGTAAATGGTGTACGCTCTATTGAACAGTTTGGATTACCATTGTGTGTACATGATCGCTCTAGTTGGCATTCGATTTGCCTGTAGCACGATGATTCGGGTTTAATGTGAAGTGATAAAATTGCACTTGATTCGTGAAACGTAATTTATGGTGTGGGTCTATGAACACACACACAAGACACATAATCAGCCTATAACGTTCCCACTGCTGGGACACAGGCCTCCTCTCTGTGAGAGGGAGTGGGCCGTCTATGAACAAGTACCGAAAAATTATACAAAAACACAGTAACAACAATTTTGAAAATAAAAATTGGGTTCTGTTATCCCTTCACTGATATAAAACGTGCCCCTAAAATGGCGACATTAATTTAGCACACGGGTTGCGCAAGTGACCAGTAATCTTAAAAATTATAACAACATAAAATAATTCGTAATTTGAAAACCACCGCCTGCGCCGCTCGCCGACATAGGGCTCTCTCTCTTTCCTTCAATTCGCCTACTTTTGCATGTTATTCAATTTAACTTCATCGATGCAATGTTATGATCTGCAAAATATGACTCCTGCGATACAGTTCTTTATACAGGTTGCTCCAAGATGCTATTTTAGAAAATTGTAAATAAATAAGTAATAACGTTTCATAAAATTAAAAATATGTTCGTAAAACGATAACGCAAAACCGTATATGTGTGTTAAAATAATGTCGCCATGAAAGCGCACGCTGTATTGAACTATAACAGGTAGACTAATATCAAGTCTCAACACACAAGTTATTACAAACAATCTGCTAGTTAGGCAGAGCAAACATCAAAAACTCATTATTTAAGGTAATTACATAGAAATCGATGGATGACGTAGGCGCCTCTCCCAAGTAGAGGTTACAACAGTTTGTTCCTAAGTTAATTCCATCTCACGTTAGATTGATAGCCTGTACTTCTATTACGGTTACTAAATATTCTAATTTTAACCAAAATTAACATAACTTCGACACATACCAAAGAGTATGATTGTGTCAAAGTTATGTTAACCGACAACGGTGTGAGGTAGGTAGATAATCATTTTATTTAATGCGTCACCTTTCAGGGCATTTTTTTTTCACACAGCTGTATTTAAGGGCAAAGCAACTGCTTTCCCCTAAAACGAAATTGTGTAAACTTGAGTAGGTACCTATAATTGTACATAACTCTGTACAATAATAGGTATGCACGACGACATATATCAAGCTATACATTGCAAGTATATACTGACTTCTCATTGCAATAGCGAAGTCAGCTAAAACTGGAAATATATAGCTTGATATGTCGCCGTGTGAACCAATTCAAAATAGAATAAAAATAAGGTTTTCATTTTACCAAGAAAATACTTTAATTTATTTATTAGCTGAATCAGGTTTTTTGGGTTTGATGTTTCCACAGAAATCTAACAGTTCACAATTTCGCAAACCACAAACAAGGATAACCGACAATGTAGGTATGTATCTGCCATCTATGTAATGCATTCAATAATCATTTCGGTCGAAAATATAAGAATTGAAAAGAAAAGGGTTATTTTTTCACAAAAAAATCCTATTCTTTTGGCCTACACGTACACGTAGGTTTACCCAAACAGAAGTTACGTCCTTTATTTTTGTTAATATTATAAGGTAGGTACTGGTCGCAGTTCCAATTTTCCTCTACATAATTTGGATTGACATCGCAGGGAATATTACCTTCCTCTTATGATAAAAATAAGAAACACAATATTATATGTAGCCATTATTTGGCCATAGCTTAGTAACATGTATTCATTTCAGGAAAACTATAATAATAATCTATTAAAGCTTATAGGAATTGTGTGGGTATTATTAATAATATGAAACTCGATCGTTAACATCAAAATAGTAGTATGTAATATAACTGCTTTTCATTTTTGTATTTAACGGAGAAACTAAACAAACCTTTTTACCGTCCGCTAAACCGATTTTGACTTCTATTCCGTAGGTATAAGGATGACATTAAAAGCGAAAACGAGGTTACAATACCAACTGTTTACTGCATCTGCCATTTTTCATGCTACCAACAAAATAGAAGTCAAAATCGGTTGATGGGACGGCAAAAAAGGTTTATTTAAACGTCTAATCTTATTTCAAATGGAGTATAGAGACATCGTAGAATACGATTCAGGCCAGCCTGTCTTTTGCTGCCCTCCCCCAGCCGACGTCCCCCACAGGGGGTGCCCTTAGCGTGTATTCCCTTAGTTACTAAGTTTTATGCTTTGGCTGGAGGCCATAATTTACTAAGGATAGCCAGGTAAAGCATCCGAGAACCTCCTAGGTAAACCTGCGGGATGCCGTATAGATAAATCATTGTAGGACAAAATTACCTAAAACGAATAAATAAAACAGCAATAAGTTTTGCTTTCAGATTTTAGGAAAGAGCCTGTCTATTTCCAAGCAAGTAACAGCAGCAAGTTTTGCTTTCAGATTTTAGGAATGAACCAGTCTATTTCCAGGCAATTAATAAAATAAAATAAAGTAAATATAAGGATTAATAAACACGAGCTAAACTCAAACATATCAAAAGATACCTTGCCTCTCTCTGTACACACCGAATACTACAGACTCCGTGTATCGACGTATAATAAACAGTGTACGAAATATAGCACATGAATTATTTAACCTAAAAACTATATCTATACATATCCATACTTAATCCATACTAATATTATAAATTCGAAAGCAACTCTGTCTGTCTGTCTGTCTGTACGTTGCATTTCACGCTTAAACCACTGAACCGATTTAGATGAAATTTGCTATAGAGATAGTTTGAGTCCCGGGGAAGGACATAGGATAGTTTTTATCCCGATATTCCCACGGAATCGAGACTTATGCGGTGGAAACCACGGGGCGCAGCTAGTAGGTAATAAAATAGTAACGAAGAATTCTTTCTATTTGTGTTCCGGATTGACGCAAAAACGGCTGAATGGATTTGGATGAAATTTGGCACACAGATAGTTTATAACCTAGATTGACGCATTTTTTTTTTGCCTATACTGTCCCACTGCTGGGAAAAGGCCTCCCCCAAGTCCTTCCAGGAACTGGTTTCCCGCGCCACCTCAAACCAGCTCTCAATATGACCCATAGGGTACTTTTATTCCCAGTAGTACGTTCCCGTAGGATATTATTCGACATCCAATCGGGCGAAGAAAGGAGGCCAGTGTATCAGCAGTAAGAACATTATAGGCTGATTATAAGCGGGCGAAGCCGCGGGCAAAACCCAGTTGTTGGTAAACGTGTACATTTTAAAGATTCATGTACAATGCATGCTTCCGTCAGTATGTTATTGTTGTCAATTAATTAAAATGCCGAAATAATGGCCCCTTCAACACACTCACGGGGTTTCTACACAAATTTTAAATTAATACGTTGTTTGCTTTTATTAACTTGCCGCATGACGACATAACCCTACATTGACCGTTTGTTATACACATTCATAAACTGCCTTTCATTTGAAAGATTTTTTTTTATAGTCTACTTACTTTTGCCCGTGGTTTCGCCCGCGCTGAGTTCGGTAATTATCCTACGAAAATTTTGTACCGGGATAAAATAAACTATTTGTGTGCCAAGTTTCATCCAAATCCGTTCAATCGTTTTCGCGTGATTGAGTAACAAACATTCTAACCAAACATTAAATCAAGCTCTTTTTTGTTTGGTTGTTTTAATGTAACTTTGTAAGTATTAAAAAGCTCCTTTTTTAAATATTTCTATTTCCTGTGTGTCCCATTTTTTTTTCTTCTTTTTTCATTCAAACTTTCACATTTATAATATTAGTAGGTAAACGTGGTAAACGTGCCGATTATGCCCGTGCCTCTCCGACCCGTAGTGAAAATGTTTAGTCAAGGGCAAAAGAAGTTAAAATAATCACCCCAATGAAAATAAACATTTGGTTGACTAGGTATAGTCATTAGTAAAATATAGGAGCAGTAGTGACCCAGTTGTATCGACCCTGACTTCCACCAACCCGCACTGGGCCCACGTGGTGGATTACAGGCCACTCCCTCTCGAAGAGAGAAGGCCTGTGTCCCAACAGTGGGAACAGTATAAGCTGATTACGCCACGCCCACTAGCTACACCATAGGTACTATGCCAACTATGGTAACTATGCCATTAAATTGTAATCTTTCCTTGCGTTTCCTTGAGCCATTCTTCTCGTCGGACCACGAAAGTGCCACTTTAAGTTGAAGACTTAAAACGACGACGACGTCTGAGTAGTACTTGAGCTCACCTTTTATTTATTACTTTTAACGAATTAATTTGTATCTTTAGGACCGCTGTCTGAGCAAGTGTTTAGGGGAGTGGGCTAGGCTATCAAAATTTTGTGTTTCAGTAAGTAACAATTAAATTAGTGGTGAATTCAGGATTTCCAAATTCGTAAGGGCTAAATGTATTGTCTCTTCAAAGACAGACATACAAAAAGATTTTTTTATCACCATCCAAATTTTTACAGGGTGTTCTACCCATGAATATGAACAACTTTCACTATAGGACCAACAATGAAATCACGAAAAAAAAATTCAGCTGTTTCATACATTTTGGTCAAGTAGGTATTGAACTTTTGTATTAAACCGCTGTTTTTTTTTCGTGATTTCAGAGTAGGTCCCATAGTGAAAGTTGTTCATATTTATGGATAGAACATCCTGTAAAAATTTGGATGGTGATAAAAAAATCTTCCTGTATATTTACGTATAAAATTGATTATTTTGATTTACCTATATGATGTTTTTTAGGACTACTCAAAATTAAAAACGTTTACCTTTCAAATTATAAACATTATCTAATTTACATTTGGGTTCGCATCGCTGGTGTCGTGCTATTATTGTTCCGTTGTGAACTTCCGGAGCAATGGTTGGGTGACACTTGCCACATGAATTTTGTAATGAGTGATCAGACAGTTTGGTCGTCGAACACAGTGCGAGTAACATCACCTTAGTTGTTATAAAATAGTGTGTGTGTGTGTAGTGTGTGTGTGTATATTTTAGACAAGAAAATTAAGTTATATTTATTGTTTACATGTACGTTTTGAATAAAGTCGTTTATAAAAACTTTGAGCAGTGGTGGACCAGTGGTAACGACCGCGGCTTACGACTTGTACTAGTAAGTAGGTACGACTCGTAAGGTTGTATATTTTTAAGATAAAATATTGTATTTTCTCTGTAAGTGATTGTGTAATCTTTTGAGAAAATAAATGTCTAAAACCGTAAGGTTCGAACCCTGACAGGCGCTCTACTTTATGTAAATTATTTCATCACCACTGCTCTCAAAACGGTGAAGGAAAACATCGTGAGGAAACCGGCATGTCCTAGAATCAAAAATAAGACTTGTGACATCAACCAACCCGCACTGGGCCCGCGTAGTGGATTGCGGCCCATTCCCTCTCACAGAGAGGAGGCCTGTTCCAGCAGTGGGACCAATATAGGCTGAATATGCTATGCTTATACTATAAAAGAACATTTTTTACACAGAATCTTGTCATTTCAATTTGTTGCTAAAGTCTATATTAATATGTTCTCAAATTAATTCCAGCAATCTCATATTCAAGTAAGCCATTAATAAAAACAAATCTCGAGTTTCTACCATTACATTTTCTATCTACGCAATGTTGCATGAAAAGTAATCTTCTATTCTCGCAATAAAATATTATCTTTTTTTTATGTATCGCATGTCTGTACGACTGCTTTTCACAGTTAATGATGCATCATCATTCAGATTATATATCAAAGTCCAACAGAAAGTTTATTCATTGTGACATTGAATAATATTCTCAAATACAATACGTTCAAAGACGATGTTTAGGTACTTCCGTACTGATATGCGATTGAAGGAAAAACATTGTTTAGTTAGAGAAATAGTCTCGCAAAAAGAGTATTGAATAGTTTTTTTTTCGCTATTGTATAAAATCGGAAAATAATTGTTAAACAAAGCTACTATCACTTTTACATACATATATTTAACAAAAGTTACTATTTACACTAGGTGGGTAGGTACTAAATTAAATGACTAAATGACTAAAAATAAAGACGAAAAGCAAAGGACAACAACCAACAAACTTATATTGTCCGTATAAACAAATCACAACTGTCTTTTTTGACAGTTGCATGAAATGGCTATAACACGCCGAATTGACGTAGGGTGTCAGTCTACTCAATTAATAATTTCTCTGACTGTATCTATGTAGGTATGCTAAAAAAGACAGATACGGCAAAGTCTAAGACCAACGTCTGCACTCTTATCAAATCAAAACTGTCTTTTTTGACAGTTGCGTGAAATGGCTATAACACGCCGAATTGACGTAGGGTGTCAATCTGCTTAATAAATAATTTCCCTGACTGTATCTGTATAGGTATGCCATAAAAGATAGATGTGGCAAAGTTACACATTGAATGCCGAAGTTAGCCGTTAAGTTACTACTTTTTTATGTCGTGTTTTATTTGAGATGCCAAAGAGTATAAAAACGTCCATTCAAGGAGGCGGAATAACTTAGATTACCAAAACAATAATCCATAGGGAAGACCTACGTAATAATACGTAGTCGGCATCTACCATTATTACCAGCTACGTAATATTGCGTAGTTGGCATTCAATGTGTTAACACTAAGGGCTGTACTTATCAAATCACAACTGTCTTTTTTGACAGTTGCATGAAATGGCTATAACACGCCGAATTGACATAGGGTGTCAATCTGCTTAGTAAATAATTTCCCTGACCGTATCTGTATAGGTATTCCATAAAAGATAGATGTGGAAAAGTTTAAGACTAAGGACTGTACTTATGCAAAACACCTAACTATGTAAAACGCTCCATCACCTGCCTAGCCTTTTCCAACAATTTTTGGGGTCGGCTTCCAGTCTAACCGGATGCAGCTGAATATCAGTATTTTACGTGGAGCGACTGCCTATCTGACCTCGACAACCCAGTTACTGGGTAACACTATACCCCTTGGTAAGACTGGAGGTCAGACTTTCGGTCTTCTGGCGACCCGTAACGACTGACAAAGATCCACAAATGATAGCCGGGACCAACAGCGTAACGTGCTTTCCAAGGCACGAAGGGGCCTCGATATGTATACATTGTCACCCATCCACGGACCGACCGCGACAACCGTAGCATAACGTGATCGTTCGACCCGCGGCTGTTATTACTTAGCCAAAAGTCTCCTGTAAACCGCTATGCAAGCCTGTAAATGGTACAATTTATGATTGTAACGTCAATGTAAAACCATTAAACATTTCCGTAAGTCATTTCTGAAGTTCAAATCATTCACTAACTAAGAAATTTAAAAAACATTATCCATCCAATTAGTGCTCTTCACAAAATCACGCTTCCTCGAAAATCTCACTTTGGCAAAATTT
This sequence comes from Amphipoea lucens, assembly GCA_947508005.1. NCBI lineage: Eukaryota > Metazoa > Arthropoda > Insecta > Lepidoptera > Noctuidae > Amphipoea > Amphipoea lucens. The sequence continues at coordinate 11,069,269 of OX382371.1, forward strand.
TCACCTCGCCGTATTTACGGACTACTTGAATTGGAAGCAATTAAACCGAAGGTAGGTAGGCTCTGTCATTCGCTAGTCAGTCGAATGCAGTGAGAGGGTTCCTTGGAACAACCCATAAATAAACCGGTTTGACTGGCACCCGCCCCAATAATTAGGCGTAGTTATTTGGAGGGAAGTAGTGAAGGAGATGTATGGAGGTTTGAATGAGAAATCGAGGTTAATAGAGAATCTATTAATGTGTTTGTGTTAGGTTAATGAGTTTGACCTTAAGTCGTAACCTTAGGGCTGGGAATACCACCAAGTTTGAAAAGGTTCACTATAAGTATACAGGGTTATTGGTAAAACACCAACATCCTCTTAAGAGGTGATTGTACTCATCATTATGAACTACTTTTACTATGAAAACAAACCAGAAATCGCAAAAAAAAAAATGAGCTGTTCCCTACATTTTGATGAGTTATACGAACATAAATGTAGGGAACAACAAATTTTTTTTTCGCGATTTCAGGTTTGGTCCCATAGTAAAGTTGTCTATAATGATGAATACAATGACCTCTTAAGAGGTTGTTGGTGTTTTTCCAATAACCCTGTATAGTGATATCAGTTTTACAAGCCGATATAACTTCTAGTAATCTATCTACCTATATATACTCATAACAAAGCTGAAGAGTTTGTTTGTTTGAACGAACACGCTAATCTCTGGAACTATCAGTTGGATTAAAAAACCTATTTGCTTTTGATAGCGCAGTTCTTGAGAAAGTCTATAGGCTTATTTAACACTAGCTGACCAGGTGAACTTCGTACCGCCTCAGAATTAAATATTTGTGACAAAGTTCAATAGAGACGTGGTGCCATCTATTATCATAATAACGTTATTGTTGTTTTCCTCGGGAACAGCACTTTTTTCGGGATGAAAGGTACCCTATATCCGTTTCTGTACACCTGACAACGTATATGCAAAACAGGATGATCGGTTCAGTGGTTTAGGCGTGAAAAGGTAATAAACAGACAAACAAACTTACTTTCGCATTTATAATATTATAATATAATATAGTTAGGATTACGCTAGGACCCTTAGGAGCCGAGCAAAAGAAAAAGAGTTAGAAAGAACGTCAAGCGAAAACGAAGTAATAGCGTGGGTAGGCGATGCGATGCGACGGGGTCGGTCGGGGAAACAAGAAATTTCACACGGACAAAGTCACGGGCAGAAGCTAGTTTATTTTATAGTCTAAGAACCAAACATCGAACACTCCAAGTACCTATTACATAAAATATAGATAAAGTAATACGTAACGATAGTAAAAAAAAGGGCTTGCATGACTTTTAAGTTCTGCAACCGCCGACGCCGCTGACGTGAAGAACAGCACCTTTGAACAAAGGCCTCTATAAAGTTCCATAGCACGCCACGCAACTTTTTATTATTTCTGACAACCCCTTTGAAAACCCCGAATTAATGAACAGATTTCCAGTCTTAAATTAAGACCAAATTGTACAGACTTGTCCATTTGTAATTACGCTGCCATAGCCTGAAACCGCTCGGTGAATAAATTCCAAGAAATATGTAAAACAACATTCAGTGTTCTCGGCTTAAATCACTTGCACTTGCAAAATGCGGACATTAGTAAAGGAAAGGCGTTAATTTGTTTATTTTACGTTTCTCGTTTCTGCCGGACCGAATAATTAAATAACGAAGCGAACCATACATGGTTTTCATTCAATATTAACCACTTTATTTCAGACCAATTAATAATAATAATGGCTGTTACCTACATTAATTAAATCGAATACGGATTGAATGAGAATGCTTACAAACCATTGTAACTTTATGTTTGCTTTATTATACGAATGTTATTTAATTAACAACAGTATCATTTATTTGCGTTAAAATTTAACATTTACACCGCACACACAAAGCAGCCTGCGTGTCCCAACAGTGGGAAAATTATGTTCCCACTGCTGGGACATACGCCTCCTCTCTTCGAGAGGGAGTGGACTGTAATCAGCCACGCGGGCACAGCCTGGGTTGGTAGATGTCATATATCTTCAAATTTTTGGTTCTAGGATATGCCGGTTTCCTTACTATATTTTCCTTCACCGTTTTGAGAGCAGTAGTGATGAAATTATTTACACAAAGTAAGGCGCCTGCCTGGGTTCGAACCCACGACCTACTTGTAAGTCGGGGCCGATACCACTAGGCCACCACTGGTCTGCCCACCGCACGCATATGAATAAAAATTGATGAAAACGTATAAAATATGCCCCGTTGAATTTGCCCAAAGTTTCCAATATCATCAGCACAAAGGAAGAGTGTCGGTAAAAGAAATCCGTTTTAATCCAAGCTCTTCAGTGTCTATTGATCCCGACTTGAATATTCAGCGTACACCCAGACCAATATTTTTTACACTCCAATTCGCGTCCACCTTTCTTTTTCGTGACTAAACTTCTAAGTGCCCTTGAATATTACGTCTACGCAGAAAGATATTTTCCAACCAAGGAGCGTTGAATTTCTTATCCTCTTTAGGTTAATGAAACTACACATCGAGCGGGTTTGTTGGCAAGACGCTTGTGAAAGTGGTGCTTGTCATAGTTAGTTCTAGGCAAACGCGCAGATTATATTGGTAACGATTGATGTTAAAAGAGACAAAGTTTTAGAACATTGGAAAGTCTTTTTTATTTTGGATTAGGTAAGGGTTATATTCCTAAATCAAAAACTTTTTTACAAAAAAAAACAACCGACTTAAAAAAAAAACACTACAAAGTGATAAATAACTTTAATTTCGGAAGTCGGTGTCGTTGGTTCCGCATTTTCGTTTTTTTGACACCGACTTCCGAAATTAAAGTTATTTATCACTTTGTAGTGTTTTTTTTTTTTTTAAGTCGGTTGTTTTTTTTTTGTAAAAATGTTTTTATTTTTCACTTTTTAGTTGTACCTACCCCACAAAAAAGTAAACGAAAAGATCGTTAATGTAGAAAATGTAGGTAATTTTTTAGACTTTTGTTGAGTTTTCAAAAATCGCTTGTCCGATTTCGATAAAATTTTCATGTAACCATTTGGGAAGCATACCCTTTCCAACAAAAAAAGAATTTTTCAAATCGGTCCAGGCGACTTCGAGAAATCGGGGAACATACATAAATAAAAAAAAAGATTCCGACGAATTGAGAACCTCCTCCTTTTTTTGAATTCGGTTAAAAATAAGGGAGATCTAATTTTAGGGTCATGGATATTGTTCAGTAGATTATTATTATCTTGGCCTTTATACACTTCGTTAAACATATTATTCACAGGTGTCAACAGAAACACGGGTCTAAGATATATTGTCCACGATGCAACCAATCATAAACTAGATAATAACGCGTTAGTAATTCGCGACGTGTTCGAGCCACCATTGTAATACTACTGTTGTGACGTTCTGGCTATTCATTGGTAATTAATGTTTGTAACATGTAACTTTTGAGTCGTGGACGGGGGGCCTTAGAGTAGTATTCAAATCAATTCAATTTATTTATTCATCAGATATAAGCTAACAGTTTACACCAAATCGCTTATATCTATGCTAATTCTACAAAATTACAACAAATTTTTTTGGTTAAAACTTCTTAGATTATTAAAATAAAATAAATACAATAAAAAACGGAGTAACATAAAATTTGTAAACAAAAAACAACCTAATACACAAATAAAATTAGAAACTAAACACTTATTATTTCATATTTAAGTATACATACACATGTTTAGCGATTGTCCATTGAGAATCAAAAAATAAATCTGCCTCAGGAATATATTTTAAAAAGTCATTTAATAACTTAATTGCTCTAGCAGTGGGAGTGTTGTTGGTTTGGGGAGCACGCCATGTAGGCGGGTAGCAGAGGAGTCTATGTTGTCATCTTACAACGCAGTAGCGTAGTATAATCATCCTATAATGTTCCCACTGTTGGGACACAGGCCTCCTCTCCGTGAGAGGGAGTGGGCTATAATTCACCATGCGGGTCCAGTGTTTATATATATGGCACATGTATTTGTCTTTTTTGTTTCTAGGACATGCCAGTTTCCTCACGATGTTTTCCTTCACCGTTGGTGATGAGATAATTGCATAAAGCAAAGCGCCTGTCTGGGTTCTGAACTTACAACTCGTAAGTCGGGGCGTTACAACCGGGCCACCACTGCTCAGTAGTGGCGTATTGATTTCTAACTAATAAAATGGACTACTTACATGCAACGAAGAACGTAGAGATAAGATAGAATATTCTGCACATAGGGGCATAACCCAAAACAGGAAGCGATATTTTTAAAAGGTTCTTGCCTTATCTTGGGATATTCCCCTGCCGGTTTGAGTGAGAATTTCCAAGTTGGTAACGGTGTTGCCTCGTTTGTATGATAACCCAATTCAATTTCTGTTCATACTTTGTTATAATAATGGCGTGAGAGAAGAAGAGCGGTGGCCATCATATCATAAGGGTCGTCATGAAAATCTGTTATTTTCACTAGTATTTGACATTAAGAGGAAATGCGGGTGGTCGTTTCCCCATAGAAACGCTCTCACCTGTTTTCTTTCTGGATAATGACCATAAATCAATGATTTTTGACAGAATAATTAATAATAACTACTTGGATGTCCCTATGTTTTCCTTTGTGATGATTATGACATAATTTTTTAAGCATTAGAACCATAAAAAAATGCCGATTTAAACCGCTGTCAACAGAGGCCTAATGTACAAATTGTTTGACAACTATTAATGAAAAAATAAAAACACAGGGACACGGTGTATATCCTTCTTATTCAGTTTATGAAGTATCTTTTAAATTGGTCCAATATTGGAGGAAAAAATAGGCGGGAACCAAACCTCGAATTACGACTATTTACTTAGGCTTTTTCAAAAGTCTCTGCAACCGCATTTTCTCTTAAGGTGTCAAAAAATGTTCTATATTTAGACAGCTGTTATAACGTGACCGTTCACTGCTTTCTTACGAAACCAAAGTTTAATGGCTAAATACTCATACGATACTATTTTTTTCTTAATCACCTTTGATTTGTATGCTGTTTCTGACTCTTCGCTTTGTTTGATGTGTAACGGTATTACAGAAAGAATTTTAGGAATGTCTTAAAGTGTCATTAAAAAATCCGGGCGATAGATAATTAGGTATATCGTTTTATCTGATAGCCCGTATTTAGGTATAATCAGTGAACTAGTTTATTTGCAACTGTAATGTACCTTTTTTTTTTCTCGCGGTGGAAATCCTCATGGACTTCCTCTATCGTGGGGGTGACAGAGGAGCATGTCGGACTCTTACCGGCTAAAACCACCGCTGTGTTCCACCTCTACCTATGGCCGTGGGTGCGGGATTCGCATAAAAAGCATTAACTGTAATGTACCTGTCTTGTTACATGAAACTTGAACATATACCATTATTTTATCAATTAAAAGATCACCCTCTTCTTGGTCGCGTAATTCATTACTGAAGGTCGTGTCCCTGAAAGGCCTTCGTGGCTTTATGCACGATGTTCTTCCACTTCGTTCGGTTCTCAGCTTCTCATAGGGCGGTCATAACAGAGAGTCCAGTGAGGGGGGTTACTTGATCTGTCTAGCGGTTAGGTGACCGTTCGCGAGGTCTTTTCTCATCTACCTTGCCCATCACTATCAACTGTTCCAGATTTTCTGGTTCCTGACGGACAATATGACCGAAGTAACAGAGAATCCTATAGTAACAGATCTTGGATAGTCTATCCCTTATGCGAAGCTGATCAAGGATAGATATTTTCGTTCTCTTGGCAGTCCATGGTATGCGGAGCATTCTTCGCCAACAGCATATCTCAAAAGCTTTTATCTTTTTCGTTCTATTGCTCGAATCGTCCACGATTCCGATCCGTAAAGGAATATCGAGAATACCAATGTCCGGACTAGTCTCATCTTGGTGATAATGGAGACTTTTCTGTCCTGCCAAATACGTGTCAGCTTACTCATCGCAGCTCTGGCCATTTGAGTCCATCTCTTGATCTCTCTTTCGCTTCCTCTGTGGTCAGTATGTAGCAATCTGAGGTATATAAACTCGCTGACAAATTCAATATCTGCGAGTTCTCCCGTTCTGATAAAAGATCACCCAACAACCACAAAATAACTATTTTCAATAAAAATATAGGATTATTTTTAACAGTTTGTTTTAACTTTTATCTGCTGCCACAACAGTGAAATATTACACAAAAATACATGAATTTGTCAGCCCCAGCCATTTTTACCGTGATTGATAACTTTTGTTTGTTTTCATATTTACTAAAGCCATCATGATTTTTGTTTTCGAAACTATTCTGCATAAAATTCATTACGCGTAGGTATAATAACTATTAATCAAAATATTATGTGGAAAAACTGTGACAATATCAATTACAAAAGTTTTCATTCTGAAACACATAATTGAAATAATTACTATTTTAATTTTTCTTTTTATGATTATTAATTACTCTTACTTAATTGAAATGTATTTAAGTTAAACAAGAAATATTTTTCATGGGCAAGAATCATTATTTCGCCTTGTTACTTGATCAATTACAATGTAAATAATTCTCACGGGATTATATCGCAGAACTAAGACCTACTTTTATTACAGAAATATAATTTATATTATATCCAAGATGGCGTATATGATGCCAAACATTGAATAACTCACAACAAAAAATACGCATACCAAAATGTATTAGACATTTTCCTATCGTCGGCAAATCCGTAAGAAACCTACTTTCACTTTAATCTCATATTATGAAAACACGGTATCCTCTATCCATTGGGTAGCGAACAAAGCTCACCATATCTTTTGATAACCGTCGGTAATCTCGACCAAAACCGGCGCAAGTCAACGAATTCTCGAGATACGTGAAGATCTCATTTGAGAGGGTGATTCAATTTTAATAAGCCTCTCTAAGCGGCAACTTACATTATCAAGTCTCGTTGCGACGTTTTACGCCAGTGCTCATTGTGCCAGCGATTCTCTTCAAAAGAATACTTATTATGAAAGAAAATTACGCGGAGAAAAATATTCCGGAGATTTTTTTTGTCCATTGTCCTTTTGTCAACGCATGGTCGGGTCTACTGCCTCTAAGATGCAGACTAGCTGTTTTGTCTATTCTTATTGCTAAATTTTTAGCATTACTTTTTGTCTCCAACTGAGTTTTCATTTGATGCTTTTCATTGCGGATAGACTTTTGTTCTTGTGACTCTGCTTTGTTTAATAAAAGTAGGCTCTGATATTTTAAGATTTTGAATTCAATTAAGTCTGTAATAATCATCAACTCAGCCCTATCGCAGTCCACTGCTGGTCATAGGTCTCACCCAGGCTGCGCCATAACACCCTGTACTCCGCCTTCCGCATCCAGTTTGTCCCAGGCATCAAACTCAAAACTCAAAGCATTTATTTCAATTAAACTACTTACAGGCACTTTTGAATTGTCAAGGGGTCGGTCAGTCAGAAAGATGAAGCTAGTTGCCCATTCCAAAGCGTAGGTACCTATGGAGAAGAACGGGCAAGAAACTCCATGGACACTCTTTTAAATCAAAATAATGTGGTTACAAAGTCTTGGTTACATCATTCATGTTAAAAATTATACATGTGAGAACGATGTAGTACGTTAAAAGCGGCCATAATGAAAAGATGAGAAAAAACAACAATTCAAATATTAAATTAAAATAAAATAAACCATGGCAGCAAAGAGATGACCAGTCCCTACTGACGGCGTCCGTTCACGAACATGACGCATGTATCAGCACCATTCAGCTCAACCATTTTGAAGGGAGCTAAATGATCCAACACATGCGCCACCATCAGCGAGACATCATCAACATCTTCTTTTGGGTCGTCGGTCCATCTGTAATATTATTAAAGTTAAATAATGTCTGCTTTTGTTTTTTACAACGATAAACAAATACGGTCACCACAACAAATTCAAAATTAATTAACACGACATCAAGTAATTGGCCAAACAATTAATATAATTGGTCAAACAATCCGACCCATTAAACAACAGCCACATCTTTACCCACATAACCCAATATTACCATATTATGCATTTATTTTACACCTCATAAAATTGCCGTTAAATTGTGCTCTAGTAAATATATGCACACCTTTACACGTCTCATGGCTTTCCATCCGACATATGAATATATTTGAATAATTCACATAGGCCCATCTCAAACGCTTTTGTAGCCTGCTTCCTAAACGAGCGACCGGATAATAGAAACCGGTAGCGTTATTTTCTAAGGAATTAGGTATTTTGCGTGACTAATATTCTCTCGAAAAGGAGCTCAATTTTTCAAGGGCCAAAAGAGCTGACTTTTAAATTATACTCTCTTGGTTACCTTTGGCATTATCAATCACGTTTTAGAAAAACCTTTCTGAATTACGATTTAAAATGTGACTAAAATAAATGCTATCCATAACAGTCTTATATAATGTCCCATATTGTTTTTATCGGCATGTAAGATTTCAATATGACATGATATAAACTAGAACTAAAATACATATTAAACAGTATATAACACAAAGTCAAGTCCAGTCCAATCTTCTCATTTTGCATTCCAGACAGAATGTTGGCAAAGTTTTCATAATCCGAGAACATAATTCACAATCTTTATTCCTATTGTGAATAACCCAAATAGAGCTCGCGAACCCATTTGGAAGGCGTAAATGAATCTTCCAATTGTCGCCATTTGCTGGTGCCGAGTATAATCTCATTCTGTGTCGACTCGTTAAGTGCAATTGCACTACGCCAAATTGCATCCTGAAGTTGCTAGGTTTTCTTTGAACAAAAGAATTGTCGTCGCTTTCTTTTTAGGGTTAAGTATTTGCGACGCTCGCACAATAGGGTTTTGCTATGTGTTGCTACAATTAGATTGCTATCGTTGTTAGTGGGATTGCGTTCCTGCTATGTAATAGACGTGCTAAGCACTGAAGTTATATTGAAGTTGTTAGGCATAGATATCAGTCTAGAACTGTCTAACCTCGTAATCCTATCTCTGAAGTTAGGTTTATTTAAGTTGCGTACTTTGTAATCCTTCTTTGGGTGAACGTATTTTAGAATTGGTACCCCGCAAAATGTAAATAGGCCGATTTGGGAATATTAAATCTACCAATAATAATAATATCGTGAGGAAACCAGCATGTCTTAGAACCAAAAATTCAAAGACATGTGACTTCCACCAACCCGCACTGGGCCTGCATGGTGATTTATGGCCCACTCCCTCTCACAGAGAGGAGGACTGTCTTCCAACAGTGGGGACATTATAGGCTGATTATGTAAATATATTTCCTGCTAGGAATTTAATAATCAACATTTCTCCGTTGAAAAGCTAGTATAAATAAACACGTGAATGTTTGTATACAAGATTGTCGAGAAGTCTGATATTAATATAGTCAAGCTAATGGTAGATAAATACGACAGTGTACAGCTTAGAACATTAACAAATTGTGTTCCTGCTAAGGCAGGTAACTAACTACGGGGACACTTAAGCATAGTGTACATAGGTATGTGTATGCTAAACGAATTAGATTGTGCGCGAGATGTTGCAGTTGTGTCATTAGTACAAGACCTACCTATAGTATGTAGATACAACGCCTGTAGTAATAGCAGTTCGTGTAATCTTCTGAACAGGGTTATTTAGCTAAACTCTGCAGAAGTGATGGATATCGATACCTAAACATGATAAAACAATTCGCGATTTATAGTACACTATCTGCGCCCCGCTGTTTCACCCGCGTAAGTTTCGAGTTTCTAATATAATTCAATCGTGATTCGAAAGACACGTGGCGCCATCTATTATCATAATAATGTTTTATTTTATTTATTTTATTCAATACTTCAAGCACATAAATGTACAGAGGCGGACTTAATGCCATAGGCATTTTCTACCAGTCAACTTTGTGTAACAATTTTATTGTTGTTTTCCTCGGGAACAGCACTTTAAGTGCCGCATGTATGAAAGTACACACACTTGAAATTCTGGATGTTTTTTTTTTTTGTTGTGTTCGTAATTATTAAGACAAGGTTTGTATGAAAGACATTTTTTGAAAAATCCACTGGATAAGTTGTAAATTTGGATGGTGATGGTGATGATGAGATGGAGACATGAAATTCACCCGGGCACGAAAACCTAGTATCAAATAGATACATTATAATCTCATAACCATAAAACTAGTCAAATAATAAAATTATGCAAGAATCAACTGTATTCCCATCAAGGTTGAATCCACAACGATTCCATTTTCCAAGTCGCTTATGGAAACAAAAATTAAATTCATTTTCGATCGCGTGTCAACCGCACAAATGAGAATCGAAGTCAATCCGACGTCCCCACAGCCATTCCTAATTCAATAAACTTTAATTTCGAAACTTTTATATTAGAAGAACAAAGAGAAATCGATTTAGAGTTTACGAAATTTTCTCACTGACTTTTTCCTCGTGTTTTCGGTCTTACATAATTTTGTCGTCTCAAAAGTTATGGGATAAGGGCTCAAGGGGACACTAACAACCGGGTTTTGTGTAAGAGATGGAAATACTTGGCAACATAAGTTTCTTTTAGCCTACTTTTGTACAGGTAAGAATAGTCTAAATACTGAACAGAACACACCTCTAGGATTACCTTGATATATTGTCTTTTACTTCTCTCTGAAATATCTAAATCTATCTATCTATCGAAGAGTGCTTAGGTTTTATAAAAAAATCTATACATACAGGGTGAAATTTTATTCACCGTTTTCCTCTTAAGGGGTCATTGTACCTACTCATCATTATGAACAACTTTTACTATAGGAACAAACATAATGATGAGTACAATGACCCCTTAAGAGGAAAACGGTGATTAAAATTTCACCCTGTTTAAGGCGAATGGGTAGTTGTAGCCCGCGAAATTCAATTTTTCTTACGTTTTTTGCAATTTTCAGGTCAGTGTCAGGTTGTATCTTGATCAAAATATGATTCGCGACAATAACAGGTACGTATTTACAGAATTATAATAATTAGAATCATTAATACATCTTTCTAAGTTAGATTTCTACCGTTAAGAACAAATCTCGTATGGAAAAGTGTTGGTGGTAGAAATCTAACTTAAACAGATGTATTAATGATTCTGATGATTATAATTCTGTGAATACGTACCTGTTATAGTCGCGAATCAAATTTTCATCAAGATACAACCTGACACTGACCTGAAAATTGCAAAAAACGTAAGAAAAATTGAATTTCGCGGGCTACAACTACGCATTCACCTTAATAGATTCGTCATAAAGAATTTTTGTCCGTTTGTCTCGATTTATGTTTCGGATTGGCACAAAAACGACTGGACTTTGGATGAAATTTAACACACCGTTATTTTATAACCCGGATTAAAACAAATGGTACTTTTAATCCCGACAGTACGTTCCAGTGGAATATTTTCCGACATCCACGCGGGCGTAACCTTGCCTAACCTATAATTAATATCACCTTAATAAGGAATCGTTTCTTCACTTGACTTTAGGTCACGTAAAGGATAACTTGATTAACGTTTACCTCGCATTAGATATTATCTTAAGAAACTGGGTTACTAGATCGTCTAGATCTACAAACATAACAATCTAGATGTTATTTTAGCGTAAAATACTTCTATCACAGACGAAATACAATAGGTTATTACCTGCTAAAGGGCCATTTTCACGCCTGCTTGCCATCTAAGCACTAATGAACTAGTCTCAGAAGTTTGTTCACTGATATTGTTCCTACTCTAACCTACTCTGTAAATATTGTACCAGCTCCGAAAACCAACATCACTCTATATCAAGGCGAAGTAACGTAACATAGAATTTAGCAGCTCTTAATAACTGGTAACCGCAGGCATGAGTATAAAGGTGAGTGGATGGCAATTGCCCTACATTACCTTAAATGAAGTCATTAGCAAATCAGGTAAATCGCCTCCTATCCTTCCCTTAAATGTTAATTTTCTGAGCTTTTAGTCTTCATTACAAAGTATTAATCAAAATTACAAGGGAACCGAATTAAACGTTATGGTGACATGGAAGTGGGGATGGGTAATCGATCTGAAACAGTGCAGTGACGCGTGACGGATAACTTGAATCATTGTTTAGATTCATGAAGTTCGTTTTTAGGGACCTTGTGGCATTGTTAAAATTGCTATAATTCTTCGATTGGCTAGCTTGTAGTAATCGCTCGATTCATAATGTTTGTAAATATGTGAGCACTATGTATCTATCACATAATGAATTTATCTGTCATGGCTTCATTTTTAATTATTTTACTTAATTCGTCATCTGCCTATCCTTTTCCCAACATTGTTGGACAATGTTGGGGTTGGCTTCCAGTCTAACCAGATGCAGCTGAATACCAGTATTTTACATGGAGCGACTGCTTATCTGACCTCCACAACCCAGTTACTGGGTAACATGATACCCCTTTGTAAGACTGGTTCTCAGACTTTCGAGTTTCTGACTACCCGTAACGACTGTCAAAAATCGACGAATGATAGCGGAGGAGTCTCGGTATGTAAAGATGGTCACCCATCCAGAGATCAACCGCGGCAAGCGTAGCTTAACCTGATCGATCGACCTGTGCGGCTGTTATTATTTAGCCACAGGCCCCTGCACATGGGCCTGCATGTTATGGCTTAATTTTTAATTCTTTTACCTAATTATGGTATAGTAATTTTATTCTAAGTGATGTAAGTACTTAGAATAAAATTCTTCTTCATACAGTATGTTAAATAACAGAGGGCGTTCCCTTAAACTCGTTAATCTATATCATTAATAGATTAAAATAAAAATATCAGCATAGAAAAATAAGCATAAAATAATCCGAATTCAAAAAAAATATTAATTGACAATAAAATCGAAACCTCCTGTTTAAAATCAAAATAGTAGCGCGGAATAGTACCTAGCGTACTAGAATTGCCCAAACCGGCAACGTCGCAACTCGCAACAATGCGCACACGATGCCTACCGTCTCACGAATACTCACGAGTACTCACGAAGCCGAGCGAACCGGCCGACTTTAAAGGCGGCATAATGAATTAGAAAGACACGTCGTCGGGTTGTTATCAGTAAAATGAAACATTTATGTAAGTATGTTTATTTTTAGCAATAACATTTAACAACCCGTCTCAAATGCCCGGCTGACAAAGGAACGCGTCACTTAGGCACCTTGGGCTTGGAAGGACCTATTCGCAAACGAAGTAAATAAAAAAAACATTAATTCATGTACCTACCTACCTACCTTCTAAGCCACGTTTCAATACTTTAATACTTAGTACTAATACTACTCGCAGCGGCCGAGTAATGAACGCGGGGTGGTGGCAGCGCTTTTGCGTTCTGCCGACACGTCATCGCGGGCTCGTGGCCACAAAATAAACAAGAGTACAGAAGGTCAACTCACGGAACAAGTCAACTCACAAAAGAACCTGCAAAACAACTCCTACGCAATAAAAACAAACTGCCTGAAAATCTGAAAATGTATTCAGACCAAACCCCCGCCCAGCAAAAATACCTACAACATTTGAAAGATGAACTAACACGTCGTCTGGCTGAGGGCGAAACCGACCTTACCATAAAATATGTAAATGGGACACCCAGCATCATAAAAACCACTCCAAAAAACCTCACAAACTAGAACCCACTACAGATACAATTACCAGCACAAATACTTACCAAATACTAAATGACTATATACATCTTCAAACTGGCAAGTCTCGGCTAACGTTCTTCTACTTAAATGCTCGAAGTATTCGCAAGAAAGGAAAATTCGACGAACTCCAATGTATCATCAAATCAATACCTACCACAATACACGTAATCCTACTCACGGAAACATGGATTGCAAATGAATCGCAAGCTCTTGAATTACAGATACAGAACTACACGCACTATTACAACTATCGAACAGATAAAAAAGGGGGTGGTGTCTCTGCATATATTCACAACAATCTAAAACACAGCCTATCCGAGTCAAACTATCTGGATGGAAATAACTATCTTTGGGTTCGATTAGAGAGATATGCACTAGAAGTCGGAGTAATTTACAATCCAGGTGATACCAATTTTAAGAACTTTCTTGAAACCTATTCCTCTCAACTGAAGCAAAGAAGCAGAGCAATAATTTTCGGAGATTTTAACGTCGACCTACTAACAAAAGATAGAACTACTAAGCAATACAAAGAGCTAATGAACGAAGCCGGGCACAAAATACTCAACAAAATAGGGAAAAAATACTGTACACGAGATTCAGCCACACGGAAATCTACTATAGATCACGTTAGTACCAATCTAAAAAACGACCACTTCCATATGGCAATCATCGATTCTTCTATGTCGGACCACAAACAGATTTATGTCGAGCTAAAAAAAATAAAACCACCTGCAAAAACATATTCCAAATACGAAGCCATCGACTACATCAAATTGTGTGCCTCACTTGAAGAAGTAGACCTTAATGAAACCAGTACGGAATATATAGAACTAGAAAATACCCTAAAAAACCACATCAACGACTGCAAAGTTACCAAAACAAAGATACTAAACCTACCCCAAAATGATTGGATAAACAAAGACATAATTCATGGCATTAATCAAAGAAACTACCTATGGACAGAACTAAAACAACAACCGGAAAATGAAATAATACAAAAAGAATTTAAATCAATCAAGGACAACGTGACACAACTAATTCGAGACACAAAGGACAGCTACTACTATAATCAATTCACTCAATGTATCAAAAAGCCGAAAAAGATGTGGAACTTGGTAAATCACTTGGCCAACAACAAAATTAAACAAAGCAGTATCCCGCCGAAGCTTATAGTAAGATCCAAACAAATAAGTGACTTAAGAGAGATCTGTGAAGAATTTAACCGATACTTCTCCACCATAGGCTCCATCCTGGCCACTGATATCCCCAAGCATTTTCATGATAACCTTACCCAAGCCCTTCCCCAGTCCTTATTTACCTCCGAATTATCCACTCTTGACCCATGTACTAACACCGAAATAATCGAAATAATCAATAATCTTGACTCAAACTCCAGTGCAGGCTTAGATGGTATCACCACAAAAACCATCAAGAGTATTAAGCACCTTATTGTCAATAACCTAACCGCATGCTTCAACAAATTATTACTAAATGGCGAGTTCCCCAACACCCTTAAAATAGCAAAAGTAACTCCAATTTATAAATCAGGCTCTAAAACTGACCCCGGAAACTACAGACCAATCTCAGTCCTCCCTGTACTTTCCAAGGTTCTGGAAAAAGCTCTACATAAACGTATAGAAAAATACCTCAATAGTATTAACTTCTTTTTCGAACGACAGTACGGTTTCCGACCTAGAAGTAACACTCTTGCAGCTACCGTAGACCTAGTCACCAAAATAAAATCAAATATAGATAAAAAAAATATTGTGCTTGGCGTATATATAGATTTAAAAAAAGCATTTGACACAGTCAGTCACAAATTGCTAATCAAAAAATTAGAAAGCATCAACATCAAAGGTCCGGCACTGGAGATAATCCAATCTTATCTAAGAAACAGATACCAGGTAGTCAAATTGGGAAACGCTCAAAGTCAACACTTACCAATCCAATGGGGGGTTCCACAAGGGTCATTACTAGCCCCATTACTTTTCGCAATTTATATTAATAATATATACGAATTAGGCCTACATGGCCATGTCTCTCTTTACGCGGATGATACATGTCTTTTTTACTTCGGCTCCTCTATACAAGACTTAATTACAAAGGCACAGGAAGACCTCAACAAGCTATTCTCATGGTTCCAATATAATCTCTTAACAATTAACATCTCGAAAACCTGCTACGTCATTTTTAAAGCTAAAAACAAAAATATCCCACCCCATCAACCATTAGAAATAAATAATGTACCCCTGCAACAGAAAAACTGCGAAAAGTATCTTGGCTTACGAATGGATGGCGCCCTGACGTGGAAGGCACAGATTGAACACATCAAAACAAAATTGTCAGCACTTATTGGATCACTTCGACGCATCGTCCGGTGCATGCCGCGTCGGGTCCGCTACTCCATATATAACTCCCTTGTAAAACCACACCTGCTATACCTAATCGAAATCTGGGGTAATGCCACCAAAACTAGTCTAGCCGATCTTCAAATAATGCAAAATAAAATTATAAAGATACTTTTTCATTATCAATTTTCAACACCTACTTACAAAATATATGAACAAACAAAACTAATGAACATAAAACAATTATATATTTATCATACTTGCATGCTTGTCCGAAAAATATTAAATAAATCTCTCCATACTAACTTATCCTTTGTACGGTTGAAACAACAAACACAGCGAAGTTCACGCCGAGCGAGTTTTTTAGTTCTACCCAAGACAAGAACGAAGCTCGGCAAAACAATGTTTACCTATGCAGGCGCAGATATTTACAATAAGCTACCGTCGACAATTAAAAATGTAAGCTCCTATAATGTATTCAAAGTACAACTTGCCCGACATGTAGTCGAAAAATACTGATAATACTCCACGCCAAGTACTACTGGATACATTATAGAAGTACCTACTTATACAAAAAAAAAAACGAACGACGAAAACTCTAAATATTACATATTATTGTATTTCTCATGTAAGTGACTGTAGTCTTTTATGAGAATAAATTTCTTTAAACACAACAAGTACACGAATTTGTTTTACCTAGCCACTCAGACCGGTGGTACGACAGGCTTACAGTGTTAATTATGAAAAATTAATTTTACTTAAAAAATAATGTACAGCTAATAAATAGTGTGCGGTTAAGCTTGGAGAAAGTGCATTTATTTAAACCACAGTTTAGGCTACGATTTAAATGGAAATGACGGTATTACGCGTTAGCAAGTGAATGTTTTCTCCAATAACAGAAATTTAAAAACTTTTACTTTTTGCAGTTGCCTTCGTAATACCTAAGTACTTGCGTTTATTCATAGCAATCGTGTAACGTCACAGCAGTAACACGTTCGTTGAACAGGTACCCCGTTCCATCCCCGAGTATAAAAGCAGTTTTAGGAAAGAGTGGGCCTTCTAAACTTATTAATTTTGTGGCACAGTCGTTTAGTGTTATTTTTTATTTCAATGTTTTCGAAATGTTTTAGGTATTATGATACATTTAAATAATGTTAAAAACTTACCTAGATTTGACCTAGAGCAATGCAACAATGTGTAGACAGAGGAGGTCAGCCTCCTCTGTCTACACATTGTTGCATTGTTTAAAATTTTAAAGACTGCGACGTGACTCATGTTTAACAGGCGGCCGGCTCTTCTAGTGCTTGAACCGGGCTCTTCCTCAAAATACCTTAGCATTACTCTTCCTGCCGCACAGAGATCACGGGTCGGGGGCCACCAGAATGACGCGGGACTACCGGTTCATTATTACGAATACGCACTAGGGCACTCACAATAACCCGAGAATTCCGCGGTTGATGTGCATTGGGGTACCTCTCAACATACATCCTCAGAGCACGTGCACCATCATAATTACACTCAGCATAAATGAGCACCATGTTCACATACTTCTGAGCACTGAACTGATAACGTGGCATTTTCCACACAAGAATGACGCAAGTTGTTGCAATGCGAAAATAATGCGCGTCCGGTCAGTGCGAGAGATTATTTCCGACTAAAATTAGGTGGACACTGGACAGGACATTCGGGGGTAGGGGCGGTGCTAGGTACATCAATTAGTTCGCCGCACACGCAGCCCGTCTTTCATAAAGAAATTGCGACGTTGCCGTCCTTCAAGTACGCGTGTACAGCGTGTTTCTTTTACGTATCAATTTAACATTTTTAGTGAATATTTTAATATAAAAAAAAATAAAAACATTTGGTTTTCGAATGGTAATATTTTTTTTAGCATGTATGGATGCTATACTATTGCGGGTTAACGGGAACGCCCTCTGTTAGTTAACATACTGTATAATTTATAGGTATAATAGCCCGGTCAAAATAGACATTCAAGGTTACATTAATTCGCATAAAGCTTAAAATTTGTATGAATCTTGGGAACACCATTAAAAATAAATTTTCGAAAGTCCCCATCGATCCGACGGCGACGTGTGCAAATAAAATATTCAAGGTCAAATGTTGCAAAAATTGGTTTTTTGCATCTATCAGCTAAATGGCAAGTTTTATCATAAAAGTAGGTGAGACAAAATTGTTCATTATGCAATTATCGGAGATATAGCGATACAACAAGTTGAAAAAGTTATGATCGCAGTAAAGTTATGTTATTGGTAGACTTCAATTACAATCGTACCAAAATATTGATACCTACCTATAAAGATGGTACAGTAGATAATGATGAATAGATAGGTAAAATATATCAACATAAGCGATATAAATTTTACGATTATCGAGCCCTTCGTTTACGATGAATATGGACGTTGAAAGTACACACTTTTTAGATTGCTAAGCCTAATCCTAAGATAAGATCATACATTCAAGTAAACATATTATGTGACCTAAGCTTTAACCTTTTGAGCGCTTGGCTAAATATCAATTGCCGTGCCCCTAGCGCGCGGCTACAAATCGATAAAATCATGATAAAATAATACCTACAATAAATAAGGAGGAGAAATCGTTGTATCGATTAAATAATAGAGTAAAAGTTTTTATCTCTATTTAACGATGGTTTTAGTTGTACCACGCAGTAAATAGGACGAAAATAGAATGAAAAAATCATGCATGTTCTCTGTCGCAGAAATACGACACGAGCGGTAGGGGCACGGAAATATGAGTCGCATAAATGCGACACAAGCGGTCAAAGGGTTAAAATGCCGAGTAAAGATTACAGCTGTAAT
Source organism: Amphipoea lucens (assembly GCA_947508005.1). NCBI lineage: Eukaryota > Metazoa > Arthropoda > Insecta > Lepidoptera > Noctuidae > Amphipoea > Amphipoea lucens. The sequence continues at coordinate 11,088,106 of OX382371.1, forward strand.
CCATTTAGCTCTGGGTCTGTAAACGATGATCGGGTTTTTGTATTACCATAATATCTATTGGATTTTACAGAAATTGGAAAATATTGAATTGCACTGATAAGTATCAGGTTTTTGGAGATTTTAAAATTTGGACATTGATTAAAGTATAGATGCTGCATACTAACGTAAAGGTTTTTTCAACACACTTGCTCGTAAAATGGCTCTTAATGCACAGCTTTTAGATCCATAATGCAGTGTATTACAAACGCGTGCTTTTTCTTTACGTTACGGTACTTGTGCTTTATTTCCACAGATAACTATTTAATTTTCTAGTCGGAGGTCGGAGAAGTGCGTTTTTTTTTTTTAATCTCTTCAAAGAGACTTCATGCCATAAAGAATCCGCGAGCCATATTTTACTTTTTTTTTTAAATAGTCTGAATTGTCCTTGGTCCCAAGATGAACTAAAATTTATTTACCTTAAGATGAATGCGCAGTTGTAGCACACGAAATTAAATTTTTCTAACGTTTTTTGTAATTTTCAGGTCAGTGTCAGGTTGTATCTTGATCAAAATATGATTCGCGACTATAACAGATACATATTTACAGAATTATAATCATTAGAATCATTAAATACATCTTTCTAAGTTAGATTTGTTCCATAAGAACAAATCTCTTATGGAAAAGTTCTTAGGGAACAAATCTAACTTAAATATATATATTAATGATTCTAATGACTATAATTCTTTAAATACATATCTATTATATAAATATACATTTTGATCAAGATACAACCTGATACTGACCTGCGAATTGTAAAAAACTTAAAAAAAAAAAATTTCGCGGTCTACCACTGCGCATTCACCTTAGGGTGCACCCACACATAGTGAAGCATGTGCCGCAAATGATTTTTTTATATGTACGGTTGCCTCAGGCTGAGGCATCTAACATACAAAAAAAAGCACTTGCGGCGCATGGCTCGCTTTGTCTGGATGCACCTTATAATTTTCCGTCGTCCCTCCCGTAACCAAACGGAAAAGACCACTGGCGTTCTATTATTGCGGATTCTCACTGAATTAATGTATATTTCTCTATGCAAATAGTACTTTCTAATTCCATACTAACTAAACTACAATTTGACATACGACAACACTACGATCAGTCTTAACATTATTTTGTGTTTATTATATTTTTTCTATAGGCTGTTTATCGGTTATGTCTTTGCCTTTAAGTAAATAAACGCGCGCCGCGCTAGCAATGACCATTACTTACTCTATGGGTAAACCTGCGCGCGCACGCCAGCGCGGCGCGCGGAATGACAAACCCAGCCCGCCATTATCCATACAAGTTAATATTTAACAATACAATCTGTTTTTTTCCTCGCAAGTGTGTTGAAAAACGTCGTATGATACGCGTGTGCATTGATAATTAAACTCTCGGCTACCTTATCGCGCTCGCCTACGGCTCGCGCGAATAATACCGCCTCGAGTTTAATGATCAACATAGCACACATGTATCATAATGTACTATTGAATGTTAGATTATTCCTACCAAAACAATAATTATGAACGTATTTCTATACGAATTTTGATAATTTATTGACTACTAGCAGCGCCCCGAGGTTTCACCCTCATTAGTTTCGATCCCGTGGGAATATCGGGATAAAAATTATCCTATGTCCTTTCCAGGGACTTCAACTATCTCTGTAGGAAATTTCATCTAAATTGGTTCAGCGGTTAAGCGTGAAGAGGTAACAGACAGACCCACTTTCGCATTTATAATATTACTAGCTGCGCCTCGCGGTTTCACCCGCGTTAATGTCGATCCCGTGGGAATATTGGGACAAAAAGTAGCCTATATGTAAATCCAGGGTGTCAGCTACCTACCTCCATACAAATTTTATCAAAATTGATCCAGCTGTTTGAGCGTGAAGAAGTAACAAACATATAAACACACACACGCACACTCACAAACTTTCGCCTTTATAATATTAGTGTGATTAAGTATTAAGTATAGATAATCAGCCTATAATGTTCCCACTACTGAGATACCGGCCGGTTTCACCATGTAGACGCTGTGCGGGTTGGCGGATGTCACACGTCTTCAAATTTTTGGTATGCCGGTTTCCTCACAATGTTTTCCTTCACCGTTTTGAGAGCAGTGGTGATGAAATCAAATACACAAAGCAAAATGCCTCCCTGGGTTTGAACTCATGACCCGTAATTCACGACCGATACCACTGGGCCATCTCTGCTCTCTCAGAATAGCTGTTTGTTTAACGAGATATTAAGTACTCATAACAACACTGGGTTATAAGATTCACATGGACGCTTACACATTTTATGTGATGTAGGCACAAATTATATTCAAGGTAGGCTTAAAGACCTTATCACCTTTCCAGGGCTTTGGGCCCGTTAGAGGGTTCATTATAAAGTTTTATCAAGATATACTTTACCCCTTGTCAGTTCAAGAACGCGTCATAATAAAAGTTTTTACATGTATTCAATGTGGACAATACGACAATAAATGAAAACACTGGTAAGAGTGAAAACTATCGAATAAATTCTAACATCGAAATAAAAAAAGTGATTTTTTCAAACAAACCAAATAAGTTGTGGGCTGACTGCTTTTATTTTTATAAATAACAATCCTTCAGACCGTATTTCGGCCATGGCGACCAATCTCAACGGGAGATATTATAGTGCACAAGTCTGTGCGCAGGCACAGGTGCACTCTCCCTTCCTTCACTCTCATAGTCCGATGAAACGGCACGCAATCCGACACGACCGAAGAGAGATCAGGCGCAGGACCAGCGGCTTTACGTGCTTTCTGAGGCACAGGGGTATCACTGCGCCAACTTCCAAACTCCCTCCTGTTACTAAAAACTTCCTTATGGAAAAACCCAATAACACTTTGCCCGAACCGGCAATCGAACCCAGGACCCTGCTCTGCAGTCGCGGTTGCGACCACGAGACCAAAGGGGCAGTATATAGACTGAAAACATCATCATAAGATAGTTTAATTTATTGTCGTTTTGCCGTCTCCACCTTGTATAAAGTTGAGCTATGTATAAAGTTGAGCTATGTATAAAGAGGTAACGATTCGATTTTATTTTTACGCTAAAAGCAGGGTTTGAACCGACTCAGTTAAACTTATTGCAGCAAATCGCAAGCACCAACAGTTTAAGTTGAGAGGTTTACAGTATTAAAAGAAAACTGTAAAAATTCCACAAACGGTAACGATAACGAAACGTGGTGAGAAAAGGTTTTGATGCTGCTCATAAAATAACTGAAGTTTCTTCGGAATATTATTTGTATTGTTACTTAAGTTTTTATTGAAGATGTTAAGTAAGTGATATTAGTTTCTTCTCTTGTATTAGTGCAAGTTATATATACAGAAACAGTTCATATTCATAAGCATTTATCGCATTCCATTTTGTAACAAAGATGTTACAAAAGCTTTAAAGCGAGGTACACAGTTTAAAAAATAGGTAAACGAGGTGTTGGTCGGCCGTCCGGCGGCTAGATGGGCAGACGACATTGTTGCCATCGAGGGCAAAACCTGGATGAGGCTGGGATAGGAGTGTGAGGATTAGCATAAGAAAAGAGAGGCCTATTCCCAGAAGTGGATGAAATCGGGCTGTGGATGATGGTGATGAGATAATCCATTGATCAGTGAAAATATAAGAAGTGTATTGTTATGTTTGGTAAGAGAGACTGATGGCTAGGGTTGATGATGATGGGGATGATGGAGATGTACAGATGCCAGCACATCAAGCTACTACAATCTGTCAAATTTCTTTAATAGATTTTCAACTTTATTGCTAAAGCATAAGGTTCAAGGTTGATTGGGAACATTTGACAGTTTCGGGTAGCTTGATGTCTTGGCGTCTGTGCTTAGATGTAAAGGCAAAATGTTGCAGGTTGCCATTAAAATAAAGTTTCTTACTTTTTGTTACGTTACGTTTTGTTTAAAATAGTACTTACCTAAGTTGATGGTATATTCGGTAAAGCAACAAAAACTTGATAACATTAAGATTCATTTATATTATGCTATTGAAACCCACAGATGTCTTTATTTTCTCAATTATCAACTATTTCGAGAAAGATTCTTTGTATTTCGTTGCTCTTGTAACATCAAATTGATTTACACAGAATTTATCTGTCTCAATTATATTTCGGATTATTTATAAAGCTTACTCAGAACTGCAAAGGATATTCGAGAAGACTTCAAAGAAATCAAATACCTGAGCATAATACTCTTTTAGTCAATCCACTTAAATATCTTTAAATTTTTTAAGCTGATGTCATACAATAGGTTTCATTCCCAAACATTTGATAAAATAATGCTAAAATATTACGATTCGAGGCTGAAATAAAACGTACCAACTTAAATGTTTACTGCTAACATAAATCTAAAGAAAAACGTAATCTACCAAAAACTCGAGATACAATAACTGAAATGAACAAGAATTATAAAAAAATATACAAAGATTACCTTTTCATGAATTTAATATATTTATTCATTGTATTCCATATTGTAAAAGATGTTACAAAAGATAATATAGACCCTGTTAGGACACAGCAACAAGATAAAAATTAAACATTGTAATAGATATTTAATTTAACAAGTACCCAGTAGGTGCCAGACTGCTTCGTTGGTCTAATGGTTGCATGATTTTCTATCAGGAATTTCTCATTCGCAGCCCGGAGTTGGTTGATGGCAATAGGCTCACCCCACAAAATGGGGGTGTACTATTAGGTACAGTCAACAAAAGAGATAGTATGCAGGGTCGTCGGATATAGGTGAAGTTTAGTAAGAAACAGATGGATGTTCTCAAATAAAATATAATTTTATTAATAGAAAACAAACAGCTCATTTATCAAATTAAATTTCAGTCGACAACATCCATCGGTTTCTTACTAAACTTCAACTATATCTGACGACCCTGCATACTTGTCTCTTTTGTTGACTGTATATCTCTGCCCAACCCTTCTGGGAATCAGGCGTGACATTATGTTATGTACCCTGTAGTTAAACCAAAACTCCAAAGAGAGCGCAGCTACCTACTAACATCCGATTTATTCTATTTAACGTCCTGGAAGAACGATCTATCAAATTGCATTTCGTTGACCCAGACCGTCTTATATTCCCACCCATTTCTCTATTGAAACGTAATAGCAAAATTGTTCCAGTACTTGAGCAATTTCTGCTATTCTACACGTTCTTAAATTGAACGTTGAAGCGAGTACAAACGACTGCGCTCTGGGATAGCACAAGACGCTCCTGTACTTAAGGATAGACGTATTTGTGACACAGTGTCATACAGTAAGCTATTCGAAGAATATCTTGTATTCTTTTTAATGATAAACTCTTTTGAAGATAAGATATTTTTCATTTCAAACTCCGATCAACAATGGTATTGTTGATCGAAGATTTCTAACGTCCACCGTATGTAAGTAAGTATAGGTAGTTGAAAGATGTACTCTAATCTGATAGGTGTAATGTCAAACCTCTATACTAAAAAAACGAAAACACAAAAGACTTAAGTAAATGTCAGATTAGTCTCTGGGAGTAAATAATGAACTTTAGGTATAAACATTTTAAACCATTCAGCCATTTCGACCTATAATATCCGACAAAGTTAACGTTCTTATTACAAAAGCTGATGTTAAACGCAACCCTAAGTTAATTTGCAATAAGCACTTTACATTTGAGTCAGAATAAAATTTAAAATAAGCAACTGTCTCGCAGGTTTAGGTTAGGTCTGAAGTTAGAACTCGTTTTGTAATATAAAGATCTAAAAGTAATAAAGAGTATTCTATTCTATTCTTAAACGTTTTCATAACTTGATCTTTTCAACAAAAATAAAAACAATTAAATTAATGCCTTTTCTTAAAATGAATTGCTTAAGCTTGAACAATCCGTCGGAATTCTCTGTAGCGAGAAATTGAATGTAATAATATCTTTAAGAGAAGTATGTGGAAACTTTTGTCAGTTCGCCGGAATTCTCAAGAAACCAATCTATCTCAAACTTACTTACAATGGCGTAGAATTCCTCAATTTTGTGAATCCTTTTATTATTCTTAATCAGAAAGTCCGTAGGTTCTGTTACGGGTAAAATAAAGGTTCTAAAATGAAGAAAACAAACTGAGTCAATACTCATTTTGTGTTCTTCATTTTAGAACACATTTTCCAAATTCTCAATAGAATTCCTGTACAAAAGTGTTTTTATTAAAAACTGAGCGGCCCGCCCCAGCTTCGCAGGGGTGCAATTTTTTTTTCGAATTTCCTAAAGTTTTCTTTCATACAAACCTTGTCCAGACAATACCGAACACAACAACAAAAAAGAATTATCCAATTTAGTGCAGTCGTTCGGAAGTTATGCGCGTACATACATTTCGGTGATTCATTTCTATTTAAATAGATGATATCTTCAAAGCACAAGAAACAGTTTGTATAGGGGACAAAGCAATAACATTAACAACAGCGTACCACACACGTTTTATGTGACAGCGGAAGTGCGTGCAACTAACGCAAGGAGACAACAGCTCGCATACACACAGCCTTACATGATATTTTTACAGTAAATGAATACTCTGTTCTCGCTTCCATAGTTCAGCCAACATTAAGTTGCCCCTCCATGAACCATTTTTCGGCAATTATTGCCTAGTAACAGTTGCCGGAGGTAGTGTAATAATACTTACGTGAATATTGTTTCGCCAATATGAGTATAACTCTTATTGCTGTACCTATATTCTCTATTGCAAATGAGTGTATTGCTTAGTTTACCGTCACACAATAAGATTTGGCGATATATCTAGCAATAACTGCTGAACAGGTTTTGTTGCGCCATTTTTGAAGTAAAACTTCTTTAGGCGCGCTTGACTTGGGGAGTAAACTGGCGAACGCGTTACGAAAACGTGTGATCGGGCGAGTAGGGAAGGTACGTACAAAATAGCTGGAAATACCTGGTATGAAAACCCAGTCCCGGTTGCATAAACATGCGACTGGATTTTTACACCAGGTATTTGCTTCCAAGTACGCACACGAGGTACTGACTCAAAATACTTGCAAGACTATTAAGTATCTTATACGGCTACTCACTCAACACGCTTGAATACGCGATTGTACTTCTTATTTGTATGAAGTTATGGATCAATTTTCGATGTAGATAGAAAATACTTGAAAGTATCTCGAGCCCTGGTTTTAGGCCCTGGTTTCGTAAGGTGGACGTACTTGGAAGCCCTGGTACTCGATTTTGCAAGTACGATCCATGTCTACGGGCTACGGGCGAGGCGAACGGGAGTTGAGTGGAGATATAAGCAAGAGAAAGCAGTGCGCGCGCACATTTTCTTTCTCTCTTCCTCTCATAGCAAAATACGTTTGAAGTTTCACTTCAGTCGTGTGGTCATAAGCACACTCGGTTTTTTTTTTTTTAGGGCAGCGCCGTCCATCTTCAGGCACCCATTGTGTGGAAAATTTTGCCCAGCGGTCATGCTGCATGCGGCTGATGCGACCCGCCCAATCCTGGTGGCTTTCTTACTTACGTCTATTATACCCGTTTTGGAACACAGCATGGTGTTCCGAATTCAGCCCTGTCTTTTTACACCCAGGATGCTGCGCTCCATCGCTTTTTGGCAAATGCCAAGGCGGAACTCTTGCAACGCGGTGAGCGACCAGGTCTGAGCACCATAGGTTAGGACGGGCAGGATACACATGTCGATGAGTTTGCGCTTCAGGGAGATCGGCAGATCACCCTTCATTAGCGCCTTCATTTACCAGCAGCTTTTCCAGGCGTTTTCAATTCGGCGATCGATTTCCCTTTCCTGCCTGTCACAACGTTATATTTGACCAATATTACCCATAATTGAGCACATCAAGTGTGTACGCGCACCTTTACAAAATATTTTTACGGTAAATGAATGCTCTGTTCTCGCTTCCATAGCTCAGCCAACATTAGTCCCTACAGTTTGTTATGTCCTTTATATCACATGTCTCTTTTATATGTTTACAGAACATTACCACGTAAGAAAATGGTACTTTTACGCACAAAACGAGGTAGTTCCGTTGATTGTACGATGCCGTATTCTAATGACCACCTTAGTGAGCATTTTGTAATTCTGGGCTCTTGACAGAACACTTTATGGTGATTATGTGGCTGTTGGGGTATGCGTTCTTTAGTACCTACTTGTATTATTATGTATACGTATGTAGATTATAATTACTAGAATTATTTTTTCTTGAATAACTATTTACACTAGGTACTGTAAGGGAGCTAGAAGAGCCCCTTAAAGTAATTAAACACTGATAGAATTATTTTTAAATTTATATTGATAGAAAAACGTATTTCCGTGTAAATTAGCATGACTTATCTAAACAAGAAAACCTAACAAATATTTGACACCCCGTTCTAAGCTTGCTTGAATGTTTGAATGGGACCCGCGGTAAATTATAGCCATCTTGCACTATATACGTAAGGCTACATAGATAGCCTCTACAGTACTTACTAAATTATATGACTAATTAACTAAATATACAAATAAATACAAAAGGACACAGGCGTCCGCATCGCTGTCAACCGGAAACGTGCCCAGAAGACTGGCAGCATTGCTACGTTGAATGTAAATGCTAATTCTTTACATTGAAATAAATTTGGTTGAAAATGACGCTTGGTGGTGGACGGCTGCGTATTATGAGTAGTGCAGGTACTGTCGATCGACAAATCTAAGTTCGAGGATCGAAAAAAATTACGATAACCCAAGATTATTTGAATTATTGTTTATGTAAGATTGTTATAGATTTGATATGTACCTATGTTTGGACAAAATATTAAAAACTAACCCCCTTATTCATAATCCTATTTTATCTCTATTTTAGCTAAAATAGGTTTATAGAACGTTCGTCTTTATCTGTCACGTTGTCGTTTCTGTATGTATCTAAGAAAGAGACAAACCCCATTTTAACTAAAATAGGTTTGATAAGTTTTATGAATAAGGGGGTATAAATAAAACCAATAATAAGGTTTTCATTTTTTGCAGTGTAAGTAAATTTATACTTTCGACGTCTATTTCCTTCATCTTATTTTAGACTCAATACAAATATAGATCAAAGTCTTTCCAGTGTATAATTTCGCTAGAAATTAATATTTACATACATTCACGCCTGCCTTCGAAGTTGTTGATGTTCCTTAAACTAATTTACCCTAACGACTGCCATAATGTAGGGAAAGATAGTAACTGTAATTATATTTGGGTGAAAATCAAGTGAAGACTCTTCTTGATAACTCCCTTGGGAGATGTACAATCGACCCTGAAAGTTAATTAACTGAGGCATACGAATTGTGTACAGAATGACTTGTAGCCCTAGTATTTTTGTGCAGACAGGATAATTGGTCTAGGGTGTACAGAACGACTTGTATAGTTCTGGATATATATATTTTTTTTATTGCTGAATTGGCCCACTCTTGACCTCGATCACGCCTGATGAAAAGCGATAGAATAAGGTCTATGATGGAACGAGCGTGCCCAGAGATGCCTAATTTTAATTTTTAGACAATATTGTTGGTTCTTGTTTTGGAACAAAATCGTTGACATTGTTATTTTATTATTTAGCTACAGACCTTAATCTTATAGTTTTTTATTTGGTTTTATTTTTCTTTAATCTCCCAAGGGCTAAGCAAAGGTAGCAGAGGTGGTGTACTATACAGGGGTGAAAACATCGACGCGCAAATTATAACCTTGAATTCAGCACATGATTCTAGACTAGCGTAGAAAATTGGCATCAGTTATCAGAAAAAAAATCTGCTGTTTCATTCAGAAAAGTGCAATACCTACGCGGTCAAAATGTATGGAACAGCAATTTTTTTTTTATTGCCGTTGAATAATTTCAATATCAGAATTTCATAATTTCAGAATCATGAAGTTCAATTTTGTGAAACACAGTCCGCGATACCAATCAGTAAAATGATTTAACAGGTTGCCATTAGATCCGAAAAGCACGGTCCACAGTGCTAGTTTTTTTTTAAAGCAAAACTAAAAGATTACTTACTTAGCAAATGTCTACATGCCATTGAAGATTTGTAGTTACTATCTGATTATTGTATTATTTAGAATTATTATATGATTTTCGTAATTGAATAAAGTAAAATCAATGTTGTCTGTTTTTACTTTGTAATAGTAATTTAATTTTTAATCGAATTTCTTTGGTGTAAATTCAGATACGAATTATTGTTAATGAATAAATGGCTAAATAAAAAAGGCATGTACTGAATCGAAGGTAACAGGTTGCGCATCGACGCTACCAGTCTGTATTTTGTTTGTTTTTGTGATTTTTTTTGTTTGCAGTAGAGCGCAATGTAACGCAGGCAAAACATTGTGCTTATGGGTGCATGCAACGGTACAGGGGTCGTGGGGATTCTTAAAGTTGTGTTATACTTATAACATTAAAAACTTGTCTTGTGTTTTGCATTTAAAACTTAAGTAAAAGTTAGAATTTTGACCTTCAATAGATATTGAAAGTCAAAATTCTAACTTACTTCTAATTCTAAATTCTAACCTGGGAACCTTCTGGTTATGGAGATCCGTAACCAGAAGCTTCCCAGGTATAGCCCAGTACAAAAAAAAAAATTACAATGACGAGGACTAGAAGTGGCACTCGACTTTGTTAAGTGTTTTTTTTACACCCGTTATCTAATAACATAAATTATCGTATTATACGTGTTTATGAATGCAGAAAGCTCCTAGAATGTTTGTTGTTTGTAAGTTAACACAGCTGAACACACTGTTAAATGAATGAAATTATTACTTTGTAGTGCCGAGTGAAGAGTCATTAACATTAAGTGGATTAAACTATAAAAGACGAGAAGATACCGTCTAAGAATATTATGTTGTGTGTTCTTCAAATTAGTTTGATTGTTCTTACACAATGTTGGTTCAAAGTTCCAAGTAAATAAAATGCCCAACGCTACTGTAGGTATGGTATATAGATAGATATTTACCTGCCTACAATAATTTCGGAAACGACATTTTTAGGGTTCCATAGTCCAAGGATGCCAACGGAACCCTATTACTAACCCTCCGCTGTACGTTCGTCTGTATGTCAGCGGTATGTATCTCATGAACCATAATAGGTAGACAGTTGACATTTCCACAGAGAGAAAAAAAAATTTTTTAGGTCAAGAAAATGATTTATGTCGATGAGTATACAATCTACTTGGACCAATTAGTTTATTTCGAAAACAGGCAGGAAACGGCAATTGATCACCAAATTTAGAACGCCTGGAAAAGCTACTGGTCCATGAAGATGCTAATGAAAGGTGATCTGCCGATCTCCCTGAAGCGCAAACTCATCGACATGATTGTGTATCCTGCCTGTGTTTTTTTTTTTTTTGTTTTCCCGTTGTGTTACCAAACCCTTCGTGTGCGAGTCCAACTCGCACTTAGCCGGTCAGATTTTTCTCTGACATCCTAAAGTCTCATTAATAGGAAAAGTTCTTCCCCATACTCTTCCATATTTCGAATTGTATGAAAGAAAACTTTAACAATGTGTATCTTGTTGAATAAGTAAATAATAAGTATAGTACAACATCAGGCTCACTTAGGGTTGCCAATTTTGTTTATATCAAATATAGTATTTTCGAAGTCATTGCCTGTAAGAACATACTAGATGGCGAAAAAATAAATAATATAATGCAGGACTGCTTAAAGAAATTGCATATTTTTTGCTTCTTTGAGCCTTTGTTAACTGTTTTTTTTATGCCTCATAACTATTATTACACTCTAAATTAAAGTTACAAAATACCATCAATTCAGCTTTTATGAGATTAATACCGCCCTTTTTGCGATCGTATCGCCATTTTGTATTGAAATGGAAATATAGTAGTTTTGCCTACCATACACCTAATATTTTTTGTAATACAGTTTTTAGGCCTCTAACAAAGCAGGATACTATAATTATTCAGAAAGGATATTATTTTGGGATGCATGAAGAAGGCTTCTCGTGTAGCGCAGTTTGTTCCACCAGTTATGTACTCAACTGAAACAAGCGCTCGGCGCATCCTGGAAAGTCACACCCAACACCTAGTTTGCCCGCCTAGTTTGCGACCACCCTCCCACCGGAATCCGGCGTCAAGCAGCCTGCTGTGTTTCGTCGATGTATGGGAGTTCCAGTGTCTTAGGCATCTTCTGGGCACGCTCGTTCCATCATAGACCTCATCCATCGCTTTCAAGTCGCGTCAAGAGCGGACCCATTCAGCAATAAAAAAATAATAAAAAAGTTGTTGGCAACCCTAGGCTCACCCCCTATTAAGTACAATAACTGGCGAAATGTGGGTGTACTTCTTCCTTACCCTTTGGGGAAAACGAGCGTGCCGTTATGATACGTTATTTGAGTAGTACAAAAACTTATTTTATCATCGTTCTTGATATAATAAAATGGCGTAATTTTAAGAACGTTCACAGTCTGATCTCAGTCTCAATCTGTCAAACATACCTCTAATTTAGATACATTTTGACAAGTTTTTGACATTTGTTTGTTGCTGAGATGAGACTGCGACTAGATTTTGAACGTTTTAAATTACGAGAATTGGCCTTATGGTGGTGGCCTAGTGGTAACGTTACGGCCGTCACTTACCGAGTTGTAGGTGGTAGGTTCGAAACCCGACAAGCGCTTTACTTTTTTTAAATTATTTCATCACCACTACTCTCAAAACGGTGAAGGAAAACATCGTGAGGAAACCGGCATGTCCTAGAACCAAAAATTCGATAACATGTGACATCTACTAACCCTCACTAGGCCCGCGTGATTATGGCCCACTCTCTCCGACCAAAAGGAGGCCTGCGTTCCCGCAGTGGGGAACATTAGATCATGTAGCATACAAGGGTAACAGAAAAGAAAATACTTCTTCGCTTACTTGATGTCGTTATCGACACTTTAAAACGTATAAAGAGAGACTTAATCGCATCTCAGTGTGTCAACGGCCCATAATAATAAGTGTTATTGTCTTTTCTGCCTCGCGAACAATGTGGAAATCTACCAGATTACCTAAAGTCTCATTACTGGGGCAATATTGCACAAGTGGCTGATTAAACTGTCCGGGCTATTTTTGGTAGAGTCTTGGAGATAAAGACTGTGTAGGTATATGATTATATGGTAAGGTTTTACGAAATAAAGTAAAAGAAAACAGGCTTAGATGGTACGACCACGTAATGAGAAAAGATGTCAGATTTATAAAAACAGTCTTAAATATCCCTACGAACATGGTGCCCCGATACATTGTGGTCCAGTATCGAGAGGGAGATGAAATCGCAGAAGCTAACTCCTATGACAACCCAGAACAGGTCGTCCTGGCACCGCTGTACAGACGCCAGCGCATCAAGTTACTACAATCTGTCAAATTTATTTAATGGATTTGCAGCTTTATTGCTAAAACATAAGGTTAAAGTTAATTGGGAAAATTTGACAGTTTCGGGTAGCTTGATGTGCTGGCGTCTGTATAAGAAGTTCCGACCCCAGATAGAACTGGGATTAAGGGATAGAAGGAGAAGAAAATTAAGGTGTTACGAAAATAGTTTACATAATGTAAGTATCTACATACAATATTTTGCTATGTAATTCTATAGGATGTAAAGAAAAAAACGAACCATAAAAGTTTGAAATTACCTATGAGTTCACTTATGTATCACAATGTAAATAATAACTTGCTTAGGTTTGGATAGTTGGTTTGTGGATAGCGTTATTACTAAAAATCTATCGCTGAAATCATTTATATCATTGAACCTACCCACTCATCTCCTTAACACCAATGATAATAATTTTACACAACAAACTTTGTTAATTTTTTTATTATTGTTTCCTATTCCATAATGTCTTATGCTAACACTGCTATTCCCATTTGCGCTATTGAATGTTATAAGCAATAACATTGGTATGCATGACTTCTACCGATACCAGCTCATTTCGTGATAGTACCACTTTTCTCCTTTATCGTAAGTGCAAGACGGCAAATATGGGAAGACCGCATAGTCTGATATTACTTTAAACATACTTAGCTGTTTTTCTTCCTACTAGCAAAGATTTAAGGAATGAACATTAATAATAATAAGTCAATTTCCATATTTTTTACATAATTAAAGGAGATCAGCCAAATTGGGCCAAAAATCCAAAATGGCCGGCCAATGAAAAAAAGTGTGTCACCCGTGTCGGGGAAGTCCACCCAAGCATTTTTCACTACGGCACCACATCTCTACGACCGTTCCTACAGCTGTTTTCTTTAAGTCTATTTTACGTACCTACGCCACGTAAGCCAAGGGTCGTACCCCACAGGGGTGCCCTTAACGTGTAGTAGCATAGTTTATAAGTTTTATGCCTGGTTGGAGGCCTAAGCAGCCGATAACCTCCTTGGACACTAGATTTTCCAACTTTAAAAAACAGCTGAAGGAATAGTCGTAGAGATGATTTATTTCGGCCTGACCCCCTAAGCCCTCCCCCCCCCTCCTTGATCCCCTGCTAGTTCTTCTTCTGTTTTAATCTCTGGCTTATCCACTTTATCCTAGGTTACTCTTTTTGACAGGTAAGTACAGTCAAGAGAAAATAAACGTTTCATGATTCCGGGCAATTGTTAAAAATGATAAGGAGGACTTCTCCGACCAGGCACTGTTTTTTACCACAAAACTTAGTTATGGGGAGGACTTTCAATTGTCTATTGACTTTTTTATACAAAAATGGTCCTATAATGCGCGAGAATGCTCTTATCTTCGAATTTTAGTTTGCAGATAGACCTATTCCATTTAGGCTTTTTACGCGAGCGCTGGTCCGTAACCTCTGTGATAATTGCAGTTTTATGGAACTTTCAGATTAATGACAATATGCACGGCTGGCGCACCATAAGCATTGTTCACCACAAACGCTCGCTGTCTGTCGACAAATTCAAAACAAATTTTCTTACGATATTTACCATATCATGTTGACCTTCGTGATATCAGTTCCCCATTATAACCACGTCGAATTACTTATTACATTTAATATTAAATGATTAATGAATTTCTAACCTTTTAATATGCGTAGGTAAGTCACAAGTTCTAACGTTATTAGCAAACATACAAGGTGATGTAACAGATTTATTATTGCCAGCGATCAGTCTTCGCAGTGGAGCCGACTCACGTCACGACAAACTGATACCGCACAGTCGAGTGATGGATGAATAGCTAAAGCATTAATTTAAAACTTACACGACCCTCGGTTTGAGAATTTGATAAGCGAATTTTGTGTGCCAGTGTTTAGTATCACACTAATATTATAAAGGCGAAAGTTTGTGAGTGTGTGTGTGTTTATATGTTTGTTACTTCTTCACGCAACGGCAAGACCAATTTTGATAAAATTTTGTATGGAGGTAGCTGACACCCTGGATTAACATGTAGGCTACTTTTTATGCGGATATTCCCACGAAATCGAAACTTAAGCGGGTGAAACCGCGGAGCGCAGCTAGTGAGCAAACAAAGTTAGGGCCTACATACGAGTATTTGATTGTATACCTAATAAAATAAACATAAAATTACTAAAACTTTGGAAAAAAATACTGAAAAGTCAATTAATCTGTCTACCCTTTACCCAACTGTGTTGGGGTTGGCATCCAGTCTAACCGGATGCAGCTGATTACCAGTGTTTTACATGGAGCGAGTGCCTATCTGACCTCCACAACCCAGTTTACGGTAACACGATACCCCTTGGAAAGACAGCTTGTCAGACTTTTTGGGCTTCTGACTATAGCAACTGTCAAAGACGAATGACAGAAAAATAAAAGGAAAAAGATACTGAAAAGTATAACCTACTTAATGTCGCAAAACCGCTGTTGTATTAACTCCCATTGACGTCATGTAGCCAAGGAAACATTTTGGATTCAATTGAACCCAAAGTACATTGAAAGCGTTCGGTCCAAGAGCTGACCAAGTGAAATAAGATGCCTGGAAGCCAAGCTGTTGTATCTAATAGTTAAAAATATTATTATAACTATCAAAACAATAGTCCATAAAATCCATTGCATTCCAAGAATATTCCCCCGTTACAATGGATGGGTATTTCTCGAAGTTTGCGATATCTCAACGCGTCCAAACGGTCGTGATCCCAGTGTAAGCAACAAAGCCAGTTGTATATTATGGATCTCAATATTGTACGTGTTTCAAAGAGAAACGGATAACTTAAATGGGATCTGGTTTAGTAAATGCATAAATAAAGTGACCTAGAGGAGTGCTAAGCGGACTGGTTGCTGTGTATTGGCTAGGGTAATCGATGGAGTTGTTAGTTTTAGTTCTGGAAATTACTTCACTTGCTTTCGTTTCGTTCTGTAGCTGAAAAATTCAGTCTGTTGCATTCATGTTGTGTTACGCAATATACAGTTAACCTAGCGTTATGTGACTGACTTTCAATGAAAAAAATCTTATTTAGAAATCTGTTTTGGCTGTAACTTAATCCAGGATTGATTTAAAGTATCAAGATTATATTATGACGGAGGATCAAAATGTATAAACTGACTGAATAAACTTCTAAGACTAAATAAACTATTAAGATACAGAACACACACAAGAGACACAAGAGCCTGGTGGTGTTGCCACGTTGTATGGCAATACTTAGCCTTTGGCCAAGGTTAAAGCCAGCCCTTGGGTCACGAAATTATGACCTAAAGGTTCAAATAAAAAAATAAAATTAAAAAAAATATCCGACGAAATGGACATTTTACTTCACCCAGTAATATACAACATGTAGCTATTTATATACAGTACCTAAAACAATTACCCAAGGAAAGTTCCCTGTTCCCTCAATATAATTAACAAGACAATGCTTTTAATACAGAAGAGGTAAATTAATCACTGGTTTGTTCAAGAACAACTGCTGAGTACCTACAATTGTTCACAACTTGCTGAAAAGAAACTCTCAGAAAAGATTCAGCCATTTCTGAGAATCGTTTTAATACCTTCTAATGTGGAAAATAAAGTGGTTCCCTTCTTTGTGTTCTGTGAAGGAAATTGAAAAACGTAACATTTATACAATGTTTTTTTTGTATTCCGATTTGGAGTTTTCCTTAGCAAGTTTTTGTTGTAGAAAAGCTCCGTTTGATTGCTATGAGAAAATATTTCAGTTATTAAATGTTGTGTACCTAAAAGCAAATTGCGCTGCGTATGTTTGAAAATTTAAAACTAGTATATTCGCTTTTCTATATTGCCTTTTTTATTCAAAAGAAAGTGCTAGGTATATATTATTATGTTAATAATAATAAAGCTGAAGAGCTTGGACCCTGTTCCCGATACCAGTGGGCTATTATTTTTTAATTTTTAAATGTTTTTATATTTTTTTAAATTCTAATATTTAAAAATATAATTTATATGGTATTTAATTGAATAAAGGAGATAAAGCTGAAGAGTATGTTTGAATGCGCTAGTCTCTGGAACTACCAGTCCGATTTGAAAAATTCTTTTTGCATTTGATAGCCTAATTTTTGAGAAAGGCTTGTTATTATATGTTATTTAACATCATGCAGCAATCCTTAAGAGCCGAGCAAAAATAAAAAACTTAGAAAAAACGCAAAAACAAAGTTGTAGCGTGGGCGGGGGATAATTTCACGCGGGCAGAAGCTAGTATTTGATATGATCAAACAAAAAAAAATAAGTTTAAAAACTAAAACCCGACTACTGAAAAGGATGAAACAAGAAAGCACCTTCCCGTGGTCGCATACTTACATGCATACATACATACCGGTCAAAATCATAACCCTCCTTTTTGCTTCGCCGTAGTCGGGTAAAAAAGCAGTATCTAAGTAAACTAAATTAATTTATCTAATAAACTTTGATAAACCCAGTAGACTCATTACCATAAATTAAAACATTCCGCAGCCACCACAATTCATATTCAGTGAAATTAAATTGTATTCATCAGAACTACACAAAGTTAACCTCCAATTAGAACTACATGTGACGTCATTCACAAAACCAAACATATGTATACTCGTTAATCAGAATTTCATTTGAATATTCAGAGCAATTTAATTCGTGGTTTGGACTTGTTATAGAGGCTACACTTTTAATATTCTTAGTAATGTATAGGTACTTAAAAATATTATAAAGAGGCAATTTTTTTTTTCCTCCAGTCTGATTTGAAAAACTCTTGCATTTTATAGCCCAATTCTTGAAGAAGGATAAGGCTATTTAACAACACGCTACGACCCCTAGGAGCCGCGCAAATAGAAAAGGTTAGAAAGAACGCTGGGCGAAAACGAAGTAATAGCGCAAGCACGCGATGCGATGCGACGCAGTGGTTCGGGGGCTGAGGGTGTTTTATAAAAATGTTGCAGTTATTTTGATATAACAATATTAATATAATACTTCCACGCTAACGAAGTCGCGGGCTGAAGCTACTACAATATATGGCTGCAAAGATTTTATGAAGCGCTGCTTTTAATTCGCTTTAGAGTACTTACAAATGCGAAGCCCACAATTTGCATACTAAATTGTAAACCAAATAGAGGCCGAACATCTGCCTTAGATAAAACCATCCCGTTCTCAGTGAGAAGTCGTTTGCATAGCGTGCCTGCTCTCCGAAGATAAAAATGCAACTATCTGCTCGCTTTCATCGTTTTCGTTTTGTAAGTCTTGTTCTATGCAACTGTAAATTGATGCAGCAATGCCGAGATAAGATTGTCGAGCTAATTGTAGTGGATGTGAACATAATCTAGACATCACAATCCGTTGTTCCAGAGCTATTTGTTGACAAAACATGGTAGGTACCTAGTACAATGATTGGACTAGATTGTATATTGTGTATCATATTATTGTGGCTGATGGGTGTTTGAACTACTAGAGAGGATTAGTCATGATTTTATAGGTCAAGTAATTAACTTGAAAGTCAAAGTCAAAGCATTTATTTCAAATAGGCACAAAAAAAAGGCACTTTTGAACGTCAAAATTAGATTTTTTATATTAGATTAGAATCAAATACCAGCCGCAAGGGTTGAACAATTAGGTTAAGCTATGCTTGCCATGGCCGGTCCGTGGATGGGTGACCATCTTTACATTCAGAGACCCCTCCGTGCCTTGGAAAGCACGTCAAGCCAGCTGTTATTCATAAATCTTTGACAGTCTTACCGGGTAGTAGTAGTCAGAAGCCAGAAAGTTTGACAACCAGTCTCACCAAGGGGTCTCGTATTACCCAGTAACTGGGTTGTGGAGGTCAGATAGATAGTCGCTCCTTGTAAAATACTGGTATTCAGCTGCATCTAGTTAGACTGGAAGTAGACCCAAAATATGTAGTTGGGAAAAGGCTAGGCAGATGATGAGATTAGAATCAAATCCGGGCAAGTACCTATGTGACTTTCTTAATTCATATATATGTACTTTCGAAGTTTATCTTGGAAGTTACTGACATCGGTGAAGGAAAACATCGTGAGGAAATCTGGACTTATAGCATCACACTAATATTATAAAGGCGAAAGTTTGTGAGTATGTGCGTGTGTGTGTGTGTGTTTATATGTTTGTTACTTTTTCACGCTCAAACGGCTAGACCAATTTTGATAAAATTTTGTATGGAGGTAGCTGACACCCTGGATTAACATATAGGCTACTTTTTATCCCGATATTCCCACGGGATCGACATTAGTTTAGCGCAGCTAGTTTAATATAAGTCTGAAATCCCCGTCCGTAAGGGTGTCCCCACATTTATCGACGCGGAATCGGCTTAAGCCGAGTACGTATCACCGAACTATTCGACTTATCGCCGAGCTAATAGGCAAACGGCTCGTTTCGCCGTCGATCGGCGTCGCGCCGCGTCGTCCGAGCCGAGCCGATGCGAATGGTATTAGTAACACCTTTATTACGTAGACATAAAAGCTTTTTTGACCGGCGTTAGCCGATTCCGCGTCGATAAATGTGGGAAGACCCTTAACCGTCTTGCCGTCTTGAGCAAGCGTGGTAATCAATGCTCGTGCTTTCTATATATGAGAAAAGGCCCTGTAGTTGGACAATAATAGGCTGATACTATAATTACATTACAAATTTTTAAAGTGTATTAATAGATTTAGTAAGTGCCTTTTAAAGAGTGAGAAACACGCTTTTGTATTTTCACCGAGAACAACTAAAACTTCGAATCGAAAGGATTGAAAACCTTGTGACGGGTTGTCGACTTATCAAATCTGAACTAATGATGTTACTACCTTGTGTAGATTGAATTTTACTCGGGTGTTGCCTTACAAATTTATTAGTTTAGGTCGTAGGTTCGCACTTAGGCAGGCGCTTTACTTTCTGTAAATTATTTCATCACCACTTCTCTCAAAACGGTGAAGGAAAACATTGAGAGGAAACCAAAATGTCCTAGAACATAAAAACCGAAGACTTGTGACATCTACCACCCCACACTAGACCCGCGGGTCCACCAGAAGTTTGTGTTCCTGCAGTGGGAACATTATAGGCTGATTATGTTGCATACATTGATAAATGATACATGATTTATTTTCTGTAAGTGGGTTTGTACAAACACTTTTACACGTCAATCATATTTTTTTAAGCTAGATGAGGTCGGCGTTTCCTATCTGACTACTCTGAGAAGAAAGGCCGAAACAAAACTCAGAGGTCACAGTTTCTTTTAAAGTCCAGTCAAAATCTTGGTCAGATCATGTGAAGACCGCGTAGATTGGTGTCTGAAATTGTCTTTTGAGGAAATAACCACACAGATTGAGCGGACCTGTCCAGTCAGTGCATGCATTTGTCAAAAATCGTGCAGCTCAACTCAGAACTTTAGGAGCTCAAATCATTGTGGGTAGGGTTTTCTTAATTGTTTAAATGTGACCTATGAAATCATAAAAACAATTCACAGGGATTCAACGGCTGCAGATCAATGTTTTAAATCATATTGCAGATTTTCTTGTAAAACAAAGGCTAATATAACTTCTAAGGTCTGAAATACCTACATAAAATCACATTGTGTTGTGTAGTTTCAGTAATTCTGAATTGTAAAAATAGAAAATCAGTGATAAATCTGAAAGAAGACACGACAAACATACAATTCAGTGTGTTGGAAGTGATTCGGGTCCAAACAGGGAAGGGCTTACCCTGATAAAGTTGGCTGGCGGGGATAATTTCATCACTATCGGAACCCGCCAACTAAATCAAAAACTATCTTCGTAACATATAAAAGGCTTATCCATTCTTACTTTGATCTGCGATGTTTTATCTGAAATTGAAGATCTGGTTTATTACGTTCCAGAAGAGTAACTGAATCTGAAGTGCATTTAGATTCTTGTTTTAAATGGAATCTCAACCCTCTTACTTATTGTAAGGACTGAGACGCCACGAAAGCTACCCCATTCTAGGATTCACACTTTCTTAAAACGCTACAAGTGTAGTCCAGAAAAACAGGAATGATCAAAGAATTTTATTCCTAAACCAAGGTTCTACGCTGCCTTATTCACATGAAACACTGTAAAAAATATATAAACCTTTACCAGCACAAAGTTTTCACATTTTACTAAGTTATGAATATTTATGACAGCAAATAATAGCACATACGTTAAAAACTTTATTTATCTCGTAAACAGGAAGGCGCGAAAAATAAATATGTGCATACCTTGCTTAAGTTTGCTTTTTTCCGCGGCTAAAATGTAAAAAGCAGAGTGTGTAGAAATACTAAGTTGACTCCATTTTTAACATAAAATATTTTGTAGTTTGCAATTTTTGGATTATATTATCATTCTTGCTATTTTCAGGGCTTTGTTAGAAAAGGTTAAAAACCGTTTTCTTATGCATCAGTTTTACAACATAATGTCAGCATATTTTTACTTCGCCAACACTAACCTTGGAATCAATCGTAGCTCAGGCCCAAATAGTTATATCGTAAAGGGCATCCACTAAATAGATTATCCTTTGTAGATCCAATATAAAAGCCCCAAACTTCTAACAGTTACATAGTATTTCTTCACATTCACGGTTCACAGCAAATTACGCTCGACAAAGATCAACAGTAGGAAAAAAGAAGAAAGATTAGTTTCCGACTTTATCGCGTGTTAAATCGACGATCCGTTGCACGGGCGCGGACAGATTAATCCCGCTTGCATAAGACTTTTTTCACATTTCAACGGAATTATGCCAACTTTTATCAGATAAATGGAACGCTATAGGAATGAGGAAAGAAAGTGTTTTTATCGGAAAGTTTCTAGCCCATGGAGAGCGAGGATGTGACACATATTTCATGATAGTAATGCGGTTTCCATGGACATTTAGAGGCAATCACAAAAGCTTCTGACTTGCTTAATCTTCTTGTTATTTTGTGGAAAGGAAAGAAAAATATGTACACATTTCTGTAACTGCACAAACTCAGTAAAAAAAACGTTTTACAAAGAGCGCATTAGGCTTAATCAAGACATCTGCTAAAGTGGCAATGCACCTGCCATATTAGCCGTAGAACCGATGGCCATTGGGATAGACGTGTTCTTGAGTGTAGACCGCTAATCGGCAAACATAAACTAGGACGCCCCTGGGTGGAGCGACGATCTTCGCAGGGTGGCTGGTAGCAGCTGGATGAGAGTTGACGAGAATCAAGCTGAATGGCGTGCAGTTGGAAAGGCCTATGTCCAGCTGTAGACTGCTGCAGGCAAGTTAAGACATCACTACCGGCAACTTGATTCAGCAACCAATTGATGAGGTCAGTTTTGTATTTTTGTAGTGACAGCCGAAGAACAATTGAGGACCTTGCAGCAAAAGAGAGGCAAGTTCAATTTTAAAAAATGTGCCTCGTACATGCATCAAACGATAGGCCTAATTTTTGTTGAAATTGTACCTAGGTAAAAAAACAGTAAAGACAAAAATTTGGATCTGCCTCCCTTTTGCTGCAAGTTCCTCAATTCTAACGATGTATTCAACACAGTGTTGTAGAACATTGTTTTGTAAAATAGCTAATAAAATAGTTACAAAATGGTCACAAAAAATTATCATTAAAAAATATAGTGTACTTTATTTTGTCACATCTTCAACAGCCTATTTAAACAAAGGCCAAAAAGCCCACCCAACAACTTAAGAAAAGTAAAATTTAAGTAAATTCATTGAAAAATAACCGCTGTTAAATCCGCTGCCGGGTCATATTCTCGGCTTACCTTCACCAAAAAAGGTAATAAAGCCCCTGACCCTCGCATTTCAAATGTAAATCCATCCCGTCGGCTTGCAGACATTTAAACATTTATTTACTTGCCTATTCGACGAAGTGCGTCCGACTTAGGTTCAATCTCAATTTTACAGACCACCGAATAAAAAGTTTAAGGTTCTCTTAAAGCTATAAAAGTGACATTCCGTATTTTGTTCGGAGTTAAAATATATTCGTGAATACATCGAGGATAAAGTTTATTACCCAGAAACTGTATAAATAATGACGAGTTTCACCTTTTATGTATAAACTAGCTGACCTACTCACATATTATTTTCTTTAATAGTGTGTCGTTTAATTCCTGACGCGAAACAGCTTAGTAGAACTGAGGCATATAGAATCAAAGGTAGCTAAGTGCCTCCATGTCAAATTTTCAGAAACCGAAAAAAACATTTTTCTAATTTAAGAGTCAGGGGTTTTCATACTCTCTAAGTTTATTCTCCATCTTAGTTAATTTTTTTAATGTATGGCGCTTAGCTGCCTTTGATTTTGTATGCCTCAACTGCGTCTTGTTATTGCAAAAGGTGCAATACCTTTAGTTCAACTGTGGCTCAAATGAGACACAATTGAATTTCTATTGTTACAAATCAAATTTTGATTTTTCAACAGTTGAGCGGATCGCAGATTGTGTTAAAGTTCAATAAATAAGAATGAAAAGAAGAGATGAAATTATGTTTTAATTTTGACACTTTCTTTCAGTTCAAAATCAGTGCAAAGAATTTTGAAGGAATTCCTAATCCATTCTTTATTTTATAGGTTTGAAAAATCCATGTGATCAACAATGTAAATAACGTAATGTATTTTGAAATGTCAAAATGAAAGGCATTGACATCGTGAGTAGGTATGTTACCCTACTGCAGAATTTTATGAGAAACAAAAGAAATAGCGTATTTGAGCAATGGATTTGAAGTTGTTTATGAATAGCTATTTTTTTTATAACAATTATCATTAAAATCTTCACAGAAAAATCGCAGCCATATTTTAAAGTTTATAGTAATTTCTCGTAATAAGTTATATTTTCTAACTACCATTAATGGTCTTTACTTTACCTTTATTAACAAAACTGAAATACTACTCGGTAAAATATTTGTTCGGGCAAGTAAATAAAAGTGATTTACTTGCCCGAACAAATATTTTACCGAGTTCTAATTTAGTGAGCAGTGGTTTCCCAGTGTGATAACGGCTGTTAGATACGAGTTGAAGGTCGTAGGTTCGAACCCATACAGGCGCTTTATTTTTGAGTAAATTATTTCAGCATCACTATTCTCAAAACGGTGAAGGAAAACATCATTAAGAAACCGGCCCGGCCCGTCCTAGAACAAAAAATTCTAAGACATGTGACATCCGCCAACCCACACTAGGTCCACTCCCCCTCGAAGAGAAGAGGTTTACGTCCCAGCAGTGGGAACATTATAGACTGACTATCGCCATTTTCATTGGCTTAGTAAATAAGTAGGCACATATATACTTAAAGGGAAAAGTAAATAATGCGCAGAACAATTTGCAACTCCCATTATGAAAAAAACTTTGTCTATAATTTTATATTTAATTTGTTCCCGGGGTGATTTATGCATCAATTTTGTTTAAAGGCATGATTTACAAACACAACTTCTGTGTTTAACTATTATAAAAACTAAGAGGGTTATTATGTTTTATGATAAGTGGGGTGAACAAACATTAGTTTCCATGAAAATATTTTTGTTATTTTTTGTTGATAAATAAATTTGATTTCAAGCAAAAAATAACCGCAGACAGGTGCGACGCGACTCTAGTTGAACAATTTCTATGAAAACTTCATGGAAATTGTTATACCAGAATCGAGTCGCATCGCAGCGTTGCGCCTGCCTATATACCAATGTCTTGACTCCAATTTGTCTAATTCTTCATTACAAGTTAGTTTTTCATACTCTTATACTCATGATATTCGACGGACATATGGGCGCAAACCATTATTTAATTTTAATTTCAAGCTTGTTTTGATTATTTTGTACTTGATTTGACTTCAATGTCATTTATTTAATTAATACATGTATTTCCGGTTAAGTCTGTGTTTAGTTTTTATTTTGATGTGTTTAAAATATTGCGGTTTCCGTTTGAATTTGTATAAAGTTTCTATTTTGTTACTTCCTTTTTATTTATTTTAAATATTGTAGTTTCCGGTTAAGTTTATATTGTTTCTGTGTTGGTATTAAGGATTTATCTTGACACATCCGCTTGAATTATTTAAAATGACAATCTAGAATTAGTTTGACATATCCGCTTGATTTGTATTAATTCTATTTGGCGGCAAAGCTTCGCGGTATAGTTTGGCGCCATGTTTTGGCGGTAGTTTTGTGTATAAAAACTGTTGTAATGCAAATGGAAGCACATTCTTTGTTCGCTGCTCGTGGAATAAACACCCTGAATTGAAGTGAGGTATTTTCTTTGTACTTGCTTAAATATTTTCCTGCTATTTCCTATTACTGTGTACTGTGTATTTGAGTGATATATTGGTGCAAATCAATAATATGTGTGACTCCGACAACGACGGCGATGATGCTCCAACAGCAGCGGTGGGATCCACCTCGCCCCTACTGAGGTCTTCTGGATTCCGGGCCCGCAAACCAGTGCCGACCACTCAGCCAGACCCAACTTTCTCAATGGAGCAAGTGATGAGTCTGGTGACGTCAATCACGAAGCAAGCCACATCGAGCGCCGTGGCCGCTGCGCTATCCGCTACTCCAGCGCCTTCACGAGATCATGGCAATTTCTACCTACCGCCATTCGATCCCGATGTGCGCTCACATGATATCAGGGACTGGTGTGCCAATGTTGACCAAACCATTGCAACTATTGGCATTTCACCACATGAAGCTCGCATGAAGGCGATACTGCAGCTGAAAGGAAGAGCGAAGACGTGGGCTGATACGTGGTCCCTACAACCCACCACGTGAGAGCAAGTTAAGCAAGACCTGATCCAGACGTTCGGCGAAGAGTTCCGGTATGCTGACGACGTGCAGCGGTGGCGCGACTACACATCAGAGCAGGCGAGCAGCTACGCGGAATACGCAACCACGGGATGGACGCTGTTCAAAAGAGTGCGGCCCGACGCCGCGGACACCGAGGTAATTGATGCTCTTATCACTGGTATCTACCCTGATTTTGTGAAATGTGAATTGTTACGTAATACGCCTGACTCTTTGCCCAAACTAGTCTCTGTTATGAAAACGTTTCGTAAACGTGACCGGCCGAAATCTGACAGTACAGACAAAAATCATCTTATCAAAAAATCCCGGCTTTCGGAAACCCCTGATTCTTTATTAGGTCAGTCGCCAATTTGTTTTAAATGTAAAAAACCTGAACACCGAGTTCGTGACTGTAAGGAAAATTTGACAAAAATCCGTTAAATTTTGTGGTTCACATCGTTTCACGACTACCGTCAAAATTGGAGCTAATTCATATCCTTGCCTATTTAATTCCGGCACAGATTGTTCGTGGTTCGATTCCGGGAAAAAGGAAAACTGTCAATACAGTTTTTAAGAGAATAGGGGGCGTGAATGTCACGTGTTTCCAGAGTATCTCGGCTATTGTCGAGATCGATCAAGTTAGTGTAGAATCAGAACTATTTGTTGTAGAAGATTACCAAACACAGTTTAATATTTTGAATGGGTATGAATTAGTGCAAATTCCGGGTCTTACTATCACATTAATAGATAAAAATATGACTATATTGAGAAATTTGATTATTATTGAATGTTCTTTAGCAAATTCGGAAACAAAACTGAAAACCGACCTTCTTGACCCTATCAATATCATGTTAAGAAAATTATATTCAATTTTAAACAATTTCAACGACAGTTTCACCTCCGGTAGGTAATAAAGTTTCAGAGGTAAAAACTGGTCACCCGACTATTAGATTAAGCAATAAAGATAGAATTGTTCAACGAAGACCGTACAGATTATCGCTAAAGGAACGCGAAAAAGTCAAGGACATTTTAAACGATCTTAGACAAAACTGTATATTCCGAGACAGCTCATCCCCTTTTAGCAGCCCCATTTTATTAGTTGAGAACTGACCGATTATGCGTTGACTTTCGGGACTTAAATGCAAACACAGCTAGGGATAATTTTCTATTACAATTGATTGCCGATCAGATTGAAAGGTTAGGTAAAGCGCGTTATTTCACTTGTTTAGATATGACTGCAGGGTTCTATAAATGCCAATTTCAGTAGATTCTGTAGAAAAAACCGCGTTCGTTACACCTGACGGTCAAATGCTTTTTAGGCTGTCCAATGCACCGTCTGTATATCAGAGTGCCATTAATAAAGCTTTGGGTGACTATAAAGATAAGATTGCTCTAGTTTATGTTGACAATATCCTTGTAATTTCTGAAACTATAGAAGAAGGGTTAACTAACTTGGAATTAGTTTTGGAAAGATTAACTAATGCAGGTTTTTCACTAGACATACAAAAATGCTCATATCGAAATATAATAGAAAACGGAACCGTTAAGCTCAGTTCCAGAAAATTAGATGCCTTCTCTAAATCTGCTGAAAAAAAAAAAAAAAAAAAAAAAAAAGAGTTACGGCAATTCAATGGCCTAGCTGGTTATTTTAGGGAATTCTTACCAAATTTTTCTAAAATCATGTCCTCTTTACATGAATCTGGCGTATATTGGAGGTGGACTGAAAAACAGGCAAATGCCCGAATAGAAATAATTTATAGATCTTCCCCACTCTTGACAATTATTTTCGACCCTGATTTACCATGTGAACTCCATACAGACGCTAGTTATGGTACAGTTTTGATTCAGGCACATGATAAGAATTCTTATGTCGTTGGTTATTTTAGGACGCAAACGACCAATGCAGAGAGCAAATACCATTCATATGAGCTCTAAACATTGGCTGTCGTCTGTAAATGACTCTGGTTGATGATTTTCGCTATGATTAGATAATCATAGTTTGTTTACATGGCTCTGGTCATTGGATGTTTTTGCTAAGATTAACCAAAGATTGTTTAGTTAATTTAGAGATATTGTTTTGTAAAAACAATAAGAAGAGGATTAAAGTTTTCTGGTTTCAAAAGTTAGAAGCCGTAAATGGTCAGAATTGGCCGAGTGGAACATGCACTGCTGTTGAATTTTTCGGTTCCAGGTTAATACACAAAAAAGTGTGCAAGCAAGATGGGTGTCGGACAGCGCTGCACTCTTTGGATCTTCGCTGATCAAGGACGATGCTTTTCGTGCAAGAAGTTTGCGACTTCTATCAAGGGGAAAGTATCAATCTAAACCTTATTGCGACTAGTTCATCTCTTGCGAATGATCAAGTAGAATACTTTATTTATGACAAAGATAATTAACCGACCGTATGGGCGGATGATTTGTAAATTATTTTAGCTGCTCCACCTTCCTCCCTATTACGCTGGCTGGCCACCATGCGTATCCCTTTTCCTGGTCTTAGGGCTATATCCCAGGCGGGTGATGCCATGAAATATGGCTAGATCCAAGGCGGGTGATGCCGTGTTAGGGGGCTATATCCTAGGCGGGTGATGCCATGAAATATGGCTAGATCCAAGGCGGGTGATGCCGTGTTAGGGGGCTGTATCCCAGGCGGGTGATGCCATGAAATGTGGCTAGATCCAAGGCGGGTGATGCCGTGTTAGGGGGCTATATCCCATGCGGGTGATGCCATGAAGTATGGCTAGATCCAAGGCGGCTGATGCCGTTTATTTTTGGCTAAGCCCGAAGTGGGTGATGCCGTTTTAAAGTAAAATGTTCTACAGCGCAGAGAGCGCGCTGGATCAGAATGGCCGTATGGGCGCAAACCATTATTTAATTTTAATTTCAAGCTTGTTTTGATTATTTTGTACTTGATTTGACTTCAATGTCATTTATTTAATTAATACATGTATTTCCGGTTAAGTCTGTGTTTAGTTTTTATTTTGATGTGTTTAAAATATTGCGGTTTCCGTTTGAATTTGTATAAAGTTTCTATTTTGTTACTTCCTTTTTATTTATTTTAAATATTGTAGTTTCCGGTTAAGTTTATATTGTTTCTGTGTTGGTATTAAGGATTTATCTTGACACATCCGCTTGAATTATTTAAAATGACAATCTAGAATTAGTTTGACATATCCGCTTGATTTGTATTAATTCTATTTGGCGGCAAAGCTTCGCGGTATAGTTTGGCGCCATGTTTTGGCGGTAGTTTTGTGTATAAAAACTGTTGTAATGCAAATGGAAGCACATTCTTTGTTCGCTGCTCGTGGAATAAACACCCTGAATTGAAGTGAGGTATTTTCTTTGTACTTGCTTAAATATTTTCCTGCTATTTCCTATTACTGTGTACTGTGTATTTGAGTGATATATTGGTGCAAATCAATAATATGTGTGACTCCGACAACGACGGCGATGATGCGCCGACAGACACATTATAGCTCTCAAGTTGGAAGACTATGGCTAAATAGCTTCAAAAAATGTAGAATATGTAGATCAATTACATTTATATAAATATGTTTAAAAATTTAAACGCTTCATTATTCATTTACAATATAGTACACTACATGATGTTGCTAAACATTGTCTACAAATCTAATAAAATATGCTGTTTCTGAATTTGTGAGACCTGACTATTTCGTGCATAATTTATCGTGATTCAAAGACCACATTACGAAGGCCTAATTACGACATTATAACCCACAACTTGCTTCAGCAACCAATTGATAAGGTTAACTTTCTATTTGTGTAGCGACGGCTGAAAAACAATTCTAACGAAGCATTTAACATGGTGTTGTAGAATAATGTTTTGTAAAATAGCCAACAGATACGAAATGGAAACAAAAAATGCAGTTTTTTGGATTACACAGCATATGGACACATGTAATACATATAATCACTTCACCCGACTACATAAAAAAACAAAAAATCGATAGACGCGCAAGATGGAGTACCTCAAGGGAACATGTTGGGCCCGCCAATACAAATGCCCGTATGTCGTATCCAGGGGTTCGTATTTCATTTACAGCTGAGGCAGTAACAAGCCAGCTGTATCGACCAGGCCCAAACGTGACCGTATAACCAGCCTTTACACGGTAAAACGCGAAGCAAGGCGTAATGAACGTCTTTGATTATATCGCTGTGTAAGATGTCTTTTTGTTTCTTACAAAGATAAATAGGACAGCATTCCTGTCGACGTCGATACCTTATTTTGTCTATATAGAAATTTGAACAGGAAGTAATGAAAATGCTTATGATTTCATCGAAATTTTGTGCTCGGGAAGATTAATAATCGTAAAAAATAGGTCAGTAAATTATAACCATGTCACGTAAAATATTGTTTTCATAATAAACCATGGTTGACTTGTGCTAGTTTGTTAATCCAATATACATAAATGCATTGACGAAATTAGATTACAGCGTTCGTACGTGACTCGAGCGATTGAACTCTTTCATTAGTTACGCACGACAGACGAGAGCTAATTTCAACTGACCCTAAGTCCCTAGGCAGCTATTTTCATTTTCAACTAAATCCGTTAGGCTATCATTTGAGTAGATATGTCCCATAGCGCCTACTCGTGGACTAGGCTTAATATTAACGGCAATAGTACTGAGCCCAATAGCCTCACTCAAAATTGTAGTAAACATGTTTTTTTTTGCCTTTTTTATGTCCCACTGCCGGGGCCCTATTCGCCTTTTTCTTCCAAACCTCTCAGTCTTCCACGATCTTACGAAGGTGGTATGACGATCTGATAGTGTTTGCAGGCCCAATATGGCCAGTCAATATTTAAGGAGCATTTTTCCAAGACGTACAGATCGATAATATTATAACTTCTTCAAAAGATTCTGTTGTTTTCTGTTTCGTGTGAACAATTACTAATTACGTAC
This sequence comes from Amphipoea lucens, assembly GCA_947508005.1. Lineage (NCBI taxonomy): Eukaryota > Metazoa > Arthropoda > Insecta > Lepidoptera > Noctuidae > Amphipoea > Amphipoea lucens. Next base: position 11,119,122 of record OX382371.1, read on the forward strand.
TTGAAGAAATATCCGAACCTTAGCTTCAGTAAACCAAGCCAGCCACAGTGAAGAATATGGTTCATGGCTCTTGATACTGACAGACACAAGACGATCTAAACATAACTAGTAAATATTGACATAAAATAACCTTTCGCCTTTGTCCCTAAAGGGTAAGGCAGAGTTTTTATTTATTTTACATATCTCGGGACCATGGGGTCCCGGTCCTTTGGAAGGCGTACGAGGGGCCGAAGCCAACCCGCAGAGGCCCCTTAGGAAATTTTAATGAAATGTGGCACCAACCGACTATTAGCCCTGTATGCACTATGCAAGTGCACCCAAGGATAACTCCCGGTTCGTGTAGGACTATTATTTATTTATTATTCAGGCACATCAACAACACAAACATTTACAAATTACAGAGAACAGAGACATGGACTAGTGTTTACGTCAATTACAGATGTGCACAGCATTCACAACAAAAGAGAAGAAAAAAGTTAAAAGAAAAAAAAGGTGAAAAGAAAAAAGAAGAAAAGAGTTGCATTTATTATTATTGCACTTGCACCCACAGTTCTCCAGTTATGTCTAAATCCCATGTATAACAGGAGGCTAAGATAGCTCGCGTAATTCTAATTCACTTACGTTTTTTTGCAATTTGCAGGTCAGTGTTAGGTTAGCTTAGATTATCTTTTACTTACCTGGCTCAGTTCGAGGAATAACAATAAATTTTCTTTTTGGTTACACAATTACGCTGTAACAGCTAAAATGTTAATTTCGCAGGTAAACCTAAACAACAGGGGTAACAAACGAAAAATATTTATATTTAATCACGTCGTTTAGTCTTTGCTCGATACTTCATAGATTTTTATCTCTAGAAATAATTTTCGTGTTTGATTTCTGTACGTACAGACGCTAGCACATCAAGTTACCAGAAACTGTAAAATTGTCCCAATCAACTTTGGACCTTATGCTTTAGTGACAAAGTTGAAAATCTATTAAAGAAATTTGACAGATTGTAGTAGCTTGATGTGTCATCTGTACATTTTAATTTATGTGGGTGTTATATTAGGTAACTGCCTAACCCTTCTGTGCTCCCCGTATAGGCGTGATATTATTTGTTATTGTCGTTTCAAAACACACTGACATTATTTTAACCACAATTTTGACTTCACTGTTAAGTTTTTTTTTTTCCTGACAGCTACAAGAAAACAAATACTACTCAGGTTTTAACAGAATATATAGATATAAACCTCCGTTGACAGAGCACGGAGAAGTTGCGACAAATGATCGTTAACTTCCACTAGTTTACTTGCACTTGCTAGTTCTTCGGGTATCTTTATACGACACATTGTTTTTATGAGGTGTCATTGGACTTCTTGCAGGAAGTCCGAGTGTGAGTTGTGAAGACTGAAGTTTGATTACGATGTTCTATAATGTAAAGTTCAGAGGTCTTAACGTGTGACAGAAACATAAAGTAAATTCAAACAATTTTTTCATCGAGAATTCAACTATCCCATAGTATTTCGGAGTTTTTTTTTTTTGCATCAAGCACATTAGTATCATCCATAGATATGGATAAAGCTGAAAGATAACGATAAAGCTGTTTTTTATTCATAATTCAATCATTTTAATAGTTTTTTTAATCATTTTTTGGCTCAACCAAAGCACTTGCCATTTAATCTCTTCACCACTCTTGGTTGACTGGTAGAGAATGCCTAAGGCATTAAGTTCACCTTTGTACCTTTTTGTGTGTGAAAAAGATTAAATAATTAAATAAAACATTAAATTCTCCGTGCGTTTGCGCTAGGCCCACTGGATTGGCTTACTGCCAAAAAACCTACATCCAAACTTCAAATATAAAAAAATTGATTCATACCTTATTTTACCACAATAGAAAATTCAGGAATCATAAAACTAAGGTTTCAGTTCAAAAAAATTTGTATTTTATCATTAAGTATTAAAAGCTATCTTTCAGTATTTACCGAACTTTGGATCGTATTTTCGTAGAGGCCTATACTTTTCTGACAAGTTCAAGGATTAAAATGAAGACTTTGTACTTTAATTTACCTAACTCATAATGAAGTCTGACTCTTCTATTAACTTACTTACTGCCCTTTCTTATTAGCCTACTTACTGGTATACTGAGTGGGTAGTACTCTACTGAGTACCTACTACGCATTAATAATGTACCTACCTACCTAAGTAATGAATGAGTCATTAATATGCGAGATAACTGTTTATAATTTCCTGTCCGCCTAGTATCTACATCAGCACAGCACTACGGTCACTTCATACAGTGGTATCGTTTAACTATAGAAGACCCACCGTACCCCCAAGGGCACGGCCAAAAGTACGGTGGGTCTGCAGTGCAGTCTGTTTACATGACAATGAAAGATTCCATTATTTTATTTTCAAGTAAGAATTTATTGATCATAATAACAATGTTAGCAATACCACAGAATAACTAATAGTACTTAGTGCAGAAGATCGACTCCTTTAATCTTGAAAAAAGCCGCTTTTATAATAGCCTACAAAATCTCTTCCCCGCCAACGCGCAAGCCAAATTGCACTTAATCGCCGCGGTTGAGAGTTGTTATTACTTTGTGTCCTTTCTCGTCTGCAACATACTTACGCCGCTTGACCGAGTACTAGGGCTGTCCAGAAAGAAAAATAAAATACGGCACATACCTTTTTATACTTGTATTGTACCTATTCAAATTAGGAAACGAAAACGTCTAGGCAATAACGGGAAACATTTGTAACAATAAAGTGAATCAATAGTACAGGTAAGCGTACATATTTGGCCAATACCAATGCCTACTGAACTTCATAGCATAATATCTCAAAAGTAATTGAAAGGTGACCTTGAACAAGTACCTACCACCTACATACCTGCCCGTACCTAACAGGGTATTGGTGAAGGTCAACTTAAAATATGTTTTCCTTTAGTGTAACATTATCACAGCGATATTATATTTTATTTAGGTACCCATAACCACTTCATTTCTAGAAATAAAACCGAGTAGAGAATAAAATAAAAATAGACTTAAAAAAACAGCTGTAGGAACGGTCGTAGATATTTGGTGCCGTAGTGAAAAATGCTTGGGTGGACTTCCCCGACTTAAGTAACACCCTTTTTATCATTTTGGATTTTGGAGAGGAGATCAAGCATATTGGGCCATACCTGAGGGGCAATAGGCTAGTTTCCTAAAAAATTCTAATTAGTCCGTCAGTTAGATTATCTAAAAATAATGGACCCGTATTTTTTCTTTTGTCAATCAAACAAAAAATGACAAAGATAAAGCGCGTCAAAATTTGGGAGTGGGGGGTCGTGACGTCACGCTGTGCTAAAAAGTGTCGCACGGCGTGACGTCACGACCCCCCACTTCCAAATTTTGACGCGCTTTATCTTTGTCATTTTTTGTTTGATTGACAAAAGAAAAAATACGGGTCCATTATTTTTCGATAATCTAACTGACGGACTAATTAGAATTATTATTTTTTTACCCAGGAAACTACCCTATTCTCGTAATTTTAAGAACGTTCACAGTCTGATCTCAGTCTCAATCTGTCAAAAAATACCTCTAATTTCCCTACATTTTGACAAGTTTTTGACATTTGTTTGTCGCTGAAATGAGACAGCGACTAGATTTTGAACGTTTTAAATTACGAGAATTGGCCTTCTGATCTCCTTATTCGGACTTGCCTATAAAGTGTCTGTTCAAACGATCGTTCCTTGTGTGTGATTAGTATTGGCTTTTGTGTAGGTATACAATATAAAGTACAGTTTCCAACCCAAAAGACACAGTCAACATTATATTGGGCAATCCTAGTACATGTTAATCTACCGAAGGGCCATAGGTAATTATTTTAAGGACACTGCCGAGACGTAATACTGCTCACTTTATTATACTGTGGTACTAGTTTAATGATTAGGTAAAATGAGATTATTGTTAGCGTAGAAATGGTAATGGCATTGATATCTCGATTGAACGATACATCAATTAACGTATCATTGAACGTATAGGAGGGAAATATTAATTGATCACATTACAATTAATTATTGCGATCTACTGAAGCGTGACGTCAGAACCGGAGCTTAATTAGATCATTTTTATCCGTGTTTTATGCAGGAATGTTATTTTTAAGGTTCCATACCTCAAAAAAAAAACGGAACTCTTATAAGATCCCTTCGTTGTCCGTCTGTCCGTCGGTCAAGACCTTTTTTCTCAGGAACGCGTTGAGTTGTCAAGTTGAAAGTAATACCAAATACTCAAGACTGCTATTCCTTGAAGCAGTGAAAAAAACATACTTCTATGTCAACGCAATCAAAAGATACGGACGTTTATATTCCGGAATCAAAACCTATAGGGTACTTCCCGTTGACCTAGAATCATGAAATTTGGCAAGAAGCAATGTCATGTAGCACAAGTAAAGGAAAAAATCCGAAAATCGTAAATTTGTAGTTACATTACAAAAAAAAACCCGTGATAAACTATTTACATGGCTTATTCCCAGGCGCTCCATAATTATATTCCCAGCGGCTTCAAAATTAAAAAGCAATTTATTATTAAATAAAATCTTTCCCATGAGCTCCAAAAATTTTAAAGTACAAACTGCATAAACGCCCGTATCTTTTGATTGCGTTAACTTAGAAGTTTGATTTCTTCACTGCTTCAAGGGATTGCAGCCCTGAGTATTTGATGTTAATTTCAATTTGATAATTCCACGCATTCCTGAGAAAAAGGGTCTTGACCGACGGACAACGACGTGATCTTATAAGGTTTCCGTTTTTCTTTTTGAGGTACGGAACCCTAAAAAGATAATTCCTGTATAAAACACAAATAAAAATGATCTAATAGCGGTTGTTTATTTGGTCAAAACTGACAGCAAAATTCTCGGGTTTCTTATTTGTTAACAGCGCTTAGAGGACTCCTTCGATAATAGATGTTCGATTCGGCACGCAAGCGTATCGAATGGTTATGAAAGCTATGCTGAAAGCTTCAAATAGTCATGGTTCTATAACGTCAGAAAGCAGCGAAGTAATAAAACTTCCACTTAAGGAAATTACCAAGAGTCTACAATGGCTACTATGAAACTATCATAAAAGTAAAGGCAGGACGATAACAGTTCAATTTTACAATCCATTGCACTTTTTCTTTAATCGTTATAATATCATAACTTTGAAAGCTGTTGTAAAAACGTATTCTGTTCAGAAATTTAATCCAAATCTCATTTTAGAATTCCGTAGTGTGTGATGTTACTCTAAGTTACTCTTTTGGTTCAATTCATAGGACCTACCAAATTTTGATTGGATAGTTTATCAAATTGTGAGGGAATTGTTTATACGGGACAATTATACCCGTGTTATTCTTAACATTCCTGTTACCTATGTATTGTGTATATACGGGGTGGCAGGGACATCGACGCGGAAACTACAACCGTGGATTCGGTACATGGAACCATGGCGTTGAATTTTTTTTTACATTTTCTGTTCCATACATTTTGACCACGAAGGTATTGCACTTTTCTATGAAACAGCAGATTCTTTTGATGGTGGAACGAAAGACGACTGGCACTTCTGCGCTAGTTGTCGCCAGAGGCCAGGGCGGCGCGAAGTGGAGGCGCGGGCGCGGCCAGTGGCCTGGTTACGCAGCGCAAGTCTTGCCCGTAGCGTGCCATCTGGCGGCGCGACGACGAGGCCCTAACAACTTATTCATATCCATATCATTATTTGCATTCCATCATTTTTTAAGGTGTTACATTAGTTTCAACCTAAGGTACAATAAAATTACGGACTACATGGTCCGTAATTTGATTGTACCTACCAGCAAACAGTATAATGAACATTTGCACAAGTTTACAGACGGTTGCAACTGAGTTTACGCTAACTCAAATATACCCAATATTTTTTAGGTTATTGCTTGGTAAAAGACATTTTTCATTGTTGTTTTGAAATAAAATGGAGAGGAATTTAGGATAGAAAAAATTTCTTCACTTATCAGTAATTCACATAATACTTACATCATCATTTTAGACTCATAAAGACTGATTTACGGACTAGAACATTGTTCAAGGATGTTGACCCCTACTCGGGTATGAATTAGCACTTTAATATCTCTCATGCTGAGATCAACTGAAACTCAAAACTATTAATTTCATCCCTTTTAATTAACACCAGCAAACAGAGTTCAATGCCCTAAAAACCCCCATAAAATATCTATCAATCATAATAAAACGTTCACGGGACGATGGTTTGATTAGCGGGAGGACCCAGTGGCGCTTTTAATACACACGATTACGCATTTAGCTATCTGTCACCTGATAGAATCGGATGTGTTAAATCATCGTCTTCGGGGACAGAAGTCAACGGGATGGGTCAGGGAACTTTGTTGTGTAAATTGGTCAATAGTATGTAAATAATTTTGTTTCTATCTCACTCTCAGTCGATTCTTGTCATCTCAACCTATTCGTAAACGATCTCGCATACCCGTTGAGGTTTGATGACGATGCAATAATTTAAGGTTACACATAAGCGTTGAAGAATACCACCTGTCTTATTACAAAACGAAAAACTTCAGTTCTAGCCTAAACCATGGACCCAATATCTGTATTTCGAACTTTATTTAAGTTCTTAATGCTAGGTAGGTACTACTTAATACCACATACTTTACTTACCACTACTAGTGTACATAAGTAATTATTACTTAATACTAGACAACTTAGCACCGAACTAAACTGTCATTTTTATATAAAGAACTGCATTTTTATAACAGTTAGTTTCTTATTCAATAAGTCGTTCGTTGGTTTAAACCTAATCTAAAGGAAAACCTTGTTTTGTAATAATGGGAAATAAGTTCAAACCTACTACAAAGATGTGTGCTTGATAACTATGTATACAATAAAAAAATGAACGCAAAATGTCCCAAGTAATGTATTCTAAAAATAAAAAATATATCTAGAACGTGTCAATTGCTCCATTATTCACTCCGACGACCACGCTTCCACGATACCTTTAACTGAAACAAAGTTTTATTCAGAAAACAACACAGAAAATCGAAAAAAAAAATTAGGTACACAAATAGTTCAACCATAAATTCTATACGCAACACCTACGAACAAAGCTAGTTTAAAAATACTTTTCCAATACCCGAAAAACGGAAACAAGTTCGTCACACGATACAATAAAAAAATATCAAATTTTGTTCGACCCCAATTGTATGTAATCCGAGAAAATGATTGTGAGTCCGGTAGAGAATAGAGGACGAATACAGATTCGCGTTTTTCTGCGCAATGCAAACTGTATGTTGAACAATCACGGAATAAAAACGTTGCTACAGCGCTATTGGTGCCGACGAAGTGAGTGATAGGCGTTCGGTAGATGGAAAAAAAGTTTGGTACCCTAAAACGTATGCGACAAAGGTACAGTCGTGACGAGCTGTTTGTTTCGAATGAGGGTAAAAGTAATACAAACTCGTTTAGGAACATTAATTAGGCGTGTATTGTAATAAGGATGAGGATAATTTAATTAACTGTTTGCTTAGTTCAGTAAATGTACAGAAATAATTAGTAAAATAAAATTATACAAGCTTCATTTTTATTGAACTTATTTTCATCACGACGACGGCTTTATTTTATAATTTATTAAATAAAACGTTTACAATACGTGTACATTTAGCCGACAGTTAAGATTTTTCATACCATTATAGCCCCTAAAAATAAACTAATTAAAACTAAAATTTTATTACAGATGCACGTAGTGATGATTCGGAATTGCAATGTATAAGTCAAAGTCAAAGTCAAAGCATTTATTTCAAATAGGCACAAAAAAGGCACTTTTGAACGTCAAAAATTATCTTAAAATAGAATTGATTCTAGTCGCCCATTCCAAAAGGTAGTTTTCGTATGGAGAAGAATGGGCAAGAAACTCCACCGTTACTCTTTTAAAATGTTTTAGGTACAATATTTTGCATGGGTACATTAATTATATAATAACATGTGAGGACGATGCACCTAAAATAAAATTACTATACCACAATAGGTAAAAGAATTAAAAAACGAAACCATGACATATAAATTAATTATCTGATAGATACATGGTGCTCACATATTTACAAACATGGTACAAGCAAAACGATTTTTATAAAAAAATAAAAAAAATACAAGTAATAAGTCAGGGTGTGAGTAATGAATGTAAAAACTAATAAAAAAAAAATTACAATTAAATTAGCAACCAGTTTGATTTTGTCTAGACTCTAGATTGTCCTATGGAGCAGGACCAGCATGTTTCCAAGCGTTCTTATCTTGGATATAATCTTCTAATTTATAGTATGCTTGTTTACAAAGTGTACGTTTAATGTGAGTTTTAAATTTTCTTTCATTTAATTGCAATATATCACAAGGTATTTTATTGTAACATTTGACACAGTACCCCATAAAAGATGTATGTACTTTGGCTAATCTGAAAAATGGTTGATGTATTTTATCTTTATTTCTTGTGTTAAAGTTATGTCTATCGCTTATTTTATGAAAAAGATGTAGATTTTTTCTTACATACATAATGTTTTCATAAATGAATTGGCAAGGTACCGTCATAATATTAATCCTTTTAAATAGTTCCCTGAGAGATTCGCGGCGACGTAGATTATAAATGGCTCTGACAGCTCTCTTTTGCAAAATAAAGATGGATTCAATGTCAGCAGCTCGACCCCATAGTAAAATGCCGTACGACATAATGCTGTGAAAGTAACTAAAATAGACTAAACGCGCGGTTTCTACATCTGTTAACTGTCTTATCTTCCTAACAGCATAAGCGGCCGAGCTAAGCCGCCCCGCAAGAGATGTTATGTGAGGTCCCCATTGTAATTTCTCGTCTAGCGTGATTCCCAGAAAAACCGTTTGATCAACAAATTCTAGTTTTTCTCCATTCAGTATGATGTCACATTCGCTACTTCTAACATTAGGTAATTTAAATCTAATGCATTTGGTTTTCTTTTCATTTAGTACCAAATTATTTACTGTAAACCAGTCTCAGTAATCAGTATAAGCAATAGCGACCGCGAAGCGAGCTTAAATATTCAGTGGACAAAAAAGTGTAATATTTGTTTCGAAATTCATTGCAGGGTGCTATTCACTAATATACAAACATAAATAAGTAGATGAAGGGGTAAAAGATGAATAGTAAACGGAAGAGGGTTTCTCAAGTCGCTTTATAACAAATCTTCAAAGTTTTGAGAGCGAATGTACTGGCAATAGTTACGTTTACTCGTGGGTCCTATGCAAATTAACACGAGTTCGATACTTTTGAATATGTATGCAGCGTTGTGCTCCCCGAGTACCTAACTAGTACCACCAGGATAGGGGAAATGCTGCTTCAATGATTTTGTATAGACTTTTCAAAACCACTGACTAAAGTTTGCCAGAATTTTTTCGGAATACGTATGACAAGAAATTGTACATTCCTTTGATGTTGCTGGTGCCTATGAACAGCGTCACCGGGGGTCCTATGGTCATAGAAACTTGAATAATAATTTTTGTCTTTCCTTAGTTTCGTTGGTTACTAATTAGCCATAGATTTCCATCTCGCGTTGCATCTTGCGTAGCCACTGCACTGCAGCCATTGCAGTAAAATACTGAGATATTCTTAAATGACGCCACTGTCTCACAGATGATGATCCACAAAACTTTACAATTTACAAATTTATAAATCTTACAAGTTCGTGTAAGTACCACAAAACTCACCACCATCACCTCCATCACCACCCATCACCTTTGTACGCATTTTTCTGTAACTTCCATCGTCTAATTATTGTTTTACATAACTGGTTAAATAAATAAATAATAAGTAAAACTCTACGTTACACAATTTTAACAGAAAAACCTTACAATTACAAAGGTATGTAAATTGAAGTTTATATTTGTAATTTCCGTGTTACGCATTTTTTTCTACAATTTCACAATTTTGTAGATTTGTAAAGTTTTGTGCTATAGGGCCCAAGCAGGCCCAGGCAATGCGCTTCCTTCGAGTGTCACTGATTCTGTTAATTTTGAATCGTATCGTATATTGAAAATAAAAACAATGAATATATTGCTGACGGATACTTTTCGCAGAGTTTTACATATAAAAATATCGGCTTTACAAAACAATAAATTCATACATTTTATATTCCAGTGGGCCGTTATTCCGTACTTAATTAATAATACATTGTAGGAATAACTGGCACTGCGAAAGAAATAATAATGTGTTGAATAAAAAGGTACTCTCGTTCAATTTTCACACCTCGGCGGTTAACGAATTTGCATTTGTAAATATTAAACGAGGCGGGTATGCACTCGAAAAGATTGCCCGTTCCGATCCCTTGTCGATCTTTGTCAGGATTCTGTCGAAAGGGGGTGGATTCTGAATAATATAAAATTTTCATACGATTGTGAAACGGGGTATAGAAAAGTTTTCCCGCAATCATGAGGATCCTTCCTTTGAGTATGGAATGTTTGTCATGAGTGGCAGGTTCTTATGGCGTCTTTTCCGGGCTTGAGGAAAATGAATCGAAGTGCTATTTATGGTGACTCGGTACCTATGAGTGATAATGAACGTTGGGAAAAGTTGAATTGATTCCATTGATTGCAAAAAAAAACGTATTATTTTCATTTATATATTTATCTATTTTTCCCCAAAACACTTACCTGATGAAAACCAACCGCACTCAGCAAATTCCCAAAACATTTCTATACCATCACAGACTTAGCAAGTTTCAGGTTCTAACATGAATTTCACGATCGACCCCGTCAATCCTCTAAGGGCGATCGCCCACGGAGACATTTTGCAGTGATTCAATAGCGCGTTTTGTTAACGCACATCTGTATAGCTACTTTTGACCGTTTGCCGCATTTGCAACGCGCGATAGAAGTGCTTCAGTAGTAATACAATCGCAAAGTATAGATTCAGCATCGCTCCTGCATCGACGCCAATGCGCTGCTGTATTAATTCAGCATCGTTACTGTTTCTGGCGACATCGTAAATTCTGCATCTTGACTGTATCGATGCTGAATCGTGGCTGTGTCGCGATATTAGCGATCCAGAATCGGGGTTACGTGGGCGAAGGACGTATATGACCAGCGACAGCATTGCGACTATATTGAATCGCTGCAAAACGTCGTCGTGGGCGACCGTCCTAAAGTTCTTGTAGGTAATGACAGGCTCGCTGACATCCACATGTGACACAGAACTTTGACTGTATTTCGTGTGGAGAATGTTCATTTGTGAGGTTAAAATGGGTCACACTGCATGCAAGCAAAGTTTAAAGCTGCGGCTTCGCTTTTATTGTACTTCTCTAAGTTAGAGTTTACAATAGCTAGAACTACTAATTTAATTATGCTATGCAATGTTGTACCACTAAAAGTTTAATACGAGGCAAATGGTATGTTTTCCTGCATGGAGATGTCGGTTTTGTTGCTCTTTCGAGACAAAGATTTTGTTAGATAGATATTTTATGGAAGTTCCACCGCGTCTAACTTCAAATTCAACTTTTAATTGTCAGCCTATTAAAATAAGTAAGCACAGTTTGAGGTGCTTCGCACGTAATTCTTGGAAATAAACTTATTAAAGAAAGAAGAAATTATTCGCAGTTCTTTTTGTGGGCGTGTTGTTTGACCGCAGATCTAGTTTCTCCCCTCATAATCAGCCTATAATGTTCCCACTCCTGGGACACAGACCTTCTTTCTGTAGAGGGAGTGGGCCGTAATCCACCACGCGGGCCCAGTGCGGGTTGGTAGATGTCACACTTGTTTTCGATGTTTTTGCTCTAGGACATACCGGTTTCCTCAAGATGTTTGCTTCTCCGTTTTGATAGCAGTAGTGACGAAAAAATTTAAACAAATTAAAGTGCCTGCCTGAGTTTGAACCCATGACCTACAACTCGTACGTCGGGGTCGTTGCAACTAGGCCGCTACTATTTCTCCCCTCGCTGCTAGTCAAATTCAACAATGTATATGTAGCTCTGCTATTCTTTCATTACAAATTCTGTACCGAATCTTGGTACGGTAATCTTTGGGGTATTTCCTTCTACATAGATTGGGCTATCGACGTGACTCCCAAATTAAAATGCCAAGCACACCCTGACTGCATTGCGATGTAATCTGAACTAAATTAGTCCTAATGCAGCTGTCCTTCCCTGACTTCTAACTTGAAATTGGGTTTTATCTGTAGGTCAGATTCTTCTACCAACATTCCTGTGGCTTCTTTTAATTAACTAGTAACGCTGGACAGATAATGGAGAGATGGTAGAATTACTACTAAACATTTCTTCACTGGATTTATCGAGTTGCACGACTCCAATCCAAGGAACTGGAAAAAACTAAATGGTTACTTTTATAAAAGAGTAGTTACGATTATTGCCAATCAGAGAAAAATAAATAAAAAAGTGAACAACGAAGATTAATGAGTCGAGTACTAAGTGTCCAAAAGTTTTAGTACATCTAAACCCCTCAACCAGCAAACTAGAGTTACGCAAGACGATTATCAAATACAACAATATGAAAGGCAGTAAGTTATTAAATCCTTAGTTTAACAGTTAATAGTTACGTTCGTTATCTCCACAAAGGGCGTCCGAGATCGCAGACAAAAGTTTAGCAACCAAAATTAGTTGTAAAGGAGATAATATTCGTCTGAGTAACGTCCGTTATCTTACGAGTAGTTTTGGCGCGCAGTATTGTGTTCCCTATATGGTCAGAAATCCGCAGCCTAATTGCGGAACGCCAAATCGTCAAATGATTCTGATCAGTTGGCTTCATTTCTATCACAATTGGCTTCATTTTACGATTTTCTGCGCAGGGCCTTAACGTTCATAATTGGTTTCATAATAAACTAGAGTTTCGCAATTCGAAAATCGTAAAATGAAGCCAATTGTGATAGAAATGAAGCCAACTGATCAGAATCATTTGACGATTTGGCGTTCCGCAATTAGGCTGCCGGACCCCCAGGATACTGCGCTCCATGGCACGCTGGCAAACCTCAAACTTGGACCTCCGCTGAAGTGTGAAAGACCAGGTTTTAGCACCATATGTGAGAATGGGGAGAATGGGGAGAACACACATGTCCATAATTCTCCGTTTGAGACATAGTGGTAGATCTCCTTTTAGTAGATCTTTCATTGACCAATTATAGCTCCTTCGGGCGCTCTCGGTGCGTTGAGCAACTTCTTTGTCTTGCCGCGGCTGGAAGGAGACTATTTGGCCCAGATAGACATAGTCTTGGACATATCGCACCTTCGCAGCTTCGGTGCAACAAAGTCACAACAGCTCATTTTTTAATTTTACAGGAGAGGACTTTTAAAAGTATAGGCATGATTCAGAGACAATTTGGCATGCTTACCTCAATTTTGCAGTTTTGGCCATTTGTGACATTGTTGCACCGAAGGTGCGATATGCAGTCTCTCATCCCCAATATATAATCTCTTTTTGATGCTGTTAGTCATGAGTTTGGTCTTTGACATGTTCATAATAAGCCCAATCTCGAGGCTTGCCTTGTTGAAGTCTGCGAACATGTTCCCCAACTCAGCCGCTGATGAGGAAAAAAGTACGATGTCATCAGCGAAGCAGACGTTCTTTATTCTCTTCACCGATGACCTGTCCCTTGTCTGCCCAGTTTTGTGCCAAAGTTAAGAAGGCTTCCTCAAGAGTGGCTGTAAAAAAGTTAGGGAATAATGGGTCTCCTTGCTTGACTCCTCATTTTATTGGAAAGGACGGCCCAGTGGTGTTAATTTTTGGTTGAAGCTGTGCTATTACTGTATATTGTCTTAAGTAAGTTGATGTAGGTGGGTTCTATATTTTAGTTAGTCAGAGCGTTGAAAAGTTAATAGTGGTTGATGCTGTCGAAGGCCTTTGCGTAATCGACGAATGCCAGATACAATTGTGTTTTAAAAAAGTACATACATAATAAGGAGTATTCAGAAGAGATAGAAATGGTTTATTCTGCACAAATTCAACGCATTTAAAAAAATTGGTTCCTCTTCAAATGCAGCGACCTTCCGTTCCCAATAGTTTCTAGAAACTGTAGGGAGCGGAAGGTCGGTTCATATCTTTATGGATCCATTGCTTCCAGGCGGCAGCGTTTATGATAAATATTTCTTGTGTTTCGTTTCTTACATCAACTACAGATTTTGGGCTGGTGATTTTTTATAACTTTTTAACTCTACACAAATGTTTTTATAGGTTTGTGAACAAGTAAACGCGGCTCGTATCATCAAGGTGATAACAAAGGCTTTTGGACTTCAAACTCAGAAATGTATCTGCATTTTCTCCAGTAGGTACCCATAGACCATAAATAGTAGTAGTAATAGTAAAATCCTCTAAAAATATTTGCCTGAAACCCAAAGCCTCTACGTGCCAATCCCCTGTATTTCTTAACTTAGAGATAACAAATTTTAAATAAATGAAAAGTGGGATTCAGCGCTCTAGTTGTTTTTGTAAGGTAGTAGAAAAGACTAGAGTGACTTAATACTTTTTGATAAACTTAAAATCTTTTGCATTATTTTTAATTAAAAAAAAGTCTATGTAACTATTTTCTTTTATGTATGTAATCTCTCAAAGTGTAAAAAATAGAAATTTTAAATTGTAATTTTTATTATACTTTCGCATAGAACATTACTTTCAACTTTTAGATTGGATTGCATCACTCATAAGTAAGAATTTTAAAGTCTAAAATCTTATAAAAATTTCAAGTCTCGAATTCACCAATCCCATGCCCTCATCCCAATTTATTTGGGGTCGGCGCAACATGTATTTTTCTTCCATACTTCTCACATGCTCATTCAAAAAAACATTACCTACAATATCATGAAATCGATACTCTATTTGCTCTTTGCTCAGAAACATGATATACGGTGCGGTCTCAATAAAGCAGCATAAAGTTCAAATAGCTAAGACAGTGATCACCAATTCAACTGCCAAATGATGATGGCAATATTCCCAAATGTGTTCGCTACGCCGGTTTGCACGTAACCGATGTTACGTAATGATCCGTACCTTTAGCTCGAATATTATTTACGTGGGATCCACATAGGTAGGATTACAGTAACGAAATTTTCGACAGTTATCCTTTGTAAAATTATCCTCAATACATCAAAGACCCCATTCCAGCATACTTTTCAATTTTAAATAAGTATAACAAATTCATATGAAAAAAAAAAAACTTGTGAATGGCGACAAGATATCAATCTTGATCATAAATCTCGACATATTATTGCAGACATTCACTAATTAATATAATGACAATTTTAAATAGAGAAAGGTGTCTTACTTAGTTAGATAGGACATGTTTTTTTACAAAATACAAATATAAATAAATACAATATACCTACAAATAAATTATTTATTTAATACCAAGACAATAAGTCTTAAATTGCAAGTAAGTACAGAAGTAGCAATAGGATTATATAAGATAAAACTAAAAATAAAACCTACTGACACAATCAGACAAAAGCATATAAATAACATAAAATTCATTACTACAGTCCAGCCGTCGAGAGAATGCAGTGCTCATGACATCTGACAGTTTCATACAAACGAATGCGTGTTTAGCAAATTTGATCTTTATTATTTACTAGAATTGTCGCACTGACAGGTATCAGGAATACAAATTCTCTTGACGCGACGGTCGGACTGTAGGTAGTCGATGTCCGTGGTAGGTAAGGTATAAACTAGGCTCCTATTTTGCTGAATATTCGCTCTATGGTACCCAAATAAATTAATTCAAACAGCACAGTTAACTATAACGAATGAAAGTCAAATTCCTAATTAGATTGGTATTTAGTATTTAGCGACCGCATTGGCGAATTGGTGGTTATTTCTAATCACATATTGTAACTAACCCAATTAGTATGCAAAGATAGCGGTCGGTGGTCACGTCGCTATGTCGGTCGTATCATTTGGTTTGTCACAAAATTCCTGACTTATCTCGTTTCAAGGGAGATTTTCTATAAAGACCTTCATTAACAGCCTATAATGTCCCCACTGCTGGGACACAGGCCTCCTCTCGGTGAGAGGGAGTGGGCCGTAATCCACCACGCGGGCCCAGTGCGGGTTGGTAGATGTCACATCTCATGTCTTCCAATTTTTTAGGTTCCAGGACATGTCGGTTTCCTCACTATGTTTTCCTTCACCGTATTGAGAGCAGTGGTGATGAAATAATTTAGACAAAGTAAAGCGCCTGTCTGGCCTGCAACTCGTAAGTCGCGGCCGTTATCACTGGGCGACCACTGCTCAAGATAAAGATCTTAATGAAGATATAATCCGTGTATGCGCAACGGGGCTTATTTCAAGGAGAATCCTTACTTAGCATGCAAAAGTAACTCAGTCTCTCTCTGCCTTTTCACGCCTTAATGAAATCGATTTTGATGAAAGGCGCACAAGTAGACTATGACCGGTCAGAACGTCATAGGATACTTTTTACTGTATAATTTCTGACCTCCGAGCAAAGCCACGGGCAAAAAGCTATGCTTTGGAAAATATGGCATTAACAACGTTTAGAAAAACAGACAAATATATGTCTATTGAGAAAACGTAATAGAACAAAAAAAAAAAATTTCCTCTTTCCAAAGCACTTTAGCTCGCGTAGCGCGTCGTCTGAAAACTTTTCTCCCATCAATAAACTGGTCGCGGTAAGGTAACTTAACAATATGTTTTATGTGTGTATGTATTTATTGTAGTAAACAATTATACTGTACTGTGTATTGTCTCTCCTTCTCCCTTTAATCCATCCAAAGGTTGTCTGTAAAAAACGTTTTTAGCGAAAAGACCGCCCATAAATTGCCTCACCCTATGTAAAATTTCTACATTTGTGTATCTGTAATTTTGATGGTCTACATAATAAAGTGTATCCTATCTGTCTGTCTTAACTTTCGATGCAGTAGTGATTTAGCCAGGACCCGCTGAAATACTAATTTTAAGTCACCCCATTTTCTCAACGAAATCTCTTCAGACTATTCACTGAACATCTGAAACGGTTAAATATTACAATTTCGCAAATTATGTTTCGTAAACTAACTAAATATCCAAAACTTCCACGCTTTAAATGACAAAGTTTATTCCAACTTGTAAATTGATTATCTACCTGTTTCCAAAGTTATTTGATATAATAATTAGTTGTTATTATTTTCGTATTGACTATAATTTGTTGGAGTTTGTTTTGAATAAATTGGATGAGTTGAGGAATGATGTTGTTTGTGGATTTGCATACACTTTGAAATTATAAAAACATTGTTATTAATATATTTTGTTCGGATTTCGTTGGTTTTGTAAGAGTCAACTAGATGTGAAGAGGGAGAAGTGATTATGTGAAAAGGTGGCCTGCATCTTCTTAAGCGCTAGTAAGGCCACACACACACGGACACACGGGGTACACGGCGCGATTTCTTTACGGTACGGCGTAGGTATAAACCGCTCCGTAGAAATAACGTGTCTGTGAATAAGCTTCCGTGGATCACTATCCATTCAACACTGACGACCGTGCCTACACAAAACACAAAATCTGCGGTTTATTCGCCGTGGCGAATAAACCGCAGATTTTCACGGCAAGAAAAACGTGTGTTTACAAAGGGCCTAACAGTTTCCTACATTTACCAAACTTGACCAAAGCTTTCGCTAGATTCGTGAATGCCTACATTAAATTATTCTCATTCCATTCATTTCACTACATAGCTTGTGCGGGTAAAATATTTTCAGGATAACCTTTATTTGCCTTTTTTGTGTTTCACACGGCTTTATTTATAATCGAATATTTATTTTCAGTACGCTTCTGCGAGTTGCCTATTTTTTCAGGAATATAGCGCTAAGTCCTTGTAAAAGCGTTATCTCACGTTTGACAGATAAACGATTTATCCTACGGAATCTGACTGTTACACAAAGATAGAACCTATTTGTCTCCAAGTCACTATATTGTTACCGCGTGCTTGTACGCGCGTACGCCATCACAATATTTTTAGTTGTCGCAATGGCAATGTTTTTGACTTTACATGTTTACCCCGCGTTTACACCAGGGTATAAAACATATATTCTACTGATTTCATTTATCGCTTACACCAAAAATCAAGTTGAGACTATAATCCGGCCGACGAGAGAATGTGTTGTTGACACCTGTCAGTTTCATACAACCGACGTGTTTTGTGAATTTGAACTTTATCAGCTACTAGAATTATCGCACTGGCAGGTGTCAGGAACGCATTCTCTGGACGGCTGGACTGTAGTTGTATACAAAACTTGTCAAAAATGTAAAAAAAATGAACAAAATAATTAACAATATACATTTGTCTGAAACGACGTAGGTAAATAAAAAATATGTGTCGCAAAGCCACTGAAAGTAAAAAATAAATAAATGAATGTCATGAAAAGTCAACAAAACGTTTCATCTCAACATCTCTCTCCCTTGAATTTGTATGTATATAACATATATTGTAAGTATTTATTATAGTAAATAGTATGTATGTGTAGGTATATAACTTATTTATGTATTTGTGTACCTAATTTTAAGATTTTTTTGTTTTCATTGTTCCTCTCAACCAAAGCACCTGCCATCTAATCTCTTCACTACCCTTGGTTGACTGGTAGAGAATGTCTAAGGTATTAAGTCCGCCTTTGTACCTTTTTGTGCGAAAAGTTTAAATAAATAAATAATAAAAGTATTCATCAATCGAATACAACAAAACGTTTGAAAATAAATTAAATTAAAAAGCATGATAAACGCTGTGGCATCAAACAATGAGCTTTTATACCTCCTCACCTCCTACCTCAGCTTAATACTGCGATATTTAAAAAAGGAATACTAAAGCAAGTACCTACCCAAGACTTATCTGTAAATACCAAGATTATGTACCTCGTCAATATTTTCTATTACGAAATAAACGAGACATTTCCAAGTATTACTTTTCTCCGAACCACTGATCAGCAAAAAGACTACCAATGTTTTTCTCATTTTTTCGGCTAAAATAAAATAGAAACCCAAACTACCACTAAAAGCTAAATTCGCAATAACATTTTCAACAAAGTTCGGCTTTAATGAATACAAAACCGGCCTGACAGGCAGACATAGGCTCTATGTGTACCTGTGAAAAGTTGTGCCTAATGAATTGCCTTGTCAAATTGTTGGTACAGCTTTTATCGGAACACTGACGTACAATATTTAGAGAAATATATTCTAATTTATAGAGAACTCTATTCTGAGACACAAACGGTGGTCAAATAACGAGGTAGGCACTCTTCTCCTCTTTATTTGAGTAATTCTAGGAAAACCATTAAATAGAAGGCGCTGTGTACAGTCAACATTTTGTAAGCAGAAACCGTATTTACGTAGGTTGAAATTCCCAGAACTACATACATAATAAAAACACTACCCATAGCTTAGAATACGTAACACACATCACCGTAGTTCAGCGCACATATCAACAGAGTTAATAAAAAATGTGTGATGATTATAGTATCCTCATTCATGACCTTAAATTTTTGATAGAAGCAATTGGATGGCACTGCATCTGCTCGAGCATACGCCAGGTTTTGTCAGCATCTGATCGAGCATACGCCAGGTTTCGCCAGCATCTGATCGGCTGCCGCGACTAAACACCACACAGTGCCGAGTAGTCACTATAAAACTTCTTTTCTTCCCACTTATGTGCCCCTCATGTGTGTATGGACGACTATTTAACAGTTAGATAAGTATCAACTGCAGTCCGTTGACAGTTATTTTACCTCTGACTTTGCATCCCTGTCAAAATCACAGTGATCTTTATTATCGTGTCAATAAGGTTACTATTGGGCTACTGCCATTGCCAAGTCTGTCAAAATCACAATGATCTTTATTTTTGTTGCAATAAGGTTGCTATTCGGTTGCTGCTGTCAGAGGTACAATAACTGTGAATGCACAGAAAACACGTCCCAGGTATAGAGGAAAACGACACAAGAAGGGGGAAGTGCAAATTACCGTGGTGCCAAATGGAACAATATTCGAGACTACAGGGAAATCTAGAAATGTCTAAAGTAATAACATTTATATAGTTAAAGGAACAACTGTAACAGCTGTAGACATTTTAAGTAAGCAACGTTCAGGTATGCAAGCAAAACTTTAACATTGCAAACGAACTTTACTCAAATTACACCATAAACTTGTTGGTATGCTAACTACAGGATAGAAAGAGACAGCACGATGTCAAAGGCTTTCGATTTGAACCTTTCGTAAAAGGCCATTAGTCAAACCGAGCTTTTAAACTGTGTAAATGACGTGATTTATATCGTAGACGCTGATTTTTACTCTTTTTACTTCCAAAGTCTATTTTGAAATGTTGCGCACATTCCATTTGGCCGTGAAAGCGAGTAAAATGAAAAAGCCATTCAAGTATAAATGCCTTTACTTGGGACGACGGTTCCGTATGAAATAAATGGTAAAGCTTAGAGTGTGCAGCTTAATGTAGTTAAAAACTTGACTTACTTTGTATGAGGTGTGAAAAGTATTTTAACACTTTTTCTTGTATTAGGTACCGCATGAGATTTTGTGTAGTTTCTCAGAAGAAAAAGGTTGAACCATGTAGGTTTTTTACCATTTGTAGGTTCTTGAACGTAATATTGGAATAATAATTACGATGTTACAGAATTTCTAAATAAAACAGTGCGTGGCTTAAATGTCGACATCAGGCAAAAACGAATTTGAATTAGGTATCATTTTAGTTGCTATTTTTGTTCAAACAGCATAATCGACATTATTGACACACAACAACAACAAACGACAACGTTTGTAACATTATTTTTAGCATTTTCGTTAAAAGCATGTTAGAAATATTTATTGTATCGAAATAGTTTTCGGCTTTGACAGCTGCCACGCTCGACGCGACATCAACAAAGTGAAATAAAAATACAGTACACTGAAAAAAAAGTCCACCAGTGTACAAAAATAATACAATGAAAGCGGATTATTTCCGTACGGACCACCGCACCGGTCACAATCCAATTTCCTAAGTTTGGAACGCGACATCTGTCTGCCACAACATTGTGTACGAAAACTCTTTTGTATGAATAAGTAACCTCATCACCGTCATATTTATCGAGACGTGAACTTCCAATTTTGTCAAGGAATATTGAAAAAATCACTATGCATGGCAAACATATTGGTGATCAAAAGCAAAGAAGAATGTCGTGAGGCCCTTTGTTCACAAATATTTTTCTTGTCGTGAAAAACTACGGTTCATTCGTCGTGTGTAGGCACGGTCGTCAATGTTGTATGGATTACTATGGAAGCTTGTTGACAGACACGTTTTTCTTCGACGCAGTTTATACGTCGCGCTTCGGATATCTATGGTCGCGCTGTACCAACCGTAAAGAAACCGAGCCTTGTACAGTCGAACAAGCTACTTGGTATACAGGCAAAAATATTCATCTTTCCACTAAACAGCCAATATTTAGTTTTATTTTGTGCGATATAACTTTTTCAGCTTAATTAAATAGAGTGGTATAAAAAAGAATTGAATAACTCAGCACACCATTGTTTAAAAGTAGTTGCAAGTTAGCTGCCTGTATACCAAATAGCTTGTTCGACCGTACAAAGGGCCGCTGTTAGCTCTCGGCGAGTTAACGGTACCGTAATAAATAAAATGTGGGTTTATAGTATAACTTGGCCATTTATTTCCGATTCTTGAATCGGAACTACTTTTGTTTTAATCATGACTTCTATGTTTGCTCTGATTCGTTGCATTTTTAATACAAATTAGCACTGGTGTCATGCCATCAACTTATCAAATATTCATAAAGGTTGCAAGTACCAATTATGCTACAATATTTACAATACCTGTTCTCCTAAAGCAAATTGCATCTTTATTGGAAAGTAATCATAATCACAATCTGAACAGCAAATATTTATTTTAATTAAGTACAGTCACGTCTAAAAGTATGTATACACTTGGCAATTTTCAATTACGATTTTTTCGTGAAATAACGAATGCAACGTTGAAATACGACACTTAACCTAAACCTATGGGTTCGAAAATACTATTTTCGTAATAACATAAAATTTCATTCAAAAATAAAGGAGAAAATCGCCTTTGAATAAAGCCAAGTGTATACATACTTTTAGACGTGACTGTACAAGCATCGTCCACCGAACAATTTTTCATCAATATTGAATATCAATATTTGTAAGCAGTGACTTTCATCTGACCTCTACAATTTCAGTCAATAAGTTACCAATAATAAATCTCAATTTCGTAGAAGGTACCGGCTTAAGTTAGTAGATAGGCCTACCCATACAGGCGCGGCGGAGGCAAATGTTTCTTTCTGAGAAAGGGAGGGATTTCTCAAACCTTAAACGCCTTTTAAAAAAAAAAACTTCGCCACCTATTTTCTCTAAACTCGAGAATGTGCCCCCTTTTCAAGGATGACTACGACTTACTTATCTATATCTTAGTAATATTCTGTATCATCATCTGCCTTGCCTTTTTCGCAACTATATTAGGATCGGCTTCCAGTCCAACCAGACACAGCTGAATACCAGTATTTTACATAAAGCGACTGCCTATTTAGCCTCAACAACCCAGTTAATGGGTAAAAGTAAACATACAGGTTATTAAACTATGTTTGTCTAATTTAGAGTTTTAGATTCAGTTTGGTCTAATCCCAGTGGATACGTGGGGGTTGGGCAACGGGTGTTGTGGCACCCTCCCCCGCTGTATCCGCACCTGTACTCATATTATGTAGCAATATGTAACTGCAATATCACATATCACTCCCCTGATAGAATTGTAGCTGATGTCGGTAAGGAGTGATGTATAGCTTCAACGCGTTCCCAGCAAAGCGTCTTAGTTTATTGCAAAAGAACATCCTTCGTCTTTCGTCGTACAAGTAGAGATCCTACATCTTGAAATCGGCTGATGGATCCCGCAATCACACTAATATTGTAAAGGCGAAAGTTTGTGAGTGTGTTTGTATGTTTGTTCCTTCTTCACGCACAAACGGCTGAACGGATTTGGATGAAATTTGGCACACAGATAGTTTATAGCCAGGATTAACACATTAATTTACCTATTATATATTATTTACATTATTTAACAGGATTAATACTTTTTATCTTGATATTCCCACGGGATCGACACTTATGCGGGTGAAACCGTGGGGCGCAGCTAGTACATTTATAAAGTACAATAAGCTTAGTTTAGCATACGTTCCTGTAATATTGAGTTGTTTCTATTAATTTCGTTTACTTGTAAGTGATGCTTTTACCTTCAACGTTGTCCTTAATAACTTCCAAATGAAACTGGTTTCTAAATCTATACTTATTATACATTAAATTAGCTTTTCGTGTCTGTCGTGTGTTGTTGTTTTAAGCCCCGCAACGAATTTTGATGTGGTTTATCATCATTTAGAGAATTTATTTCGGAAAGGTTCATTTGTACAGTCAACGAAAGAGATAAGTATGCAGGATCGCCGTATATACTTGAAGTTTAGTAAGAAACCGAAGAATGTTGTCAATTTAATTTGACAAATGAGCTGTTTTTAACTAGAGGTATTAGGATAAGTAGGGAAAGACTGTTCGAGCTGTATGGCCTTAAGCCTTACATTAATACTGTTACTTTCAGCAAGTATGTTGCTACATATTCCAAAATTTTTAGAAATACTTGCAAAATAGCCAAAGCTCGGTACATTAGCAACAAAATCGAATCGGCAGAAAATAGAATAAAAACGGTTTGGAAAATTATAAATAACGAAACTAGTAGGAATAAAAAACGAAACACTGATTACACGTTGGTCAAAAACGACGGAAGCCTTAAATTCCTCACCCGACGTATCAATTGATTTATTAAGAGCGAACGCTCAAGCCTGCCCGGTTGAATTTCAATTTAAACATATTAACCCTGTAGTAGTAATAAAAGCTTTTAAGCAAATTAAGATCAAATTGACCGAAGATCTTTGGGGAATGTCCATTAAAGTGTGTACCTCCATAATTGAGACTATTGCGCCTTACTTAGCCTTAGTATTTAATTCTTGTGTAGATCAAGGAGTCTTCCCCGATCTAATGAAATATAGTAAGGTAATACCACTTTACAAATCCAGGGACAGTAAAGACACCAATAATTATAGACCCGTATCCGTGTTGCCGGTTTTCAGCAAGGTGTTTGAAAAGATAATGCTTAATCAGATGCTCAATCATTTTAACACGGATAAAATCCTTCACGATCAACAGTATGGTTTTACCAAAGGACGTTGTACGACCGACGCCGGTGTAACCTTATTAAAACACATTTTTAACGCGTGGGAAGAGGCTCAAGATGCCATAGGGATCTTTTGTGACCTCTCCAAGGCATTTGATTGCGTCGATCACGAAACCTTGCTTTTGAAACTTGAGCATTACGGACTTGGAAAACTTGCGCTCAGTTTAGTTAGTTCTTATTTAAATGATAGACAACAGCAAGTTCAAATAAATGGTGTCAATTCACATGGTTTAACAGTAAAAATGGGTGTGCCACAAGGCTCGATTTTGGGTCCTTTCCTCTTTTTAGTGTATATTAATGATCTACTCCATTTATTAAAAAACCAACCACAAATGGTGTTATTTGCTGATGACACTTCTTTAATTTTTAAGGTAAATAGACGTGCTATAAATTTTGACGACGTAAATAACGCCCTACTGCAGGTCCAAAATTGGTTCACTGCTAATAATTTAGTATTAAATGGAAAAAAAACTAAGTGCATAAGATTTTCTTTACCAAATGTCAAAGGTAGTGATTGCGAGATAATATTGAATCAAGAGAAACTAGAATTCGTCGATACAACTGTTTTCCTAGGGATCACGCTCGACTCAAGGCTACAATGGGGTCCTCATTTAACATCTCTTGCAGGACGGCTAAGTTCAGCTGCTTATGATGTCAGAAAAATCCGTCAGTTTACTGATGTAGATACCGCAAGACTGGTCTATTTTAGTTACTTTCATAGTATCATGTCTTACGTTATTTTACTTTGGGGACGGGCTGCAGACATCGATTCTATTTTTATTCTGCAGAAAAGAGCCATCAGAGCCATATATAATCTTCGCAGGCGCGATTCTCTAAGGGAACGGTTTAAGGAAATTAACATCATGACGGTACCTTGTCAATATATCTATGAAAACATCATGTATGTAAGGAAAAATTTACATATTTTTAGTAAAAGAGGTGAGAGACATAATTATAGTACTAGAAATAGGGACCTATTAGTTCAACCAGGTTTCAGACTAGCTAAAGTAGACTCATCTTTTATGGGGTACTGTTTAAAATGTTATAATAAAATACCTCCCCACATTCTTCAACTGAATGAGACAAAATTCAAGTCTTGTATTAAACGCACACTATGCAGGCAGGCATATTATAAGTTAGGGGATTACATCGCGGATAAAAATGCCTGGCTCAATGCTGGTCCTGCTCCACAATCACAACTAATTGATTAACACTTGAAAATACTGTTGGAGCTGCTGAAGATTGTAAGTCTATCTTTGCATTGTATAAATTCAATCTCCTAGTATTGTATAATTGCATAACACATGTGTGAGTACTATGTACACACTATAAAGCTACCATTTACTGGGTACGTCTTTCATTGACTTGAATGTGCTCTGGCGGCTGAGAGTATCTCATGCTCACTCAAATGTCTCGCTGATGGTGGCGCATGTGTTGGATCATTTAGCTCCCTTCAAAATGGTTGAGCTGAATGGTGCTGATGCATGCGTCATGTTCGTGAACGGGCGCCGTCAGTAGGGACTGGTCATCTCTTTGCTGCCATGGCTTATTTTAATTTATTATTTGAATTGTTGTTTTTTCTCATCTTTTCATTATTTATTTATTTATATATACTTTATTGTACACCACAAAAATACATAACATGAAATAAACACATTAAACACTACAAAATATACAATGGGCGGCCTTATCGCTTTCTGCGATCTCTTCCAGGCAACCTTGGAATGCGCTTTTAACGTTCTGCATCGTTCTCACATGTATAATTTTTAACATGAATGATGTAAACAAGACTTTGTAACCACATTATTTTGATTTAAAAGAGTGTCCATGGAGTTTCTTGCCCGTTCTTCTCCATAGGTACCTACGCTTTGGAATGGGCAACTAGCTTCATTTTTTTCTGACTGACTGACTTCTTGACAATTCAAAAGTGCCTGTAAATGGTTTAATTGAA
Organism: Amphipoea lucens; assembly: GCA_947508005.1. Lineage (NCBI taxonomy): Eukaryota > Metazoa > Arthropoda > Insecta > Lepidoptera > Noctuidae > Amphipoea > Amphipoea lucens. Next base: position 11,145,288 of record OX382371.1, read on the forward strand.
ATAAATGCTTTGAGTTTGAGTTTGAGTTGAGTTTGAGTTTTGTTTTCTATTAATAAAATTATATTTTATTCGAAAACACCCATCGGTGTCTTACTAAACTTCAACTATATCCGACGATCCTGCGTACTGATTTCTTTTGTTGACTGTACATTACATTGATTTTACACATAATTATGTACATATAACAAAGGCATTTTAGACAGTATGAATGTCGATTGTTATATGAGTAGGGGAAGACCAAAAAAAACTGCTTTTCGAAGCACGGAGGGGCCTTGATATGTGGAGATGGTCACCCATCCACGGACCAACCGCGGCAAGCGTAGCTTAACCTGATCGATCGACCCGTGCGGCTGTCATTACTTAGCCACAAGCCCCTTTCAGTACTAACTGACTGCACCTAATAATAAGGTACTCAACTCAGTCCTACGTTCCATATACGACAAAATTATAAACATATTTCAAATTAATTACACTAATAAATTCTACTATCATATCATAAATAAAATTGTAATCGAAATCGGTAAAGTTTAATTAGAAGGGCGTAATAATTAATTACAAGCACCTCAACTGATATCAATAAAATTGATCGGTATCATAAACACCTGACACTAGGAATATTAACGTTTTGTTTACTTAGTTTGCGACGACTTATCAAGTAATATATTTTTCTCATCCCTGCTTTCAGTATGTTGAAAAACATCGTAAGGAAATCTAGAAACAAAATTCGAAGACATCTTCACACCAGGCCCTCTACCTTGTGCGGGATTGTTCGAAAGGGTTACCGCTACCCCGGAACATAAAGGGCTAAGGAATGAACACGGATGGGTTTTAGTCAGTAAGAGTCTGACACTCCCTTCCGCTCCACCCAGAGCGGGAGGGGTCATTTGATGATTTCCCATCCATAAAAAAAAGGCCCTCTTCCTTGGACAGCGCGTATGTGTTCCAGCCACGCCTCAAAGAGATGTCAGCATACAGGAAGGCGCCTGTTAGGGCCGAAGCCTGCTGGGGTTCCGGGATTGTCCGAAAAGGTTACCGCTACCCTGGAACATAAAGGGCTAAGGAAGGAACACACTGACACTCCCTTCCGCTCCACCTAGAGCGGAAGGGTCATTTGATAATTTCCCATCCACAAAAAAAAGGCCCTCTGCCTTACTCACTTCACTGAACACAGTGGGGACATTTTAATTGTGATAGTCATATTTTTTATGCTATACTTTCAGGATGTACACAAATATGTAAAAAAAAACACTACAAACTGAAAAATAACTATAATTTTGGAATTCGGTGACTTTGGATCTGTATTTTAGGTTTATGCCACCGAGTTCCTGTTTTTTTTGGAAGTAGGTTATTTTTTTTTACTATTTTTTTTTTCACTTTTTCGTTACGGTACCTACCCCACACAAATTCGTACTATACCACTATGTAAACAACAGTGACAGGAAGTATTATATCATACTTAAGATAAACAACGTGGATTAAATACGTATTATCAAAGCTAACTCAAAAACTACCCGAGCAAAGTTAATAAAATTTATATAGGACCACCGCGCAAGTTTCCTCTACCGAAAAACAGGAGTTTCCAAATTCTGTCCACAATTGACGAAAATATTGATAAACATTTAAAAGAAAGAAAATACGTTTATTCGCGGTGAAAATGACGCAAAAAGGAACATAAACAAATAAAATAAAAAGGTAGGGGGAAACACCACATTAAACACACCACACCACATTACATTTATGTATATACACATATTATAAAAATACGTACAGACAAACATTGTCGTATTATAAATGTTCGTCTGTAGGTATGTATTTTTATGTAAGAACCTCCGATTTTGAAATCGGTCATTAAAATAGAAACTTTGGCGATCCATTTCTATAATTACATACGAATTTCCGTTTCCCTAAAACTGCCTGTCAGGAACAATAAAACAATGATTTTTTATCGCGCAACACATTTCGATAAAAATGTTTATTGTTTGCACGACGTAAAGCGAATGCGGGCGGCACTGGGTGCTTTATTTTTTTTAATCTCCAATATTTTACGTACAAAGAGCATGAAAAATATTGATAGCGAACAGTGCGTCAAATACAAAAATTATCTACATGTTGGCATTTTATAAAATCTGTCACGTTTTCGTATTTAGCCTTAATACCACGTAAAGGATCGTGTTTTTTTTACTGATGCAAGCTTTTTAGGCAAGCCCGTTTGATGAATTGAATACCCCTCAGAGATTTTGCGTCGTCATGTAAATAGCTACCCTAATATCTGAGAATAGAACCGTATTAGATACGCATTTCATACGCGTGCCAATAATACCTCTTGTGGGTAGACCATCAAAATAATTTGGAAGACGAAAATATTTTCTAAGAAGAGAGTGTTAATATCGTAAGATCCCAGTTGAGCTTTATTACGGTGAACATGAAAGAATCTTCAAAAGATAAAAATATAATCGTTTTATATGATTTTCTAATTTCATTCCAATTTTAGCGCAACTACCACCGTCTTTAATCTCACAAAAAGAAAACAATCTATAACCAATCACGTAATTTTGAAGTTTTAATTAAAGGCAACAAAAGTCGAAACGAAATTTAATTTCCTACGCTTGTTTTCATTTAATTTATTTACTAATTCATTATAATAACCTCGGCGTCGACGGTTCGGGAGATTCACAAAACAGCATTGTTGCCATCTTCTAGTTCCAATCAATCTTAGCTTACAAAGCCAGTAATCCGATTAAAACAAGAATTTTACAATTAAATACATTGAGGAGAAAGACCGAGAATATAATTTATAATAATTATGCTGTAGACAGACAAGGCATAGCCACTAAGTTTCCTTCCCACTAATGTGTATTAAGCCATTATAATATTTCTAGGAATATTATGAAATCTGCTTTTCCTGTTCTTAGTAAAATATGTTCCTACTTTTTCACCTTCATTAGATCCTCGCGTTTTCAAGTAATGCAACCATTCCGTCAAATAGAATAATAAATAAATGAAAAATATTATTTATTCGTAGAGCAAAATAAAAATTGAAATTTTTATAACTTTCAAGCTACATAATTCACTTGTTTAATATGTACGTGCCTTTCGCAATACATAGCAAATTTACGAAGGTGATTATGAATTAGGTGTTCCAGTCGAAAAGTTGCGACGAAGTTCAGTAATAAACTCGAACGCCAGAAGCCTTATGTCGCATAATCTTCGCGGGAGCAAATTAAATTTAACACCATTCGAGGCTACCTATGTAATCTTTAATCAGAGGCAACCCGTTAAGTCTCAGACGCACCTCGCGTTCATCGCTTATTCAAGAGAACCATTCTTATAATGAAATTTCCCCTTTAATAGTCCGCGGAATTGAGACAGGGTGAAACTGCGAAATCTTCGCTAATGGTGCGGAACCACGTAACTTAATGTTACGCGGGTGTGCACTCGGCCGGAACTCAAACTCGCGCACCTATTCGTTAAATCCTGCGTAAAGTGCCCGCGAATAATTCTCAAATATCTACGCTCCCGATAAAACCCTAAAGTTCTTTGGAAATAAAATTGAACGGATACCGTTTAGTGCTAATGTTAAAGCTTCAGAAAAATCAGCGACATTTTTCTTCCTTTTTTTTCAAGCGAATAAGCCGCGCTTAGTAATGTTCTTTGGTGTTTTAGGCAAGCCAATAATTCACAGTAATTTATTCTAAAGGTAAATAAGACCTCTCGTCTGACTTGACGTGTAAAATGTTGAAGGAATTTTCAAGCACCCGGCGCCCTTCCACGATTTTATTTTGCATGCAGTAAAGTGACTTTGATATTATAAAACTTAATTTATTCTCGTGCAACATTTATTTAGAAGGAACGCTGTTTTGAAGCAGAAGGTGTTCTAAAGTTAGAATCTAAATCATATTCTTTTAAGAAGTTTTCAGTTTTACTGAACGTCATTTAGAGATTACCTACATTATTTTTAAGTCTTACTATGATTATTTACTATTCTAAACTATTACCTAAACCAAAAATAAAGCTTGTAAAACAGTATTAAAATTGTTTAAGGCTGTCTTTAAAACATTATCGATCCTTAACTAAAACTTTACTAGTTAGTATTTGATATCTGACTTTTGCATCACACCATGATTACCTGTAGGATAAGTGACAACCATGATTGACGATCACGAAGTTACAAGGTGACTTGTACGACGATAGTGTCCACTTAGTAACGAGTCATTTGTCTTGTACCATGATGTTTTGAATGAATGATTACAAAGATAATGAACAGTTTTAAGGGCTGATTTTTCCAACGTCAGATCGATATCTTTTCTCCGTGAAATAAAATTAATATCTAACAGTTTTTGGATGAAAAAGAGGGAATACTGTCAAAAGTACAAAATTATTCCTGAGATATATACCTACAGGCGTTGGAAATCAGCCCTAAATTAGATATTGATTTAGAGTCAGCCAGACTAATACGACAAATTAATGGTTTATTTCATTTCATTGCATAACTCTATTCGTCATAGGTATTTGTAGATTTATGAGCTGGACGCAGGGGGTACGGCCATTGATATAAAACCAAGCGGTCAATAGGTTAATTAAATAAAAAAAAGTTTTAAATATTAACTTAAGGTGTCCAAATAATTCGTTGCAAACTTTCAAACATGTGTAGTAGGTTGGCCTGCGTTTTTACAAGCATGCGGCTCTCGCTTGTAGAAACCAACCGGGAGCCACATGTCCCGTGAGACTAGTCCCTTGGGCAACAATCACTGTAGAGCAATATCAATTATACTCAGACATTCATGTAATTGACTATCGCTAATTAGTACATAATTGAAACAATCACTCGTCAAATAAATCAACTGGCTTAATTAACATGTTAGTAACATCCTTGGATTAATATATTTCAATTTATGCCTTTATGTTGTTTGACATTTAAACAGAAATTGAAAACCTTGCAGTATATTTAATAAGTGTTTGTACTCCGTATAGTTTGCTGGCCTTAATTATATTCGAATAGTGGTACGTGTTTTATAACTACTTTGTACCCAATCATTAAATTGACGTGAATTTAAATAAATTATGTATAAAAGACACGTCATTTAGATCAACCCGAAAGAAATTATAGTTCAACAGCTTTGTTCGTTGTACTTTCACAATGAAAAGGTTATTCACTTGCACGATGCATAAGTCTACGTGCTATCATCAGTATGATTAAAAACGACGATTCAAAATGCCCGGTATGCGGGAAAAGAATACAGATAGGTAGGTAGGTATTTTAAAATTCCTTAGCCTTTTCATTCCTCGACAGCGGGCGTTATTATTGCACGTAATGCCGGTGGGGCAACGGGGACATCCAGTTTTTTATAAATCCGTAAGACAATGAAGCAAACGCCAGACGGAAAACTAAACAAAAAACTAACGAAGTGCGATGTTATTTCCTGTCGGACCGCATTACATTTTGCAATGTACCCTAGGTGACGTGTTTAACAAAATATTGAAAATACAAAAATGCTTCCACTGTAATATTTATACTTTTTAGGGTTCCGTAGTCAACTAGGAACCCTTATAGTTTCGCCATGTCTGTCTGTCCGTCCGTCCGTCTGTCCGTCCTCGCTTAATCTCTGTGACCGTTAGCACTAGAAAGCTGAAATTTGGTACCAATATGTATATCAATCACGCCGACAAAGTGGTAAAATAAAAATTGGAAAAAAATGTTTTATTAGGGTAGCCCCCCTATATGTAAAGTGGGAAGTGATTTTTTTTTTAATTTCAACCCTGACGTGTGATATATTGTTGGAAAGGTATTTAAAAATGAACATGGGTTTACTAAAATCATTTTTTGATAATGTCAATAATTTCGGAAATAATCGCTCCAAAAGTAAAAAACAATGTGTCCCCCCCCCCTCTAACTTTTGAACCATAACTTTAGAAAATATGAAAAAAATCTGAAAAGTAGAACTTTATAAGGACTTTCTAGGAAAATTATTTTGAACTTGATAGAATCAACAGTTTTTGTACAAAAAAGACAAAAGTTGTACAATATCATTTCTGGACTAAGTTTGTAGTATAATCGTATATGCAAGCATTTTTTTTTTAACTTCGTTTACATATTTTATTATCCTGAACGTATCTTTTTTCAAACAAAAAAAGAATGATTAAAATCGGTTCTCGCAATCCAAAATTACCACCGAAAACTTCTGGCACGTCTATGTACTAATTAGTAACCCAATTCCCCGAAAGATGGCGCTGTAGGTACTTATTACATTGGGTCGGGTATTATCGAATTGTACGTGGGAACACTTATTGTGACGGACGGGAAACTACAGAACCCTACACTGAGTGTGGCCCGACACGCTCTTGGCCGGTTTTTTTTCTTGAACAGTTGGTTAGACCTAATGGATTTTTTAAGTTGCATGAAATTAACCAGCTGCGCCCCGCATAAGTGACCGATCCCGTGGAAATATTGGGTTAAAAGTATCCTATGTTCTAATTCAGGTCATAGTCTACCCATGTGACAAATTTCATCTCAATTCCTCCAACCGTTTTAGCGTGAAAGTGTAACAGACATACAACATTTTTTTTTTCTATTTTTAATATTAGTTTAGATGAAATAAATTAACAAAGGCAAGTCAGATTCCATTTGAAACAACCAAACATTGCAGAAAACGCATAAAATTAATTCTACACGACATTTCTTGGAACGAAACTCCGTAGCGCGGCCATTAGCATAGAAATTAATGTTTGTAATAGAGAGAGCACTAAACTTAGTCAATGAAAAATATCGATATGAGGTGGAACGGAAGCCAATTTTCTCGTGGAAAGGAAATTGGTGTCGTTGTGGCTCGCTAGGCAAATCGGTAGCCACCGCCAGGCGGCACCTTTTGTTCCGCGAATGCCAATTTACATGACCACCAAACTACCTAGTTTGTTAATCCTGCAAGATTTACGACTTTGCGAAACAGGGTTCTTCTTTCTTGCGATTGGTTTATGGTTTAAAGCAGGCCGACATGTCCATAATCAGCTTATAACGTTCCCACTGCTGGGATACAGGCCACAGCGTGCCCAGTGCGGGTTGGTAGATTTCACATGTCTTCGAATTTTTGGTTCCAGGACATGCCGGTTTCCTCACGATGTTTTCCTTCACCGTTTTGAGAGCAGTGGTGATGAAATAATTTACACATAGTAAGTAAAGTGCCTGCCTGGTTTCGAACCCACGACCTACAACTCGTTAGTCGTGCATTTACCACTCACTGGACCATGTCGTTGTCATGATTTGATTCCAATAAGTCATTATAAACTGGTAAGCTCAACAACAAATTATTTGTGCTAAGTCTGGGTTCGTCGTATTGGAATTCACGGATAGATTTTTTGAAATGATATTTTTAGTCAAATAATTTATATGATAAAGACTAGTTTGTAAATGTGAAAGCTTTTACAAAATAGCTAAATATGATGGCAGTTTATGATAATGTTCATGTTGTCCTTAATGGAAAAACCATGTCACATCTTGCTGACCAAGATTATGTACTTACCTAAGTACTTACTTAAGTCCAGCATGCGCTGCGTACAAAGTAACTTTTAAAAATATGCCAATAATATTACTTGAAATTTTGTTAGATCCGTAGGAGAACCAAGGTAACCGACATAGCCCGAAGAATTGCCAAACTTAAGTGGGTAGGGCACATCGCTCGCAGAACAAATGGCCGATGGGATCTGGAGTGGCGAGCGTGTATCGGAATACGTAGCGTTGGAAGGCCTCCGACAAAATAGACCGATGACCTTGTGAAGGCCACAGGAATCCGCTGAATGCGAGAATTACAAAACTGGTCAAAGTGGCAAAAGTTTGTTGACTTGAAATATTATAGCAGTTGAAAATGTGTCATGCTCACTTAAATGTCTCACTGATGGTGGCGCGTGTGTTGGATCATTCGGTTCCCTACAAAACGGTTGAGCTGGATGGTGCTGATTCACGCGTCATGGTCGTATACGGGCGCCCGCGCCGTCGGTTGAGACTGGTGTCAGGGCTTGTTTTTAATATTATAATTATTTTGAATCGTTTCTTTATTTGTTTTTTTTTTTACATTGTTCTCACATATAGAAGTAACAAGAATAATGTATCCAGGATTTTGTAATTATCTTGTTTTAAAAGAGTGTCCTAAGAGTTTCTTGCCCGTTCTTCTCCATTGAGATCTACGTTTTGGGATGGGCAACTAGCTTCAACTTTCTGACTAACTGACCGACTATTTGACAGTTAAAAAGTACCTGTAAATGGTTTAATTGAAATAAATACTTTGAGTTGTGTTTGAATGCTTGGGGGAAGCCTATGTCCAGGGGTGGACGTCTTCGGCTGAACTGAGTGAAGTATTCATGATATTTAAACAAACCTACGCCTGCCCTTAGTTAAAGATGTTAATAATACATCATTAATATTTAGTTAACACATAATATTTTTCATAGCATCTTAATATTATTATTTACCTCGGCTGCAAATATTTTTATCAGCTGGTGTCATAAGAAATATGCAAGAAATTGTTACATTGCTCACGTCTGTGATGTTGGCACGGTGCGCCCACGGATGTTAGTTACGTTTTTTGATGTTGTGGTAAACTCGGCTTGCACTGCATAAAATGAATGTTTTGGTTTTTTTAAAAAGTGAAGTTAAAAGAGCCACTTCCTAAACTTGCTCACATTTTAAAATATATTTAAATATAAACTGCATAAAATATAAATGCGTAGTACCTACCAACAAAACAAAAATGTTAGATATTTTTAACTAGCGTAGTTGGCAAAGAATTTATAGGGTTGAGCCTAGTGTTCCATTTGTGCAAGTAATTCGTATGAAAGCCGATACATCTAAAAATGCAAAACGTAAGCCGAAACAGAATACCTTTATTTTTCAACCTTTTTAAAGTTACATTAAAAAACAGCCAGTAACCCGACTAACTGAACAGTAGAAATGGCTTTCATGTCGACAGTTCAACAACATTAATTGTGTTGTTTACGTTGTTGAGCGGACAAATATTTCGAACATATGAAGCAATGAATTAGCTATGTCCTTCAAAATGATTCAGATTCTGATTGATAGTATGTTACGTATAGTATTGTACAGGTCAAAATTCTCTTCTTACAAGGATAGAAAACATCCATTGATAACCGTCTCAGTAATAACTTCGATTTTCAATTCATATCTTCAGGTTATCGCACATTAATCACAAAATCATTCATTGACACTAGTTCAACTAAACCTTACAATGAGCTTTCAAATCGATTTCCACTGCACCGCTGCATATTCGAATTCAAAGGCAATCTGAGCGGCCCGTCCCCATCACTATGAAAGAATGAAGTATTCCAGATTGCTTCAAAATGAACCGTGAGTAATAACGGTGCTGCGAGCTTTATGCCTCGTTATGAAGCCGTTCTTTTGCTACCATTTAATGTGCTATTAGTGAATCAAAACTTTTACCTCCATTCCGTTTCAAGCTGGACTGGAAATTACCGGCGAAACTTCTATAGAGCCGATTACGTTACATGAACTCTTTGGATTTTTGTAAGGAGTTTTTACTGGCGTATGTGAGTTTTTAGTTTTGAGGAATTTAGCTTTAGTATGAGTTGTATAAGTTGCGTGTTACCAGCGTTAGTGCGTTATCAACAATGCATCATCAAAGGTCTAGTTTCAGCGAAAACATGTTTTTTAGAATTCCTATAAAAGATCTTTGTATGACCTTTTTAGGAATGTTTTTTCACTGTGAAAATGATTTTTCTTTTAGCTTTTTTTTAAATAATAACCCCCTTATTCATAATCCTATTTTATCTCTATTTTAGCTAAAATAGGTTTATAGAACGTTTGTCTTTATCTGTCACGTTGTCATTTCTGTGTGTATGAAAGAGACAAACCCCATTTTAACTAAAATAGGTTTGATAAGTTTTATGAATAAAGGGGTAAATGTTTTACATAAATATAACAACTATACAATGTACAGACGCCAGCACATCAAGCTGTCAAATTATCCCAATCAACTTCAAACCTTATGCTTTAGCGATAAAGTTGAAAATCTATTAAAGAAATTTGACAGATTATAGTAGCTTGATGTGCTCAGTCTGTACCTATTACCCTTAGTTATTCTGTGCTATTACCAAATGCTGAAGCAGAATATTCGAGAAAGTTAAAATACCTACGCTAAACAGTTATCTCACATAAATTAGTTCCCTTAAATGGGCAGTCATTAAACAGTTGACGAACACCCGTTATTTACCCACTAATCAGCGGACAACAAATTCGAACTAAAATTACCGTCGCATTGACTAAAACGAATTACTTAATAACCCCAATTCCCTTGATGACCATTTATTGGAATTGGAAGGATGACGTCAATAAATTACGTGGTTATTCCGTATATTTGGACTATAAAGTGCGCGTTTGGTAAGCAAACAAGAGCATTATTCGACGCTATTACTGTTCAGTTTGGGCATTACAACCGCAATTTACTAGATACAGTCAGCAATAAAAGTCGGTTAACACTGTCATTTTTACATGTTATTAAATTGACAACATTTTTTTTTTTTCAGTAAACTGCTTTTTACCCTTCAAAGAGTTGTATTCTAAAATGTTTTCTTCTGCTGCAAGTTTGAACAAATATTGTTGCTGACCGTACTAAGTTATCATACTAGGTCGGTTCAGATAAGTTACTTTCATAATTCCAGCTATCGTTCTTTGTAGCTGAATTCACCAATTGATGGCTGATGCAGTGACAAAAAAAAGAGTATGCATAGATGGTTTAGTCATTGCGAAGATGAATGATAAGCGACTAACAAAAGGTATTTAAAAGGCAGTGATTGAAAACGCTGGGAGGGGAACGCCCTACAAAGACATATTAATAATGTCTATTCAAACTTATGATTCAAATTAATATTATTTCAAGTTAAACAAATATCAACTTTATTCTAATGTTGATTAAGTTGATTTCATAGTGACTAGCACTATTGAAAAAGTTATAAAAATGTTTGAAGTTGTGACGTAAACTAAACTTTATTGTGTAGGATTAAAAGTTATTTTTTCTTAAACTCATATTTGTTTACATTTTTGACAAATAAATCGCGGATGCAGATTACATAGTGGCAAGGACTTCGACGCGCAGCCTGTTACCAATATGGATTCAGTACTTGATTCTGAAACCCCCATTGTGTTAAAATTTTTCTTCGGTTATTAAAAAAAAGACGGGTTGCACTCCGGGAGTGCCGGCAGAAGTGAAAACATGAATATTAACGTTGAAATAAATCAATTATGAATTGAATTAATATAACTAATTTTTTCCCACTATTTCTGCGTCACTTTTTTTATAAATCGATGCACTGTTCAATTTCCATATTTGAAACACTTTATATTCACGAATTTTACGAATACACAGCAGTGTAGCTACACAGACGGTCGAGCCATCAGCTGTCCATCCATACATCCACGTCCACCATCACCGTCACCGTCACCGTCACCGTCACCGTCACCGTCACCGTCACCGTCACCGTTACCGTCACCGTCACCGTCACCGTCACCGTCACCGTCACCGTCACCGTCACCGTCACCGTCACCGTCACCGTCACCGTCACCGTCACCGTCACCGTCACCGTCACCGTCACCGTCACCGTCACCGTCACCGTCACCGTCACCGTCACCGTCACCGTCACCGTCACCGTCACCGTCACCGTCACCGTCACCGACACCGTCACCGTCACCGTCACCTTCACCGTCACCGTCACCGTACCGACACCGTCACCGTCACCGTCACCGTCACCGTCACCGTCACCGACACCGTCACCGTCACCGTCACCGTCACCGTCACCGTCACCGTCACCGTCACCGTCGCCGACACCGTCACCGACACCGTCACCGTCGCCGTCACCGTCACCGTCACCGACACCGTCACCGTCACCGTCACCGTCACCGTCACCGTCACCGACACCGTCACCGTCACCGTCACCCGTCACCGTCACCGTCACCGTCATCACCGTCACACCGTCACCGTCACCGTCACTGTCACCGACACCGTCACCGACACCGACACCGACACCGTCACCGTCGCCGTCACCGTCACCGACACCGTCACCGTCACCGTCACCGACACCGTCACCGTCACCGTCACCTTCACCGTCACCGTCACCGTACCGACACCGTCACCGTCACCGTCACCGTCACCGTCACCGTCACCGTCACCGTCACCGTCACCGTCACCGTCACCGTCACCGTCACCGTCACCGTCACCGTCACCGTCACCGTCACCGTCACCGTCACCGTCACCGACACCGACACCGACACCGACACCGTCACCGTCGCCGTCACCGTCACCGACACCGTCACCGTCACCGTCACCGACACCGTCACCGTCACCGTCACCTTCACCGTCACCGTCACCGTACCGACACCGTCACCGTCACCGTCACCGTCACCGTCACCGACACCGTCACCGTCACCGTCACCGTCACCGTCACCGTCGCCGACACCGTCACCGACACCGTCACCGTCGCCGTCACCGTCACCGTCACCGACACCGTCACCGTCACCGTCACCGTCACCGTCACCGTCACCGACACCGTCACCGTCACCGTCACCTTCACCGTCACCGTCACCGTCACCGACACCGTCACCGTCACCGTCACCGTCACCGTCACCCGTCACCGTCACCGTCACCGTCATCACCGTCACACCGTCACCGTCACCGTCGCCGTCACTGTCACCGACACCGTCACCGACACCGACACCGACACCGTCACCGACACCGACACCGTCACCGTCACCGTCACCGTCACCGACAGTGTCACCGTCACCGTCACCGTCACCGTCACCGTCACCGTCACCGACACCGTCACCGTCACCGTCACCGTCACCGTCACCGACACCGTCACCGTCACCGTCACCGTCGCCGTCACCGTCGCCGACACCGTCACCGACACCGTCACCGTCGCCGTCACCGTCACCGTCACCGACACCGTCACCGTCACCGTCCGTCCGTCCGTCCGTCCATCCATCTATCCATCCACCCATCCATTATCGTATCTCACTTGGTTCACTTCGGTTGGCGCCGCCGTAGAAAGAGGGGGGGGGGGGGGGGGGGGGGGGAATCTCTCCTGACGGTCACGTGTCCTGACGCGAGTTTAACATTTTTTCCCCAGTACAAAAAGTGTTCAACGCCGCTAAAGAAGTTTTCACTTCAAAAAAAAGTTGTCCTTCCATACATTTTGATCGCAAAGGTATCGCACTTTTCTATGAAGAAGCTGATTTTTGAAGTGAAAACTTCTTTAGCGGCGTTGAACACTTTTTGTAATGGGTAAAAAATGTTAAACTCGCGTCAGGACACGTGACCGTCAGGAGAGATTTCCCCCCCCCCCCCCCATTTCTTTCTACGGCGGCGCCAACCGAAGTGAACCAAGTGAGACACGACAAAGATGGCCGAAGAAAATGACATTTGACGTACAAATGTTTGAAAAGTCAGTTTCGTAAACAATAGTACTTCGAGGAGCCGCAGTTGTATTTAATTTATTTTGAACTTCTGTTTAACCAATTTAGTTTATTATTATATACCTACCTACAATACAAAATAGAAGCGACGAAAAATATAACGAAGCACATTATAGCAACAAGAAATACTGTGGGACATTGCTGCTTTTGTGTGAAAACAATGCTTCCGTGTCGACCACGGAAGTTTACACCCTGCAGGGAGATGCTCCAGTAGGGTGTGGCTGTGAAGCTATGTTGCAAAACATGCTCCACGTCCTATCCTGCCTTATTTGTCCTACCCAAAACAAGCAGTCAAAGTGACCTCTGCGCTGCCACCGACGACAACGTGGAAGTGGCAATATTTTGAGCCAACAAGATCTAAAGTAAAAGAGAAGAAATTTAGGGAGTAGTTCATTAATAAAAAGCTTGTATACAAATATCAGTTTATTTTTATAATACTTGTACGCACCGGGACTTACAGCTTAGTACGGCTGTTATTCCAAATGCATACAGTGTGGCTAAGTTTGTAACAATTGAACCTGGTATCTATGGTTACCTCACCCTACTGATTATAAACCTACAGCAACTACTTAACCCCCTAGTTATCCTAACACCCTAACCTATCATACAAGCCTACGGGAGACCTACGGGAACAGACAGAATTTGGGTAGGAATAGGGGTTTGTGTACGTCGTGCAATGTGTACACAGGAAATAGTTTTGTCATTGCCGGTCCCACAGACTCATAGAACTGGTGATGGCTAAAGGTGTCTTGGCCATAGCGAGAGAAATTATGGAAGATGAATCAAACTCTACTCCAACTTGATGACTAATTTATTCATTTACTAATTACTAATTTATGTGGAACGAATGTATGTCGCTCTTGATGCTGACGCTGGCGTATGTAACTCTTGCCTGTTCACGGCTGAACAATACTCTAAACTCTAATTTGGCTTCTAAAACTTGTGCAAGCAGAACAACATTTTTAAAATGTTTGCTTTTCATTTGCCATCTGTGCCATCTCTTCTGTAGGCCGTTTCATTTTCTGCTATTCGTAGTGAAGCACCATCCTTACTAGTCCTATTGACCTGAAATACAAAACTAATGTTATAAATTCTTTCTCTTCATTATCTTATTTATACTGATTTAATTAATCAGTAGCGGCATCAAAATAACAGTCATTATTATTCTTATGGCGGGTTTTTTTTTTTGTTACAATGAGTTTTGTACAGGCAAACGAAGTTCTTCGTAAAATTGTAAATTGGATAGGCACCTAATTCGTAAACCATGCCAGGCTGCCCCTGTTTAACGTTAGTGCTTGTGTCAGTGTTTTTATTTTCTATTATGGCGACCTCTCCCTGACCAATTCTTCCAAAAAATCTAAGGATTAGAAGCAAAAGCAAGCATAAGTATAAGAAATTGAGAATGTTTACAAAACATAACTTACTTTGAACACATTTTAGCTGTAACAGTAGGTACACACCTTATCCTCCTCCAACCAATATTCAATTCTTTGCCCTTTATTGCAACTAGTCTCCGGTCTTAATTTCATTTATTTTAAATACAAAAAAAAATATTCAAAAGTTTTTTAGTTTGACACATACAATATCAAATTCATTCATTGACATATTCATATTGTTTCCATGACGACCATGACGTTGTCGCGTCAAAACTGTTGAAACTGTAGACAATAAATTAGTTTTTCATACGTAATAATGTCTATGGACAGAAATATTCGGTTCGTAGACAGATATTCTCGTATGCCGATTTAATGTGTTGGCCAATTTGTTGGATGACTTCATTTTGAACAAAGAACTTGAACAAAGTGCATCTATTAATGAAAAAAGTGACGCAGAAATATTGAAAAAAAATGAGTAATATTAATTAAATTAATAATTGATTTATTTCAACGTTAATATTCAAGTTTTCACTTCTGCCGGCACTCCCGGAGTGCAACCCGTCTTTTTTTTGATAACCGACGAAATATTTCTACTTTAAGGGGTCTAGAATCATGTGCTGAATCACAGTTACATTTTGCGCGTCGATGTACAGACGCCAGCACTTCAAGCTACCCGAAACTGTCAAATTTTCCCAATCAACTTTGAACCTTATGATTCAGCGTTAAAGTTGAAAATCTATTAAAGAAATTTGACCGATTTTAGTAGCTTGATGTGCTGGCGTCTGTACCTGCCACCCTGTATAGTGACCATGTTGGTGATGTTGAGAAAGGATTCTTCTTTATGTACATATGTGTGTGGCGATATCAAAAGCTATTTTTATAAAAAGTTTTAGGTCTTTTTTTGTTAACGGATTGAAACCTTCAATAGGCTTGGGGATTCCCCGACTGATTTAAGGCTCAAACAGAATCCTTATTCATAAGCTAATCACGTGGCGAGGTCGCAAGCCGAACTCGTTTGAAAAAGGCTACAGCCAAAAGTTTTTTCCCGAACGCTGAGGGATTTGGAAACATGTTTCATTCAACGCAGCATCGATGCAGTCGCTAAAACGCGACGATACTTCGACCGAAACGCTGAGAGTAGAGAAAACGCTATTCAGCTATGCTAAAAGTTTAATCTGTGCCCGGCGTTAGTCTTGTTGTTCGACGGTAGTGCCGAGTTGTCATTGGCTAGTTTTGATGCCAAAGAGAATTTTATTAGGCTGTGACGTCCAATGAAGTTTCGGGTTTTCCGCACAGTTTTCATTACGTATATGGACAAGAAACTTTGTCGTTGCGACTACATGCTCAAATCTTTGTAAAGATTACAGTTCAACTCTAAAACCCTCCTGCAAACAGGAACAGGTAAATAAAAATGCTTTCAACTTGTTCTCAATAAACCTCAAATATTGTGCTTTGAAACTTCCTCAATGTTTTATTTGTTTTGTTTCCCGGTTCTCATAAATAATGCATGTGATATCTACCCGTTGGAAGGCAAGATGGGGAAATTATTTAAATAATGATATTGATGAATCAGGTTTACATTATCTTAAAAGTATTTGTATTTACACGCAATGTTTTATCTGTTAACCGACCTTTTAGACAAATTTCTAATGCACCTAAGAATAAACTACTTTATCGCTCTTTTCAGTAAACTAAAAAACGCTGTAAATAACAATCAACTCTAAATTCCAAATCATTAATTTGTAGATAGAGGCCACTCCTACGCACAGATTTTCCTTCGCAATTTCTTATTCCAAACAGCTATAATTTATCTCAATTTAACTTTTAGAACCCCCATTTTATCCGCCATTAATTCTACATTGTTTTCTTACGAAAACAGAATCTTAGTCTTTCCGCGATTGTTCTAGATAACAATCTACAAAAGCATAAAGTTCGCTATCTATAATCTAATTCTCCTTTGAAAAGAAAACTTACCTTTAAAACAAGGTCAATTTATAGTAGATCGAGTAATAAATTGTCTTGCTCCAAACAGTTAAAGTTTAATAATGACCCAATTAACTTAATTTAATCACAGGAACCCAAAAACAATCAATCAATTCTGTAAAGCCTTTAGAGATTAGTTTGATGTTCAATAGCTTATGTAAACAACGGGCTAAATTAAACGTAATTCAAGTTCATCATTTGAACAGACTAACAAACTAGTCGGCAATTCTCTGAGGCATGTCTATTTTATTTAATTTAAGTATCAATCAATCTGCGTAGCCTTTTCCAAACTATGTTGGGGTCGGATTCTAGTCTAACTGGATGCAGCTGAATACCAGTATTTTACATGGAGCGACTGCTTATCTGACCTCCACAACGTAGTAGTTACTAGGTAACACGTTACCCCTTAGTAAGACTGGTTGTCAGACTTTTCGGTTTCTGACTACTCGCAACGACTGTTTGTTCAAAATATTTTCCGACAATAAGCCAGGGTTCATCAAATTATAAAATAATAAAAAAATACCAGCAATGTATCCACTTAATTGCATATTTTCTTCCCAGAAGTTTGAAATTGGAATTTTTTTATTTTTTTTCTATTTATCCAACGAGGCGCGAGCATACTCGAAATTCATTGTTAACATTTTTAAACCGCTTTATGCTGGCCGAGTAAACGAACACATTGCTCTTTCGCGTATATTATTTAAGCTAGTGTTGTACTGACATACCACAGTAATTAATAATGCTCAACTTGTTAACTAGTTGCAGCTGGAAAAAAACTTTGTAACTATCGCTTCTAACAAGTTAAGATGGAGAGAACTAATCAAATTAAAAGTTTGCTTCCTGTTAGTACAAAAGTTTGGGACCACATTAACCCGACACACTAGAGTTTTTACGTGAAAGCTGATATGAAAACCAATTGACTTCTTAAAGCTCGTTTAGTTTGAAGTTCAGAATTAAAGGAAATGAAGCTGTGACAAGGGTCCGGATTTTGTCGGGGAGTACAAAAATAGTCTGTACTCTATTTTTGTAAAGAAGCTCAAAATGGAAAAATTCCGAGGAGAACCTTTATGTTTTTAATTTTATGTCATGGTCGAAATTCGATTTCTTTATGAAAGTTTCTCCCAATATATGATTCTGGTCAGACTTTAGCTTAGTAGTTTACTTCTATGTGGTAAAATATACATTATGGCAAGCATGATCCGAACAAGAGTTGTCTCATTTAAAATACGAAGAATATTTTGAATAAAGCAACCAACCCTTAAGCTCCAACAAAAGTTTGCTTCAGTTAGATGCAGTTTCTACTTAATCATCCAGTCAGATTACAGCTGCAGCGCTGCACCGTCTGCATACACCAAATTACATTCACCATTTACAACAACAATGTTACTAAAATATACCAAAAACAAAAGACAACGCAATAGTGGAGATAATGCAGCATTTTATTCGACCAATCAGTGCCGTAATAACAATTACCGAAGAACAGAAACAGGGATATTCTGCACTATTTCGCCCACGGGGAGCACTTAGTACCAGAATTGCACACAGATATTGCTTCGCGGCAAATTTATGTATTAAATAGCAGCCATTGAACTAGTGGCTGAATATTACGAAACTTCTATAAGTTGGCATGAGTTTAGATTGGTTATGTCAATGTATGATTGTGAACGGCGTTAGTTTATAATCTATCTTGCGAGATTGTAAGCTATCGATAAATTGTGAACTGTACCATACTGCTTACAACATAGCGTATTAATTATTTTCGATAGTTTATAATCTATCCATGTGAAGCCGTCAAATTGTGAACGATAGATTATAAACTATGTTCATAATTGTACGGTGACAGTTAGATTACTCGTATAAGTTTTATTCCGTAGAAGCACTTACATATTTCTGTTCACAGTTTCGACATAAGTCTCACCTCTCTCTCTCGTCTCGTCTCGTCTCAACTCTCTCTCCCCGTAGTCATCTCCAATCTTGGCGGGTTATTTTTATAACAAAATGACGCGATCTTTTTTTGTAACAACATCTCCAACTTCCCTATGAAGCGTTCCGTTGAAATGAATTCATCCTAAACACAAATATAACATTGTAGTTGAAAAACATGTTCTCCCATACATTCCAACTGCAAAATGTAAGTTTGTCCGCCCAATATTGAGAGATTTACCATGTTATTTTATGACCATAGACTTCTTATAGGGACGGACAGACAGACAGACATACACACAAGTAATTCAATAACCGTTCCGTTTTTTCGTTCATACGTAAGGAATCCTAGAAACATAAAATTAAATCTATATAATTATATCAAATTCAAAGTCATGACTGACTGATATATCAACGCACAGCCTAAACCACTATAGTCCCAGAGATATGAAATTCGGAGGGTGTGTTCTTTGTGAAGAATAGTCAGCCACTAAGAAAGGATTTTCCGAAATTCCACCCCTAAGAGGGTGAATGGGAGGAGGGTGAAATTTCACGCGGACGAAATCGCGGGCAGAAGCTAGTATGATGTAAAATATCATGCGTTATCTCAACATAGTAATGAACGTTACAATATTCAGTTAATATTTGCATAACACGCTATACAAATACCGACACACTATCAACTCTGATAGCAAACAAAAGGCACTCGACTACAAAACAGCTTCCCAGCGCTTCATCGCATTACACCGTCAACTGGTGACGTTTCGACGTTCGTCGACACAGATGTGAGCCACCTTTTCCGTGGCATACTATTTCCGAGGCATTCGGTCCCAACATTCAGTCCTTTGAGGCGAAACATTTTTCAGTATTTGACGTAGACTCAAGGGGTGGAATATGCTTCGGAATGATATTTGGAACGTAAAGTTGTTTTAGAACACGTTTGACGTATTCAATAAATGTGCGCCTAGACAGGTGTCCCAGTCAGGTATAAAATGACGAAAATCCGCGTTCTGTTTGATTGAAACTATTAAATAATTATGGTGCCATTGAATTACATGCTTGTGCAGTTAAACAGAAATTATACTTTCTTAAATGTCCTTACAATTGTAATATGTAGGCTGATCTACATAATAATCCACCGGTTCGCCAGTTTCGTGGCCTACATGACACCAGTCAGCGAAACACGACGCAGTCACTTCGTGTTTAGTTAGTTTCTTAGTGTAATTATAATGATGTATGTATTTATAGTATTTTTAAGTTATATTTAATATTGTATTTTATGTGTTATCTATGGGCCTTGATGCCTGAAATAAATGGATAAATAAATAATGGCGCGCAATGATTGTCGACATAACCGCCGAGAAAGATAAACAAATCAAGTATCTTGACTTGGCTCGCGAGGTTGTCGACATGTGGGATGTGGACTCAGCGGTCATTGTGCCGATAGTCGTAACAGCCAATGGGTTAATAGCCAAGAGGCTTGACCAACACCTGAGGAGGCTCTCGTTGGACAGCTGGATCAATGATTTGATTAGAAAGCGGTAATTCTAAACACGGCCCGCCTTGTTAGGAGGTTCCTCTCTCTGGAGCCCTGGCTTGATAGCTTGGACCCTGTTCCCGATACCGGTGGGCTTCTATTTTTTTTATCTAATATTTAAAAATATAATGTTTATTTAAATAATGAAATGAAGGAAAAATATTAACGAAGAATTTTTTTCCGTTTGTCCTGGATGTATGTTCCGGATTGGCGCAAAAACATTATTACAACAATATTTGGCTGAATAGATTTGGATGAAATCTTGCATACATAATCAGCCTATAACATTCCCACTGCTGGGACACAGGCCTCCTCTCAGTGAGAGGGAATGGGCTGTAATCCACCACGCGGGCCCAGTGCGGGTTGGTAGATGTCACATGTCTTTGAATGATTGGTTCTAGGACATGCCGGTTTCCTCACGATGTTTTCCTTCACTGGTTTGAGAGCAGTGGTGATGGAATAATTTACACAAAGTAAAGGGCCTGTCTGGGTTCGAACCTGCGACCAACTACTCGTAAGTCACGGCCGTTACCACTGGGCCACCACTGTTCCCAATCTAGCACACTGATGTTTTATACCAACCCTGGATAAACACATACTTTTGATCCCGGTAGTATGTTCCTGTGGAATATTTTCCGACATCCACGCGGGCGAAGTCACGGGCAAAAGCTAGTTTTATACAGGATGGCGATTTAGTCACCAGCATCCGTCAAGGGGGTGATTTCACCCGTCATTCTACACAACTTTCGCTATAAAATCCGAATTGAAAAAAAAAACAGATAGGTATGCATCGAAATAGTCAGGCTACTTTGTATAGGAATTTGATTATTTTTCGAATGGGATTAGAGTTCCGGAGTGAAAGTTGTATAAAATTACGGGTAGAATCGCCACCTTGACGGATGCAGGTGATTAAATCGTCACCCCATATATGTATAATTTAAAAAGTTATTCTCGCTCCCATCCCTGAAAGTAAAATCATTAGTACCACTCCACCCATTTGAAAATAAATTATTGTTTACCGATGTGGTTATTTCACAAAATCCAAACGCCTTCAAAGTTCTAGAACTTTAGTTATCGATTTAATGCGTACCTGTTCGGTATCGAAAGCAAAACTTTTTACCCTGCTAATTAAACTTCAAACTTACTCCCGTGAATTTCGTTGTTTCTTCAGGATTATTTCGTAAATAAAAGAAAACTGTTTGAGAATAATCCCCCGATTCTAATTAGTTTTTGAAACCCTATTAGATTGAATTCTACAACAAGTTTGTTTTGTGTCCATTTTAAATGCTCATTTCGTTCGTCTATAAGGACCAATTTGCCTTTTTCATTGTTTTCTATTGCTATATTTTAAAACACGAAAACTAAATTCTAAACAAACAGATAGATCGTCAGTTGTTTCTAACGAACGATTGATGAATGGCACAAGATGAATGAGGGCTAACCTCGTAAGGTTACAAGTAATTTCAGCTGGAGACAGTATCACTACGGTTCTCCTCAGTCCCTTGTCTGCTTGATAAATTGATGTCCGACAGCTGTGATGTATTAATATCAACCTAAACATGCTGTTAACTGTCCTTGTTTCATCTCATCGAGATAGGTGACAATTTTTCCTTATGGCTTCTGGAACTGACGGCAGTACGATACGGGTAGTTTTATGGTGGGTAAATAGGGATTTCAGTCGAATACAAATGTCACTACAGAGTATGGATGTACATGAGGTAAGATTGCCCGGATATTTGTGTTGTTTTGTTCTTGTATTTTACTTCAAAGATTTACAGCAAACACGAGGAAGTTACATGAATGAAAGTCGCTGATATCTCGCTCATCCATGTTTTGTTATTTTTGTTTTATCTCAGTAAAAACGAGTGCTTTTTAAATAACAAACATAAATAAAAAAGCAAACAACCAGAGTAAAAATCAGTTCTAAAATTTTTAAATTTTCTCATTACTTTCTTTGACAAGACCTCGTATGAATATTTCTGAGAATTTAAACATAGAAAGTGCCGATTTGCTTCAAACCACGAGTCTGTTTATTTGCCTCTGGTGTTAGCTCTTGTAATATAACAAGAAATATTCTCACTCAGAGGTATTGTAAGAGTATCATCTTACAATACCTATTTCAGTTCTCCGACTCAGACTGCTCTTCTTTTGTAAAAAATGTTTATGAACCACATACGGTTTTATGGGAACATCTGCGTTGCGGAAATGACGTTCTCTTTTTGCAAATACATGAGGTATTTTTTTTTAATTTTCCTTATTCTATAAATACGACGTATTTGTTTACATAACACAGTAGCCGCGAAGGTATGTCACACGGTTATGAATTTGATATGATTTGTCACAAATGGTGTGATAAAATGGTGAATGATGGTAGTGGTGGTAGTGATGGTGAATGGTGTGATGGTGTGTGTGGTGGTGGTGTTTGTTTGGTTTGTTTGTTGTTTGTATGTTGTTTCTTTGTTATGGTTTGACAAATCTAATATTATGTATGTAGCGTGTATACGTGAAGGTATAGGGTGCTATACGGCATAAACTACTGAACCGATTTAAACTAGTAAGTTTTCGTTGAATAACTCTTGATTTCGAGAATGTCCTCGGTCTTATGACGTCACCGGAAATTCAATATGGACGGCGCTACACATTATGAAGCTACATTCATTTTAGATTTTTTTTCTCCGCACTCCAATTTTACTATTTTCCCCAATTTTCCATTCCCACCTTCAGAATTTCACATTTATGTTTAAATATTTTAACTGTATGCAGCATATTGTTATATACCTACATACCCGACCCCTATGTTCACAAGGCTAAAGAGCTTAGCCGTGCTCCAAGAGCAACCCACACATTAGACAATGGACCACGTCGTGGCCTGGCCATTGATTGGCCTAAAAGGGATGTAGTGTTGCGTCACGGTTTCATCACGTTTTAAGAATGACTAGCACTTAGTATAGAGGACATTTTTTTGTGATTTTTTTTTTTTTTATTGAGCTTTTGATGTCAATTTACTACCTAAATAAAACTGGAAAGAGGAAGCGCAGAATCGCGAAGTATGGATAGAGTGGAGCGAGGCCTTTGTCCAGACATTAGATGAAAAATAAATAAAGTATAGGTAGGTACACTCAGCCCCGAAAAGATGTATACACGGACAAGGAACCATTTGATTGTCTACAACCATTGTTCCATAATATTGTATCCACTGTACAAGTACAAAACATAGTATACATAATATTATTATACCAAAACAAAGATACAATAAATGAATTAGTGCAATCCGTTTTAAATTCGTTTTCTTTAATTAGTTTTTATTAATTAATGGTACTAGAACAAAATATCCCTTTTACATAATATTTTGCATTCCTATAAACTATTCTAAGAACTTATAATTAAAATTAAATAACCCGTTTTTGTAACTGAATTGCTTTCGTCTCTTTGTGCCAAGTTTTAATGAAAATTTCACAGATACTAACTAAGACAAATAACGTCGGAATCTAGGTTCGATCTAATTTCGTCTAAATGCGTACAAGCCCTAATACTATTAATCCTTGTTAGATAGTTGTATAGAAAACGAACTTCTGACTTTTTTGGCTTTTGACTTCTTCTATTTGTCCGTGTGAAATTTCTTGTTCCCGACCCACCCCGTCGCATCGCATCACTTCGTTTTCATTCTGCGTTTTTTTTTTACTCGGCTCCTAAGGGTCATAGCGTGATGTTAAGCCTTCCTTAAGAATTGGGCTATCAAATGCAAAAATCAAATCAGATCCGAATAGTAGTTCCAGAGATTAACCACTACATATATACAAAAAACATGATAATATTATTATAGAAACACAGTACCATACGTCATTAAAAAAATAAGAGAGAGTCAGGTAGACAATTAATAATGTGTTACGTTTCCATCTTTTTCAAACGAATTATACAAGGAGAATAATGATATGAGAACTACCTACGCAAGCCTGGCAGGTAACAGGATGCATCGAACCTAACAAATTGGGCCTATTACCGACCCTAGGGATCACTAGGCAAGCCACAACAGGATGTAACAGGGTCGCAACGTCCTGTCTTAGGCATTTCCCTACTTCCGTGAAAATGCAACGCTATTACCAAAAGGGCTATATAAGACATCTGGCGATGATTGACTTTGTGTCTTTATCAATGCGTTTAGTCACGGTTGCAAAACTGCACATTTCAGCAATAGCTTTGATACTGCATCACGTTTCATCAAGCAGTGGCATCGAGCGCGGACTGAAGCTTTCAGTCGCAGTATCGAGAACGAGAAGCGACTATAGTGCGGCCGACAAGAGAATGTATTTTTGACACCTGTCAGATTCATACAAACGAACACGTGATTTGTGATTTTGATCTTTATTAGCTACTAGAATTGTCGCACTGACAGTTCAGGAACGCATTCTTTCGACGGCCGGTCTGTAACCGCTGATCGTCGATTCTTCGTTTGCCAAGGCAAGTATTGAAAAATAACTTTAATTTTGGAAGTCGGTGTCGTTAGTTCCGCATTTTCGTTTTTTGATACCGAATTCCAAAATTAATGTTATTTATCGTTTTTCTGTAAAAAAAAAAATATTTTTCACTTTTTAGTTGTACCTATCCCACACAAATTCAATTAACACTAGTGCATTGAAGAATTGAAGACACCGACTAGAAAAATCTTAAAAATGCGCATAGAAATGCCAGAGGTGCAGTACATTTATGCATATAACTTCGTACATAAAAATAATGACCTAATGTATTATACTAAAACCTTCCTGAAAGTATGTAGATCACATTAATAAAACAATGATCAAAATCGGTTCATTGGTTTTTGAGAAAATAGCGGACATACAAACATATATACATCCTTTTTTGAAGTCGGTTAAAACACCAAAATAGTTTATTAGTTTTAGCTCACGATGTAAGGACTTGCGTCCAAACATTTACGACATACCTTAGCCCATACTCAATTTATGTACCTAATACTACCTATAGATATAGTTTATTTTTATACCTAATATATAAGTAGCAATAGTTATGGGCCCAAGTAAGGTATTATTGCCTCTACATATATTTTACTTTCGTTTTACTGCAGTATGATAGGCTCTCTATAAAACAAGAAATATCGGCCGGCGAAAGCTTATAAAATATGAGCCTGCTAAACCTATAAAATACAGGCGTTATGCTACGTTTCGTATTTATAAAAATCTTAGTTCATGATAGAAAGTAACAAATTATATTTTTACCATCAGATTTTAGATGATAACTTGAAGTATCATGTGTCTTGAAAGCACTAAGCTGCGTGATCGACACACTGAAAAAAAACCGAGTGTGTTTATGACCACACGACTGAAGTGAAACTTTAAACGTATTTGGCTATGAGAGGAAGAGAGAAAGAAAATGTGCGCGCGCACTGCTTTCTCTTCCCCCCACTCAACTCCCGTTCGCCTCGCCCGATCACACTTTTCGTAACGTTTACGTCACGCGTTCGCCAGCTTACTCCCCAAGTCAAGCGTGCTTAAAGAAGTTTCACTTCAAAAATAAGCAGTAAATAAAAATGAAAAAACATTGATCTGAACTGCTTTAAGCAGTTCCATATGAGACTAACGTTCAAAACAGTATTTTTTACTAATCCGAAAACAGTTAAAGCTTGAGGCTAAATGTTACCGTCGTGACAGTAAACTTTAACGTTTGAAGTAGCTAAAAGGTCACAAAATTACCTGTTTTATCCATTTGGTAATATCGTTCAAACCATTGAATTTTACTAACATTACAGTAATGGTGGTTTTCCTTTTTTTTTTTTTTGTTTTTTTAGTAAATTGTAAGTTCAATCATTAATAGTTGCTGTTTTGTCTTTTACTGTTTTACAAACATTTCTTCTTACTGTATAAAGTCAGTAAGTTTTAATGAAATCGCGTTAATGTGGTGTAGTAAAAATGTTTTTTTTTTCCGTGCACGCAAACTATAACCATGCATTCAGCACAAGATTCTAAACCCCCGACCCGTAAAAAATTTTCAGCTTTTATATACAAAAGTGCAATACCTACACGATCAAAATGTATGGAATAGTTGTTTGGTTCAGAATCATATACTGAATCCATGTTGCGCGTCCAAGTCCCTGCCACCCTGTTTAGTCAGTTGGGTACAATAATTATTATAATCATCATATTGTGATGTCATTGCTATAATTATAACAATTCGTCCTCAAGGTTAACTCTTGTCAAAAATACCATTAATTAATACAATATATTTTTTTTGTGTATCAGCCATTTTATTTATCTATCTTTTTATTGAGAGTTTCTTTTAACGAACTACTGTAATTAGTTCTAGCATCGTTTGGGAAGCAAATGTTTAAAACACAAAATCTTATTTCACTTGTATTCTCCTTTCCATTTTTGTATTTACAGTTCGAAGTAAAAGGAATAAATGTAAATCTTTTTTAGCTTTTTGGCCTTAAAAATAAAGTGGACTCCGAAATAACTCATTACTGGAGTGGATATCATCTAAATGAAAAGTTTTCGGCCCCTAAAAACCTTAATTTCTTTGTAAGTGGCAATAGAAGAGCTCTTCGAACTTTTTAGATGAAAAAAATGTTTATAAAAAGTTACATAAAAGTTACTTTATGATGGAAGTGGATAGTTCATTTTGCGGAGTTAGATTTATTGTGTTGAGTTATAAAAGTTTATGTAATATTTTTATTGAATGCATTACAAGAACCTTCAAAAGTATAATCACGTTTCTAACTTTCGCAAGACACTCAAGTGGCTTCCTATTCAACGTCACGGGAATTCTCGGATATTGTTTACAACCTTAAAATGCCAACCTATCTGCGGGAACTTTTTTTCTATGCTTGACCTTTCGATGCACCTTGCAGGTCGCATCTTAGACATCTCCTTAAATCCCCTCCCCACTCTACCGACTTCTACTCCTTCACTGTGCACGCGGTTAGGTTGTGGAATCACTTCCGCCTGACATTCGGGACTGCCAAACTCTTGCACTCACACTCTTGCTTTCACTTTTCTTAAGTGAAAGAACACCATCCTTCCTCTTCGTCATAGTTGCATACATGTTTTGTTATGTTGTGCATGTTGTTGTTGTTATTCGCGACTGCTGAGCGTGGGGTCCTGGGTTCGATTCCCGGGTCGGGCAAAGTGTTATTGAGTTTTTCCATTAGGAATTTCTTAGTAACAGCCCGGAGTTTGGAAGTTGGCGGCGTGATACCCCCGTGTCTCGGAAAGCACAAGACCAATGGCTTATAGTAGCTGTTGGTCCTGCACCTGATCTCTCTCCGGTCGTGTCGGATTGCCGTCCCATCGGACTGTGAGGTGAGGGAAGAGGGATAGTACCTGTGTCTGCGCGCACACTTGTGCACTATAATATCTCGTGCGCCGAAGGCTAGTCTCCGTTGAGATTGGCTACCGTGGCCGAAATACGGTCTGGAGGACTTTATTTAGTTGCATAATTATTTATTTTATATTTTAAATTGCATTTGTATCTATTTGTATAGGTAGTTAGTCATTTAATTTAGTACTTAGTGTAAATAGTTAGATGTCTTAAAGATAGTAAAGACTTTAAATTACATTAAAATTATTTATATTGCAGTGATATTTATTTTAGAAGAATGTAAGTATATGCTCATATTATATGTTTATAGTTAAATTACTCTTACACAAGTTGTCTACATCTCTTTTAGGAAAGTAGATAAAAAATAATATCAAGTAAATACATATACATGACGGAGATGCAACAGGAATGTTATTTTCGGGCAAGCCTTCCTCCTCGTACATCTTCAGGAAACAGGAAATAATACCACAAACTGTTAGCGTTGATCTTCTTTTAATTATTTCACAAATTCTTTAATCACAATAATCACAAATATCGGCGATGGAAAAGGATGGAGGATGTGAGGTTATCCGCTCATGCGCACGTTCTCCGGCAGAATGCCTGACACCGTACCCCACACTACCCACCCCACACTACCCACCCCACTTGCCCCCGCCAAACAATGACAGTGACACTTTAAAATGACATTACCTGACAGTGACAACTGACAGTGACAACTGACAGACAGGTGGAGTAACCTGACACTACCTGACAGTGACAAGTGACAGGCAGATGGGGCAACCCGACGTCACCTAACAGTGACAACTGACAGACAGGTGGAATAACCTCGCTACCGCCATCTTGTAACAAAATGTTAGAGGTTTCTTAATCTACGACCTCTTGCTGCGACACGGCCGTCCTGCGCCTCACACGTCCTCGTGTGGATTATCTGAAATAGAAAGTTCTGTGTACATTACATTGCTTCGGCCATGCCTGACCAAGATAGGTCAGCTTAACCATAACATCGCTTAACCAGCTGCATCGCTTAACCAGCTGCATCACTTAACCAGCGGCATCGCTTAACCAGCGGCATCGCTTAACCAGCGGCATCGCTTAACCAGCGGCATCGCTTAACCAGCGGCATCGCTTAACCAGCGGCATCGCTTAACCAGCGGCATGTCCATTACCGAATTACATGGTAAATTACACACACTGCCTTTTTTTATTTTTTATTATGTCCTTTATTATTATTTCAAAAATTATCTTAATGACATCAAATTAGATCAGTCTTAGCCATCGGATTCACAATTATTATCCTCAGATAAATCCTCAGGAATTTCACTACTGGGCATTTTACGCAGCCTGTCATGAGCGTATTTGTACGTCCGGTTACCATTAAGTGCCTTAAGCACATACCTATCACCATCTAAGACCTCAATAACGCGGAAAGGTCCCTTGAATTTAGGATCCAGCTTACACTGATTGCGTTCTTCGTTTTTCAGAAGAACGAAATCGCCTACTGCATAGTTTTGGACTTTAGCCTTTGTACTATCAAATCTGACTTTATCGTATTGAGAGTTTTTGTCCATGCTAGTAATAGCCCTTTCACGCACGGTATCAACGTCCACTTCGGGCTCGTAATCATTGGCACACATGAGTTCTAGAGGCCTAGCTACCTTCCCAATTAATAGTTCAAGAGGACTCGACTTAGTGACCCTATTAATCGTGCAGTTGAGAGCTAGTTGAACTTCCGGGAGAGCATCTTGCCATGACTTTTCTCCACTAGCCTCAACTGCAGTGAGCATATTTTTGAGCGTACTCATAACCCGTTCGACTTGACCGTTAGCACGGGAACTTCCAGTTGCAATCAGATGCAAGTCGATACAATGGGTTTGACAGAATTGCTTGAAATCTGCACTAGCAAAGCAACGGCCCTGATCAGCGATGAGTCGCTTAGGGGTGCCAAACAAGGAAATGCTGCTTTTTAAAGCTTGGATGCTACTAACAGAGTCAATACACAGGGTATGGTGTAACAAAACGAATTTTGTAAAGGCATCCACCAATACGAACACGTATTCCTTTTTATCGTTTTTACCACTAAGTTTACCAGTGGCATCAATATGCAAGGTATGCCACGATATAGGAGTTTTAGGGATGGGATGCATTTCTGCTTGAATTTTACCAGACTGAGACTTAGATATCTTGCATGTCACACAGTTGTCAACAAATTTACGAACAAACTTAGTCATATGGTCGAACCAGTATAAATCAAAGACCTTTTCTAACGTCTTCTCCCAACCAGCATGCACGAGAGACTCGTGGACAGAGTTTATAACTGACCAACGTAAAGCTCTGGGAACAATTGGTAGCCAACGAGATCGGTTGTTGCGATGCACTTTTCGGTACAGCACTCCAGACCTGATCTCATAAGTTTTAGCAACATTTTCATCAATATTGTGCTCCCTGAGATCTTCAATTAGCTTTAAAATCTCAGAGTCACGCTGTTGCTCTGCTTGCAACCAATTTTCAGGTAAACTAGTTAGATCTACTCGTTTTTGCTCCACCTTTTCAACTGGTGTAGCCGGAAGAGGATTCCTGGATAAGAAATCCGCATGACACATACGCTTTCCGTCCTTGTATACAATCTCAAAGTCGTAAGCTTGTAGGAACGCCCACCATCTATGTACGCGCGGGGTTAGATCAACCTTATTGCGGGATGACTTTAAGGAGTTACAGTCCGTTACGACGGTGAACTTATTGCCGTGAAGGTAATGCCTGAAATGCTTAATAGCATTCACAACCGCCAAAGTCTCTAACTCATACGAGTGATACTTGGACTCGGCGGCTGTGGTACGTTTACTAAAGTAACCCACTACGAATTGCTTGCATTCCTTAGTTTGCAACAAAATGGCACCATAACCAATCGCACTGGCATCGGTATGAAGCTCAATTGGACAGTCAGGATCAAAAATCATTAAGACCGGCTCGTTAGTCAATATTCCTATGATCGTTTGCCTAATGCCTTCGTGTTCGGACTTCCAGTCAACATTACCCTTACCAGGGCTGGTGAGAGCGTGAAGAGGGGCCATTATTTGCGCAAAACTGGGGATAAATTTTCTAAAATAGGAGGCTAGTCCTATGAACTGGCGTAATTGCGTGACCGTTTTAGGAGGAGGTAGGGCAATTAAGGCTTCGATCTTTTTAGGGTTCGGACGTACCTCGCCGCAACTAACTACATAACCAAGATACTCCACACTTTTGTTCATGAAAGAACACTTTTTCAAATTAAAAGAAAAACCTTGTTCAGACAAAATTTGTAAAACTGTACGAATTCTCGCCAGGGATTCATCAATATCTGAGTTTCCTGTTACGAGAATATCGTCCATGTAGACGATAGCATACGAATTGACAAGAGGACCTAGGGCCTTGGTAACAGCTCGTTGGAATATGGCAGGTGCGTTACGAAGACCAAAGGGCATGGTCAGGTATTCGTAATGACCCTCTGGAGTTATGAACGCGGTCTTCTCTATTGAATCCGGGTGGAGTGGCAATTGATGGAAGCCACTGGCCATGTCCAGTGTGGTAAAATAATAACAGCCATGGAGGCGATCGATTTGGTCAGAGATAAGTGGTAAAGGGAAACGATCTGGCACGGTATTGTCGTTTAATTCACGGTAATCTACGCACATGCGATCCGTGCCGTCCTTCTTTTTAACTAAAAGAATAGGACTGGCAAACGGAGACGAACTTGGACGTATGACTTTACATGCGAGTAACTCATTCACCTTATCACGTACAACACTACGTTCCTGGGGGCTGAGACGATAAGGTCGACGATAAACGGTTTTACAAGGGTCAATAAGGCGAATTTCTACAGGGTCAGTATTGGCTGGGCCTGATGGGGTGCCGCAAACAAAGTAGTCCTTAAACTCAGTTAAAATATTTAGCAAATTGGATTTGAACTCTAAGGGAATGCTAGTGTCGATATTTTCAAAGCTAACATCACTATTATTATCATGGACAATACTCGCATTAATGATTGAGGATTTCATTTTGGTAAAAAAAACTCTGTCAAAAGTAACGTGAATTTCTAATCCTTGAGTCAACACTTCCTGCCCAATCATAATGTCATGTAACAAAAATTCATCAGGCAAAGCGTGAAATAGAATGTTGAAATCAATGTCATTAATACTAACTGACGCCATAATCTGCGAAGTACTGTAAACACTAGTTTGTCCAATACCGGTCATCTTTACTAAATTACTTTGTCGTTTACCATGAAAGAACGATGACCATATTTGTATGAGACCCGTCCCCCCCCCTTCAACAGAACTTTTGTATGTATTAGTAGGTTCACAAAGGTCTATAAAAAGACTAGCAACCAGTTTTAATTTCAAAATCCATGGGGTTTAAAAATAAAATAAAAATTAAAAAATCGTTTTATTAATTTTTCCTAATTCGCTAGGCCCGTCCCCCGCCCTGCAACAGATCTTTTGTAAATGCTATCAGGTTCATAAAGATCTATAAAAAGACTAGCAACCAGTTTTAACTTCAAAATCCATGGGGCTTAGAAATAAAATGAAAATTAAAAAAACGTTAAATTAATTTTTCTAATTCGCTAGGCCCGTCTCCCGCCCTGCAACAGATCTTTTGTATGTGCTATCAGGTTCATAAAGATCTATGAAAAGACTAGCAACCACTTTTAACTTCATAATCCATGGGGCTTAGAAATAAAATGAAAATAAAAAAATCGTTTTATTCATTTTTCTAATTCGCTAGGCTCGTCCCCCGCCCTGCAAAATATCTTTTGTATGTGTTATCAGGTTCATAAAGATCTATAAAAATACTAGCAACCAGTTTTAACTCCAAAATCCATGGGGTTTAGAAATAAAATAAAAAATCGTTTTATTTATTTTGGGATAAAGTAGTGTCTTGTTGTCGCGGGCGCTATTTTGAATCCTGAACGCAACGAAGAATTCTAGGTTTGAGTTGACTCCTGAGACTTGAATCCTGAGTGCAGTGAGGGATTCAAGCTCGCCCAAGACGAAGACACCCGCGTCTCCGTCGTGGACGAGCATATGGCAGTTGTCCCACCGCCGGCGAGGAAGCGACTAACTGTCGGCTCTTTTCTCGCTCAAGAAACGTACAATAGATATACATTCCGTGTAAACAAAAGAGATGCATATATTAACAGTTGATCGCTGACTGTTCACACTGCCGGCGAGGACTCGCTTCACTGGTTTGTCGATGAGCGACAAGAGCTATCAAAGATAATACTCGCCTAGCGATACTCGCTCAGCGATGGTCGCTTGGTGGTCAGAGCTCACGCCGAGAGAAACCCCTGTGAGACTAACCGCCCCGAGCGAGTGGTGCGAGTAATCGCCCGTCGCACTCGAAAACTCGCTGATAGCCCAGCGACAAAATTATCGGAACTACACACACGCTGCTTGCTGCTCGCCAACTCGTTTTCAGTTGCTAGTTCTACTCGCTAATCGTTCATCGCCGCCGGTGGGACAACTGCCTGCCTATAGGAATAGAAAAAATTGGACGAGTAACGAATGACGTTTTCTGTTTTTTAAATGGCATCTCCTAATTGATCTTGAGAGGTTTGAAAATCAAAGAATATGGTTTACTTACAAACTCTTATTTTGTGCCAAAAATTTTAACATTAAAACATGATTTTTCTCGGAATATCCTGCACTTTTGAGAGATGTCGTCGTAGTAAAAATTGATCACCTTGCTAAGACGGTTTGAATGAGATACATTTTAAGTTTGTTGGTCGATGTAAGGCTTGGGGGGACGTTCTGACGAAATTAACACTAAAACATGATTTCCTCGGAATATCCCGCACTTTTGAGAGATGTCGTCATAGTAAAAATTGATCAGCTTGCTAAGGCGGTTCGAATGAGATACATTTTAAGTCTGTTGGTCATGGTAAGGGTTGGGGGGACGTTGTGACGAAATTAACACTAAAACATGATTTTCTCGGAATATCCCGCACTTTTGAGAGATGTCGTCATAGTAAAAATTGATCAGCTTGCTAAGGCGGTTCGAATGAGATACATTTTAAGTCTGTTGGTCAATGTAAGGGTTGGGGGGACGTTGTGACGAAATTAACACTAAAACATGATTTTCTTGGAATATCCCGCACTTTTAAGAGATGTCGTCATAGTAAAAATTGATCAGCTTGCTAAGGCGGTTCGAATGAGATACATTTTAAGTCTGTTGGTCAATGTAAGGTTGGGGGGACGTTGTGACGAAATTAACACTAAAACATGATTTTCTCGGAATATCCCGCACTTTTGAGAGATGTCGTCATAGTAAAAATTGATCAGCTTGCTAAGGCGGTTCGAATGAGATACACTTTAAGTCTGTTGGTCAATGTAAGGTTGGGGGGACGTTCTGACTCATCGTCCTTTCAATGATATTGTTTCGTTGATAAGTGAGCACTCTGCTCCTGAATCGAAACGAAATGAAAAGGACTCACCGAAGTGTTCTAGAACTCCTATTGGTGCACTGACCGCGCAGACTTCAACACGCCGCTCTACCGGCTTGCTAGTTGTACTAACAGCGGTCGACTTCGCTTCTGTGCTGGCAGCCCGAGGACATCTTGACGCGTAGTGTCCAGCGCCCCGACAATTGAAACATGTGATGTCCGTAGCTGCAGGCTTCGAAGTGGTTGCCAGTTTGTTTGCATCTCCGAGAGGCGCTCCAGTACTACGATTATCTTTTCTGAGACGACACGCAGAAACATGGTGGCCCAGTCTCCCACAATGTGCACATTTAACCGGGGTCGACATCAGCTTGCGTTGCTTTGGATCAGGGTCATTGTTGTAGTCACTAGTAGGCGCCGTTCTTTTCATGTAAGATAGTGCCCTTAACTCCTGCTGCAGTTTTGTTCTAGTTTCTATCTCGGTGGTAAAAGCAACTCGGTTGACGCGGGGTTCTATTTGAGCTATGTGTGCCATTATAGTAGAGATAGCAATCTGCTCTGTATTCAGCTTCTTCCAACGTGACATCAATATATTCAGCTGAGTAGCAGCGTAAGTTGCAAGGCACTCACCTTCCTTAGGCTTGCTGTTATGAAGATTGATGAGTGTTGAAGCAGCAGTCTCCGAAATATCATAACGAGCGGTGAAGGCTTCTTGAAAATCCTTCCATGTCATGCCGGGGAAAGATACTTGGGACAGCCAAGCCGACGCCTCGCCTTTCAATGCTTCGCTCAGAGCTATCATCAATGAAGCCCCAGATAACGGTTGATCTGCCATGCACATGTCTGCCGTCGATAACCAAGCACGTGCGTCCACGGATGTCTTCTCGGGGTCGAATGTAGGTAGATGAACTTTACTACTCGTTGTCGGTCCTTTTATAGCTTGGATTAGGGCAAGAAAATTCTGATTTTGTTGCTCTAATATCATTTTCCATTTTTCCTCATTATTGTTCATCGTGGGCTGCGGTGCAGAACGTGGATCACATCCCACTTCTGATGACGGAGATGCAACAGGAATGTTATTTTCAGGCAAGCCTTCCTCCTCGTACATCTTCAGGAAACAGGAAATAATACCACAAACTGTTAGCGTTGATCTTCTTTTA
The DNA here is from genome assembly GCA_947508005.1 of Amphipoea lucens. NCBI lineage: Eukaryota > Metazoa > Arthropoda > Insecta > Lepidoptera > Noctuidae > Amphipoea > Amphipoea lucens. The sequence continues at coordinate 11,180,497 of OX382371.1, forward strand.
ATTATTTCACAAATTCTTTAATCACAATAATCACAAATATCGGCGATGGAAAAGGATGGAGGTTGTGAGGTTATCCGCTCATGCGCACGTTCTCCGGCAGAATGCCTGACACCGTACCCCACACTACCCACCCCACTTGCCCCCGCCAAACAATGACAGTGACACTTTAAAATGACATTACCTGACAGTGACAACTGACAGTGACAACTGACAGACAGGTGGAGTAACCTGACACTACCTGACAGTGACAAGTGACAGGCAGATGGGGCAACCCGACGTCACCTGACAGTGACAACTGACAGACAGGTGGAATAACCTCACTACCGCCATCTTGTAACAAAATGTTAGAGGTTTCTTAATCTACGACCTCTTGCTGCGACATACATATATAAAGCAAGTATACAGGAAGAGATTTTTGTGTGTACATAAGGGCCTATGTACACTACGTTTTTTCAAACATACAAACGCGCGTTTGTATCGCTACAAGCGCAAACAAACTGCTATGTGCAATGAAAAACGCGCTGTGGGTGGTTAAATAAATAAATAAACCTCAGAGAGTGATACTAGTTCGGCTTTGCGGACAGGTAGCTTTATCTAAAAACTTTCATTTGTAGATGTTTATGAGCAAGCCATAAATTATTACGCGTCCTGATTAAAAATAAACCAGCACATATACCTACCTATAGCATTGTTCATAATCTCAGATAATTTACATTCCATCGCCACTTAATCAGTTATCTACTTTAGTGAAATGTATTGTAATGCAATGTATTCTAAGTTGATTTTGAGTGAACATTTTTGTAACAAAAAGGTCCTAATAAGTTTTTACTTCAATGGAATTTGGACTTTATTAAGTATGACATTCAGTTTGTTGCTCCATAACTTAAAAATCATCTCAAATCCTTAATTCAAATATAAATGACATCGTTCATCGAAGTGATTATATGGACAAAAGAGAAATTCATTTTTGTGCTTTCGTAATTTCCTTACATTCACATTAGCTTTAATGTACCAACTGCTTTTTTTAATGAATAAGGATTATAAAACGATCCGTTATTTCTCATTATGCTCTCGGAAGTGATGTTTTAAATCCCGTATTTTATGTCGTTTACGTATTTCGAATGCTTGATTTTTACTGTCATGATTTTATGTGCCTCTATTTAATGTAACTTTTGTCGTGTTGTAACGTTCAATCTAATACTACACTATCTGATGAAAAAATTTGTTTGTTTGTATGTAAGGTGTAATCTCCCGAACTACCAGTCAGAATTGAAAAAATATTTTTTCACGCTAGGGCCCTAAGGAGCCGAGATAATGAAAAAAAAAAAACACTAAGCGAAAACAAAGTACTAGCGCGGGTAGCGGGGTCGACGGTACGATGCGACGGGATGGGTTGGGTAGGGTCTTTGGTCAACTGGACCCACTCGAACTGGAACCACGGGTCCAGTCGACCAAGTCAAATTTTGAATTGGTCGACTGGACCCGCTGTCAGGTAACAACAAATTTCACGCAGACAAGGTTACGAGCAGAAGCTAGTAAGTAATTAATAAGAAAATTATATAAGTAGACCGTATGTACAGCCAGGCGCTTTCAAACAAAGAAAATCTGACTCGAATTTAACAACAAATGACACCTAGTACCTAATACCCAATTCTACCTCAAACAATAAGCTAACCTGCATTTTTAGAAAACTAAAATCCTTGGACACCAGTTTTAATAAAAATACAAAAATAAGATCCCATTTCAAAATACAAAAATACATTCAATATTCGAGAATAGAAATCCCAACCTTACGTTTTCCTGAGTAGTTTCGTGTCCATGCGCTCCTCTGATTGCATCACGTCCAATGTTACCCCGCTCATATCCAGCTTCCCTTAGAAGTAATAGCGAATGGAAAGGTTTTCCGGTAAGAAAGGACGCGTGCAGCCAATGAAATGTGTTTATGTATTGCTTTATGCTGATTTGGAGGAGAGAAGACTCCCTGGCTATGTTGGAGTAAGGCAAGGATTTGCCTTTAAACGGGGGGTTTTTCGAATTTGCCTATTTCTATTATTAGTCGAATTATTGTATTTAGGTCTTGAAAAAAATATATGTCATTGATACATCCTTGTTTAAGGAAAATTATCCGTTCAAATCACGATAATTTGTAATTTTGTCGATGAAAAAATTAGTTAAGTAATGTTCACTACACAGTACACAGTAGGTAACATGAAATGTAAACATAAGGGAAAAAAATCAAACCTTTGAGAAATTGTTGATCAAATGCAAATATGTTATACTGTAGCATGGATTTCCCGCGAAATGGTCGGCGGCGCATCGTAAATAAATACGTCGCGCTGCGTTTGGGGGAGGCGGAGGTAGCGTTTCAAAGGCAGGCTCGGAAAAACTCGCCTTCAAATGTTCCAGTCAAAATCAAAACATTTACTCCAGATATACTGTCTATCTTAACTTTACTTGAATGTATAGATTCCCCTTATCACTGATTTATTTAAGTCTCCAGAGAATGGGGTTGGTGTTCGTAGCTAGTACATCTTGCAACAACAGTCCGTGGGCCTTAAAAAGAACAGATATAAACTATGGTACAGTCAGCTTCAGAGAAAAGGAACCCCCTATGGTAATGACTTCAAGAAGTCTTGGGGTGGTTCCTTTGGCGCTGTCTGTACATGCAAGACATGTTTACCCAGTTTTCTGTACATTATTATATTTTTAATACAGGGTGGCGGGGACATCGATTCGCAACCTGTTACCCTGGATTCAGTACATGACTCTGAACCCCGCTGCGTTGAAACTTTTCGTCGTTTGTTCCAGACATTTTGACCGCGTAGGTATCGCACTTTTTTTTTTGAAGTGAAAACTTCTTTAGCGGCGTTGAACACTTTTTGTAATGGGTAAAAAATGTTAAACTCGCGTCAGGGCATCGCGTCAGGACACGTGACCGTCAGGAGAGATTTACCCCCCCCCCCCGCCTCTCTTTCTACGGCGGCGCCAACCGAAGTGAACCAAGTTTAGTGACACACGACAATGGATGGATGGATGGATGGATGGATTGGATGGAGTGGAAGTGGAAGTGGAAGTGGAAGTGGAAGCGGAAGTGGAAGCGGAAGTGGAAGTCGAAGTCGAAGTCGACGTCAAAGTCAAAGTCAAAGTCGAAGTCGAAGTCAAAGTCAAAGTCGAAGTCGAAGTCGAAGTCAAAGTCGAAGTCGAAGTCGAAGTCAAAGTCGAAGTCAAAGTCGAAGTCGAAGTTAAAGTCGAAGTCGAAGTCAAAGTCGAAGTCGAAGTCAAAGTCGGAGTCGAAGTCGAAGTCGGAGTCGAAGTCGGAGTCGAAGTCAAAGTCGAAGTCAAAGTCGAAGTCGAAGTCAAAGTCGGAGTCGAAGTCGAAGTCGGAGTCGAAGTCAAAGTCAAAGTCAAAGTCAAAGTCGAAGTCAAAGTCAAAGTCAAAGTCGGAGTCGAAGACGGAGTCGAAGTCAAAGTCGAAGTCGGAGTCGAAGTCAAAGTCAAAGTCGAAGTCAAAGTCGAAGTCAAAGTCGAAGTCAAAGTCAAAGTCGGAGTCGAAGTCGAAGTCGGAGTCGAAGTCAAAGTCGAAGTCGAAGTCGAAGTCAAAGTCGGAGTCGAAGTCGAAGTCGGAGTCGAAGTCAAAGTCAAAGTCAAAGTCGAAGTCAAAGTCAAAGTCAAAGTCGGAGTCGAAGTCGAAGTCGGAGTCGAAGTCAAAGTCGAAGTCGAAGTCGAAGTCAAAGTCGGAGTCGAAGTCGAAGTCGGAGTCGAAGTCAAAGTCAAAGTCAAAGTCGAAGTCAAAGTCAAAGTCAAAGTCGGAGTCGAAGTCGAAGTCGGAGTCGAAGTCAAAGTCGAAGTCGAAGTCGAAGTCAAAGTCAAAGTCGAAGTCGGAGTCGAAGTCAAAGTCGAAGTCGAAGTCGAAGTCGAAGTGGAAGTGGACGTGGACACACTGCTGTGTATTCGTAACATTCGTTAAAATATGGAAATTGAACAAAGTGCATCTATTAATGAAAAAAGGGACGCAGAAATAGTGAAAAAAAATGAGTTATATTAATTCAATTAATAATTGATTTATTTCAACGTTAATATTCAAGTTTTCACTTCTGCCGGCACTCCCGGAGTGCAACCCGTCTTTTTTTTTTGATAACCAACGAAAAATTTCTATGCTGAGGATTCAAGATAACATTTTGCGCGTCGATGCTACCCTGTATAGTTTATTCTAGTAACATACACGTCACATACGGCATATACGGAACTAAGATTAAAAATTCGCTGTCGAATTGATACAGAGAGATCTTCTAACCCTACCCTACCCTAGTGTTGTAAACTGACACCTACCATGATCATCATCTGCCTAGCCTTTTTCCCAACTATGTTGGGGCCGGCTTCCAGCCTAACAAGATGCAGCTGAATACCAGTATTTTACATGGAGCGACTGCCTATCTGACCTCCACAACCCAGTTATTGGGTAATACGATACCCCTTGGGAAGACTGATTGTCAAACTATTGGTCTTCTGACTACCCGTAACGACTGTCAAAGATCCACGAATGACAGCCGGGACAAACGGCTTAACGTGCTTTCCGAGGCACGGAGAAGTCTTGGTATGTAAAGATGGTCACCCATCTACGGACCAACCACGGCAAGCGTAGCTTAACTTCATCGATCGACCCGTGCGGCAGCCACAAGCCCACTGACACCTACCAAGAGTGGTAATCTAATTAAGGCGTCACAAAAATTTGGTTACAACAACTATTTTTGATTTCGTCCAAAGAAAATATAGAGGAATATGTACAATTGTTAAAAACCCCCGTAGGTATTCACAGGCACGTTAAATGATTATGAAAGCAAGCGCGCTTTCATTTGTTACCGCGGAATGTCGTGCGAATTGCGCTGTTGAGCGTAAGTATGCGTAACTCAGTCGTCGCAATAAATATTTTTGACGTTTAAAATGTTGGCAACATTACGCTGCGTACACGATCTTTTGTTTTGTGTGAGCATGTTTAATGTGTTTTTACTGGGCCTCTAAAAGTAGCGGTAAAGTGGGTTTTTGAAGTGAAAACTTCTTTAGGCGCGTTGGTCCATTTTTTGTGATGGGAAGGAACTATTGAATTCGCGCCACTGTTACCGTAAGCTACACCGCTTTGGATGTGTTTGGCTGTCCTCGGGATGTACTCGGTCTTTATGTATATTCGATATGTCAGTGAGTGATGGCAAAGTAGGTATTCTGTTTGTGTTTTGTTTTCACTTCTGTCGGCACTCCCGGAGTGCCACTGTTTTTTTTTTAAGTATTGTAATTTTCTTTATTTACGTTTATGGTATCGACTTTTTTGTCATATTATAGTGTTTTGTTTCCTGAAACAAAAGAAACAGTCATAAGTTTGAAGTTCTACCACGAACCAATGCATTTTAGGCTTGTTAAGAAACTGAGTAAATCAGACGATTTAATTTCAAACGGGAATTTCAATCACGTAATACCTAGTGGGTCAAGAAATTCGCAGACAACACGACCCGGGCCTGATTTCAAACGTGTATGTATTTCAAGTGTTTATCAAAGACTATAGTGACCCTCCGGGGATTCATCCTCACCCTTTACGACTCAAGTACCTTTAGGGAGGGTGCCCACGAGCAACTTAGTTGCCCAGCAACTTTTTGTCTCCTGTCGCTGTGTCCTCGCCGAGATTTAAACGATGCGTAGGTACTCGGGAGCAACAGCAACGCTACTTTTTTGTAAAATTTTCGATTGAGCGGCAACTGGCTAGCCGGCAACTTTTTTGTCACTATGCGCACACTTGCACTGCAGCAGAACTAATAGACGGGCGACAATTGCGTCCAAACCCGCAGACAAAAATATCTCCCAGCTGTTGCGTCGCTACATGTGCGCACTTTCATACAAACCCGTAGACTTGATGTGAGAGACAAATTAGTTGCGGAGACAAAAGTTGCTCGTTTGCGGCGCCCTCCCTTAGACATAATTCTATCAAATATTTGCAAGTCAACCATTATTCATCCATATTTATTAATAAAATAAATCTTTTTATTAATTCCTAAAGAAAATCAATGTAAGATTGCTCGTTATAACTTTTACCGAAAACACTCACTGGTTTTTCCAACTTTTCAATGAATAGAATTTTTTTAATAAAATCGGTCATAAATTATAGGAGCTACTCGTATGAGCCTGATGTAAATGTAGATTAGAGGACGAACGGGCAAGTAGGACATAGTTCTGAATTTTATTCATAAAAAAAATCTTTGTAACTAAATTGAATGAGTTCTTTCTTTGGCTTCACAACTCCGGATACACAATAATATAAACCTTTACAGCCATTTCACCCTCTTGTAAGAGTCAGTGAAGGAGAAGGGTTGCCTAAGAGCCTGTGATGGACTGGCAACCTGTTACTGCTGCATTTAGCTTTATATTGTATACAGCACTCGAGTTGTTAACACCCATTACCTTGTGTTCAGAACGTTATTGGGAAATTTCATTTTACGAAGGAATTACAAGATTGTCAAGAAATATGCTGTCACCACAAATTCGCGCCAAATATTCTACTAAACTAATAGAAATCTATACGTATGGTAAAATTGGCAAAATTCCTCGCATCAAGGAAATTGTATCCGTCCCAAGTAATTACGGCAAACAAAGTAACCTTTGGGTTTATCCCTCAAATATTTTGATGGACTGTACGCTTCATTTGCTGGTTAATGTATTTCGCGAAATGGAAACCCTCTAAAGCATATTAGGCATAATTCGAGATGAAAATTTACATAACATTTTGTACGCAGCAGTTTTAATGCAAATAAAATTCCATATCTATATTATTTTAAAAGCTAAAGAGATTAGTTGTTTTAACCCGCTTAATAACTTTGGAACTACCGGATTTAAAAAAAAAATATTTTTGCATTTGATATCCCAATTCTTGACGAAGGGTATTTAATACTATTTAGAATATAGGTACTACATGGAATAGGCTATTTAACATCACGCTAAAACCCTTAGGAGTCGAGCAAAAAGAACGGAAGTCAGAAAGAACGCTATGCGAAAACGAAGTACCTAATAGCGCGGACGGGCAATGCGATGGCGACGGGGTGGGTCGGGGAAACACGAAATTTTACGTGAACAAAGTCACGGGCAGAAGCTAGTCGCACTATAATTTACATTAAATTTGGTGTAACTTTCGCAAAAGTATAGCGGAATTTGTTCATATTTGCACTGGAGGATAACTCTAATATGCCATTTTCCATATGTAAATAATATAAAACCAGTTTAAAATAAATACACAGCTTAGAAATAGATACGAGGTAAAATAAATAAATTAATTAATAACGTGTTGCTCGAAAATACAAACAAACGAAAAAAAGCCTGTAGTTATGTTATTTAATTATCCCGGCTAATAATACATATCACAGTTTTAAGCCGAAACTATGGAGGGTAGTTAAGAGAACTCTCTGTTGTAAAAAAGAGTCCGTCAAACTGCGTTAAATTAGGGTGGCGCCACAGTAGCAACGGGTAAATTTCCACAGCAGTAATTTTAGGTTATGTTTACAAAATGATTTTAGACTACGTAAATAGTTGAGGTTTGGTATACTGGGCTGTCACTAACTACTCTAGTCACTAAAAATATTAAATTTTCTAACCCGTCAACGACTCATTCATACCATATCCTTTGCCTACACTAGCGCCAATTTGGAGGTTTTTTGAACTGTTATTTACTGTTTAGAGCTGGACACTTTTTCAACTTTCTCCCCATATAAGACGGTTCTCCTTATCCTCCATAGCCAAAACATTCTAAAAGGTAACAATAATAAGTCTAAAACATTTTGAATGGACAAAACACATCCTTTAAAAGCAGAAAAAGGTACAACAAAAATAAACGCACGTTGAAGCTATTTCAGGAAATGTGGCGCGGACATTTCTTTTTGTTGCCAGTCGTAATTAAATGTTGTGACGTCAACGCTCGTTTTCTAAATTCGAAAAAAGCTATCAGTTAGTTGTTTTTGTCGTAGGTAGGTTTGAAATGTTAAATAAGAACTTGAACAGATTTAGCAATTTTAACTGAAAAATATGTTCTTCATATTTTCCGATGAACCGTAACATCCATTAATGCTGTTGAACACTCGTTAAAAGTATCGGGAATTGATCACAACGAGCTCAAAGGATAAACTCCTTTCGAAGTAAGAGTTATTTATTATAAAGGGATTTACATGATTTGCAAAGTTGCAAATAAATCTTTGTTAAAGTATGTATATATAAGCAGGGTATGAAACATTTAAAATCAATGGTTTTAGTCTTATTCCTGAATCACTGCGAAAGAAAATATTTATGTGATTTGACTGTGATAACAGCTCTTTGTTTTTTTTTTGTAAGTACGTACAGTCGAACAAGCTATTTAGTATACAGGAAAAAATATTCATCTTTCCACTACACAGCAAATATTTAGTTTTATTTTGTGCACAAATTATGTACTACTGTGTCCTACAAATGTGACAACTTTTTCAGCTTATGGCATCCTTAATTAAATAGAGTGGTATAAAAGAATTGCCTAACTCAGCACACTATTGTTTAAAAGTAGTTGCAAGTTAGCTGCCTGTATACCAAATAGCTTGTTCGACCGTACAGTAGGCCGTACGTCAGAGGCAACAAAACCAGTATTAGCTGGTCTCGCATTCTACTGAAACTTCGTACTACGCTGGACCAGCTCAAGGTTCAAAGTGGTACCACCGACTGTACCTACCGCTATTGAGCTATCGCGTGTCCGACTCTCAGGCATGCAACAATATGTTTTTCAAACATATGAACATCATTTATCACTGACTTCAAAAATGAGAGGGGTCGTGAGAAAACCGGCACATTCGTAGTAAAGTAATAGGTAAGGCTACCTTCAGAGCATGAATAACAGTAGTATACTATCGATTCTCTAACGTTAAAGGTGATTGGCTTTATTGAAGAAAAGCGTGTGTACCTTAAGAAGTTGCGGAAAACTAAACGCCCCCAGACGTACCTAACGTAATCATAGCATAATGAGCCTATAATATTCCTACTGCTGGGACAGTCTCGGTGAGAGGAAGTGACCCGTAAACCACCGCGCGCGCCCAGTGCGGGTTAGTAGATGTCACGTCTTTGAATTTTTGATTATAGTACATGCCGGATTCCTCACCATGTTTTCCTCCACCGTTTTGAGAGCAGTGGTAAAATAATTTTCAGAAAGTTAAGCGCCTGTCTAGGTTCGAACCTACGACCGACACCACGTAAGTCGCGGCAGTTACCACTGAGCCACCACTGCTCCCCCAGATGTAATAACATTAAAACTTCCACTCGTGTGTTTCGTTCAGTGTCCTTCAACCGATTAAGTTAATATTTGACATACCTATTTAATTAACGAGCCGCAAGAAAATTAAATTGGAAAAGTAAAAAAAAAATATTGGTTAAAAAGTGTTAATAAAACTTGACACCTGAGACTATAATCGGTTAAAACCAGCAAAGAATAATAAAAGGCAATTAGATTATCTTATAAAAGAATATCAATATAGGTAATCTTAGAGATAGCTCTTCACTTAGAAACTTTACGCATTTCGTGTAATCATAAAAAAGTTTTCACAAGCTATAATCAAGTTACGTAAGCAGTTTATAGAATCCATTAAATACTCAAGATCAAAAAAAAAAATCCTGTTTCTAAGCACCTCTGCAAATTTTTATAAAATCTTATCTTATTAAAAAGTTTGTGTGGTATACCAACATTTTTCGCCGGCCAGCATCAAAGTTTCATATTAATTTTTGAAATGCCTTCTTTTGCTTTTATTTAAGGTACCTTTGGTTAATGAAATGTTTGGCCAAAAGACGAGGTGTTACTGGCCACTTATAGGATACCTGAGGTTCAGTTTTATTTTTAACTAGCTGACCCGGTGAACTACGTACCGCCCGCCAACCCGCTCTGCCCCCGCTTTTTAAATCTCTGATATCTTCTAACTAGAATATTCATTTTAATGATATGCTGTAAAGGGCAACTTTGATCTATATGAAATGCACAACTTTTCTAATGTATTTAATTGGATAAGGAATAATACTGTATTGCTTAAAATAGCTTGGTAAATAACCCATAACTTTTTCTGTAATATGTAAAAGATGAAAATGGTTTCTATGGGTTATCCTTAGGAGGTAAACATACCATCGCGGACTTTTTTATCGATCTTTTTAAGATATACAATCCTGTAGTACATTAATATGATCTATCTCGTATAGTTAAGCCAGCGTTTGCAATGTAAGCGCGCAAAAATATGTTTGTTACGACATCACTTTACAAATCTTTGAATATCTCGGCTTTTCTCTACAATAATATGCATTTATATACATATAAACCTTCCTCTTGAATCACTCTATCTATTGCTAAAAACTGCATTAAAATCCGTTCCGTAGTTTAAAAGATCTAAGCTTACAGACAACGGGAGCGATTTTGTTTTACACTATGTAAAGGAGAATTTCGTAATGGAAAATCCCGGAAAGGGTAAAGTTTCATCCGCGGATGAAATATTTTGCGGATGAGTAGTCACTTAAGTCAAATGAACTACGACTTGAGACTAATAAATTATTCCGAACATTAAATATTGAATTATATCGCATCTTCATAAATTATTTTGATTAAAGTCCTTTCCTATTTTACAGGCCGATTTATAGCCAAGATTTTTCCAATCGTTTTCTAACGAATTTTCTTAAGAAAATTTCATCATTTCCTCCTTCACGAAGTACGGTAATGAAATTCGGGTGGTAGGTAATACAAATGTTATTGATGCGAATACGAATGAGACGTCAGGAAACAAACTGAACCGGACGGAGGAGATAAATATTTATTGATTATTTCTATTACAACGGAGGAAGAGACAAAAGAAAGGTATTTCTATGCAAAGGACTGTCTGTTCCGAATTAATGGGACGTTTTATAGTGTCGCAGACATTTGCATGGAGATCTTTGATGTAGATAGTTAAAATATCCGATTTGCATACTAATGCTGCGTTCGACGACCTCTATTAGTACTTCATTTAAGTTGTCACAATGTTAACTGATCCCATTTACTTTGCGAAAATGGTACCTATTTGTTGGTACAATGGGTGGCTTGCTTACGATTAAGCGGGGGAGAAAAACAACTAATACTGTAATCACACACACATTTTGTAAGTTCTCAATCATTAATTACAACTTTCCAGAATAATTTATATCCAGTGTAAGGATAACTACCAACAAAGTTTGACGTAACATTGAAGTAATTCTCCCATTCAATCATTGAACACTTCTAAGAGGGTATAATTAATTAACCCCCTTCTCTTCATTGATAGCCGAACCACTGAAATAATCATAACTTAGTTCAGTCTTTCAAAGCATAATATACTAATATCAAAATAAGTACTTAAGGTGAATGCGCAGTGGTAGCCCGCGAAATTCAAATTTTCTTACGTTTTTTGCAATTTTCAGGTCAGTGTCAGGTTTTATCTTGATCAAAATTTGATTCGCGACTATAACAGGTACGTATTCACAGAATTATAATCATCAGAATCATTAAGACATCTTTATAAGTTAGATTTCTACCATAAACACTTTTCCATACGAGATTTGTTCTTAACGGTAGAAATCTAAATTAAAGAGATATATTAATGATTCTAATGACTATAATTCTGTAAATGCATATCTATTATAGTCGCGAATCAAATTTTGATCAAGATACAACCTGACACTGACCTGCAAATTGCAAAAAACGTAAGAAAATTTGAATTTCGCGGTCTACCTCTGCGCATTCACCTTAATACTTACTCCTAATAGAAGAACAGTGAGCGACCGCTTCGTCCAAAGTCTGAGTCAGGTTTAATAAGTTTGGACAGAGATTAATATAAGCCTTAAGAAAGCTATCGAAAAGGCTAACAACGAGTTACAGTTGTCAGAGTTTTAGGAATAATTCAATTTTGTACTTCAAATTCTACACGCTGATGTAACATAAATCAATCTCGTTGGATCCCCCTTCTGTGCTGAAACTTTTGAGCTTGAACTCCTAACAAACTTTTCGCAAATGCAAGAATACACAAAACGACGTTAAGGATGGAGTCGCGTTACGTCTCTACGCGTAACGTCCGTTTATGGCCCTTTTGTATTCTTGAAGGTGATTTTTACTCGGATCAGTCGCATTACAGCCGTTTTCTACCTAAAAGTGCCCTCAACGCCAAAAGTGCTTGTGATTAGAAAAAAATCATAGATCATATTAACATTTTGTAAAGCATGGTACTAGGCGAGCAGACTTATCAGGAGATACTTTTTGTCGCCCACACACGCACATTTTTATAGGTGTAAGTATGTTTGTCCACGCATTTCTCCGAAACTTCTCCCGAACTTTTTTCTTTCTTTCTTTTCTTAAACTATTAATCGAAGTACAGCCTTTTCCAAAAAAAATTAAACATAACGTAACATCACGCCTGAATCCCACGAAGGTTTGGACAGAGATGTTTCCTGTAGTACCATCCACATTTTGCCAGTTTATTTAAGTCCCACGTAAGGGGCGAGCCTATTTCCAAATTGAAATATGTTTATCAAAATTGGATCATAAATAATAATGAACATTTCCGCGTTTATCGCATCAAATCTAATTCAATCGCAGTAAGATGAAGGCCCAATTTACTCAATATCTGCCTGGCATATCTCGAGTATTCCTTACAATTTGACTTCCTCGAGCCAGCGGCATTGTACGCATACTCTTTAGCGTCGAGTGGATGATTCTTTTATTATCAAAATACCCTTGATTCAAATGGCCTCTTCCAGGGCTCTCGTCACAAAACGAGGGCATTCGAAAAGCAAATAAAACGTGCTCCCTTTTCACGAATTGTGATTTACATAATGTTTTTTGCTTAGAAGCGCGATTTCGATATAAAAAGGTATATTTGATATAATAATGTGTGGCGTCGACGTTTACCAACATTTCGTGCATGGGTTCCTGAGACATCCTATATCCCTATTTATAAAGTTTTATACGTGATTTTTAATGAAGCCCGAAATGACAATGCAAAAGCCGCATTGAGAACAGTACCAAAATATGGTAATTATAGTTATCTGAGGACTGAGCACGCTGAGTCCCACCCCAGCAAACGAAATATTACGAACATTTGATTTGGACTTCTGTTTGAGTTAATCTCCCGAGTTGATTGTAATGAAATTTCCTTCAGAGCAAACGTGTATCTAACTACGTTATGAAGCAAACGTGGCCTAGTTAGACACCCGTTTGTTCTTCGGCTTTATATTTTGAATCAGAGCTTCAATGTGCAGATTTGTATGCAGCATGTTTACTGAAAACATTATAAAGTCCCGCAAACTGTGCCTGTTGCTCTTTCTGGGTACTTTTTTTTTAATTTTAAGATTTCTAGAGATATTGACCAGATACTACGTGTAGTCTCCACATCGAAAACTAATATTAAATTCTACTTTAGCGGGATCAACGTACCAACCCAACACCTAAGGCTTTTGCATTATACCTAGTATGAGTAAGTAGAACAATTTATAAAAGAAAATATTGCTTAAAATATAAGACAAAAATCCCTCAAGGTAAATACCTCATTAATCTCACACGTTGCGAGATATTGTTCGCTCATTGTGTCCGTACAAGCGAAGCTCCCGGCGGCTCCCGGCTCCGTATTAGTGCAAACGACGGAATCCTAAGCCAGGACACCGCGAGCACAACGGAACCCCGCTTGTTCACTTGAACATTCATCACTGTCAACCGGCTAAACAGATAACTACCAAAGTGATGTATGGAGTGAATTCACTGTGAAACAAGGCCGGTCCGAATTGACATGCGCACTGAAAAATAACATTTAAATTGTTCAAATTTTCCAACTGTTTGGGCGCACGTGCATCTGAAACGGGCCGGCAATATTCCGATGGAACCGTAGGGAAAGTGGATTAGAAAGAAAGAAAGAAAAAGTATTTATTGTGACTCGTACAGGAAGATCACAGACTAAACTAAACACAGTAAAAAAATAAAAACCAAGTTATATAAAACAAAAAAAAAAGTAACAAAAAGAAAAATGAGACAGAAACTCCTATACGAGGCCAAAAGGCTCCTATCTCAGCATGATGCTGCGACATTTAAAAAATAAATGTCGCAACGCTGGTATTCTGATAGGGCCCGCCGCTGTGATGTCACGGGCAGTTACAGAAATAAAATAAAATAAATAAATATTAAAATAGATTTAACATGTAAAATATTAGCAAATAAAATAAAAAATAATTTTTAATCCGCGCTAGGCGTAACCTCATTACTTGTCTATGCCTTGAGTGTCACGGGCACTTTGGTGTGTCTGTGGTGGTCTGTGGCATTGCTGTGACAAGTAAAAGGTCGCAGGCGCCGATCTTTCGACTTAAATAAATAAATAACATTTATAAAAATACATTACGGCTGTCTAGTGGAACAGCATTACATTAAATATACAATGAAAGTGGAGTGTGATAGTCAATTAACGGCATGGATGAAATGGTGAAACAAAATAAACTAATGTTGAGTGTTAACAAGCTACAAATCAAGAAACAAAATCACGATGCGAAACAACTCCTGTGCCCGTCCAGTGAACAATCGCTGCCAAGCGTTGGGACCACCATTGCTAGTTGCGTGCACGTCAAGGGTAGGTTCAAAGTTTGGTATCTTTTTGAAGCTGTAGTAAATACTGTTTAAATTTTAACCTGAAAGTACCAACTGTCTTTATAGCACGAAAAGGAGGTGGCAAGTCGTTCCAGCAACGGGAGGCAGCGAATTTGAAACTACCACGGAATGCAGCAGTTCTATGGGATGAGGCTAACATGAGGTACGAAGAAGCTCTAGTCTTAATTTTGTTGACATCGCGTGACCAGGACAGTTTATTATATAAATAATCTGGTTTCTTTGTGAGAATTGTGCCAAAGAGTAGGGTAGCCAGGTGAAGTTTTCTGCGCGCTGGGATTAGGCCTGTGTGAAAGTGAGGTTAATCGACTGGCTTTGACGTTGTTACGAGATTACTGCATCCGTTGTACGTGATCCAAACTGACAAACGGTGTAACTTGGGTAAGTGTTTATTAGTTCTCTGTTTTGATTAACACGTTCCCTATCCCAGTACAAAGTTATGAAATGTAATCGTACAGTCAACAGCAAAAGTAGATGATGAAAATCAGAAATTCAATACTAATGTACCTATTGAATTTCTGATATTCATCATCTAAATTGCTGTTGACTGTACGTCCACCAACAATCTCGCCCTAACTTGACAAAAATCATTATAAGGGATTACATTTATACTAATACGGCCTTTTAAAGTGTGACTTTTTCAATTAATACATACAACCGTCGCCAGTCCGTCTTGAGTATGCGAGGTGATTCATGCACGTGCCTTCTCTGTATGAGGCATTTGTCCTATTGTGACACATTATTAGGCTGGTATTATTATATTTGATCTATAGGTACAGACGCCAGCACATCAAGCTAACACAATCTATCAAACTTCGATAGATGTTCAACTTTATCGCTAACGCATAAGGTTCAAAGTTGATTGGGAAAATTTTACAGTTTCGGGTAGCTTGATGTGATGTCGTCTGTCTATACAAGACTTATTTCGCAGGTCTCTATCATCCGTGTATTTGTTTCCTACATTTAAGCCAGTATCCCAACAAGCATCTTACTTTGAAGGAAGTTTATCGCACCATTTCTTTTAAATAAATAAACAAAATAATGCCAAGCATTTTCGATCATCCTCAAACTTGATTAGCTGTCCTTAGAAATCTATTAATAATAACATATTAATAACATACTCACTCGTGTAATTATTAAAGTTTGGGTACAGATGGGGCAATGAACTCGTCTGAATATTGGAGCTTATTTTCCAGTAATTTTGAGGTTATCTCTAAATTACTGGAAAACAAGCTCAATAAATTGTAATTTTCACTAAATAGACTTTCTATTAGAGCTCATTGTTAGTGCAATGAGCCAGGTAAAATGGCGGATTTGTTGAAGTATTACACATCCCTACTATACATCAACAAATCCGACATTTTACCTGCCAATTTAGCCAAATAGATTATAGTTGTGTCATAATGGATTACCTACATCCAAAGAGGCTATAATTTTGACATGTCTGTGTATTCTATAGCCTAACGAATTGTATAGGTTCAACAATCTCGTCTTATTTATCTGTGAAGGCGAAAATATTTATGTACAGGTTAATGGACGTCAGGATTTGCTATTGTGTTTTGTTATAATATCTTTCATTGTTTGGTATATTTTGATACAATAGTTAGCTTATTCCCATGAACATGAATATTGAGAACAAAATGAACATAATTAATAGACTGGGCCAAATAACCGCTGTTTGTGTTATTTTCTATACAAATAAATAAAATGCGCGCCTCAAAGAGACGTCAGCACCAGGGAAGGAGCCCGTTAGGGCCGAAGCCTGCCGGGTCAGCGGGATTGTCCGATTCCGCTTCACCCCAGAGCTGGAGGAGTCATTTGATTATATTCCCACCTTCAAAAAAAAAAGGGTAAATAAAATTGAAGTGTCTCTTTTTAATATCAAAATGACAGATTTTTACTACATGCATATGAATGTATATGTCACCGAAAAATAACAAGAACCGCAAATCTATAAATTTTCTAGGAAATTTAAAAACTTCCGTAGGATTCTAAACGAGAGATAAATTGTATTATTTTACGCCCACATTAATACACGACGACGTAAATACACGACTGTTTTAAATTTATCGGACACTAATTGAAACAATACGATTGAAATGACATCCAAAGAGCAACGCTACGAGAAACTAGGTACGTTTTATTTCCATTTGCTTATTATACATTCTGTTAATTACTAGCCTAAACAAATCTCCAGAAATAATAAAGGCTCAATAGTTCATATTTCCTATAATAACCCGAATGTTGGGCTCTAATAATAGCATGTGTTTATTAGCCTCGTCTAGTACCTTCGACCCCTGTCACGGGGCATTTGCCGTGACCGTAACAAGGGTGCACCCCAAGGCAGAGTATACGTACCTACTATAGGCAGGTTATAATAACATTTTGTATTTAGCTCACGATTATGCAGTATCACCTCTTTATGAAATCACGGAAAGTGACTCAGCGTTACCTACATTGAATTTATGAGCGCCTGGTACATCAAATATTTTAAGACATACCTACAGAATTGGCTTAGCTTCAAAATAAGACGCTTTGAAATTTCCGTCCACGATGACGTTGCAACGTGCAAGTATTTCCAGACATTGTATGGACGTGGACGTCCACCAAAATAATTATCGTCACGTAACAATTTATAAAAGCGGTCAATGGCTCCATCTAAACCGCTTTTTGCTTGATTCCTGGAGTTTTTCCAAACTCCCAAAGCTTTACAAAAGTGCTTCTAAAATAATGAAAAAAAAAAAACAAAAAAGCAATCCACTTCATTACACTTACTCGTATCATAAGTAGCATCTACTTGCTGAGTCAAAAATCAAATATCTTTTGTTCACAGATGGCATTAATATTTCCTGTCGGGCGTTTTACCTAAGCACGTCTTTTTTTATTATAATTTATTCGATATTTTTCAATCTTGGCCAAACGATAAAGCAAGAATAAAACGCTGACGGAAAAATTCTTCAGCTTGAAAACTTCTACTAACATTCAAATATCATTTACTTATCTGGAAGTTGACAGTTTTAATGTTTTCTTTGATATAATAAAGTGAATTTGCGTGTTGAAACATTCAAATCGTGTAGCCGAATAGAGAGTCCCTCGTCGACTTTTCAATTTATTTGTGACAGCACTCTTGTGGAACATAAAGAATAGAATTATTTGGGGGGTAAGAGGGGGGTGGGGTAATGTTGTGACGGAAATTATTCACGCTCGAAGCGTCGGCGATCGCGTCCGCCATCTGTTGCCGTTAGAAATTTGAATCGGGGGCATTTATTAAATAGCTTACCCATTGTTCCTTTGATTTGCGTCAAAAGACTTGCGTCGATTGAGACGTACGCGCGTTAAATTGGCACCCACTTATAAAGTTGTTTGAACCGGTTTGAGACGGAAATTAAAGTGTTCCGCTCGATATATTTTGTTAGGTGATACAATCCATCAAATTGCTTAACAAGATTTAGAAAAAGTTCGTCTTCGTTAAAGGATATCGACGAAATAAATATAGAATATTGTCACAACATTTAATAAAGAAAAAATGAAATTTATTTATTTATGTATACGCATATAAGCGGACAAAAATAAAGAAACAGAAAAAGACGTACAAAAGAAAAAATATTGAAAAAATTGATGATAAACGGCATTGAGCTGTAAGTTGTTCTATTGATTTCTTAATTAATACGCCCACGTCGCACCACCTGGCGATACTAACCAATAAGCAGAAACTTCCACCTGAAAGTAATATCGCTTCTACAAAAACTTTTACACAAACATTTTTAGTGTAGACCAACTAGAGGAAGCGGGGTACTACAATGTATTAATCTATCCAAATTACAAATTTAATATCCGCCTAGGCGAACCACTTAAATTGAATAATTTCAGCATCCATCAAAAAAGTGACGCATATTACGTTGTTCCAGCTGTTCCTTACTTCCACTAAAGTATTCTCGAGTTGCGTTATTGTAACGGTTTTTCCTGGACCGTAATAAAACGTTTCACATGTCGGTCGCAGTCGCGGTGACCGCGTGCGGTCGGCGTGAAGCTAAATTGATGGGTCTCTCCATCGCCAATGTAATGGTCCTTCAAAACGAACGACCTCTGGCCAGTAAGTGAAATTCACGTTTGATTAACTTTTACTCAAGGGCAGTGTTTTAGAGAAAGTGCTAGTACTTGACTGTTACACTGGAAAACGTTTATTGTGGCTGCCTCGCCTTTTTGCTGCTTGGACTTTTAAAAAGAGTTTTTCAACACACTTGCTCGTAAAATGGCTCTTAATGCACCGCTTTTAGGACCATAATGCAGTGTATTACAAACGCGTGCTTTTTCTTTACGTTACGGTACTTGTGCTTTATTTCCACAGATAACTATTTAATTTACTAGTCGGAGGTCGGAGAAGTGCGTTTTTTTTTAATCTCTTCAAAGAGACTTCATGCCAAAAGGAATCCGCGAGCCATATTTCACTTTTTTTTTAATAGTCTGAATTGTCTTTGGTCCCAAAATGAACTAAAATGTATTTACCTTAAGATGAATGCGCAGTTGTAGCCCGCGAAATTCAATTTTTCTAACGTTTTTTGCAATTTTCAGGTCAGTGTCAGGTTGTAACTTGATCAAAATATGATTCGCGACTATAACAGGTATGTATTTACAGAATTATAATCATTAGAATCATTAATACTTACATCTTTCTTAGTTAGATTTGTTCCATAAGAACAAATCTCTTATGGATAAGTTCTTAGGGAACAAATCTGACTTAAATAGGTATATTATATTAATGATTCCAATGACTATAATTCTGTAAATACATATCTATTATATATATATATACATTTTGATCAAGATACAACCTGATACTGACCTGCGAATTGCAAAAAACTTAAGAAAATTTAAATTTCGCGGTCTACCACTGCGCATTCACCTTAGGGTACATCCAGACAGAGCGAGACATGCGCCGCAAATGATTTTTTTTATATGTACGGTTGCCTCAGGCTGAGGCATCTAACATACAAAAAAAGTACTTGCGGCGCATGCCTCGCTCTGTCTGGATGCACTTATAATAATATGGACCGTGGTCCCTCGCGGAACCAAACGGAAAAGACCACTGGCGTTCTATTATTGCGGATTCTCACTGAATTAATGTATATTTTTGTATGCCAATAGTACTTTCTAATTCCATACTAACTAAACTACAATTTGACATACGTCTGTGCCCTTAAATAAATAAACGCGCGCCATTACTTACTCTATGGGTAAACCTGCGCGCGCACCACGCTAGCGCGGCGCGCGGAAAAACAAACCCAGCCCGCCATTATCCATACAAGCTAATATTTAACAATACAAGCCTGTTTTTTTCCTCGCAAGTGTGTTGAAAAACGTCGTATGATACGCGTGTGCATTGATCATTAAACTCTCGGCTTCCTTATCGCGCTCGCCTACGGCTCGCGCGAATAATACCGCCTCGAGTTTAATGACCAACATAGCACACATGTATCATAATGTACTATTACGGTTGTCTCTGGCTTTCAACCCACCGTAATTTCATCTTCTATTTATTGTACTTAGAAAAGAACTTTAGTGGGTTGAAAAATAAAGGCAGCAATTTAAAAACCGGTTTGGGCTTATATGACCCCATCACTTTCCGAGTATGTCGTTAGAGGCGATTAAGAGATTATATCGAAATGATGAGCAGTAATATCCGCGTATGTAACGTGTAAAGTTATTAAGACGGTGTTAATAGCTGCGATTACGAAAACATCTCACCTTATACTAGACCATTAATTTGTTTTAAGTATCACCCTTATAAAGACGGTCTAAGTTAGTTAGTGAAATCTCTTGGAATTGTAATTAAGGTAGTTACTTTAATCAATGGACCATTGTCTATTGATTAAAGTAACCACCTTAATTATCTAGTCATATAAACGGAGATCGATATTCTTCCTTCCACCAACATTAAAACTCAAACAACTGCAATCATTTTTCGTCATAAAAATGTCAAAATAAAAACCTTTAAGTGAATGCTCTATGACGAATTAAATATACAAGTTTAAAGCAGAGGGTACACGTGGGATAGCTCGTAAACAGGAAAGCGAGCCTCGATGAGCTTTTGAAATTTATGCACAAACATTTATCGTACGCTTTTCGGCAAAGGAAAACATCACGGCCTGTATATATTCCTAGGGAGTAATTTTAAGGTGCGGATAAAATATTGTTGTGAAAGTGATAAGAAAATGATGGCCAAATATATTGGTACGGCGAAGATTAAGGAGTGTAGAAGCTTGTTAATCTTAATTTATTCGTGTCTTCCTTGAGCATGTAAAAAAGGTTTGAAAATGTGCAGTTTAATCTCGGCCATAAAGCCTCGTATTCCCCTACGTCATAGTAAATACAAGGTTGTATGGCCGTGATTCAACTGCACACTTATATCATTATAAGTGAAATTTTTCTCCAAGTCATCTTGTCGCTAGAGGTGTCGGGCGACATCTAAAACAATGAAAGGTCGTGTCTGAAAACGTCGCCCGACGTCACTCAACTTAGCCCGACATCTCTACCGACACATCATGCTGTGGGACATTTATATCCTAGTGAATACAAAGCTTAAGAATCTGGAAAATTAAACTTTAAACCAAAAAACCAAATGAACGTTTAAGATAAAAAATGTAAAGTTAATTCTTATGAGAACTATTTTCCCCATTAGGTCAATGACTCGCCTGCGCTTTCTCTATTTAGTTTTGGCAAGGTTTCAAGTAACAAAAGCTATTAATACACAGTAAACTAAGTTTCTTATTTTCTATGTGTCTACGAATGTAGTTTATGTTCCTGCTACAGTCACGGTCGTATTCATGTTAGATTGTGTGTGACACCAGTCCGCAAGTGTCCGCCCAATTCCGCCTAACTGTCAACACGTGCACGTAATATCCGAAATACGATAGACTAGAGGTCGTAGGCAGTGTTGTGACGTAACCTTTGTGACGTCACTCAGGTTCTCATAATTTTTTAATCAAATGGTACGATGCAATACTAGACGCCTGAAGTAAAGACCGACAAATTAATGAAATGATTTGAACCCTTCAGTCTCATAACGAACGTCTAAATTTTGCACAGTGTATAGTCGAATAGAATAGAATGCTAAATGCTTACCGCCCTAAGGTTGAATATCACTTGCACCTCATGAAACGAAAAGGTCTATTTGTCAATGTTACAGTTATATAACTGTCACATTGACAAATAGACATTAGCAAATTGAAACTTCAATAAGGTTAAAATTATATTATTTTAACCTTATTGAAGTTTCAATTTGCTGAGAATAATAATTGTTGAAAGTGATAAAGCAATGAAGAAATTGAATATACAAACAAAAACGTTGATAAAACAAATTTTGTTTCAATGATACATTGGAAAACCAATATAAATTCAGTAAAACGATTCAGCGAATCGTATTCATGGGATATTAGTACTCGGTTTCAGTGAAATTCGTCCAATAAAAACAATTATTGCTTGTATAAACGCGAACGACACGGGCATAAACAAGGATTATTAGTACTTCCTCCAGACAAAGGAGGTTGTATAATAAGTACATTTACATCGGTTGGGTGACCGCATCCATACTTTATTACCAATAACAATGGAGAAGAGGAGAAGAGAATTTATACAAGTTATTTTCAAGAAAGCCTCAAGTTTATGAACTGTAAATTCCTTCAGTATTTTTTTTTTTTGAATCCTCTTAAAATTTCTGTTAGTTTTCTTGATAGTATTAAAAGACAGCTGGGTTGGTTCAATAAACATTAATAATGAAGATATTGTGTAGTCTAGCGGTCTGAAAGTTAGGTAACTTACCCTTGAATATCCTTGAACATAACTAGGTTCACTCATAATAGGTAAATTGGTACAGTGATTGCCCGAATAATAAATGCATAATAATAATAAATGCGTGCACTGACTGGACAGGTCCGCTTAATCTGTGTGGTTCTTTCCTCAAAAGACCATTTCAGATACCAATCTACATGGTCTTCACATGATCTGACCAAGATTTTGTCTGGACTTTAAAAGAGACTGTGACCTCTGAGTTTGTTTCGGCCTTTCTTCTCAGAATACTCAGATATATATTAGAAAACTTACGCGTTTTCTAACACATATTCATATTTCTTACTCGCGCGATCAATCAAGTCGTGTTGTTATGTTATAATAATTCATACAAACGATCACGTCGATCACGTAGTCGCGAATCGCTTTCGATCAGGACCAAGGGTAATACTTAAGCATTGATAGAGAGAACAAAACATTTATGCGCAGCACCCTAATTGCGTAACACCCTTTCAAACACAACCTGAATCATTTTAAAGGATATTGCTAATCCATTGCTACATAATATATTCTAAAAATAATCTGCTCAAAAACGTAAATCATCATCTGCCTAGCCTTTTCCCAACTATGTTGGGGTCGACTTCCAGTCTAACCGGATGCAGCTGAATACCAGTATTTTACATGGAGCGACATCCTATCCTCCACAACCCAGTTACTGGGTATTACAATACCCCTTGGTGAGATTGGTTGTCAGACTTTCGGGCTTCTGACTACCCGTAACGACTGTCAAAGATCCACGAATGACAGCTGGCTTAACGTGCTTTCCGAGGCAAGGAAGGGTCTCGGTATGTAAAGATTGTCACCCGTTCACAGACCAGCCGCGGCAAGCATAGCTTAACCTGATCGATCGACCTGTGCGGCTGTTATTATTTAGCCATGGCGCAATGAATGTTGTTGAACTGTCAAAATGAATGCTAATGCTACTGTTAAGTGATTACCGTTTTTTTTTTCTCGCGGTGGTAATTCTCATGGACTTCCTCTATCGTGGTGGTGACAGAGGGGCACGCCGGACTCTTACCAGCTAAAACCACCGCGGTGTTCCACCTCTACCTATGGCCGGGGGTGCGGGATTCGCATAAGCATTCACCGCTCCCACGCGATTACCATGCCGGTGGGCAAAGCCAAGAAAGAGTGGTCGTAAGTTTAAAATCAGTCAGTTGTTGCCTTCAAGTATTTTTAGCTCAATAACTTCAATGAAAGAGTAACTCTTAGCCTTACACCACATAATTGAGCTGTCCATTCATGTTCACTTGAGCACTGAAAGTAAATAGATACCTTACCTTAATAAATTGTTCGGAAGACAGAACTATAAGTAACTCCGGCCAATAGAGGGGTATTATACCTTTATTGCCTGTTGTAAATATGAAGGACTTACGAACTAATTCTAAGTTAAAGGTATCTTAGAAGTCGGTTAATTCTGCCATGAATTTGGAAGATCAATTTCAAAAGGACTTAAGCCGTTACACTTATATTATATAAAACGCAATGTCTTTCTGTCAGTCTGTCGGTTAGTGCGCTTATAACTCGAGAATTACTTATTCGAATTACCTACATTTTTTTTTTTTAAATCGATAAGTACATAAGTAATTGTTGAAAGAGAAAATATTCAATTTTTTGTATGCTTGTTTGTTACGCTTTCACGCTAAAACGGCTAAACGTGTTTAGATTAAATTTCGCACATGGGTAGACCATGAGCTGCATTAAGACATAGAATACTTTTTATCCTGATATTCCCACGGGATCCAAACTTATGCGGTTGAAACCGCGGTACACAGCAAGTTTTAGTATACAATAAGTCCATCTGAAGAGAGTTGCAGTCACAGCTAGTATTTATTATAAAAAAATATTACTAGCAATTATAAATCGATATAAAACACAACAAAGGACTAAGAGCACAATGCAAAATATACAGAATGTTACGTCACTAATTGACAATGTTTTTTCCGGCAATTAATCAAGAAAACAATTTCTAAATACAATTTTTATATTCATTTTCATACAGCAATAAAACAGTGAAATAAACAAGATTTATAACTAATGTTCCGTTTCAGTATTTTAAAATAAACTGCTCCATTTTATAATAAAGTGAAGAAACGTGACTTGCATTAGAGTTATTATTTATTTATGTGTGTTTATGAATAACATTTATAGTATTCACTGCAATTTTAATATCGCATAACAAGTCTTGAAAATTATCCGAGCAAAATGAATGGTTATGAACAGCAAACTTGAGACGGGAATCGCTACGACGCTACGAGCTTCGTAGCATTGCTACGAGCTTCGTAACGTTGCTACGTATGCCATAGCGCTGTAGCAAATATCACTTTTCGTAGCGTAACCCTCTAATTTATTATTTTACCGTTTTACTGAGGTATTTTGCTTTGAGATTATAGTCTTTGTGTCCTCAAAAAACAGCACCAATATTATTGTTCTTTAGAAAAAACCCAACCCATAACTCATCCCCACCTTTCAACGCAAAATCCAAAATCCGTACTCAATTTTTCCCGGACACACATCTTATCACATGCCCCGATTTAACTTACAAAATCCTAAAGCACACAAAAGATATTTTATAATTCCCTGAGCGTGTAGTCAGCAGAAGCAATGAATTCTCCTGCGTTCGGTCTGTTACAGATTATAGCGGCGATACCGTCGGCGACCGATAGGAACATGCCATAATAAAAGCTTTGAACTTAACAACCTTTAGGTCAGGTATATTGGAAATTTTTCGATAAAAATAAAGTGCTAGATGCAATTTTCCCGGTAAATATTGGATGATAAACGTTGTTTTTGTCGTAAAATTGATTCTGCACTTAAAAGGGGGTAGAATCTGATAGCGCAACATTGGTTGTAGTTTATCATGTCTCACCGGTGATAGTTTATAAAATTTATTTGTGCTTTTCGCAGGCATCGATGTTTTTCATCAGCGTTAAAATAAAAAAACTGACTTGTTCGTTTTGTAGATGTATTATATACATAAGTTGGTGGGGCTTGTGGCTAAGTAATAACAGCCGCACGAGCCTATCGATCAGGTTAAGCTATGCTTGCTGCGGTTGGTCCATGGATGGGTGACCATCTTTACATATCAAGACGCCTCCGTGCCTCGAAAATCACGTTAAGCCGCTGGTCTCGGCTGTCATTCTTGGATCTTTGGCAGTCGTTACAGATCGCCAGAAGCCCGAAAGTCTGCCGACCAGTCTTACTAAGGGGTATTACCCAGTAACTAGGTTGTAGAGGTCAGATAGGCAATCGCTTCATGTAAAATACGGGTATTCAGCTGCCTCCGGTTAGACTGGAAGCCGATCCCAACATACATAGTTAGGAAAAGACTAGGCAGAGGCAGTGGCGTGCATTGCATATAGGCATATAAGCAGTGCCTACCTCGATATATCAACATAAGTCTGTCAATTACATTTTAGTGTGTGTGCCCCACAGTTAAGAAACTCACTAAATTATCATACCTAACAAAAAACAAAATCTTCATACAAACACGCGCGGCAGTAGGCAGTCGCCGGACGGCCTACTCGGCTCCCGTACCATTCGCACATTGTCATTGGTCTTTCTTTACTCGTTCAAGTTAATATGACAAAATTTAAAATACGTACGTCTCACGCGTGACGTTTCATGACGTTCGACCTTCGCAATTTATCACCCTTAAGTAGGCATGCCTACTCAAATAACCAAACTTTTGACCTCACTTTTTTTTTCTGATTAGTGACCGCGTTTGCCTAGACTAGACCCGACCTAGTGCCTACCTATTCTGAAAACCAATGCACGCCACTGGGCAGAGGTGACATAAGTTGGAATTTCATAAGCACTTTAATGGCATACTTACTTTCAATTAAACTTTTGACTAGATTATAATTTAAATACCTATGAAATATATGGAAATAAAAACATAATAAATAAGTGACGACAAATCAGTTGGCTAAATTGATTGTCAAATGTTTTCTTTATAAATTCGTCTTTCATTCTCTTAACAAGGACTCATACTTTATTTGTATCAATATATAATGCAGCCGTCCAGAGAATGCGTTCTTGACACTTGCCAGTGCGACAATTCTAGTAAGTAATAAAGATCAAATTCGTAAAGCAAGTGTTCGTATTCGTTTTCGTAAAGTAGTTATTTTTCCATTTTGCAATTGGCATTTTTGTTTTTGTTTTGATTGTTGTTGTTTTCACGTTGTTTTGGCGTCGCGGGCGCATCACGGATAAATTTGTATTGTCATTGTCAATCTCAAATTGTCATTTGTCAAAGTCAACTAATGTGTGTTTTCTTTGGTCCTAACATCAAGCAATGGACAAAATTGTCAACATTTTTAAGCTTGAGTACGAGGCTTTTGACTACGTGTTACGTGTATATTTTATGTCTTTTTTTTATTACTTTTATCTGTAATGTGCGTTTTGTTTGTGCAGAATAAACAATTTTTCTTTCTTTTCTTTCTTCTTTATTCGTTTATATGAAACTGACAGGTGTCAAGAAGGCATTCTCTCGTCGGCCGCACTGTAATATATTGATATCAACTTTTTGTGTTAAGGTAAGATAACTGGTATTTGATATACTCCCACATAATTCAATGAAATGGATGGTGCAGAATAACCTGAAAGTAGCCGTCAGCTTCTTATTATTATCTTAATAGACAACGTAGAAGAAATATATTGGTTTCCCATTCCACATCGCCCAATATCTTATCTTACATTCCCGTATCATCATTTCACACAATAAACACGAAAAAAATACGATATGACCAATTGGTAAGGTGAAAAAACGGTGAAGGAAAACATCGTGAGGAAACCGACATGTCCTAGAACCGAAAATTCGAAGACATGTTACAGTTGCCAACCGACACTGGGCGCGCGTGGTGGATTACCGCCCACTCCCTCTCACCGAGAGGAGGCCTGTGTCCCAGCAGTGGGAACACTATAGGCTGATTATGAATTGATAAGACTGCCTCATTGGTCTAGTGATAGCAAGCGCTACTCGCTAAGCGTTTCCTGGGTTCGATTCCCAGTCGGGCAGTGTAATTGAGTTTTTCTATCTGGAATTTGTTAGTAGCAGCCCGGAGCCGGGATTTGTGCCCGGTTGATGGCATTAGGCTCACCCGTTGTCACAAGGGGCTTTACAATAACTGGCGAAATGTGTGTACTATAAGGTACACCTCTGCCTAACCGTTCGGGGGATGCAAGCGTGAAAAAAAACAATAATACATGAGGAAGCAAAACTTTATAACTCACTACCATATAAAAACACTAAGATATATGAAAAATACACAATCGTTATTACTATTTAAAAAGCTACTGAAATCTTAAAGGGTCATAAAATAAAATAACTGATTTAATTCATCTGTCTCTAGTGTAAACGAGTCTTTAAATTTCAAACATAATAAAAACAAAGATAACGAGTCACCGCACGTCGACCGCGTCAACGCGCCGTACGGGCGGTAGACAATACAAAACTTTTAACAATTACCTTACAACTATCTTACTACTCCTGGACAACAAAAATGTATAAATCAAGTAATTTTTTGTATTTATTTCTGTACATGTAATCTTTAGAAATAAATGAATTCAAACCGTAAAATGTATGTTATGATAAAGCTTTTCACTCTAAGTTTTTATCAACCTAATCAATTACTTTAACGGTCAAATATTGGATATGTCAATTTAAATGATTGGATAATGGTATTTTGGTTAAAGGGCTTACAGAACCTAAACGCAAAAAACGCAAGTCTTAGAAACAATAAAAGTATACGATTGACTTCTTATTCTTCTTATTAGCCTGTGACGTCCCACTGCAGGGCAAAGGCCTCCCTACTCTCTCATGAGAGAGTAGGGGTTAAGACAAATTAACCCACCGCGCTTGTCTAGTGCGAGTTGGTGGGTGTACAGTGGACCGCCTGACTGGGTCCGTGGGCGCCGCCTTTGACGTGCTAGATGTTCATCAGCCGCCGCCCTGAGTTGGTATCCTGCACTAATATCGACTGTTCCATCCGAGCCTATTTGGGTGTATTTATCCTATAGCCTACAGGTGGCGTTTTGCGATTGACTACAGTAAATAAAATCAGAAAAATATATAATATTCTTCAAGATAAACAAAATTGAACTAATTTGATACAATACATAAAAAATCATGAATATCCCTCTAAAAACTTTCTTTTTACAATAAAAACCATACATATACATACAATCATTATGATTTGTTATCAGATTATTCTACAAGCAACATACTAAAGCACTAGTGTTTTAATTTTTTAGTCTAAACAATAGATTTTTTGTAAATAGATAATTGTTTCATATTTTGCAATAAATTACCAGCGTTGTGTCATCGCGCTTCTCTTTCTTTTCTATGCAGTCCAACAAAGACCGCGCTTTAGATCATGGAGTCACCTTAACCAGTTTTTACAGCTAACATTGGATTTGACAACGGATTGGAAATTGAAATTGATTGTACTTTCAGAAACCGGTGATCATTAATTAAACTATAAACAGTCGCATACTTCTATTCCTAGTTTGTTTATTTTATAATAAACTTATACAATTAAAAAACAAAAAAATTGTTTATCAATCTTCTTAGTCTCCAGTAACACTTAGTGTAAATAAATCGTCTTCCAGACTTGGTGTGACATCGTATTTCTCCTCTAAAAGAAAAATATTCCTTTCAACAACGTTCGGTACATTTGTCATTATCTCACGGAAAAAACACGTCGATATTTTCATCATATCAGCCGGAAAAAACATAAACACAGATCTAAACAATCACTCTTGTTTATGAACGAAATATAAACATTTTAAGAGAGAAAAGATGTTTGTAATACATTAGTGATATTAGGATAACAGTTAGTGGTCAAACCACAGTATAGTAATCTGCGCGATACAACGGTTTATTACTGAATATTAACAGACTATTAACATCATTACAAAGTCGTCATCTTACTTAATATTATAAAGAAAAAAGTTATTTATTTATTGCATTCATGTTGTTTACAAGATGTTACATAGTATAGATTTCAAACATAAACCCTGCTAGGGCACAGCAACATATTTGTAGGTTTTTAAATCTAAATATCTGCCATATTATAAGTTAGTTAATATTATACCTAGGACAAACTGTCCAGTTGGGTAGGTCCAACTTCGAGAAAGAGATCAATCGTCGAATCCGACTCTGCTTGGTAGCGTTTGGGAAGCTACGCAATATCTTCTCGTCCGCAGTATCTCAAAACGAAAGTCTTTGACCAGTGCGTGTTGCCAGTGATGACTTATGGCACTGAAACGTGGTCGCTCATAATAAGGCCCAGTCACCCAAAGGGCAATGGAGAGGGCTATGCTTGGAGTTTCCCTGTGTGATCGAATTAGAAATGAAATGATCCGCAGGAAAACCAAAGTAACCGACATAGCCCGAAGAATTGCCAAACATAAGTGGCAGTGGTCAGAGCACATTGCTCGCAGAACAGATGGCCGATGGAGCCGAAAGGTTCTGGAGTGGCAACCGCGTATATACCGGAAGACGTAGCGTTGGAAGGCCTCCCACAAAGTGGACCGATGACCTTTTGATGGCCGCAGGAACCCGTTGGATTCGAGAAGCACAGAACCGGTTGAAGTGAAGGTGCTTGAGGGAGACCTATGTCCAGCAGTGGTCGTCTTTCGGCTGAAATGATGATATTGATGATGACTAGTATGTCTGGCATAATGTGGTGTACCTATTAATATACGTACAGCTCTGCCTAATCCTTCGGGGTAATTACGCGTTATGTTATGTTGTTGCGTGTTGTATTTTATGCTCGCTGGACCTTATCGGGATGTTGTGAAACAGGACACTTAAATCTCAAAGTTTACTGTATTTAAAATCCGAACAACATTTGATTACATTTTCGTGACGGATTACCCTACTTTTACTCCTTTATAGCCACGTTAATGTCTAGCATTTGTACGAAGTGAGATATTATAGCTAGTTGCTCCATGACATAACTCTACACAAGCAGCATTGTACAGAACATTGAATATCTTGGGACCAAATCGGCAATGTCCCTGTTAGATTTATTATCGACACGCGTGACTGACTTCCATTGCCGTTGTTCTCGGGGGCCTATTTTGCAACATGACCGAACATAATATTCGTGGTACCTAAGTGCACGGGTTATATTTGATTACGGGAATATTTTTGGTGGTTTTATAAGGGACAAATGAAGACAATTGTCACGCAAAGTTGTTTTGATGTAGCATCAGTTCAAAAAATGACAGTTGTAAAGGCTTAGATAATCACTTAGCCAGTTATTTTATAATGTCACTAAATTAAAGCGGCAGTTGTTTATTGTAGTTTTGGTAAATTAAAAACTACAAAATACTTGTTTATTAACAAGTTTGGCAGTAAAAACTGAGCAATAAACTAAATAAAAATGAGGCATAACAAATATTTAAATAGGTAAATAAATAACGATTTAGTATCAAAATGGCTTAACGGGCAGTAACGTGAGGGCAGTTAACAAATCTGAATTAGTCCCTATGAAATGTAACTTGCTCTCACTCTAACTCGCCAGACGCTACCGCAGCACCGCTAGCTATACTGGCTCGATTCGCGCGCGGTTGTTTACAGCACAGGTCTAGCCATACCGAACCCATTAGACCGGGATGCTTTAGCTTAGTTACTGCGACCAATTCGGCTCGGGCGAGGTTATAGTCCGCGTGGAACTAGTTGGCCGCGCCTTAGGTATGTGAGCGGTGGGACGGAGGGCGGGGGCGCAGCACTCAGTAAGTGCGTTGCGAACCGCCGCCTCGCCCCTGTCCCCACCTCAGCGGCCAACTAGTTCCGCGCGGACTATAGTCTCATACCCAACCTAAACTACCGAACTATTTACCTAACTGCCCATTCCAACATGTATACTGGCCATTCATTTGTGACACTACTTGAGTATTTTTTGTACTGATATTGTAGGATGAAATTGCCGACCAATTTTCTTGTTATTACTTTTCATGTTTTAGCGTCTCACTAATGTACCAAACGCTTAAAAATAAAATGACTGCCCGCATTTTTTTTTAACTGACCATAATAATCTCCGTAATGTTGAAATAACTATTGTAAAATTTTCACCCTTTTATAATTGCGTAGATTTCACTGTTAGCCATCTATTTCCTCATGCTTACCTACGTCTGTTTCAACCAATTCAGACATTTAAGCGTCTTGGGTTTCCTCGAGTAACAAATATTGTGCAAATAGCAGGCTTAAAATCATTATTTTGGCCGAATTCCTGAAAGGGTAATTATTTCACTTGAACAACTGGCGCAAAAATTGGGTTATCTTGTCTAACCCATTGCAGGGGTTTTCCATTATCTTACATGCAAAGCATCGGGTCACAAACTTAATAGATACTTTTCTTCAAAGAAACTGAATCTTAACACTTAAATCAAACAAACGTACGAAACCTTATCCGTGTCAAGATACAACGTGGCCTACTTAGTTCTTCAACCCAACTTTTACGTCACCATTACAGTGAACAAAGTGTGTGCACGACAAGCAATGCACACAATCCCGATATGTGCCCCACAATGCAATGTTGTTGCATACATGGCTTTATTAACTATTTCATTTCAACTCCGTGAAGTATCTTCATTAAGCTGTTTAGCGGTAGGTATATTAAATTTTATGTGGTTTTTATGCTTGGATGAGAGCGTGTTTGCAGCTTGACAAAGGCGGGTGCAGGATTAATAAAAGAAGTTTATGTGACAAAGTGGAAAGATTTTATGACTTTTCAACAAAAAGTGAGACAACAACAAAACTGCATTTATCTACATTATAATAAAGACTACACTAGGATAGAACGTTTTCGATATAAATTCATCAACATCATAGCTAGTCTGACATCATAATACTGTTACGGGAAAAAAAAAATTCTTCTGAAATAGCTAGGGAAAATAAAGGACATGAAATAATGTAGGAACGAAGGGGGAAGGCTAGTTGACTTATTAGAGGAGAAATAATGTACTCACCGCCGCAAATGAAGGGAGGTGAGAGTCAACGAAGGGAAGCGGTTAATTAATAGTGCCTGAAGTGTACGTGCAGGCACTTTACGTTATTGACGTGTCATTGTACCTCACTGTCGATTTTAGTAGTAAATAATGTTAGTTTACGTCACTGTCAAAATCACAGTGTGTGTGTGTATTTTCGTAACAAGAAGGTTGCTATTGGGTTGCAACTATCAGTGGTAAAATTACTGTGAAGGGACTGTACGAGATTTGTGTGATTTGAATGTTACCTATGTTTCTTTTGTTTGACATTTAAATAACAATAAAAAATAATTCATATTATCATAAACGTGAATTTGATTACTTACATCAACGTAATATCGTCTACCCCACGTTATTTTATAACACTCAAGAAATAAAAGCAATGTTAAAAGAATTCATTACGAATTTATGTATACGTTTTATTACGTCATTTCTTTCTTTCTAAGTTTTATGCGTTTGACGCAGTTCAAACTGTGTGAGTGTGTGTGACACTCAACCAAGGAGACATGCAGGCGGGTGCCACAGTGTTTTAGCTCGTGTGCGTGTGCTAGGAGTGACTACTCGAGTCTTTGACACCGCTGTCAGAATGATCCTCATTACGCACGCTATAACACTCAATATTGCTTGCGCAGTGTGAAATGGTAACTCCTGCATGCCTTCCATTATTTTGTCGAAATGCCTAAATACCTGAGAGCGAGGGCCAAGTCTATTATTGTCAATGACTGGTCATTATGTCAACCGAACCAACGCAAATATTATTGAGCCAAAAGCGCCACTTCTTCTCCCCAGCGAAAGCACTAGGAAGTGGTGAAGGGCGGGCGTTTTGGGAGATTGTCTTTTGTAATTTTGATAGTGCGATTCTCAGCCTAGTTTGAATAAATGACTTTTGATTTTGATTTCATGGATTTAGTATGTACTAAATGCCAAAAGTTTATGATCTCCTAAATTCTTAATGGCATATCAGTGGTCAAAAGATATGACAAAATAATAGAAGATACGACTTGTACAACATTACCAAATATACCATACATTTTTCCAATTTAATATGATCAATCAATTTAAAATCATAATAACGCCTTTCAATCATTTTACTAACTTTTCACCTAAGCCAATCCAAGTCCTATCAAAATTTTGAAATGCCAATGACATAAAATGTAGTCTGGTGTGTAATAAACAATAATTATAACTTTTTACTAACATTAACAAATAACAACTACCACAAAGTGCAAAGTTCGACGGCTCATCTTGCTGCGCTGCTGTCACTACATGACGCTGGCAGAATTGTCGACATCGGCTCAGTTGCCAAAAAGGAAAAAAATATATATTTGGATATTATCAAAACTGTCAAAATCAACAATTACGGTGTCAATGATCGGTTATTCTAATATAAATGCGCTAGCAGACCCTTTTTTTTGTATTGAAATGCGATGCGCTGGGGCCCGACGCGGCTTTAATGTGCGGTTGGTTTTATAGACAGCTTCCATTTATTTTTTTCATCGGGCAAAGCATAATGCTTTTTGTATAAATGTTGACGTTTCGCGTCAGTTACAAAGTGACACACGCCCGTAGGGCTGGGGATCGTAAAGACACTAACGAGCGCCAATGCAACACTTAAATATTCAAGTGTCTATATTAACAAACTATTGACGTTAATGGGGTTGGTCCTGGCAAATATTTGTGAAGTTCAAAATTAATATAATTATGTGTTTTTGAGTATCGCTGACTGACAGTAAAGATGAGCAACGAAAATTCAATCTTTAATAAAAATTAAATAAATTATGTTTATTTATTTTAATAATAAATTATATTTTTTTATCTCCACAAATTACATTCTTATACATATTAAGTGGACAGGTATTTCGACAAAATCTTTGTAATTTGTGGGAGATCTGGAGGATCTCGAGGAGGTGGATTTTGCTTCTGATGGATCTGGGACTTTAACTATATTACCTGCAATGTCCGATGGATATGCATCAACCCAATATTAAAAAAAAAAATCTTACAACTCGAAGGTTTTACAATCACTCAAACAAAATTCAATAATAAAACTCCTCTTATTAAATTTATTTCAGTGAAACTCGAAGGAATCCATTTAACGTACTAGCGCAGTTCAATAAGCAGAATTAAAATATGGAGGTCCGTGCTTCTGTGATTATGTTTATGAATTCATTCGATATCAAAAGTTTGCGTTGCTTTCATAAAAGGCTATTCGCATTTATGCAAACATTTTTCTTCATGTGCAAATGTTTAAGAACACCCGTTTCGTTCGAAAATGAAATTATACGTTGAATTGCGGTGTTCGTTTATGTTCATTTTTTTGTATTAACATTGAATGTAGAGAGATGCACATAGGTAGAAAACGGTGGGGAAAGAGAGACTGATAATCCAGAGTTTCAGAATAAATATTAGCATTGGAATTGAGAAGCAAACACAATCGCGTCGGCACTGGCAAGTATCGCCTCTCGCCTCTGCGTATTGACTTGAGTATTTACATTCTTTATTCACAGACATATTTTAAAGTTAATTCAGTGATAGGTTTAAACCAATATGAAGTATTCATGATATCTGTTCTGCACGTGTTGATTCAGTTTTCAATTCTTCTTTAGCTTTCGTTTTGCTAAAGGTTTTGACTGTTTCAATTTATTCTGTTTTATATTTTTTTAATTTATTCAGATTTAGCTGATAAAATAATCTACTGGTCTTAATAAAAATCTTAAATTCACTGATAGACAACACATAGCCTTTACTGGTGCGCCTAGAAACATGCACAAATTTTGCACAAGAATTCCTTTTATAACGAAGTCTAAATGGGGGATGTAAGTTTGCACGGAAGGTCGTTATTTTTGTCGATGGGAAATACCACACACGGGCTGTGAACTAATAAAACATAACTTTTTTGCAGTAATGGTTCTAAAACAAACCCATAAAGCTTTGCGTCGCTGTTAGAATGATTACTAACACTAAGCTAAGAACGTAGCTTCACATTATCTACGAACATTGTGGTCGAGACGGTAATAGGAATTTTACTTCCTAGCGCGACCCGCAAGCGTTGTGTAATACTTTAGTTAAGATTAGTGTTTATTTACAACCTCTTTGCTGGTGATGGTGACCGCGCTCGTAGGTAAAACGCGAGGTTCAATATTTAATTTCTAGTAATAAGTAGGTACACAACTTAAACACAAGTTGTTCTGACAGCAAATCGTTAGAAAACTGAGGCTGTATATGTAGCAAACCGAATAATAGCTAGTCGTACAAAAATGTATAAGCGCATTTATGTTTAAATGTAGCAGCTATGGTTTGTTATTCTTTTTGGTGAGAAACGTCTTAAGTCTCCGAGCACGTTCAGGCAATCAGCGTTTAAAAAATGGGATCCGTACACTTTCTTTCCTGAGCTACGCTGAGCAAATATTTACCGAACGCTCCAAAAGTTCTCAAGGAAAATCTTGTTGTACACAATAATGAATGTTTTAGTCAAATAATATTCAGAGAGTTGTTCTTTAACTTATTATTCATGAATGAAAATACTTACCTTTGTTTACTTATTAGCAGTTACGAGAGTGGAATTGCTTAGACAAGAATGTTTTTTTTTTTTTAAGAGTACCTAACCATACAGTTTCTTACTTATTTAACGCTATTTGAAACCTCGTTTCGGACTGCCTCTTTGGTCTAGGGGTTGCAAGCGCTACTGCTATGCATGAGGTCCTGGATTCGATTCCCAGGTCGGGCAAAATGTTATTGTGTGTCTATCTGGAATTTCTCAGTAGCAGCCCGGAGTCTGGTTTTGTGGCCGGTGTACGGACAACAGGCTCATCCCCGGGGTATTATATATTATGGGACTTGGATATGGCGAAATGTAGTACATCCACTATAGGAACACCCCTGATCAACCCTTCGGGGAAACAAAGGTGATTTTGTGTTATATATGTTATTGTGGAAAAAAAAACTCATTTTTACATTTTATTTTTGGAATTTAGATAAGCAATTCTCTTTTCTTCGTACTTTAATTACTTTCTATAAATGGTCCAATTGAAATTAACAATTTTACTCGATTAAAGGTCATGGCACACTTTACCGGCACCGCTCCAACCCAGCAATTAACTTGTCATTCAAATTAGAGCATTAAATCGTGTGTGATGTTTAATATATGTCAATATGAAAAAGCCAATGACGGGCAGTCAGCGTGCTTGCCGTTACCATACAACTCGACTCGCAGCCCGCGTGCTTACAGCGCGCCGATCGCGTGCTTATTGCGCGCCGACTCCGAGTTGCCAGCGAAACAACGTCAAACACACAAATGCCCACACAGATGCCATATAACAATTGTGTTCGCGGTGACAGCAAGCTTGCACCTCGCAGACGACGCGTAGTTAGCGCGCTGGCGGCTAGCCGTAGCTTAAAGGTCGTAGCACACGTATCAACTCGGAAAGGGATCGTAACCGTATCGCCTTTCGCTTCGCCGTCAAACAGTCGTCAACCTAACGTAAGCACGTAGGTAACCAAAGCGGATCAGAAGCTCCGATACGTCGATTCGGCTACGGCTTGGCGACGCCGCGCTTACGGCTCGCCGACCGCTGGTTGACGGCTAGGCGGCACTAGTTCAATCATTGCGCGCGGTAGGGCGTGGACGAAGAGACGTAAGCTAGGGTACGGAGAGCCGTAAGCTAGGGTACGGAGAACCGTAAGCGCGGGAACTGCAAGTCGACCACGCAACGCACCGCGGTTCGTGAGCTTGTCCCGAGGCGAGGCGATTACGTTACGATTCCGATTAGTGTGCGCTGCAGTAGGGAGTTTCATACAAATAATACTAAACGGCTCGAATTGATACGGTGACGATTCCTTTCCGAGTTGATACGTGTGCTACGACCTTAAATTCGAGACGACGCCGTGCTGCTGCTGTGCAGTTGTGGTGCCGGTATAATGTACCATGACCTTAAGGATAAGGAACATCGTATAATATTTGAATGTTTGTTTTGATGAACTCGTGTTAATTAATCACAACATTATATTAATTTTGGCGTTGCTAATTGCTATATTTGAGTCGCTGCTTTATGAACTAGAAAGCTGAATTTTAAACATGAAAGGTGATTGGTATTGAGCATGCGCGAATAAATAAGGTAGATAGATAAAACAGGAACGTCGTATTTATTTTATGATTGGAGCCTACTCTAATATCGCTAAAGTAATCATAATTTACAAGAGTAAATTATGATTACTATATACTCTGGGTTTCTACGAACCCGAACTCTTTAACATTTCTCCGTAGCGTGAATATAATAATTACTGTGAAAGCCATTTCAAGTAGTTAGTAAGTAGTAGTTAGTTTCATGCCATTGCAAGTAGTCTGCAACTCAAACACCGTTCTTTTTCGTTAAGCTGTCTTATTTGTAGAATACGATTCTTAACTCAGTATACAATATTTTTATCTCACGAAACGAAGAGCGCTTTACTTGTGGTAACCAAGTGCACAAACATGCTATGAATATGTGTGTAAGCACAGGAGCTCTTATTACCGCCCGCGACAAGAGCGAAGTCGCAAGTGTGTGTGTGTTATATGCGGACGCTACTCGTCTTTACGCACGCATTCGAAGCGTGTTTGTACACTTCGTTACCACAAGTAAAGTGCGTGTCGCTTTGTGAGATAAAAATACTGTACTTACAACCAAATTATTTAGAACAAATTAATGTCGAAACCCGTCTTGTAAAGAAAACAAAAGAAACACAATATCAACCTGTTTAAAAATACACTACCTACTCACAGACTTAGTTTCCTTTATATTTGCAGGCTCGAATTCTCGTTTGACTCAATATAAAAGAATAATGCGTAATCTTTTGCTTTTACGATCCCCTATTTGAAGATATTTCCTTCTGAAATAATATTGATACAGGTCACCGGCTTGGTACAGTGGAGGGCAGAAATACAAGGTAAAATGTTCATTGAAGTTATTTAAGACAAAGTAAGCGGATGAAGATGTTATGTTAGATTTGTGAATGTTTTAGTTTTAATAAGGTTAATTAAAAAAACTTCGTTTCATTAAGTTTCGATTGTCTAGTCTCTTTCAAAATGGTTGAAAAGAGTGAAAATATCTAAGAGGTAATTCTTTAAGAGAGCAGTGGTGGCCCAGTGGTCGGTCGGTCGTGACTTACGAGTCGTAGCTTATAGGTTCAAACCCAGACAGGCGCTTTACTTTGTGTAAATTATTTTCATCACCACTGCTCTCAAAACGGTGAAGGAAAACATCGTGAGGAAACCGGCATGTCCTAGAACCAAAAATTCGAAGACATGTGACATCTACCAACCCGCAGTGTACCCGCGTGGTGGATTACGGGCCACTCCCTCTCACAGAGAGGAGGCCTGTGTCCCAGCAGTGGGAACATTATAGGCTGATTATGTAATTCTTTGAAGAAGACGTTACTTTATGTTGCTAAACAACATTTAGGTACTTCAGCCACATTACTGAATGGGTATTTTCCATGGCAAGCTAAGCTATTCTCATATACTTACCTACTTACGTTCGTGCAAATAGTATAGAATAAAAAAATGCTACTGCAATTTCTCATTCACTAAATCTTAAACAACAATCTATTGCATGACTCTATCCCTCTTTAACTAGAGCCATATCTTGTTTATTTATAAATCACATAGACAACATAGACAACATAGCGTACACAGATTGCTTATAGATTCAAGTTGTGTACGACCCGGGTCGGTTGTAAGCTGTTTGCATTGGTCATTTGTCGACGCGGCTTATCGGGCATTATTTGCCTTGCTTGCCCGATTCAATTTCCTAGTTCGACCCAATACGGATCCTACATCTACGGTATGGTAACAAGCGTCATGAGGCGGTACAATATGGTATTGTATTGTTGTTGTAAGGGGCTGTAATGGAAAATGAGAAAAATGTTGAGCGTATGAAAGAAATGTGTGGAATAAATCATGTTTTATGCTTATGACTACGAGGGATAGGTTATGAAGAATAGGTAACTTGTTATTTCACCGAAGGTTCAATTTAGCTTGGCTATGATGATTTATTCTAGGCACAAACATTGTGCAGAATGCACCTAATGTTATTGTGCAGAATACACCTAATGTTATAGAAAAGCTTACATTACCTTTAATCAGGAATTTCAAATACAGACGTATACTTGTATATATACGTCGAATAAGCAAATAAAAAAACAACCGACTTCCAAAAAAAAAGTCATAGTGAAAAATAACTTTAATTTCAGAAGTCGGTGTCGTTGGTTCCGCATTTTCGTTTTTGACACCGACTTCCGAAACTAAAGTAATTTTTCACTGTGTAGTGTTTTTTTGGAAGTCGGATGTTTTTTTTTGTAAAAAAGTTTTTATTTTTAGTTGTACCTACTAGGTACCCCACACAAATTCATATAACACTACTTACAATGTAAATATCAGGGACAGGAAGCTATTAAAATTAAAACTTCTCCTTTTTCGAAGTCGATTAAAACTCGCCACATTCATTATTTACTCTTCCAAGAACCTAAATTATCCTGAAGTCGTGTTTAGCCCACAGCAAAATGTTCAATTGTAGTTCAAATTGACTTTAATTCATAAACAATATCACGTCAATAAAAATTAACATAATTAAAGGCTTCTTAAATTCTACGAGATATTCAGAAAAATTTTGCTTGTAATAATAACAGCCTACAAAAATATACCTCAACGCTAAATTGGAAATAGGTACCAAGAAATTGCCTGACGAAAACACGCTTTAACAATCCAATTTCGCACATTATGAGCTAACTCACTTTCGTATTAGCGAGGATAATTCGAACAGGATTATACCTTTCATTATTTATTCTATTAACTCAATCATTTAAACAACGGTTGAATAACAATACAAAGTTTTTAATTTTATTCGGAACCAATCAACCGTTATAGTGCGGTCAGCATACAAAGAGACTAATTTATTCATTCCATTGTCGATACGCACAATTGGATCGATTTAGATTTTTATGAACTCATACTCGATGGTCGGATGTAGATAGACTTTTAACGTTGATCGAATGACATTTCGTGTCCGCTATGATATCGATATTATGCAAATAAACACGAAATATATATACTTATTAATTAAAGTGTAACTCAGCTCACCAAGTTGATTAATGCTACCAATTCCATCCAGTACAACTGAATACAATGATAGAATGTGGCTAGCCAAACAATAGAGGACTTCGTCATAATTGAAACAGTGTACATATTGTGTCTAAGTAATAGTTCCTACTTGTGTACCGATATAAAGCGAATGGTTTCGGCTAAAACCCTACTCTATATTTTTACAAGTTTATTCCTACCGCAAGCCGCTTTACAGAACTTCGTTCCTACAATCCTATTACTTATATATTAACAAAACGGCCAAGTACGTGTCGGTCCACGTGCAATGAAGGGTTCTGTAGATCATCATCAACATTTGTCAACTACAAAGTTAATTTTGCTCTTGGAATCAAGAACAAAATTAACTTTGTAGTTGAAAAATGTTCTCCCATACATCGGTATACGTCACGGTCAATTCTCCAACTGCAATAAGTTCGTAATCGCCAAAAAAAAAATGTAATTAAACTAGACATTAAGAATTCTTGGTTTTTCCTGTACTTGCCCTAAGAGACCTTGCTTCTTGCCAAATTTCATGAATCTAGGTCAACGGCAAGTACCCTATAGGTTTTGATTTATTTGCAAGGTTTTTTTCTTATTGCGTTGACTTAAAGCTTGATTTTTTAGAGCTCCAAGGACAGTAGACCTACGTATCATCTGCCTAGCCTTTTCCCAACTATGTCGGCTTCCAGTCTAACGAGATGCAGCTGAATACTGGTATTTTACATGGAGCGACTGCCTATCTGACCTCCACAATAGAGTTATTGGGCAGTAGACCTACGTATTTAATATTAATTTTAACTTTATCCTTCTACGCGTTCCTGAGAAAAAGGGTACTGCCAGTGACAGACCGACAACAAAGTGATCCTATAAAAGTTCCGTTTTTCCTTTTGAGTACCGGAACCCTAAAAACGAGTAAAATAAATTAACGTAAGACCAATAAATAAAGTAATCATTGGTCAGTATTTATAACGTACAAGCAATTCCCACGTTCAGGCACGTAAACCTACGACCTATTCACACGTAAAGACCTACGTAGGTAGTACTTAGGATCTAGGCAATATAATAAATATTTACACGATATGAAGTAAAACAAAACGGATGCCCTATGGCTAAATAAATGCGACACTTTGTATATCATTAACTGACTAGCCTTTTCCCAACTATGTTGAGGTTGGCTTCCAGTCTTACCGGATGCAGATGCATAACAGTATTTTACATGGAGCGACTGCCTATCTGACCTCCACAACCCAGTTACTGGGTAATACGATACCCCTTGGTAAGACTGGATGTTAGACTTTCGGGCTTCTGACTACCCGTACCGACTGTCAAAAATCCACGAATTACAGCCGGGACCAACAAGGGCTTAACGTGCTTTCCGAGGCACGCAGGGGTCTCGGTATTTAAAGATGGTCACCCATCCACGAACCGACCGCGCCGAGCGTAGCTTAACCTTCGATCGACCCGTGCGTGCGGCTTTTATTATTTAGCCACGAGCTCCTGTATGTCAAATAGGCTTAAAAACAGGACCAGCGTTGTTTGCAAGCACTTTAACTTGGGCAAAAATAAAAACTAGTTAGAATTTATTAATCTCAAATGGTAAAGAACATTGAGCTTTAGAGCCCAAGTAACTTAACAATATTGTGATCGTAAATTTTTGTTTGCTAATAGGCTGATTTGTTTATTTATGACTGAAGGCGGCTACAGCGTTTATTTTGATGTTTTACTAAGATTAAATTAAGAACACTGGAGTTTTTCTTAAGGGCTCGGCTTTGATCATCTCTGACCGTTAAAATATTATAGAATACTAGCTTTTGCCCGCGGCTTCGCTCGCGTAGAATTTGGTCTGCCACATTAAGTTACGTGACATTTTTTTTTTAAATACTGATATTTTTTTAATGTACCTTCACATCGTACATCCCAGATTTCTAACTTCAAAATTAGTTTCCATACAATCTTTGAACTCCTATACCTAATATTTAGAGGGTATCTCTGGAATTATCTGAATTCCTTTCTAAGTGCTCATTATTTTAAGCTATAATAGAACTCTGCAAATTTCAAAATGCTAAGTCCAGTGGTTTCTTCATCAATCTTTACCTGTATACTGTGTTTATAAAAAGTAGGCTTGAGATTATCCTATCCAGCACAAACGGATTACTAAACACTGACAACTAAACAGGTCGGACCAATGTTACTTGCATTTAATCACTACATAGTATAAAACAAAGAAGCTTTCTTTTTCCTTATGAATGCTTAAATTTTTTAAAACTACGTAACGGATTTTGCTGCGGTTTTTAGGGTTCCGTACCCAAAGGGTAAAACGGGACCCTATTACTAAGCCTCCGTCGTCTGTCTGTCTCCAGGCTGTATCTCATAAACCGTGATAGCTAGAAAGCTGAAATTTTCACAAATGATGTATTTCTGTTGCCGCTATAACAACAAATACGAATAAGAATTAAGTACATATTAAGGGGGGCTCCCATACAATAAACGTGTTATTTTCGCCGTTTTTTATAGACAATGGTACAGAACCCTTCGTGCGCGACTCGCACTTGGCCGGTTTTTCTTAATAGATTTTGTAATAACTAAAGAATTATGTGGTACGTAATTGGAATAGGTGAACATCTGTGTTAATTTATCTTTTTTTTACT
Organism: Amphipoea lucens; assembly: GCA_947508005.1. Taxonomy (NCBI): domain Eukaryota; kingdom Metazoa; phylum Arthropoda; class Insecta; order Lepidoptera; family Noctuidae; genus Amphipoea; species Amphipoea lucens. Next base: position 11,223,776 of record OX382371.1, read on the forward strand.
GCAATATACTCCTGTATACTATGTTATTTGATTTTTTTTGTTCAGCGTAAATAAGAAGATTTTGGGATTTAGAAACACGTGAGCAAGCTACGTAAAGCTGCCCATGGGAAAAACAGGTTGTGCCTAAATGTATCCCCGCTACTTTCAAAGTTTGCCCTTGCGATTTATTGATGGTCATAGAAAATGCAACTTTAAGTGGAAACTGTAAACGTTTGAAATTAAAGGGTAAGTTATTGGGTATTATTGGGATGCGTGGAATAAGAACATTTTCACCCTTAGCTTCTCCAGTTAAAATTGTGGCCTTAACAATATGCCTGCCTAGTTCCCTGACTCGCAATCTAGTGCCATTACATAGTCTCGGGGCGTCCAAGTTACGCATTAACAAAACCGGTATACCGACTTTTAATTGGAGCTTATGTGATGGCACCCCGGATAGCTCTAAAGAGTTAAGAAACTCCACGGGGTAGCTTGTACAGTCTTCAGATGACATGACTGTGTCGATAGTGTTGTAGGTTGTTGCATCGCTGGTTACTTGGTCCAAGATAATGTTATTGATTTTCGCAACTGTCTCATTTCTTGGTGCTAGTATAGTTCTTTCACATAGCCAACTTTCATCGTGGATGTTCTGTTGCAAATTTGGAAAAACTTGAGCATCTTCCGAATCCACAACGTGACAAAATTGGTTAGTGAATAGAACCATACCTTCTTCGTCAGTTTCGATTCGACCTTCACCTATCTCGAGCAGTTTTTCAGCGTACGCACCCGACTCTAGATCACTGAATAACTGGACACGCATGTTGGTTATAAGGTGCAGCTTTTCAACTTTGGTCCATAAATATGAGGATTTTAGACATGCGTTAATTTCGTCTGCTGCAGTGCCTCGCTCGATGACAGGCAAAGTTTGCCGAAAGTCCCCAGCCAATAAAACAACCACACCACCCATTATTGTTTCTTTGCCGTGTAAGTCTTGTAAACAACGATCAAGAGCTTCGATGGCACGTTTGTGTGACATTGTGCACTCGTCCCACACGATTAATTTACACTGTTGCAAGAGGAGGCCACGGGCACTGGTTTTGCTGATGTCACACGATGGAGTTTCTTCATTCGCCAGATTAAGAGGTAATTTAAAGACGGAATGTGCTGTCCGTCCACCGCTTAGCAATGTAGCAGCAATTCCATAGGAAGCCACAGCTAATGCAACGTTATGGCCGCCACGAATTTTTTCCAAAAGTAAAGAAAGTAAGTAAGTTTTTCCTGTACCACCCGGGGCATCAAGGAAAAAAAGTCCACCTTCCCCATTCTCAACTCGTCCTACTATTTTGTAATAAATCTCTCTTCGATCAGGTAGCAAACGTGGCTCAGTTTCGCATACGTAAGCACCTAACTGGTTGGTATCATAGCTTAGCTCTTTTATCAACTCGGTCGACAACTCTCCTCTACGCTGCGGTGAGGGTAGACCAAAATCGGATATTTTTTTCCCAGAAATTGTTAATATTTTGTGTTCGATTAGTCCCAACGCCTCATCGTGCTGCGGCCGCCGCCGCGGCGTTAGGCGCTCCGTTCAAGTCAATCATATCGTGATAACTTTTAAACTATTCGGCCAAATTACTTAGTGTGAAAGACAAAGTTTATCTACATTAAATACTTAATGCGAGAAATGTATTCATTTTGATAAGAGTTTGATAATTATATACTAAATGTGCATTGTAAAATAGTACCAAATTTAATTAGATTTATGGTTCACAATTTTGGTTGTACTGGCTTGCACATAAAAGGTAGATATATGCTGTCGCGGACTTTAATTTAGATCTACTTAAGACAAACAATCCTGCGGTATATCATCTTTATGTAACTCCATTGGTTTAGGCAGCGCACGCCAAGATAGCTCTCAGATGGAAGATTTTTTTCCGACTTAATTGACACGTATCGTTATATTATGACCAAAACTACATAAAATCATTATAAATTGTAGCCTATGTGTTATTCTGATGAATAACCTATATTACTGTAAAGTTTTATCCAAATCCGTTCAGTAGTTTTTTCGTGAAAGAGTAACAAACATACATCCATCCTCACAAACTTTCGCATTTATAATATTAGTAGGATTTAAGTTTTAAAGTGCTTAATTGCTCCAACTAGGTAATTAAGTAGCTAATATAAGTGTTTGATATAACTTATCATATTTATTAAGGGCCGATTTTTTAATCTGCAGATAACTTGTACCTATCTGAGGAATAAAAATTATGGTTAAGCATGTTGGTTGGAAACTGTAGTTTTTGGTGGAGCTTTTGTATAGAAAATATCTCAAACCTCCATATTCATTTCTCAGATAAAACTTATCTGTTGATTGAAAAAGGACATTGCCCATTTTGTTAGGAGTTTTGGGCCCCTAAAAAACTTCGCATGTCACGGTGGTTTTAACTTGGTTTTGTAGACCTGGAATTACCTTTTCATATCCTGAAATCGATTTTCAATTATTCACCCTAGCTTAAGAGAAATCTTATTTTTTCGGGTGATGAAATTGAGGTTATAAAACTAGTTTGTTTTTTGTTTTAAACATAAGTATTTGAAATTAAAATAATAATAATGTTTATGCATTACTGTTGATTCCAGAATTTAGAAAATACTACACAACTTCTTCTCTTGCTAGATATTATGTAGGTTAAGAGCTTGCGCTTAAAAATATCTCTTGCCGTGCCGGCAGTCAGCGTTAAGTAGGCTGTGCCCTCACCACTAGTGGGTAGTGTTGTTAAAAATAAATACTTACGACTAAAGCCTTAGGTTAGAGGAGCATATGGCTATGTTACAACAACCGCACGGATCCATCTCAAGTTAAGCTAAGCTGCTCTAAGGCTGCTTACTTTGTGGCATGCGGGGCCCGCCAGCTAGGCGGGCATGCGCCGGGAGGGTTGTGGAAGTAAAGGCTGAGCCGGTTTCCCATGGCCCTCCCATCACGGCGATGTGGGGACACCGCTGAGTTTTAGTGGGTATACTGTCGGTGTGTAATTCCGACAGGAGTCCCACATACCCCGTCTCGTCTCCCACGAGCGGGGATGCGTAACGCATTTCTCAGCGAAAAAAAAAAAAAAAACAATATATAGTAGGTAAAACATTTATTCTTCAACGAATATATAGTCTAGAAAGTGCGCTGGGGCGCTTATATCATTAAGACGACCCCAACTCAAATACCACAAAACGGTCATAGTATGAGCGCAGCACCCTACTGTACAATTTCCCACCAAACAACTACAGTAATAAGCAATGATACTCTCTAAAGAATTTGCCCTATTTGGATATATATATCCATGGAGCTTATTTCATTGAAATCCAACTGTCTTTCAGTAGCTTTTTCAAGTTATGTGAAAATATCATCTACTTGAAATCCAGTAAAATCTGAATATGGGGCTTCTAGTTCATCCCGACGATTGCTATGTAGATGATATCTGCAGATTCTTTCAGTGAAGGGAAATATATACCTTATGATGTAACAACAAAAGTTCTTTTATAGTGCCTGGTACTAACAGACGTTCAGTTTTCGCACAACCAAGGAACAGGCAATGTTGTGAACTTGCCGAAACCCGTTTGTACTTTAGTGAATTAATTTTTGAGTATGTTCGAGGTAATTGTTGTTCCTGAGGTGGTGGAACCGGCAGTGGTAGTGGAGGTGGTACAGGAATCACAGGGTCTGCGATGTTATCGTCCACGTCATCAGCAGACTCCACTGTGGGCCTGTTAACGCCACCAACGGCCTGACTCTGTATTCCTCTCGATGCAGCCTCCCAACAAGCACGACAAACTCATTCCAAATTCAAGACCTAAAAAGAATAAAACATTATATATTATACTATTTATTTTTGTTCAATCATAGTTATAATGCCACGATTAAAACACTTACGTAATGAGCTGGTGTCCATCTTAGTATAACATTCCTTTGAAGACAGTCTTGACTAACCCTATGCGTTCTGCGACTTGCAATTGACATGCCACACGCAAAACATATGTTGAGGTGTCCAAGAGCAGAAATACAAGGGATAGAGTTGTGGTTGATGATGTCCGGTTTTGTAATAATACAAAACATTCAACACACAAGATGTCATCATCGGATATCTGAAAGATAACAAAAATAAATCAGCAAAGTCCTAAATAGATATTACGTACATTTATTCATGTGCTCATTGCAATGGTCTAGACTCTAGGTTTTCTCACAGATTACCATACACTGCCTAAAACGTTAATTTCTGTTATAGTGGAAATACTTCGAGATTTACAGTTGACAACCCCTTGATTGACCAAACACGGGCATCCTAAATGTTCGGACCTATAAGTTTTGTAAATGACACATTATAAACTTACCGGTGTAGGTGCTACCCAGGATCTCAGAAGGATAAGCATTGGTTCATCCCTCTGTTCGCATGAGTCCACTACTATTTGTAAACGCTCAACTCGACAGCTTCAAATTGTAACGAACAGAAGTAAATACGGAGGAATAAATTCAACTCGATACAAAACTAACGGCACGAAACAATTTGATTGATGCATTGATTTGACATTTAGATGATAGATCCACAGAAAAGTGTGACCATGTTAAATATTTTGGTAATCGATTTACCCAATCGATTTGTTATAAATAATATTATTCACATAATTAAAAATATAATAATAAACTCTATTTAGGTATGTATGGGAGGTACTAACCTGAATTCTAACCACAATAATGTCTGTGGTACTAACTTTTGTTTTTTAAGAAACTAATCAGGTATGAATGTAGCGGAATATTTCTAACAGTAGGAAATACCATGAAACATACGATAATAATTTTTTTTTAAGTTTATTTACTACTTTTATTTTCTTTATTTGAGCCCGCCTGTCGTCTAGTTCGCGCCTAATCAGTTACATGAGAGTGTTAGCTAGATAACGACGGAAGAAAAGCTATTGTAGCCTATCTCCGGTCATTTTAGTCGGAGGATTAGTAAAATATCGATATTTTTAATCGATTACAATTATTTAATTGACATAGTATAGTCTGTCGTGTGGCAACATTCAGGTTGTTTTAATGGCGGAACTGATATTAATTCAATAAAATAAATATTAATTTTGTTTTCCAATCCCTAGCATTGGAAAACAAAATTAATATTTATTTAAAAAAAAAAAAAAGAAATGTCGATAAAATAAACATAAACATGTAAAAATACGACTTAATTTTTGAGAAGTAAATAGTCTTGACACGGCACCAAAACTAGGGGCCCATTGGTTGTCATTCTCCTTTACCATTAATTAACATTAATAATAAAAATAAAAATATATTATCCTAACCTAAATAAAACTATTGAAAAAGTGAAATATGGCGTCGAAAAATTCCATAACATCGCTGTCAACTGATAATGGCGCCGATTCCCTTGTTCACAAACTAAACTAAATTTAAGTTCATTGCATCTTTTTCTTTTTATTCCATTAAGAAAAGGACAGAAGATAAATATTAGTTTAGTCCTGTCAAATTAGTCAACGCCTGACGTAAATTGACGTATTTTTAGTAGGCAAGTTTATAATCGCGTCTAAACTTGTCTATGGAGTATCTTATTTTGACAGGACTAAACTAATATTTATCTTCTGTCCTTTTCTTAATGAAATAGAAAGAAAAAGATGCACTGAACTTAAATTTAGTATAGATTGTGAACAAGGGAATCGGCGCTAATGTTTGATTAATGTCCAAACAATGCAAACCAAAACACAAGTATCATCACACCACTCGACATTTCCTGTTTTAATTGTTTTATCCACATCAAACAAATTAATACTCACTGATATAATTTTCGTGGAAATTTTGTCACAATCATCCTCCGGGGACAATTGATTACATGCCCTAACATCCGTTCATCAATTGTAGAGAGATAAACGTCAAGCTGAGTTTGCAAATGACAAATGTTTGCTAATGACTCGCCCACTGAAAACCGAATAATTTCCACGAATATTTTACAGGCCAGCTATTATGCCCGACGAAAATAATAATAATTATAGGTATATCTTTTAAGAGCGTCGTTAGTAAAATCGAAATACATTTTTAATTCTCTGAATCTTGACATTCGAATTGAACTGGATTGCTTGTTGAAAAAATAGACGTATTCATTTGTCAACCGAAGTGCTGTAAACATTGCTTATTATATATTGGGCATTTATATTGAACGTGAACAAGTACTACTTAGAATTATATTTATGCTCGATATTTCAATTATTTTTGAACTTATTGAGCACTTATCTAATATTCATACTAATAATGGTAAAAATAATGGTTTTCAATGGTAAATACATTGAAAAAAGAGTAATAAGCCCAAAAATGTGACTTTAATTGAGAACAGCGGCATAATCAGCCTATACAGTTCCCACTGCTGGGACAAAGGCTTCATTTCTGTGTGTGTGTGTGTGTGTGTGTGTGTGAGGCAGTGGGTCATAATCCACTACGCGGACCTAGTGGAGGATGGTGGATATTTATATTTATTATATTGAATGCTTTATATTTAAACTGAAATTAAAGATAAAGAAATGGAGTATTCATAATTAATTTCAGCTTAGAACTAAAGCATTCATGTTAACATTACAAGAACAGATACCCTACACAATGTCGTACCTCATCTCTACACCGAACTTACAATCGAAGCCACGATAATCCGCAGTACAATAACACAAGTAGTTACGCACTTAACGGTCGCATTAAAAGGGTCCTCAACACTCAACGGATTGTGGGCCTGTGAATAATGGCGAAAGAATAGCTGAGGGTGCCACCGTTTTTAACGTCGGCTGAAAAGACTCGTAACTCCAGAGTCATTGAGAGCAGTAATGTGAGATACGTGATCTAGTATCACGACACGTACCACGGATCGGTTCCCATAGCTCTGGTTTCGGTTTGGTGAGACTAGCAATTCGTACGGTGACGCATGCGTTTTATTATACGCGTGTAAAAAATTTGGATCCACGTGAAAGGCCTTTCAGATGATTTACGACTTGACATGCCGGTTGTTTAGCTAATATATTTTGTGGGAAGTTCAGTCGCGTTTGTGGGACAAGGCAATTTGTAGAGTGAGGTTTTCATTTACGGTTTGGTTGGAAAAGTTAATAGCTGTAATTTGATAGAATTGTTTTAATGTAAATGCTTGTAAATACGCATTACTTATAAGAAGTATTTTGAAAAGTTGTCAAGGCATAATAAAAACACAACACAACAATCATAAAGCCAGTATTTTCGAAAGGGTTAGGCAGAAGTGTGTCTATTGTACGGTCAGCAACAAAAGTCGATTAACACTGTCATTTTTACATGTAGCTAAATTAAGAACATTTTTTTTTCAATAAACTACCATGCTTTTTAGCTTTTCACACAATAGCAACGAGTTTATATTCTAAAAATTGTACTTCTGCTGCAATTTTGAACAAATATTTTGCTCAATAACTAAGATTAAAAAAACTGAAGTGTTAATCGACTTTTGTTACTGACTGTACACCCACATTTTGCAACTTATGTTTCAAGTCCCATAGGGGCGAGCCTATTGCCATCAACCGGGCACAAATCCAGACTATGGGTTGCTCCAGGTTTCAAAATAAAAACAAATCAAACATAAAATAATCTTTTAATTATTTACCTGCACTTATAATTTCAACTCTATATTATGAGCAAGTATATAATAAAAAAATAAAAGAAGAAGGGAGAAGCTCTTTGGGTATCAAAAAATTCGTCCGTATCGTTGCCTTTGGGCTAAGTGCCCAAAAGGCTGGCAGCATTATCATGTTGTATGGCAATGCTAATTCTTTGATCTAAAATTAGGCCAGCCTTCTGGCCACGTGAAGAGTGTTAGTTATTTAGTTTACACTGAATGAAACCCAACACACTGAAACTTATACATGTTTATTTGTATGTATGTAAGTATATTCTCTTATTATTTGTTTAGTTTTACTAAGTGAATTGTTTTTAGATTTTATGTTTTTTTTCTCCTTTACTCTTTCACACGCCGTCTACATCTCTATTTATTGTCCTATCGCAGGAATGCTGGAAGAGATTTCTTATGAAATAAACATCACCTTTGTACCTATTTTTCTGTGTATATTTTTTTTCTTTTCTGTTTAAATATGTGTGTACATATATGGTAAAATAAATATATAAACTTTAGTACCTCCAAGTACATTTTAAATTCCAAGCTCTCATAAATTCCGGAACATTATTCCCTCTATCTGAAGATCTATTAAAACCGTTCCTTGATATTTTTATAGAAAATATTTTCCTTGCTAGCTTTGTCATACGAACGTTGACCAATGAGGACCAGTCAAGTTTAGTCAGACATTCAGCTCACGTATGTTTAGAGGAGAAATGCATTCGTTCACATAACATTTATTCAAAAACTAGATTCTTGTAAGATATCCATTTTTCTCGAATTTTCTTAGTCTGCTTTGAACGAAGTATGAAGCGGGTTATTTTATAGCAGTTTATATTTGCTTGTATAAATATTGGACGTGTTGGGTTTTATAATTGCTTAGATTGATTCCTAACTATACAGTGTGGCGGTTATGTTATCACACTTAAGAAACCACGCTACATAACGTATTTTAAACATACACAATTAAAATAATTGATAACAACATTGTGTGTTTAACAACATTGTGTACTTTATTTGTGATTATTTGGTAACAATACCATAAGGTTTGTGTTGAATTTCTGATACCATCGCGCCCCGCGCGCGGTTAGTGCCTTATTATTAAGGTTGGTTCATGTCGTGCCAATTTTAAAAAGCTATTTAGTTGGTTTGACAAATTCTCTTATTTTATTATTTTTGCACCCTGAATTTGATTCAATTGCGGCAATTATAAATGTAGTAATGAGGGTAGATTGATAAGTGACACTTTGATTTGTTTAAATGGAGATTAACTGTCAACGTCAGCTTTATCTGAAAATTAATATGTGTTAAGCTACTAAATACATAGATTAAAATTATGTTTTCTGATGAAGTTCGTATCGTGCAGGATTACGAACGGGAGGTACCTAACTAGTCTTCTTTTGTTTTGTACATGAAGTTAACGGTAAAGTTTGTCGACAATGTTCTCCAAAAACTTTACCTCTTATCTTGTTATTACCTGTAACCAAACTCACCACATAATTCAATAGAATAACGATGCGTATATCAATAAACTTCGTTGTCTAATAAAGTTCCCTTTGTTCTAGAGGCACGGGAGTCTATTGATCCTTAAAACCTCGTTCTATAATAATACGATAGATAAGTACCTACCAAATTTTCGTTCGTTAAAGACATTTTTTCCGATATCAGGACCTACTTGTGCAAGTGATTCCGAACACGTCCGACTATAGAACCATATAGCGTCGATGCTCTCTCGTAGACAAGAAATTGCCTCTTTACGGCTCATGGCGAAGATTTTATGTCTTCCACTTACGTACATTGACTTCCGAGGTCGACAATTTCCTGTATTCTAAACGTGTTACGCCTGAGAGAGTGCGATGTAAACGTGTTTTAAATCTGATAATATTCGCTTCTATTGTTCGATAAGCGTGTAATGTGATTTCATGCAAGATTTTGCCAGGGTAATACAATTTTTGTTTATGGGTAGAATAACATTATGTGTAGTTTTATTCACTAACTTACGAAAAAACTCAGCAAGCAATATTTTTTATAATCATATTTTTTAAATATTTTTCTTTGTTTCGGCCTTTGCAGTGCTCGTGAATGAACCATCTCATTATAGTCATAGTATTAAATTCTGTTATAGTATTCCCCTGCGATTTTTAGACACACTTTACCTTGTATCTACAACCTACAACCGACCTGTTTATTCAGGCTCCCTAAATTCACAGTTATCCTATGCTCAAGACTTCCCGGTCTCGGCCACCTGTGACCTCGGCTTCCCCTTGCGATGTATTAAGACAAAGTGCATCGGATCTGTTTTAAGCCAAGTTTAGCTGTAACGTTAGGACTAAGACACACTAGAGTTTATAATTAGATCATTAGTTGAAGAGGTGGGAGCTCATTGCTTGAATTGGGGCATGGAAAGGCCAATCAAATGAGTTCGTAATGGAACTAAAAGTACTATTTGATAAGGGAGTTCGGAAGCCTAGTAATGACGAAAATGAATTAGATTTATTCAGATATTTTTATTATCATTTCCCTAATCACATACAAATAAAATATTACGACCGCTACTAAATAATAACAGTTTTATAATGATGTTGTCCACAATAACTCGGCGTATCGGAGTGGAAACAACGGAACAAACATTAGTTGGAATACATCCAAAACATTGTCTGGAATCGAAGCCAAAATGTGCTGATAGTAGCATTTTGCTAATAAATGACACTAGGTACTGACTCCATTTTTATAGACCAATCTCATTCATCGGATCAAGATCATGTTCTTATTTAATTAGAGTTTATGAAGCAGTTGTAATAGAATCTTTTTTTCCTTGTATCTTGTTTGAAGGAAGATGGACGTAATTAGAAAGAATCAAGAAAGTTCCAATGAATATATATTATCGTTCCAGCAACATCGCGGAGAAGATTCGTAGAGTAGGTAACGGAAATACTTATCGAGTTGAAATATTCTTCTAAGTTATGCTGGTTAAGTAATTTATTTCGCAATTTACAATGTAATATCTACCAGTTATTTTCAACTGAGAAAATTCACCTTTTCCTTTTGAAATAAATGTAAAACAAAACTGTAGACTTAGAAGAATTTGTGAAGACCCATAAAGCCTTTTGAACTTTGGACTTTGAAAATATAAAGTTTCAAGTTCACGGGGCTAATGATATTTGAACTCAGATGTTGTCAACCTTTTACGTGCTTCTAACGTTATTTCTTTGTAACGTTTACTATATCGTATCCGTTGCTAGGATATTCCGTATCTTACATTGTGTTAGACACGTAATGTGGAGCTTGGATAATGTGCTGGAGTGAAGGCAAGGCGGTAATATCTGGGGTCGGGGTTGAAGACACCTGCTTTTAACCCCGATAAAGTTTCAGTCATGTTTTCTCTTGTCGGTTAACTTTGTAAGCGAGGGGTGATAAAAAGATTATTTCTTGTTTTTTTTTCTAAACTTCTTATTTGTTTTTGCAGGAACATTTCGTCAATGTATATTTTACCCTGATAGTAAGCGTCACAAAAAAAAATAAAGAGGGGCCCGTGGCTAAATAATAACAGCCGCACAGGTCGACCGATCAGGTTATGCTACGCTTGCCACGGTTGGTCTGTGGATGGGTCACCATCTTTACATACCGAGACCCCTCCGTATCTCGGAAATCACGTGAAGCCGTTGGTCCCGGGTGTCATTCGTGGATCTTTGACAATCGTTATGGGTAGTCAGAATCACGAAATTCTGACAACCAGCCTTATAAAGGAATATCGTATCACCCAGTAACTGGGTTGTGGAGGTCATATAGGCAGTCGCTCCATGTAAAATACTGGTATTCAGCTGCATCCAGTTAGACTGGAAGCCGACCCCAAAATAGTTGAGAAAAGGCTAGGCAGATCATGATGAGTAAGAGTCGCAATCCTGAAATCGCCGACCCGTCCTAAGCAAGAGTAGTGATCAATGTTCATGCCGTATGAGAGGAGACCTTTGCCCTGCAGTGGGACAACAATAGGCTGTTTTTTTTAAGGTTCATTTGGTTTTTGTGGCATCAAGTGTGTTAAAAATGAAGTCCCTTTAAATTAAATAACCTAATCTGCGTTCGCGATTTATTTGCCAAAAATGTAAACAAATATGAATTAATGGAAAAATAACTTTAATTTTACACAATAAAGTTCAGTTTACGCTACAACTTCAAACATTTTTATAACTTTTTAACTAGTTGTAGTCACTCTGAAATCAACTTAATTTTTATTCAAATAAAGTTGATATTTGTTTAACTAGATATAGGGTGCGGGTGTGCAGCACTGCACAGTTTTACTAGATATATCTGTTTTCACGATATACTTATTCCACTTTACAATTATCTTCCAAAAAAAATCATCGGTAGCTTCAGCAAAAAAGCTTATTGCGCAAGACCCTTTTCGACACAACAGTAGGTAGATATAGAGTTTTGCGGTAAACGAGCATGTATTAAAAGCCCATAGAACGACTGCGCGGTCCCCTTCGTTAATAAAGATTACCAAGTTAATGCCCCAAGGAACGGGGCAAAGCCTCTTTTTGTTGCTATTCATATAGTCGTATATACTTATAAGTAAACCTTACGAGTTGGAGATTAGAACAGTGGGAACGAGCTGCTTCAAGGAAATGGAGTCGGTGCAAAAATGTGCAGCGAGTTTTAAAAGGAGAGAGCTGAGAGTATATTATAAGCAGTTTATATTAAAGTGTTATAGAAAATTATACGCTTGAAATATAAAGTCAGGGAAATAATTTGGACAACCAATTTAAATGTGACATCTGCCTGATCATGTGGGACTTGTGTGAATTGTTTCATCACCACTGCTCTTAAAATTGTGAGGAAACCGGAATGTCCCATGACCAAAAAATCGAAGACATGTGACATCGACCAACCCGCACTGGGCCAGCGTGGTGGATTACGGCCCACTCCCTCTCACTGAAAGGAGGCCTATGTCCCAGCAGTGGGAACATTATAAATGCTGATTATGTAACTTAAATTGTCCGTATATTCAAACACAATTTTTATTCTTTGACAGTTGTATGAAATGCTTATAACATGACAAATTGACGTAGGGTGTCAATGACTGTACTATGACTTTCCCCACGTTTTCACGTTTCAAGTCACAACAGCACAGTCAACAAATCTCCCAGATCGATGCAAAATACGGGAGCAAAGAAAGCGTCGTTCTCATGGCATTCCAGTATGTTTACACTGAAATGTTTGGTTACAGCAAAACAGAAAAAAAACCTTTTGAAATAAACATTTCACGATTGCTTTGTGAGAAAAAAAACTTGGGTAACGTCGCGCTATGCAATTCAGAGACGGACATAAACAGTGCCGGTGGCTAGGTAGACTCAAAGCCATGTGATGACGTCACCAGCGTCCGCTTTGTTTCTTTGAGCCCCGCAAATGAATTCATCGTCTAAATCTCCATTGACGTAGCAAGTTTTTTTACGATTTATTTTAGAAGCGGAAATGAATGACATAAAAATGCTCTTTCATTCAGATAGAGAATGGGGCAGACCGAGCCGAAAGTGCTCTTAACAATGATAAATCTATTTGAGTACAGACGCAATCAAGCTACTAAAATCTGTCAAATGTCTTTAATAGCTTTTCAATTTTATCGCTAAAGCATAAGGTTCAAAGTTGATTGGGAAAAATTTACAGTTTCGGTTAGCTTGGTGTGTCTGAACATCAAAGGATGATAAAAAGTATCGGTGGGTCGTTTTTACTCTAATGAAACAGGACAATTTTTTGGGGAGATGCTTTTAATCACTGACTCATTTTCTGGGAGCCAGGAGTCTTAATATGAGCTCGGTTGTTAACAATAGGCTCGCCCCCTATTACATGAGACTTAAACATAACTGGCGAAATGTGAGTATACTTTAGAGTTTTACAGTCGATAACGTTCCCACTGCTGGGACATAAGCCTCCTCTCTGTGAGAGGGAGTGGGCCATATTGCACCACGCGAGCCCAGCTCGTGGGACTTTACGTACATCTCTGCCTAACCCTTCACGAAATAAAGGCGTGATTTTATGATATGTTTTGGGATTCATTTTGTGGGTTCCAGAAATCTATCTATAAAAATTATCGTTACACAAGTATTTGAACGCGAACCCTGATGGTGGAAAGCTATTTAATTTCCGACATTCTCAACGTCGCCCAAGGGAACCTTTTGTGGCCCTCGTATTACTAATACCGATATTAACGAACACAATTTCAATTCGATGTCCTGGCGACGACAGATAACCGCTTGGGGCTAAAAGGCAACTACTTAACTCGTGAAAAAATCCACATAAAAATCTGGAAGCTTTAGACGCGTCGTTTATTAAAATAACTGCAAACAAGATGGCGGCGATTTTCTTGTTTACATCTTAATGTATACTTTAAAGTGAAATATGCGGTCGTGCTGGGCTTTTAACGTTATTAATAACATCCTACTCATTGTTCTTAATGAATGAAAAATAACAAGTAGGTATGAATATTTTAACGTAATTTACCGCGTTAATCTGCGCTTTGGTTTATGTTTAAGATTAACCGAAGCGTCTTTTCACTCAACGGGCTTGCCTATGGTTCTTTTAAACGTCGAGTTGAGACATAACAAAAAAAAAGAAAGAAGGAAAAATACCTTTATTGGCATTACAGCAAAATAAATACACCTTAAAACTATAAAAACAGAAAATAAAGATAATAATGCCAAAAGGGCCTCAGCTCAGCATAATTCCTGACGCTGATTTTCAGCTGCAACACACGAGTGTCATACGCTGGAATAACAAACACATAGGGAAGTGTGTGTCCGTTATAATAAACTAGCTGCGCCCCGCGGTTTCACCCGCATAAGTTTAGATCCCGTGGGAATGTCGGGATAAAAATTTGCCTATATGTTAATCCAGGGTTTCAGCTACCTCCGTAATTTTTTTTTATCAAAATTGGTCCAGCCGTTTAGGTGTGAAGAAGTAACAAAATATAAACACACACACTCACAAACTTTCGCCTTTATAATATTAGTGTGATAGTGTGATTGGTTAATAATTAATTTGATCCAGGCATTTATACATATTTTAATATCAAACAAAATTTTAATATTTAATGAACCTCATTTTGCAAACAGATAATTAATGGTAGGAGTGACATAAGATAATTTTCTATTCTATTTGTATTCACACCTCAATAGAAAGTGCTTACTGGCTTTAAATTCGACATTAAAACTTAAGCACTTTGTACAGTACATTAAACCGTAGAAAACTAGTAAGTGCATGTTTTCCAACAAGTTTTTAAAATACAAGACAAATATGAAATACACGCTGAACCGATTTAGACGAAATGGGTTATAGAGATAGCTTGAGTCCCGGGAAAGGACATAGGATACTTTGTATCCTGCTATCCCCACGGGATCGAGAAGTATTCGGGTAAAACCGCGGGGTTTTTAATAAAAATAAAAACGTTTTTTTGTCACTAGAAAAAATACATTCAAATATGACAGACACTCAAAGTCACAATCTTACAATATGCATGTATTACAAAGAATTGGTCCTAACTCCCAAACTAGGCCCAGGCCTGTATTTTGGGGGTCAGTGTTCAGTCATTTGATCTGTTAAGACAAGACAGATCTTTTGATACATTATACAGCATATATCAGAAAGATGTAGTCAAAATAAATAGCGTGGTACAGACCATCAAACTGAACAACTTTCTTTCACATTTTCTTTCTTTCTTCTTTTTTCTTTCTTTTTTTCTTCTTTTTTTTATTTTTTTTTGTGACCAACATCGTAATACCTAACAACCATACAAAACTTCAATACCTACTCGACCCAAACGTATGGGACGGCTGATTATTTTTTCTCAATTACAATGTTGGTCCCATGGCGAAAGTTCTTCAGTTTGATGATCTGTACCAGACCCTTAAATTTGACCTCACCTTTCTAACACACGCTGTATACTGTTTATTCAAACTATATTCTGTACAACCAATCTAAAAAAAATCATAACACCTAGGTACCAAGGTACTTTTTCAATATTTGCATGTCAACATACTCGTATTTAACTGAAGTCCTTGAACATGCGTAAGACCTCCACCGTGCACCGACTTTATACGAATAAATGAATTTAAATGGCCGTTTACCTCGTACCTGCTGCAACGCGGTCGTGCATTAGGCACTAGCGAGAGAAAAATAAATGAAAACTATAGCAGAGTTGCCATTCCTAATCAACACTGCAGCTGGAACATTACCCAGACAATTGAGTTTCGCCGGAGAGTAAACCTTTATGGAAAAAAAAACTATTCAGTTCTAATGATCAATGTACAGTTGCTGCAAGACTTATTTATGCAAGCAAGATGGTTTTTCCGTTGCTTTATTTCATGAATTTTGATAGCATTGTTTAACTCAAATTAATATTTGATTATTTTGGTGGTGCTTCATTTTTATTATAGGGAATATTGACATTTTCCTCCCCATTTTTTCTTATTACTGTTTCATATTTTAAACATAAATGATGAATGATTTATTTTCTTTAAGTAGGTTTGTACAAACACTTTAACACGTCAATAATATTTTTTTTTAAGCTAGATGAGGTCGGCGTTCTATCTGACTATTCTGAAAAGAAAGGCCGAAACAAACTTAGAGGTCACAGTCTCTTTTAAAGTCCAGACAAAATCTTGGTGAGATCATGCAAAGACCATTTAGATTGGTGCCTGAAATGGTCTATTGAGGAAAGAACCACACAGATTGAGCGGATCTGTCCAGTCAGTGCACGCATTTATCAAAAATCGTGCAGCTCAACTCAGAACTTGAACATATTTTATGATTTATCTCAAAAAAGTTTTAATATTTCATAAACACCTGAAAATGATTTTGATATTTCTCATGAACACCTTATTCACAACCCAATAAGTATATTTTAAAGTACTTAGCTATTTATTCCTGTTTTTTTATCCTTAATTCGCTAGAATTATCTAAATGGCACATCTGAGTGATACTTATATTTTCAGCACCTGTTATTCTAGCACCTAATATTAATTTTATTGCGTGTTAAGGGGCAGCTTAGTAATTACCTAAAAGTACTCTTTTCACAGCCAGTTTTTTATTGCCATTGTTCTAACCGAATTTTGTAACATTAAAGAGAATTGTGTACGAAAACTTTCGTTTTTCAGGGTACAAGTAATTAAGGTTTTTAATTATATAATTAAAAACCTTAATTACTTGTACCCTGAATGTATGTGCCGTAGGCTTAGTTTATAAGTAAACTAGCTACGCCCCGCGGTTTCACACGCATAAGTTTCGATCCCGTGGGAATATCGGGATAAAAAGTGGCCTATATGATAATCCAGGGTGTCAGCTACCTCCATACAAAATTTTATCAAAATTGGTCCAGCCGTTTGAGCGTGAAGAAGTAACAAACATATACACACACACTCACAAACTTTCGCTTTTATAATATTAGTGTGATTAACCGTGAGTTCTACTTTGTTTAATCATTGTAAAAGGAACAAAATATTATTATTCATAGACTTGGAGGAACTTTTATATTGTATATAAAATATTATACTATAACTGCGTAGACGGAACAAACACTTTCTCATAATTAATTAGGGTGTGTATTATGTAAGTAAGAACTAGGTTATGTTTGAAGAATGAAAAACATTAATAATAATATATTATAAACTTTTAAATTAATATATTCGTGTAAGTACCTTAGCTGTATTAACATACCGCGACAACATCCTTTGTTGTACGCAATCTTGTACAAGAGAGTAAAAAACAATCAGAAGAGATCAGAAGGCTAATTCTCGAAATCAAACAAACTTGTCAAAAATGTTGGGAATTGGTATTCTTGATAGATTGAGAGATTGATTGAGATCAGACTGTGAACGTTCTTAAAATTACGAAAACTGCCCCTCTGGTTAATAGAATGGCCAATTTGGGCAATGTGTAGGATGAAGCTTTAGTATTTTTTTTTAAATGAAAACAATCTTTTACGTTCATTTAATTAGGTACATATAACCATTACCCGATTAAGATGCCAGCAAAGTACTTCGTTCGATCAAAAACACTAGCATGATTAATTTTACTTGCCCAGACTTTCAAAAAGATGTTAATTCAGCAAGTGTGTGCGGAGACGGTGTATTTCGTAGAGTTTGGCGCTTGTTTGGGGCGTCATCAATCAACGTCGTTCCACAGATAACTTAAGAAATGATCTATGCACCGGTGAGACATTGGTGTACTGTGGTTCATGCGAACACTATCCCGTGTTGTTTATTTATTTTAATTATACTGTGATGTGTGGCGTTTGACGAATGGAAAATAAGAAATGAGTACATAAGAGGAAGTCTGAAAGTGACACCGGTAACTGAAAAGTTGCGTAAATATGAATGAGGAATGAGGAAAATTTTGAGTATGAATGTCGATGGTTATTACAGTAGGGGAAGTCCAAAGAAACGCTGAATGAACTGTGTGAATGATGATATGGTTAGGCAAAGGGTGACTACCGCTAAATTTATATATATAAAATTCAAAGTCCTGACTGACTTATATATCAACGCACAGCCTAAGCCGAAGGTCCTAGAGACAAACATGAAAGGAGGGTGTGTTCTTTGTAAAGAGTAGGTATCCATTAAGAAAAGGTTTTTCGAAATTCCACCCCTAAAAGGGTGATTGGGGGAGGGTACAATTTCACGCGGACGAAGTCGCGGGCAGAAGCTAGTACAGAAGTATGAAAGGAAAAGACATATTACGCCGACCCCAAATAAATTGGGCAGGAGAATGACTATGACTGTGATGTATGCATGTTGTTGGTTTAACATGATGTTTTCAAGTCAGTTTGTGCAACGGATAACTTGAAAATATATCTAGAAAGCTGTTTTAGATTACGTTGGGTCATTGCATTATCAGTCAATACCTACATTGATAATCATGAAATGACTTTATCGCACATATACAACGTGCCGCTACAACGGCAACATTAATTTAACACACGGGTGATGACCAGTAATCATGAAAATTATAACAACGTAAAATAATTCGTAATTTGAAAACTACCGCCTGTGTCGCGACACAGAGCTCTGTCCTCTCTTTCCTTCAATTCGACTACCTACTCTGCACGTTATTCGTTTTAAATTCATTGATGCATGCGATGTGGTGATCCGAGACCCGGCAAATGAACCCTGCGCTATAGTTCTTTACGAACAGGTCGCTTCAAGAAGCTATTTTAGAAAATTGTAACTATATAAATAAATAATAACGTTTCATGAAATTAAAATAAGTTCATAAAAGGAAAACGCGAAGCGTGTGGTAAATTAGCTGTTTATGGGATCTATGAAGTGAGTTGAATGAACATAAATTTTACTGATCAAACATTTATTCATATTCACCAAGAAGATCCCTAGCACAAAAAACTCAAATTAACTTGATTGCTTTCAAAAACACAAATGTTACTTTTTTGCAAATATTTGAATTTCAAACCATTTTCGTCAGCATGAAAGCTTTATCCAAAAAATATGGAATCACATTCCGATTATAAATCGCCAACGTTGTTACGCTAACATTTATATCGACAGCCGCGTTCAAAATCGAATTCATAAAAATGAAAAACGTCCGGAAAGGCAGCCGAATTAAATTAAATTTTATAAGGTGTAAAATTTTGTAACACGCTCAAGTCGTCTGTGAAACGTGATGAATTTGTCCTTTACCGCTAACGACGTAACTTGCCTGATTAAGTTAGTTAAAGTTCACAAAGGAAAAAGGTCCGTCCCGCTGGCCCTTAGTACAACCGCACAGACTGTATTAGTTAGTCCTATTGACGGGGGATTAGCAAGATTAAATTTCAATTTTGACCGTTTGACGACATTGATAATGATTGTCCTTTGAGCTTAGAATAAACACTTGATTCAAGTTTCAAGAAGATAGATCAGATTAACACTAGAATATTGAGAAAACAAAATCACAAAATCTTCCATTGAATCGGTCCACTTAATCTGTACCTAAATACATAATCTATCTATACATAAATAAAATAAGAGTGTCTGTATGTAATATTAAAAGCCGCATTTTACTAAATGCATATGGATGTATACACGGTACATATTTTATATCAAAATATATTTTTTTTTTTACAATTTTTGTCTGTCTGTCTGTTTGTTTTCGACGGGACTTTCACTGGCAGATAGCTGATGTAACTAAGGCTACATTTATTTTAGAAAAAAAAATAGGGTCCCACGAAAAAAAATCCACGCGGACGAGGTCGCGGGTAACAGCTAGTTAGTCTATAATGTTCCCACTGCTGGGACACAGGCCTTCTCTCTGTACCTAACTACGAGTTTACAATTAAACTTGTGCAATAACAAGAAAATAGAACGAAGTATACTCGTAGACATTTTATTCGCCAACCAATAAAGAAAACTTTTTAACAAAAAGCTAGGATCAAGATTGCTTGTCATCAGAAGCCAGCGCAACTTCCCGATCGCCATTCTTAGTTTTGAGGTTGTCTCTTCGACATTATTTATGAGTCTTTCATGACAAAAGTAGGCGGTCGCCAATTAGCTTTTTTCAGGTATCCGTTACATAGAGTACAAAAGGTCTTTTGTTCATAGTGGTTCTTCGCAAAAATTACATAGAACAAAGACTCGTCGATACGCCCCTGTTTACCTATTTGTCTTCGCTATTGTTTGGTTCTGACATACTATTTGTGTCCGGGGTTTGTGCCTAATATCGGATACTCGTTATCTTCCTAATTTTCCGAATCACACCTGCGATTAGAGCTATCGGATAGATATCGATAATAAGTTGGAAATGAGGAAAGTATTGGTTTGATTCGGCTTTGTATGGATAGAATAAATACAAGTCATAGCTATACAATCCTTGGGAGGGGCTTGTGGCTATATGATAACAGCCGCACGAGTCGATTGAAGGTGAAGCTACGCTTGCCGCGGTCGGTTCGTGGATTGGTGAACATCCATTTCATATCTAGACCCCTCCGTGCCTCGGAAAGCACGTTAAGCAGTTGGTCCCGGCTGTCATTCGTAGATCTTTCACAGTCTTTACGGGTAGTCAGAAACCCAAAAGTCTGACAACCAGTGTTACCAAGGGGTATCGTGTTACCCAGTAACTGGGTTGTGGATGTCAGATAGGCAGTCGCTCCCTGTACTGGTATTCAGCAGCATCCGGTTAGACTGTAAGCCGACCCCAACATAGTTGGAAGACTGGGCAGATTGATTGAGCTATACAGTCCTTGAACAATTTAGGTTGCTACCCGATGAGCGTAACTCGGTGTAATTTATACCGCTCACGTTACAGCGTTTCAGTAAGGACATTGCACTCGTATCGTGCAATATTGTGGTTTGCGCAAACTGAGTTCTCATAAAATAAGAAAATCTAGTTTGACAGAAGAACGAAAATTCGTTTCATTTTGACTATCGTTAATTACGTTTGGTTTGTTACCTACTGATCTACTCTATTACATTTTCTCGTCTTTTTAAATACAATTACGTAACAGAATTGCTAGTGAAATCAGACAAGTTTTGAGAACGTAATTACACGTTCATGTCACACAAACTCATCTGCATGCGTTGCAACCGACTGGCCCAACCGAACGAGGCTCCGACGACCGATAGCGAGATAAATATTGAACTTGCCAGGACAAGTATACCCTGCCAGTGACGAACAGCGGTACTTGCATAATGATTGTGGTCAGTATTTTCCTTTAGAGAGGCCTATTTTAGATGTGAACTACGGCAAGCTAAGCAGCAACGCTTCCAACGCAGTGCGGCAGCTACCTATACGATAAAGTCTAGTAGATAGGTACGTACTAGGAGACGCCTCTAGACGTTTCTTGGAGACATACTGGTCTTACAAAGTCAACACGCAAGACTGATTTCGTCACTTTGTCTGTACTTGGCATACATAAGTGTTTATTCTCTTTGGGTCATGGCTAAGAATATCCAAGTATCGTTGAAGTGACTAAAGCATATACAGGGTGTGGCGTAAATAGTGGTCCACCGTTAAGTATCCGATATGCCAGATAATATACTATAACAATTACAATTTGAACCATTTTAGTTGTACTTTTTTATTACAAAAATCGCTCTTGAATTTGCATGATTATGTTAAAAATTAGGGTGAAAATAGAAAATAACTAACATTTTCTTCAAAAGCTCTAAATTTACATAATAAACCACAATTTTACACGATAGCTCTAGTATTCAGCAGTAATTAACAGAAATCAAAATGAAAAATGATGGTTTTTATTGAAACTACTACCAAATTCGTAACAAAAGGTAGAAATTTCGTAAATAAAAACAAAAAAATATATATTATCGGAAACCTTGGATAATAAAAATGGTTAAAATTATAATATGTTATAGTAAATTATCTTGTATATCGACTCCTTAACGGTGGACCAATATTTACGCCACAACCTGTATGTCTTTAAAATGTTACGGCTTCGTACCCAAAGTGTGCCAACGGGACCCTATTACGAAGGCCAAGCTGTCCATCCGTCTGCCTTTCACAAAACTGTATCTTTTGAACCGTAATAGGTAGACACTTCAAATTTTCAGTCTGTACTACTATGACTGCTATAACAACAAATAATAAAAATACAGTTAATTTAAAAATGAAAGGGGCGACCCGTACAAGAAACCAGTTTTTTTATATGTAGTGTATATTGCGTACAATATACCTAGGTACACTACATATTAAAAAAACTGGTTGACTGGTTGGTTGGTGGTTGGTTGTGTGGACTCGCATCATCGCACGCGTAAACACAAACTTATAGCAATATACGACCATGTTCATAGAGAAGCGAGACGGGAAGCGTGGCGGTGCCCGCCGCGGCGCCCGCGGCGAGTCCTCTAGCGTGTAGCGAAGCACGCGGCGGGCATCGCGGCGGCGCACGCTCGCCTCGATCAAATCGACTAGTTTTATGTTGGCGAGAGATGGGAGCGCACGTGTCGCAACTTGCAGCATGATCATATCATACTCCATTGCGACGGTGACTCGTCTGTGTTGCGCGATTTCTAAATAAGACTGACAGAAGATTCCGCCTCGGACATAGCTTCATCGAGAATTGCCGCTGCGTGCGCCGCCGCGATAAACGCCGCGTGGGACGCGTCGGTGCCATCCGCGGGCTCGGCCGCAAAAAACGCCCTAATTCAAACAAACGCGTCTAAAATCGCTTCTCCGTAAACGCATTCATACAACGCCATATATTTGAATTCAGTGCGGGCCGCGCCGCTCAACGCAACGCGCGACGCCCCGCGTCTCCGTAAATGAGGCCTAAGGCCTGAGTTCACCAACATTCAAACTACCGGTCAAGTAGTTGGTTTATGTCAAACTTAAGGAAATTTTAAATATAGAACTGATTAAATATTTAATAACACAAGGCTGAGCATGGGAGGTAATTACCGTTTTGACCGTACCTTGTACCGATAATTTTTTTCCATGTTGAACGGCTAGTTTACAGACTATAAAAAACTTATTCCATTAAGCGTAAAGTTTTGCATCTTAAGTAGATGGGAGCAACGATACCGTAAGTTCCCTGGTTCAATACATTCTACAAAAATGCTTTTATAGCCAGGCAAAGTTTTACAGCTTGCGCATTATTGAAAACTGTAAATCTGACTCTTTATTGCTGTACTTTGTATTGATGAAAAACAATAAAATAATTCAAATTCAAAAATCATTTATTTCAATCCATTCAATAATACGCTAAGAGTTCAGGTTCATCATTCATTCAGAGTTCAGGTTAAGTATTTTTATTTTCCAGCAATTTAAACTCATCACGTGAGCAAACTACCAGAGGGCTGGCCTATTTTTACCAAAGAATTGGCATCGCCATACAACGTGGCAATGCTGCCAGCCTTTTGGGCACTTTCTGTTAACAGCGATGCTGATTCTTTGATGGACATGATGCTATCCCCTTTTTTATATACAATATGTGCAGTCACCAAAGGAGATAAGAAACCAGGTACGCTGGATATAGTTGAAGTTTAATAAGAAACTGATGGATGTTTTCGAATAAAATTTAATTTAATTAATAGAATACGAGCAGTTCATTTATCAAATTTTTCATTCGAAAACATCAATCGGTTTCTTACTAAACTTAAACTAAATCCGATGACCCTGTTTACTTATCTCCTTTGGTGACTGTATATATTACCAATATTATTTTATCTTGTATATTATGTAAATACTAGCTGACCCGGCAAACTTCGTACCGCCTCAGAATTAATAAGAACGAATCTATGAGAAAATTAATAATATTCATAATTTTTTTATTTCGTGAATTGTCCTCCTGTTTTTATAGTTTATTAAAATATATTATTATTTATTATTTTTCTGCTATTTGGAGCGGAGATAAATCCAACAAATCAAAGATCATAAAAATTGGTCCAGCCGTTCTTCAGTTATAAATGGTGTAACTAACCCGACTTTGTTTTATTTACGAGTATATACATAGATTTAGTACACAATAATTACATTGTCTTATTCACGTTCATTCCTATCTGGGGATTATAGCCCGTTCCTTAAGTCTTCATGCAATCGTGAAGTAGAATTGCTTCGTTTTTAATATCTGAAAATCCTCAGGGATAACCTGTCTCTAGGAAATGCGAAGGGTTATGTCAATCTCCGGACTCCGGGATTCCCAGCGGATCGCGCACCAGTGTCACTTCTTGATGGAAACGAATTTATTTCCCCAACACCCCTACTTAGAGCAATTGGCTTCAACCTTACAAAAATACTTTATGCTATTTTATAATTCCTGTTACCGCTCAATAAGCACCAGTCACAGTTTCTGAAACTTTAAAAGTAATACGTTTACTATACTGCAATAAGAATTACGCAACTATAGCTTATTCAAAACCCATAAAAGCACACAAGCGAGAACAACTTTATAATACTTATTTAAAATTTCCAACTTCATAAAAGCTCAAATGCCCATTGTAATGTAGTGTCGTTACCAGACCACGCCCGCTTTATAGCGTGTGTTTATGACCGACACTCTACGTCGCCTACACCCGCCATAACTTTGTAGTGACGTCATAAACCACTATGCATCCTCAGGAAGCCGATGTGCATGATTGTACTATTCCATAATGTCGTTTGGAAATTTATAGCGATAAAGTCTGTTATCTGAAATTGTTTATGACGTCACGGTTAGCTTTGATTTCGCGCTTCTTTATTTTTGGTAATAACTTTCTTTTTTCGTTTACACTCTGTCTTTCAATGAAGATCCACTGTAATTATGTGGTAATACCATATTTTTTTTTAATTTAACATTAAAAATTATAGTAATAAATGCTGAAAACTTCAGAATAAATCATTACATGAATGTAGAAATATGTTATTTTATTTTTTTACATAATAAGATACTGTTTAATAAAGTATTAAAGTTGCAGAAAGCGATAAGGCCGCCCTTTGTGTGTTTTGTAGAGCTAAAGATAATTTCTGTTACGTATTTTCTTTGTGTACAATAAAGAATAAATAAATGAGATACTTCTTACCAAATTATTGAGCCACACAATATGCCATGCTATATTTTCTAGCGATTTCATAAACCAATTTTCATCCTCATCAAAAACCAATACAGCCCTAGAATATCGTCTGAAATACCTAGTAATAAAATCACTTATCTAAAAATACTTTATGCTGCAAGCTCGCTTTCTACTACCATCTTCAGTGAAGGCTTTATGTATCAGAATGATATATTATACATGAGTTGATTTTTCAGTTCTCTTCACACTTTTAGTACACGAAAACGCTTTGGAATACTTTAGTTGGCATTGTCACAACTTTGAAGTGTTTTTGGGTGTTAAAGTCTATAGGAAAATTTGGCCATTTTTGTTGGATTAGGATTAGAATATTTAGAATGTTTGAGTTTGTGGCAACATTGTCATCTTCTTCTTCTTCATCCGTCTATGTCTTCCTTCACACAATCCATCAGTTGTAATTCCCAAAACATTAAAGTACAGAAAAAGGACTAGTTTTAAAATCTATTGAATATTTCTAAAAGTCAAAGATTTATTTTCGTGAATACGCAGGTGCCCACCGGAAATATTCTGATGCCAGTGAGAATTATACTCAGTTGGTGGGTACAAACTAAAAAAATACCATTTCCACATTTTACATGAATTTTAAATACAGAAAAAGGACAGTCAAGTTCTATGGAATATTTCTAATAGTAAAAGATTTATTTTCATGTTGAAAGCGATGCGGACGAATTTTTTGATGCCCTTTGATTATTTCCCCTCCCTTTTTATATACTTGTACATATTTTTATTTTAAGATTGTTAGCTTTTTAAATTTTGTAAATATTTGAATCTTTAATAATAAAAAAATCGTAAATACCCACCACAGCAACTGAGCTAGGTATATAATATTTATAATATCTCTGCACCACACCAACTGAGCTCTGTTGGTGGGTAGAACCTAAAAATAGGTTCCATTTCCACTTTTTACACGCTCCATGCCGGGTATTTATAACTTAAACTGATTCGGATGCTTAAAACGCGGTGAATATACGTGAAATGACATCACTATGATGAGAATATTTAATGTACCAGTAGCAACAGGGAAATTAAAGTACAGACCTTGAAAAAACACCAAGAAAAGAATCAACTCCCCTATAGCACAGCATCATGCTGAGTGGAAGCCTTCTTGTCACAGTCAACACTCGATATCCGTGCGTGCAGCTGTCGACTATTTCTGTTTTGTGCCCGTAATTATAGATAAGAAAAATAAAAACTAAATATAGTTTTTAAAAATAAAAACTAAATATAGTTTTTAAAAATAAAAACTAAATATAGTTTTTATTTTTCTTTATTATTAGAGTTAATTACGAGTATCTTTTGGTATGCACGTGTTTCTGTGCAAAACAAACCTATTTTTTTTCTTTCTTTCTTTCAACTCTATGGGGCTTTTTTAGGAAGACAATTCATTTATTGACCAGAGGGTTGGGTCGTTCTTTGGCCAAAGAATTAGCATTGCCATTCAACGTGGCAATGCTGCCAGTCTTCTGGGCACGTTTCCGGATGACAGCGATGCGGACGAATACTTCGACGCCTAAGTGTCCTTTGTTTTTTATTTTTATATATTTATATTGTAAGTTAGCTAGTCATTTATTTTAGTATCTAGTGTATATAGTTAGTTACTTATTATGAAGCAATAAATAAAATTGTATTTATTTTTAAAAACATTATGATGTTAAAAACTTCCAATATCCACCAAAATCATTCAATCAAGTTTCAAAGCTTTACAAAAATTCTGTAGTTTCATGAAACGTTTGTAGGCAGAACAACGAAGCGTAATTAAATTTTCACCCCTACTATCCCTCTGATAATGCCGCCGTTATATCCAATTTCAAAGGTAAACAAGTAAGGCGAGCGAGGAGCCGAATAAACCTCATATGTTCGTACATCTTCACCCCACTGGTAATAGCAAAGGTCAAATCAACAAGAATATCAATTTAACTAAAAATAATCATCTAAATGTGTGTAGGTATTTATGACTTGTGGAAAGATAATGTCGTATTTTTTAGCATTAAATTTGATGTATTTTTTATGTTATTATGTCGTTTATTTATTCTCTTATTTTATTACATTTTTAAATATTTCTTAAAATATAAAAAATGTATTTATTTTTATGGTGTACAATGTAGTATAATTATAAATAAATATTTTTGCGTTTTATTTTTATTAGTATAAACTATAACGGATACTTACATCTAAAAAATAATATTATTCCATTATTATTCTTTTTACTATCGTATATGCTATTATTCTTTTTACTATCGTATATGCTGGAAGAGATTTCTAAAGAAATAAGCATCACCTTTGTAGGTACGTATTTTTTTCTTTATGTCTGTCTAAATACACACACTTTTTGTTTGTGTACATAAATAAATATTCCAATGATAATTACATTTTTGAGCTGGTATTTTTGAGTATTTAACAGCTCATATTTTGGAAATGAATTCCATTGTTCCAAAACTGTTAGAACCTCTTGCAATGCAGTGTATTTCTAAAAGTACTAGCCTTTTGATGCAAAAAGCGTTAAATTAGTTTTCGTTTCATGGAAATGTTAATTGGTTTTACCCGGAATTTTAGTGTGGTTTTTACAGTCATTAGGGAGACAGGTTTATTAATTAAATAGTTTTATCAACAAGCAGGTGGACGCTCACTCAGCTAATTTGACTCAGAAATAAAAAGCTGTGGGGTAATTGCGTTACACTCTATCAGTAGCAATGGCTTTCATTTTGACAGTTCAACAACATTCGTTGCGTTATTTATATTGTTGAGTAGATACATTTTTCGAACATATGAAGCAATAGATTAGCAATATCTTTCAAAATGATTCAGATTAAGATTGATAGTGTGTTACGCAATTAGGGTTCCACAAATGCGCAGGTGGAAAAAAACTGTCCTGGAAACTATTGAATCCTTTTGGAAACATGCTTTGAATAACTGATTTAATCTATCTTATTTTTTCGTAGCAGTGACAAAGGTACTTAAACATAATTGGCGAAATGCGGATGTACTATAAGTACTCCTCTGCTAACCCTTCAGGGATTGCAGGCGTAATATTTTTATGTGTCATAAAGAAGATTCCTTTAATAAATAATATTTGGAATGAGAAAGAAGCAATCACGAGTAAAGTCACGGCTGTCGCAGGTTGCCGCGTGTCACCGAAGCTTTGTGGGTCGACGTCGCGTCGTCGTCGCGAGCTCTGACATCAATTTTATCAAATGCGCTTGCCAACCCGATGTGCACACTGAGTCCCTGCTATTCAATTGTGGCGTGATTTATTTAATTTACTATACTGTGCACTTTACCTATTTCGTTTTGAATCAAAGTCTGTATAGCAAAGTTCGACGCCGTTTTTTTTTTTTTCTTATACCTACCTAATTAGAATTATCTATCTATACAAATATATAAATTTGAAGTGTCTGTTTGTAATGTTAAAATAATAGCTTTTTTTTCTTAACCAGTCAAGCGTCGCGGTTCGCCGATCGGCGACGAAACAATGGAAAATCAATTGTGTCTCATTAGCGGCGCTTGACAGATTAATGCATATGAAAGTATGTACGGTACTTACAACAAAAATCAATTTTAAATTGTTTATCTGGCTGTTTTTTTGTTTCGACTAATCTCCGAAACGGCTGGACCGACTTTGACGAGACTTTCTTTCACTGGCAGATTGCTGATATTATAAGGAATACATACAACTACTTTTATTTTAGAAAAAGAATTAGGGTTCCGCGCAAAAAAATTTAAAACACATGAAATCTAATTTATTTTCTAACGAACAAAATCGCAGGCACAGCTAGTTTGATATAAAAGTACACAGATACAAGGTGACACATAATTTAAGCGCGCAAATAACCTGGCACAAAGTAAACGATCAACATAGGGGTCATTGATCATTTACTTTCTGCCAGGTTATTTTATTGTTACAAATACTAGGAAAAACCTGTGTTACAGGGGTCAAATTATTATAAGAAACGCGTTATAGTTCAACTTGCACCAAAAATCACAAAATGCATTTAGCGCTAAATGAATTTAAAACATCGTTCCATTTCTGTCAATCGCTTGAAGGTGACAGAGAATGATGTTCTGAATACATTTAGCTTTAAATGCATTGTAAGTGGGACTAAATGAGTTGATAAAATTACGTTGCATACACTATGAGGGATTTGACCTCAATCGTATGTCGACGTAGAATTAGTGACATCTATCATAAACTCTTCAACTAGTTTTGTGGAGGAGGAAAAAAAGTCATAAAGTTGAATAAATTGTTGAATAAGGTCAAGTCTTTCTCAGATTTCCATACGTCACTGCCGACGCCGACGCGTCGCATGTACTGACATCATATTTATCATAATATGCGCTTGTCGACGCAATTTGCACACTGAGTAAGAAAATTATTTAATTTTGTTTATTTCTGCGTTAGGCGTTGTATTGAATGAAAGTGATATGTTTATTATTATTTCCCGCAACTTTGTAGTTTTATTACCATTTTCAAATCACTATTATGATACAATATTATATTACCTACTGAAACCACATCTGATTATGGCTAGATAAGCCGATTGCAGATGATAATATACGCACCAAAAAAAAAAATATGATACCGTTCAATGTTATTTTCTTTTTTTTATATTGAAACTTTGTAAAGATACAAAATTGTTTTGTAAAAATTTACCACAGCGTTATTATAAAAAAACCTCTGATAAAAAAGCTTCGTTTAGATACTTTGTTTCTTTTACTAAGTTACCTAAAAGCCTTATCAACAACTTAGATATCTTAAACTCAATTGATAATAATGATGTTTGAAAAGTTGGTTTCTTTAATAATATTTTTAGTAAGATTACGAGCTTTCTTTTAAGAAAGTTTTCCAAGTTTTTTACCAGTCCATCGTCATCCCGGGAATAATCCATTTAGCTTGTGCTTTGTAAATTTATACCGAAACGTCATCATAATTAACAAATTTTTCAAACTTTACGGTTTCAAAGTAAAACTTGAGATTGTAGCGTTGGTTTTCTTTTTTATTTTACGTAAAACATGTTTTTATTTGAATAATAACATGAACCTAAATCGACCACCTGAGTTTTATTCTATGTAGTAATTCATAGTTAATTTACCCTTAACTAAAAATACATCTATTAAGATAAAGCTCAAAATCCACTATCATTTCGCAGCCTCAAAGATATCTAAACTCAAAATAAACAACACAGGAAACCTATTTCGAAAAATACGTTCAAACAGATACTGCTCCACATAATCGCGGTACAACTTTTACGAAGACGCTCTCGTTATGCACAATCCGTGTCAGAGAACTATGTTGCGGGACGTCCCCAGTGTGTCCCCAACTTTATGCCCTCGCCGGTTTGAGCTCGCATTACTACTGCATTTACTTAACGTCGTCCCTCAAGAGATGTCATCTGCTTTGTACGAGACCACCATATTTTTGAGTAAATTATTTATGAGTTAGAGGAAAAAATCGCTGTCTTAGCGGATTTGATCGGGGATTGCAGGTTTATGCTTCCTTTATTTGTGTAACTTACAAAGTCTTGGAAAACAAAGGCTAGTTCTAGTTTACACGATGCTGACTTTAATTTTTCTTTTCCAGCCCTAGTTCCGAGAAAGTTATCAGAAAGTTCTTTAGTTTATTACCTGCAGGTGGAAAAATAAGTGGTTTTATCGGATTCTTGCTCGTAATTCGCTCAAAAACAGTTGCTGTCTAAGTTTTTGCAGATAGACGAGGTCAATGTGCCACAAAATTTCGTTAATGGCTTCACAAATGAACTATTTTCCAAATTAACAAAAGAGAGATGTCATATAAATTCAAACATTATGTCATATTTGAATTTATATGAAATCTCTCTTTTGTTAACTTGGGTTGGAACAGGAGCAGACAATAGTTTCTCAACATTTACGGACAACTTAATATCCAAATTTGAAACCTTTGATCTTAGAACAATAACAGCGAAGTTTGGACGGCTTTATTCAACTTGTGACAATAAGAGATGCAAGTGTCGGGGTGCAGCCGTCTTAGCGCCGGCAAGATTAAGAGATTAGTCACAACTTGTTAGTTGCGCAAACAAACATTTATCAAACGTGCTTAAAGCTTTCAGAAAACTGAGATGAATGTATTTCGGACTATTTGTTCTTACTATTTGATTAATAATTTAGTTTTGCTATTTTAGCGAACTGATATTATTCTCGTGAAATATGTACTAAATTATCTCCCTTGCTAAATTGCTTAAGGGCGAAAATTACCACGAAGTAGCGACAGCTGGTCAATCTAATTTAAATGTTAATGTATTTTCCTTGTAGGATAATAGAATTTATAACTAAGTAAATTGATATAAGGAAAACATTTTCCAAATCAAACACAGACGAAATTCACCGAACTACATTTTCCATTACGGAAAGTTGTACTAGAAAATGTTGTGTCCAATATTGAGCAGTTTTGATTCCCACCAAGAAAACCCAATCAGCTTTTATCCGGTATAGCGATCCCTGGGACTAACGGTCGGATACCGACTGAATAGTCCTCTATAACGTTACATAAGAAAATTCAACACACAACAAAGCCTGTGACGTATTAAAATACCAATATTTAGTTGCGAATTTTTGCATCCTGCAAAGGAGACGCAAGACGCGAGTCACGCCGTTCCCTGGCATCTGTGCCCCAGAGATCACGTACCCCAGACGTGAATTTTATTCCACGCATCCGATACCGTTGGAGAATTGAAAAAGGCATTTCACCGCATCCAAGTCGGTTTCTCGCATCGATATTGCTTTAAAATTTTACCTGTCACCGTATTTTTTGCCGGAGGTTCGTGGAAATTAGAAATAGTGTGTTTGTCACGTATGGAAAAACGAATGGCTTCGGAGGCGTGACTGGAATTCAATTCTGTAGATTGGATAGTGAAAGTTAAGTTACCGAAATTGTTTGTACATCTTTAAGGACTGAATTTTGTTTCTAGTGAGGATTTTGCATCTTGTGTATTGATGATGACTATGGACAAGCAGCAATGTCTTCTAGTCTTCTACACGTAACATAACAACACGCCATGTATTCCCCGAAGGGTCCGACAGAGGTGCACCACACCACCTTACCAAACATCACATCTACATTTCACCAGTTATATAAAAACTGATCGCTAGTCTTCTAATAAAACATAATTTCTAATTTAAGTTAAGCAGAAGCTTGACGAAAACCATTTAGCCATAACATAAGTAAACCCAACGAAAATTGTCTTTGACGTAAACACAAACAGTTAATATGAACTACTTATTGCCATGCACAAGTTGCAGGAGTCAATTATGGAAAAGCGGGTTGCCTAATAGCGCACACAGGAGTTAGACTAACGACTTGTGCACTGCTGCAAACTCCTAGTCATCATTTTCTATTGGCATTACTAATCGGCAGCATGTGTTCTACTGTTTACAGTTGCTGCATTTTGTAAGGAAACGAGTATTATGTGAAAAATTGTTAAATCTTCGAAACTGTAAAATTTTTTTTTTCCGAATCAGAACCAATTAAGAATGGTCGTGGATCTATCATTTCTAATTTCAATTATTAAAAGGTAGAAAACTCTTTGGAAAAATCACGACATTCAGTTTCTACTTTTTAAGACCACAGATGTATATTGAAGTGGTTTCAAATTTACTACGTAACACGACACGATCTAGCCGCCCACTTGCATATTGAAATAGGAGCTGCTCCGGAGCGCCTCTCAAGCCACACCTACGTAAACAAATTCAAAGGATCTGTACACATTGCTGGAAAAGAACTTCGACTTTCACAAAATGTAGGCTGAATTGAGAATATTTACATTTCTAAACCGAGAGTAATCTGCACAAATACAATTTTACTGGGTATGAAGTAACAACGTCATGAATTAAAAGGGCGGTAATTTTTTCATCATCATAACCAGCCTAGATAACGTTCCCACTGTTAGGACACAGATCTCTTTTCTACGAGAGTGAATGGGCCGTATTCCGCCACGCGGGCCCAGTGCGTGTTGGTAGATATCATATTGTCTTAGAACTGTTTGGTTCTAGAAAATCAATCCATCTAGCCTCTTCCCAACTATGTTGGGGTCGGCTTTCAGTTGCATACCAGCATTTTACATAGAACGCTTTCTATCTGACCTCCACAACCCAGTTACTGATACCCCTTGGTAAGACTGGTTGTCAGACTTTTGGGCTTCCGTTAAGACTGTCAGAAATCTACGAAAGAGCAACGGCTGTTGATCCCGTCTTGTTAAGATGTAGTTAATTGCTGTTGTTGGAGTAGTAAAATGTTAAGTTAGCCAACTTTACATTTATATGAGAAAAAGAAGAGAATAATATGCAATAACATGCTGAAATTAGCCTGACCCACACCAGTGTGAGTTCATCCTAACCAGTCGAACTGTAGACCGTTTCCAGCTGCAAAACTTACAATTGCTTCTTCGGAAGAATGTCGTAAATAATAAATAGTTTACAATAGCTTCCTCTCTTCCGACGATTGTATATTTTGAACATTTTGAAAAGGCTGTCAGTTCCTTACTGTATAAGTTTTTTATTGCAATACGGGAAGTATTGAAGCTATCTTTCCTTGTATATTTTAAAACTTTGTTCTTGAATACAATAAGCGTGAAGATTTTTAACTTTTTTAGCACGTAAAATGATTTGGCTCGAACTTTTCTACATAAATTGTTGCACTAAACCTTTATACCTCATCATCTACCTAGCCTGTTCCCAACTATGCGAGTTGAGAGAGAGAGAGAGATGTTGAATATTTCTTTCTTCATTCAGTACAGCAATTACCAGTTGTCGTAGAGGGGCTTGTGGCTATGGAGGAGCTTGTGTCTAAGGAGGAACTTGTAGCTAAGTAATAACAGCCTGACGGGTCGATCAATCAAGTTAAGCTACGCTTGCCGCGGTTGGTCTATGGACGGTTTAAAAGCACGTTAAACTGTTGGTCTCGGCTGTCATTCGTGGGTCTTTGACAGTCGTTATGAGTCGTCAGAAGCCCGAAAGTCTGAAAACCAGTCTTACCACGGGATATCGTATAATATTACTCAGTAACTGGGTTGTGGAGGTCAGACAGGCAGTCACTCCATGTAAATTACTGGCATTCAGCTGCATCCGGTTAGACTGGAAGCTGACCCCAACATAGTTGGGAAAAGGCTTGGCAGATGATACTTTAACAGTTGTCGTGAAATAGGACCAAGAGGCCTTGTTAAAAGGTTTACAAAATATCCGTTTATCTTCCTTAAAATTCTCATCAAATCTTACCAATCAAGATGGCATTAAGAAGTAATTTCAGAGGTCTTAAATAGGACTAAATTAGGACGAAGCGGCTCCTCGTCCAATTCTACTGTTGTTACCACGTCGACAAAATAATAGCGAAAATCGGAATGGAGTTGAATACAAAGGTGAGTCCAACATACATATCTACCTACACTGACTTTATAATTACGACAAACGTATATCTGCAAACTCGTAAGGCACAGAACCGAATTAGAATCCCGTATTTGGTTGAGACCGGCTTCCCAAAGAAATTGAAAATTTTCCATTAAGGGAAATCAACAAAGCTTTACAAACGAAGTCAATGAAAAAAGTCAAAGCGAGAGAAGAACGTACCTACTTCAGCCGAGCGTTGGCAAGTAGCGAAGCAATTATTGGAAAACTAACTGATATAATTAATTGAACCATTTGAACACTTTGTGATCGAACGGTTAGGTACGGTAGTGTGTTTGATCGATTTTTCATTTGGCTTTGTTCTAATAATTAAATTGCATTTAAACTAGGTACATTTGTAATAATAGATGGCACCGTGAAATTATTTCAACAACCTCACTTCAACCGAGATTCCACTTAATTAACGTTTTGTAATCGAATTCCGAAATGCAATACAGGTCTGCCCACCACCAGAAAATAGATAGCAGAAGTCACTTTAAAACAACCGATCGGTTAGTTACATCATTTATTTCCTTTTAGGTACGCGGTAAACCTCGTAAATAAATAGCCATCAGACCGGCGGGGATACTCGCTTGCTTCATCCGTACACTTCATACAAAATGTCTGTGAGAACATTACTCTATATATATAAAAAGGTATTCGAGCATGTTACAGAACATTTTTATATTACATGAGAGAGTGCGAAACTGGCACGCAGGGAGCTCGGAAGTAGCGCACACTAAATTAAGAGCACAAGCGGCGAAATTAAAATCTGCGGTTACATTCACGAGAGGTTCCGACGCTAATAAACTTATGTGAATAAGCTTTACAACGGGAAATAAGTATTTCCCTTAAAAAAACGTGGTAAACGAATTAAACGTAGGAACGTTCTCCGAACAAATGCTTTCGTGTGTAAAGGAATAATTTTATTTAGTTTAATATAACAGAACAAAATGGAATAACAAGAAATCATATTTGAGCCACATTTTAGTCATTTTATGTAGCTATTTAAATTACAAGTAGGAACGGAAAACCTGGTTGCATTCTCAGAATGTTTCGCTGTGTAATATGAACTGACAAATACTTTTAGTTAGCAAGCACTACTTAATGAAATTTATAGTTGATACACTAGAGATTTCACTTTTGGAGGTTCATCTGATAAACTTTCTACGTTATTTAATCAGCTAGTAAATAAGTATAGATTCTCGTTAGTGTTTCTCGGTAAGTTAATTATAGTAAACTAATTAGTATTTTTTTTATTGTCACTGGTGTTTCACTCGTAAGAAACTAAATAAATAAATTGTGACATTTTTAATTACGTAGAAGGCTGCTACACTATTCTAGATAGACATCTGAGAATATGAAAGAGCATTAATACTTTTTTATGTACTTTTCCTTCATGAAAGGAAGAAGTTCTATGTTCGTCTGTATGTTTCATGTGTATATTTATCGATATCTTCCTGATTACTGGGTCGACTTGTGTGATTCTTTTTTCATTTGGTAAAGGAAGCTCGCGCGATGGTCCCATATTTATTTAATTAACTTTGCGTTGGTAGAGCTTTAATAACACGTAATTAATTATACTTTGTGTATGTTGATGATGTTATAAAACTTCCCGTCAACGTTGTTTATGTACCAAGCAGTGCTATAGGAATTTATTTGGGGTAGGTACCAGAACTAAACGTTTATTTTAATTTTTTATTATTACCTACATAGTGATTGTATGTCTACCAAATGGTTATATAGTAGCAGTATTTCAATAGTTAAAGCTACTCCATTGTACTGTTTACAACTTGGAGCGCTACCAAGACATCCAGCTTGTGTCCGGATAAAGTTTTAGTCAACTCGTAAAACAACGTAAAAATGTAGGTACCTACACATATTGTGTTTTTTTTTTACCTAGTTCTCGTTTTTTTAGTTTAGGTTTTAATGATTTAATGTAATCGCTGAACTTGATTCTAGAGATTTTGTTATACAGGTAGGTACAGTAGACCACACGTCGAGGCCTAGCTTAGTATGGAGTTTCAATAGAATGCCTTGCCAGTTTATACTGGTTTTGTTACAATTCATGTGCAACTTACTGTACATATACGTATTGCGTTATTTTCACAATACCATACGATGCCTACTTTCTTTCGAGTAGGATGCACTAGTAGGTACCTACTTATTAATATTTTGTTTCTTTTTTATTTCTATTAACCTCTCACACGTTTGCCCGCCTACGGACCTGTCAAAAGTCCCAACGCGTCGGAGTAGTTGAATGGACGCAGTGAACTTATTGTATTAACAATGACAACGTCTCGGTATGTTATGAACGGTCACCCATCCATGTTCCAACCTCGGCAACCGTTGCTCAACTTTTAAAGATCGACCCGCACGACTGTTATTATTTAGCGACAAGCTCAATAAAAGTAATTTTTAAGCCTTCATAATTGAAAAACCATCACAACTGTCCTCACTTTAAGGAAAACCATGAAACAGTTTGACGTTTTCATTACACAATTCACTCGCAAAATAGTGAATTTCATCTTTCTTTTTTTACGTTACTACTATTACATTGTATAAAGTTGAGTTACTCGCATATGCGAACAGTTGCTCTGTTTCATATCTAGGGCATCCAACTTTTAAACTGTAGTCTGTTCCAAAACTATCTGATAAAAATATAAACAAATGGATCAGAAAGCGTACCTGCGGATGCCAATTTGTGTTGTTCCAACTCATAAATTGAAAGCTTTAATTTGATTATACCAACCTCAAGTTTTGTCGAAGTTTTTTTTTTTTACTGGCCTTCGCTGTCCCACTCCTGGACAAAGGCCTCCCTCCACTCCTACCATCTTTCGCGAGCCCGCGCGTCTTCCTACTAGTTTTGACAGAAAGTATCCAGCTCGTCCTGCCATCTCCTACGTGGTCTACTGCGACTCCGCCTCACTGTCTCAGGGCACCAGTTCTATGCTATTTGGGCCCACAGTTTGTCCGGCATGCGGCAGACATGTCCTGCCCAGTCGCATTTAAGTTAAGCAGCCTTTTGAGCCACGTCAGCTATCTATATTTAGGAGCGCAGTATAGTGTTTAAAACATGATACATTAATTTAATATTATTCAATCAATAATTATTGGAAAAAATGTGCACTTTCGTTAGTAATTGCGTACGAATTTAATTTGAACAAGATTTGTTTATACTTTCTTTTGGAACAGACTATAGGTAAACTTTGTCCCAGGTCCCAAAAAACGCTACAGTAACGTTATAATTTATACAACATGGATCTAAAAGTGCCATAAACTAAAAATAGCTCTCCTTACCTGCGCTAGCTTCCGAGCGATTTAGTATGCATTTAACGCATAGATGCACCCTTTGTACTTCAATACGCCTACATACATGAAAGTGCTTTATCCCGTTCGTTATTCTTTGGAACGAAGTTATCTACAGCACTATTATGATCTAAAATATCCTTTGGTGACGGTTTGCCTTTGCTCATTTTACGTCTTAGCTGCAAAAATCTGTTTGTTTTTACTTTAGTGTGTAGTAGATTTCAAGAAGTTCTAATTAACAACTTAGATTCGCGAAAACGAATATTTCTTACATTGCTATTTTGTTACAAAGAACACTCTAGTTCCTAAGTAACTTCCTAGGATATTTAAAAT
Organism: Amphipoea lucens; assembly: GCA_947508005.1. Taxonomy (NCBI): domain Eukaryota; kingdom Metazoa; phylum Arthropoda; class Insecta; order Lepidoptera; family Noctuidae; genus Amphipoea; species Amphipoea lucens. The sequence goes on from OX382371.1 coordinate 11,262,000, forward strand.
ATTCATAATATGAGATGGACTCAGCAAAATGAACTGATCGAAACCAATTTATCTACAGAACTGACAAAAATCTATCTAAGCATTTGCGGTTAGCCCTTTGTTAATATCTATTATGAAGTATTATAACTATAAGATATTTAACCAATTACTACTATCATATTAAACTCTACAATTCTTTGAAAAACTCTTTAATTTCAGTCCAGCAGGTTTTAATATATTGTTAACCTCTGTAAACTTGATTAATTAAACTCAGGTTACGGCGAGTGCATTTGCGAAGTAAGTGCTACCGTAAACCGGTTTACTACATGTGCGAAAGTACAGTTACCTACAAAACGAGAATAATAAATAATAAATGAATTTATAGAACAAGTTTTTTCCACAGAAGAATAGAGTAATAAAAGCAGAAGTGTGTATGGTGGCTATCTAGTGTTGTCTTCTTCACATAATATCGAGGTAAATAAGTTTTGTCTAAAGGTAAAACAAATTTGAGTATTGATGGAGTTATAAAGGGATTGACGATTTCTGAAGTGTTCATAAGGAGAAATAAATCGGTAACGTTGATCCATCACCAAAGCAATAAAATGACTGACGGCGAAAACTTCCCGATTATACCTACTATCAATGTGGTTCTACAAAACAGCGTGGTAATTGCATAACACACTATTAGTAGGAATAGGTTTAATTTTGACAGTTCAACAACATTCATTGCGTTATTTACGTTGTTGAGCTGACAAGTTTTCCGAACATATGAAGCAATGGATTAGCAATATGCTTCAAAATGATTCAGATTGAAACTGATAATGTGTTACGCAATTAGGGTGCTGGTAATCATTACCGGTTAGATACCCTTCGCTGGTAATCATTACTGGTTTGGCGATTAGGTAATCACATTAATAGAAACCACGTGTTCTACATTACCTTTTTTAAGCATACACAATTAAAATAATTAAATAACAATTAGCATTCTAGCCGAGTGACCATTTTCTTCGTTTTAATATTTAACAACATTAAACTTAATTTGTGATTCTTTGGTAACAATATCATTTAGTTTGTGTTTAATTTTTGAAAACATCGCCCCGCGCGTGTTTAGTATCTTGATATTAAATGTTATTATTTCGTGCCCATTTTTACGCTATTTATTTTGTTTGAAAAAATCAGTTTTCTATTTTCAGTAAAATTGTTTATATTATATTTTAACAAACTGATAACAACTTGTAATAATCGCTTTACTATTTAATGTAATAACGTAATCAGCACTCTGTATACCTACTCTCTTCTCACTTTAATGGGTTAGCATTATCATTAAAAAAAAAAAAAAAAATTTAAATCTATTTATTTCAAACAACTTGTCATGGAACATTTTACATCACATAGCGCTCAATCTTGGAATACAAAATAAGATTATGTGCGCTATTAACTAATTTTAGAGTTAGCTCACTTAAATAACGTTAGATTCAAAGCATTTATTTCAATTAAACCACGTACAGGCACTTTTGAATTGTTAAAATTAAGTAGTCGGTCAGTTAATCATAAAGTTGAAGCTAGTTGCCCATTCCAAAACGTAGATCTCTATGGAGAAGACCGGGCAAGAAACTCCATGGACACTCTTTTAAATCAAGATATTACAAAAATCCTGGGTACATTATTCTTGTTTCTTCTATAATAATATGTGAGTATTGCTTTAAGATAGGTATACAGATACTCTGAAATCGCCAACTTGTCTTACAGGACTACTAAGATTTTTTCTTTAAATTGACCAGATTTCCACCTGCAATCGGAAAAACTTTCCAACGTAATCGACTGCATTAACTTCAAGTCGTTTTCAATTTCAACAAGCACTATTTTCCCAGCAAAATATTGAATGGTTACCAATTCCCGTGACGCATAAATCCGGCGTCGCCTTCAGCATTGTGGGAGTACCTTCAACAACACTCGCTTATCGACTGCCTTAAATCTCTCTCGGTGAGTTGAGCACTCCACAATTTATTGTTCTCATTGGTTTGCGAAGCGGCCACACCGCGGAAACCAGTCTACACGCGTGAAATCGTCCCTCCACACGAGAATTGGGTACTAATACTTTTTTATTTTTCTACAAAGAAAACACACCTGTTTTTTCGTCTCCCCACTTTGCGGAGGAAGGAAAGATTTTGGTATTTCCTGCGCTTTTTATTTTTCCCTTTATACGGATAGGCGCTGTTTTGCTTCGTTGGAACCCGCATGGGATTTGGATTCGACTTCCCTTTGTGGTCGATCGGTTAGCGTGTACCTATGTTTGTCGATGTTTTCAATCCAACCAAATGGAGATCTTATTGTTCCACAATAAAACTTCAAAAATAAATGTTCTACTAGAGCAAATTACATTTAATTCATAAAATAATTTGAACCGCGGTTCAAATTAATTTTATTCTTTAACATATTTTCAGTTGGTATTAAACTATGTGTAAAAATAAATATTCCTGGCAGCTTTGAATAAACATAACGTTTTTATTAACTTAAGGAAAGTCTTACGAAACACGAAACGAAGGTAAATTTTTGAAGGTAAAGAATCTGCTGAGTAAAAATCTGGCATTAGGTATTTATTTTAAACATTTTGTTTACAGCATTCATTTTATGATATGACTTAAGGGGGAAGCGCCAATACTTTGTTAAAAAAAATTGAAATAATAAATTCCTGCATTAATAATAATTATAATGATTTAAGTGTCCTGAAGTCAGCACTACCACTACCACTGTTTGTCTCTGCATCATCCAAAGGTTGACTGGTAGAAAATGCCTATGACATTAAGTCCGCCTATGTACATTTATTTGCTTGAAGTATTAAATGAATAAATAAAAAATATAATTTTTAATGAGCGCCAGGGTAGCCCACGAAATTAGAATTTTCTTACGTTTTTTGCAATTGCAGGTCAGTGTCAGGTTGTATGTTGAACAAAATGATTGAATGAATGATTTGCGACCGTAACAAGTATGTATTTACAGTATTATAATCATTACAATCATCAATACAACCCTCTAAGTTCATGTAATCCTATCGAATGATAGTCATTCCCGGGAATATCAATCAATTTAATTATTATAATTCATTAAAGTAATATTTGTTACGGTCGCGAATCATATTTTAATCAACATACAACTTGAAACTGACCTGCAAATTGCAAAAAACGTAAGAAAATTAAATATTCGCGGGATACATTGGCGCATCTCCCTGGTGCGCTAATGTAGCAACACTTGGCTTGACTGGAAAATGATTAAATAAAGCACGCAAAGTCGTTTTCCATTGGTAAACTATTATTGTTGTAGTTATTTAAAAAATCGGCATTACAACTTCTGAAGTTAAAGTCAAAAAGCGGATCATTGTTTAAGATTACCACATTATTGACGCTAAAACCGCGCCGGCGACTATAAGAGTCTCTCTTACATTCGCCGGCACGGTTTTGGCGTAGTGAGAGTAAGTCTGCACATGTACACTTGGTGCAACAAAAAATTTACACTTTTATTGCTCGTCATTATTTTATGGTTAATGACATCATTTATTTTTAAACATTTTCTGTTTATAAGAAAATTAAAAAAAGGAAAAACGCATCTAACGACTCTTGCCAAGTAACGTGCCGCCTTCTGTACTAGGTATGCATAAATTCATAGTAGCAAATATTGAGATTGTAGATTTACTAGATATTATCTCAAATAGTAAATCTACAATCTCCACATCCTCCGAAGTCACGCCGCAACGCTCATCTATTCGCCACCCGCATACCCGATACTGAATATTTTCATATAAACTAGTACTTCGGCGTCGAGGTGTAGAATATTTGCCGTAAAACTTGGTCAATAACGTCCATGTTTGCCACAATGCAAAGTCCAGCGAGAAGCAAACGAAGTGTTTCGAATACTTTGATGAAGTTACCGTAAGTGGGTTCTTACCTTGGATCATGGAAAAATATTAGAAGTGCCACATGTAGGTTTTTGAGTAGAATTAATATTGGAGTATCGATACATGTATCTATCAATACCAATACACACACACACAGCGTCAAGATGGCACCCAAACAAACATAGTCCATTTAGGAATCGAGTGTAGGTACTTTTTTTTCATTAAATTAATATTCAAATATTTATGATCTTTACTGTGTGATTCAATTAACTCAGCCTATCGCAGTCCACTGCTGGACATAAGCCTCTCCACAACACTCTGTCCTCCGCCTTCCGTACCCAGTCGCTCCCAGTCCATCTAGAACGCCCCCCAACGTCTCACGCTACGCTTGTTGATGTAAAATTACCTATCTGTAAAGTAACTGTGTGTACGTACCTAAAAGTGGCACATTCTAAAAACAAAAAAAAATTGGTTGATAATTACGTGTCCCTCTTTTTTCTCTGATCTTTGGTTCCCACCACTGCAACTGAGAGCCTTGCCACCTTTGAGTCGTAGGAGATGGCAAAGACACTTGCCTTTTGCCTTGCGGTGTACTTTGCTCGAGTACTAGCTACTTCACAAGCTCAGCACTCAAGGATTTTAGAGAAGCATTCTATCGCTATTACAGACGGTGTATGTACATTTTGCTGCATTTTCTTCAATACTTTTACTTTTAATTAATAGAGTAAAGAGAAATAAATTAACTGTCTGTTTTTTTAAATAATAGTGCAATGCAGGAGTTTAAGTAGTTAATTAATCTTACTGTCATTGGTCAGGTTACTAGAATTATTTACTCATGTGTAGAATCCTTTGAAATCATATAGAAAGAAAAAAAAGAACGAAAAATAATATTTTTTTGGGATGATATTTGAAAAAAAACCGCAGCGCTTGTATTCTGATAGGGCTCCGCTGTGATGCCAAAAATAAATAAAATATAATAAAAATATAAAAGCAATAAAAAATCGTATTTCTTACTATAATAATTTAACAATAAGTGATAATAATTTAGGGATGCCCAATTATTATGAGAACCATCCTCTTAATAATTGGGCATCCTTGAATTTTCATCTGGAGTACCTAACCCAGAAACAGTAATATGTAAGTGCATTTCATGTTGCAGAAGAAAGTACATTATAATGTGTTACCTGCACTCCGCATTTTGATGCAAGTGCTGAACATGACAATACACCTGACGTTGTTAAATAAAATAAACATTTTCTTTTTAAGACCATAAAGCTTCGTTTGTTTTTAAAAAACGACATCTCTACAAACAACTTTACGGTGGCATAACAATTGGTTCCGTTGTTACTCGTACTTGTTTTGAGTACTGGGTGTAGAGCAAAAAGGTTGACTAGCCCAACGATTTTTAAAGCGTCGTAGATGTATTTAAAAGTTGTAACAACTTGTAACGTTTGCAAATATTTTTAACCGACTTTAAAAAAGGAGGTTCTGTATTTGACCCGTATGTATGCATGTATGTATGTTTGTATGTCCGCGATTATCTCAAAAACTACTGAACCGATTTTGATATTTATTTCATTAGTCTGATCCACATACTTTCAGGAAGGTTTTAGTATATAATACATTAGGTAATTGTTCTTATGTACGAAGTTATATGCATAAAAGTATCGCATGTCCGGCATTTCTATGGGAATTTTGATAATTCTTCGAGTCGTGTCTTCAATTCTTCAATGCACTAGTGTTAATTGAATTTGTGTGAGGTAGGTATAACTAAAAAGTGAAAAATAAAAACTTTTTTACAAAAAAAACAACCGACTTCAAAAAAAAAACACTACAAAGTGAAAAATAACTTTAATTTCGGAAGTCGGTGTCAAAAAACGAAAATGCGGAACCAACGACACCGACTTCCGAAATTAAAGTTATTTTTCACTTTGTAGTGTTTTTTTTTTTGAAGTCGGTTGTTTTTTTTGTAAAAAAGTTCTTTGTTACAGGGGATTAGAGAAGAAAATCACTGAAGATTTTAACAACTGCCTTGCCACCATTCAAAGTCAAAGCATTTATGCTCACTAGTTCCTTCGCGTAGTTCCTTTGAAGGAACTACTGAGAACCTTTGGATCAGTAGTTCCTTTGCAAAAGCTGAAGGAACTACTGAGACTAGATAATTCCTTAGGCACTTTAGAACGCCAAAAATTACAATAAATAAAACAGAATTGATTCTAGTCGCCCCTTTCAAAAGGTAGTTTTCGTATGAAGAAGAATGGACAAGGAACTCCACCGTTTTAGAATGTTTTACAATATTTTGCATACATCAATTATATGTGAAGATGTTGCACTTGGAATAAAATTATACCACAATAGGTAAAAGAATTAACAATGAACCACGATATATAAATCAATTATGTGATAGATACATGGTGTTCGCGATAAATTAAAAATATAGTAAAATGTTTAAATAAATACCACACATAAACATACACACCCGTACAAAGACAACACACACAAACATAAGCACAACACAACACATAATATAATACATTTAAATTCTATAACCTTTCATCTAACCGTTACCCAAGATTCGAAGTAATTTTAAGTCTCACAATCTAGAATTTTTCAATTCTAGTTAGGATGCTAAAGAATAGCGCCCTTCATAAATTCACTGCGACACAAAGTTTGACACTCCGAAAAAAATTAAATTAACTTCTGACTCGTGTAAAAAGAGTTCTTTTCTGAATATAATAATTTAAGAAAATGATGAGATTATTATCCTGAAATTTTAATATAACAGCGGTTTTATAATAGGTATGCTAATAATTGAGCCTAGAATTTTCTGCTGAAGCTTCGTTAATCACTCCCTAGGGCAAATTGTTAGACCTTTTGTGGCATATACTATAGCTATATAGCTATAGTAGGTGCCTACAGTTACCACATTTGTCCATAACTAACCAATAGTTAGAACAAATGTTTCGTGAGAATGCAGGGATGCCTAAAATAGTAATCTAACATTCGATCCATTTAACTAAAGGTCCATTTGTCTTAAGTACATATAGGTTTCTAGGCCAAAATGTAACAGCGAGGTGAAAATCGAAACTTGGTAGCAAACTCGAAGATGTTGCAACAAAACTTGGCAATGTTTTCAAACAATACCTGTGAATTTTGTAGGTAGGCTTTACTTGATTCTGACGTCATAAGTAAGGTGTGGGTGATTAATAGCCTACTATGTTTCGAACCATTAATATCATATGAGGCATTGTTAATCATATTCAACACACTTAAGAGATTTATTTATTTTTCAAGTTACTGTAACACTTGTTTACTTAATGTCCAAACTATTATTGTACTCGTACATACCAATACTATCCTTTCTTAATTAAAATTCTGCCTCGTTAGTTTATTGTTCGCAAGCGCATGAGCATGAGGTCCTGGGGTCGATTCCCTGGTTGAGTAAAGTGTTGGGTTTTTCCATCAGAAATTTCTGGAGGCAGGATTTGTACCCGGTTAATGGCAATAGACTCGCCTACGTGTGACTTAAACATAACTGGCGTTATTTGGGTGAACCTATAGGTCCCCCTGCCTAACACATGGGGATTACAGCAGTGACGTTATTTTATGGTAATTTACATTATTTCATTTCATTTTATATTTAAAGAAATTAGGCGATGGCGACCAATCTTAGTGGAGACTAGCCATCGGCGCGGGAGATATTATAGTGCACAAGTGTGTGCGCAGACACAGGTGCACTACTCTCTCTTCCCTCACTCTCATTGTCCGATGAGACGGCAATCCGACACTACCGGAGAGAGATTAGGTGCAGGGCCAACGGCTTTACGTGATCTCCGAGGCACGGGGGTATCACACCGACAACTTGCGAACTCCGGGCTGTTACTAAGAAGTGTGTTTGAGTTGTTTCGAATTCAATTCCCAAAGGAATTCCCCGGGAAATCGAATTCAGGACCCACACTCAGCAGTCACACTTGCGACCACTGGACCCTCAGGGAAGCACACATACTCACCCTGGAAAGTCAACAAAAAGACTATAACTAAAACAGTTGCGCAAACTTACAATATTATAGACAATCAGGTGCAGAACATAACACTTATCTACTGACTGCTCCACAAATGCAAATGTCAGAAAATACATAGCCATTTCTGTCCTCAAACGAGTACGCTGATGTTGGATTTAAATTGCAACAATGCATAATTTGTCCGTCACGTCATGGACTGTCGCAATTAGAGCACAACGGATGTCTAAAAGCGCTTTAATGTCCCATGTCCCTTTAAATGTCCTTGTAATGATCAAAATGCAAATCATGCTTAGTAACAGTAGGCGAAAGAGATAACGATGCACTTATTTGCACTACATTTGTATTTGACAACGATTAAATAAATGATGTCCTCTCTTTTAACGCCAATTCCAAGGGATGGCACTTGGGAATGGCGTTTAAAGGGAGTCATTACTCAAATGATGATGTGATTGAACAAAGCAGTTTCAACCAAATTTTTGCCATGGTGGAATGTCACTCATATTTTAAAAAGTTATGTTTTGTGGAGCAAGAGGGTCAGTGGGTCGTCTTAGGGAACGTTCTTAAAATTACGAGAAATGCCCCTCTGGTGTTTAGTTACGAATTCCAAATTCAAAATTTATTTCAGGCTTGTGTATTTGTGTTGCGAATTTAGTGATTCATTTGTTTTCGCACCATTTTTCGTTCTGTTCACCCTAATATAACTAGGTTTCTTTAAAATATTTGTATGCCAGTCCATGGCGAGACATGGTAGATCATAACAAAATTATTAAGACCATTATTGTACCATGTTACAATGGAAAAAAAAAATCTATTATATTGTATTCTAGTGTTTTTCGAAGTAAAATGTGTACCGCAGTTTACCGTGAGTCCAATATCCTCCACTAATATTTTATTACTCAGTTCCTCTTGTATGAAAATGTACATACAGAGTCTAATAAAATCGAATACATGCTAATCCAAAAAAGGCAGATACCTACGACCTTTTGTCTATCTATGTTTCCAAACATAAGTATCAATTAGTGACTCGTATTCGGGATACCCATATTGAACGAAGTCTTTGTGTAGCGATCCCCAGGGTAGATTGAACGGCTGGATCTCATAATGCACCCCGGGTAAGCTGATAGGTTTCACCGTATTCTGTTTATCCTAAATGGCTTCAAAAAACAAGCTCCAATTTCCTAAATCCTCGACCTAACGTCAATAAGCCTTTGCTAAATCTGTATTTGAAGAAAAAAGAGAATGTGGACCAGAGCCCTGATTCACAAACATACGACAGGCTATCGTATCGAAAACCTGACATTTCGATAACCTGATTTGACTTGCCCTCAACAGCAAATAGCTGTTCGAAGAATAGCGGGCGTCTATTTGATTTAAACTGACAAAATTTTCGGGTTTTGGACTTGTGAACAGCGTTTAGAAGACTCCTACGATAACAATGATTAATGTTCGATACGATACGGAAGCGTATCGAGTGTTTGTGAATGCTGATCTGTTTTATATGGACGCAAGAACTTCCTGATATAGTGGCAGAGAATGATTCAAGTTTTGGAAATGTGTTTGTATTTCGATTGATTGATAATGGAAGTTGGCACAAATTCACATATATAAATATACTAATAATTAAGTTGCAGAGATGGTTTGTTTGAACGCGCTAATTTCTAGAACTGCCAGTCAGATTTGAAAAATTATTGTTTGCATTTGATAGCACACTTCTTGAGGAAAATTATAGGCTATTTAACATCACGCCACAACCCTTAGGAGCCGAGCAAAAGAAAAGTTTGAAACAACGCTAAGCGAAAACGAAGTAATAGCGCGGGACGGCGATGCGATACGACGGGGTGGGTCGGGGGAAAAAGAAATTTTAGGCAGACGACGTCGCTGGCAGAAGCTAGTATTATAATAAAACTTGGTTTTTAAAATTAGTATTATTAAGAATAATTAAAAATATAATAAAATATTAATAATATATATTAAAATTTATATTAAATATCTTGACTTAGCACACGAGGTTGTTGTCTTGTGGAATGTGAGCTCGGCTATCATTGTGCCGATTGTCGTATCGGCCAAAGGCCTTATGGCCGAAAGTCTCGATCAACATCTATCGAGGCTCTCGTTAGGCGGTTGGATCAAGGGCCTGATTCAGAAGGCAGGACTCTTCGATACGGCTCGCATTGTGAGGAGGTTCCTGTCTCTGGAGCCCTAACCACCCGTAGCTTGGACCCTGCTCCCGACACCGGCGGACTACTATTTTTTATATTTTTAAATGTTTTTTTTTATATCCTAATATTTAAAAATATAATTTATATGTAAATAATGAAATAATAATAATATATTATTAATTTTTTTCTTAATTATTATTAGGATTTAGATATGTAATAAAAGTTTTCCCAACTTTTGTTTTCTGCTACTTAGATACAAAAGATAATATAAATGAAAGTTTTTATGTTAACGTAAAATAACATCACATTTTTAGATTAAAAGTACACATTTTATCACAGTTATTTTCATAAAGTTTAAGCATCCTTGCAAACTCTCGAATACATTAATTTTACAAAGTATGCAATTTTGATTATTAAAACGAATAAAGTGCACGTTTAAATGAACATTTTGTGAGAAATATTTTCACATTTTATGTAACGAGTAGAGTTACTAGGACCAGAATGGGCAGTGCTATTTTAGTGTTACTTCGTGTGGTGACTTTAAGAGCGAGTATACATTAGGCGCTCGGCGTTGCGTTCGGCGCGCGTTGGTAGCGTACATACAGCGCGCTGAGTACGGCGTTTAACGAGAGTTACCAAGGTGTCCATACTCGGATCAGTTCGGAAATGGAAGTCGAAGTGATTGCTTGTGTGTGACTCCTATACCGTCGCTTTAGAAGACGATGGCAGACACAAAGAGAATTTCATCGATAAATAAGTCTGTATCGAAGTGCTCGATCTCAATTTTGGTCTGAACAGCGATGGTACAGTGGTAACGGCCGCGACTTACTACTTTTAGGTCGCAGATTCGAACCCAGACATACGCTTTACTTTCTGTAAATTATTTCATCACCACTGCTCTCAAAACGGTGAAGGAAAACATCGTGAGGAAACCTAGAACCAAAAATTTGAAGGCATAAAACATCTATCGTATGACATCTACGACCAATCCAGGCTGATTATGCTGCCTCCTTGTTAACGTCATTCGAGCACCAAAAGATCGTTGAAGCAGCCATTGGACTTATTTGGTCGGTCGTATTGGTTACATTGGTAACAATGTAATTCATTTCTGAGTAGTCCAAGCCGCTGGTCAACAGAATAATGTCACTAATGTAGAAGAGATAGACCACGATTATCCCTTCTTCATTGCATGATGCGGAATAATGAGCCTTGATTCTCTTTCTATTGTATATTTTCCAACTAGATATGTTGGGATCGGTCCCCAATCAGAATGTATTTTACCCAAAGACCAAATCATCATCTGACCTCTATAATTCAATTACTAGAGGATACCAATTTTCTGAGCCCAATACCATTAATTATTTAATTTATACGGGGTACCTACAATAAATAGTCTACCATAGATTACTAGAGACCTATATTGGTTTTACAAGAAAAGGCTTTAAATAGATATGTACCTACAGATATGCGCTTCGGTTATCTTCATGTTTCCGAATTAGTACGAATGTCGCGGCACAGAGTGACCTCCAACTGAGGCAAAGCTTCTAAGTTTTGTACTGTCGCTTTCCCGTAGTGTACTTATAATTTTACGCGTTTGTATGAAGTTTTCTCTCTGTCGGATTACCTACTCCGGTCCCAGATCGTAGATCGTCATTTCTCACTAAAAAGTTTTGAATTTTATTTTGGATTGGCAAAGAGTTTTTAATCATTAATTTTGATCAGAGTAATACAAAATAGGCAAGTAATTTCACGGTTGTAACAGCTCTATAATAGATCTCATCATCGCGCGTTCGTATTTTCGGAGATAGACGATGATCCCCGAAGCGCATCCTTTGGTTATGAAATCTCTAGATATAAACAGACACAAGTAATTTCCACACATTCTCGGCTCCTATATGATACCAAAATCCGACTTATTTACTCCACGATTAAATCCCTTAGGAGAGATTTAACTACAAGTAGTTTATGTAAATATAATTGCTGTGGTTGTTACAGACAACTGCTCATAATGTTGCCACTGTGTGGAGCAAAGCTTTGACTTGAGTATGAAGTAATTATGACAGAAATAATTACTTGGATTTGTATTATTTTACGATACCTAGGTTCTCGAGAAATGAAAAGCCGACGTATAAATCTGTTTTATTGTATGTACATAGTTAGTTCTCATTACAATAATCAAACTGTTTAGTTAAAGGATTAGTGACTGTAGTGTGTGTTTCATTATTTAAAAGTTACCGAGGAGTTTTTTGCCGGCTCTTCTCCAAAAATTCGGTTGTTCTCCAAAGGAAACGACCAATTGGAACCGTGTACCTAGCTTCCGATATTTCATATGTGCCCATGTAGGTTTATGTGAAATAAAATATTTTGTAAGTAGTATCCTTAAAATAAATTAAATAAAGAATTTTGCATTTCTTCTGTGAAGTGACATTTAAAATTTAAGTACTGACCTAAAAAAACACATTAATTTATTTTACTGTACACAATAACGTTGATTTCATAAAACACCCAGTAAACAAGACACCAGAAAAATTAATGACACCCACAAGACTACGCCAAGATATTTAAGAACCGGCTTTATAAAATAAATGCCCTTCCTCTACCTCAATTTCGGGGCGGTAGCGAAAGCAGGTATTAATTTTTCAGCTAATTAAATTTCGTAGCTCAAACTCGTCTCCTGAGCCTCGTGTTGAGAAACTAGTTCAAGGTTGTACACTACTAAGATAACATCGTACTCTAGGGATTTAATGTTCAACATTTATGAGCCTGAACTGGTGCAATTGGTCCTAAAACAAACGATTTTACTAGGGTGTGTAATGGAAATGTTCAAGGAACTCTATTTAAGGGCGCTTCAATAAGAAATTCAATAATTTATATAAAAATCATAATGAGTTAAAATATTGATTAATTAATTAAAATATGGCGCCTTGGCACATAACACAGCAAACAGTCATGTATTTGGCAATAATTCTGTTACGTGATCATAAAGGGCAAGGAGTCTAGAGTAAAAAAATATACCTACCTACCATATAGACAAAATATTTCATGCATACGCTCTCGACATCTAGCGTATAATTTAAATTGCGAATTCCGTTTCGAGTGTTAACATATGTAATTGAGAACGGACCAAAATGTTAGCACTGAAGTGCACACTTACTTACATTTGAAATTAAAATTAATGACCTAATACCAAGTTGCGTTCTAGTTGCAAAAAAGTTTAATTTTTATACAGGGCAAATTATCAGTTAAGTGCTATTAATACTTAATTTAGTAGACTCGCGAATCAACATCCCAAATTATTTATTGATTCCATCCCCGCATAATTCCACTAACGAGAACCCTGTTTATACTTGCTAATCAGGTAATACATTTTAAATGTACGATATATTGCACACACATAGCTATCGAATACAATTTTAATGAGCAATTTACGGTGATACAACAAAAACGGTAAATTGACAGAACGTAACAAGCTTGTGGAAGCGACGCAATTTGTAGGCGTTTTGTGTATAAAGATAAGACGAGGTATCCATAAAACGAGGATGGATTATCGTGAGGATGTGGTTATAAGTCCACATTTCATTAGTTACATTAGCGAGATCTGAGAGCCGGCCCCGGATAATATGACAACAATATATTACGTCGGGAGAAGCGCGCTTAATGTCTCCTGGGTCTTAATTCAAGCTCAGCTTTACAAAGAAATCTCTTTCATGTATTTTGTTTTAGTGACGCTATCAATTTGCCCTGATTTAAAAGCAATTTATTACGCTGCCGCAGTTTCCACAAATAGTTCCCGACGAAAGACTTGCATAACCGACCGCGAAGTTTTCAGATTCTAATCAACTTTGAAGAGCAAATCTCAAAGTTTGGAAAGATTTCGCTAAGCTTTCCGAGCCTAAGGTGGTATTGAAATTAAATATTACGCAAATTTTCTTCCACCTAAGCATGGAAAGGCGGTGGCTGAACACAGAAATTGAATTAACCAAATCCCTTTGACGAAGTTCGTGTTTGCCGGCAACTCGGTTAAACTGTGAAATTATTAGCGGCCGCGAACGTGGGTGCTTTTTGCGGCAGCGGCTATAGAGCTGTTTATTTTATAAAGATTAACATGAAGCTCCGTAAACAGTTTTAAAAGGACAATTTACTTGTTCATTTTTCGTCCGCACCGCGATAGGGATGTGCAAAAATTTAAATTTTGCATGAATGTAAACATGTTACCTTGACTCATACAAACACCTTCATAGTTGCTATTCGGATATCTATGGTTGCTATCAATCCATAAGACTGCGCACTGAAACATTGATCCAACCCAGGTTTCAAACACGAACTCGTTTGATTTCCATAATACCGTCCATCGTAAGTAGGCGACACGATATTTTGTCAGTCCTGAATACATTGTCGTAGTAATTCATTCACATAGGTACTTTTCGTCTCGAAACGAACTTTCGAAAAGATAAGTTCCGGACAAGTCGAGATTATCGACTGAATAAATCAGGTCGCGAGGTGCTCTTGAAGATTTATTGCGTGTAGAGTGTAGAACACGCCTTATCTTGTGTTTGGACCGAAACAATTCTCTCTTTTGTCGAAAGACACGCTGAGTACGTATCAACGGCGTAGGTATTATAATTAAGATTTATCCTTTCTCTGTTCATAATCCGTTACTGCGAGGTATAAACACTTGTTCGTTCAAATAACATATCAGTCATTTTATTACAGCTATTCTTGCAGACGGTGTTGCCAGCGGGTGTCTTCATAAATCAACATTCTGGGACTCTATTGGAGGGGAATCCGGTAAATTCTTGTGAGAAACTGAATTATACGTATGTTGTAGCAAAAATTGCAGGGGACTTGAGCGATCACGATAAACGATAAGGTATGAATGTTTATGAAAAAAAAAAAAAGCACGCAAAATCAACCCATACTAACGTCAGGTCGGGGGTTAAAAAACCAAATTTCAAAGATAAACCCAGAAAGTACATATGAATTGAAAAAGTGTAGGTACTTACATTTTTCTATCAATGCAATTACCAGCACAGAAAAAAGGCGAAATGTTTGGCTACACAGTAACCGAAGTTAATATAGACCTTACCTGGAAAATGGGTCCTTTATTATCAGAAGGTGTTCCTAGATATGCACTGGGTACCCACACAAGGACAAGTACTGGGTATACGGAATGATACTACACATAAATATTAAATTCGATTAAACTTTTGTTGTCAACATTTCAAAAGCATAAAAAAAAAAAAACACGTGAAATCAACCCATACCAACGTCAGGTCGGGGGTTAATAAACCACAGTTATTAATTAATTTACCTCTTACCACATTCGTTTTTAAGGTATTAATATTTTCAGGAATTCCTCCTGGGAACTGGAAGAGAGTGAGCTTCTTTTAATTAAACGATAATACATAAAAATGAACCAGTCGTTTTATTTTCCACGTTATTAATATTGTACGTAAGTTTTCTTTATCAGTTGTGTATGATTTAGGTAGGTATGTTACGGTTTTCATTATTATTTACTGCAGAAAACCCATACTTGTTAAAAAAATATATCAGAAAATGTTGCGCTAATAAAACAGCTGCTGGACTAAAGTGGGACTGGGCTAGCCACATCTGTCACATGTCGGTGCAGCAATAAACAAAAACCACCACTCATTGGAACCCAAATAGCGGAAAACGACTACGCGACCGCTCGACCGGCCCAGAAAGAGATGAGCTGCGGGGTAATAATTGCGTTACACACCATCAGTAGCAATCGCTTTCATTTTGACAGTTCAACAACATTCATTGCGTTATTTACGTTGTTGAGCAGACACATTTTTCGAACATTTGAAGCAGTGGATTAGCAATATCTTTCAAAATGATTCAGATTGTGATTGATAGTGTGTTACGCAATTACGGTGCTGGACTCCTTCTTAAAGGACTGGCAATCGCAGTAGAATGGAAAAGTAAAAAGAGGGAAGAGAGGCCTTTGCCCTGCAGTGGGACAACACAGACTTATAATAAGAAATACAATAAAAATAACAGATATAATATACGGTTCAAGATATTTATTTTCTCAAAAGAATTACAATATAATTTAAAAAAATATATAATAAAAATTATATACATAAATAACGTACCAATCTAAGTAACTACATTAACTGTAATGGATAAAGTAAACTTTGTACAAGTAAACTTTTTATAAAATTAGACAGACCGTGATATAAAAGTTCAGAGAAAGGTCAGACAAGGTTTTCTCAGTCTAAGTAAAATTGTTTTCATACCAATTATATTGAAAAAACTGTAAAGAATAACTATAAATATTTGAAACCCAAATTAAATACTTCTCACAAACAAAATTTATAATTCTCTCTTGCCAACTAAAATTCAAATCAGAAATATAAAAACTTTGCGTCCCAAAACTAAATTTAATTTTATGTTCATCAGCATAGTACATACCGATAATGGTATTTTTTTACGAAACTTGTAAATAAAGTTATTTTTAACTTTTTTGTTAGTAAGAGTTTATTTACAATTTCGTTTGTTGATAAATTATAATCAAGCATCGTGGTAGGACTGAAAACTTCATACCTACGAACACCGTCTTTGTTTGGAGTTGAGAAAGAAATTTCACTATTCGGTCGAACTCCATGTCACAAGTCGACTGTTATTGTACGCGTATTTATAATGAACTTTTTAATCTCGCAATATGTATGTCGAAGATGAAACTCAAATACGAGTCAAAGTTTAACAAAGTCAATATGCAGATTTAGTTGAACGTAGTTTTCACAGTTTCATTACCATAAGAACAAACGCCAACGCAATTGAAAAAAATGGTACAAAAAATCTAATGTTCAGGCCTGTAATCCCTGAAGGGTTTCCCAAAGGAGTGGATCGTACGTTCAAGGCTTATCACTGACTATATTTGGTCGCTAGTGACAGAAAGTAAGACTTTTATGAGTTAGACTTATAAATAACATATTTACAGGTCAAAATTTTGGTCTAGACATGATAATTATTTTATTATTGTCTTAAAAGAGATAATTGAAATACCCTACCTATTTATCATTATGAAGGTCTTTTATAATAGGTACGTAATATTAGCTATTGTACAGTGTGGCGATTAGGTAATAACATTATTTGAAACCACGTATTTTACATTAGGTATTTTAAACATACACAATTAAAATAATTAATAACAATTAACATTTCAGCCGGTGAACCTTTTTTTTTTGTTTTAGTATTGAACAACATTAAACTTAATTTGTGATTATTTGGTAACAATACCATAAAGTTTGTGTTGAATCAGTAAAATTGATATTTTATTATTTTAACAGACTTCATAATCATAACGTCTTGTAATAACCACTGTACTATTTAATGTGATAACTTAATCGCCATTCTGTATAAATACTGGTATTCAACTGCGTCTGGTTAGACGGGAAGCCGACCACAACATAGTTGACAAAGGGCCAGACAGATGATGCGTAATTGAGCTTATTCCTATTCGCCGTAGAGACAAACAATTTTGCCCATAGTTTCACCAGTCTGTTCATCTATATAGGTACGCTAGGTGGTGCGGTAGGTGGGCTAAATGGCTCGAGAATCTTTGGTTAAACTAGGTACCTACCTAGTTAAATCAAAGATTCTCGAGCCATTTTGCAAGGAACGAATTCAATCCGTAGAGTACTGCCGAGAATTTGCTAACGGGTAAATTGACTTGCAACCCTAGGAAAACAAACCGAAGACAAGCGAAAACCGCATGACTAAATGGGCACTGTTCTACGAATGACAACCTGATTTGATATACGAGAGTCGAGAACCTCAAAACGTATCAGTTCAAAGATGTCTTTGTTGGTATGTACCTACTACGTCAATAAAACACCAAGATTGAAATGCCAGACGTCACTGAACCCACCACAGTCATCAATTTCCTTTCCCTGACACTTGCTCTCTTACGAGTTGGGGAGACAACTTGATACACTGCATGTTCTGTTTACCGACGGATTACCACAACACAAACAAATACCGGATCTCACGCATTTCGAATTTCCTTGTGTCATTATTATTAAGGAGCCTTGAGATGTCAAGCGGAAATGGGGATAAGATTACACTACGCGATGTAGATACTTCCCAAGTATATGGATGTACAGTCAGCATCAAAAGTCGATTAACACTGTCATTTTTACATGTTATCAAATTGACAACAATTTTTTTCAATAAACTGCTTTTTAGCTTGTCAGATAATAGCAAAGAGTTTGTATTCTAAAAAAATTCTTCTGCTGCAATTTTGAACAAATATTTTGCTCAATAACTAAGATTAAAAAAACTGAAGTGTTAATCGACTTTTGCTGCTGACCGTACCTAACTCTTTTATTTGTCAGGGCTAACATGGCCAGAGATCGCACAAGACAGGGAGATTTGGAAGGAAAAGGGGAGGCCTTTGTCCAGCAATGGGACGAAATATAATATAGGCTAACAAAAAAAAAACTTTTTTATTGCCCTATTTATGAAAATGGTAGTTGTTATGCGGTAAGTGCCAGTTTCATTACCAAGAATTTTAAGTTGTGTGCTAAAAGGAAATAATTTTAATTTTCACGGAACAAAAGATGAATTACGGTGCGCTCAACCCCTATATTCGTTCACGCCGGGAAAAAACGGTTCATCGTCACACTAGCGCGAGCAGGAACATTTTGATATGGCCTCCACGTACCATTTGCCACGTCCCTGTGTTTCCGTGACGTATTTTTGTAACATATTAACCGATTCGCATTTTGTTACTATTCGGAATCGTCGTTCGTTTGAATCGAATCGACACTTTATTCGATTTCGACGTGCGTTGTATGTCTACATTCATGGATACTGAATTCAGTGAATTCACATGTTATCGACGCTATTCGTATGTTAGAAAAAGAATAAAACTAAAAATTGAGTCACTATACCAAGTGTACTTGTAGCTGCAAAGGGGAAAATGCTGGTCGTTTTATCCTGTACCTATTGACAAATGTTTATCTATTTCGAACCGTAATTAGAATTTATAAGAGTATTTTTACTTCCCAGAAATTGTAATGCTCTAGCTTTTAGTTTAATATTCATAAACACGTATATATATCAGAGCTCATTTTGAACATAAGCATGTGCAGTCAGCAGTCACCAGTTATTAGAGCTACTAATTAATATCGAGCTTGCACCTTTATTAGTTGTGACGGACGAAATGCATTCAACTGCTGATTTGAACATTGATTATCCAGTAAGTTTCAACAAATAGTAACTAGTTATGAACAGGCCGTTTCACAAAATAATTAATAACACGATATAATAATCTAGTCCAAGCAATTATATTCTTTCGAATATAATTAGTTAGTAGTATATGTAGTACATAGGTTACCTACAAAGTGAAAGCAAACGTCGTGAAGAAACAGCATGTCCCATGAACCAAAAATTCGAAGACATGTGACATCTACCAACCTGGACTGGGCCCGCGTGGTGAATTACAGCCCACTCCCCCTCACCGAGAGGAAGCCTGTGTTCCAGCAGTGGGAATATAATAGGCTAATTATGATTAAGGAACCTACAGAAGTACGTACACATACCTACCTATTAAAACATTCTAAACACTATTACCTAGTGTAAATTGACACTAATTCCCAAAGCGGTAGGCACGAATTAACAATTACAATATTTACAACTCAATTAAAATTTAACGACGTACCGAGACCTTCATTGGCAATAATTTCATTTAATTTGTGGACAAGACAAACACCGTTTATACTTGTCAACTTGTAACTAGTAGCCAACAATGTCTATGAATTAACAATCAACTGGGGTTGGGAAATTGGTAGCGCCAGGACAAATTGCGTATATACGTAAGCCGAGAACCATTCTCTCAGAGAAACTTGTTCACACCATCCATAGGCGTTCGAAATCCCTTAGGTTCAATGTAGTACGAAATAGTTCGACTGTATTTCAAGACAATTGTGTGGCTTTAGTGTACAATGTGGAATTTGAGGGCTTTGTTGATTTATAGCTTTCTATTAGAGTAATAGAATCGTTGTGCCATATTGTGTTTTAACGAGCTTTTATTAACTTAATAGGTACGATTGTGACGGTGGGGTCCGTGGCTGAGTCTAACAACAGCCGCACGGGTCTATCAATCAGGTTCCGCTATGCTTGCTGCGGTTGGCCCGTAGATGGGTGACCATCTTTACATACCGAGACCTCTCCGAGCCTTAGAAAGTACATTAAGCCGTTGGTTCTGGCTGTTATTCGTGGATCTTTGACAGCCGTTACGGGTAGTCAGCAGCCCGAAGTTTGATAACCAGTCTTACCAAGGGTTATAGTATTATCCAGTAACTGGGTTGTGGAGGTCAGATAGGCAGTCGCTCCATGTAAAACCCTGGTATTCTGTTGCATCCAGTTAAGACTGGAAGCCCAACCCAACATAGTGGTCAAAAAGGTGACGCAGATGATAAGGTACGATTGTGAAGTGACTGTGCTTGAACATCAGTCATCCGGACTTTGAAGTATAAATCTACTGTAAATTATTATTGTAACCATGGAATTCTAATTAACGAGGAGAATCTCCCCAATAAATGCACATAATCAATCAACACCAGTCTCCTAAATACTCCTACTCCCGAATTAATGTTTCCTGATTAATTATTCCGGAATAAAATTTATCAAGCCCGCTAGCCCAAAGGGTGCAATTTTTTATGAAGATTTCCCCAACTTTTTTCATTAAATTCCTTGAAGTATTTGCAAAGTTCCTTTCGTTTTTAACGCTGGGAAAAATCTCCTCACTTTTTCACTCCCTTAATGTTGACCGAAATTCTTTAAGGAATACCTATAGGTACTTACCTACCAGACACGTACTAAGTCTAATCCTTATTTCTTTTGGTATTAGATATTTGGTCTTTGGTAACCGAGTATTTTAATAAGGGATTACACACAACACTAGATATATAGAATACTCTTTATTATGTACACCATATAAATCTATATCTACAGGGTGTTACGGAAAGGGTATATCTATACAAACGGGTTGAAGAGTGTATTTGGTCTAGAATCTCTGTACAAAATTTCAGCTCAAAAGCATGTACTTTGAAAATGCTTAATATTTTTTTATTTCGACATCACGGCGCTGCACTGGCGCGCGGCGGCGTGATGTGCGTGTACTAGGCGCACAGACACACTACAGATAATGGATAATTACCCTCGTGACACGTTTGTTATGATTTCAATTTAATAAACTATGGAAATAAAAAAATATTAAGCATTTTCAAAGTTACTGCTTTTGAGCTGAAATTTTGTACAGAGATTCTAGACCAGATACACTCTTCAACCCGTTTGTATTGATATACCCTTTCCGTAACACGGAACACCCTGTATACTAATATTAAGCTGAAGAATTTGTTTGTTTGAATCTCTGGAACTACCAGTCGGATTTGAATTTGATAGCCCAATTCTTGTGGACGGCTATAGGCCATTTAACATCACGCTAGGAATATTAGAAGCCGAGCCAAAAAGTAAGAAAGAACGCAAAAACGAACTAATAGCGCGGGCAGCCGATGCAATGCGACGGGGTGGGATTTACGGATTCGCGGGCAGAAGCTATTTTCAAATATAAATGTAGAAATTTTACATAATTTTGGGCATGAAAAAAATTAATGGCACTGCCGGGTTAAAGAGTTACAAGATCGGTTGTATCATATTTGCGATGAGAGAAGACTTTGTCTTAAATCATTTAGCCCCATGCGGATCTATTGGACACAATTTTATGAGGGTTTTACTGTTTGTTTTAGTTAGGTACTTTATTTGTTGGTCCTTTTCAACAGTATTCACATAGCAATATTGAAATAACTGCACAATTTATATCACGGCCATATAGCATATATTCAAGATTGTAGAAATTCCATTTGGTAATGTACTCGTTATCATTCTCGTACTTTAGTTACCAATAAAGTCTAAGCTCAACACTACAACATCTAAATCACGATACACGACCTAGAAAATGCTTTCTCAAAATAACGTTACGCAATACTTACAAACGCAAACGAAAAATAAAAAAAAACATCGTATTTTTTCAACAATGGCAACAATAGCTACGAGATCCGCTCACTCAATACAGATTGGTTGGTGAAAGCGCTTGTGTTGTTGCGTGCTCCCATCCCATTAAGATAAGCCAACCAAAAACGAGACGCGTGGCTTACGATTAATGACGGGAAACAAAATGCTGTCTACAATCCTGTTATGTTTGAATGGACCAAACATAACAACCACAATGGGGTGCCCACAGATGATAATGGAATGAATGTTCGGGAAACCGCGCAAAACATAAAGGCCGCTGATTATGCATTTACCAGCCAACAACGACGAAATTAAACATTTGCACAACGTAAAATAACCAATCACTTATGTTGGGAAACATGAAGAATATTATAAATGTGCAGATTAAAACAGGGTAGCGTGATAAATATTTTAGAGAACAAAGAGAACACAATTAATGTTGCTATAAACTTTACCAAACAATGTGTAAGTAAACATTGTCGACAATGTATGGGACCACAAAAAGCTGATACCTACATTTCAAGTGATGGAGCGCAAACAGTTAAGGCGCTGCCCAAACGTAGGACACCGTAAAACACAATTTTTTTTTTTTTCAGAAAAAGGAAATAGATCGAGTATATTTTCAAATATTCAAAGAAAAAATACATATCCATACTAATATTATAAATGCGAAAGTGTGTATGTCTGTCTGTCTATTACCTCTTCACGCTTAAACCGTTGAACCGATTTAGATGAAATTTGGTATAGAGATAGTTTGAGTCCCGGGAAAGGACATAGGAAACTTTTTATCCCGATATTCTCACGGGATCGAGACTTATGCTGGTGGCAGCAACCGCGGGATGCTGCTGGTTTTAAAATATTTAATAAGAATACAATAGTACGTATCATGAAAAAACAATCTTAAAACAGAGCTCTTAAAATATTTTTCGTCGCATAATTCTCAAAATGTTCATCGTAAACTATCATATTTTATGTAATTGTAAGAAAGGGGTTTCAGTTTTCTAAACAAACTAATAGGAGTGATAATCTGTACCTTTACAATGACTGTGTAATTAAATATGTGTGGCCACAAACGCAGCGAGTGCAGATGATACAAATGGAATGTATATATTTGGAGATACGTGCACGTCATTGCACTGTAATTAAGGACATCGTTGTGTCCTACACACCGCAAGCCACAGCCGCAAGTTAAAGATATACATAACTAGTATCTCCTTGACGATTATAGGTACAGTCGACCACTGGGGTTAACCAAAGATGCTGTGCCCAATTTCCACATGACAAAAGCAGGGAATAGAGACCGAAGTCTGAGATAGCACTTTAAAGCCGCTGACACCTTCTATCATGCAAATACGTACGGCTGTCTTAGTCACAGGTAGTCAGAGGCATAGTCTTATGTCTAGTTCGACCGTACGAAACACATAGCTCTAGTTTGTTAGGTTATGTAAAATACAGATCTCGTTCACAGTGGACTGAATGTCGTTAAAATGGGCAATTTGTTAAAATGGACAATGTTTACCTACGTGCGTTTATGCGGCGTATGGTCTGGACTACAATTTATATTACGAAACTAGTTACGCAAACTTAGTTATTCATTGACAGTACCACGTGTAAATAGATAATTATTTACACGTGAAACTATCAAATAACTGAGTTTGCGCAACTATATTGTTTCGTAATGTAAATTCGGATTTAGAAGAAACTTTTCGAAACAACTAAGTACGTACATAGTTTCTTCGTTGTTAAAATGAGTTGTGTTGTGAATATTTAATTCACAAAATATTTAGTTATACCCTATGTTGTTTAGAAACATGTCGTACAGAGATACAAATTCAAATTCAATTCAAATTCAAAAACTTTAATTCGAGCGAAGACTCATATAGGGTTAATAACATTGTTCTTATAACTGTTAGTAAACAACACGATACGATGGCACATGTAACTGACAGCAGCGAATTATACAGGGTGAAATTGAATTCATGGGCATCCTTTTAGGGGATCATTGTAATCATCATTATGAACAACTTTTACTATGGGACCAAACCTCAAATCGGGAAAAAAACAACAACAAACAGCTCTTCCCTACATTTTGACGAGTTATGTGAACATAAATGCAAGGAACAGCTTATTTATTTTTCGCGATTTTAGGTTTAGTCCCATAGTAAAAGTTGTACATAATGATGAGTACAATGACCCCTGAAAAGGATGCCCATGAATTTAATTTCACCCTGTATACGGACAGCCCACTCTGTCAGCAATCATTTTCAGAAGCTGAATACGACGTGCAAAGTAATTGTTAAAAAATATTCTGCCATGAAAACAAACACTATCTATACTAATAATAAATCTAAAGAGTTTGTTTGCACACGCTAATCTGGAACTACCAGTTAGATTTAAAAAAAATATTTTTGCATTTGATAGCCCAATTCTTGAGGAAGGCTATAAGCTAACATCACGCTAGGACCCTTAGGAGCCGAGAAACACAAAAATAAGTCAGAAAGAACGCTAAGCGAAGTAATATCACGGGCGGGCGATGCAACGGAGTGAGTCGGGGGACCAAGAACTATAATCGGATGCTATCAAGTGTAAGTTTAATAGTCCAAACTAAACTCATCTCTATATTATTGACTTATTTATTTATTTATTTGGAAACTCAAGAGCTTATAATTAAATTACATGAGTTATGAATGTTCACCCCACTATCAATGAACCACTCAATGCAGTTGTGTCAAAGTTAAAGCATCTTACAGTCACAGTTGACACCTGCATATCGCTCCATAAGTTTACATTGTGGACTTAGAGCGCCATTTTATTTCACCAATGAAACAGACATCGCACCAAACCAATACAATAAAACAAAGATATACAATAATACTATGTGTATAGATCTGTCTCTGTTGACGCTGGATTAGAGATTGTCGTCGATTTATCGTCGTGTCTCATCCAGTCGTTCAATGAAACTGTAATAGATCTGTTCGCGCTAGTAAATCACTATGTATAAAGGGGACGTTACACAGAGCTGGAGCGATAGCGGAGCGGAACGTTCGAATTAATACGAATTCGAGTTTTCCAAGCTGGTCGTGCTTTTACTGGAACATTTCGTATTTGACTTTCGACGTTGATATGATAAGGTAGAAAGTTCTACGTAATACATAAGTTAGAAAAATAGTAAAAATCTGAACATGGATTATCACCGATCATAAATTCCCAATTCACTGTGATCCACACTTCATTAACTGGTTAAATGCCGTAATTACAGACACAATTAAAAAGCCATTGTGTCTCGCGTGGATCACGTTTAAGCATACGAAGGGTTAAAGCCTATATTTCCTGCCTTAACAACAACCTGTTCCGTCCATAATTTTCGCATCTGGTCACACCCGCTTATTTCAAAGCCCTATAGGGATTTGGAGCAAACAAAATTTTAATCATTATCAAAACGGACGGCGGAATGCCTCCCCTGACGTGCGATAAAACGCTTTGATGGCACCAAGAATTTTTGCGACGATTACCTATTCCCTAAGCGATTCGACGCGAGCTGGAAATATAAACTGCGAGATATATTTCCTTGTTGCTTGCTATCATTATTATTGCTTATTTTAATTACTCTAGGTTTAATATGATTAGTTGCACCCATTTCTTTACTGTTCTATACGTAGTGCTGCATACGTTTAGTTGTTTCATTTGCTGAGTGTAGAACTAAGTACGGCGGCGACTAGAGGTATCGTAGAACTTGTTTTTTTTTTAATATCTAGTGAGAAGATTCTTGGAGTGGTTTCTACTGTCGAATAAAGGCACGCCCCCTGTTCCTTCTATATCCAAAAATATACAGGGTGGCAGCAGGGACATCAATGCGCAACGTTACCATGGATTCAGTAGATGATTCTGGACCCCCCTGCGTTGAAATTTTTCGTCGGTTATCAACGGGGGGGTCCAGAATGGGGGTTTAGAATCATATGCTGAATTCATGGTTACAGTTTACGCATTGATGTCCGTACTACCCTGTATAGTAGTCTAGCATAATAAAAGCATAATCAGCCTATAACGTTTCCACTGCTGGGAGAGAGGAGGCCTGTGTAGGCCTCTTCTCTTCGAGAAGGAGTGTGCTGTAATCTACCACGCGGGCCCAGTGCGGGTTGGTAGATATCACATGTATTCGAATTTTTGGTTCTAGGACATGCCGGGTTCGTCACGTTTTCTTTCGCCGTTTTGAGAACAGTGGTGATGAAATTATTTACATAAGGGAAATTTACACGGCCTACGACTCGGTAAGTCGGGATCGTTACCACTGGGTCACCACCGCTCTATATAAAAGTCTAATTAATAAAAAAAATAACAATTAAGTAAATAAACACAGAATCATAGATAATTATAACAGTCTGTAAACATAACGACATACAATGAAAAAAATATTGTTTTTCACGAAAACAGTAACGCTTTCTATGTTCCAATTAAAATGCAAATTCAGACAAATAATTCAGAAAGGGAACTTTTTGTACCCTCATTAACAAAAGCCTTCTTTTTATGTGGGCATCGTGGTGCAAATGCTGAATGTACGTAATTGGGTTTATATAACGGTTTGTTGAATTAATATCTAGGATAAAGATATAATTTATGACGAAGAAAAGGCCCATATTCAGTTAAATTGATAATTTATTTCTTTTGAATTGTCCAGCTGAGAACACTTCATTACCCAAGGTTCGCAATATCCGTTTCACACAAATTTTATAAGTAAAGGGAAAATGTGACATTTTCTTTTATCGGCAGCTCGTAGTCTTAAAATGTGTTAATAATAAAGTTTTTTTTTTTATTTTGATTATAAGTCTGGTAATAGAATTTATTATATTTCCTCTTCAGTATCTAGGAACTGTTTATGTAGTAATGCATCCACCATAATTTTCATAGTTAAAGAAATCTTATTTAAAAAAACAGGGTGAAATTAAATTAACTAATGGAACTCTACAGACGCTATACGTGATGGGTGATCTGCCTAGCCTTTTCCCAAATATGTTAGGTTCGGCTTCCAGTCTAACCAGATGCAGCTGAATATCAGTATTTTACATAGAGCGACTGCCTATCTGTCCTCCACAATCCAGTAACTGGGTTATACGATACCCCTTGGTAATACTGGTTGTCAGACTTTCGGGCTTCTGACGACCAGTAACGACTGCCAAAGATCCATGAATGACAGCCGGGACCAACGGCTTAACGTGCTTTCCGAGGCACGAAGGGGTCTTGGTATGTGAAGATGGTCACCCATCCACGGACTAACCGCGGCGAGCGTAGCTTAACCTGATCGATCGACCCGTGCGGCTGTTATTACTTAGCCACAAGCCCTTCGTGATGGGTATCCTGATGAAACAAAAAAGGAATTAATTTGATGCGTTTTTTGGAATCATTGACCGCAAGTTATTGTATTCACTTAAGGGCCTATACTACCTCAGATTGCGATTTTTTTACAAACCGTGATGAGTATCCCTTTATAAACACGATAACACAATAAAAACGGATTATCACAACTCATACTTCAAGTAACAACATTACAAAAGCTCGTGGACCACAAAAAAAAACTTTTTTCAATTTTGATTTTATCGAATGTACTCGTAGATATTGATACCCATCACAATTGCATAGTTTCACTATTTAATTTATTTTGACCCTGTTTATTGCAACTATATTCCGGTTTTGTTTGTGTCAAAGAAAGGTCTTCGTGCAAGAATTCACTAATGCTTTCAAATTTAAAATATTTATTAAGTATCTACCCTAGTAATCCTTGAAAAGGCGAGGAATACAATTCCAATCATTCACTCGAAATCAATTATTGTTACCAAATAGTTTTGACAGAAGCAAACTGACACTTTAAACCTTCAGAATGATTTAATTTCCTTGTAAGATCTTCAAGGAAAACGCAAATATAAATTGAATTTCTTGTTCCCTGTCTCCTCTGAATATTCTAAAAGCAGATTTAATTTAACGGAATGCAGAGGCCAAATCGAAGTGAGGAAGGAGGAATCGTTTTACATGCAAACTTGAATGACCGAGGAATTCTTTTCCTTGGTCATATAGATAGTATTCATTCTGTTAACACAGCAAACTGTACATAAAGTCTTTAAAGCTGTTAAACCAGAAGTTGTTTTGAAACTGAAATGTTCAAGGCTTAGCTTTTACTTCATCTTTATTAAAAACACCGAGCCCCATTTTGTGGGGGTTTATATAACACTCATTTATTTATTCTACGGGAATGTATAGTACAACAATATGTAAATTGTGTTTATCGTATGCTAAAATAGCGCAACTTTTTATATTAAAAATACTTAAAAGAACTCAACGGCTTTGTATGATCATTTAGACCCAAACCCATAAGATTTAAATGATCAAACTTCAGGCCATAACATAACCTTGGCAACTTTTTTCAACATGGAAAACTCACTTTGCTCGTACAAAAATAAAGTTGAAATTAGGTGGACTGTTTTCACGAGAGTCCGAAGCCGTATTGCCGCACGTACCCACAGTGGCGTTAAATTTTGATTGCGCAAAACATTAAAAAACAAAGTTATTATATTTGGAGAGGAACAACTTTTATTTTACAACTTTACAGTCTCATATAAAACGGGTGCACGATGCGATTACAATTAAAAAGTAAAAGCATGAGCACTCCTGTTTCAGTGCAGTAATAAAGGGGGAGCTTTCCGATACCTTTTTTTAAATGAATACAGCGTGTTTTAAAACTTTTTGCATTGTAATTACAACGGCGCGGCGGTGTGAACTTTCGATTGTATCGGTATTTTCGTTGAAACTGATCAGGTTGCGTGTGCGACTCTTCCCGTGGGTGTCGTTAGAAATTTTATGAGATGGGTTGGGCTGCAGCCAACACACGCCAGGTCTGATGATTGCGATCTTTATTGTAGGCTCACGGGCTATAAGAGATTATTTACACAGTATTTTTGAGGTGTGTATACCAATACCCTGAATCGAAAGAGCTGGAAGTCATTTGCATCAACACGGGTTACGAGAGTTCAAGGAAGATGATGATAATTCGCCCTTTGCCCAGCAGTGGAATGATGCAGGCTAACAGTAACAGTTTATCAATAAGTATTCGATTCACTATGTTACGATTTAAGGACTCAATACAAAGCAAAGCCCACTAGAAAAGGTAAATTGTTAAAATTAGAATATATTCCAAAAACCCATCAATAACACAGTCACTGCCGGGCACGTTTTGATTGATCAATACATCCGATGTTCTCTTCAAAGACAAATTGTTCCCTAACGCTCACTGAAGCCGGCATTATTGTAAAACTGAGCATGAATTATAATACACCCAACTCGTTTATTCACCAGCTCGAAATCCGTCCATTTTATCTTGCTCTTGAGGTTTTCCTGACAAATGAGATATCTGGGACGACCCTAACGAAAATACCCCTGGGTTTTCCACCACATAGACGCGCCTTACATACATTTGGTCTTATATGAACGCTACATCATGCAATCGCTCCAAAACTTCGTGTTATTTCTCCTTATGGTCAAGATTCTTACATTGTACTCACTCATATTTTGTGTCTAGGATCCAGATTTCCATTTCGACGCCCGACGAGGGTAGTGAACCCATATCTCTCATATGACGTACTTAAATCCAGTCGCAAAACATCAATAACCCGTTTATGGTCACTTGCGCGTTACCACATGAAAACTTATGTCTACGTTATTGTATAATATTGTGCTATCGTTGCAGCAGAAAATATGTCGGTAGCGGGAAATTTCGCTCGACTTAAGAGCAATGAGGCGATCAAACAGTAAAACTTTTTATATCACATATTTTCTATCGACAAAAAAAAACTGCTTATCATTACTTCATATATTTTATGGAACATGTATCTCTAGTCTGATCTTCCTTGAACTCTCATAACCCGTGTTGATACAAAAGTTTCAATAAGTATATGCGTATACAAAAGAGAGTGCGAATTTTCCGAAGTTTCCACAAAAAGATCTGTTGATCCTCAAAAAGTTAGAAACAAATGTTACGAAGTTGAGTACCGAAACGTAGGTAAGTAAAGAGTGGAGTTTTAAGAATGTTAGAGAGAAATTGCGTCGTGGTTGTAAGATAACCTCATTTTGCTGTAGTGTACCGATATCTATTTGTGTAGCTCGGATGACGCAAAACTGTTTACCCAGCTTGAAGTTAGACTACCCAAAAGTAGTACTAATTACTTCCCGTATAAAAACAACAATAACTAATTAACAGGCGACTGGTGATTTCAATTAAAGATTAATACGAGTAACACACAAACGAACTAATATCAGTCAGCTAGTAGTACGATGTGAAGTGAACCGAAAATCGCTGGTAACGTGATTAGTTCCAAATTGATAGGTCTCCAATAAAGCGATATTTATAACATCACTCAATTTATTACGCTGAAGCAATAAATTGAGCTTGGCCGAAGGTTTATTTCACGACGTTAGGTCAAAACGATCGGTAAAGGGCCTCGACGCTCAACGTCCGATATTAGCTATATCCTTGAACCGAACAACGGATATGAACTAGTTTTTGTGTCTAACGTTTTTATTTCTACTTGAATTCTACAAATTGAGACAAGGATGGCCTTTGAAAGTAGATATTGAGTGTCTTGTTACTTAAACTGTGAATGTATTTCAGTTAGTACACGTGGTACCTATTCTGCCTTTTTATAAATCCTAACGTGACTATATCATCGTAGACGTCCATCACCACGTCAGCATCATGATAACACAGGGAAGTAAGATATATGGAAATATTTGAAGACGCTTTTGAATTTTCGTTCACGATAGCATTATAACGCGCACCTATTTCCATGGATTTTATGGACGTGAACGGGGACTTACACGATAATATCGTGACGTTAGAAATCATAAAAGCGTACAATAACTTTGAAGGATTTTGAAGACTAAATAAACTTTCAAAGATCGTGCCCAGAGGGCAGTTCTGACCTCAACCTGAAGAGTACCTGAACAAAACTGTTCAACCTAATAATTTGTAGGTGGGTTTCATTTATTCATCTTCTCAAATTAATGAATGATATTTCATACTGAAACGAAGTTGAAGCATGAAATTATAACGGCTATCAAAAAGGCTTTGATTAGATTGACGAAACTTGGCAATTTTACTCAGCGAAGTTGTTCGGCCGTTGTACTAAACAAATGGTGATTACCTAAAGTTTAATTGAAAATTCGGGAATCTGTGATGATAAGGGTTTTTATTATACCCCAGGTAAAACATAAACTTTTTAGGTCGTAATTGGAAGGGGCAGTTAAATAAAAGTTTACCCTCCGTGAATACCATTTGTAAATTTCAACGATAGAACTGTTGACCACTTAATGGTCGGCACTCAATATTTTCTTCAAAGGGAGTATAAATAAATAAGGAAAAAGAAAACACAAAAGTTAAGTCAATAAATTAAATCAGTAAAAAGCCAGAAAGTTTCTTCAGGAGCACGTATTGCGTTCCTTTTCGGAGAAGCAAATAAATAATATTAAGATAGAAGCTGAAGTATTTAAGCGTCACAGTAATGCAGACTTTTTAAACGTAGGGAAATTATTTTATGTGTTGAAATTGACTCATTAAGAATAACAATACTTTGAAATAGTACCTACAATTAATTACTTACATCGGACTTTACGCTTTTTATTTGATCTTTGTTTTGTTTTTTTATCTGATGTATCTAGTGTATTGTGTGTCCTATAGTCTGTGCTAAATAAATGTATTTTCTTTCTTTCTTTCTTTCTTCTTCTAACTATCTTTAAAAATTATTTCTAAGACAAAACAATGTTTCGAGCACCATTTTAGACGTATCTCATAATGATGCGAGTTGCGCAAGAATTGCCTTCCAGCTAGGTACAAAAAAAGGTCAACATTATTTGATGAGAATTTACTTAAAATTTGTGGTGTATGTCCTACCTGAACACAATTTACAAATAATATCCCCGTAATGACAAAGTCAAACATCTCATTGTCAGTCGCCCGTCCCAAGCACCGTATTTCATTTTCTATCTCAATACCACAGGATGTGTACACAGGCTTTCTTGAGAGCAATTTCGACTCGGATGTCAACACTTGAAACGACAAAATGCCTCTCGGTTGAAACTCAGGTGCCTCCCAATTATTTACTTATCTTTTTACGAAGATTTCCTTATTTCTATTTGTGTTATAAAGTTTTTAACTTTTAATAACACTTAATGAGTGGTCGCAAAGGAGAATGGGCGTTATTATATGAGTTGCGTCCCAACCCTTGTAACAAGTTGCGACTAGTATAAACATGTTCATTTAGGCTTTTTTATGAATAATAATCCAAGTTGTTATTACAATTGCGTGCAGGTCAAAAGTAATTGGGCTTCAAGTGAAAAAAAGGTTTTTGTATTAAATAATGCTTTAGGTAATAGGTAATACAGGCTAGTGTCCGCAACTCCACGTCAATGCGCGTATTTTGCGTACTAAATAATGCATTAATCATAATATCAATCAATACTTTTTTACATTTTGTGTTACATATCCACATAATTATTACATTTATAATAATTGTACATTAATCACAGGCAGTAACAGTTACTTTTAGTCAGTTATTAATAAACGCACATTTGAAAATACATAAAAAAAAAAATTATACAATTATTTATTTATTTATTTAAACTTTTCGCACAAAAAGGTACAAAGGCGGACTTAATGCCTTAGGCATTCTCTACCAGTCAACCAAGGGTGGTGAAGAGATTAGATGGCAATTATGACTGAATAATTCCCTTATGTAGGAGTATGCCTCAAACAAATGCACATTGTACACATATTGGTACTTGTGATATAATAATAGATTAATTAAGTAATCTCTATATTCTATCGAAAATAAAAAAATTAAAACCTAACTTAACTAAAACTATACACAAACTAAAATATAGCGTCGAAAAATTCATCCGCATCGCTGACGCGGAACAACTACCTGTAGGCAATACAAATATTTGTTCCATGCAGAAATCGAACCCGCGACATGCAGCGCAGTAGTCGATTGCTCAGCCACTGCGCCTACCGTGTCGTCATTTATAATATAAGTATGGAAGTATAATGTCTCCCCAGTTACCTCTAAGAAACCGATTGATTCATTGTTTCGTTGCGACGGCGACGTGAAAAAAAGCACAAGCATAGTTCAGAAGCAAATAAGCACATAACAGACCTGTTCTATTCTCATATGCACTGAAATATATTCAGCAAAACGCGGTCTTGCTTCTAATATAGTTCTTGAAACTACATGTCGCACTCGCTGTCGAGTAAGACCGGGCACAGGTGACACACAAATGTTCCATAGTTCGTAATCGGAACAAACCAATCAAAAAACAATATCAAGTCTACAAAGTAAGCCGAAGTCGATAATTGCAAACGTAGAAACACCAAAGGTCCTTTAAGAATGCGTAAGTCGTCAGTAAATAAACAGTGGAGCAACAATTTAAAATATGGTAGTACAGCACAGCTATAAAAAACCGAAAGCATAAGTGCATATACGCCACTAGATAAATAATGGCATCTACGAGCACCATAGATCAATGAAATTACGAATCGCTGACACAACTGACTTTTATTTTGACATGTAAAAAAGAGTAAAAAACTATAAATATAAAAAGATAAAAATCTTAATAAAATAAAGTTTAATAAAACTCATAAATATATATACATACTTATTACAAAAAGTTGCAACAACCATGCAACACCCGACAACCATCTATTTCCAACATAGCCTGTCTCTTAAAATATTTTTCGCTGCTCCTGCGCTTACAATAAAAAAAACAAAGGCAGTGCGTGGCGCAGGGTAGTAGAGGGGGTGCTGGGGGGTGTTGGGTCAGAGTAGGAGTAGGTAGTTATAAATAGCTTTAGTCCTTTTGTCATTAAAAGACTAATTAATTAAGTTGTATTTAATATTTTATTAAATAAATGAAACTACTATAACACTTTCCCTGCACGAGATACAGAGTTATGCCCATACAAAAAAAAATAACACTCACTGAGATCTTCCATATGATATAGGTAGAAACATGTTACAACACTTGGGACGAAACCGCCCATTCTTCTTTACATTTTTGAATTAAGCGTGAAATATGTAAAAGTTTTAATGAAACTTCTTAATTACTGGGTGTGAATTTCGGAATATGTAGGTAAATAAAAGTCCTCCAGACCGAATTTCAGCTTTGGCGACCAATTTCAGCCTTGGCGACCAATCTCAGTGGAGACTAGGCATCGGCGCGCGAGATATTATAGTACACAAGTGTGTGCGCAGACACAGCTGCCCTCTCTTCCCTCACTCTCATTGTCCTATGGAACGGCAATCCGACACGACCGGAGAGAGATCAGGCGCAGGACCAACGGCTTAATATGCTTTCCGAGGCACGGGGGTCAGGATCACACCGCTAACTTGCAAACCCTGGTGTGTTACTAAGAAATTCCCAATGGAAAAATCCAATAAATCTTTGCCCGATCCGGGAATCGAACCCAGGACCCCACGTCAGCAGTCATGCTTGCGACCACGATACCAACGGGCCAGTCAAATTTGGAAAATGTACATAGATAATATCTAACTATACCGTTATTTTTACCTCTGATTTTGCTTCACTGTCAATATCACAGTGATCTTTAATTTCGTGACAGTAAGGTTGCTGTTGGGTTGCTGCAACTGTCAAGTCGGTCAAAATCAGAGTGATCTTTATCGTTGTTGTATTATGGTTGCTTTTGGGTTGCAGCTGCCAGAGATAAAATAATTGTGAAAGGACAGTCCGTTTATATGTAGGCATAAGCACACTAGGTTATTTTAAAGCAAATTCTAGGTATTGGTGGTATCTACCCAATACCAATTTCAATTATCTATTATGAGCGACCACGCAAATTATTCCTTTTCCGGATTTAGAAGTTTTACTTATGTATTCATTAATTTTATTTGCGTTCGAAATGATTATGTTATGTAAGTAAGTACCTAAATGATTTGTTAAAAAAACATACCTACTTTGATTGTATGTTTTTATAAAAAAAATATTTTTAAAGTTCTAAAAATTTTCAAAAAGTGTGTTCAACTTGTAAATCTTATAATTTCTTATTGAGAATTAAATATAATAAATAGTGTAAGGGATATATTCGTTAACTACCATAATAATACCATGTTTTCTAATACTGTATTTAAATAGCGCACTATCTGAATAGAGAACTAAAAAACCACAAAACTAGGGATAAAACACAGAATCACAAAGGCACAATGGACCATTCGCAGCTAAAATTTACGGGATTTCGTGGCAGCCGCTGCACAGCGCAGTCAGCTCTTAATGGTACAAATGAAAGCACGCGACATAGGAAACAAGAAGCCAAGTTTCAGTAGCATAAGTTTAGTGGAACGCTTAGTTATGCAGCGCGCGTTCGCCTGAGCCACCAGACGAGAGAGTAACTTGTGTGGAGCCTTCAAGTCGGCCAAGTTGCACGTGTCCCATCCCGCGATGAAGCCAACGGTGCCTATTTTAATTTGTTTATACGCTCCAATAAGTTTTGAACGTATGTGCAAGTGTTAGTTCGCTTTTATTGTATTGCAAGGTATACAGAACAAAATTGAGAGAAGAGCACTCTGGTTTCTTTTTTAGTTTTTTTGCTGATAGTTTTGCGCAGCATGTAAATAAACTCACAATTTCGATTGTTTAGCATGACGACGAGGAGTAGGGGTGCAAATAAAGAAAACATTGTGAGGAAACCGGCATGTCCTAGAGCCAAAAAATCGAAGGCATGTGACATCCACCAACCAGCACTGAATCCACGTAGTGGATAAGGGGCCACTCCCTCTCACCGAGAGGAGGCCTGTATCCCAGCTGTGGGAATATTATAGGCAGATTATGAAGTATGATGACGCATATCTCTAGGTATTTTCACTTTGTAGATGGAAGACGGCTAAAAATTTATAGCTACGGTATGTACTATTTTCGCTACTGTTTCATTGAGTTTGTTTTTCAACAAACAATATTTCTAACCTTTAGCTAAAAGACTGCCGAAAATCGAAAGCTGTCAGCAGCTGTTGTTATTAGGTACTTTTTCAATAGACTATTAAGTTTTTTTTTTCTTTTGTTTCATAAATAACCGCATTACACCAAAAATGAACTAAAAATACCCAACCCTATGAAAACACGACATTTATTATTGACGTCATAAAGTTCATAATGACGTTAAAAACGTTCAATGAACCGCTAAATGGTTTCGTTATTGTCGCGGTGGACGGGCGCAGTGATGTGACTGACCAACGTTTACCACTTGACCTCTTCCGACTCACTGGCGATGTTAATACCGCTACCGGTTTTGGAGCCTGACAAAGAGATAAATGATTCACGCGTGGTTGATACGAAGAAGTTATCGTATCTATACACTAGCTTCTGCCCTCGGCTTCGTTCGCGTATAAGTCGTAAGATACATAATGCCTCTACTAACATAACAGTCACATTTTTATAAAATCACAGAATCCAAATCCATAACCACTTTTAAAAAACTACTCAAACAACAGATCATAAAAAATTCATAATCCCTACAATAATCTCAAGCCACATCCAGCTATGCTTATCTGTGATGAACGGAGACTTGTTTCTTGTAAGATTTATTGTTTTGAGCCCGCGTATCAAGCGAACATTGAATTGTTTGTAGTTTATTTTTTATCTACCCACAAAATAATTTTTGTTTAAATGTCTAGTTTTTTGTAAAACTCAACAATATCGACACAAGTTATACATAGTTTTAATATTCTCATGTAGGTACACTTAATTGAGAATATTAAAACTTTTGTAAAAAAAAATTGTATTCTTATGAGAATAAAGTTATCTCAAACCTCAAAACTCCCCGTCGCTATTACTTCGTTTTCGCTCAGCGTTCATGGTAACTTTTTTTCTTTTTGCTCGGCTCCTATTAGTCCTAGCGCAATGTTGCCTACAGCCTTCCTCAAGAATTGGGCTATCAATTGCAAAAATATTTTTTCAAATCCGACTGGTAGTTCCAGAGATTGGCACGAATTTCAGAACAGAAATCTTACAAACGACTAATAACTTTGGAATTACTTTATATTTGGAATGTATAAATACGTTTTATTTCGTATATCACCCACACATATTGTTGTGATTTAAACGAGCGAAATAAGTGATATATGTAGTTACTACAGTGCGACCGACAAGAGAATACATTCTTGACACCTTTCAGTTTCATACAAACGAATACGTGTTTTGCGAATGTGATCTTTATTTGCTACTAGAATTGTTGCATTAGCAGGTGTCAGGAACGCATTCTCTCGACGGCCGGACTGCAGCTACAATTAAGTACCCAATGTGTAATATGTTTTGTGGATAACCTTTGAAATTTTATTAAAGAACAGAGATTGTGGACAACTATATGAATTCCTATCGATATCATATTTTGAGGGGGTGGCTTTTGAGGATGGTAGTAGCTATGTCGGTACTTGTAAACAAAATGTTCGTACCTATCTTAGGTGGTACGTATTTACGTAACTTTATTAAGAATTTATTGTTCATATAAATTATATCAGACTGGAAGGAAATTAGTATCGTATAAATGAACACTTTTGGTACTTACGAACAAGAACGAAGGAGAATGGCACGCGTGAATAATAATTATTATCAGCACAATGAACTTTTGAATATTCAAATGAAAGATATGTTAATTAGCATTATATAGATCAACAGTCTTGTGGATAATGATTTATATCACAGCAGGTCAAATTATTTATTTCAACACAATGTCTTCAAAAGAACATAGAATTAATTCTACTTACTAGAATCACATAACATAATCAGCCTATAATGTTCCCACTGCTGGGACACAGGCCTCCTCTCAGTGAGAGGGAATCGGCCGTAATCCACCACGCAGGCCCAGTGTGGGTCGGCAGATGCCACATGTCTTCGAATTTTTGGTTCTAGGCCATGCCGGTTTCCTCACGATGTTTACACTGCTTTAAAAAACCAACTTTTCCGCCGTTTTCTGAAACCTCCGCCTTAACTAAGTCCCTGAAATGTATGTGTCTATAGTAGCCAACTGTTCGGGTACAAACTAAGTATATCTGCAGTAACTACCGTCCCGTAATTGTTTCCCCGGTATAAACGCGATAAGGTTATGGTAATTCGTTTTAAACTTATTTACGTACTTGCTGAACGCCACTTTACCGTGCACCGCGGTACCGCGTTTGTCGCAGCACTTAATTTTCAAAGTAGTTAGCGTTAGTTATCTCTAAAGTACTGCATTACGTGTCCCGACTTTATATTCAAAACTTTTTCCAGAATATTCATTAGTTTTCGAGAAGATACAACAAAAATATTGCTGTTGTCACGTTTGTCTGAATCTCCATAAACACAACGCGTGCTGTGCAATATAAGGCCACCCATTGCGCCGAAAGTTATTTCACCTCCCGTCGACTTCACCTTGACCTTACAAAACCAACTCTATCTCTTGAACAATAAAGTAGATTATCGAAGGTCGTCATAATGCTCGTAGACTTGTTTAACAGCTACTGAGTGTTCGGTGTGACACACGCAAATTGTAGTGGAAAGTGCTATAATCGTAAATTGCACGTAAATTGGCTTTATTAAGCGAGCATAGTTGCGCAATAATACGAAACACTACATGATATAGAAATTGTTTGTTTATGCTCATAATATGCTATATTTGTCCCGCTTTACGTAGCTAAACACTCTCGCTATTTTCCAGAATTTAGTTTGAAGCTAGATCTGCAAAGCAAAAGCAAGAAGACTTAAATAAACTAACGTTTCGTTGATAAAGAACGTGTCCCAGTCCCTGTCTCCCATCAATCAATTAGTAAACTCGCTGATTTCGACTACCGTTCAATCTTCGTGTATTTTTGGACAAACACAATCCCATGGTGTTAACACGACAAAACATACATGACAAATTAAAAGTAGGGCTTTGTGGTAGAGCTATTAGGTTTTTACCAACATTA
The DNA here is from genome assembly GCA_947508005.1 of Amphipoea lucens. Classification (NCBI taxonomy): domain Eukaryota; kingdom Metazoa; phylum Arthropoda; class Insecta; order Lepidoptera; family Noctuidae; genus Amphipoea; species Amphipoea lucens. The sequence continues at coordinate 11,301,082 of OX382371.1, forward strand.
AGTAACATTTATAAAATTTTATTAGTCTACGTTAAAGAGGACTAACAGCGCCCCGCAGGCTTACCCTCATAAGTTTCCCGTGGGAATATCGGGATAAAAACTATCCTATGTCCTTTCCTGGGACTCAAACTATCTCTATACCAAATTTTATTTAAATCGGTTCAGCGGTTTAAGCGTGAAGAAGTAACAGACAGACAGATACACTTTCGCATTTATAATATTAGTATAATAATAATAATAATCTTTATTTTTCTCTATATAGTATAGATTTCTTATTCTCAGAAATTATGACAACCTCTTAAGTATAACCTATCTTTTAGTTTCTAGCTACGAGTATAGGTACGATAGCAATTTAAAGAACTTAGAGTTAACTGAGAAAAAACAATAAAAAATTCTTCTTGTTCCAATTAACGACAATAAAAAAAAATACAAAATAATAATACAAAACAAGCAACGCAATAATTTTCCTGCCCTTATCCCAATTTATTTGGGGTCTTTTTCTTCCATACTTCTCCATTATACATCATCTCAGTAGTCACCCCATTTCTAACCATATCATCTTTCACACAGTCCATCCATCGTTTCGTTGGTCTTCCCCTACTATTATAGTCATCGAAATTCATACTCAAAACTTTCCTCACGACATTTTCCTCCTCCGTATCACATGCCCATACCATGACAACCGATTTCCACACAACTCTTCAGTTACCGGTGCCACTTTCCGACAAGACAATATCCCTATTAAATACAGCCCACTATAAGTGTAGAGACTTTAGTGAAAGAAACCTTTTTATGTAACATACACTGTCGCTATGTGTAGACATAACGACAGCGTATTATGTTACATCAAAAGGTCGTCAGAGGTAGAAGTGTAGATTTCCCAGGAGCTCTTAATACTGATAAAAGTACCTTCAGAAGTAAAAACTTGTCTCCCAAAGGACGCAAGTTCTTCCCAAATAGATTACGATAGTCTTTACCTACAGACGATAATATGGCAGCTATTGTTGAAAATATAGTTCTTTAGCTACTGTAATGTTTGCCCTGAGAAAATTTGACCTTGTCGCTTACCACGCGGCCCCGTGCAGGTTAGTGGACTGAGAAACTCCTTTGGCAATCATGATTATTTGTTATGTAACTCTGTTATGCATTTTAGTTGTGATATAATAAAAGTATTTTGTTATTACAGACTAGCTTCTGGCCGTGACTTCATCCACGTGAAATTTCGGCCCCAACCCATCGCGTCGCATCCCATCGCCCGCCTGCGCTTTTACTTTGTTTTTCTAGCGTTCTTTCCGACTTTTTCCTTTTTGATCGGCTCCTAAAGGACGTAGAGTGATGCTAAGCCTATAAGCTTACTCGAATGATGGACTATCAAATGCAAAAAGATAGTTCCAGATTAGCAAACAAACTCTTCAGCTTTGTTATATCGATTGTGAGGCTGCACCTAAATCCCTTGTATGTTATTTTCTTTAGTGACCAATCAAACAGCATACTTAACACAAAGCCTAGAGCAAGTTGCCTAGTTATAATATTAGCTTCGACCAAGTTCCGTCTCGAAGGACCAACGTTCAGTGTGATGCTTGTGTTGCTGGCGACGCCTCGAGCACAATATTAGAAACTTTATTAATTCCCTGACGGTTTCGACAACTATCTTCAAAAGCAGCTTCACTAATTGGAGAGATCGTGCGTTGAATTTGAAGCTCTAATAAACGGGAGAGCCGTAAAAAATTTGTACATTTTTGTGCCATTAAATTTCTCACTGCTGGGACACAGGCCTCCTTTCTACAAGAGGGAGTGAGCCGTAATCCACCACGCGGGCCCAGTGCGGGCTGGTAGATGTCACATGTCTTCGATTTTTTGTCCTGGGACATGCCAGTTTCCTCACAATTTTAAGAGCAGTGGTGATGAAACAATTCACACAAATCCCAAGCGCCCGTCTGGGTACGAACCTACGACTTACAACTTACGGGTTACCACTGGGCCACCACTGCTCTATTTTATTTGTACATGTTTGGGTAATAGCGCGGTATTGACTATTGTTAGTATAATTATGATGTGAGTGACAGATGAATAGCAGGATTTTCCTGTGAGAGGCAAGGTTGCTGGTATCACATATAATATCCACGTGTTCATTATCCCTGAAACCGTAGCGTTATTACGTTTCGAAAAACGTAAAGCTCACAATCATGTCCCAAAAATAAACCTTAGAAAAAATCCCATCTACAAATCTTGACAAGATTGGTAATAAACGTTAAGACATACGTTTACTCTCGCATCTACACGAACAATAACAAAGTTAATAAAGAATAAGAAAATTTTATTACAAACGCCCACAGAGAATCTGCTCATGTACGTATGTATATCCGAAATGATCGTAAGCGTGCGCGAACTAGGCCGGATACAGTCACGTGATCCGTCACCCTGTGACAGCTCCACAGAACAAGCAATAACATGTGTTACGTTACATACACCCGGCTTTTGTTACGATACAAAGTTACGTGGTTCATGAACATGAAATCCAATCCCATTTCTCATTCCACAAAAAGTGTAGCCTTATACCTCGGAGTAACGGGCCATATTTATATCCTCTGTACACAATACATGACCTGAATCCTAGAAAAAAGGTTTGAGGGACAAAAACGATACAAAGATGATAAACAAGAAAGAAAAAATTAACTTCCTACGGACCGCAGCGTATCTCATTTGTCTAGGAAAAAATCTTAGAGCCTCAGATAAGCCCAAAGTAAAATGGAGATGAAACGGAAGGATATTCGAGATGAAGCCGAGGACGCCATATAAGCTTTAAAATATAGCCGGATACGGGAAAAATCCTTTTGCAGGCCAAGTTTGGGGCTCGAATGCAAAGAAACTTGGTCAAGAAAGTTTCCGAGTGCGGTTTTTCATGCTTTTAAGACAAAACTTGGGGCAGAAGCGCAAAGATATTTTAAAGACCCATATTTTAAAGTTAGCAAACAAAAATGAATGTGGTGAGAAAATTTCACAACAACACCTTCGTGAAAGTTTGAAAATATATAAAATATGATTTTTACGAGTGTTTCACGATACAAAATGAGGCTCTAAAATTAAAGAATTTACGCTTCAAACGTTAGGTTTGCGAACAAAACCTGAGAGCCTTGGTCTGAGGTACAACAAAAACACGTGAAATGCAAAGAAAAATTACTTTCATTTTATTTTTCCACGAACTAATTCCTGAGCAATATTCATAAAAATCGCTGTAATGAGAAAATAATTGGAAACACGTTAAACTTAATGATTGCGCCAACAAATTGTTGCAAAATGATTTTTTTTTTTTGGTCCTCCTTTACGTGTTTCATTATAACGATTTATTTCCACATTTTACTCCTTTCATTCTGCTCAAGTCTAGCAATTAACAAAGTAATTATACCTACTCTTTGTAAACCTTTCTTTCTCTACAAGAATTATCTACAACAAAGCTTCTTTAAAATTTTTGTTTTTGTTACTTACACTTTTTATGTTTATCAAACGTTTTCCCTGTTTGTCACTTTCGTTAATTTTATTAGTTTAAAATTTAATTTCAGACCGTTTAATTTAAAGTAATTAGCTGATGCCATTAATATTTTCATTACTCATATAACAGATTGCCGCGACGTTTTCCGATGCATATTATCATAATTATAGATACTGAGATCACAATATATTAACGATATATCATTTAGATTAGCTTACAAAATCCTGAGTAGAAAAACAGATATGCTTTTAATATTCAAAACAAAAATTATCAGATGTTGATAAAACAATTTTCAAAACACGTACTCGTTTCTCACATAGCAAACGACGTAGGTGGAAGTAGTGAGGATACCCACGTGCGTAATAAAAGCTAAGGTGCAACATGTGCCTTGAGAACAATAGCGCCGATAGGTGGCACTGTTGTCACGTCGGGCGTGCACCACTGTGGCAGGATCGTGTGACAGGCATGATTGATACCCGATGATTCTCCGTTTCTGGGTTACTTCGCTTCCACCAATTGGGAAATGGGTAGGTAAGTATAGCATTTTGCTACTTAAATATTCATATATTGTAAATTATAAATAAATGTAGGATCAATTTAAGATACTGAAAACTGAAACTGTGTAATGTGATGAAACTGAAGAAAATATGTACTTAATAGGCTGTGTAGCCTCTGGCTGGGCCCGCGTGGTAGATTACGGCCCACCCCCTCTCACAGAGAGGAGGCCTGTGTCCCAGCAGTGGGAACCTTAAAGGCTGATTACGTACAAAATTTTTACGGCTCTCCCGTTTATTAGAGCTTCTAATTCAACGCACGATCTCTCCAATTAGTCAGCCTGAGTATGTATGTATAGCCGCAGTAGACACGCGTTTGCTTAGATTTGCACCTAAGCGTTTCTAAACTGTGTACCTAAAACATAAAAATTATATTAAGTACGAAGAGTAGGCACTAAAACGTGCTTTTCCCTTCTTTCACAAATCTTTATTAACCCATCATTATTTAACATCATCACTTAACATATCCCATAGCGATCCTTGTTCCTAAATAAACAATCAAATACATTCGCTGCTTCTTGCTTCCGTCGCCCCCAAGACAAAAGCAAATAACCTAGCTAAAGGGCTCAGACTATTTACGACCGGCATATTGCGTTATAAAAAATGATAGCGGTTTTCTCCCGGAGAAGCCTCGTTTGCCGCTTATCGGGCAGACTGATAACGCCAGGCCCGTAAAGGGAAACGAGTCGACAAGAAATACTTAGCCTTATCTAATAATATTGACGAAGAAATATTTCATAATATTTAGACGGCTGTCAAGGAGCTCGATTAGCCTTTTGTTTATCTACGAAACTTGCGTTTTTGCCCTATTTGTCCCTAGAGACGTAAACGTTTGTTACATTCGCGCCCAGACAAAACATATCACAAAAGAAGATTCGACGGCAATAAAACCCTTGAGTGGGTTTCTTACGCAACTATTTTTGTGATTTAACAAAAGTATGCCTACAGAATCATAGCTCCAAACGCAATTCAGTTTTTATATTTATTTCTGTAATTTATATGGTGTACATAATAAAGAGTATTCTATTCTATTCACTGTAATGAAGTCTACTTGTTCCAAATCCCAAAACTCCTCACTTAAATATTTTATGGGCAACATTATTTTAATTAGGGCTCAGTGCAGAACCCAGCGTTTTATTATAAATTGAATTTTGTTTCAATTGTTCGTACCTATCGTTGGCCACTAATTACTCAAGGGAAGCTAAGAATTATGAGTCTCGCGATAACGATGTTGGAAATTAACACAATTAAACACCGTCTTGAGCATTTCTATTACATTTACAGGAAACTTATTATTTTTCCTCCACTTAAAGTAGGTTTTTCCTTGCTTTTTTCCTCAACTATTATTACAGCTGACTAGAAAGGGCGGAATTGCGTATATACATATCATGATTGATTACTGAACATCTTACCTAAAAAATTAAGCTCCATCGAATCCTAAGTATTCACTCCGGAATTCGGAATTCCGAAACTCAGGAATCTTTAAGTACTTATTAAGTTGATAAGGGCTTAACAAGATTGGAAAATTTCCGAAAGAATTTGTAGCCGCTGAGTAATCCGAAGTGGGATAATCGGCACCATCGAGGATTATCGTCGATGGCACTTGAACAATACAGATGAAATTCAAACAAGCCCCAGTCGATAATCTGCTCCGCGTCGTGATCGCAAATCAGGCACTTACCTCCCACGCCGCGCGCCACGGTTCTACCATAAAACATTATATCCCGAGCGACGACAAACTCCCAAATCATATTTTACGTAGTATTTTTGTATTTACACAGTGTATTTCTCTCGCCTTTAAGCTAGAGCACGATACAGTAAGCCAGCGAAGCGCTTGAAACAGAAGATGGCAGACTTAAGACCACTTTATGCTTTCCACTGAGTGCACTACGGCATAAAGATACATTTTCGCGCTGCCGGAGCACCGAGCACGGCCCTGTTTACTAATAGCTTGTATTTAAACATCACATTAACATTTAATTATCTTAATTAGTTTATGCTCGTATTAATGAATCCGTTCTCGCGGTTTTTTGGGCTAAATTAGGAGGGATTTTAAAGTTCGGAATTCTTTAGTGCTGCTCCAATCTAGTTTCAACCCCAAACTGTGACGCACGTTCACAGTTTGGGGTTGAAACTAGAATGGAGCTCTATTTTAAGGCTGGCTTTATAAAACCTTTGCCTACATTGTTCACACATGGAGCAAAAAGCGTCATTTTTATAACGATTTTAAGAAAAATAAAACATTTTCTTACTTATTTATTCTCTCCACCCACTACGAACCAATATCCTTCGGAGCCATAAAACTATTATGTTTCGTAATGGTTAATTTCCTTGATACTTCGATATCTATTGACCGGAGAAAATTGTCTCGAGCATTATTATATTGGAAATTGCTATACAATAAGTTCTTTTGAGGAATTAAGGTAAAAAAATAATAATCATACTTTTTGACCTGAAGGATATTTTCTAGAGCTAATAAATAACGGTTGGTTGTTTATTATTTTTGTAGTTAGTATGAGATTATTTCTCAAATTATGCCTGACTTACTTGATCAAAGTCCATTTATTAACGGGCTGGTGTCCGCAAATCCACGTGCAAGCGCATACTTATAGGCCGAAATTAATAAATGTGATTTGGGTTATGTATCCGGCTCTATCTTGACCGCCCATCGTGTCACCCATTGTAAAGTTTCTTTATTTATGTCTGTAATTTATATAGTGTACATAATAAAGAGTATTCTATTCTATTCTCAGTTTAGCAGTTGTGGTACAGTGACCGGAATACTGCTAAGCTAAAGCACGTGCTAAGTAAAGTTTATTAAGCTCCGCCCTAGTCTTATTTAACTACAAGATGATCCGGAAATTGTAAACAGCCTTATACCAAATTGTGATGAATCATTCATCACAATTTTGTATAAAGCTGTTTACACACCAAAAACTCGGATTTAACATTCTACCATCAGTTTTCTCCATCGAGACCGAGTTTTTTTGTAACTTCAGTTCATTTTCGGCTCATAGCGCAAACTTTCTAGTTTCTCTCTTGGTGTTTGCTCAAGAGATTAAAATTTTCACGAAGCGAGCCTGTGGATCTACCTATCGGTGCAGTGTACAGTCACCAAAATACATAAAGTAAGCAGGGTCGTCGGATATCATTGAAGTTTATCAAGAAACCGACAGACGTTTCCGAATAAAAATTAATTTAAATAATAAAAAACAAACAATTCTAAATAACTAGCCTGTATTGTCACTCCGGCCAAAGGCCTCCCTCTCCCTTTTCTACATAGTTCAACACAGGCGACAAACGATTAGACAAGCGCGGCGACATATAATATATTCTCTAAATAAAACCCTTTCCCATGAACAAACAGTTAATTTATCAAATTAAATTTCATTGGAAAACATCCACCGGTTTCTCCGTATCCGATGACCCTGGCTACTTATCTCCTTTGGTACCGTACCTACAGAATGGCGGTGGGTGGAAACCTTTCCGTTTGTTCTTACGGCATGGTCAGACTTTGATCACAATATTTTACCGGTCCGGTTCTGTCGCTTTTTGTTCCGCCCCGCTTGAGACTTACACGCTCCGGGAAATTTAATAATTCCTCAAAATCCTGCAAGTGATGTTTCGGGGTTCGGATTCGGTTTCTGGTTCAAACTTTGATGTATTTTAGTCGGAGGCGTTCAGGTTTGTTTTTAAGTTATATTGCTTTTCGTAATTGGACTTTGTTTTTGTCAATATCGTAGCTTACTGCGTTTATTACCGTTGGATCCCGTTTTTTGATCCCGTTTTTTAGGTATTACCGATGGATCCCGTTTGCTATTTCCGTTGAATCCCATATTATAACAACATGTGTACATTTCAGAAGAAAAGTGATTTACCTTTATCAAACACTAAAAAGAGATTATTTTTAGTGGGTTACCCGGAACCGAACTAGTTAGATTAGGTTAATTATTAAAAAAAAAACTATGTTAGGTTAGGTTAGGTTAAAACTGTGACCCCTACGCACGAGCCGAGCGAGCGAAGCGAGCGGTGCCGCGGCAGCGGCCGGCGAGTGCCAGAAACGACTAGATTATATAGAAAATGAGTTGTTTGTGAAATAAATAGTATACGAAACGTTGGTTGTAAACTAAAAATTTGTCAATGGAGTTTTGGTGAAACATTAGTGAACCCCTCATTTTATTATAAACAATTTTGTTGTTGAAAGTACCCGCATTCATATTTTTTTAAGCATTCGGGATCCAACGGAAATACTTTTCGGGATTCAACGACAATAAAACGTAATTATCTTGCATTTTTAAAATTCGGGATCCAACGGAAATACATAATAATGTTTTGCGGGATCCAACGCCAAAAATATTAAAATGGGATTCAAAAACGGGATTCAACGGTAATAAATCGCTTACTGGGTTTGTACCTGGACAAATTTCTAAAAAAATCTGTCATTTTGTCTATTCTTCAGTCGACAAAACCCGTGTCTATGATGGTCATGCTACGCGTGATGGAAATACACATTACTTTTCTATACTATTAACGTAATTAAAAATCACCTGAAGCTTTAATGTACTATTAGGTACATAGGTACTAGAAAATAGAAATAAACTCTATATTGCACAACAATCCAGATTGGAATGAGATTGTTCTGGTTATCTAGGTACCTGCACAACTTCATCGCTTTATTATCTGCCGAACAGAAGGAGATACTTCAATGTGTTTCCAAACCATAACAATACATGCATCCTCAGAAACTACAATATTACAAAGGGTAGCAATACACCGGGAACGATACAATACAACAAAAATGCAATTTTGATACAAACTCACACAATGGGTAGACTAGAACCTTGTTATCAATATCATTCGTTATTGGGTAGAAAATGTCCCCTTATTGTCGTGTCTTTCGCGAACAAAACGGGGGAATGTCTTTGAAATCCTTTTTTAGGAAGGATGTTGTGGAAAACCTTTTTTGTTCAAAGACTAATGAGCTCCTAAACACGACAGATCAAGGAGAATGCATTACAGCTGTACTGTCATAGCGCCGTGCTGGCAATAAATTCAACGAGTAGAAAATAAAAAACAAATAAAGTTTCTTGCTGAAAAATCTCTGGTATAGAAGCAAATGTACTTTCACAAGTCCGTTCACAGTTATTTCACCTCTGATTTTGCATCACTGTCAGAAACACAGTGGTCTTTATAGGCATGGCATTAAGGTTGCTATTGGGTTGCTGCCATTACCAAGTCTGTCAAAATCACAATAATCTTAATTTTCGCTGCTATAAAGTTGCTATTCGGATCCTACTGTCATAATAAATGTATAATTTATTTTCTTAGACAAAGCTTTTACGACTTCAATATTACATGGCTTCACACGTTTCAAGAGGCTTGATTAAAATGAAGACTTTTATACATAGACAGAAGGCTTACTTCCCATGGTAACAATGAAGACGTCATCAGCATATCACCCCGTGACTGTCAATTGTTTAACACGATTCATCATAGATTGCTGCATTGAACGGTCATAGGGGAGTACTCCCTTAGAAACTACGTATCTAGGTGACGACAGGGTGACAGCCAGTGATAAGCGCATTGGATGTTACTGCCGTGAATAGCTTAGCTACATGTCATGGGCAACCAGTTATCTTCAGCCTGATAACGCAGGAGGTAATGCACAATATGAAAATCACCGTTTTGGTAGTTCGACATCAGTCATTGCGGAAAGTATTTTTGAAACAAAAGCGCAATTGATGTTGTTGAATTGTAAAAATGAAAGCAATTGTTTTTAACCGACTTTAAAAAAGGAGGTTCTGTATTCGACCCGTATGTATGTATGTATGTATGTATGTATGTATGTATGTTTGTATGTCCGCGATTATCTCAAAAACTGCTGAACCGATTTTGATAATTCTTTCATTATTGTGATCTACATACTTTCAGGAAGGTTTTAGTATATAATACATTAGGTAATTATTCTTATGTACGAAGTTATATGCATAAATGTACTGCATCTCCGGCATTTCTATGCGAATTTTGATGATTCTTCGAGTTGTGTCTTCAATTCTTCAATGCACTAGTGTTAATTGAATTTATGTGGGGTAGGTACAACTAAAAAGTGAAAAATAAAAACTTTTTTACAAAAAAAACAACCGACTTCAAAAAAAAAACACTACAAAGTGAAAAATAACTTTAATTTCGGAAGTCGGTGTCAAAAAACGAAAATGCGGAACCAAAGACACCGACTTCCGAAATTAAAGTTATTTTTCACTTTGTAGTGTTTTTTTTTTGAAGTCGGTTGTTTTTTTTGTTAGGAGTGTGTTACGCAATTAGACTGCTGAATATAAAGCCTATATAGACTCACACCTTATTCCCATGAGAGCATGCTGACGTACAGTCACCAAAAGAGATAAGTAACCAGGGTCGTCGTATATAGTTGAAGTTTAGTAAGAAGCCGATGGATGTTTTTGAATGAAATTAATTTAATTAATAGGAAAAAAACAGTTCATATATCAAGTTAAATTTCATTCAAAAACATCCATCGGTTTCTTACTAAACTTTAACTATATCCGACGACTTGTTACTTATCTCTTTTGGTGACTGTACATATACTCTTTTGCTTCGTACGTTCATACACCTGGTTACACATGTGCGCCTGTTGCGAGTTCGACGCACCTTTTTGAAGGAGCAAGCACAGAACATAATGACCTTTAGTTGTATGTTATGTAGAAGAAACCGCCACAAGCCTTCTTAATTGTCTCGTGCACTTTATACATAAGCCTCCCAATTAAATTTAAGCTAGTTTCATACCGTGTCAGCTTTATAACAATTGCTATATTATTATTGCTAACATAATTCCAGTAATTGTCGCAGCTAGGCGCAGAACTAAAACTAATTATGTTCAACTCGTTATTAAACAGTACAAGGAGGGCCGAAGGGGGTCGTGCCATGAATTATTTATTCGCTGAAAATGCCCTTGCCTAGTAACAAGTTGTTACCACTGAAGCAATAATCTTCACTTGTAATACTCGCGAAGACATCTTTATTTTGTACTTGAGTTATAAACGTGTAGTCATGTTTTTGAATCTTATTTTCATTTTGAAATACACGAATGAATAGAACAAGAAATGAGTAGATAAGAAGAAGTCTGAAAGTGGCACCGATAACTGAAAAGTTGTGTGGAAATCGGTTGTCATGGTATGGGCATGTCTTACGGAGGAATGAGGAAAATGTCGTGTGGAAAGTTTTGAGTATGAATGTCGATGGCTATAAGAATAGGGAAAGTCCAAAGAAACGATGGATGGATTGTGTGAATGATGATATGGTTAGAAAGGGGGTGACTACCGAGATGACGACTAATAGAGAAGTATGGAAGAAGAAGACATGTTGCGCCGACCCCAAATTAATTGGGATAAAAACAAGAGAATTATGATTTTCATTTTGAAATGTTTTGATAGGAAATACATTTTTAGCCCTATTTTCTGAAATTAATGTCACTTGGCGGCTACGATGTCTTATGTTCCCAGAAAAGCGATGGTAAGAAATGCTAAAAAAATCAATGCTAAAAAACCATTACTTTAAATTACATTTTTTTTTTCAGATTACTGTAATGTATATGAGGCCTTTTTTATTGATTTTGGGGAGGCCTATGTCCAGAAGTGGACGTCTTGCGGCTGAAATGATGATGATGATGATGAATGTATATGAGACATTATTTTCGGAATCACATAAATGAACACACTTGTATACGTCTTCTAAAGTTCCACATTTAGTATCTGTAATTTATTTGGTATAAATAATATATTATTCATAATATATTTATCTAAAGAATATCTTCAAAGTAGAATTTTAATATTTCTAGAAATCTCTAAGAGACAAGCACTTTCCGGGAATGAATAATCACGAGTATATTTTCTCCTTAAAACCATCTATTTATATTAATTTAAAAGCTGTCAGGGTAATGTCCCGCGATTCCATTTCTGTCTTGAGTAATTTAACGTACAGCGGGACCCCTCCATATTGGCGAGATAATATAATTAAATTTAATTAACGTAATAAAGCATATTAGGAGCAAATTAATTAGCTGAAATATTGTTTTTATATGTTTTGTGTGTATTATACGAGACGTGGTCACTCTGTGTAACCGCGTGGGATTCATTACAAAAACAACGGCTGAATTGTGTATGAATTAACATTTTAATTATGTGTCTGGAGTACTGGAGTAAAGGTCCTCTCATATTAGAGCTGCGTTGCGTGACACGACGCGACGGGGCGCTACCCTGTGTGACTAAATATTCTTTATACCAGTTTTTGGAGCAGGCGATGCATGACGTTCCTATACTGTTTACCAAAAAGAGGCAAATGAAAGTGCAACAAAATATTACACATTATCGTAAGAGAGTGAATTGGCAATTAAACGCGTGCTTGTAGTTTGCAGCTGTTTCCATGTAATTACAGCACTATAAGCGACGCAAACGGCGACTACGGCGAGCAGTGTAGTCAAACCTTTAAAACAGAGCGAAAACTTAATAAGCCTTTTGACGACAAAAAACTTGTATTGTTAACGCAAAAAAATTAAAGCATAATTTTTTAAGTAAAACAACATCTTTTGTTCTGAAACCCTATCTCCCCTTTTTGTCTCACAGAAATATTTTACACTCAGTGTTTTATTGTAGTTCATTTTCTTTTTAGTTTATTTTACGCAGATAGTTCACAAGATTTACCAGATGTAGAATACAGAGAAAAATCTCAAAAAATAAACCTATAGAACGACGATAAATCCAAGTTACTGCAACATTTTCTATAGAAAATATGACCACTATTAACTTCTGCAAACGTTCGCTATAAAAATATGATTTATTTGATCTTTCGTTTGCAATCGCCGTCCTCGTGACCCATAAACGGAAGAAGTTTAAATTATATAATATTAATTATGAAGAGCTCCAACCCTTCTAGAAACGTCCGACACAGGACGTCTCTTAAGTAATTAATTTTTCATAATTACCTATAATAAATTATGTTGAGTGGGGAAGTCATTATTATTTACCAAGACTTAGTTGTTTTGCTTTAAGAATTTAAATTAGCAAGTTCCCTAAACAGATGTTCTAGGAAAATAAACAGCAAAACCTAGTACTAAGTAAATCTCTCTGCAATGGTTTTTTATATATCTAAGCCAAAATTAGTATCTTCAAGGAATTACAAATTCTCTATGAATGCGTAAACACGTGAAACATTAAAAGGAAACCCGTTTGAAATAGAACGTTTCCAAGTACCCAATTTTATGTAGGAAGCTAGAAGCTACCAAAACGAACGATTAGAAACAAAAGAAATAACATTAATTTATTGCAACTACATACAACAACAGAACGCCACGTCTACAGTTCTCACACACTCATTTTGTTTCTACACTCAACTAACTATATAAATACTAGCAGGCTTCCCAAAGAAAACCTACCCAAATTTGATCATAATCAGTCAAAATAAAACATTTCTTACAGTCATATAAAGTCTCTCTTAGTAATCATTTCCTACAAAAACTCCAAATGCATGGGTGCTTCAGTTTCATGTGTATTATAACAAAAAACCCGACTGCCACTAAACATAACGGTTCGGCTGACGACCTTCGGGCCATCAAGATGATTGCTGTCTGGTCTGGTTGCTGACTCGAGATCCTACTTTATATTCCACAAACTGAAGATGTTTGTAAGTTTGTATGTATGATACCCAATCACGCTTTAGCGGCTGAATGGATTTGGGTAAAAGAACAATGTCAGATTTCCATAGTAACTTTGGCTCAATATTAATTTGTCATGGACAGTGAAAATTCTTACGTTTTTTTGTGTAGTTTAATGTCAAAAGCATCTGTAATATCCACTTTTACACTGAACTTCTAAAGAAGAAGTTATTCAGACATTTTAACTTGGAGGTTATTGTTGCTCTATCACGCGTCTGATAGCATCTTCTCTTTCTGAACTGTTATTTAAGGCGTGAGACTTTACACGATGCAATGAATGACCGCAACCAATACAAAGATTTCGATGCACAATTGATTCAGTTGGCGCATTGCTACTTGTTGGATTACTTGTTTGTCTAATTAATAACCAACAGTAATGACAAACAACACTGTCATTTGGAATCTAAAACCAACAAAATACGGTTGTGTTGCAAATTAACATTTAGTACTAAACTAACTCTAACTGTTTTAACTAATAAAACAGTTGACATTCTATTAATAAAAATCGTACTTTACCTCAGAAAGTGAAGTCCATTGCCGTAACAATGAATGGACATCGTCAGATTCAACTAAATGCCGTTCCACCCGGAACACATTTATACCAAAATTAATACAACGTAGTTCATGGTACATTGTCACAAATGTGGTATGAATATACCTAACACAATAAGTCTATAACGCAAACGCAGATGAATTCGAGAAGGAAACAAACGTACACTTAGAAAAACACCGACAACAACAACATGTTTGAACTGGCGCGCGCGATTTTGAAAGAACTGCAAAAGTTTTTTTTTTTTTATTATTTTAATGGCGAACTGCTGGTTGCCATTACAAGGCGATTAAGTTATCGAATACAGATCAGGAAAATCGATTTCTTGAATTCCGTTCGTATATTCTTTAAAAAATAATAAATGTATTTTAATAAACACGACGAACGTATTATTTAGATAAAAAATAATAATAATAAAAGACAATTGTGAGGTGGTAAATAAAAACTAAAGAATAAATCGCTTTAATTATTTAGAATAATCGATTACAGTGGCAGAACAGGTAACTACCTGACACTTTTTTATTAAAAAAAAAGTAAAACCTGGAATTCAAGAACATGATTAGTAAAATGATTACTTATTAAAATTATTTTCTTTTCGAACAGTTCTCGAAAAGAAATAAACATTTTTTTAAGAAGTTGGAATTTTATATTTAAATTGTTGTAGGTAAAAACTTCGTGTCCGTGTGAATTTAGTTTTAAAAGTTGTGTAAGCCGAAATCTGACATTGTTCTTTTGCATATAGCTTGACTGTGGTCTAGATTAACATACAGAGCGGTAATTAGGTTATCACATCAAATAGTACAGCGGTTATTACAAGGTGTTATCAGTCTGTTAAAATAATAAAATAAACAAATTTACTAGAATAGAGAACTGAATTTATCAAATAAAATAAATAGCGTAAAAATTTACACGAAATGAAATGGAACTGGGCTGGACACATCTGCCGCATGTCAGATGAACAGTGGGCCAAACTTACGACCCAATGGGTCCCTCTTAGTGGCAAACGACATCGTGGCAGGCCCAGACGGAGATGGCGGGATGAGCTGGACTCCTTCAACAAGAACTGGTCCTTAGCAGCTTTGAACAGAGAGAGGTGGAAAGAGAGTAGGGAGGCCTTTGCCCTGCAGTGGGACGTCACAGGCTAATAATAATAATAATAATAATAATAACCCACTCTTGATAATAAGGTACACGCGCTGGGCAATGGTATCAACAATTCAACACAAAGTTTATAGTATTGTCATAAATTAAGTCTAAAACGAAAAAAATGGTCCCACGGCTAGAATGTTGTCATTATTTATTTTAATTGTGTATATTTAAACTACGTAATGTAGAGTACGTGGTTTCAAATAATGTAATCACATAATCGCCACACTGTATAGGATACTTTTTAAACGACTATATGTAGTACTTTTCCAAGCATACGAGTGAAACCGTGGACAACAGTTAGTTCTTCATATTTTTTATTGTAAGCCTACGTTTATTAATTTATTTATTTTTATATAGGTACTTTATTGTACACCACAATAATACATAACAAAAAACACTACAAAATATACAATGCTCGGCCTTATTGCTTTCTGCGAGCTCTTCCAGGCAACTTTGGAATGGACAGTCTTTTTTTTTCACGTTGGTTTGCTGATGATATTAATTTAATCATAATCTTTATTTCGATCTTGACCCATAAGTTATTGCTCTCTCAAACTTATAAGCAACTGGCAGAGCCGAGAAAGTTTTGATTCGCCCGGGATGAGAAGAACTTTATGTTCTTTTCTTGGTTTAACTTAGGTTTACCTTTCTGCTTTACTAGAATTACCATCTTGGCAGTAACGACTTTTGAGCTGTGTCATTACCATCGTATAAGTTCCAGTTTCCATAATCCGGTCTCAATTTTAGGGTACCGTTCCTCAAAAGGAAAATACGAAACCCTTATAGGATCACTTCGTTGTTCGTTCGTCTCTCTGTCTGTCAGTCTGTCAAGAGCCTTTTTCTCAGGAACAGAAAGAGGTATCAAATTACAATTAATAGAAAATACTTAGGTCGACTGTTCTTTAGAGCTCTAAAAAAATCAAGCTTCTAAGCCAACGTAATAAAAAAATACGGCCATTTATTACGACAAATAAAAGAACAAGTCCTAAAATCGTTAATTTCTAGTTTTATCACACATAAAAATATTGTTTTGCGATTAGAAACTTACATTTGCAGTTGAACAATTGACCGTAACATGGATATCAATGTATGGGGGAACATTTTTTCAACTACAAAATTAAGTTTTTACTAGGGATAAACAGCCCAACTACGGAACCCTTCATTGAGCGTGGTCCAACACCAACTTGGCCGGGTTTTTTTTCCTTAAACTGTCACAGGCTCTGTGAAACAGGCCTTAACAAATGTGCCGTATGTAAGCCGTATTCTAATAATAATTAACAGTAAACAGAAATTGGGAGGTCCTTTAATCAAGAAAACACGTGTAAGTCTAATGATATTTATGTAAGAAGTATTAAGTAAAACTTACACTTCGTAATTAAGAGGTCTAAGGACATACACGAGTGTTCTAATAAATACATGTTTGTTGGATCGGCATTATAGTAGGTATCACAGAATAGTAATAAAAAATATAAGTATAAGAACTCACGTCACACTTATAGGATGCATCCAGACAGATGGGCCAAAGTCGTCACACAGTGGGTGCCTGAAGACGGGCGTCGTCAAAGTTGGATTCAAAGAAGACCGCATACCCATTTGATTCAAAAACTGTCGGCTCGGCTCGTCAGTGGTGATCGACACGCGGTCTTGCGCAGCGTGCCGAGCAAAAAATTAAACATGACTAACGAGCCGCGAGCCGGGCTCGTTGGTTTCAATGATCCACGGGCGAGCTTTACCGACGAGCCATAAAACGGCGGTTTTACTCGCCCGTCGATCATGGCCCTTAGAAACGCTGGCGTGACAATTTAGACTCATTCCTAACCGACTGGCCGGAGAAGGCACAGCATAAGGAAATGTGGAAGACAATGGGGGAGGCCTTTGCCCAGCAGTGGGACAGTACAGGCTAATGGAAAAAAAAAGAACAGATGGCCAAGGGGGCCGAAAGGATCTAGAGTGGCGACCGCGTACCAGAAGACGTAGCGTTGGAAGGCCTCCCACAAGGTAGACCGATGACTTGGTGAAGGCCGCAGGAATCCGGTGGATGCGAGAAACGCAGAACCGGGAGTGGGTGACATAGGCGGCGGAAGCTTGGAGGAGGCCCATGTCCCGCAGTGGACGTCTTGCGGCTGAAATGATGATAGCATTTAGTATACAAGGTCCCATTAAAATAGATGGACTTTTAACACAGCGCTCAGTACGTCTAACCAAAGATATCCAAGCAAAAAAAAAAACACTGATTAAAGTGATTTTATTTTGACCTAAAATAATAAATTTCCGGCACATTAGTGTATTTACGTTAGCTGATTATTTTTCGTGTCAGTATCTAATGCGTTTTCCTTAGGTATATATATTTTTTACCATCGTCCTTATTTCGGTGGTCTGAATGATTTATAAAAGTTTGTCCATCTATTTTAATGGGACCTTATACAATATTGTGTGTAGTGTTATAGATTCACGCGTATAATCACAGTTTGACTATGTTATGAATGTGTGCTGTGTTTAGCTCGCAGCCAGAGCTGGGTTTTGTATATAACGCTATTTACTCAAGCAAAAACCGTATATAATTATTATTAGCATGATGATCTTAGTGCTTCTTTTATAAAGGTCACCAGCTAAGTGGTTTAACGCTCGCCTGAACACAGACAATAAGGCCATTACTTCGCTTGTATATAATAAAATAGACATCTTGTCTACAATGATAAATCTTTCGCATATCCTTCTAAGTCCCATATGTGGGTAATAAGTCTAAGTATAATCCTTTACTTTAAAACTATTGTGTATCCGCCTTATTTACGATAGTCTTAGCTGCATGAATCGTGCTGGAACGCGCCACTAGAGGTTTTTATACAGAAATACTGCTGCACAAAGATACTCCATTTCAATTATGTTATGTACTGAGTGGAAGAAAGTAGTCGAGAGACTAAAGTGAACGGATAATGTACAATATACACGTTTTATTTGAGATCTTAATGTTAAACGTTTACGATAAGAAGCTAAGGAATACAATTTAGCTCAATTCAATTGTGATATATCTCGCTGAGAGAGAACGATTTTATTTTAATACGAGGCTAACGACGCGACGCGCCTACCAATATACGTAAATCGCTTCTCCATTGTGGAAATTATGAAAAAAGAAAAGATTTTATTGTTATCGTCGCGTTGAAACGGCCCGGATGATTATCGTACCTTCGCTGTCAAATAATTTAACTTATACTTGCTTGGGTAAGTGCCAAAACTTTTTGATTAGCTGGTGTTACTTCAAGTTTTATGCTTTGCCATTACTAAAGTATCTAGGACCTAGGTATTCTGTTCATTCTGCTAGCTCAATAAGAATTCACTTTAAGCTTTATGCTAATGAGGTCTAGTTCAACAGTCAACAGAATTAATACTCCGAATTGGGACCGCTGCATCAAATTAAGTCATCTATGAACGAACAAATTATCCCGGTTAGTCCAAACAGGCGCGAATATCGTCAGCCCACAACGCTACGAGTAGGTTCAAATGAACCGACTAATGTCGTACCCGGATCAAAACGTTCATGTATTTGTTTACGTTATAATAATCTGTCTGTCTGAAATTGTGGGCTGTTACTGTGAACGAGAGTCGCAAATATTTGTAACCCTCAGGGATCCCTAATGGGTTCCTGACCCTTTGCGAGGCTTTTTCATACAACAGTCAAAATGCTCGGTAGCGCACGTAAAGCTGCAGATATAAACTTGCGGCAAATGCTCATACTATACGGCGTAATGGATTATCCAGGATTAGTACGTAAAAGTAAAACAGGTTGGTAAAACATTTATAGTGAGTATGAAGTACTTTCTAAATAGGAATGTTGGTAATAAAAACCATTTAGAACATTCCCTCTGTATGTCTAAATAAATAACCGAACAAAAATAATTAAAAAATTACCGACTGCACAATTTTTAAAATTACTAGAAGGAACGAGAAAAAGTATATTATATTCAGCACAACACAGTAGGAATTATTTACTACCGCTACGATTGTGTGCTACGAAAAGAGGCGCTACGCCTCCGGTGGCTACGCCGTAGCACTCGTAGCATAAGTCGTAGCACGTCAGTAATCATACTCTCGTTGCGGGGTCAGCTTGTCGCACGCTTTTGTTCACGGTGTCGTTTATTTATTTTTTAATATAATTTTGATCCTGTTCTTAATTATTTTTATTTCGGTTCGACATAGTGTAACCGAGAAACATTTTCTTTTATATACAGAAGACCAAATACGTTCAAAATCTAGTCGCAATTTCGAGTTATTCCGATCCCCTAAGCCCAGATCCGCTGCTAGTTCTTCTTCTGTTTTGATCTCTGTCTTATCCACTATAAGCTTTCTCATTCCGGACGAATATCAAGAATTTGTCAAAAATGTATGAAAATTATGGATATTTTTGACAGATTGAGTCTGAGTTTAGAATGTAAACGTTCTTAAAAATACTGGAATTGCCCCTTAGTTACATTAGACAAAATACTTTTACCATTTCTTCGTTTTCAGATACCTATTCCATTTTAAATCCTACTGTCGCGGTAATAGGTTTACATATCGCACACATCACCGACTCTTCCCGGTCAGTCCATCCCATCAGAATGCAAACGGCGTGCGGCATGCGCTCAGTTCCGTGAAAAATTGACATTCTTCTTCGCACTATGGCCCACTGCGAAGCTAAAAGGAAGTGATTTGATTTATGCAGTATATAGAACTTTTACGTGAAGAACTATTTCATGCGATTATGTGACTAGACTTTTAGCAGCAATGAAACAAGAAAAAAAAGAAAAAAACAAAATGAGTGTTTTTGTGGAAAAAAACCGAAGTATTCCCGTTTGAGCACCTATTTTCAGAGCACCTTTTTTTAGAGCACCAAAGGTATTCCCATTAGAGCACCAATCAATATTTTACCGTGGTGCTCAAAGGGGAACAATAAAAAATATTCAACTTTGTTCCCTTTTGAGCACCTACGATTTTTTGTAGTTTTAATAATTTAATCTGATTATTTATAAATATATGTTTTATTTTACATTAAAGAATAAATAACATACAAGCTAAACCAAGAAAAATGCGGCAGCGTTACAAGTATGTATTTCAATTTCAAAATGAATTGTTTGTAAAAGTCAGCGCCGGGTCAGTGAGTAATTGAGTTGCTGCAATGACGAAGCACTTTTTGTACTGTTTGCCTGTAACCTTTAACATAAAATCAATATATTGGCAGTTGAGGTTTCGGCCTACCTACAGTTAGGAAAATATTTTGTTTCACAAATTGACACGTAACTTATAAGCGACGCTGAATACATTAATGTTTATATTATTAAACTAGCTGACTCGGCGAACTGTGTACCGCCTCAGAATCAAAAAAACCGATAAATACAAAATGTATGAGAAAAACTTTTTTTTTTTTCTTAATTTTCCCCATATTTTAATGGTTATTCTGCTATTTGGGGCGGAGTCAAATCTATCAAACCAAAAATCATAAAAATCGGTCCAGTTGTTTTTGAGTTATAAATGGTGTAACTAACCCGACTTTCTTTTATATAAATAGATAGATGTATTCGAGCGTATGGCACTCCTGGGATGCAACTAAAAATCAGCGTCAGGTGGTAGTACCTAGTGCCATCTAACATTATGCTGAGCTGACGTCCTTTCAGCATAAATATTAATTTTACTTTCAAAGTGTTTTATTAGGATATCGTACGTCTTAATGACAAAATGGAACCCTTATAGGATCACTCGTCAATCGATTGAGAAAGAATCACAATTGTAATGGAAATATACGTTAGTTTAAGTTCTACCTTCAACTTTCTAACTGACCGACTATTTAATTTTGACAATTCAAAAGTGCCTGTACATGGTTTAATTGAAATAAATGCTTTGAGTTTGAGTTCAGATTCAATTTGCTAAGAAATCTGTTTCCCTGACTGTACACATCCAATGTTTTCACATCGGCACCACTCATATTAACATGCTACCTCACGAAGATACCAATCACCACCGGACTCCACCAAAAATAAAACAAAAATCATTGAAATCTATTTTCGTGCCAACCCTACAGTCCTTCCAATGCAAGTTCGATAAATAATTTAATGGCAGTGCGCCGTCCACAGGGCTGTCACTGGCAGCGCCGCACTCATTTGTCAACGACGTGATATAACAGGTTAGCAGACAGCCGGCCATTTGCATGCCCCTATCTACGAAGTTAGCTGCGTATCGTTGGTATCACATTTTGTAACTAACTTGGTAATGGGTGACGCTGTAGCGCTGTTCGTATAATACTGCTATTAATTTCATTGTCTGGTTAGTTCGCGAAGTTGTGGGGAAATGCAGTGCATGCGCGTCTTATGACTTAGGGAGTTTTTAAATGGAACAACTTTACGGTTTATAAAGCAGTGCGGGAAGAGAATTTAGTATTAAGAAACACGATAGCAAGAACTAAAAGCCGATAATAATTTTAAAAGATCTATCGCAGAATGATTTCCACTAACCCACGCTAGGCCCGCGCGGGGAGGGGGGATTATGACCCACTGTTTCTCACAAAGTAGAAGCCTGTGTCCCAGCAGTGGGATCATTATCGGCTGATTATGATGGATAACAGATGTAATTATTTAAAATATTTTACAAAAAAGCCCATTCAACTTAAAAATTTCGTCATTATCACACACTATCCGTATCTCAAAGAATACAAAAGTCGGACGCGGAACGAAACAAAATCCGAACTCACTGACCGGAAATCACGGCGGCTCAATTCTCAAACGGTCAATCAAGAATGTTCTTTTACGTATTCAATCGTTCGCAATTACCCCAAAGCGCAATACGAAATCGGAACGGGTAAAAAATCAACAAAATGTAAAAATCAAAAATGTAAAATACCGTGATTGATGGGTTTGTTTTACCTCATTCGTCCCAATTCGAATGCGACACGCGAATCTATTTCAGTAACAGGCATGTATTTTAATCTGATTTTTCGGATGAATTCAAATGAAAACCGGAAAGCTGCGGGATTATAGACTTTTTAAAATATGCGCATATACGGAACCGAATATTGGTGTATCAAAGTCAATTCCGAACAGTTGGCATTTTAAGATAGGCGTTTGAAGCGAGCCCGCATAATCTTTTTGGATAGACTGTTTGATGTGGCGGGATTTGTTCGAAAAAGGTCTCTTTGCAGGCCACGAAGCATCAAAAGTCGCGTGAAGCTATAATGATGAATTTAATATGTATTTTGCGTCGCCGTCGGCCGCAAAAGCGAGGTTTTTACTGGAAACGACAAAGTGAAGGTTTAACGGTTCGTGAGTGCGTAAATCATGTGTCAGCAATTCGGCATATATTTGAGTAAACATACCATTTACTTTAATTACCGCTTTGTCCGCAGTTACTGCTTTATCCTGATTGATGGACAATATTATTTGGAATAACAGGATGACAACTTTACCAACTAAGTATAAAGTTTGAAATAGTTTATAAGCTAAACTTGTGAACACATCCATCAGGCTTTCAAAGAGTAGCTCGCCCTGCATATTCTTCAGTACACAATTTGTCACCAACTCAAAACAGGCAACCACTATCTAAACCAAGTAAATTATAATGTGTATGGGTTATTCACACAAACAAGCTAATATGCAAAACTGATCGCAAATTGATCTGTTATCCATTTTTTCCAAGTTCGCCGATATTGTTCACAATTCATATTGGTTTACTCGTAAATTAAACGTTTCCAATTCTACCTTCGACTCTTCGCTGTTTCATAATGGAAATTTTAAAACGATTTATTACGAGTTACGTAGTTCCCGTGGCGATGGTACTGTGCAATCATTCGCTTGTTTAATATAAAACGGATTTGTCACAGCTCTGTTTTTCGCTGTGTTATTTTCGTGAGGCACATCGCCATTGAATTTACATTCGCCTGCCGCGCCATGCCTGTCACTTCATGCATATGTATGGCCTTATGCAAACTGCAACTTTGCCTTTCATTGAATAAAAATATTTGGAATGATGACGACGTTTCGAGCGTACCGATTCTCTGTGATGAAGTTTTTTATTAACATTGATACACCACTTGAATTAATGCGGTTTGCTACGGAGCAAACCAATAACAATGATTTATTTATAAAAATGACACATTATTATTATACCCCTACAATAATAATGTACACTCTGTTAATGTGTACTTTAAATAATTTTTTGTTTGAACAGTACAAAAATGTTTGAACAAAAACTTACTTAAAGTCACAAATGCACTTTTATTTTACCAGTTAACTGCAGCATGTAAAAAAAAAAAACAATTCATCCAGAAAGAAATTTATTAAATCGCAACTATAACTTTTGACCATAACTCCAGTACACACAATCCCAACAATTAATAACCAGAAACTTGGAACATGACAGGGAAGTTTTCAACAAATGTTACAAGTTGCCACACTGAAAATTCGCAGCGTACTATGTACATTTGTAGAAGCACACGAGCTTTGGAGACGACAAATATTTTCGTACAAGTTTGCAGTGCAGCCGGTTAGTTCTAATCTTAATTTACAGTTCGCCTCGAGTAGTTCGCTCGCAGTAACTAGTAGTAAGTTGGTCGGGCGGCGCGACGGCTCGAATCGCTCCGTTTACAGGTAACTCAACAACAACTTGATGCCATACACTCCCGGTTTATTAGCTTTGTATTGAAGCATTTGTTTCATTGTGTTAACGTGTTCGTTGGAAAAGGAATAGAGAATGGCGCATTGTACCTACCTATGTATATTTGTGTGGAAGGGAGATAAAAGCACAAAATGTTGTTTGTGGTTACTTAGGGTTAATTACCCAAATGGTACCAACGGGACCATTTCACTACGACTTCGCTGTTCGTCCGTCTGTCCATCTGTCGGTCCGTCCATCCGTCCATCCATTCGTCCATGTTTGTCAGCGGACTGTAATAGGTTGACAGTTGAAATTTTCACAGAGTGTGTATTTCTATTGCCGCTACCCTCTTTAATTTTTAACTTTTTATTGTTTGTTGTTCCATACAGGAAACGTGTTTTGTCGACTTTTTTCCGTTGTGGTAAGGAACCCTTCGTGTGCGAGTCCGACTGCCACTTGGCCAGTTTTTGTATGAGTGTGTATTTTCTGTTGGTAAACAATAATTCAGGATAAATCAGGCTTCGCAAACATATCCAAGTAATACAAATTTTAATATAAATATTTCCTAAAACCATTTATCTATATCGACACCTCCAACGTATGTTATCGTAACTATCAATATCGTAACTATAAGTTACGATATATGCTAAACAAATTAGATTGGCTCGCAATCTTCATTGATACCCACGTTATTAATCCAAATTTTCATTAAAACAGTTTCCTTTATTACCCATTATTAGTTCAAGCTTAGTTTACAAACAATTTTATTAATATAGAGGTCGTTTTATAACGGTTTACATAAAGGTCGGCCGGCACTCTTGTCCGGGTCACTGCGTTAGTAATTAGCCCCTACTATTATAGATCTTGTTTTATGGAGATATCGCTTTATCGGATGTTAAGCGAGACTGGACAATGTGGATGTAACTACTTTATATTATGTGCATTAATGCTGTTTGACTCATAAGAGTAGGAAGTAAATTGCAATGCCATGGGGCGCAAACAATAGACACATTTTAATAAACACTGGACCAAAAAGAACGTTTTACAGGTTCCCATTAAAATATATGGACAAATTTTAACACAGCGCTCAGTACGTCTAACTAAAGAATCCAAGCAAGTGATTTTATTTTGACCATCGTCCTTATTTTGGTGGTCTGAATGATTTCTAAAAGTTTGTCCATATATTTTAATGGGACCTTAGGTATATAATTTTTCAGTTACCTACGTCGCAGTGCACAGGTCAAGTTCTACAAGCAAGATAGTTCTATGTTTCACTTTCACGACAATGTTGATCGACGGGAGTGATTTATTTACGTTGGATCCCGCTTTTGAATCCCATTTTAATATTTTTGGCGTTGGATCCCGCAAAACATTATTATGTATTTCCGTTGGATCCCGAATTTAAAAATGCAAGATTATTACGTTTTATTGTCGTTGAATCCCGAAAAGTATTTCCGTTGGATCACGAATGCTTAAAAAAATCTGAATGCGGGTACATTCAACAACAAAATTGTTTATAATAAAATGACGGGTTCACTAATGTTTCACCAAAACTCTATTGACAAATTTTTAGTTTACAACCAACGTTTCGTATACTATTTATTTCACAAACAACTCATTTTCTATATAATCTAGTCGTTTCTGGCACTCGCCGGCCGCTGCCGCGGCACCGCTCGCTTCGCTCGCTCGGCTCGTGCGTAGGGCTCACTGTTTTCACCTAACCTCACCTAACAATTTTTTTTTAAATAGTTAACCTAATCTAGTGTTTGATAAAGGTAAATCACTTTTCTTCTGAAATGTACACATGTTGTTATAACATGGGATTCAACGGAAATAGCAAACGGGATCCATCGTTAATACCTAAAAAATGGGATTCAAAAGTGGGATCCAACGAAAATAAACGACGGGAGTGCGGGGTAGAAATTAAAGAAACAAAAGAAAGGTAAATATCTATTCTACATACTAATAATAAAGCTGAAGAGTTTGATTTTTTTTTTTGTTTGTACCCGCTAATCTCTGGATTTGAAAAATTATTTCTGCATTTGATAGCCCAATTCTCGAAGAAGGCTGCACGCCAGGACCCTTAGGAGCCGAGCACGAAGATATAAAAGTCAGAAAGAATACTAAGAGAAACCGAAGTAATAGCGTAGAAGGGTGATGCAATGCGGCGGGATGAGTCGGGGGAGCAAGAAATTTCACGAGAACGAAGAAGCTAGTTTTAAAAATAATGATGAAAAAAAAAACATTCATAATCTCTCAGTCTATTCAGTTGGTAGATATAGTAAGTAAAGAACAATGACGAGGGAATTGTTGATGGAATTATTGAGCGTCTTTCACCGTGATAGATACTGACGAAATAATTTAATAAGTTTTATCAAATCATGTTTATGGCCTATCCTATCCCTTAACATATTTTTCATCGGTAGACGCAAAATAAATTACAACAAACCCACATTTGTTTGGGCGTTCGCCATTGTGTTTTCTTACAGTCACAATTTTCCAAATTAAGTAATCAGTAGCAGAACACCGAAATCATGTAACTAACTGTAAACTATTTATGTTCTCTATTAAAGCCACTTTTATTGACACTGTCAGGTCAAACACTAACTCGGTTAGAATTTTAGTGAGACGGTGTCTGAGTAAAATATTAACTAAGCTACCTCACGAGTGTCTAACGTGTGCCCTAAATTAACTCACTTTGATTTAATTAGTTAATACTTCGGATGGTACTTCGTTGTGACAACAAAAATCAATTATCTTGAGTCAATCAGTGAATTTAACGTAGGTATAATACTTTTGCTTAAGTATCTCTGTAATTGTGACTTTCTACATAGGTACATAGATCATACTTATGTATCTAGCTGCTGCCCGCGACGTCGTCTGCGTGAAGGCTCTACAGCACCAAAAATACCTAAGATGCCAGTGTCGCTATAGCATTATAAGTAAACAACTTTTAAAATAGCATTAAAATATAAGTTTTTTTGCAAGCGAAGCAGGTGAAGAGAGTTATATGGGAATCCTGCTGAGTTCAGTCATAAGATGTGACTGAAGGAAATAGAGAAAATAATGCAGGAATACGTTCCAGGACACAAAAGAGTAAAAATACGTACAAAGGTATCATACCTTACAACACTTCCCTATAAACTACGTTGGTAGTTATGCTGCCAGGAGCCTAAATGTAAAGAGAGTCAGGACTGGTGACGCGGGAGCAAGTGACGAACAGTTGCCCGTGTGAGAAGCAACTCGTCCTGAGGTCGACACCCGCTGCCCTCAGTGTCTGCCTCTGCGACTTATTGATGGTTATCACGAAGCAAACACTCACGGGGAACTGTACGCGCTTGAACTGGAACGGGAAGTTATGAGGTAAGAGGGGAATGCGTGGTATAAATACTGCTTCGCCGACGCCACAACCCGTAAGAATCCGCCTCAATGGTGTGTCTGTGGAGCGAGATGACTTTAAGGCGGGTCCCGTTACACAACTTCGGAGGAGATAGGTTCCGAAGAAGCATAATCGGGACATCGACCTTCAGCTTGACGGTATGCGCTGGAAGTCCACTTGCTGACAGGGAGTTCAGAAATTCTACGGGATAATGTGTGGCGTCATCTTGCTCAACAACAGTGTTTATCGAGGTGTAGACCACTTTATTCCCCTCAATTTCCGAGAGAATGCATTCGTTAATTGTTACAGCCTGATCATTTTTGGGCGTCAAAATGGCCCGCTCACACACCCAAGAATTCTGCTGGTGCGGTATACGACTGATGTCCCCGTACACACAGCGAATCAGTTCTTCTAAGCTGGATACCACTCTACCGAGAGAGTCTGGAAGCACCACCTGTCCACCTCTCTCTTCTGGTAGAGTGCCTTCGCCAAGACTTAGAAGGACATCGGAGAATTCTTGAGCACGTGCATTGCCGCCGAGCCGAGCTCTCATATTAATGGTCAAGCGCAGCGTACGAACTCGTGACCACAACGAAGATAGTTTCAACGAAGCATTCACCTCGTCAGCCCTCGATCCCCGTGTCACCACGGGAAGCGTTTG
Organism: Amphipoea lucens; assembly: GCA_947508005.1. Lineage (NCBI taxonomy): Eukaryota > Metazoa > Arthropoda > Insecta > Lepidoptera > Noctuidae > Amphipoea > Amphipoea lucens. Next base: position 11,329,202 of record OX382371.1, read on the forward strand.
ACGGAAATCGCCACTGAGCAGAATGTGACACCACCCATCAAATGTTCGTTCCTGCGGATGTCCTGCAGGGTTCTGTCCACGGCCTCAACCTTCCTATTGGCCATCGTACACTCATCCCATACGATCAGAGGGCAATCCTTGAGCACGTGTCCCTTATCGCTGTTACGTGACACACCACAAACAGGCGTTTCGGCGCTCTCTAAATCGATGGGAATTTTAAACATGGCATGTGCTGTCTTGCCACCCGGAAGCAGTGTGGCAGCGATTCCCGACGACGACGCTACAGCAATAGCAATTTTGCCTTACCTCCTGACCTCTGCAAGTATGCCAGTGGTAACAAATGTTTTTCCTGTTCCACCAGGAGCACCCAAGAAAAACATTTTACTCTGGTTATGCCCAACGCTTTCAAGGACGGTGTCATAAATTTGTTTTTGCTCTGAAGAGAACAAAGCGACATGGTCATTTCGTATGGTGGTAATTTCGCCCGGATCGTAATTTGTCTCAGCGTTATACTCCCGATTTACACGGTCTTGATGCGGTGATGATTGGGGAGCTGGTAACCCATATTCGATCAGTGGATTGCCGCCGATAGAAATGACCACATCTTGAAGTGAACTGAGACAGGTGGTCAGCACGCGTTCATCAGTTACTTCGACTTCGTCTCCAGTAGGAACATAACTTTTTTGTAATACTTAACACCGCGTTTTTTTTAATTGTCTTCCTCAACTCTGCTCAAGATTTTGAGGTTTTTGTTGGAACTTGAATTTATCAAAACGAACTATACGATACAACTTTTATGAAGAAAATGCACATTGCTATCTATGAATTGTAAGTATAACTAACTACTAACCTCGCCAACATGATGAAATTTAAATTATTAATTTCCAAAAAGTGTCAACATGTAACTTGATTTGATTTTTATGAAATCTCATAGATGGCGCTGCTTCAAAATTTTCTTTATACTTCTATTACTTTTTATTTTTGAAGTGAAAACTTCTTTAGCGGCGTTGCACACTTTTTGTATGGGGAAAAAATGTTAAACTCGCGTCAGGACATCGCGTCAGGACACGTGACCGTCAGGAGAGATTTCCCCCCCACCCCTCTTTCTACGGCGGCGGCGCCAACCGAAGTGAACCAAGTGAGACACGATAATGGATGGATGGATGGATGGACGGACGGACGGACGGACGGTGACGGTGACGGTGTCGGTGACGGTGACGGTGACGGTGACGGTGACGGTGACGGTGACGGTGTCGGTGACGGTGACGGTGTCGGTGCCGGTGACGGTGACGTTGACGGTGACGGTGACGGTGACGGTGACGGTGTCGGTGACGGTGTCAGTGACGGTGTCGGTGACGGTGACGGTGACGGTGACGGTGACGGTGACGGTGACGGTGACGGTGACGGTGACGGTGACGGTGACGGTGACGGTGACGGTGACGGTGACGGTGACGGTGCCGGTGACGGTGACGGTGACGGCGACGGTGACGGTGACGGTGACGGTGACGGTGACGGTGACGGTGACGGTGACGGTGACGGTGACGGTGACGGTGACGGTGACGGTGACGGTGACGGTGTCGGTGACGGTGACGGTGTCGGTGACGGTGACTGTGACGGTGACGGTGACGGTGACGGTGACGGTGACGGTGACGGTGATGGTGGACGTGGACGTGGATGTGGACGGATGGACAGCTGATGGCTCGACCGTCTGTGTAGTAGCCACACTGCTGTGTATTCGTAAAATTCGTGTATATAAAGTGTTTAAAATATGGAAATTGAACAAAGTGCATCGATTAATGAAAAAAGTGACGCAGAAATAGTGAAAAAAAATTAGTTATATTAATTCAATTCATAATTGATTTATTTCAACATTAATATTCAAGTTTTCACTTCTGTCGGCACTCCCAGAGTGCAACCCGTCTTTTTTTTCTTTTAGTTACTTAAATGGCGTAGTTTTTATAGTGTAAAGCTAGATAATAACATGGCTTACTGAAAAACAACATTTAAATATGCGTCGTTAGATTACACGCTGTCACAGAATGCGTAGGAAAAATAAAGATTCACAGCTCCTCCCCCGTAGGTGATAGCGTGATAATATGTAGCCTATATGTTGACCCGACCTCTTAGTAATATTCATGCAAAATTTGAAGTAAATCCATGCAGTACTTTTTGAGTTTAGCCCGGACATACATACAGACAAACAGACAAACAAACAGACAAAAATTCTAAAAACTATATTTTTGGCTTCGATATCGATTGTAGATCACGCCCCAAGTATTCTTTTAAAAAAATATTCAATGTACAGTTTTGACTTTCCTACGATTTTTTTATATGTATAGATAAAGTTATCAATAAGTTGCTCACGTTAATAACGGTATAGGAATTTGTAGCATACCAAGAGGAATGGGTAAGGTTCCCATCAAAAGGAGCAAGTAAATTGTTGTGGCCTGATTTCAGATTGGTAATTCGAAAATTCAAAGAGCTACATAAATTTTGCAACGTTTACACGCAAATACTTTAGGTAATAGTTTTTAAGCATGCGTTCCTAAAATATCGTTGCAAATATACCACCAGCGAAACACAATAAATAGTTATAAAGGGACCCACAAAAACGTTAGTAATCGTAAAATAAATAGAGTTAACAGATCCGTGTAAATAATTTAGTGACCCTTGTGTGCCTTTTAGAGTTAACTAAATAGTACAGCTCTTGGAATAATTATTTATTTATTGATATATACTTTACCTTGTAGGAGGCCTTCCAACGCTACGTCGTCCGGTACGCGGTCGCTGCTACAAAACCTTTTGGCCTCATCAACCATCTGTTCTGCGAGCAATGAGCCCTGCCCATTGGAAATTCTTCGATGACGACCTTGTAAAGGTCGCAGGAACCCGTTGGATGCGAGAAGCACAAAACCGGTCGAAGTGGATGTGCTTGGGGGAGGTCTATGTCCAGCAGTGGACGTCTTTCGGCTGAAATGATGATGATGATATACCAGAAAATACATAACAAAAATACATTTAACGTTACAAAACATACCATGGGCGGCCTAACCAGGCAACCTTGAATAGACAGTGATTGCGTGGACATAAATTGGGTTATCAAAATTAACACATTGACCGTCCCAGATCCCAGTCGGATTAATAGATACGACAAATAACCTACGACAAATATTTTGCTGGCCGTGCCGCCTCAATCTATTTATACGACTATGAACATATTTTCGTTTTATGTTTTTTATTTCTGTGCACGACCCTATTCATCTTAGGTATTTATTTGTCGATTTATGAGCTGGGCGCTGAGGGCATGACTATTGATATAAAACCAAGCGATCAGTTGGTTTAGCAGTTATAGGTAGGTACTTACCGCTTCTATTTCTAGTAAACAATCAACCCCTATTGTTCGATCGGAACTGCAGCTAACAATCTGAGGCAGTAATTTACCCCGTCTGTCGCCGTCGTCACTGCCCGTCGGTAAGCCCAGCTCACTTCTGCGGTTAGTCGGTGCCTTCAAACGCTGTCGACGCCCTACTGCGATACCGCTACAAACTGTTTTGCCTTCTAGGAAATTAATTGAATGGTGCAGTAATTTGTACAAAACACGCTTTGTTTTCGCTGAAAGGCTAGAATTTTGTATAGCACCCACACATTCTGTCAGTTACGTTTAAGTCCTGTGAAATTACCCTAATAATAGAATTAGGTTACCGTTTCGCCCACAAATTCATATTTTGGGCTACTACTGAGAAATATACACATAACATCACCGTTTTCCACGAAGGTTGTGTATATATCGCAGCCAACTAGCTTCATTAGCCTTTCAGTAAACAACCTAGCCTTTTTTCTAAACGGTGCTACTCAGCTAGGCTAGGTTCAGCGGCCTGAATGATATTCATCAATATTCAATCAAACATCTAGGCAAGTTACTTGGAACGATAACGTTTAACTTCGTGACAGAGAGACATTTATATCGGCACTGATTTAAACCGCGGTTGTTTATTGTAGTTTTGGCAAATTAAAAATTACAACTGTCGAAATTCACAGTCTGACAGTCGTAATTACATCTTCCACATTATATTAAGAATTTCCTTAACAGCATTTTAAAATCCGGAATTCTACCACACAAATTTTGCCAATCGTTAATTATTCTCCTCCATAAAAAGGGTGACAAAACAGACATTAACAATTACTGTCCCATCAGTCTGATTTCGCACCTGTACAAAGCCTTTATTAAAGTAATCGAAAACCGAATATCAAGATCACTAGACAAACAACAGCCTCCCGAACAGGCTGGATTTCGCCGCGCCCTCTCTACACTGACCGCCTTCACTCCATCAACCAAATTATCGAGAAACACTTAAAATTCCAGCTCTCACTTTATATCGGCTTTGTGGACTATTCAAAAGCTTTTGATAGTATCACCCATAGCTCAATTTTTAACGCCCTGCAGAATCAAGACATAGACTTACTCTTCTAAAAAGTATTTATATGAACAGCACTGCAGCGATTAAGATCAGTTCCATGGCATGACCGTCCTTCTAGGTAGTGACAGGAATTATTCACAGCTGTGCTGGAGGAAGTCTTCCGAAAGCTGAAAGCGGGCTGGACGGAGAGGGACATTATGGTCAGCCATAAGAGATTATCTAATCTCCGGTTCGCCGTCAATATTTTGCTCTTTTCGTCTTCAGCCTCCGAGTTGACACAGATGCTAGACGATCTTGGCACAGCAAGCCTAGAGGTCGGACTACAGATGAATATGTCAAAGTCCAAGTTGTTGACGAACAGCGCGCATTGCATGGAGATGGCGGGATGAGCTGGAATCCTTCAACGAGAACTGGTCCTTATCAGCTTTGAACAGAGAGAAGTGGAAAGAGAGTAGGGAGGCCTTTACCCTACAGGGACATCACAGGCTAATAATAAATAATTATACTAGTACTACCCGCAGTACTCCTCGATACGGCTCGCATTGTGAGCAGGTTGTTCTCTCTGGAACCCTAACCACCAGTAGCTTGGACCCTGTTCCCAACATCGGTGGATCACTATTTTTTTCAATGTTTTATTTATACTTACTTTATATTTCGAGAAATATTTAAAAATGTAATTACATTAAGTTAGTAGACAAATAAAAGAAATAATTACATAAATATTTAGCAGTAAAACGACTTAACGGTACAAATCTAACTTGGAAGTAGCGCTCGCCGGCCGCTCCCGCGGCTCCGATCGCTTCGCTCGCTCGGCTCGCGCGCAGTTGGTGATAGTTCTAACCTAACCAAATGGGTAAGCATTTGGTTGGGGTGGCCTAATTTAGTTACTTCGACAAATTGGGCTCGCGCGTGGTTGATCACTGTTCCAACCTAACCTGTGAACTGCCGAACTATTTACCTCCCTGCCCATTCCAACATTTTTACTGGCCATTAAATTCTTACACTACTCTTGTAATTTCTAATTTACAAGTGTCTGATGTAAAATAACAATTTATTAACACTTTGAAGCAACAATTGAAGCGTAATCCTATCTTCACTAAACGTGGATTGTGACATGCATGTGGTGCATTCACTGATCAACGTGGCTTCGATGACCGAAAATTGGTGAGCGTGTAATGTGGTCATCCAATGCCAGGTAATAGACAGTAGCGTTCCGACGGGAGGCTGTGGCTTCACTTAACTTCAATTTTGTAGAGAGTCGAGTCTTACTGAGTAGTGGTAGAAAAAAATCATTACGGACTATTTGTGATAAATTAATCCATAGAACATAACGTAACATCACATCTATATTCAAGGGTTGAGATGAGGTGTTCCTATAGTACACCCATACTACGCCAGTTATTTTTAGTTAGTCTCATGTTATAGAGGGAGAGCTTATTGCCTTCAACGGGGCACAAATCCAGAGGCCGGGCTGCTACTGAGAAATTTCAGATGGAAAAACCAAATAACACTTTACTCGACCCGGGAATCGAACTCAGGACCTCATACTCAACAGTAGCGCTTGCGACCACAAGACAAACAGGCAGTCCAAAGAATCAAACTTTATCACGCTGTTGTTTTTATACCTAAATAATGCAAGTAACCAATAAATAACACACTAATTAAACGTTGCAATAAATAAAATGAGGGGGACTAAGCAACAGAAATTAATTCATTAGTATACAAGTTGCAGCAGACAGTTTAATTAATTTACAAAACGTATAATTTAAAAGTTTGCTGGACGGCTACCAAACCCGTGGAGTGTGACGAGGTCGCCGCCATTAATTTTTCAGACGCTCTTTGTTTGTAAGACGCTGCATTCGCTCCGAACTTCGGGATTTGTAGGTTAAACAACGAAAAAAGAGAATTGTTAAAACTTTTGTAGCAATTAACGCAAACTGTAAATTCAAATAACATAATTTAATGGTGAGAGAGCTGTATTTATTAATACAGTAACTAATAAATATAAACCTTTTTGTTTGTTTGAAACGGTTATAATTAAAAAAAAAACACAGTAACGCCAACATCCCCACGTGTACCAAGCAATAACACCTAACAAAACAAAAAACAAATGAAGGCTTAACGGAAAAATAACAACATGATTGTTTGCCGAGCTGATAACCCCGGCTCAACAAATATTGTTCCCCCTAACACCTCTCACAATCTAAATACCCATCCTATAATTTAATCCATTTATAATCCTAGAAACATGACGGTTTGTACCTAAGCAAATATGTCTCCATCTTGTTTTAGTCTCACCTAGTTAGGTAGTTAATAATTTCACAGTTGCTGAACAAACTTCAAGTACATCAAAGGGACTCGGCTAATTTGATTTCTGTGTTCGACGGCCACGAGAGGGTTAGACGGGCCTCAGTCTATCGGACACACAACACGCATTTACGAAACAACTTGGTTACCTCTCATCATAATAGGTAAATAGTATAACAACAATCAATTCATTTAAACGTGGGTTCATTTAATTTACCATCAGATTTTTTTCTGTAAGTAAATGTTGAAAGCAAATTAAAGAAATTTAATTAGTTTTATTAATCGATCAACTAGGTAGAGTCCAGTCGTTTATTACAATATTAATCTGTTTGTTTCGCCTTTGTTTATTGAAGCATATCTACGTTCCGCGTTTCAACGTGCACTGAAACATAATATAACATAACATAATCAGCCTATAACGTTCCCACTGCTGGGACACAGGCCTCCTCTCTGTGAGAGGGAGTGGGCCGTAATCTATCACACGGGGCCAGTGCGGGTTGGTCACTGAAACATATTAAACTGAATTGATGGATTTCGGAATGGAGATGTTAACACCCAGTTCGGCTGCAAACCTCAAAATAATTAATCAATGAAACCCATAAACAACAAGTCAAAAGTGATGCAGTAACTACAGCATAACTTTAACACAACATAGAACATGACTTTGACGAGTCGAGATGTACCAGACAAACTAGAAGTTGTTAGAATATTCATTGCTAACCAGCCTACCTGGCCGGCTTGAATATTAAACCTACATTCCCTAATTATGTCACCAAAGAGGCTTTATTCCAACTGTAAGCTGTTTTAATTTCAAATTCCACACATCGCAATCCTAAAACTTCTCTGTGAACTAGAATATTTAAGTCTAAGAATTGCACATTTGCATACGAAACTAATAAAACAAAGTAAATTACAAAGTATAATCTCCATAGTTGCCTGAAAGTTGGTGTGTGACAGAAAGTGTCCACTCACTCACCATATTGATAGGGATTCCTAGCGCAGTTAGGAAACCCTAAAAAGCCCCTACTCACTCAACTGGACAATTGAATCTGGCTCCGGCAATGGCCAAGCTTTATGGAGACAGAGTAATTACCACTGCCTCGATTTATGACCACACACCAACATTATGTTCAGGAAATTCAAACAGGCTTACGACTCTGAGGTTCGAGTTGATCATTCGCACCAGTACCTAGTGCACAAGTTTGCCCACATAAAGCCAATTAATCCATGGCACTTGATTATTACAGGTAATTTTGTACCTCTGCGTTGAACGATCAACAAATTATCAGCAATGTTTAACATTACCTATTCCTGAGCCAGAGGTTAGTTGGTTACACAAACATTATTAAATTTTGTCCAACAATAATGTGGGTACCTATTTATTAATATCGCTCTATGTGGACAAACTGACCGTAATTTTCTTAATTGGGTAAATATGGGGGTGTTTGGCGAAAAAAAAGCCATTTATATAATCCCGTCTGTTAGTAATAATGAAATCCCCAAATCCGCCGTAATAGGATGAAAACAGGTGAAAATAAATGAAAAAAACATATTTTTACCCATATATTTTGAGCTCCATGTTGAACAAGCATATTGAATTTTAATGCTCTTCGTGAAAATCGAAACAAAGTACAGATACATGTATATGTATAGGTATATGTAGCAATGTATAGGAATAGTTGTGGGCGTCGCGGTGTCTGCATTTACTCCGCTAAGAGGCTCACGATCCCATGAATAAACCATTGGTTGAATGTGGAACTCGTGTCAAGTGCGAGCGTGTTGACGGACGGGCCATTGACCTGGCGCACCATTTATTGCAACTATTAAATAGACAACTACGACTACTGTTAAAATGTAAACGTTAATATTGACGAATTTTTTGATGCCCGCTGATTCGTTTCTTTCTTTTTTTATATACATGAACACATTAAAAATATTATTTTCAATCTGTCAGCTTATATAATGTTGTTTGAATTATCTTGTTTGTGAAAAAATTTAAGCTTCATTTTGGTCTCTATTGATACAGAGTTTTGCCTTGTTACCTATATATAATTCTATCAAAATAACTGGATGGTACGATAAGTCTTTTCGATCCATTCGTTATTAAAGTTTTAGTAGGAAGTTTTTCCTTGAGCTTCCAATTCAGTTTCCCGACTGATATAACTTCAGGTTGAGTAGTCACAAAAATTCCTTTTCATATTTTAGTAAAAATACGAAATGCCCTCGATCTTAACTTTGACGGGCTTCAATCACCTGCCAGTTGAATCGTAGCTATAGCTACCCCTCAATATTCGAGAAAATTTCACGAACTAATCAAGAACTTTCAATCAAAATTCAAACATAAAATAATAATCACCACAATTTCCACTTCCTGGCCTCGTTTAATTATTTCACTTTAATTATAAAATCGATGTTCCCAAAATATACCTAAGTGTTGATAAATTGATAATTATAACAGTCTAGGCGAACAAGTACCTAATTAAATTATAAATGAAAATTGATGAACCAACATTTTCCAGCAAGACGGATCAGTTTTAATAAATACCTTACAAATTAATTCCGACGAGATCGGGAAGTTACCGCGTTCAAATCACGGTTAACTCACAATCTCCAATTTACGTTAGTACGTTTGTCTGATATCGAGTGAACAATAAAAGCAGTTTCGACTCAAGTTAAATCTCTCTGCAAAGCGGAAAAGCAATTAATTAAACTGGTTTGTATAAGAAACATCTTCAGCCAGCGCGATGTTGCATTTTGTAAAGGAATCGATGTTAAATTGTTAAGCAAATTTCGATTTGTTCGTATTCGGTAGTTTTAGCTCTAATTTTATCAATTTCTTGTATGGCTTAATTTCGTGGCCTTGTTGGTAATCCTCGAAGGATACGAAAATGTGTACTTTCGCTCGCAGAAAGTTGGGCAACGACCTCATAAGGCCGAAATGAGAATTTAACACTCACGGTTCCCATGCCGAGCTGTAACTAGAAAGTTATGTAGCTGGAAAACAGCTAATTATATTTTGTCTGGCTTGGAGTTGGATGTTATGCGTAACACAGTACGTTGTAAAGTTCATGTCGGTGTAAAGATTATTTTGTAGTTTCTCGTGGTGAGATGACTTCTCATGTCTGATGCGCATCTCGCAGTGTCTATAATAATAAATTATTATTTATTTAATCTAAAATAAAAAACTACATTCTGGTTTCGAGTAACATCGGCCCCGCACTAGGATATCCTGTGTCTTGAGGTCCACAAAATTTGTATTAGCTGTAGTTTATTCAGGTTGACGGATAAGTACATAAGTAAATTATACTTACGATTACGGAAATAGTTGTGTGCATGTTACCTATAGAGAAAAAGAAGGGGTGTTTGTGTTAAGTATAGTGTGTAGTGTAAGTGTTGTGAGAGAGTGAGTGTTGTGATGCGTTTGTGTGTGTTTTGATTCAGCCAATAGTGATTATACTTTCACCCCCTTACTAATAGACGTATCATATCAGATGAATAGTTACATGCCGATTTCTCTCTTTCAGTTGTCAGTAATTTGACTTTCGAAAGAAGAAGACAATGCAGTGTGTAACTATACAGACGCTATACAACGTCTATTAGTAAGAGGGTCAGTGTTCAAATAATCCAAATCTAGCAGCCAATTAGTTACAATTTTCTTACAAACATGTCTAGTCGAGTTTAAGATATTCACTTCTTCATTTATTTTTTGGCTATAGATGAGGGCCCATGAAAGCAAAATTTATTTTCTTCAAACGTTGTAAAAGGCGATGAGAACTATTCATTGACAAATAAAGATCTTCTAAGAAAAAACTAATTAGCACGTTTTTTACCATACTAAAAGAACATTTTCTACAAGAAATACTCAGACATAACTAAGTATGACAGAACATGCCCAAACATTATGTTTTTTAAGCAAGTATTACTGTTTTATCCCGCGAAGCCTATTTTATTTATAAACGAAGCCTAATTAACTAAAGACTGCTCTTTACGTAGCGGGAGTTTGTTGAAAGCTCGTCATTGAAGAAGGCGAGGTTATTTAGCTTAGCACCCTAAATTAAGGCATTCACAGGCTGAGCTAACGTTTGGGTATATAAAAGGCAAGCTGTAGAAAACTTAAGGAAGTAGAGAGGATGGGATGCATGAAGAAGCCTCCTCGTGTAGCGCAGTTTGTTCCGCCAGTTGCTCAACTGAACCGAGCGCTCGGTGTATCCTGGACAGTCACACCCAACACCTTATTTGACTGGCCAATTCTTCCCTTGCGGTGGTAGGGCTAACGCCCGCCTGGTTTGCGACCACCCTCCCGCCGGAGTCCGGCGTCAAGCAGCCTGCTGTGTTTCGTCGATGCGTGGGAGTTCCAGTGCCTTAGGCATCTCCTGGGCACGCTCGTTCCATCATAGACCTCATCCATCGTTTTCCATCAGGCGTGATCGAGCTCAAGAGCGGGCCCATTCAGCAATAAAAAAAAATAAAAAAGAGGGAGGGTTGGGTGTGAACAGTAATACAAGTAAAATCCACTTTTGAATGAAACAGACAAGGGCGCTCCCACAAATAAACTTACAAACTGAAAAGTGAACAGTGAAATAAAATTAATTGGTTGAACGAGAGACAATAAATGTTTTATTGTTATTACGCCTGGCGTTTAAAGTCCATCAATGCGTCAAAAATCATAGAACTGGATTTATATTGTTACAATAGAAAAGGCTACAGAACCCGAAACAAGCAACACATTTTCAGCGGATAAAGTAGTCACGTTCTGGGTTTCCACAATTTATATTGCCATCATCACGCTATGAAGAAACGGATAGTAATGTCTCCACTAGAGTGCTGTTATGAGGGTCATGAGGAATAGACTGGCTGAAGCTTGTCTTATTTATGCTCTAAGCTAGTACCTATATTTTACTTACGTAAGTACTTTAGTCCTATTATGCTGAGGCACACATCTCGTAGTAATGTGTAAGTAGCTTATTTGCATGTCGCGCCCCGACTTGCACTAATTCGCGTTAGTTTGTACACTAGTTAGTTCATCAAAATGTTACGTAATTAAGTTACTTTTATCAGTAACATTTGTTATTTGTTTATGCGTCAATAATATCCAATAGAGAGCAGTGGTAGCCCAGTGGTAACGGCTGCGACTTACGAGTTGTTCGTCGTAGATTCAAACTCAGACAGGCGCTTTACTTTGTGTAGATTATTTCATCACCACTGCTCTCAAAAACGAGAAAGGAAAACATCGGAAGCAAACTGAACAAAAAAATCCAAGACATGTGATATCTACCAATCCGCACTGGGCCCGCGTGGTGGATTACGGCCCACTCCCTCTAACCGAAAGGAGACCTGTGTCCCAGCAGAGGAAACATTACAGGCTGATAATGTATATAATATCCAATAAGAGGTATAGATAGTCTAATTTAAAATTGTAAATAACAAATAGATTTTAAACATTAACAGATACAGCGAAAGTTAAAGAAGAGAGCGGAGTTTTATTTACATAAAATTAGACGGTCTAAACAACCAGTAGCAGTTCTCCTACATAATTATGTATTCTCTGGTATAACGGTGCGTACTGTTCAGGTTCTGTTTTAGATGCGATTCAGAATACTAAGCGCCTGCAATGGACGCGACCAGCCACGTAGCAAGTATGATAAATGGAAGATAGCCATAGTAAGTAACAACACTGTCAGATTAAAGCTGTACCAGAGCCAGAAGATAACCTGGAACGGTGGACATAAGAAGAGGAAATAAAATCGAGAGACAACTGGACACTGAAAAAAGGGAAGAGAATACGTCGAGACAGGCCTATGTCTTTGGTCAACTGGACCCACTCGAAACGTACCCACGGGATCACTCAACCCAATCACATTTTGAATAGGTCGACTGGACCCACTGCCCAATTTCATCATTAGTACAGTCACGGAGTAAAGCCGAATCTTTTAGTTTTATTTTTATGACTTAAAATATACTAATACTTATATAAAAATTGCTTTACGTGCAACTTTCTATTAGGTTAAAAGTACAATTTGAGCAGTGGTGGCCCAGTGGTAAGGGTTGTGGGTTCGAACCAAGCCAGGCAATTTACTTTTTATAGATTATTTCATCACCACTGCTCTCAAAAGGGTGAAGTAAAACTTCGTCAGGAAATCGGCATGTCCTAGAACCAAAAATTCGTGTGACATCTACTAACCCGCACTGGGCTCGGTTGGTGGTTTACGGCCCACTCCCTCTCACCGAGGAGGGTGTGCCCCATCAGTGGGAACATTATAGGCGGATTATGTTATGTATTCCATTCCAAATCTGTTTTTAACCGACTGGGTGACAGGAAAGACAAGGTAACGTTTTTACGTTTTTGTTTTTAAATATATAATGGAATTACCTACTTACAGCCGTTTTTATTAATTTTGAACGCAATGTCTAAATGACAGAGCGGTATGCTTTCGAAATATGCTCACCCACGCTCTACAACAAATTAGTCAATGTCCTTTATTGTATTATTCATTATTGATGGGTTCCGCATCATTACCAAATTGTAGGCCGATAGCAAATTTCTCATAACGTCCATTGGGAAATACATTTTGTATTCTTCCATTTCGTAAATATGAGGTCATAAGATACCTATATAATATACTAACCAACGGTACTAATAAACGTTGTATAGCATCTGTATAGTTACAAAATGCTTTGCCTTTTTTTTGCCTTCTTTCGAAAGTCAAATTATTGACGACTGAAAGAGAGAAATCCGTGTGTAACAATTCATCAGATATAATACGTTTATTAATAAGGGGGTAATAAGAAAGCTGAAGGATTAGTTTGCTTTTTTCTTTGTTTGAACGCGCTAATCTCTGGAAATAACGTTCGGATTTGAAAAAAAAAAACTTTTTGCATTTGATAGCCTAATTTTTGGAAGACCATCGCGCTTGGACCCCTAGGAACCGAGCAAAAGGAAAAAATATAAGAAAAAACGCTAAGCGAAAACGAAGTAATAGCGCGGGTAGGCGATGTGATATGACAATGGGTTGGGGGAACAAGAAATGTCACGCGGACGAATTCGCGGGCAGAAGCTAGTAACAGACAAAATAAAACCGTCTACAACATTTTAAATAAAGTAATTTGGTAATAATATAGAATAGGATAGAAAAAAAATTATTCATACGTTCACATATAAATTACATAGAAGTTACATCATTACGTCATATTAATATTATGAAAAAAATATTAAATTATCCCTAAAATAAATCTATTGTATAACTTATAAGTATTGGTATATATTGGTAATATGCTTTCCAAATGTTTTCATATTAAAGAAAAACCGTTGTTATAATAGACGTAGACGTTTATTAAAGCTGTCATGACGTAATTTTCTGCAAGGATAATATTATATTCTAAATCCGAAATTGTCGCAGACAGGTTAAATACAATATGGGAAGGGAAATAGCATTTTACATAAACCAATATCGTTATGTTTGTCAGTGGTAATGGGAACAAAGTGGTGAAGGTTTTACCTTCAAGACTGAAAAAAAAAGAATCATTTACTAGATTGTTACGAGCACAATCACGGGTCGCGTGTATATGTCAGGCATGTCCTGACTGATGTCCATCACCCCGCGTCCTAACCAAAACTGCCCACCTATTCAGAACTCAAAACCGATCAAAATGCCTATTACTGCACTTTAGGCTCAGGTGGGCAGAAAAACACTTGATTGATCGCGCGAGTATGTCACATTTATATAGGTAAAAGAGAAACCAGTCGCCTAGAAGTTGACGTAAGTTGTTTAATCAATCTTGGTAAGCAACTCGAAAATGTAGTCCAGCGTTGCTCATACTCGATACCTACAAAACATGTAAAAGTTTTCTGTAAGTATAAGTACCTATGAGTCTAAACCCAATAATAAAAAAGCTATAATAACACCAGATCATTAAAAACTACTTTAAAACAATACGTTGAAAAGTCACAATGCAATAAAAAGTCACCGTGTAACTAAAAATTCCAACTTTCAAACTTATTCAATGATGGCAGCAGCGAAAATTCTCGCATTTTAGATGGCTTCATTTTTCAACAGCGTTCCAAACTTCCCCGGTCAGCTTGTCGCCTGAGCTATCGAGATCAGGAAAACAGATAGACGTGCTAACATTGTAACTTGTAACCACCGTTCACGAACAACTTTGCCGAACTGCGATAGGTACATAGATGTACTCGTTAAACATTTATTCAAGCAAGTTTCGGGATAGGATAAGGTTTTGAATCAAACGAGCAGTTGCAGAACTAAAATCTACGATAATTTCTTAATGTGTCTTTTATTCAATTTGATTATTTTTTCCACAAAGAGTTAGGAAAAGTATACCCACATCTCGCCAGATAATTATGTTTAGGCTCCATGCACCTAATACGGGGCGAACCAATTGCCATTAAGTCAACACAAATCCAGACCAGTCGTATCGACTAGTCGTATTCAGTAATTCTCCTCCACATTTATTATGCACACGGCCAAAGTATGGAACTCTCTGCTAACGTATGTGTACCCTTCCACGTATAATCCGTCATCCTTCAAAGTAAAATAGCATCTCCTGGGCTTGCTCGTTCCATCATAGACCTCATCCATCGCTATCCACTAGGCGAGATCAAGGTCAAGAGCGGGACAATTTTGCAGTAAAAAAAAATACTCCAAGCTCCCAATAACACTTTACCCCCCTGGGTTCGAACCCAGGACCTCGCGCATCAAGTTCTTTCTTGACCTATCTCATATTAAATTGGGATAGAATTAGTGACATGATCTTTAATTACGAGCACGTACAGAGACGTGCATAATTAAGCAATGATTCAACCGAACTAGATACAAAGGGCTTATATTATTGATCATACATAGCTGCTATAACGTTAATTTATTACCGTCGCTTCGTATTATCCACTATTGATAAACGGGTCAAGATAACCACACCCACTCAAGTGAATGACCGAGTCTAATTGCCATATAATTGTAACCAGAATCATGTCTATGGCATAATATACAGAATTCGAAGTTAATGCCATATACATCCAACTATGTACAGTCAACAAAAGAGATAAGTATGCAGGATCGTCGGATATAGTTGAAGTTTAGTAAGAAACCGATAGATGTTGTCGACTGAAATTTAATTTGATAAATGAGCTGTTGGTTTTCTAATAATAGAATTAAATTTTATTGGAGAAAATCCATCGGCTTCTTATTAACTTCAACTATATCCGACGATCCTGCATACTTATCTCTTTTGTTGACTGTACTTACGAACGTAATTAATTTCAAATTACTATCTTGATCTCCATCTTGTAGTTATCAGCCAATCAGTATCCAATACCAATCTATACCCTAGGAAACCTGATTCCTCGGAATATTGCCAAATGAAACAAATAATATTAATTTGGAATAGATCGAATTTACACTGATATACAATGAATATTTAAAGCTGCTTCTCGTAGAGGCATGAATTCTCGCATGTCGCAGTGTCTCTCTTCTTTAAACGTTATAAAAAGCTATGAAAAATAGCAAGATTAATTTACAAGTTCATTTAATCTTTTAACATAATTTTTCTTCTAATAAAGATATTAGCACGTTTTGTACCGCAACTTATTAGTAACAACATTATTTTCTGCGTAATTAATTTCAAATTACCATCTTGATCTCCATCTTGTAGTTATCAGCCAATCAGTATCCAGTATCATATCCCTAGGAAACCCGATTCATCGGAATATTGCCAAACTAAACAAATATAATTAAATTGGAATAGATCGAATTTACGCTGAAATACTTGAAGATTTAAAGTTACTATATAACTCATCAACAAAGTGAAATACTATACTGATTGAGAAACCGAAATCTTGTCGTGAACTACAACTTATTTGCTTTTAATATTGCTTCGTAATACTAGAGATTTGAAGTCTGTGTTTGCCTTTCTAGGTAAATAGCGAAGTTTGCTCCTGGAAAATACTCATTTCATTGATAATTTCCTAATCTTTAATATCATGTTTTTCATTAGTGATCATTACAATACTTTTTAAGAAATGAATTAAAAAGAAATTATAATTATTTTCATGTTGAGTAGTTTTTCCTGTAATCATTTTAATAGTGTGTAACAGAGTGGGAGACGGAACACAGACTAACAAACTAAAGAATATTAATTGAAATTAATCTGTTGTTGTAACACTGCTGAAGAGGAAAATAACGGTTTTAATCACCGATAACGCCTATAAATATCAATTATTTATTCCGAACATCCATTTGTTTTGACAGCCTCTTCCTGTGAGGGAAATTGGGAATATATTCATGACCCAAATGCTAAAGCGTATTACTGTGTCTTCATGATGTACTATGCACCTTTGATGACCAAAACTCTGATCTCGAATTTTTAAAGGCGCTACAAAAGGCGTGAAGAAATCTGACTGAGACAAAATGTTCAACAAACATTTTCTCTCAACTAAAATCAGAACAAACAAATTATATCCATAAAGGAAACTGCGGCTAAGACGAAGTGGGGCGCGCACTGGCCCAGAGTTATATTGCTTGCCGGCTCACTGCAATGATATGCCGGCCGCAAGCTACGCGGAATGCACAAACTATGCCCGGATGCTCAGTGGAATTTCTTCGCCTCGGGGAAGATATTTTAAGTATAAAAATGTCTTTGCGACTTCCTGCCGAGCAGATAATGTATGAAAAATAGGTTCATAAAACTCAGAACGAATTTATACGACCTAGACGTTTTTTTCTTGGAGGTCGTTGAGTAGTTTGAAATTGAAGTGCTTCTGACAATTTGTTTTAAATTAAGGTCACACTGATTTATTTTAAAATTTTACTATACTATTCAACCTACTACTGGCATAAAC
Organism: Amphipoea lucens; assembly: GCA_947508005.1. Classification (NCBI taxonomy): domain Eukaryota; kingdom Metazoa; phylum Arthropoda; class Insecta; order Lepidoptera; family Noctuidae; genus Amphipoea; species Amphipoea lucens. The sequence continues at coordinate 11,346,776 of OX382371.1, forward strand.
CACGTTTCGCATAGAAGATTGGTGTGCGGTAATAATCACCATTCCTCTTCAATCCACTAATCACGGATTCTGGAATTCGCGTGTATTTCTTACGCATGCTATAAAGCTGATCCTCATGTATTGCCTTAAAACAGAACCCCCATCTGCTCCCAAAGTAATCAACGCAGGCAATTTATGACGTAAACAGTCACAATTTCCCGTCGAGAACGGGTTTCCCCAGTTTTGCACCACAAAAGCAGTAAATTGCTTTAAAGCAACAACAGGGATTGTAACTGAGGCTGGATGCAGCGACTTCGTGATTCACGCAGTTTTGTTATCGATATTTACGGGCGAAGTTGTTTTGGCAAAGGATAAGTTATATGTACGGGGTGTTTGCACTTTCAGGTAGATAAACTGGAGAAGAGTGGGTGATCGTGTTCGTAAATGGTGTGCCATTACTGTCACTCGGAACGGTACTCGTGCCTCGAGGAAAAATAACACGACTTGAACGTAACTTTACGTTGCTAACATCCCTGTTAGCAACTTAATGTACATTGACAGTCCATTAGGTTTTTCTATTAAGGAAAATATTGTAGGTTATTATTTTTATTGAGAAAATATATTATTGGCAACTTCTTTCTTTTACAGGAATAAATATCTAAGTAATATATAGGTTTATTTGTAATTGATACACGTGCTTACAAAAATATCAATTAAGCTGATGTTTAAATATTATTTTTTATCTGAGGCATAAATATTGCGGTTTGAAATAATTTCCACGCAAAAGCTGTGAATCCGCAATCTTTATTCCTCATATTAAAATATCAATATCTCATATCTGACTATTGAAAAATCAGGCCTTATCTACTCAAAAAATCACAAACAATCACGGGCATAGAAAAGAAATAGTCGGCATCTGCACGAATAAATAAGAATATTTTTCGGGACATATTGCCTAACCGAATAGTTTGTCATTTTCAACACTATAGGTACATTTTATACTGTAACTTTTTGAACAATTTAGCGTGAAAGCTCGTAATTAAAGGCCCCGTTCAAGCCTAAAAACCGAGGAAATTCAGGAAATATCCACGTGAGCAAACCCGAATAACACTCACAAAAAAATCTTACTACTGAAACACTCTCTGCATTAATATAATACAGCCAGGATTTCAGCGGAACTATAGCAACACAGGAATAAATAATTACTTAATAAAATCCTAGTATAATACCTATCGAAGAACAAATACTTATGTTGCTACGTACCAACATAAGTATTTGTTCTTCGATAGGTAACTAGATGGTGGAAAGTGGTTACAAGGAAAACTAGTTCTAATTGTATCATGGGTCTTCTTATCACGGCCTTCCAAGTCAAGGCAGCTTAACATAAAGTCATTTGGGGATCAAACAACAAAGAGATCCCTTTGATATATTTTTTTTTTGTAGAATAATAAGGAGATTCTTTTTCGCTTAAGGGGGAAGTACAAGGGTAGCCCATGAAATTCATTTTGTTTTACGTTTTTTGCGATTTGCAAGCCAGGTTATAATATGTTAAACAAAATATGATTCGCGACCGCAACAAGTATGTATTTACATAATAATCTTTATTAAAATCATCAAGTTCGTATAACTCTATTGAATGACTATTTATAAACATGGACCAAGAATATACGTATTTATTCTATGTTATGTGTGTGTGCCTTCAGTTTTTTAATTCCATCAATGCTAATATTGAAGTAAATGGAGAAAATTCATTTTCAACCGTAGATATTCTCAAACATGTTGTCGGATATAATCAATGTGTTTCGTTTGCCGTTTGCCTGTGATTTGTGGGGGCGGACTTTAATACATACTATTGGAAAGGAATTATATGTGGGCGCTTTTATAAACCCAATAGACCAATTTTATTTATTTGATTTTATAGGTCAATCTTTTTGGTCACCTAAATGTCGTAATTTTTTTTTTCGTATCATTCATTATATCACTTTTCTTTATTACATAAATCTGGAACATAAATACCTTTTATTAACAAATACGCAAACCTATTTCCACACAAAAAATCAATTTATACAATTAACATGCGCTACTGTTTCGTTGTTTCGAACCACTAAGAGCATAAAACAGAACAATTTTATCTCATAACAAGTTTCAATGGCGGCGCCCTCGGGACTGTGGTCCGCATAAACTTACAAACGACACACAACTTTACCCGCTGAGGGAGTGACCCGCTCCACTTTTAATACTACATTTACAAAATCCACTACACGTCATACCTATGTACTTACATTTCTCGAAAGATTTGCAACGGAGAAATGGTTCAGAACTTCACAAGTAAATTAATTCCGCTTCGACTGTAAGGGAAATGAGAATTCTAGGAATTACAAACGTAAGTAGAAATAGTAGCTTATGAAAAATGACTTTCTTTTGGGTTTTGAAAGGTGTGGCAAGATATTTGACTGCATTTTTTAATAAAAAGTTAACCGGTCAAGCGTCGCGGTTCGCCGATCGGCGACGAAACAATAGAAAACCAATTGTGTCTCATTAGCGGCGCTTGACAGACAAAAATAAGATGCTGTATGTTGCTTCAAAGAAGAAAATGAACAATATTATGATATCTTAACGTACAGTTCATGTCAGTGATGAAAAACTCGAACATTATAGGTACACTAGCTGCGCCCCGCGGTTTCACCCGCGTAAGTTTCGATCCCGTGGGAATATCGGGATAAAAACTATCCTATGTCCTTTCCCGGGACTCAAACTATCTCTATACCAAATTTCATCGAAATCGGTTCAGTAATTTAGGCGTGAAGAAAAGACAGACAGACAGACAGAGTTACTTTCGCATTTATAATATTAGTTTGGATAACAATTCATCCAATGTCCAACATTATAGGTACATAACAATTCATCCAATGTCCAACATTATAGGTACATAACAATTCATCCAATGTCCAACATTATAGGTACATAACAATTCATCCAATGTCCAATGCATGTAGATGTTGTCTATCAACTGTGAAGTTGACTCTGGCTATCCTAACTAATATTATGAACGCGAAAGTGAGTTTGTTTGTTACGCTTTAAAACTGAATGGATTTGCATGAAATTTGGCACATGGATAGACCATGAGTCCATGACCTGGGTTAAGACATAGGATGCTTATCATCTTGGACCGCAGACAAAGTCGCAGGCAACAGCTAATAAACAATATTTAAACTCATCGCCAGCAAGCCAGTTATGTATTCTTTCAGTGGTCCATACACCACCGTTCCATTATACACTCATCATTGGAGCTTCATTATGAAACAATCGAAACAATCATCGCACAAACATGTGTATTGTTTGATCATTAACATACCATTTGTCGCTGCAGTCGCTGCATTGTACGGTAACAAAAGACTGAATTATGTCATTAATGATAATAAGGCGGATGGAGATGGCGGTAATGTCCTTGCTTCCTCGCCACAGCATCGCACTACTGCAGTTCATTAACAGAATTAATGCTCTGTATATCCTTTGTAGCAGTGAAATGCCTCGAAAATGAAAGAGACCACTGCGACAGGCTAAGCCATGTGTTACCAAAATATATTTTTAAATGTGTCCAAAATACTTGCAATGCTAAATTATGTGTCTATTTCTTTAAACAATAGAAGGACTCGTTGCTAAATAATAACAGCCGCACGGGTCGATTGAGTGCTTGGCCAGACTGGCAGCGCGGCGTACTCAAACATAAGAACTTCATTTGAGTGTCCATTGTGGGAACGTGGGCGCGGTGAGCGGCGCGGGCTGCTCGGCGCTGGGAACGCGCGGGCAACTCACGCCATAGCTCGTGCATACAAGTGGCCGCAGTGGGTGCGCGGGCGGCCCACGCGGGGATCGGGGTTCTCAAACTAGTTCGAACTTTTTCCTAGTAAAAATAAGTCTTCTTCATCCATATTATATTTATTTCAAACACTGGACACGACAACACGCAGAACGCACCCGGGCCCGCGCTGCCAGTCTGGCCAAACACAGGTTAACCCACGCTTGCCGCAGTTGGTTCGCGAATGGGTGACCATCCATTACATATCAAGACCCCTCAGTGTCTCGGAAAGCACATTGAGCCGTGGGTCCCGGCTGTCATTCGTCGATCTTTGACAGTCGTTACGGGTAGTCAGAAGCCCAAAAGTCTGACCTGACAACCAGTCTTACTAATGGGTATCGTGTTACCCAGTAGGACCTAACTGTGTTATGGAGGTCAGATAGGCAGTCGCTCCATGTAAAATACTAGTATTCAGCTGCATCTGGTTAGACTCGAAGCCGATCCCAACACAGTTGGAAAAAGGCTAGGCAAACTGATATTATTATATTCTTTAAACAATAGGTTCTTAATGCTTCTAGTTAAATGAGGCAATTGCGGCCAGTTTTAATATACCGGTGCCAACCAAACGTTGTTCACCAAAATTTACTTTGATTACATTTTCATATAGTATGCATTCTACCTCCACGCGACACACTGCTCGTATTTAGCAGCTGCTAACTAGAGTAACTCAACAAGGCGGGCTTAATGTGCTTCGTTTGTTAAATTAAAATACCTATTCTAAAATAACGAACAAATTACTTTAAATAAATAATCTTATTTGATTATTTGAACAATTATTTACGTAAGAGTTAGTTTAGGCAACATCAGTCAAATAATTTCTATATCGATATAAAAATCGTTGATCAATGACAAAAAGACGACATAAACTGAACTGTTTTTAGTAAAACACGATTCAAATGTTTATGAATATCAATAAAATACATAAAATATTGAACAACTCAGTTGTATTTCACGCTTTACGACCACTGGTCGCACCATTTGATTGATCGAGGAACATAATATACAAACGAATTTGTAACGAAAATGAATGCGCAAATTAGTTTAAAAACTTTTGAAAACCCCGTCCACCCAACTAGGCATTCAACAAATTTTAGTTGGACATCTCTCGGTGGCAGAAAATAAGTAAATTTCAACACCACTTAAAATTTTGGGTACCACCAAATTGCGGCTGTAAGTATCCGCCCTATTAACTTTGCACTCACACTTTTTGTTTTAATGTGTACTACTGTTTACAAATTATAGTAACGACTTGCTGGGAACTGGGAATGTTTGCTGGGAAACATTTAACAGACATAATTAGTAACATTTGTAGGTTTGTGGTGTCCTTTGTTTATTTCTGTTTGTAATTATTAAATTCAAATCATGGCCGTGTTCGTACCTTTTTCTTGGAATTTACTTATACCAACGTTTTTTCTAATTGAATGCCACTATCTAAAGCAAAAAAGGTTGTTTACTGTATGTTATTGATTAGTCAGTTAATTTTGGGTTTGGTACATGTTAGAACCTTTACCTAGTGCCTTTTTTCTGATATCGCACAAACGCTTCCGAAAAAAGAAAGAGCTTCCGGCTTCTTAGCTAACAATGGTTATTTACGAAGCTTAATGCTGACTCCATAGAGCTCTGGTCATTTAATAAATTGGTTCCATTATCAGACATAGCCGGGCTCGAAAGCGCAGCGATTTGTTTGCAAACTTTTTGATTCCAGCTGAACAATGGACGTCCGTTTAAAACGTGGCGATCGATGCACTTTTATAAATTAACTTGACTTTATGAAAATTACTTTCATGTTCAAACTGAAATGGAATAATTGCTAGCAAAATTCTGTCGATCCAACTGCAACATGTATTTGCATGTAAATTAACTGTACGTCAACATAAATAGGTACTTAGTTTGGCAATATAAAATCTGTGTGTTGTTCTAACACGCAACAGCCAAATTGTAATGTTTACTGCAAAATGTAATGACAACATCACTAATATCAAATTCCCTAACTAGCAGTACAAAACGAAACAGCAGCTACACTACTGCCTCTAACGTTTGTAGTAAAAACTTAAAAGCTACATGCAAGGGTGATTATAATCAAGGCTGAAAAGTTTAAAAAACAGTAGAAATCTTTGAGTTAAAACCGCAGCCGTTCACCACACCACGTCACTTTACTAAAACTGTGCGGAAAAACATCCCTTCGATACTTTTAAACCAGGAACACAGTACAAAGTGTGTGCGTCCCACAATGGACCGTGACCGGTCGAGTCCCGCAAGCTCGTTTAGAATATTTTGCAGGCGCCTGCCCGCTATGCATGACGTGACATAGCTGGAACTGACGTAGGTGGCTTGCAGGCTAACAGCTTTTGTTACACAAAAGCCTTGTTACTATGGTACTCGTATATCAAATCTCAATTTGGATGCTTTTGTTATTAATTCTATCGTACTTTTCTAAAGAGAAAAGATTAGATTTTTTATTTGTTTGTTTGTTTACGCTTTCATGCTGAAACGGCTGAAACGGCTGAACGGATTTGTATGAAATTTGGCACATGGGTAGATCATAATCTGGATTAGGACATAGGATATTTTTCATCTTGGATCGCAGACGAAGTCGCGGGTAACAACTAATAAACAATATTTTTGCTCATCGCGAAGCCAGTTACGTATTCGTTTAGTCGTCCATACACCGTTCTATTATAAGCTCGTCATTGGAGCTTCATTATGAAACATCGCTATATTCCTACGAGCTCGAGCCTTATGCGGGAAAAACTGCGGAACGCAGCCAGTACAGTATATAATGGTTACATGTTACAAGGTAATATTTTTATCCAAACATTTGAAAGGCCCGGCTTATTGGATTAAATAACCATAATATGACATTAAACCACGTAGATACTATATAGCAAATATCCAACAAACTAAATACCTGAAGGTAAAAATAGTAGTAATTATCAAAGCATTATGTACTCACATCACGTATCACCTGAAAGCTTCCAGTATTAGCCTTTTATCGAGACTTAAAACCTAACGAGTTGTATAAATTCTTCGAAACGTGTGACAGCCTGTTAATAATCTGGGCTAGCAGTTGAAAACACTACTTCAATATACATAAGTTATTTGTAACATAATATTAAATTTTATACTCTTTATTAAAGTGTCTGTTTGTAATGTCAAAATAACAGCTCCTTATACGGTATTTATAACAAAAAAACATTTTTTAACATTTTTGTCTGTTTATCTTTTGTGCTAATCCCCGAAACGGCTACACCGATTTTGACGGGACTTTCACTGGCAGATAGCTGATGTTATAAGGAGTAACTTAGGCTATAAGCTTTTATTTTAGAAAAAGAATTAAGGTACCGCGTAAAAAAAAACCATGACATCCAATATGCACGCGAACCAAGTCACGGGCACAGCTAGTGTGAAATATAATGACACTGAAAAATGTAACGAAATTGTGCACAAAGATAACTAGAAGAGTGTCGTAATTTGAAAGTTGAAGTATTCCAAATCCTTTGAACAACACGTACTTCGTTATTACATTGAAAATTCAATACGAAAATGAAATTTCTACGTTATTACAACTGAAGGATTTGTACAGAAGCTTTATAAAAAAATAAAATTTGTTAAAAAAATGGTTCCCTATCCATTTGCATAAAATTTTAAGACCTAATATAACTTAGCATAATTTTGTTTGGCATAATTATATTTTCGCATAATATAATTACGCATTTCAGCTTACGCATAATTTTTTTAAGCGTAATTTCTCTAGTCATAATAATGATTAAGCATAACATTCTAAAGCATAAAATTTAGCATGAGCGTTTTGTTTCTAACGACGTCAGGTCGACAGAGCCCCGCTACGCGGGGCTCCTATTTCTGTCTGCAGGGTTTAAAGGAACCTAACCAAACCGAACCTCGGGGTGCCCCTGACGTCGTTTAGTATTATACGAATCAAATTTATGCCAAAACAAATTAGTCTTTAAGATGATTATGCCAACATAAAATGTATGCCTAAAAAAATTATGCCGAAGTATTATTATGCCAAAACAAATTGTGCCAAAATCGTTATGCCGAAGTATATTAGGACAAAGAACATTATGCGAAAAGAAGGGATCCCTAAAAAAATACGTAGCTCATGAGCAGAATTAAATTTTAATGGGATCAAATTAGGCTTTGACTCATTCATTACGTGATGAAAGTTAATTTAAACAATTAAGCAATTCACATTACTTAGCAAATACATGATGAAATTGTTTACACTTACTTGCACATAACTCTATACTCAATTAAATTACAATTATGTTAACCCATTTGTTAACATAATAAATTGAAGTATAGTCGACCTCGTTATTGCTTTATCACGTTTGCCAACAATTCCCACTAAATTGAAATTAAACTAAGGTTGAAACTATATCTTATGCGGGATTTACACTAGGTCGATTTTCGCCTTGCGACTGGTCGTTTACCAAATCGCCTCCCAAGACGAATCGCCACCCCATTTACACAGGTCGATAAAAATTCATTTTCCATCAAAATGTCGACCTTCAAGCGGCGGGCGATCGATCGCCTGTGACTGAGCATTTTCATGGTCGATTTTAGTCACCCACCGATAGCGACCTGCCGCACGACAAAAGTCGAAACCTACTCTACTTTCTACGAATCGTCACATAGACAAAAAGACCTTATTGTTTTATAATGTGCAAGTGACATTCAATCTTAGGGTGATAAAACAGTTAAGACGTCGACTATTCCAACCGTCTGTCAATTTATAAATAATCAAACGCTAAACAGCAGTGAGAGCAGCGGTGGCCCAGTGGTAACGGCCGCGACTTACGAGTTGTAGTTCGTAGGTCAAACCCAGACAAGCGTTTTCATCATCATCATTTCAGCCGAAAGACGTCCACTGCTGGACATAGGCCTCCCCAAGCACTTCGACCGGTTCTGTGCTTTCCGCATCCAGCAGGTTCCTGAGGCCTTCACAAGGTCGTCGACAGGCGCTTTTCTAAGTGTATTTTTTTTATCACCACCACTCTCAATACTGTGAAGAAATTGAAGGATAACATCGTGAGGAAACCGGTCCTAAACCAAAAATTAGAAGACATGTGACATCTACCAACTCGCACTGGGTCCGCGTGATGGATTAAGGCCCACTCACCGAGAGGAGGCCTGTGTCCTAGCAGTGGTATCATTATAGGCTGATTATGTAAAAGCTAAACAGAACCTAAAATGCTTTTTAAAGAAAATCTGGTTTAAATACTAATGCAATTACTACAGGGAGAATTTTTAATCTCCTCATTATGAGTAAGGGCCACTGAGATTAAGAGAGAGAATTATGAGATTAGACGGCAGAATACGGTAAATTATAACCACCGGTAACAAAGTACAAGCACAATCATTTTTGTTTATTTATTACACGGATTTGTGGTTCGTGTATTTTATTTTATCCCTCTGGTAGAAAGTTTTTGTAAGTAGCCGACACAAACACAACGTCAACTGTTTGCCGTGCCGACGAAATCGTAAAAGTTTATTGGAAGAGATGGATTTCTGGCGAACAATCTGTCACTGCATACAAGTGTACGTGTGATATGTTACTGTATAAACCCCCAAAGCCCTCTATCCGAATAAAAGCAAAAGCGTTTTATATTTCTTGTGGGATTTCATCATCATCATCATTTCAGCCGAAAGACGCGTCCACTGCTGGACATAGGCCTCCTTGTGGGGTTTATTTTTAAATATTACCTGATTTCACTCACCACTTGCGAATGAATGATGTGCTTGCAGACATTTATTGCTGATGCAACCATGTGCAATTCGGATTTCCAATCCTTTTTCTAAACTAACTATACAGGGTGGCAGGGACATCGATGCGCATATGATTCTAGATCTAGCGTAGAAATTCCTAGTTGGAAAACTTTCAACGCAAAGGGTTTCAGAATCAATTACTAAAACCATGGTAACAGTTCACGTCAATGTGCCTTGTACCTATGGCGAAAATCCAGTAACTTCTCCAAAAATGAGTAACAATACAAACAACAAAATCGTCAAACAACCACGTACTCAAATCTATTCATGTCCTTCGTACATCTATTGGCAGGAGTAGCAGGAGCGTATCTATAGTACCGAGTCTTTGTTATTCTGGGTAGGTGATAACACTTACTTGGGCGCATCAGCCTATGAGCACTGCGCCACGTATTCGGATCACGGCTCTCACATAAACTTTCATGGGTAACTTATTGCGTATTTGTGTCGAAAACCAATTACCTACACAGGATTTCGTATCCCTACTTCTACGTGAAAAAAGAGGCGACAGCGTGAATTTTAACTTGCCAAATTAATATCGGTTCGAGCGATCCGTTTTTTTTTTTGCAAGTCGTTTCAGAGTGTCAGTTGTTATTAATACTGAAAGTAAAATTCACATTAAAAGCTGAGAAGTCTAACCCAGCAGGACCTGATCTAATATGCAAATTAAATATACCTAAAGATAATATAACCGCGCCTGAAACAACCACCTATTCATAAAAAAAATACCTGCTTTAACGATTCAATATTCCAGACATTTAACAAAGACCTTTTCTGCTCGCTTGCAAGTGTGATACATATAAACTAAAGAGGTGTCCACTAGGAATGCCTAATGAGATGTATATGTATATTTGTGAACACATTGTCCGGCCGCCGGACCGCCGCGCCGTACCTAACGGCGCAGTAAACTCGCCCGGCATCGTGTAAGGTGAGGGACGACCCCCGCGACACCTAGAGAACATCCTCTAAGTAGGTGCTTAAAATTCATGAGCCGAGTTCACTGTCTTCTTGGAAATATTTATGTTTTGGCAATAAAAAGCCAGATTATTGCCGTTTTAATAGATTTAGGCATTGAACTACGGTTTGCATTTGCAAATTCGAATTGATTATTATAAAAATAAAAGTTAAATAAGGATTGTCTTGGGTGCTAAGAAATCGGAAAATTATTATTTTTGCAGATGGACATATCCATAACCGAGTTTACTTCATAAAGTAACAAAACTATGTGCTAAGAAGACACCAAAGACAAACCTGCATTGAACTGCAAATTGTATGACAAATAAATGAACATTAAACACAGTACGGGAACTCAATCATTGTCATTTAGGCCACTTAGACATACACGATGCCTTCTAGCCTGCAATTATGGAGACTGACAAATTATAGCTTCACGAAAGCCATGCAATTTGCGTAGACACCATCAAACATGCATATATTAACGGTATTTTGCACCAGTTGCATAGGTAATTAGGATTAGATTTATTATATTTTTCAAAAAGTAAAAATATCACCTTAAATTAAAATCGAGCATATACTTAGTCTAATTACTATAAAGATCTAAGTTACTTAAGTAATTAATAGTTAACCCTTTTTTTCTCTTTTGTATTAGGCTTATTAAAATAAATTAAGTATATATATACTCATAAGCTTCATATTTCATCTCATATTTGATACAATAATAAAAGATTGATCCCTTACACAACGGCTGAAGTAAGTCTAAGAAGGGCCCAAACTTATCAGTCCCGACTTCCCTAGGGTGACATATAAAAAAAATATTGTGTTGGCTTTGAGTTTACAGTGTAAAGTTGTTAACCCGCAGTTTACGACCACCATAACCTTTTCCCTTTACCAAATTTACTGCTGACACACAAAATAAGTCTATGATAATATATTCTGTACTCCCTTCCCTTTCGAAACAACATTGACATTGAGAAATACGAATACTTTCTACGTTGAAAGCACAAATTTTAGGGAGAAAAGTACTTTCACCACAAGTCCTAAATATATAAAGAGAGAAGCTTTTAATATAGCCTAGCTAGGTACATAAAATGGCTAAGTGCGTGCCTGCTATTAAATTGCCTTTTACCTGACTAATTAAAAACCCATTTAGACCTTTATTTTAAATCGCGAATACAGTATTCTATTTCGTTTAGTGAGGTTAAATGCTTTTAGAACTAAAAGTGGGTATAGAAAGAAAAAGCCTGTTTGATAAATTGGAGTTGTGTTAAATAGGAACCAACTAGTGAATTGGTAAAACGAAATGTTTCATTTAGGTTCTATTTATTTACTTTATTTAACTAAATACATATAAATTATATTTTTTAAATCTTAAAATAAAAAAAAAAACATTTAAAAATATAAAAAAAATAGTAGCCCACCGGTATCGGGAACAGGCTCCAAGCTACTGGCGCGGTCAGGGCTCCAAAGAGAGGGACCTCCTAACAATGCGGGCTGTATCCAGAAGCAACGCTTTCTGGATCAAGCCCTTGATCCAGCTGCCCAACGAGAGCCTCCTCAGGTTTTGGTGGAGGCTCGAGCTCGAGGTTATTTATTTAGGTACATCAACAGCTTCTATGTTTAATATATCTTAAGTACTATAGATCGCAATAAACTCGGTCTTACACAGTCGCCAATTATAGGTTTGCCAGCAATCTCAGACATAAGTTAGCTTAGTTAGGTTTTATGCAGCGTACTTGGAACATTTGTTTAACAATTCTAGTTCTTAAGACAGTAAAAATCCAAAGCACGGGTTGACATGTCTCTCTACATAAACTTTCTTCAGAATTATTATTATTCTCGTTGCCTAAAATAAAAGCAAATAAAGAACTAACTTTGTCTCACAATTACTCTTTGTAATAAAATACAGATAACACGTACAAACGTAACACAGAACAAAGAATGCTTTATACTATCTTGCAATACAATAATTTGTCTTGAATTATTTTATAACGATGTGAAAATGCACAAGTAATTTCCTAACAAAAGAACTGCATGCAACTTTGATAGGATAAAGTTATGACGAGTGTGTTTTGATATTATCTTACAACAATTTCTACTAAAATACTACTACTACTAGTACTATGCGCGGTTGTGTGGTGTCCCTACTATGCAACACATAGTCTTAGGTTAGAGAGGATCCAGAAAAGATTTATATATCATCTTGCCTTCTCCGCTAGATTAGACAAAAAAATTCCGAGCTACGCTAAACGGCTTGAAAAATGTTTCATGACTTCACTCGAAAAGCGAAGAGATGGTATAGATCTAGTTTTTCTTTATAAAATACTTCAGAATAAATAACACTGCCCCCAGTTGTTAAGTAAGTTAAGTTTTAACCTACCCCACAATTATCCGCGCCATCCTGTCAAACTATTACGTCCCCCATTCCGCAAAACTCTTTCAGGATCCAATTCCCCCATCCCCAGAATTTGCAGGCTTCTTAATAAATGCGATGAATCAATAGATATTTTTTCCACATCACTTCAAAAATTCAAGCGCCAAGTCCATAAAAAGTAACCAACACAATTAACTGTTTTTTAACTGCTTTTTTTTTCTTTCTTCATTTTATTGTTATTATTTTTTCCTTGTCCTGTTTTTATAAAACTAATTATTAGTGTTGTAAGCGTTATTTCTGCACAATTATTGCAATTTTATTTATATTATAACTTTGTTTTTGCATGCTGTGTCTATCGCATCATATTGTACACTATGCTTGTATATTGCTTGTATTTTAAGGATAAACAGTGTAGCAATTATAGATAGGCCTAACTTGTAAACCACACAAAATGCAAAAATATTCATTTCGCAAAAAAAAAATTCTTAATTACAAAGTCCTCTAACAAAATTAAAGTTCAGTTCTTTTAACCAAAACATACGATGTAGTCACATACTACGTACCTACATTGCTCTAGAACCGTCGTAACATTTCCTTGATCCCTCGAAAACTGTAGGTCAGCTGACCGGCCGGATCGAATGACATCCTCGCCATTACCACAGGACCAAAGTGAGAGGTTTCAATTGGCCCACATCCAACACGTATTGGATTCGGTCCAAGTCACGCGGCCTCTTATTTGCGGAGTACCATTAGCAGATTTTAACACTTATTTATTTCATCTCGAAATTATGAGATGTATCATCGTAATTCTTACAAGTATAAGTATCCAAGATATTGATGCTATATTGGAGGATATTTTCTTTCCTATAGCGAAATTATTGTTTGATGTAAGTATATATCATTGTGTCACTATATTGTCCTGTATTTTGAGACGTGATACATGTCAAAGGCTTCAGAGCTAAGTAAGCCTCCTCCATTGAATAACATAGCAAACAATATCTACCTACAAAACCACCCGGGGATCCCTTCTTTTCGCATAATGTTCTTTGTCCTAATATACTTCGGCATAACGATTTTGGCACAATTTGTTTTGGCATAATAATACTTCGGCATAATTTTTTTAGGCATACATTTTATGTTGGCATAATCATCTTAAAGACTAATTTGTTTTGGCATAAATTTGATTCGCATAATACTAAACGACGTCAGGGGCACCCCGAGGTTCGGTTTGGTTAGGTTCCTTTAAACCCTGCAGACAGAAATAGGAGCCCCGCGTAGCGGGGCTCCGTCGACCTGACGTCGTTAGAAACAAAACGCTCATGCTAAATTTTATGCTTTAGAATGTTATGCTTAATCATTATTATGACTAGAGAAATTATGCTTAAAAAAATTATGCGTAAGCTGAAATGCGTAATTATATTATGCGAAAATATAATTATGCCAAACAAAATTATGCTAAGTTATATTAGGTCTTAAAATTTTATGCAAATGGATAGGGAACCAACCACCCGAGACGATTTCAAATCGTTCAGTTTCATCGCTCATCATTATTCGATATCGATTATATTTCTCTCCACCGCCGAGTATCTTACTTACAACGAGAACGTCGGCCAACAATACAACAGAGTCATACTAAAGCAAGTACCAGTATTGCCAGAGAGGAAAACGTCCAATTTGCATTTTCCCGCACAACTCTATAGCGAAGAGGCTGCATGGAAACCCGGAACCGTAATACAGGGTTTTGGGAAGAAATAAAAAGGCTTCGACTTCCTCTTTGCTTACATACCAACAAACATTGGGGCTAAAGACGACCCTAATGTTCGACTTCCCGTAATTTGGGCATTTTAGAGGGTAGCCCATTATTCAAGTTCTGAATAAATACCACATGTGACTGTTCCTAAGTTTTAATTTTTTTCCTATTTACAATAATAATTTAATTTAATCCCTGCTCCCGACACCGGTGGACTATTATTTTTTTTATAAGTACTTATTTTTTATATTTTAAGAAATATTTAAAAATGTAATTAAATTTGTAAATAGATGAATAAACGAAATAATAATAATTGATTTAATAAAAACGTTTACAAAAGGTGTACATTTAGACAAGAGTAACAAATTTTCCATACAATTATAGTACCTAAAAATAAACTAAAACAAAAATATGTTTTATTACAGGTGCAAGTAGTGATGGTTCGGAATTAGAGTGTTAGGTAGCGACCCACCCGAACTAGGTTTATTCAAACCTGTGTTTCAGGCCATCACTTTACATTTCAATTAAACTGGGGCGTTAATTTTTAAATGAAACTGATATAAAAATTAACAATTCTGAGAAAAAGCACATTGGTACATTAATACCTAATGCTAAGTCTATGTAAACACACAAAAGTAAATACTTACAAGGGAATAAAATTGTGATCATAATAAAATTTCACTATGTTATATATTAGTGTTTAGGTCCCCCTGAGGGACAAGAGCTGCACGAGTAAGTATCTATAAACAGGCAAATCTTTGTCGAAATTGTAAATTGATTTCCCTTGAGGTATCGATTACAATATTAGGTGTACCATTGAACTATAATCATGTTCACAGACGCTTTATCATGTACCAGCTCAAGATTACATAAAATGCGCAAGCCTTTTCTATGGTCTGTCTGTTAAGGATTGTAGACAAGTGGCGTACGAAAATAATGGCAACAGAATGCCAAAGACGTGGATAGACAACCAACTGGCTGGAATAGATTGGATAAGGGGTTTCCGCCAACGACATCGAGATTTGACGCTGCGTAAACCCGAGGCGTGCAGCTTAGCACGAGCATCGGCTTTTAACAGGGAGACTGTCAATCGCCATCCTGCATTTGCTGATGGGACAAGAATTTATAACTTGGATGAAACGGGTACCACCACTGCAAAAGACCCAACGGATTATAGCGCCAAAAGGTAGAAGAAATCTCTGTAAGGTGACCAGTGGTGAGAATGGGACTATTGTCACTACCTGAAACATCATAAGCGCTGGGGGTCAGGCAGTTCCACCAGTCCTTATCTTGCCAAGGAAAAATACGAGCCCTCGTATGGCTGTTAGTACCCCACCTGGATCACTGATTCTGGCAAAGCCATCTGGATGGATGAATAGTGAGCTGTTCTTGGATGTAATGAAGCATTTCATACGAAGAACGGGAACTTCGAAAGAATACCCATCGATTTTGATAATGGATAACCATGAGTCTCACCTTTCCATAGAAGCCCTCGATCTCGCGAAAGAGTCTGGGGTTACTGTGCTTACATTGCACCACATACATCAGCGCGAGTTCAACCACTGGATGTTGGTATTCACGAACCTTTCAAAACGTTTTACTATTCCGCCATGAGTTCCTGGATGCCCTGTCACTATTTATGATGTGGGAGCATTAATTGGCCAGGCTTTCGCAAAGTCTATGACACCATTTATTATAACACAAGCATAATTTGGTTGATGGTTCTGCAAGTCAACATTCAGTTATTATGCTCACTACAGTGAAAGTGAGTCAACTAATACACCTGGAATCAAGTCTCTCATTACACCTGATCAGTTTCGGAAGCCACTTCAAGCAGCCACAAGAACTGGAAACAGAAAGCCAAGAAAACTAGGTAAAATAGTCTTATAGCCACGGATACACCTAAAAAAAAATGCTATTACAGAACAGAAGGCAGCCAAAAAGAAGAAAGAAACTAAAACTAAAGGGATAGGAAAGAAAGCTATTCGCCAAGTGCTGCAAAGAGATGAAGATGACATAATTTGAACGACGAAACAGACGATGAAGGAGACTGGGCGGAAAGTGAAGAGACCATTATAAGTTTATAACTGAGGATTTACTAAAAAAAACCACTTGTGCGATTAACAAAGGAAGGTGAATACGTATAGGTACAATTTTGTTCCAAAAACCAGACGATATTTTTTTTGGCAAAGTTCTTAAGGAACGAAATCTCAACATTTTAGAATTTTATGTGTCATTTTTAAGGTACAAAGAGGGTAAATTTGTTATGCCTAATGTCCCAGACTTATCATATGTGAAAGACGACGACATAAGGCTCATATTGTCGACGCCCACCGTCAGTGGAAGTACTGCTAGGCAACAATTATAATTATGCATTTCCTGTAGATTTAAGTCACATTAACATTTCGTTGAGTTCGTAAATTTAATTTTTTGTTATTATTATTCTTTGATAGATATTATTAATGGACGACAATGTTTAAGACTGACATTTAAAATATGCCATTTAAAGTTAGAATTGTTCTTATTTTATTATTTCTTAAAATAAATTTAAAAAAAAAATAGTGATAAAGAAGTGATTTTAAAGATTATAGTTAATGTTATTGCATTATTGAATGAAGACTGAAAAATTACAAAGTTCCTTTAAGTTTCTAAGAAAATTAAGTTTTTTTTATGTCAATAGTGGTTGCTAATCTTTGCGATGTTTAAAAATAAACATCTAGTTGATTATTTGCATTGACTTTTATTACTTTCCTGTTCAGATTTTCTTTGATCCACTTTAAACCAGGGGGTGATCCACTGAGGACCAAGAAGTATACACAGTGGATCAAAATCCACTATAAAAAAATGCATCTTACTTATTGTACACTGTTTGTCAGAAAGGCCAATAATATTGTAAAGCTTAATAACTATTTACGTGCCTCTAGCAATTTTTTGTACAATTCTGACTATTAGTTTTAATTTTAGAATTCGTCAAAAAAAGTGATCCACTGTTGACCATGTTACCCTACGATATTTTAAGGTTATAATTATTTTGATAAGTTTGATCTCATTTTTTAGTTGTTTTTTTGTGATAATAAAACCAAAAGAATAAGTTAAGTCTGATTACTAGAATACACTTTTATTCGTTTTTAATAAATATTAATAAATATAGAAGAACATTTTATATAGAGTTTTGTTTGGTTTTGACTTAGTAATAAATTTAGATCTTTTTAACCGACTTTAAAAAAGGAGGTTCTGTATTCGACCCGTATGTATGTATGTATGTAAATATGTTTGTATGTCCGCGATTATCTCAAAAACTACTGAACCGATTTTGATAATCCTTTCATTAATGTGATCTACATACTTTCAGGAAGGTTTTAGTATATAATACCTTAGGTAATTATTCGTATGTACGAAGTTATATGCATAAATGTACTGCATCTCCGGCATTTCTATGGGAATTTTGATGATTCTTCGAGTCGTGTCTTCAATTCTTCAATGCACTAGTGTTAATTGAATTGGTGTGGGGTAGGTACAACTAAAAAGTGAAAAATAAAAACTTTTTTACAAAAAAAACAACCGACTTTAAAAAAATAACACTACAAAGTGAAAAATAACTTTAATTTCGGAAGTCGGTGTCAAAAAACGAAAATGCGGAATCAACGACACCGACTTCCGAAATTAAAGTTTATAGAGGTATGAGGAACAGGGTGTACAGGGTGGCTTATTGAGGGCTCTGCTTGTAGACCGGCCGAAAGTGCAGTGTGCTGTGTCGAGGTTGCTGATGAGGCTGAAGGTGATGACCAGGTATGCGCGGTCGCTGCATGCTGGTGGTCAGGATACCCGTTGAAGCCGAGGGTGCTGGCTGGCTGGGTGACTTGCCGCTCTAAAGCTTGCGGGAGTGATGATGATGACGTCACGCTGAAGTATTTGCACGAAGGCTGCGCTGACGTTCATGTTCGGGGTCACCAGTATAGAGGTATGAGGAACAGGGTGTAAAGTTCACTCATACTCTATAGAAAAGGGAGGACCCTCCGACCAGACGGGTGTTGTGTCTGGCGGGCAACTGCCCAATGATTCATGTCGGGCCGTTGTATCTATGCTAGTTGCACGTCAAACTCTGCTTGCGCGATGCAGGATTTGCGTGACGTTAGTATGACGCGTTGTTCGCATATGGCGTTGTAGATACCGCTACAAGTTATTTTTCACTTTGTAGTGCTTTTTTTTGAAGTCGGTTGTTTTTTTTTTGATTAATAAATACAGATATTTTATTTGTGAATTAAAATGAACATAGAAACAATAAGGAATGTTTCTCTGACAGTTAATGCTTCTTAGTTTAACAATGCACTAAATCGAAATACTTCGTCTACTTGCAAGATGATTTTAATATAAAACTGCAACATTTTGAGTTACTTCGTCTATATAATAATTATTTGTTCACATATTTTATTGAAAAGTGAACTAACTACGAACTTATTTTTGAATTCTTTATTTAAGTGTCTTCTTGATAAAAATGTTTTTTGTTTTTTTGATAATCATGTAGTTTATTAGTTAAGCTAACTATATCTACTTTTGAAACTGACCTAAACCATTTCTTTATTTTTTTGTGATAAATTAAAGCCATGATTGTAAACATGTCAAACTTTAAATGCGTTTTCCCAAAAAAATTCAATTTTGAGTTATTTCGTTTTATGATTAAAGGGGCGACATGTCTGCGACTCAAAGTGAATATCTTTAGATGAGTTTTTGTAACATTTAAAAAAATGTAGGTAATATCCAAAAACTCACTGAAGAATATAACATTAAAAAAAAAGAATTTGCGGATATGAACCTGACCACAAATGTTTTTCAGTTCCGAAAAATCAAAGAAATGAGTAAGCCTAAGCATGTTAGGTACTCAAGCTACATAGTCTACAGCCACTAGAGCGTTTATTGTATACATTATGTGGTATTCTTTGATGATAAGTTACGATGAAACTCATAAATATTAAGGTTTTAAAGAAAGGGATGATACCTCTGTGAAAAAATAAAAGATGATAGTAAGGAAGTTCTAACGGGTGTAAAAAGACGCTTAACAAAGTCGAGAGTCACTTGTTTTCCCGTCATAGTGATATTTTTTTATGTACAGGACCATACCTGGGAATTTTCTCGTTATGGTTAAACTTTTTCTGACGTTTTCTTCCGAAAATAAGTTTTAAATATTATTTAACTTACTTTAAATACCCCACGAGCCCTGTACCGTTGCATAATTGGTATAAGCACAATGTTTTACGTGCGTCACATTGAGCGCTACCGTAGCGTTGCGTCGTAAAAGGGATTTTTCACATCAAAAATAAAGTCAAAAGAAAAAAAAAATAAAGTCAGTAAAAATCGATTCTCGGCAATTCCCTACTCAACAAATTTCAAACTTTTTATTTTATCTGGGGTCCTACTATGTTATTCCTTGCTATTGACCTAATAGAAATCCATAAATGATGTTTTTCCATCACAGCTCAGTTTTCAAAATAAAAGAAATAAAAAAAATAAAAAAAGAGACGTCAAAAATTACGATTTTCTCCAAAATCAAGCACTCACTTTAACTTTTATTGATGTTTTGATTAAAAAGGCGAAGTTTTATTGGTACAGCTGGCTTCTTCCTTGTAATGAGATTCAGAAGTCTCTGACAAGGCTCCAACAGTAATCTACGAGCACAGCAGGCTTCCATCTTCCTTGGAAACATTTTTCGATTGCAGCTACATCTTTATGAGAGCGTTCCCCAAGTTCATCGCTAACTAAACCCATATTTATCGGAGAAAAAGTTCAAAAACTTAAATGCAATTTCAATGATGTATTACATCCCATTTTATAGTAGCAATTCAACATTAGTTTTACTCCAGTATTTTACATAGAGCGACTGCCTATCTGAACTCCACAACCCAGTTACCTACTGTTTAATACGCCAGTCTTACCAAGAGGTATCTCTTGGTAAGACTGGTGGTCAGACTTTCAGGGTTTTGACGACCCGTAATGGCTGTCAAAGATCAACGAATGTCAGCCGGGATCAACGGTTTAATGTGCCATAGTAACGTGTTTAGCACAATATATTAAATTGAACTCTTCTCATTTATTTATCATCGAAAAATGTTTCAACTCGATGTCATATAGAAAACCAATCAAAGTATTTCCTATGTAAAACTATCCTCCTTATGCCTGAAGCTTCGTGAAATAAGATGTCATTTCCATTCTCTTGGTATACCTACGTGAGCTTCTCCTGATCCTTGATAACGTATTCAGTGCGCGGACTCGGTGCCATATAAAACTTATATATTTATACCAATACATTCATACGAAGGAAGAATTTGTTTTTTATGTATGAGCGCCGATCTCTGAGACGATTTGACGTAGTTTGACAAATCTTCAAGTTGATATATTGTCTTCGCTTTGCGAATGTTGTTACATACATATTTTGATGGATGAATAAATCATGTCGCCGTGGTCTTTTGTAACGAAAGTGTAGAAGTAAAGTGCCACGTGTAAGCACTTAGAAAAACAGCAGTTTTTTACTGGAAAACTTAACACGTGCCTCAGTATAATGGAGAACTATTAGATCGGCCATTCGTTAATTAGCAATCTAAAAGGAAAGCCATCATTCTACAGATATATTTAACATAGTTTCTTGGTTCTACATACAACTAAGTATGTACAGATACTTACACAAAACACGTGTCAACATGTTTGTATAGACAACAAATTATACAATTCCGTTCATCCAATGGTACAACCATATATCATTTTGTTACTCGTGTATATGAATGTACTTAGGCCAGTTACCGACGGTTACGGCCAAAGCATTTCAGGACGATAATTAAGCAGTTTCAAATGTAATTCAAACCCAACCTTATGTTGCCAATTACTGAGTTGAAAATGCAGTAAATGGAAATCTCTAAGTCTCAAATGTGGGATGCAGCGAGGTCTGTAAGTTATGATTAATTTATCAATTAAATGAAGCGGACCACGTAACGTAAATAGGTAAACACCACGTTCCCTCTCATATATACCTATCATTAAAGAGAGCGGTCATCTCGGCAAACATTCAACGTTCTCAAGGTAGGTATGGTCTTTATTACATTTTGAATAATTATGCATAGTAATAACATAAGTAATTTTCTCAGCGGTAATTGGCCTGTTATATTTTTTTTACTTTAAATTCTTTTGCTAATGCAAAAAAATGATTAATTAAATATTAATATATTGGCGTATTGTGGCGTGTGAGAGAACGGGTAAGCTGATACAGAAGTGCTATTTTATGGGAAAACAAAGAAAAATACTTCTTAAAACGTTATCCTCACCTGCACACGCCGAGATCTTGATAACTTCAAGCTTGGCTGATGACGGGCACCAGCTTAGACGGTGCGACGGCTCTTGGTGCAAGGAACGCTAGCCCATATTGGACATGAATTCACTATAACATTTTTGGGGTAGCCTTGATCATCGATTCTTGGTGGTCCAGAAAAAAATGTCTGACATAAATAAAGACAACCTTCCTCTAATCCTTTAAATTGCAAAAGTTCCAGAGCACACTTCACGCATCCAAATAACCCAGGTACATAAACATACACAAACAGTCAACACCATCACGATTATAATTGGAAACGTGGCAAAGTTGACAATGCGCATGTTCTAAACACAGACATTTGCACAGCACTGCAACTATTACACGCCGGTGACAACTTCAAATTAGTTTCAGACTATCAGCTAGACAGTTCTCAAGTTAGATGACACTAACTTTAGTCTGTAATTGATGTAAAAATACTGTAAAAGTGCTAGGAATGGATGTCGCTGGGAATAGCGAGCGTTGCGGTTGAATGGCGACAGTTAAGCTGAATTGAGTGATCGTGTGTTTAAGATCTTTGGTTTCTTTAAAGTCTGATCTTATCGTTGTTGAAACGTCTTGAGGGTTTTAAAGGATTATTTCGATTTTAATTTTATTTAATCACGTTTTATTGGTCAGCTCGTATATCTACGATGAGGCTACCCTATTCGATAAAACGTTTTATTTAATATTGGCTAAAAATAGCCCAAAAATTAAACACGTTATTGAATGTCGATTTCGACTTTTAATAACCACATGTTTTATTACATGGCATTACAGCATAGTAGTTAGGCGTTTTTATTTTTGTTCACATTTTATATAGTATTTTAATGTCAAAGCCACAAAACCTGCGGCATTTATTTGAAAAGTAATATTAACAACTCGAAAAAGCTGCCGAACAACTTTAAGATAGCAATGTAGGCACCAAGATCATAGTTCAGCAGCAGATATTTTCTCAATCTAAACTATCTATTCTTGTTTACACTTCCCCGGTGCTTCCTTTGGCCAATCTCGTAAAAAGGTGTCGACTTCGGAGCCGGACGCAGATATCCACTTACTTAGCTCCAAAGTCCATTGTTAAAACCTTTTCCTGGTGCAATACGATACTAAAGACACTAACACCATTACAAGGAAAAAATGAACGAACGAGTAAGTGTTGTTCTTTATTTTCCAAGTAATTTCAAGAAGTGCACTTTACTGGACCAAACCAAAACGCAGTCGCATTATTCAGACAGATTTACGTCTTCTACCTCAGCGGGAAATCTCTAGAGCGGGAGCTAGAAGTTAACTTCAATATTTCTAGTATCTTATAGAATTTATCTTGAGAAATAATCCTACCTTAAGCTGTAAGTTAGCCTCTATATCTGATAAAATAAATTGAGCTAAATTGTGTAACATTTATGCATCAACTCCATTAAAGTAACAATTCTCAGTAATGCCCCGGAAGATGATGACGCAGTCTTTACAAAGTTCCTTCAAAGGAACTATTGGAAACTTGTGTTTGAGTGAGCCTAACTTAATTCACAAAAGTAATCAAGACGATGCATCGCGGTACTCAATACTTCTCGTAGACAATACAACTCAAAAACGTGGAGATTTTGTGTCGCAAGAAACTAGAAAGCAGATTAAAAGTGACTCGAGGGAAAAACGTAGCCGCCATGTTCTTACGCACGAAGGCCCCGGGGAGAGCCGTCAGCTATACCCATAACGTTTTCTTATCAAGACAACACAGCAACCACGATACTCATTCCCATCCGTTCCTCGACACGAAACAACTTACTGATGTATACATTCCCTCTTTATGACTATGATCGAGTCGACATGGGGGATAAAAGCGTCAGTGAAAAACAGCTGAGGAATTTCGTGTTACATACAGTGTGTTATCCTTTAACGAAATAATGTAAGGAACGATACAATGATGAGTATCGTAAAATGTGTTGCTATGATTCATTGGAAATTTAAGATACGATAGGGACGCCAGCACATCAAGCTGCTACAATCTGTCAAATTTCTTTAATAGATTTTCAACTTTATCGTTAAAGCATTAGGTTTAAGATTGATAGGGAAAATTTGACAGTTTCGGGTAGCTTGATGTGCTGGCGTCTGTACCACAGAGTACTTTTTGATAGACTGAGGTCTGTACCTACGTACCTATTGGGAGAAAACCATGTTCTTCGGTTCATATTTTTTGCAGTTACCGAAATTCAAGCGCAAAATGCGTTCTTGTTTGCAGTAAATCTTCGAGCATAATAACTCTCGTCGACAAAGGAACGTTTTTAGTGTGTTTACGCACACAAATCGAACTGAATAATAAAACGGAACATGAAATCTCGAATGGCTTGTGCCATGAACGACAAGAAAAAATATTTTCTGCTTTCTTTACGCGTGGGCACGATCTTAAACACAGAACTCGGCTACTTAACCTCACTTAATCCGCAGGCAAACCAGCAGCGAGGGTCGATTTTACACGCGATAAACCTGCAAAAGGATTTTGTCCGGCGTCTGTTGCCCGGGCACTGGCAATATTCGCTGGTAAGACCATAAATCTCTCGGCTATCGGTCGTAATTGGTCGATTTCATGAACCGACTTTTAACGATTCTCCACTCTAATTACTAGGGCTTACTAATGCATTTGCGTTCTCAGCTCACACTAGCAAAATTATGTAAATTAACAACATTAAAAACTGGAAAAGCTAATAATTTTGGACATTTCAAAGTCCTTTAGAAGACGTTTAAGTGAAAATGTAAATGAAAAGAATTAAAAGTTTCAATTAAGATTCCAACAGCTTTGAATATATTGTCTATACTTTAACCCCTTACCAATAAACGTTGTATAGCGTCTGTATAATTACACAACGCTTTATCTTCTTCTTTCGAAAGTCAAATTACTGACGACTGAAAGAGAGAAATCGGTGTGTAACTATTCATCTGATATAATACGTTTATTAGTAAGAGGGTAATTCAACATTGTTGCGCCGTGTCTATACACGGCTAAGAACTTAAAATAGTTACTAAAAATAATATCGTAAGGCTCTGGAAATTGGCCGTATAAATCAACAAAGTCAACAAACAATGAATGTACAAAAACGTGACTAAGAATAATTTATATTCTACAAAAAAATTAAAAAGGTACAGTCTAGAGGCCGAAAAGACAGTGATAATAATAATAATAGGGGTCGGTCCACATTAATAACGAAACGGTTCGCATTGTCCATGTCCGTCCGTCTGTTGTCTGCAGCTTAATTCAGTAAACACTGGACCTATTCGACTGAAAATTGGGACACATGCGTTAAATTGCCTCTTTTTCCGGCAAAAATATGGAAACTTATATATAATTTATATTAAATGGAACCCGCAACGTACGATGTGTGCTTGGTGTCCTTTCATATCTCCAAACACATCAGCTTTATTACGACTTTGATATTCCGTTTTAGACTTACCCCCTTACTAATAAACGTTGTATAGCGTCTGTACCTATGGTTACACAACGCTTTGTCTTCTTCTTTGGAAAATCAAATTACTGACGACTGAAATCGGTGTGTAACTTTTCATCTGATATAATACGTTTATTAGTAAGGAGGTTAGTGTTGACTCATGTTGTCACCGCAGAAGTAAATCCAATGAATTTGTTAATATTACAGTAGCCACAATCCTGTTGGTGCTTACCGAGAACTTGTTTTGGACCCTTAATAAAGATAGACGGCAAAGTCCTCTACAGGGGCATTTCTTGTAATACAGGAACATGAGAAGTCTCAATTACAAGCCGACGACAACAACAATAATACTTACCAATTAGGTTTCGTAGAAAAACAAACGTAAATGTTTCTTGTTTCAGACAGAACTAATTGGATCCGTAATGAAACTGGACATACATTTGAAGACTCTCGCTTGCTTTCCTGGCTTCTGTCTTCTGTCAAATCAAGCATGTATTTGATAGCGGCATCACAAATTTAAGTTTGGACTAGTTCAACTGGTTCTAGCAACTTACTCAACAATTCCTTAATCCCATCACGTTAACTGACTCGGCAAGTTGACTATAAAGCCATTTGACAACTCTTGACATGCACTCTCAATTACAACTCGAGTGTCGTACCCAAAATACACAAGACTTAACTAGATTTGCGATAGAAAACATAAGGTTGGAGAAATAAAATATTCCTATTCTCAATTAGGTACTTCATTTATGTTCCAATCTCCAACATTACGCCTTCAGGCGTCTGCTGTATCAAACCAAAAAAAAACATGGTGTGAAAATCCACCCTTGTAAAATTTTGACGCGAGTAATTACGTTGTGTTCTATAACGGACAAAGGGCAGTTCGTAACTGATACGTAACATGGGTCCATACCCGCATTCATTTGAAACACTTTATGAAATAACGTCGGATTTTTTATCAGATCAGCTCCTTGTCGGCTTATTTTAATGAAGAATGTTTTGATACAGCCAATAATTTATTCACACTTACAAGCAGTAAGTGGGACAGGTTTTATTTTTGTATTCTTTCTGAATATACTGTATTTACCGGCATTTACTGTAATGAATGAACATAAACGCCATAATTCAGCAACACTGTCACCACGGCGTTTGGACTCTTTAATCTATATGAATAAAGACTAGAATGTGTGAACAAATTGCACCGATCCCAGAGTCGATTAATCGAATGAACCCCAAGATTCGTGCTAATTCCTGGAGCCTCAAGTTCATGGTGCTAACAGTGACCATTGCAAATCAAGGAATAGACCGGGGGGCGCGGTAATGGTAGGGAAGACGTGCCTCTACGTTAGGGAAGGAATTAAGAGCCTACCGAATATGCATCCTAAAGTAAGCATTGGACTGATACTGATACTGGAGAGATGGGTAATTATTATCTATGGATGGGCATCTTTTAACGACCTTGCCACCATGAAAGAAATAAATATCGAAGAAATATTTAACCTAAATCTCAGACTAAAAATGTAAACTACACAAACATAATTTCATATCGTTGGTAACATTAGTAGTACAGTGTGAATCCACAGGATTACGCAGAGCGGCATCCTTAGGCCATTCGAGTCACGATCACGAATGGAATGCTGCGGTAAACCTAGGAAACGCTGACTTAGTGGCAAAGATCTCGTTATGAAAACCAATGAATTCACAATTAAGGATTCCTAAAACCGGCAAACAATAGATTCATTACGTTTAAAATGGTGTAAAGATTCCGTTATCTTTACACTAAGTTCTTGAGATGTCGTCGGATGAGTTTGCTTTTATAATACTTTAATACAATTTCGACTCTTTGACTCCGTGAATGGCCGATGAAAAGAATGTTTTAAAAACAAAAACGCTTATATTTCCCACAGTGACGGATAAGTATTCCAGCATTGTATTGCAAATTACATGAATACCTCCATCTCATTTAATAATTACAATATTTCATCTGAAACCTTATCAGACGATTAAAAATTCATTATGCTTAATTACATCAGTGGCTACGGCAAGCTATTTATCTCGTAGCATCGAAAATGATATTATTAAATTAGGTGTAATTAGCCATACTTAATGAAGTTACAAAACGAATAATCAATTTGTGTGGACAATGAAACATAAATCTTGTAATAAAAATGCTGAAATTGCCTCCAGTGTTTAGACACACGATCATAATTAGAATATACAATACAGATATAATATTTGTTTAACAATGTATGTCAATTAGCGCGTTAGACGTCGTACAATAGTTGAGTAGCTTGTGGATCTTTTGTTGGATAATAGTAATAATACTACTTACACATGTTATTTACCTATATTTATAATAGAATAGAATACTCATTATGTATGTATTTATTTATTGTAAACGCTTTTAATTTAATTCTAGTCAAATCGTTTTATTTTATTCGCACCTACGCCACTATAATTATAATAATATTCATTTACACATTGTATTGCATATAACTTTATAAATAACTAGCTGCGCCCCGCGGTTTCACCCGCGTAAATGTCGATCCCGTGACAAAATCGGGATAAAAAGTAGCCTATATGTTAATCCAGAGTATCAACTACCTCCATACAATATTTTATCAAAACTGGTCCAGCCGTTTGAGCGTGAAGAAGTAACAAACATATAAACACACCCCCACACAATACACACACACTCACAAACATTCGCCTTTATAATATTAGTGTGATATAAGAATCAAGTAATCAAAACACAATACTAATATATGAACGTATATAATATACTAATATATATAATATATAATACTAATATAAGAACGTATATAATACACCTACATATTATATGAACGTTTCCCAATACAAAACTTACTGTAGAGGGTATACTTACAAAACTTCACACCTGTCACAACACCAATACCGAGAGCAGTGGTGGCCCAGTGGTATCGGCCGCGACTTACGAGTTGTAGGTCGTAGGTTCGAACCCAGACAGGCGCTTTACTTTGTGTAAATTATTTCATCATCACTGCTCTCAAAACGGTGAAGGAAAACATCGTGAGGAAACCGACATGTCCTAGAAACAAAAATTCGATGACATGTGACATCTACCAACCCGCACTGGGCCCGCGTGGTGGATTACGGCCCACTCCCTCTCACAGAGAGGAGGCCTGTGTCCCAGCAGTGGGAACATTATAGGCTGATTATGATTATGATGATGATATAGGTACTTGATTATCATCTAATATTGTACTTTTGTGTATTGTGCTGTCTTTTGTGTGCGCCAAATAAATGGTTTATCTATCTACAATTTGTTTGAGGTTCCAATTACGCACACAAAGGATATGGATGTTCATAATTTTAATATTAAATGACGTCATCACGTGAACGCCGGCTGTCGCTGAAAACCAGCGCTGGGACTCTGTCTTGTATAGGGTCTTAGCATTGTGCTGAGTGATGGCCGTTTTGCGTGGATATGACGCATGTTTTCCCCCAACTTGTTATTTTTTTTGTGTTTGGGTTTTTGTGCGTCATGTTTAGCGCAAATAATCGTATTTTCTTTCCTTCTTTCTATATTATTATCGTAAGCAATTGTATACTAATTACCTAGCAATATGGTGGCAGTAGATTCTTAATTAAACCGTACACTTGTTTCGTTTTAATTAAAATCTAGCTTTGACCGCGGTTTCGCCCGCGTGAATGTCACGGGAACGTTTCCTAGGACTCGATCTCGGTTCTACCAGTAGGTAGAACCGAGATCGAGTAGGCCACCCAGACCCAGGACCCAGAAGACCCAGACCCAGAGAGACCCAGAGACCCAGTAGGGTCCAATTGTGAATCTAAGCCATCCATGAACCTTCTCAAACTCACAAAAAAAAACATCAAAATCGGTCCAGCCATTTAGGAGGAGTTCAGTGACATACACAATTACACACGTACAGCAGAATTATATATATAAAGAAGATATGTATAAATAACATTAGGTACACTTAAGTGTAAATCCAAAGTTACCCAACGAAACATGTTGACAAACTAAGCCTCTAAACTCTAGGCTATGTTATTTCAACATACACGTAATATAAACTGAGCAAAGCTCTCAAGTTTATACAAAAGCTACGCTATTAACAACGCAAACAAAATAATATTTTGTCGCAGCATTCCTCCATTAAATAGACAGTCTTATTCTAATTAGCTTTTAATCGCAGGCGGCAGGGCGGGTCAAGTTTGTTTAGCCGCTTAGGGTGCTTTCAATTTTTGCAATTGTTAGGAGCGCGTTTGTGGCGCGTCTGAAGGATGATTACAGTCACTTAAGGTATTTTTGCAGCGCGTGTAAAGGGTGGCAGGGACATCGATGCGCCTACTGTACCTAACTATTAATTCAGCATATCATTCTAGATACCCAAGCTAAGAAATTTTTTGTCGGTTTAAAAAAAAAATCCGCTGTTTCATAGAAAAGTACAACGCGGTCAAAATGTATGGAAAAGCAATTTTTTTTTATAACCGACGAAAACTCAAAACTCAAACTCAAAGCATTTATTTCAATTAAACCAATTACAGGCACTTTTGAATTGTCAAGGGGTCGGTCAGTCAGAAAGATGAAGCTAGTTGCCCATTCCAAAGCGTAGGTACCTATGGAGAAGAACGGGCAAGAAACTCCATCGACACTCTTTTAAATCAAAATAATATGGTTACAAAGTCTTGGTTACATCATTCATGTTAAAAATTATACATGTGAGAACGATGCAGAACGTTAAAAGCGTCCATAATGAAAAGATGAGAAAAACAACAATTCAAATATTAAATTAAAATAAAATAAGCCATGGCAGCAAAGAGATGACCAGTCCCTACTGACGGCGCCCGTTCACGAACATGACGCATGTATAAAAACTACGCTGGACGGTAATCATAATACTGAAGTCATGGTTACAGTTTGCAAACTGGTTATTTTTTTTCCTGTATAAGAAAAGGTATTTGCCCTGCAGTGGGATAATAATAGGCTGCTATTATTATATTTAGCATGAAAGTAGTTTGTTAACTGTTGTACAATATTTTGTTGCTGTCTTTACTTATCATTTTTAGTCGGCGACCTCTTAGATTGTACTCGTATAATCTAAGACATTATACTCGGGTATAATCTATGTAACATCCTAAATCAGCCTATAATGTTCCCACTGCTGAGACACAGGCCTCCTCTCGGCGAGAGAGGGAGTGGGCCGTAATCCACCACGCGGGCCCAGTGCGGGTCGGTCTATGTAAACTAAGTTGAATTTACAGTTTTATAATTAAGACGCGTCGTAATAAACTCCTAAGCTAAAAGCCCATTCTAACATGTTTATTATTACTTACACCATCATTGTTTAGTTGGCTAACAATATAAACAGCGAACAATTAACGACTAACTAATTTACTAGAGAAACGTGACTTGACCTAATAGGACGCTTTCGGCGCTTTGGACTGCTGTTCCAGTGTTTTCACGGATATATAGGCAATAAGCTAATCTCTATTAATCCGGACAACTAAACTGAATGTTGGCTGGGTATCAGAGAAAATCATTATCTTAGCTTTTAGGAATTTTACTTTTATTTATATTATTGGAACCTAGAGCAGGCTACCAAATGAACACAATTATTCTTGTCAAAAGTAAGCTAGATATTTTTCGGAACTGCCACCTAACTAAACAAGTTGCTAGGTATCTTCGAGAGTGTAGACCAAAAAGAGAGCAGTGCTGGGCCAGTGGTAACGGCAGCAACTTACGAATCGTCTGTCGTAGGTTCAAACCCAGACAGGCGCTTTACTTTGTGTAAATTATTTCATTACCACTGCTCTCAAAACGGTGAAGGATAACATGGTAAGAAAACCGGCATGTCCTAGAATCAAAAATTCGAAGACATGTGACATCTACCAATCGGCACTGGGCCCGCGTGGTGGATTACGGTTCACTCCCTCTCACCGAGAGGACGCCTGTGTTCCAGCAATGGGAACATTACGCTGATTCCTTGTACGAAAAAAAACGATGCAAAACTAGACATATATAGACCGGTAAGCACTATTCTATCTCTAAACAAATGAATAACCTGGCGTAAGGAACGCCAAATTAGACACGAATCCATCAATTCTGTTCGAGACGGGTGCCACATCCAGTCTCTGTAACATCGTGTATGCCCAAAGGACTTCGTGAGACTAATATTCGACACAAAGGTAGGCGAAACGCACAAATTAAGGTACAGTACCTTCTGGCTACCTAAAGTTCATACCCACTGTCTACCTGCACGTCTGCCGAACAAACTAATGGAGTATCTTTAGCCTAATACAAGTATCTACTCAGAAAAGTGTAGACCTTTAAGTAATTGATGGAGCATGACGAAGTTAGGTAGTCGGTCGCGTGGGTAGCTAAGTGATGACAAGCGTAGTCGGATATTGGACAACCGACCTACAATGATTGGATAAACGTATTTTGCACTTTCGGTAATTTTGTTTTGGTTGTCATACAAGGGGGTTTATTTATTTATACTTTATTGTATACTAGAAAATACATTGAACACTACAAAACATCCAACGGGCGGCCTTATCGCTTTCTGCGATCTTTTCCAGGCAACCTTGGAATGGATAGTGATTGCGTGGACATAAAAATGGGATTTATAAACGTGAATCAGAGTTCAGAT
Organism: Amphipoea lucens; assembly: GCA_947508005.1. Classification (NCBI taxonomy): domain Eukaryota; kingdom Metazoa; phylum Arthropoda; class Insecta; order Lepidoptera; family Noctuidae; genus Amphipoea; species Amphipoea lucens. Next base: position 11,378,902 of record OX382371.1, read on the forward strand.
GCGTCATTACTTAACTTTTTATACAGGAACAATTTCAACCAATGCGTAAACTGTAACTGCAAACTGTAACTATAAATTCAGCATATGATTCTGAAAAAAAAACAGCTGTTTCATAAAAAGTGCAATAAATACGCGGTCGAAATGTATGGAACTACTAAACTACTATTTTTATTAAGATCGACGAAAAATTTCTACGCTAGTAATTTTATGGCACGTATTGTGTAATAAAACATGTAACTCAATAAATTTCGAGACAATGAATAAATTTCAACTCAATCAAGTGTATAAATCTATATCTATACATATAAAACAAATTCGGGTTAGTTACACCATTTATAACTCAAGAACGGCTGGATCGATTTTTATAATTTTTTTATTTGTTGGTTTTATCTTCGCCCCGAATAGCAGAATAATTATTAGAACATAGGAAAAAATAACAAAAAAAAATCTGAGGCGGTACGAAGTTCGCCAGGTCAAGTAATACCATATAATATGAATACGTACATATTCATTAGGTTTTAGGAATAATTCTAGAAGAGTCTGTGCCAGGGGTTGATGTAGAAGATCAAAGATTGAAACATCTTGTTAACCAAATTGTAACTTGCTCATAGTCTGTAGGTTAAAATTATTGTACTCCTATGCTAAAGTTGTATTGAATTATGTCAACTCAATGTATGCAGTGCAATGTGTTTTTGTTTATGAAATAAAATTATTATTATTATTATACTTGTTAAGTTAATTTAGTTGTAGTAGAAATTTTACTAACTCCAATATTATTGATTTATTAAAGATTCAAATATTCACATAATTTAAAAAGCTAACAATCTTAACACCTTAGCTGCGGCAAAAAAATCATAAACTTTCATCTGGTGCGGTGGCGGTCGAAATGCACCATCCATCGACCTTTTAGACAGTGCGTATCAGTCCTTTTCGACCTGACACCACTAGGATAGATTAAAACGCTATAACTTTGTGAATATATGGTGTACACTGTTTTTTTTTATACTGTTAAAATGATCCTGAACCCAGTTTCTTTACGTTCGTTTCGCCCCTGGATCTGCCAAACAGGAATGAGAAATCAACCAAGGAAAGTGTCAGGCCGATAACGACCGATACCGCACTAGAAAGTACTTTTTTATAGTGATGGGACAGACAAAAATATAGGGTTATCGAAAATAAAACAGAATTATAAGTAATAAAAAAGTGTGTATTTAGTAAATCACATAATCCAGACAGAAACAGTAAACTAATCTGGTACGTGTCCCTCTTTATAACACTGCACGCAAAGGGATTGATTGCATTTGTTGCAAAATGTTTTAATTTTCTTAACTTTCTTTTTTGCTTCTTTGCACTCTAATGTCTGTCGAAGCTTTTCATAGCACCGTACACAATTTCTTCTCTTAGAAAGAATTCTTCTGACCTGTCGATAAAATAACGACACGCACACGTAGGTACTGTCTTGTAGAGAGCACAACACTGACTGGCGGCTCGAAGCGTGCGCGCGCGCTCCGTGCGGCAACAGGTCGGCATCGGTCATATACCACAATAGGCCCGCCGCCGCAGGGAGCGGGTGTTTTTCACCGTCAGTGCGGTGGTGGTCGAAAAGGGCCCGCCACGATGTTTTAATGCCAAATACCTACATTTGTAACCACGAGCCGAAATCTATATTTGTCTTTGTCGAACTCCTACAAATACCGAAGATAATCGTTTCGCACCAGCGAGAAAGATATAGTTTTGACCGTGCGCACCAACACAAAGCACCGTATCGGGCCGATTTTGGGTGATCCGCAGTGAACGTGTTAAAATAATAATATGCACAAGTATATAAAAGTAGAAGTACAGTTTATGTTAATTTCTAACAAATGTTGTTAAAAATAAGTGCGAAAGTGTGAGATCTGGAACGCATTCTTAAGATTACTTTACTCACTCGCACTTATCTTTCTCTCTCTCTGTGTCTAATTTACATTACCATGTCATGTGTTAATCTTTTTTTGTTTTTTTTTTTCGTTTGCCTATACTTACTGTGTCAAACTGCTGGGCAAAGGCCTCCCCTTTTTCCTTGCAAACCTCCCTGCCTTGAGCGATCTTTGGCCATGTTGCCCCTGCAAACCTAGTTAGATCATCGCACCACCTTCGCCGTGGTTTACTTCGACGGCGATGTCTTTCTTCATGTGTTACTCTGTATTAAATAAATACTGATTAATTAATTTAAGCGTTTATTTGAGATACAATTTTAACTGTTTTCATAATAATTGAGTATTTCCATTACCTACGGCTACCTCATTAAACTGCTTGCAGATCTATATATATTGTATAAAATTCAAAGTCCTGACTGACTGATATATCAACGCACAGCTTAAACCGCTGGTCCTAGAGACATGAAATTTGGAGGGTGTGTTCTTTGTGAAGAGTAGGTATCCACTAAGAAAGGGTTTTTCGAAATTCCACCCCTAAGAGGGTGAATGCGGACAGGGTGAAATTTCACGCGGACGAAGTCGCGGGAAGAAGCTAGTAATTTACAAAATCGATACTTAGCCTCTATTTAATCCACTTGGTTTACACTAATGAGCCCCTGTCAGCTAGTTTAATTTATGCATGTGTCACACAACGCTGATTTAATTGAGAATTATTAATTTAGCTGCGCCCCTCGGTTTCACCCGCATAAGTCTCGATCCCGTGGGAACATCGGAATAAAAAGTAGTAACCTATGTCTTTAATACAGGTCATGGTCTACCCATGTGCCAAATTTCATCCAATTCGTTCATCCGTTAGCGTAGAAGCGTACCAAACAAACATACAATAAATCAAATCTTTTCTCTTTATAATATGTTTAGAACTTTAGATTAATGACCTTACTAAAACTCATGTTAAATTCATGATTTTCTGGAAAATGTTTCCTTAGGTTTTTTTCCGTCGTTCATTGATATCTACTTAGATATCTACCTACGGCTAACCCCACAAATAAAGGAAAGAAAAAACAAGATTCCTTAAATAAATCCTACAGCAATTTTCGTCCAGCAGCACCTAAATAAAATATCCATTACCATCTAAATCTCAAGGAAACTTGGAAGGAGGAAGCGATTCCTATAGTTCAAAGAGAACTTAAAGCAAACTAAAAAGTAAAAGAAACAAAGTTAGTGTAAAATCTACAGAGAAGTCGTTGCAGGTTTTCATGTGAAACGAACGAGTATCTACTGAACAGTATTTATATCCTACACGTATTTTAGGCAAAGAAACGAAACTGACCTATTTGTACTCTTCAAAGGAAATTTTAAGGCCTCAAAAATAGCACAATAATTTCGTTAGTTCATAGACTGTTTACCTGCACGATGTAAAGTTATAACTGAACTACAATAAATGATCTCACTGATGTCAATAAGTATGTAGTGAATAATTGAATAGGAAGCTTTATATATTTGTTTCATTATGGTATCCAAACACGAGCGAATAGGAAGCTTTATTATTTTTTTGATTTTAGAATGATTGGAGAACTAGTTTTTATTTTTTGCCAGTACGGGCAGTACGATGATGAGCTAAGTCGGTTGCATTGTCAATTTTACTACTTTAAAATTTATGTTTACTTGAATGCTGTTTGTCCTATCATTCCCACATGTAAATAGCCTCCCGACCGATTTTGGTCATGGTGGCCAATCTCAACGGAGATTAGCCAGGTACGCAGGAGACGTTGTAGTACACAAGTGTGTGCGCAAATACAGGTGCACTCTCTGTTCCTTTAGTCTTATAGTCCGATAGGACGGTAATCGGACACGACCGGGGAGAGATCAAGCGCAGGACCAACGGCTTTTAAGTACTTTCCGACGCATGGGGGTATTAAACCGCCAACTTCCAAACTCCGGACTGTTACTAAGAAATTCCTAATGGAAAACCCAATAACACTTTGTCCGACCCGGGAATCGAACCCAGGACCTCACGCTCAGCAGTCGCGCTTGCAACCACGAGACCAACGGGGCAGTTAAACACACACTCATGTACTTATAGTAGGTTTAACAATCTAAAAACTTTTCAGCGGTATGAGTTTTCTCAACACTGTATAAAAGCAATTAATCTTAAATTGAGCCAAGTATGCGAAAGTACCTAAACTCAACAATATAATTAAATATTTACCAAAACATTAAAATTCATACTTCGCACTCTGAAACGGAACGCAAGGAATGCGACAAATCGCGCGATTTATCGTCGCACCGTTTGAAAACACCGTTTAATTAATTAAAACACCGTATTTCATAGAAGCGTGAATTAATTAATTATTTACGAGTGTTTTCTGTAATAACTCCAGGATTTTAATAGGTTCTGTTTTATAATGATTAGGGCATTGTTTCGAAGTGTTATGTTATAACAACTTCTAAGACTGGTTTGATTTTTTATAATCATTATAAACAGAACATTGACCTTGTGTAGGCTGCGAGATTCCGCTGGATGCAAGAAGCACAGAATCGGTTGAAGTGGCGGTGCTAGGGGAAGGCATATGTCTAGCAGTGGAAGTCTTTCGGCTGAAATGATGATGATGATGATGAATCATTATAAAGTTCTGCGCCGTCTCATTCATTCACTATTATGTTTGCGTCATCACTCCATGTTCCTAAATTACTGAAACAATGATTGTGTATTTATTATTTATTTATTATCTACATCACCACGTACTTCGCGTCATTCTGACGTTACGCAAAAATCCTGCATCGCGCAAGCAAAGTTTACCGCGCCGCTGGCATATATACACAGTCTGGTCAAATAACAGGTCACTTTATTTTTAAATTTTATTCTTTGAAATATAAAAATTATTGTTTTTTTTATATTGTACTTAGGGCCGGCAATTAAGTATCTATACATATAATAAAATCGTAGGAAAGTCAAAACGGTACATTGAATATTTTTTTAAAAGAATACTTGGGGCGTGATCTACAATCGATATCGAAGCCAAAAATATAGTTTTTAGAATTTTTGTCTGTTTGTCTGTTTGTCTGTATGTATGTCCGGGATAAACTCAAGAAGTACTGCATGGATTTACTTCAAATTTTGCATGAATATTACTAAGAGGTCGGGTCAACATATAGGCCACATATTATCACGCTATCACCTATGGGGGAGGAGCTGTGAATCTTTATTTTTCTTACGCATTCTGTGACAGCGTGTAATCTAACGAAGGTTATTTAAATGTTGTTTTTCAGTAAGCCATGCTATTATCTAGCTTTACACTATAAAAACTACGCCATTTAAGTAACTTGGGCAAAAAAAAACATAGTTTAATGAATTTTAGTAGTATAAAGAAAATTTTGAAGCAGCGCCATCTATGAGATTTCATAAAAATCAAATCAAGTAACATGTTGACACTTTTTGGAAATTAATAATTTAAATTTGATCATGTTGGCGAGGTTAGTAGTTAGTTATTCTTAAAATTCATAGATGGCAATGTGCATTTTCTTCATAAAAAATGTATCGTATAGTTCGTTTTGACAAATTCAAGTTCCAACAAAACCCTTAAAATCTTGAGCAGAGTTGAGGACGACAATTTAAAAAAAAAATGCGGTGTTAAGTATTACAAAAAAGTTATGATTCTACTGGAGACGAAGTCGGAGTAACTGATGAACGCGTGCTGAACACCTGTCTCAGTTCACTTCAAGATGTGGTCATTTCTATCGGCGGCAAACCACTGATCGAATATGGGTTACCAGCTCCCCAATCATCACCGCATCAAGACCGTGTAAATCGGGAGTATAACGCTGAGACAAATTACGATCCGGGCGGAATGACCATGTCGCTTTGTTCTCTTCAGAGCAAAAACAAATTTATGACACCGTCCTTGAAAGCGTTGGGAAAAAACCAGGGTCAAATGTTTTTCTTGGAATGCGTCTGGTGGAACAGGAAAAACATTTGTTACCACTTGCATACTTGCAGAGGTCAGCAGGCAAGGCAAAATTGCTATTGCTGTAGCGTCGTCGGGAATCGCTGCCACACTGCTTCCGAGTGGCAAGACAGCACATGCCATGTTTAAAATTCCTATCGATTTAGAGAGCGCCGAAACGCCTGTTTGTGGTGTGTCACGTAACAGCGATAAGGGACACGTGCTCAAGGATTGCTCTTTGATCGTATGGGATGAGTGTACGATGGCCAATAGGAAGGCAGTTGAGGCCGTGGACGGAACCCTGCAGGACATCCGCAGGAACGAACATTTGATGCGTCGTATCACAGCTGTTCTATTCAGTGGCGATTTCCGGCAAACGCTTCCCGTAGTTACACGGGGATCGAGGGCTGACGAGGTGAATGCTTCGTTGAAACTATCTTCGTTGTGGTCACGAGTTCGTACGCTGCGCTTGACCATTAATATGAGAGCTCGGCTCGGCGGCAATGCACGTGCTCAAGAATTCTCCAATGTCCTTCTAAATCTTGGCGAAGGCACTCTACCAGAAGAGAGAGGTGGACAGGTGGTGCTTCCAGTCTCTCGGTAGAGTGGTATCCAGCTTAGAAGAACTCATTTGCTGTGTGTACGGGGACATCAGTCGTATACTGCACCTGCAGAATTCTTGGGTGTGTGAGCGGGCCATTTTGACGTCCAAAAATGATCAGGCTGCAGCAATTAACGAATGCATTCTCTCGGAAATTGAGGGGAATGAAGTGGTCTACACCTCGATAAACACTGTTGTCGAGCAAGATGACGCCACACATTATCCCGTGGAATTTCTGAACTCCCTGTCAGCAAGTGGACTTCCAGCGCATACCATCAAGCTGAAGGTCGGTGTCCCGATTATGCTTCTTCGGAACCTATCTCCTCTGAAGTTGTGTAACGGGACCCACCCTAAAGTCATTTCGCTCTACAGACACACCATTAAGGCGGAAATTCTTACGGGTTGTGGCGTTGGCGAGGCAGTATTTATACCACGCATTCCCCTCATACCTCATATCTTCCCGTTCCAGTTGAAGCGCGTACAGTTCCCCGTGAGTGTTTGCTTCGCGATAACCATCAATAGAGGCAGACACTGAGGGCAGCGGGTGTCAACCTCAGGACGAGTTGCTTCTCACACGGACAACTGTACGTCGCTTGCTCCCGCGTCACCAGTCCTGACTCTCTTTACATTTTGGCTCCTGGCAGCATAACTACCAACGTTGTTTATAGGGAAGTGTTTTAAGGTATGATGCTTTTGTACGTATTTTTACTCTTTTCGTGTCCTGGAATGTATTCCTGCATTGTTTTCTCTATTTCCTTCAGTCACATCCCCCACACCACACTGAACTCAGCAGGACTCCCATATAACTCTCTTCACTTGCTTCGCTTGCAAAAAAAACTTATATTTTAATGCTATTTTAAAAGTTGTTTACTTATAATGCTGTAGCGACACTGGCATCTTAGGTATTTTGGTGCTGTAGAGCCTTCAGGCAGACGACGTCGCGGGCAGCAGCTAGTGGAAAATAATGTCGGACAAATGTCCACCTCTAGCAGCATGGCAGATGTGAACCCTTTTCATTGCGTTTTTCATGACATTTTCACACACATTTCCTGCGTTATCTCAGTGACTGTTTTTCAGATATCTGTTACAATGCCACGCTGCTCTTTATTCACTAAACGAGTTATTGTTAGCCGCGAAGGTAAGTGATGTCTACCAAAAATTGGCCGCAATTTTCTTAGTTTCCGCAATACATGATTGGGTTGAGTAGAATGTTTTAATAATTAAAACACATTCTTCAGTAGTAAAACGCTCCATAACAAAGCCGTATATACAAAATATTTTTTTAACCGACTTCTAAAAAAGGAGGAGGTTCTCAATTCGAATGTTTGTATTTTTTTTTGTTTTTTTTTTTATGTTTGTTCGCACATAACTCCGTTGCTTGCCAACCGATCTGAAAAATTCTTTTTTTTGTTGGAAAGGGTATACTTCCCAAATGGTCCCATGAAGATTTTATCGAAATCGGAAAAGCGGTTTTTGAAAAATCAACAAAAATGTAAAAAAATATCTACATTGTCTACATTAACGATCTTTTTGTTTACTTTTTTGTGGGGTAGGTACAACTAAAAAGAGAAAAATAAAAACATTTTTTACAAAAAAAAACAACCGACTTCAAAAAAAAAACTACAAAGTGATAAATAACTTTAATTTCGAAAGTCGGTGTTAAAAAACGAAAATGCGGATCCAACGACACCGACTTCCGAAATTAAAGTTATTTATCACTTTGTAGTGTTTTTTTTTTGAAGTCGGTTGTTTTTTTTTTTGTAAAAAAGTTTTTATTTTTCACTTTTTAGTTGTACCTACCCCACAAAAAGTAAACAAAAAGATCGTCAATGTAGATAATTTTTTAGATTTTTGTTGATTTTTCAAAAACCGCTTGTCATGAAACAACTGTCATATTTGCCGCCAAAACAAAATGGCGGCAAAAAAATTGTATAATTACCTCAAAGTTGCCCACCCTATATAACGTCCCGACATCAATCGTCGGGCAGTAGCCCAACAGACACAACACCCGTCTGGTCGGAGGATCCTCCCTTTTCTATGGTTACTGAAACAAATAGGTATGTAGGTGAAGACATCATTTCCCGACCACCACCATACAATAGATACAGTAATCATTTCCATTACTACCAAGTTGCGGATGTAACGTCATTAAACTTCAACGAAGCACGCAAGGGATTACAAACCAACCTTCAGAAGCAGTCACTCGATAACAGACGAGCAATTAGAGAAATACTTCAAAGGCATTCAATGTAAGTCCCCTATGTCCATAGCTTGTGCACAGGTCGCTTGTACACAGGTCCCTTGGCTCAGCCCGCAATAGACATTGCCCGTGCAATTTTAACGTAACGTACGTATTAATACTATATATTTGAATAGTTAACGTGAATGCGATTACCTAGATTTATATACGAAACTGGAAGTTTCATTCAACAATTGAGGTTCGATACACAACATGTAAAGGTAGGTTCTGACTTCATTTGAAATAACAAACAGAACAGATGGTACTAGATCCCAATTTGAGTTGCCAAATCTTTGAGCAGGAAGGCAGAAAATCTTCACTGACACATGTCCATCATAATCAGCCTATATTGTTCCCACTGCTGGGACACAGGCCTCCTCTCTTTACTTTTCTTAGACACATGTCTAAGAAAAGTAAATATTTTCGTTAGTCAACGTGCTTGGTTTCTGAGAATCCGATTATTTTCTCGTTTCAGTTCCGTGAGCCATGATAGTAATAGGATAAGAAAATATTATAAGGTGTGTCAATACACAATCCAAGCTGCAAACAAATAAAATTGAAGTGTCTGTTTCATCTGCTTGTAGTGTCAATATAACAGCTTTTTACTCATTGCGTATGAAAGTATACACGGTACATAAAACAAATAAACTTTTTATTAATTATCTGTTTGTTCCGGCTAATCTCCGAAACGGCTGGGCCGATTTAGACGAGACTTTCACTAAGAGTTGAAAGAAAAAAAAGAACGAAAGAAAAATTGTTTATTTTGCACAAACAAAACGCACATTACAAAAATTTTATTATTATTATTTATTACTTTTTGCAATTAGATGCTACATAGGCTATTTATATTTTAGACAAAGACTTAGTAAAGAGACACATTATTGTTTTCCGAAATCCACGCGGACGAAGTCGCGGGCACAGCTAATCCAAACTAATATTATAAATGCGAAAGTAACTCTGTCTGTCTGTCTGTCTTTTCTTCACGCCTAAACTACTGAACCGATTTCGATGAAATTTGGTATAGAGATAGTTTGAGTCCCGGGAAAGGACATAGGATAGTTTTTATCCCGATATTCCCACGGGATCGAAACTTACGCGGGTGAAACCGCGGGGCGCAGCTAGTCTTATAATATTTCTTAAAATTAATCCTTCGACTGCTGAGTCCTCAGCAGTCGAAGGATTTTTTTTACTTTTAGGAGATAACATTATTTAGCTAAATATCATGGCAACTTCATACCCATCTGTGGTCAGCTTCTTCGTTATGGACATGAATCACGACTCGTAATTAATTTATCTTCTTGTACAGGTCATATTAGACACGTATATTTTATTTACTTTGCTCAAATAAATAAAATATAAAATAATTATAAAATTCTATCGATTCGTATTCTAAAAAATCTCAACCATTTATGCAAAGGTGGGTCAGCTAATTGCTACAACTGACTGTACCTAAATGAAAATGTAATAGATGTCTAAACATTTACAAAGCATAGCTTATATGTTGATAATACAGTAGAATGCAGTGTATATGTATATCAAACAAATCAAAGTGTAGTACAATTTTACCACAACAAGCGACCTTTATTCCATTAATATTCATCAGTTATCCGTGTTTGCACAAAGATTGTGCTGTTTTTGTCACATATTAATCTAAATCAAAGCCAACAGCCAAACATAATACGATTAGCGACCACTAAAACACAGCCAGCGACCCATTCAACCATGCTATTATATTACTGAGCGACATATCGACGTACAGGGTCATCTAACATTCGTGCCAAACGCACTCGCCCAGTTGTCACCCACTGCTGATGCTACATGTTGAGAGATTTATTCATTTGGACGCCGCGTGACGTCAACAGCCAGCCTGTAATCTATCAACGTTTTAATCGAAACCGCGCTTTCATTTTGTTTTTTGAAAGGGAAATTATTGATATGGAATTGTTTTGGAAAGTCGTTTAACACTTTGCGGGACACTTGATGATGATGATGTAATAACAATACCACTTCTATTAAGTCTTGTTCAGTGCCCTTCAATGTGTTAAGGTACACAGTACAGAAAGGAACAAAGTGATGTTTCATGTAGACATGGACACTGAAAACTACATAATAACCAAATGGTGATAAAGACAGGTAATAAAATATTTTTAAACCACTTCTTCAGGTATTTTTACAAGACGAAGATCTACATACAACGGAGTAAAATAAAATCTTTGTTGAAATCAAAACAAAGTCAGAACTTATTCCTTATTGGAACATGTATGGACGATGCAAGATAGGACCGACTGAAATGGACCATTCGAATAGACGACACGCCCCTTACTCAGCATGGCGGCATCGAAAGCCTCGGGCGCAATCACCGACGTCCCATAATACCAGCTTGCCAATTCAGATACAAAGGTAATGTCTTCAATATACATGTGCATGTAGTGGCTGTAGGAGACCGACAACGGACATTGGGATATCAAGACTTGGCTGTGTTTGCAACAGTATTTTAATAATCTGATGGTCGTTATTTTTTGAAATATGAGACAGGAAACGAGTCTCTGAGTTCTGTTTTCGATAATAATTTCAAGATTTCAAGTTAAATTGCAGAAATATGACACAGTTGCTGTGGAAATAAATTGAATTTTGCTCTTTGATGTTAAAAAGTAATGGATGAGGAAATTATTTTTAAAAGGAAATCATACAAATATGATTTTATAAATACAATCCATTTTATGTAAAATGTCTACTCTTAAAATGACAAACAACAAAATGATACATAATCGAACTAAGTTTGTTATAACTCGAGTCAACAAGAAAGGGATGAGTTTCTATTAGCCATAATTCATGGATTATTGTTCGTAATGGAACGGAAATTGAATACAAAACTCGATTATCATAAATAATCCCCAATTGACTGGCTGGGTTGCAATCAATTGACTTGATTCGTCTAAGGAGAAGATTAATTTTTCATTGATTGAAAATACATACTTAGGTATGAAGATTGTATTACATCAGTCTGTATGAGTAGGTATTATCAATCAATGGTGTATAATATAAAAAGAATGAATACTTTAACCTCCATGTATGTGACCATTGGTATGGTTTACCAAAACAAATTATCTTGCATACTTTCTACAAATGTCATCATCATCATAATCAGCATATAATGTTCCCACTGCTGGTACACGGGCCTCCTCTCGGTAAGTGGGAGTGGTAGAAGTCAGCGCGGGTTAGTCACATGTCTTAAAATTTTTGGATTGAGGACATGTCAGTTTCTTCACGATGTTTTCCTTCATCGTTTTGAGAGCCATGAAATACTTTACACAAAGTCAAGCGCCTGTCAAGGTTCGAACCGACGACCTACAACTTGTAAGTCGCGGCCGTTACCACTGAGCCACCACTACTCTTATAAATGTTGAAACAATATAAAAACATTATGATGAATAAAGAACGCAATTTATTGCAGAAAGAACACAAAGGAAGCCACACCAATGACTGAAATGAACATTAATATTCAACTTTAAATCCCTGATTAAAGTTTTAATGCATTATGTAATGCTTCTTCCAATATAAAGTACCCAAAAATAATTATAAAATCATCGGCAATGTTGCAATGTTCGGAATGCTCGGTTCCGTTATAATATTGAGAGGTACGGAACGTTTTCGCCAAGTATAAAACTGCGGGATAATTGCGTGACACACTAACAGTAGCAATAGCTTTCATTTCGACAGTTCAACAACATTCATTGCGTTATTTACGTTGTTCAGCCGACAAATTTTTCGAGCATATGAAGCAATGGATTAGTAATATCTTTCAAAATCATTCAGATTGTAATTGAAAATGTGTTACACAATTAGGGCTTTCTTCACGTGTCATTATTCGTCCCTACAAAAGAAAAGCTACTTGTCGGATCATGTAACCTTTGTACTGTTAAATAAATGTATTTTATTTTCTTTTATTCTTTCTTTGTTATGTACTCATGATGATAACTTCTGCTTTTTATGACACTCAATGCTTTTATGTAAATTATTGCCTTTGTGTAAACAATTTCATCACCACTGCTATCAAAACGGTGAAGTAAAACATTGTGAGAATAAGAACCGATATGGTTTCGCTGAAAACTGCTTAGACGTGCATAGCGGACTAAGTAAGGTAAGTTTCGGGCTGGCCCGAAGCCAATGTTTGTAAGAAGTTCAGCCCAATCCTTACAAAGGTACTATAAAGTTTCACAAAACTGTTCGGTGTACCGCCTTTGTGTCTGTAACGCTGACCGCAATTTGGACTTGGAAAGCTGCTACACGTATACTTGGAATTGATAGCAGGGAACGTGTTAACTCTTTTAATTTTTAGGTTGAAAATTTACACCTTTGTTTTGAAGGAATTAGAAAAAGGATTTATCTATTTGTATGTTTTTTTTAGGGCATTTCGTTCCTATTAGTGTTTATACACACAAGCGGCACGCGTCAACGGCAGAGGTAACTGCAGCTGCCGACAAGTGCGGCCGTCGCCGGGTGTTGGCGACTGCCGCTTGTGTGAGCACACTTAGTACTTGGCCAGACTGGCAGCGCGGGTGCGAGGCGGGCGCGGCGCAGCGTACTCAAACATAAGAACTTCATTTGAGTGTCCATAGAGGGCAAGCGGGCGCGGTGAGCGGCGCGGGCTGCTCGGCGCAGGGAGCGCGCGGGCAACTCACGCCATAGCTCGTTCACACAAGTGGCCGCAGTGGGTGCGCGGGCGGCCCGCGCAGGGACCAGGGTTCTCAAACTAGCTCTAGCATTTTTCTAGTAAAAATAAGTCTTCTTCATCCATATTATATTTTGACAAACACTGGACACAACAACACTCAGAACAAAGCCGCGCTCCACTGCGGATAGGCAGATCGTGAGCGTTCCCACACCCACGCCGCTCCCCGCCCCACGCTGCCAGTCTGGCCAAGCACTTAGAGTGCCCATCAAATCGGAACGTTCTACTAATAAATTAACTCAACACAAACTCTCACTTACTCACGGCACGGATTTCGCAGGAAACTTTTGCGTTTTTGATGATGTCATTCCCTCAATATATGAGAATCCGCCTTCGTACATCTTTTATTTATAGAGGCCTACTTTTCAATCAAAGTATATTGAGTGACACCACACTCTTCGATCTACAAGTTTATGGCTCCCATAGGGACGATAAACAGTAGGTACATGAAAATCGACTAGGAAGAGGAAACACGTAAAACATATCGAATCTGGGAGTACGTGAACATAAGCGAAGTAGAATCTTCGCGAAAATTCTCGAACTCATAAAGATCACGATCGATGCTCTCTTGAGCGATAAGAAAATGATGAATGGATGATCGAAGTAATATGAACTTTATCTTACATGACGTGAATTTTGAGCTGTGTCGAGAATAGCGTAATATTGTTTGCAAAATCGCTGTGGGAGGTAGCATATGACTCTGCGACTACTCCCTACGGACACCAACCAAGTGTAATCGAAGTGACTCAAACTTTTGTTCTTAAACCCCTTGTGACACAAAACTTCCTATTAAATGGATTAGTTCTTTGCGTCGAGGGCGACACATTTTTTTAGAAAACCTTCCGGATATCCACACTATCGTCTTCAACTTTTCTTTACTTTTTCTTTTAGCTTCTGTATCTTTAACTTTCTCATTAGTGACGAAAATCCCTGTATTTGTAACTCATTTATACAGGCAGAGGTCAAGTAATATGAAGATGACCCTTGACCTTGACATTGATCTCGAGCTCTAGACGAACATTCGGGAAACATAGGTAGGTACCTTCATGTTTATTTATATGTTCCGATGTTTTCGCTAAAGGATGAATGACAAAAAAATCTTATGGATGTAGATAACCGGGATGTTGAACTTCGCCAACTTCCTCTAAGTCAAGGTTCCTATCAATATCAAATGAAACTATTTTCTTGGGAATTCCTTTGATTGTATTTACTCTTGATATCTGTAACTTCCTTTGTTCATAACGTGTAGAGAATATATAATAAAATGATATAGTTCAAGGCATCTTAGACTAGCGATAATTGTTTAATCTTTATGTAAGGAAAGAAAGAAAGATAATACGTTCATTTACGGTAAACATGACGCAGAAAAAGAACGAATAACAAAAAGTCCGATTTAATGATAATTCGGTACATCAAAAATACGAATTCCGATTATTAAAATACCGATTAATTAGAATTCCGAAATAATAACGCCTTGTAAAACTGAATAGCAAGACAAATAAACACATATTTCCAATAATTGTAAGGATATAGATGGCACAAAACCAACAATAGAGCCCCTTTCTATGTAAAAGGTTTAAAGTAACCTAACCATTTTTTTATTGTAGAGAAATGCTCATGCATTCTGCACTACCACGGGGAGATAGTGCAGTTATGTGGGACTCTAACCCACTAAAACTCCACGGTGTCCTCCTCTGCCGCTTACGGCGGGAACACGGGCACGCGTTAGCACTCATCCGTGAACCCGCCGTGGTTGTCCGTCACCGGACCCTCCTCTGGGGAGTATTCCCCATCACCGGCGCACCAGAACATATAGCACGTCGTGACCACCCCAGGGACCAAACCAGCCCATGGGCGCCAGACGACCCCGTATCTGGGCACCCTTGGTCCCCCTGCGACGGGTCAGGTCATTGGCCCCACCGCCTGCCAATTTTCGGCCGCAGAGGATAGGAGAGCGGTCAACGTCATACCAACACTCCACCTCCTCTGCGGCCCCACCACGTCTGCCATCAGACAGTGGCGACCCCGTTAAGGCCGCAGAAGGTAGGGAGAGCGGCGCACCGCAATATCGGCTTGTAGACTTTAGATCTGTAGACCATATTTTATTTTATCAAGTACCTGGTACCTACTAGTTGGCAAGCCTACGCTGTCCTCCCATATCTACTGTACTGTAATTTGAAAACATTGTAAAAGCCAATTATTTTTAAAAGAGTGACCGTGGAGTTTCTTGCCGGCTCTTCTCCATATGAACCGACCAATTGGAACCGTGCACCTAGCTTCTGACATTTCATAAGTGCCCATGAAATAAAATATTTTGATTTTGAAATATTTTCGTATGTGGAGATCGACACAGTACTCTCTGCGTTTGCATTATGTTGATGTTTCATCTTAGAACAACTTCACAAAATTGACTGTAAAAATGGTAAATAGATGTTAAAAAAATCAACTTTCACTGTCTTATTGAAAACACCACATTTAATTTTTTTCTTAATTTCAAGAAAACACTTTTTGTGTAATGTAGTAACACTGGTATACATTCCTGCCAACATAATGGCAAAGGAACTATTTGCTGAAACCTCAGGCTGAAACTGTACTTGGTTTTTAGAGGTCAGTGGCTAAAACGCCCTCTAGAAGGACGCCGTGGAAATAGCGAAGTTTTGGCCCAAGAAGATCTGAGAAAGAAGTGCCAGCAACACGAGGAAGAAGAATGTCACGCATAGAGGAAAAATATATCACGAAACTTCACATTTACAGTGACATTGAATGACTTATTGTGTTAAACAATTTTTTCTGAGTTTTCAGCACGTTCTCAGACATATAGTACATTATATCGATGTTTTCAGAGCTTTGTTATTTTGTAATTATTTTTCAGTCTGTCTTAAAGTACTCTGTGATTATCATTTAATAAGTAGGTACTTTATAATACTTAAGATGCCTGCAATTGATATTACTAATCCCGCTGTCATCCAATTTTTAAATGAAAGCTATGAAAAGACGGCTTATCTTCGCATGAAATGGAATATCCTTAATAAGGACAAGTTGCAAGAGACGGCAACTTTACACCGCGAGGAGAAAGGATATTACGAAACTGATGTCTTAAAAGCGACCATGGCCGCAGGTATGCAAACTATAACAACAGGCCATCAGAGCGGAGCGCGAAACAAAAGAAAAACACCTATTCGCGACGCAATCCGCATGGTGGCTCTAGCAGATCTGAGAAAAGGACATTCTATCGTTGATGTCGGTCTCGGTGATGCGAAAGAAGATCCAAGACTCGGTCGACCCGATACTGATCTCACTATGGATCCTATAATGCGCCCTGTAGATCCAAATCATAAGAAAATTATCTATAAAAGTATTCCACAGTTTGGCCGTAATGCTTACTTAAAGATTCGAAGTAAAATAGGTCCTGAGTACAAGTACTATTTTTGTCAATCTGTCGGATTGACGTATGGATGGAGGCTCAAAGACAGCTTCTTTGGTAAGCATCAGCCAGAATATGGGCGCGTGCGGCACCTGACGCGTGATGCTTTAAGTCGCAGTGGGCCTCAACCAGATCCAGACCATTATGGAGAAGTGGTAATCGAAGGATCAAACAAATGTAGCTAATTTGTACCAGCGTTTTGAATGTTTGATTGTTACTTTTAGATTAGATTTTTGTTTAAATGCAGTTATGCAAACTTAAACTGCAGGATATTGTTAGTTAATTTAATTTGATAGTCACATTTGATTATTCGTACGATAGGTATTAATAATTTAATATAAAGTTTAATTTTTATTTTGTAGTTTTTTTTTTTTTTACCCGCAAAGTGAGGGATATGTTTATCATGACATTAGGACGCTAACTGCAACTGCTGGATGGATTTCAATACATGAGGTGTCTATCTCACCCCGTTTGTAGGTACTTTCCTCAAAATACCATTTCAGACATCAATCTACCATATAGATTCTTCACATGATCTGACCAAGATTATGTCTGGACTTTAAAAGAAACTGTGACCTCTGAGTTTGTTTCGGCCTTTCTTATCAGAGTAGTCAGATAGGAAACGCCAACCTCATCTAGCTTTTTTTATAATATGACGTGTAAAAGTTATTCCGATATCTATTTACAGAATTCACACACAAACACTTCACGTAAGTTAATACTCGATACTCAATTCTTTATTGCATTCCATATGCATCACAGAGATGGTATAACAAAGTAACAGATCAATATGGACCCTGTACAGTTTTCAGTGAGATTTTTATAGAATGGATCGGCTGCTCCTTTTCTCGTCCACACAAAATTAAACCGAAATTAATTACGGCCCATTTATTAAAACAGCTCAGATATTAAATTACGAGCCAAATATTATCACGAACATACATACTGTTATCGACTTCCGGTCCTGCTTATACCAGCTCGACTTAGTAATTTAAATAATCATTTTAACGTCATTATTTTAGTATTTAATAGGTAATTGTTATGAAATTATTTAGTTATATGTTTGATTTATTCTTGGTGTTTAAAATAATCAAAATTGTTGAATATCCATTATGGCGCCTTCAGGTTGTCAGCTTCCGGCGCGCCAAGTATTAAGTTTAAATTAATGATTGCTTAAGATTATTGATTCAGATACTTTATTTCTTTGTTAATAATTGTTATTTAATTTTCTTCATTATAGTTAGTAATACAATCAAAATATTAAGTTATAGGGAAATCTATAAATACCGATGTGTTAGGCAGTTTGAATCTGACGTTTGGTAACTGTCACCAAGTAAAAACGCGGGAAATAAAACTCTGTCCGATTTAGAAAATAATAAACGTATTATATAGTGCAAATAGATCGTTTGTTGTAACCATCCTGATTCCTGACTGTGCCCACCGTTTCACAGTCAGAAGTGGGATATGTCAGGCCCATATATTGATGGAGTTGGCGCCAAGAAAAGGAGACACTATCAAACAGAATCGTCGGAAAGTGATGAAAACACAGATTTTTTTTCTTCTGATGGCGAGTCTACCGATAGAAGATACCGTCGACGCAAAAGGCACCGCGTTACCCAAACCGATGCTGAAGTTATCCCAAAGTTCCGGCCGGATGAAAAATCAAGCAACGTCAAAGCGTGGTTGCACAAGATTGACCAATTTGGCGATTTATACGGTTGGGACAACAAGGATCGGCAGTTCATCATGCAAATTCGTCTTCGTGGATCCGCACGTGATTGGTATGACGACTTAGAAAATTATAACCTCACTTGGAAGGAATGGAAAGACGAATTAGAGACCGCCTTTCCACGTTCTACCGATTATGTTGAATTATTAGAGACTATGCTCGCTCGAAAAAAAACTGACTCTGAAACAATGACAAAATATTTTCACGACAAAGCATCCCTACTCAAGAAATGCAATATTGTCGGTGAATCTGCGATTTCGTGCATTATCAAAGGTTTACCAGTGGAAATAAGAGCCAACGCTAAAGCCTATCAGTGTGAAACCCCAACGCAGCTGTACTATGGATATTTATCATCTCTAGAAAATTACAAGCAAGTGGAAGCAAGTAATTCCAAGCGGCCGACTTCAACATGGAGAAGAGGGGGCAACATTGCTCCAAATTCTAAAGAAAACGAACTGCTGCCGAAGATATGCTACGCCTGCAGAAGACCAGGACACGAGGCAAAGGACTGCAGGACTCCACGCTGCGAGGTGTGTCAACGTCCGGGCCACACTGCCGCCAGGTGCTGGTTTGCGGCCAGCTCTTCACAGCAACAGCGACAAAAAGTTAGTAACGTTATGTTTACAACCTACAATATTTTTATAGACCTGTACAAAAAGGCAGTGGTAATTAATGGACATAGTCTTATTGCGTATATCGATACGGGCAGTAAATTAAATATTCTCACAGTGTCACAAGCTAATAATTTGAAGTTAAAAATCATGCCTTCTGCAGTTACAATGAAAGGCTTCGGTGGTGCATACTCAAACTCATTGGGAACAACTCATGTTGATGTCAAAATAGATAATATAATTTTGAGTGGTTCTGTTGAACTAACTAGTAATGATCTAGCTGATATAGATCTAATAATCGGCCAATCAATGATAAACCAGAGATACATAAGCTTAGTTACTTCAGAGAACTCTGTCAAGTTTTTGTGTAATTTTGATTTAAATAATGAATTATGTCATATGCAGTTGAATGAAACAGATTTTATCTCAAAATTCCCTGTCTATTTAAAATATCATAGTGTAATACCACAACGAAGTACCGCTTTTGTACGAGTTTATGTCGATGTTAATCCTAACCATACTTTTCTTATGCGTTCTGTTTATTTTGAGCTAGGAAGTATGTCTTATGTCATTATAGGAGGACTTATAAGGTCGAGGGATTGTTTTTTAAAAGTAGTTAACATTGGGGATGATATTATAGAGTGGCAACCAAATAGACTCATAGCGCGCGCGGAATTAGTTAGTGATATAAATAGTAGTACACATACGAATGTAATGACAATTGATCAATCTACTGACAGAGAATTACAGTTATCTGATTTAGATGTAGGTGATTTAGAAACCAATGATAGCAATCGATTGCTACAGTTATTAAATAAATTCAGACACTTGTTTGCGGAAAATACCAAAGATTTAGGATGTACTGACGTACTGGAGATGCATATTCAGACAACAACCGAGCAACCTGTTTACTGCAAACCTTATCGACTTTCTTATAAGGAAAATGAGATTGTTAACGAAAAAGTTCAGGATCTTATTGATGCAGGTGTTGTAAGGGAATCTATGTCTGACTATGCAAGTCCAGTAGTCCTTGTAAAGAAAAAAGGCGGTGATTATAGATTATGCATAGATTACAGAGCGCTCAACGCACGCACTATCAAAGACCGTTATCCGTTGCCTCATATAGACGACCAGGTAACCCGTTTATCTGGAAAATCTTTATTCACTACTTTAGACCTTGCACAAGGCTACTACCAAGTTAGAATAGCTGAAGACTCG
This sequence comes from Amphipoea lucens, assembly GCA_947508005.1. Lineage (NCBI taxonomy): Eukaryota > Metazoa > Arthropoda > Insecta > Lepidoptera > Noctuidae > Amphipoea > Amphipoea lucens. The sequence goes on from OX382371.1 coordinate 11,399,316, forward strand.
GTTCATAAAACCGCGTTTGTAACACCTTCAGGGCAATACGAATTTTTGAAAATGCCATTTGGTCTGGCCAATGCGCCGGCGGTATTCTCACGTCTCATCAAAATAGTTTTGGGTAGACTGGGCAATGATGTAGCTTCATATTTAGATGACGTAATGCTCCCGACAATCTCGGTCGATGACGGACTCAGATTATTGGGCGATGTCCTGCAATTTTTGTCAGAAGCTAATTTAAAACTGAATTTAAGTAAATGTTCGTTTTTGAAGAAAAGTGTAAATTATTTGGGACATGAGATTACCGCAGGTACAATACAACCAGGACAAGCTAAAATTCGCTGCGTAGCTGAATACAAAAAACCCCGGAATGTGCATGAAATCAGACAATTTATTGGTTTGACATCATATTTTAGGAAATTTATTCGCGGATTTGCCGAAATAGCTAGACCCCTCACACAGTTAACAAAAAAGGATGTAGAATGGACTTGGGGTTCCGCCCAAGAAACTGCTTTTCAAACTTTAAAAGAGCGTCTCATTGAAAGACCGGTTTTAGGCATTTACGACAGAAATGCACGTACTGAGCTACATACCGACGCTAGTAAGCTAGGACTAGGCGGTATACTCTTGCAATACCAAACTGATGGTGTTCTGAAACCAATTGCGTATTTTAGTAGGGTCACAAGTAAAGAAGAACAGTTTTATCATAGCTATGAGCTGGAGACATTAGCAGTCGTAGAATCTCTAAAACGATTTCGAATTTATCTCGTAGGTATTCCTGTCACTGTTGTGACTGATTGTGCCGCGTTGCGAACTACGTTAGTTAAAAAAGACCTAATTCCTCGTATAGCCCGCTGGTGGCTTTCAATCCAAGACTACGATCTACAAATCGAGTATCGACCTGGTGATCGTATGAAACACGTAGACGCCTTGAGTAGGAATCCTGTACAGAGTCCTGTTTTATTAATTGACGATTCCGACTGGCTGGTAACGTTACAGTTGCAGGACGAAAATATTCAGTCGATATTGACCCAGTTGCGTAGTGGCACAAGCAATAATGATATAACTAGTAATTACGTAATAAAAGACGACCTTCTCTATAGACAAACAATCAACGGACATCGTTTTGTTATACCCAAATTAGCAAAATGGGGCTTACTACAAAAATTCCATGATCAAATAGGACATGTTGGCTTTGATAAGTGTGAAAAGACCATTAAAGCACAATTCTGGTTTGAGGGCATGACTAGGTTTATTCGTAAATATATCAAATCATGTCTTCGATGTGCTTACGGAAAAGGAGACCATGGTAAATTGCAAGGAGAGCTACACCCAATTCAAAAGGCGGCTGTTCCCATGCACACACTACATGTTGACCATTTAGGTCCGTTCGTTAAGACTCGTAAAGGAAACTCTTATGTACTCGTTGTTATAGACTCGTTTACAAAATTTTTATTTTCAAAACCTTGTAAAAGCTGTAGTTCCATAGAAACTATAAAGCATTTGAAAGATATTATTTTTCAGTTTGGAAATCCTAGCAGGATCATTACGGATAGGGGAAAAGCATTTACAAGTAGGTATTTTAAAGAGTTTGCTGAGGAGATGCAATTCAAACATGTCTTAAACGCTATTGCAAGCCCTAGATCAAATGGCCAAGTAGAACGGGTAAACCGAACTTTGATTAATGGTTTAAATACTATGTCTGACAGCGAGTGCACCTGGGATGATCACTTGAATGATATAGTTTGGGGCATAAATAATACTCCTCATGCAACAACCGGTTTTTCCCCATTTAAGCTTTTATTCGGCCATTCCAATTCACGGTTACCGGCTTATCCGACAGGGGATGCCAACGATTTTGAAGGTCAAGCAAAGGCTCTTGAGGAACGGCGATGTGCGGCAAAATTGCGTATTGATAGAAATATGACCCTCATGAAGGACAGATTCGACCGATCTCATAAGCAATGCGTTAAGTACTCTATAGGACAATTAGTGTTGTGGAAAGGAGGAATTACTAGGGAAAGCGCGAACGTAACTAGAAAACTTAACGGTTTGTACACGGGGCCATATAAAATATGCAAAGCTGACCACTCGTTAGACCGTTACACGATAAGTAGTATAAAGGGTATGAAAGGGTATAGAAATTTTTCAGCAGTTGTACGTGGTGAAGTCCTCCGACCTTATAATTCGTCTATACCTGATGAAAGTAGTGGTAGTGACCATGAAGTCGATAGGGATGATCTGATAGACCTGTTAGAAAGCTAATTAAATTTATACTTGACTATTCATACATGCAATGTACAAAAACAAAAAAACACACACACATAGGTAGGTACATATACTAGTAGAATGATCCATATAATACAGATTAAGCACTAAGATGTAAGCAAAATAAAACACTTGTTTAAATTTGATTTACAGACTTATTTATTATAAACCTAGGCTGCACACTCTCATAAATTACAGCTGCATAAAAGCTTACCATAAATTAAAACTGTGTGAGATAAGGGAAATTAATGCTGTGTGAGCAATTAAAACTGTGTGAATAAAACAAAGCTGTGTGAATAAAACAAAGCTGTGTGAATAAAACAAAGCTGTGTGAATAAAACAAAGCTGTGTGAATAAAACAAAGCTGTGTGAATAAAACAAAGCTGTGTGAATAAATAAAGCTGTGTGAATAAATAAAGCTGTGTGAATAAATAGGCTGTGTGAGATAGGAGTACTTACTTAATTAAAGCTGTGTGACATAGATTTATTTTATGTAGCTGTGTGAGATATAACATACGTATTATATAGAATACAAACTGAGCGACATGAAATAAGCTGTGTGAAATCTTATTAACAACACAATAATATAAAAGTTGTATGATGTAATATGAACTACAATTTGCTACACCTTATCACATATTATGTTAATTAGTAGAATAAATGTACTGCCATACTGTTTACTATTTCAGACGCCGAATACCAGCGACAGACCAGGCACAAGCACAGGCGCAAGTGGCAATGCTGACCGCCGTGGGACACGTCAAACACAGGATGGCCGAGTGTTATCGACTTCCGGTCCTGCTTATACCAGCTCGACTTAGTAATTTAAATAATCATTTTAACGTCATTATTTTAGTATTTAATAGGTAATTGTTATGAAATTATTTAGTTATATGTTTGATTTATTCTTGGTGTTTAAAATAATCAAAATTGTTGAATATCCATTATGGCGCCTTCAGGTTGTCAGCTTCCGGCGCGCCAAGTATTAAGTTTAAATTAATGATTGCTTAAGATTATTGATTCAGATACTTTATTTCTTTGTTAATAATTGTTATTTAATTTTCTTCATTATAGTTAGTAATACAATCAAAATATTAAGTTATAGGGAAATCTATAAATACCGATGTGTTAGGCAGTTTGAATCTGACGTTTGGTAACTGTCACCAAGTAAAAACGCGGGAAATAAAACTCTGTCCGATTTAGAAAATAATAAACGTATTATATAGTGCAAATAGATCGTTTGTTGTAACCATCCTGATTCCTGACTGTGCCCACCGTTTCACAATACTCAGATTACGGCAGAAAATGTCGAAGGTTTTAATAGCTTCGTCATGGAAATAATGAAGGGAATGAATATTAATTCGAAGAGACTTGAATGGCAATTCATCTTTGCATTGCAAAGAGATTTCGCCTACCATCACTGAAGGGTGCTTCGGAATGGCTGTGTATAAGTATTATGTGATATGGGGAAGGTACGTTTCTTGTCTAGTTTGTTTGATTTCTGTGTAAAGGGTGGTACACCTAGTCTAAAAAGATATAGTATTCTGTGTTGTAGGTGTAGTTACTTTAGTGAAACTGTTTAGTGTGAGATCAAACTCAAGATATAAGAGAAGAGAGGTAGCGCTTACATAATTATGTATATGTATATACCGCTAGCGGACCTGACAGACGGCCGAAAAGCGCCACCTACTGGGTCTAATTGTGAATCTAAACCATCCAGAGACCTACTTAAACACACAATAAATATCATCAAATCGGTCCAGCCGTTTAAGAGGACTTCAGCGACACACGTATGGAAGAATTATATATGTGTACATACATACCTATAATAAAGATGATACATCCAATTCACAACATCCTACAACATTTGAGATTACGGAAGCTGATTGATTGACGATATACTCATATTCAATCGCTAATCATCAATTAAGAACCAAATTGTAACAGTGCCATAAACCTATCACCCATCATCTATTCCAATTAAAGGAGACAAATACCTGTCTAAAGCCCGGTTTCCACCGCGTGCGGAGCGGACCCATTAATGACTTCTTTTACCTCTCAAAAGAAAACTGCTTACACCACCAACAGAGAGTCGAGCGGAAATGACTCAGCGGGAAAAAAGAGTAAAAATGAGCTCGCTCATTTCTAGAGTTAATCAGACGACTAAAGTCTTTCTTGGTGGAAACGCAAACCTATTTCATGAAAACGAAGTCCGCTCCGCTTAGGCATTTCCGGCTCATTGCTCTTTCGCGGTGGAAACCGGGCTTATGCTTCAATAGACTTCGATGAATTGTTGAAATGTAACAATTACATTAAACTAAACCTCTTAGCGTTACCGCCAGCAACCGCCAATTAGAGCCGATCTCACCATCGGATTGAATATGCCTATTTATAGCACAAGAGAATCTAGAGAAAGCCTATTATAGAATATAATAGAAAGCCTATTATCGTAGGTGCTACTAGGGTTGCCAGGCGTCCGGATAAAGCCGGACACAGTCAGGCTTTTTGGTTGCGTGTCCAAATCAGACGCTGTCCGGCCTGTCCGGCTTTTTAAATTTGACCAATGCGTGCGCGGCGCGCCCCCGCCTCCCCGTCACTATTCATCACTACCTCACTCTAGTGTAAGTATAGTAAATGATAAAAAAGCCTAGTTTTACTTTAAAAAAATTGTCGTCTTATACTAAGACTAAATGATTATGGGCGTCCTGCTTTTTTACCCAAATGTCCGGCTAAACTGGCTGGTCAGTCCGACTTTTCAGTTTTAAGACCTGGCAACCCTAGGTGCTACGTTAGTAATGCACACGATACGATGCGATATGAAGAAACTAGAAAACATTTCCGCCTATTACCGTGGGTTGCGTCCCGCTGTGCGCTGTGCCCTGTAGGTACCTACTAGCTTTTAAATACGTAAATATATAGACCACGGCAATAATTTCAGACAAAAATGTTTTCTTATTACATGATTTCGGTGGTCGGGTTAAAGTTTTCTTTTTACTTAAAATAATGTTCATACATACATACATACATAATCAGCCTATAATGTTCCCACTGCTGGGACACAGGCCTCCTCTCAGTGAGAGGGAGTGGGCCGTAATCCACCACGCGGGCCCAGTGCGGGTTGGCCAAAAAGAAATAATGTTCAGTTTCTTGAGATTAAGCATCACCCACCTATCCTTTATCCAACAGTCAGATTCTAGTCTTACAAGATATGAATGAATTTAAATATTATATTTATTTCTTTTGCCATTTATGTACACACAAATATAAACAGACAAGAAAAAAACAGAACAGAAAAATAAGTACAGGCGCCAGCACATCAAGCTACTACAATCTGTCAAATTTCTGTAATAGATTTTCAACTTTATTGCTAAAGCATAAGGTTCAAAGTTGGGTGGGAAAATTTAACAGTTTCGGGTAGCTTGATGTGCTGGCGTCTGTACAAAGGTGATGCTTATTTCATAACCTATCTCTTCCAGGATACCTGCGAAAGGACAATAGATAGAGAGATGTAGACAGCGAGTGAAAGAGTAAAGGAGACAAAAAAACATAAAATCATAAATAATTCACTTCATAAAATAAAACTAAAAAATATTATGAAAACATGGATGTTCTCATAATATTTATTATTATTTTACATGGAGCAGCTACCGTCTGACCTCTACAACCTAATTCTGAAAACCAATATTCTGAGGTTAGATCAGTTGTCAGACTAACTGCTGACTGAGATTCAAGAATTCAGGAATTATCGGTAGATACTTGAGTCAGCTCAAGAAACCAACAAAATCGTTCACCTATATTTCTGTATTCGAATTTTTGAATTCAGTTTAGGTAACATATGTACAATTTTGGGTTTGATGTAGTGCCACTACGTGGAGACGTCAGCTTGTTGAGATGGGCTGACGGTATTACGGAAACGTACGAATACGGGAGCCCGGGAGTAAGCTCCGTGCAGTACAGGAAGCGGTGAAGCTAAGTCGAAATGTTATAAAGGCTTAGTTTTGAATGTTTAGTTGCAATTAGTTGCAAAGACAAATATATAACTAACAATATTGACGGTGTCTTTTTCTATTATGAGTTGTATCTACAATTTTGCTCTTATAGGAACCGAAAAATGCTTTTACTACCAGCATTTCATTGGTAGACCGATAAGATAGATTAAACAGATTCAATAAAGGCTCCACAGACAGGCGAGACGCGACAGTGCGATCCGATTATTGTAGAGCAATTTCCATGAAGTTTTCATAGAAATTGTTTTACTATGGTCGCATTGCGCTTTCGCGTCGCGCCTGTCTGCGGGAGCCTTAACTCCTATTATAGTCTACATTTTCTAAACCATAATACGAGCCTACAATAAAATGCCTAACTGCTCTCATTTTACCTAATATTGCTGCATCTGAATGTAAGTCAGTCAGTAAAAAATTAGGACCTGAAAACAACTTTCAGCCTTAACTAGCCTATACAAGTGTAGATTCACGTATAAAAATCCAGGCTTTCGTTAGCTACAGCTAGGTCATACATAATAAACGAGAGCCGGCCGGCCGGCAATGAGTAATGGTCGGAATAAATCCTAATTCCGTGCATTACATCAGTACGGCTGGAACGGTTCATGATAATACAGATTTATGAACTTACACTCCAAATTGTTTACAGGGTGCCGTTATTTTGCCTGTGATGTTAAAATAAAACCGGCCAAGTGCGAGTCGGACTCGCGCACCGAGGGTTCCGTATAAAAATTTAAGGTTTTCGGAATTTTTCCTACATTTGTGCTATAAAATATTGCTTCATGCCAAATTTCAAGATTTTAGGTCGACTGGAAGTACCCTTTAGGTTTTAATTCCCTTGCGAGTAGTTGCGAGTTTGAAAATATGCGACTTAAATTGCCGTTTCTTTTGATTGCGTTGACATAGAAGTTTGATTTTGTTACAGCTTAAAGGTATTATAGACCTGAGTATTTGATATTAATTTCAATTTAATACCTCTACGCATTCATGAGAAAAGAAGTAGTAACTTTAAAATTTTCAATTTTTTTTAAATTATATGATGTAACTAAAAATTTACGGTTTTCGCAATTTTTCCTTTATCTGTACTATAAGACGTTACTCTGTACCAAATTTCAAGATTCTAAGTTCACGGGAAGTACCCTGTAGGTTTTGATTCCCGTGCGAGTTTCGAAAATTTGCGGAAATTTGCGGCATAAACGGCTGTATCTTTTGATTGCGTTGGCTTAGAAGTTTGATTTTTTCACAGCTTCAAGGGACAGTAGACCTGAGTAATTGATATAAATTTCAGCTTCATACCTCCACGCGTTCCTGAGAAAAATGGTCTTGACAGACGGACGGACGGACGGACAGACGGACAACAAAGTGATCCTATAAGGGTTCCGTTTTTTCCTTTTGAGGTACGGAACCCTAAAAAGACAATATTATGGATATTTAAATTAAATTGTGTGTTTAAGTTACGAGTTGTAGGTCGTAAGTTCCAACCCAGACTGGCGCTTTACTTTGTGTAAACTCTTTAATCACTACCTAATGCTCTCAAAACGGTGAAGGAAAACGTCATGAGGAAACCGGTATCTACCAACCCGCACTGGGCCCGCGTGGTGGATTACGGCCCACTCCCTCTCACCGAAAGGAGGCCTGTGTCCTAGCTATAGAACATTATAGGCTGATCATGCTAAATTAAAATGATAGAGGAATATAGGTAGTTATAACTAAACAACGGCCAGCTTGTTGCAGTCCTAAACTAGAACGGTACCTACTTACTAGCTTGTTTAGAAGCGTGCCAAGAAACGTAGCTAACACCGCCATCTTCTATTTTAATTTCAATACGTTTACCAACAACGTCCCTCTGTCAATGTCATTTAGGCGCCTGATCCTGGTACAGTCCTTTCACAGTTATTTTACCTCTGATTCTGCAACACTGTTCAAATCACAGTGATCTTTATTGTCATTGTAATAAGGTTGCTGTTGAGTTGCTGCCACTGACAAGTCTGTCAAAATCACCGTGATCACCGTGTCACCTGAATTTTAAAATGAGAACAACCAATATCGTACAGTTACAGTTGGGGGCCGCCTCCACGAGCGAGAGAATCGCGGCGATATTATCGTCGTGGCACGTATTTCTATACACTTTCTTAGAACGTGTCACCACACGGCGATATCATCGCCGCGAAAATTTGATGGCACGGCGAGACTATCGCCGTGATTCTCTCGCTCGTGGAGGCGGCCCCTTAAGTGTCAAAGTAAAGTTAAAATTCAAATAGAAATGTGAGTGTTTAATCTGCGAAACCTTTAAAGTCAACTATTTAGAACCTAAGATGATAATCTTAAAGACTTTAATCTATAACATTCAAACATTGATCACTTCACTAGATAGTTTATTTTCCAGCAATTTACTTAATTACTATAGCTACTAGTTAGAACTATAGGTAGTTTCTCAGACAGATCTTAGGCAAAGATCCCTCAAACAGTTAGAGAGACTTTGACATAACTTTGAAGTTCCAAAGTCCCAATACAAAGATAAGTTAATACTTATTAAATTCGCAACTAAAACCATGTTGCCGATTGTAAAATTATTAAATTCCGTTAGTTTCAAAGTTTTGGGACCTCAGAAGTTAGTTATTAAAATTAATCTGCTTTAGTTGTAAGCAGATAATTCTACGTAGGTAGATGACCCACTGACCTCAACAAGACTTACGATATTGGCTTGATATATCAATATCAAATATTAAATTGATCGGTACTAAGGCCGAGGATTTTTATACGTTAGTTAGAACGTACTTTGGCTAAGTGTTATTTCTGTCACTGTCACACAACTGTGGCGGCATCTACACCACCACATGCGAACTGAAAAAAACCACGCAAAATCCTGCATCCCGCAAGCAGAGTTTACCGTGCAACTTGCACATACTCGTATACAACGTCCCGACATTAATCGTCGGGCAGTTGCCTACCAGACACGACATCCGTCTAGTTGGAGGATCCTCCCTTTTCTATGGAGGATAAAGGAAGTGTACACCCTGCTCCTCATGCCTCTATATAACTGTCAAACTACAAGTGTAGATAGAGACAGGATCTCAGCCTTAGAAATTAAATATCAATCGTCGTGGAAAATAGATTAATGACAGGTTGCAATAATAGTAGATTGTACAACTAAGGCATAAAATAAGCTATTTTACCCGGAGACGTTTATATCCACGCGAGCCGCAGGCGAGGGTGGATAGTTAAGTCGAGGGGTAAAATGGCTCGTTTATGCCTGAGTTATACACTCTGCTTTTCACTTCGATTGCGAGAAAATGAAACAGGCATAAAGTATACAGTACATACTTAATTAATCAAAAATGTTGCAAAGCATAGCTAATTCCCGCCACCACAGATAATACTGCCACGAAACTTTTTAAAAGTTTTTTTTTTTAATTTCAACATTTGTCATTCGACTTGGGTACTTCATACTGCCAAGTCATAAAAACGTTTCTTTGCGTTTTTAAATAATAAAAGACAACTATTTTACCTGATTTTATTAAATTAACGATAGAAAACACGGAAGTGGTATAAATTAAAGAAAATGAAATAAATCACGACTTTAAATCTGCGATGTTTTATTGCGCGTGTGGGCTGTTGGGCCTGATTACCTTAGTCTCAGAAAAAAAAATTACTTTATGCACTAGAACATAAAAAGCGATTTTATGTCGCCTAAGCACAACATAAAGACGAACTTTTAGAGCATGAGAAGTGAAAAACACATTTTTCCCTATTTGGAACAATTACTTAGGTAAGCCAAAAACGTATCCCTTTTTGGCAAAGGAAGCTGATGTATGCGTTCAAACCGCGTAGATAATATAATTTATCTGCATGAAAGGCTGAAAGGGTGCTCACTTCTGGAAACCTACAAGGGATCCCTCGTTTACAAATTCGTCCTTTATAAATAACAAGAGTATTCAGAATCATTGTTATTTCGAACAATTATTGTCAATCCCAATCACCAAACATCACGTTTCAGTTCTAAACTCATGCAAATGAATGAACCCGTCCGTCCATGTCTCGCATCCAATAACAATAAAATCCAACCCAACACCAGATACCATATTTTTACGACCAGTTTCACTACCCAGTCAGCTTTGCCCTAATAAACTCTTCAGGGAAATATATTATTTAATTTCACTTCATAATGTCAATTTTTTAAAGTTGTCAGCATACCGTTGACCGGGGCACAGAGCTGCACCATTCATATTCGTTAGCTCTCGCTGACTGCAAGTGACAGCGTCATTTATTGTTCTTTTTTCGCGTCCGCCAGACGTTAGTGGAACGTTCTAAATATAACCCACTAAAACCCTACGTGAAAAACATTAATGCAGCTCTCTAACACCCAGGAAGTGCTGCGAGCAATTGCATCTGAAATTGTCTTGTTTTTTGTACATTTTGGATTCGAGTAGCGAGAGTAAATGAAACCATGATGTAAGGATGTTGATAGCATAATTTATATTTCTTTTTCACTTCGGTTTTACGTGCATTGTTGAGTTTAGTTTTATGACGTCACTATATTTAAGCGGTCGCATTATCTCAGACGCCACATGCCGTTCTAGAAGAATCTCATTATATTTTAAGAGTGGTAATCCTTTTAAAACCTCAGAGTAAATTACACTGCACTTCTTTAAATAATTACATCAATTAAAATTACACACACCTTAGAGGGTAGCTTTTAACTCCAAATACTTTAAGTATATGATTGTGTACGTAACACTGTTCAGAAGCTTACATTTAAATACGACGCACAAACTTGTAGACTTCAAACTACAGACGTACTTGGACATCCACATTTATTGGATCGTGTACTCTAGCATCAAACAACTATCCGGACATGTCCTTAAACACCATCCAAACTTTTGCCTTTAAACTTTATCGATCACAACTTTATCAATAGTCGGTCTGCTCTCAAATAAGCTAGAGTAACCGGTAGTTACAAGATTTACAACAGAAGTTAACGTTGAATACCGATACAACGATGATATACATATAAATCTAGGAAATCAAACTAGTTTACTAGTAGGGTAATGGAAGTGCAATCTAACTTAAGCTTATCTTAAATATTATTTAACGCAAACATTTTCCTAACTATAATTGATAATAATATAATATATCTTTATTTCACTCTCTTCACAAATGTTCACATAGTTGAACATAGACACATTGACAACAATGCACAAAATATGATCCCTTGTGAGAGACTGGCGTCCATAGTAGGATACCCTGTGTGAAGAATCACCAGGCTCTCACTGAACTGAATTAAAGCTAATTAACAATTTACATATAATGAACGAGCACGCAGATATTCGTTTACAGATTTTTAATGTACGAGTATGTAGGTACTTCTAAAACAAAATAAAAACATATTTTGCTTTACATTATTTTTCTCAAACATGCTTGGAATGGCTAAAAGTTCATAGACAAAAAACCCAGAATCGCCAGCAACGAAATGTATAAAAATGGGTTCACTATAGTAAACCCAGTACGGTATAAAAAAATCAGCCTCCTAAACCATATAGTATAAAAGTTATTATACTTTGTGTGTTTATGTTATTCATACTTACATTTCTCAATCTCTATAGTATAATTAAGATAATATATTAAAATAATGTAAAAAATATACCCTTCATCTTTTAATATGTTTTATTATTAATAATCTTTATACAGGATGTTTTTTTTTTACTTTGTTATAAATGGCTCTTTATTTTAGTTTGACGTATGTCATTACTTCCCAGAATTCAATCCTTATTAGCAACACTATCGAATGGTGTCAAATACAGTGTGTTTTTTTTTTCAAAATCAACAGGTTCGATTCCTGGCTAGAAATATTGATTTTTCAAAAATCCAATGATGCAGTTTTAGTTTTCATCAAAATCGAGCCCGCGACTCCTTTGAGTACTTTTCGCTAGTCCTCATAGTTTCGGATTTGGCCATCCACGCCCACTTGAAAAATTCACCCTGTATATCTAGTATACCACGTCGTTTTTGCAGTATATTATTATATATTTTTGTTGTACATAGTAGGCCTATAAAAATGGCATATATGAAGTTTCTGGCGATTCTGGGTTTTTTTTTAGCCATCTCTTTTGAGCATTGTTTTGACAACCTTCTTCGAGTTAAATCCAAATCGCTGTACTGGCCAAATACATGCGAGCAGCGGCTGGCAAAAGTTATATGAAAATCCATATCTGTCGTGTTTTGCGGCCAAATAAATTACTTAGTATACTCATATCCATCCGTGTAATTTAAAAATGGAACGATCTTTTACTCCGAGACATGGCAACCAAGGAGGTAACTTATCAAAGGTTTTATTTAAATTTCGAACCGGCTTGCAAATAGAAAGCTATTTATTGAAAAAAAAAAACAAATTAACACTTTAAGGCCGGCCGCATTCGTCCGGTTTCCTGATTCGGTTTCCAAATCAGGAAGCGCACACGTTCTTATATTTTCCGTTCGGAAACCCTGACGGAAAATTTAAGAACTTGTACGCTAAAGAGAAGATTTTGTATGAAATGCGTGCATTCAGGGTCTCCGAATCTGAATTCCGAATCAGGAAACCGGACATATGCGGTCAGCCTAACGTGGGAAAAAATAATGTTGTTCGTTGTTCGTCACGGGTTTTGAAAAGAAGTTCTGCCTAGGTACTACTTAGTTTTAATTTCCGCGCATTATTTGAGAAAAGTACTATAGGTACAAGCCTTGGCCATAACTGGGCATTGATGGCCGCTGCAGTAATGTATTATTGGGTGTTGTGTATCGCCGGTTTCGTGGCCGGCTACATGACACCAGTCAGCGAAACACGACGCCGTCACTTCGTGTTTAGTTAGTTTCTTAGTGTAATTATAATGATGTATTTATTTATAGTATTTTTAAGTTATATTAATATTGTATTTTATGTGTTTTCTATGGGCCTTGATGCCTGAAATAAATGGATAAATAAATAAATAAATAAAATAAATTATTCTTCTTAGGTATCTGTCTAGCCTACTGTTTGTATCCAATTACTCAGATTTAATAAGAAAGCAGGCACTGGTTGATTCCAAGTTTAACGCTATTCTCCCTTCTGTAATGTCCAGGCACAAAACAAAATTTCGGGTTTTATTAAGAACAATAATTTAACATTTGCACAAAAAACATAAGATTTATGAATGACTTCGGGTAGACATAATTCATAAACATCTGTCGGAGCCATAAAGCTTTAACGATGGCAAAACTTGCTGGCCCTACCGTTGTGCCATATATGAGACAACACTGCGTTATATAGGTATTTATATCTATACCTAGTTATTAATAATAAACAGAACCTTCTGGACAGTATTTCATAAAAACTTTGTTTATTTATCTGCTAAAATTGCCGCCACAGGAATATTCTCCTAAACTATGCTTAGATACGAAAACATAACTACATATGTACGTGAAAGTATATAAAACTCGACACAAAAGAAAAACACTAAATTTAAAATCCCTTAGGCCGTTCAAGAGTTGCTACGTAACATAAGGTTTCCCTTATCTAACACTGTACATTGTTCTTTTATTCTCAGATACATAAAAACAAAAAGATGAAACTCATAATTTTCAAGAGCGTCAGCCGTAACTTTAAGTGGCATTTTTCATATATTATGCTAACGAGGACCGTAAAAGGCTTTTTCATTAACATCATTTTCTATTTTTTAAACTCGGCATATTAAAATTGTTTTGTTACAAAGTAAAATGACCTCAAAGTAAAGCTAGACTTACTTAGCTACAGAAGCATGCGGTGTATGTTTCGGTCTTTTAATTTATCTCTATTTAAGAAAGGCAGGCCAAAGGTTAGACAGGGGCATACAATATATTCAAAATATCAATCTGCCTAAATGCCTAGCCCTTTCCCAACTATGTTGGGGTCGGCCTCCAGTCTCACCGGATGCAGTTGAATACCAGTATTTTACATGGAGTGACTGCCTGTCTGACCTCCACAACCCAGTGCATAATACGATACCCCTTGGTAAGACTGGCTGTCAGAATTTCGGGCTTCTGACGACCCGTAACGACTGCCAAAGATCCATGAATGATATTCACCAACGACCAACGGCTTAACGTGCTTTCCGAGGCTCGGAGGGGTCTTGAATAGTATTCCCCACCCATCCCCGGACCAACCGCGGCAAGCATAGCTTAACCCGATCGATCGGCCCGTGCGGCTGTTATTACTTGGCCACAAGCCCCTCCAATATATTATAAGTAGGTTGTGGTATCTGAATTCGAAAGTAGTTTCTACCACCACACGATATTTTTTTCTTTTCTTAATTTCCGTAGGAGCTCGACTGTCATTAATGAGACACAATTACTTTTTCTATTGTTACCGATCTTTAGGAGATTTCGCGACATCGGAGCGTACCTATAAGTCGCGGCGTCGATAAAAAATACTAAGTTCCGAATTTCCGATATTTCAAACTCTCTGAGAATTACTCACAGGATATTGAACCAGTCATTGATTAATTACTTCGGTGTGTAACCTCAAATCTCTACTTTTAATTGGAGTTTGTTTCAAAAACTCCCGACTTCAGAGGAATTAAAAAAAAAAAATTAAAAAAACTTTTTAATTTCTACAAAAGCCCTCATGGTTCAGTACAAACTACAGTACTTACAAAGAATTTTAAACTCGAAAAAGTTCGTATTTAAAAAAAGAGAAGGGGTCCGTTTAGATAGAATGTGGCCGTTTGGTCAATGACCTTTGAAGTCTTTGTTACAGCCATAGTGCTTTAAAAGTAACGATGCTAGGATTGGGAGGCACGTGTGTTTTATGACTAAATATAAAAACACCTTCCCACTTTAACTGAGCGATACATTTACGATCTGAGCTCGCATTTGTATTGGACAAACTTTATATGAAACTCTGAGTAAGCAAGTCTTTATTTGAATCAATAAAATGGAGTTATTCTTCGTAGTGCTGAAGGAAACTTGTGTTTTCCACTTTCAGTGTTGTTTCAAACATGCACAGCGATTTCGTTAACTTGGAACTTGATGCTCGGGGCGAACTTGCACTGTTCACTTTTAATGGTCGACTCAAGATCGCACGGTTACTCACCCTTTTCTATTACATCTTTGAAGATATTTCCCTTTATTGAAAAACCTATTGTAGTAGTAGTATTTTCGAGTTTATTTTAAAAGTACAATGAAATTAAATTTTATTGTTTTAACATCATTACATAAATATGGATATCCAGCCTATTAATTATTGTCCCACATTTGTTGGTTTGCAGTGGCTCAGTGGTAACGGCCCTTACGTACCGCTTTAACTAACTTTAACTAACTAACTTTAACTCGCTTTACATATTTGTGTAAATAATTTCATTACCACTGCTCTCAAACCGGTGAAGGAAAACATCGTGAGGAAACCGGCATGTTCTAGACCCGCACTAGGCCCGCGTGATAGAATACAGCCCCTTCCTCTCGAAGAGAGGAGGCCTCTGTCCCAGCAGTGGTACATAATAGGCTGATTATTGTTTCACCACCACGCCTCCTTAAGACGGGTTGGCGATTTCAGACGTATACTAATGTTTTTCCATCGCCGTTGTCAGTATTCGAAGACGTGACATCTACCAACCAGCAGTGGGCCCGCGTGGTGGATTACGGCCCATTCCCTCTCACAGAGAGGAGGCCTGTCTCAGAAAGTCTCAGACTCATTTCATATTAAGTACATAAAATATACTTTTGCCAAAAAAACTAGTTTGAGTCTAAAAAAGAGGATGTATGAATCACAAATACTATTTAAAGCTACACTAGACCCCTCTAAACAATTAAATAGAGATGAAAATACAGCAACAGAACTAATTATTCGAAGCGTAGATCTGACGATGATTAAGTTTAATGCACTGTTTCATAATTACTTGCCGCGAGACCGGGAAAATTGTGAATGGAACACGTTACATAATTATGCATTTATTAGGCAAATTTGGCGCTAGGTAATTTCGTTTCACCAACACATAATGCTCAATTAAAATAACAACATGGCGAAAATTAATTTGATTTGTGGAGCACAAATGAAAATGAATGGTATTGAATTACGGAGTACCTCTTTATTGGTATTGAACGGAGTGTTTTATTTAGGGTTTGAGGTGAAATCGGTATTATATTGAGGGCTTATAAATTATTTTTGATAATACTCGTCCATATTCAAGTTCAATTTATACTAGCTTTTGACCGCGGCTTCATTTACATGGATATTGGAAAATATCCCACGGCAACGGTACCCTATGTACAAATTCAGGTTATAAACTATTTATGTGTGCCAAATTTAATCCAAATCCGTTCAGCCGTTTTTATGCCAATCCGGAACATACATCCAGACAAACGGACAAAAATTCTAAAAGCTATATTTTCAGCTTCAGGCTCGTTCCCACACCGCGTAGCAATTACTTGTTTTCAAAAATATTTAATGTAGGTACAGTTTTGACTTCGTTATTATTTTTATTACAGGGTGTTACAGAAAGGGTACATCAATACAAACGGGTTGAAGAGTGTATCTGGTCTAGAATCTCTGTACAAAATTTCAGCTCAAAAGCATTAACTTTGAAAATGCTTAATATTTTTTTATTTCGACATCACGGCGCTGCACTGGCGCGCGGCGGCGTGATGTGCGTGTACTAGGCGCACAGACACACTACAGATAATGGATAATGACCCTCGTAGTGCTGTGACACGTTTGTTATGATTTCAATTTAATAAACTATCGAAATAAAAAAATATTAAGCATTTTCAAAGTTACTGCTTTTGAACTGAAATTTTGTACAGAGATTCTAGACCAGATACACTCTTCAACCCGTTTGCATTGATATACCCTTTCCGTAACACCCTGTATATAGATTTACAGTTGCTTGCTAATAAGCTCCCTTTTTTATTTTTAACATTGAAATGACTAGTATTGATGAAGAGGTGTTTAATCAACCATCCAACCAGATAGTATGGCTGATCAAAATAAATGACTGAAGCGTCATAATTGTTTTGCCGCTGTATTAATTACATATCTGATTAAATTTAATTGTTTTGTTATTTGCTGATTCGCATAAATCATTAGAACGTGAATGAGTATATTAGTTTTGTCTAAAGTGATTTGTAGTGACGTGCGCACGACATATCGAGCTATTATTTCCAGCATAAGCTGACATCTCACTGTGCGAAAAGCAGAGAAAGTGTCGGTGGTTTTAATGTGGTTGCAGTATGGTCTACCTTTATCCACGTTCTGCAAAAACTAACATGTACTATGGTCAAAACATGGTTTAAAAATAATACTTTACTCTCTTCTTCTTCTCTTCTTAGCGTGTCGATGGCAATCTAAATGTACTCGGCCCAGAATTCGGCCACTTGTTTGGCGCCATCACTAGCGTCCATCAGTTCCTGTAACGTGCAGCTCTTCTATTCACGTTGCAATAGTCAACAAAAACTACTAACAGAACATAATAGTGTGTGGTGTGAATAGGTATGTCTAAAAGCTCCTTAGGGACATAAAAGCGATAGGAAACAATAACAAGCAAATATTATCAGCAGGGGTGCTTCATAACCGTGTTTATGTCTTTATCGACGGGCAGGGTTGCCACATAAATCGTCACTTGCTGTTCTCCGCTCATCTGTGGACTGTAATAAGCTTATGGGTATCTGGGTTGTTTGGTACTGATATTTTAATACAGCTTTATGATTTAGGCAGTTGGGTACCTACTACATATTTTATAATAATTATCACGCATATATTTCTTAACTCGAATTTAAACATAAACGTATATTAACTCATTTAGAACAACTCAATAGCTAGTCTCAAAGCTAGTCATACAAGAGAATAATTTTAAAGTTACAGATTTTTCATTACCAGAAAAAAAACTAACATGAACATTATATGCCTTTAGACTAGACTCAGCAACTCTGGTTCTCAGGCAGAGAACCAAAGTTGCCGACATAGCTCAAAAACAAGCAAGCTGAAATGGCAATGGGCCGGCCATATTACCCGTAAAACTGATCACCGTTGGGGTTAGACCTGTTTTTAAGTGAAGACCGCGAATCGACAAACGTAAGATAGAACGCCCAAGGCTAGGTGGAGCGACGATCTTCGCAGGGTGGCTCGTAGCAGCTGGATGAGAGTTGCCGAGAATCGAGCAGTCAACTGCTGTAGGCTGATGATGATTATAAGACTAGACTTGTTCTTCTTAATGATAAATAGGTAGGTATAATCTTTTCCAGTACCTAAATAAGACTTGAAACAACAAAAACTTTCGCAGCCGATACTTGTAAACGATAAACCTATATTAATAAACATTTTGGCCGTCCCCCAAAACCGCAAACTACAGGTAGTGGTGTATAGCAAGGCTCTCTCACCGCAACCGATAGATAATTGTACTGATCGATCGTTTATGCATGAACTCTGGCCGGTGAGAATGAAGTGATGCTGAATTAGAGATCGCGTTAAATTGGACGCAGCCATTAAAAATAGAAAAAAAAAGAAAATTAAATGAAGTCGTGGCAGACCACGTAGGAGATGGCGGGACGAGCTGGATAGGTTCCGTCAAATCTTGAAGGAGGACGCGTGGGCTCGCGAAAGATGGAAGAAGTGGAGGGAGGCCTTTGTCCAGGAGTGGGACAGCGTACGTTAGTAAAAAAAAGACGGGTTGCACTCCGGGAGTGCCGGCAGAAGTGAAAACTTGAATATTAACGTTGAAATAAATCAATTATTAATTTAATTAATATTACTCATTTTTTTTCAATATTTCTGCGTCACTTTTTTCATTAATAGATGCACTTTGTTCAATTTCCATATTTTAAACACTTTCGGTCTTATTCATAAAAAAAGCCCATTGAAGGTTTAAACCATTCATTAGTTAAAATGCTCAATAGGCCTTTAAAACATTCGATAAAATTTTGTATTCATAAACGTTTCATAAACGTTCTATAACTAGAATGTCCTACAACTTCTAAATGTTGCAATTATAATGAAGTCATCCAACAAATTGGCCAACACATTAAATCGGCATACGAGAATATCTGTCTACGAACCGAATATTTGTGTCCATAGACATTATTACGTATGAAAAACTAATTTATTGTCTACAGTTTCGACAGTTTTGACGCGACAACGTCATGGTCGTCATGGAAACAATATGAATATGTCAATGAATGAATTTGATATTGTATGTGTCAAACTAAAAAACTTTTGAATATTTTTTTTGTATTTAAAATAAATGAAATTAAGACCGGAGACTAGTTGCAATAAAGGGCAAAGAATTAAATATTTACATAATATAAGCTAAAATATAAACTATAATAATATGTACAATTATATGAAAAAATAATCAATCATTATAGGGCATCAAAGAGATTTAAGATAGGTACAATAGAGAGGCTATGCAAAGAAATGTCATACAAAAACTGTGATCCCATGTCTCACTGACGCCATCTAGCATAATATAGCAGAATTTGAGTGGCATAATATAGCAAACATGAATTAAATTTGTCAAAATATATTCAGCTATCGCTCGGTAGGTGGCCAGTGTGGCCAGTGTTGCCAGATCCGATTTTCAATCCATGGATTAAGGTAAATAAAAAAATATCGAAAACTTGTCTCAGAAAACAAAAAATATTTTATTCGCTACTATTCATTGTCCGTGTCACCATCTATGTTAGGGTATCAGTTTCAGTGTGTGTTTTTATGTAAGTAGATAATGTACATGTTAAAAATCTATATTTACAAATAATATACAAACGTTTATTAAAACCATTTTCAATAAAAGTTATAAGTGCTAAATTCAAATTATTTCATGTTTATTTATCTCAATAATGATTTTTATTAAATATATTTTTTTCCGTGGACTTAAAAAATAGCACCACCCTACTTCCCATGGGTGTCGTAAAAGGCGACTAAGGGACGTACATGAGAATGGGCAGCAGCGTTCTCTATGCATTTACTATCATACTGCGATCGCCAGCCCATATGCCAAGCGTGGCGATTATGGAAACCCCCCTCCCCCCCCCCCAAGAATGACAAGCACATAGTCATTGCTCAATGTTTTTGTTGTAAACTTATATTATCCTGTATTTCATTATAAATATCATCTTCTAATAATAATTATCCTCTTGAACTGAATGTTACTAAAATTAATCGATTATTTGGTTAAAAATTTCGTTAAAAAGTGGTAACACTTATGCTGTCATTTTACTGCAGCAATAGTAAGGCTACTCAGCAATAGATGGCGTTTATTACAAAATTAGGAAATTTTCTAGATCTATTATGAAAATTATTTGATTCAAATTACTCAGTAAATATAAATAATGCATACGAAAATAAACTGAAGCTAGATCCAGTCGTTCTACCATAACGAGACTTGCAATAACGCAATGAGCAACTCGCCATATTTCTTTTTAAATAAATTTTTTTTGGTGGACACGATTGCGTCGATGCGACTTGACGCGCAGGCGTACGTCACTAGACTGAGAGACTTGAGACCACTAGGTACAAGGTATCGGATCACGATTTTGTTCGCAATGTCCCGTCTATTGTACATATAAAATTTTAATGTCTTTGTAGGGCATCAAAGAATTCATCCGCATCGCTGTCAACAGGAACAGTGCCCAAAAGGCTGGCAGCATTGCCACGTTGTATGGCAATGCTAATTCTTTGACCAAGATATAGGCCAGCCCTCTGGTCACGTGAAGAGTCGACTAACCGCTTGGCGATATCCCGAAATACCAAGTGGGCACTCGGACCCCATGGCCCTAGTGTTTCAACCCCAAACGGCTCGAACATATAAGTCCCAATCAGGTTGCAATATTTTCGCCGTTTGAGGTTTTCTGCACCTGCAGCAGCCGCCCCAGCACAGCCCACCGTGCTAGGAAGATGGGATGGCGCAAGGGTGTCGACACATGTTGCATCCCACACCAAAGGTCTGCCTAACTTCCAGGGCATTATGGTCATTCCGTCTGGTCTCTTTCCATCGTCGCGTGCCAGGCCGTTGGGTTCTAAAACAGCTGGCACCCCGGCGGTGACAAGAGCACGACGGATGATGTCATTAATGCTGGCGTGCCGTGCTATCCGGCCTGCGCTCCTACTACAGGATAGGCCATGGTGTCCAAGGCAGTCGACAGCTTCACCGCACTGACAGCGATGCGGAGCCCCGCAAGGAGCACCCAAACGCAGGCAGGTAGCGAGCCGAAAGGTAGTGTCACCCAGCATAGTGCCTATGTTGGGTGACGGGAGTGCTTGAAGCCACAGCCCCGACTCCCACTCACCCACAGCCAGCAGGCGGGCACGCTCAGCAGAATTGGTGGACGTATTGATAAGATTATTCCGTACCAACCTGCAGAGCGGCTCATCCCACTGTCTCTGGGAAGATGGGTTTACGGGCCGATCTGTATCCGGGCAAGCCGCTTTCCAGGCGTTCACCGCGTCGGTCAAGCACGGCACTTCACAGTCAACCAGGCAGGGAGCTAAAATTTTCCCGGTCAACTTTTCAGTGCTGTGGACAGAAGCTAATACTGGTAATTTTGCGGACGCCGAGGCCACCAAAACGGATGGGTAGTGTGGCTTGAAGCCACGCTCGGTCGTCCAAGGCCACATTTAGAATGGATGTTAGAAGAATTGAATATTGGTTGGAGGAGGATAAGGTGTGTACCTACTGTTACAGCTAAAATGTGTTCAAAGTAAGTTATGTTTTGTAAACATTCTCAATTTCTTATACTTATGCTTGCTTTTGCTTCTAATCCTTAGATTTTTTGGAAGAATTGGTCAGGGAGAGGTCTCCATAATAGAAAATAAAAACACTGACACAAGCACTAACGCTAAACAGGGGCAGCCTGGCATGATTTACGAATTAGGTGCCTATCCAATTTACAATTTTACGAAGAACTTCGTTTGCCTGTACAAAACTCATTGTAACAAAAAAAAAAACCCGCCATAAGAATAATAATGACTGTTATTTTGATGCCGCTACTGATTAATTAAATCAGTATAAATAAGATAATGAAGAGAAAGAATTTATAACATTAGTTTTGTATTTCAGGTCAATAGGACTAGTAAGGATGGTGCTTCACTACGAATAGCAGAAAATGAAACGGCCTACAGAAGAGATGGCACAGATGGCAAATGAAAAGCAAATATTTTAAAAATGTTGTTCTGCTTGCACAAGTTTTAGAAGCCAAATTAGAGTTTAGAGTATTGTTCAGCCGTGAACAGGCAAGAGTTACATACGCCAGCGTTAGCATCAAGAGCGACATACATTCGTTCCACATAAATTAGTAATTAGTAAATGAATAAATTAGTCTACAAGCTGGAGTAGAGTTTGATTCATCTTCCATAATTCCTCTCACTATGGCCAAGACACCTTTAGCCATCACCAGTTCTATGAGTCTGTGGGACCGGCAATGACAAAACTATTTCCTGTGTACACATTGCACGACGTACACAAACCCCTATTCCTACCCAAATTCTGTCTGTTCCCGTAGGTCTCCCGTAGGCTTGTATGATAGGTTAGGGTGTTAGGATAACTAGGGTGTTAAGTAGTTGCTGTAGGTTTATAATCAGTAGGGTGAGGTAACCATAGGTACCAGGCTCAATTGTTACAAACTTAGCCACACTGTATGCATTTGGAATAACAGCCGTACTAAGCTGTAAGTCCCGGTGCGTACAAGTATTATAAAAATAAACTGATATTTGTATACTTACAAGCTTTTTATTAATGAACTACTCCCTAAATTTCTTCTCTTTTACTTTAGATCTTGTTTGCTCAAAATATTGCCACTTTCACGTTGTCGTCGGTGGCAGCGCAGAGGTCACTTTGACTGCATGTTTTGGGTAGGACAAATAAGGCAGGATAGGACGTGGAGCATGTTTTACAACATAGCTTCACAGCCACACCCTACTGGAGCATCTCCCTGCAGGGTGTAAACTTCCGTGGTCGACACGGAAGCATTGTTTTCACACAAAAGCAGCAATGTCCCACAGTATTTCTTGTTGCTATAATGTGCTTCGTTATATTTTTCGTCGCTTCTATTTTGTATTGTAGGTAGGTATATAATAATAAACTAAATTGGTTAAACAGAAGTTCAAAATAAATTAAATACAACTGCGGCTCCTCGAAGTACTATTGTTTACGAAACTGACTTTTCAAACATTTGTACGTCAAATGTCATTTTCTTCGGTCATCTTTGTCGTGTCTCACTTGGTTCACTTCGGTTGGCGCCGCCGTAGAAAGAGATGGGGGGGGGGGGAATCTCTCCTGACGGTCACGTGTCCTGACGCGATGCCCTGACGCGAGTTTAACATTTTTTACCCATTACAAAAAGTGTTCAACGCCGCTAAAGAAGTTTTCACTTCAAAAATACCGGTCAAGTGCGAGTCCGACTCGCACACCAACAAGGGTACCGTACAGTAGATATGTAAATAGTTTATCACCAGAATTGTGTCTAGAATATTTTTTTGGTTTTTTTGTAATGTATTTTCAGATTTTTTCCTTTACTTGTGCTACATGACATTGCTTCTTGCCAAATTTCATGATTCTAGTACAACGGGAAGTACGCTATAGGTTTTGATTCCGGGACATAAACGCCCGTATCTTTTGATTGCGTTGATTTTTTCACTGCTTCAAGGGATTGCAGAGTTGATAACTCTACGCGTTCCTGAGAAAAAGGGACTTGACAGATGGACAACTAAGTGATCTTATAAGGGTTCTGTTTTTTCTTTTTGAGGTACGGAACCGTAAAAAATGAAGTAAGTATGCCTAATGGCCTTCTATTTAAAAAATCCTTTAATATAACCGTGAATAGAATTACCATCATGATGTTACGGTGGCCATATATTAGGTCCTTACATATGAAATTGGCGTTTTTCGTACTGGCCACTTTAATCACGAATTTCTCCTCTTTGGTAAGGAATTCCAAATTCAAATTTGTACAGCTATTTACTCATGTATTTGTGCTTCGATGACCGTCATTCATTTGTTTTTTTTCTTCTGTTTTTTCTGTTTGCGTCACTCATTTTACAAAATGGAAAATTTAAAATATCGCATTATTTACGAGTACGAGTTCCGCCGTGGCACTAGTGCTGCGGAAACGACTCGAAGGGTGAATGATGTGTATGGCGGTCATGTTGCAAAAGAAAACACAGTTCGTTTTTGGTTCCAACGTTTTCGTTCTGGAAATTTCGACCTGCAGAACAAGCCCCGTGGACGGCCTGAGACCCAAGTTGATAATGGAGAATTGAAGGCTATTGTGGAAGCGGACCCATCGCAAACCACGTCCGAGTTAGCTGCAGGCTTCGATGTTAGTGATAAAACTGTTTTAATTCACTTGAAGCAAATTTGGAAGATTAAAAAGCTTGAAAGGTGGGTACCTCACGAATTGACTGAAGCAAACCGGCAAACGCGCGTCGACTGCTGCGTTACATTACTTGAATTGGAATGTCTTAGACATCCTCCGTACTCCCCGGACCTTGCTCCAACAGATTACCATTTTTTTCGCAATTTGGATAACTTTTTGCAAGGGAAAAAATTCAACTCCGATGGGGCAGTCCAAATCGCCTTCAAAGATTTTATTGATTCCCGTCCGACTGGTTTTTTTAGTAAAGGGATCAATGAACTACCTATAAGATGGCAAAAGTGCATTGAAAACAATGGTTCATACTTTGATTAATTAAATATATTATATTAAAAAATATTCGACTTTTTGTTCCTTCCATACAAAACGCCAATTTCATATGTAAGGACCTAATATGTACATAATATTAGGTCCTTACATATGAAATTGGCGTTTTTCGTACTGGCCACTTTAATCACGAATTTCTCCTCTTTGGTAAGGAATTCCAAATTCAAATTTGTACAGCTATTTACTCATGTATTTGTGCTTCGATGACCGTCATTCATTTGTTTTTTTTCTTCTGTTTTTTCTGTTTGCGTCACTCATTTTACAAAATGGAAAATTTAAAATATCGCATTATTTACGAGTACGAGTTCCGCCGTGGCACTAGTGCTGCGGAAACGACTCGAAGGGTGAATGATGTGTATGGCGGTCATGTTGCAAAAGAAAACACAGTTCGTTTTTGGTTCCAACGTTTTCGTTCTGGAAATTTCGACCTGCAGAACAAGCCCCGTGGACGGCCTGAGACCCAAGTTGATAATGGAGAATTGAAGGCTATTGTGGAAGCGGACCCATCGCAAACCACGTCCGAGTTAGCTGCAGGCTTCGATGTTAGTGATAAAACTGTTTTAATTCACTTGAAGCAAATTGGGAAGATTAAAAACTGCTGCTTCACGACAACGCCAGACCACACACTGCGCAACAGACGGCTACCAAATTAGAAGAGCTTGAATTGGAATGTCTTAGACATCCTCCGTACTCCCCGGACCTTGCTCCAACAGATTACCATTTTTTTCGCAATTTGGATAACTTTTTGCAAGGGAAAAAATTCAACTCCGATGGGGCAGTCCAAATCGCCTTCAAAGATTTTATTGATTCCCGTCCGACTGGTTTTTTTAGTAAAGGGATCAATGAACTACCTATAAGATGGCAAAAGTGCATTGAAAACAATGGTTCATACTTTGATTAATTAAATATATTATATTAAAAAATATTCGACTTTTTGTTCCTTCCATACAAAACGCCAATTTCATATGTAAGGACCTAATATTAGTAGGTACTTACATACGTAATTTATTTAGGTTTCTCAACAAAACTTTGCTAACTAAAATGTTATAGGTGGTGAGAGTAGGTACCTAAAACATTTTAGTTAACAAATATGTTAATACAAAAAATTGTTGTTTAAATAAGTCGGCGGTAGATTTTTCTGGAAAACGGCACAGCAAACGAAATAGTTGTTTCAATAGGTGGTAATGAACTAAATATTTGGGTAAACTAACGAAAACGCTGCTGAAAAACTTATAAAAACTAACTCTTCCTTCTAGCGTTTGGTCAGACCGTGGGATAAGTTGGTACTGAGGCTGGCTGCCCAATGTGCTCAGCACACGGTCGACATGAAAAGAAAGCCAGAATGGTATATTAAAACTTTTACCAAAATATATGAAAAGGTGTTCAATAAAACTGAAGAGTTCGAAATAAATTGTTCGCGCCATAACGATGGCGTCTACAAAATAATAAGTATCTGCAAATACACAATCTTCGGGCATTTAAAGCGTAAATAAGAGCCCCAAGTGACGAAACGTTTTCCGATAATGGGCCCATTAAAAGGCCCCACTACTGGAGCCGAGATTTTTTATTTAATATTTTAATGCACCATCAGTTTTTATTTGCAGTGTTTATGCTGTTCAGGGCCCTAAAAAAACTTTATTAAAGTAGGCATTGAAATAAGGCAAGTCTACTATGAATTGTTGTGAAACGGTTAATACGTAGGTAAGTATAAATTATTTATACATCACAACTCAATCAAGCAATACGGTTATGGAATGTCTTGCCCGTATCGATACAGCGTGCCTAGTATGTGTCCATTTTTATTAAAATGATGGTAATAAAACACAATCTCTCTCCTTAAACGTCATTTTTATGTTCTTTGCACTTCTTTTATGATTATTATATTTATATAGATAAGTATATGTTTTATGCATATATGCATAAGTATATATGTAAATGGTACACCACAGACTACCTGGAGTATTGTCTCTCCTTTCTCCCTTAATCCATCCAAAGGATGTCTTTAAAAGATCGCTTTTAGCGAACAGACCGCCCATTGTATCACCCCTTGTAAAATTACTAAAATATCTGTAATATTTATGGTGTACGTAATAAAAAGTATTTTATTCTATTCCTTTCTATTCTAAGATCGCAACTCACAACAGTCACATCAACTTTCAACTTTAAAAGTACAAAAAACAAGGGTTGGTTTTTGTTTACTTAGATGATGTTGATGAATGAAAAAGAACAGCCGCTAACCCCATTTTTCCATTCCAGATAAGAACAGGAAATTAAGGCATTTTAGCACAAAGAAACTCTGTGTACAAAAGAAAAGTTCTTGAAGAAAACGAAACGAAAATAATAAGACAAAACAAAAGTGTTAAAATTCGAACTCTGGCAAAGAACAAAGATTTAGAAAAGCCAAAAAAGCAAATGTTCCTTGAAACTTTTCTGAACCTAGGAGTGTAATAAGTAACAACACGGGAGGCTATAAATTCCGCTAAGAAACCGCGTTTATACTCGATACCCGCAACATTAATACAGATTTTCTAAGATTATTGTAACTTACTCTTTGGGGAATCGCGGGAAAGTTCTTTCTACTGAAAAAAAGTGTTAAGAGAAATATATCGGTGCCCGGCGGCGGCGTCGGGCACGGCTTACCGAACTCTATTATAAAGTGCAAGATTATTTTTTTGTATTATTAGAAACGGAAACTAGGAATTATTACCTACATACCACCCTAAGTCTACCAAAAAAATTACCAAGAAAAGTAAGATATATATCTTACTTTCCATCTTCTACATAATAAAAAAATCATCATAAAGCAAATTCAGAAGATGCAATATGGCGATCTGAATATTCAATCAATCAATCAACTTAACCTATCGCAGTCCATTGCTGGGCATAGGCCTCTCCCAGACTGCGCCACAACACCCTGTCCTCCGCCTTCCGCATCCAGTCTGTCCCAGCCACCTTCTTAAGGCCGTCGGTCCATCTGAATATTACCTATATGGCAAAAATTTATATCTACAAGTCTTTGACATCAAATAACATAATTTTATACGATTACGAAATCAAACAAACGTATAATGATTAACCTGAATACTTACTAACACCGGATATATTTACATTTAGAAGAGCTACATTTGTTAATAGGAACAGTCGGGACACAATGAACGATTGAATGTTAATTAGTTCCACATGCTTGTTAAGTTTAGTTCGGTGGAACTTTAAGGGTTCTGTTCGTAATTTCCAATTATTGCAATGAAAAACCGTTTTTAGTTCAAACACGTTTTTTACCTACGCGTATTTCCTATCTGTGCTACAACGTACCTCCTAGCAGTAAAAACCCGCCGAATAATTGCGTAACACACTAACAGTAACAATGGCTTTTAAGCCTCGTATCCACTAGGCAACAATTGGCGCGCAACACGTGACGCTCAACATGTTCGGCAGCGTTGCACAACAGCGCACGACGTTGCCAGCTGTCGCGCAATATGACGCGCGGCTTGGACAACTGATCATGCGTACCTAGGCAGACAACGTTGCTAAACAAAAGTTCCGCGCTAACTTTCAACATGTTGTGCAATATGTCGCGAGCCAAATGTTGCCTAGTGGATACGAGGCTTTATTCTAACAGTTCAACAACATTCATTGCGTTATTTACGTTATTGAGCAGACAAATTTTTCGAACATATGAAGTAATGGATTAGCAATATCCTTCAAAATCATTCAGGTTGTTATTGAAAGTATGTTACGCAATTAGAGTGCAGTCTGGACTAGGTAATACGCCTTTTAACTAGCGTCGCCTTTTTATTATCTAATCTGTAAATAGTTGTGTTAAATATTGTAAAATTTATGGAAGCAAACAAATAAATAAATACACCTTCTAGAGTTTTCTAATCTGTGGTTTTAGTTCCATATCATGTGCAGTCATTTAAATTTCAGTAGGTAGGTACAAAAAGGCACGCACACAAGAACCAAACGAACACTATTACAAAAGGTCTAATAAACAGTCATCATTTAATTTTAGCAAACCTAATTGCAATACCTAATAAAGTTAGATACGGTAACTGTACACTGAATCCTAAATTAAATTGTATACATCGGCCGTATGTAAAGGCGCAGACTATTTACCTAATGTTCCGAATACTTAATATACATTTTATATTGCAAAACAGTCTATCGTTAAAGTTTATTTAAGCTGCTTCATACGTAACATTTATAGTCAAACGTCAGGTATCCGACGGTCACAGATACCAGTGAAAAAAAAGTATGGAAACCGACAAAATTAAACGCGGCATAACTTTAAGTGAAATAGTTCAGGATTTCGAGAAAAAACTAGGATTTAAAAATGAGATAAAGTGGACTAGTTTTATATTTATTTCTCTATATCATGTGCTTGCTGTGTATTGGTGCTACCACTACGCTTTTCCTGTGAAATGGCAATCCCTTGTATTTGGTAAGTAATGATGTGTCGCTGAACCTAATGCCCACTTCTTGACCTTAAGCTACTCGTATTTTACAACCCCGCCTTACAAAAAAGCTATTTAGAAAGATCTAAGAAAGATCTCCCATTTTATCACACAAAAGCCTTTCTTTAAATCATAGTTATTGGAGCACAACATTTTCATTTTTATTCTTTTTTTGTCTTTTATACTACTACATTTAATAGTGATATTCATTCTAGGAATACCAATTCAATTTATAAGTACTTTGTAGATAACAAAACCCTATTACAAGCGCCCACACGCAATAAACATAAGAAAAAAGAAATCATTTTTTATCTCAATACGTCTTCAAAGCTTATTCTAGGTAGGTAATTCTAATAAGGAGAAAAACAAGTTTCATAATGAAGTCGTACCCTAAAACTTTATATCACTTTAAATATGCAATTTCAATTATCTTTCTAGCAATTTAATTAAACAACTAATTATGTTTGCAGCGTTGATTATGTACGTGGCATCTGGATTCGGAATAACTGGGGGCGCACACCGTCTGTGGACTCACAAATCTTACAAAGCAACGCTACCTCTCAAACTATTCCTGCTTTTATGTTTCTCTAGTGCGGGGCAGGTAAACAAACCTTAATTAAAACATTTTCGTTGGCTTAAGAATTTATATTTTCGCAGTCTTACGAGTTGTAATGAAGCACACAACGTAAGCTAAGCTACCTCAGATCCAGCCGATGGAACACTGAGAATTGCTTAATACTTACGTTGCGAGAAAATATTTTAATACAAACCTAGGAAATCATTTATAATCGAGATTAGAAGCACGGCGTGCTAGTCTGTTTATAAGATCTGATGTCCCATGGTTTGAAGTAGGTTGTCTGAAGATTTTTACAACTTTATTAGATCTCGTTTTAACTTTGCACATTTTTGCATTTTATAAGAAACTCGAAGGATGTTTTGAAGTAAGCTTCTAGTTTCAGTTTCATTTCGTTAAATTCCCTCTAAAACACACACACACACACACACAATACAACACACACACATGATACAAGCAATTTTCATATTATTATTTTATGCTGTAATTAGGAAATGAAACGAAAAATGGTTTTAATATTGAGCCTATTTCGTATTTTTTTTTCATCAAGCAAATTACAAATTATTGCAAATAGAATATTTAATTCCCCTAAAAAGTATGTTTCTATGAAATATATTTTTTCTGTAAATACACATAATACACACTAATTTGACCATATAAAAGTGATTCTAAAACGGGTAAATTCCAAAGGG
This sequence comes from Amphipoea lucens, assembly GCA_947508005.1. Classification (NCBI taxonomy): domain Eukaryota; kingdom Metazoa; phylum Arthropoda; class Insecta; order Lepidoptera; family Noctuidae; genus Amphipoea; species Amphipoea lucens. The sequence continues at coordinate 11,429,971 of OX382371.1, forward strand.
GAATTATAAAACGAGCGAATAAAAAAAACTTAGCGACTAATGATGAGATAGGTACTGTTTTAATAACATGAGCGGTATGAATTTGAGTAAGCGAAAAATTAACTAAACTAATTACGAATATTGATTAATAATAAAATCCAGAACGAGCTTACAAAAAGTGGGTTGTGATTAATCCATTTCAGATATTAAAATTCTAGCCGTGCGACTAAATTACTAAGTGAGCGACTAGAAATACAGAGAGGGCACCCCGAGGTTAGGTTTGGTTAGGTTAGGTAAGGCTGGTTTTAGAGTCGCGCTGACCATCGGCGCTGACAGCTCAGCGCGTAGCTTGTCAGCGCGAAACGTTGACGAACGTACGCGCTGATAGCTACGCGTCATTCAAAAAACGCTTCCTCGAAGTTCATATATCTCGGCCATCAGCGCTGACGGTGCGCGTGCCGTCAGCGTGAGACTAAAACCAGCCTAAACCAGCCTGGCGGGCATGCGCCGGGAGGGTTGTGGAAGTAAAGGCTGAGCCGGTTTCCCATGGCCCTCCCGTCACGGCGATGCGGGAACACCGCTGAGTTTTAGTGGGTATACTGTCAGTGTCATTCCGACAGGAGTCCCACATACCCCGTCTCGTCCCCCACGAGCGGGAATCCGTAATGCAATTCCCAGCGAAAAAAAAAAAAAAAGGTACTTTTACACAGAAATACGGGCCCCGCGAAACGGGGCTCCGTCGACATATGATGCAAGAGCCGAGAGCGAGCGAAGGGCACCCCGAGGTTCGGTTAGGTTAGGTACTTTAAACCCTTTACACAGAAATAGGGGCCCCGCGAAGCGGGACTCCGTCGACATAGGATGCAAGAGCGAGCGAATGACAATACAAATACCTTTACCGTGGATCTTGTATTATAAGTAACTCAAATAAAATTAATGTTTGTAAGTTGCTGTTTTATTGATTTCTCGTCACTCGCAGTCAGTCGCTCACTTAGGAATACTATAACCTAAATTAATTATTTTTTTGTCACTTAAAACTGTAATTTACAGTCACTTGTTTAAATACTACCCAATTCCAAATGCCAGGCGAATTTGCCCGTTTTAGAATCAATTTTAAATGGTCAAATTATTTTTGCCAGGTAAAAAGTTTTACAATGTTTTTTTTTCTGGCCACTGCCATGTAATCTTCGCTCTCTCCTTTTTTTAATAATATATTATGCATGTTATGATGTACTGGGCTTCTTATTATGATGTGTTATTTTTTGGCAGAATTCTCTCCTCCACTGGGTCCGCGATCACCGCGTCCACCACAAATACAGCGACACCGATGCAGACCCTCATAACGCGAACCGAGGCCTGTTCTTCTCACACATCGGCTGGCTGATGATGAAGAAGAACAGCGAAGTCATCCTCCGCGGGAAACAGATGGACATGAGCGATATTGAGAACGATAAAGTTATTCAGTTTTATGAAAGGTTAGTTGTCCCTAGCAGCTTTCGTTTTTGGCATGGCTACGAGGACTGCCACCCATTCCCAACTTGTAGATTTCATAAAAGACGACTAGTTCAGTATTCATATCTCACGAAGCGACGCGCGCTTTACATGTGGTAACCAAGTGTACCTACAAACACGCTGTGAATGTGTGCGTGAAGACAAGTAGCGTCAGCACATAACACACACACACACTTCCGACTTCGCCATTATCTCGCCTAGAGCTCCAGCGCTTATGTATAGGTACATTCGCAGCGTGGTGGTGGGGTGGCGCACTTGGTAACCAAAAAGCACACGTCGCTTCGTGAGATAAAAATACATGTTAACAAAGGAAGCGATTCTGTAAAAATCAGTACCATGTTTTTGTCTGCTTTTGTAAAAAAAAATACAGCTATCACCAATTAATCAATTCAGTTAAGCAAACCTCTGTTAAACGATCACAGACCTTTTGATCATTCATTTCTATTACTGAGTTTATTTTTATTGTCAACACAACAATTAGGCCGCAAATTCTTATCAGCATTTCTTGCAGTGTGTAGCGGGGCGTTTAATGGAACTGCCCATGTGACGTCCCGCTGCACGCTGCTAGTAACGCCCCTCCGAATTAGCGGCCTTAGACATGAAATTCCATTATTTTATTAAACCTCATTTCAGTGGCAGTCGATTTCATTTTCACTTTAAATTGAAATATAACCGCAGAGTTAACAAACAGATGAAAACTTTATAATCAACTGGAATATCCGACATTTGTTCCATAAACAAAATTAGGTGCTCTATTATGATCCACTCTTCTGCAAATTTTTGGAGCCATCAAATTAATAATATTTTGCTAACAATTATTATCCGTTTGTTTATCTTCTTAAGTCTTTCTGTGAGTTTCATAAATGGCCACTTGCTTTGCTGATGCGACTAATTCGATGTCTTTTACAGAAACTTCACGTCGCTCAAACTGATCTTCTGCTACATTCTACCAACAATGATCGGTATTCTGCTTTGGAATGAAGACTGGAAGTGCGCGGTTGCGTGGCAATGTTTCATCAGGTTCCTTGGCATGTTCCACAGTGAACTTACTGTCAATAGCCTCGCGCACGCTTATGGTTACAGACCTTACAACAAGTAAGCATTTATAATTATCTACCTACATGTTGGATCATTATACTAACAGCGTTGATTCTGTATAATTAATTAAACTCGTGTCTTCAGAAACAACGTCTATTTCTAACCATGATATTGTTACTCAATTTCGTTTATAATTAATTACAAACTTCCAATATCTATTCTCTCTATTGATCTTTTACTTTGTAATACCATCTATGTAATACATATGGAATGCAATAAACAATTGGGTATTGAGTATCTTTCAGACTTACTTAAGTTCCTATCTGCTAAAGTGTCGCGCTTGTTTGCTTTCGTAGTATTGTTTATTTTCATGAGATCTGTAATTTGTTTTTTTCACAGAAATATAATACCAGCGGAGAATCGCTTCGTGGCTACATGCACACTCGGTGAAGGCTGGCACAACTACCACCATGCGTTTCCCTTCGACTACAAAGCAGCTGAGCATTTCGATGTTCTGAACTTCGCCACTACTTTCATAAGGTTCTTCGAAAGGATAGGCTGGGCGTATGACTTGCGGGAGGCCAGTGCAGATGTCATTAATTCAATGGCCAAGAGATTAGGTGACGGCACTCCTGTTCATTTCCCGTTACCCGAAAGTACATTTAATGAAAGAGCAACCGGTTGAGATATACTGATCGATAATATAATCGTTATATCGAATCATATAAAAGTAACCTATAGTGAAAGAACATTATAGCAGTGAGCAATTGTACAGTTTAGGATAACCTAATGTATAATTAAGACGAAGTCTGACTAAGTTAGAATGTACAGCCGCGGACAACGGCGGTCGACCACTTTTCACCCTTATAATATGCCCCTTGCACAATGTGTTATTTTGCCTTAGTTGCGGACACGCCTGTTTTATTTTTTATTATCTTTGTAGATTAAACCTTAATAAATCATTCCCAAAAATACCCGCAGCCTAATTGCGGAACGCCAAATCGTCAAATGATTCTGATCAGTTGGCTTCATTTCTATCACAATTGGCTTCATTTTACGATTTTCGAATTGCGAAACTCTAGTTTATTATGAAACCAATTATGAACGTTAAGGCCCTGCGCAGAAACTAGAGTTTCGCAATTCGAAAATCGTAAAATGAAGCCAATTGTGATAGAAATGAAGCCAACTGATCAGAATCATTTGACGATTTGGCGTTCCGCAATTAGGCTGCCGTTTTGAAATTTCACTTCATTTAAGAGACACAAATATTTTAGTGAAAGGTCACTGACCTTTTTGATAAAGTGTTTCGTTTGTATTTCTGGAATAAAGCAAATGTCAGTCTCTTGTAAAATACAAATTAATTGTTGATTTGAAATTTATACAGTGTCAAAATTGCAAGTCCCTAACGTCACACAGGAACGAGAAAAATAGTTTTTCTCAAACGTGCTTGGAAATTTGAGCATTATTTTGACAACCTTCTTCGTTTTCAATTTAAACTATTCTCTATTGTGTTCCCTAACTTTATCCATAATCTAAAGTGCCATAATTTTTTTTTTTTTTGGCCTAATCATCATTTGTCCGAATGATACGACTAACTTGCCCGAAATTAATGTCACATAATATCACATGCCATCTTTAAATCCCTGAATACAATATGCCCCGTTTGTCATAAATATTACAATCAATAATATACAAAAGACTTAAAACCGTTTTCAATAAAAGTTATAAGACCTAAATTCAAATTATTTAATGTTTATTTATCCTATGTTTTATATTTTGTTTTGTATTATAACTATTTATTTATTTTATTATTTATGTACACACAGTAAAATACATAAGGATATGTTATAATTATAATTTGAGTACAAAGGTGCTGCAGTTATTATTTTACCAAATCCAACTGATACAATACATAAATAGTGTAGATGCAATAGCAATTATGGCTTTTGTCATGGCTCCGGCAGCAAGCATGCAGCATGCAAGCGAGCATGCAACATGCTGCAGGCATAGTTTCTGTCACGGTTCCGGCGCTGCGGGTCTGCGGCGTCGGCGCGGCGGTCCCACGCGTGCTAATCGTTGCAGACGGCTTTCGCTCACCACCGCGGCTTCGGCTTGTTGGCCAGCTTCGCCGGCTAGCCTCAGCCGCGGCAGCTCGCTCGCAGCCTCCTGCTCCTCAGGCCGCGGGCCACCTCGCCCATACGCGCCTTCGCGCCTTCGCGATTCTAAATATTACACTATGGGTAAGACTGCGTGGAGTCAGACTTACAGCGATTCGTTTCTCTCACTAAAATTGTTTTAGGACTAACAATTTTATTACTTAAATGAACATTCGGAATAATACACATTATATAATACAATACTTAGGACATATGACTTTATTTCATGCAAAATTAGGAGATTCAAGTCTCGATATTATGACACAATAGTTTTAGAAGTAAAGATAATTATGTAAAACAAAATTTCGAATTTTTGATCATTATGGTTACTGAAGTTTATAACAAACGTGTTAAGTATGGATAATGATTTTCGGACAAACAATTTTAGGAGAAAAAAGGGAGTACCTACCATTTAAACACTATGGAGAATCAATTTTATTTTTTTTATTTGCCTTCTGTATGTGAGTATATACGAATTTGATCACGCACCAAAAGCACAGAAGTTGCACTCCTTTGATCTCGAAGAAAGCAGCCATTTTAATAGCCTACAAAATTTCCAACGCACCTGGAATCGCACCTTACCAGTAGCACAATTCCTTGTGTTCAGAATTTACCTACACCTCATCAGTCTGGTAATCCACAACCTCCGCGTTCACACGTGTCCAGCCACAAGACAGACGAGCGAGAAAGGTGCTGGGGGGAGCAAACTACCCCGAGAAAATAGAAAAATAAAGCGGCGTGTTCTGTCTTTGTTACTGTCAAGACAGTACTGTTCTGTCTCGGCGTGTGCGTTCAAAAGGTAGCAGCACTGCGCTGTCTACTGCTCTGCCTCACTGCCCTGCCCCTGTGTCAAACCAACATAAGGTTGGGTTGCTGCTGTCAGAGATAAAATAACTATGAAAGGACTTGTATATCCTACATGTCCATTGAAAAACTGGCGCGAAATGAATAAATACTTATTGCAACAGTATGTAATTGTCTTTGATAAACACGACAAAGTTCAAAACAAAAAAAAAAACAAAAATTTTGAAGTTTTCGCCATTTCAATAGCACAGAGCACGTAACATTTTTGCTTTTTTTCTACTTTGTTTTTGTTTTTAATAATAAATACACACAATGCCTGTTATAGACATAACTAATCCGGACATAATAAAGTTCCTTGTCGAAAATTATGAAAAAACTGCGAGACTGCGTATGAAATGGAACAATCTTCATAGGGAAAAGTTATATAAAGCTGCCAGACTACAACGCGAAGAGAAAGGGTATAGTGAATCAGATGTTATTAAAGCAACCATGGAATCAGGCATGCCTGCCACAACCAGAGATAATACATCTGGTGCGAGAAACAGACGACTAAAAGCTGTCAGCGACCGGTCCATAGTAAAAGGTGTGGCTCATTTGAAAAAGGGGCATTCTATCGTCGATGTTGGTCTTGGTGATCCTAAAATTGATCCTAAACTGGGACGGCCCGACACAGACTTGTCCATCGATCCTGTAATGCGACCAATTGCCCCCAAACAAAAACAGATACTTTTTAAAGGCAGACCATTCTTTGGTCGTGAAGTGTATTTGAAGAAACGGGTTGCGGCAGCTCCGGAGGATAGATATTATTTCGCCGAGACTGCTGGATGGTACTGTGGCTGGAGACTAAAAGACAGTTTCTTTGGCAAGCAGAGGCCGCAATACGGTCGTGTGTATCGTTTAGCTCGCGAACAGAGCCGCACCGGAGCCACCCCAGATCCCATACATTACAAAGACGCAGGTTTTCAAGCAGGCATATGTAGAATAGACCAATAAGTGATTTTGCTTTTGAGTATGGTTTATCTACACTAATATCCTCCTCCTCGGCGTTAAAAGAGCTCCATAACACCTTTGTGCGCAGCCTCGTAAGATATGCATCTCCCGCTTGGAGTCCGACTTATAATTCTTATACAGGTTGAAATTGAAAACATGCGAAAAATCGAAATGGGATATTGTACTCATCATTATGGACAACTTTTACTATGGGACCAAACCTAAAATCGCGAAAAAAAAATCAGTTCCCTACATTTTGACGAGCTATGCGAACATAAATGTAGGGAACAGGTGTTTTTTTTTTCGCGAATTTAGGTTTGCTTCCATAGTAAGAACAGCTAAACTAGTTCAAATTAGACTCATTGAAACAACGCAGAGCTCTAAATGATTTGACAATACTGTATACCTAAAGTTGTAAACGGGCTAACATCAACTCCAGATCTCCTTAACAAAATCAAAATCAACCTAGACGTGGCTCGTCATTCACATTTTCGGTCCAAACGTACCTCTAGGACGTTTGCCTCTAATTAAACAGAATGTTGACTACGTACAACAGACCCTGTTCAGTCGACAGCAATATCGATATTTTCTTTGACAGTCTGCCAATATTTAAAACTGAAATCAATAAAATTGTCCTGTAATCAGCTGCCTACTTTTACTTATACAAAATGAATAATAATAATGTAATTTTAATATACTTATTAATTTTTTAATTTAATAATGTCATCAAAAACAATCATTTTAATTTCATTTCATTTGAATTATTTGGTTTAATTAAGACTTACGATATTTTTTATTATTTTTCTCCTTTAATTCTGATCACGTCATTTTTTTTTTCGTCTTTTCATTATTTGCCAGTTTTCTTACCGTATGTGCGATTATTTTATTATGATTTTGTATGGTTGTATTGTTTTAGTACGATGTGACTAAATGTATTATTTTTTACTTTATTTTGTAATCTAATCTTAATTTTTATGTTCTGTTTTGTTTTTTTTTTATGTTTTCTGATAATTTAATTAATTGTTAACCTTTTAATGTGAATATTGTGCATGCCTATAAGCGATGTATTTACACAGAATTGAAAACTCGTGATTATCTATTGTTACTACCCTTGTAAATATATCGTTGGTGTGTCTTGCTGAACAAAAATAATAAAAATAAAAAAAAACAACCGACTTCAAAAAAAATCACTACAAAGTGATAAATAACTTTAATTTCGGAAGTCGTTGTCGTTGGTTCCGCATTTTCGTTTTTTGACAAAAAACGTCGTTTTTTGATAAAATTAAAGTTATTTATCACTGTGTAGTGCTTTTTTTTTTAAGTCGGTTGTTTTTTGTTTTGAAAAAAAAAAGTTAATTACTTTTTAGTTGTACAGTCGCCAGCAAAATTGCATGGGTACCTTAGTGTCTATTTTCCCGTGAACGTTTGAATTCATGTTTTCGAAAATAAACTAGATGGCGTTGGTTTCTTCACAACTATGACTAATTTACGAAACGTAAGTAAGGAGTTAATTATAATTGTTTGAATGTTTGAAGAGACAAAAAGAAACTACAAAAATATTTTATCATTTAAAGCAAAGCAACGCCATTTAATAACAGCATAATTAAATTTTGTTAGTCGTTAACTGGTTTTACGCTAGATGGCGTCATTTCTCGCTTCATACGATTTTGTTTCTGTACTACCCATGCACTTTTGCAGCCTATCCTGCCTATCGTACCTACCCCACACAAATTCAATTAACACTAGTGCATTGAAGAATTGAAGACACCGATTAGAAGAATCATCAAAATTCGCACAGAAATGCCGGAGATGCAGATACATTTATAAGAAGTTATATGAACTTCGTACATAAAAATAATTACCAAATTTATTATATACTAAACCTTCTTGAAAGTATGTAGATCACGTTAATAAAAGGATTATCAAAAGCGGTTCATTCGTTTTTGAGAAAATCGCGGACATACAAACATACAACATACATTGGTAGGAGTCGATTTTTGAAAAACCCTAAAACATATTTTGTTTTGTTTTTGTTTAAGTAGTACCTACCGCTCCTGAGTTTCAAGTTTATCCGACAGCGGGTTACATATTTTTCTAACCTGTCAACTTTCAAGTTTATTAACCAAATGAATAAAAATTTTCATATTATAATCTGTATCCCTGTTTTTATCCCCATAGGGCTGGAATTTTGAAAAATCGTCTGGGATGTTTCTATAAGTTGACTTAAAGATTATTTATACCAATTTTCCAGTTAATCAAGCCACGTAATAAAATTCTCCCCTGTGAAATTGACTACCCCTCTTCACCCCGTTAGGGGTAGATTATCGAAAAACCCTGAACCACTTTAGTATTTATTTTGGTCTTACATACTAAGTTTCGAGTTAATCGGACCGCGCGTTAAAATTCTTCATAAAAACTTTGATACCTCCCATTCCCCCTTCAGGGGGCGGTTTAGAAAAACAAAAAATGCCAAACTTCATAACTTACTTAGATAAGTATTCGTGCCAAGTAGTTTCAAGGTTATTAACTCAAGGAATAAGATTTTTCATATAAACAAAATCCCCCCTTTTCACCCCCTTAAACGTTGAATTTCTACCCGATATCTACTCATCACAGAGAACACATCCTCTAAATTTCATGTCTCTAGGCTTAGGTTGTGCCACAGGGTGCGGGATTGTCCGAAAGGGTTACCGCTACCCCGGAACATAAAGGGCTAAGGAAGGAACACGGATGGGTTTTAGTCAGTAAGAGTCTGACACTCCCTTCCGCTCCACCCAGAGCGGGAGGGGTCATTTGATGATTTCCTATGCATAAAAAAAAAGGCTGTGCCACAGAATACTTAATAGTACTGCTGTGCGTTGTTATCTCAGTCAGGACTTTGAATTTTATAGAAGACTAGCTGCGCCCCGCGGTTTCACCCGCATAAGTGTCGATCCCGTGGGGGAATATCGGGATAAAAACTATCCTATGTCCTTCCCCGGTACTCAAACTATACCAAATTTCATCTAAATCGGTTGTGGTTTAGGCGTGAAAAGGTAACATACAGACAGACAGACAGAGTTACTTTCGAATTTATAATATTATTAGTATGGATTTATAGCATGGGTGTAAATAAAATAAATTAAAGATTACTGAATTTTTAGTTGCAGTCGGGTTTTTGATTTTGTCAGTTGTTTTAGTATCGTTATTCAGGTTTATTAATTTATCATCTCCGTGGCCATGAGCTGCGCGCATTCTTGTGTAGTCGCGGCTGATGATAGCGCTCTGCTGATAAGCTGATTACGCGCAATCAGCTTATTAGCAGAGCGCTTAGCGGTGCATAGGGTAGTAGTGTGAGGACGGTTACGCACGGCAGCGGCGCGCGCGACTCCATTTCGGCACACCAAGTTTTAATGAATTTGGAGGATCCGAAACTTTGTTATCATTATTGACCATAGTGACCGTATTTAAGCTATGGCCAAGAAGGCCATAGGGCCATGGCCCCGGGGTGGCGGCAAGATGCGAGGTGCGGCGAGAACGTCCCCTCGCAGTCTGCCTTTTATTTTTAATGCAAGCACTTGTTATCTTCTAGCCTGCTGTCCCGTATTTTCTTGATACAAACACTATACGAGTAGATATTCTTCTAGCTTGCTGCCTCCTAACTTCTATAATTGTACGAAAGGTCAAAAAGTCTTACCTATCTGGAGGTGCGATACTAAAAGGGGTTTGAAGATTCGTGGCATACCTACCCGTCCGCCATTTTAATTTTTTTTTCAAAATGTCGGCCACGCATGAAACTTTTTTTTTAATGCTCTTGCATTCTGCACTACCACGGGGAGATAGTGCAGTTATGTGGGACTCTAATCCACTAAAACTCCACGGTGTCCTCCTCCGCCGCTTACGGCGAGAACACGGGCACGCGTTAGGTCATTCGTGAACCCGCCGCGGCTGTCCGTCACCGGACCCTCCTCTGGGGAGTGTTCCCCATCACCGGTGATGGGGAATACTCCCCGTATTCCCCATCACCGGCGCACCAGAACACATAGCACGCAGTGACCACCCGAGACCAAACCAGCACATGGGCGCCAGACGACCTCGTGTCTGGGCACCCTTGGTCCCCCTGCGACGGGTCAGGTCATTTGCCCCGCCGCCTGTCAATTTTCGGCCGCAGAGGATAGGGAGAGCGGCCAACGTCATACCAACACTCCTCTTCCTCTGCGGCCCCACCGCGTCCGCCATCAGACGGTGGCGACCCCGTCAAGGCCGCGGAAGGTAGGGAGAGCAGCGCACCGCAATACCGGCACTCCTCTCCCGCCGACCACGCATGAAACCTAGGTATGACCAAGACCATGCCCGTAAAGCGTCACGTTTCTGAGATATTAACGTTCAAAGTTGTGAAACGTGACGCTTTTTATAAGCATTTTTTTTTCGGGGCATGTGACTTATGAGCCCGGGACGCCAAAGGGGATTGAAGATGTCTATATGGAGCTTGGCATACCTACTGTGCGCCATTATGTTATTTTTTTCAAAATGGCGGCCATGCATGCTTACCTACCGACAGCTGACGAAATACACTAATAACCAGTAGGTAAAATAGGAAGCAAACATGTTCAAAATCTTACGATACCAACACTTAGCAGAATAATATAGCACACAACGGAAACAGCTCACGAGCCGGCAATCGATCACGAAACACGAGTCGTAATTGTAATCAACAGCGAAGTAGATCACCATTGCACCGTACGCGCGCGCAAAAGGAAGTCATCATAGGATCTCGAGAGCGACATAGCATTTAACCTTTTGAACGCCAGAGTATAAACGTATCGCCGTACCCCTGACGCAAGGCCACTTTAAAAAAACAACACACACACACACTTAAAACAACAAATTTCTCGATATTGGTGGTTTATTCATATTAGTTTCATGCAATACAATATAGACGGAAGCTTAAACTTTTAAATTATATAAATAAAAACACACAAAAGTAATGATTAAATTTTTTATTTCATAATATGGTGCGACCCGTGGGACGTGTATTTTGTCATATATTTGTGACGTTGGCGTTCAGGGTAAGATTTCGTTTGTCACATATATGTGACAATGGCGTTCAAAAGGTTAACTAAATCATAAAAATATGTAGACCGACGGCGACGGGGTAATTGCATAATACACATAAAATGACAATTTATCGCAATGAGTTTCATTTTGACAGTTCACACACGTTCATTGCGTTATTTATGTTGTTGAGCAGACGATATTTTCAAACATATGAGGCAATGTATTCGTGTCCTTTAGAACTCTCGAATTGTGATTGAAAGTGAACTACACTAAATTATAGAATTATAATTATAATTGCACTGAAAATGACCCCGATCACTACCTATGTGAGAGATAGAGGTATGAAACGAACACTGACATCTGTTACCGATCCTTTTTTTTTTTTTTTTTATTTTACACCCAATCTTAATTATCCAGCGGTGTAACAAAACTGGGGTAATCCCTTCGAACTTTATATGGTCAATTAAGAAACTAGAACAAATAGCGTATACCTAAGTTGGATAACTCGCCACAACAGATACTTTAGCTGTATGAACTTGAAGACATAAATCAAGTAAAATCTCCTATGTCGTCGCCCGTTTGCGCGTTATATAAAAGTTTGTAACGATAGAAGTTCCTCGTTAAATCCGTTCGAAGCCGACTTGGTTGATGAATACAGGGTTCATGCTAAGAATCCACTGCGACTACAGTTGTGGCGTGATTTATTATTTAAACCTAGTAACCTGTTTAATATAAAATAGGGAAAAATAAGTAACAGTTTTTTTATTTGGACTTCGTTTATTTTGGGGTGTCATAAACAACCATTTTTTTTTGTCACAAGTGTCGTGATGTAAAAATGAGTAGCCTATTGGTTATTTGCAATAAAATTATTGTATTTGCATAAGTGGATTATAATATTTATAACAAAGTAGCGGCCCGCACGGATGCAATTTTCAAATTTTCGAAATTTTCTTACATACAAACCTTGTCCTGGCAATATCGAACACAACAAAAAAAGAATTATCCAATTTGGTGCAGTCATTCGGAAGTTATGCTCGTACAGACATTTCGGCGACTTTGTTTTATACTATGTAAGGATTTAGCCGTGCCTGAACTCTTCTAAATGTTAGTCAACCAATGAGCTATCAGAGCAGAGATCGTGTGCGATATTATAAAACCTTCAAGAATCATCCGTTAGAATTTAACTAAGCCACTAATAATTTTGCGGAACACATCGCGTTCGTACTGCATGATCAGCGCATGGAGATTTTTAACGCTCGTTTGAACACTGATGAAGAAGGCGCGAGAAAATCGCGCCATGCGTTTTTATTCCGCCGCGATTATATTATGACATCTGTGGGAACGTGGGCTAAAGACGTCGCGTGCGGCTGTCGCGATTGCCAGTATAATGCTATTGTGGCAGGATATTGGTTTCATTCTGATTCTTATGAAATATGAAACTTTTTATCTAAACATATTATAATAAATGCAAAATAGCTTTTCGTTTCAGTCTGTGTGGCCTCATTTTTACCTCGTTAAAAACCATGCGAATTTTAGTATAAGTTATACATCTAAGACATTTTAAAGTCGGCGCGGGCGGGTCGCTAGTAAAAACATAAAAATAATTTTACACAATTTATTTTTCTCAAAACTTAACACTAAGGTCTTATCCTTAACTATTTACAGTCATCTTCACAAGTAACGTAGTAGGTACACACATTCAAACACGACACAGTACAGTCAAATGAACGAATAACTCGACACAGGCGTAGCGGGGCATTTGAAGAACTAAATTTCTCCTAGTTCATTCATTTCATTTCACATTTTAGCCTATAGATTAGTCTAAAGAAATTTTTACGAAGGCCGCGCGCGGAGAAAATATACAATAAAAGAACCACAAATTGCATAAAAGGATGTAAGCGTTCATCAATACTCGTGCATGTTATGTTGTATCAAAAACAGCCTAACAAAACGAGTCATTTCGTCGATGGAGTTATTTGCACGAGAAAAACAATAAAACCAGACATTTGTAGTTCAGGTTTGGCCACTCAAAAGTAGGATACAAAAAATCAATCAATGAGAATCAAACTAATCCTGGCCACTCATGTAACTTAGTTTATAAATATACTGTTACAAGTATCTTTTAGTGGTCGAGTGACAGGGAGGGGGCGCTGCCTGTTGGTAAACATTTGTGAAATTCTTTTGGTAAATGGCGACGTTAGTTCCGATTTTGGCCACGCGCCTTAAGAATCTTGTAGCGCCATAGTTCAAGTTTAGCCACTCAAACTAGGGTTAAAAAATGTCAATGTAATCAAATCCTGGCCACGCCCATAAGAGTTATTAAGTACAATACTGAAGTACGATTATCATACATTATGCTTCCTCTTCGCGGAAGGTTTATCGAAGACTTGTTTCATACCGCCCCTGAAGTTAGCCAGCCTGGCAGCTGCGCCTTCATTACTCCACGCAGAGTCAAACTCCGTCGTATCTTGGTCGACGAGATGCGTGTACTTCGTGCGACCAGACCGACCGAATTTCTTTACTTGCATTACCTATAAATAAAAGATTGTGTTAAATGATTTTCTTTCAGGATAATATAGGTTTTTCAAAGAATAGGGAATGTAGGACAGTTTTACTCGTCTATGGCGGCGCAAAGGTATCGATAAATTGATTTTCTTGTAAGCGTGTCGGTGGCAAAAATACTTATTTTAGGCCCTTAATTCAGCAATAGGAACTTCGTTTACTGTCGCAGTCATTAGAATTATTATTTACTCTTTTTTAGGTTCAGTCCATAGCTAGGTTGTAATTTTCTAGGGCTTACTCATGTCTAGCTTACTGCTTGTTAACACATAAAAAAAATAGATTAATATAATTACCTTAGGCAAAACAGTCTTATCAAAGTGATCGTCAAGAGTAGGACCAGAGAAGTCTTGTTTGAACACCTCTTCTTCTTTATCCAAGTAGAAGGCACCTCTGAAAATTTAAATAACGTCAATGATCCCCATGAACTATGAGCATAAATTTTGTCATATAATCTGTAGTAAGTAATAAAAATATAGCTTCTTTATTATTCAGCAAACTTCGAACATCATTCAAGTTTATACGTGTGAGAGAATAATGTTTGCATTGTTTTTAATTCATAACTCAAGTATTTATTTCGGGTTTGCCCGTCATTTTCGAATTCTAATGCCCTTTGGACACAGACGTTTTTCTTGCCGTGAAAAACTACGGTTTATTCGCCGTGTGTAGGCACGGTCGTGAGTGTTGTATTGATTACTATAGAAGCTTGTTGCCGGACACGTTTTTTCTACGGCCTGGTTTATACGCAACCGTACCGTAAAGAAATCGTGCCGTGTGCAAAGGGCCTAATAGAGCTCTTAGTCATGTGCTCAACATAACGAACGGCGACTTTGACTCATGAAACATTAATCTTTGATCAAGAATACACACAATGATAGATGCAATATAAACAACTGACCTGTGATAGTATTTCTGCAGGAACTTGTACTTGCCCTTAACGGACTTGTTGGTGACAAGCTTGGGATTGAGACGTTGTTCCACACGACGTTCCTCTTCAGTCATGTTGCGCATACGCTCGATAGCTAACAACTCCTTCTCCACACTGTAAATAAAAGAAGACATGGTTTTATTAGTAATAAATTGCTGATATATTTTTTGTTTTTTGTTACGAAATGGTCAATAATTTGGCTATCCCCATTAAATCTGTTGTGATTTCTTGGTTTCTTATATTGTCAACACCATAATTTTATTGCTGGTAGTATTTAACGAATTTGAGCTTCTTTTTTACTTGACGAGCTTATTGTTTTTTTTTTTTTGTTTGTGTCGCGTTGACCGCAAATATACGTATTTTTTTCTTTAGCTATACTTACGCTTCTCTTTCCTCCTTGTCGCGTTTGATGCGCTTCATTTCACGCAGCTTCCATGCTTCGTATTCCAGTTCATCATTTTCATCGTCAGTACACACGTCGTTGATATTACCTTCCTTGAGTTCACCCTGTAATTAATCAAACAGTTTTAACTACGCCTCAGATCAAGAACAACAGAAATTACATTGTTGTTTGTATCTTGAATAAGTTTTTGTTACAATACAGACTAACCAATTTTGTCCTAACAGTTTCATAATATTTGAGTTCCTTACAGTGGCCTCCAAAAGTTAGTTGACATTTTTTCACTTTAGGGCCCTAATTCACTATGACGACTCAATGATTCCTTACTTCGAAACCAGCGTTGCTAATGCCTGTTTTCTAGATTCCCCAAAATCATTGGTCAAAATCCCCGAATTTGGGGCGAGCAAATTCCTGATTCCCCACAGAATTATTTCATAAAATAAACTCATTTCTATACAAAAAATCAACAATATTTATTATTATCAAAAAAAATATTCACAATTGAACTTTATAACAAGGAGCACGGACCTTGATATTTTATAGTCTGTGCCAAGGAGTCGGTCGTACGTATCGTACAACAAACGTATGTCTCAACCTCGTGTCACGCGAGACGGAAGACAGCGTATCTCGCGGATTAAAAATGTAGTAAACGCCAAATGCTTTTTATTCGATTATCTTTTAAAATAGACAATATTTTAAAAAACCCTCTGGGTCTAGGTACTAGGTTATATATGAGTGTTATTATTCATCTAATTTATTGTTCAGTAATATGCACCAAAATAGAATGCAAACCAAAAAAGTTGAAAGTTGGAGGTAACTTTGTGATGGTTTTCTATCGAGAACATTCTATTGTACTATGCTATCATCAGGATCGACCCTCACATTTATAATGAAGTGTCCTGCCATATACTTTTTCCAAATTGAACATGATTTACTACTGTTTAAATCTAATCAAAGATTAAAGATTTTGCATTGGGCCCGCTCTTAACTTTTGAAGGCCACTGTATTTTAATAGATGCAATAAATTATTGATATAATTGTTTTCCCAAACTAATTACAGAACATAATTTTTTCTGAGCGTTGTCAAGATGTGTTAGGAATACAAGGCTGAGTATAATATAAACTGTAGAAAAAAATCTTAGATTATAAAATTAACAGACAAACCTGTGTATTCCTCTGTTCAGACCTAATAGTCTCTTCAACAAGTTTCAAAGCATCCCTTCGTCTCTCTTCTTTTTCTTTTCTAGCTTCTACTTCTTCCTTCTTTTGCTGCTTTACTTTCCTCTCTCTCTCTTGCACGGTCATTCTGTCTGATGCTCTTACAAACACGGGCTTCACGCGTGGTCCTAGGAAAATAAAGAAATTGACAAACTGTAAAATAAAGTTACCTTTTAAAAAAAAAAAACTTGTGTTGTCGGGGGACCCCTGACAGGAACGAAAACTCCTCACGCGATACTCGCAAAACGATACCCATGATGATTAATTTGAACATTTTCGTAGCCGCCATCTTGGCTTTACATTTTAACGTCACTATAAACCCTCGAAAATCATGAAATCAGCTTATTGACAAAAGGAACTTATTGGTCTAAAGTAGTCTAAAGAATTTGCAAAGGAGAGAAAGCCTTTGGATATTTTAAAGGCAAACTGTTGCATACCCACACTGCTGCAAAATATGTGTTGTATCTTTGAAGCAAATTTCCATTAAATAATCAAATAGGTTAATATTAATTTCCTGTTATAACTTTACCTGTGTCTTCTTCACTGTCTGTGTACTCAGTGTCTGATGAGCCACTCTCTTCTTTATCACCATCCACCATTTCTTCATCATCATCTCTACCAAGAACTTCTTTCTCTGCTTCCCTGAGAGGACAAATTAACACTATTATAATAAACAAAGCAGAAGAACTGGATTAATAATAATCCCATAGCAACAGAATAAAATTGCAAGTGTGTATCACTTTATCAATCATTAAAATTTCCTCATATTTCGATAAGCAGACAAGATAAAGAAACACTAGGAAGGGGCACCCTTAAGAGTAAACTAGTCGCAAGGTCGAACTCACTGGTGGTCATGGCCAAAATCACGCTGTCTTAACTTGGCTTCGTGTTTGACGGAGCTAGTATCAGTGATGAGCAGTTAGACGCTAATCTACACGCACAACATCTAGTTCTCACGCACAGAAACACCGTTCCGAACTGATAGGCGCATAAAAATATTTGAAAAGTGCTTTGGAAAATCGAGTTCTATGAAAAATCCACTACATAAATCAATCACAAATAAAGTTTTTTGAACTCTTCGATAACTGAGCTTTGTCGGTACGGATTTCATTTTTAATATTTTTCAGTTCTTTTATTACTTATTTACACCCAAAGTTACGTTAAAAATAGCAAGAAAAACGAATCTTTGTTGGCTCATAACTTTTTAATGGCTTGTTATTTTACAATTCTGCTTCCGTACAGACACAATTAATAATTAGACAAAACGATACAATGTTTAACCTTGGATGTACAATGTCAAACAGTGGAGTAATACTTTCCCGAAATTTGTATGGAAAAAATATTGAATAGTGGCACCTTAAGGGTCATCATCATCATCATCATTTCAGCCAAAAGATGTCCACTGCTGGACATAGGCCTCCCCAAGCAACTCCACATTGACCGGATTTGTGCTTCTCGCATTCCATAATTTTGACAACAATAGTTATGCTCTTAACCAAATGTTTCATTAGTGACAACATCCAATTTTGTAATACAACTTATGCTACCTTCTGCCCAGTGCTTCGCTCACGTAGATGTCGCAAATTATCGCACGGGAACATGCTACCAGGAGAAAAAGTAGCCTATGTCCTTTCCTAGGATGCCATCTATCTTTTTGCCAAATTTTATTGAAATCCATTCAGTGGTTTTGGCATGAAAAGATAGCATACTGACAGTGTTACTATTAAATTTACAATATTACCCCCTTATTCATAAAACTTATAAAACCTATTTTAGTTAAAATGGGGTTTGTCTCTTTCTTACACACAGAAATGACAACGTGACAGATAAAGACAAACGTTCTATAAACCTATTTTAGCTAAAATAGAGATAAAATAGGATTATGAATAACACCCTTTGTCTTCATCTACCAAGCCTTTTCCAAACAATGTTGTGGTCTATTTCCAGTCTAACCGGATGCAGCTGAATACCAGTATTTTACATGGAGCAACTGCCTATCTGACCTCCACAACCCAGTTACTGGGTAATACGAAACCCCTTGGTAAGGCTAGTTGTCAGACTTTCGGGCTACTGACAACCTGTAATGACTGTCAAAGAACCACGAATGACAGCTAGGTCCAACGGCTTAACATGCTTTCCGAGGCACGGAGGAGTCTTGATATGTGAAGATGGTCACCCATCCACGGACCATCTGGAGCTAGTGAAGCTTAACCTGATCGATCAACCTGTGCGGCTGTTATTACTTAGCTACAAACCCCTTGAATTTACAATTTACAATATTAGTATGGATTGAACATTATACCTGGCAGAAAGTTTAGCTTTGAGTGCCTGTCGGCGCCTCTCAATCTCTTCCTCATCAAGCTCATCTTCACTCTCGGAACTGTCTCTCACTTCCTCAACACTACTCTCTACTTCTTCTTCTGGTTCAGCATCAATAATCTCTGGCTTGTGTTCTGCACGCCTGGGTGGGGACTGCGCAGCTTGTCTTAAACGGCGTAGACGCGGATCATCAACCTTGTAAAATGAAATAAAGACTTTTGGTAAAGTATTGATTCTTGATACAAAATTTGAGTCTATAATTACATGATTTTTTTTTAATCAAACAAAACTGGTTACACTTACTTCTTTCTCAGAATCACTGTGGTGTTCTTCTTTCTTGCTGATGACTTGTGGTAAGGTCTGCTGCCTACGGTCTGGTTTCTGTTGCTCTATAAAGTCCTCAGTATCCGATTCCTCTGTAGATGACGCACCTTGAGCGTAGTCTGGCTTTTTACCCGATATGTATCTCTGAACCTTTACTTTTTGCATAGAAATCTCCCCTGTAAATCAAAATCAAAATATTTTATTTCACATAAACCTACATGGACACTTACGAAACGTCAGACGCACGGTTCCAATTGGTCGTTTTCTATGGAGAGGAACCGGCAAGAGACTCCACGGAAAATTAAAAAACATTTCAACACAAAGAGAATATTGACACGTTAATAGGCCTACACGGTTTCGCCCCTAAGACGACCCACTGACATTTTTAATTTGATTTATACCAGAACAATTATCGGTAAACATGAAAAAGAATTAGCACAGAACTTACCTTTTTCATTTCGAATGGGAACAGCACCCGCTGTGCTCTGTATCCCAACGGGTTGGGCTGGAAGCACATTCATTTTGATTGACGAACTTTTTAGTGCACTTAACAATTATTTGTGTGATACTACGAAGCTGTAACAAAATCAGTCGAGCAGTAAGGCCGCAAAACACGTCTAACACAAGTAAACAAAATATTTGGGTTATATTAAACACAGAGCATGTAACCTTTTATTATTTAAAAAAAAATAAACTACGATTATTGCCGCGTTCCGAGTTAGGACTGTAATCGATATTATCGATTTGATTCGGTACGGGTTTAAGCACGCTCAAATTGATAATATCGATTATAGTCCTAACTCGGAATGCACCCTCAGAATATCGACATGACAATTTTGAGTTACATGACACAGACTGACAGTGACAAGACACAGGGTATATTACTGCCGCGTTCCGAGTTAGGAATGTAATCGATATAATCAATTTGAGCGTGCTCATCTGCTCCCCACATCGCATCGGCGACACCCGGCCCCAACCGTCATCGTCAGGCAGCGCGTTCTCCGATCGGCGACACCCGATTCACGCAACTTCAACCTCTATTATAACTGCTAAATAAGGTCTAATATCATGTGCAACAGTTTTACTGTATGGTCCGATACATAAACTAATCGACTAAATGATTCAAAACGCAAAATATGGGTTGGCAATATTGGAAAAAAAAAGTTAAAAATAGACTACGATTCTTAATGGTAGCGAGTGCGTGCTGCGACAAAACTATTTTGTTGTTTATTTAAACCTAATTCGGTACGGGTTTAAGCACGCTCAAATCGATAATATCGATTACAGTCCTAACTCGGAATGCACCCTACTTTTCTATGTCTATGGGGTATATATAGTTTTTTTTTTTTTTAATCGCCCAGTGGGCTGGCTATAGTCTTTCAACCATACCGCCTAGGCTTCGTGTAGAATTTCTAACGTGGGAAGAATATTTACAAAGAAAAGTATACAATACAAATAAACGAATTTTTACGTTTTGTTTGAAAAAACGCGCCTTTACACTTTTACAAATTCCCGCCTTTTTTCACAGGGTATATAATATTCTGCGATGTTCTGTGATACAGACAACCACACAACCATTTGAACGGCCATAGACCTCTGTCTATGGCCGTTCAAATTATCTCTATACTATAAACAAAAGTACTAGCGACATTGCTATATGTATACTAGAATATCTCCAATGACTGAGTGACTGAACTTGAGAGATAGTCTTGAGAAGATTATCTCTCAAGTTATCATAAAGAAATGGCAGACTCAAATCCATATTTAATATTATAAATTCGAAAGTAACTCTGTTTGTCTGTATTCAACTTTTCACGCCTAAACCACTGAACCGATTATTTGGTAAGTATAGAGATAGTTTGGGTCCCGGGAAATGACAGGATAGTTTTTATCCCGATATTCCCACTGGATCGAAACTTATGCGGGTGAAACCGCGGGGCGCAGCTAGTATAATATATAGTCATACGAATGGCTGGCTTAGCTGGCTAATCGATGGCCAATTTAGGAAATCATTGCTACTGACCAGCAATGGAGAAAGAAAAATCAGAGGGAGGAACCATGTCCCACTTTCCTCGAAATCCATACCTACTATCTATATCCATACTTCTATACTAATCTACATCTACACCACTAATAATATTATACAGAGGAAAGATTTGTATTTTTGTATGTTACGAATAAACGTAAAAACTACTGGACCGATTTCAAAAATTCTTTTGCCGTTAGAAAGCTACATTATCACTGAGTAACATAGGCTATATTTATTACTAGAAAAAATTAGGGACCCTTAGAAATTCCACTAAAACCAACCCAAGGTGCAAAAAAAATTGCCATAAAATTTCTTTCATCGCATGCGCTGCGGAAAGTATTGATGATAGAACAAAAAAATGTTCTACAATATTATAGAACATATCAATATCTACAAAAACCTTTGAGAGACCATATGTCCAACTAATGTAGTTATGTCACTATAACTACTTTTTTACATTTTAAAAATTGATAGAAATGCTGATCAAAATCAGACCATGTTATCCATACCTTTGTATTAATTCTTATCCAAATAAGTTGTTTCTTATCCAAGACTGTATCAATACCGGTTGATTACTTTATGAATTATTGAAATCGGACATTCCATTCAAAAGATATTACGAAATTAAAAATGTCAAAATAAACAAAAAATACACGCCGACGTGTGGCTCCACGCAGCGCAGCGATAAAATTCTCGTGTCACAGTGTTGGTAACAAAACTCCGAAACGGCTTGACCGATTCTTATGAAATTTTGTGTGTATATTCAGTAGGTCTGAGTATAGGACGTAAACTATTTTTATTTTAAAACTATTGATCGTGTAGGGTAGAGGTAAGGTAGGAGTAGGGTAGGGGTACAGTTGGAGTAGGGTCGGGGTAGGATAGGAGTAGGGTAGGGGTACGGTAGGAGTAGGGTAGGAGAGGAGTAACTGAGTAAGGTAGGAGTAGGGGTAGAAGTACGGAAGGGGTATGGTAGGAGTAAGGTAGGAGAGGGGTACGGTAGGAGTAGGGAAGGGGTAGGGTAGGAGTCTTGACAATTCAAAAGTGCCTGTAAATGGTTTAATTGAAATAAATGCTTTGAGTTTGAGTATGCTAGGAGAGGGGTACAGTAGGAGTAGGGAAGGGGTAGGGTAGGAGTAAGGTAGAAGAAGGGTAAGGGTAGGATTAGGGCAGGAGTAGGGTAGGCCAAGGAGTAGGACACCACGCGAACGAAGTCGCGCCGGGCAGCTAGCAATATTATAAATGCGAAAGTGTGTCTGTCTGTTACCTCTTCACGCTTAAATCGCTGAACCGATTTACATGAAATCTGGTCTTAGAAATAGTTTGAGTCACGGGAAAGGACATAGGATAGTTTTTATCCCGATATTCCCACGGGATCGAAACTTACGCGGGTACTCTGTGCACGGGGCGCTGCTAAAATTATTATATTATTATGATTTATAAATTGATTCATTCATTTCATTCATAATTTCATTCGTTTATCTCTATCACTCATGCTATGCAGCTATCACTTGACTGATAGGTGTTATCTTCCTTTTTTTCTCAATTGTCAACAATTCCTTAGTCTGAGACAAATTCACATCAGCTAAAGTATTAAAGTGGCAACTTCTGATAACAGATATCAGTAACAAACAGAATATCACACAGAATATAGTGATAGCGCCACTGAAAGTAGTACTTTGTAAAAAGTTTAATATTTGAGTACCTATAATGGCAGCTTCGTCGGAACTTCCAAGCTTAGATTTACTTATATCGAAGACCTTATCAGGCAGCGAATTACAAGAATACAACAGAATTCACTACGGAAGAACTGATCACCATGAACTAAATGTAAAGAAAAGTAGCCAGGAATGTGCAAAGGAAAACTGCTTTGACGTTGCATCCTACGACTTCCCTACCAAGAAGGAAGAAACGAGAAGTTCACGAATAGTGAGAGTCGGACTTATTCAAAATTCAATTGCCACGTCCACTGATAGACCATTAGCCGAACAGAGACAAGCTATTTTTGATAAAATGCGCAAAATCATAGAAATAGCTGGAGAGGAAGGTGTCAATGTTCTCTGTTTCCAAGAAGCTTGGAGCATGCCTTTTGCTTTTTGCACTAGAGAGAAACAACCTTGGTGTGAATTTGCAGAATCTGTAGAAAATGGGCCCAGCACTAAGTTCTTAAAGGATTTTGCCATCAAATATGGAATGGTTATAGTATCACCCATTTTAGAAAGAGATGCAGTTCATGGGGACACCATTTGGAACACTGCTGTAGTCATCAATGAGGCAGGCAAGGTCATTGGCAAACATCGCAAGAACCACATTCCCCGGGTTGGAGATTTCAATGAGTCAACATATTACTTTGAAGGGAACACTGGCCACCCTGTCTTTGATACAAAATTTGGTAAGATAGCTGTCAACATTTGTTATGGCCGTCATCACCCATTGAACTGGCTTATGTTTGGAGTCAATGGAGCTGAAATTGTATTTAACCCTTCAGCTACTGTAGCAGGGCTTAGTGAGCATTTGTGGGGTGTTGAAGCTAGAAATGCTGCTATAGCAAATAGCTATTTCACTTGTGCTATAAATAGAGTGGGAACTGAATCCTTCCCTAATGAATTTACCTCTGGAGATGGAAAGCCAGCCCACAAGGAGTTTGGCCACTTCTATGGCTCAAGCTATGTGACTGCTCCAGATGGTGCTAGAACTCCATCCTTGTCTAGGGTGAAAGACGGCTTACTGATAGCACAGATTGATCTGAATTTATGTCGGCAAATTAAGGATAAATGGGGTTTCACAATGACTCAGCGCCTTGATTTATATGCTGAAAGTCTCGACAAGGCTGTCAAGCATGATTTTAAACCACAAATCATTCAATAATTGTTTTTTTGTGTATTGTGAGCCTATTGCTAGTCTTGCATTTAAAAAACTGCAATTTTCGAATTTTATAATGAATTATTTTCTACTTTCTAAAAAAAATTTTGAAATGATATTGTTAAGTACTCACTATTTTTGTATGTTATTAATGTTATTGTTATCTACTTTGTGTGCATTTTTGTGATATAAACCTTTTCTCAAATTATTTTGTTATAAATAGGAACTAGTCTAAGGTAAACATTAAAATCATTGTGAAACAGGAATTTTTTATACAATACATATACTTATTTTGTTAATTATACAACTTATATGATAAAATGTGTTTTATTAAGATCTGAAATAAAACAACAATTTATAAAACCATTGTGTATCAATGAGAATAATACAGAAGTGAGCTATACATAAATATAGGGGTTAGAATGGGGTACATTCAGACAATACCTCATGCAACCAATCACAAATATTTGAGCACATCACTAATATTTTTTTCATAATCCTGAAGAATGCAACTGAAATTCACTGACAAGAAATTTTAAAAACTTAGTTCATTCTAGTTCAGTTTTTAGTAATACCCATAGGTACTATTTGTAAGAAATGTTCAAGGTATAATGTACCTCTGTAATTTTTGTTCTATCTACTTATAATTGCACAACAATAACAAGGATTAGCATCAGCACCAGATTACAGCTGACAATGTTCAAAAAATATTACAACATAAATAAGGACTATTACTGTATGTACCCCAGATCCATGACTGTATAATTAGTTTATCACTAAGCACTAATACTCTATGCAGTCTTTGCACGGATGGCAGCACGCTTCCCGGTCACAGCCTGGAAACCAGACTTGATGCTGGCCACAGAGCAACGGGATCCACAAGTTTCACATTGGAGGAAGAATAATCGAGTATCTTTCTGGAGGATGGTGTCAGGGGAACGGCATGTATGACATGTAACATATTCCTTGATATACCGACGAAGGACATTCTCTATCTGTTTCTGTTGGAAACGGCCTTTAATAATGAGTTGACTGTTACCATCCACAGACCCGCTCGTACCCAATTCAGCCAATAAAAAGTCTAGTAAATGTTTAGGCTGCCGATGGAGAGTTTTACAAATCTCTGTGAAATTGGCAAAGGATGTTTTCTTAGTACCAATTCTGACAACTTGGGGCGGTCTCATAATGAATTTCTGTTTTTTGCCAGAGACCATGCTAGGGTTCTTCTCACGCATGATGTCGAACACTCGCTCCAGTAGCTCATCGTACGTGTAATCTCGGTCTGTGCCACTCCACAAGTCACCACTCACATCTTCCACATTTTCTTGGTCTTCTCCCTTAGTATCATCTTCAAGGACAAGCTCTTCAATGTTTTTCTTCTTCTTCTTCTTTTTAGTTTTTGAGAAGTCAATGTCTAGATCCAAGTCGTCAATAACTTCGTCCTCCTGTTGTTCCGGCTCCTCGGCCGGGGGTGTTTCCGGTAACGTGCTTTCGAGTTCTTCCATGTTGAACACTCCCTTCTTCTTCTTCTTTTTTTTCTTTCCGAAATTGTCCAAATCGAGGTTATCATCCTCAGGCAAGTCGACGTCACCCGTCCCAGCGGGCGCCTCCACGCTCGTGCTCTCACCTTGCTCGCCTGCGAGAGCCGCGTCTATGTCGAAACCGGTCTTCTTTTTCTTCTTCTTCTTTAAAGACGGATCAAATACCATATCGTCGTCCATGATTACGTATCAAATTAATCGCTAAATAACGTTAAATATTTAAGTGAATGGTTAGAATTTAAGACAATTTGGCAGGTGGCTATCAGGCTGTGGCTAATGTCAAAACGTTGCATCAGCTTAACCGGTCAAGCACAGCTTTTTTTTTTTTTATTAGCGCGTCGTCTCCAATTGGAGACGCGCGGTGCTTGACCGGTTAAAGGTCTATTTCGTCTAGAAACTTAACATTCCGTAATAATGAAATAAAAATGTTTAGAACTATTTTCAATTTTAGAAAAAATGACTTGTTGTTAAAATATAAAATATCAATAATTACTACTCGCATGAGTTGTCGTTATCGCGTTATTGGCTAAGGTAAATAAAATTATAAATCACAAATTCATACGCGCGGGCTAAATATTCTGACATTTCGATTACAGAACGAAACATAACCTCAAAATAAATAATCATTTCCGAAGTGATCCTCCAGCTGAATTCAAAATGTATCTAAACAGAGTTCATAGAACGTTTCCTAAATTAAAAAAGTTAATAACAAGACCGCAGTCCCAAGTAGCATTGTCAGAACAAAATGAATACACCGAAACACCACAATATCCACCAATTCTGGATATGTCTCTGCAGGGCAGAAAGTTACGAGAAAGACAAGCTCTTCATCAGAAAATTAAGGAAATAAACACCGTAGAAGAGAAACAAATAGCTTTAAATATACCTCGCTATTACGGCTGGAAGTGTGTTATGCTAAACGAAGATAAAGTTCCGTACAATGCTATGCCCCTAGTGCAGTATTACACAAGAAGTCATTTCATTTCTGTTGATAAGCTCCCTGAATACTACAATGAAACAGGCGAGGCAGCAGACGCTGTTGTTCAGGAAATTAAGGCCTTTATTGAAGAAGCTATTCTTATAGAAAATGATGGAGTGGAGTAAGTACCAATAATGCTAAATAAACAGCAAGAACTATCATAAAGTAAAAGCTTTAGTGTTATGACATAAACTTTATGCTTGTATTATACAAAGGGGTGGCAGAAGTGTATTATATTAATATATAATACACTTCTGCCACCACAAATGAGTGAATTTGTTTCTTGAAATAAATTTGGCACATTTGGTCACCCATCAAATCACTGTATTATGTATTTTTAAAGAATGCTCTTACTTACATTTAAAATGATCATAACTAATCTACTAATAGAAAAAAACTCATATATTTTTATTCCAGCCGAACTTTCCCTACTAATATTGACAAGCCAGAAATTTCACAGAAAGAAGATGCTTTTGCTAAATGTATAGTAAAACAGATAAACAGAATTATTACAAACAACTTGACTGACAAAGTGGAACATGTGTTGACTTCCCAAGTAAGTACTTGTACAGTTCACCATTCTCCTGCCCTTCTTCTTTGTATTGCTGGCACTACTGAATTTTATATCTTGTTGGCTCAATTATTTATTTATTTAATTAAAACGGTTTAAAACCAATTACTTACAGAAATTAAATACACACAAAAAAAGACACACACAAAAGAAACACATAAAAGATTAAATATAAAATCATCAAGTAAAAAAAAAAAAAGTTTACAACACTTTCATACATCCCTCTCACAGTACTTCTGACATGCCGACAAAATCTTCGTCCACTTGTCCACAAACAGATTGTTTGTTGGATCAGAGTCCAAGAGATCATTAAGTGCGGCCAGAGTATGTGGTACTGGGGACTTAGCACGCGCAACTGTGCAACATGGAGGCACAGCAAACAACTTTGCTTAGTTCCACTGCATTGTCAGTAGCAGAGCAGAGGTCTCTTTGACTGCATGTTTTGGGAAACAGAGGGCAGGGTAGGAGGTGGAGCATTGATTGTGACATAGCTCCACAATCACACCCTACTGCCATTCTGTCAAGGTAGCCCCATTTTACCAGGTCGGATTGGACTTACATCTTCCCACTTGTGTCTGGAGACGGTTCAGGGACTCCTGCCCTTACATACTCAGCCTATAATGTTCCCACTGCTGGGACACAGGCCTCTTCTCTGTGAGAGGGGAAGTGTAGGGGGGACTCCTGCCCTTATTACAAATTCATTATTTATCAATGTAAATGATTGCAGATTGATTATGATCCCCGACATGAAGCATTCTGGTTTATTGGTGGTGTTGACCCCCCACATAAACTAGTGAACTGGAGGAAGCAGTACGGGGGCCTTAGGGATCGCTGGTATGAGCCCATTGACAGACCAGTCCAGTATTTAGGTAAATATAACATAAATAAGTAAGTATAGTATTTTTACCTCTTGAAGCTCCGTGCGCTTTACTTTTCGTTACCTGAAGAAGTGTTCAAACAAGCTGTGTGTATGCAGAAGCTCGCGGTACCGTCCTAGACAATGCCGAATGCAGAATTTTGTGTGTGTGCTGATGCTACTCATCTTCATGCACACATACACATTTCCTATCACATACAAACTTTTATTTTTGGTTACATTCATGGGCTAGGCGCAAGCTTATTACCATTAACATTTTTATAATTTCTGTTATTAAATATTGTGTAACATAATTGTGTTTGTTTACTTTTATAATATTAATTTTTTATACTTCAGGAACTCCAATGTTAACTATAAGAAACCGCCAACCTCTGAAGCCTATTGTGCCATTCAGTGAAGCTGAGAATCCTGCCTTCAAAGTACCAATTTATACAGCTGCACCAAAATCGGTTGGATATTTCGAAGACCATAGGCATGGTACTAATGTACCAGGTAAAGTACTTGCTAAAACAGAATCCATACTAATATTATAAATGCGAAAGTGTGTCTGTCTGTTACCTTTTCACTCTTAAACCGCTGAACCAATTTAGATGAAATTTGGTATAGACATAGTTTGAGTCCCGGGAAAGGACATAGGATAGTTTTTATCCCGATATTCCCATGGGATCAAAACTTATGCGGGTGAAACCGCGGGGCGCTGCTAGTATATAATATTCTATTTGTGAATCTCCCAGCAGCAGTAGACTACTAGTGTGTGTACCACTACAAACTTTACATTTTCTATTTTTATATTTTTTCTCATACATCATCATCCACAGCCCAACTTCACCCACTGCTGAGCTCAGGCATAGGCCTCTCTTTTCATGTGCCAATCCCCACGCTCCTGTACCAGCCTCATCCAGGTTCTACATGAGGTGGTAACTGCCCATCTTGCATTCTCATACATAATACTTAACTTTTCAGGTTTCTGGCCTGGTGATTTTGATGAATTTGGCTCATTGTCGTATCATGGCCGTGGTCATATCCTTGCAAGAAAAGAATCATTTGGTCCTGAAGATAATCTCGAAGCATTACATTGTCAAGCTATGAAGGCTAGTTTCGGATGGCTACTGGCTCAGGCCAATTACCAAGGATTTACTACCTTCAATGACATAACTTATCCTTTGGTCACACAAACTGTTATCACAAATGGACAGTTGTGGTCACTATATGCATACCAATTAAATACAATCGAGATGCATAATGACAAGATAGACAGCCCCAAAAGCAACATTTGCTTTGGGACAAAGCCTCTGAAAATGTATGATAGCATAGAGAATGGAAAAGTCCAAGGACTTAATGAAAATGTATTGAAGATGCTTGTTCAGTTCTACTTAAATGCCCCTGAAGAACGAGACCATGAAATGAAACCATATTTAGGTCAGGAAGAACAAGTTGTAGCAGATATTGAAGATGATAACAAACGCTGCTGGCTGGAATCCAGATACAAACACTTAGTGTCCAATAGACCAAGGCATGATCTTCTTCCTGAAACATACTTGTGGGAGAAAATTTATAAGCTTAAATTCAATACTAGATTCTTTGAGGCTAAGAGAAGGCCATTTGAACTTGGTGTCAACCCCTTTAATAGAAGATTGGATGAACATCTGCCTCCGTATATTCCTAAAGTTTTGCGGCCATATCCTAGGAGCAAAAAGACTTTCGAAACAACTTATTACCCTAAGGTTTAATGATTAAATAATGAGTAGCTGTAGCGTTTCTGTAATTTATATATAGACATAAAATAAATAATAATACTAGTGGCTGGCGTGTTTTGATTTATATATAATTATACCTATTGTATTTTATAAAAAAATAAAAAATACAAACACTCATTAATTAATTCACGGCTTTTCTCATAATAGCATGGCGCAGGCAGGAGTACTGGATATAGTCGTTGAACCACACTACTTCCATGTCGCGCAAGCGCAACACACGTCCACACCTGTTGACTTTTGCCTATAAACAAGATGTTTCGGCTTGCTCCCCGTTCGATCGGGGAGCACGGAAACATGTTTCAGAAACAATGTTTCATCACATTTGTTTATCGACTATTTCCAGAGCAATGTTGCCTAATGAATATGGGGCTTAATAATGTTCCCACTGCTCTCGGACACAGGCCTCCTCACTGTGAGAGGGAGTGGCCACCACGCGGGCCCAGCGCGGGTTGGTGGATGTCATATGGCTTCGAATTTTTGGCATTATGACATGCCGGTTTCTTCACGATGATGATCTTTTACCGTTTTGTGAGCAAGGGTGATGAAATTAGATACACAAATTAAAGTGACTGCCGGGGTTCGAACTCACGATCTACAACTCGTTAGTCGGGTCGGGGCCGATAACACTGGTCCACCGGCAACTACTCCTTTAATTGATATAAAATAAATTCTGAAGCTTACCCGGAATTTCAAATTACCTATATAGAGATTTATTTTTAAGTATGTCGTTATATCGGGGGACATGGTTGGAGATAGTGGCGCCCCTATATGTCTACTAAGAATTATGAGAAGGAATCTAAATGAAAATACTAGTTATTCTGTATGTTGCACCTGCCATGTTTTGTCTCAGCATCACCCTAAGGTTGACTGGTAGAAAATGCCTCAGGCATTAAGTCCGCCTTTGTACAGTATTTTTTTTACTTGTGCATAAAGTTTTAATTAATAAAATACTGTTAACTTATATGGGTACCTACAGTTTTAAGCCGTTTGGGGTCGAAACACTCGTGTCATGGGGCCCGACGACGGCGCGTCCCCTTTTTAGGAAATTTCTCGCTGACTAGTCGACTCTTCAGGTGACCAGAGGGCTGAATCGTTACTTGGCCAAAGAATTAGCATTGCCAATCTAAGTGGCAATGCTGTCAGTCTTCTGGGCACGTTTCCAAGTGAACCGGCGAGTACTTCGATACGGACGTGTCCTTTTGTCTTAGTATTTATTTGTATAGTTGGTCATATAAATTAGTATCCTATAGAAAAATAGTTGGTTGTGTTAAATATTGTAAAAGGGATGATTTGAAAATAGTTTTTATTTGTTTCCGTTTTTTTTCTAATAACTAAATGACAATGAGACAAAAGATAATGTTCCAAAGAAAAAAAAACATTATGTCACTGTCTTGTTGACAATTGACAGATAATCGTAAATTAATTCCAATTCGTCCGAGGATTTGTTCGGAATACAAAACGTGTTGTTCGTAGTTATTTTCTGAAACAATGAAAAACTTAAATCTTTGGGAAGTCTCCGTAGGAGATCTTAATCTGGCGTCAGAAGACAAACTCATAGTCTGTAATGGTCATGATGAAGTTAGTTCTTCCAACGAACTATATGTTTGTACACATAACCTTAGTGTGATCAATTTTGATGAAAACAATGAAGCAAAATGGACCAAGGATCTTTCAGATATTGCCTCTCCTGATAATAGACCTATAAACATTACATTTCTCACACTTACTAACACTCTGTGTGTGGGACTTGCCAATGGAGAGCTCATAACCATCAGCAATAATGGCAATACCTTAGACTTAGCTGGAGTTTGTGACAATGGATTACTGGTAAGTTCGAACACTTTACACTACTTACCTACAGTAAAAAAGGACTTACTATAAAAATTAAAGTTATTGTTGTTTAGATTAAGGCACAGCTGTTGACCATATGGATGGAATCAAATAGTAAATACTTTATTTGTATTTTCATACAGTAACATTAATAATATGCACAATTTACAATAAATTTCTAGGCAATGGAATGGAGTCCAGATCAAGAACTATTGGTACTAGTTACCAAAGACATGAAGATGATACTGATGAACATGTTTGATCCCGTCCATGAGATCAGTTTATTTAACGAAGAGTTTGGAGAGAAACAGTTCATAACTGTAGGTTGGGGGAAAAAGGAAACTCAGTTCCATGGGTCTGCTGGTAAACAAGCTGCCAAAGTGAAAAATGAAGTCACTGCCGGTAATTACAATATTTAATTAAATATACAACATTTAATGGTATTGATAGTATTAAATAGTTATTCTGTCATACAGAACAGAGCTGTCTGCTATAATAAAGTAAAGTTGTATTTTTATTTTATTTAATTATTGTGAATGTGAGGACTATGTGGGTCATTTCTTTTTACTGTATTTCTTTTGTCTGTTTTCCTTCTTAGTTAGTTTTAATCATGATCTGTCAGTTTGAGTAATTTACGCGGCCTACCCAAATGTCCTTTCTTTGGTATTGTTCGTTGAATCGTTGAGCTCTTCAAGTTCTAAGTTAGCGCACGATTTTTGACAAATGCGTGCACTGACTGGATAGGTCCGCTCAATCTGTGGTTCTTTCTTCAAAATACCATTTCAGACACCAATCTACATGGTCTTCACATGATCTGACCAAGATTTGGTCTGGACTTTTTAAAAGGGACTGTGACCTCTGAGTTTGTTTTGGCCTTTCTTCTCAGAGTAATCAGATAGGAAACGCCAACCTCATCTAGCTTAAAAAAATTATTGATGTGTAAAAGTGTTTGTCCAACCTACTTACAGAAAATAAATCATTTATCATTATCATTTAATAAGCAGTGTATGTGTAAGTATAAAAAAAATGGAACATTATTTTTCAGATCCTACAATAGGTGACAATGCAGTAAAAATATCATGGAGAGGAGATGGCAATCTGTATGCTGTCGGGTTCATAATGGACGGAATCAGAAGATTTAAAGTTTTTGACAAAGAGGGAAACTTGCAATACACAGGTGAAAAACAACAAGGTTTAGAATCCAACTTGTCTTGGAGACCCAGTGGAAATCTTATTGCTACTACACAAAAACTAAATGACAGATATCTTGTGTCTTTCTTTGAAAAGAATGGCTTAAAACATGGAGAATTTGATATTCCTGTCAATACCAATACAGTAGTAGAGGACATCACTTGGAGCTCTGACTCTGAAATATTGACATTACAATGCAGAGATACAGAAAAGAATATACAAACTTTACTGCTTTACATAATTGGCAATTATCACTGGTATCTGAAACAAACTATAACATTCAATAGTGATCAGGATATAAGCAGGATAATGTGGGATAATGACTTTGATATAGCTAACAACAAAAAACTTCATGTATTTTTACACAATGGGCAACATTTTTCTTACACCTGGATTTGGAATGTAGATCACAGTAGAGGGTATGGGCCTGATGATGATGCAGTGGTGGCAGTTATCGATGGGAGCAAACTTCTTTTGACAGGATTTAGACAAACTGTTCTACCCCCACCAATGTCAGCTTTTGAAATCAAAGTTGATGCCAATATTAACTCTGTTCATTTTGCACCACAAAAACAGAAAGAAGAAGACTGCAATCCTAATTGTTTCTTTGTCTATACTGCAGACAATAAGTTGGTATTCTATAAACAAACTGGCAAGTTTCCCCTACAGTATGAGGTGTTTAAAACTGTTCAAGGTGATAAATATGATTTTCCATTTCAATGTTTCAATTGGTTCTGGGTTAGTGCTGATACAGTCATAGCTAATGTTGTCCATAATAATGACACTAGCAATTTAGTTGAGTATTCAATTACATCAGAGAAAGTAGAAAACAAAAATGAAACTGCTCTACCTGCACCTGTAAAAAGGATTCAATCCCACCCCACTGACCCTTCTTCTCTATTTTTGCAACTCCAGGATGGTGATATTGTACAAGCCAAACTTGGAGAAGATCTTGAAATTCCAGATGAGTCGTTTGGCGTATCATGTCCAAAATTTGATGTGTTCCAAGTTGATAATGAAATATATTTTATTGGACTGTCACATAAAGGCCATCTATATATCAATCAAAAAATGATAATGAACAATGTAAATTCATTTTTTGTTCACACTCATTTTCTGTTGTTGACAACATTGCAACATGTGCTTCTGTGCACTGAATTAACTAAGCCAGGCCTGGATGCTATTATGGAGTATCAGAAAAACGAATCAATTCATGTGTATAAAAGGAAAATCGAAAGGGGAGCTAAATTGGTAATTGTAGTACCAAATGACACTAGAGCTGTGTTTCAAATGCCAAGAGGAAATCTAGAAACCATCCAGCCAAGGCCTTTATCATTGCAGATTATTGGAGAATATCTTGATCGTCTTCAGTATCACGAGGCATTTGACCTCATGAGAAAACAGAGAATCAATTTGAATCTAATTTATGACCATGATCCTGAAAATTTTATAAAGCACATTGAAATATTTTTGGAATCTGTTCAAAACATTTCATGGTTGAATCTGTTTCTATCTGATTTAGAAAATTCGGATGTAACAAAGACTATGTACTCAAGTAGTTATGCTGGAAAGCCAGATAAGCCCAAAAGCGAAATAGATGCCAAAGTTAAAAAGGTATGTGACATTGTGAGAGAAGTTTTGAAAAAGAGACCAGACAGTGACACTAAAATACTACCATTACTCACAACTTTTGTAAAGAAGAATACAATAAAAGACTTCGAAAGTGCTTTATTGATCATCAAAGAACTGAAGGTACAAGAATCTGTTGGAAAAAAGTTGCCAGTTGGGTCAGATGAAGCATTGAAGTACTTACTCTACATGGTTGATGTAAATCAACTTTTTGATGTTGCTCTTGGCATGTATGATTTTGATTTAGTTTTGCTAGTAGCTTATAAGTCACAGAAGGATCCAAAGGAATATGTTCCAATGCTTGATGAGCTGAATGAAATGGAAGAAAATTACAAGAGATTTACAATTAACAAACACCTGAAAAGGTTCGAGAGGGCAGTAGAAAGTCTTGTAATGTGTGGCACAAGCAAACACAATGAGTTAAAAACTTTTGTAAAGTACCACAGCCTGTACCGCGAAGCATTGTCTCTGTTTTCGCCAAACGATGCTATTTTCGACGAGATATCAGATGACTTTGGACTCTACTTAAAGTTAAAGAAGCAATACACACAAGCTGGAATAGTATATGAAAGAGCAAATAGTATTGATAAAGCTATTGAATGCTATAAAGACGCTCTGGAATGGGAATTAGCAATAAGTTTGGCAAATTCATGGCCTAAAGAACAATTTAAGGATTTGTGTTGGTATGTTTGTTACAAAATTATGAAGGTTATATTTTACATAACAATTTTTTAAATCTCTGTTTTATATCTTTAGGGATCTGGTGGAAGGTCTAAAACAAGACAAGCGCCACAAGGAAGCGTTAACAATTTTAGATCAATTTTATGGTAACTGTGAACTAACAATCTCTTATGCCATTGAATGTGGGCAATATAAAACAGCATTGAGACTTTGTTCGCAATACAATAAAAATAATCTGAAAGGTTTGTACTGATACTTTTATTTCTTCTTGAATATGTCTAGCTTGGCTTGGGATATGTGTAGTTATCGATTTATTTTTTTATAGATGAAAAGCTTCTACCTGCTATTCTAGAAGAGTACAACAATATGAAAGGAGTAATTGAGATGAACTGGGCGACATTCCTAAGGCACCGTGAACGTCTACAAGTTGTAAGAGAAAATAAAACTAAGCACCCAGTGGATACATTCGACTTTTATACAAATAAGGACAGTGATTTATATTCTGATGCAGGAAGTACAGTTGCGTCTTCGTCCAGGGGTTCAAGGTAAGAATGATAAAATGTATATACTAACAAAAATAGGACCTAGAATTGTTCCCTGTAGAACGCCAATGGCGAGTAATTGGACAAGATACCGGTTACTTAATTATTTTGGTTGTCTCGGGAATTTATTCAATAAATATAAATTAGGAAACAAACCATGCTCTCAGATCCATAATCATAATAGCTGTTTTTATAAAAAATGCCATGGTGAAAACAGTCAAATGGGTTAGAAAGAGGATGGCTTGCGCGAAGTTTATTTATTTATTTTTATTCTATTTATTTTTATTTTATTTATTTGGGAAGACAAACAATTGTACAATATGTTTTACAAAAAAGGAAAGAAAATATAGATAAGACATATGGGTAAATGTACAATCAACGACGTTTCCACAGATTACTTGTGTACATTATTAATTAGGTACGTACAAATTACATTTAAATACTAAGTAGGTATCTTAAACTTTTAGCTTAGCCACTCTCCAATCATTGTTTTTGACCATCGCACAAACTATCAATATTTTTTTTCTTGAGTTTATCAAGTCATGA
This sequence comes from Amphipoea lucens, assembly GCA_947508005.1. Lineage (NCBI taxonomy): Eukaryota > Metazoa > Arthropoda > Insecta > Lepidoptera > Noctuidae > Amphipoea > Amphipoea lucens. Next base: position 11,466,267 of record OX382371.1, read on the forward strand.
GCGTTACCACACAGGGTAATTTGTTCGAGTTCGTATTATAAACGAACTAGCCGTTGCCCGCGACTTCTTCTACCTGTATTTTGTATTTCATCATTTTTTTTTAACCTTTTAACCGCTTGTTGCGACACACGTTTCCGTGCCCCTACCGCCCGTGTCGTATTTCTGCGACAGAGAACATCAATGATTTTTTTCGTCCTATTAACTGCGTAGTACAATTAAAACCATTATTAAATAGGGATAAAAACTGTTTGACTATTTTTTTATCGATACCACGATTTCTCCTCCTTATTTATTGTAGGTATTATTTTATCTTGATTTTATCGATTTGTAGCCGCGCGCTAGGGGCACGGCAACTGATATTTAGCCAAGCGCTTAAAAGGTTATACAAATATCCATGATGAAAAGTAGCATATGTCCTTCTTCAGGTCCCAAGCTACCTATCTGTCTTTCATAACGATACTACAACTACGAAGATGTACGACTGATACAGTAGTTTAGGCGTGAAAAGGTAACAGACAGAGTTGTATGGAGTATATGGCTATGGAAGTAAGGAAATCAACTAATTCACGCTTTAACATTTAACACGTTCTCATTGTATTTTCAGTCGATCTTTCCGTTCGAGTAAGAACAGACGAAAACATGAGCGCAAAGTGGCATCACTCAAAGAAGGTTCTCAGTACGAAGATGTTGCCCTAGTAATGGCTCTACACACTTTGGTTACTGCTACATACGATTTGAGGTTGCAAGTAAAAGAAATAGTCATTGCTTTGAGTTACTTCAGTAAGGACAAAGAAGCATACATCTTACAGGTAAATACATTATTTTTCGTGCTCGTTCCTACAGTCACCCGACATTTAGGTGCATTATCCAATCCTGTGCAATTTTTTAACCATTTGGATATCACAACTCATCATCTTTACTCCTCATGGCATTAGCCTATGGCTGTCCACTACAGTTCATCAATTGCACGTCATTTAGCTATCCCTGGCCACTCTCATCCAGTCGTTATGAATGCAAAATACTGTAAAGATCTTTTGTTACAGGGTTCTTTGGAGAAAGCTTTGAAAGTAATGAAGGACAGTTTCAAAGATATTTGGACAAATGAGCTTGTTCTAGAAGCAACTAATGCGACCATCGCTGCCCAGAATGTACCAGAAGGACAAAGCATAATACCACAGGGCATTGCCACTCTTGGTGAGTTCGAATTACTTAAATATTTTTAGGTGAAATCTATTGGTTTATTCCCGGTTGTCCCCACCGGGCAGGAGTGGGAAAAATCCGTGAAATCTCTTATTGAAAACCCCCGTATTGCATTTCAACTCTCGGTCTATAGCAGAACGAGTGGGAAATAAAAAGTTCCAATCGTCATCACTGGGAAGGAACTAAACATTTTTTCCCACTCGTGTTCCCAGTGGGGACGACCGGGAATAAACCAATCTATTTAGTATTAAGCCCATTAGTAATGTTTTGTGGGTACTGCCACATAAGCCATATCTATAAAATGCTCATATTGTTTTCATCTTTCAGAACCACACATAAGGGTGGCACCAGTGGTTCCAGATATCAGTTGGAGGCTTGAAGGTCTAAATTAATAATAATAATGTATGTAATATAATAAAATAAATGTTTAAAAAATAAATATTTTATTCTTATTATTAAATTAATTGTTTCATTAAGGGCAAAATTTCCATCCACAGATAATTTTTATTCATAGAATATAATTGATGTCTGGCAGATTTTGTATGGAAGAACTGTCAATAATTCAAAATTATTCCTCTGATAAAATTATCTGGCATTGGAAAAATCAGCCCTAAGATTACAGTTCAAAATCATCTGTTAAAACATTTAGGTGAACAGAAATAGCATTGGAATGTAACAGTGCTTTTCCTATTACTATTGAACACAACAACTCTAAAATGGTCTTTTAATTGAAACTCCTTATTCATGTAAAATGTATTGTTTACTACTGGTGCACCACAGACACACATATTCGCATTATCTAGGAACTCCACTAATGTCCAAGGTATAATATTTGGAGCATAATATAACTTATGTTTTAGAACAATTTTAGATGCCAAATCTACAAGACTGCCAATATAAAATTCCCATGGACTATGTTTACTGGGCTCTGGTGCTGTTTCTGTGACATCAAGTTTATTTTCAGAAAGGTCTATGTATTCTAGGCGACATTGCAGTAAACTGCATGGCAGTGATGCAAGTTCATTCTGGGTCATTGTTAGATACCTGTAAGAAAAATAAAAACATGATAATTATGTAAGAAAGCATGACATGTAATGTAAAAAAGAAAATTGTTGGTTGGTTAAAACCTTATTTGGTACTAGCTGCGCCCCGCGGTTTCACCCGCATATGTGTCGATCCCGTGGGAATATCGGGATAAAAACTATCCTATGTCCTTCCCCGGGACTCAAACTATCTCTATACCAAATTTCATCTAAATCGGTTCAGTAGTTTAGGCGTGAAGAAAAGACAGACAGACAGACAGAGTTACTTTCGCATTTATAATATTAGTTTGGATAGTTTGGATTTCACACAAATTACTGGTTTAAAATTAATCATGCTATAAAAAATTAAAGAACAAAACTCATTTCTTTTTTCTCAGAGATAATCGTTTCTTTACAAAGTTTTCATGAACTATGGCCAGGATTATTCAATTTAATAACAAATAGGTATAAAACTTTTTGTCAATTAGCTTTGTGAGATGCCATAAAACTTATAACAAAAGTTGCATAAACTTAGATTTGGCGGTAGTCACATTTGTAAAGTTTTTATGAAGTTTACTAGGAAAGAAAATATTGTGTTTTGTAGTCACAGTGGGACACATTCCAATATTTCTACTGTTGATAAAATTTATTCAGGTTGGTATTCGGAATACTTAGGTACTTAATTTGGATCAAGAAAAAAAAAGCTTTTTTAACTTATTATAATGGTGATAAAAAATTTACCTTAGGCTGCTCATACGACCCAGCGTTGTTGGTAGTTTGTCTAACATATTATTATCCAGCTTCAGAGTAACTAACTTTTGTAATTTCCATATTGATTTTGGTAAGTATCCCAACTTATTTCCGCTTATATCCAACAACTTGAGCATGCTAGTGATCTGCAAATAAAATAATTATTAGTTAATTAAGTTTTGCATATATACAAAAGATTATTCAGTGTTAACACGTTGCCTGTCCAGAGTATTTTGGATAAGGTTGTTGTGACGTCCAATTTGTTTTTCGGCCAAACTGTTTCTACTCATACGTCTGCGAAATATTAAAGACGTAGCTCTTACGTCCAGTCAACAAAACTTCATTCAAAAAGAATAGGCTCGTGCATTATAAATAAAGCACGGACGTCACAGCAGCAGCCACAAATGCATTATATATAATGCACGGACAGGCAACGTGTTAAATATTATGTCAAATTGTACCTACTTATATATTTGAATAGCATACCTGGGGCCCCATCAACCATCTCCAATCCACTTCTCCTTTCACACCAAGTTCATTGTTGGATAGATACAATTCACATAAATTCGGCATTCTTCCTGGAAGAAACTATGTTTATAACAACAGATACTATTAAATTTAGATATGACAAAAAAAATATTTTGAGTTTCTTACCAAATTCTGGAGGTATCTTTTCCATGGCATTATTGCTGAGATCAAGTATAACAAGCTGTTTTAATAACAATATGTCTCTTCTAAAGTTACAAAGGCTGAGTCCATTTATGTAAAGAGATTCTAATGTTCTTGGCAGACCCTTGATAGGAAATTCACTTCGATTACGTATTATAAGTTTTGTAGGAGCAATATCCTTGTGTGTTACACTTAAGCTTGCCAAAGGCGCAAGCTGTATGTTCTTTGTGTCACCGGTGACACACGATTTTAACAGTCTCATAAAACATTTCAGCTGTATGGTTTCACTTTTTATACATAGGTCGTGAGATGGTTCTTCAAAACGTATGGTTGCTTTGCCTTCGTTTATACACTTCACAAACACTTGCTTTATACACTTTACGCGGTATTTTTTACCGCTTTTGTTAACAGATGAGAAATGAAGAATAAAATATTCTGTTTCACCCTTCGGTTCTTTTCCCAGTGCTAAAGTTGATTTTAAATATTTTCCACTTCCTACTATGTTTAGGTTACTGTGATGTCTATTGATTACATCTACCAGGCATTGTAATTTCATGATTAATTATTTTGAACTACCTATTTCCCAAATACAACAGACCCGGACTGACCCGGACCCGCCAAATGCGATAAGAATATTAGGAATCAAAAACTGTCTTTGTCTTCTGTCAGTATCAACCGTATCTACGTCTAGTACTATTATGATAGATATCCCGTATCCGTATCATTTATCAACAAACAAAATAACAAATCTCAAAATCACAGAGTACTTTTTGATAGACTGAAAATCAAAAATCAAAATCACATTATGTCAAACTCACATCAATACCACAGTAGACAGATACGAACAGTACGGAAACTACGTACAAACGGTCGCAACGGCACACTCACACAGACGCGCGTGTCGGAATATGTAGAGTTATACAGAATACAATCTTCCTAGATTATGGAATTAGTATGTACTTTCCTAAATTACACGGAATTAGTATGTACTATATTTTTGCTAGAATGTCGAGAGTGTTACTAGATAAAATAATTAACAAATTCCGAACGTAACCGGAGGTCTGTGAGTCGGTCTAAATAAATAGAATAACTTATTTTCCTTTTCACCCAAAATGTAAGGGTAACAGAATTAAACATTGTATTTAAATATTTTCTTAATTTTATGTGCAATTCTTGATGTATTAGTGGTTATAAATAATAAATATAGTAAACTCAGTGTACGCTATCTTTAAGAGACTTTATCTAATTGTAGTCGGATAAATTGTTATAAAAATACATTCAATATCTTATAACGTTTTAAAACAGTTCTGTCAAAATAGATTTACATAAGACGGTCAATATTAAAAGTTATTTGGTCAAATAGGATCATTGTTAAAAATGGCGGGAATGTTAGATGTACTTGAGTAATATTGGAAAACTTTATAAGGTGTGGGCCCGCCAAATCTCGCTCTCTTGAATTCCAACTGGGGGGAAAGATGGACTACCGTCCGTTCATGTAAGTGAATTGATATTATTGCTGTTAACTGTGTTGCTCTGTACCTAAATGTTGCTTTAGCTTTGAGAAATGGTCCAAGAGATTAATGTGATAGGTAACAATATTATAATTGTAGCAAATGTACAATGTGTTGATACAATACTTGATAAAACAAGCTGCCATGAAGTTTCCTTGTCCTTCCTTCTTCATGATGACCTAGTTTGGGAACGGACAACTAGTTTTCTGATTAACGTATTCAACTGACAAGCTTGATTGAAATAAATGCCTAGTCTTGTCTTTCTGTGCTTTTCTTCATAAAACCCTTTCCTTACACACTATATTCATAGGTACTTCATACAGTAAATAACTAGTAACCTCCATACACAGTAAACAACACCAACCAACCACACTCTGAGCTTACTAATTAAGCTGATTTTACACATAATCATATAGTTTTCATTCACCTTTCTGACATCAGAAGTGGGATAGTGCTCCAGCTTACATAATAGATTTCTAATGAATTTTATTTTTCTATTTTCATGATCAATGTTGGAGCTATCGATGGTCTGCTGGAAGCTGTTGTTAATCGGTGGGCTAAGGGCTACTAAGACGATGACGTCGCGCTGCCGCCTCTGACTTCAGGACTGCGGAGCTGCTGTACGAGCATCGAGGGTCAGTGGATCATCTTAGGGTCGAGAATGCAGAGACTCGAGCTGCTGTAAGAGTATTGGGAACCTTTCCAGCAATAAGAAGTAGCTAAAGTCGGTAAGGCCTTAAGAGGCTCTGCTTTGATATTACTTTGAAACCTGAGATAATAAATCCAGCTGATGGTGCATCATAGTATGTAGTTTGGTCACATAAGAACTTGAATTTAAGAACAATATTTTTGTAATTAAGAGTTAAGCTTTAAATATTCAACTTCAAATAGAGAAGGTTCAAAATGATGATGGGTAAATTATATAAAAAGATTCCCATAAAAATAAAAAAATAAATGTACCTAACTATTATTAAATAATATAAGTTGAAAGGTCATCAATCACCTAAAATTAGCTTGTGAACATTTAATTGAAGCTTAGGTTATAAAACCAATAGAGAATTGTTACTATGTTAGTAACTAGATTATTATTAATTATTGCTCAGACAGAAGTTTTCACATAAAATGAAACTGCATAAGTAACAAAGATTCAAGTATTAAAAAGATAAGGTTGAGAATAAGTTACCAGTTTTCAGAAATTAAGCCCGGTGTTACTGAAATACACTGATGTTAGATTCTGGTGTTCATAAAATATTTTCAAAGATACATTTTGGGTAAAATTGCAAAACTTATTAACATGACCTGATCACACTTTACACTAGACAGTTTAAAGGCGAAATTTTGTGAATGTTACTTAATGGCTGAATGGATTTGGATAAAATTTAGCACACAGACAGTAGGTAATTATAACCAGGATTGACACATAGAATACTTTTATCCCGATATTCCCACGGGGTCAACACTTATGCTGGTGAAACTGCGGGGCGCAGCTAGTTGCAAGTATTTCATAATGTAGTACTTAGTAAAAGCAACATTTTAAAGTTGGTACTATGTCGAGTAAGTAAATGAAACATATTTCTCTTTGATCTGAGATGTAAAAAGAAATAGTGAATATCATTTAATTTAAATTATTCATAAACAAATATGACAAGGTGAAGGGTTATTAGTAATTCTCTTTATTTTATTGTTTTTCACTTTTAAGGTTTAAAGAAACATTATTCTCAATGAAAACATAACATTTCACTTACTTGATAACAATACTAATTCTAATTCAAAATAAAAAGTTTGACAATACCAGTTATAGAATATAATCCGCTTTTTAAAGTGCTTACTAATAGCATACTATTAGTTATTCCGTGCTAATAATAGTGTTAAAATGAAACTTTTAGTTTTGTCTGAACTGCTATCCTGGGTCTTGATAATTTCATTTTGGGTTTATAACATTTTACTTGCAAGAGTAAAGTAGGTGTCAACTGTTCAGTGTGATCATGTCAAAGCCTGAAATTATTTTAACAGAAAATGTATCAATATAATTTGCAATGCTATTGCCAGATTGCCCAAGTGATGTATAATTTAAATTATTCCTAAAATCAATACTGGTTGTTTGATAAACTGGGTAAATTGATGAATTATTGCTTTACAGTTACCTATTTTGAAAACTGACTATTAAGTACTGCTCTGAAATGATTATGTATTTGATATAACATAACACTCCTTTTTGGGCAGTTGTGTAAAAAGTTACTCTACTGGTTGACTATTAACTTGATGCTATTTTTGTCACCAAAAGAGGACGAGTTGCTCAGTTACATAGCAATTGTTATTGACGTTGTGTAAGTAATCTGATCACATAAACCAGAAACTTAACATACAAGTTTGAAACTTTTGAATTGGTCACTATCACATATTGCTCTTTTTGGTCTTGCTAAGTACATACTTCGAGAACGAAGTAATGGTCAGTATAGCCGTGTGCTATTACTCAAATTTATATAAGAATACCTATCTCATTGAATATTGATCACTATAACGTATTGATTTTGTGAAACAATAAATCACTGTACGTCAGCTGTCAGATGATAATGACATTGACATAATGGTAACGTTCCATTTCAAGAATATTTTATCAAACGTAAATTATCATTTTGTGAATAGAAAGTTTATGCTATTCAATTTCTTAATTGATATTTTAGACAAAATTGTGACTCGTAAGGTTGCTTCACAAACAACGATTTATTTATAGTTTTACATAATCAAAACAAATGTTTAGAATTACACTATAATTATGAATGTGACAAGTTCAAAGGTTATTTTGTCAACTTGACAAAGTGGTTAAAACTTCTAGATGACTTCTAGTTTTGCCTGAACCGCTGCAGCGGGGCTTGATAATTTTGTGTTGGCTGTTAACTGTTTACTTGGAGAGTAAAATTTGGTGTCAACTGTTCAGAGTGACCATGACAAAATCTGAAATTATGAGTATTGTCAGATTGACCGAGCAATGTGCTGTTTTGTTAATTTATACGATGAATACTGGATTACTGGTTAGTGTTCGATTGAACCGTTACTGATTAGAACATTATTTTTATTATGGTACACACAGCTCCATTAAAGTGGCTACCCCCCCCAAAAGACACGTGCGTTTAAATTAGAGATGATGAATATGACCATCAACCATTAAACTAGGTAATATTCAATAGGTAAACAAAATTAACATTATCGAATAAAAATATTAAGTATCAACTTCTTCGGCGCAAAATCTGCAACGTCTAATAATTAAAAATATTCATTCCGTTACGTGCATTCAATTGTATGCTCTATCTCTCTTACGATAAAACACATAAATTTACTATTGGAGGTATTTTATTCTAAACAAAGGAAGTGATATTTTTAACAAATATTTCGGTCGGTTAATGGTTAATTTAAGTTGTTAACAATTTCAACATTCATTACTTAATAGAATAGGTATTCAACATGTTGCAGATACGATTATATTGATGATATTTTAACTAACTAATTCTACTACTTCTGTAAATATTTACATAATATAAGCTAACATACAAAACTATAATAATATTTACATTTATAGATATAAAAAAAAGGCAAAATAGATATGCAGATACTTACTTGAATAAAAATATTAACGAATATTTTCAACCAATAAAAATATCGATATTTTTAACAATAACCAAGTATTAACCAATAAATTAACAAAGATTGAAGGTTCAAATCCTAGACATGAAATGTGCTTTTTGTCATGCTTTATATATTTTTCTACTTTGTTTTAGTATTATTCATAAAGAATTTAAAAATCAAGCAAAATAAAATACCTTAATAATCATTTAATATTCATATATATAATGGGTAGGTAAATCGTAGTAGTTTACTCTTCGTCGTTTTAATTGAACGTACACATCTGTAATGGTTGTAGCTTGGGGGTTTGGATTAATTTTATAAAGGAGTAAAGTGACTCTGACCATAGTAGATAACATTTTTTTTTTTGCAATTCATTTGGGCTTGCTGTCTAGTTCGTAACACTGCTGGTATGAGTCTGACGACGTTCGGTGATGCGATGGTTCGAATCCAAGTCAAAACAATGAACTCCTTTCGAAGTATTCTTTAGATATTCGCAATGAATTCAATGTTGTAGCAGTGTCATCATTTTAAAACTTGAGGGGTTGGCACAACATACTGACGCTGTGTGTACGTTTTCTTATCATTATCGTTAATGTCAATTATCAATTTGTTGGTTTTATTTTATTGTTTATGGATGTGATATCAGAGGATATCAATGTGGATAAGGATGTGATATCAAAGAGGATATCGGTGGATAGGGATGTGATATCAAAGAGGATATCAATGTGGATAAGGATGTGATATCAAAGAGGATATCAGTGTGGATAGGGATGTGATATCAAAGAGGATATCAGTGTGGATAAGGATGTGATATCAAAGAGGATATCAGTGTGGATAGGGATGTGATATCAAAGAGGATATCAGTGTGGATAAGGATGTGATATCAAAGAGGATATCAGCGTGGATAGGGATGCGATATCAAAGAGGATGTCAGTGAAAACAGTGATGTTATAACTAAGAGAACATCAATGTGGTTAGGTCAATGTAATACATATCTATGTATAGAATGTATGGACACAGATTTCATATCAATGGCTATATTGAAATATGAATAAAACTTTTAGTCTGTCTTAAACCAATGTTTGTAATCTGTAACTGAACAATGATGTCTTATGTTATGTTACTCTTTACTACTATTGCCTATGTTCTTCGGGACGAAGCACAGATCAGAATGGCCGTGTCGGAATATGTAGAGTTATACAGAATACAATCTTCCTAGATTATGGAATTAGTATGTACTTTCCTAAATTACACGGAATTAGTATGTACTATATTTTTGCTAGAATGTCGAGAGTGTTACTAGATAAAATAATTAACAAATTCCGAACGTAACCGGAGGTCTGTGAGTCGGTCTAAATAAATAGAATAACTTATTTTCCTTTTCACCCAAAATGTAAGGGTAACAGAATTAAACATTGTATTTAAATATTTTCTTAATTTTATGTGCAATTCTTGATGTATTAGTGGTTATAAATAATAAATATAGTAAACTCAGTGTACGCTATCTTTAAGAGACTTTATCTAATTGTAGTCGGATAAATTGTTATAAAAATACATTCAATATCTTATAACGTTTTAAAACAGTTCTGTCAAAATAGATTTACATAAGACGGTCAATATTAAAAGTTATTTGGTCAAATAGGATCATTGTTAAAAATGGCGGGAATGTTAATGTACTTGAGTAATATTGGAAAACTTTATAAGGTGTGGGCCCGCCAAATCTCGCTCTCTTGAATTCCAACTGGGGGGAAAGATGGACTACCGTCCGTTCATGTAAGTGAATTGATATTATTGCTGTTAACTGTGTTGCTCTGTACCTAAATGTTGCTTTAGCTTTGAGAAATGGTCCAAGAGATTAATGTGATAGGTAACAATATTATAATTGTAGCAAATGTACAATGTGTTGATACAATACTTGATAAAACAAGCTGCCATGAAGTTTCCTTGTCCTTCCTTCTTCATGATGACCTAGTTTGGGAACGGACAACTAGTTTTCTGATTAACGTATTCAACTGACAAGCTTGATTGAAATAAATGCCTAGTCTTGTCTTTCTGTGCTTTTCTTCATAAAACCCTTTCCTTACACACTATATTCATAGGTACTTCATACAGTAAATAACTAGTAACCTCCATACACAGTAAACAACACCAACCAACCACACTCTGAGCTTACTAATTAAGCTGATTTTACACATAATCATATAGTTTTCATTCACCTTTCTGACACGCGCATCTACGGTACTCCTAAGCGATGGTCGGGGTACTCTCAGTCACGGGTGCCGTGTTGGAACGAATAATCGTGTATTTAATTTATTCCTTGCGCCACCGACGATCGTCCATCTTTTTAATAAAAACTGTTTGAACTCGACTTCTTCAAAACCGGAGCTTTCCTTTTTTAAACTCCCAGCTGATCTTGAAAGGTAAGAATGATTTATTGTTATAATCGATATCGAATAATGGCTCGTGCGATCATGCACCGACGTGAATTTATTTGTAAATCAAAGATGGCGGCTGCTAAAATTTTTTTCGTCATGGGTGTCGTAGGTAGTTAAAGAGGTTGCCAAAATCGTTAGTGAGGTCAAAATCTAAATCCAAGATGGCGGCTGTGTTTTCTATTTATTTGTCATGGGTGTCGTTTTCATACTTTTCGAGGGTGCTAAAGCCGATAGTGAGGTCAAAATCTAAATCCAAGATGGCGGCTGTGAAATTTTTCCATTTATTTGTCATGGGTGTCGTTTTCATAGTTTTCGAGGGTGCTAAAGCCGATAGTGAGGTCAAAATCTAAATCCAAGATGGCGGCTGTGAAATTTTTCCATTTATTTGTCATGGGTGTCGTTTTCATAGTTTTCGAGGGTGCTAAAGCCGATAGTGAGGTCAAAATCTAAATCCAAGATGGCGGCTGTGAAATTTTTCCATTTATTTGTCATGGGTGTCGTTTTCATAGTTTTCGAGGGTGCTAAAGCCGATAGTGAGGTTAAAATCTAAATCTAAGATGGCGGCTGTGAAATTTTTCTATTTATTTGTCATGGGTGTCGTTTTCATAGTTTTCGAGGGTGCTAAAGGCGATAGTGAAGTCAAAATGCGCGTCGCTCGACCGATGCCTAGTTTAACCCTGCACCTTACCGTTTCAATTCGAGAATGGGTGTAATAGTAATTAAAGAAAACAATATTTAAAAAAATATATCTCTATTATTCGAAAGATAATAAGTCAACTTCTAACCGCACACCACGTTAAAAACTTCGTTACAATAAAACACATCAATTTTACAGACATTAAGAGTGACAACCCTAACGCTCCAATGAGTCGTAGGTATTTATTTCAACAAATAGGCCTAGTTTCCATACTGTTCATATTTATACTGTGTCAATACCATGAATCAATACCAACCAAACAAACAAAACGGAACTTCGAAAAGTTTATCACTAAAATATATATTATGTAGTTTAGCGAAAAAGGGCAAGAGTTCATTGGGCATCTAAAAATTGTTTTATATCAATCAAGAAATCAATAAGTATTGATATTATCAGATCTATTTCCATACTATATGAAATGCAAGTATGAATATGTATTATCGTTACGCGCTTTTGGACCACGGACTCACTATTGTTGTAGTTTATTGATTTTTTGTAATCTGGCAATAATAACATTCAGCTGTCTATTCCGTTGAATACCATAACGCCGCTTTCTGGGAGTTTATTTATTACAGAAACAGAGAAGAACAAATAGATTAATCGATTTCCCATTCATTTCTAATAGGTGAGTGCTAAAATTAAAATATTGTTTCTAAAGGGTATAATTATTCAAGTGAAATAAATATAAAGATTTTTACTACAATTTTATTGGATGTAAAAGTTATTAATTCTAATTGAACGGTATTATAATGCAAAATTAATTATGTATTATTTAAAAAATATACGCAAATCATTACATAGCGCAATATTAATTTTAATTATTTACAAACAGATCCAATAGCAAAAAAATGGCTGCATTGGTCGTACAATCCCGATTTGCCGGTCTGAAGATCGAGGATGACGACTACCCCCCTAACGATAACCAGAAGACGAAAAAACCTAAAATAAACACTCCCAAGAAGATCGAGCCTCCTAAGAAAACAAAAACCGTCATTACCAAACCACAGGTAAACTCTTATTGAAAACTATTTGATAAAAATAATATTATATGTTTATAACTGCAGCTCATAACAAATAGAAAAAAAAAAATACAATAGGTACTAAGGTACAAAAATTAAATGAAGTAAACATTGATGCATGCATTATTTATTAAATGTTGTTCCAGAATTTGATGTTCTTGAATTAATTTTTTACGAACACATTCCGGATTAGCATAACTTGTGTACTGTCATATGTGTAATATTATCATCTATCTATTAGTCACATCAAGCACACACATGTGGGAATACTATAAACCTCTGGCTACCCCTAAAGGGAATGTGCTAAGGTACCTAGCCTGCAAAATTCACATTTACTTATGTTTTTTGCAATTTGCGGGTGACTGTTAGGTTGTTTGTTGATTAAAATATGATTCACGACCGTAAACAATATGACTTTACTGAATTATAATCATTAGAATCACCATATAACTATTGGCCTCAAATGTCATTATTTAATTTTCATGAAATTGACATTCAATGGGGTAATATGAACTTAGAAAGTTGTATTGATGATTTTTACAGGCTTGATGTTATTTTAGTCAAAGCAACATAAAATGAATACTTACCTAATGCTTTTTCGTAGAAAAACAATAACTGCTAAGGATTTTTGTATAGGTGATTAATGTTAATAAAATGTATCCGTAATATAATAATTAATATTTAAAAAATATAGCTTACTCAGTTTGTTGTTGTGTTAGTGTTTTTTTGGTTGTTGATCAGTTTTATTGAAAGTGTATTTTGTAGTGACATAGTTCTTTTAAAAGGAAAGAAAGTCATGTCCACGTACATACTACTGCCCTTTTACAAGTGTCCGTCACACGAAAGAAGTCCTGCGGCAATAAGTTGAACTAATTATTATTATACAGGGTGGGGCTTTGAGAGGGGGTAGTAAGGGCAGGTATCCTAACTTCTGTAGCTACAGAAAAACGGTCTTAGGAGACTAACCTTAACTTTTTGAGAATTTTTGTTTGTTTATTTTCAGCTAGTTTTTGTTGTAGCAGTCAGTCTACCTGTCACAAAAAAATTATATGTATTCTCATTTTCTATGAAATGTACGGGAAAGATTTTTTGCGATTTCTCTGTTTTCTAGTTCTGAAACCGCAGTTGGTTGAATTGAGTTTTTTTATCCTTGTAAGAAACAGGATAGATTGGCATCAAAAAAAGTTTTTGTGGAAATTGCCCATTACCTTGCTGACTGTAAAATGTTAAAAAAAAATTGAAGTTAGCCTCCTAAGACTGTTTTCCTGTAGCTACAAAGGTTTAATGTACCTATCCTTACTGCCCCATATCAGAAATTCACCCTGAATTGCTATCAACATGCCTACACTCTTACCTCACATACCTTTCTCTATTTAAGATTGCGCAATGTGCATTTCATTAACCAGTGCCTGTAACAGGCGCGGTCGCAGCCCAAGATTTTGGGGGGGGTCATCATGGGTGCCGAGGAATATTTTAAGGGAGGTACATCTCCTCGTTGGTCTAGTGGTCGCAAGCGTTACTGCTGAGCATGAGGTCCTAGCTGGGTTCGGTTCCTAGGTCGGGTAAAGTGTTAAAAGGTTTTTCCATCAGAAATTTCTCAGAAGCAGCCTGGAGTTTGGATTTGTGCCCGGTTGGCGTCAGTAGGCTCGCCCTCTATGACGTTTCACTTAACAACTGGCGAAATGTGGGTGTAAGTACTATATGAAGGTACATCTCTGCCCAACACTTTGGGGATTAAAGGCGTGATGATATGTTAAGGTTCATGTACATCTCCAGCTCCACGTTACTTATGCTATTCAGGGTCGTAGCTTTTACATAGGGGGGGTGTTACTTAAATGCTGCCAAATTGGTCGTATGTATTAGAACGGCAATTTGTGCAGGGTGGGGAGAGCGAGCGAAGCGAGCTCGAAAATTTTAACAACCCGCCTCTGTTGATTAGGTTTTGTTTTATATTTTCAAGTAGAAATAGGAGTTACAATGGCGCCGATTCCCTTGTTCACAAACAACTAAATTTAAGTTCAGTGCATCTTTTTCTTTCTATTTCATTAAGAAAAGGACAGAACATAACTATTAGTTTAGTCCTGTGAAATCAAGAAACTAACATAACTAACATAGACAAGTTTAGACGTGATTAAAAAATTGGCTACTAAAAATACGTCAATTTATGTCAGGCACTGACTAATTTGACAGGAGTAAACTAATATTTATGTTCTGTCCTTTTCTTAATGAAATAGAAAGAATAAGATAAACTGAACTTAAATTTAGTTTAGTTTGTGAACAAGGGAATCGGCGCCATTGTCGACTTATGCAGGCAAGCTCAAGCAGCTAGCAGAATCTAAAATGCAAGAGCGAGCGAAGCGAGCTCGAAAATTTTTTGCACACTCTCGGATAGGTTCGATTTTCTTTCGATCATTCCAAAAGGACTAGGAATTATTTGCTTTGTCGATTTTTGAAGAAAAGCTTAAGAACCAATGTAAATTGCAAGAACGAGCGTAGCGAGCCTGAAAATTTCAGCACCCCGCCTTGAATAGTCTGTATTCTTTTCCCATCATACAAAAAGAGAACTTACTTTATCGAAATATGACGAAAAGCTTAAACTCGTTTTACAGCAGTTTAAGTTTTGGAATCTGGCCTTACCTAAGCCTTTCAACCTTACGTACGAGCGGGGTGCCCAATATCCCGAGTTTGCTTCGCTCGCTCTTGAATCCTGGATTCTATATTTTTATAACAGGCTTTTTAAAGGAAAATATGTTTTAGGCGCGTTAAAAAACCCACTGTCATTAATTCATAGTTTTAAGTTTTTACTTCAATCGTTAGTCCCCATGTCTGCCGATGTTCTTAATGTTTTTGAATATGCCAATCGGGGTTTTCGTGGCTCATGTACAGTTTTAAGTTAGTAAGGCAAGTAAATCATTCAGACTCTCGACAGCTTGAATGATTTTGGGGGGGGTCATGACCCCCACGACCCCCCCCCTCGGACCGCGCATGGCCTGTAATATGATGTTGAGATAAAAATGTATGTCCATTGCATGCCTGTGGCGCCGCGTAGGTCTGCCAGACTTCTTTCGTGTGACGGACTCTATATCTACCATTACAGTGGGCTTAGTACACTTGCATGGCAAAGTTTTCATTTTTCTCCTTTGTAATAACAATTTACTGTTTTACAGCTTTTTTAGCTAGCTTGCATTACTTGAGGTTTTCTGGCCTGAGATTTGTTTCAGTTGTCCCAGCAGTAGGATAATTATACAATGTCTATGAGCAAAATGTAAACAGATGCAGTGCTTCTTATTCTATGTATGCTTTCCTCATTCAACTGATATAATTCACTGTGCAGCAGTTTAGCTTGCCTCTAGATTCTATGATAAGAAAATGATATTTGATGATTGCCATATGTGCAATATAAGAGCTTTTAGTGTACAGTAAGTTACAGTACTCATTGATCAATAATCTACTGTACTTAAAACCAGAGACATGCCTATGTTTGGTCACATCCTGTTTACAAATAAGTATTCTTAGTAAGTTTCTTAATTTAACTGCACTACTGGAAATAAGTGTAGATAATAGAGTAGTGGTGGCCCAGTGGTAACTGCCGCGACTTACGAGTTGTAGGTCGTAGGTTCGAACCCAGAGAGGCGCTTTATTTTGTGTAAATTATTTCATCACCACTGTTCTCAAAATGATGAAGAAAAACATCGTGACGAAACCGGCATGTCCTAGAACTAAAAATTCGAAGACATGTGACATGTGAACAACCCGCACTGGGCCCGCGTGGTAGATCACGACCTACTCCCTCTCACCGAGAGTAGGTCTGGGTCCCAGCAGTTGGAACATTATAGGGTCAATTCTCAATTCATTATAGCATTCCATAATGTTGGCAAAACAGTTAGTAGCCTTAAAATGATTGAAACAATTATGGCCCCTTTTGGCCACAGCATGGTAGGAGAGAGGAGGAAGAGTGCTTACCTAGCGCGCTTAGGCTGATTAATTACTAGTATAGGTTTATTATAGCATAGATTGTATGACTGTAGAATGTTGTAACAACAACTGTATAGTAATATTATGTATATTTTGTAGCCCATACCCAAGAAGAAGAAGTCCAAACAACAACCTGTCTCAGCCGACCAGTGGGAACTGTGGAAGCAGAAGGATGAAGAAATGGTTGATGGCAACTTTGAGACTGAACTACAACAAGTCAGTATGAAATCTTTTTGTTGTTCTATTATTTATTGATTTATTAGTAGTGCTCCGCGGTTTCACCCGCATAAGTTTCGATTCCGAGGGAATATCGGGATAAAAAGTATCCTATGTGTGTTAATCCTGGTTATAAACAGTGTGTAAAATTTCATCCAAATCCGTTCAGTAGTTTTTGCGCGAAAGAGTTACAAACATTCATCCTCACATTCTTTCGCGTTTATAATATTAAGTAGGAAGTAGGATTAGTAGGATTTAAGCTCTTCAACAATGAGAACACTATTACTTTACAATTCTAAGCGCCCGTTACTTTATTTAATTTATATTCATACTAGCTGCGCCCCGCGGTTTCACCCACATATGTTTCGATCCCGTGGGAATATCGGGATAAAAACTATCCTATGTCCTTTCCCGGGACTCAAACTATCTCTATACCAAATTTCATCTAAATCAGTTCAGTGGTTTGGGCGTGAAAAGGTAACATACAAACAGACAGAGTTACTTTCGAATTTATAATATTAATAGTGGATAGTATGGATTATTTACATTTCATATTCATACTATTTTAAATATTTTTATATAAACATTTGAAAATATAAATATACACTTGGGAGCAAATAAATCGAGCCACTTCCTTTTTTCACGTATAATGGTTATTATTTTTGGTATTATGGAAGGTATCAATTCAAAACATATATCGCCTGAAAGCTTATTTAATAACCTTTACAATGAGGGTAAATTATTGAATGAAAAACTTATTTAATGATAAATTATTGGCTCTGAAAGAAAAACGATAATTTTGATAGAAAATTGTCAGTCCAGAAAAAAACAATTAAAAACAAAATTATGGTATAAACTTATTCTTAATATCTTGTATTACCCCCCCTTGCCCTGATTTCGATAGATTTTCTGGACTGTTTTAACCCTACAATTTTCTATCAAAATTACCGTTTTTCTTTCAGAGCCAATAATTTATCACTAAATAAGGTTATCATTCAATAATTTACCCTCATTGTAAAGATTATTAAATAAGCTCTTAGGCGATATATGTTTCGATTTGATACGTTCCATAATACCAAAAATAATAACCATTATACGTGCAAAAAAAAGCAAGTGGCTCGATTTATTTGCTCCCAAGTGTAGTAGCCCACCAGTATCGGGAAGACGGTCCAAGCTACCATTAAGCGCCCCATGGCTGATTATTATGATGTACATTAACGTAACACAGTAAAAACAATGACGAAATCTTGTGACATAATTATTATCTGAATTATCCCATAATAATGTTGTCACAGGATATTGACTATTATATGTCAATTGAGGAAGGAAATGAGTTATTTAATTACTAACATTGACCAATAACTTGTATGTGTGGTGCAAACTGTCAATATAAGTTGGTTATTAATAAATAAATAAAAAAAAAAAAAAAAAAAAATAAGAGTTCAGATATTTAACAATACATTAGCACAATTTACATGTACCTACACACACTTTACCAAAATACTCCAACTAATATTTAGTGGTTCTTAACCAGGCTCAAATCCAGACTATATACTGCTACTAATTATTTCCCACTGGAAAATCCCAACAACACTGCCTGATCTGTGGACTGAACTCAAGACCCCAGCACTGGTTCTTGCAACCACTAGACCTAACTAAAGATTTCAAGTTAAACAAATATCAGCTTTATTTTGATGGTGATTAAGTTGATTTCAGAGTAACTAGCACTATTGAAAAAGTTATAAAAATGTTTGAAGTTGTAGCGTAAACTGAACATTATCATGTAGGATTTTTTCCATAATCTCATATTTGTTTACATTTTTGGCAAATAAATCGCGAATGCAGATTATGTATGCGGCACTTTCACACTGCACCTACCTACATCTGCTGTGAAAAATAATGAAAAAACATGTTTTCAGGCAATCCTACTATCAAAGCTTGATTTTGAAGAGAAGAAAGATGTCTACAAGCAAACTAAGAAGGACGCCGATATTGAGAAGAAGGTAATTGAACAGAATGCCAAAGCAGGCTCTAAGAAACAGAAGAAGAAAAATGTCATGAGTCTCGACCAGTTCAATGACATGATGAATGTGGGTGAAGATAGTAATATGAAATGTAAGTCTATGCAACTACCACTTTCATTTTTGTTCTAATGAAGATTTGTAATAAGTATAGTCTTTGTTCTTTGTAATAAGAGGCTCAATTATAAAAAAAGTGTATCATTAGAAGCATAAAAACTTTTTAGATGTTTGTTAATTTCAATAAGTGTCCATCATTAGCAGGTCAATAAGTTTTTAGAGGATATGTTAAATATATCCCTTTATCTGTCGAGCTCCGCTAATCAAATCAATCAATCTAACTTCCTCACATATCTTTATTCTCCAAGTGAATTTTGACATGCTTTCATAGGATTAATTATACTACTTCATGAAGGCAACAAAGGTTGACATAGTTCATAATACTACAATTAACTTTGTGTGGCCAAGTGTATACATACTTTTAGACGTGACTGTACGCTCTTATCCTCTCCTTTGAATTTCGCGGGCTACCTAGCACATCCCCATTAGCGAACGAGTCATCAGTAACTACCACAATCAACTCACTCAAGTTCAGAATATTGTGGTTGCTTTGTTTTGTGGCTTATTTAAAAGTTCTTTTTTCAGTTAACCATGTTGATGAAAAATGTCAGCTGGAAGATCCCAAGTCACCTGACAAAGATACGGAATTCTTCGAAAGAGTGAAAACGGAAACTAAAACCGAACTTTTGAAGGACAAAATCTATGATAGAGTAAAGAATCGTCAAACAGCTACTGATGAAATTATAACCAGAGTACAATTTGCTGACGCCTTGGAGAGAAAGGATAGAGAAATAGCGAGTTTGAAAGAAGAGGTTGTTACCCTCAAACATGAGCTTTATACCGTCAAGTCCCGAAATAAGAAGTTGTGTAATATACTTGGACAGGGGGAGAGTAAGTTGAAGCATTCATTTACTATAAGTCTACCCATACATAGACAGGTGCTTTATTTTGTGTAAATTATTTTATCATCACTGCTCTCAAAGTGGTGAAGGAAAATATCGTGAGGAAGCCTATATGTCCTAGAACCAAAAATTCGAAGACATGTGACATCTACCAACCCGCACTGGGCCCGCGTGGTGGATCACGGCCGCACCGAGAGGACGCTTGTGCCCCAGCAGTAGCAACATTATAGGCTGATTATGCAGATGCAGTATGTTATCATTTTTATCGCACATCGCGGCGCGTGAAACTTGACTAAATCTTGCCCAATATGGCAGTTAGTCCCAAATCATATTGAGAAGAAAGTTATAGCTTAATCGGACATCAATGTCGGGCCTTCTTTGTTAGAAGGGGTTAAATACCACACATTCCTGCCCCGCCTTTAATATGGCGTACAGATAGCGCCATCCACGAAGACGCGCCCCACTCTTCCTAATCGCTTACAGTGTGCAACATTCCGATAGTGTTTTAGTTTTGTCGATACACAGTAATTACATATTAGTGGATAAGTAGTGTGTATTAAAAAACTAAAACACTAGCGGAATTAACTAGCGATTAGTAAGAAGAGTGGGGTGCGTCTTCGTGAATGGCATGTGTTTTTCCTTTCATCTGGTTATTCATTATTTTCTTGTGATACATTACAGTGAAAGACAAAGCCGAAGTGCTGATAGAGGTGGAGCGGTTGCGGTCGGTGCAGGCAGAATTGACGTCGGAGATAGCATCACTACACACGGACCTAGAGAAGGAACGCTCCAAGAATACAGACCCTAGAGCCAACAAAGACAAGGTAGGAATGGTTACTCTTCTTATAAAAATGCTTTTGGTATTTTTTTACATAACGGTCTGTTCACAATTCCATACGTCATTAACGATTCGGGATCATTCACAATTATTTTACCTGATTTTGCATCACTGTCCAAATCACAGTGATCTTTATTCTCACTTTACTAAGTTTACTGTTGGCATGCTGCCATGGACAAATCTGTAAAAATGATTGTGATCTTTATTCTCATCACAATAAGGGTGTTGTAAGGTTGCTGCTGTCAGAAGTAAAATAACTATGAATGGACTATAAAGATTCGCAAAAAACGCTGTGTTAAACAACGAATGCCATGACGACAAGACGATTCGTTCTGATGGAGTAGAAAGTTTTTTTTACGTATTCTCCATTTGAAACTATTTGAAAGCATGTGAATACAGTCGGAGTTTACCGGACACTTAAAAATAAATACAATTCGTGTGCAATCACGATTCGTGTTCAATCACGATTCGTGTTCAATCACGATTCGTCAATGTGTGAATGGGCTGTTTTTTTTAATATAATTTATGGCTTTTGTTAAAACTCTGACGCGTTAAAGCTACAATTTAATTTATCAATATAGGGTGGCAGGGAAATAGAAGCGCAAACTGTAACTATGAATTTAACACATGATTCCAGATCCCCTAGCGTAGACATTGGTTATCAAAATAAAAATCTCTGCTGTTTCATAGAAAAGAGCAATACCTACTCGCTCAAAATGTATGGAACAGCTAATTTTTGAAGTGAAACTTCTTTACGCACGCTTGACTTGGAGAGTAAGCTGGCGAACGCGTGACGTAAGCGTTACGAAAAGTGTGACCGGGCGAGGCGAACGGGAGTTGAGTGGGGGATATAAGCAAGAGAAAGCAGTGCGTGCGCACATTTTCTTTCTCTCTTTCTCTCATAGCCAAATACGTTTGAAGTTTCACTTCAGTCGTGTGGTCATAAGCACACTCGGTTTTTTTTAATAACTTTCGGCAAATTTCAACCCTAGCATGTACTGAATCCATAGTAACAGGTTGTGCGTCTGCCACCCTGTATATTGTGTTATTATTGTAGTAGTTTGAATGTATTTGTGTTCTTACAGAAACATACCACTAAAAAGAAAAACATACGTTTCGACGTTTCATCAGAAGCTTTACTGGTAAAGGAATCAAGTTCCGGAACTGGTTAATTAAAAGATTTATACGTATTTTTAATACAAATAATTAATGTAATAAAAACAGAAATAAACGGAAAATGATCTGTGAGATTTTTATTCTTTGTAAGATATTTTTAAGTTGTGGCCGTCAAAATATATCCAAAAAACAAAATTACGAGACACTGATTTATTTAAAAGAACAGGAAGGGATACCACTGATGCTGATTAAAGATAATTATAGTATTAAATGAATGTTATTTGCACTCTAGATGTACCTGTAGGTTAGATGATACTCAAATTATGAATCTCAATTATTTTAAGAGTCGTCAATTTAAGTGAACAAAAATATTTTTATGGGGTTAGTAAAATTGTAAGTTTCATTATTTTTAAAGAAGATTTATGTAAGCCCCGTTGATTAAATTTTAAAAGAAATCCATTTGAAATACCTCAATTGAACATTTCAAAATTTGTTATGGGAGGGCCAAAAAACGCATGTTATTTATACTGCCTATCTGCATTATTTAAAGTTTATTTTAGTTTTAACTGATATACATATTATTTATGCACATACCTATAACATTATTTTGTTCATGTATCATACTCAGATTGTTGTCAGAATAATTTGATGTTGTATGTTACATAGAGTCAGAGACTAAGCTGTAGATGTTATGTAAATTAGATGCTACCTATACATTGCTTAGCCTTTCGTCTGTAGAACCAAGCACAAAATAATTTAAAATGATAATTTTCGGTCATTCCGTTTATGCACCCCAAAAAATCCCACTCGTTACCCGTGGTCCCGGTTGGTCGACCCATTATCGGCACCGTAAGTTGGATACGCGGAAATGCATGTCCGAAAATCCACCTTAAGCTTATAAATTCCGTTTATCCGACTTTTCCACGTATCCACTTTAGTGTACAAACACAGAGGAAGCGGCGCGGGCGGCGGGAGCGGATGCGGGAAGGGCGGTAACCGCATATTCCTACTCGTGAACACAGTAATTCGCGAGGCGTCTCAGCGTAAACGCATAGTAGCATTATCTTGTCTGAATTTTTAGTAACAAATTCTTTTTTTAAGTGGGATATCTTTTCCAAAAGCAGTCGTGACTTAAATTTAAGATAGATTAAGTACAAAAAGGCGAATTTTATACGTTATATGCAAGATTAAGGAATTATGAAGATACGTTTTTTGAGTACCTACACGCGAATGGCAATAATGAAGTCTTATTAAGTCTTCTGTCGAGAAAGACATGACCGGACGCCACGAGCGGGAAACGCAAACTGATACCGCGCACCCGCGCCGCTGTAACTATCTTCAAACTCAGAAGAAGCTCGACACCAGCTTGCGGTTCCCGCTGCCCGCGCCGCTCCCACTGTGTTTGTACACATAGGGTGGATAAACGGAATAATCCATTATTTTCGTATTAATCTGTCAAGCTCCGCTAATGAGACACAATTGATTTTCTATTGTTTTGTCGCCGATATCGGCGAACCGCGCCGCTTGACCGGTTAATTAAGTCACACATGGTCAGTTTTTAAAACAACAAATATTTCAGTTGTACCCTAGTTTTCATTTTCTTTTAATCTCCTTTACTTTTTTTTATTGTCAGGTTGAACAACAGCCATTTATTTGAGTAGTCTTGTTCAGAGTGGAATTCGCTTGATATTTTTTGTACTGTATTTAATTATGTGATTGATTACATATGATTACTTTAATTTGTGATTTACTGTCCAGATTATAAGATTTTTTTATTTTTATTGGTGCATAAACTGTAATTTCGCCAATATTTTTCACTGTGATTTTTATTCTTAGTAAATGGGTTTAGGACTTTATAAATTTGTATGGACAAAAATAAAAACATTTAAAACAATGCACGATTTTATTGCCATATCTATTACATACACAATTATAATTGGTACAACAGTATAATAAACGTCACTACAATTAATAGAAATGTAACCAGTTGATGTATTACGTAATCCGTGCACATTAAGGGTTAGTTTCTAAAGCAGTTCTATTTTATAAAATTAAAATTGTGTATCAATTGATCGACGTGTCTCTGATGTATCTTAGAACCGAAACATCAGTAAACTGGAAACTCATTTACATTGATATTATTATCCTTACAATAGATGGGTGATAAATAAAAGTATTACTAATTTTTAAAATTATGCATAGTCACATAGAGGAGGACACAAACAAGGCTTCTTAAAATAATATTCATAAATATTATCGGCTCATTTGTTCCAGAATTAGGCACAATTGTATATAGTCCATATTTTCATACACACAAATTATTAATGGAAAGGAGACATGTATACAAGTTAACCTTACGCACATTTCTAATATTATTTAAGGGACTTACTGTATAGTGTAAGAGGGTCTACATTCTAATACTACTCTATGTTATTCCGGTTATTCCGTTCATCCACCCCAAAAAATCCACCCTAAGGTGGATACGCGGAAACGCATGTCCGTGAATCAACCCTAGGCCTAGTTGAATAAACGGAATTTATAGGCTTAGGGTGGATAAACGGAATAACCCTGTTATTCGAGTTACATATGGATTTCAACATAATACAACTGTGAAAAGCCTGGTGTACAAATGCCTAAGTTGTTGACTAGCTGATTTATTTATTGTCTATAGGTATGCAATACAAGCGATTAAACAGATTTCAGCTCTAACATAATGGATACCCAGTGTGACAATATGTGTTCCTTTAAACCACTTAAATATTACACAATACTCATAATTCATTTGTACAAAAATATGAATCATTCATGAATACATAATAATAAGAACTTAAGTAAATACCTACTTATATCATACAAGTGTCATATTGGCAGTAACAGTGATTATGGCAACGTGAATTTGATTTCTAAAATATTTTTGGTCCAAAAATTTATATTATACTTAAACGCGTTCACATTAATTTGCATTATTTTATAGAAATACATACACCACTTTAATACTGATGTTACAGAATATAAAATATTATTTATTAGTAGTTAATAACTAAGCGAAGACTATGTTATAACTAGTTACTTATAATATGGCAGTAAGTGGTAATTGCAGAGCATTGTTGAACGTACTCGCGAGATTCGCACGTCACCACGTAAGGATACTATTCGAGTACTTACACGTAACTGATTTATGTCTATTCGATGGGTTATTTCATATTGCAAAGAATACGTAACAAGCACAATACACTGGCGCTCACAGTCACTCATAACTCCGCGATTCAAGTGTCGCTCTATAGAGTCCTACACTAACTTTTATCACTTCACTTTCACTTCAACCATTACCTATTCAAATGCATTTGTCTCGATTCCATATTTCTGCGTTCCTTTCTGAACCCTATTTTTCGCTCAATGATGTGCAGATGTGTATTATCTGCTGTACCTGGTTGCAGGTGTGAGCCCTCGCCCAGGGCGTCGACGAAACTGTTATAAAAGTGTACTTGCGAACACTTATGTTTGAAAGTCGCTGTGTGATACGATTCTGTACCGTAAAACCGCGTTGATCGATGACCGTATGGATTCATTTCCATGGCATGTGATTTAGTCCCGTTAACATGCTGGTACGTCTGCACATTTGATGGTGCTCACCGGTTTAATAAGTACGTCGCATTGGGAGTCATCTATCACTTTGTTCGATATCTTGTCTACACAGTATACGCCGCGATGCTTTGTGGCTTCCTCGCCCTGTAACAAGGATTAGGTTTGTACATTTTGTATAAGCATGTAACTACTGCATGATTCTGAATGGTTACACTATCGAAAGAACTGCTACCTTTACAAAACATATAAAGTCTATTCAAACTTATGTTTCAAATTAATATTATTTCAATTTAAACAAATATCAACTTTATTTTAATGGGAATGAAGTTGATTTCAGAGTGACTAGCATTATTGAAAAAGTTATAAAAATGCTTGAATTTGTGGCGTAAACTGAACTTTATTGTGTAGGATTTAAAGTTATTTTTCCTAAACTCATATTTGTTTACATTTTTGTCAAATAAATCGTGAATGCAGATTAAATGGACAGCATTTGAATCTGACATCTAAGTTTGTTTCGGTGTTTCTTTTCAGAGTAGTAGGATAGAACGCTGCGATTTCATACAGTTTTTAAAGTATTATTGACGTGCAAACCTACACCTACCTTACAGAAATACAATTTAATATTCTTTAAGATGTTGTCGCTAACTGTATCTACTATCACGTAGTACATACCGGCATGTGACAAGGTTTGGAGCAGGGGTTCCATGCGCCGACCCACCAGTGTGTGCGCAGTGTGTGCGGCGGACAGGCCGGCTGTTTGCACTGTTGCATCAGAGCCTCGTGTCGCGGCGACTCGATGTGGTAGCACTGCGACTGTTCTACTGCACCTGTGCTCAACATACACAACATTATCGTAATGTGTAATGAAGAAGGTAGCTTGATTCGGTCAGATGGAAAGAGAACCGCACCATTTTCACGCCAAGATTTATACAGGGTGTTACAGAAAGGGTATATCAATACAAACGGGTTGAAGAGTGTATCTCGTCTAGAATCTCTGTACAAAATTTCAGCTCAAAAGCAGTAACTTTGAAAATGCTTAATATTTTTTTATTTCGATAGTTTATAAATTGAAATCATAAAAAACGTGTCACTGCACTACCAGGGTCATTATCCATTATCTGTAGTGTGTCTGTGCGCCTAGTACACGCACATCACGCCGCCGCGCGCCAGTGCAGCGCCGTAATGTCGAAATAAAAAAATATTACTTAAGCATTTTCAAAGTTAATGCTTTTGAGCTGAAATTTTGTACAGAGATTCTAGACCAGATACACTCTTCAACCCGTTTGTATTGATATACCCTTTCCGTAACACCCTGTATTTATGCCATCAGATAGATTAATATCTTGCCAGTACAAGATCGCTTTAAACGTAGGTGTTTTAATTACTTGAGTTTAACGTTTATTCAAATTGTCCAACGACAGGCACGAAATCTTCACTTACATCTTACTGAAAGTCAAGACCAATTCCTACCACAAAGGTACATTTGGCAGAAAGGAAGTATCAACTTACGATTATGTTCATCGACGCATTCGTAATTTCTTCGCATGTACCCGAGGCCGCAGGATACGGAGCAAGCCGACCACTCGGAAACGCGGTACTTGAACCGATGCTGCATGCGCTGCTTGTCCACAGTGTACTGGTATGTCACACCAGGGTTCCGGTGTCGCCCACGGTATATCATTTGCTGGAAGAAAAAAAACGATGAAAAAGAAAGTCCGATCTGGAAGTTTGACCTCGGAAATTTTGTTAGGCCTCGTATACAATAGCCGGCGGATATCGTGCCCGAAGAGGCTCGAGTCAGTTTATTAGAGGATCGTTTAAGTTTGTACGGTTTATGAAATAAATGCCGTTATGAAACATTCTCTGAAAGTTTTAGGGCCGGAAATGTCTTTTCCAACATACTTAGTTAAGTAGGGATCCAAACGATTGAGAACGATTGAAATTCTTAAGCCGTACTTGCTAGTGAATATCAAAATGCGATGACACCTCCATTTCCTACTTGGGTACTACCTACTATATAACATCCAGTATTTCGGTAGGTTCCTCTAACTCTTAAAATACTGGGTATTGTAGTATCTCACTTACATAAACTTTGATGTCTTCTGCGAGCGGTCCCACAATTCGTACTTTCTCCCAATCACGGTCTCGTTCGTAAATAGCTGGAGTTCCCGCTACAAAGTATTCCGTCAAAGTAGCATTTCTGTAATGAAAATTGTAATAGGTAGGTAAAAAAATGGTGGATTACAAAGAAACATTTTATCGACAAAATAGTTTTCTTGCTTGGCTTACCGTGTTCCATTCAGGTATATTTTATTCGACTTGGCGCTTTTAATAGTGATGTAATTGCCTGGATTAACTTTCTCTTGTATTTTCACATTCCTTGACCCAGCAGGTATGACTGCAACCTGTTGATGGAGATTTGATTAGGATTCGAATGACAACTTCATGGTTATGGACTATCTAATTGAATAACTTGTTTAAAAGTAGGGTAAGCTATGGCTAGTCCGAAGATCTACTGATTGTGAGGTGGAATGGGGTTCTTGAGTGAGTGGCGATACTTTAATAGGCAGTCAGCGCCCTAACTGCGTAACACATCATCAATCACTATCTGGATCATTTTGAATCCATTGCTTCATATGTTCGAAAAATTTGTCTGCTCAGCAACGTAAATAACGCAATGAATGTTGTTGAACTGTCAAAATGAAAGCCATTGCTACTGTTAGTGTGTTACGTAATTACCCCGCAGGTCAGCCCTTCTACCACCTGCTCATGTTTTAACCAACCAAAAAGGGCCAAAGGGTCGCTACGGCCTACCACTGTGGTGGTAAACATTGCAGAGTAAACTTACCTCACTGAAGCCGGATTGCTTGGTGGTTCCTTTGCTGTAGATGCCCTGCACCGTCTTGCAAGCCGATCCGTTCCCGCCACATACACCACACTTGTCTTCCTGTGTTTCTGACCCCACTATCCAGTCACATCCGACTTTGTAGCATACGCCTGCGAAAAATCAACTTGTCTTTAAAAACTGCTGCTACTGAAAGGATTAGGTACCTACTTACTACTTCGGCTAACAGTTAAGGATATCGAGGACCTTTATAAGTCACGTAACACACCCGTGGTTTATAAAGGCTGATTTTCTGTAAGTAGGTACTTAGGTATTACCCTCAGAATACAGAACAAACGTATTACCAAAAACCGTTACAGACATCATTATTTTATTTTGGAAACGGTTGAATTAGTAAAGGTTTATGGAGTCAACGTTGAGCACGTTTGAGCGATTAACAAACTTAATCGGTTCAGCGCCCTAATTGCTGTTTTGTGACGCTTTTATACGATACTCAAGGTAAGTAGGTACATGTGCCAGATTGGCTGTTAATAAAATGTATGATGGAAAGGATGTTAGAATATAAATCAAGAAATGCAAAGGTAGCTCACATTATGATAGGTCTATACAGGCTGGGACATTGACAAGCGAAGATTTTTTTAACTAGGTACGGGTTATTAAAAAAATAAAAAATAGTTCCATACATTTTGACCGCGCAGGTATTGCACTTTTCTATGAAACTGCAGATTTTTTTTGATAATCGACGAAAAATTTCTGCGCTAGGGGGTCTAGAATCATGTACTGAATTCTTGGTTACAGTTTACGCTTCGATGTCCCTGCCACCCTGTATATTTTGTAATTATCAAGATCTACTCCTTGTCAACGCGCAAATCACTTACAATAATACAGCCGAAAGGACCAACCTATTGACCTTCTTTCTTGGTCTTAATCTTCATACATTATAGGATGACCAATAGCCTTTTTTCTAGGTATACAGTGATAATAGTGGTGATATTCTTACCAGCTATGCACATGTCCCGAGCCCCCACGCTCTGCCTGCAGGGAGTGCCGTCCGCGACGAACCCGCCCAACATTTCCACATCGCTGCCGTCGCGCGCCACACATTGTAACTCACAAGGTTTGTCTGTAACAACACAACGCACGTCTTTTTATGACCACATCAACATTTTGATTATGTACCCACCTTGGTTTACGATACGTAAAATTTCGTTTCAAATTATTAAGCCTTGTACGGACTAAGCGTTCCAATGTACCTACCTACGCGTAGTCGGTTACGCATATACAGGAACGATCAGAAAGCATGTTAAGCCGTTGATCCCGCCTCTCTTTTGTGGATCTTTGCCATGACAGTAGTCACGGGTCGTCAGAAGCCCGACAGTCCGACAATCAGTCTTACCAAGGGGTTTTGTATTATCCAGTAACTGGGTTGTGGAGGTCAGATAGGCAGTCGCCCCATGTAAAATACTGGTACTCAGCTGCTTCCGGTTAGACTGGAAGCCGACCCCAACATAGTTGGGAAAAGGCTAGGCAGATGATGAGTTGTCTAATAATCTAAATAGACACAAGTACAGAGTAGGTACCTACTCAATACACTGCCTTAGCATTTTATGTCTTAAAGGGTTGTTATTTTAATTTTAAGTACAATTCTGTTCTGTTTTTATTTGTTAGGTTTTTAATAGGTACCTACTTATGTAAGTATTTTTTGATTAAAAGAACTGAATTGCTTATTGAATTTCGTTGCTGACTGTACTAAATTTGTTGAACTTGTTTGTTAGGTTACCTAGGTAGGTTTTAAAATAAACTTTTAAAGGAACTTCTTAAACTTACCTTGATCGAAGTACGGTATCCACTCAGATATAGTTTCGTTCCTATATGTCATGTTGTTATGTTTGGAGCACTGCACTTCCCGGAATGTTGGCTCATTGATAGGGCACGGGTCGGTGTTGCAGACCTTGTATCTAGAAAATGTTACAAAGATTTCACAAATCTTCAAGCTATAGAGAGTTTAAAGAGTCGCAATCAAATTAAATGTTCAATAACGGTCCGTGTGTTAGTTAATTGTTCTGACAAACTTGCAAAAAACAACCTAAATTCTGCAACATCCAGACTTCTCTTAGTAACACAAAGGCTCAGAAATGAAGTCGTTTAAAAACGGTAAAACCGACATCCGAGTGAATAAGTAAGTAGTGCTTACCGGCTTCTATCACCAATACAGTAGTTGCCATTGTTGTTGGGTTCTGGGTTGTTGCACTCGCGCGACTGCGTAGAAACGCCGGCGCCGCACGTTCGAGAACATTCGCTCCACTCTGACCACGGGCCCCATTCCCCGTTTCGAGGCTTTGGAGAAGGCGTGCGAGGGACGCAGGTCTGGTTCTGACACCACTGTGGAAGAAAATAGGTTGTTTAGCTGATGAATGAAACTGCCTTGTTTCAACCCCGATGTCCTATGACCTCAGCAAATAAACCCGTCTGAAACCACCATGAGCATTAGGTACAAAATATGCCACCAGCAGGTAGTTGTTTTGAGATTAGAACAGTTTATTGATAATCCTACTTCCAATAACGGCTTGGGATATTCCTAGTGGGATATTCCCATTCGATCCACAACATATCAACTCCAGTGTCAAATTCCATGAAGCAATAGCAAAAAGTCATGTTAGAATGGCCGTCAATACAAAAAGCTCAATGAGTTTCCTGCACGTCTCACCATATCGAGTCCACAAGTGGTTCCGGGCGCGGCGGGGCGCAGCATCGTTTTGCACACGTTGTTGACTTGGCACCACAGATGTTCACAAAGCTCTGTTGGCTTAGAACATACGACCGCTTCCGCGCCGAATTGCAAGTGGCATTGATACTCAGCATCGAACGTTACACCTGAAAAAAGAAACTAGTTTAATATCTACGTATTTTGAAGTTTCAGGAACAAGTTTGGAAGGCTGTGAATTATGAAACTTACCAGCAGGAACTTTAGGATAGACATACAGCGGCTCTTGAGATGGTCGATCGCTGAGGCACTCGCCCAATCCCGCACTAAAAGAGAAGATATCAAAATTAATTTTGGTAAGTTACGTTATAACACTGAATGACACTATAATCCGTTTAGCTGAAACTCAGTCATAAATGCAAACAAACAAACGTTCCGTTTATTAAATGTATGAAGTCGTTTAAAGTTATTCAGCGTTAAGCGTTAAATTCATTCCAGCTGGATTAGGAAATAGTCGACCATAAAATTGTAGCACAATACGTTTTCTACGTAGCCGAGCAAATAACAGCTGAAGCAGAACAGCGGGCGCGCCTACTGGATCCATTTCAGCACATTTCGCACAATTACGAGCGCGTTTACACACTTTACAATTATTTGTGCGTACGAAACTGCGAATAGCGCATACGCCTCTATAAACGCACGGTTTCACAACCACTCAGTCCTTGGCCAGCACAGACGTGCAATAAACATGTCACATTTATAGATCCATCGATTTTTTAACAGCCTCCGTTTATATTTCTATTCATCACGGAGTGCTTTAAATTTAATTAATTATAGAAGTGCCATAATTCGATGTTTTATGATGATTAGCTGCTTGATGATGACAAATATGTAAGTTGGGCGCGTGTGTGAATGGCTGTATAATACAGATTCTGTTGCGACATTTACCTAATAATTAATTTTTCGAGATCGAATATAACGACATCCGGTGTTAGGTTACGATTCAAAATCTTTATTTATGTGTGCGTAGGATTTCTGCTTTCAATTTTATTGGCACTATAAACCATTTTATGTGGTTTGCTAGTAATGAATGACAGTTTTATGTAAAGAAGAGTCCACTTTCATGTGCAAATGATGTCGGAATTTAATTAAGTTGTTGCATTAGCGGAGTGGTCACAATAACTATAAAATCATTAATGAAACCGCTACGGAAGGGGCTTGACCATTCATTAAATTAGGTACCTACATGAGCATAGCATTCAATATGCAGCGAATGCCGTATGCGCATGTATTGTGATCAGCCGCTATTAAAGTTTTGCTGAGTAAAGTAAAATACGAAATACTTACTTAAAAGCTTTTCGCAATTTACGCAGAATAGGTACGTTATTGAATAAGTCAAAGATTTTATTGATAAACGGAGAATAAAAGTTAAACGTTAATATACTTTGTAATGTAGCGAAGGTATCTACAAAAATAAAACTGCTATCATTGTAACCGATTCGATGGTAATTAACTGACTTGTTGCTCCGGTTCTTTAATCAACAAAAATTATTATTTTGAATCAATCAATAAACACCTAGGTAGGTAAATAAATACCTAGATACTACATGGATTTTATTAGCGGAATAAGGCGGTAACTGCACGAAACCGATTAACTGATAATGGGGATAGGGAGAATGCGTCTAAGATATTGAATGAATGAATGAATGAAAGGTTCTCTTACTCCAAAAAGTTGGTGACGTCACGTTTGCTGCATCTCGACCAAGCGACCTGCACCGTGTCTGATTCGAAGATCGGCGTCATGATGTGCAGCGTCGATCCTTCACGACGATGGCAGCCTATCTTCTCTGTATCGTGGTAGAGCCCAAAGCTGAGGACAAAAGAAACAAGTTTATTAATTGTACTCTGAGCTGGTCGTTTTGGACAAGGCTGTTAGATTAGTAATTTTTCTAAGTTGTTTTTTTTATATAGTGAAAATTTAATCGGTTGTTAAAAATAATCTGCTGTTTCCTACTAAAGTGCAATAGGTACCTACCTATTACGCGGTCAAATGTATGAAACAGCAGATTTTTTTTTTATAACCGTCCAAAAATTTCAACGCATGGGGGTCCAGAATCATGTACTAAATCTCTGCTACCCTGTATACCTACCAAGAAACCCTGAAAAACTCACTGGTTTTCAAAACTGACGGTCTGTTCCGTTTCATGGCAGGAGGTGGACTTGTATCGTACGGTACAACGATAAAGTTATCCTAGAATGGGCTCATTACAAGTCTTCAAGAAGTGCCCACTTAGATTGTAGGAGGTTGGTATCTCTTGCAGTTTTGCATATTCCGTTAGTTTTAAAAGTGTGAGCGGTATCTGAAGTCCATTTGCATTCTACTAGGAAGTGTATTATAAATGGATACGAACAACAATAGCCGTATCTAGACTTTTCAAAGACCTTAATGTGCAATAAAGGTACTTGGTTCTGCCCGCGGTTCTGAGCAGTAAGACTGGTGGTTTATTGGTATTTTGACATCCGAAGATCACATATTTTTAGTTTAATTTAATAAAATATGATGTTTTTGAAATGTTGTGACCGAAGCTGTCAATAATTGTAAAATTATGTAAATAATACAGAACGTTATAAAATTAATAAATCGATATATTGCATCATAATCAATTTGCGAAATAGCGCGCTATTAAATTGTTTAGAGCCTTTGATATTTCTAATAATTTAATAGTTATTATATCGATACGGCACAGATGGGTCATCTATGCTTGATATATCATTCATGAGGCTTTATTAATGCAACGATAGTGACGTTTATCGGCAGTGTAGCAATATGTTATTCTTAATAGCTCTATTAGCATCGTTGGTAATCGTTATCTTATTGCATGAACGGTGGCGCTCCTGTAAAGGCACGGCCACAACAGCTGATCGTAAACTCATTAAGACACGCTGATGTAGGCCTGGCCTAAAACGAGCACAATGCCCTGCTTCACGTACGAGAGGTTTAACGAAACTTTGGGACCAATGTTTGTCATGGTTACAAAACTGACAAATACGAGATAGGCTGCCTTATGTGTTAACAAAAGGACATCACAAGGAAAATATTAAAAACACGACTTTTAAAAGACTTTCTCTTTTATAGGTAATAAGCATATCTACTATAAGCACATCCCTCAGGTTTAGCTAGACAGCTAAACCTACTTACTAAAGATTTACTAAAGACTAACCCCCTTATTCATAAAACTTATCAAACCTATTTTAGTTAAAATGGGGTTTGTCTCTTTCTTACACACAGAAATGACAACGTGACAGATAAAGACAAACGTTCTATAAACCTATTTTAGCTAAAATAGAGATAAAATAGGATTATGAATAACAGGGTTACTACTTAGTAAAGATTTACTAAATCCCCATTTAAAAATATTTTGTCAATACAAAGTTTAACAAGAGGTTGTTCTTTGGTTTTTAGTTCCAACCAACTCTAACCAACTTGTTTTTTTTGTGTTGGTGTAAGAACTCCGCAGAGAAAGATCTCTGCGCCACAAATATCTAAACGTAGTGTCTTTCTTTTTTTGGTTCTCGTCGTTCTCGTTCTCGTCGTAAGTATCGATATTTATACATAATGTAATAAAATAGTAACAAAGATTTTTTGTCCGTTGGCTGGATGTATGTTTAATTTTTTTTGGCCAATTAGTGGCCCAAAAACGGCTGAACGGATTTCGATGAAATTTGGCACACATAGTTTATAACTTGGATTAACACACAGTTCCCGTGGGATATTTCCTGACATCCATGCGGGCGAAGCCACGGTCAAAAGCTAGTATTAGGTAATTGAAGCATGCGTGTTCAGTGTTCAGTCTCGGAAAAGCGGAAACATGTAATTGTAATTGCTGTCAGCCAGTTCATGAAAGTTCAGGTTACAGTTTAAAGTCAAAAGTTATCTCCCTCGTTATAAATAATGTTGTATAATTATTATGACGTTAGCTCTTTAATGACGAGTAGACGTGCAATAATAAATAAATTATCTTAATTATTAATCTGTTAGGTATATCTAGTTTATTCTTGGAAACATGATTGTAAACAAAGTTGAGTACGTTTCCAATGTTATTAATGAATAACTTTAATACCTATTCAGATGATTAAATACTGAAACAAAGTAGGTACAGAGCCCGTGTTTCTTACTGAATATCGTCAAAAAAATAATATTTTTGATCATTAGCGCCTGTTGCCATGGTTACCATATTTAAGCACTGTAAGCAGATCTCCAAATCACGGTATCACTTTCCCTTAAATTATGTTAAACCTGTTGTGTGGTAACATTTCATAGTTGACATTTTCAGGAAGAGATGGGATCCATCTATTTGTAGCGCAGACGCGGTACGCCCAGACGTATAAAACACAGGTCAGTCAGTCAGTCTCCGTGATATTTGGCACTGGATCCCATCACTATTATGTATGTTGTGTTGTCATGGCGCCACCTGTGAGCCTGTAACGATACACAGGGCGTTATATGCTTAGTTTATAGCGAATGAGAATGAAAAATTATTGGCACACTTCCAATATCGAATCAATTCACTTCATAGATTCTAATTGCAATTGCAAAAAATGAGGCCAATTCCCGTAATTAAGAATGTTCAAAATCTAGTCGCAATCTCATCTCAGCGACAATCAATGTCAAAAACTTGTCAAAAATGTAGGGAAATTAGATGTATTTTTGGCAGATTGAGACTGGTGAACGTTCTTAAAATTACGGGACTTGCCCCTCTGATTGCCTTGGGCTCCATATCAATATTTCTATTACAAATAAATCTGTAGAGATTAAATAAATCGAAGCGGATCTATCGTGTGTAAAAATATCAAATTAATTGCTTCTCACAGCCAGACGAATTGAAACTCCGGAAGTGTCGGCACGCGAGGTTACAAACTTGTTAATTCGGTATTTTGGTAGGAGAAAAAATATCGACGCAATTAATTTTATCAAGATGCGCCGCGACGAGTTTAATTTAAAGAAATGTTACAGCTAATGTTTATCTAAATTTATATTTGTTAAAGTAAAACGACATTGCATTCTGCAATAAAATCGGAGTACCCATCGTGTTTGTTGCATACGACATGAACGCAAATGTCAAGAGTCACGCTTCGCGACCCGTATACACGTCTGTCGCCTGCGAATTGTTTAATTTATCGTTAAACCCCTTATTCTTTATTCAAGATAACGCCATGAAAAATAATGAACTTGTGTGGGCCGATAGTGCGGCGTCAATGCACCGGGTGCATTGTACGCGGCGAATGATGCATTCATGTCTACAAGAAGGTCAATGGCTGAGTCGCGCTGTTTGCACATTACATAACCTGTGTTTGTATTATGATTGTGGGCGTTGTCTAATGCCAGTGACAACGCCTTGTTTGTACTAAATAACACAAACAAACTAACGGACTCGGAATCCTCGGATGCAATACAAGTGTTTCATAATTTTCTATCTTGAAAGCAACGTCCTTGCGGTAATCTCGGCACAGAACATGACTCAGTGCCGATAACCGAAGCACTCAGCAACCGTTGCCAAATAAAACTAGCACTTATTTCCAAAATAATACAAACAATATTACGCATACTTTTTTTAAAATAAATTTGAAATATACATAAGAGCATGTGGTCGCCAGGGAATCAGATGATACGGTCGTATCGAAAGACTGTTTATTTTAGAAAAAAGTCGAACGTTTCATGTGGTAGTTATGTATTATGAAAAGTCGATTCGCGGTGTACCTAAATAGCGCTATTAATTATTAAACGTAGAGTTGCGTAGATATACGAACGTTCTATGCCATCTGCGGATTAGACGACTGTAGCCAAGGACAGACCAAGTTAATAAGAATCAAAACTAGCGTAGTAACATAGACGAAAATACAAGGTGAAGGAACAAGCTGACTGTACCTCACATAAACTTTAACCGGCTGAAATGATCACGAGCCAGTAATCATTGAGGCGCTGTTTGTGTAACCTATTTATCTAGGACCGATATGCACAGCAGTGCAAACTAATCACCTCGTTTGTGGTGTACATTGCGGCAAATATTCACAGTTGCCACACTATTTATGCAAAAACATTAATGGGTGATAAAAATGTTTTGAGCACAAAAGCTTGAGCGATAAATCACAATAAAAAATTCTTTGCGACGTAAACCTACGAAAGATATAAGGATTTATTAATACCTATTAGCATTTTATGATTCCTGGGTACCTACTGTGCATCGATTCAGTAGGGACTACTACTGATATGATAATGCTATGCTGTTAACATAAATCTTACTTACTTATGGTTTAAATCATTTTTCATATCAAATCCGACATTAAATTCTTTATGGCATATAAAACGTTCAGTAGATCCATGGCGAATTTATGGAGGACTGAAGACATCTATTTCGGGTGTGTACTGTGTAGCTATCCAAACACAGTGGTACATTACGTGTTATGTAAGCCGTATGTTTACACTGCGATTAATATTTGTAGTTCAACAGTGCGATGGTGGGTGAGTCATCTAATCGAAAAGATTTTCAGAAAATTAATCACATTGTAATCTATAAATAAGCTGAGTCTGTATTTCAAGGGCATTAGCGCTGGAAAACTATCTTCAGACGACTTTTGTTGTAGGAACACCATCAACTCAGCCTATCGCAGTCCACTGCTGGACATAGGCCTCTCCCATCCTGCACCACAATACCCTATCCCCCGCCTTGCGCTTCCAGTCTATCCCAGCCACCTCTCTGAGGTCGTCGGTCCATCTAGCTGGAGGGCGTCCTACACTACACTTGCCGATACGCGGTCTCTACTCCAGGACTCGTCTGCTCTACCAGCCATCGGTCCTTCGACAAACATGGCCAGCCCACTGCCGCGTCAGCTTGCTTACTCTGCAAGCTATGTCGGTAACTCCGTTGCAGGAACACGCCTTACAATATTCATGAAATTTTCTTCTGGGTGCTGCCTATCCAGCACATAATCTTTAGATACATTCCACGTTATCTTTAATAATCATCTTTATTTAATCGAATATAATATATGTTAGTACCACCAAATTGACATAAGTTGTTCTCAATATTTTTGGCTGTTTAGAAGGTTTTTGTTTGGTGTTCTTAATTGGGATCTTCGCGTTTTCCTCAGCGTAAAACGAGTTCACAAATAATCTATAAGTAATTAACACGCAATTGCATTTTTTATCCTTTATTTATGTCTAATTACACAGTTGTTAGCATTTTATATATGTAATTAGGTCAGTCTGTTAATCGTAATTAAATAAGAATTCTCGAACATTTTATCCATTTAGATAGAAAATAAATGTTGTTGCGGTTACTCAGAAATTGCTTCGGTCGAACGTTGTTTCTTGTACTATAGGTAATGCTAAAGGTGAAAAGGAATATCGCAAGTTTTTAACTTTTGTAGCTATCATCGTTTCCATTGTAATATGCCTATTTATTTTTGATCTAAAATAAAAACTTTTTCTTTTACACAATCCAATCATATTTTAACTATGGTCTCTATTTATTTAATTAGCACCGTCATACTACGTGGCAATGCTGCCAGCCTTTTGGGCACTTTGGCTGACAGCGATGCGGACGAACTTTTTGATACCTTATGATATGATTCTTTACCCTTGTTTTGTTTTATATACATGTACTCATATTATTATTTTAGTCAGTTAGCTTATAATTATACAATGATCTTTCTCTTTACTCATATAACCACATTCAAACTTCCTGAACTATAGTCGGATTAACTGAACTATAGTCGGATTAAAAAAAAGTAAGTAACTCACTTGTGTCCCAGCTCGTGTGTGATGGTGTGCGCCAGCATGATGCCGTTGTCCTCGTTGACGGAACAGCTGCGGTCCGGCTTGCACATCCCGGCCACGTGCGCGACTCCCAGCGTGCTGCAACAATCATCCGGTTTACTGTACTGCTAGTACTCATTTATACTTAACTAGCCGTGCCTGCGACTTCGTTCGAGTGAATGTCGGAAAACAAGTAGTATTTTATGTGTTTGAATTTTTTTACGCGGGACCCTAATTCTTTTTTAGAATAAAATAAAATAAAAACAAGGCTGTTCCATACATTTTAACCGCGTAGGTATTGCACTTTTCTATGAAACAGCTTTTTTTTTAACCTTAGAATTTTACTTATTCTTTAAATTAAATTTCTCTGCCATAGGCTTCTACTCCATTCACCTTTTCTACCCTGTTTTTGTCCAGACGGTAAAAATATTCAGCCGGTAGGCGGGTAGAATATGTATATTATTCACGTAAACGTGATGATAAATACCGCATCAAAATCCGTAGCTCAGTTTATAAGAACAACGCAGACACACAGACAAACACGAAAAGCGACTTTAATTTAATATGAAATGTATAGATGTAGCTTTTATTTTAATTAGCCGCTTGAATTCCGCAATCATAGATTGAACACACGATGTTTATTTGGTGTCTCGCGTAGATCTTCGTTCATACAAAGTAAGACAAACCGCATATACCTAGGTGTAAGTACATGTCTACTTTATAGGTAATAAAATACATCGTATTTGTTTAACGTGTCTGTTTGTCCGTAAGTGCGCTATAACGTGAGAGCTGCATATACGATTTACGTGACTTTTATTTTTATTCAGAGCTATTTTTATATTTACAGTACTGCTGGTTTAAATATGTCATGGCACAGTTAGTGATTAATATATAGCCAAAGATTAACTTATAAAAATATAATGTATACATACAGATAATTTACATTCCATCGCCACTTAATCAGTTATATACTTTAGTGAAATGTATTCTAAGTTGATTTTTGAGTGACCATTTGTAACAAAAAGATCTTTAAGTTTTTGGTTGCAATAGAATTTGAACTTTGTTAAGTATGAAATTCAGTTTGTTGTTCCATAACTTCAAAGTAATCTCAAGTTCTTAATTCAAATATACACATTACTCTAGCTTGCAGAAGTGACTACGAGTACACAGCTATGAATATTTCAATAATTGTCACTAATTTCTCTGCTTTCTGTAATGTTTGTTAGCATAGCTTTTCTTAACGGCTCATGATTTCTCTTAATTAAATAAAACTTATAGGCAAATTAGGTATAAACATTTAAAAAGAAACCTGCGTTAATTAGGCGTATACCTCATTAGTCAATATTGTGTTAGCAATTTAAATATCGTATTACGAGTGAATATCCTACATTTATCTATACTAATATAATAAATCTGAAGTTTTTTTTTTATGTTTGAATGCGCTAATCTCCGGAACTGCTAGTCGGTGTTGAAAAATTATGTTTGCATTTGACAGCCCAATTCTTGAAGAAGGCTTTAACATCACGCTACGACTCTTACGAGCTGAGTGAGCCGAGCGAGGCCGGTGTAACCGCGGGCAAAAGCGTTGAAAGTTCAGTTAAACCATTAACATTCATGCAACAAGAGTAAACGAATGTACTTATGTGTATACTTACAGGAAGATTTTTTTATCACCATCCAAATTTTTACATGGTGTTCTACCCATGAATATGAGAAACTTTCACTATGGGACCAACTCTGAAATCACGAAAAAAAAATAGCTCAATGTATGAAACAGCTGATTTTTTTTCGTGATTTCAGAGTTGGTCCCATAGTGAAAGTTTTTCATATTCATGGGTAGAACACGCTGTAAAAATTAGGGTGGTGACACAAAAATTTTCCTGTAAGTGTATTGTTTGTGTCCTATGGGACAAGTGATAAATAAATAACTATTCGATACAGAATTAGGATCCCACACAAAAATAAATCCAAATCGGTTCAAATGCTACAGATATTATACAGTAAATTATAGTATACAGATTTACATAGTATAAATAGGAGATCATGATGATCAGGATGGCAACCAACCGATTATCCTTCAAAATTAAGGTTCGCGAGCACATTCGCAAGAAGCTGGCAGTATCATCACAACGGTAATATTTTCTCATTGCTTGTCTTATTTCTTTTTAGTTAGTTAGTAAGTGTATTTATGTATATTTATTTGTGCTTATATTTATATATAATTAGTTATATATTATATTCATAGTTTTAATAGGTTTATGCGTATCTTTATATTTAGAATATTTATTCCTTAATTTTCATGATTGCACCTACCGCTGTTTGTCTCTGCAGCACCCAAAGGTTGACTGGTAGAAAATGCCTATGGCATTAAGTCCGCCTCTGTACATTTATGTGCTTGAAGTATTAAATAAATAAATATCGAGACATACAAAATTATTGGTTCCCCGTAGGCATATTGTTTGCAAGCCATAGAATTTTGTTTGACGCGATTACCAATACATTACATTGTTTTTACGTAAAGACAATTATCACTGAGACTCTAACAAGTTTTTGTTTGTATTATCAATTTATCACCAATGAATTCAATGACCTTGTCCCAGTTCGAATACGAATGGAATAGGAAACTATCGTCTCCTATTGAAAACGTTAAACGGAATATCTATCGGATTTCATTCAACTTTTAATTCCGTAAAAAATGTGAATTCGTAAATTATAATTTGCATAATGTAAATGTAATAAATATGTATTATTTTCTTTGACATATTCGTGTATCTCTTTGTCCGTACCTTATAATATTTAATATTATAACTGTCTATTTACAGTTAAATATTCATAACCATATTTAAAACGACATTGTTTGTCTCATTCCTTAGAGTAGTCAGTTAATTATGAAGGTATTTAACGGTATGTACTTAAATAATTGTCACGTAAAGTTATCACACGGGAAACTAGGAAATAATTATTGTTTTATATATGAATTAGCGACTAATAAAGAGTGCTAGTCGCTACTCTTAATCGCTTGCTAATTATAGAGGTACACAGGGGGCGGGGCTTCATTAAAGCTAGCGCTAGACGGCGCGAGCGCAAATCTATCGAACTCGTGAGTCGTGACAAGATTTAGTATTGATTCAACATATCACAAAAAAAGTAAAAGTTGTCATTCATTGTAGTTTCCTTCCGGTTACGTGAATAATATAAATCGATTTCAGACTGCATTCGAAATTCGGAAAGTCTTCAAAGAAAAGTGATCGTTGCGTCACAATAAAATTTATGAATAGTGATGAAAGTGAAATTCAATTTATCACGTTACAATAGTTAGAAAGGGAACGTTGTCATATCTACGAAAGTCTATTTATTCTTTGATGTCGGCGCGTACGGGAATAGTCTGCTAATAATACGAGTGCGTCGCTGACTCACGCGGAAGCCGATGAAAAGCTCTATAAATTCCTTGTAATAAATTCAATATATTCATACACTTTTTAACATTAATAATATTTATTTATAACGGCATATCCACTTTACGAGACTCGATTAATCAAAATATTTTACACATCGATATTTATTATCGAGATGTCACGACGCTAAAGTAATTGTGATTTTGGCGAAGATTTATGCTGTTTGATTTATAAGTCGATAAAATTGATTTGACACGTGTTCCCAATTTGATTTTTTCACCAAATTATTTAATAAATATTTATTATATTTAAATGAAACGCGTTGATGTCTTTTGTATCGCAGAGACATGAGACCACCAGCCTACAAAACAAAAACAAAACTACGAATATTAATTAACATTTCCAATTAAAATTCTGTAGTGAAATAGTAAGAAAATCATAAACAGAAATGTGTTGTCCAATTACAGCGTAGATTGTAAAACGTTGAGCTGTCCTTAATGAACGTTTCAGTTCGTGCTATAAAAGTTCAATTTGAGATTTAGGTCAGCTCAGTGTTGTTGGTCTCTGGGCAACAACTACCCACATTTACGCACAATTTGGATCATTAACCCGCGCTAGTGCTAAACGTTGGTTTAGTGTGGGCGACTATTGACACACACTGAAATTTTGAAAATTTTCTCTCCCTTAAGAGGACTACATGACCTAAAGCGCGGTCTTTGTCGGACTGCATAGAAAAGAAAGAGAAACGTGATGACAAAATGCTGGTAATTTATTGCAAAAAATTAAGTAGTTATCTATTTACGAAAAATCTATTGCTTAGACTAAAAAATTAAAACACGAGAGTTTTAGTATGTTGCTTGTAGAATAATCTGACAAAAAATCATAATGATTGTATGTATATTAGCATGGTTTTTATTGTAAAAAGAAAGTTTTTAGAGGTATCTTCATGATCTTTTTCTATCGTACCAAATAAGTTGTTTTATGTTTTCAACACACTATCTACCTAGCATATATCCTGAAGAATATCATATATTTTTTTGTTTTTTTTTTTTTACTGTAGTCAATCATATACTTTTATTGTTTCTAAAACTTCCGTTTTTTGCGTTTAGGTCCTGTAAGTCCCTTAAGTAAAGAGTTTTGATAATAATTATTAAATACTGTCTTCTGCTCGCGACTTCGTTCGCGTGGAAGTCGTAAGACAACAACACAACATACGAAAATAACAGCCACATTTTATAAAACTTCCCGTTTGCAGTTTTGCTCTTTATGCAATATAAATCTTTGGGTATATGTTTTTCTTATCATCGTGTGTTTACTTAATTTACTCGTTTTTTAATGTTATTATTATCAGTTGAAGATACTATGTTTTAAATGTTTATCTACTTTATAATTAACGCAATGACGCTGGCAGTTAAAGGATTTTGATACTAGAAGTACTAGAACTATACAGGATGAAATTGCCTTTTAAGGGGTCATTGTAATCATCATTATGAACAACTTTCAGCTCTTCCCTACATTTTGACGAGTTATGTGAACATAAATGCAAAGAACAGCTGTTTTTTTTTTCGCGATTTTAGGTTTAGTCCCATAGCAAAAGTTCATAATGATGAGTACAATGACCTCTTAAAAGGATGCCCATGAATTCAATTTCACCCTGTAGAATCTATTTCAAAAGTTAAATTATTTTCAAAAAGCAAAGCTTATTTCCGCAGTAACAGTTACAGCCAAGAGCAAGGCTAGTAATTAATTTATATTGGAACCGTATAGTTAACTAACAGCTTTACAACGATAAAATCACCGAACGTTTTATCGCGGCTGTAATACAATTCGCAATAACATGTAATCACCTTTTAATGACTTTAAAGCTTCGATGAATATTATCCTTTTACGTGAACGCTCATAAAT
This sequence comes from Amphipoea lucens, assembly GCA_947508005.1. Lineage (NCBI taxonomy): Eukaryota > Metazoa > Arthropoda > Insecta > Lepidoptera > Noctuidae > Amphipoea > Amphipoea lucens. The sequence continues at coordinate 11,510,569 of OX382371.1, forward strand.
CAAGCCGCTTCGTTAATTGTTCACTTGTTTTAAAGCAGGTGTGAAATTAACGAGAAATTAAATGACTGTTGATTTCATCAAAAGGCGCCTCGACGTATGTATGGTATGGTTGTATATACATGGAAGCCAGGTCGTGTTCTGATATTGTCACACTATAATATTATAAAGGCGAAAGTTTGTAAGTGTGTGTGTGGGGGTGTGTTTATATGTTTGTTACTTCTTCACGCTCAAACGGCTGGACCAATTTTGATAAAAAAAAATTATGAAAGTAGCTGACACCCTGGATTAACATATATGCTACTTTTTATCCCGATATTCCCACGGGATCGACATTTACGCGGGTGAAACCGCGGGGCCCAGCTAGTATAAAATATGTATGAAACCGTTTTGCACTTTTTACAGAAATTGACTATGGGAATGAAAATTTTTATATTTAAATATGTACCTACAGTGCGGCCGACGAGAGAATGCGTTCTTGACACCTGTCAGTTTCATACAAACGAATATGCGAATTTGACCTTTATTTGCTACTAGAACCGTCGCACTGGCAGGTGTCAGGAACGCATTCTCTCGACGATCGAACTGTAGTACAGAGGCCAGCACATCAAGCTACCCCATTCTGTCAAATTTTCCCAATTGAATATGAACCTTATTACTTTGTTGTAAAGTTAAAAATCTATCAAAGAAATCTGACAGATTGGGGTAGCTTGATGAGCTGGCGTCTGTACAAGACGAGACCTAACATTGATATAGTTACCCAGGCCGGACCTTCCGGAGACTTTAAGTTTTGCTTATTTACCTGGTTTCGGGATTGGTACGATATTAAATTACTAGGATATTTTTAAATGCTAACAGTAGTCAAATTATGACATCTCACAATTGACTACGACCAAAGTCCGTCTATGGGTCTGTGCAATTTTTCAATAACCTGACCTTTTTCTTAGTTATGTCACACAACTCTGGCGTGTAACACGTAGGTGCTAAATATCTGTTTCAATGTATGCGTAACATTGGCAACGCGTCTTACTGTCTAGCAGTTTGGTAAAGATTCGACATTCGCCCGCCAGAGGGAGCTACTCACAACCACTACTAAGGAGGATAGTAGGTAACTTATAAAGGATTTATCTTCAAGTGATTAATGGGCAGAGCTAGTTGAATTTTTATGATAGCAAATTGCTATTCCCATTTTCCGAGCAAAATGTGAACCTAATTATAATAATTATTATAGGGGGGTAAAGCTACGAGCCAAAATTTCCAACTGCATTTTAACTAACCAAGGAATCAAACCCAGGGCCTCATTTCCCAAATACTACGAGGAATGAGCCATCGCAAGTAAAAAATGCTAATTGAACGCGAACATGACATCGTCGGAGAGTTCGCTTCAGGCGGCACGATCAAACAAGCGGAGAAAGTCGCATTGTGAATTCATAAATTTTTCGGCCACAATACCATTTTTGGTCAATAATTGCATCGAACAGGGTCAAGATATAGTTAATTCATATTCATCGGACGGATTTATGCTTAGTTCAACACGTGCACAAAAAATAATTTACGTAGGTATTTTTTATCTCGCTTCAAGGATGTTTAATCCATCCATCTTTAATAATTTATTTCTTTATCGATCTAAATGTGTCATAAAAAAGGCGATTTCAATAATATACGCCGATCAATAGGTGGTCTAATCTAAAGTATGCACATTATAAGATTAGTTGTCGTGTAGCGGAAGAGATACGCTCGGGCAGGTCCGGCGGTCAGTGCGGACACCCGAGACGGCGTGGCGTCGACACGACACAACTACGAATTAAAATTAACCGACGTCATTATTTTTAACGAGCGCCCTTTGTCCAACAGCCGCTACTCAGAAATGCGACTTCGATTATGCAGGAGATTAACACCTGAAGAGATTAGATGATAAGGTTAAGGAAGCTTTTATGCGTAACGAGAGCACCCGGGGGTTTAACTGCAGTCAACTGAACTATAAACTATATCTACTAATAATAAAGCTCAAGAGTTTGATTGTTTGAACGCGCGTAAATCTCTGGAACTACCGGTCGAATTTGAAAAATAATTTTTAAATTTGATAGCCTAATTCTTAAGGAAGGCTATGAGTTATTTAACATCACGCTAGGACTTTTAGGAGGCGAGCAAAAAAAAAAGTAAGAAGGTACTCGAATACGAAGAAGGTAATAGCGCGAGTAGAGAATGCGATGCGACGGGTGGGTCGGGAGGACAAGAAATTTTACGCGGACTAGGTCGGAGGCAGAGGCTAGTATTTAGATAATTTGAAAAACAACAGGCATATTTTTAAAACCCCCAATTAAGATCATAGTTTAGTTACTATGAAATAATTTATGACCGATTCGTGTGTATGAATACGAAATGAAGATTAAATAATATGTGCATATTTAACTACCGATTACTAGGCTGTAGATGGTAAAATTGTTTTTTAATTATTTGCAGTGTTAAGCAATAATTAAAATGTTAAGTACTTTTATGAGAATTTACTCGGTAATAATTACAACCACGGCTGATTCTTGCATTAAATTAGTCGTTTTTCAAGACAAATGGAATACTACATTTAATTTATAGTATGTGTGTATAAAATAAAAATATAAATAACCCATAATAAAGCGTTTAAATTAAAAGCACGTCGTCGGCTATGTAAAAAGTTAATAATATTCATAGATGTTAACATATTGATGATTGCAATTTTTATGCGGCGTGCATAATGCATGGCGGCAGGCGCATTCAGCCCGCCCTGGGCTTGCATCGACACCGTTACGACGATTGTGTTTTGATTGCCGCCTTCCCAGAACATTCGACTACTCGTTTGTACCGTTTACCGAACGCAGCGGGCTTCCTCATTGCATTCATTACACACTGGTTTTTGGGCATGCGTGCTCTGGATACGAATTAATGTAGTTAACAAGTTGGTGCCGCTGTCGACCTGTCGCCTCGCTTCAACGCCGTGTAATGGACAACATCGTTTATTAAGCACCTGTACACACTAAGGTGACTGAGGGGTTAAAAGTGTGAGAAAAAATTTCGAAGATCCCAAAAGAAAATTCAGTAGGTTTCAACATTACAGAATGGCGTTTACGACTCTTTTTATGGAAAACCCCACAAAGAATGATTAAGCGTAAGCCCATGGTAAATTAATTTCCGTAAAATCGCAAACAACACAGTGTATGACCGAGCTACGTACTTAAGTGTTATCTATTTGGTTAATCTTCCGCGATAACAGTAAATAAAATTTCCTTTCAACATCCGCTTTCCTTGTAGGTATTACGTAAATCACTTTTTTCACTCTTTGATGGAAAGGTTTTTGTTACATTGAACAATAATAAAACGTGCACTTAGTTTCTAAGAAGCAGTGAAGTGATTTTCAGGTATAAAAACTTTTTACTAAGACTTACGAGACGTGAATGAAAAACTCGTTTATAAATAAAAGATTTGATTGACTAGCTGCTCAACTAAGAAATCTATATGAAGTTTGTAAGATTAATAATGTAGAAAAACATCCGATTTTAAACGCTGTATTATACGCTTGTTGGGGGAAGTTACGTAAGACAGGTCTGCTTTATTTCATTCATAGTATCCAGGCCTGGGATACGCGCATTATGTCTCGTTGTTACTAAAATATGGATTATTAACGTCTCACTTTCCAATCGAAGTGCCTCCTTGAATATATTTTTTTCAGTGTCGGTTATGCTTATAAAAAACGTAATTTGTCTGTTGAAAATTAAAATGCTGATTTTTCACACACATATTTCAACGCTAAATTACTTCGTTTATTTTTCTGAACAATCCGAATGTGCATGATTCATACACATAAAACATTTAAAACTAATTGATACGACCGTTATTAGTTTTCAATTCATCTCTGCGGTTGAAATCAGCGCCATATACAAGCGTCTGTAACAAGTCTTCTTGCAACATACAAAACTTCGCATGACCAAAAAATTGTACTTGTAATTATATAACGCTATATGGTTATAGGCTTTTGTTAAAATAATGAATGCCCAATTTGTAGCCACCCAACATCCTTGGCCTTAATGTCGGCGTTTTTGATGTGACCGCTCGGGCCGGCACATCGCCGTTAGCGATTCGCAAATATTCGCAAAAAACCGATAATGATGTAAACAGCAATTTGTCGAGAGGTCCAGTATTTTGGCAACGTTTTTTATCAATCATTGTATGTAACTGTGAACTTGATGGATTGTTTTTGCATTCTTTAAACGCGTTTATTCGCGGCTGTTTTTATTTAAAGCGTGTTATACTTTTGTTGGTACTACTGCCTTTCTAAGTTCTATTACTGTTTGTGCATCTAACTTAAGTGCAGTTAACTAAATCACTTAAGTACACTTTACTTAAGAGGCCAACGTCACTCGTCACCATCTCTGTTTGAACTGCAATCGTTCAATGTCAAATGGTACCTACACTATCCAATCTTTCTAGAAAACCCGGTTTGCGTAAAATAATCATTGCACCGAGTGGTGCGCGTAAACGTATCTTAATCTTTTTATCTTGTTTAAAAATAGAAACATTGCATGATGAAAGTAGGTGTTGATAAGGACCGAATATTATGACAAGTGTGTTTGGTCAGACATGGCGGTGCCGATCTGATTGAGTGCTGAGCGTGGAGTGTTCTGCGGATTATATCGACAAAGTAAACGTTCAAACTAAATAGCGTACAGACTAAACATGGCTGGTTATGCAACATGTGCGGCGTATACCTACAGGCCAGCGGCCTCTTACCGACAAGAACCAAATGCAACACAATATGATTTATTTTAATTACAAACTAATTTTATATTTATCCACCGGGAACTAGGTGAAGTTATTTGCGCGTTATGTCAAAATATATAAACAAAGCCTTCAAATGTAAGCCAGTCGTGTTTGGATCTCCTCTGTTTGCACACATCATTTAATATAACATGTTTATAATTCAAATTGTGAGATTTGCACTTTACTTTCATTGAGGTTGATGCATCGTGTTTTTGAATCGACAAAAAACGCATGATCTAGAAATAAGTTGGTCTAGAATGTGCCGGCTATTTATCACTATAAGCCAAAACACTGGCTCTAAATAAAAAAACCGTTTATATAAACGCGAACATTTCCGTTTAATTTAAATAAAGTTTTTTTAGATGTAGGAGTGTATCGCGTAACACTATTTTAATTAAATAGGTATCACTATTTATGACGTAAATATTTGGAAATGCCTAAGAAACTGTTAGACTCCTATCTCCAGGTGTTGGCGCTGAGATCTGAAAGTGTTCTATTTGTGCGTCGGTTACTCATCGTGATTCTGTTTACTTTGCTAACAGACGGCTGCTCCTGCCATTGACCTTGTCTCGGCGTTCAGTAAAAAAGAAATGCTAATATGCTGTTGCCCCCTGTGTTCTGAGTGCTAAACGTAGCGTCGCTTATGCACTGTGACCGGTAGACCAGATGGCATTCCGCGATATGTTCGTGTTAGTTTTTATCCTTACCGCTATATCTTTAGTTATTATTAAAAAATAAAACACAATAATAATAATAAAAAGGAGGTTCCTCTCTCTGGAGCCCTGACCGCCGGTAGCTTGGACCCTGTTCCCGATTACCGATGGGCTACTATTTTTTATATTTTTAAATGTTTTTATATTCTAATATTTAAAAATATAATTTATATGTATTTAGTTAAATAAAGGAAATAATAAAAAAATGTTGGAGGAAACTTCGTACCTACAAGGGGCATCGTGTTGACTGCAGATGTCTTGCCTGGTCACGAGGATGGCAACATCGTGGTGGTGGGGGTTCTCATCGTCCTCCGGGTTCAGCAAGTGTTGCCAGCGACAGAAAGACGCCAGGGTTATGTCTGCGTTCGTCGATACCTGTAGGTCAGGGGCCGCCTCGATCTGTTCCACCAGAATGATCTTTACGATCACCACTTTTATATAGTTACCGATTGAAGGGTCCATGTAGAGTGAGGATACCTGTTTGGAGAAAACAATTAAGATATTATGGATACTTAATTGGCAAAAATACATATTTAAACTAACTTCAGAGAAGATCCTCATGACTATATCGTCATTATAGGCATTTATTTTAACTTTGATTATCGTCGTGATATACAGGATGGTAGGGACATCGCACAACCTGTTACCATGGATTCAGTAAATGATTCTGTTCTATTCATTTTGACCGCGAAGGTATTACACTTTTCTATGAAACAGCAGATTTGTTTTTGATAATCAACGAAAAATTTCTACACTAGGGTGCTGAGATCATGGTTAAGTTTGCGCGTCGATACCACCCTGTATCCTTGTACGACATGGCCGTAACCTATACTATTTCTGTGCTTATACCTACATAAAAATCAAAGGGGCTCTGGAACGGGAACACGGAAGTTTAACCAATTAAGTCTTATTTACACGTACCATATTCATAATAGTAAGCAGGTAAGTTTCCAAACTACCGTCGTGGAAATCGGTCATAGATTTGTCTGCGACCAATAAAACTTCTACGTGACGCGGCTTGCTCACAGACCGCGTTCTACGTCTTGCGCCATCTTGTGCGTGTTGCGCCTGCGCCGGATTGTGATGATACCCGTAACGAGGGTAGCCCTGCACCTATAATATTATACAGATTAGCTATTAGAGTAAACAAATATAAATCTACACAGTTAAGTAATATATACAGTTGATAATGGGGTTGCAATAACATTAGGATGTTTAAGGTCTGCAGTAAAATAAATGGTTGAAACAAATTGTGCGTGTCTTGATGCGATGATCTGAGGATCAAAACAAAAACTTTGATTAGTGACGCTGCGTTTGCGCCAATGTTTTAAAACATATCAAATACTCGATACATGTATATTTCATGCCTACCTTGTTACTGTGAGCGTTATTGTGTCGTGTCGCTTCTTTCTCTGTAAGCATGTTCTGTTTTCGCCACAAGTACGTCGGCTGCTTCGTTGCGCAGTTCTTCGATCTTCGTCTTCGTCGCCTGTTTCTAATTCTTCGCAACCTTTGCTCATCGGTTAACCTATTTCGATTCTTCCTTCTCGCTTCCAATGAAGCCTGATCTGCAGATTTACTACTCTCTATTGAGTTACTTTTAGAGCTTGACTGCTGTAACCTTCTTTCTTCCATGCGAAGCATGCTTTGATGTCTTCTATATTCCGCAGGGTTCTTCCTCATCATTTCCATTCTTCTCCGCCTCTGTTCCAAGTAATCTCTTCTACGTTTATCCATTGCTTCTTTACTTTCGCGGTATCGTCTTGCGTTTGGTCGTGTTCGTTTGTTATAATATTGCTGTTGTGTATTCTTTTCATGGTTATTTCTCTTCATTTGAGTGTTACTTCTCATCCTACTGTCTACTTCTCTTTTAGCTCTATGCCACGCTTCAACTTTATCGACAGCAGATCTTCTGAATATAACGTGCGGTCTTGGTTCTGAACTATCTTTTGGGAATTCTTTGGACGGTTCAATCCAATATTCTCCCTGCTCCGTTCTCAAGAGACCCGCCTGTAGATAAAAAGTGTAATAAATAACACAAGATAAATTACAGCACAACCGCAGTGTATGTACGTGCAAAAATGGATACCTATTAAATAAATCACCTTGATTAAGGTAACAAACGTCTGTAGTCTCTTCACGGTAACCTCGGTATTCTTATGACAGCTTATCTAACTTGCGTCATGGCGATGGCGTGATGATATAATAAAGCATTATGATGATACTCTCAAAATATCAAAGAACTGGGAACTTATCTGCGAAGGTTACTTTGAAAGGTATGGTACGGAGATTAACGTTGCATACTTAATGTTGTCGGATATTGTACAGTCGATTTATTAAAAGATAATTTATTTAAATAGTTTAAAAAACTATAGAGGTTACCGATCAGCATAATATACCTACATCTAAATAACATTGAATGGCCTACGGTCCATTGAGAGCTCCAAACCGGTCGCGCGACCAGTGGGTCAACAAATCTGGCATGTTTGCTAGTAAAGCTAGATAAATTGATTGATAACGAACCAGAGGCGGCTTTGCGCGAAATTTAATGGAAACTGTTCCATCTGAACGGATATCTTGATCAACTTAGTGGTCTGCGTGATTGTGGAATGATTTATTCTTAATAGATAATCAGCTAAACGAATTTCATTTTAATATATGAGCTTTTGGATACGTACTAAGCAAAATATACACGCGTCTTAACTTTAGGTACCTGTCGTAGTAATAATCAATTATAAAGTCAGCTTAATTGTTTGCTTTGATTTTGAGTTCAAAACATATATGCTTAAGAACTTATTAGGATGTAAACGTTCAAAATTATTTGATAGTCAAATACAACGAGTTTTTTAGGTGCGCAATTATAAGTACATGTTCTTAATTAATATTGCACAGGTGTTGTTCGGCACTTTAGTAAATCACTTCCACGTTGAATTGCTAACATCAAATAGTTTTGACGAGCCCTTGAATTTACATGAAAACATGTCTAAAACAAGAATTTTATTGCCATTGCCAACGGTTGCTGTAATATTTTTGAATAATTTGTATAACTGAGAAATGTGTCTTAAGTTTGAACGCAATATTTCTGATTTATCTGCTGCATCAGTATGACTAAGTAACTTTCACATAAAGTAGAATTATTCTGTGTCGTTGCCGCAATAAATGTATTTCTAAACTTAATAGTTTCCAACATAAAATTATCTATTTTACACCGTTAGCATAAGCACATGATCGTGTAGTCAGTCACGTCATAGACTTCTTGCGAAATCGCACATCTAAGACACCTATGTGTAAAAGATCTTATAGTTATGTATCACTACGTGGAGTGGTCTGCCTAGCCTGTGTGTCGCCGGCCTTGCCGCCAGAAGGCCGTCCGCGAAAGTCGTACTGCGCAATTTAACTCATTAAATTGATTGATGTAAAATTTTATTTAATAGCACTTAACTGGTGTGACTTTGATAGTGAGCAGTTTTAATTTAACAACATTAACATTATATTGCGGTTAGAGTTTAAGATTCTTGGGAACGTTGGATGTTTTAATGCACTATGAGTCACTGAAACCGTTATGCGCCTCTCTTAGTGGAAAGCTGTTTTCCGGCTTTTAATAAAGTAGAGCCGAACAAATTATCGGAAAATCAAAAGATATTAAACACAAATCGCTTTATAGATGCTATCTTGTAAAACTTATGCAAACGTTAACTGCGTTTAAATAGCTTTTACATAATTCCTGTACATCGTTAAGTGACTCGCGCTTTTTGTAGCGTATAAAACCAAACATGGTTTACATTAAAATCTCATTTTGCCGATCTCAATAATCGAAATCGTACTTTTTCATTGGAATAACTGCTATGAGGGACTCTCATTTGGCCTCTAACGGTATCACTTTCAATTTTATTATGTTAGCGATACGGTTGTAGGTAGAAAGTGAACATGGTCATGCGGATGTGAGCACAGAGGTGTCCAGCTGCGCGATCAAGTGGCCGCGAGCTCCTTCAGATGTGCCGGCGCTCACTGATGTTCGAGCGCAGTTTTTTTAGACATACATTTCCTGTGTTTGTTTGTCTAAGTAGACCGAAACATTGGTTAAACTTTCCGTTGAATAAATTCATTAGCTATTAAACAAACATGTGTATATGCAAAGTTCTCGATGTGGGTTGCAAATATGTACGAGGTTTTAATTTATTCACCGCAATCGGGACAGTTTTTGTATTCAATGTAAAGCGAGTACACTGGAGTGTTGAAATTAGCGAATGTCATGTGACGTCATCTGACACTCCATCAAACACTTCAGGCACCATTAAATACTTATGTCATGCATCTATCAAAAAGGTATTCATTTAAAAAGTTCTAGGAAGGTTGGTCATTTGATATCCAACCCGGTTTAATCGGGCAACAAACTTATTAATTAAATAAAAAATGGTCTCTACGGAATTTGAATCCCGTGATCTCCGTTCAAAAAACATCTAAGTTTATTTTTAGTGTCCGCCTTTTTCAATTAAATGAACCTTAATTTTGTTGATAGTGTATTATAAAAAATCACAGAATTATAAAATGATGGTCTGTGATGTGATTAATGAGATGCTGAATTCCTCACAGGTTGTAGGGTCATAGGGTTGCGCCTGCTTCTTTTTGCACACTTAATTTTAAACGCAAAACATATTTCAGAATCGTAATTATGATAGTATTCACGGTTTATTAATTTAACTTTTGCTCTCACAAATAAATGGGTATGCTGCAAACAGTTTCGTATTTTACAAGAAGCGAACATTAATTTATGTTCCAGACATTTCTAACCGGTATTTTAACAAACACAAAGGATTGCTTGCAAATTAACGAGTTTAATATATCATGTGTTTGACACCCCTTTAAGTTGAGCATTCATTCACCTGTCAAAGTTCATTCATCCTAACGATTTTAAAGATTGATGTGGTTTTGTAAACCTACATACTGTGTACATAGATAAGTTTGTATTATCGTATCACACTAATCCCTAGTAACAGGCATCTATCATCGATAGTATTCGTTGGATAGGAAACTCTATAAATATCGCGATAGTTCTTTGATTTGTGTTTTGAGTGCTTATCTTGCGTACTAGGTCGGTTATACACGTTGACCGGGGATTTAGTTAACTATAAATCGTTATACAGTAATAAAGGAGATCAACAAATCAAAACATTTGTGTTATTAGTGTTATTAATAATAGTTTTCATAGAAATCGAATGTCAAACGCTTGATATTTAAAGACGATTGAACATTTTGGACGTGTTCTGGCTAATTAATAAGCGTTCTGAAAGTCATTGTGTAGGTACTCTGCATAAAATTACATTAATTAATATAAGATAAACATCTTTTTAATAATATAGCAAAAAGTCGTCGATTAAAATAATATTACAAGTAGGTATAATTTATAATATTTTATTGTCTGACTGTTTAATTTTTAAGTTATAAATAAACTTAAGGATAATAATAAACTTGAATAAATATTGTGCAATACATCACTACATATTATAAAACAAAGTCCTCCGGCCGCGTCTGTTTGTCTGTCTGAATGCGATAAACTCAAAAACTACCGAACGGATTTTCATACTGTTTTTATCAATGGACGGAGTGATTTATTAGGAAGGTTTGTGTGCATAATTCATTAAGGTTTTGTGTAAATTGACTGAAATACGACGATGTCTATTGAAGATGTCGGAAAAAATCATGCCCACTGGGAGAGTTTTACTGGCGTGTACTGCTTTAACCAATAGAATTATATGAAAACAATGTCTAAATGGGATATTTTCCGACATCAACTTGAACGAAGCCGCGGGCAAAAACTAATACAGCATAATCTCAATATTAGAGCTTTTCAGAAATACTGCGCCGGCGCGGGTGCTCCAATCCGATTTGTAATTTTAGTTGATTTGAATAAGAAGCTAAACAGACCAAATGATTGTCGTGCGTCTAAATTAGGGGCTTAAAATAATTTCAGGTGACTGATCGTCATGATGTCATAACCCGACTCACTGCCACACCCTCGTCTGAATTCAGACTCCGATTACAATCGGGATAATAACCAAGAAGATTGTTCGAATTATAAAATACTTAAAATGCCTCCACGTAGAGCTGTTAGCAGTTGAACTAAGCTAGCAACTACAGGAAGACTGCCAATTTTTTACAACACCGTGTAGGTTGTACAAAAATAAAAACTGTTTGGTAACTATTTGGATATAATGAAGCACATCCGTTGCGAGGCTATTAAGTTGTAAAACAAGAAAAGTCTACTCTATTAGATACTTATTATGAAGACGTAATTGTTCAGATAATGTTGGTTGTTGTAAAAAAAAGCACATACTATTAATATTATAATTAAGTGTGTACTTATATCAGATAAAGCAAGGTAACTGGCAGATAATCACTATGATGCTGTTACTACATGAGCTTAGCTAGACGATTTAGACAGTTGTTTATTTATTATTCACTGGAATTAAACATACAAGATTTCAATCACAGTCAGGTGTAAAATTAATGTTTGTGTAGACAGAAATATTTTTTGTCTAATATATTTATCATATTTTTAAGATTTATTACACATCTATCTATAAACATACATATCGCTCCAGAGTCAAGTTTACGTGATGTTATCTTAATTCGATCGCGTACACTTAAAGCTATAATTTCATGTTTCTTATCGACTCGATCGTTTACAAAAAGGTTTGTTTCGAAGAATAATAAATTTATATTACCCGCCCACGTGCGTAGCAAGCAATTAGTTTTTTATTACGTAGCACGTGAACTATAAAGAATGGCTAAAATTATACATTAAGCCGACATGTCGATTTAATTTGGATTAATTGTAATATTGATTAATAGACGACATCAAACGTGCTCCTTCTAAAAAAAAATGTGACAGCAGACACAGAGTACCTACATACATTCTTATTCATTTTTAAAATAACATTATTATGTCTTGTTCTCAGAAAACACAAATATTGTATTTGTCAAAATCGTACTACGCTGTGCTACGACACGGCCTACGCGCTACGAAAAAATAGTGATCAGAAAATTTACATAATTTGCGAGCGGAGCCATACGAAAATGTCGATTTACATTAGATGTTATTTAGTATTTTTATGTTGTGTTAAATGTGTGTGCTTGTAATTTGATGGATATTTTTTGTCTGAATAAATAAATGAAATGAAATGAATGATTAAATGACACTCTTATCACTTAGGTACATTGTGATCGATCAATCATTTACATATCTACCTACACGTGTCTACAATCATACTAATTAGTACTAATTACAATGTCAAAACATATAAATAATGTAATCGCGCCAAAAACGACGCCCACTTTCATTCGGTAGTTAAATTTTCACTAACTCGTCTATAATTTATGCTATTTTTTTGCAACTTGGCTCGAATGAAGGCTAGGTAGTGGGTCACATAAAGCATTTTAGCTATGAATAAAATAAACAGATTTTAATATTTTTAGCCAGTTACAAATTATTTTTATAATTTGCCGCGATTTTTCGTAGTATGTAGTCAATTAGCAATAAATTGTTTAAATATTTAAAAAGAAGTATCATTAGGGGTTTAATATTTATTCAAATCGCTGGCTATTTGTCAACCGCTTAGTTCGAGATGACGTGTGACGCGTGTGCGCACCTGTCCGCCATGCTGGCGATCTGTCCCCTGCGGCATCAAAAGCTTACAAGTCATCTGTCGATGACCCACTAGCTAATAATACTAGACTAGGTGTCATCAACCTACTATTTTAATGCACGAAGTATATTTTAAATTATCTCACACGATACAGCTCTGCACCTGGATTTTTCTTTGTCATCGGGCTCATTTTATGCTGAAGTATGCTGAATAATAGAGATTTTACGGCTCAGAGTCGTGGGCTATTCGGAACGGAAAAAGATCAAAGCTTTGGAGATGTGGTATTGGTGAAAAATGCTCCACATACCATGTGGTCCATGGTATGTGGAGCATTTTTCAGTTAAGAGAACGAAAAAATCTATCCTCGAACAACTACGGTTGAGAGATAGACTATCCACGATCTACTATAGGATTCTCGGTTACTTTTTTCACATTGTCCGTCGGGAACCAGATAATCTTGAAAAGATGGTGGTGATAGGCAAGGTAGATGGGAAAATACCTCGCGGCCGGTCACGTAACCGCTGTTTAGACCAAGTAACCGCCCTCACTGGACTCTGTTACGTCCGCCCTGAGAGAAGCCGAGAACCGAACGAAGTGGAAGAACATTGTACAGAAGGCCACGAAGGCCTTTCAGGGACACGACCTTTAGTAATGAAGTATGCGACCAAGAATAAGAATAGAGATTTAGGATCTTTGGGGATTAGAAATCGTAATTTTGTGCTCAGAAGCATGATAATTACGAGTACGTTCCCTGAATTTTGTTTTAAGTTGCCAATCGATAGTAAAGTCCCACCCTAAGCTCTCAGAGCATGATTCGTTTCACTTAAAGTACATTATAAATTCAAAGGTTTGCGTTCAATACAAGGCTAGATGAAATTACCCAGATTAACATAAGTGTGTTTATATAAAATATGAAGACATAAACGGGCCAATCAATAAAGTATGTTTTATTACTAATTTATGCTTTATACTTGTCAATAAACGGGTAATCGTCGAAAAGCAATTAACGAAACACTAGTTTTCGAAACCTGACGCTGACCGACCGCCACTAAATCATAGTTTCACTTTCCATCAAGCTCATCGCCAGATATGAAAGTAAATATACGACATGGCTTTATTGTGAACTTGAAGAAAGCTTACCTTTAAAACCTTCATTCTTACATGGTGTAGCGAAATAAAAAAGGAACTTCACCAGTTTAACACGTATAATTTATAATTAATATTTAAAAAAAATTACATCAAAATAAAAAAAAGCATAATAAGCTAATTATAACATTTTGTTTACGTCAAAGTTTTAAAAGGTCTGAATCAAAATTGATGGTCAGTCATAATTATGAAGTATAAAAAAAAAATACTTTGTAACTGCAGAGGTAACGTAATGAGGTCCAGGTGAGGCAGCAAACACACTAATAAAGAGATGTAATAAATTGTTAAAGAACATAGATAAGATTATTTATTCAAGGCTCCATGAAAATCTTGACCTGCACGAAAGGTAATTTACCTCCGCGGTTATATAAAGTCTATAATTTCTATAAATAACTTCCACAAAAATCTAGATGGTTTATAATAGCCAAAACGGCCTTGTTAACATTTTTATTACTTTTAGAAAAAAAAAAATGCTTAAATATGTATCTGTAGCTCCAAAAAATGCTTAAATGTATATCTGTAGATCTGTTAAAACCGGGGGTTGGTTTAATGAAGAAGAATCATTCCCAGAATCTATAGCAGAAAAAAGTACTTAAATCTGAATTTTATTTTACGATAAAATAAGTGTGTTTTATCAGAGATCTACTTACATAAATTAATTATAAGTCATATTATAAATGCTTGATACCTACTATTCCATTCATCTGTCTACTAACCCTCAAAAAATACTTCTAACATTAAATGCTATTTCGAGTTTCATACTACCTATTGAATTGCTTATGAAAAATTTGAAAAAGGACCATAGGGTGGTCCTTACTTACTTATCTAACCATTCAATATATAGTTATACGTTTGTTTATTCCTGTTAAAAATACGGTAAACTTGTAAAAATATAATTCTGAACAAAATAAAAACCAAAAAACACTTATCGGTGAATGAACTCTGACATCTGGCGACTCATTTGTTCACATTAATTTGCTATCATTAAATGGCTTCTACTTATGTTACCTACCTAGTGACCCAATACCTACTACTCAGTATTAATCAAATTGGCGCCGTATCTAATATAGGCCGGCTTTTGGGTGACTAATGAAAAAAGCTTTACGTGAAAATATATGGATAATTTGTAAGTAGAAAGAAAAGAAAAAATGATATACAGGGTGGCAGAGACTTCGACACGCATCTGTTACTATGGATTCCGTACATGAATCTGAACCCCCCTGCGTTAAAATATTTCGTCAGTTATTTAAAAAAGAATTTTGTGGGTGTGTTTATATGTTTGTTACTTCTTCACGCACAAACGGCTGAACAGATTTGGATAAAATTTGGCACACAGATAGCTTATATAACCAGGATTAACACAAGGGATAATTTTTATTTCGATATTACCACGAGATCGACACTTATGCGGGTGAAACCGCGGGCCGCTGCTAGTTTGTTATAAAAATATATTTTGACCGCGTAGGTATCGCATTTTTCTATGAAACACCTCATATTTTTTTATGATAACCTTTGGTTCAGAATCATGTGTTTAATTCGTGGTTTCTGTTCGCGCGCCGATGTTCCTGCCACCCTGTATTTTCAATTTACCAAATAAGGCTCAAACCAAAAACTTTCTTAACAGGAGTAAGATGAAAAGCGGTCTCCAAAAATAAGATTTTAGCGTTAAGACAGCCCATTGTGTCACTTTATGTAAAATTTCTACATACATTTATATCTGTAATATATTTTATGTTGTACATAACAAAGAGTATTCTATACCATTAATCCGTAACCCTCCACACTAAAGTCCCCTCCCCACACCTTTCCCTTGTTGAAGCCCAGTTTAGAACCAATGGCACAAAAAGAAGTGTTACAATGTAAGTCGGGATCAAAGGTTCCAATCTTGCACAAAGGAAAAAGACCATGATGACGGTCCTCACAGGCCGAGGTAGGACGTACGTAACTACGTATAGGTCGAAGGTATCTACATAATTTAATTTGTTTGCCTGATTGATTTGGTGAATTCCCGGTACTGATCGGTTTTGTGTCGAATATATTTTATTGCACAGCCTCACGCTGCTGAGCCACGGACTTTGTGGTTTATCTTACATTCCGTTTATTTATATCTGTCGATAAAATTAACGATTTAGCCGTAGACATAAAAAGTTTGGACATTTGACTAGTTGACGCACCATTTGGCTAGCTTTGGTTTAGTTTTACTGCATCTTAATGAATGCTAAACATTTAGACAGCACTTTTTTTTTCAAACTCGAAGTTATGGCTAACTTGCCGGGTGTTTTCCTCTTCGATTCCAGCTAAACGCGGTCGTTTTTTATTTTGTGACACTGATATGGGCCAATGCCTTTACTTAGGCACCAGTTTAAAGCCCTAAGTCCGCTCTAAAAGGATCAAGGTATCGGCAGGTAATTTCAGATAAAATCAAAAGTGGTATTTAAAAACTAATCTTGAAATGAAAAAGAAAACGTAAAATGCTGATCAATTGTGATTTTTGCTTTGAAGGGCAGAATACATACCTTCACTACAGAATTAAGGGATATGAGTAAGTTTCTCCAATGTAAGCTTTTGGATTGATCTGTTATGTCAGAGTGAAGCCAATTCTGGTAACCACGAAGCGTTAACCTTTTAGCCACCAAGGCTAAAAGTTTCATTTTCTTTAAATAAAATGGGATTTTTATCCCAGGCAAGAGTGCTGTTTAAAAATATCAGCAAACGATAGGAATAAACCTAAAGCACACATACAAGAAAATAAAGCCAGGATACTTACAAGTCCATCACAAGCTGACAGGGCTACGCTGGACGCTGGTTGCCCTCTGACAGAACCAGTGTAGTGGCACGAAGTCGAGTCAGGGTGTGGTCGGTCCCGAGTCCGACTGCCCAAACTGTGGCGCTCCACCACCATTGCCGGCGTTATGAACGTTACTGATGGCCTGAAACAAAGAGGTTTTATTAGTTGGTGTCACTTTTACACGAGTATTTAGGTAGAACTGCTTCGTTGGTTTAATGGTCGCAAGCACTACTGCTAAGCATGACGTCCTGGATTCGATTCCCAGGTAGGTCAAAGTGTTATTGGGTTTTTCTTTCTGGAATTTATCAGTAGCAGCCTAGAGTCTAGATTTCTGCCCGGTTGATGGATATAGGCTCGCTCCCTATTACATGGGATTACTTGGAGAAATGGGGTGTACTAAAGGTACACCTCTGCCCAACCTTTCATGAAAACGAGGCTTCATGTTATGTTATTAAGGTAGAAAACTGGACGGAAAAATTATGTAGTGTGCGATTTCACTACACCTTAAAAGGGCGAAGATGGGAACATACGTTCTCCTTTACCGCATGGAACTTATACAGAACTAGCTAAATATGGGGAGTATTCGTTTCTACCGATCCCCTTTGAAAATACAGGCGTAATGTTGTGTTAAATGGAACATTAATTAGACCTTCTCATTAGACCTCAACAATTCCAGTAATTCGCATAGTTCAAATACAGTTTGTATATATATTTGCACGTTTCCTCGTTTTTCCTTTGCAGATGACCCTTGTAGGATTATAACGACATAATTGGGATTCTCGGCCGGAAGGCGCGCCTTATTCGACGAGGTCTGGGCAGATTACCACCAGCTCTTTGCATAACACCGCGAGCCTCGGATTCTTGCGCGCGCCACATACTATGCGACTACTCCATAAATAAAACAAGTACATGCAAACTTTATACTTAGACAACAGATGATTCTCAATTTATTATGAAACTAAGTAGGTACCTAGTGTGATTAACATTCCGGCAGACCTAGTTCTATCGTTATTTTCGTGTGGAACGTACGTTTTTTTTTTTATTATCGAGTTCAACTAACAATCGAACATTGAAGAACTCCAGCCGATAGCTATAAATTCAAACTGCGGCTTAATCGCATATCGTCCAAGGAATCTGTCCACTATAGCGACGGCCACGACGACCATAAAAAGTAGATTTCGCACTGGCACACGGTCAAGATTTATCGGACAGTATGGACCGGCCTTAGATACCTGGCAGAATGCTGCAATTGTGGAATGTAACGATATATTAAGCGCAGAAAAAGGAAAGGATATACGGCTGCTCACTGTATTTGTAACTAACCGACCTTTATGTCCTATTTTATTGACTGTAAGTGACAATAATTTATGAGTCAGTAATTGGCGTTGAATAATTTTATTGATGGTAGTATTCGGTCAACAACCTGCAAAAGACGTAACTATTAATAATAATTGCTGAATTAACGTAAGTTTCAATGAAACACAGTAACACACAGGCGCGTATCGTCCGCTCGGCGCCACTAAGCTAACACAGTACAAGTGCTGTTGTTTTGACTTATTGTGGACATTATCAGCCTTGGGCCGCGGGCTGTCGATCAGAAGCAAACAGTTCGAGTGGCTAGTACGGCACTAAGCACACAGATAAGGCTTATTACGGCAATTAGTAGAGGTAAACACACTCGCCCCAGATACGTGTTGACACAAATGTCTGTGTGTGTCTGTCTGTGCATACTCCGTAACTAGATATACTACCCTGTCATAATTGACGATTGATTGTTTCAAACGGTAAAGGACTGCGTGCATTATAGCGTAACATTGTTGAAATTAAGTTAACGGATTGACTACAATGCTCGATTTGCATGTCAACATCGTTTAGTCCGATACAGTCTGATAGCATCCGAAAATTTGGGGTCTATATCGTTAAATAGGCATTCAAATTGTTTTGTATAAGAGAGGTGCTAATCTGCTAATTAATTCACATCCTCAATTAAAGATAATGTATGTACCCTCACAAGTCTTATCGTGCGATGCTACTTGTTTGCATACAAATGAATTAGCCATATACAATACATGTTTACAAGTTGTTCACACGATCGCTTTTGTCCCAATAAAGCCTTATTTTCCTTCAGTATCTATAGTAGGTAAGCCGCCATTTCGATTCACAAAGTGTGTTTTCATTCACTAAAAATAATAACACAATTAAATGAATTTAATGTCTATTTCATATCGAATTTCTAGAAAAATGGCGCTAAATGGGTAATTTACGTAACATTTAAAAGCTTGTTTAAACTGATTAGACCAGTTTTAGAAGTATACGTGTATCCTTATATGTGGCAACACAGGCGCCGAAGCGAGACCTTACGAGATAAACGCGCTATAGACGCCTAATCACTGCGATTAACATGCAAATATCTCGGAAAGACTATCATTATACCACCTAATGTTGATAGTGCTGCGTGGTTGCCGAATGAAGAAAATCCTACCTACACTACACCGTAGGTATCGTGAAGACTACTGAGGGATGTGCTCTTTTGCTATAGGTAACAAGAAATAGCGTTTATTAACCTGTTTAATGCCCTAATTACAGAAAAAATTAAAAGCCATTGTGTCCAGGGTGGGTCCACGTTTATTAACGGCACATGAAGGGTTAATCCTTTTGAAAGTAAACAGCAAGTTTTTTCGCCAAACGTAAGGTAGGACGCCCTCAGGCTAGGTGGAGCGACGATCTTCGCAGAGTGAGTGGTAGCAGCTGGATGAGAGTTGCCGAGAATCGTGCTGAATGGCGTGCAATTGGAGAGGCGTCTGTCCAGTAGCGGACTGCTGTGAATCCATTTGCTAAGCGTAAATCGTGAGAAATATTGAAAAGGGTTGGTCCCTTACACCGGGATATTTGGTGAAACATCATTTCCTGACAACATCCATGTACGACGTACGTACATGTATATATATCTATTTACCAACTTTCACCTATTGATAGGAACGTACCTACACAACTAAGTAGTTAAGGCGCGGTAAGAAGCAATTTTTTAGGTAATTGACAATAACGCGTCGCGGCAACAAATAAGGTTCAAAATAACGATGCGGTTGATGTTAGTGGAATTGAAAGACCACCAAAACAAACGTAATATTGCAGTTTTAATTTAATCTAAAAAATAAGCACACGGCTCAGTGGTATAATTTTTAGGTATTTCTATTTAGTTGATTAAATTCCCTTTATTATCATTACATAACATTTTGAGAATTATGCGACAAAATTTTTTTTTTAAGCTCTATATTTTACCATTGTTTTATCATGCTACTATTTTATTATTATGAAATATTATTAAATAAGTCTTTTCTTTGAAGATTAATAATACACTCAATTTTTTCTGGCTTTTGACATGTACCAATATGCCTAACTGTGGGACAAAAAACTAAGCGTTTTACGTTGTTCTACGTTTTGTTGGGCAGCGCCTTAAGTATCTATCGTTACTTTTTACCTAACTAACTACCCACGATATACACGATCAAAGAGAACTTTTACGAGCGTTTTTAGAAGAAAGTGTAGATAGGAGACTTTCTCAGAAAACTGTATATACTGACGAACATTTTCGTGGTCTATTACTAAACTAACTTCTGCCCGCGATTTCGTCCACGTGAAATTTCTTGTCCTCCCGACCCACCCCGTGGCATTGCATCGGCGCCCGCGCTACTACTTCGTCCTCGCTTATTTTTCTTTCTGACTTTTTTGTTTTTGCTCGGCTCCTAAGAAGCGGCCAAGAATTGGGTTATCAAATGCAAAAATATTTTTTCACATCCGATTATTAGTTCCAGAGATTAGTGCATTCAAACAAACCCTTCAGTTTTATTATTAGTAGGTATACAGATAGATAGAGTAACACGATAAACATCGTCCTTTTAAATACCGCAATAGGTGTAATTTCAAGATGTTTAACATTCACAGGTGTCATAGGTCATTAGTAAAATGTCAACGCGAAAGCATTACAAAATCAAAGGCAAAGGCAGTAGGCGTTAGCTTTTGTAATATCTTTAGTATTTCCTGGGAGTAAGTGAGAAACGCTCAGACGCTCCCTTAGCGACAGAAAATAAAAGAGTAAAGCTAAAAGCGTATTGTTTTGACTCTGCTGTTGCTTTCGCATCGTATCGGGTATCGCACGGTGATATATACAGCGTGTGTAGATATAAATCTCTCAGAGCCCTGTGGTTTCGGCGCCCTGCCGTGCGAAACCTTTATTTTATTACAGCCTCTTACGAGTTCTTTGCACTTGAACTTGCAATGCGATTACTTATATGCGAAACTATAATAATATCGGCGGTCTGCGACTCATTTTGTAACTTCATTTTAGCTCTCGAAATAGAAACCTCCTACGCAGACATAGGCGGCACCTGCTTTATGTGGGTCTTATGTGTATTCAATAAGATAAAATTACCATTTCGACGAATGAAGGCAGGATTAAAATCATATCAATATCATATAAATTAATTATAGTAAAACTACCCAATCTTAATAAACACATTCGACGTCAAATAAATCATAAAGATATATTCCTAATAAGAAACACTATTAAAGCTTTAATCTCGTAACAATTACACAAATACCTACAAATTGTTATGTAAATCATTTGAACCTAACGACTTGGCACGGAAAACCTGTCTGATCTCGCGCCGTGTCGATGTTACCAATGCGAAAATTTATTATCGATGCCCCCAATTTACCAACACCGGTGAAATTTACAACAATCATTAGACCGCTTTGGAGCGATCACTTGTCCAATTTTACACGATAAAAATATGAACCGCAGATCGGCTGGCGATAACGGGTGCAATTTTCGAAATAACCTTCGCAACTGGTACAAGTTTCTACTAAGCCATAAAATGTTCCAATAAGGCGTTTATTTGTACGTAGTCGAATTACTCGGGCATTTTTCCTCTTGTACCCTTAACTGTTCTCCAACTCGACAACAACGGCGCAACTAAATTATCAGCAATTATCACTCGTTAAGTGTTTGGCAAATAGCATTCGCTGTTCGCAATCTTAATTCGCAGCTATAAAATCTTATAATTCGATAAACCTAATGGACCGCAAATAAATTAGAAATTACGACAACTATTACTATTTTAGCAGGGTGAAAGGACCAAAGCCTATATCGTTTATATTGCTCGTTTATAGTTATTACAAAATCCTGGAACTTTATAGGCAATGTAAACCTGACAAAAGATATTATTAAAATATAATGAAGAATATTATATTATTGAGCACTCCACGGGAGGTCTATTGGATTTGATGCTGCAGTTATCAATTTTTAAGGCGCTGAGGACTTTTGTTTTTGCATTATAACTTGTTCAGGCTTCGAGTCGCACTGTGGCAATCGTTCTATTTATTTTAGCCATATCCATTTTTTTTTTTCAACATTATTCTGGACGACGCCAAAAGAGAAGACTCCTTACAAATACCTGTACAGAGTAGCAGGGGCAAACTGAAACCAAGAATACAGCACATGATTAGGTATAGACTACAAAAAAAAAAAAATATTCCATACGTTTACTGTCGCCCTAACATTAATTTGTCGTGTATCTATTTGTTTGTCGCAACTTTGATGCGGAGCCGTTTTGACAGCGTAGGTATTGCACTTTTCTATGAAACAGCAGATTTTTTTTGATAACCGACGAAAATTCTCAATGCATGTTCCGAATCATACTGGAATCCATGGTAACAAGTTGCGTGTCGATTGGCCTGCCATCCTGTGACACCACCGGGACAAAAATTAATCTAAATAGGTACTGCTGAATCATACTGAAGATCAGCACCCTAATTGCGTAACACACTATTACTCTCAATTTGAATCATATTGAAGCATATTGCTAATCCATTGCTCCATATGTTCGAAAAATATGTCTGCTCAACAACGTAAATCACGCAATGTATGTTGTTGAACTGTCAAAATGATACCCATTGCTACTGATAGTGTGTTACGCAATTACCCTGCTGTTCGACGTAAGACTATATATGTGTTAACTGTAAGCATTACATTATGTATACAAAAATAGTTCAGGCGTTTGATCGCTGTATACATAAACAATGTTTGACCTTGGCCTTACTCATTATAATTATCCAGTTCAAGAGTATCAGAGTCAATTCATACGTTAACGGTAATGTTTACAGTTCTCAGTAAGGCATCTCTTTAGCTGTTTCCGGAAAATATGTGACGGATAAAACTTTTACCGAAAATAATTTTGAAATTCTGCATAATCAGCCTATGATGTTCCCACTGGGACACAGGTCTCCTCTCTGTGAGAGGGAGTGGGCCGTAATCCATCATACGGGCCCAGTGCAAATTGGCAGTAGTCACGTCTTCGAATTTTAGGTGCTAGGACATGCCGGTTTCCTCACGATTTTTTCTTTCACCGTTTTGAGAGCAGCGGTAATCAAATAATTTACACAAAGTGCTGCCTGTTTGGGTTCGAACCCACGACAACCACTCGTAAGTCGGGGCCGTTACCACTGGGTCACCACTGCTCTTGAAATTCTGATAGTATATTAATTATTTAAGATGTAGAAAAGGGTAAAGTATGCCATAGCTGAACCGGGCATGAGCCACCGTATGTTCACATAACATAATTGACAGATTGCATTAAACAGTCGTTTTTCATTTATTTGGGTATTACTATATTCGGTGCACGGTCGGCTACGTAGGGTCACGTTGTGCAATCCTTGCAATATTCATCGTTCATTGTATTACAATAATTGCCACATAAATATGTATGAATTGAACTTCGAAGAGCATACAGCAACTTTCAAACTGTCGAGTTTTTGTCCCCAGCACATTAAAAATGCATGAGCCCAGCGTCCCAGTTGCTGAATAAGAAGAAATTCGACGAGGTCACGCGGCCCGCACCCCAGTCTGTCAAGTTTGGTGACAACTGCCTGCATTAAGGTGATCATGTGTATTTTTTTATTGTCAATGGAACGGTAGTGAAAAGAAACCGCCTTAGGTATTTATCGGCATTTTTTCATTATTTATTTAGAAAGTGTGAGCTTATTTAAAAAGGTAGGCTGCAACCAAGTCGGTGTGCGTAGGTACAAAAAGTGCACGGACAGCTTCTAGCTAGTGTTGCGTTCACACGAGTGCGAGTGACAGCGACGCTTCCGCGAAACTATTGCACGGCGAAAACGCGACACGATGCGTCCGCGCAGCTTTGATCATCCGCAGTATATACAACAAGATAACTTATTCTTATTTTATGGCAATCAGTTGCGAGCTGTTTCTATTTAAAGCACAAGCCTCTCATTGTAATTAGATTTGTCTCATTACCTCGGTACGGCCATAAATCAATACGTCAGGCTACTTATGAAATCGCAACTTTAATAGCTTTAAGAGCATAATTATCTACTCCTTATCGGTAACTATAAATTAATTGGACACAGAACTCGAATTATGTGCAATTTTCTTGACGTGGCCAAAAGGAAAAGGGGCTGTCAGTCTTCTCTTTCGGGTTGTAGCAATTTTAACAATATGCATCTTTTTGGTTGATGTTGCAAACCTGAAGATGTCGGAGAGGTGTGATGTAATAGTTTAGCAATAAATGATAATAATCTTGGTCACGCTGCAAGTGAGCAAGGGTTTATCTATTTCGAAAGAAATAATGAGTGGTTCATGTATCTGATCCCGTGTGTATAGCCTTACGTTTGGGATTGCGTTAGTCGATGGCGACATTACTGGTATAAGAGTATTGCGTAAGCGCAACCACCTCAATTAATCAAACTAATATATTATATTGTAGGCATATACTGATGCTGATTCCGTATGAATATAATGAATGCAAAAAACAATTTTTTTTTTTTCAATGTACCTATTAATAATCTCTGGTCTGGATAAGGGTTAATTCATTTCCTACTTGTGTTTTTTAACAAGATTATATCGACTTGATAAGAAATACATATAAGCGAACGTAAATTTACACCATTTCTATAAGCACGTCTTTGAAAACATTACGCAGTACCTAACAATTATCGTAAACTTATTCCCCGCGAAGTAAGTACATGTTCACGAACAAATTTAATTTTATTAACTATCTAGTGTTTCATAAATTATTAACACTATTCGGCACAGGAATGCTGTTATGCCTTCCAGATTTGGAATTCATTATATCTAAGTTAAGATAAAACAAGCTTTAAGCTCGATTAGGAAAACTAAGCATTATTTTGCGGCTGGTAACACTAACAGTAGTTATTGATTTATTACGGCAACATTATCTTAAGGAGTAATCAACTGAGATCAAATCGTGGGTTTACATCTTTACTACCTTTTACGTCTATTTAGTTAAAATATACGTGTACGAATTTAGTGGTCACGCCACCCGCTTGGTTGTCTCTCAATTTATCATTGCCTCTAATGACTCTATTATTTACTACCAGGTAGCAAAAACAGTCTAGAAAAAACGACTGTTGAACAAGGAACATAGAATGTCGTATGTTGATATCTGCGAGCGAAAGGCCGGAATATAATAGGTGCGTATTTCATTACACGTTGTGTGATTTATAGTCTGTCCGACAAAGCCAATAAATTGAACTATTACAACTAATTAAATTAAGATAAGAAATTGTCTTGTGATTTATTTTGTGACAGAAAGACCTACTTTGTCTAGATTCTTAGCACAATCTGCTACAATTAGGAACATTTCTATATTTCCGACTATTTGACGTTGCATTTTACTTTTATAAATATATTTTCTCGATAAAGTTAAGCGTTAGTACTGAGTAATGCTGCATTTTTACAGTAAACCTTGTATCCCAATCACTGGATTGGAATACAAGTTTTGCTGTAAAAATGTACGCAAATAGCCTTCGAAATTTATGAGCTCCAGTAAGTAGTGCGTGCGGTGAGTTAGGCGCGGGGCCAACTACATGTCCGAAATTAATATCTTGTATCCAACACCCGTGATCGACTTCGGCCGGTCGAACCTAATTTCATACTCTTATACTTACTGGTCCTTTTGTACGGATAATGGACCAACGATTGGAGGGATAGAGTTAGTTTTGGGCTCTTTAGTTTTTGATAAGTATCATTATATCAACAGCATTCCCTTCAAAAAGAGTGCCCTCTGTTGTTGTTTTCCCAAAGAGTATTAAAAGTAAAAAAACAGTAACAAGTTTCCAAGCAGCAAAACGAAAAAGAAATGTGTGCCAAAAAAGATTATTGTGAATCACTGATCCAGATGTTCGACGGTAAACGTTTAGGAACTGATACAATTATTTATAGTACCTAATTTAAAACATTAGATCTCAAGACTGAGCAGAAGACAACAAAATCTGTTACGACAGTAAAATAAAACACGAGCCAAATTAATACAAAAAACGTCCTATTATAACTGTAGATTGTTAATGCGATTAAATAAATAAAGACTAAAATAAACAAAGAGCCATTTGTTTAACTACAAGTGATTCTGTTGCCGGTAGCGACAACAGTATTAATGCTGCGTCAGACGAACAACGGGCAGATTTACTAAGATTTATGTGCATACTCCTCAGAAACGGGCTCAGACCGTCTCAAGGTTAATACTTATTAAAATCACATAATTCCAGACGAAGAAGATATTGTTATATACTTTTATAGAACTGCAAAACATTTAGCAATTTTGAACAGCTCTTAATCTTTACTATGATTTAAAAACTTCCAAACATCTAATCCTATTTGATCTGAAAGACTATAACCAATCTCGACCTCCCTAAGCTGAATGAGTCCTAATTAACAGCGACTTTCGCAAAAACGCTTCGCGATCGGTCCTGCAGATTGTGGGCGCCTGTAGATACCATACATTCGGGCACGATACATTTCTTAAAATTAAATTGCATTAAATGAACCCTTTCCTTTGACTTCCTTATGGAGATAATGTTTACAGAAGCTAACATGACTACAATGTAGTATGCAGACTAGTTTTCACGCTCACTATCTACCAGTTTACAGATGGTCATAATTCAACTTGATTGATTATTTCAACTTCTTTTTTACAGTCATTGAGATAAGTGGGCGTACAAAACAAGAATACAATCAGGTGATAGAATGAAACGTACCTGTACATGAAAGCATAATGAAATACTCTAGTGATAAGGGAGATAATGTGTCATTAGTGGTAGTTTTGCTCGCAGATAAACGTCGATGTGGCCCAGAACGATAGCGAAGCCAAGTTCAAATATTTGAGAAGGTCGACCCGCGATAGGCAAAAAACTATGTCAGTCCAGTCGGTAACAGAGAGCGGCGCGGGCGCACGCTTACTCTCTTATCTATTGTAATACCTACGTCTGATGCCCGAATTTCACATGGCCCGGGTTATCGCTCCGAGATACTACAAACCGAATCATGTTCTCGTGTTACTTTACTACATAAAATAAAAATGTTAGGTTAGGTTTTTGCAATATAGGAATTTACAGAAAAAACAACTAAGATAATTAAATTGATTTTCCTCTTGTTGAAAAATCTTACGATAGTAAGAAGCGGCTAATCAATCACCCTTTTGTATATTTGTATGCATCGTTGCACTTGGTTTGTAATTAGAATAAACGAAAATTACCTTGAGTATTTTTTGTTAAATTCATCTACCTAACAGTAAGATCCCAGTCAGAATTCTGCTTCTATTTGTTTTTTGATTTTCAAGCATACAAAAAGGTTTACATTAATAATTATAGACCACACCAAATTCAAAATCAAATAAAGGACCGTTTTATGGTCTTTTCACTCTAAGGCATGTCCTAGATGATCAATTATATTGCACAATATCACTAATTGCACAATGTTTTTGACTGTCTAGGGTTAATATTAAAGATTGCGCAATGATTGAACTAAAGTATGAGCGAGTTTAATTTTTATTGCACTATTTTTCACTGCACCGTGTGTGATACTAGTATTGCGCAATATCTTTAAGCATGGCTGGAAGCTTGACATAGTCACGGAACACTAGGCAAGTCTTGCTCACGAGAAAAAATTGACGCTTATGACCCGTCAATATACTTAATTGATCATTTGAGTCCAAGGGGTGATTTAATCAATATTGTTGCACAATTTTATTGTATGTGTAGGACTCGCCTAAGGCAACTAACAAAACAATTTGCGTTCATACGAGTAAATCCACAGGGCAGTCAACATTTTACGATTAATGTACTCTTTGATATCACTTGCCCAATGCCCGTGAACTTCAGCTGTATCTGTGTGTACTCCAGATACTGTCACAGACATAATCTTATCTATTTAAGTAATAGAAGTAACTACACAAGTTAATAAAAACAGTGGGTTTGCGTGACACACTATCAGTAGCAATGGCTTTCATTTTGACAGTTCAACAAGATTCATTGCGTTATTTACGTTGTTAAGCAGATAGATTTTTTGAACATATGAAGCAAAGGATTAGTTAGCAATGTCCTTCAAAATGATTCAGATTGTGAGTTTAACGTAGGTTGATTTTTGCCATCTGTTTGGTCAGCTTTGAGTTTAACGACATATACACACAGTGTGTTTTCTGTATGCTGAACAGTTTTTATTTTTGGAAAAATATGGTAATGTTTAACATTGAACGTTAGTTTCGTGTTTTTATTACTGACAGCTTGTTAATCTTTCGCGGATTTATCACTGTTTTTCTTTGTTTTTAAGGATAGAACACAAAGGTTATTACGAACTTTACTTGTAATATTAACTTCTAACTTATAAATAAATCGTGCCGCAATACTGGTAACGATTTTGATGTATTATCTAACTGATTATGTTGTCGTGATCCATTAGGTACCTACTTAAGTATTTATAAGGTTTCAGGGTAGATAAATCTGGATAACAATTTTGGTCATTCAATCCAATTCCGCGCTTTTGCTAGTACTAACAGATGGATGATACTGGCCGAGGATCAGCCGCAGTGACGTGCAATTGAATAAGCCTATGTTCAGCAATAGGCTGCTAACTGCTTAAGGCTGACAATGACGTTAATGCAGTGATAAAACTTCGTAAAGTCTAGCCGAGTGCTCATGGCTTGTTCAATGAAATCTCCAAACGGCTGGTTGACACTTCCCGTGACCAAAGAGTTGGCTTGATCAGAGGCTAAGTATTGCCATACAACGTGGCAATGTCGCCAGTCCCTTGGGTACATTACCGGTCGACAGCGATGCGGAGGAATTTTTCGACGCCATATGTAAGTTTGTTCATAGTTTTACTTAGGTTATATATATTTTTATGCTCCTAAATAAATAACCAATAATAATGATGATAAATCAAAGATGCTTACCTCAGGTCCAGCCTGAGCTCCCTGCCATCTACAGTAAGGTTGTAATGCACGACGTGCGGCTGATAGTGCTCCGTATGATGAAGATCCCTTCGAGCACGCGCGTGTCCATGTGCATGGGCGTGCTCGACAGCGTGCGAGACCAGCTCGCCGTGTCTTGTCACCTTCACTGGGTGCACTACTTGAACTTTCGACGCGTCCAGGTGTCGATGGGAGTAGATACCTGTAGGACAAAAATAATCATATAGAAACCAGACATTAAGAAATAGCAACATGGCAAACCAAGTGGTGAAGTGGTTTGAATTTCTTTACAAAAAAATTGATCCTTCGAGCCGGATGGCAACTAGTCTAGTCGAAAATGTTGTTAAAAACAGTTGATGCCTATAGACTTTTAAAAGTGCGACCTGGCTTAAAAATTATGCTAATGTACTCCCATATGTACTCCCTATTCCCTACTGAAGCTATTACAGCATTGTTTGTGTTTGTAAATCTTACGCACCGGGATGGAAATAGCTGTTGGAGTAATGGTTGGCGTTAACGATGAAAGGGTTATACGCACTATTACGCACATAAATAAAAAAGTGTTTATTGTGATAATGATCGTAGTAAGTACGCACGGGTTTTACCAGGGGTTTTACAAAATAGAATATCAGTAACAGTCCAATAAAGATGCCTTTAAACACGGGCTACTGTAAAGAGAAGCCTCAATTTTCTCTACCTAAAGTTTTGTGTAGTGATGAAAGATTATATAGGGTTATTTTAAATTGGCTATCTACACTCCGCAGACGCGATGGGTATCGATATCGAAACATTGATAAAATAAAAATATGAAATTAATATGATTTTTTTTGGGAGGTCAGCGACCGCTGCTAGGGTAGTTACTTGAAGTATGAGTTGAGAGGAACTGTTTTCGTATATTTAATCTTGTTTAAATATCGATACCCATCGCGTCTGCGGAGTTTAGCTAGCAAATTTAAAATAACCCTGTATATGAGTTAATTGCAACGAAATGCATCATAAATTTAACGGCGATAACCTAGATTTTAGTCATAATATTGACGGCATTGCTGTTTCGGCGCGCGAGGATATAATGACGGCGCTTTCCAGCAACAAAGGAAATTCAACAAACAAAATCGTAAGACAATAACCTGACGGCTTTGCTGACGCCAGTAAATAAATAAATGTCGTACATGCCCTGATGCAAGTAAAAAATCGTACCATACTTGCAATAGGACACCATTTTTCGCTCAACATTTTGCTCAACAAACCTAATTTTGGAAGCTAAAAAATGATTCCTGACATTTAAACTCTTTGTATTGAATCATTATTGACAAATTAAATTCCTATTTTGTTAAATTCATTATTTCAATGTTAATACAAAAAATGAACCCAGTATTTCATAATTACAATAAAAAGACAATGGAACGTTAACAACTCCTCACGTAGAGTGAGCCAAGGGTTTTAATGGCATTGTATTTATTAAGTAATGTGGTTCCCTGCTGCGCCTTCGTCCTAAACGTGGCGCCATCTCCGGGCGCCACTGCACTCGTACTTTTATATCTCATAGCGATTAACGCCTTAATTATACACCAACAACATTCCTCTAATACATTATGATGACATTTCTGTTTTTATTTAAGGGCGTACCTTAGGCCTAACCTCGAATTAAGATAAGAGAGTAATGGAAATGATTGTGGAAGATCTTAACTGTCATTTTAATCGTCCTAAATTTCTGGGTACGTAAGTAATGTTATCCCTTGTCAGAAAAAAATGTATAGGAAACAAACTTGTAAATGAACACTACATTCCATAGCCAATAAAATATGATTCACAGTCGTGAAGTAAGAATGTGTCCCACAGTGATCCATGGCGTTACCAGGTCGTAACATAACCCCATGGCGCGCTAGCCTGACACGTTCCACGTTCCTAGACAAAGAAATTCTCGGTAATATGTTCAATTTTTCATAGATAATCATAATTACTAGCTTATCACTCATCATATGAACGATTTCATATGAAATCTGTGTGCTTGGTCAGCGACGGAGCGGCGCTAGTCACTCGACACTCGCTGACTGGTAAGGCCACACAGGTTCTACTCGCTACTCGTGTTTTTCTCACTCCTTATTAGTCTTCCGAGGCTCATACATAAATGAATTTAATTAAGGTAAAAACTACAATTGTTCAAACCTTAGCTGGTTTAAGTGCTCCCAAACGATAAATGGATTAATAGAGCGATCATTTTCTTAGAACTTGCCTTGGTTGCTCAGACGATGTTTAATTGCGCGAGTTTTTTTGCAAAAACCAGAATTTTATTAATAAATCCGAATTTTAAGAATACAGCATGTAAACATTTACTATTATTAAAAAACTTTAGAAATTAAAAGTAGCCGTTCTTTCATTGAATCGATAATTAATGAATCGTAATCATCCAAATCTTTTTATTATAGTCATCAACGTATCGTCATTGAATTTATAATAGGCCGAGTTTCCATAAAGTAGCCGTAAGCTACATCTTAGAGTAGGTACGCTACACCTATGATATGAATCTAAAACCAATAATGTTAGAGTTGTAATGAGAGGCGTGGGCCGAGTATTTCACCGTTGCTGTTCTTATGCATGACTGCAATTACTGGTAATTACAGTGCGTAGGTACCGCCCCCTGCCGAGCGACAACTAAGCACATCACTACGTTATGAATGGGTGGACTTAATAGCCTCTTAACTTTTACATCTCATCTATTTTCTTCCAACTTCATGAATAGTGATGAATTTACAGAAAATTAATGACCTGACATGACAATTCGTTTAGCAAAATAATGTGTAATCAAATCATACAAGTGTGGAATACATTTAAAACTGATTACCTACTTTTCTATGTACGCACATATGTATGTTGAGAATGAGTTGCGATAGATCGATTACGTAAATTAATTTTATGCCTACCTCTAGGTATAGGTTCACTTCATTCAATTAACGTAGGCAGGCAACCTAGATAGGTGAAGTTATTATCTCTGTAGGGCGCCACATGAGGCCCCAGAAACTAATTTGTTCACCATGTAAAGAATTTGTATCGAACAGTCCTTACCTAGACGCGAGTACCCCCTGTGGTTATAATAAGTATATAATCTAATAAAATTAATTATTATTCATCAAGTTCGAATACCGGATAGGAACCAGTCTAGTGGCACCTAATCTTCGCGTCTCAGAATTGGTTCCATATTGGTTTGATCGTCATTATATTTCGGGTCTTCGGTCAAGGCAAACCATAATTGACATTAGTTTTTATCATTACATTTTTATAATAGCGAATCGAATGCATAAAACTGTGCCCGTTTCAAAGTCGCCGAGCAACAAAACTAATTTGTGTGAGGCGATAAAAGTGTGTTACATCACCCTTAATTGTTCATAATCAGAGTGTTCAAACAAAGGTATCATGTGTGATGTGACAAGAACAAACGTCTTAATAATTATTTCCTGTTAAAAACTAAGATGCGTAACTATTTACTTTGTGACTAAACTTGTCGAATTATAATTCTTTAAAAAATAAGGGCTTGTAAAATTTTGTCCCAATATATCTACAGTTCAGTGAAAATGTGAGGCTTTCCAATTTCTTATTTTGTTTAAGTTTCATCTAAATGTTTTCAGCTCCTGTTGTTCTGTGATTAATGGGTAAACAGGCATACGATCACTTTACGATCGCATCCTCGGCCGACAAGTGTCACATTTACGTCATGGTCCGCGTCACCAAGATCAACAGATTCGCGCCTTTTCTGCACTAACTGATAAGATTGTTTGAGCAAATATTGAGCTTATTAGATAAGCGAATCAGGATCGTTATACTTTGCACTTTCCAGCGATAAATTTTGGCAATAATTAAGTACTTTTACGATATGATCTCAAACATGAACCAGGTAATTTATGTGATGAATTAAAAATTGCCGCTCGCAATTAAATGTCAATTTTAGATGGGCATAATGGCACAGGTACGAATTTAGAATGAAAGTTCGACGACCGTGTCGCTCACTAACAGCTTTGTTTTATAAATCCCGCCACCGATTGCCGCTTTACGGTTATTGGTTTGATTACGTTTATGCTTCATTTTGAAGCTTTCAGTTCAACTCACTCTACGTTATCCACGATCTATTTTTGAAGTGTTCTTAAGTCTGCAAATAGAACTCCTTACTGCATTAGTGCTTTGGTTAATTCATGTTCCATCGGCCACTTTATTATTGGTCTGAGATGCGCTTAAATTAATCAACGAAGTACACCGTTTATTAATTCTCTGCAGGTGTGTTTTTCATTTGTATTACGTACGATCAGCGAACATTCATGTAGCCAGCATGTCTAAACGGACAAATGCATACGCAGAAATTACATCACTATTTTGTACAGCTGCACAGAAAAATCGGCCAGACATCGTATGATTTTTCCAATAGCATCGTCAGCATTTTGTTTGATGATGCTTTTTAGAATTTATAATAGCTGATTCTAACTAAATTATGTAGACATTCGTTTATTTTTTTATGTTAATGAAAAGTTTAAAATGGGCGGTTTTAATCTTGACCTTAACAAACCGTAGGTTATAAATAAAAATAATAATAAAAATATCTACCACGTAGGTTAGTGTGCGGCAAAATGTCAGTTGGATACAGTAACACAATACTGCTATATTATAGTTTAGGGTTTTATTTTACAGTCTTTCATAAGCCGATTTTATGCGGTAGGTAACGACCTAAAAATGGAGACTTAATTTTGAGATTCAAGTATTTTATAACAAGTTCGAAATTACTATATAACTACTGTGTGGTCGTAAGTTGGTAGATGAAATTTGTAATTAAAATAATTATATGGTCTTGGTTACTGGTCTTGTGTTACGTATTGCGTTGTGTAGTATCACATTGAATATAATTTTACAATAGTAATTTACTGCGAACCTGTTTATTATTGCTTGCAAACAAATATTATAAAACAATGTTATGTAAAATTAGGTTATCTTTTTTTTTTTTTTTTTTTTTTTTTTTTTTATTTTTTTTTTTTATGGATGGGAAATCATCAAATGACCCCTCCCGCTCTGGGTGGAGCGAAGGGAGTGTCAGACTCTTACTGACTAAAACCCATCCGTGTTCCTTCCTTAGCCCTTTATGTTCCGGGGTAGCGGTAACCCTTTCGGACAATCCCGCACCCCCGGCAGGCTTCGGCCCTGGCAGGCCCCTTCCTTTATGCTGACATCTCTTTGAGGCGCGCGTGGAACACGTACGCGCCGTCCGGCACGGGCCTGGTCCTGATCGGACGGTGAGCTACCCATTACTCTCCGTCCGCAGGCCCGCACCTACGGTGGCCGGGAGTCGTCACGCGGCTCCCGACGCCCGGAGCGTCTACCGTGGCGGCTGGGGTGTGAGGCTCTCTCCCTCAGCCGTTCCGCCACCTCCTTCGCTAGCATGACTGCTTCGCAGAAGGAGGTGACCGCCTCCCACTCCCTCTCGCCCCGGACCATGGCTTGAACCAGGGCCGGACGCGAGAGGTCGCCGCCGCTGTCGATCGCCTCTACGAGGGCACGGCGGTGCTCCGCCCATGCGGGGCAGACCTCCACCGTATGCTCCACCGTGTCCTCTGGGCGATCCTCGCAGTGGTGACACCCGGGCGTCTCCTCCCGCCTGATGATGTGCAGGAACCTCCCAAAACATCCGTGTCCGGTGAGGACCTGCGTCAGGCGATAGGTGAGGACGCCGTGACGCCTCTCTAGCCACTCCTCAAAGAGGGGTCTTATCGCCACTATCGTGGCGTGCCCTGCGCTGGGTTGCGAAAGTCGCTCCTTCCATGCCACCATGAGATCGTGCCGGAGGTCTGTCCGCTCCGCCGCGATTTGCCGCGGAAGCGGAGTTTCCCCCCGGCTCAGTGCCTCCGCGCGCCACTCATACAGGCGCGCTAGGACTATCGCCTCCAGATCCCATGGCGGCAGTCCGGCAAGGAGGCTTGCCGCCTCGCCCGAGATCGTGCGGTACCCCCGGATCAGCCTTACGGCTACCACCTTTTGGGGCGCGTTCAGATAGTGGGCGGCTCGCCGCCGCAGAGAACGCGCCCACACCGGGGCCCCGTATAGGGCCATGGACCGCACGACCCCCGCGTAAAGCCTCCGGCAGGAGGTGTTTGGCCCCCCCAGGTTGGGCAGGAGCCGCTTGAAGGCGGCCCCGGTCCTTTCCAGTTTGGGGGCCAAACGTCGGAAGTGTTCGACGAAGTTCCACCGGCTGTCGAGGACGAGACCCAGGTATCTCATCGTTGCCTCGACGCCGATGTGAACCCCTCCCACCGTTAGTTGGGATCCCGATGGTGGCCCGTTCCGAGGCCCATGGAAAGACATGGCCTCGGACTTGTGCAATGCCACCTCGAGACCCAACCGCCGGATTCTTTCCACGACTATCGCAACCCCGCGTGTCATCGCGTCGGCCGCCGCCTGATGCGACCTCCCTTGCGCCAGGACTAGCGTGTCGTCAGCGTAGCAAACCACGCTGACGCCATCAGGGAGGTCGGCTCGCAGCACCCAGTCGTAACCGATGTCCCACAGGAGCGGCCCCAGAACCGATCCCTGTGGGACACCGCACGACATCTCTCGCCGGTTCCATTCCCCGTTGCGACCAGGGTAGATGACGGCTCTGTCCGTCAAATACGCCCCAACTACTCGACGGAGGTAGGTCGGCACCCGGTGATACCGGAGTGCCTCCCCAATACAGCTCCAGGGCAGGGTGTTAAACGCGTTGGCGATGTCGAGTGACACCGCCACGACGACCCCACCCCGGGTCACCGCGTCCCCCGTCGTGAGGGCTCTCACGCGCATGATGGCGTCCACTGTCGAGCGCCCCTTGCGGAAGCCAAACTGGCTATCCGCAAGATCCGGCCCCGTCCTCACTAGGTGCCCGACGAGGCGGCCTGCAATCACTCTCTCAAAGAGCTTGCCGACCTCGTCGAGCAGCAAAAATTAGGTATCTACGGTTGTCTTAATCAGATACATCTTTATAGTTTCGTGCAGGTAAGTATAATATGATCTTTCATCTTAATAGATTTACATCAACATAAAGCCAATAGCTCGTAAAATTTCGATTCAGCACGAGATATATTAATCAAAGAACTACCAAAGGGCAATAAGGTTTAACCCTAAAAAGCTCTCAGTTCGCGGCTGTCACGCGCGCTCTAAATCCAATTATCAGTATTTCAAACTTAGTGACATTTACAAAACAAGGCGTAAGATTAGCGTGACGATCTCTGAGGATATGATACTTCGTCTTATGGTTACGGTAGACCCTTGTCACGACGTATGTCATACGTCACTTTTAATTGTAAATCCGATAGGATCGGATTATACGAAGATTTGAGTTTTGACCTCTAACGCCTTGACATGTTTTATATGGCTTTTGATTTACATATTCTGAATATCAAGTCATACTATATAGTAAAAGTAATTATCTACAGTTGTGATTAAAAATCTTATTCTCAAAATTAATTGTACTACTCTAGTTTCAATCATCTCAACCTATCGCAGTCCACTGCTGGATATACTCCTCTTCCAGGCTGCACCACAACACCTTGTCCTCCACCTTCCGCATCCAGTGTTTCCCAGCTACCTTATTAAGGTCGTCGGTCCATCTAGCTGGAGGGCGTCCCTGCACACTACGCTTGCCGATACGTGGTCTCCACTCTAGTACATGCACGTCTGCTCCTCTGGCTATCGGTCATTTGACAAACATGGCCAGCCCACTGCCATTTCAGTTTGCTTACTCTGCAAGCTATGAATTTAATTTGAGGATCTTGGGTTCGACATCTTACATTCATCCAGAAGTATATTGGAGACCTTACTCCAGCTCTTTTAGGTACAGATAACTGCATTTCTGATTTCTACTCTAGTTTTTACAAAAGTGCACATTACTAAATTGTTACAATATCCATAATATGGACGGATGGATGACCCCTGTAACACAGGTTTTTCCTAGCATGGTGTCGTTATTTATTTATTTTGTACCGGGCTATTTGAGGGGCTCGTGGCTAAATAATAACAGCTGCACAGATCGATCGATCAGGTTAAGCTACGCTTGCCGCGGTTGGTCTGTGGATGGGTGACCAACTTTACATACTGAAACCCCTCCGTGCCTCGGAAAGCACGTTCAGCCGTTGATAAATTGGTCATTCGTGGATCTTTGACAATCGTTACTCGAAGAAGCAGAAGCTCGAAAGTCTGGTAACCAGTCTTACCAAGGGGTATCGTATTACCCAGTAACTGGGTTGTGGAGGTCAGATAGGCAGTCATCATAACATCATAATCAGCCTATAGTGTTCCCACTGCTGGGGCACAGGCCTCCTCTCTGCGAGAGGGAGTGGGCCGTAATCCACCACGCGGGCCCAGTGCGGGTTGGTAGATGTCACATGACGATTTTTTAGTTCTAGGACATGCTGGTTTCCTCACGATGTTTTCCTTCACCGTTTTGAGAGCAATGGTTATGAAATAATTTACACAAAGTAAAGCACCTGTCTGGGTTCGAACCTACGACCTACAACTCGTATGTCGCGGCCGATACCAGTGGGCCACCGCTGCTCTCATATAAAATAGGCAGTCGCTCCATGTAAAATACTGGTATTTAGCTGCATCCGGCTATTTGCACATTTAAGTGTCACCTTCTATCTACGTATTTTTTAACGTCAAATAAATAATTCTAATTATAATTAAAAAAAAAAACAATATTACTAATTTATTAATATTATTTTATACATTATTATTAATATTATATTACAAGGTAGGTAAATAGGTATTTAAGGTAAAAACCCACAGCCAAAAATCCTAATTTTACCAGAACAATAAACAGACGTAAATAAACTAGTTCCTATTAATATGCGTATGATTCAAATCGTGAATAAATTCTTCTATGATTTAAATAAAATAAATCACCTTAGCTAACAATAGCTACTAAATAATCACTCGATATGACCCAAATGCCTATTTTATTTTTAACAGATGAATTAGCTATTTTTATTAATAAACAACTTGTTTCATAGATACATTTTCTATGCTGATACAAGGCCTAGAGATTTATTAAAAGTGTGTCATTGTTTGACGTATTTTTGTACTTATTATTGAAAGAAGAAAAATTATAAGGATATATATTATTTTGAAGTTCTCAATAGAAAAAAAATCTTCTTTGAAACCCTAAAAACCCCCCTGCTTTAAACCCTGCTTTTTAAGGCCTTAAAACTGTACCTACCTACATCATTTTTTAAGGTGCTCCCTCACCTGGAGCGTTCGCCTGTAATGTAACATGTTATTATTATTCACATGTTATGTTCAATTTTCTGATCCTAACTAGTACCTAGTACAGTCAAGAAGTCACTACGTTACATAATAGACACAACAAATAAAAATCTTAGGGCTCAACAAGTACGTTAGGTCTTCACTCTTCAGTAATATGTATTTCAGGCTTTTGGTTCTGATTGTAGATCTTCGATTTTAGATAAACAGTACGCGCCAAAAATTCGGTACTTATTTTTTTTTACACGTCCAGATACATATATCGCCCTTCAGACCGTATTGCGTCTATGGCGACCAATCTCAACGGAGAGAAGCCTTCAGTGCGGAAAATATTATAGTGCACAAGATACAAAACACCTAAATATAGAAAAATTAAATACTCACCGGTATGTAATAGGTTTCTTATGCTATCCTGGACATCCTTATCCACGTCTCCGGAGGCGGCGTCCTTCGCAAGGTTTATCGTGACGTGCTTGGCGGCGCACCACGCCACCAGCATTTGAAACAATAACAGTTTGAATAGCGAACACCGCACATCCATCTTTCTCAGCACCCAACACTCAGTTCCACGCATTTTGAGTCCACGTTTAAAAATAATAGTCTTAAAATTTCACTTTTTTATGTCACCACACTATTACCGACAAAAGGATTGTCCTAATTTTCGTCGTAACATTTACGAAGCTTTATGCTTGTAGTTGGATATTGATAATGTGCTCATCATCCGTCTCCTGAGCTGTTTTGTCATCATACACTACCTGAAACAAAAAATATACATAATTAGATCACGACTCGAACCTTATAGTTTTTGTAACTACTTACCATACATTCGTCAATGGTTCTTTTATTTTTAATATTTATTGGCCTTTGGTTAATGAATGAGACATAATATTAAGCGGCCAACAAAATGTCAAAAGCTATAGGTTACAAAAACAGTTAAAATCAAGAGGCATTGTTATTTAAATATTTACCCAACATTAACAATAATTATAATAGTAGTTCTACGCCGGTAAGGCTACAACTGCCACTTACCATAACTGTGATAAAATAAATTACTTTAAAGTTATTAAAAATAATTATGAAAATATTAAAACTTAATTGATAGCGATGTTAAAATAATTAGAAGCGCGAGACGCTACGCGACAGGTCTACGTAAGCGGCGGCGTCGTACGATGTACGCGACCGCTGTCTATAGATCGCTATCTCTATCTGAGAGCCGGCTTGTAGGTTATATAATTATTCATAATTACTTATTATCTCCTCACTTCGTGTGTACACACTTTGGGATTTCATAAAAAGATTACTATATCTCTGGGACGTCCAGAGATATAGTCATATTTTTATGAAATCCATTCTCTAAACAATATATGTACTTTATGCCAGGGGACGACTCTCAAAAAAATACCAGTTATAACAAAATTATTATTATGTGAAACTGATCACGTAAAATTATTAATGATGTGACAATGTGGACATATTAACATAATAATATATTACAAGAAACAGATGCGTGAGATTGAGACATGATATAATTTTTATTGATGTAAAAAAACTGGCCCCATTAAACGTTGGACAGCAAATAGCTGACTGCTTCTCTTTATAAGGCAGAGCTTTCTTCATCGGCATCGCGACAAAACACGAATGATTGACAGGCTGTAGCGTTATTTACAATTTTAAACCATAAATAAACGGTCTTCCTCACAAATATGCACATACATTATTGTCGTTACTATTTAAACATGAAAGTTGTAAAGTTCTAAAGTAATTCCTACAGTGCCTTAAAATGTTTAGTTGTTATGGTAAAAGAGTAAAAGACAAAGTGAAACAATAGCCGGGGCAAGACGTGCCTTTCTATGAAGGAATGTATTTTAGGAATAAGAATCAAAGGGCTTAGGGCCCACGTGGCGCGATAACGCAGGCGCCAGCACGAGGTGCGTTTTTTTATTGTTTTTGTTTGGCTCCTTCGTACGGGAGGCAGGGCCGGCGCCATGAGGGATTGTTAAAAATGTTTACTGAGACGCTTTATGCCTCAGTAATTAACGTTATAAGATGGAAACAAAGAGTTACCCTACTTTATCTTAGGAGTAAACGCTGTTTCACCTGACGATTATGGCATTTAAACAATGATACAGCCAAACAATGAATGAAAGTGCTACATATAAAGACAAAAGAATAAACGGCCCGATATAATGGTCGCAATTGCGGACGTGACAACAGTTTACGGTAATGACACTACAAAAGACCGTGGCAACAATATTTTGCAAATAAAGTGAAAAATCGTATGAAAACGCTCCAATTATTATCATCGATATTCTTGCGTAAAATAGCGTGACACCCACCACGTTTGCGCCACATTTTATTAGCTCCTCTGAGTACATTCATATGCCGCGTGCCAATATGGGCCACCTGTATCAAACATTGGGTACATATTATTACAACAGGAATATGCTTCATTAACAGCTGTGTAAATTTTTAGATCTACTCTGTTGTTAATGAAATCGGCTTGGTAACCGCTAGGTCTGTAAAGGTTGACTTTCATAGGTTAATCAAATTCATGATATATGAAACTGTAAAGTAAGACTGCCGGTGTTTTTACTAGGAAATATGTAACGTTCACTGGATATTATCGTGCATTTATTATCGTGTTTAATGTTTAAAGTAATTTTACACATTCTGTGTACAGTCACCAAAAGAAATACGTAACCAGTGTCGTCGGATGGGTATAGTTGAAGTTTAGTAAGAAACTGATGGAAGTTTTTGAACGAAATTTAATTTGAGAAAAGAACTGTTTGTTTTATATTTATATTAAATAAAATTTTATCCGAAACATCCATCGGTTTCTTACTAAACTTGAAGTATATCCGACGACCCTGGTTACTTATCTCCTTTGGTAACCGTACATAGCACGTCACGGATCTTAATAAAATCGAATGCTTACGTTTTGTGCATAACGTACAGATTTTATCGCGAAAATAGAACATGCTTTGAAGTCCACTTTACATGCATATACAGCTTACGACCTATCTATAAATTACATCAATTTTAACATAATATAACATGTAGAATAATGACACCGCACGCAATATAAACATCTTAATCTTTACAACTCTCTGATTTCGCGGTATCACGTAGTATCATTGTTATCAGCAAAGATAATAATATCTCTGTGTGACAACACCTAATCTTAGTGCTGACCCGATTCGTACCTAGGCTAATAATGACGTATGACCTGGACTCAATCTCTTCCACTGTCTTACTCAAACACCTGATAATGAGACTTAGCAGACATCTCTATTGAGGCCATGAAGTCATTTTGACAGTTATATAATTCATATCTGTGTGTACGTATGATTAACATTATCTCTACAAGATGAAACTAGTGTCGAGTCTCGAGACTCGAGAGGCCCCAGTAATAAAACTGAAAACGTAAAGGCTTAAAGCTCCAATCATGCACAAAGCAGCCGCCGGTTAGGATTCGATCACGTAGAATTACTGCTCGTAATTCTGACTATGCAACGAATAAGTGAATTTAAATTACAGCTTGTAATCGTATGCTTAATATAGATAATGTGATGGTCTCGGGTAACAAAAAGTGGTACGGACGGACTGATGGACGGGTCGGTGGCGCCAACACCCGCCATCGAAGGACAGAGATAGGATTCGGAGGAACGCGTGCTCTTATTCTTTTTCTTCTCACAATGAAAACAAGTCCCTTGTTAAATACTTTCATTAAAAATCAACCTTTGCGTAGAGCAGCATCACTTCCTGAACAACTACTGTGTCTGCGTCAAGATTAAAGATATGAATCATTAAATTAAAATATTAATTACTTGTAGGAGCACGTAGCTTAAGGCACTATTATGCGCCTGTGTTATGAAACATTATTTGCAATGTTCATGTCCTGATACTAACAATGTCGATATATTTACCTAAACTCTTTTTAGATGATGAAAGAAAATAATGTAGGCACTGCAGAGTTTTCCCTGTTAAAATAAGATTATTCTTCGCAGAAATGAGTAATGAAAAACATAACGTGAGTTGACGTTTTAAGTCCCTTATCACAAATGTGTTATTTTTAAAACTATACGAGTACATATGGTTCATTATACGTTTTTGCTCATTTGTCTACGTGATAACGAACTACGTCTTCATTTAGCAAATTCTACACGATTTAGATT
The DNA here is from genome assembly GCA_947508005.1 of Amphipoea lucens. Lineage (NCBI taxonomy): Eukaryota > Metazoa > Arthropoda > Insecta > Lepidoptera > Noctuidae > Amphipoea > Amphipoea lucens. The sequence goes on from OX382371.1 coordinate 11,553,373, forward strand.
CAAATCTAATGTTTTAAATGATTATTAATTAGCTTATAAATATTATTTAATATGTACCTATTAACGATTCCACATCGGATGTTGTAAAACGTTTGCATTTAAAGACTAGATAAACTGTATTTATAATTTGTTGATTAAAAGACACGTGGAGCTCGATAATGTTATGCGTAATTTATTGCTAGAGTTATCTGAGGTATTTATCGTCAATATCGGAACAAAAAATAAGCTCCATGGAGTGTTTAGTTCCGTGATGTGAAGGAAGCTTAACAATGCGCGAGCGCTGGCGCTGGGGGCATCCGTCATCGTCTCGCGCGCACTCACGCTTTGTCTGGAGCCATTGTGAGGACCGGTAGCGCCGGTTATGCTCGGCTCGAATTATTGCCCTTTATGAACCAACTGCCCTGCCGAGATTGTTCGAAAATATGTACAGGTATGTGGAATAGGAATAACTTGATGTGTAAAAGAAATCTCTTTCAAGATCAAGTATGATTTACCGGCCAATTGATAGAACAAATTAATAATCTAAAAATATGAGCTGACATTTCCCTAATTTATTATAACAACATTTAAATTGTAATACCAACAGCAGTTAATGAATTTGACATTGAATGATGAAAAGCTTCCTTTTTTTGAAGACGGTTAAAGATATACATAACAAGCTTAATTGATTCAGAGGTCAGATGTAAACAGAATTGATAGTTCAATCAATCCATTAGACACAGCAGCAGCCTACACGTTGTCTGTCAACCTAGAGTTTGATTGATACGTTCTTTAGTAGGTAAGATCTCAGTGTGGGAAACTCTAGCAAAGTTTAGCCTACAAATAAAAAAGTCCGTTATTGGTACCTAGATTGATTTGTGTCGATGTATGTATCAATAATACCTAAGAGAACACACTCAGTGGTTTTCCCGAATAGTTAAATTCATCCCATAAAACCCAAGCGGAGAAGGGGCGGGACAATCGTACAATATATAATTGTAGAACAAAAATACTCGGAAATTCTTCAAGGGAATCTGTAGAATGTCGTATAGACGAGCGATGCCACTAATTTTTTCTGTCGCCTATTGTCTCCGAGACACGGCGTCATACTGACAGGTGCCATTAGTAAAGACGGCCGACAAATGGCGACTGTCGGATCCAGATTTCATGACCACTCGTTCTTTTTAACGATCCGTAACTACTTGAGAGCAAGTGGTTAAAAACTGCTGGTAGATGTAGGTAGGTATATGGTGGAGGCCTATGGGTTTTGATGACGATGTTTGATGGATTGTACCGAAAGTTATAATCGACCTATTTTTTCCGTATTCCCCATTCAGTTCATCGGCCCTATTACAGTCTGTGATTTTAATAGAATGCTCATATTTACGATCTGCTTTCAAAATAGACCTGAATCATTGAGGGAATCTACGATATACTCACGAAATTATCTGAAAGTCTGCCAAACAAAAAATACATAATTATTTCAATCGCTCAACAGTTACGCGTTGACTAGGTATTGGGTTGGTGATATAATGTACCTTCCTACGTAGGTATACTTATATTTATTATCTTATCTTTAAAGTAAATCTGCTACGTACACGCTACGTCACAGACGACTATTGAACTTCGGCTCATCTCTGTAAACTGGCCTATCCAGACAAATGCTGTTTAACAGATTAATCTTGTATCATACGTAAGTAATGTTGGCTTTCTTGCTGAAAATTATTAAGCTCCTGCATATAAACTTCATTTAATATCCAAAGTTCATTAATTTGGGCTTAATTGTAATCTTTACCCATCGTAATCGTGTTAGCACTTGCAGATTTTAAATTCTAATTAATTGTATCGCTAACGAGTGCTACACATGTAACTAAACAAATAACTAGAATTTGTATATGAAATGTGACAGCTCAGACGTCTGATTATGTTATCACGATTTCTGCCAATTTATCAAACACAGCCACGTGGCGGCGTTAGCCCACATATTACACCATCAATGGCAATCCTCTTTTTATGAAACATTTGAATGTGTGAATTAAATAAACAAATAGTCGTCGGAGACCGACGTCTTCCCATGAAAATATTGACCAAGTCAAGACTACAAAAAGTATTCGTCAGCCATTCACCTGTCATTCTTGTCACTTTGTTATCAATAGTCCAGGTCAAGAAATCAGTCGAAGAGGCCATTCATCAAAGTAAAGGTCCATTCAAACTGGATGCTGTCCACATTAACTTGGCAATTGCATTTTCTGAATGGCCATCTGTATTGGTAATCGATAATAAATACAAGCAAGGAGAAAATGAACTAAAGAAGTCAGCAACAAACAAGTAGGTTCTTTATTATAAACTGCTTAACAGTTTTTCTGAATGGAAAATCCAGCTTTGATTTGTGGTTGGACTACATTCGTCGTGTGAATAGTGATGGTTGTGTTGTGAGTCAACATGGATCAAAAGGGGAGGTTCGTCACTAGGTGAATACCTACTGACACTATCATTGTCTGCGAGACACTATGAATTATTCATAAAAACCATTGTTTGTAAAAGTAAGCCTGAAGTACGGGAATTAGAATAAAAATAGATCATAGATTGTCTGTTTATTTTTAGATCAATTCGATGTGTTTCTCTAGACTGTCTTGCATTGTCATCGTGATGCAGGCGCATTGCAGGCGCCATGGAATTTTGTCGAATCGAATAATGTGACCTTATTTACTCAATTATTGAGTTGTAACTTATAAATCAAACAGCCATATTGGAATGACAGTGGTTACGACAAACCAGTTAAGTTTAAACTTTTAAAGTACCTAAAAACTCTCATTAATTTTTCCAATCTTGGGTATATGGAATCTAAAGTAGTTAGTTCACTAAGGAAATGAGGTAACTCGGTTTAGTTTGTCGCGCTTCTCACATTTGCAGACGGTAACCGTAGTAATTCTCGCTGGCAAAGTTGAATGACACGTAAATGCCTAAATACATAATATAATGTTTACTCATATTTACATGATCTAGACGTATGAATGAAACCCGAGTAGTGCGGGCGTTTGATGACATTGCCCCTCATCGTTTACATTAACAACCGTCAGTTTCGTAGAACAACGATTTAGGATCGCAAGCGCATGTTCGTGCATGTAACACATTTCGAATGCGTAGGCTGAGATTTATCGGAATACCTATCGTGTAATGTCCTATTGTATTCACCTTTACCGATAGAAATCTACTTTATTCGGGTTACAAATTGCATACGATAAGATTTTTTATTCTCTGAAGATATTTTTCTCGAAGACAAATCACCGGTTTGTATCCAAATGTGCATTCGCACGGCAATTTGTGGCAGGAATTTAATGGCGAGGGTGCGGTACCTACATATCGTACCTGTACCTGATGAATAATAATGGAGTAGATAATAGAATTTCAGAGTCGAATGCCTTAATTAATTTTATAAAGCGACTATTTGGAATATTGAGCAATAAGCAATATATCAAAGTATTGTAGAGATCAATAGTCTGGCACACAAACCCTAATTTATGTGACAGTTGATCGCTGCAAATTAATATTTTCGTTATTTATGTTCGAATTCCTTTCTAAGTTAATGTAAAATAACAGTGAATAAATTATGGCTAGCACAAACATTGTGTGTTTGAATTTGCGCTTGGTGTTAAGAGATCTGAATCAGAAAATCCGGGCAAAGCAAAGCAGTTATGGCTTATTTTATACCTATTGCTTTATTTTTATCATACATGTTCTGTTTGTATAATCACCCACGTGGATGTCGGAAAATATCCCACGATAACGTACTACCGGGATTTAAACCATACCTGTGTGATAATCCAGGTTATAAACTATATGTGTGACAAATTTCATCTAAATGCGTTCAGTCGTTTTTGCGCCATTCCGGAACATACACCCAGCCAAACGGACAAAAATTCTTCATTACTATTTTATTATACAGACGTATTCTACATTACGTATTTTAAACATACCTACACAATTAAAATAATTAATTACAATTAACATTCTAGCCGTGGGACCGTTTTTTCGTTTTTAGTATGTAACAACATCAAGTATATATGACTGGGTAGTTTATTTCGTGCCAACTTTTACGCTATTTATTTTGTTTGAAAAATTCAGTTTTCTATTTTTAGTAAAATTTTTTTATTTTTTTTACAGACTGATGAAGATGATGGCGGGACGAGCTGGACAAAACAAACGACCAGTGGTCCACTTTAGCCCTGGATCGAAAGAGCTGGAAGTCATGGGGAGAGGCCTTTGCCCAGCAGTGGGATGATTCAGGTTAAAAGTAACAGACCGATAACAACTTGTAATAATCACTGTACTATTTAATGTGATAGCCTAAACGCCACTCTGTATGTACCTATATGTATAGATAGATAATATTCTACAAATAGGTAGGTACTCAAAATGTGTACAGTTACGATGTACTTACTTATTTTAAGCAAACAGACACCTTTTAACAATCAAATCATGTTCGGGCTATTGTCTGGCAACCATAGGTAATAGGTAATACGGGCTGGTGTCTGCAACTCCACGTCAATGCGCGTATTTTGCGTACGGGTCTGGCAACCATAGAAAAATAAAAAACAAAAACACACATACAAACTTCTTTCTTATACCTAGGGATCGAGGAGGGGGGTGGAGGGGGGTTCAGGGGATCAGACAGGAATAAATCCTATGCTGACAACCTTAGGGCGAGGTGTGCCTTGTACCACTTGCTTAGAGGGTCTAGTGTCAGGTTAAGTTGTGATTCTATCTACAGACATACTTGGAAACTCGGTATTTAGGTAAGTACCTATTCCTATCATCATCATCATCATTCTCGTGCACTTATAAAGAGACAAATAAAGAGGAAAAATAAAGAGAAATAAAGAGTATCCTATTCTATTTTATTCTTATCTCAATTTATTTAAAGTCGGTGCAACTTTTCTCTATTAGTCGTCATCTCGGTAGTCACCCCTTTCTAACCATATCATCATTCACACAGTCCATCCATCGTTTCTTTGGTCTTCCCCTACTCTTATAGCCATCGACATTCATACTCAAAACTTTCCTCACGACATTTTCCTCCTCCGTATCACATGCCCATACCATGACAACCGATTTCCACACAACTTTTCAGTTACCGGTGCCACTTTCAGACTTCCTCTTATGTTCTCATTTCTTATTCTATCCATTCGTGTATTACACAATTCACACATCCCTCTTAACATTCTCATTTCAGCTGCATGCAATTGCTTTTCATACAGGTAACTACATATTCCTATATACTGATTTAAATAAAAATAATGTTAATAGGCCAGCAAAATCATGTCGGTCGGACCGTTGTCGTACGAGGACTGTGTGAGAATTCGTACTACAACGACGCGTTTTACATAAACTAGTGTTTAATATATGTACAACATTGTGAATAAATCGCTTTCAACTTAGAAGTCGATTACACGGTATTTACAAGGTGTTTATATTTCTGTTACGTAGAAGATTGTCCAGGTGTTGGTTAACTAACGTAAGTTTAGGTAATTTATTGACAATAGACGTCGTCGTCTTGAAATGTTTTATGTAATACCAGCTGTTCCCGTGATTTCGTTCGCGTGGATGTTGAAAAACAATAATGTGTTTCGTCACTAATTATTTTTCTAAAATAAAACTGCCTAAGTTACTTCTTATAACATCAGCTATTAGCCAGTGAAAGTCCCGTCAAAATCGGTCCAGCTGTTACAGAGATTAGCCGGAAAAAACAGACAGACAGACGAAAAATGTTTTTTGTTATATGTACCGTATATGTTTTCATATGCGTTTAGTAAAAAGCTGTTATTTTGACATTACAAACAGACAGTTCAATTTACCTAGGTATTCAATATGAAGGGTTGTCACATATCGTTATAATTGTTAAATTTTTCCTTTTGTAAAGTTGTAAATGATTATAACATTACTGGCAGACGGCGGGCACGTGATAAAGGTGCTAATTAGATTGTCAGCCGCATAAGATTTGCATGTGGCAGAGATCGTTGCCTTGCAACTCGTCCTGTCACACGCCTGCCTGCCGACGGAAAGGTCGACCACTAGTGTTGTCCTACCGTTACACTTTATTTCCTTTTGTCGATAATACAATAACGAAGCAGGAAAAGCTCACGAATTTCCTTGTTCTTTTTCGGTTTTCAATTTGAACGGTTCTTTGTGAAGCTATTTCTTATTTTTAGTATTTTCTAAAACGTTTTTGAAATTGTACTACAAAGAAAGAAATGATTTTTATAATAAAGGTTCACAATAGCTGTTATCCTCGTCGTGAAACCGTTTTAAATCTTTGACAGTTGGTGAATAGCTACATTCAGTCCAAATTTCAGGTAGACTTGCCAAGATTATTCCGATTTAAAAACATTTCTTACAACAAATTAACCTATTTTGTTTTGACCTCTAGTTAATTACGATATTGTTATTATAATTATTATGGTTAAACTGATTATCAGCAGTTTTGTCCGATGTTCGTTTCAGTTTTCCCGAATTTATCTGAATCTTACACACTATGTTTACGCCTTATCCATACTAATATTATAAATTCGAAAGTAACTCTGTCTGTCTGTATGTTAACTTTTCACGCCTAAACCGCGGAACCGATTGAGTCCCGGGAAAGGACATAGGATAGTTTTATTATTTCGATATTCCCACGGGATCGAAACTTATGCGGGTGAAACCGCGGGACGCAGCTAGATTTATATCAATTAAAGCGAATGTTAACGTTTACATATTTCGCAAGCTACCAATAAAACTGTTCTATTCGAAACCCGCAAGAATAAATACCTATCTTGCATAATTTACAGTCAAAAGCTTCGAATTATCTATTCATCGACATCGACAAAGTCCCACGGTGGCGCTAGTGAATGTAAGGAAACTGAAGTATCGTTGCCACACCGGACAACACTACTTTGTATGTCCCATTCACAAGCGTCGTAAATGTAATACATAGTACAACAGGTGAACATTCATGATTTATACCGCTGTCCGATCTGAAGGCGGAAAATAAATGGATTATGTGTAAAATTGATTACGACATTAGCAACAAAATTGTAGTATTTATAACGTTGTTTCGTGTAGGCTTTGTTAGGTCTATTGTATTTCATATTGTTTTAAATGATTTGCTTGTTTTAAGAATACTAGGTCATGATGTCTATGGGCAATAACTGTGGGCTGGGCTTGCGATATTTACAACATTACCTATTGTTCTTTTGTGCTGAATCTAGTCTGACAAACAGGTTGATAACGACGACCCACCTTACGAAGAGATGCAACACAGATGGGCCGGCCGCTGGTCTGTATACAGGCATACTTGAAAAGACGAGAGAACTTTGCCAATAAAAATAAATTGATATTATTATGACAATCCGAATCATTTTTAGGATTCTGTACCCAAAGGTTACCAACGGAACTCTGTGCTCATTCACACTAATCCGTCAAAGACGATTCGTGTTTTTTGACGAATCGTCTTTTTTCACGAATCGTTATTTTGATTTGTATGGGCGGCTATTCATTTTAATTGCCCGTGTTCACACTATTACGGAATCGTGAAAAATTACGGATACGTCTTAAATGACGTTTCGTCTTCTTTCAAAAACCTTCAGTTTTATATCACGAATCGTTATGACGGATCGGTCGGGACGACTATGCCTTGCACTGCACCCACACACTACTATCGTTCGTTGACTTGTAAAGACATGTCGCGCTGCAATATGTCAAAGAAGGAAAAACAAACATTATTTGACAAAGACATAGATTGAGAAATTTTGATTACTTTAGTGAAAGACCGACCAGTTTTATGGAACAAATTTCGTCCAAGACTGAAGTTAATCACGAATTCAGTGTAAACATCTAATTCGGATATTTTGATGAATCGTGGAAAAACTCGATTCCGTATGCAATGTGAACGTTCATCCGTCATTACGTATCATCTTTTTTGACGAATCGTCGTTGACGGACCCAGTGTGAATGAGCCCTAAGCCTCCGCTGTTCGTCCGTCTGTTTGTCAGCGGGCTGTATCTCATGAACTGTAATAGGTGGTTGAAATTTTCACAGAGTGTGTATTTCTATAGCCGCTATAACAGCAAATAATAAAAATAAAATTAACTAAGTGTTTTTTTTTCAGCACTTTTTGCTTTGTGGTACGGTACTCTTCGTGTGCGAATCCGACTAGCACTTGGCCGCTTTTTTTAAGTACAGCAAGTTTCATTCAATTTAAATGCAAATGTATGGCAAATAAGTGCCCACGTAGACGGTACAATGTCGGTGTAAACTCCGCTGTACTTTAGTGGCATCGCGTGGTGTTTTCGCCCACTCATAGACAACTATGCACATATTTATTTTGCCTTTTATAATAAACTAGAGAGCAACAAAGTAAGGCCTTTTTAGTTTTACGATATACTATTAAATGCAGGCGAATGGAGTGGGAAGGTATTGTAAATGAGAGGGATCTGAAGGCCAATTCTCGTACGTAAAAAATATTAAAATTCAAGTCGCGGGATTTTGACGTATTTTTGATAGGTTGAGACTGAGATCAGAGGGGCAATTCTCGTAACTTTAAGAACGTTCACAGTCTGATCTCAGTTTCAATCAATCAAAAATACCTCTAATTTCCCTACATTTTTTTTTTTTGAAAAGTTTTTGATATTTGTTTGTCGCCGAGATGAGGCTGCGACTAGATTTTGAACGTTTTAAATTACGAGAATTGGCCTTCAGAGTGCGAACTTCTTAAAATTACGGGAATTGTCAGGCACCTTGTACCTACCTTTTTTTTTTCGGGGTTCCCCCCTTCAAAAAGCACCCGACCTCCGAGGAGGGAGGTCAGGGAGTGTGGGATTTTTACCTCACTAGCAAATACCTAAATAATAGCTGCTATTACCTTTTCAATAAACTGTGTCATTCATTTGTTTTCCTGTAACTATTTACCGTATCAATTACGTAATTCCGAACATACAAAAATCCCACCTACCTACTAAAATTGTTATATTTATGGGTACCGTTTTTTTCATAAGGATATAGGAAATAATGGTTTTATAAATACAGCTCATACCTACACATGGTTAGGTCATCAAATCACAACTTCTCAACTACCAACAACTTTTCCCAACTATGTTGGGGTCGGCTTCCAGTCTAACCGGATGCAGCTGAGTACCAAAATTATACATAAAGCGACTGCCTATCTGACCTGTATGGTTAGGTATAGAAAATTAAATTAAATTAAATTTAAGTTCAACTGATTTTAATTAGATTCTATTTAAAATCTTGACACAGTTATCTCTTTTGACATAGGCTATGTCGGATTCTGGCCACCTTTTAATACGGTATTAGGTTAATTGCACGTCTTAAACGTTTTAATAGCCGTCAATGTTAAATTGGACACCCACACTTTTACGTTAAATCTCCAAAATGCTCGTATAATAGAGTCATTAAATGGCATTAGGAATCAAATTGATAGTTTATCTTTTTATAGTAACTTCGCATCTGTTTACACATATACCTACTTTGCTACAAAAGGCTCTATTTTTTAGAAATAATTGTCTTTATACGGAAAAGTAGTTGTGATTGCAATATTGCAATACTCAGGAGTTTATTTGATATAGCTGCGCCTCGCGGTTGCTCCCGCATATTATGCCATCGCGACTTAGACCCGTGTGAATATCGGAATAAAAAGTATCCTATTTCCTAATCCAGGTCATGGTCTACCCATGTGCCAAATTTCATCCAAATCTGTTTAGCCGTTATAGCGTGAAAGCGTAACAAACAAATATACTTTTCTTATCATGAAATCAAATCTTTGCTCTTTAGACAACAATCAACGCAGGGACAGATCTTTCTAACCCCAAGATACCTGTATAGATACGGTGAAACAAAAATACTCATGCCCCAGACGAACTAGCAGGGGATCGAGGAGGGGGGGGGGGGGTGGAGGGGGGATTTAGGGGATCAGACTGGAATAAATCCAAAAACCTGCCTTACGCAACATCTTTGAATAAATTCAAGTAAACAAAAACAAATGCCGGTTAATCTCAACAAAAATGATTGAAAGCCAAAACAAAAACAATTAAAGACGTGTTTATTTCACATTGTTTGTTTTTATTTCGAGAATAAGGTGCATCCATTAACATAGAACGAGATCTAGTAACGCGTAGGCCGTGAAAAGGATACATAAATCTATCCTTGATTGTCGGGAGAAAATCGTGAAACCAACGAGCTGAACTTGGGATTGTGGCACCGTTTGAAAGACCGTGGGCGGGCGAAATTATTTATATCTTTTACCTCCAACTTGCTAATATCTGGTTAGAAAACAATATACAAAATAGCGGCTAGGGAATTTTGTATTTCAGCAGTTGCCATCAGGGGAATATATACATAGTAGTCGAACGCAAGCCTAAACTATATTAAAGCAACTAATAATAAAGCTTAAGAGTTTGTTTGTTTTAACGCGCTAATCTCTGGAACTACCAGTCGGATTTCATAAATTATTTTTGTACTCGATAAGCCCAATTCTTGAAAAAGGCTATAGGCTATTTATCATGCGAGGACTTTTAGACACCGAGGAAAGAGAAAAAAAGCCAGAAAGAACGCTAAGCGAAAACGAAGTGGCAGGGCGGGCAGGTGATGGTGGAGGTGGCGCGGGCGGCGCGACGGAGTGGGTCCAACGAATAAATTTCATGCGGACATAGTCGCAGGCAGAAGCTAGTTAGGGGGCACCCATTAATTACGTGAGGCGTTTAGAGGGGAAGGGGGGTCAAGCCGATTCTCACACAATCTCACGTGGGGGAGGGGGTTCCTGGCAAGTATCACGTATTTTTTTTTCCGCAAGAAACAGTGTAAAATTGCGAAAAAACTGGGTTGAATTGAGTCTTAAATAGTCTTAAATAAAAATAAATAAACAATTTTTTTTTATTTTAATAAATCCAACGCAATGAAGCACAGATTTAACGTATTTACACTGAAAATACGCATTTTGAACAGTTTCACGTGACATTAGAGGGGGAGAGGGGATCGAGCCAAATCTCACGATATCTCACTAAGGGGGGAGGGGGGTCCAAAATCGCCAAAATCATCTCACGTAATTAATGGACGCCCCCTTATTTAATAAAAAGCAAAGCAAAGTTTGGAAAGTTAATCCATGAATTAAAGGTTAACTTTATCTTCACAATAGTGTGATTCATGTGACACTACCTATTAATGATAACAAACATATGACTTGTTAGTTTTACAATACCTAAGTACAGCACAAATTATTCATACTTTAATAAAAACTTATCAGCAAATAATAATGAACACTACTAATTAAAAATTAAACATACTGTAATTGGGTTTTTCTATACCAAAATTGACCGGATAGCGGGGTTATCCGATCAATTTTGTATGATTATATCAAACAGACCACATATTACGTTATTCTACGAAACTACTTCTCACTACTTTTCCTTAGTTATGTTGTTTGAAAATAGCCGCTTTATAAAACTTCTTAGAGAATTTCATGAAATAATGTTGGCTTAGCAACGGCTACACATGATACATAGTTCACACGTTTTGTTTGCGGGTTAAATGTAGTGCCAATTTATTGCGTCGGATTGCATGCACACATTCCAGAATTGTGTTGCTTCTTTCTATCGAGAGCATTTTATTAACAACGTTATTGGAAATTGGCATTCTACTGATATTTAGTAGGTATATTCCCCGGTGCTATGGTTTCCTCTTCTACGCAAAGAAAAAGGGAATCCGAACGTAGGGCGTTATCCTGTCTTCTATTTAAAAAACAAATTACAATCACTAATCCGTCTACCAAGTATGGGGAACTTGCAATTTTCTTCTTCTTTGGTGCAGTCAACGATTATAACGTGCCAAATCTACAGTTTTGATACATTTTGCATAAATACATGATGTGATGAGCGGCCGTTTTTAGGGTTCCGTAGCCAAATGGCAAAAAACGGAACCCTTATGGATTCGTCATGTCTGTCTGTCGGTCTGTGTGTCTGTCTGTCTGTCTGTCTGTCCGTCCGTCCGTATGTCACAGCCACTTTTTTCCGAAACTATAAGAACTATACTGTTGAAACTTGGTAAGTAGATGTATTCTGTGAACCGCAGTAAGATTTTCACACAAAAATAGAAAAAAAACAATAAATTTTAGGGTTCCCCATACTTACAACTGAAACTCCAAAAATTTTTTTTCATCAAACCTGTACGTGTGGGGTATCTATGGATAGGTCTTCAAAAATAATATTGAGGTTTCTAATATCATTTTTTTCTGAACTGAATAGTTTGCGCGAGAGACACTTCCAAAGTGGTAAAATGTGTCCCCCCCCCCTCTAACTTCTAAAATAAGAGAATGATAAAATTAAAAAAATATATATAATGTACATTACCATGTAAACTTCCACCGAAAATTGGCTTGAACGAGATCTAGTAAGTAGTTTTTTTTTAATACGTCATAAATCGAAAACCGCAATTTACCTTTCACAAAGTTACAACGAACTACAAGAACTTTTATATTATGTTACTTGCTGCTACGGAACCCTTCATGGGCGAGTCCGACTCGCACTTGGCCGCTTTTTTTTTTCTGCCTTTGTTATTTTATTCTCTGCAGATTTGATTAGGATCTATCATGTCATCCTTCTTGGAACTGTTCCGGTGGTCACGTTAAACGTTCCCACCTACCGACGAAACCAGTAAATTGTTTACGACCCCTGCACATCAGTGTAAACACGCTGGCCAATAAACTTGATGATAACGTTTACGATTCACGAACGCATTAGCCACTGCGGAATTTGTAATAAAGATCTGTTTCTCTGAAACTCGCTTCCAAAAGACGTGGCTAGGGTGTAAAATAGTCAGAAAATGGGTTTAACCGAGCAGCGGAAGTCTACAGGCTGATTTAATCACGAACAAGTTATGGTCTTTTGGTCTTTGATTTGCACCTAGTAAGTGCAACTAGACTCATTAGAGTGTAGTCACATGTAAAACGTACCTTTGTAACGCCCTTTGTACGAGAAGTGATTCAGGAAAATGTTATCATAAGTTGTGAATGAAATATAACCTCGCTAGGTTTCATGATAACCTCTACGTTGCTGATTTGAAATGTAACTAACATGTAGTGTCTAGAAATAAATCGCGGACAAACAACTTAACCTTTTAAGTACGTTTAAGTAGAAGACACAGCTGAAAATAACAACGACTTTTTACAAAGAAACTACAGATTAAGTATGAAAATATTGAAATCTGATATAGCTGCTTTACTAATCCATTCATCATAAAAAAATTCCTAACCACCTAAAGCCCGTATTCTCAAACGATGCTCAAGCATGAACCTCGATTTAAGAATCATCTCGAGTTAAAGAGGAAGCGTCCCCTTAATAATTTAAATTCAAATTTAATTTCTATTGAATGACTATTTCATGAATTATTATAAATCAATAGGGCTATATGAACTTAGGGTCAGTTCACACCGCGACGCGACACGACGCGCAGTTTTCAAGATAGCAATACAATTATAGACCTTGTCTACTACAAAAAAAGGTACACATCAGTGAGGAGGGCCGCGCGGCGCAGCGCGGGGCAGCGCGGCGCCGCGCGGCGTAGCTCGACGCAGTAGACACACAGAATTATGTACTTTTTTGTGTAGCAGGTAAGGTCTATAATTGTATATTGTCGCGTCGCGTCGCGGTGTGAACTGACCCTTAGTGGTTTGCATGATGATTTTAATGATTATAATTCTGCCAATACACACTTGTTACGGTCGCGTATCGTATGTTCAACATACAACCTGACACTGACCTGAAATTCGCAAAAAACGTAAGAAAACTTTAATTTCGCGGGCTACCCTGGCGCCTTTAGATCAGTTTAGTATGTTCGTCACTGTAATTTTATAATAATTTGCGTCGAGATTCATACTTGAAAATGTTTCTAGAATCGTACGAGAGAAGAAGAAAGAAATAGAAGTCGCTTTGTTCATGGACAGGTGAGATGACAACTTGCATTATTTAAACAGAAGTAAAAATAAACAGCATAACCACAGTACACGAGAATTTACTTTTAGAAATCTCATGTTGATTCAGTCATCAAGTGCGGTGTAAGGTTGCAAGTCAACTGGCTAAGTGGAACATTTATACACACGAGGCTGACTCCGGTAAATCAGTAGCTGTTCTGTGTTCGCACTGCAGCGGCGCTTCTCTGTTTGCTTTGCTGATTAGGCGTATCTACTTTTACTTGAATCATTAGTGCAGGCCAAACAAAAGTTTCGTTTGTCTTGTTTCTAAAGTTTCCTTCCGCGAACTGTTAGTTATATTATGTTAGTAAAATAATTGAAGTTTCCTCAACCGTTGCATGATTTGTTGAGTTTTCCTTCTCATTTTCGCGTGTTATTTTTTCTGACACTATTATAATCATTTATTTATTTAATACTTCAAGCACAGAAATGTACAGAGGCGGACTTAATGCCATAGGCATTATACAGGGCGACAGGTACATCGACGCGCAAACCTTTTGCCATGGATTCAGTACATGGTTCTGACGCCCTCTGGGTTGAAATTTTTCGTCGGTTATTTAAAAAAACATTGCCGTTCCATACATTTCGATCGCGTAGAACTTTTCTATGAAATAGTTGTTTTTTTTTTTGGTAACCGACGAAAAATTTCTACGCTACGTCCAGAATCATCTGCTGAATTCATGGTTACAGTTTCCGCGTCGATATGTCTGCCACCTTGTATATACCTATTTATTATACATAATTATATACCTGTTTTAGTAGAAGTAGACCAAGGTGCCTTTTAATTGTAATCTTTTTGTATTAAATGGTTACTAGATTATAGGTACAGAAGTTTCGAGATAAAAAAAATTGAACATGAGTAATTTCAATTTTGGCAGTCTTCTTAGATCAAAAAGCCCGGACGCGGGAAGTTCACGTTTCCGCTTGAACCAGGAATTGAACTCGAAACCTGAATCATAAATCTGGAAAACTGATAGGATAGCCCAGTTCGATATTTTAGTATAAAACATTTTATCATTGTTCCGCTTTTAGTCCCAATAAAACTTTATTAGTTTTTTCTTTCACGCTATATTTCTACGAACTGTGCCAAATTATCTAATGTTTACTATTTACAAAGTATAATGAACACGTACTTTTCATACAACTTTCTGTTAGGTAAGTGATAAGATAATCGTATCTATGATAAGAAGAGTAGGTTGAATAAATGATAAATATAAAGAGAAGAGTGAAAAAAGGATAATATGATAACTGGACGACCTATAAAAGTAGAACAGTGGTGCATGGCTGAACAAATAACGTTTCTGCAGTTACATTATCAATGTCTTTGGGAAATTTCTAGAACGTTTTACTCCCGGAAAGATTATAGAGATAAAGAAAACATTACATACATGTAAGTGATATTCTACGACACGGCAATATTTATCACTAGTTTCTGCCCGCGGCTTCATTTGCGTAGAAGTTGTAAAATACACATTATACTAAAATAACAGTCACGTTTTTCTTTTTTGCTCAGCTCCTACGGCTTGTAACGTAGTGTTAAACAGCCTATAATCTTCCTCAAGAATTGGGCTATTAAATGCAAAAAGATTTTTCAAATCCAACTGACAGTTTTATAAATTAGCGCGTTCAAACAAAAAACAAACTCTTCAGCTTTATTATATTAGTATAGAAGAAGGCATTGGTAAATAAAAGGTGATCAGCTTACCTATTTAACAAGCCTGTCCGTCATCTCATAAACATCAACTCCATCTCTATATCAGTCTTATAGTAGTGATACGTGACATGTTCAGATACGTGAATCTTTGAGCTCCTTAACTAATGAGCCGAGCTGCTTACTGACAAATGCGTGTACTGACTGGACGGGTCCACTCAATCTGTGTAGGTAGTTCTTTCCTCAAAAGACCATTACAGATACCAATCTACATAATCTGACTAAGATTATGTTTGGACATTAAAGGAGTCTGTGACCTCTGAGTTTGTTTTGGGTCTCAGAGTAGTCAGATAATAAAACGCTGACCTCATCTAGTTTTTAAATTATGATTGACATGTAAAAGTGTTTGTACAAACCTACTTACAGAAATACAATTTATAACATACAGATCAGTCCCAAAACCTGTGATGTCGCGATAATACGTTATCTCCACTTTCATGCGATAATGACCTCGCAAGGCCATCCGCCGGCTGATTATTATCTATTATTTATTTTACTAGCGCGATTATCAAAACCCGCCGTGTTCTACATGAAGCGGTTGTAATTTTTAATGAGTGGATACTTAAGGTGAGATAAAGTAAACCATAAAACGTTTCCATGGTGATATGGAAAGACGTGGGTTTGTGAAGTGTCAAGTTAATTTATTCCGTTAGTTGTCATGAACTTTTATCTAGGATCTGCTTTACGTAAGGAAACCATCATATTTGTTAGCAAATAGAAAAACCGACAATTCATGCAAAATAACAAGAATTAGGTACTGCAGTAGGAAAAGAAAGAGAAAACCGGCCAAGTGTGAGTCGGACTCGCAAACAAACGGTTCTGTGCCACAAGGCAAAAAACGCCGGAAAAAAACACGTTTCTTGTATAGAGACCCCATTCAATTTTTAACTTTATTTTATATTTGTTATCTGTTGTTATAGTGGCAATAGAAATACACACTCTGTGAAACTTTAAACTGTCTACCTATTACGGTTCATTAGATACAGCCCGCTGATAGACAGACGGGCGGACGGATGGACGGACGGCCGGACGGACAGCGGAGGCTTAGTAATAGGGTCCTGTTGGCTCCCTTTCTGTACGGAACTCTAAAATCATATTTTTTCAAATGTGTAATGAGTCCCCTCAAAACAAAATTACCCATTGTCCTTTGTTAGGGTGTTTGTTCATTTAAAAAAAACATCAATCTTTCACAATCATTTACTTACTTTGTTTCTCCGAATATATTTAAATACTTAAAACAAACCATTTAACATCGTAAAAAATATAAACAATGATCTTTGAGGTCACATTTTTCTCGTATCACAACTTATTGATATCGCAAATTCAAACAGCCGCTCTCGAATAGTCATAAAAAAATACTTTTAAGTCGATAATAAATGTAACTAATTATTACAAAGTTTTAATAATTAGGCAAATACTCGTATTAATTAGTTCATATCTAAGACCTATGGATAAACTTTACTCTGTTTGAATGAATGTTATATTAAAATCAGAAGGAAAATACGCGATGGCGCCACTTTTATCTCGCGTCTCATGTCATATCGTGTAATAATTAGATGTTTTATTAGAATAATGATAAACGGTAGCAGAACCGGATACTGACGGATCTATTTTAAGCCTACGAATTAAATGGGTAACTGTTGTGTCGTAGGCGCGGAACTATCGCCTACGAACGCCTACAGCCGTCGCTTTGCTATTAACCTTAATTAATACAAAGGTCCTTAAACTTATATGAAAGTTTACGAAGTTTGTACTTTATGTTAATGAAGTAGCTTTATGTGGCTAAGAAAATTAAATTAGAATTCTCTCTAAGTTTATAAATCAATCACAAAACTTGTAATAATATATTATTATGATTTATATTGTAATAATAATGTATGTAATTTGAAAGTAGGCTCGACAGTCTTTGCCGACCGAATGGATTGCTTTGAAATTAAATTCGAAGTTCCACTTGATTCGTATGAGTTCTCAATGTAGTCATAGTGTCTTTATTTTGCTAAGCGTAGCGATTCCGTGGCGTTTTCCTAGCGATTACGTAGAACGATTCATGTGTTCGTAGCGATTTCGTAGCGTTTCCGTAGCGGTCTCGTAGCGATTCCGCAGATTTCGTAGCACGAATAAAGTATTTCCGTAGCGGATGTCTTTAGCGATTTCGTAGCGTTTTCGTAGCGTTACCGTACAGAGTAACATCCTAATAGAGTTACGAAATAGATTTGTACAATATTACTTTTGAAAACCAAAGCGATTGTTATTAGGTATAGGCATCGAGAACTAGCTAACGCTTATCTAGTTTATGTTAACTCGTTTGTTAGTCAGTACGAGGTTTGTATGCAACTGAAAGTTAGCCTTCGTTATCAAGTTTAACGTCAAACAAGAGATTACGATAACATCGAAATTATCAAATTATATCACTCAGTTTTATCACGCGTTTTGGGCAATTGTCTCTTGATAACTGTATGAAAAGTGAGAGCATTCCCAAATTTAGTGCAAACGCACATGCTGGTAGTAAAGTGCAATAATATTAATCTTAGATAGTATCGATAAGCCATTGACGCAAGTGGTGTCAGACATGTCGACTCCCGACCTGAAAATTTAATGTGTATGATTGATTTAATACCTACTGTGTGGAGCGCACTTGAAAATTTGACTTTATCACGATGACCGGCCTAAGAATCGGCAAAATAGGTTAAATCTGTGATTTCCGTTAGCAGATAATTAAATAAAACTGTTATCTGTCATCACGATTATTCATAGCTTTATTTACCTTAGCATCATGCAAACTAACGTTTATTGAAGTCCTTATCAACAGTTTCCAGAAACTCTTAGCTGTTAGATAATTTTAATGACGAGTTACCTTTTTCGTCATAAGTAGGTACGAGTACTTTGCCATGGCAACAGCTGACCAAAATATTTGTCTATACCGTTTTCTCCCTACATAAGCAAAGATCAACATTTGTGGTATTGCATACGTCCAGTAGTAAAGTTTTAACGACATAGCCCGCGTGCCGAGGCTCCCGGCCAAAATAAAAATCGAACGACTCGGTACACCTACTTACTAGATGCGAAGATAGCTCGCGCAATGGATGCGGTATTTTATCGTAAAAATATTTGTTCGACTGCCTCGTTGTCGTTGATCTATCTGTCACGCTACTACTGAGCATGAGGTACTGGATTCGATTCCCGAGTCGGGAAAAGTGTTAGTGGGTTTTTTCATTCTCAATAGCATCCTAGAGCCTGGATTTGTGCCCGGTAGATGGAAATAGGCTCGCCCTCTATTACATTGGTCTTAAACATAACTGGTGAAATTGTCTCTGCCTAATCCTTCGCACAAAAACAGCGTGATGTGATGTGTTGTTATATTTATTTCGTTTTTCTTTCTGGAAGTTAAATGGGGACAATCCTACGATATAAAATTTTATTGGTATTCCTGCTGTCGACACATTGAATACTTATTGAGTCTACGTGATGATGACAGTGTACATAATAAGGATCGGCAAAAGACCGTTTTATAATTTTTATATTCTTTTATAATTTTTTCATTTTATTTATTTCACTAAAAATAATACAACGTGTTACACATGCTAACCCCCTTACTAATAAACGTATTATATCAGATGAATAGTTATACATAATAAGGATCGGCAAAAGGCCGTTTTATAATTTTTATATTCTTTTATAATTTTTTCATTTTATTTATTTCACTAAAAATAATACAACGTGTTACACATGCTAACCCCCTTACTAATAAACGTATTATATCAGATGAATAGTTATACATAATAAGGATCGGCAAAAGGCCGTTTTATAATTTTTATATTCTTTTATAATTTTTTCATTTTATTTATTTCACTAAAAATAATACAACGTGTTACACATGCTAACCCCCTTACTAATAAACGTATTCTATCAGATGAATAGTTACATACCGATTTCTCTCTTTCAGTCATTAGTAATTTGACTTTCGAAAGAAGAAGATAAAGCGTTGTGTAACTATACAGACGCTATACAACGTTTATTATTAAGGGGTAATAAGCTAGTACTTGGGAGTACATAACATGGGAGCATCTGTAGCCGAACTAGGACGAGTCTTGTATTAATTTTATACTAGTTCTGTTTTAGTTTTATACGTGGAAAAAAAATCAGGCAATAAAATATAGTTCATCTGATATACTATACACCTCCTCCGTAACATATAATATAGTTGTTTGACGCATGAATCCGCAATCTATTTTCGGGCGGCGGTTCGCATCAGTTCGACCGCGTGCAAGTTCAGGGAAACGAGTCGGAGAAATGTTTTATTGAACTATGAAAATTAGGCCAATGTGCCAACCTACCCATACTGCCATACACAAATTTACAAGACTATGTTTGAGGAAATTTATGTTCCAGTCACACGATACATATGCGCTATTTATGTCTTCAACCAATATAGGACGACCGAAATACATTAGAGGTTTAATGGTTCGAAATTATTAAAGCTATTGAGGTCAGTTATACGGGTCCCAACAGATTTAGTCTAGAACTGGTTCAGAGTTTCGGATATAATCACGTACGACCCAAATCTAGACCAACATACATAGTTGCGTCGTGGGTACGATTCACATATGGCATGAATCGCATGTTTTTGAGAATTTTAGAAGATTAAGTTAAGTCATTTAGGAGGAGTTAAAAGTTGAAAGTAGAGCCGTAACTAATGTAGAAAGTAAATTTTCTTTCTTTTTTGTAGTTAGGAAATAATAATTCTTCAGGCTTCTTTGGCTATTTAATTTGCTATGTTATAAATATCTCATCTCACTGCTGGGACACAGGCCTCCTCTCGGGCCCAGTGCGAGTTGGCAGATGTCACATGTCTTCGAATTTTTGGTTCTAGGACATGCCGGTTTCCTCACTATATTTTCCTTCACCGTTTTGGGAGCATTGGTGATGAAATAATTTGCACAAAGTAACGCGCCTGCCTGGGTTCGAACCTTCGACCTACAACTCGTAAGACGCGGCCGTTACCACTTGGCCACCACTAGACTGCTCTCCATACTGCCAGGATTAAAAGTATTCTATGTTATAAAATATCTGCGTAGCCATCCAAATCATTTCAGCCGGCGCGGTTCCGTTCCGTTCGTCGGTTCCATTCCACGCCAACACGGAACATACAGCCAGACAAACGGACAAAAATTCTTCTTTACTATTTTATTACATAGACTAGCAGCGCCCCGCGGTTTCACCCGCGTAAGTTTCGATCCCGAGGGAATATCGGGATAACAACTATCCTATGTCCTTTCCCGGGACTCAAACTATCTCTATACCAAATTTCATCGAAATCGGCTCAGCGGTTTAGGCGTGAAAATGTAACATACAGACAGAGTTACTTTCGAATTTATAATATTAGTATGGATTTTAACCTACCATGACATTCCTGATGTTCAGTTTTTCACCTACGTGACGCTACGTGATGATTAACGGGTAACGTCAAATATTAATCAAAACAAACACCATATAACTACTACCTGTATGACTGTACTAGTGATTCATTACTCTTCCTCCTCCTTTCCAAGCTTATCAATGAGTACTTTCTGTCAACCTGCGTCGGAGCATATCTACGATCTAATAGATCAACATGTGCGGCACGTGAACGTATGTATTTATATGTCCACTTCCTGACGATAGCGACTACTTACCTAGTTGTTGCTTTAAGGCCCCCGCAGACAGGCGCGACGCGACTCTTGTAGAAAAATTTATATGAAAACTTCATGGAAATTGTTTTACTAGAGTCGTGTTGCATCTGTCTGCGGGAGCCTTTATATACTGAACTTAAAAAAAACAAGCGTAGTATTTAAAAACAGTGTTAGTCATTATGATCGTGTCACGTGTAGGTACTAGGTAATTAGTTTAGAAGCGGGAAGGCTAGACCTAGATGTCGTCACTGTTCTGTACAGTGACGATAATAAATGAGGGTGACGATGGATGGTTCTCTTTTGTGACGAGGCTACGGTTTAGGATTACAGTTGAATTAGACTTTTTTTTTAGAGGTGTTGAGATTTTTTCATTTACGATCGGAACAGGAAACGTGTTTAGTATACCTTAATTGCAAAATAGTAAAACCAAAAAAACCTAATATTATTAACTCTTTATAAATTAGTCTATCATCCTCATAAAATCTACATAGTTTCGTCTAAAATTGGAAAATTCAGGTTTGTCTAAGAAAAACAAAAAGAAAAAAATTATCTTTGCTGCGAAATCTAAATAAATTAATAACTAGGTATTTCTTAGGTTATGCTCATTGATAGGGAATATCCTATAGGTAGTACCTAGCTATTAAGAGAGATTTCGGAACCTAGGTATTGAACTGAGTTTGTGTGGATGTTACCCTATGCCTATTCCAATTTCAGTTTTCTTCGACTTCCCCACGATTTTAATTCAAACTATCTACTCTACGTACGAACGAAATGCACAAAGCCGATTGCATAGCTTATTAGGTACTCGACGTTATGCCGTTGAACTATTAACTAATTACACTCCCGCCGTGAGACAACCCGCGAGCACGACCCGAGCCGACCCGAGCTGCCCCGAGTCCCGAGCCGCCTCGGTGCGTACCCGCAACAAATCTTCTACATGGCGCACTTAAATTTTAGAACCAAAAACGGCGACGTAACAATGCCTTGTAGACTTGTACCTTAACAATAAGATGGTTCGAGGCACGAAGTCCAAAGCCAAGTTCACGGTTTCGTTCAACGACCGCTGTTATCATTACAATTCAATGCGAAGCCCCGGTTCATTACTGGCGGCCACATTCGATTTCTAAGTGAAGCGATTTACATTTTTTAGCACTGATAAAAAATTTATTCATTTGTTTCGCTATTCATCACATCGTGTGATACTACAAGGTAAAATAAAAGTTGATGTGCCAAAAAATCTTGTTTGCTGAACGAGTCGGACGATTTGCTGACATGCATGTTTGATTCTCTAATTGCACAAAACTGCAAACTATTAAGAAGTGTGTATAACCTACTTTCTAATAAAATATGAATAGTAGAAATAGTAAAATATTTTTTTCCTCCAAATCGAACTAGAAAAGTCAGACGTTCTGTGTACTCTGACTATCTAATAATTATTACGCCTTGTTGCAAGACATTTAACTCCTCACAGTTCACGGTATACAAATGTGCGAAACCATAAAATAAATACATAATGTTCCGGCCATAATTGAAGTTCTGTATCGGTATTCCGCACATCGCACGCAGGTATCTGTAGTGTGTAAATTCCGCGGCCAGCTCAACTTTTAACTTTTAATTTACACGAGCCCCGAAACCCAGTTTACGGTCTTATCTGCATATTTTAAGTCACACGGTCTATCAAGAAATTGCATTCATAAACAGTCAGATGAAGCTTTGTTTGATTTTTATTAACCTTACCTACATTTGAGGAAGATATAGCGTAAAATATGTTAGATAATGACTAATATAGAGCAGTGGTGGCCCAGTGGTAACGACCGCGACTTACAAGTTAAAGGTCGTACCCAGACAGGCGCATTACATTGTGTTTTTTGTACTTCATCACCACAGCCCAAAAAGGTGAAGGAAAACGTTGTGGGGAAATAGGCATATCCTAGAACCAAACGCCCCGGCCCATCAGTACCCAGCAGCCCCGCTATTCCAAGTTCGGACAGAGCATCAGGTTACGGTGGAACAGAGGGTGCTAAGAATCTCTGGATGTCACTGAGCTGACACAGACCAAAAATGTCCCTGGCGTGTTACAATGCCAGGACGCTAAGAGCGGACGAAAGATTATTGGAATTCCTAGTTAAAGCTGTAACCGAATGGTGACCAAGGTTAGTCCAAAGAAACCAGGGCCGTCCAAACGCGCGTTTGGTTGACGACATCTCAAAGTCGCGGGAAATACCTGGATGAGGGATGCACGGAACCGGGAAGTATGGCAGGAAAACGGGGAGGCCTGTACCTACCCAGCAGTGGGTGATTCCGGGCTGAATTGATGATGATGATGTGACATCTATCAACACGCACAGGGCTCGCGTGGTGGATTACGGTCCACTCCCTCTCACAGAGAGAAGGCCCGTGTCCCAGCAGTGGAAACATTATAGGCTGATTATGCTATGTCTTATAATAGCACATTATTCAAATAATTTAATAAAAATGGATGAAGGCATTTTTTTTTACTATAAGGAATCTTATTATGACGAGAGAAGAAGAAGACGGTTTATAAACCAGAAGCGTTATTCAAATTGAAAGCGTCAAAGTGGACAAAAAAAAAAAACGAAGAAAAGTGAGATACACGATGGTCAATATTTACAAAGAGTATTCTGTTGTTTCGTGGCCTTCATCGGACCGCAGAGGCCGCGGATCCGCGAGTTCACGGCGAGGGCTACTTTTATTGCTTTAGTCCATTTAACCCATTTCATTGACGTAATCCAGCCGGCGCTTTTATCGATGCGTCCGCGTCGCGCGTCGGTTGCTGGGGTGCGCTCGGCGATATAAAACCACGAACAAAACTATACCAGCTACAGTTAGTAAAACCATATCTAAATCCGAATAAATTATTACCCATATCGCAGCACGATAGATCTCAGTCAACGCCACATGGATTTTCATGCAATAAAAACATGCTCTTGCGTTCTTAATGTAAACTCTAGCCGTCATTTTTACTAAGCTGCCATTTTTTTTTTAAATAGATTGTGCATGTTGATGTACTATTGCATTTGTAGCTGATTGATATTTATGAAGGATTTATGCTTCATTCATCACTTAGATTCGTTTAAAAGTCTATGACCACAGGTCCACAGCAGAGGACGTGTAAATAAAAGCAAGTTTGATTTGTTGATGCTCACTTTTAACATCAATCACAAGCACTTTAAATTTTCTTTTGGTTTGAAGAAAGCAACATCTGTTTCAAGATATGTTTGTACAAATCTAAAAATATTGTAAACAATGCATTAAGCAAAATGATTTCTTTTATGCTTCTTGAAAACATTTTCGTAAGCAAAAATATTACTCGAGCCGAAACCTTAGATAAAAAACAACTAAAACGATGCAGGCTCAATGGGCTTCGTCACGTTTCTCGAACAAGTCACAAAGACCAGACAAAAAATACACAATCAATACATCTTAATGAAATAATGAGTTTTATCTATCTTAGCACAATTACTTAGACTTCGTCACCACAACATTGACCGCGCGACCCTCGGATCGATGTCGTTCTCACGACTCACGAGCCTAACGCGAAAATTAACAACGACGATTTAATTGATACAAACTGCTGCGAGGTGGCCACGACCTGACAGCATTAAATGGCTCGCTGAGTGTCGGACCAATAGGACCAAGACAGATTCACAGACTAATAATACAAAATATTTGGCGACCAGTCGCCACACATGCTGGGCACCAAAAACTTTAGCCAATTGATAAAGACATCAAATTTGAATTTACGATTGAAGTTCCGAATATTAACGTAATCGATATCGAAAGAAATGTAAATACATTTTATAACAGATGACTTCTTTAAACTGCGTGCACAAATAAAAAAGTGTTTTTTTCTTTTCTTTTCAGTATCACAGTGCATTAACGTCATATTTGCAAATGCCATGCAATTAACAAGTCGGCACCACAAGGTCTCTTTCAGTAATGGTGGAAAACAATACCGCTAACCAATGACAGAGGCGAAAATTAGCACATATGAAATACTGTTCATTCACCTGCCAGAGTTGCTATGTAGTTATCTGTCTACTTCAATATGGACACTCGTAAAAAAACCCTCAATTTTAACAATTTGATCAATTCTGTGACTGAAGCTTGTCTGCAAGCGCACGATACGAAAATAAAGTGCGTTTTGTTTAATATAAAAATAAAGAGCAAAGGTAAAAGGAAAACATTATTAAGTTAATGGAATACATAGTTATAAAATACCACTTGAATGCATAAAAACCAGACAACCGACAACGCGTACGACCAGACAGAACAACAAATCAGTAAAATTGTAAAACTACTGCAAGACAACGATTTCATTCATACTTGGACATTATTACGCGAAGTCACTCTGTCGGTGTTAAATGTCAGGGGTCATGCACCTGTACGATAAAACAAAATTAATCACTTCAAATACTCGTAGTTTATTTTTACCAACTTAGGTCGTCCAACCACTGTCTTAGTATCTAATGGATCTTAAAATATCTATGTTGTTTCAATTTAAATTAGTTCATTGGTCGTGTCGCGTTTATTGATAGTGCGTACACGTATACGTATGACAAAACAATTAGTTGGATTACACTCAATTAATTCTACACCTAGTAACATACGTGGGTATTCGCCAACACCTCCTCTGAATACTTTTCGAATATGCAATTCATTATATTAACGCAATTTATACTTTTATTTTACTTTAATGTAAATTTTTCAAGTCATTGCTGATGTATGCATAAATATGTTGAAAATTAAGAAAAAACAGTGGATGCTACGTGAAATAAAGAATAAGAATACGTGTACAATAGAAACATGGTACCTACTATGTGATAACGAAAGTTTGTTCAGGTGATATGAAATAATATCTAGTCGTGTATTTTGATTGTACATATCGAGTACTTGGGCAAATAGAAAGCACTTATGGTCAATTAAATGGCCGTCGTGTTCCGATTATCGAACGCCTCTGCTCAATAGATAATGTCTTCGTACAAATATTAAACGCGTTACACAATATTTGCAGACCCGTTGGTTCAGCGACTGTGTTGCTACGTCAGGGATTACAGTTCGAATTCATGCATTTTGAAAATCAGAATATTTCATGAACCTACCGAAACATCTTATCAAGCACATTTTTTTTTTTTTGGAAAGCATTTGTAATTTAAATAGCAATAATCCCACATAGAGTCATAAAAACGGAAATCACTAACGGGATATAATAATATTTATTATAATAATCATGATTATCGGCTATCAGATTATCTTGATTCTTAACATAAACTTCTATCTGTCTATATATGATAAAAATTATTTATCATTAAAATATGAACATAACATAAGAATAAATTATAATGATATGCGAGAATAAAATAAGGGTGAATACTCACTTGGATTAAAGGTACAATCTCCGTTCCATTAAGTATAGACAGTCCGTAGACGCGAGGATCCTTGCCGGTAAAAAGTGAAATTTCTCGCGACGTCGTCGCCCGCTAATTATTTATTCACTCGATGTGAAAAACGTGGTTCAGCAACAACGTATTCTATTCGCGCCAACTATATATAAACACGTGTTTTATTATTTGAAATTCGAGTCCTCTATTAGAGACGATTTTTATAAAATAATCCTCTTTATTTTAATTCAATAAATCGGTATTTTCGTTCGCATCTGTGATAGAGTTGTGAGTTAAGTGCGTTCGGAAAATGAGTCGGGTGCGTGGAGGGATCGAGCGGCTCGGAGAGCGGAGCGCGCGTCGCGGCGACTTGCGGGCCACTGACTGCGCGCGCGCGGCCGATTGATGTCGATCTCAAACTCTTCCAATTTTAAATATCGAATGGCTGCGTCTGCGCGATTTTCCAACTACTTTCGGCTCACTACAACGAAGTGCGTCTACGCCCCCAGCCGCCGCGCCGCGCCGGCGTCTTCATTCTCATGCAATGTGACGCGAGCCTTACCCCTGAAGTTAACTTACCATACATGCATCCAGTAGTACTTCTTAGTACTTACTAGTGGATGCATACGAATACGATAAGGGTAAACGTATCTTTAAGTATCCTGGTTAAAATCAGCGCAATGTTACTATGTATCAGAGTTTTGCAAACCCCTCTTATGTTAATGAATTACCGTATTCATATATTATTATGATAACAATAATATTAAAAATTCACGAGGTTTGACAATAGTTACTAAGTTCAAGAAATGTTGATATGACTTTAGAAGTGTTTCTTTAGAGGTCATGACTTTGATTTGAAACGTATTTTGCAAAAAGTCACCTCAATCGTAATGACGCTCCCGTCTCTTTTGGCTCGAAAATAATCTTACCTAAATAGTTTTTCAGAAAGACAATGTCTTTACGTCCGAAATAAAATCATTAGTACCACTTACCACTCTCCACGAGATAATTGAGATTGAGCGTAATGTATGCAAATAATGTCAACGTAAAAGTGATTTGTACTGATTTGTACATTTTGTTCTGTCAGTAGTACAAAACACAATTGCGTCCTAAATCAATTGATTAGGGCAATCTAATATCTGTACTTTACGACATAGAACTCGTTACCAAAATACTGTGCGTAAATTTTCATAAACCCATTAGCAATTACTGAAGGCATCTCGACCTACATGTGTCTGTTTACCATGAAAATGTATGAGACTATTAGTTGGAAGGTCGAGCAGACGATGATGTCACCAATCATTGCGACTGATTTATCGGCAACACTTGTCAGGATTAGAGGGCCCCTGCGTACGAGCTGCCACCGATCCCCGGTCTCCTGCCCGGCCCTTCATGAAACGTAAACATGGCGAAACTAATGTAATATATTTCACTTTTACTACGCGCAGATAAAATTTAATGTGGTGTTGTAATATCTAAATAAAAACTGTTGGCTCCACATAAACAACTGTTTGGAGTAAATTTTCCTGTCCATGACCAAAGATTTCGCGAACGCATTGCAGACAGAGAATAAAGCGTTGAAATGTTACTGTATCGAAAGTCGTGATTTGCTTTTAGCCACCATAGAAAATATCTGTGTTTAAATATACGTTAAGAAACGGGTATTTATTTCTTGTCAATGAACTAACATCTACTTTATATTTTGCTCGTGAGTTAGGAAGCTATTTAGCCGTAATTAATACGCACCTTGGGTCTTGTAATGAGTACATATAAAAGTAGGTGTTAGTCATTTACCCGTGGCAGTCATTAACATAGTTCTAATCCTTTGGAATTGCATGAGAACCTAGTTGACATGAAATATTTATTAGAATAGTTTTATGCCCGTAGGAATGGAATTCCAGCATTAAATAGAAAGCAATACCTATCTAATAAAATTTTATCACTGCGAATTGTGACAAAGGACAACATTATTATCTGACTACTCATAGTGTAATTCATCTAAGAACAATGCAGTTTAACCCAATTCCTTCAATCAAGTTTCACAAATGAATCAGGAACTTGTCCAAAACTAACAATGTTTTAGTATTTACAATTAATACAATTTGTAGGTACGGTAAAGCCGTTGACTAGAATTTAGATTGAATACTAATTTTAGTACTTACCACCTAGCTGGTCAATCAAGCCTATCTAGACACTGAGATCTTGATATTTGCTAAAAGTTGGCTTCATAATTATGTACAGTGCCCTCCAAAAATTAGTTGACATTTTTCCACTTCTGCTGTGATGGCACATTTAAAATAAACAAAAAATAATCAGGTACTCGTAAGGTATTACTTGATTATTTTTTATGGTAAGTCATAGGTAGTTGAATTATTCAATAAAAACGTTGTAACAGTTCAAACATTTGGATCACTAGAATTTTAAATCAAAATTTGGTGTGTCACAGCTTAAGTGGAAAAAGGTCAACTAACTTTTGGAGGTCACTGTAAATATACTTAGAAAAACGTCAAGCAAAATGAAATGGCATCTATCAATAAAGAATTCAGACGAACCTAACAAGGATAAGAAAAAAACTTCAGTACCTATAATTAACTGTATATTTAAAGCAAAACTCGGAGGTGTGTGGTCCCGTTCAGCCATCAACCAGTTGTCAGATAATATCAATTGTCACCTCTGCGGTACAATAGCATTCACTACTTGTCAGTGATCGTATCAACATGTCGCTCGTGCCACACCACGTACTCCTAATACCTTCTAATCCCTCCATATGTGTTAATAATGTATGCTAGAACATAATTAACTCAACATTGCATAATTTGATATACTTACGATCTAGTTAAATCCAGACTTTGATTATATTAGAGAACTTGAATCGAACAGTCAAATAATTTGAAGTAACAGTCGTCGTAACAAGTATATTTAATTAGCTAATTTGCGAAGTTCTATGATGTTATGCGGTGTCTGGAAGCGGCTCGGTCGTTTGCGGAGCCGATTGTCTGTCATAACATCGCACCCATTTAGCAACCACGCGCCACTTCAAACAAGATATCTTAAACAAGCCCAGTGCCCGTTACTAACTCCAGAAATAATCCCGACTCGCTAACATTATTATTCATATCTAAAATGTACCCAACATTTGTAAAGTTGAATAACCAAAATTAATGTTTTCATTGGCCTTTTCAGACTATTACGCGTAATGGCCATTTGAACAGATTAAGTTGTCACACTGATAAACAAATTATTAAAATCAAAGAGAAACGAAAGAAAAACTTCAGATATTTCATCCAGTTGGCCCACTGCATTAATTTATAGTTACTTCTAATATCGTCGTGTTTGTAACATATTTCATTTTGGTATCGAGTTGCGATCTGGCAAGTAAAAATTAAGAGCTTTCCTTATGACTTAGTTTTTTTTTTATTTCATTGCTATATTCTAGGTAAATATATCCCACATATTCAGTTCCAGATAAAAAAAGTACACATTTCAATTAGAACAATTATAAAAATCTCAAAAAAGAATTGCTCCACATAACATCATCACCTAATTTCTACAGCGTTACTTCCGCGATATAAGTCTATTAAAACAATGAACAAGATATCCGTTACTATGAAAAATTATACGTTCTGGCACGATATGTCTCATGTCAACGTAAAGTGCTTGAAATATGCCCGTCGGTTATTGCACCGCTAATTTCGCTCTAACGTTTCATCCTAGTATCTAAGCCGTCTGGCTGTTATTAGTTTTCTACTCGTAATAAAAGCAGATCGTACACTGTGAACATGTTCCAAAATAGTTATAATTCTGAACATGTTTACGATACACACTGCAAATTCATTCACCTCTGTTGTTTTGTAAACAAGCGAGTAGGCGCAACTTTTGCAACCGCCTACATGGTTCATTTTAGTCCAAAAACGGACCCTTCTGACCGCCTACATGGTTCATTTTAGTCTTAAAACGGACCCTCCTGAAATAAAATACATAGCATGTGGAAATGGCTATAAAAAATCAGGCTCTCGAGATAGACCAGAATATGTCTAGCCGCGCGTAAATGTTTTATAAGTACTGTAAATAAGATCAATGGGCAGTTCATTCACGTTAGTACATCTCCACACATTAATCCCGGGATGCGGTTTACTTACATCCGGTAGTTCGCAATATGTTACGCCAAATCTAGGACACGTTATGATGTGTTCTATTTAATGTTCATATTTTAGCTTTAAGGTTTACCAATCATTTTTACTTATGCAAGTAGATATAAGTAATATGTTTCCTGAAAACACCGCTTACCCACCGTGATTCAACTTTTTTTTATATTTCATAATGTGTCATACAGTCAATTTTGTCGCAGTCTGCCTATTGCTCTACTCGCTAATCTTTGCCCGGCGCAATGCCAAATTGTATGATTTACAGATTCAGAACGCAACAGGCGCCACTTTCATAAACCGAGAACGCCAACGTTTTTCAAACTGTGTCAAATGCTATTATTATGACGGCTGCGAGTAGTGGATAATTGGTTATTTGTGTTAGTGATTATTTTAATATAAAAACGTACTAGAGACACTTTGGCGCAAGTTGCAGCCAATACTCAGAGCTGAGTAAACAGTGCATTCAGGTGAAACCGAGAAATTAGTTTTCTTACTTTAAATATTTAGCCAACTTGTCTAACTCGTACGCTTGAAATATAGGCCAAGCAGTATACTGGAACATCTGCAACAGTTGGCGCCAGAATACCTAGAGACTCTTCGGTTAAAATAGCGTTAAAACATTAAGCAAGAAA
This sequence comes from Amphipoea lucens, assembly GCA_947508005.1. Lineage (NCBI taxonomy): Eukaryota > Metazoa > Arthropoda > Insecta > Lepidoptera > Noctuidae > Amphipoea > Amphipoea lucens. Next base: position 11,584,925 of record OX382371.1, read on the forward strand.
AAATAAAACTTTTAAAATACGAACTCATTTGCATTTTTTTCAAGCTCATGCTTTACTTCTTTACTGTATAGTTGAAGCATTTCGTTTATTTTTGCAACTCTTGCAGCGAAACTATTCGTAAAGAAGGAATGATAAATTAGTCTGTGAATCAGACTATCCACACACAGATCACGTAAAAAGTCTAGAAAAGACTTCTTTTTGTGCGTTAGTGCGACTAAAGGCAATATCCTAGATGATTTCCATGGCAAATGGGGCACTCACGTGGTCACAATGAGTCAGACCTCTCAACGACGACGTAGCACAGTACAGAGAAGTACAGAAGAACCAAACTTACTATTCATAATTCAAGATAACTACAACATCAAGTCTTTTTTTTTTACTTAGTCTACATTGCTGTACAAAGGCCTCCCCAAATACTTCCAGGCAACCTTTTCCAGAGCCACCTTTTTTTGTGTTTCTGGGGAGGAAAATGCTCATGGATGTCCTCCGCCCTGGGGCGGGCGAAGGAGTCTGTCAGACTCTTACTGACTAAAAACCATCCCGGTGTTCCATCTCACACCTACGCCGGGGGTCGCGGGAACGTAATATACTTCCGCAACCCCCGACTGTTCTAGAGCCACCTTGATCCAGGTCCTCTCGCCACCTCTTCCCGGGCCGGCTTCGGCGGCGCCGTCCATACTCAGGCACCCACCACGTGGGAAACTTACTAATTTTAAACTCCATTTCTTCGTTAATTGATATGTTTGTCCTTTCCCCATCTTCTTTAAAGCTGCACTCTATCTAGCTTGCTAAACATTCTCGGTTAATTACAAACTGCGTTTGCCATAAAATTATCATAATTGTCTTCCTACGCATTTCACACTCAAGCAATCAATAAAATCAAACCAATCTGACTGTGACAGATTTATAGAGTAGCTTACCGATTGAGAAAATATTTGGAGGAAACTTTTTCGTTTCTAACGTAGTCTTACGCAGTTGCGCTTCTGTTTCTCTTCAGCTTACATTCGCAGTGCATCTAGTTGTTAGCGAAGCAGACGGCGCCTATCAATTTCACCAATCAGTCAGATTGATGGCGCGCGATTTATCAACGGGATCTCATGTCGACAAACGAGAAATGGAGCACTAATCAAAATAAAAAATAAACCAATCAGACTTAATCGGCGCGGGTTTTTAGAATAAGGATGTTTTTTATGCAGAGATATTTCTATTTTAGATTCCATTCAGTTTCTGCTTTCAGATTAGGTAACAATTATCTTCTTGCTAACGCTAATCCTGCTGCCTGGGTCTAGTTGTTTCCTGCAATTATTTTTATCTTCTCTTCGATTGGTTTTGTTGGGTAAATAAATGAACATCTCCAGGGTTAGAGTGGCTGGCTTTGGTCAGCAATCAGCTTGCGCCATCATAATATAGCATAATCAGCTTAAAATGTTTCCACTGTTGGCACATAGGCCTCTTCTCTTTGAGTGGGTGTGGGTTGCAATCTACCACGCGGACCCAGTGCGGGTTGGTAGATACCACATGTCTTCGAAATTTTGGTTCTAGACATGCCGGTTTCTTTCATCTTCAGTAGTGATGGAATTATTTACACAAACTGAAGCGCCTGCCTGAGTTCATAGCCACGACCTACAAGTCGTAAGTCTGGGCCCTTATTGCCACTGGGCCACCACTACTGCTCCTTGAGTCATCAGCTATAATATATTTATAATTATGCAGGACAGCAGTACTGTTCCTCTTCGTCGTGTCGATGATTCTAATATTCAAGTAGCTGTACTAGTGTTAGGCTTTGTATTTTAGGTCGACAAACGTATCTAGGTTATATACAGACTACGTAGTAACAGTAACGCTAAAATATTTTTAATGAAATGAATATATGCACTGTCCATGTACCAAAAAATTTTGCAAAAAAAAAAATGCAAATACACTGGGCCGCAAAGAAAGCGGGTCGGTAACAAAAACCTCAACAACATGCAAAATATTGGAACTAGCTATATGAAATAAAGACTGTTTTATAGCATCTAAATCAATGTAATTTTTAAGATTATGCAGTTTATTTTGAATAAGGTTTAAGTTAAGTAAAAATGACCATTTTCACTATATTTTGAAAAATGTGCTGCGGTATCAAATATGCAATTTTTATACATTTTTAACCGACTTCAAAAAAAGGAGGAGGTTATCAATTCGACTGTATTTTTTTTTTTTTTTTTTTATGTTTGTTACCTCATAACTTGCGACTGGGTGAACCGATTTTCATGATTCTTTTTTTATTTGAAAGCTGGTGCTTCCCGTGTGGTCCCATTGTCACCATTTCAATATCTGATGATGGGATCTTAGAGAAATCGAGGGCAACCCTCAAATTTTATAGGCTCACTTATTGTTTTTCGCATATTTTATGAAGTATCTTGTGTATTTGCGTATGGTTGTCACCATCTCAGGTAGCTGGGCTGATGATGGAAGGTACAACTCCTTAACAGTAAGAAGTTACTCGAACAGGCAAGGGCTGTTTTTAGTAAATTGTTTTGATGTTTGATAAGGCATTTGTCACATTTGGTCTCATGATCATCAAGTCATGACCTGATGCTGCAGTCAGGATAGTCTGCAGAGTACCTAACTCCTCGACAACTAACAGCAGATATATCGTGTTTAGGCTCATTGAAAAGGGCTCGATGTGTAGATAAACGTACTGTTAATGAGGAACACCGAAGTACATAGAGACCTGATGCTGAAGCCAGGAGCATCAGAAAAAGTACAAACCTTGAAGTTGACCAGCACAGAAGAAGACCAGCACAGTAGTCGTGTTTGGGCTCATTTTAAACAGGACTAAATTTTAAGTTCAATGCAATGTTGACATAAGTCTGGCCTGATGCTGCAGCCAGGATTATCAGCATCTAGTCTAAAAACATCAGGTCAGGATTTGATGATGGGATCCTGGAGAAATCGAAGGAACTCTTCAAATATTATAGGCACACCTATAGCGATTTGGGTATTTTTTATAGTAACTCGTGCACTTGCTCTCGGAAAGCACCATTTGGTAAAGTGGAACTGATGATGAAGACCACAGATGGCCTCCGGAACTACTCAATAATATATAAGTATTTCACGGGTTGCTATTCGATTACTTTAATATGGTTGCTAAGCAATTTATGCTCGTCACAATGTGAATGGTGATATGGAGCTGATGGTGGACCTGGAGAACTCCTCAACAATTAACTTCCCTGCATCGGGAAAAGCAATAATTTGTTTGTAAAAGGCGATGAGCACTAAGCTATTGTAACTTAGATAAATTATAAGCAGACCCACTAAAAAGCGTGAAATAAAAACTTTTTAAGAAAAAAAAAAACCGACTTCCAAAAAAACACTACAAAGTGAAAAATAACTTTAATTTCGGAAGTCGGTGGCAAAAAACTAAAATACAGATCCAAAGACACCGACTTCCGAAATTAAAGTTATTTTTCACTTTGTAGTGTTTTTTTGGAAGTCGGTTTTTTTTTTTCTTAAAAAGTTTTTATAGTATTTTGTATTGCCACCATACAGCTGTTATACGCTTCGGCATACTTGCCGCCAGATTTCTGAGCCGATGCTGAGGAATATTCTCCCATTCCTCTATCAGTGCTTCTTTGTGTTCACGAAGCGTGATTGGAGAGGAATTTCGCTGAGGTACACGTCGTCCCAGTTCGTCCTAGGCCTGCTCGATGGAGTTCAAGTCTGGGCTGCGTGCTGGTCACTCCATGCGTGTGATAGTGTCAACTTCAAGGTAGACTAACACTATCCGGGCTGTATGGGGACAAGCGTTATCTTGCATAAAGATGGCGTTCTCGCCCATATTAACTAAAAATGGGCCAACATACTCATTCAAGATTTCATTCACGTATCTTTCTGCAGTTAAAGTGCCATTTTCTATTACCACTAGCACGGTGCGGCTTTCGGAAGAAATTCCAGCCCACACGTGTATGGAGCCTCCGCCGCGAGCCGTATCTCTCCACTTTCTCTTCAATGCAAGCTTGGTTATAGCGCTGTCCTGGTCTTCTGTAGGCGCTTTGCCTCCTATCGTGCGTGTTTAGTATGAACCTCGACACGTCCGAAAACATACTCTTGACCAGGTCCAGAGTCCAATTCATGTGTTCTCTAGCATATCTCGGCCTTTAATTTCGATGCTGCCTTTTGAGTTTTGGACCATTTGCAGGCCTAAGTGGCTTCAAGTTTGCTTCAGCAAGAAGTCGCCTCACTGTACGCGTGCTCAGATTGCTCCCTCCAACGGCTCCAACACGTAGAAGGTGGTTTTTGACTTCAACACCTGTTTGAAATCGATTTCTCAACATTGTTGACACCATATATCGATCCTCCCGCGCTGTCGTGCACCTTGTTCGGCCTGTTCCTGGTCTGCGAATATTGGATCCAGTCTCTTCAAATCGCTGCAGCACTCCTTGAACAGTTGATAGCGACACACTAACAGTTCTCGATATATAACGCTGACTGCGCCCGTCTTCAAGTATTGTCAGAATTCTGCGGCACTCTTCAAGGGTTAGTGACATTTTTTTAATTGAATTTGATCAGAATAATGAGTTTCTGCACAAGAATGCGATATTTATAAACAGGAACAAAAGTAAAACGAATGGTTTCAAAGTTGTTAAAATTTTAAAAATCGTCTTAATTTTTTATTTATGATTTTTAATACAATCATCAAAAATAAATAAAAAGGTTTTACTTCTTCCTATATTTTTAATAAAATAAACTTTAATTTAGTTTTTATTTTAAAAGGATTGCTCAAATATTTTAAAAGTGATCGCATTTTTTATAAGCGACCCGCTTTCTTTGCGGCCCCTTGTATTTTATTTCTAGATTTTAATTAGACCGGAAAATGTCAAGAAAATGAACCAGTCCAATCAATTTTGAGATGTTGTATGACGTACATATTTCATAAAAGTGGAGGATACCGACTTTTTAAGAATTTATAGCTAATCTAGTATTAACTATATCAATCTAATACAGTAAAACATCTGTTAGTAATTCGAAAAGAAACGTATAGTTTTTCATGATTTTTGTAAGACGGGTACCGCGACTGCACTGGAGATGCTTACAAAATAGCCTTTGTCTTCATTCTCTTGCCCTTTTTTTGTGGATGGGAAATCATCAAATGACTCCTCCCGCTCTGGGTGGAGCGAAAGGGAGTGTCAGACTCTTACTGACTAAAACCCACCCGTGTTCCTTCCTTAGCCCTTAATCGTCCGGGGCAGCGGTAACCCTTTCGGACAATCCCGCTGACCATTCTCTTGTCCTTAAGCCAATTTATTTAGGGGTCGACACAGTCGTCATCTCGGTAGTCATTCATAATCAAAACTTTCCATACGTCATTTTCCTCACTCATCCGCGGTCCGCATTACAAGTGACAACCGATTTCAACAGAACTTTTCGGTCACCGGTGCCACTTTAAGACTTCCTCATAATAATATATACTCATTTCTTATTCTATCCAATCGTGTAACACCACACATCCCTCTTATAGCATTCTCAGATGAGAATGCAATGAGGATTGTAATTGCATCCAGATGAGATCATCTGCATGCAATTGTATTTCATTCATGCCTTTTGTGGCCCAATATTCTGATCTAAAAACCTACACAATTCAGAAGGTCTCACCATTGTTTTATAAATCCATGCTGGAGTCGCAGATAATTCCCGTGACCTGCTGCCAAGTCATCTAAATTCTATGCAATTGCACGAGTTAACCGACATACCGAAAGTCGGAGAAAAAACGCATCTGCTAAAGAGTCCAGTTCTGGACCCATAGGTCCAGAACTGGACTCTTTAGCAGCTTTATACAGCTAGCTATTATATACAGTAAAACTACTTCTTGAATACTACCCCTTCCCGCCCCTTTCTGTAACAAACAACTTCTTTATTTCTTAAAAATATTCATAATCTGTTGAAAATATACGTACACCTAGTGGTAATTTAAATTCAACATTAATAGGTAAATGTATACCTGTTTCAAACTCAAACTCAAAGCATTTATTTCAATTAAACCATTACAGGCACTTTTGAATTGTCAAAATTAAGTAGTCGGTCAGTTAGTCAGAAAGTTGAAGCTAGTCGCCCATTCCAAAGCGTAGATCTCTATGGAGAAGAACGGGCAAGAAACTCCATGGACACTCTTTTAAATCAAGATATTACAAAATCCTGGGTACATTATTCTTGTTGCTTCTATATGTGAGAACAATGTAAAAAACACACAAATGAAGAAACAATACAAGAAATAAGATTAAAAATAAGCCTTGGCAGTTAAGAGATGACCAGTCTCAACCGACGGCGTCCGTTCACGAACATGACGCATGGATCAGCACCATCCAGCTCAACCATTTTGTAGGGAACCGAATGATCCAACACACGCGCCACCATCAGTGAGACATTTAAGTGAGCATGACACATTCTCAACTGCCATGCTCTTTCAAGTCAACATCAAAAAATCATAATAAACGGATCCATGGTTCTTACATTTACAAAATTGAAAAAATGCTTCTAAATGATACAAAACTATAGATTGCAATTTATTTAAGAGATGAATAAAATTTTTAATACCAAACAGGAAAAGGTGTTTAGTATTGCAGCATTAAACAATTAAAACATGATTGAATAAAATAAATATTAAGATCGTAATGTCAGAAACACTAAAAAAGAAAAAGGGAAGCACCTCCTCCAAATATTGAAATTTTAACTAGTGAGCTCAAGGGCCTGTGGAGCAGGACCAGCATTTAGCCAAGCATTTTTATCTGCGATATAATCATCCAACTTATAATATGCTTGTCTACATAGTGTGCGTTTAATGCATGTTTTAAATTTCAGCTCATTTAGTTGAAGAATGTCGAGTGGTATTTTATTATAACATTTTACACAGTAACCCATAAAAGAAGTTTTTACTTAAGACAATCTGAAACGCGGTTGATCTAATTTGTTCCTATTTCTTGTGTTAAAATTATGCCTGTCACTTATCTTACTAAAAAGATGTAGACTTTTTCGAACGTACATAATGTTTTCATATATATATTGACAAGGAACCGTCATGATGTTAATTTTTTTAAACAGTTCCCTTAGAGAATCGCGTCTGCTGAGCTTGTATATGGCTCTGACAGCCCTCTTTTGCAGGATGAAGATAGAATCAATATCTGCAGCCCGTCCCCACAACAAAATACCGTAAGACATGATGCTATGAAAGTAACTAAAATAGACCAGTCTCGCGGTATCCACGTCTGTTAATTGGCGGATTTTCCAAACAGCGTAAGCGGCTGAACTTAGCCGCCCTGCAAGAGATGTTAAGTGCGGACCCCACTGTAGCTTTGAGTCAAGCGTAATCCCCAGGAAAACCGTATTTTCGACGAATTCAAGTATTTCCTTATTCAATACAACGTGACATTCACTACTTCTAACATTTGGTAAAACAAATCTAATGCATTTAAAATTATTTACAGTAAACCAATTATGAACCAAAAGCATAGCGTTATTTACGTCATCAAGCTCCTGTGCACGTCTGCTTACTTTAAAAATCAGAGATGTGTCATCAGCAAATAACACCATTTGTGATCGGTTTATCAGTAAATGAGGTAAATCATTTATGTTTATTTCGTCATTCGTCTGCTCTTCCGTCATATGGTTGTTCAACACCTACTAATCGCGAATATTTATTAATATCACGTACAGCAACGCATATGCTGATATTCCCAGGATACAACATGATCATAATTATGTATTTTACCGCCAATTTATAGGTACTATCCTTATCCAGGTGCATACATAGACAAACCTACAGGGAGTATAATATAGTATATTATTCTCTTAAAAAAGTGCCTAGTTATAATTACTAATGGAAATTAAAAACCCATACCTAGGTAATAATTTCAGGAATAAGGGAAAAATATGCTAGGTACATCATACATTTGAGCATCAAAAACATCATTGTGTTAAAGTGCAGTTTTTGACTACACGCTTCGCAAACAAAAATAACTTGAGGAAAACTGAACCGAAAGGTTTGAAATCACCGCAACCATAGCCAAGTCGTAATAAATATGTAGCTACCTACTCGTTCTTTCTCTGTTTCATTCAAATATTTCCCAATTTTGATGTGATTGGCTTCCAGCCATCTGCCTTCTAAAATCTAGTTAGGCAAAAACGTGATAATCCTGACGTAAGGCCGATTGTCAGACTTTTGGGCACACTAGCCTGTATCTTTGGGATAGCAACAAGTGCTACTGCTGAGAATTCATCTAAAGTTTCTCAGTAGCCTGGAGTCTGTATTTGTGCGCGGTTGATGACGATGAGCTCGCCCCTATTACACGGGACTTTAAAATAACTGGCGAAATTTGGGTGTACCTACTATAGGTACACCGCTGCCTAACCTTTCAGGGAATATATGCGTGATGTTATGTGATATGTGACGCCTTAACTACTTTTCCGGATAACCACCGAATGAAAGTACTTTCAAGGCACGAAAGGGTTCCGTTTTACGTACTGGCACAGATAATATAATAGCGTACTGGCTACAGAAAATGCTCGCCTTGAAGATCAAAGTGTACTACCAAGATTTATGTTATGAAAAGCTGAGTGCTCTTTTCATTTTCCTCTGAACAAACAAACATACTTATCTTGTACTTAATCTTCCAGCACGTTTCCAGGCCTTTGTTATGATGAATCAACCTGTCAAGACTTGGAAAAGCACAAATTGCTCTAATTATACTCGAGACTAAATTAATTAACCAAATTGAAACAAAGGCGTCTGTGTAGCCAGTCTCCAATAAAAATCCCCTGAAAATCCTCTAAAATAAAAATGCATAGGTATTGGTTTAGTGATTTATGAATAATACTTTTTACGGTGTAGTTTAACTGTTTTAAACTAAGCTCTTTGTCTGCCAAAGATAAAGTGCCGATACATAAAATATATTTATCGCAAATCTAGGACGTATTCAAATTCTCAAGCCCTGTCTAGGCGCCACAACAATAATAAAAATAATTTTACTACAGAACACATATATTTATAACTCACTCTCATATTTTCAGGGTGAATTGCTAGTCACCGTCAGAATTATTACATTTAATTTCTGTTCTTATCTAAAAACATGTCGTCGAAGAATTTATACACAAAACAGATGCTTTGGGGCTTTGACATAATATATATTTTCAGGCTGTTCTTATTAACTAAATTGTTTAATTACAAGATTTATGGTGATCGTTATAGTTTTGATTATTTACTTTATCGAATTTAAATACCAGTGTTTTGGCATATAATGCAACCCAGTTATATGAGCAGTAAATATTGAGAGGCGAGTATACAACGTGCAGAAATAAACACAGACTCTGCACCTCCTCCTATTTGTATAAGATAGGTACAATTATAAAACAAGTGACTGCTTTCTTAGCTGGCCTCTCGAGCCCGACCCATCAATGTCATGGTGGAGTCCCCGCGACCCATTTCCACAAAAACCGCTCAGCCACCGGCCATTCACCCAATGATCTCATCGCCCCAGAATAAAAATTCACTCGTTTAGACCAATTGACTTTGTTTATGGAACGCTTTCTCAGGCGAAACATGCTCTAGTTTTGTTTAGGTAACGTTCACGTCTGAAATCCTTCTGCGTATGTTTTACTTTGCGCGGCTGTAAACCATAGTGCGCTGAGGTGCAGCTGAGGCAAGCGCGTGCGCTTAATAAATGCCACCCAAAATCATAATTTTAAATAAGGTACTGTCCTTTCTTGCATTCATTGCTTTGGTGGTCGGTTAATCTTATTCAGGTCCACACTAAGGACCTAATAGGGAGGGGGTAATAAATGTGTTTTTGCAATAGATACTTATCAACACCCGATGATGGAATAAAACTGCAGGAAATAACTTTTATTTTTTAATTGAGGAAATCGCACTACACATTTTAAGTGAAAACATTTCTTTCTGACGCATACCAGCTACCGTCAGACTTCCTGAATAAAATATGAATTCAAACTCCACCGGCGAATAAAGTTTTAGGAAATGCATATGCATAAAGAAACCTGGAATAAAGGTGCGCTAACATGCCAAATATAATCAATGATGGTTAGATATTCCTTCTATGTCTTGTAGTCTACGGTCTAACACGCGGCCTGTCTATCGGTACCTTTCATCAAACTTATACAGCCGCTTAATATGGCATGCAGCGTGGGCCAGAATTCAACGCAGTGCCAAAACTTTTCAACGCCCCATTGTCTCCCAGTGATAACAATGAACGAATGAATTTTGATAGATTGATTTTCTTGGATAAAATATTCATTTTTGTAATCAATGACAGTAATAAATAATTGTTTTTGGATTTTTTTAAGACACAATCTGGGTTTGGGCACTGACATCATATGCGTTTAGCGCTGATTTATATAAATTGACATGGTTTTGACGAAAAACTTTCAGTAAACTTATTTTGCTTTTGGCGATCCTACACAATTTCTGCATTCGTAGTACTTTCGATTATTTCTTAGGGAGGATGTCCAGCAGAGGAAGTCATTTCGCTGATGATGAGTCTATCAGGTTCATGCCACAACAATGTGGATCCTAAAAGTTAATTAAAACCACGAACTAATGACCAAGGTGCAACATTAAGCGCCCCGCAGTCTGCTAGATGAGGTTACCAATTATTTCCTAAGTTCGTAGACTCGCGCAAACGCCTAATGTACACAGAGTAGCCTGTCAAAACAGAAACACCTAAGGCTTTTAGCAGATTGTAAAATTATACACATGAGTAGGTAGGTTGGCATATACCTTTAGACGGTCTTAACATACACGCACAGTCAGTTATTTCAACATGCTAATTAGAGGTATTAATTAGGATAATAAGTTCTAATTAGTCGCTGGTAGTGATATCATGAGGTTCACACTTCATTTTAAAGGAGAACTTTCGAGTTTATTGCTGGTACGTCATAATTACAATTACCTACTGTTCATCAAAGATCTATATTGGGATAGCCAACTTAGTCAGACATCGACCCGGCGACTCCATTTCTTGTCGAATTTTCTGCATAGGGAGATGCTAGGTGTACAATGGGATCTTGCAATGTGAATTTATTGTTTCTATGCAGAAATCAAACGCTCCCTTCAGCAAAGAGGAATGCTCTATCGATATCCCATTTAGGTCATCAAAAATCGACTACAAACGAGTATTAATAAATTCATGACTCACTACAACACTTCCGCCTACAAACTCCCATGGCATTGGAGGACGAAAAGCCGACTGATTTTATGAAGCTGAACAAATATTATGTCTTTTTTTATACAAATCATAACGTGATGTCACTAAGTTCACGCTGTATGGAGCCTGTTAACCGAAGACGATTAATCTGTCTGTAGGCCGTCACTGACCCAATACTCGGAGTTGCTAAAGTAAATACATACATTGTTGTATTTACTTGCAGGAGAATATTAGCAATGAAAATTAACCTTCGCCTTGAAACAATGTAAGCTCCATACAAACTCCCAATAAACGTGTTTATGGAAACTTTGTTGTGAATTTTCATGTTTACGTTTGAGGCACGCACCACACGCACAGGCGCGAGTTAGTCATTTGTGTCTTTTTAGATAAACTTCTGCGTTTACGTTTGTTGTCAAAGCAAACAATCTGTTGTAAATTACACGTTGTTCAAAAGCTTCATTTGTGTTTTGGCGTTTAGTAAAACCAAATGACAGTGTTTAACAGAAATCCCAAGCAACTTGTTTTCAAGAGCAGTATCTAATTGTATAAGGCAAAGTAAGCGAAGGTAGTCATAATCGGTGGCACAGAGAAAGCTCTGTGGCTTTTGTGAAAGCGTAATTGTTCTCGAAACCTCATGAAAATCACACAGTGCAATCATTTTCACATTTGGAGTTGGAATTAATAATCGAGAAAATATAATGTCAAAAGTATTTTTTTGGGGTTTAAGTAAACTGAGAAACCAGTTCATGTATGAAGCAGTAGGCGTTTGGAACCAAATAAATGTTTTTTTGCAATAGAATTATACCTATTGTGTGAAAGAAGATGGCATGGCCTAAAAGGAAGTAAGTGCATATGCGATAACTAATAGAGATGAATAAAAGGAAAATCTATGTTGAGGTCTCCAAACAAAGTTGGAGCGAGGGTTGATGGTGTGTCAAACTACCTCGGGAGAATATTGGTACATATCCTCTAGCCACGAAATGGCAGCAGCTAGCCTCATGAAGTTTTTTTCCTAGGGAGAGGAAAATAAAGGGCCATGGTGATTACAAGTGATGCTTATTTTGTTTTATATTTTTATGATTGTGTTTAGTTTAGTTTGTGATCTTCCTGTGCGAGTCACAATTAATACTTTTTCTTTCTTTATTCATTGTAAGAAGAAAAAATGTTTATTTTGTTGCAAATAAGACGCACATTATAAAATTAACGCAGCCAAAAGCCTAGTACCTATTTAACAAAAAATAAAAAAGTTAAAAGTCTTGCAACTTTGTCTATTGCTGGAGAACGCAATAAGTTCATTAACTTCCGTTCATCTATTAACAACTCCGTTGTTTTTGAAACAATTTCCATTTCATCTTTTTTTCTCCATAACATGTGCAGGAAACTTGATGTGTTCATAAACAGCATCCAGAAACGCAACATGACTCACTAATGCTAGGAAATGGACGACACAGATATTCACAGAGCTTTACATGATGTACACAAGATTTATAACGTTTTCCTAACACTTCGGAGGAAACTAAACAAGAAGAAATTCCTTGATAACAAGGAAAAATTACTAGGTACAAGCTAGCATAAGCGGTGAATAATTTTCCCACTGCTCAAAAACAGACCTCTCTGGGAGAGGGAATGGGATATTTAATATGTGGTAGGCCCGCATTATATCCCTGTGCGGGTTGGTAGATGTCACATGTCTTCGAATTTTTGGTTCTAGGACATTCCGGTTTCCTCACGATATTTTCCTTCACCCGTTTTGAGAGCAGTGGTGATGAAATTAACTACACAAAGGCCATGATCTACAACTCGTAAGTCGAGGGCCACCACTGCTCAAGCTAAATCACCTTTAATTCCTATAAATTGTTTTACAATAACGTGTCTGTTCGTAACAACAAACTGCGGTCCTCAGCTATCCTTCTTCCAAGCTCATCGTCACCGTTCGTGTATTGACATTTTTGTAATACATTTTTTTTGTTGACATTTATTTAAATTATTTTTTATTATATTATGAAATGTGTGATTCTTTATATTTGTTTTTTTTTTTTTTATTGTCCAGGCTTGTTTTATTTTATTATAGAGACTTGGTTGGCTTGATTATTAAATTACAAATATTTGTACGCCCTCTGGCATAACATAGCGAACTCTTTATTATCTTTATCTTCTTCTTTCATCCCTGGTCCCGCTAATTGGGGTCAAACCTCCTCACTTTTCTGCGCCAAATTATTCTGGGCTTTTTTGAGGTATCTTTTGCTCTGGCAGATTTAGTGCAATTTGTACCACATGATCTTCATTGCGTCTTTTAATGTGTCCATACCATCTGAGGCGGTTTTCGGTAATTTTTTCAGCCATGATCGGTGCGACTTTAAAGCTGCCTCGTATGTTTTCAGTACGGTTCTTTATTATCTTTGTACACCATAATTATTTTACCTATGTTAAGCTCAATAAAATGGCATTTACCTTCTAACCGTTCGGAATTTGGAAAACCCAAGATCAGCTGTAGATGGAAGACTACTATAACTACTTACAAACATATTGTATGGAAGGTTAAGTTCGTAGAACACATGGAAAATATTTTGCTAGAACTGAAACTAAAACAAGATGCACTGTTTCGCTTTTCTCGGAAATCAATTGAACGTTCGTTCATGATATACTTACAGCGATAATCTTGATGCTTCATGTGCTGTACTTTTGATGTCCAGTGAACTTTGTTTGTGTTGGAGTACTTACCTTGTTTTTTTAATGGAAGATGAGTAGCGATTTGAAACAAATAGAAAACAAAGTCTTCACAGGATTTCCACTATTTGTATCAATTTCATTTTAAATTACTAAGCCTCCGCTGTCCGTCCGTCCGTCCCTCCATCCGGCCGTCCTGCTGTCTGTCAACGGGCTGTACCTTATGAACCGTAATAGGTAGACAGTTGAAATTTTCATGTGTGTAGGTATATTGCCGCTATAACAACAGATATTAAAATAAGTAATAATAGTAGAGTAGTAGTAGTAGTTAATAATGTTTTGCCTTGTGTTTCGGAACCCTTCGACCCCTTCGTGGCCGCTTTTTTATGCAGTTTTCACACTCTCACGCAAAAAGATAAGAAAAGTCCCAGCCCATCGTAGACAGGCAGTGGGCTAAGGTTACTAGGTATAGTTGCGTCTCAATACCAGTTCCTACGCCTGCCTGATCTAGTCCACCCCATTTGACTAGGTGACTTTCAATGGGCTCCAATCAAGAACCAATATCGTCAGCTCATAATTGACTTACAAATTACAACGAATGAATACTCAAAACTATTTAAATAATCAAGTATAGGTTGTTGACCATTTAGTTCTTAATGTAAACCGACAAATTACCAACTGTTAATGCTTGAGTAATTACAGGACACCTGCAACTTTTCTCGATCAGTTCAGTTACAAGCAATTTGTTGTTAAAACCGTCTTAATTTGAAGTAATCACTACGTTTTGACAGTTTATGTTAGCAAGACCATTTGCAAATCATTATGTTGGTGAGTTAGGTGTGAGAGACGAGGTGTTCGTTGTGCAACAAACCTGCGCCCGACGTTGGTCGTTGCATGCATAATGCCGTCCACAAATTACCAATTACCACCTGTTACGTAAGACAGGCTTGCATACAACTTACACTGAGTCCTTTCTGTTGACTGTTTGTTTGATTTTAACGCTAAATACGGATTTGTATTTGTAAATGCAACTGAATGGTGTGACAGCGGCGCGCAGTTATGTGTTTTGTATGAACTATACTTGTCTATGGTAGTATCAGTCTCTATCTGTGGACATCTTACTTACGTATTCTGTCCACATTTACCCAATAGTCACTACAAGTTTGGAATAAGCAAGCGTCCTCTTTCTTTCCACGTCACTTTTTCCGGTCTCACGCATCCACTATCTCCAACGATCATTTCCTGTCCTTCTCTCGATTACTACAGGAATGCTGCCTTGAACACCTTTGCCAAATATCCTGTACCTACCTACAAAATGTTGACCTTATTTTCATTAAACTTGATTATATGTCAAGTCAAATAGCGTAGATACTCGAATTTTTAATATGCTAGATCAAAATGACAGCTACTTAAATATACTAAATAATATTAAGTTGATAAAAAAATTCGATCACAGCTGTCAGACTAAAAAGTCACAAATTAAAAATCAAAGTTTAAGATATTCGCACAAAAATTCTGCCCACATCCAATCCTAGCTATGCCCTAGATTTTTCGCGAACTTTCCTTCAGAAAAAAATAAGTAGTTATCATATAAGTACCTACCTACGTTAATTTATTATGCAGGCCTGTAACGCTTGATCTGCAGATAATATCGGCATTATTAATAATTTATCATTCGAGTCAGAGAACATCAGATGAGATCGATTTCGATTACATACAAAGCCACATGATCTGGCCGTTGTTTTAACAATTTATACTTGCGTCCATTACGGTAGTAAATTCCGAATATTATTGACTGTCAAATTTTCAGTTCCCTTAATATTTAGTATGACAGTCGCATCAAGTTTCCCCGGTAGGTAGGTACTGTTGGCCGCCTTTCCGCAGAATGATTTGCGCAGGGTCCTCTCCGGAATATTAAGCAAATTGAAATTTATCGCTTAGGAACTAATGCGTGACTCAACTTCCTTCACTGGAAAAGAGCGTAGGAGACGCACCGACACCCACAGCAAACTAAAGATTCGATGTTTTCAGATACAATTTTCGATAAACGATATTGATATGTCAATCATCTATTGTGCTCCAAATTAATTCATCCGATTGACATTTGAAACAATTGAACTGATATATTAACCTTTTCGTAAACAAGTACTCTCTCTTTATTTTTCCAGATTATGCGGATAAGGATGTACAAAAGATCTCTCTTCTTCTTTTGTATTTGTGAACGTTTACCGATGCAACACAGCGTATCATTAACAATTACGTTGTCCGTTAATGCGTTTGTTTCTGAACGAGAAAGCTTATTGTGTAAGCTCATATGCGTATTAATGCATGTGCATTGATTTCAGAGGTTCTTCAGTCCACGCGGCATTGTGTGGAACGGCGCATTGTGTCCATGCTAATGTAATACAATTCAATGCACTCTGATGCAACCATGTCATTCATTAAGAATTGCATAAGGCAAACATTCATGTGAACATTTCACAAGTTCTTTCACGGATGGCAGATAAGCTACGATAACATTCCCGGTGGAATTTAAGTCAGCAGGTATTCGGATTTAGGGCCCCGTTCTTGTGTGGTCTGAGGCACGTGTCTGTTTGGAAATCATTTAAATTCAATACACGACAGCCTTCGATGTAATGGGAAGAGCCGAAATCTACGACATGGTTCACGCGGTCCATTAATCTATACTAATAATAAGCTGCAGAGTTTGTTGGTTTGAACGCGCTAATCTCTGGAACTACCAATTGGATTTAAAAAAAAATGTTTTGGTTTTGATAGCCCAATTCTTGAGGAAGGCTATGGGCTATTTAATATCACGATAGGGCCCTTAGGAGCCGCGCAAAAAGAAAATAAAAGGTCAAAAATGTCGCTAACCAAAAACGAAGGAATAGTGCGGGCAGACGATAAAATGCTACGGGGTGGGTCGGGAGAACAGAAATTTCACGCGGACGAAGTCGCGGGAAGAAGATAGTAATAATATAACGAAGCAGGCAAAACATTCAAAAATTGTCCAAGCTGAATTTAGGAATTAGATAGTTAATTAAAAGTTCTAGAAAATAGACATTGAAATCTAAATTGATATCCATCAGCTGATCTTGAATGATGCTCATCTGAGCTCGATACATGGAACCTCTGGAACATAATTTGGAAGTAATGGCGCGTGTAATGGTAGCATCATTGGGTGTGGGCTGAGAAGCTCGATCAACGACTCGACAAAGCAAGACATACTCCATTGAGCAAACCTAGGGAAATTAATGACTCTTTGTTTTCATAAAAACGAGGACACAATGTATGGAAAACGGTTTATTATTGCTGGTTTACGTATTAATCAATCTCGTGGGAAACAATACACCTTAGCATTCACACAAAATAGCCAGTTAATTTCATTCATTATCTGCTTCCCTCTTGTATATCATTCTTAATAAATCCAACTGCTACAGCAAAATTCCTAAAGGAAAACATTGGGTTAGTTCGTGTTTGGTTTGTGTTCTTTACTCACAAGAACTTTGCGCTCATCCTAATGGGACCTTGGGTCAATGATCCATATGAGAGGTATCTATAATCTATATCCCTGCCCATCCTGTTTTAGATAATTATATCCTTATAACCATGTTACATAACAATTTAGCTTTGATCGACAATGGGGTCGGTAGGTGACACTATCGCGATAAGACAACTGAAGGGCTCATTGATACAACGGCGCTAGCAGTTGATAAAGTACTAAGTGAAGAGGCTTTTATTTCATCCTTAAACTAGAGCGGTGACTATGGTAATAACTCCTTCTTTCTTCAAGGTCATGTACCTACCTATCTTCTTCGTCGTGTCGATGGCGCGACTTGAATCAAATTTTGTTGACCTAAAACTTCCCCACTTCCACGGCATCGACGTATTTATTTATTAGGTTATAGTATAGCCCATGTTATAGAATAGGACTATTACCTTGATGTAGGTAATCATGACCCCAAAACTATAGAAAGCTGGATGAACAGTCTACATAGCAGTGGAAAACCACATTAATGAAATTAGACAATCAGTAAAACACGTCCCTGATGTACTTGTTTTTTTTTTTTTGTTTACGGGGGAAATGTTCAAAAGGCGCCTGGGCTTTAGGGATACTAGGGAGTGAGGGATATTTACCTCACTTAAAACCAACCTGGTGGCCACCATCTGCACATGGAAGGTGCACCGATACCTCTCAAAATACCGAACCAAAACCCCGTCTGTGCAAGTCCCTGATGTACCAAGGCAATACACTATAGGCCTAAACGAATCAAGTGCCAAACGAGGTATTTATATAAATCTACCTATACCTAATGTTATCGGGTACGAATATCACTATAGTTCAACGACATTTAATTGGCCTGAAACAATGATTCCATAATTGGCTATGCCTGCGACATTGGCGAAAATTGTCGAGCTTCCGGGTCAAGTTAATGCCTTTGTTAGGCAGATAGTCTCTATGAGACCACCGTGCGTACATCGTGCTTATAATTATATAGTTCTTAATTTATAGTTAAAAATAATTTAAAAAAAAAACATGTTCCTTATCCGATGCTAAATCTACGAACAAGCCTAACCTATTATTGTCGACTATACGTTCAATTTTGTATGACTTTTTATTGAGATTGAAGAAGTCCGAATATTAAAACAATGCAGGTAGCTAAAAGAATGCCGAAAGGGAATGTGTCGCGACCCATTCAATGTTTCTATAATTAGCTAGGGAGATGCGTGAACGACCGGCGCAGTCGCAGACGGTGAAGGCCATCCAGCGGACATCCAGTGACGAATCAATTTTGAGGCCACCATAACCGATGAACCGGCGTCAGTTCCTGCCCATGGACATGTCCGCCGGTACGTCACGAGTCGCGGAATCTACCATAAATTAATACGAACAAAACAATCCAATGCACTCAATGACAACAACGAAAACCCTGCTTTTTAAACTTTTTGACATACACGTCCGTATACTCGTGTCGTGACGTACTTCCTACAAACGTGCGCAGAATACCAATCGTATGCACCACGCTTTAAAGCGACTGATTAGCAATTACTATGTACCAACTAATATTTTAAGATGGTGCTTGTCTACTTAAGTACCTTGAAGTTACATTGTTTCAATATGATACGCTTCGAAAGGCAATGCACGTCCGGTATACTTCAAATTAGTTCCCTAGATTGGCGTCACGCAATTATCTATTTTTGTTTTCAAACTTTAGGATCTAAAATGGACTTTATGGGACCCAAACTGCCTCCAGAGACGTCATAAGTATAAATTTGGGTCCACACGTCATCTTGTAATGGATTACAACACATAATTATATTATTATCCACTAAGGACTGTCAAGGCCTCGTTAAACTAAAATGGTATAGAATTGTGCGAGTTCTTATACGGTAAACCAAGAAAATAATTGAGTGTAGCTTGAGAAAAATGTCGACCAAATGGGCGCAATTAATTTGCCATTATACGAGTAAGAACCTCGACTAATTTGCCATTAAAATTATACTGCGGTAATGTTCAAAGTGTATGTAAATTGAATTGAAGTATATTTTAAACAGAAACAAGGGAAAGCAACTAAACGCATTCCAGTAGGATTTTATTCTCGCTTGCTCGTCGAAAGCAATCGTGATTAAAGTTGAAACAATGGTCATAGTTCTCAAAGCCCGTGGGTTGAAAAAATGTTAGTTATCTGATGAAATATAGATGGCGAGTGATTAAAAAATGCTTGGCACCTTTGTTTTATATTGGGCGGTATTTAAGATATTTTAATCCTGGATTACATTGCATCCTGAGCAGTGGTGGCCCAGTGGTAACGGCTGCAACTTACGAGTTGTAGGTCGTCGGTTCGAACCCAGACAGGCGCTTCACTTTGTGTAAATTATTTCACCACCACTGCTCTCACAACAGTGAACGAAAACATCGTGAGGAAACCGGGATTTCTTAGAACCAAAAATTCGTAGACATGTGACATCACCAACCCACACTGCGCATGGTGGATTACGGCCCACTCGCTCACACCCATAGGAGGCCTGTGTCCCAGCAGTAGGAACTTTATAGGCTGTTTATGCTTCTAATAATTTTTATACGCTAACCCTGCATATAAGCCGGTAAAAGGCTCGTACACACAGGCGCGACTTGTGGCGCGACATGTCGCGTGGCGATTCTGCGATACTATTGCGACGCGACACCTTTCACACCAGCGCGACGCGAAATCGCCGCGACGCACAGTATTTCGTCTAGTACAAGCTAGCGGGACAAAATCCATGACGTCATTTCCAGGAATCCGTGATAAGAACTTGTAAACAACCCTTCCCAGGTAAGGAATTCTAAAAAATAATTTGTTTGTCACCTCATTAAGTAATTTTGTGGAGAGGTCAATGTTAATTAAAAAGGAAGTGCAATTTTCATTCGCAAATTAGTTGAATTTTTAACACACTTTTGACAACATCTCCTAAAATTGATAGCAAAGTGAAACGATTTTTTTGTGATGGATTCTACTGTTGAAGGTATGTACTTACTTTTTTGACCTGTTTTTAAAAAAATACATGTATATTTTTGCTGTAATTTGAGTTTATAAGTATGTTAAAATAATCCCACCTATTTTTCCTTAATTTTAAACTTTCAAGGGTTGCAACTTTTTGTATCCACATGTATCCAGCTTGATTCTTCTGTATGTTATAAATACAACATTAAGGCATAGCTACATACATATTGTGGCGCCCGAAAATGCCCGCAAGTAAAATTATTTACTTTGTTTCAGAATGAGTCGTAACTATGACAAAATTGGAGTTTTTCGAAGAATGGTTAAAACTGAAAGAACAAGTCGCATTTTTGATTATGTATGTGTACAACATAATATATCGGATGCTTTTGAAGAATCTCAGATAGAAAATTTCGAGCCTTTCATCAAAATTGAACGAAAAGTGGACATCTTCTAAGTGTTCGAAGGATAAATTTCTCATCAAACATAAAAATTGGTTAGAAGGATCCAGAATCGAAATTTTGCAGTTGATTGTCCCACATTCATTACCATCCCAATCAACATCAGTTCGCGAATTTAGTGAGGGGGATTATTCGTTATCAGAAGATTCTAGCGAATTGGAGAGTGGTGATGAGGAATCTTCTCATGATGACTATTAGATTCGACTTGATAGAATTATATTTTATTATAAATATGTTTACCTATTTTGTTATATAGTCATTTCTTATAATGTTTTAGGTTTAATTTTCTTATATTCCATAAACTTAACATGACTGTAGTTAAATAATTTTTATTTTGTATTATGAGTTCTTTTATTTGTATAGATAATTGTTGCTGTTCTTGGACTATTATTGCATGTTATTTGATAGATTGAACAAATAAATACCTATTTAACACATATTTATGGTTTTAATTTTAAAGGCGAAAGTGTGAGTGTGTGTGTACATGTTTTTATATGTTTGTTACTTCTTCACGCTCAAACGGCTGGACCAATTTTGATAAAATTTTGTATGGAGGTAGCTGACACCCTAGATTAACATATAGGTTACTTTTTAACCCGATATTCCCACGGGATCGACATTTGCGCGGGTAAAAGCGCGGGGCGCAGCAAGTATTATATATATAGTACCTTACAGGCATAATAAGTAGGTAGACACGGCTAATTAGAGCAATCAGAGATAACAGTAAACAAAAATGTAAAATCAGGAGACTACTTCCATCTTGCATTCACACCATTTGACGTATACGAATACAAAACACAGAAATCCCCTCTATTTCTCTGTAAAACAGCGTAAGACACACGGATATCGAGTAAGTCACCTCAAATATACATAAGCAATTAAAATAAGTAAAAAAATAATTTTGTCTCGCTAGCTTGTACTAGACGAAACACTGTGCGACGCCATACAAACTTCCTCTTGGTGTCGCGCTGCTCGACGCGCCGCGACCGTGTAGCGGCGCGACAAGTCGCTCCTGTGTGAAGTGTCGCGCGCGTTTCCATAGGAATTGTTCTACGGATATATATCGCAGAATCGCGTCGCACTGTCGCTTCGCGCCTGTGTGTACGAGCCTAAATGCTATAAGTAGTTTGTAGTTAACAGTACCTAACTATTTATGTTTATCTTAAATACTTCTTTATTAACAAAATTCTGCCCTAAAAGTCCACTTTCACAAGTGATAATTATTCTACTGCTAAGGTTTTATTTGACGAAGCGACAATGACTTGATTTTTTTATCGACGCCTACTAGCTTGCGCCAATTCATCCAATAAAGTAATTAAATTACCGAAAGATTGAATGCTGAAAGAGATTTGTTAAATAAGAAACACGTGCCGAACAATTTTCATCACTGCAGTTGATTTCGTAGACTCTTGGCCTTCTAATAGACCCGACGATGATTGATCGTGAGATAATATTACCTAAATCCGAAATCATGATTAAAGATTTTACTGCTGCAGTGCTCCTTTTCCAGCTGAAGTAGCAGCGGGCTGGCTATCTTTGTCTAAGGACCGATGACCCGTGGAGCAGACGACACGACGAGTCCTGAAGTGGCGACCGCGTATTGGTAAGCGTAGTGTGGTACGACCCCCTGCTAGATAGACGGACGACCTCAAAAATGTAGCCGGGACTGGCTGGATGTGGAAGGCTGAAGAGTGTTGTGGTGCAGCCTGGGAGAAGCCTTTGTCCAGCAGTGGACTGCGATAGGCTGAATTGATTGAGACTTCCTTTTTGTCTGCTGGAATTCACAGCGCTTACAATAAGAAAGGGCATTAGTTAGCAGTAATTTTTCTTGCCTGAAAACAAAACTAAAAGCTTCTGTGTAGAGTCGTGGACCTCAATAGGTACCTGCCTACCACTTGGTGCTTGACCATAAAACGAAACGTGTCTAAAAAACTTCCTGTAAGCATATGTACTTAAATCATCAAACAGCCCAATAATTCTCGATTTGGACACAAGATCAAATCGATGATAGTAAAAGCTCCACCTCGAAAACGACGCCATAAAAATAGTTTTCTGTATCCGGTTAATCAAAGTGCCTAGTTACTGCGAAACCACGCAAAGAAGCTGCATCAAAGATATGCCATTTTATTATTGTCATAACATTTTAGATTTCAGATTATATTCTATTCTATCTTCTTTATTATATATAATATACCTATACAGGGTGTTACGGAAAGGGTATATCAATACAAACGAGTTGAAGAGTGTATCTGGTCTAGAATCTCTGTACAAAATTTCAGCTCAAAAGCAGTAACTTTGAAAATGCTTAATATTTTTTTAATTCGATAGTTTATTAAATTGAAATCATAACAAACGTGTCACTGCACTACGAGGGTCATTATCCATTATCTGTAGTGTGTCTGTGCGCCTAGTACACGCACATCACGCCGCCGCGCGCCAGTGCAGCGCCGTGATGTCGAAATAAAAAAATATTAAGCATTTTCAAAGTTAATGCTTTTGAGCTGAAATTTTGTACAGAGATTCTAGACCAGATACACTCTTCAACTCGTTTGTAATGATATACCCTTTCCGTAACACCCTGTATAAGTCTGTGACTATATCTATACTAGTAATAAAGCTGAAGAGTTTGTTTGTTTGAACACGCTAATCTCAGCAAAAAACAGAAACTACCAGTTGGATTTGAAAAATTATTTTTGTATTTGATAGCCTAATTTCTAATTTATATAAATTACATGTCGACAGTTACAATGCACCATATGACCTTATTTGCTGACGATAGTACTATATTGTTCACTAGTAATGACAGAACTAATTTAAAATTGCACTGCATAGCACCCTAAAAACAATATTATAAAATGGCTTGATGAAAATTACTTAAAAATAAACCTAGAAAAAACAAAAATCATGCATTTTAAACAGCGAATACAACCTCATACCAATGCATACTAATCCATACTTATATTAATATAAATTCGAAAGTAACTCTGTCTGTCTGTATGTTACCTTTTCACGCCTAAACCGCTGAACCGATTTTGATGAAATTTGGTATAGAGATACTTAGTTTGAGTCCCGGGAAAGGACATAGGATAGTTTTTATCCCGATATTCCCACGGAATCGAAACTTACGCGGATGAAACCGCGGGGCGAAGCTAGGTTAAATATATGTTACTCTCAAACCAGCATAGAAGAAAACGATGTACTTAACCAAATTTCTGGGTGTCTATATTGATAGCAAAGTAAATTGGAAGTCACATATAGAGCAAGTTTGCAAAAGACTTAGAGCTCTTAGGCTCTTTACAGATTAAGGAACACTGTCAGTCAGTCTGCACTACTAACTGCCTATCATGGATATGTTGCATCAATACGCTACGGTACATATTCTGGGGCAACTCTTTGAAAAAAGAACGTGCTTACTCAAAAACGGTGTGTTGGATCGATGTGCAGTATACACCAAGTGCATTCATGCAGAGCAGATATTACAAATTTAAAAATATTAACTCTCTCTAGTGTATACATATATATGAAACCATAATGTTCATAAAATCAAATCCAAACTTACTTGAATTTTGCACTAAGGCCAGACACAAAGACAAGCTGCGCACCATAGCTAGTAAAACAAAGCTTTTGCACCAAAGCGTCTTTTGTATGGGCTCACGTATCTTTAATAATCTTCCACCTTTTCTCAGAACTATGAACGATATAAATACCTTTTAAAAAAAACTACACGAATTATTGATAAATAAATGTTATTATCTATAAGAGAATTTCTATAAGACAATAAAATGAATCATAGATACTATTATGTAACATAACTAAGTAATTTGTAATTTGACATTAATATTGCTATCGCTAATTTAATCTTAATGTATTACATGACAATTTAATGTACTGTATTTTAACTATGTACCGAACTTATAGTGTGAATTTTGTATGCCTCAAAGGCGGGACATAGCAGACTTACCTGTAACTAAAACAACTTATGAACCTATGATCCACAATAAATTATTTGAATTTAATTCTTGAGGAAAGCTATATGCTATTTAACATCACGCTATGATACTCGGGCAAAAGAAAATTAATAGTTAGAACGTTAAGCGAAAACGAAGTAATAGTAGCGAGCAGGCGATTAGATGCGACGCGGTGGGCCGGGACAACAAGAAATTTCACGTGGACAAAGTCGTGGGCAAAAACAAGTACCTACATATAATAAAATACATAGTAACGAAGTTAACAACACAGTGAATATTTTTGAAACAAAAATGTAATTGCTACGAGGTGTCCACGAGTCTATTTCCGAAAATATAGGTTTTAGAATTTTTGTCCGTTTGTCTGATTGTATGTGCCAGATTAGCGCAATAACTATTCAATAGATTCTGTTCTTTTGCACAAATATTTCTTAATAGGGCTGATCATCAAATAGGCTGTATATTATAACGCTATTAGCTGTAGGGGATAAACAATATTACATTATGTCCGCATTCCTCAACAGTTTACCGCAATATTTAATTAGAGAGAAAAAAAGTATAATACTGCAGATAGATACCTACCTCTGAAATGAATATCATCACGCTTTACCTACAAGTAGCTAAGCACGTAAACAAAGCCGCGGGCTCAGCTAGTCGTTAATACTAAGTAAAATTAACCACACTGAGGTATTTAGGTTGCATTTAAGAATGTAGAGTTAGTTGTTGCAATTCATAGTTGCGAATGAGCCGTGAACCAAATTGTCTGGAAACATAAAACAACCATATCGTAAATTGTTCTTAATTTAGTCTAGGTAAATACGACTGCACTGTCTACAGTCTAGACCGAGTTCTACTCTACTCGTTAACGTCTGATAGTTTGCGTAATACTATAATATACTGCCGCGTGGCGCTAAAGTTTTCTCAAGTTGTAAATTAATGGAAAATCAAACCAGGTCATCATATTTGCTGGTTATTGTGGATGCAAGCTGTAATGAGAAAACTTGAGGCATCTTCAAGGGTTGCTCGTTCCATTATAAACCTCATCCATCGCTTTCCACCAGGCGAGATCGAGGTCAAGCCAGACAAATTTGCAAAAAAAAATGAAAAATTTAGAAAACTTTAAACAAGTCATAAATAAACTAAACGTGACATTGGCTAAATGCAGAAATCGTAAGTAAGTAGGCAAATAAGCAAATATAAATTAATGCTTTAATTCTGTCAAGATATTATTTACCAAGCAGGTAAGCTCTGTTGACAACATTGGATAGATAAGCGAAGGCAAAAATGGATTTAAGTAAATTAGTAAAGGAAATGCTGGAAAAGAGACAAGTGCTACGATATAACAACAAAACCAGTAGGTATGACTGACTAGTGCGGAAAATGCATTAATTAATTAGACAATCCAGGGCGTTTGCACACATTCTCAATGCGAAACTGATTATACAAATAGGTAGGGCACACTTCATGTGACCATATAGTTTGAGAGACGAACTAGAGTCAGCGAGCCACGCTGTGAATCCCGATGAGGCGCGGCGCCACCTTTGCATATTAGTATGAAGCAGGCATAGCTAATTATTTAAAACGTGCCGTGTAGTTCTGTGTTCAACGCACTTGCTTATTCCGCGCAATCTTTAGTGTCAATATGTTCTTAGAAGATATAACCAAATCAATTTATTAAACAGTTACTTATTAGGAATTTTAGTTACGAAGAATTTTGACATGGGTACAATCTCAACATTCTAATCATTCTGCTGCTATGGGACGAATGCTAAATCAAAAATCAAGCACCTTCGAACGCAGAAAAATGCACTTTTTATTTTCAAACAAGATAATATTTACATAATATAAGCTAACAGATTTAAAATAACAATATGTACATGTATATAATAATGAAAAGGGAGAAAGACCCATAGGGCATAACAAAAATTCGTCCGCATCGATGTCAACAGGAAATGTACCCAAAAAGCTGGCGGAACGCAGTTTATTTTGATACCTACGTAGAACAATCAACAGGAAAACGTATAGACATTTTGCACGCACTCTTTTTATTTCGCTATCAAAAATAAATTCTACTAAAAGCCTACTCCACTCCTCTGGAAAGCATCAGTCTGCGTGTTTACGAGTACCTAAAGTGGTTAACTTTTTACTCGTAGGCAAGTAAGTAGTTAGGTAGTAAACATGAGCACTAAACAATGTTTCAGTGTTCTTAAGTGAACATATCTGTCAACATGAGAAAGTGAAACTTTCCGCCATCCATCATGATCTATTCTCAAACTGACTTCTGCTATATCTCACGAGACAATTTCATCGTCCTGCCGCCGAGATTTACAACTGTGAAGTCAGAATACAGGCTGTGTCGTCACCACGTCATTATGTTTTATACCTTGCATGTTACGTTACTGGAGCTATTTCACTACAGATTTGCATATGAATGTCATTGGACAGATGCAGGAAGTCAAATGTAGCCATTAATCAGGAGCTATTCATTACAATCATTCAATAAAAATGTGCCGACTTATACGACATCGTTTATTGCTCATGTTACACAATTTTACGACGATGGTAATAGACGTTAATGCTTCAACATGATATGTAGTAGACCCTTAGCGTCGCTTAAATTCACGAAAGCACAGGCCATATCCATAATATCTACCAATTAGGGACTGGATTCAAAGGTCCACAATACCAACGGACCTTATAAATTGAACGCACCATATTGCTGGCTGAGTATCACAGAAATCTTTTAACGTTAGAACTGTAGGGTCAATACATGTGAGTAACAGTTTTAAATGTTATTATTACATTAAGATTTAGAGTGGTTGTAAAGTCTCGGTGACATCACGAGTGGCGCCGCTGCGCACCAATTGTCGACAATTGTCTCGTGCTAGTCCTACTACTGTATGTCGCGCGTACAATTTGCTAAACGACCTAATGAAATCATTGCACAGTAATAATTATATTTACTCCCATTGTATAAGGGCATTGTAAGATCTTAATTGACATAACCGGTCTCCTTGAGTTTTTATAAATAAATACGACTGAAGGTCGTCGCTCTCATCAATCAAGACGTTTGCATCAATTAGCTTTTGAGAGTTAACTGCGAGACTGCAGCGTAATCTGATATGCTCCCATACTGCTGAACATTACCCACTTGCAGGCCCTTAATTGGATGTATGTACATGACATTTTGAGCGGCTATTGAAGTTTTGTTTTTATTCTAACTGAGATAAAGAACTTTATGGGTCTCGATTTGATTATTACGGGTGGTCAAACGACGCGAATTTCTCGGATGGATAATTGTCGTCACGCGAACTGCCGAAAGGTGTAATAAAGCATAAAATAAGAGATTGTAAGGCGGAAGGGATCCAGACGACCTTCAGTCGAAATGGGTCGAATGTAATATGAAGAATAAATTGTGCATGCGCATAATTTGTTCAAGAGAGTAAATTAGCACATGACATTTATGGTGTTGTAAATTAACATTTGAGCACAAGACAGTAGGTTAGTATTTGAACAGAAAATAGTAAGCTAGAAATAAGTACCAAGATTTAACAACCGTTGGAGAGAGAAAAAGCGGGAAATAGGCAGTGACGGATTAACCCTTAATCAAATTAAGCAATTGCCTAGGGCATCACGTCTGGGTGGGGCACCCGTCTCACTCTCACGTCACCAAAAACCACACCTCAAAATTCAAAATATTAAAAAAAAAAAGGACAAAGATGATACAGACGCCAGCACATCAACCTACTACAATCTGTCAAATTTCTTTAATAGATTTTCAACTTTATCACTAAAGCATAAGGTTCAAAGTTGATTGGGAAAATCTGACAGTTTCGGGTAGGTTGATGTGCTGGCGTCTGTACAAGAAAGGCTCGATATTTTATCGATATTATACATAGAGTCCGATATGTTAAAAACATTAGACGTTAATACTATCTTGCGTGAATTCAATGCCCGATAAAGTCGCAAGGCGCATTTCAATAAATAAATAAATTATGCTTTGGTTTTTATTGTTGTCGCACCTACTCCACTTCTAAGGTACGTTACATCTCATCATCTTATTTTACAAAACAACTAATTTTTTTAGGCGGTAAAGGTTTAAAGACCGATTCTAGTTGACATACGGATAGGGGGGCCCACAGGCGTGGGTTGCTTAGGGCATCAAGTAGTCTTAATCCGTCACTGGAAATAGGTCACTTTGGAGAAGTACGCTGGTTGGTATACTTGACCAGGTTAAGGCCCACGCGCGGCTGTAAAGTCTTTCTTTTTTTTGTGGATGGGAAATCATCAAATGACTCCTCCCGCTCTGAGTGGAGCGGAAGGGAGTGTCAGACTCTTACTGAATAAAACCCACCCGTGTTCCTTCCTTAGCCCTTTATGTTCTGGGGTAGCGGTAACCCTTTCGGACAATCCCGCTACCCCGGCAGGCTACGGCCCTAACGGGCTCCTTCCCTTATGCTGACATCTCTTTGAGGCGGGCGTGGAACACATACGCGCCGTCCGGCACGGGCTGTAAAGCCTTAGATAATAGCATAATCAGTCTATAATTTTCCCACTACTGAGACACAGGCCTCCTCTAGGTGAGAGGAAGTGGGCCGTAATCCACCACGCGGGCCTAGTGCGGGTGGTAGATGTCAAATGTCTTCGAATTTTTGGTTCTAGGACATAGCAGTTTCCTCACGATGTTTTCCTTCACCGTTTTAAAAGTTATGAAATTGTTTAAGCGCCTGTGTGGGTTCGAAACTACGACCTGCAAACTCGTAAGTCGCGGCCGTTACCACTTCGCCACCACTGTTCCTAAACGCTTAGATGATGATGATGATGAGAAACAAGGAAAATGACAATCTTTATTTACGTATTTGCCTACTGTGTTAATTTATATTAATTAAAAGTTTCTGAATCACCCCACATTTCTTTACAGCTTCTCAAAATCCTTTTGTCTCCAAAACAATAATTATGTTCGCCACTTAATGCGATTTGCATAAAGGAAGCACACTCCATAATGGGTTGTGGTGCAAGCAGTTTTAGGAGCATCTTATTTCCATTAGCACCAAGAAACTGATACAGAAACACTCAGACACACATCATAAACATTATTTTGAGATTTAGAATGCATCAACGTCCAATAAAAATATCATTACAGTCCTTTTCAGACGTTTGTGTGAATGCCTAACGTTTAATATAAGTTTTATGTGAGCGCAGGCGCCTCTTTTGTGAGTCAGCTTCAATGCTGTAGAGATTCGCCAGTGTCTAATCAAAGAGTCAGGGGCACTACGAGTACGGGTACCTACAGGAATGACGACATGTAGCTGTGAAACTGAGTGACATTCATGAGCTTCTGAAGAAAACTCTTTCAGGAATGGAGATAAAAATGCTGATAGAAGTAGAGTCAGTAATTTCGCTATGGTGGATTGCGGCTCCAGTCACATGGCCAGTGTTTAGAGCGGAAAGTCAGGGATTCTGCCCTTTGAAAGAACTTTTTTACGAATTTTGATTTTTTGGAAAATCCTGAACATTTTGTACATCTCTTGCTAGCTGCTTGGAACTTGATCATCTATTAGTGTGAAAGGAAAGAATGATCTGAAGTTTTAAAAACGTGCATATCTATTCACTACAGAAAATTCCCATACAGATGAAAAAAAAAGAACAAAACAGCAGAAAATGCCTAGAAACGAACGGAAGATAGCATTTCGCTACAATATAATTTTAACATTAAAAATAAAAAAGTAGTGCATTACCAGACGCAGCCATCATGTCTCCTGAAATGTATCTACATTTGTGTACCTAAGTAAAACTAAAACTCTTTGATGATAATCTAGACTTGGACGGACGCCAAAGAAACGGGCTTCTAAATTAGAAGAAAATGTACCGTATATATTTGCTTTAATAAAATTATTGCTATTTATACGTTCCTGTGGTTGTTACTAGGTCTCGTCAAGTGCTTGCGGGTATAAAAATTTTAATGCCCAAAGAAATGAGGTTTTATTTTATGTTTTATGTCCTATACTTACCTTATTCTGTATATACAGGTGAAATTTCCAAGTCAGCGTGGATGGCCAAATTCTAAACTATGAGGAATAGCGAAAAGTACTCAAAGGAGTCGCGGGCTCGATTTTGATAAAAACTAAAACTGCGTCATCGGATTTTTGAAAAATCAATATTTCTAGCTAGGAATCGAACCTGTTGATTTTGAAAACAAAAACACACACTGCATTATTACACCATTCGATAGTGTCCCTAATAAGGATCAAATTCTGGGAAGTAATGACATACGGCAAAATAAAGGAAAGAGTTCATTTAAAAAAAAAAAACTTTTTTTTATTTTTCTTATGTTACCTACCTCATCATCTGCCTAGCCTTTTCCCAACTATGTTGGAGTCGGCTTCCAGTCTAACCGGATGCAGTTGAATACCAGTATTTTACATGGAGCGACTAGAGTCTGTCTAATGAAAGCTGAAAGTGATTTTTTCATGTTTTCAGAAATTGACAACACTGCTGCAAATGTCATTGTTGTTGTTCTTATAACCTCTTACGAAAACAATTTGTGTTTATTTTGTCGTATTTCAAGTAAAACGATGCCTAAAACTTTAAGAAGCAGTGCGAGAAAGTTGCTATACACTATGATAAATAATTACAACCGAGTGAAAAGCGAACGCGAGGCTGCGTTTCAAGAAAAAGTACAATTGTTTACAATAATTTCGGAAATAACGGGTAAGCTATTGAATTGGTTTTGATACTATGTAAACAGGATTTATATTTATTAGACCTGGTCTATCAATATAACAGTTTTAAATGTGGAATCATAATTGAATAAAGCGATGAGAAATCGAGTGGCATCAATAAAATGATTGTAACATTCATCATGTTGTGTCTTTTGCAGACAAATGCATTAATGATCCGAAGAAGCTTTACGCAATCCGTACATCAATTGATAAATAATAATAATAATAATTTTATGAAATGACTGCAAGAAAAGCTGATACCAAATTTACCACAAAATAGTGTGGTAATAATGGATAATGCTAGTTACCACGTCAAGCAAATCAACAAACCACCCTCGATTCAATGCCGAAAAATTGAAATTCAAAACTGGTTGGCAATTAATAGAATTCCATATGAAGACTGTTACTCAAAGGCTGAGCTCCTTTGCCTGGTAAATGAGAAAAAACCCACACCCCAGTATGAAGCAGAAGAGCTTCTTAAACAACATGGCCATGAAGTTTTAAAACTACCTCCCTATCATTGTGATCTGGACCCGATTGAGATGATATGGAGTTTAGCTAAATGCAGGATCGCCAGCAAAAATATAGGCGTACCAGCTAAAGAAATGGAAAAACTAATTACTGAATCATTTTCTAGTATTTCTCCAAATGAGTGGAAAAATGTACAGACCATGTTGTTCGTGTTGAAAATGAGTATAAAAAAAGACAGAATACTAGAGAATGAATTTATAGAGCCGTTTATTATTAACGTAAGCGATGACAGTGATAGTGACGATTCCTTTGGTGACGTTGAATTCCTCGAATCAGACTTCGACTATGACTCGTAACTTTTTGTATAAGTATTGTTCTATATTAAACATATTTGTATAAAAATCTGTGTTATTAATGTTATTATTTTTGTAATCCAGTTTCCTAGGTTTTCTGCTATTGAAATCTTTAAAGAAGAAAACATAGTACCTATTAATGCATAGAATTAGGATACCAATTTTTTTTTATTATTTCATAGTACCTAATCAAATATTTTAAAACATATGACCTTTATAACATAAATTATTGTGTAATATTAATTTCTATGATAGAAATTTACACAATTTTTTGCTTTACGCTTTCCTATTATTTTGTAATAAAAAAAATATTCCGTACTTATAAAAATCTTCAAGTATCAAATACGTTTTTTCCTAGTTGATCCGGGGATACACGACCTAATTTTTTCAAATTTGCCGCCCTTTTTCACTCTCAGCTTTCAATAGACAGACTCTACCTATCTGACCTCCACAACCCAGTTACTGCGTAATACGATACCCCTTGGTAAGATTGGTTGTCAGACTTTCGAGGTTACGGGTAGTTAGCCCGTAACGACTGTCAAAGATCCAGGAATGACAGCCGGGACCAACAGCTTAACGTGCTTTTCCGAGGCACCGAGGGGTCTCGGTATGTAAAGATGGTCACCCATCCACAGACCAACCGCGGCAAGCGTAGCTTAACCTGATGGATTGGCCTGTGCGGCTGTTATTATTTAGCCAGCGGGTTATGTTACCTACCTATTAAACCTTAACTGATTAATTGTTCATAATGATGACCATTGTTTTCAATACATAGCTGGATTCGACGTCTCAAGGATTGTACTGAATTGAGCATTACAATATTATTGAATGATTCCACTAGAATATTTTCCAAAGATCGTAATAGAAATTTGAATTTAGAACATAATGTTGTGAAGGTGACTGCGCTGCGGGTGTGTTAATAAAAATATTGAGCATCATTTAATAAAAATATTGAGCGAACAAGGTACGTAATGTAGGTATGAATACTTTAAAATAAGAAGCAGTTTACGAGGGCGGCACTGAAAATTTCGGGAATCAAGGAAGTGACACAACATTACTATTTAAAAATGTATTTATTGCTTTTCGAAGTATTCTCCGCGAAATTTGACACATTTTTCCATACGATGGAACCAATCATTGAAGCAACCATTCCATTCGGAAGTTTTGTCTCCAAAATGGCCGTTTTGTAGGCGTCCACAGCTTCTTCAGGTGATGAAAAT
Organism: Amphipoea lucens; assembly: GCA_947508005.1. Taxonomy (NCBI): domain Eukaryota; kingdom Metazoa; phylum Arthropoda; class Insecta; order Lepidoptera; family Noctuidae; genus Amphipoea; species Amphipoea lucens. The sequence continues at coordinate 11,618,455 of OX382371.1, forward strand.
CTCTGTCCACGCAATTTATTCTTTATTTTAGGGAAACTATAGAAATCATTAGGGCTTAGGTCGGGGCTGTACGGTGGATGGTCTAATAATTCAAAGTTTTCTTGCTCTAAAAACTCTTTTGTTCTGTGCGCGGTGTGAGAACTCGCATTGTCGTGATGGAGGATGATGCGCCGGTTGCAGTTCTCTTTACGGAGTTCAGAAACGACCTGTGGCAAACAAATGCTAGCATACCATTCTGCATTAACCGTTCTTTGTCCCTCAAGAGGAATAGTCGTAACATGGCCGGTTTTGGAGACAAACGTGGCCACCATTTTTTTTTGCAACACTCCGTGAACGAACAATTTTTGTTGGCTTTAACTCATTTTCGAACACCCAAACTCGTGACTGGTTTTTTGTTTCGGGTTCGTATCTACGCGTATATCCAGGATTCGTCACCTGATACGATGTTGTATACAGCATTTGAGGATCCTGCGGACCGAGAGTTCTGACGCACCAAGTAACGGAGCCGCTTTTTGCTCTTCACAGAACGAATGCGGTATCCATCGGGAAAACAACTTTTTTATACCTAATTGTTCATGCAAGATTATTTGTATTTGACTCATGCCAATGTCTAAAGTTGCCTGAATTTTGCGGTATGTCACATGTCGATCTTCCTCAATCAGCTTACGTACGCACAGCATCAACGTTTTCTTGGGTGACTGCAGTTTTTGGACGACCTTGACGGGGATCATCACTGAGCTTGACACGTCCACGTTGAAATTCAGCAAACCAGCGATAAATTGTGGTTTTGGATGGGGCTTCATCACCAAATGCAGAAATCATCCGGTCAACACACTGTTTTTGTGTTAAACCACTTCGAAAGTCATAATAAATCATCGCTCTTGAATTTTCTCGAGTCAATTCCATTTTCTCAACGACTAAACAAGTTTGACAAAACCTTGTGACTTGTGACAAGACCGAGAATCTTTTTTTAAATAAATAAATGGTATCTATTCGATTTTTAAAACCAAGGAGTTTTCAATTAAAAAGATTTTAATATAACAGGAACAGTGGAAATATTCCATTCCCGATACTTTTAGTGCAGCCTTGTATTAAAATTCAACATTTTCCCTAAGTTTGCCGTATGTCATTACTTCCCAGAATAATTATGATCCTTATTAGGGACACTATCGAATGGTGTAAATAATACAGTGTGTGTTTTTTTTTTTCAAAATCAACAGGTTCGATTCCTGGCTAGAAATACTGATTTTTCAAAAATTCAATGATGCAGTTTTAGTTTTCATCAAAATCGAGCCCGCGACTCCTTTGAGTACTTTTCGCAATTCCTTATAGTTTAGAATTTGGCCATCCGCGCCCATTTGGAAAATTCACCCTGTATAGGTAATAAGGATAAACTTAGATATTATCACAGATAATTTTAAGTCACCGTCCGTTCTTAGTACCGGAAAACCTGTTTAGTGTTTACCTTTATACCTACCATAAAATTCCTATCGATGTAGGTACTTGTAGGAATTTTGGATTCCAAAAGATTAAGGAAAATACAAATACCAATACTTGGAATAATGCGGTTTATTTGTGACTACAATTTAAATTAAATACTCGACACCTACTCATCCTTAACCGACCCTAATTAAATCATCAATCTAATTAGCAATTCTTCATCATGGGCAAATATAAGTAAGAGGAATATCGAGGAATAGGTATATGGTGATTATTCAGTCACAGATCACTATAAACAGGATATTTCATTTGACAATATTTTTGTTCCATGTAGATACCTAAACCAGTAAACATATTATTATAACATACTAGCTGACCCGGCGAACTTTGTTCCGCCTTAAGGGCAATAAATAAGCAGTTTTTTTTTTTCATTGGAAAAAATACAAAAAAAATTAAATACCTACATTAATCCAAACTAATATTATAAATGCGAAAGTAACTCTGTCTGTCTGTCTGTCTTTTCTTCACGCCTAAACTACTGAACCGATTTAGATGAAATTTGGTATAGAGATAGTTTGAGTCCCGGGGAAGGACATAGGATAGTTTTTATCCCGATATTCCCACGGGATCGACACATATGCGGGTGAAACCGCGGGGCGCAGCTAGTCATTCATAATTATTTATTAAAATTTTAGTACATAGGTTGCTCTTCATTTAAGTACCTTGTGATACACGACATTTTTTGATTTATTATCAGGCGCAAAAACAAACAACGCAGATGGTCTTCCGACCCGTGAACATGCCACGTATAATTGACCATGGGAAAAACATGAATGTTCTAGATTTAAACCACAAACTTTTAAGGATTGGCCTTGTGATTTGTTGATGGTCATGGCAAATGCAAGACGTATCTGAAATTGAAGTCTTTTAAATTCAAACGGCATATCGGTTGGGATCATCGGTATCCTCGGAATGAGAACTTCCTCACCTTTGAATTTTCCTATCATTATCGTAGCGTAAATTACATTGTTCATTAATTTTCTAACCACTAAACGCGTACCGTTGCACAGTTTTGGTTGGTTTATGTTTCGAAGCATGATTACTACGGAGCCAACCTTTAGGCGTAAATTGTGAGGTGGTAAGCCAGGCACGTCCAAAGAGTTTAAAAATTCAATTGGATAGTTAGTGGCTTCATCTTCATTTGTGACGCAGTCAATAGATTTGAATGAATGCATTGTTCCAATGATCTTATTTTGAATTATGTAGTTTAGGTCATCTACATCTTTATTCTTAGCCGCTAAAATTGCTCGCTCACTCAACCATTCATTATTTTTGTAGTTAGAAATAATTTCTGGAAATACATTGTTGATAAGTTCGTCTTTTGATGAGACAAAATTACAGAAATTATTTGGAAATGATATTAATCCGCTCGATTCATCGACAGGTTCTACTTGACCATTACCGATAGTCAGCAATTGCTCCGAGAAATCTTCAGCAGATGTATCATTAAGCAATGTAACTCTCATGTTTGTTGTCAGTTGCAGTTTCTTCACATAGCGCCATAGATTTGACGATTTGAGGCAAGCGTTTATTTCGTCGGCAGCCGTAGATCTTGGAATTACTGGCAGTATTTGGCGGAAATCGCCAGACAGTAAAATCATTGCTCCTCCAAAACATCTCGAGTCATTGCGTAAATCTTTTAATGTTCGGTTAAGTGCTTCTAATGCACGTTTATGCGCCATTGTGCACTCGTCCCAGATGATGATTTTCGATACCGCTAAAACTTTGAAAAAAAAAAATGTCGAACGGGATAAAAAGTATCCTATGTCCTTCTCCTGGCTCTAAACTACCTCCCTGCCAATTTTCAGCTAAATCGGTTCAGCCGTTCTTGAGTTATAAGTGGAGTAACTAACACGACTTTCTTTTATATATATAGATAAGTAATCTTCCTCAAAACTCGCAAATTTTTATCTTAGCAAAAATTACCAACGCTGAGTTTGCGCTCATTTACGATTCGTAGGCACTCTACAACTTTGTCGCTGCAAGATTCGCTAGAAATGCAATTAAAAAGTTTGGCGTTTCGTCAAAGTGCTCCCACATCATCCTGGTGTCAATACGTGGTCTAATTTTTCTAAATTCAGTGTCGACCGGCGTTTTGAGATCACTCGAAAATAGCCAAGATGTCGAGAGTTAGCGGACCTATGCTCCAGTAGCCGAGATCGCTGAGCCGGAAGATATCGCGATTTTATTACATCGTTAATACTCACAAACAGTAATGTTTATACTCAGAAGTAAATAAAACATTTGGGATAGATACCTACAAATAAATAGACAGAGGTATCAATAAATATACACATACCTACCTCTACCTACACACAGTCTTATAATTTTCGCACTACTTACATGGTAAAATCTAAACTAGCTCTAGTTTAGTTTAATACTAGACATAAGTAATTACGTATCTAATCATTTTTACAGACACAAAGAAACCGAAAAGAGAAAGTTAGAAACACCAGCAAATTAAAAGTTAATTTCATGGTAATCATAAACCCACTATTAGTAATCCAATTATAAAAGTACAGACGCCAGCACATCAACCTACCCGAAACTGTCACATTTTCGCAATTAACTTTGAACCTTATGCTTTAATGATAAAGTTGAAAATCTATTAAAGAAATTTGACAGATTGTAGTAGGTTGATGTGCTGGCGTCTGTACCTATCAATAACATAACGGTACAAAATGAAGAAAAGAGAATCCTAATGAACTAGCCAATCAAAAATTAAATAGCAAAGCTAATAAATTGCAATACTAACTCCTTAATTAGGTACCGCAAAACGGGGCTACTTTGACAGACTTTGGAGCTACTTTGACAGAGCGCCAAATTCGGTTTTCACGTGTGCTCAGCAAGTGTGCGTGACCTCGAGTAATATTGCGCGAGGCGCGGGGTGTGGGGAACGCGTCATAGCGTTGTGAACTTGTGATCGGCCTGGTCAAAGTAGCCCCGCCTGTTCAAAGTAGCCCCGTTTTACTGTACTTTTTAGATAGAATGGCCGGGTCTTGTTACTTCAGGTACATACCTATTTCTTTTTTTCTTTAAAATACTTCATCAAATATATTATTATTATATTTTATAAAACCCGCGACTCAAACAAAAACCCATTCAACCCATTTTCAGAAAAATATATTATTTTTTTAAACCTGTGTTATAAAAAGATTATTTTTTTTAAACATGTTTCAGCGTTCGTGAAACGACCACCTACTAGAAGCCTTTAACCACACCTTTAACTATCGCGTTCATATCCACAATTTAATCACATATTCGGCCACATGTCTCCCCCATTGGTGAAAAGGAACCAGATATTGCAGCGCCCTCGTCATCCAATTCAAAGAGTATTTGAGTTTTGGAGGAGTATTTTATCCAATTCGTTTGCAATACATTAGTTTGTTAATTTCCCGTTTTAGATCTCAGTCAGATTAAAAAGGGCCATTGTAAGCCATTGTGTACAGTCCAACCAGAGACTTATAATTTTCCAGCTCTGACTTCTGAATGGCTATGTCCACTGAAATATGCCAACGCTTGCTGATTAGGCGTTTGTGCATGACGCGTGATCTAGAAAAATAATAAAATTAAAATTCTACAACATGATTAAAATGCACGTAGCTAGGCTCAAATTTTTCGAATAATGTTTAAAAAAATATTTATTTGTCTATTGTTCTTGTTTTCTTTCATTGTGATTGGTTACAAATTACCACCTGAAATAATGCGAGTTGCTGATTGGTGTTATCGTACAACATCCTAGATTGAACCAATAATCATTTAGTTTGTAAACGGAAACAAACCATGTGCTAACATGGCGATTTTTCATCTTTCTTCGCATGTCGTTTGATAATTATTGCGTGGCTGTTATGGGAATTTGGTTTAATTGTGCAATATTTTATCTTTTTGACACATTTTCTTTGTTTTGTTCAATATAATTATATCGAGGAAAAATGAGTGTGGACGCCTACGGACCGAGCTCACAAACACTCACGTTTTTGGACACTGAGGAAGCGGATCTTATTGGGGCTGATACTCAGGGCTCCGAATTCGAATTCACAGACTTCACGCTTCCTTCTCAAAGCCAAACACAGGCTTCCCAACATGATCATGGCTTGTCATCTTCAAATCAGGTTAGTGAAAACATAGTTCAATATTTTTGTTTTCCCTCTAACCTTATTTTGATGAATACGTAACTAAGTACGTAAGTTGTCTCGGTTAGTATTTTACTCGATATTGTTTGCATTTCAGGTGAACGGTTTGGGTCGCTCTGACTTATCATCGAAAGTTTCCAATGTGACTAATGCCATAGCGGAATTGCAATTTGAGGAGGAAGATGAAGCATTGTACAGCAAGGAGCTGCCTGACCACGCGTGCAAATACTGTGGCATACATGATCCGGCCACCGTTGTCATGTGCAATATTTGCAACAAGTGGTGAGTCACTTTCTCACCTTAGTATCTTGTTACACTTGAACACAATCTATGATTAGTCTCACGTCAAACAAAACATTCTATCCTACACACCTTATCACTAACCTGTAAGATTTAAAGCTTCAAACAATATTATATCAACATGCTACAACCTGGTCAAATAAGACCTAAGATTCTGTATAAACTTCATTATTCTAGAAATGTTGGTTTTACCCACATACGAAGGTCATTACTAATTTATTCATAGTAAAAACAGTCAAGTGTTGTTTAACCTTCCCGTCCTTTGAAATCACTTGAACTTTCTAGAATGCAAATTTAGTTTTCAAGTGTAATTTGCATCACAATATGTATGATTTGCATTACACCAGTAACTTCGAAAAGTACACATTCCAACATAAGGCTAAGAACAAAACATTCACATAAATAAGACTTATGCTGTTGTAAATCAAACGATAATATGTGTTTCATTGCAATTATATAATTCTGATTCTGTCAGATGACCTTGTTTCGCAGTGAATGTGCAACAAGATATAAAATGGCTACAAAACTTAACTCGATAAACTGCCACTAGTGATGACTAACATCAATGGTAAGGATATCATTTAAACGCTGCCACTCAAAATACTTACCTCTAGGCTAAAAGCTAATTTTCAGATGCTTATGGAGAAGTCATAAAAAAGTTATAATAGAGCAAAACATCTATTATAGGTTCTGCAATGGGCGTGGAAACACCTCAGGCTCACATATCATCAACCACTTGGTGCGTGCCAAGCACAAGGAAGCCGCATTGCATAGAGACGGGCCACTCGGGGAGACGTTGCTGGAATGCTACTCATGCGGTGCGAGGAATGTGTTTGTTCTTGGCTTTATACCAGCTAAGGCGGACTCTGTTGTTGTGCTGCTTTGCCGGTAAGAGAAGCACTAATTTGTATTTATATAAACATCTGTAATAGATAACAGCTTTAAGTATTCAAACATGTGGTGTTGTTATGGTGTGGTGTCTTGCATAATATTTTGTGATGTTATGTTTGTGCAAAATTTGAGATTTATCAAATGCTGGCAAATTGACAAAATTATTAATTCTAAAGAAAAAACATTTTTTTTGGGTTTTCCTATAAAAATAGTTATGTTAAAATATTACTCTAAGATTGCTATGTTGTTTATTTCAGCCAACCTTGTGCAGCTCAAAGCTCCTTGAAGGACATGAACTGGGATCAAGAACAGTGGAAACCTTTGATATGTAGGTTTTGGCTTATTTTACCATACATAAAATTGTCTCTAACTAGGGCAAAGATTGAGTGAAATAGCTTGATTTCTGATAATCTCAAAATAACATTTTAATGTACATGTTTCCTTATGGTTACTTCAATCATTTAGAACTCATGAGCCATGCATAATGTAATACTATGTTTGTAATCAAGTAGGTAATGAATATTCATTGAGTTTTGTAACAAAAATGTTTTATATTTTGCAGCTGACCGTGCTTTTCTATCATGGCTGGTGAAAGTACCTTCTGAAGCTGAGCAGATGAGAGCTCGCCAGGTAAGCCCATCTTCTTTCATAAATAAAATATAAATAACAAATTTTTGCCCACATAGAGCTTGAAATTTATCCCTTGGGACTCTCTGGGGAATCAATACTATCATAACCCAGGTCCTGGTCTACCTGAATGCCAAATTTCATTGAAATCCGTTCAGCCGTTAAGGTATGCAAAAGGTAACATGCAGACAGTTACTTTCACATCTTCCTTATATATATATAAATAAAACAGAGTCGGGTTGAGTACACCGTTTAGAACTCAAGAACAGCTGGTCCGATTTTTATGATCTTTGATTTGTTGGATTTGTCTCCACCACAAACAGCAGAATGACTATTAAAACATGGTAAAAATTCACGAAAAAAAAAAAAAAATGAAGATAATTCATTTTCTCAAACATGTTGTATGGAACGGCTTTTTTCATGATATCTCAAGAACGGATTCATTGATTTCGATACCCTTGAAGGGCTAAACATTTTTCTATAGTTGTCTGTTATAAAGGGTGAGCTTATTGCCTTTAATAAATAGGCAAAAATGTGTGTGGCTGGTACAGAGAATTTCCTAATATGTAGAAGACCCATTAACACTGGTCAATTTGGTAACCAAACCCTAGACCCCTGCACAGCAGTTGTGCATGTGGCCACAAGATACAATGGCAGTCTAGCATTTATCATTACATTAACATACAATAAATGATTTGGCACAGCTTTCATCATAAAACAAAGAAAATTAGAACATTGTGCAGAACCAAAAAAAAAATTATGTTAGGTCAACTGCGCTGGTCACCAAAATGCCCAAAATACTTTTATTGAATACTGGAAATATACTCATCTCCTATACATATGATGATGATGATGGGGCTCCCTTTTCCGCACTTAGACTCCCATTTGGTCCGTTGTGCGTAGGGATTCTGGCTAACAGAGCCAGCCTAGCTCCGTCCAGAAGCACAGAAGCTTCCTGGGAGCTTCGCAGGCTTCACGGAGCGACCTCACTGTTCCGAGGATTTTTTCACGTTGAGAAGCCACGGCCTCGCACTCCAGGATGACGTGGGCGGCTGATTCCTCGGCGTCAAAGCAGCCCCTACAAAGGGGGCTGTCCGTGGCGCCTATGTTAAAAAGATGTTTGTTAAGAGGGTTATGGCCCGTAATTGGACCTATTATTATTCTGAGGTTATTTCTAGTTATTTCTAGGTTATTTCTCCTATACATATTATGCATAATAAAAAAAAATAGGAACAAAATCAATACTGCACGTTGAATATTTTTTAAAAAAGTAATTGCTACGAAGTGTGGAGTCTGAAGCCGAAAAATTTTTTTTTTTTTGTTCCTTTTTTTAGGACGTATGTTCCGGATTGGCGCAAAACTGAATTGGATAAAATTTGGCACACAGATTAAAGCTAATACAAGATATTACTCTTTTCATTGTTGCTATAAATAGATATAAATAAACATATAGTTGTTTCTTCTAGGTGACTCCACAGCAAATTGGACGCCTTGAAGAACTGTGGCGCGACAATGTGGATGCTACTTTCCAGGATCTGGAGAAACCAGGCGTGGATGAAGAACCTCATCAAGTGCTCTTGAGGTTAGTAGTGCTAGGTAATAGGTAATACGGGCTGGTGTCCGCAGCTCCACGTCAACGCACGTATTCATCCCAGCTCCTCAAGGAAGGCCAGCAACGCCTCGGTATGGCTGAGGATGGCTGAGGGAGAGGCTACCAGCCGCCGCGGGAGACGCTCTGGGCGTCGGGAGCCGCGCGACGACTCCCGGCCACCGTAGGTGCGGGCCTGCGGACGGAGAGTAATGGGTAGCTCACCGTCCGATCAGGACCAGGCCCGTGCCAGACGGCGCGTATGTGTTCCACGCGCGCCTCAAAGAGATGTCAGCATAAAGGAAGGGGCCTGTTAGGGCCGAAGCCCGCCGGGGTAGTGGGATTGTCCGAAAGGGTTACCACTACCCCGGAACACAAAGGGCTAAGGAAGGAACACGGATGGGTTTTAGTCAGTAAGAGTCTGACACTCCCTTCCGCTCCACCCAGAGCGGGAGGGGTGGGGTCATTTGATGATTTCAGATTTGATCAGTCAGTCAGGACTTTGAATTTTATATACAGGGTTTTTCAACAAGAACTTTGTTTTCTAAAACAAAATAAAACAAAGAATTTAGATGAAGATAATTCAAATTTTTATTGTATTACGAAGAGAAAAGTTTGGCAAATATGAATGAAAAGTTATATCTGGCAAATGTCCACCACAACCACTCTGACTGTCAATTCTTTCATCTAAGTTTTTAGTCACTTTTTGGCAAAATGGCGGGTCTATTTCGTTAATCACACCTCGGATTTTGAGTTTTAAGACTGCAATCGATTCGATTGGCTCCGTATAGACTCTGTCCTTAACATAACCAAGCAAGCAATTGCATAACATAACATAATTCTTAATAGCAGTCTCAGAAGGACGATTATGTTGTCCGAAAATATCTCGAATTTTAAATGTAACTTTAACAGAACCACCATTTTCAGAGTGGATTTTAATTATTTTAATTCAATTTTCGAGCGAAATTTAATTCATTATAGCATCTACTACGAATACGTCAAAAAACTAAATGTCAAAACTATCATGTTGTTGATGCTGCCCCAATTGAAAAACAAAGTTCTTGTTGAAAAACCCTTTATATAGATTGTTCCTTTTTCAGATACGAAGATGGCTACCAATACCAGAACATCTTTGGTCCTCTCGTGAAACTAGAAGCGGACTACGACAAGAGGCTGAAGGAGTCTCAAACTCAAGAAGGCATTGAGGTCCGTTGGGATGTTGGGCTTAATAAGAAGACCATCGCGTATTTCACCCTCGCAAAAACTGATAGCGATATGAAACTGATGCATGGAGATGAGTTGAGATTGAGGTGATTTTTTTTTTTATATTTATGGACTCCTGCATAAATTATCCTATAGTAGAATTATATTTAACTGCAATGTTAATCTGCAGGGCTGGTTGAAATAACCACCGACGGCCGCCATTGGCTCATGCACAATGGTCCATCTGAAGGATTAAGTGCAGAAAGCAAACTGTCTAACCTAGAAAATAGCGAGTCTGCTGTGTTTGGCTGAATTATCAACAGCTAATCGCAACAATTGACTTGTGTTTCATTTTTATGCATCAATAATTTTCATTCTACGTTTATGTCTACACTGAACTTCCTTCTCTCTATATTACACCAGATAATCCAGTATTATGACTGTTACTGTTACAGATATGTAGGAGAGCTACATAAAGCCTGGTCGGGCGTGGGCCACGTGATCAAAGTGCCCGACAACTACGGCGATGACGTCGGGCTCGAGCTCAAGAGCGGCGCCGGCGCACCTCTGGACTGCACCTCGAACTTTGTGGTAGATTTCATCTGGAAGAGTACTTCTTTTGACAGGTGGGTGAATATAGTCTAAATATTGAAATAACAGAACACTCACTTTAATTAATTTCACACATTGCAGTGCAGTCCAAGGTCATGGTCAAATATTTGTAAATTCATAATAACATATTTGTTTTTTTAAGATTGCTAGTGAAAACTCATTTTGCTATTTCTCAAACTCGTAAAATTAGTGAAAGTTTTCGTATTGCGTATGTTTTACATTTATATTCTTATTCGTTCTAGGATGCAACTAGCCCTGCGCAAGTTCGCGGTAGACGACTCGTCGGTGTCCGGCTACATTTACCGCCGCCTCTTGGGGCACGAAGTTGAAGAGGTTTTGTTTCGCGTTCATCTGCCGAAGCACTTCAGCGCTCCCAACTTGCCTGACCTCAATCGTTCTCAGGTAAATATCACATTATATTTCAGTGTACCCTAATATTTAAACAACTACTAAATGGAAGTGGTTTAAGTATTACTTGTGTTTTTAGTTTTTTAACAGTATTTCGTTGTTTTTATACAGGTGTATGCAGTTAAACATGCCTTACAGCGTCCCCTTTCTCTAATCCAAGGGCCGCCAGGAACAGGCAAAACTGTGACGTCGGCTACGATCGTGTACCAACTGGTGAGACAGAACAGCGGCCCAGTGCTCGTGTGCGCTCCGTCCAACACCGCCGTCGACCAGCTCACGGAAAAAATCCATAGAACCGGTCTCAAGGTCGTCCGACTTTGCGCCAAGTCGCGAGAAGCTATGGAGTCCTCAGTGTCATTTCTGGCACTCCACGAGCAAGCTAGGGCCCTGGGTTCCGCAGACAGCGAGCTCAGGAAGCTGACGAGGCTGAAGGAGGAGGCGGGCGAGCTGTCGGCGGCGGACGAGCGTCGCTACCGCGCACTGCGCCGCGCCGCCGAGCGCCGCCTGCTGGACGCGGCCGACGTCGTGTGCACCACCTGCGTGGGCGCCGGCGACCCGCGCGTGGCGCGCATGCGCTTCCAGTCCATCCTCATCGACGAGGGCATGCAGTCCACGGAGCCCGAGTGCATGGTGCCCGTGGTGCTGGGTGCGCGCCAGCTCATCCTCGTGGGCGACCACTGCCAGCTCGGCCCCGTCGTCATGTGCAAGAAGGCGGCTAAGGCGGGCCTCAGCCAGAGTCTTTTCGAACGTCTAGTCGTCCTCGGTATCCGTCCATTCCGTCTTGAAGTCCAATACAGGATGCATCCAGAACTGTCGCGTTTCCCCTCTGATTTCTTCTATGAAGGCTCTCTTCAAAACGGAGTAAGCGCTGAGGAACGTCGTTTGCATAAAATCGACTTCCCGTGGCCTAGACCAGACCGCCCAATGTTCTTCTATGTAACGCAAGGACAAGAGGAAATTGCTGGATCTGGAACATCTTACTTGAACAGAACCGAAGCTGCTAATGTTGAAAAACTTACAACACGGTTTTTGAAAGCGGGCGTACGTCCCGAACAGATTGGCATCATCACACCTTACGAGGGCCAGCGGTCCTACCTCGTGCAGCACATGCAGTATCAAGGTAGCTTGCACGCTAAACTTTACCAAGAGATTGAAGTGGCCAGTGTGGACGCGTTCCAAGGAAGAGAAAAGGACATTATCATCATGTCCTGCGTTCGTTCTAATGAGCACCAAGGAATCGGATTCTTGAGCGATCCTCGTCGTCTGAATGTAGCTCTGACACGCGCCAAATATGGTCTTATAGTGGTCGGCAACCCCAAGGTATTGAGCAAACAGCCACTGTGGAACCACTTGCTAGCGTTCTACAAGGAGCGCCGTGTGCTTACCGAAGGTCCACTTTCCAATCTGAAGGAATCTGCTATCCAATTTGCGAAACCAAAGAAGCTGGTGAATGCACAAAATCCGGGATCCCACTTCATGTCGACGTCGATGTTCGACGCGCGCGAGGCGATGGTGCCGGGCTCCGTGTACGACCGCGCGCGGCCCCTGCGCGACCCGCTAGCTTACGTGGGTCCCGAGCGCGCCGCCTTGCTGCACGCGCCCGTGCCGGCGGCTGCCTTTGCGGCGCAGCGCGGCATGGCGCGGGCCCCGCCGACCGCGCGCAGCGGTCGCAGACGGCCGCCGCGTCTGTCGCAGGAGCCGCTGTCACAGCAGCCGCCGCTATCGCTGTCGCAGGGCGCGTCGCAGCCCGACTTCAGCCAGGAGTCGGCGGCGCCCGACTGCCCGTCGCAGCCCGACGGGCTCCTGTCGCAGGACTCCACGTACCAGGGCGGGTTCCGAGCGCGCTGCAGCCAGTACTGAGAGTGCCGGGCGGACCGCCGCGGGGCCGCGCACTGCCGACACACCCGCCGGGGTGACATCCACGGTACTGACGACAGACGCCGGACGCGCACCGCACGCCTGACCACGACGACCTCGGCTCGGGTGCAGAGAGGGAGGGTTCCCCGCGGTGCGTTACGATCGCGGGGTTGAATCGGTTGCGCCGGCGGCGGAATCCGACCGTGACTTTGTTAGTCTTCGCCCATCGACCGTATTGAAGAGTGAAAACTCAAACTTAGAAATTGTGTCACGCGCGGAGCATACTTGAGCGACAAGTTTCGTTGCCTAAGGTAAAATGTAACCGTTCCATTACAGGGATAGTATTTTTATAGGATGTTGAAGTAAAACCGATGTTACTGCAAGGGTTAATTAAAATAATGCAAGCTCTATAAGCAAATTGGTCATAAATGTTAAATGTAACTCCATTAGACATGTATGCACCAAATCGACATTGCTATAAACTTGTTGCTATCCCCTATTACTACACGCGTTACTATGTAACAATTAGAAACGAGTAGACAATGACGTCTAAAGGGAGAATCAAGGTGGCTCTGATCGAATTTTGAAGGCTTGGAGGACGCAAATTTACGAGGAAAGAAGGATGGATAATTATGTATAAAATTTTGTAGAAAAGCTATGTTGAAAGAACACACCTCATGAAATCGTAAGTTAATTATAATTCCTACAGTGGCAGAATTGTAAGGGACTATTTTATTACGACCTAAAATCATTGAAATATTGTAGAGATATTTTTAAAATCATTCATAAAAATCCAGTTTTATTTGAGTATGTAATGACAAGACTTGTTTTCTCGTTTCTAGATGTATTAGCAAATCGCGACTTACCAAAAATTTGGGTACGCGAACGAATACCACCTCAGTTCGCTTTGTAGAAATTTAAACTCATTTTCATTTAACATTGTAATAAAATAAAAAAACGAAATGTTAAGCCAGTTAGGCCCTTTGTACATGTCACGGTTTCTTTACGGTATGACGTATATACCACGCCGTAGAAAAAACTTGTCTGTGAACAAGCTTCCATAGGGATCCATACAACACTGTCGACCGTGCCTACACACGACGAATAAACCGTAGTTTCTCACGGAAAGAAAAACGTGTGTGTACAAAGGGCCTAAGTCAGAATATAGTTTTGGCGATACATGCAGTAATTCTAGTAATGGTTTGTTTTCGTTATAGGGAAATTCACAATGTTCATATTTAACTTCATTATCATTGATGATATCAAACAGTGTCAGATCTAAATGTTAGACAAACAATATCAATGTTAACCGGGCTATATTGTTTTTCCTTCTCATCCAATGCTCTCAATCTTTTCATGGCATATTGACATAGCAATACACGAAATCAAATATTTTTATGGACTACTAATGATTGATATCTATCAATATGTATGTACAAATTGTAAAATTAGCTGTATATTATTATGCTTTCTTCCTTTCAAAATGCAGTGGAACACTGTCAACGAAATTCTTTTGTTTTCTGTGAATACATGCTCCAAACATTCCTCGAGGTACCTTTTGAAACTTCTTATTTATACATATTTCTACAGTCTGACTTTTAATTAGCTGCAGTAAAATGACACTTCTTACTTTAATTTTGTTAAATTATGTTGCCACACTTTCTCTATTAGTGATGTGATTGGAACGCAATTGACCAATTTTGATTTAACCATAAACAATCAAATCGCATGCTTAATGGAACATTTTTACTGATCTCATCAATAATTAATCATAGACGTTCAAAATACGCATTCATGATTAATTGAAAATCAAATCAGTTTTAATTTTATGCATCAACAAGTAGGAACATCCTCATAGCAAGATCTTTTGCAATGTCCCAAAAATCGTCTTTTTTGAGTTAGTTCAGTATTCCATTAAGCATGCGAAATATTCTTTGTATTGATCGGATAAAAATATATATTGTAGTTTCATTCATATTTAGGATAGTTATTTATTTACTAGTTCGCATCAAAGCTGTGCTTGAATAGTGACTGCACAGAAATCGTTTAAACTATGCAATCTCAATTAAGTGGGCTATATAGCCGTAATTTATTATTATATTTAGTGCATCCAGGTACCCTAGACTAAGACCTAACGTTCAGATAACTAGTCTTTCAGAAAAGTCTACTTAATTGAGTTTATATGTTATAATACTCATAGTTTGTTAATTTTGTATATCCATATATACAAAATTAACAAACTATGAGTTAGTAGCAGGTTGATAAAACCATTTTTATCAACCTGCTTTCAGAGGCTCATCACACCCTGAAAAACACAAGCTACTGACCTGACCAAAAATTACTACCCTATTTTTTTTTTTTTGAGATTCTGGCTCCATCGGTAATGTTCGATGATTTTGCCAATGTGAAGGTATGAGAAAGTAATGATCGTAAACTGTTAACTTTGATCGATTTTGAATTGAATGAATCGATTCTTGTCTCGTCACTATTTAAATTTCGTTAAAAAGTGGTAACACAAGGTGTAATTTTACTGCAGCGAATTAAAGCGTAGTATAGTAATTGTTATCAATGGGATGCCAATCAAATTTCAATGTTTGCTTCAAGACGGTTTTAAAGAATTTTAAGCTGAAGTAAATATTGCGGGAAGGTTTCTTTGGCTAAATTAGTCTGTTATATGTATTTCCATTTATTATGTTAATAATGAACTGTCTTAGATGGTTTTTACACTTTTTTTTTTGTTTGTGAAGGAAAATCAATAAAGAATGTCATAAGTATAATGCAATTTTATTTGTAAAAACATAAAATCATTCAGTATATAAAATTATTACAAACACCTTCAATCTGTTTCATTATTCCAATAGAAAAGATGACTTACAGATAAATATAGCATTTTATATAGGTACTTACTTATTATTATTTATGTGGTTTAATATTTATGTACGTTTGCCTGGCTAGGCCCCCCGGAATTTGCGATTTAGGTATACACCAATGCAATGTACTCGCCTCTAGGAGTATATGTACCGCTTTCTTTTTCAATGTACCTCTGTACTTTTGAAGAAATATGCAAAAAAAGGGGGCCGTGCCAGCCAAACGTTTTCAGCACGGCCCTCGTGTAACTTGAAAAATATATAGCGTATTAAAAAGTTTCATAAACTCAAGGAATGTACTTTATTAACACGTTCTATGTACCGTAACAGATATTGTGAATTCGTAATAACAAATAATATATAGACGTGGATAGGGGGCCGTGCTGAAAAAAAAAGAAATGAGAAAATATCTAAAAAAGACAAAACAACCTTAGCCAAAAACTATATAAAAGTAATTCATGTTTGGCAAGTAACATATGTACCGCATTGGTTTCTCATACAACTTGCTGAATTAAAAAAATAAACCAATTTTAGTTTATTCAGCACGGCCCTCTATAGTTGCCTATATCTTTTTAAATATGACATGTTTGTTTACAAAATTCGACTTCCTGAATTATGTATAGGAGTACATTCGTTCCAAATAAATTGCGATTATGGTGTATTAGTATTTTAAAAGATAAATTGGATCAAAAATATCCTAACATGCAACTGATGGGGTGACCATGATTCCACGTGAGAATGGATAAAAAAACTTCTGAGTAAATCTTTAATAAAATAAAAAAATCAAAAATATCGTAATCTGTATTAACTATTAACGATAACTATAATAGTAGTAAGTAGTAGGTCGCAAATCGAACAAAACAACAAGTGTCGTTAAGACTAAATAGCTCAAAAGGCTTAAAAAAAATCACATATATATTTCCAATAAATCACACGGATTGATGTATATTTATTTACAATAAAATTACAGTTTCGGTACATTTCACAGATTAGTTACGTTTACCTATGGAATAATCGCAGAAAAACTATGTGTCACAAACACTACAATTCTTTTACCTATTGTGGTATAGTAATTTTATTTTAGGTGCACCGTCCTCACATATTATTATATAAGGTGTAAAAAAATTAACCTTAAAAACTTTAAGAGGTGCTTTAGACCATCGAACTGAACAACTTTCACTATGGGACCAACTCTGAAATCACGAAAAAAAAATTAGCTGTTTCATACATTTTGGCCGAGTAGGTATTGAACTTTTGTATGAAACAGCTGATTTTTTTTCGTGATTTCGGAGTTGGTCCCATAGTGAGTTGTTCAGTTCGATGGTCTAAAGCACCTCTTAAAGTTTTTAAGGTTAATTTTTTTACACCTTATATAATTAATGTACCCATGCAAAATATTGTAGGTACCTAAAACATTTTAAAAAAGTAACGGTGGAGTTTCTTGCCCATTCTTCTCCACACGAAAACTACCTTTTGGAAGGGGCGACTAGAATCAATTCTATTTTAAGGTAATTTTTGACGTTCAAAAGTGCCTTTTATGTGCCTATTTGAAATAAATGCTTTCACTTTGACTACAGAGCTTAAAAGGCTTAAAAAATTACAGATACGTTTCCAACAAATCACATTGATTGAACCTTACCTAGTGAATTAATAGCGACCGCACACAATAAGTTTTAACTGATTTAATTCCCTTAAAAGATGTCATCGCTAATATTAATTTTGAAGAAAAAAAAAAACAAATTGTAAAAAAAGAATGTTTATTTCAATGTAGTCACATAATTTCATTAATATAGGTATAGAATAAATCAACCTAATTTATGGAACCATGGTCACCCCATCAGTTGCATGTTAGGATATTTTTGATCCAAATTATCTTTTAAAATACTAATACACCATAATCGCAATTTATTTGGAACGAATGTACTCCTATACATAATTCAGGAAGTCGAATTTTGTAAACACACATGTCATATTTAAAAAGATATAGGCAACTATAGAGGGCCGTGCTGAATGAACTAAAATTGGTTTATTTTTTGAATTTAGCAAGTTGTATGAGAAACCAATGCGGTACATATGTTACTTGCCAAACATGAATTACTTTTATATAGTTTTTGGCTAAGGTTGTTTTGTCTTTTTCAGATATTTTCTCATTTCTTTTTTTTTCAGCACGGCCCCCTATCCACGTCTATATATTATTTGTTATTACGAATTCACAATATCTGTTACGGTACATAGAACGTGTTAGTAAAGTACATTCCTTGAGTTTATGAAACTTTTTAATACGCTATATATTTTTCAAGTTACACGAGGGCCGTGCTGAAAACGTTTGGCTGGCACGGCCCCCTTTTTTTGCATATTTCTTCAAAAGTACAGAGGTACATTGAAAAAGAAAGCGGTACATATACTCCTAGAGGCGAGTACATTGCATTGGTGTATACCTAAATCGCAAATTCCGGGGGGCCTAGCCAGGCAAACGTACATTAATATTTACATAAATAAACTTTGAAAATAAAACGAGATTAAAAAACAATACTTTAAAATGTGCCCATCGACAATATTGCATTACAATGGTAGTGGCACAGTGGTTAGGTACGCAAAATATACGTTGGCACGGTCTTTTAAAGCTTTTATAAACGAAATTACCATCTACACAACATTACATTCTACAGAGAAGCTCTAGCTAGATATTGATCACAATGAAGCTGCCATAACCATTCAAAATTGTATTAAAAAATCAATCATTCTAGTTACTTCTATTTAAGACATTTTACCCAATAAGGTAATTCCTTGTAATACTTATACAGAATCAAAACAAAAATGTTTAAATTGTGCGAAGACACTAAATACAATATCAACCTTTTATTTTCTTGGTTATTTCAGTTCAAAAAACATTCCAATTTATAAATCTCTTAGGACAACATATAAATAATTGGGAATTCTACTTACTTTTTCTAACTACCAATTCATAATATCGAGCATTAAAGACTTGGTTATAAAGTAATAGCCCTCGCAATAAACGTACCTATCTTAGCAACATGTCATCTTAAATGCAAAGTGTAACCATCCTATAGTCCTTTCACAGTTATTTTACCTCTGATTTGGAATCACTGTCAAAAGCAAATTAGTGATCTTTATTGTTGTTGAAATAAGGTTGCGGTGGGTTGCTACCACTCACACCTGCTCACTCAGCCTGTCAAAATCACAGTGATCTTTATTCACGTAAAGGTGTGTCCAAACATAAAGCGGCATTCGAGCGCAGCTGCCGCGCGCGGCTAGCCGCGCTATGATTGGACGACTACCGCGCGCGGCAGCCGCGAGCTACCTGCCGCGTGCGGCGATCGCCGCGAACGGTGTTTGTGTTGGTTCGCCAGTGGTTGTGTGTGGACGGACGTATTTTATCAAGTATAAAATGGAAAACGAAACAGCAATTCGTCTTATTGAAATTTATGGCTCCCATAGTCCATTATGGGATACTAGACGTAAAGAATATCACAATAATAACGTGAGAGAATATCTATGGGATGAAATAGCAAAAACATTCGTACAACCAAAAGCAGCTTTAAAATTGAAAATGAAAAGTCTTTTGAGTTCTTATAGAAGGGAGAGAAACAGAGAAAAAACAAGTAATGTCACTGGTTGTGGTAAGTTTAATCTTATTACATTTTATAACAGTAGGTACTTATTATTAAATTTCTGGCCGTTTACATTTTCACTATACTAATTCTTAATTATCTCTTAAACGCGTGGACCGATTTACATGATTCAAACTGATGAAATGGTTTTAGACCTAGACCTTTCATTTGACACCATAATCGTTAAGATATCTCAACAAACAAAAATAAAATTTTCTAGTTGCTCTCGTGATTATCCAACATGAATGAAACTCGTAATTCAATTCTTTTAAAAACTATCTTATCAAACGTTAAATTATTTGTTATCGCTGTGGGTACGGCCGAGCGAAGGCCTTAAAAACTGTGGCGTTCGGTAGTTGATTTCGTAATAGATCACTTCCAGATTCTTTCTCCTCTGTTGAAAGAGTGGTCGCATCCAACACTGCCTTTGTCTAATACACTTTCTTCTATTCCTTCTTCTACGTAATTTACGAATAATAAGCAGAGCAACAACACACGCAGCCGCTTTCATTGTGGTTTGAATACGAAATAAAGAACGCGGCGTGTCTCGGACATGCCGCGCAGCACTACCGCGCAGAAGGTCTAAACTAGTCGCGCGGCAAATTTGTGTCCCGCGAATGCCGCGCGTAGCTGCCGCGCACCTTGCACGCCGTGTTTGGACACACCTTAACTATAAGGTTGCAGTTGGGTTGCTGCTGTCAGAGGTAAAATAACTATGAAAGGACTGTAGATCGATGGAGTCTTCCATCGCAAATTGATTGATGTTAGACCGTGAAACTAGCCTCCTACTATTATGCCCAACTTAATTGGGTTTCTTCGAGATTTCTATTAAGATTTCAAGACATGTATTTCTTGAGATACAATTGTCGAGCTGTGCACATTTATAGCTTAACAAATACAGCACATACATTAGTAGTACATATTCAATCAAATAGCATCAATGTTAGTATCACAACCTAACTAGTGCGACATTGCCAAAAGGCGGTAGGCCTAATCTAGACAATATATATATTTGTAAATGTGGCTTAAATATTAAATACGGTTACAAAATGCTAAGCTCTGTCCGTTATGACGTATACAGATCTACTGAGGTAATGGAGGAGGCTGGACGGCAGCGTAAGTAGGATAAAATGGAGCAAAGTTCGGGCCTCGGATCATCATGTGGTTGGACTCGCCTCTGTCTTGAATCGTGCGCGCTGAGTATGGAGATTCTTTGTAAACTGGCGTAGCTAAAAATTGAAAGGACAAGGTCAAATTCTGAGCTAGGTCTACATAGGGTATGAATCGGTTATGTAGGCACCAAACAAAAAAAATGGTATTTGTTAAGACGAATACCATTTTTTTTTATTTAGCCAGCCAATTGCTAACATGTTCAGTCGATTCTTGCTAGACTAAGATCTTTAAGCCGTACGTTGCCTGAGGTAGCAGCGCGGTGCGGGAGGGGTGTGGTGACGTGATGCGAGAGCTCGGTGATTTATCAACTTGTGACAACTATCACCCCTCCCGCACCGCACAGCTACCTCAGGCAACGTCTCAATTTAGAGGTCGGCCTATAGCAAGAATCGACTGAACATGTTAGCGAAAGTTTATAAAGTAATCGGCACTGAAAGCTATCACATACCACTGAGACAAGAATAATAATATCAACACTATGGCTAATGAAATTATCCTTCATTGTTTAGGCCACTACCATGTTCAGGCATTTGATATTTTTTACTGAATCTAGTAAAAAAAACTGTTATTGTTCAACTCACTCAAAGTCGGGTATAATGTCTGGTACGGCTGCACGGGTGCCGCTCCTGGCATCACCCAACCTCCTGGGGATGCTTCACCGCCCGGGGCTGAAGGCGCCTGAAAGACATAAAAAGTTCGTCTTAGCTTACAATAGGGTATGTTGACAACTATACTACTAAAAATATGCAGTGTGTGGTCAGAAAAATCGAATCCTATGAACTGGCGATTTAGTTCACCACATCCATGATAACAGTCATTTGGATCAATGATAATTATCAGTCCACTAATTCAAGGTTCAAGAAACGCATTATCTACTTACCATGGGTTGTCCCGGACTAACGGGCAGTACAGCCGGCTGGCTAGGAGAATAGGGTCCCGATTCCCCGTTTCCTATATTTTGCGGCACCGGTGCAGATGGCGCCACTTGTCCAACCATTCCCACCAATGGTACCGTGCCAATGGCAATATACTTCTTGCCGCTCATGTTCATATGCATGCCTGATACTACACATTCCACCTGTGGGATAAAGAAAAATTCATTTATAGTGACCCAAATTACATTAAGTAGGGTAGGCTAGAGTTTCTTACCCGTTCCTCTCTATAGGAACTTACTACGCTTTGGAATGGCCAACTAGCTTCATTTTTCTAACTGTCAATTCAAAGTGCCTGTAATTGGTTTATTTGAAATAAATGCTTTTGGTTTGAGTTTGCTTCATTATGCAATATTACAAACGGAAAAACACTAATAACTTGTCGCAAGGTCGTAAACTGTTCATGCATAACAGTTATAGTATATTATAAGTTTTAAATGTGTTCTGTATACAGGGATACTTTAATGGTACCCATTCAATATGTAGTATTTTTTTTTTCATTTGGAATTATATCGAAAAACACTTAAAATTCATCAAATATTTCGAAAACTATTGAATTTTGAATGTCGGCCCTACATAATGGTGGGTTCAATTTGTTGCATTTTGGCCCCCCTATCAGCTCCTGACGGATATACGTCGAATTACAAGTAACCCTGTATCGTTCTTTACACACTGCCTAGCAAGTAACAGTCCAAATCAGGGGGTCTACTACTCTACTCTCAAAGCACAAAATCCGTAGTTTCGGTTGTTGTTGTGTTTCCTACTCCGTATAACCTACAGAAATACGGGCATAAGACTAGTTCGAGGCCTAACCTAAGGGTCTAACCAGACGGACTGCATTTGAACTGCATGCCAGCTGCAACATCGCAGTTTGGATGAAGTTGACATAACTACAGTTAAGTCAACTGCATCCAAACTGCGATGTTGCAGCTGAAATGCAGTCCGTCTGTTTAGACCCTAAGAACGAATGACAATACGATTTGACATTTGTCCTTACTCCCGAATACTCCCGATGTTGTTTTTACGCTTCCTAAAAAGTTAATTAATCGGGAACAAGGTTAATTTCGAAGTATTGTAGATATTTTCGGGCGGGCCCGTGTATTGACGGACTTAGAGATTAGGCCCCCTGAAACGCGCTTGATACGATACTGTGCAGAATAATAAAAGACTAGCTGGTTAGTGAAAGTGTGCCAGCCCATACTAATTGATAGTTATACCAAATTGGTAAAGTAGTCCGTCTATACATGTACACTGCGTTATTAAAAGAAATAGAAACATTGCATATTAAAGCCAGATATTACTGGGTTTGAATGAAGAAAAATAGAATAAAATGGATTCATTATTTCTGTTGCAGGTTTTCATAACCATATCTAATTCTACCAATAACTTTCAGTCTGTTCTATGTATGTGGGTATATGTTCCGTGTGAATTTTTGTTTGGGTACAAGTATGACATCATCATGAGATCATTCACAAAAAAACACCGCAAGATAAGCCGACCTGTATTATATAACTAAGTTACCTTGGAAACTACAACACAAATTACATCCTTGAACCATATAATTAACTGGTCTGCATTGAATTTATTCTCCTATTTTCCATGTACCTAATGACAGACATGCATCTGTTAGAATGCAGACTTGCAGAGTTCATAATGACATAATAATCAGCCTATAATATTCCCACTGCTAGGACACAGGCCTCCACTAGGTGAGAGGGAGTGGGCCGTAATCCACCACGCGGGCCCATTGCCGATTAGTACATGTCGCATGTCTTCGAATTTTTGGTTCTAGGACATGCCAGTTTTCTCACGATGTTTTCTTTCACCGTTTTAAGAGCAGTGGTGATGAAAATAATTGACACAAAATAAACGACCCACAACTCGTAGGCCGCGGCCACCACTGCGCCACCAGTGCTAGATGTTAATTACTTTACACATTTTCACTTTCCATTGCATATGAATTTATAATATTGTTTGACGGTTTACGACCTTTGATTGTCATTCTAAATTGAACCTCGTAAACATGGTTTTAAAGTTCACTTTTGATTGCGTGATTGATGTACTTTTGTTTTAAATTCATATTGGCATACGGATACTCCGCTTACTACTTTCGCCGCACACAACCACAATGCATGTTATGTGAATGAATCAGGAATTTAAACAACCATTGAACTCGTGTAAACTGACAAGAGTTTGCTAATTTACGCTCAACAAGCACCTGTATAATAATAGTACATTACGACGTACATTACGTCATCATCTGCCTATGTTGGGGTCGGCTTCCAGTCTAACCGGATACAGCTGAATACCAGTATTTTAAATTACGATACTTTTGACTTATAAAGTAGTCCACCGCGTAGCAAGGATGCTAAACGCCGTGCATTAAGACGCTGACAAGAGCCAAATAGGCTTGTTTCGAACAATTTTTTAGCCAAATCTATACAGTTTGACACGGCGGAAAAAATATATGTTAATCTTGAACATATTTCTGAGAACCCTGTTGTATTCAAAACACGTTTTTGAAAAGTTTTCTCGATACAAAAAAAATGTAAACTAACCTCTTAAAATGACCTTCCAACAAAAATATCTGTATTACTGATCAACGTACGTTGGTAAAATTTATAACAATAACGTATCATATTTAAATACAAAATTTGGTTGTTTTTTATTTTTGATTACTCAACTTATTTTTAAGAAATTAATTATTTTATGGTTTGTAACAACTTACGAGTGTCGCGTCATCGCGCTTCTCTTTCTTATGTATGCAATCCGACAGTGATCGCTTAGGCGCGCTGCTAGACGGACGTATGTCGCTTTGCCCCGCTAACCGCTATCCGTTCATTTTATTTTTTGTTGATTGACAACTTCAAACATAATTATATGTACATATTTTATTTTTTGCCTAAAACTACAATAAGTTGTAAAAATATTAACACGTAAAGACATTAGTAAATATAGTTCTAAGTTATGAAAATATTTGCTGTGCAAAATGGGAAACAAACAAAAATGTCGGAGGCCAGCAAAAATGTATTATTTTTATTATTCTATACTAACAAAAACATCTAATGGAAGTAGTAAAGTATTTTTTTATATTGTAATATTGACAAAACAGGTACACGAACAGAAATGAAATTATAAATAAAAGTACTTATAGGCTTTGTACAATGCGTAGCGTAAATTCGGCTGCGATAAAAATGCTCAATTGGTCTAGTGGTATTTACGGAATATCTGAAATAGCAAGATTCGAGTTCGAAACCGTGCTGATTTTTATTCTTTTAATTTATATAACTATATTTTTTCTTTATTTATTTAGTTTTTGGAAATTTTCATTGTTTTTTATTCATTTATTTTGTATATTTTTAGAATAATTATTAATTTTCTTTACAAAAAAAAAGATGTTTGGCGGAAAGTTCAGAAGCAGGCGAAGCTTCGTTTTTCGCATAGATTCTGAATAGCGAGTTTTGAGTTCGAAACCAAGTTGATTCTTATTAGGAAATTTAATTATTTTTTTTTTAATTAATTTTAGCAAATTTTCATTGTTTTTTTTTTTAATTTATTTTGCATATTTTTAGAATAATTATTAATTTTCTTTACTGGAAAGTAATAATTGACTACAAAAAAAAAAAATATTTACAGTTAAAATAAACGTTTGGCGAACGTTTGGTTTTTCACCAGTAAGTTTGTAATTGTAATACGCGCATACTAACTAAATATAGATAACAATTTTATTACTTAGATCATAGAAAGAAAGTCACAATAAGTCCAGTGATAAACACTATCGAATTTACATAGACCTATGACTATCTTAGAACTGGACTTATAGGAAAATATTCGTAGCTTTGTCCATTGTTTCTTGCCCACTCTATATAAATCATCGTGTGAGACTTGGTATTTTTTTAAAGACGTAATTGGTAAGTTTAGTGCTGAAGAAAGTTCTTGCAAGTTTGAATGTTTTATTTTTTACCCGACTGCGCGACGCAAAGGAGTGGTAATGTGTTTATCAGCCTATGTATGTATGTTCCTTTGAAGCACTATACAGACCAAACGCCTGGGCCGATTTTTATGATTCACACGTCAATCGATTCCTCTTAATCCGGCGAGTGTCAATAAAGACATGACGTTAGTAAACATTCAATATGGCGACTACTGGACGCCATATTGTGAAAATGATAAAAATGAAAGTCAACAAACTATGTCAATACAATATAATATGTTGAATAGATATTAAATAAAAATCATTTTTAGTTTTTACCCGACTGCGGCGAAGGAGGGTTATGCGTTTGACCTGTATGTATGTATGTATGTCCGTTTTTTTGTTACCTCGTAACTCTTATACGAATGAACGGATTTGGATAAATTATCTGTCTTTAGATTTGTCTTTGTGGCACGAGTGTCACTGACTACATGAAAATAAAAAACAAAGTAAAATGGCGGATTTGGGGTGCCATATTGTGGAGTTCGAAATTTTTCTTTCTTCTAATACCATCGAGTGGGATATAAAAATAAAGGGTATTTAAAAGGTGATTTCAAAATTATATACAACTTATATGGTTAAAAGTAATTCGAAGTGACAATATGTAAAAAACGAAATAAAAAAATTAACTTCTTTCACATTTGTAAACTAAAAATCTGGAAATAAAAAAAAGTAATTAAACCCGACTGCGGTAAAAAAAACTGAAAAGCTATAAACAAACCCATTTTAAATTAAATAAAATTTGGAAGCAGGCGGGACCCATACCATTTTTATATTTTCAAACTCAAATGGGTCTCACCTGCTTCCAACTTTTATTTAATTAAAAATAAGCTTGTTTATAGCTTTTCAGTTTTTTTTTAACTTAAGCTTTTTTACCGTAGTCGGGTCTTTTAGTTTTTTTAATTACTTGATGGTATTTGTGGCGAAGATGCCATAATTGAAATTAAATGCCAAATCAATGCATACAAGTTGGGCTTGAATGAGGCTATCAACAAAAAAAAAGTAAATTTTTGGGTAAAAGATAAAGAAGGGTGCCTAAAAAAACACAAATCACAACTGGTATAATCAAGTTCAGAGCCAGCTCCATATTACAAGACGTAAGAAATGCTTGTTTGCAGTATGGTCCGGCTGGAGAAGAAGTTAAATTAAAGATAAAATTAATAGAAAAAGATGACCTATTTTGGGAACAGAAAATGAAACAAAAATTAAAATCATTTTACTTAAAACACCTACTCCCTGAAATAGTAGACCCGAGATTCACACGGAACTGCTTATATGAGACAACATTAAAGTGCATGAAATAGTCCTTCAGTCACCAATCGATCAACCCACATGTTCCAGATACCTCAGTAAAAAAACCTATGTACATCCAGTCTAAAAAGTATCGGGAATAATAGTAGTGGGTCTGTTTATAATGTATCTAAGTTACAATAGCATAATGTCAACTTGCTCATCGCCTTATACAAAATATTACTTTTCCCGATGCAGGGACGTTAATTTTTGAGGAGTTCTCCTGGTATTCCACCATCAGTTCCATTTCACCATTTGCATTGTGACGAGCATAAATTGCTTAGCAACCATATTAAAGTAATCGAATCGCAACCCGTGAAATACTTTTTATTGAGTAGTTCCAATAGCCATCTGTGGTCTTCATCATATTAGTTCCACTTTACCAAATGGTGCTTTCCGAAAGCAAATGCACGAGTTACTATATAAAATACCCAAGTCGCTATAGACACCTATAGCGACTTGGGTATTTTGGCCTATAATATTTGAAGAGTTCCTTCGATTTCTGCAGAACCCCATCATCAGATCCTGACCTGATGACGATGGGACCACCTGGAAAGTATACCCTTTCAAAAAAAAAAATAATTTTTGAAATCGGTCCAGCCGTCTTCGAGTAATCGGGGAACATGATACATTAAAAAAAAAACCGACGAACTGAGAACCTCCACCTTTTTAGGGTTCCGTAGCCAAATGGCAAAAAACGGAACCCTTATGGATTCGTCATGTCTGTCTGTCTGTCCGTCCGTCCGTATGTCACAGCCACTTTTTTCCGAAACTATAAGAACTATACTGTTGAAACTTGGTAAGTAGATGTATTCTGTGAACCGCAGTAAGATTTTCACACAAAAATAGAAAAAAAAACAATAAATTTTAGGGTTCCCCATACTTACAACTGAAACTCCAAAAATTTTTTTTCATCAAACCTGTACGTGTGGGGTATCTATGGATAGGTCTTCAAAAATGATATTGAGGTTTCTAATATCATTTTTTTCTGAAGTGAATAGTTTGCGCGAGAGACACTTCCAAAGTGGTAAAATGTGTCCCCCCCCCCCCTCTAACTTCTAAAATAAGAGAATGATAAAATTAAAAAAATACATATAATGTACATTACCATGTAAACTTCCACCGAAAATTGGTTTGAACGAGATCTAGTAAGTCATCATCATCATCATCATTTCAGCCGAAAGACGTCCACTGCTGGACATAGGCCTCCCCCAAGCACCTCCACTTCGACCGGTTTTGTGCTTCTCGCATCCAACGAGTTCCTGCGGCCTTCACAAGGTCGTCGGTCCACCTTGTGGGAGGCCTTCCAACGCTACGCCTTCCGGTACGCGGTCGCCACTCCAGAACTTTCGGCCCCATCGGCCATCTGTTCTGCGAGCAATGTGCCCTGCCCACTGCCACTTAAGTTTGGCAATTCTTCGGGCTATGTCGGTTACCTTTGTTCTCCTGCGGATCTCTTCATTTCTGATTCGATCCCGCAGGGAAACTCCAAGCATAGCCCTCTCTCGATCTCTCTCGATCGATCTCGATCTAGTAAGTAGTTTTTTTTAAGTCATAAATCGAAAACCGCAATTTACCTTTCACAAAGTTACAACGAACTACAAGAACTTTTATATTATGTTACTTGCTGCTACGGAACCCTTCATGGGCGAGTCCGACTCGCACTTGGCCGGTTTTTTTTTGAAGTCGGTTAAAAAAGCAAATAAAAAAATATACCTAATTATTACAATAATGATTTGTTAATATAGTTTGAGATTTTATTTTCCATACATTTATATTGTTTTTCAATTCAGTGTAAATAAAGTGCCTTAAAATAATTAAAAATAAAAACAAAAATATACATTGGTTTTTTATAATCACCTTGTCTTATTTGTTGCTAGCTCTTCACACAGAACAATAAATATACAAGAGCGCCATCTATTGGTTCGTTTTTAATTATTATTGACCTCGTCACACTGTTCCTTACTTGGTAGTTCGCTGTATCACCGCCCTTTAAGAATGGCGCTAGGATATCGGGGAAATTGTGGGCGTGGCTAAACATACAGAAATATCGGAGCTCAATAGCGGCTTTCAGCGTCTTAATAGACTTTTAAGTCACACGTATCGTATGCTATTTTACAGCTCGTAAGACATAAACCCGCACTTAAGTCACGTTCTGTGTAATAATGGACTACTTAAGTCACAGAAAAGCGTGACTTAAGTGCGGGTTTAGGTCACACAGTGATATAAGGAAGTTTTTCTATAGTCTGTGGTTATATAGACCCTGAAAGATAATGCATAATTGCACCAACCAGACGTTATTATAGTAATTCAATCGGTCTTACTTACCTTGAAGTCGTAATCCAAATCGATAATGTTACAATTGACGAGATCGGATGGCGGTATCGGCGGTACTTCCATCGTCAAATCCCAGCTTTTTGTAGTGCCCGCGGGGGCCGGCCCTTCTTGAATGGTTAAAACTATGTCTTTTACTTTCTTTGTTTGGTTTGATGGTGTTGTGGCCCTGTATGTCACCACCTAAAGTAATTTGAATCATATTAATACACGTAAATTATTATAATAATAGCTTCTGTCGGCGACTTTGTCCGCGTGACATTTCTTGTTCCGCCGACCCACCGCGTCGCGTCGTATTGCCCGCCTGCTCTATTACTTTTTTTTTGGGTTGGAAATTATTAAATAACTTCTCCCGCTCTGGGCGGAGCGAGAGGGCGTGTCAGACTTTCACTGACTAAAACCTACCCGTGTTCCTTCAGTTGCCTGTGCCAGGGGCCACGGTATCTCTTTCGAACAACCCGCGACCCTGGCAGTCCCGCTCTATTACTTCGTTCTCGCTTAGCGTTCTTCTGACTTTTATTATTTTTGCTCAACTCCTACCTAAGGGTCGTAGCGTGGTGTTAAATAGCCTATAACCTTTCTCAAGAATTGGGCTATCAAATGCAAAGTACTAGCTAGATATAGTTTAGATAAAAGTGGTAATTTCAGGTCATCTTGATTGAACATTAAGAGGAATAAAAGTAACCTGCAAACAAGTGACATTCCAGGTGCAAGGAAACTCATTGTTTATCCTACACATGTCCTAGCTGAAAAGGTTCTAATTATCTGTTCTTGTGACTTCTTTTAACTCATTCAAGATTCAGCAAAAAACAATATCGTCATTTTAAACAATAAAACATTGACCTAAATTCTCGTCTAACAAGCTATCAAGGACAGTCTGCAGTACGATATAATCAAGTTTCATGACCACAAGAGCCCATGCATGAGAATTCAATTAAGTTAACTATTGTAAATTTTATTATTATGTTAGATTCATAAAAACACCGAGTTCCATTCACTATTTGCTCAACACAATTCATGAAATTATACTTGTAAATCCTATTCCTAACAAATATTATAAATTCGAAAGTGAGTTTCTTTGATTGTTGCGCTTTTAAGCTAAAACGGCTGAACGGATTTGGATGAAATTTGGCACATGTGTAGACGATGGCCTGGAGAAGGACATATGCTCTTTTATCCTGTATCGCAGTCGAAGTCGCGGGCAACAGCTAGTTAATTTATAAATCCATTACTTTGCCAATTATTTGATTTTATAAGGGTGTATTTCAATTGACTGATTGAATAGGTGTCTGTCTCGTGCAATATATTATGAAAGTGTTGGTGAAAAAGAGATGATGCTTTTCGACCTGCATTGCTCTTTTTCTATCTCGCACTGGAACAATGATGGCCAATGCGACATAATATCCCGCACCTTTTTTTCCGTAGGTAAATCCACATGGAAACGCTCCGTCTGGGAAGAACGGAGGGTTATGTCGGACTCCTACCGACTAAACCCCCAGTTTCTTCTAGTACCACGAGTCCCCACTCGTGCCCTCGTGCACTCGTGTCGGGGGCCCGGGAGATACTTGTACACTCGTCGCACTCCGTCTGGCTTGCGACAGCTCAGCGTCAGCTTGCCATGCCTAGCGGGCCCCATCACAAAGTGCGGCAAATCCCACGACCGCACGTCCCCATTAAGGCGCTCATACTGCGTGCCACCTCTTTGAGCCTGACTGGTCGAGTACCCCGCCCCTGACAATTATCACGACATAGTCTCTTCAACGAACTTTAAACAAGACATATTGATTGAATGCTTTCTTACCTTCCTCAAGAAGATCTTGACAAGATGCAACTGCACATTGCTTTTGTTATCAATTTCCACTCGTATCGGTATCTTTTGACCAGGAACATAGCCCGACACGGGGGCTTGGACGTCAACGCACAGCGGAGGTGACGCGCAACAGAAGCAACAGAATGTCTTCTCCAGTTGAATGTGAATTGGTTCCTGGATAATGATCAGGCAGTTTGAAAGTTTCATAGTTGAAACATCACTTGTGTCCCATTGCTGGGACACAAGCCTCCTTTCTCAAAGTAAAGCGCCTTTCTGGGTTCGAACTTACTCGACCTACAACTCGTAAGTTGCGGCCGTTACCACTGCGCCAGCATTGCAACTCTTAACATACAGCAAAAATCCTAAATAGACATTATTATTGACTGAAATAGAAAGTAGATATTCCAATAGAACCTAAATTCTCACCTTATATGAAGCATTGAGATTCAAATCAAATGCATTGATCACAGTGAAAGCCATCTTTGTTTCTTGGTCGAACTTCCATGGCCTGTCCAGAGTAACCTTCACGGTATACCTGACATATCCATATTGACCCTCAAAGGACGAGGGCAGCACGGGAGGCAAAGCACAAGTGAAGTTGTACACTTGTTTACCAGATGGGATTTCTATTTCATTTCCTAAAAAAAAAAATTAAATTAAAGACAAGAATCCTAATTATTTAAAACACTTTCAATCACATTCTGACAGTTTTTAAGGAAATTACTAATCCATTGCTTCATAGGTTTGAAAAATGTGTCTGCACAACAACATAAATAACGCAATGAATGTGGTTTAACTGTCAAAATGAAAGGCATTGTTGATGATTGCCATTTTGTGTTTACCCAGAGTGTCTTTGAAAGGTCAAGATAACCAAGATATAAAGTAGCCAATATTAATGATTGACCCCCTAATTGATAAACAAGACAGATAATGACTGTCTGTAACAGATGCTGTTAGTGACTAATAGCAAGAAAATGTTATCTTTACTAGCTTTTTCCAGTAGTTTCCTGTTTCAATAACATCCTACCTAGGACAACTGCATCATATACACATATATAAAGTTTCCTGTGTTAATCAAAACTAATATTGTAAAGAGAAACGATTTGAGTTTTGTATATTTGTTTATTACACTTTCATGCTAATACAACTGAGCAGATTTGGATGTAATTTGGCACATAGGTAGACCATGACCTGGATTAGGACATAGGATACTTTTACCCCTATATTCCCACGTCACATATACAGGGTGGGCCATAAGGGAGTTGGCGATTTGAATATGAAATTCAATAAAAACTATGTAACAAAGCAACATTTTTTATTAGTATTACAAAAAATAGTAATCTTGGAATTTTTATGTCTTAAAAATAATGTTGTTTTAATGACATCTCTCGGCTGCGTGGCAGTCTTGAAACCAAAGTCGCAGATTTTGGAAAATTCGGCGAAACGTTATTCTCGGTATATTGTTAATTTCGCGAATAATATTCCTTTTGAGCTGCTCCAAATCTCTCGGATTATTCTCGTAGACCACCGATTTAAGGTAGCCCCATAGAAAAAAATCACGTGGAGTGAGATCGGGACTGAGTGGAGGCCATTAAATATCCCTCCTTTTCGAAATGAGTTTTCCCGGGAAGATTTCTTTCAGCAGGTCTATAGACACCCAAGCAGTATGGCATGTGGCACCATCTTGTTGAAACCATAGCCTCGAGGTATTGCCTCGAAATTTTTGCCTCCTCCCCGCCCATGCATTTTCGAGAAATTAGGGACACAAATCGCCAACAGTTTATGGCCCACCCTGCATTATTATGGGCATATTCTATCTAAATGGTCGCCCTCTCTTACATGGAACTTATATAACTGGAGAAATGTGAGTGTCTTCTCTTCTGTCTGTCACTTCTGCCGAACCCTTCGGGGTCTACAGGAGTGATGTTATGTTATCTAAATATTCTATCTACCTAAATGTGTTCATCTTAATTGGAGTAGTCTACACCACCATAAAATAATTCTTAAAACTACTAAGTTGTTTTGTGTAGGTAGTGTAATGCATTATTCATACTGATGATTAAGGCAATGTTTAATAAGAAATGCAGGAAAAATATCAATAAATACCTGTTCAGAATGACCATCAATTGTTTAGTGTAATATAATATGAGTTTATAATAATACAATGACTGTATCATATTTTGACAAGGTTCTGATTCTGTTGCATTATGAATACAAGGCAATCCCATTTACAGAATCCTGTTATCTTATTTACATATGTAAACAAACTGCTTGATATCACAAGTTATAAAAAGAAAATTAGTCATCTTTGTGAAGGTGATTATTGACATTTCCAGTCATATAAATGAAGTATAAATAGGACTTAATGTTACTTCAGTAATCTATTTAGTAGAATCATAGAACTGGATAGTTTTCTTAATTAATACATTCATTAGAAATGATAAGTGTATCTATAATTATTAATGGTCTAAAGTTAACACTAGTTGCACATTGTCATTGTAGCACAGCGTCTTGCTTATTTTAATAATGTAATGTTAAGTCAGGGTTTCTGGCAATGAAATAGTAGTATTAGGTTCTGTTTGATTGATATTCACCTGTACTGCTACCCAACAAATAATATGAGACTTGGAAGTATTCCTCATGTCCCGTGTGTATGGTGTCGGTAGATTCTGTCTTCCCTTCGGAGTTTTCTTCATTTTTACTTTCACGCCACTCGGTATGCGCTTCTCCTTTAATCTTGACATGGATACCTAGGAAATGAAATATTCGTAAGTCATCCAAATTTCAGTACAGCCTTTTTTAAATACGTCCAAGGGGCGATTCAGATCACTTAAATGTCTTTATCAATATAGTTTTATTTTCGAGCTCATTCTAATGGATGAGTCAGAGACCATAATAAAAACAGCTAATCGTATTTGTTACTATACCTACCTCGAACTTTTTTAGGACTATCGAAAACATATTCTATTCTTCCATTGACGGTTTGCCCGGCGTAATATGTATTCCACTGGTTATCTAAATAAATGTTAGCTTCCTTTAAACCCATTTTGAGACAAAAATACACAAAACCCAGCAAACGCAAAGTACAATACTAAAATCCCTTTAATCTTGACATGGATACCTAGGAAATGAAATATTCGTAAGTCATCCAAATTTCAGTACAGCCTTTTTTAAATACGTCCAAGGGGCGATTCAGATCACTTAAATGTCTTTATCAATATAGTTTTATTTTCGAGCTCATTCTAATGGATGAGTCAGAGACCATAATAAAAACAGCTAATCGTATTTGTTACTATACCTACCTCGAACTTTTTTAGGACTATCGAAAACATATTCTATTCTTCCATTGACGGTTTGCCCGGCGTAATATGTATTCCACTGGTTATCTAAATAAATGTTAGCTTCCTTTAAACCCATTTTGAGACAAAAATACACAAAACCCAGCAAACGCAAAGTACAATACTAAAATCTAATACTTGCTTGTCGTTGTCAGACAGACAGACAGACAGACAGATTTCTCCCCTCCCCTCTCCTGTCTCACAGAATGACAGGACAGCTGTAGTGACAGGTAGCAGTAGAAAAAACGAAAGCACCGACCCGACCCACACGCCCCTGACGCCAGCACATTTTAACAGTCTGTAAAATTTCATTAGATTTTCAACTTTATCGCTTAATGTTAAGGTTCAATTTTGATTGGGAAAATTTGGCAGTTTCGTGTAGGCCGTCCGGTAAACAACCGTGTGCCTATTCTTCTTATCATTTTGTTAACTGTGTTTGTAAAGGTCTAATGCTAGATACACACGCAGTGACTAAGTCTCCGGCCACTCGTAACGATTTCAAATAAGCGACATCATCGCAAAGCTGTCTGGACTGGAACAACGTAAATGACAGGACGTCAACGAACGTCGAAAAGCTCCTAAGTTAATTAGACCAAACACTTTATTCACTTGACAAAGGGCTGATTTTTCAATCGACAGATATTTTTATTCGTTGAATAAAATTGACGTCTGACAGTTTTTGTATGGAAAAACTGTCAAAAATTAAAAATTATTCCTTGACGCTTGCCTTGTTGAACAAGGCAAGCGTCTGCTACCATGCGTACCACTAACCTCTATCATACAGCTTGTGATGCCTACCAGTACCATACCACTGCAACTAAGTAGGTAATGTTTGGATTTTGTGACTAGAATGTCCGGACTTTTATTGTAATGTCAGGCTTTTTGTCAGGACTTTTCAAATTTCTAAATGGTAACCCAAGTCAGAGAGTCACTTGAAAAAACCATATTATGTAACAAAATATGTTATGGCAAGATCTTATCATTACTTTGGAAGTATAGCGCCTACCGGCATTATTCTATTACCATAATTTAGAGGATAGAAGCCATTTGGCGTAAATGGCGCTGTAATCGCGCGTAGCACGACGCATTTGGAATTAAATTGACCATCGCGTGCTGCGTTTGTCAGATCACATGACATTATAGTATGTGTTTAAAATAAAACTCATACTTAGACCATTAGAAG
This sequence comes from Amphipoea lucens, assembly GCA_947508005.1. Taxonomy (NCBI): domain Eukaryota; kingdom Metazoa; phylum Arthropoda; class Insecta; order Lepidoptera; family Noctuidae; genus Amphipoea; species Amphipoea lucens. Next base: position 11,654,106 of record OX382371.1, read on the forward strand.
TTGTAGAGTTTAAAAAAGGTGAGTTTTTATGCAGAAATTTGACGACTACTTTACAATAGCGCCACCGCGTGCGATGCGTAATGTATAAAACTGGCGTGCACGGTGCAAAAGCTAGATTCCGGACCATGACGAAATGATGATCCGCTTTGACCTCTCGGCGGAAGGTGTTCGTCTCGACAGGAAACTCGTTAGATTGAGCCAAGCCCATGAAACACAGCTATCTACGAGTGCGGTAGGTTCAACTGCAGTCTGACGACGACGCTGCCATATGTGCGGCTCCAATCCATATCGAGCGTGTTGTGTGTACCAATAAACTTAATCTAGCTAAAACGTGGATCAACGCTGACCTGCATATTACATAAAAACTTAAGAAAATTTGAACTTCGCGGTCTATCACTGCGCATTCATCTTATCTGCGTGAAATAAGAAAAATCGACTGACGCTATGTACACACGCAGCAACTTTAGTCACCGGTGACTTGCTAGCCATAGAAAGCATTTTCTGTCGACTGAAATAAAATAATACTCACATGAATTATTGGAAATAATTATAATGTTGACCACTTGAAATACGTCCGCATTCCATGCTAGCCCCGAGCCATAGCACAGAGCATGATAATGTAACCCAAAGACATGTAACCTTTTACAAATAGGCAGAGTCCACTACCGCCTTCTCAACCGTCCCGTCCGCGTCATGTCAAAACAGCATTTTTAAAAACTCGTGCTGTCAGTATAAGAAATACAATCTTCCAATAATCGACTAAGACAATTTAATGATTTATTAAGCCACCTCCGTCAATAATAAATTATAAAAGAATATAGTAATATTATTATTTCGAAACCTACACGACACTATTATATAGTGATCGATCCTGAGGCGGCCATTAGACGCTCAATCTGACTGATGCATGACGGAGGCTTGTCTGAGCGTTAAAGTATGTACGTGATCAGATCACACATGAGTTGACATGAGTGACTGACGTCGAATAATATTTTGATTTTTGTCTTCAATCATGTAGTCACTAAGTCATGACTGGTCACGACTTTTGGCTTAGCGGCAAGCGGCACGGTTCATACATCTTCTAAACTAATATTATAAATGCGAAAGTAACTCTGTCTGTCTGTCTGTCTTTTCTTCACGCCTAAACTACTGAACCGATTTGTGTGAAATTTGGTACAGAGATAGCTTGAGTCCCGGGAAAGGACATAGGATACTTTTTATCCCGATATTCCCACGGGATCGACATTTATGCGGGTGAAACCGCGGGGCGCAGCTAGTTTTTATATATTTGTTTTACACGTTCTTATATTTTCCGTCAGGGTTTCCGAACGGAAAATATAAGAACGTGTGCGCTGAAGAGAACATTTTGTATGAAATGCGTGCATTCGGGGTCTCCGAATCTGAATTCCGAATCAGAGCCCTGATTCACAACCATACGAGAGGCTATCGTATCGAAAACCTGACATTTCGATATCCTGATTTGACTTGCCCTCAACAGCAAATAGCTGTTGGAAGAATAGCGGGCGTCAATTTGATTTAATGACAAAATTTTCGGGTTTTGGACTTGTGAACAGCGTTTAGAAGATTCCTACGATAAAAATGATTAATGTTCGATACGATACGATACGGAAGCGTATCGAGTGTTTGTGAATAGCTATGTAGGAAACCGGACGTATGCGGCCCGCCTTAGGCCTCATTTACGGAGACGCGGGGCGTCGCGCGTTGCGTTGAGCGGCGCGGCCCGCACTGAATTCAAATATATGGCGTTGTATGAGTGCGTTTACGGAGAAGCAATTTTAGATGCGTTTGTTTGAATTAGGGCGTTTTTTGCGGCCGAGCCCGCGGATGGCACCGACGCGTCCCACGCGGCGTTTATCGCGGCGGCGCACGCAGCGGCAATTCTCGATGAAGCTATGTCCGAGGCTTCGCCGCGGGCGCCGCGGCGGGCACCGCCACGCTTCCCGTCTCGCTTCTCTATGAACATGGTCGTATATTGCTATAAGTTTGTGTTTACGCGTGCGATGATGCGTGCCGCTTCACGCGCCGCCCCACCGTAAACAGAAAAAACGTCCGACGCGCCGCGAGACGCCACGCCACACGCGACGCGAAACGCCCCGCGTCTCCGTAAATGAGGCCTTATTCGGTACGGGCACGGGCACGCCCAAATCGATTACATTCCAACTCGGAACGCACCACTAGTGTGCATGACAGTCATGAGTCACGGGCTGTGGGCACAGAATAGTGATGGGTCGTTGAAGGTTTTTCCGTCAACGAAACGTTAACGTTGAATTGCGTTTGTCAACTAGTTGATCAACTAGTTAATTTCATCAACGAGTTAACGTGTTACGAACGTCAACTTGCATGAACGGTAAACGCCTTAACGCTTTTATTAACGTACGCTGTTAATTTCCGAACAATTTGATGCAATTTACCAAATGAAATTGGATAACATTTTATGATGACTTTACCTACTACCTACCTAGGGCCTAGGTTTCTAGATGATCTTCCCTTCATACTTTTTTCAGGCTTAGGACTGACTGATTAATTTGCTATAAAACACAAATTTCAGGCGTAGATAATTTAATGTCATCGTTTACTTTCTTTTAAAAATAATGATCAAATTACTAAATAAATATCAAATCTTTTATTCGTTATTTAGAGTTCAAATTATTGTCATGACTATCGCGTCGTAGCGGGAGTTTTGTAATTATAAATACAATTTACGTACGTTGAAAATAACAAAACGTTGAGTTCATATTCTATTCATAAACGTCGTTGTCTCGTAACTCGTTGACGAATTCAACGAGTTGATTTGTTTATGGTCAACGTTAATCCCGTTGAAGAGACATCAACGTTGATTCAACTAGTTCGTTGATTCAACGCCCATCACTAGCACAGAACACTAATACCCTTGACTGATGGACATGTGATGGACCACCATATGGACTACGTAAATCGTTATCTCAATGACGTAAATATTATAATAAAAGTACACAAATTATTTGTGACAAAATAATAATAAATGACGTGACGACAGTACCTGTCAGTACCCACAGAGCATGTAAACAGTACCAGCACAGAGTACTTTTTGAGTACCAGTGTTGGTGTGATTTCACGTGGATTCCATTTCCACGACCACTCTCCAGCACAGAACATAATATACCCTGCTCTCCAGCGTCCAGCGAAAGATTACGCTTATTACTGACGCGGATGCGTTTGATGGTTTATCAAAGTACGATCTGCCCTGTTCCACCTATGCCATTAATAAAGAGGTGAATTTAAGAAATGTTACTCAAGGAGGCATGAATTAATAATAATAATATTGAATCATCTGAATGTATCAACATCAAGATTCGTCACTGGTTCTTCTGTGACCATACCCTAGCCCTCTTTCAAGTTGACCCCACTCGAGTGTGCAGGTGCACCCAGCTGAGAAATAATTATAGATTTATTTTAGTGGTTGGTAGTCTAGCTATGGACTCCCTGACGCCTAAATATCTCTAAAAATGGCTGAAATTTCTGTAATAATACCGGTACATAATGGAGAAAAATGGATAGATAATTGCATGAATTCTATAGCTGTCCAATCTGTTTTAAACTCTAGTAAAAAGTTAGAAATCTCTATTTACAATGATGGCAGTTCCGATAAGACTCAAGAACTATTAGAGAAATGGGGACAATATTTTAAGTCTCAAGGAGTAGGTTATGTGTTATCAGGCAGCGAAACAATAAAAGGAGTGGGTGCTGCAAAAAATGGTGCTGTTAAAATAAGTACCGGACAATTTCTATGCTTTCAAGATATTGACGATGTGATGCACCCTCACAGAATATATTTGCAATGGAAAGCAGCAAAGTTGAACCATAATGCTCTAATTGGTACTAAAATATCTAGAGTACCCGTAAATTCAACTCCTCGTTATGCTAATTGGGCTAACAGCCTTACTGATAAGCAGTTGAAGGAACAAATTTATACTTCCAATGGGCCTACTTTGCTTATGCCAACATGGTTCTGTCATAGATCTGTATATGATAGAGTTGGAGGCTTTGTTGAAACTGGACATGGAACACCTGAAGATTTGTTTTTTTTTTATAAACATTTAGATGCTGGTGGAGATTTACATAGGGTGGATAAAGAACTAGTTGTCTATGCTTACCATGAAGGTGCAGCTACTTTTTCTGTTAAGCGAGAACAGATTTGGAAAATACAACTTGACAGATTACAAAAGTGTGTATTACCACATTGGGATTCTTTCACAGTTTGGAATGCAGGAAAAGCAGGTCGGAGATTAGTTCGCTCATTAAGTCCAGATAACTTAAAGAAAGTTGTGGCATTCTGTGATGTTGACAAAAATAAAATAGGGCGACTTGTTGAGCTATATTGCCCTATTGAAAGGAGAGTTATTATCAAATTACCTGTAATCCATTTTACATATGCCAAGCCACCTTTGTTGATATGCATTAAATTAGATCTAACCAACGGTGAATTTGAAGAAAATCTCAAATCATTGAATCTCATTGAAGGAATTGATTATGTTTTATTCAGTTAATATTGTAAGATGCTTTGACAAAATGTTATAGTAATATTAAAACTGTATTACTGTTGATTTAAGTATTTCATTGAATTCCATATAATATATGAATTTTAAAACTACACTTGGGAGCAAATAAATCGAGCCACTTGCTTTTTTTTGCACGTATAATGGTTATTATTTTTGGTATTATGGAACGTATCAAATCGAAACATATATCGCCTAAGAGCTTATTTAATAATCTTTACAATGAGGGTAAATTATTGAATGATAACCTTATTTAGTGATAAATTATTGGCTCTGAAAGAAAAACGGTAATTTTGATAGAAAATTGTAGGGTTAAAACAGTCCAGAAAATCTATCGAAATCAGGGCAAGGGGGGGTAATACAAGATATTAAGAATAAGTTTATACCATAATTTTGTTTTTAATTGTTTTTTTCTGGACTGACAATTTTCTATCAAAATTATCGTTTTTCTTTCAGAGCCAATAATTTATCATTAAATAAGTTTTTCATTCAATAATTTACCCTCATTGTAAAGGTTATTAAATAAGCTTTCAGGCGATATATGTTTTGAATTGATACCTTCCATAATACCAAAAATAATAACCATTATACGTGAAAAAAGGAAGTGGCTCGATTTATTTGCTCCCAAGTGTACATGTAAACACACCTAAAAGTTATTTTAGTGCTTAATTCATTACAGAGTTGTTTTTTTGAGGTGTCTAATAATAAAAATATTAACTACATACTACTATAAATACTACTACACACATAAAAACTAATAATTATGTTTTAGATGGAGTCTCCAGTTATAGATGTTTGTATTCGTAGTTAGTATGGTGCGATGTGGATAAGATGCAAATACTACTTATATACTTTGGCAGTACATTCATATTTAGGGATGTTGATCTCCCCAAAACAATACTAAAATGATCTCTTCTCTTTCAATCTCTTTCGAGAAAATCAATATCCTGCCAGCTAGGCCCATACTGTTTTCTTGATGAGCCACCATTCCGGTCACTAGTGTACAAAAGATGTCTCCAAAATATTTGTTGTTGTTGTGCTGTGCTCCTTACATTGGTGCAATAACTGCACCTTGGTATACATCTATGTGGCTCACCAATGGACTTTTCAGGACATACGTGTTTCTATGATCTGAGTACAATTTTAGTGCATATACATCATTCCATTGTTCCAGCTTATTGAGGTGCCTATTACAAGAGACTCTCCAAATCTCATACAATGTTAGCATCACTACAATCTTGGAACTATGTGAAGATACTTATTAAAGCTCAGCATCCAGAAGTTCATTCTGTATTTTATCAATAAAACTATCATCAAAGATCGGAGAAAGTGCTCTGCGTTCCGTGTTACAATGACGTTTCAAGCTTAAAGTTCGAGGTTTATCTTCAATCATCTCTCTGCCCAGTTGAAAGGCCCCACACCATTTGTAGATCATGGTCTTACCAGGACATTGTGCACCATAAACGGCTTTCATCTCATTTAAAATGGCTTGGGGCCCCTTCCCTTGCTTTGTAAGGAACTTGATGACAGCGCGAAACTCTATCTGCTGCATATCCATTCTATTCATGGCAGAAGTCATTTTTAAAAATGTCGGTTTTTTTTTTAATTTGCAGAGCTATTTATTAAGTCGTCAACACTACAACAAAAATATTAAATTAATTCATTTAACAAAAATTAAACTAATTAATAATAAAAGTACTTTTTATATATTTTTTTATATTCTAATATTTAAAAATATAATTTATATGTATATAGTGAAATAAAGGAAATAATAAACTACTTTTAAATAATTATTAACATCATTTTGAACAGTGCGCCTTTTTTGTGTGTGTGTGAAACAAGGGACGCAAGCGTGTGCTGCAGGCATCGCGAATTCTGCCAAAGGTGTATTCAGTACGTACAATTTAACAAAAATCAATACTGCATAACATACCTGGTGCCTTGTCTTACTTCAAGCCAGTTTTATTTAGAAGCACTGCTATAGCTGCTGAACAGCCCTGTTAATTCAATCATGCCATGCCTTTGTTTTCTTTCAATTCAATTCTCTTGCAATAAATGAGAATCTGTCTGAGTCAGAGCGAGTGTAGTTCTTAGCAAACACGAATTTCTTTCTAAGTGAGAATATGGGGCGGGGAACCAAACATAATGTACTCCGTGACAGTCGGCAAGCAAACGTCAATGTCAAATTGTGAATATCATTAGTGACATTTTGTGATAGAGAGGTGAAGACAACTTTTATTTATTTATTTATCCTCCTACTGGAACGCCATACAGCAATTACACCAACGGAGCAAGAAATTACATTATGTGCTGTTTTCATCCATCCTGTGCGCGGTGGACATCGAACGGGCGGCGATGGAACGCGCACGCTCACACAGGCAGCGTCAGCTCCACACTTCATCCAAAATGCGCACATTCTTTGAGACTCAATGAATTTTTCAAAATAAGTAAATACATTAAAATTATATAAAAACGCTTATAGTTAATGCGCAGTGGTAGACCGCAAACTCAGTCTATCAAAAAGTACTCTGTGACCGCAAAATTCAAATCTTATGCGTTTGCAATTTGCAAAAAAAAAAAAAAAAGGCCAGTGTCAGCCTGTCAGGTTGTATCTATTAGTATGTTGATCTATGGTTGTATCTTGATCAAATATGATTCGCAATATGCCTTGTGTTCACCAACATTTAAATCAACTGATTAAATATATCAGTTCTATATTTAAAATTTCCTTAGGAAATTTGACATAAACCAACTGTTTAAATACCTAACCGGTGGTTTGAATGTTGGTGAACTCAGGCCTATAACGGGTATCTCCAGAATGGAGATCTTTTGTAATTTGGATTTTGCTCTGAACCTTGATATATCGAACACTCCTTTGTTAGTCCGGATCGGACATTCCGCTGAATCCGATCACTACAGTACTGCAGGGCCTGCAGTACTGTAGTGATCGGATTCAGCTGAATGCAGCTGCCTGCAGTACAGGGGCGTCCGTAATAACAACTGTGAAGTGAATAGCAAAGTGTGGGTGCCATGACACAACTTTGCTTTACTCCACTTGTAATTTGAATCTCCTCAGATAGTTCGTTTTCGTGTTGAACCTGCGCTTTCATGCTGACATGAAATTGGCATAATTATGAGGTTGACGAACTTCTTTGGATAGCCGTAGGAGAACACGCAGCAAGTTGGCTAAAACCTAGATAAAAAAATCGAAATGCCTATGTCGAATGCCTAATGTATATTCCTGGACCTTTCGAAGGCTTTTGACACGGTCTGTGTTCCCAAACTCATCATAAAGCTGGAACATATCGGTGTGCGTGGAATACCTCTAGAATTTTTTAAGGATTATCTAAATAAAAAATCGTAGGTGTATTAAAATTGTTACTTGCTTGTGATGAGATTCTGGTGCCCTATGGTGTTTCCCAGGGAGGGATCCTTTCCCCTCGGTGGGTTCCCGCATTGTCGAGGCGGGGGGGCTCAGTAGCCGAGACTTGGTCACCCACGGTGACGCGAAACCGAAGACGTAGCGGCCAACAAGTAGGTTGGCGCGCCCCTCTTAGACGTCGCGGGGGGAGTCAAACACCTCACTCTCCTGATCCGGGGAGGCCCGCAGTGGAGGGCCAGTCGGGGGTTGCGGAAGGATCGTATGTTCCAGCGAACGGCGTAGGTGTGAGATGGATGGACTATGGATGCTGCATCTCGAATCTCGATAGTCGCAATGCAAAATCGTTATTACAAGGACACGATCACACGACCACCGACAGCATCGCGATTGTATTACGGTCTCTACGAGAGATGAATTGAATGAGATGAATTGAATTGAGATGAAATGAATTATCTATATCAGATACGAGTATAGACAATATTATAAGTTATATTCATGTCTCATAATTAGTATAAGTATAGAATAATATACTAATAATAAAGCCGGAGAGTTTGTTTGAACACGCTAATATTATAATATCTGGAACTACCTGTCAGATAAGTCGGATTTGAAAAATTCTTTTTGCAAAAAGAAATTGAAATCCGACTGGAGTTCCGGAGATTATCCCCTACATACTTACATACAAACAAATTTTACCTCTTTATAATATTAGTGTGGAGTAACTGTGATGAGTTGATGACTCAGAATCCATTGATTGTGAACAAGATCAATTTTATTAAGTAACCAAAGTAACGATTGGAACATAAAATGAAAGGAAACGGCCGACACATTTGTAACTTTTTGTGCAATGTGTTTGTTCATTTCAATTAATTAGTTCTTCAAGTAGAAATAGTGGATGTTATTTTTCTAGAATTCATATTGACAAGCACCACACGCTCAAGTGAAGATTTCCAATCAGTATTTGATATGTTAATAATTGGTTTGTCGCACTACACCACTAAATAAATCGTAAAGTATAAGGGAAAACAAGGCGACAGGCGCTACCACAGCCACCAGCCTGTACCCGGGCGTGGGGTCGCGGAAGTCATAGCACAGAGCATGGAAGCGCCGCCCTCGCTCCACGCACTTCGAGCCAGGTTCACCGCTCTCGTAAATCGCTTCATTCATATCACACTGAGAGCCACTATCTTGACCAAACGTGTACTTAGTCACCAAACGAGCGACCATTCCTACAGTTCCGTTAATGCTTTCTTTTAAATTCTCTCGTATCCATTTACTCTTAAAAATCTTAGCAAGAATGTCTATATCTGAAAATCTTATGGAGAGATTGGCGCGGTGATTTGTAGATTCAGTTTCACTAGTATTAAACTTATTAATTGGAGTTAAGAAAATACCAAGCGTTTTTAAGAATTCTGTAGTGGTGATACTGATGTTATGCTTGAAATTATTCATAACTCCCAAATGAGGACTGAAACCACAGTAGAATTTAGTGTCAATGTAGAAAGGCGCACCAGGGGCAAAATTACATACAACTCGTACATCTCCGTTTGATTGTTTCCCATATGCACAACCTATTTTAGTGGTTTCCGCCCATATTAACTGGGCGGTGTAAAACGTGTCTGGCGTTATATGACCACACTCGACATCTGTCGGAGTAAGTGCTTTTCCGGCTTTCCAAAACCACACGTGAATACAGCCAATAATAGGATCTACATAGCATTCATATTGTGGTATGCTGAAAAATTAAAGGTTCAATCAATTTCATCGAGATAATAATGTTAATCAAAATCGATATCGAAAAGTAGGTACATATTTTAAAATAAAAGCATAATTATTACCATTTTGAAGCCCTCTCAGTTTTGAAAGAATTTATGCAACAATGTTTTGCGTATTTGGTGCACTCAAGTTGCGTCACATAGTTTCCATCAAGGGCAGAACAAGCAGCGGGACCTGGCAGGCACTGGTGAAGCCATGCCTCGGCCATACTTTCCAAGTCAAAGTCATATATTAATTGATTCATATCTGCAGCTTTAGGTAAATGTTTATATTTATCTGTTTCTCCAATGGCAATGCGGTTTCGCATCGAATTAACAGTATTTACTAATCCTATCTGCTCAACCATGGTTGGAAACGAAACTATGTAACCATTTTTGCATAACTTAGAATTAGTCCTATCCGAGAAGAGACACATAGTGTGATCGCCGTAACAAGGACCTGCAGCACACCACTTGTTCATAGTTTGAGACGCAGGGATATAAAGAGGCCTGGATGGCTTACTTTGCTCTTCTTTTGTTTCTATAACGTTCTCTAAAATACCTGGATACATAAGAAAAACCTGCGAAGTCTGGAATGTTTGCCCTGATTCACCGTATAGTATAGGTAAGTCCCAACATGGAGTATTTTCTGGGACATACCAAATGTCACTGTTTAATACATTAAAAGGGCGAATATAGTCATTATTATCATTAGCATTTGAAGCCGGCATAACATTATAAAAGTCGACTGATAACTTCTCAGACTCATTTTCATCTCTGGTAGCATTTTTTAAGATCACAATTTTGTTAAAATCTAATTCTGTTTGTGCTGCGGTAGTTTTACTATGATCACGTAGCATTGGGTATGCTGTCCCTGCGCTATCATCATGGTATGCATAATCTTTGATGATTTCTTCAAAAGACTTTAGTTTTGATATGTAATCAACGTCTTGCCGTAAATTAGCATTTCTGTCGTAACCGATTTCTGCTTGTCTAGAATCAGTGTCAAAATCGTTTTGTCCCATAGGTGCCTTACTTTTAGAAGTTCTTTTCATCATCTGGTCTTCAATTTCGGAAAGTTCATCATCGCTTTCATAATTTAATTCGTTATTATTCTCAGTAGCGGTTTCTGAAGAATTGTTCGAATTTGTTCGTCTAGCTGTTTGCAGTACATTTTTAAGTGTTTTCGGTACTTTCGTATTATCTTTTTTATTTGCAAGTTCGGGTTCCTGTTTGCCGAAGTAGTAGTCCACACTAACACAATAACAATTCACTATCATCCAAATAAATAAGAGCCATGTAAATTTCATTGTGTCTAACGTTTCATTATCTTTAAGAAATCGTCTCACAATAGAAATTAAACCTACTAGATTTTAGAAATTGTTTTACTGGCTGGTCTTTAAAACGTTGGTCTCGGCTACGCACTTTGCGGATAATAATCGCCAATCTGTGATCAATACCAATATTCTAGAGACCGCGCACTGCGGTAAATAATCGCTTGAAAAATTATAGTACAGACGCCAGTACATATAGGTAATTACTTTGTACCTACCTTATATTTTAGCGATAAGTTGAAAATCTAAAGAAATTTGACAGATTGTAGTAGCTTGATGTGCTGGCGTCTGTACACGAAGGGGCCGTCTCCACGAGTGAGAGAATCGCGGCGATATTATCGTCGTGCCACGTACCTACTTATTTCTATACACTCTCTTAGAACATGTCTCCACACGGCGATATCACCGCGGCGAAAATTTGATAACACGTCGAGACTATCGCCGCGATTCCCTCGCTCGTGGAGACGGGTACCCCGAAGGGTTAAAGCCTGATTTACACACTGACCAGCAAATAATGGTTACCTATCACAAGTTCGAAATATATTTGACCGAATTTCATTTCACCTAAAACTTTTCAACTACTTATTATAGTTTCTTTTTTTTTTTTACTTCACCGAAGTCACGTATATGTACTTTTGTTCTGTATCAGTTGACCTATTATCAATTCGATTTTTTTCGTTACTCCGACGTTTCATTTGGTCGAAAAACTTTTTACCGAAGTTACACTTAGCCGAAATAACATTTATTCGAAGTACCATATTTTCATTTCACCAAACTTCTAGAAAGTTTGTGAGACTATTTTCATCTATATCTATACTATAATATAATAATATTAATATAGGTAATATAATATATAATAATATTATTATTATTTATTATAATTATAATAATATTATAAAGAGGAAAGATTTGTATTTTTGTATGTAACGAATAAACTTAAAAACTACTGGACCGATTTCAAAAATTATTTTGCCGTTAGATAGCTACATTATCACTGAGTAACATAGGCTATGTTTAGTACTAGAAAAAATTAGAGATCCTTAGAAATTTCTACTAAAACCAACCCAAGGTGTAAAAAAATTAGCCATAAAATGTCTTTCATCGCATGCGCTGCGGAAAGTATTGATGATAGAACAAAAAAATGTTCTACAATGTTATAGAACATATCAATATCTACAAAAAACTTCACGAGACCATATGTCCAACTATTGTAGTTATGTCACTATAACTACTTTTTTACATTTAAAAAATTGATAGAAATGCTGATCAAAATCAGACCATGTTATCCATACCTTTGTATTAATTCTTATCCAAATAAGTTGTTTCTTATCCAAGACTGTATCAATACCTGTTGATTACTTTTTGAATTATTGAAATCGGACATCCATTCAAAAGATATTACGAAATTAAAAATGTCAAAATAAAAAAAAATAACCGCCGTGTGGCTCCACGCAGCGCAGCGATAAAATTCTCGTGTCACAGTGTTGGTAACACAACTCCTCCGAAACGGCTTGACCGATTCTTATGTTTTGTGTGTATATTCAGTAGGTCTGAGTATAGGACGTAAACTATTTTTATTTTAAAACTATTGATCGTGTAGGGTAGGGGTAAGGTAGGAGTAGGGTAGGGGTACAGTTGGAGTAGGGTCGGGGTAGGGTAGGAGTAGAGTAGGAGTAGGGTAGGGGTACGGTAGGAGTAGGGTAGGAGAGGAGTAACTGAGTAAGGTAGGAGTAGGGGTAGGGTAGGGGTACGGGGAGTAGGGTAGGAGTACGGAAGGGGTATGGTAGGAGTAAGGTAGGAGAGGGGTACGGTAGGAGTAGGGAAGGGGTAGGGTAGGAGTATGGTAGGATAGGGGTACAGTAGGAGTAGGGTAGGAGTAAGGTAGGAGAAGGGTAGGGGTAGGATTAGGGCAGGAGTAGGGTAGGGGAAGGAGTAGGACACCACGCGAACGAAGTCGCGCCGGGCAGCTAGTCTATAATATTTTAGCTGTTACTTGTTTAATGGCACTTAATAAAACGGTTGGTTATGAACAAAAGTGGTCCCAGTAAGAAGCATGCAAGCAAGCATGCAGCGTGCAAACAAGCATGCAACAAACAAGCAGGTATGCAACATGCAGCAAGCATTGTTTCTGTAACGGCTCCGGCGCTGCGGGGTTTAGGCGGCCCCACGCGAACTTATCGTCGCAGATGGTTTTAACGCTCACCACCGCAGCTTCGGTTTGCTGGTTATGCCAGCACGGCCGTAGCTAGGGGGGGGCATTGTGGGGCAATGCCCTACCTTGAAATCACAATGCCCTACCTTAAAAAAGTTAAATTTTAAATTTAAAAAACCCCCGACTCAAACAAAAACCTCTAAAAACTAAAATAATAATATATATTGGCCCTTTAAGTTTAATATAAGTTGCAGGAAATATTTTGATCCAAGCGTCCTCACGTCGGGGGACGGCTAATGAAAATTGGAAGTTAACAGCAGTTATGTTTTCTACAATAGCTACATCCATTATTGCTGGGCTGGGCTGTTTGGCGTTTTTATTAGCCGTCCCCCGACATGAGGACGCTTGGATCAAAATATTTCCTGCAACTTATATTAAACTTAAAGGGCCAATATATTATTATTTTAGTTTTTAGAGGTTTTTGTTTGAGTCGGGGGTTTTTTAAATTTAACTTTTATTTCTTGCTTTTTATACTTTATAATATTATATTACTAGTAAACATGCTATACGATCGACACGTGACTCGCCGAAATCTGTGCAGATGTACGTATTTTTTTACCACAGTGAAGCTAGTTATTTACTCGTGGTCGTTGGAGTTCATTCTACTTATACTAACGTATTCCTCTATGAATTCGCCATTTGTGGTGGCGGCCATCTTGGTTTTGAAATTTATCATAATGTTTAGTATTCTACTTGTCAAGCCCTTTCATTTGATACCCATATTGAGGGAGTTGTGAAAAAATATGTAATCCGCCATTTTGTGGCGGCGCCCATCTTGGACCGATTTTCATCAAACATAGCTAAGAACACTCGCGACTAATTCACCTTTCAAACAAAAGAAACAAAATCAAAATCGGTTCATCCGTTCGGGAGCTACGATGCCACAGACAGACACACACACACAGACGTTAAACTTAAAACTTATTATTATTATTATAACACCCCGTCGTTTTTGCGTCGGGGGTTAAAAATACCAAAAACTAAGATAAATTGTTTGTTCATACTTTGAGATATAGCGATAGGTATATGATAGGATAGCACTGCAGTGTGCGAATCTACGTTTTCAACTTTAACTGCAATCAATAGGCCTCAAAGGCTGTCAATGGGTCACGAGAGAATGGCTGGTATGGTATTTATGGCCTTTGAAAAAAAAAGAACAAAATCAGTTGATCTGAACGAAGTTCTTCGCATTTTTAATAATATGGTGAATCGTAGAGTTCAGCTGTTTTAAATATTTTTTATTATTATGTTTTTTTTTTTTGTTTTTATATATCTCGGGACTATGTGGTCCCGGTCCTTTGGAAGGCGTATGAGGGGCCGAAGCCAACTCGCAGAGGCCCCTTAGGAAATTTTAATGAAATGTGGCACAATTATTATAATAAGTTTTCAGAAACAATATTATCTAAATGGTATTTTTGGTCGTATCTATTTACTCGTATCACCCCACCCAACAATTAATTATTACCTCACTCTCACTCAGACGTGGATCTCTACATTCAAATCTGGAAGTTCAACCATCTTGTTCGCTTGTTCTTCATCATTGAGGATTTAATAGGTAGTTCTTAGATCCATGCTCATGCTCTGTCACGGAAATTATTTGTCTACGAATAGCTATTGAATGTACATCACTGACCTAGAGGTCAATGATATACATGGTGATTGATTTAGGAGCCCGTGCTTTGAGGGCAGATAAATTATGATAAATTTTTTACTTTCGCCCTACCTGTAACCAATGCTGCCCTACCTCAAATTCGACTCTAGCTACAGCCCTGTATGCCAGCCTCAGCCGCGGCGGCGGGCCGTCAAACCACCTGCTCCTCAGCTCGCGGGCCGACCCACCCCTCCGCGCCTACACGGGCTTAAATTACACTCTAGGACTAGGGGTAGGGCAGACAAGACTGCGTGAAGTCGGTTTTGCAGCGATTCGTTTCCGTCACAAAATTTTGTAGATTGATGACTTTTTATGACAATATTTTAATTTCATGTTGGAGATGCTACCAAGTAACAAGCTATATATTTGTGACCAAATAATATTCCGTAAAATGTTGTTTCCGTGTGGTGAAAATATGGCAAATGAAAAAACCGGCCAAGTGCGAGACGGACTCGCCCATGAAGGGTTCCGTAGCAGCAAGTAACATAATATATAATATAAAAGTTCTTGTAGTTCGTTGTAACTTTGTGAAAGGTAAATTGCGGTTTTCGATTTATGACGTATTAAAAAAAAACTACTTACTAGATCTCGTTCAAACCAATTTTCGGTGGAAGTTTACATGGTAATGTACATTATATATATTTTTTTTAATTTTATCATTCTCTTATTTTAGAAGTTAGAGGGGGGGGGACACACATTTTACCACTTTGGAAGTGTCTGTCGCGCAAACTATTCAGTTCAGAAAAAAATGATATTAGAAACCTCAATATCATTTTTAAAGACCTATCCATAGATACCCCACACGTACAGGTTTGATGAAAAAAAATTTTTGGAGTTTCAGTTGTAAGTATGGGGAACCCCGAAATTTATTGTTTTTTTCTATTTTTGTGTGAAAATCTTACTGCGGTTCACAGAATACATCTACTTACCAAGTTTCAACAGTATAGTTCTTATAGTTTCGGAAAAAAGTGGCTGTGACAAACGGACGGACGGACAGACAGACAGACAGACATGACGAATCCTACGGAACCCTAAAAAGTTTAAAAGAGGTTTCGGCCAAATAATACATATGACACATGATATTTCGATGATCTAAAAATAGAAAAAAAGACGTCGGTCAATTGTTTTCGGTAAAATGAAATTCGATCAAAAAAATTTCGGAAAAGTGATCGGTTCCCGCAAATACCTTGTCGGTAGATTTAGGTACACTGTTCGATTTACTTGCCTGTGACAATGGCAAGCCATAAGTTGAACTTGAAATTACAATAAAATAAAAGTAGCATCGTCTAAACACTGTTTAGACGCCCGCCGAACTCATTTGTTGTTTCAATGTTTTTTATGCCAGAGACAAGACCTATCTCAATGCATCGCATTCCAAAGACCTTACAATATTCCGAGTTAGGACTGTAATCGATATTATCGATTTGAGCGTGCTTAAACCCGTACCGAATTAGGTTTAAGCACGCTCAAATCGAAAATATCGATTACAGTCCTAACTCGGAACGCGGCACAAGTCGCATTCGCACCGCACTACTGTCACAAGCTGTCTGTCAATTTGCTAATTGGATTGCTGCTAATGTCATTGTTGGAATTGGGATGTTCTGCTGCCATTTAATTGTAATATCCCGGGAAACTATTTCATTAGTTTATTAAATTATATCCATGATAATAACATTACAGAACTGTTGTCGAGTATTAGATATAGTTTTTATTATTCTAATTTATTTGCACAACTAACAACTCTAGGTTTTGATCAAGAACCATGGAGGAAAATAAGAAAGGTACCCAGACTGCGAGCGTTGAAGATCTTAAAATTAAGGGTAATGAATGCGTTAAAGAAGGGAAGTTTATTGAAGCTGTTTTACATTATACTCAAGCAATTAAGTTGGACCCTAATAACTACCTCTTATACAGTAACAGATCGTTTGCATTTCTTAAGTTGGATCAGCATTATCTCTCACTACAGGATGCTAATGAAACAGTTAGACTGCAACCGCAATGGGCCAAGGTAAGTTCGCACTGTCTATGTTTTTAGAATTGCCTGTTTCACATGCTACCAAAAATCGTATTTTTTTCTTTACTTTCTAGGGATACTTCCGTCGTGCTGAGGTCGAAGCAGCCAGTGAACTTTACGATGAGGCTATAATATCATACACAAGGGCACTTCAGTTAGACCCTCACAATGTTAAATTAATGGAGTCAATTAGAAGTATTACAGATATGCAGAAAAAGAAAATTAAAGGTAATAAATAATCACACCAATTTTTTACTTTGTTGGTTATATTCAATATTGCTTTCCTAAACTGTTCATAAATGCTATATTATCCAGAATATCAGATTCAAGTTATAATTTCAAAGATTTACTAGAACAGCTATTGAATTTTTCGAACTCAATATTCCTTCAATATAGAAACTTGCCTAACGTGCTGTAAAACTTATTTTCTTAATTTATTACGGTTTTTTCAGAGTGATAGTCATAGTACGAAATGTTTAATATCCGTTCTGAGTGTCTGTGTGCCCTTTGGCAACGGCCTCCTTCCAATTCTCCCTGTTCCTTGCCTGTCTAGTCCATATCTTTCCAGCGGTCCTCAACAAGTCATCCTGTCATTTTTTCAAGTGTAAAACTTATAAGTAATAATAATTGGTTGTTTTCAGATAGTCAGAATATAATATGGATATGCACTTGTGTGGGGTTAATCTTTGGAATTGGAATTGTGGTATTGGACTACAGTTTAACCACAAACCCTACATTATCGGTTAGTATCTCACTTAAATGAAGACCTGCGGCAGTGGGTCAGACATGTAGTATAAGCATAATCAGCCTATAATGTTTCCACTGCTGAGACACAGGCTTCCTTTCTGTGAGGATCAGACATAATCATATACCAAACCTTCATTTAATTCATTTCCTTTCAAAGTTAAAGCAGATACAATTCTTTTGAGACCAGCATAGCTATTCAGAATCATTTGGCAGGCTATCGTACCGAAAATTACACATCAAGGGGCAAGGCAAATCAGTGCCTCGCCCCAGACAGTATACAGACAATAGCTTTTATAGGACTCTTTTGATAACATTGATTGATGTTCGATTTGGCATGGAAGCATATCAAATGGTTGTGAATAGCTATGCTGGTTCACCAATTATTTCTGTTATACAAAGATGATCATTCAACAAGGTTGTTTTGAACTTAAACTATTTTGAATTTTTTCAGCATCCCTTCAGCATGTTGGCCTTTTCCTTAGCCTTGGCAGGAATGGGCTGGGCAATAGGAAAGAGTGTATCTCTGATGAGTTCTTGGAGTGCCGGCAAATCTCTACAGCCCCCTGATGACTTAGGTATGTCGCCATTAGACACCATGCCCCTCCCAAAACTGATAAGTTACTTATGTTGTACATTCAGAATGTGGCCATTAGTTGGTTTCCAATTTAAAAATCTACTGTGTTCATCATTGTAAAAACTGAAAATGTACTACTCATCAACTGCTTTAATCATTTTTAACACACCAAGAGGAGAGATAAGTAATCAGCCAAGACATTAACATCTTTGCACTATGTATGTTAACCTCATTATTGTGTGTAATAACTTTCTTTTTAAAATAAAACACACTCAGACAAACAGGGTGAATCTTTAAAAGGGATTTTAACATTGAAATAAAATAGGTTGTTGCCAAAAAGGACTATAATAATTAACAATTAAGTGCCCTTGTTGGCAACAAACTATATATTTCAATGATAAAATCCATTTTATAAAGGATCATCTCAATTCACCCCTGCATCTATATTCAACCCGTTTGTAGGTAGCAAAGATTTCACTACTGAGCATGCAATGGTTACTTAGAGGGAAGAGATGATGTGGAAATTAATTTAAGTACTTATATGTTCCCCTAGTAGATACCAGCCGGCCTAGCTAAGGCAATTATCACACTGCATCGCGTTCGTCGCGTAGCTCGGGGCGGACCATAGCAAACAATCTGTGCGCGGTAGCGCGTCCCGCGCGCAGATTGTGTTTTCTGTACAAGCTGGAGACCTACTTCCTAAGGACAAAATCCGTACTTTCGTCTGAAGTTACGAGCGTTTCCTATTCCGTATCACCTGCGAGCATAAGATTAGTTTGAGGCCTGAACTAAGAATGAATGACATTGACTTCCAAAGTGTTTTACCCGTCCGTAAGTAGTTCGAAACTACGGAGTACACCCTGCGAAGAATCGATCGAATTTCGGATGGGCCCGTATCTTCATTGACAGACGTAGAGAGTAGGCCCTCTGATGCAATGTTAAATCTACCGCACCGCGATACGCGACGGAGTGCGGTGAAGTGTGATAATCACCTATAATAGCAGAGCCAAACCTTCTCATATAAAACTGTAAAATGTGTTGATTGCAGGTGTAAATGACAATTCAAACGAGAAAGATACAACAGTACCTGAGAAGAAAGCAAAGTACAGTAAGGCTCAAGCAAGACAGAGATATAAGCAAGGGAAACTTTAGTTATAAGAATCTTTCTTATATTTGATGATCCAATTTTTATAAGATTTATTAGATTGTAAGCGTGTATCAGTGGCTTGGTGGGTGGAGGTGTTGTGTTGTTAAAGGTTCTGCTAGTCCAATAATATATATAGTCCTTGTTTCAAAGACTTGACAAAAAGACATTTTTAAACTACAAATTACTCATCAATAAATTGTTAAAATAACAATTAAGGTTTATAATAAAATATTTACCAATTCCTGAAATTTTAATCCATGTTTAGTATTTTTATATAGTTATGTTAGTTTTGTATTTAAAAAATATTTTGAATTTATGTTAAATACTGAAATATTTAAACAATCTGTTTACAATCGGTAACCCTATATTCTGGATGTTTTAAAAGAAAATATAAGACGAAAATACATATTTTGTTTTAATCAAACATACATTTTTTATCAGGTCAATTAAAACATAAAATAAAGGGGAAATACTTTATTGATCCTAGTGTAAAATGTATTTCGAAAATTCCAGAATACAATATATCCTTTGAATAAAATTCTTGGTCTCATACCTTATACTTAAAATAAGTTCAACATGTACGGGGATAAAAAAAAATCTGTACAACAATAGGGTACCTACATTTACAATAAATGACTACCGTGGCAAAATTTACAGTGCATGTCTGACCTTAGACCATACTCCCTAAAGTTTGCTCTGAAGTATAACTATTGGCAGAGATTTTATGTGGTGGTTTGATCTGTTACGATATTGCAAGTGAGCTTGTTCTGTTGCGTCACAACATGCCAGTACCATGGCCATTAAGATTTTAAAATATGTAATTCAAAATAAACATTACACTCCACCGAAAATATCTGATAAAACCATGGATATAACTCTTCATAAATTACATTTACACAGTACCATTTACAAATTATGCGACAGTAATTAGGTACCATTCTTGGAATTGCACCTGTGTAATAACATAAGGTAACAAACAATGTATTACACATACTACTAATATTTATTGTATTGTAGAGTTGCACTTTGGTGTTTAAAATTACCGTCCTTTCTACAAAAGATATGTCAATCACTATCCGAGATTGCCTTCTTTCTTCGTTTAGCCTGCTTAGGTTTAACTATCTCTTCCTCCTGGAAAAGAAAAGAGACATTTCTGTGTAATATCCATTTATCCATACAGGTTCATTATTCGTACAACCCGCAAGAGTTAAGGGACCCGACCCCCGCGCTGTTACTCTCGCCATCGACGCCTCATTGGAATAAGAGCAGCAGATTATTCTAGCTCTAGTTAAAAAGGGATCAATTTGGATTGTACATTATGTCGCACGTCAGTGGTGTCACTTTGACCTTGAGCTGGCCTAGCATACAGTACGGAGCTTCAATAGAATACGAGGCCAGCTTATAATGGTTTTGGTACCATTGACGTGCAGGCTACTGTTCATAAATTAGTTGTACAGACGCCAGCACATCAACCTACTACAATCTGTCAAATTTCTTTAATGGATTTTCAACTTTATCACTTAAGCATAAGGTTCAAAGTTAATTGGGAAAATGTGACAGTTTCGGGTAGGTTGATGTGCTGGCGTCTGTACCTCGAGTGTTTCGAAGAAGAATAATTGATAGACATAAACTAATTAACCTACTTTGCTAATGTGCCTGCCAGTGAATCGTTTTTAAATACCTACAAATAAATAAAATGGAAGTGTCTGAAATGTTAAAGTAACAGCTTTTTACTAAGTACATAATTATGATTTAAAAAACTTAAAAAGAAAAACAATTTTTACATTTTTTGTCTGTGTGTATGTTTGTTCTGGCTAATCTCCAAAACGGCTGGACCGATTTTGACGGGACTTTCACTGGCAGATAGCTGATGTTATAAAGAGTAACTTAGACTTTACCTACTACTTTTATTTTAGAAAAAGAGAGTAAATCAAAATGTATTCATGTCACGCGAACAAAGTCGCGGGCAGCAGATCCAAACTAATATTATAAATGCGAAAGTAACTCTGTCTGTCTGTCTGTCTTTTCTTCACGCCTAAACTACTGAACCGATTTGTGTGAAATTTGGTATAGAAATAGTTTGAGTCCCGGGGAAGGACATAGGATACTTTTTATCCCGATATTCCCACGGGATCGAGACTTATGCGAGTGAAACCGCGGGGCGCAGCTAGTAATCTATATATATAAAAATGAAACCCGTTTTCCGTTGTCACGACATAACATGAAAACGGCTGGACCGATTTCGATGAAATTTGGTATAGAGATAGTTTGAGTCCCGGGAAAGGACATAGGATAGTTTTTATCCCGATATTCCCACGGGATCGACATTTACGCGGGTGAAACCGCGGGGCGCAGCTAGTTAACAATAAATATCAACATGTTTTATTTACCTCACTATCTTCATTAGATGAATGCAGATTCTGGTTAATTGGTAATGAATTTGAAACTAATTTCCTGGCTCGTCTTGATATCGGCAACTCGTCCTCCCACGCCAAAGCAAGTAAATCACTATATTGTCTCTGTAATGATAAAGAAATAACATAATGTCAGTAGGTATAAATAACAACCGTTTTGAGGGTTCAGTACCCAAAGGGTGCCAACGGGACCCTATTACTAGGGCTCGCTTTCCGTCCGTCTGTCTGTCACAGGCTGTATCTTTGAACCGTGATAGGTAGACACTTGAAATTTTCACAGTTGTACCTACTACTATGGCCGCTATATCAACAAATAATAAAAATGAAATTGGGTCCCCATATAAGAAACGTGTTTTCTTTGAACTAAGTATTTAAAAAATATATGTATGTACATTCATCAATGGCAAAGGGAAAAGTTTCTGTACCAATCGACCTATTACGTCACACATCGCATTTCTCATACAAGGCTTGCAGTTAATAATATAATGTGAATCGATCCACAGTTCTTTAGAGCTAAACTTGTTACCACTGCACTAACGCGCGTTGATAGGTAGACATCTAGGTACCTACTTCAAATGGTAAAGGTATTCAAAGAGACTGCATTCCGGGTTTCATTGTTTAAAATCCCCAAAGGACCCACGAGTTTGAGCTAAACAAGCTATTAACAATTCAGTTGTGGCTTCGGAATGGGAACTCAAATTAAGTTGAACAACATTACGTTAGGTACCTACTTAATTAGAATAATTAGTATCTGGACATACTGCTGAGATAACCTAGATGTTAAAACGAGTTTATCAAAGTTAATGGTGCAAATATTTAGAAGTCCTACAGTCCTATTTGTCCTGTTCTAATAAAATATTGATTCCGATTTTCCTTATAAATTTTTACTCATGTAACCAATTAACCATTGATGTATAAAATCATGTAACTTTATCCCCACACAGAATCATAATAAGGTATTTTCATATAATTCATTAATGTGAATTTTACTACGTTTGCTGGTCATTCTCGTGTCTAAGCCATACCTGGCGATCAAACGAGTTTTTTTGCTTTATTAATACAGAGCAGACATTTCGAACTCTCAGAACGGTATAATATACAGAAAACTAGTACCTAAATATATTCACTTCCGCAGCCTTTTTTTTGTAAATAGACGAAAATGGCGTACTAAAAGAGAAGTGAAGAAACGCGTCTACTAAAAAAAATATTCCTTATTGGAGTAGTAGACCGTGCGTTTGGATACCCCTCCACAATTGGAGATACAAATGTTGGTCCGGTGCGAGCGCCCTGGGCGGTCAGCACCGATCGTAACACACTATCAATTACAACCACAAGCAGTTTGAAGGAAATTGCTTTATATGTTTGAAAAATTCGTTTGTATATCTGAAAAGTGTGTAAGGTACGCAAAATTACCCCGCAGCTCCGCTGCCTGGCGGTAGTAGGGCTGACTGCTCAGATGCTGTGGTAAAATTACAAGCCAACAAGGTTAGTATAAGCATACTCGTAAACGCCCTATAATTTTTTCCACTGCCAGGACACAGGCCTCCTGTCTGTGAAAAGATGTCGGCCAGAATCCACTAAGTGCGCGGTAAGTGCGGGTTGGTGGATGCCACAAATGTATTCGAATTTTCGGTTTAGGGCAAGTTAGTAATACCTAATGCTTGTAATTTTACCAAAGCATCTGCAGTTTGTGTCTATAAGAGAGAAAACTCGTAGATAGGCCGTTTGTCTAACTGACGGCCGATTTGAGGCGATAATCACAAGGCGTGGGCAATTTTTGGATTATTCTACTCTGCCCCATTATGAGACAATGTGGAACTATTCAAATTTTGATATACACTTGGTCCTACTAATATAATTATTTAATTAGGGCTGCAAGTGTTAGATTTAATTAAGATAAATTATTTATAACATAACATCATGTCTAATTCCCAAAGGGTTGAGCAGAGGTGTACTTTTAGTACCTACACCAGTTCGCCAGTTATGTAATAGGCGGCGAGCCTTTTGTTTGTTAATCAATCGCGCCTTAACGAATTTGGATGTTTGGTATATTAGTAGAACTGTTTCCGTGGGATGTTTCCCGACATCTACGCTGGCAAAGCCGCGAAATCTATTGGGATATAAAGGAACGTGTTATAAGAAATTAGCTAGAACTTACCCTTAAACTATCACTACTATTCGACTGCGCTTGCTGAAGAGCTTTCTGCATACACTCCATATTAAAAATTGACATATCATTTTGTTCCACGCAGCACACTCTCATTTGCTCCAAGTGGCCGAGCACCTGTATAACATACAACCATTAATAATTTAAGTACATTTTTTTCTAAATAAAATATGCCATTCAAGGGTCTTGCTCAGTCGTACCTTCAATAGACAAAAAGAAAAAATATTGTCCCACTATTTCAGGCGGCAAGTCCATCAGTAAAGTTGCAAATTCTAAATCTGCTTAATTGTATGGGAATCGTATCGAAACCCTGATTATCTTATTATTAGACAGGGGTCGAAGCTAGCAACCGAGGCCGTATTATTCATCTTATAGCCATCAATACTCCGTTGCGAAAAAGGGATGAAGCTATACGTCTTGTATAGCTGCATCTCCTTCTTGTGCTGGAGCAATGATAGCCTCTAACAAGTCGTAATACGGCCCATGGTCGAATTGAGTGGAAACTGTAGATTAAGAATACGCATTTCGCATAAGGCATTTTCTTAATACTAATATTCACGTGAATCTTAAAAAATAAGAAAAGCACTGTGTTTTAGCTGCTCGTCATCCCATGCTTCGTCAAGTGTAGAATTAGGTATAGGCCTGTAGCAAACCTTCGCCGTGAAATTGAAGCGGCGAAAATACGATATGTTCCGATTATTAATCGTTATTACGATATTATAAGTTGTAGATAATCGGAACTTCTTTTTCGATGCAGGCGAAGGAGTGCCACAAGTTTCAAATACAACTAAAGTGAATGGGTCTCTGGTGATCAAGAGGTTTTCAGCTTGCTTTTGTGCATGTTCAAAAAGCAATTAAGGACATTGGTTTCTATTGAGGCTCATGGGCTAGCAACCAAATATTATCTTTAAAACTCACATGAGCCTGCGACATGTGGTTTTCTGCTTTGCAGTTCTAGTCATCCCGTTAGTGAAGTAAGTAGAGTATTAACATAAACATGAATTATGACGTAACTTAGGATGAAGAAATATTTATTTAAAGTAAAAAAGAAGTTAAAATATATATTTACCAGTTCAGCAGAGGGCGGCGCGTTAGGCGGAATGCTATGTTTTCCCGGACGTTTTCTCTTGTTGGGACTGGTACCTGGATATCTTGTGCTTAAAAGAACTGAAAGTAAGTCGCCAACTTTGTCCTCATAATCTTGGCACCAATACATTAAAGTTGATACAACAAAAGTATCTTCATCATCTACAGCTCGGCAGAATAACTGCCGTACTACGTCGGCAGTGGGTTTTTCCTGTTTTAACATCAAAAGGACTGACGTCAGAGCTTCAGCATGTTCTTTATACATCAGCTTGGGTATGATGGGCAAAACATCCTCTACTGATATATCATGTGCTGTCAGAAGTTGCCAAAGGCAATATTGTTCGAACGTCTCCCAGCCTAAGCTCGTCGACAGCATTAATGTGATGTCATCTGACTTGAACATCATCAAAGTGCCCTGTAGGGTCAAGCAAACGAGTCGTTGTAGCTGACTCGCGTCAAGTGTTGAAACAATAGCATGTAACAATCTTATGTGGTTCTGAGCCTGATCTTTAAATTCTCTGTACACATCAGGGATCAACCACACCAGAACATTTGCATCAATTTCTTGACATTTTTCGAAGTCGTCGGCTAAACTTTCAGCCAGCTTTATCTCTAAATAGCTACAATACTCTTTATATACATCTGCTTTGAATTTAACATTTCTCCTTTTCGCTGCATCACGTTCCCCGCGCTTTTCACGCTCATAACAAACTTTTAAATAAAACAGCAAACAGAAACCCACAGTGCGAAGAGTGTTTTGGGCTTGAATTTCTTTAAATGTTTCTAGTACAAGTTTGCGTTTGGGTTCATCATTGCTGGTAAGAAAAGTAAACATGGAAAAGATTGGTGAATTAAGAGCCACTTCGATTTCAGCTGGGGTTGGCGTACGGCTTATTTTCAAGGGTGGAACATCTTGCACAGCTGCTATAACTAGATCTGCAAGAGCAATAGCCGTAGGCATCGGCGCGCTGCAGGCGTTGATGAGAGCAGTGGCTGCCGCGGCTGTGCGATCATCTAGTAATGTTTCGGCAAGAGGTCGTAACAGCAGAGGCATAGCGGCTGCTAATTCAGGTCGTTCCCGCGCACGAACTTCCGACAGGGGCAAATCGTCATCATCTGTGTCCTCTGCAATATTAGGTGTATTGTCCTCATCCTCATCAGAAAATGCAGGTTCGTCAGGACCTCCTCTTGGTAAGTCATCATTCCCTTCTTCACGAATTCCTGATACACCTTCACCATTGCCATTGGTGCAAAACTCTTTAAATGTTTCTCTCACAGTTGTTCTTAATTCACGGTCCAACTTTGGAGAGTCAAATAAGGGATGTAAATTTGGAAGTACTCTCTTCTCAATGATCTGTTGAAGTGAATTAAAAATGCCTTGCCTCACCTTCTCAGCAAACAATGGATAAAAGTTTGGAATGATTCGACATAGAAAATCAAGTAATGTGGCAGTAACAGCGGGATGTGACCTCATAGAATGGTGCATTACAAGGATGGCTGGTTCGATGTTCATTATGTTATCTTTTTCAGAGTCATAAAACAACCAGTCGTAGAATAGTGCCAGTTTTGCATTTGATGCAGCTACGTTTGAAGTACAAGTAGTAAGTAGCCATCCTATGACTGCCCACCGTGGAATGATATCGGAACACAGGAGTTCATTAGTAGGGTGTATGACACCCACAATAAAGCGAATCATATCACTTCTAAGTGACTGAGACTCAGGAGTGGCCAGGTATTGCCTTTGAAACCATTCTTGATACTTCTTATGATGACCAAACCTAACTTGTGATGTCAGAAATACAAGTTTCCTCTCCATGTCTGGAGTAAGTCTTGATTGCAAGTATCTGCGAGATGTTCTTGTTTGTAAGAGTTGTAACACATTAGTAAAAGTGGGGCATAAAGTTTTGGGATTTAACAATATATCTTGCCACAGCTGATGAAACTCAGGAATACGAGCAACATTCTGCAGCAGTCTTATCAAATCTCGACCCAGAGTTAACACATCTGTGAAGCGTTCTCTTATGAGTGTGATAACAAAATTGACTTCTTTCTGTCTCAAGCTCATCAGCTGTGGTATATTGTGATCTTCTATCAATCTCATATATGTGTACACCACCATGCAAATAAGTACAGGAAACTTGTCTAGCCATGCCCGATGTTCAATATAAATATCTAAAAGAGATTCAACCAGTATTATGTTCTTGGGAGTAATATCTCCTCCAGATGCATAACGCATTAAATTCCAACAGACATTGTCTACACCCGTTACTGCATTCCTTATCATTTCCTTTAACAGCCATAGTAACTGGTTGCGAGTAGTATCATGGAACTTCAAGTACCTCTCTAAGATCAAGTTGGATAGGTTATTGAGCACGCACGTCAGACCGTCTCTAGTGATCAGCGTCAGATCTCTGTAGCACTTGGTTGCATTGTGAGGTTCTGTGAGGATGGACATCAGCATTCCGAGAGACACGTCTTCATGGTTCTTACATACGGCGTTGTTGAGAGCGTCGTGAGCTTCCTTCTCGCTGCAGTCAGCCACAAGTGATTGGAAGTAGTTGTAAGCCCTCTCGTACCTCTGAAAATGATAAAATCTAATAAGATCACTGAAAGCATTCACTAAAATTGAATTTCGCGCCACGCACACTGCAGCGCCACCACTACTAGTGTTAGAAATACGATTGTACATGGCCGACTATATAGATATTCTTTGTTGAGAAACTGCGAAATTTTACACAGTACCTCCTCAACTTCGTCCTTGTTTTCTATGGCGGTGCACACAAATAGTCTTGGTGAAATAGATTTACTCTGCTCCATAATTTGTAGATTATTAAAACTACTTATTTTAATAAAAAATTAGCGCAGGTTGCCTCCTGCATGGCTATCGTAAGCGAAAAATATTTATGAAGCAATACAATCACAAACATGAATGTGTGCGTGTATATGTCACCGACCGTGAGGAGCAAACAAAAGTTAGAAAATGCCGACAGATAGCGCTTTAGTAGTTATTTGAGATGTCACTTAAAAAAAAACTGAATTTTATGGTATAAATGTAAAACGTTCTACTCATTACTTCAAAAGATCTGGCAACATTCGTCATAAATAGTGAAAAACCTCAAACCTGATTGGTTGGACAAATATATTTTTGACGTTGCCCTTTTCTCTGATTGGCCACAACCACATAGCTTCAAAGTTGTCACTACCTGCGACGTAAGTTCTACTATATTATAAAGCAGATAACATACTAACTTGTTATCCAAGTCGTGATCAATTTGCTGACTAGTTATGTCGTTACCACATGCTCGCCTCGACAAGTTCGACAACATCAAAAATTCAAACATATACGTTTGGCTTGGGTTGTGGCAAGTACATACTTGTTACTGGTCTGGCTTGATCGAGTTTCTGGTTTTGTGCACAATTCAAAGAAAGTTTACGGAAAGCACTTGCGATGCATCCACATGTAAGCGTTTAAAGAGGTTTGAGCATAGAGGAAAGTAATATATCGGTTTGAGATTTGCGTAAATGCTAAGCGTGTGCCGTCGTATGAATAAAAGCCATTGCACAAAAACAATACTTATCTCCGGTTAGGTTAGGAGAGGAAATAAACAGTCACGCTTTCGCTTTCAGCTAGCAGTGGAATAAAGCTCTGGCTACACTTAGATAAAAATCCTATGAGGCATGACTACGCGCGTTGTTTGCGACTCGCCCCTTTGAACACCTTCTAACGGCCTGGCCACGACCTTGCCACTATCACCGGCAGATTAGCGCGGGACGGCGAGCGGTAAAAACAAATATACCAAAATATATGAACCATGCCACGACGCACCGCTCGCAGCGTCAACACTAGACAAAAGAAACCGCCTAAAGGGTTCTAAAAGAAATCTAAAATGTTGTTTTTTTTTTTATTACAGCCATGAGAATGTTGGCACTGCAGTGTTGGATAAGGTCGAAGGTTGGATAGAGATTTGGGAAAAGCATGGACTTATTATATTACCTTATAATAAGTCCATGGGAAAAAGAAACAACTAGGTTTTAATAGACAATTTACGTGAGTATGTGGTAATGCAATAGACTAGCAAATACTGGTATAATGCAAAGTAACGTGATAACCATGCCGATATATTAGGTACTAGCTGCGCCCCGCGGTTTCACCCGCGTAAATGTCGATCCCGTAGGAATATTGGGATAAAAAGTAGCCTATATGTTAATCCAGGGTGTCAGCTACCTCCATACAAAATTTTATCAAAATTGGTTCAGCCGTTTGAGCGTGAAGAAGTAACAAACATATAAACACACACACACACTCACAAACTTTCGCCTTTATAGTATTAGTGTGAAGTGTGATAGTGTGATGACGTAGGTTTTTAGGGTTCCGTACCGCAGTAGGAAAAACGGATCCTCTATAAGATCACTTCGATGTCCGTCTGTCTGTCCGTCTGTCAAGTTCCTTTTTCTCAGGAACGTATGCAGTTATCAAGTTGAAATTAATATCAAATACTCAGGACTGCAAACCCTTGAAGCAGTGAGAAAAATCAAACTTCTAAGTCAACGCAATCAAAAGATACGGGCAATTATGTTCCGTTTATGCCGCTTATTTTGACACTCGCAAGGGAATCAAAACCTATAGGATACTTCCCGCTGACCTAGAATCATGAAATTTGGCGAGAAGCAATGTCATGTAGCACGAGTAAAGGAAAAACCCGAAAACCGTAAATTTGTAGTTATATTACAATTTTTTTTTTTAAATATATTTAAATAAGTACCTACAAAACAAAATTTCTACGAAACCCTCGGTGCGTGAGTCCGACTCGCACCTGACCGTTTTTTTAACGTAGATTATTTTAACTAAGGTTTTAATGTGTTGTTGGAAACTCGAGACGGTCGGTGATGTAATGAGCTTAAAGAATGCATAAGTATTTGTCCAGACTGGGGAACGGGCGCGGGGCGGGCGCGGGGCGGGCGCGGGGCGGGCGCGAGGCGGGCGCGGTGCGGGCGCGGCGCGGTGGACTCAAACCTAAAGATGTAACTAGTCGTCGTCTCACGCAAGATTTGCCACAGCTCCATCCTCCACGACCTCTACTCCTTCAGCCAACTGTCACGACAATTTTTTTTATTGTAGACAAATAGTCGATTATTATATATAATAGTCAATTATTTGGTGTATTGGCAACACTTTTGAGTTGAGTCATAGACTCAGTGATTTTTTTGTAGGCTTTGCCGCCATTTTGTAATCAAGTTAGTGAATGTGATTTTCCGTCATCAATAATTTGGTGTTTTTTTATATTTGATCAATAAAATTGTTTCGCTTGTGATTTTGTCACATTTTATTGGTGGTTCTGGTAAGTTACAATAACTGACAAGTTACATGAATATGTAATCGATTTTGTTATGTCGATCTGCAACGGAGTACCGGCTTTTAGTAGGCACGTTCACTTTAATTGCATTATATAATTAACTTAACTATTCTTATCAGGTGTGGACCTGCAATGGATAATCAGCGAGAAAAAGAGCGTGACCGGTCGAGGCGCGGCGACCGGCCATCCAGATTTTCTGACGCAACCAGGGACCGCTCTAACGACCGCGAGCGTCCTGAAGGGAAAAGATTATTTGTATCCAACATTCCCTATGAGTTCCGTTGGACGGAGTTGAAAGATTTATTTAAAGAAAAGGTATGTTATCATCTTGACATGGTAGTTTGTACACAACAATCATCGTCTAATTTTGTTGTTCACTTGTAGGTTGGAGATGTGGCTTATGTTGAACTGTTCAATGATGAGAACGGCAAACCCAGGGGATGTGGTGTTGTTGAGTTTACAAACTCAGAGGCAATGAAGAAAGCTCTTTTTGTCATGCACCGCTATGAGTTGAATGGACGGAAACTTGTGTTAAAGGAAGAAACAGGTATCCTTGCCATACTTACCTTACTTGTTTTACTCTGTTCATGTTCATGAACATAATTACAATCGTATTTAACTCCAGTTTCAGGAAATGACAGGAGCAGGATAAACTCATCAAGGTCAGGGGGTGGTGGTGGCGGCGGCGGCGGCGGCGGTGGCCGAAACAATCGAGATGATAAGGAGTAAGTATTTTATTTATGTACATTTTCATTCAAGCACTTGTTTTATCGCCAATATTACATAGCAATATAAACTTACAGCCAGATTTTATCGCATTTGTGGTACTTATAATGTTGCTAAACAATTCTAGCCCAGAATGGTGACCAGATTATAGATAATGAATCTTGGGTAAACACATTTCAATGGAATGAATTTTATTGAGTATGTTTTACAAAACAAGTTAATATCTAAGGCATTACCAGATACTGTTTTAGTATTACACAAATTAATTTAATAGCCCAAAACCTCATAAAATCACAGATTTTAAACATGCTTCTATGTTGCCTTTATTCAAACTTTTTTTTTGCTTTGTTCTCATTTTTATTAAGCTTTTTTATAATTTTCTAACAATAGGTATTGTTCTATTTGTAAGTAATTTCAGTTGGGGTATCAACAAACCAAGGGAACCTGAGAACTACAATACTTATGGTCTTAGCCTCCAGTTCCTTGAGTCCATCAATGTACAACCACCACTAGTAAAAAAAGTGTTTGTTGCTAATGTAAGTTATAAATATTCTTTATCATGCTAGCATTTTCATAAATTCTATTAAAAGAAAAATGTTATTATATTAATCAACTTCAAAGACATGTATTTTAATAATTTTTCAAAAAACAAATCACTTTTCCTTCAAACAATAAAAACAGGGGACTGTCAAGAAATTTAAAAGTTATGGTTAATTTTCAGCTTGATTACAAAGCAGACAGGACTAAAATAAAGGAGGTCTTCAAAATGGCTGGCAAAGTGCGTAACATTGATCTGGCAGTAGATAAAGATGGCAACAGCAGAGGATTTGCTGTTATTGAGTATGATCATCCAGTTGAAGCCGTCCAAGTAAGCTGTTCAATATCATTGATTATTGAAGGTGTGAATGAAGTTTTAAGTTAATAAATAAACTAATAAAATGCTATTTCTTTATTCACAGGCTATTTCAATGTTTGATAAACAAATGCTGTATGACAGAAGAATGACAGTGCGCATGGACAGGGGTGTAACAGATAAGGGTGAAGTAAGGCTTCCGGAAGGTCTTAAGAGCATTGGCCTTGGTCTAGGACCCAATGGAGAGCCCCTAAGGGATGTTGCAAGGAATCTGCCACCACAGACCCCTGCTACAACTAACTTGACTCTTGCAAATACTGGAACAGCTTTAGGTGCCGGGGTTCTGGGGGCAGTACCATCATCTGGTGTGACTCTGAATGGTCTTGGTGCAAGTCTGTCAGCAAACCAACTGAATACCAACTCTGCTTTAGGTGGAAATCTGGGACTTCAGGTAAGGGTAACTATTAATTTATCAAAGTTTTGATAAGGTTTTCAGATACCAAAGGTATGTGACCTTTATAGCAAGGATTTAAATCATAATTCTGTTTTCAGGCCCTGAGTCTGACAGGATTGGGAGCCCTTCAGAATCAGTTGCTCCAACAAGGGTTAACTGCTAATGACTTGGCAACAGTGCTTAGTGCTCAAGCCAATGTGAACTCAAATAATTTGGGTCTTGGTAATCAAGATTTGAGCTCTGGCTTAAACCTAAGCAACTCTGGCTTGTCCAACAGTGTGATGGGAAATAATTCACTCAGCTCTGGACCACTCTCAGGTTAGTATTACAGGAGAAATTACATAATGTACAATAATGTGTAGCTGTGCACAAAACCACATACTTATTCTCTTGTCACAAAAATCTTTCAGGCGTTGTCAGAAACAATATGGCGACAGAACAAAAGAAAATCGATTTAGCCTCGATTTCATTATTATGGTCATGTATTAAAAAAAATGTGTAAATTAAAAAACTACACTAAAGCCACGTATTCACTGAGCAACAATTGTTTATAAACTCTGTTTCAGAAACAAAATCTACGTGTTTCTGAAACAAACCATTTTGTTTCAGAAACATATAATTTTGTTTCTGTAAACACTTACCCCCTTATTCATAAAACTTATCAAACCTATTTTAGTTAAAATGGGGTTTGTCTCTTTCTTACACACAGAAATGACAACGTGACAGATAAAGACAAACGTTCTATAAACCTATTTTAGCTATAATAGAGATAAAATAGGATTATGAATAAGGGGGTATGTGTTTATCGGTATGTTTCGGTGCTCCCCACTTGCGGCGGAGAACACAGAAACAAATCAGTTGCGCAACAGGTGCATGCGAGTGTGGACGCGTCTAAACATTTGTTTATAAACATGGCTGTAGTGTGGGACGATGAAACTGTCTTTAAATTGATAGAACTGTTTGAGAAAAAACGAATATTATGGGATTGCTCGACAAAGGACTACAAAAATACCCTCGGGCGACATGACCTAAGCAACTGACTGTGTGGACGGCAGAGTTTCCGAAACATTGTTCCTGGAAACATTTACGTGATGTTTCAGAAACTGTGTATCCGAAACATTGTTGCTCAGTGAATACGTGGCTTTATGGTATTACTTAAGATAGTGCAAGACTTTTGATACTATTGAACATTGCCGAATGTTAATAAAAAAAAACCGAGTCTAATTTTAAAATTCTCTCACTCAATATCAGAAGCTTCCAACACAATTTTGGCAACTTTGCGGTTTGCTACAGCGAACCACTATCAGCTTTCATGTTATCATGTTAATAGAATGCTGGCTTACTAACGGCAGAATTATAGACCCTGTGCCAGGATATAATTCATATCACACAACAGTTCAGCAAAATAAAAACGGAGATTTAATTTGCTTTGTTAAAACTAATTACAAGACTAGCCTTCGAACCTACAATACTAGACGCAGATCGACGTCTCATAACCATCGATGATAAAGTCGCAATACTAGGCATTTATATATCTCCTTCGTTTAGTAATCTTGAACCATTTTTAAACTCACTGGAAATCTTACCAAGCTCACTTGTAAATAAACAATCACTGATTGTCACTGGTGACATTAATATTGATATCTGCAACACTAGCAATAGTCAGTCATCAGAGTACCTTTGCCTAATGTTTTGCCATGGGCACAAAGCGTGCCTAGACTGCATATTTATAGTGTCAGAACAAATGCTTTGGAGTCACTTGCAAGTCCTCAATCACTGATCATGATATAGTTACTGCCAATATTTCCTCACATAAACCTCCAACTAGTACTGCAAAGAGACGCATAAGTATTTAAGTAAAATAGCTACCAAAGCAGTTATTGCTGACCTAAACAGTGTTGACTGGTCTGTCATCACAAATGACACAAATGTAAACACAGCAACCACTGAATTTACGAACATTGTTACTTCCACTGTAGACAAACACACACGAAATGTAAGAATTGGTAGAAAATTGACATGCATAAAACCATGGATCACCCTGGGATTAATAAGATGCATGATCCATCGGGACAAGTTGCATAGTAATTGTAAATCGAACCCTGATGATTCAGTCCGAAATAAAATATACACTCGATACAGAAACTTTACCAACCTTCTTTCAAAAATCAGGTCTGACTACAATAACCAACAGATTCTTGTTAACAAAGACAATCTAGAAAACCTCTGGAAAGCAATAAAAATGTACAGGTCACATAATCTCCTAAAAGTAATGAAACCTCCCAACTACTGAGCCCCAATAACACTTCACCTCAGTAGGAACCTGTCTGGCAGACAAAATACTAGAACAACTTAACCTATCTCATGAATCTTTAATAAACACTTACACATCCGACATATCCAACCCACACTCTCTTTTCCTTGAACCGACAGATGCTTACGAAATTATTAAAATTATATCTGACCTCAAAGTCGACAGTGCTCCAGGACTTGATAAGATTTCGGTTATTCTTATCAAAAGAGCTTTAAAATCCTTACTACTACCAATGATGCACATCTTCAACCTGAGCCTTGAGACCGGTACTTTCCCAGAATGTGGGAAAAGCGGTCCCAAACATGTACCAGATAACCATAGACCTATAGCACTGCTAAGCTCTGTCTCTAAAATATTAGAGAGGATAGTTAACTCCCGTCTTATTTCTTTCATTGATAAAAATCATCTCATCTTTGATAACCAATTTGGATTCCGAAGGAATAGGTCAACAGAGGATGCTGCTACTCTTCTTGCCGATTGTGTCTCCTCTCATATTGAGAAAAATCAAAAATGTCTGGCCATTTTCCTTGATCTTGCGAAGGCATTCGACACGGTTTCAATTGGCCTTCTCCTTAAGAAACTAGAATGCATAGGAATACGAGGAATTTGCCTTGAATGGTTTAAAAGCTACCTGACAAACCGGAAGCAGTACACGAAAGTAAGCTCTTTCACTAGTGATCAACTCCCCATTGATTTCGGAGTTCCACAGGGTAGTGTACTTGGTCCCACGCTTTTCATTGTCTATATTA
Organism: Amphipoea lucens; assembly: GCA_947508005.1. Classification (NCBI taxonomy): domain Eukaryota; kingdom Metazoa; phylum Arthropoda; class Insecta; order Lepidoptera; family Noctuidae; genus Amphipoea; species Amphipoea lucens. The sequence goes on from OX382371.1 coordinate 11,689,594, forward strand.
ACGACATACTAAACCTTTCCGTGAATAATGCTGAAATTATAACTAATGCAGATGACACTGCCATAATATTTCACGGAAAATCGTGGGAACATGTACACTAGCAGATGAGGGATTATCAGTCATCGCAAACAACCTGGACAGAAACCTGCTCACACTAAATGGCAGTAAAACGAAATATATTGTTTTCTCCAAAACCGCCGTTTCAAACCCACCGGAACACCTTAAACTCAAACTACATCATTGCTCTTCTAACATTTCTACTACCTCTTGCGACTAGGACAGTCGCCTCTTGAACGTACTTCTTACATTAACCCCCTTATTCATAAAACTTATCAAACCTATTTTAGTTAAAATGGGGTTTGTCTCTTTCTTACACACAGAAATGACAACGTGACAGATAAAGACAAACGTTCTATAAACCTATTTTAGCTAAAATAGAGATAAAATAGGATTATGAATAAGGGGGTAAATATCTTAGCAACATACAGGGTGAAATTAAAAACATGCGACAAATCGAAATGGGAGATTGTACTCATCATTATGAACAACTTTTACTATGGGACCAAACATGAAATCGCGAAAAAAAAATCAGCTGTTCCCTACATTTTATGTTCGCATAACTTGTCAAAATGTAGGGAACAGCTGATTTTTTTTATAATAACTAGCTTCAGCCCGCGACTTCGTTCGCGTGAAACTTCTTGTTTCCCCCGAGCCACCCCGTCGTATCGCATCACCCGCCCGCGCTATCACTTAACGTTCTTTTTTACTTTTTTTCTTTTTCTCAGCTCCTAAGGGTCATAGCGTGATGTTAAATAGCCTATAGCCTTCCTCAAGAATTGGGCTATCAAATGCAAGAATTTTTCAAATCCGACTGGTAGTTCCAGAGATTACCCCCTACATACAAACTTACAAACATACAAACTTATAAATTTTACCTCTTTATAATATTAGTATAGATTACCTCTTTATAATATTAGTATAGATGATGAGTACAATCTCCCATTTCGTTTTGTCGCATGTTTTCAATTTCAACCTGTATATCCAACCTTTCTGGCAGAATAAGAAAACTCATTCACACCATGCGTAGACTACGTAACTGTCTGCCCACAGACACACTACAACAAGTTTACCTAGCGCTATGCCAATCGGTAATTCAGTATTGCATCAGCGTGTGAGGTAGTGCTGGAAAGACCTACTTAATCGAAGCTGAAAGAGCACAGAGGGCGCTTCTTAAGTAACTTTTAAGAAGCCCTACCGGTTCTCTACCGATTTACTCTACCGCGAAACGAAAGTCCTCAGAGTCCGCCAGCTTTTCATTCTTTCTGCCTGCACAAAAACGCACAAAAATGTTAAAAGGAGACCCGACTACGCAACTATCATAAACAAAAGAAATTACAGAATCCCAACACCTGACAGCACCTCACTGCTAGCAAGACGCTCCCCGGCCTACTCTCTCATTAATACAATTAATAAAGTCTGCAAACGCTGCGAAATTAAAAATACTACTTCATTTGGCTGCAAAAAAATTGTAAAAGAAATTTTGCATAACACTGGTTATGATGACTCGGAACAATTAATATAAAGACCCTGACCTGACAGTCTTGACACCAAATCAAATGAAGCACAATGGAACAAACATGCACGCTTAAACACACACCAGACGCAACACCAAACACACACCAGTGCTGGATTTATATTTTTTATGAGCGTAGGCCACTTTATTCTCCCCCCCCCCATGTGTTTCCATTTATAGTAAGGAAGGCTTTAAAGTTAAATAAACAAATTAATTACCTAGTCATTAAGAAAGAGCGTAAAAAAGAAACAAGAATTACAATTTTTTACGGGACTTTTTAATAGGTAGCAAAATCGGTGAGTGCGGGCGGGAAGTGGAGGTGGTTACGTTGAGCCACTGCCGCCCGCCGCTCTCATCCATCACTCACGGCCTGGCCACGAACTAGCCGCTATGAACGGCAGCTTACCGCGGGGCGGCGAGCAGTAAAAATATACCAAAATGTATGAACCATGCCACGACGTACCGCTCGCAGCGTCATCGCGCCGCTTGCCGCTAAGCCAAAAGTCGTGGCCGGGCGGTCACGCAGTAATAATATAGATAAAATAGGTACAATAACTGACAGTAGGTACCTAGGATTGATAATTTTCGATAGGAATGAGTTTCTATAGGGATTTAACGTATTAGTATAAAAACCATGAGAAAAGAAAACCAGTGAACTTGTTTGACTATCCTCTGAAATCGAGTGAACGTCCTCTGAAATCTACCGCCCCTAGGACGCTGCCGCCCCTAGGCCGCTGCCGCCCCTAGGCCGCGGCCTATATGGCCTATTGACAAATCCAGGACTGGCACACACATTACTCACACATCACGCACACACACACCACGCAAACATCACTCATACACACGTAACTACCATACCATACCTGAAATAACCTCTCTAGTCTCCACTCTGGAATTCGTACTCCGGGCCCCAAGATACAGACTATCTAGTTTGGGGCTCACTAGTTAATAATATATTGTAACCTAGCTGTAGGTAATATTTTAAGCTACTCATGTCGTCTTAACTTGCTGATAACCAGTGAACCTGCTTACTGTATTACCTGGACAATAAATATATATTATATTTTTTTTTGCTTTTAGGCACGGGCCGACAAATGGGAGGTGTGACAGTGTCTGCCCAGTACGGACGAGATCCTGGCGTGCAACAGTCGAACCGGGAGAAGTCATCCGACATGGTTATCATCACTAATGTAAGTATAATCACGACAACAATCTCTCAACTTTTTTGATGGTCATATTTTCTGATATCTTGACAGTAGTATTGAATGATCTGGTTTAAGAACTTTATTATTCCTCATTAAGAATTAACAATAATTCACTTACTGAGAAACTAAGTTTACATAAAAATGTTTACGAGCGTACAAAAACGACGTTATCAATAAGTTTATAATAATAGATAGGAAGGTAGTGATGAAAAAATAAGGTAGATGTCCACTAATCATCAACCGAGTAAACACGGATCTAAAGTAAAAGTAGATGTATTACTAGATGTGGCATACATGGCAGCGTACTTAATCTTTTATTTTTGTTTTGTTAGTTTGGATGAACCCTTGCTAAGATTAGTATTTTTAAATGTAGTATTAGTATAGAGTAATGTAGTCTTAGTATTTATATAATGTAGTATTTATTTATTTAGTATTTTATAGTATTATTGACACATTATATACGATTTAAGTTGTTTTTTAAAACAAGACATACTTTTTGCCTCTTTTATTTCCATGGGTATTTTATTGTACATGTTAACACCTTCAAATTAAATATTTCTTTTCCCGTAATTAACTGTTCTGGGAGGACGTGTTACTAAGTAATTGGAGTTTCGTAATTTAATTTTTTGTACTTGATGTTTTTTTGTGAAATTTAGTGTTGTATGAATATTTTTGTGTAATATTTTGCGTATCAGTATACATGTATAGTACATATATGTTTGGGAAATGTTCATTATTTTTGTATTTTCATATATTTTTTGAGTTGACGTTCGAAATTTGAAATTAAATAATATTTTGATTAATCTATTTTGTGCTGTTTGTAATATATCTAGATTAGATTTAGCTGCCGTCCCCCAGATTTCTATTAGGTAGTCTATATGTGGCTTAACTAAAGAATTATAAATTATGTATCGAACTTTCCGAGGAAGGCATTTTTTCATACTGTGAAGAGCTCCCGTGAGTGATAAAAGTTTACATCTAATCTTCTCTATATGAGGCTTCCAACTCAGGTAGTTATCTAAAATTAAACCTAAATATTTCTCTTTAGTTTTTCTTTGGATTAATTGATCATTTATTTTAAGTTGTATATTATCGCTTATTTTTTTATTTTTGGGGGCAATCACAACATAATTAGTTTTTGCAGTATTAATGGTGAGGAGGTTTGATTGGAACCAGTCATTAAGTGAATTTAAGTCTTTTTGGATAATAGGTATCATAGCTTCGATTGAAAGCCCAAAGTAGAAAATACTTGTATCATCTGCGTAAAGCGAAATGTCACCTTTGAGGCCAATCTGGGATATGTTATTAATATAAATTAGGAACAACAGTGGTCCCAGAATTGATCCTTGAGGTACACCGAAAGTGACAGATTTTGAACTACTTTGATATTGTCCTATTTTGACAATTTGTTTGCGATTTTGCAGGTATGACTCAAAAATCTGTAGTGCTTTGCCTGTGATACCAATGTGGGCCAGTTTTTGTAATAACAGATTGGGACTAATTGTATCAAAAGCTTTTTTGAGATCAATGAAAACACCCAACGCTGTTTGCTTTTGATCGATTTTGTTTTTTATTTTAGTTATGAGATCAATAGTTGCCGAGAGTGTATTCGAGTGAGGTCGAAATCCGTATTGTTTTTGATATAAAAAGTTTTTTGATTTAAGAAATGTTTCCAAACGGTTATAAAGAATTTTCTCGAAAATTTTTGAGATAACAGGAAGTACTGATATGGGACGGTAATTACAAGGATCAGACTTATTTCCAGATTTGTAAATAGGGATAACTTTAGCAATTTTTAAGTCATCGGGAAAAATACCTCGATCTAAACAAAGATTTAAACATGCTGTAAGTTCATTAACAATTAAATTTTTAACACATAACAAAGATTTTGTGCTTATGCCATCAATGCCAGAACTAGTATTTGGATCTAAATCGTCAATAATTTTAATAACTTCATCCGTGGTTGCTGGTATTAAACACTTAAGTTCCGTTGAGTCACTTGTTGCAGGTTCTTGAGCTAGGTTTCCGTTTAACTTATCAGTGATGAGATTTGCTAGTGATGACCCAATAGTTGAAAAGTAAGAGTTGAACCTTTCACATATTGCCTTTTGATCTGTGATGGTGCCATTTTCGGTATCAAGTTTTTCAGGTCCAGTCCTTTCTCTAATTTTATTTTTCGATAGATCGTTTATTAGCTTCCACATTTTCCGAGGTTTTGTCATATTGTCTTTAAAACATTTATAATAATATGTATTTTTTGTATTTTGAATGTTGTACGCTACTCTAGCTTTTGTTTTTTCAAATTCCGTTTTTAATGACGTGTCTGATGTACTTGATTTATATTTTTGCCATAATATATTCCGATTGTTAATATCATGTATAATATCTTTTTTTATCCAATCTTGTCGTGGGCGGTTCAGAACTTTTATTTTCGAAATTTTGCTCTTAGATAAACAAGACTGTAGTTTGTTGGCCAAACTCTCATATATGGGTTCTTCATCGTTTGTATTGTTTATAACGTCTTCAAAATACTTGTATAGTTTTGGGTAATCCAATGCCGTGTATTCTACTTTCGTCAGGGGGGGAGGGGCATACTGCTGAATTTCTAAAAAGATTTGTTTATGGTCGGACATCGCAGATTCAATCATGACGATATGAAAGTTATTTTCTTGTAGGTTGGACGAGACATGGTCTAGTATGGTTTTGGTTGAAGTAGTTTCTCGGGTACAATATTTACGATCAATTTTGTTTAAAATTTTGAAGTTACTTTCTTTCAGTGTGTTCCTGTAGTCACGAACTGCTCGGTCTGGGTTCAGCAAGTCTAGGTTAAAATCGCCAAACACTATTGCTCTCTTCTTCTTTTGTAATTGTTGCGAATAAAGCTCAAGGAAGTTGTTCATATTACTTTTGTCTGGTTTATATATGGCACCAATACTCAAGGAAAACTTTTTCACATAAATCCAGAGGTAATGAGTATCGTCTACACAATATTCTTCTATAAGATGGTGTTTTAGATTGTTGTGGACAAATATTGAGACCCCGCCTCCCCTTTTATTTTGTCTAAAGTTATAGTAGTGTGTGTAGCATGGTATTTGAAGTCTTCTTGCCTCATCATGACTTTTGATCCATGTCTCAGAAAGAACAATAATATGCGTGGTTGCTTGTAAAGATGCGATTATACATTTTAGCTCATCGAATTTACCTGGTTTAACTATACTACGTGCATTGGCATAGAAGCATTTCAGAGATTTTTTGATTGGGACTATCTCAGTGTAATTATTCGTGACTTGGTATGTAATTTTCTGTGAGCAGTAAGTTAGTTTTTTGAAGTTATTGACACAGGCGTGGTTGCTTTTTCTGTTGTCGAGAGAATTTTAGGCACTCCTTTAACATACTTGATTATAAGGTTATTTTCCCCGGTAGCAGTGCGTCTTTGCAGCTCGTCTTTCAGGTTTTGCATATATTTACGTTGATATGGAGTTTGGTCGGAATAAAATTTTATGTTCTCGGTGTCCAGGTTATTTCTGTTGCGCAATATAGTTTTCGCTGTTTCCTCAGATGAAAAACTTATTTTAATTGGGCGGGAATGTTCGGGCTTGTATTTACCAAGACGCATAATTTTCTCAGGCTGGGGACAGTCATTGAAGGCAAGTTTAATTATTCTAGTAATTTCTACCTTTTCATATTCTTGGCGTTCGGTTGTTGATTTATTCTCAGGTTCAGCTATGCCAGAAACTATAACATTTTTAGCTCGCAAGTTTCGTTCTTGAATTTCGTTGACAAATTCTTCATAAGTAGTATGCGCTTGATCTGGAATGGACGGAGTCGTGCACTTGAGTTTATTTACTTCGGCTTCTAAAACCATAACCTTTTTCTCTGTGTTTTTAGAAACGGTTGTTACGTCATTAAGTTTAGATTTCATATTTGCATTTTCCGAGATTAGATTTTCAATGGTTTTACTAATGTTGCCCACTTCATTCTTTATGGCAGTGACATCTTGACACAGCTTATTGTTATTTTCTGCTTGGTCATTTTTAGAGGTCTGTAAAAGCAACATCATTTCGGACATTTGCTTTCGCAATTCAGACAGCTCAGTTTTGATCAGGTCATCATCATCGGTAAATTTACGTTTATAATTACGATGAGTAATATGCGGAGTGGTGTCCATATGTATTTCAGATAAATTTGGTTGAGAACCTCCAATTCTTTCGCCGATGTCACTTCCAGTCGGTGAGTGTACTGGATTCATTGTATATCTGTGTTCAGTAGCTACTCACGTGAATCGTACGCGCAGTGCAGGTGTGAAGAAAACAAAGAATGATGGTCCCGTCTCTGTTACCCAAGGGGGTGAAGAGAGCAGCGATGCGTCGATGATTCCGCACCGGGCTTGGCACTTAGAAAAATTTCGTTATAACTCAATTACAGTTAATTATGCAAATTAGCTTATATTTCGACTACTTAAGATTTGGAATGGATTGATGAGTATTTAATAAGTTTTAAAATAATTTACGACACGACTGCTCTGTACGCTCGTTAGCAGCGAATTTTCAATACTATCACAATACACCAATGTTTCTAACATTGTTTTTGCAACTCTTTGTCCTTGCGGCTTCCAATATTATAGATGGCATGGTGCAAGACCAATGTCTGAGATTCCCGACGGAAATCTCAGAAATTGGTCTATGGGTTGGGGTGGTTAGGTTAAGCTGCAATTTGTACCTTATATTACTTTTTTTTCGTTATTTAGTAACAAGAGTAATTTTAAAGACCAATTGATCGTTGTTATAGTTGCCGCCGACCGTGACTTGGCAGTTGATTCGCGAGAAGTTTAGCGAATGCGGCGACGTCAAATTCGCCGAGATGACAGCGCCAGACACTGCCGTGGTCCGCTTCCATAAGGAATGGGATGCCGAAAGGGCAATAAGTATCCTTTTTACAATGAGATTTAGAAACATCAAACACCAAATAATCAAAATCAATCACACTAACACGTCATACTATTATTTTTTTCATTGCTGCATTTAATTTAAAAGGTATGCATTCAAAAAATCTATATAGAAAAAGTACTTGAAAAGTGCTAAATATTGATCTACAGTGTTAACTTATCAATTTGTAATTACCTAACTTAGGCCCTTTGTACACACACGTTTTTCTTGCAATGAAAAACTACGGTTTATTCGCCGTGTCGGTCCACGGTCATCAGTGTTGTATGGATCGCTATGGGAGCTTGTTGACGGACACTTTTTCAACGACGCCGGCCCGGTTTATACGCCGTAACATCAAGAAACCGTGCTGTGTACAAAGAGCCTTCCAGTTTCACAAATCTATTTATTTTAATGGATAATCCCACTGTTATGTAATAAATTTCCTTAGCACAATAATCAGAAATGTTTGACCGGACCCGCATCGATGGCAGGACAATAGATGTTCGCTTCTTCTAGCATTCGACGAAAGGAGAGTGAGTTCGACTAATGATATAGTTTTTGTTGCATTGTTTTTCCTTGCGTTGTTTTTTTTTTATTCCAGAGAAAGAAACCCTTTGCTTATAGGAATACTCTTTGCAATTTTCCTTCTTAACTCTCGTAAATGCTAGACTCGTGCCTTCGGGATAATAGTCAATGAGTAGATTTTTCTAACACGGCCCAGATTTTACGCGCCTACATCGTCTGTTTCTATTTCTTTTCCCATTTCTGGGTGCACAAGATCTTAGTATATTTTATCCTTAGCCTTTTACAACTTTATGTACCGTATTGAATGTTGTCAGATGAAAATAATATACTTCTTAGTTGTGTGCATTTGATGATGTGTCACTTATCTGCTCTCGGGTTCCATCAATAGCAATAAGCATGTTTTTTCCTGCTAATGTCGTTCGTCCGGCCTGCACATTTTGTCCTACCCAGGAGATGGATATGTGGATACCTGCTCCCCGTCTTTACTTGTTTTGAAATTCTAATAATATATTATCGAGGAAACTGCTGAAAAATCTACTCATCGTAATAAATTGGCGTCTATAAGTTGCAATTGAATGGAGATGAATGTCTCGGAAAGACATCTAAATATTGTAATTTTTGTGATTTCAGGGAAGTTTTGAAGTCGGTCTGATTTGGGGTTTGTATACACTCTGCTGCCTGGATAAAGGAATGATTTCCCATCTTCGTCTTGAATTGTGTTTGGTGATGTGTTCTCAAAACTTTGTCTCGATTGACGTTTAATTATCGATAAAACACTTGTATTTTAGGTTAAGTTAATGTAAGCGTCTGAATGTTTTATGTAGCCCTAATTATTAAAGCTGAATAAATTTCATTTGAGGAAAAATCTATTGTTATGATATGCTCCGCTTTTTTCGACTGATCCATTAATCATTCTTTGGATTTGAAACGTTGATAATAAATCAGTTCCTTGTTAATATTTACACAATTTACGTCTCGTGCTATTTCGAGGTGTCAGGCAAAGTGTCATTGTGCAACTGGTGATGTCGATAAGTGTATCTAAATAAACGTAAAAGTTGTTGAGGCGACTGTCTGTTTCTGGAATAGTGAAGCAATTTGGTAAATTTTGTAAGTCACAACTTTCCAATAGGGTTCTGCCAAGCACGGCGTCATAGTTATGAAATGGCGGAAGACCTTGCGGAGTAAGATGGTGCATAATCGACTTAATTTCTAAAACTACAAGGTATTAGTTATTAGTTAGTTGAAAATCTTGCAGCATCGGCAAACGGCGGAGCCTGTATTTTTGAATTGCTTTTGATTTTCCAATTCCATTGCCAGATGAAAATTACATACTATGTTGTTGTTGAGAATGAATAAATTATTTTTTTTATCTGGTAAATATTTTTGACAGGTTAACTAGGTGCGTGATTACATTGACCAAGTTCTGGTAATAAAACTTATCGAAACACAGTTTTACTGTGCACTATTTACGAATTTGAGAATTCGGTCGCCACTTGCTTGTGCCACGCTCGTTAGTTGGTTATGTGTAACGAGACGTAATATTTCATCATTATGCCAAAAATAGCTGAATGAGCTACTTCTATTTGGTCTCAATAATTGTAATTTACTCACTATTTTATCTCGACCAGTGATTGTTAAAATTGGAATCGTAGATATGAGCTATCCTTGTGTTTACTTCGCAATAAGTAGCTAAACATTGCACATTGAGCTGTCTCATTCAACATGAAAAGTTTTCGAAGATTGCAAAAGTTGGGTCTGTGATGCGTCGCAGTTACGATGAAATACGTCTTCAGACTTCTTCGACTCGAATGGTAAGTTTTCTGTCATCGAAATTGGAATTTTGCTATTTGTTTCGGGTGTGCATGGGGTTTTTTTAGAACTTTCATACTTAGAAAAATGTCCATACTTACTTGAATCACTCTGTAAGAGAGGTTTAGATCGGAGCCGGTTTCCAAATTTTTATCACGAAAGCCTTTTTACATGTCATGGCGTATCCAGCGTTTCAAGGAGCGACTTTTGAACACTCAGTACTGTTGGTTATCAGTCAACTTGGCAAGAAGATTCGTTTGGTCGGTCCTTGTACTGTCCGCTGCCCGGTGCATTCGTATCCTCTATTAGCGGACGTAATGTAATACGACTCATGATTTGTAACTTGTATTTGGATGTTGGTACTGCGTTATTTTTATGCGAAGGTTTCGTGATTCATGCCATGTTGGATAACTAGTTGAAGTTTGGATTTGTTCGTAAATACCTTTTGTAACTCACCGTGTAACATTTAAACGTGTTTGTTTTAATAAACATCTATTGCAGGGTACAAGCAATGAGCTAAGTTATGACGACTCAGTCAATGGTCCTAAAATGGAAAGATGAGGAACGCACAGAAAGCGACTTCGCCATCCATTGAGCTGACAGCAATGCAGGTAGATTACTTTCTGTACCAATTTATTTCTGGTGTTTATCTGACCCCTGAATAACTTGTTTCTCAGAGAATCTTAGTACTAAGTAGTTACGGCGTTTGTCCACGGTAGGCACGGCCCAGAGACGTCACGAGAAACGAGATTATTCAAATCGAACTTGACGTCCCGGTGACGGCGATTGTGTGTCCACCGCAAATGAACTCGGCGGCTTAGTATATATTATAAGTGTCCAAACACACTATGCCGAAGGTACGCCGCCGAAATTCCGCGGCTGATTTTACGTTCCGACTTATTCGGCTGATATGACACACCATAAGTGCCGAACTTACGCGACAGAAATTCAGTTGCGTAACTTTGTGTGTACAAGGGGCGGACACGCGGGGCGCGGGCATGCCTGGCCTCCCGCTGCCCCCACCCCGGATCTTCTTTGGCAATCGAACCGAACTTCGGTCGCGTACCTATAATGTGTGCTCTACAGAGTACGTTGCCGCCGAATTGCCGCTGAACTTACGCCCGACCGAAATTCGGCTGTACGCTATAACGCAACGTAATTTCGGCATATGTGTCGTCAGTAATTCAAATAGCATTGCAGGCGTAATCATGCCGAACTTCGGTCGCGTACCTTCGGCATAATGTGTTTAGACACTTAGTGTGGACAAGTTCAAACGTGTATTGTATTGCCGGCACATCGACATCGCCCCCAATCTTTGACCGTGTTCAAACGATTGCGCCGAACTACTCGAAATTTCGGCGACTGGGATGACGGTGCTCGGCTGACGGACGTGCGGTGGATACGCGGCAATAGTAAATCGCTACTTGGGCGCTATCATAATTATTTTTCTCTGTGACGACGGTGGTGGACAAACGTCCTTACGCCGATGAACGAACGAGCGCGGCGGTGATGACGTCTATATAAACGCCTTATAAATTGCATTATATAACGTAACATCGTTCAGACACCGCCACAGCACTTTTAATCGCATATCGCGTCTCATTATGTTAAAAGTCAATTTACCAACTTACAGATGGCGCATGTACTGTGTGGTTCTTCAAGCCGGAAAGAGAAGTAAAACAGGCGATGACATCACATGGTGGCGCTTCAAACAAAGAGGTAAATATTAGACATTTTACTGTCTAGTAGCACAAGTGTTCTTTTTAGCCTCTATTTTCGATTTTTTTGCTTAATTCTGATTATTTTTGTTACAGGTATATCGTTTCTTGCGGTACGGTTTTTAGCAGAAGTGAAAGTCTTATTGTAAAGAGAAATTAAATAAATCGTATTTTTATTCACATTTGTTTTTTATTGCTAGTCAACCGTGGTAATTTTGACCTTTTGTACCTCCGCCAGACACCCTTTGCAATTTGCATTATCTCGTAGATAGGGATCCTTAGTGCCGTTAACATTAACTCCATTATTGAAATGACTGATGTGCCGATACATAGGTTAACCACGCCTCCACTTCGCACTGTAATGAAAATATTAATGATTCTGCTTAGATAAGTAGAGAATTTAACAGTTGATAATACAGGATGGCAGAGAGATCGACGCGCAAACTGTAACCAAGAAATCAGCACATGATTGTGGACCCTCCTACCCTGGAATGTTAAATCGATATAAAAAAAAATTTGCGCTGTTTCTTAGAAGAGTCCAATACCTACGCTGTCAAAATGTAGGTATGTAATAGCTATTAAAAAAAATAACCGACGATAAATGTCAACACAGGAGGGTCCAGAATCATGTACCTACTGAATCCATGGTATAAAAGGTGGTGCGTTATTGTCCTTGCCACCCTGTATAGCCTGCGTTTATTTTCCCACTAAGGCCTCATTTACGGAGACGCGGGGCGTCGCGCGTTTCGTTGAGCGGCGCGGCCCGCACTGAATTCAAATATATGGCGTTGTATGAATGCGTTTACGGAGAAGCGATTTTAGACGCGTTTGTTTGAATTAGGGCGTTTTTTGCGGCCGAGCCCGCGGATGGCACCGACGCGTCCCACGCGGCGTTTATCGCGGCGGCGCACGCAGCGGCAATTCTCGATGAAGCTATGTCCGAGGCGGAATCTTCTGTCAGTCTTATTTAGAAATCGCGCAACACAGACGAGTCACCGTCGCAATGGAGTATGATATGATCATGCTGCAAGTTGCGACACGTGCGCTCCCATCTCTCGCCAATATAAAACTAGTCGATTTGATCGAGGCGAGCGTGCGCCGCCGCGATGCCCGCCGCGTGCTTCGCTACACGCTAGAGGACTCGCCGCGGGCGCCGCGGCGGGCACCGCCACGCTTCCCGTCTCGCTTCTCTATGAACATGGTCGTATATTGCTATAAGTTTGTGTTTACGCGTGCGATGATGCGTGCCGCTTCACGCGCCGCCCCACCGTAAACAGAAAAAAACGTCCGACGCGCCGCGAGACGCCACGCCACACGCGACGCGAGACGCCCCGCGTCTCCGTAAATGAGGCCTAATGGGACCACTAATGGGACCAAATGGGACTTCGCTAAATATTTTTTACACAGTACTCAATTCTAATCTACGGCACGGGTTCTATTATATTGTATACTTACAGAAAAGGTCATAGAAGCTAAATATAATTTCCCTCATAACTCGCACTTTGGGAAACGCAGATACACTGACTCTCAGTCTGTTCATGTTCACCTGAGGCAAGAACGTCTCGCGGCCGTTCTTAAACACGTCCTCCTCACAGTTACCCAAGCATCCACAATCTCGGAAAGATCTTGGCAAGTCGTTGGTGTTGTCAAATTTCCCCATTGTTTCATTGCCAATGGACAGTTTCAATATTTCTCTCTTGTATTCTAGAACACACTCTAGTTCAGCTAAGTTACATATTTTTTCGTGATCTGAAATCGCATAATATGGCATTAAGCCCGCCTCATTATCATTTATGTGTATGTATTGAATTAATAAATAAATTTAAAATCCCTTTGCTCAGGAGTGGGATGATGCAGGCTAACAGTAACAGTAAAATCCTTTATTAGTGAGGGCACTGAAACAAGACTTAAGATTGTCTTGATTCTCATATCAAGAAAAACAGCACAACTGAAATATAAATTAAGCAATCCAAACTTGTTTTACTAGGGTAGCCTTAGGTACTCATTCAAGTATTTATAATGTCTATCGCGGTTGGCGCAGTGCCTGAGTCATTGGCTGCTGCGCTACTTCTCGCGGGTTCCATTCTCGAATGAATACATTAGTATTTTTATGACTTATAGATACTGAGATGCTTTTCCGTGTTTTGAATAGTACGAGGATTAATAGTAATAGGTATTTTATTGACTTACCCAATGGCTTATAAATATGCGGTATACAACCGCACAGTTTGAATATCATTCTAATTCTGCAGTCTAACAAGCAACGATTGTACGAGTAAATCGGGTATCTCTTACTAGTTGTTTCGTTGATAAATCTGCAATTATCGACAGGACTTTTCAACTGGGTAGGTACTGGTATAGGTTTCGATAAGTTATAAAACTAGGTACTTAGGTACTTTAAAAGTGTAGAAACAATAGGTACTTAAATAAGCAACTCGATTGACACGAACTCGACTCGAACGACTCGTCTATTCGTAAAATCACGACATCACCCTTACCTGCACTTCCGAAGATGCAAAGGAATGTACTTGAGATCCTCTGAAGCTCGAGAGCTCGTAATTTGCACTCCAAAAGACAAGAACCCTTCAGTTTCGAAAGTTAACGCTGGCGTCCCGATCAGAATTACTTCGTCGGGGCTCAGAGTATACACCTGCAATTTTAAAATGTGCAGAGTAGGTAGGTTTCTCTCTTCAATGATATTTTGATAATTTATTTATTTCTTTTTATTGGTTCACCAACAATTGTTTACACAGATTCTATGCTAAGAGTAAAATGCGAAAGTGTTTATGCAACAATCATTACAGGCAAGCTACGCATGCTTCTACAAAAAAAAAAGACGGGTTGCACTCCGGGAGTGCCGGCAGAAGTGAAAACTTGAATATTAACGTTGTGCATTTTTGATATTTTGGAATGGTTAGGGAGTAATTTTGCACAAATTGCTTTAATTATCAGTATAAAAGTACTATCATTTATGTGGTAGAATACAATATTTATTTATTGCGCTATCGTACACAAACGTGATAATTAAAGTAAAGTGGCAATTTTTTTGTTTTATTATTATTATTTTTACGAATACACAGCAGTGTGGCCACTACACAGACGGTCGAGTCATCAGCTGTCACCATCCATGGATGCGCGTGCCACGCTGTAACATAAACACACACGAGCATTCGCGCAAGCGCCCTGCGCCGCCTAAACGAAACAGCAGGCATACATTTTCGCCGCGCCGTAGAATGAGAGGGGGATACTTCCTCTCCTACGCCGCGCCGGCTGTCTACTCTCCATCCGTCTTACGAATTTTCGATCAGTGTCACGTGTCCTGACGCGAGTTTAACATTTTTTACCCATTACAAAAAAAGTGTACAACGCCGCTAAAGAAGTTTTCACTTCAATATTATTCTAGTTTTGAATTAGGTACTCCAGTTTTAGACCCGGGCCAAATAAAAAACCAAGATAGAGGGCTGTCAACAGTAAAGTGTAGCCGGTTTCGTAGACATGTGTGCACTTAGTGAGGTGTAGTTTGATTGTAAATGTGTGCGTGTGAGCGTGTATGCATAGAGCGGAGTGTGGCGGAGGCATAGAAATGTACGTAAAAAGTTAAAAAAATAGTGGAGGTGTAGTTTTGGCATACTTCACTGTATTGTTCGCAGTGCTGTCTTGACTTTTTTATTTGGTCTGAGGTTTTAGATTAGGTAGTTAGGTATCTAAAAGTGTGGACAATGAATATAACGATATATAATGATGTGAGGACATGCAACAATATAAGGTACTTATTATAAATAAATATTATATTTATTTCTTTATAATTAACAAAAATAACAAAAGTAAAACCTAACTTAACTAAAACTATACAAAAACTAAAATATAGCGTCGAAAAATTCATCCGCATCGCTGTCGACTGGTAATGTACCCAAGAGACTGGCGGCATTGCCACGTTGTATGGCAATGCTTAGCCTTTGGCCAAGGTAAAAGCCAGCCCTTGGGTCACGGGAAGTGTCAACCAGCCATAATATGTTTTACACATACCTACATCTATTTATGAAGGTATTTAACTTCATACGTTTGCCGCGCCTACCTGTCGATACACCCCACGTGTCGGAGTAGTTGAATGGACGCAGTGATGTCATTGTTTTCACAATGACAATAGTTTGTGTACACTTGGTGTACAGTGGACGTTTGAGGGGAAAGGCTTTCAATTTGCCCCAACCTTCAAAGTGCACATCGATTTGATCGCTGCCGCCATTTACAACCTTGCATAACCTTGCATAGGGGAAATTGGCGCCTAGAACCGTTCTTCTCTGATCTCTGGATGGGTAGAGTGGTGTTATGGGACTGCGAGGAATTCTTGGGGAGCGCGGAAATTAAAGGTGTGCAATATTTGTGGGCAGTCAATTTTATGGTTCATTACTTTGCACACAAACATATTGTGTCATTAATGCGTCGGCGATTGTCTAGCGAAACCAATAAGTGTTTCAGTCTGTTACTGTACGAACGTACTTTTTTAGTTATTCCGCTAGAAAACGCCAGGTGCCATAGAAAACGCTTTTGAACGCGTTCTAGACGCAACGAGTGTGTGGCATAGTGTGAACGCCAGATCACGCTAAAATATTCCAATATGCTTAGAATTAAGCAACTACCTATAAAGCATCATTTTAGTTTTACAACACCTAAACTATTTGAAACGCTTTATAACAAATCCCAGCATTTTTTAGAGGAATTTTTTATTATATTGTCTACCTGTGGAATAAACGTTAGCTTAATATAATGCTTTTGAATTCGAAGGGGTTACCGGAACGGTACCTATTGTGTTACTATTATTAGATAGACATCATTAAAGGGTTTCGGAAATCAATAGTCAATTAAAGGGTACCTAAACCAATAGTTGGAAGATTCTATTACCCCTTTATGGCTGGTACCTATAGCTATGTAGGTACCTAGTCTAACTTATAGTATTTTTATCTCATGAAGCGACGCGCGCTTTACTTGTGATTACCAAGTGTACAAACACGCTGTGAATGTGTGTGTACCTAAGCGCAGGAGCTCTCGGTACCGTCCGAGACACTTGGTTTCCACTAGTAAAGCGCGCGTCGCTTTGTGAGATAAAAATACTATACATTTTTGAACCGAGTACATATAGTTAGAGGACCAAGTTGTTATGTCTGTAATGAAATAAAACTCAAAAGTTTCAGTGTGATAAGTATCTACTTAGTCCCCCCGACGATAAACAATGTCATTAATTTTTGTCCCGACGACAAACAATATCGTAAAATGAGCTCAACATTCTGCAGACCACTGCCAATTAAGGGCAAATGTCTATGGGCCAGTTTCGCGAACGAAACATATCGCAAAATTAATGTGACAAACTGTCATGCACGCGTAAACTGCTGCGATTGGCTGTTGATAAATCATTCAACCAATCACAGCAGTTTAACGCACTTGATAATTTGTCTCATTAATGTCGCGATAATTTTCGTTCTAGAAACTGGGCCTATAGACCAAATCACATACAGGTTGAAATTGAAAACATGCGACAAATCGAAATGAGAGATTGTACTCATCATTATGAACAACTATTACTATGGGACCCAACCTAAAATCGCGAAAAAAAAAATCAGCTGTTCCCTACATTTGGACGAGTTATGCGAACATAAATGTAGGGAACAGCTGATTTTTTTTTCGCGATTTCAGGGTTTGTCCCATAGTAAAAGTTGTTCATAATGATGAGTACAATCTCCCATTTCGATTTGTCGCATGTTTTCAATTTCACCCTGTATACATGATACGACGTCGATGGTGCTACGTTGCGACGTCGTGTAACGATGCGATGTCGTGTCGTGGAAACTGACGATCGAATTCTGCGCCGATGCCGCATTTGATGTTCAATAGTCAAAGATGACGTACGACATTGATGCATATCCATTAATATCCCTAGTGGAAGAGCGTCCTGTGCTATGGGACTGGCGGTGGCGGCGGATATGGGACCGATGCATCAAATGCGGCACCGGCGCAATAGCATCGCGAGTTTTCGCGACACGACATCGCACCGTGACACGACATCGCATCGTGACACGACATCGCAATCGCGATCGTGTGTACGTGTTTTGGTCCTAAGTCCATAACTCACCTTATAGACATTGGCGTAGTTAACTAACTGCACAAAAAAGTCAATGTCGTGCACGGAGAGCTCAATGTTGTTTTTGGCGTATGCCACACTGCTGTCACTCCATTTGCTGCAATACAAAACGAGAATGTTACGAGTCGGTAGTAGGTACCTAATGGAACACGGTTCGTGTGGTGCTTCGTCATGCAAATGTAAGTGCATTGCCTACAAATGAAAAAGCTGTTGGGACGCGAATATTAAAATTGGATTCGGCTTAGGGTTGGTTAGATTAATATTGATTGGCTGCAGGAATCCGCTGGATGCGAGAAGCACAGAACCGGTAGAAGTGGCGGTGCTTGGGATTCCTATGTCCAACAGTGTCGTCTTTCGGCTGAACTGAAATGATGATGATGATGATGATGAATGTTGGCTTGGATATCTATGATTGGCGTCATTATTAGCTCTGTTACTTCAATGGTATTAGGGAGTAAATTAATTAAGTTAAATAATATTTTTTTTGACGTTGAGCTCTTTTCACAACCTCCAGAATTTCTCCGATTTTATTTGGTGGTTTTGGACCGCTTTTTCCGATGACCATAGCGTATGCAGATAGCTTCTTCATCTACGCATAGGTATGTTAAGGGACAATATTTATGACGGGGATATATTTTGAGACGGATCTCTATTTAGAGACACGGGTCTGGGTCAGACATGGGTTTTAGGAGACTACATTGATTCGGCACGGACGGAGCAAGGGGTGAAATGGATCAATCAACACAACTTGTAACAGTTTTGTAACTTGTCTTAGTAACATAATATGGAAAATGTCATGGGTACTCATTCTGTAGCACAAATTTTGTGTAATACTGTATAACCGCTTATTTTCCCAAATAAATAAAATAACTGGAAGTAGTTATGGTAGGTAAACGCTGAATTAAGTTATGCCAAGAATTAGAATTAAACGTCCCATTAATTTATCCAGCAGGGTTTATCTACTGTGCAATGAGGTTCTTACGTAGGTACTGGAATAAATGCTTACGTGGGATCGTCGAGTATCGCAACGTTAGAGTTTATAATGTGGCAGAGTCCCATCTCAGTCATGGTAGTGTCCACGGTTATGGGCCATTTTATCAGAGTCGACAATGTTTGGTTGTTAAATCTCATGAACAAATCTGCTGCGATTGTCGCGTAGTCTTCAGGATTTATAAGCTTTAAAATCAAACTAAGTTTTAATCAATCATTTTAGACAAATAGTCTAGGGTGGAGTGTAAGTAGGTATACCTTTAATATTTCAGGTGGAGGTAGATCCAGAACATTCAATGCTTCCAAAGACACTGATATTATCGCAGAGTAGTATGACTCTAAGTTATAACCAGTCCTGTTCAGAGTTTCACTGAAAAAAATATTACAACGTATGTTTGGCAATAACAAGATAATATTTACTTACGCATCGAAACGTAGTAAAACATAGGTAAACCTACTTGACATAATTAGTAAACATTTCATCGTCAATTTTGGTCACGGGACACAGTATAATTGCTGGGTAGGACACGTTCCAATTCAAGTAGTCTTTTTCTACACTGTTCACTATTGGTTGCTCCTGGAAAGAAAATGTGTAACGGTAAAATGATCTTTATAACAATGAGGATAAAAGTGCCTACCTACAGTACCAGGCCGCATCGAGTTTAAGGTAAAGTTCGGCTCTGTAGAGCGATGAACTTGCGGTGGACAGTCTTTCTAAGGCGGATTCTAAAAGGTCAATTACATTGTGCAATATCACGTATTGCTTAATGTTATTCATCGTTAAGTTGCCTTTTTTTTGGGTGGTAAATTATCAAAATATTATAATATATAATATAATATTATAAATGCGAAAGTAACCCTGTCTGTCTGTCTGTCTGTCTGTCTTTTCTTCACGCCTAAACTACTGAACCGATTTGTGTGAAATTTGGTACAGAGATAGCTTGAGTCCCGGGAAAGGACATAGGATACTTTTTATCCCGATATTCCCACGGGATCGACATTTACGCGGGTGAAACCGCGGGGCGCAGCTAGTTATCAAATAACTTCTCCCGCTCTGGGCGAAGTGAGAGGGCGTGTCAGACTTTTACTGACTAAAACCCACCCGTGTTCCTTCAGTTGTCTGTGCCAGGGTATCTCTTTCGAACAACCCGCGACCCTGGCAGGCATCGGCCCTAGCGGACCCCTTCAGTTAGTGCTGACATCACTTTGAAGCGCGCGTGGAACACAACGCGCCGTCGACCCGGGCCTGGTTCTTACCGGACCGCTGTCCGGTAAGAACCAGGATACCTAATTTTATTCAAATAAAGTCGGCCCTATCTACTTACCACAAGCCTGGTATACTGAGCAGACAAAAGGACGAAAATTATAGCGCAGGATATGCCAAAGCATGCCGCCCAAAATATTCTAAAATCCAAAGAAAAAATCCGGTTACAATACTTGTATAGCTAGCCAGTTCTAACGAGATTAAAGTCTAATAAGCTGGAGTGATAAAATCTTAACTAATATTATAAATGCGAAAGTGAGTTTGTTTGTTTGTTAAGCTTTCACGCTAAAATGGCTCAAACTCAAACTCAAAGCAACGGTGAATTGGGAGGACACTTTAAAATGGATTTTAACGTTGAAATAATATAGTTTGTTGTCAATAAGGGCACGTATTTGTTAATTAAATTACAGTAAACACATTAGGGTCCTTTTTGGCCACAAACTATATTATTTTATTGTTAAAAGCCCTTTTAAAGTTTTGTATGATTCACCCCTGCATCCCTATTCAGCCCGTTTGACGGTACCTACTAGGATGAAAACTTGGTTGATAAATGCCCTAAGCATAGTTGGCCTTGACGGTAGGACCGGCGGGGCCATAGCGTAACACATTATCAATCGGAATCGGTTTCATTTTGACAGTTCAACAACATTCATTGCGTTATTTACGTGTTGAGCAGACAAATTTTTCGAACTTATGAAGCAATGGATTAGCTATATCCTTCAAAATGATTCTAATTCCGATTAATAGTGTGTTACGCAATTAGGGTGCGGTTCAAGTGCAGGTGGTATCGCCCTACTTACAGTGTAACTCCAATGGGTAATTTTTACTTATTAAAATATGTAACTATATGAAAATGGAAATTCTCTTCTAAAAAATGAAGAATTATACGCGAAAATAGTCTAGGTTGCAAAGACACTTTAAATTTTCCCAAGATTAAACTACAAAATAATTGAATAAGATTTGACATAGGTACCTCTCAAACCAATGTATTTCAGTGTTAACGATGTAAGGCAGACCATGAGTGGTGGAAGTTCTTAACTCGCTTTGTAAATACTTGATCAGTTTCTGAGTCTTCAGCCGGCGCGCGTAATTATCATGTTTCTTCTTAAACATGGGCTTTTCTTTCACTGTTATCCTTAACATGATTAGTTTTTATTTGCAAGATGTCTGTTAACAGCTCCTTTTTTATATTTATTGACTTTGAGACTTTCACGTACTTAATATTTTTATGGTGCTGAGAACCGAATGCCACCAAAACTACCTACTGACGTAACGTCTTCGTAGTTATCTGTATATATAATTTCGAGCAGGTATTACGATTGTGGGTACAGACAATTATAATGAGATTATAACGACGCGGCGACGGCTTTGTTATTTTCAATAGGTTTTAGAGGTCTGTGGAGTAGCTATATTTGTCTAATATTTTTTCTTTCATTTATTCTTAGGAATAATTGAATGGGAACTATATTTTCTATCACCAAAATTTATATTTGTCATCAAGTTGTATCACCTAATAAATAGATCTATCGCCACGAAATATTTGTATCACCTAATAAATAGATCTATCGCCACGAAATATTTTCGTTCTCAGATAGCGGGGCTCCGTCGACATAGGATGCAAGAACGAGCGAAGGGCACCCCGAGGTTCGGTTTGGTTAGGTTACTTTCAACCCTTTACACAGAAATAGGGGCCCCGCAAAGCGGGGCTCCGTCGACATAGGATGCAAGAGCGAGCGAAGGGCACCCCGAGGTTCGGTTTGGTTAGGTCACTTGCATTGTTTGGTGACTACATTTTGGTGACAGATCTACTATTTGGAGGACAAACCCTATTATTTAAGAAACACAAAACTAATTAAATTGGTGATAGCTTAAATGATACCCTAATTGAATTAAAGTTCGCGGACGACTCGTGAATTGCAATTTTCATTTAAATTGATCGAGACATGTCGGTGGTCAGTGGTTTCGTTACGCTCTACGCCAGTTGCGTAGCTGCTACGGCGTAGCTCTTGTTGCTACAGCGTAGCTGATGTTGCTACGTAGCAAACTTCGTAGTTTTGAAGATGGTATACATTTACGTAAAGGACGATTAAAGGAGTTAATGGCAATGACGTATAATTTAATTTTTTTTTCATTAGTTATATTGCTACGCAACGCCATTTATATTCAAGTATCAACTTCAATCAATCTGTTACACTAACAACGATAACCACAGTATTACCACAGAATACATTCCTATACAAAGAAAAAATATTCAATAAAGCTTTGAATATTTTTATAATTTGCCGTGATAACATGTCATGCTACTATGGTGGGCTAGATAGACGAGCACACTAATTGCGTAAAACACTATCAATCACAATCTGAATCATTTTGCAGGATATTTTGTAATATTCTTCAAAATGATTCAGATTGTCCAGAATCCATTGCTTTCCTTCGCAATGTTTGAAAAATTTGTCTGATGAAAATGATGAATGTTGTTGAACTGTCAAAGTGAAAACCATTCCTACTGATAGTGTTTTAAGCAATCACCTCGTAGTTGGCAATGTTATGATGTGTAATCATCATCATCATTTCAGCCGAAAGACGTCTACTGCTGGACATAGGCCTCCGGCACAAAACCGGTCGAAGTCGAGGTGCTTGGGGGAGCCAAGCACCTCGACTTCGACCGGTTTTGTGCCGGTTTTGTGTTTTAGGTGGACCGACGACCTTGTGAAGGCCGCAGGAACTCGTTGGATGCGAGAAGCACAAAACCGGTCGATGATATAATTCATTTTGCAACTAGGATATTAAAACCACTTTTCACAATTAATTTTAACAAAATGGTGAGTTATCCACGTACAATGGTCCACTAGAAAATAAGTGCGGAAATCAATCCCAATAATATAGAGAGTGAGTTCTCATAGGGTATACATAGTGGCACCTATCGACGCGTAAACTGTAAACAAGAATTCAAGCACATAATTATAGCCCCTAGCGTAGAAATTTTTTTGTCGGTTATGGAAAAAAAAAATAACTGTTTCATAGAAAAGTGCAATACTTACGCGATCAAAATGTATGGAACAGCAAATTTTTTTTTTAATAACCCCCGAAAATGTCAACGCTGTGGGGTTAAAAATCATGTAATTAATCCATGTCACTACTACCTGCACCGTGTAGATCGCGTTTGTCACCTCGCATACATTCAAAGATGTTTTTAACAGAGTGAATGTGATGATTACTCTTCGCTCAGTCCGGCGATTACCTACACCTACGACCAAGGATTCTTTAAATTTGAAGCGGGTCGTCTTCTACGAACTAGACAATGGGATGTTTTCAGTTGCGTACTTTTGTTACTTAATCTTAGTGCTAAAACAGATTCGTAGAAAATATAGGTACTTATTTCATTTTGAACATAAGTAATTACTTTAAGGGGAAAGCGCCACTACACAATGGGATATTTTCGGTTGCGAACTTTTGTTACTTAATCTTAGTGCTAAAACAGATTTCGTAGAAAATATAGGTACCTATTTCAATTTGAACAAAAGTACTTACCTTAAGGGGAAAGCACCAGCATACTGGGTAGCTCACGAAACACGTTTTTTTTTACGTTTTAAGCAAAAGTATAATCTATTCGCAACCGTAAAAAGTTTGTATTTACAGAATTGTAATCATTAAACATAAACGGGACTGGACCCGCGTGGTAGATTATAGCCCAATCCCTCTCGAAGAGAGGAGGCCTGTGTCCCAGCAGTGGGAATATTGTAGGCTGATTATGATGATGAGATGATGAATAATTAAAATCATCAAAATATGAAAGAATTTCGCGGGCTACCTTAGTGCTTCTGTTTTAACATATTTTTATTATTCTGCGGCTAGACTTGTTGTACAAATAGTAGTCTTAGTAAAGCAAAGAATAGGGCTATTGTAGTAATAGTCCATGCCTTCATATTTTATCATATAATAGGCAATTGAGATACTAATCAAAATAATAGGTCATCCATTATTTTTATCTATTGACATTAAGGAAAACTTACGAAAATAAACTAACTAGGTAAGGAAAATGTACAGGCAAATGGACGCATAAAATAAGTATTAATGAATGTTGGTCACTTTATTTTCAAGAGTATTTAAATAAGCAAAACGAAATATCAAATAAAACGATCGACATAAGCGATGAGACCATAATGGACTTAGAAATTATCTTAATTAAACCTTAAGCTTTCAATTTGTCGAATTGGCCTTAAGAGCGTAGTCGGTCTGCGACAAAATTGAGAAATAGGTATTTGTACAAACTATTGCCGTCGCGTTGCGCCCAAGCGACCGCGCTATCAATGTGTGTGTGAGTAGTCTGTGTTTGTGTGCGTGCGTACCACTCCCGCGCCCGGCCGCTTTTCGTTCTGCGGTCTTTCAGTTGCATTTGCTATCGGCATCGGTCGGCGTTTGCAGTGTTTGGCATTTACGAGCTACTTACTCGATCAAAATATTGTGTTAGACGTTTTTTACCGACTTCACAAAAAGGAGGAGGTACTATGTTCGACTGTTTGTATGTTTTTTTTTGTATGTTTGTTCATCGTATACTCCGCCAATTGTCGACGGATTTACAAAATTCTTTTTTTGTTCAAAAGTAGATAGTTCTGAGGTGGTGCCATTGTCACCAAGTTAGGATCTGATGATGGGATCTTAGAGAAATCGAGGGCAACCCTCAAATTTTATAGGCTCACTTATTGTTTTTCGCATATTTTATGAAGTATCTTGTTTATTTGCGTATGGTTGTCACCATCTCAGGTAGCTGGGCGGATGATGGAAGGTACAACTCCTTAACAGTAAGAAGTTACTCGAACAGGAAAGACTGTTTTAGTAAATTGTTTTGATGTTTGATAGGGCATTTGCCACATTTGGTCTCATGATCATCAAGTCATGATCTGATGCTGCAGTCAGGATAGTCTGCAGAGTACCTAACTCCTCGACAACTAACAGCAGATATATCGTGTTTAGGCTCATTGAAAAGGGCTCGATGTGTGGATAAACGCACTGTTAATGAGGAACACCGAAGTACATAAAGACCTGATGCTGAAGCCAGGAGCGTCAGAAAAAGTACCAACCTTGAAATTACTGCACCGTAGTCGTGTTTGGGCTCATTTTAAACAGGACTAAATTTTAAATTCAATGTAATGTTGACATAAGTCTGGCCTGATGCTGCAGCCAGGATTATCAGCATCTAGTCTAAAAGCATCAGGTCAAGATTTGATGATGGGATCCTGGAGAAATCGAAGGAACTCTTCAAATATTATAGGCACACCTATAGCGATTTGGGTATTTTTTATAGTAACTCGTGCATTTGCTCTCGGAAAGCACTATTTGGTGAAGTGGAACTGATGATGAAGACCACAGATGGCCACCGGAACTACTCAATAATATCTAAGTATTTCACGGGTTGCGATTCGATTACTTTAATATGGTTGCTGAGCAATTTATGCTCGTCACAATGTGAATGGTGATATAGAGCTGATGGTGGACCTGGAGAACTCCTCAACAATTAACTTCCCTGCATCGGGAAAAGCAATATTTTGTTTGTAAAAGGCGATGATCACTAGGCTATTGTAACTTAGATAAATTATAAGCAGACCCACTAAAAAGCGTGAAATAAAACTTTTTAAGAAAAAAAAAATCAACTTCCAAAAAAACACTACAAAGTGAAAAATAACTTTAATTTCGGAATTCGGTGGCAAAAAACTAAAATACAGATCCAAAGACACCGACTTCCGAAATTAAAGTTATTTTTCACTTTGTAGTGTTTTTTTGGAAGTTGATTTTTTTTTTCTTAAAAAGTTTTTATTGTTTACGGACTTGATTCTATGCTTTACTGAACTGACTTGGCTTGTGTATCGGATTTTGAGTAATTATATTTACGACTAAAGAAAAAACGTAAGTACCCACCTATTATTTTTAAATATTTTACCCACTTCAAATAGATAAACGAAATGCAATACCTATACATATTATATTTATCTAAAATACTATACCTACTGATTGATAAATAACAATTTACAAATGTGGAGCTATAAGTACCTAATCATGGTAATTGTTTTTTCAGTTAAACCTTCTCTGTGATGGGTAAAAGAAAACAAAATAAAGCGCGTTTATTCTTGAGCGCTAAAAGAAAAAATAGTAGATTGTACAACTAAGGCATAAAAGAAGCTATTTTACCCCGAGACGTTTATATCCACGCGAGCCGCAGGCGAGAGTGGATAGTTAAGTCGAGGGGTAAAATGGCTGGTTTATGCGTGAGTTATACACTCTGCTTTTAACTTCGATTGCGAGAAATCGGTCCAGCCGTTCTCGAGTTATAAGTGTTCGAACAAACAAACACGACTTTATTTTATATGTATAGATAGCCATTCTTCTTTTGTGTTCTGATTGATTATATTTGCTTTTGGAGAATAAAATTAAAAACTTCAATTCTGTAAAATAAAAACTGAATATTTTTTTGCCTTAGTCAAACAATTTAAAACTATATTATCTGTGGCTGTATGAATGAACTGTCAATGTCGAATTGCTTCTTATTTATAATTCTAGTTTCATATAAAAATACAAAAACACTACTTTTCGCCCCGCGGTTCAAAGCATTTTCCCGTGGGAACGGCATACAGATACCAAAATCTATACAAGTAATATCGATAATGATGGAAATCACTACATTATCGATAAAAAAATCGACAGTGGTCACTTCCCTATTTGTATACGTATTAGTCTGACCCCCCCCTCACCCTTGATCTTTCCCCGTAATGTGCGATAGGGACAACTGCAGCTCAGACCGATTTTCACTACAAAATCTTGACAAGATCGATGCTTTGTATTCCCCTGTTTTCTCCGCCAAACCTGCGCCGATTCAATTATGTTTGGTGTCGAAATTTAGAGGAAGAGTAGATCTATGTTTCTATTATTTTATTTTAACGTAAAAACTTTTCATATTTGTCTGGTAGTCATCTGAATATGACAGTAAAAATGGGGCATTTTGTAGGTTTTCGAAAATTCGTATCTGTTTTGGTAATTATTTTTTGGGAAAAAGTAAATGACAGGGGCATACATACAGTAGATCTAGACTTTATAAAAAAAAACGAGTCCTCTAGAGGGATAAACCAGGAAGTAAATAGGGGAATACGTTTGTATGGAAAAATGCTGCTAGGATACCCTCTTAATAAAAGGTCTAATGGTTGAATCTCGTTAAAATGAGGTTGAATTAATTTTGGGCGAAAACGTATTTCACGTAGCGTCGTAGTACCTAGTCTTATTTAAACAATTGAACGATTTGCATTAGTATTTATTAACTGTTTATTCTGTTTCAAATTGGTTATTTAAATTGGAAGTGGAGTCTATGATGCAATACGGGAGGCATAAATTAGGTAGGTGTGAATTTATTAGTAGGCATTATCTATTGTTTATGATAAAGGCGAATGTTAATTATTTCAGAAAAAATCAGGGAAAATATTTTCGGATGCAGTCTTAAGTTTGCTGTACACATAAACCATTCAAACCTTAAAACAAGTGAGTGACTTAATATCGGAACAATCTATTTGTTAGCCATAAAACCCACGAGACTCGTTGCAAAGCAAACGCTAACTTTATCAGAATGCCCGTGTTGTAGTCAAGAATGCCCTAATCGGCCATTTGCTAGCGTTAAGCCCCTATTTATTATCGTAACTAGTGGAGCACTATCGCTTTCGGCCTGAGTCGGAGATCGTTCCGTGTTTCTTACATGGCCATTTGTCTGTACCCTCTTACTAATTCAACAAAACGTGAGAGCCGCAAAGATAACAACTTCGTTTCGAAGATCGTCGATACAATGGTACGCTATCGAGCGATAAAATGGCGCCGTTCTTTCGTTCTGCGTACACAATAACTTATTATTCTACTAGATGTATGGTTTTTCCCTTAGAATTGCTACGTGATAACATTAGACATTCTTCGAAGCGGCGTACATTGTTATGTAAGTAAAGCTACAACATCAATTTCGCAAAAAATAATAATTCAAAAGCAGGTTCTAGAAACCTGTATCTTTGACGACGTCAATAGGTACATAACAACAAGCGACAGGTTAAATATTGTCAAGAAAGATTATTTCTTTGTGCTAAAGTCGCGAGTCTGTGTGGTTACGACGGGAGGTGTCGGTCCGATCGCGTCGCATCATTACTCTTTGTCAAAGTTGGCCAGTCGCTCACCGCGATCCCGCGCTCAATCTCCGGCCTTCGCCGGGCTCACGTAGATTGCTGCATCGGGAAACCTATTTAAACTTAAATAAAAATTGCCAACCACTGTTAGTAGGCTCCACCTTGTTCTGCAGACGTTTTTAGAGTTCGTCAATTACGTTTGGATAAATGTTTCAATTATATATAATAGGCGTGGAATAAATTCAACTTTAGGAGTTCGATAAAGAATTTTGTTCTAATGAGAAAGTTGTGTGGTTGATTTATGACTGTTATTTAATTGTATGACGTGCAATAATTTCTTAGGGTAGCAATTAAAATCTTTTGTTTAGTTAGAGGTAACACTACATACACACGTAGGTAATAATTTCACAGAGAAGCGGTCAAATCTTAATTTATTTTACCGATTACTCTAGCAAAATCTGCATTTTCTTGTGCTGTTTATCGCAGAATTGTTTATTATTAGCCATTAATGTCGCACTGCGGGGCAAAGACCTCACTACTCTCTTTCCACCTCTCTCTGTCCAGAGCTGCCAAGGATCAATCTCTATGAAAAGAGTCTAGTTCATTCCGCCATCTCCGTCTGGCCCATCGCAGAATAGCTGGTTAAAAAATCTGCATACCCACAACCACATAGAGAAACAGAAGCATAGATATAATATCAAATTAAGTTAACTAGGTTAAGGGCTTGTAATAGTTCAGCTCAAATTCAGATTTTGCCCCCACTTCCCCGCGCTATGTATCATTCTATCCCAGTCGCACTGACATACTGATTCAGTTAGGGTGAACTGAACTATTGTTGGAAGGATGTCAAGAAATAAAATGATTAAACTTAACATTAATTTATTACATTCACATTGTATGTTCACTATATATCAAATTCTTTTAAATGGGCAGGTAAATAATAAGTAGGTATAACAAAACAAACATGAGACACTCATCATTCGCATAGCAAATACAGTTTACATCGAAATCCGCAATATACCTACTGCATTAGTGTTCTATGACCGACCAAAGACCATTGCTCTACCGCCATATATTTGTCACCATAAGACATCGACAGCCACATACGAGCCGGCGCTCAGCTCACTGACAGCGTGTCACGGCAGGTTGTGCTGCGGCATCCCGCGGCGTTCCGTGGCATCCTGCTGAAAGCCCGCACAGACCGGACTGCGTCCCAATAACCGAAATGACCGCAGCACAAGTTTCAATCTTATTTCAACTAGCTTAGCAATCATAATTCCTCGACACAACGTGACCCACACGTCCCGCGGGATGCAATGGCGCTCCGCGGCATTACGTGGAATGAAACGGCATGACACGTCATGCCGCAGCATCCCTCGGCGCGTCGCGTCATGCCGCAGCATCCCGCGGCACGTAGCGTCATTTCTCGGCATCGTGGTATCGAAATAAAGTAACATGAATTCTAAACTCATTGAAATAAGATTCAAAATAACTTGATTAGTAATAAAATCCTTTGCCATGACAAAGCCTTAAAATTACTTTCTTTTTGCTGAATCTTTGGCCAAAAAATAGGCTAGTCTTCTGGTCACGTGAAGAGTCGACCAATCGCTTGGCGATTTCTCGAAAAATTAAGTAGGCACTCGGACCTTATGGCCCTAGTGTATCAGCCCCAAACGGCTGGTACATATAAGTCGGAATAAGATTAGAGTATCTATTTGCGCTGTTTGAGGTTTTCTGCACCCGCAGTAATCGCACTAGCACAGCCAACCGTAATAGGAAGATGGGGTGGCGCAAGGTAGTCGATACATGTTGCATCACACACCAAAGGCCGACCTAACTTCTAAGGCATTATGGTCAATCTGTCTGGTCTTTTCCAATCGTTGCGAGCCATTGGGTTCTAAAACAGCTGGCAACCCAGCACTGTCAAGAGCACGCAATGGTTATAACGCATAATAATACGTCATCGGAATGACTGATGTCCATTATAAAGTTTCATACATTTTGGCTTTAACGGAGGTTTAGAATAGAACGAATTTTAAAATAAGTTGTTATTAATGAAGACATTTAAATTAAAAAAAAAGGAATCAAGAACATTTATGTGAATTCCCTTAAATCCCTAATTTCCACATTAGGTGTATGTCTGGGATCACATAACTCTGGCAACATGTATGATGGATGAGTAAAAATTTGTTAATTTAAGTAGGTCTCATGAATTTTGCCCAATAATGATCGTCTTTCTGTATAATTTCAGTTTTGATATGATTTTTACATCCCGACCATACGGCAAAAATACATGTTTTTCTACCAGTTATGTGTAGTTGTCCCTGCACCTGAATGTACCAAGGATGTTTCAAATTTATGGAAAATCCATCTTTCGTTTTCCTCCAAAACCTTATTTTTTTAAATCTATTGCATCGTCCAACGAAGTCCTGAATGCAGAAATTGGACACTTTATTTCTACTATTGTGTCTTCTCCCTGCACAACTCCGTCCGGAGTTGCACCTAGAAAAGGTAACTCTTTATCAATAAAAAGACCACAAGGCTCTATTTTTTTAATATTAAATTTGATGCTAGTTGTTCCATGGCAGTTGTTTCACTTTCTATTCCATGTTTTATGGACGGCACATTACATACATTTTTTGGATATATAAGATTTTTAACTAAAAATAACTTTAATTTCGGAAGTCGGTGGCAAAAAAGTAATATACAAATCCAAAGACACCGACATCCGAAATTAATGTTATTTTTCACTTTGTAGTATTTTTGGGAGTCGTTTTTTTTTGTCAAAAATTTTTTGAAGTGAAACTTCTGTAGGCGCGCTTGACTTGGGGAGTAAACTGGCGAACGCGTTAAGGCCCATTTAGATGGAGAGAGTTTCTCGAACGTTTCTTGGCGAGAAATCGTACGCTACTATCGCAAGCAAAAATCGCCATAAGACTATCGTATCATAATGTTTACATACAGGCAAGAACGAAATTCTCGCCTACGATTATGTCATACGAGATTCGTAAGCAATTATCGCTAGGCGATAAATTACTGCGACTGTTTAGACAACGAAATATATAGTAAGAAGATTCTTGCTTACGAGTTATCGACTTATCTATACACGATCTCGTATGACATTTTTTCAAATTCATACGAGTATCGTACAAATCGGTTTGAACGGATTTGAGTGCGAGATTTGCCATTCGAGTCCAGTGATTAGGTACTACGATATTGTTCTCAAAATGACACAAAAATCATTCAGGTACTGCCGATAGTGTTAAGTTCATTGAAATTTATGCTCCAAAAGTACTTCTTGCTATCCATTTTTTAACCCAATATCTTTTTTTCCGTTTTCGTTTTATTAATTATTGTCTCAGAAGAGCAGATATAATTAAAGCACTCTCGGGCACTGCACTCGTGGTAGCGACTAGCACAAAAACTCGAAATACAATTCTCGCTTTGTAGTTCTGTTTACACGGAGACAGATATATTCTATTGCGAGGCAATTGTCGGCCAAGGGGCAGGGCGACAATCGTGAATGTTTACACGAAGAGACTTTTTTAATGTTCTTTCGATAATCGTATCTTCGAGTAGAAACTCTCTCCATCTAAATGGCCCTTTACGGAAACGTGTGATCGGGCGAGTAGAAAAGGTACGTATTTATGCGACCGGGTTTTTACACCAGGTATTTGCTTCCAAGTACGCACACAAGTACGTAGGTACTCAAATAGTTCAACAACCGCGTTTGTTTTCGCAAATGCAATCATGCTCCTTATCAGTAAGAGCACAGAATACTTAATAGTACTACGTACAGAAAGGACACTCCCTTCCTCGACCTCATATCAGATACCGCACCTCACCCCGCACTTCGAGGTATTCGTCGCCGACTCTTTAGCAAGGGCGCTCGCGAACCGCAGCGCTGTATTGCTGATACGAACACACAATTATGCGATTTAAAAGTTTTATTTAAGTTTTAATCACGATGGTTGGATATTGTGATGCTTTTCCGAATTCGTATTTACATAAACTGTTTGTAAGATTTCGCATTTTTAATAACATTCGATTTAATAACCGATTATTTACAGATAAGTCATTTAAACTAAACTATTTTAGTGTTTTTATTTCATTACGAACCCGACTATATAAATAAACAATTGAACTACATGGTCACTTCATAATAATGCACACGTTCGGGCAGCGCCACCGCCGTCGTCGTTCGGTTCCCCGACACAAATTGCTTTCCGCGCCAATTTTTTTTACGCTACTAGATTTCACGCACACATTTGCACGTATAAAAACGTCATTTGTTTATGTAGTAGTAATAGGTAATTATTTTGCGAGCGTTGTATGGAGTGTCCGAGGTGTGGTAAGAGTCTATGGAACAATTTCGTATGCAAGTATTTTTACTTTAATGGTTTGTAAAATTATTTTATTTTTAATTATAATTAAAAATATACCATTAAATTTCTGATGCCAAACTGCATTCAGTGATGGATTATTTTTTATTAAATAGTTTTTGTAAATAGATAATAGCTTCATATTTGCAATAAATTACCACCGTTGTGTCATCGCGCTTCTCTTACTTTTCCTACCGAACCTACGGTCCTGCATGCGGCAGCAGCGGGCAGCATTATATATGTTTATTTCCTTCAAAGGAACTATCTAGTCTCAGTAGTTCCTTCAGCTTTTGCAAAGGGACTACTGATCAAAAAGTTCTCAGTAGTTCCTTCAAAGGAACTGCTAAAGGAAATATCTAGTCTCAGTAGTTCCTTCAGCTTTTGCAAAGGAACTACTGATCCAAAAATTCTCAGTAGTTCCTTCAAAGGAACTACGCGAAGGAACTAGTGAGCATAAACGATATTTTTTACGAAAACAAGTTTTGATATTATAACACAACTTTAAATACCTCCAGGACCCCTGTACAGTTACATGCGGGTGCAAAATTTGCTGTTTGTGGTAGTGCGCATACAGCAAATTTTCACACCAAAAATTAAAGTCGATTTCCAGCAATTACTTTTGTCACAGATCTTTTGTGCAATGTTACTTAGTTTGATGTACGACGGCTATTAGTCTTTTTACACCCTGTATCAATAAATAGATAAAATTATTTATAAAAATAGTTTTGCTGAATATATTGAAAACACCATTACACATTGGGAACTGTCTAAAATAGGTACGTTTACCTCCCTAAATTTCTGACAATGTTTTGACATTGACATGAGATTACGATTTTAAACCATTTCAAAAATTATTTTATGAATGAAAACTACAAAATTTGGAAAAAATAAAAATACGAGGCCTTATATTTTACATCTATATTTCATTTTACTTTATTACATAATTTCTTCAGAACATAAAACGTTGTCAATCGGGTCTTTTGAGCGCAAGCAAAGTGACACGGGTTCCCCGTCTGATAGCCGAAGCGGTACTGACAAATACTGAATCGGGGTCCTGTCGGGGGCCGGGCGGCAGAGCGGTTCAAGGTATGAGTGGTTATAAAGCTGGATATTTCGGATCTCATCTTTTTACGTTAAATTTAACGATTAAAAAAATAAAAACGAACCTATGACACCTGCTTTATGCATAGTTCGATTAGCTTGCAAATTTTCATGGCCTAATTTGAAAATTTTCATTGAATATTCTCCTTTTATTTTGCGGTTTAGAGGTAACTTTGAGACTTCTTTGTATCGAGAAAATTGTATGCAATCGTGTTTTCGCAACCGATGACACCTCGCAGTAGTCCTCATCTTTATCGTATATTAATTTCAAAGTGAAAACTGCAGAACTGTTGGAACTACAGCCGTTAATGCTAAGGCAATTTTCGCAATCTGAACTAGTACCGGTCCTTAAGTAAGGACCTGCATATTGCAATAGTGTTCAATCTATGTAAGTTTCTAAAAGAGCCGGTTTATAAGATTCTAGAACATGTTATATCCTCGCGGGATATACGGGAAACGTATCATAAAGATCTGAGAAGGGAGCATAACTTGTTTCGAATTTATTTATAAAGAACTGTTGTACAAAAGTAGACAAAGTTTTTACAGAGTTTTGCGGTCGAACGGAGGTTCGCCGAGCAGAGGTAATTTTATCAAAATTGTATAGCCATGCCGGTCACTACTACAGATAACTTCAATACCTGTACTTTCGAATTTATGGAGAGATTTTGAAACTTGATAAAAGAGATTAGGGTTTATTTAAATTCAAGAGTAGTTATAGGTAGGTACCTACATTTTATCATGTAAGCTCTGAGCCTGTTATTAAAGTTTAGATAAAACAAAATATTAAAACAGACATTAACCTTTTTTGGTGGTGTTAAAAATATGTATAATTTCATATAATCACTGTATGTTTTGTATTAATAATCGTATTTCTTTGTTATGTATTTCTGGTGTACAATAAAGTAAAATAAATAAATAAATAATTTCGACAAACCGGATTTAACCGGTTGAATGCCGTAATTACAGACACAATTAAAAAGCCATTGTGTCTCGCGTGGATCCATGTTTAAACATACGAAGAGTTACAGTAAAACAAATAATTGAATACTTGCTGTAGTGTAGCTGTTCTGTCTAATAAATTGGTTCAGTGGTTTTGGCGTGAAAAGGTAACAGGCATACAGAGTTATGTACTTACGCATTTAGGTATATCTAATATTAATTACCTAAGTGTGACCTAATCAAAAGAGAAACTTTTTGTGGTTGTATAGAAGCCTGTCTATACAGGGTGTTACGGAAAGGGTATATCAATACAAACGGGTTGAAGAGTGTATCTGGTCTAGAATCTCTGTACAAAATTTCAGCTTAATCTGTCAAGCTCCGCTAATGAGACTCAATTGATTTTCTATTGTTTGGTCACCGATCGGTGTCCCGCGGTCCTTGAGCGGTTAAAAGCAGTAACTTTGAATATGCTTAATATTTTTTTATTTCGATAGTTTATTAAATTGAAATCATAACAAACGTGTCACCGCACTACGAGGGTCATTATCCATTATCTGTAGTGTATCTGTGCGCCTAGTACACGCACATCACGCCGCCGCGCGCCAGTGCAGCGCCGTGATGTTGAAATAAAAAATATTAATAATTTTCAAAGTTAATGCTTTTGAGCAACATCCTGTATTATCCATCGAATAACAAGATTCTGAATTACCTAATCCTATTTAATTAAAAATTCCAACATTGTTTTATAAAGAATTTTCTACCCACGACACTCTTCCTATCACAAAGAAATTTACAATTTATTGATTAATATCTATTTAGAATTACGCCCACTCCTGAACCTTATCAGTATCATAAAATGGTGCGTTATAAATTGAATAAATTAATTCGAAACAGATGTTAACTAACTGATTTGCATTCTGGCACTACATTGAGTGTTAAAACATCTAAAGGGATTCGTTTTATGTAATTGGATCCCAGATTACTAGGGATTTGCGTCATCAGTATTGCGTGTGAAAGCTATCGTTTCAACAGCGAATTGCTTGTTTCGTGTATAGTTTATGAAGTGAAAACTTATCTGTTTGGGTCATGTTTTCAGTTTACTTGCTTTGCGTTTATTAAATCAATTAAGGGTTTCTTAATTGGTAGAGAGAGAGGACCTTTGACTACTGATGTATGATTAAATGAATGACCACCAATATGTTATTGGTATCCATGATGATGACATTATTTCGTCATGTCAATTCATAGCTATGTCATGCTTACCTACTTATACAAAGTGTTAAAAAATTAACCTTCAAAACTTTAAGAGGTGCTTTAGACCATCGAACTAAACAATTTTCACTATGAGACCAACTACGAAATCACGAAAAAAAAAATCTGCTGTTTAATACAAAAGTTCAATACCTACTCGACCAAAATGTATGAAACAGCTCATTTTTTTTCGTGATTTCAGAGTTGGTCCCATAGTGAAAGTTGTTCATAATCTCCCACTTCGATTTGTCGCATGTTTTAAATTTCAACCTGTATAATGTTACTAGTCCTGCCTGCGACTACGTCCGTCCGCGTGAAATTTCTTGTTGTCACCCCATCGTATTGCATCGCCTGCCGGCGTGTCGGTACTTCGTTTTCGCTTAGAGTTCTTCCTGACTGTTTTTCTTTTTGCTCGACTCCTACTGGTCATGGCGTGATGTTAAATAGCCTATAGCCTTCCTCAAGAATTAGGTTATCAATCAATTTTTTTCCGACAGTTGCTTAAATTAAGCGTCTATCTGTGTTCGAACCTACAACAAAACGATGAAGGAAACATCGTGATGAAACCAGCATGTCCTAGAATTAAAAAAATCGTAGATGTCTCCCAATCCGCACTGAGCCCGCGTGGTGGATGGCCCACTTCCTCTCGCCGAGTGGAGGCCTGGGTTCCAGCAGTGGGAACATTATAGGCTGATTATGCTTTACTGTCTAAGGCCTAAAATAATAATTTAGCTATAATCAGTTATCTGAACTTACCCTTACTAATGTTGCAAGTTGTAAGTGCGTTTTTCCACTGCCGCCGTCACTGGGACGTCACTGAAAACGATATGACAGCGCCGAAGTAGCGATACATACATTTACTATAGCCGCGTGTCCACTGTACGTCCGTCACCCGAGCGCCGTCATCCCTGTCGCCGAAGTTTTGCGTAGTTCGGCGCGACCACCGCTAGAACTTCGCCCGAGATTGTAACAACTGCCGAATTTGGTCGCGGTGGAAAAACAATCGCCGTCACCCGGACGTTCTGCTCAGTTCGAATAATCTTGTTTTTAGGTGACGGCCCTTTGACGGCTGCGGTGGACAGACGTCCTAAAGCGCAAATTTCCCGCGCCCACTCCCCAGTTTCCACAATCAATAAACGTGGCCTTTGTTTGCTGCCTGTAATTAAAGTACCTACGGTAGGTACTCGGATAACACCCTCGTTGTTTTAATTAATGTTGATTTACCGCCAAACGGTAGTTGAAAGCTTACGATTCTTCAATTTTATTAAACTTTTGGATATTATCATTTACTGTGGAGTTTGACCTACCTACCGTTGCATGATATTACTTCACGAATATTTATGGGAAAAAAGCTTTGAGTTCATTGATGTTTTGAGCACGTTGTATAGTGTGATCACAATCACACCGTCTCAGTGACCTCACTCATACCCCGTGTTCTAACCAAATGCGATCTTCGCGCGAATATGCGATCGCCGCGATCGTATGACACTTTTTGCACGGAAAACTGGAAGGCGCCCTGTGTCGGCCGAACCACGCATTCCGGTTCACCCAACAAAAAGTGAGAGATATCAGCGCGACGATCGCGTATTTGCGCGACGATCGCTTTTGGTTAGGACGCCGCATTATAGTGCCGTAGGTAGTATGTTTCTTTCTCTACCCTACAACGTCAAGCAAATTTTCTCAAGATAGTTTTCGCGTTCGTGATATTTTCTGTAACTTGCAAACATATAAAGCAATATATGATCCAATTGAAATTTAAGAAAACTTATATTCCAATTTTACCTTTTTCGATTTTAATTAGTTAGGGACCATGAATACTTTATTATTTCAGAACGGTCAAGAAAATATAATAACTACCACATTACCTAAACGCTAAACGCTATTATTTTATTGTAAGAGTTTTACATTTTCTAAATACAAACATTTATGTGATGGGTAAATATTTGAGGCACTCACGTCCAATTTCCGGATCGAGTATTTCTGACAACTCGTTTCAATATTTAGGTGAGCACCAAAAGGTAAATATTGCATAGTATGTATTTTGTTTGGAATCATTCGGATCTAAAAACTGCGGCTTTTGACGTGTGTATTTTTACGAGAGTGTCGATCGAAGGCTCTATTCAAAGGCAGTGTAATATTGTCCCTAAAATGTTTGTTCGTGTTTTATTTGCGTTAGGGATTTGTGAGTTTGGAACTAAAACAATACGATTAGGGGCTTGTGTGTGGCTTTTATTTTAGACGGGTTTAGTTTGAAGTATTTTATTATAAATATTTTATTAATAACTAGCTTCTGCCCGCGACTTCGTCCGCGTGAAATTTATTGTTCCCCCGACCCACCCCGTCGCATCGCATCGCTCGTCCGCGCTATTACCTACTTCATTTTCGCTTTTCGTTTTTTCTGACTTTTTTTCTTTTTGCTCGGCTCCTAAGGGTCCTAGCGTAATTTTATAAGCCTAAAGCCTTCCTCAAGAAGTGGACTGTCAAATGGAAAAAGTATTTTTTGAAATCCGACTGGCAGTTCCAGAGATTTGCGCGTCCAAAAAAACAAACGAAGTCTTCAGTTCATTGACTTTGAAATCATTGCTTCAGCTTTATTATTAGTAAGTATTGATTGGTAAGTTATGTTATAATGTAAACAAACGTACGTGTGTACGTTCAAACATTTGGAACTATACACTCATCATCATCATCATTTCAGCCGAAAGACTTCACTTCGACCGGTTTTGTGCTTCTCGCATCCAACGAGTTCCTGCGGCCTTCACAAGGTCGTCGGTCCACCTTGTGGGAGGCCTTCCAACGCTACGCCTTCCGGTACGTGGTCGCCACTCCAGAACCTTTCGGCCCCATCGGCCATCTGTTCTGCGAGCAATGTGCCCTGCCCACTGCCACTTAAGTTTGGCAATTCTTCGGGCTATGTCGGGTTACCTTGGTTCTCCTGCGGATCTCTTCATTTCTGATTCGATCCCGCAGGGAATCTCCAAGCATAGCCCTCTCCATTGTCCTTTGGGTGACTTTCAGCCTTCTAATAAGGCCCATTGTGAGCGACCACGTTTCAGTGCCATATGTCATCACTGGCAACACGCACTGGTCAAAGACTTTCGTCTTGAGACACTGCGGTATGTGGGATGAGAAGATATTGCGTAGCTTCCCGAACGCTGCCCAGCCGAGTCGGATTCGACGATTGACCTCTTTCTCGAAGTTGGACCTACCTAACTGGACAGTTTGTCCTAGGTAAGAATACTCGTCCACGACTTCGAGTGTAGCGTCTCCGATCTTCATGAGAGTGGGTGTTACATGGGCATTTGACATGATCACTATACACTATAACATTCATCATCATCATTTCAGCCGAAAGACGTCCACTGCTGGACATAGGCCTCCCCCAAGCACCAGCACTATAACATTATTATTGACTAATTCAACTACTTGTGACTAAAAAAATAATCAACGATAACCTGATATCTTTTTATTTTAAATCATTATATGGCATCACAGCTGAAGTGGAAAATGTCAACTAACTTTTGGAGGGCACTGTATGACTTTACTGAACAACACCTCACAATAAATTAATAATAACGAAGTATATTCGACTGCATGCGGTCGCTTAAAATGTTACTACTAAATAAATGTTGGTTTATCGGAGGATCGGTCATATTTGTTTAGCTAATTCAATGCATGTAGAATTTGTTCGCAACGAATATGTATTACAGCGTATATTTATCCTTATTTTCATGACCGGTGAATATAACTGGTTTTATAAGTTAGTTTTATTGTTGTGTAAATAGCAAATATCATATACCAACCAATTTGCTTATTTTATAGTTAAAGCAATATTGGCATATGGCATGTTGTTGAAACTGTATACTTACTTGTATATATGTACTTGTATAATATGTGTACTGCGATTGCCAATTCACCTGGCTATTTGTGGAATATATGTACCTATGTTTGCGTTCGTGATTCATATTATTACAGGCTGTGTATAAAATGCTGGCAAAATGGATAAACACACCACAAACAAAATACAATAAACAGTATAACAATTTAAACACAGTTTATTCGTGCGGTACATTCAAAGAGATCTGAATAAAATAATTCAGGCAGTTTAGTCAGGAATTAGAGATCACAAACGAGCTCGGAGGTTTTTTATTTGGTGCTAAGCGCGCACTTGAAGCTGTGAAATATTCAGGCCGGGTGCATATTCAGTGCACATTTGCTGGGAATGTGCAATAACTGGCGGAATAAATCTGCGCCGTTCTTGCTTTCGGCACTGGATTGGCGTCGACTATCCGATACCAAGCCCATTCCGCATTTTCAGCTTCGACTTTGTGAAATTATTTCCACATTTGTTTATAGAGATCCAATTTACGAGCAAGTACAAATCTTCTATATACATATATGTACATAGGCACATACCTAGATATACGCACAAATAAATTAAATTGAAGTGCCTGTAATGTCAGACTAATAGCTTTTTACTCAATGCATATGAAAGTATATACGGCACTACGGTATAACAAAAATTCAATTTAAATAATTTGTCGGTCTATCGGTCTGTCTGTCCGTTTGTTCCGGCTGATCTCCGAAGCGGCTGGATTGATTTTGACGGGACTTTCACTAGCAGATAGCTGATGTTAGAAGGAGTAACTTAGCTTTTTATTTTAGAAAAAGAATTAGGGTTTCGCGCAAAAAAATTAAAACCGTGAAATCCACTTTACACGCTAACGAAGTCGCGGGCACAGCTAGTGAATAATAAAAGTACGATTTATATCGAGAGCTATAAACGTGAAGGTTACGCTGATTTCATGTCTTCTGTCGGTTCACAACCATAAAAATTAAATTCACTACCCGCTCTTGTGGTTTTATGTGTCTACAATAGGCTGTTACTATATTTATATCGGAGCCCATATTAGGATTCTAGATAGGGATGAAAGGATGATGGACGAAATGGGCACCCAAATAAATATCGTAATCATAAGTGGCGATCTTTACGGTATCGTAAGGAATAAATTTACCTATCTTCTGGTACTCGTATTACCCTATTAAGTAAGGGTAAGAGCTACGGAATTCCAAAAGTTATGATCCAACACATATTCATACCTACCTTCTTTGATTCATCCCGAATATTTGTCTGTATTTTCTTTGGCAATAGGCTGTTTTGTAGTCAAAATTTTAGAAGAAAACTTTATACGCTGATTATGCTAAGTTTTATAAATAACTAGCTTCTGCCTGCGACTTCGTTCACAAGATATTTTTTTTTCTTTTTAGTCGGCTCCTAAGAGCCGTAGCGTGATGTTAACCTATAACTTTCACCGATAATTGGTCTATCAAACGCAAAAAAAAAATCTACAAATCTGACTGGTAGTTCCATAGATTAGCGCATTCAAACAAACAAACTCTTCAGCTTTATTATTAGTGTAGATAGTTATAGGTTTGGCTTAGATATGGTACCCAATGGAAGAGACCGAAAACCTAATGCATGATTCAATAAATTGCACCTCCAAATCTGCTGCTACGCTTTTTCGTAGCAAAACGTCTACGAATGCTACGAAAGTGTTCGCCACAGATATATTTTTCTACAAAACTATTATTTGGCAAAAGTATTTTT
Source organism: Amphipoea lucens (assembly GCA_947508005.1). Lineage (NCBI taxonomy): Eukaryota > Metazoa > Arthropoda > Insecta > Lepidoptera > Noctuidae > Amphipoea > Amphipoea lucens. The sequence continues at coordinate 11,731,164 of OX382371.1, forward strand.
CTTGATCACACAAATCCGACTTTCATTGTTTTCAGTCCGCGTTCTTACGCGATCGTGTTTTGTATGACAGGGGATTTGGCCAAAGCTTCAGCCGTATATCACCCGAAGCCGAATGTGTGGCCGAAACATAAGCCGAACCGCTCGTACACCACTATTGAGTTATAGTCTAACTGCCTAGTGGTGGAGATTTTAACGAAAAATAATAAAACTAGTTTTAGTTATTTTTTCATCAGCATACACATAATTTGTATTTTGAAATCCTATCCTTCCTCAATACATGAGTAATGAGAATACATATATATCTTGACTTAAAAGTATCAATTAAAACATATGTCGATTTTTTTCTCTCTCTCTGTTAGTTTTTGTCAAGGTTACTTATGCAGCCTACCCAAAATGCCCTTTCTTTGGTATAGTTCGTCGAATCGATGAGCTCCTTAAGTTTAGAGTTAAACTATAACTGACAAATGCGTGCACTGCCTGGACAGGTCCACTCAATCTGTGTGGTTCTTTCCTCTATATACCATTTCAGACATCAATCTACATTTTGTTTCGCTTCTCAGAGTAGTCACATAGGAAACGTCGACCTCAAGAGTTTAAACTATGATTGACGTGTAAAAGTGTTTGTGCAAACTTACAGAAATAAAATCATTTATCAACAGTCAAACAGGAGATAGCAAAATATAACACCAACTTCCAGAAAAGACTCAAAACACAATAATGAACTTGCCCTCAGACTGAGTGGAGATTAAGGCCTTCATCATAGAAGATTGAAGAGAAATTGTGTTTCAACCTTACAAAGTAGGTTCATCAGGATCGAATGAGACACCTTCCTGAGAAGTGTCTCATCAAGCTGAAAAGCCTTAACAGATACAAATATCATACTGAGACGTGGCTTATTGTTGTGTCCAATAATAGACGCGGTGCAAAAGAGAGAGAAAATGAAAATAAATTCTACGTCACAATGTAATATTTTTAAAAACAAAAGCAACTCGATGTAAGATTAGAAACGCAAATAGGGTATTATACGTCAACATTTATTTTCACTCGAGTTGGGAAAAAGCTATTTTAAAGTTAAATTAGTTTAACGTTTGCGTTTCGATTGCAAGCTGCCTTTCTGCTGCGCCGACACATCGTGCCGCAAAATGTCAAACGGATTGAATATTTTACGTGGGTCTGTGCCTAAATGTTTGCTGTAACATTTTTCCATTAAACTACCCTTATTTATTCTTTGCCGTTTAATTGTATTTGATGATACAGAAAATTTTTAACGGAGACGCGTGTAATGTAGTGTAACACGCATTCTGCATGTGGACGAAATTACGAGCATTACATGTAACGCTCGCACTGATCCATCGACTGTCGGTTTTTTGCGCGAACACAAAGGCTCTCGCAGTCGAACACGTACAGGATTCAAGCTGAGTTTGTAAGCCGTGGGCAGTAGTGGCCAAGTGGTAACGGCCGCGACTTACAAGTTGTAGGTCGTAGGTTCGAACCCAGGCAGGCGCTTTACTTTGTGTAAATTATTTCATCATCATTGCTCTTAAACCGGTAAAGGAAAATATCGTGAGGAAACGGCATGTCCTAGAACCAAATAATTCGATGACATCTGACATAGACCAATCCGCACTGGGACCACGTGTTGGATTACGGCCTACTCCCTCTTATAGAGAGGAGGGCGGTGTCCCAGCAGTGGGAATATTATAATATAAGCTGATTATTTCACACTATCCACATTACATTACACGATACATTACATTACTTATTTCACACGTCTGGACATGGCTTAACAGAAACATCAGCAAAGCTATTGTTACCCTGCCGCAATATCGACCCATCATCATCTGCCTAGCCGTTTCCCAACTATGTTGGGGGTCGGCTTCCAGTCTAATCGGATGCAGCTGAGTACCAGTATTTTACATGGAGCGATTGCCTATCTGACCTCCACAACCCAGTTACTAGGTAATACGATACCCCTTAGTAAGACTGGTTGTCAGATTTTCGGGCTTCTGACGACCCGTAACGACAGTCAAAGATCCACGAATGACAGCCGGGACCAACGGCTTAACGTGCTTTCCGAGGCACGGAGGTTGTCTTGGTATGTAAAGATGGTCACCCATCCACGGACCAACCGCGGCAAGCGTAGCTTAACTTGATCGATCGACCCGTGCGGCTGATATTACTTAGCCACAGCCCCTCTCAATTGATTAATTCGTTTTTTGAGAACCTACAGCATCTTTCAAGCTTTTCATACTTAAATCTCATAGGCATTAGGTATGTGAGTAACGCACGTTTTCACTAAAAATGTGCCCTAATATAAGAGCACTGTTGGTTGGATTCTCAACTTTCGGCTCAGCGTCGAGAGTTAAAAATTAAATAGTGCGCGTTTAGGTGAGCGAGCATAAGTTAAACAAATATTTGTCTTTGACAGGGCTACACAAGAACTAAGGAGTGTAGTATATTTCTACTACGCGGCACATACATATTCATAGGTGATCAGTCAGTGTTTATTTTCATTACGAACCCGTTACGCGTTGCGCAGGCTAAGTTGGACTACCTTGAGGGCAAGACCGGGTTTAGATAGCATTAATCAGTACATGTAGTACCTACAGTCAACAAAAGAGATAAGTATCTAGGATCGTCGGATATAGTTGAAGTTTAGTAAGAAGCCGATGGATGTTCTCGATTAAAATTTAATTTAATTAATAGAAAACAGCTCAAAATTAAATTTCAGTCTACAACTTCCATCGGTTTCTTACTAAACTTCAACTATATCCGACGACGCTGGTTACTTATCTCCTTTAGTGGCCGTACCTACTGATCTGTGCTATCTAAACATGGCCTTACCCTCAAAAGTTAAACTTAACTCAAAAGTTTTACTAAGTACTACGAAGTTTCAATAGAATACAAGGCCATCTTATACTGGCTACGTTACCAATGACTTGCGGTCGTCTGTACAAATCACATTCCATACTAATATTATAAATGCGAAAGTGTGTCTGTCTGTCTGTTACCTCTTCACGCTGAAACCGCAAAACCGATGCTAAATCGGTTTAGCGGTTTAAGCGTGAAGAGGTAACAGACAGATACACTTTCCATAGATATATGAATTTACATTTCACATACGTTTCGATCCCGTGGGAATATCGGGATACAAACTATCCCATGTCCTATCCCGGGACTCAAACTATCTCTATACCAAATTTCATCTGAATAGGTTCAGCGGTTTAAGTGTGAAGAGGTAACAGACAGACAGACAGATAGGCACACTTTCGCCTTTATAATATTAGTGTGATATATATTAGTATGGATGTATTTAATCGAACCACAAATAATTCCTATTTGGCGAAAAATATGATTGAACACTCTAATATAATGATTTCGCCTCTTTATGGTGAACCTCAAATAATTTCTATTTTGGGGTCCTAAAAATATTATTGAACACACTTATATAATGATTGTGCCTCTTTTTGTGAACCTAAAATAATTCATATTTTGGGGTCCTAAAAATACTAAACAGTCAAGAAACTGCAATCAACTTGGACGCAACTGTAGACAATGAATGCATGTGACGTAATATTGCTGTATTCGTCTTAATTACTCTCGAAACATTGACAACAGAACTATTAAAGTTTGTAAAATCTAAATTAGGTGTTGTTCATTCAGAGGAACTTGTACAATAACAAGCGTAATTGTTTAAGTTTGAATTAAGTGAGAAAAAGTTGCTGCTCTAGATATAATAACGCAGTTTCTACGTCTGTCTGTTTTGTTTGTCTTATGCCTACTTAATAAATGGATTTTGATGCTTTCAAGAAGTTTAAATATTCAGAAAGTTATAAGAAAGACATTTATGTTATAAGAAGCCGTGTGAGGAGATTTCCCATCAGCAAAAATGACGAACTTCCATGCAAACTTTCATAAGCTTTAAAAGCTTTTTAGAGGATGAACTTTCAAAAATACTTCTTTAGTGCATACCTTCGTTATATAATGAACTCTTGTACCTATACAATTTAATTTCAAACTTATAGAACCAGCCTTTTATGCGGTCAGCGGTAATGTGTTGTCTGTCAATGAAAGAATTTAAGATTTAGATACATCTTTGTCGAAGGATGCCCCTGATGAGCAGAGAATATAAAATATCATACTAATATGTCGTAATCTACATTTATGTAATTACTAGCTTCTGTCAGCGACTTCGTCCGTGTGAAATTTCTCGCGCCCCTGATCCACCACGTCGCATCACATCAGCCGATGCGATGAGTTGGGTTATTACTGGCCTGCGCTATTAAATCGTTTTCGCTTAGCGTTCTTTCTGCATTTTTTTGATTCAGCTCGGTTCCTTAGGTTCCTAGCGTGATGTTAAGTAGCCTTCCTCAAGAATTGGGCTATCAAATGCAAAAATAATATTTCAAACGCGAACGGTAGTTCTAGATATTAGCGCGTTCAAACAAACAAACAAACACTTCATAGTTATTATTAGTATACAGGATGTTACGGAAAGGGTATATCAATACGAACGGGTTGAAGAGTATATCTGGTCTAAAATCTCTGTACAAAATTTCTGCTCAAAAGCAGTAACTTTGAAAATGCTTAATATTTTTTTATTTCGATAGTTCATTAAATTGAAATCATAACAAACGTGTCACCGCACTACGAGGGTCATTATCCATTATCTGTAGTGTGTCTGTGCGCCTAGTACACGCACATCACGCCGCCGCGCGCCAGTGCAGCGCCGTGATGTCGAAATAAAAAAAATATTAAGCATTTTCAAAGTTAATTGTTTTGAGCTGAAATTTTGTACAGAGATTCTAGACCAGATACACTCTTCAACCCGTTTGTATTGATATACCCTTTCCGTAACACCCTGTAGATATAAGCCAATTAATAAACTAAACTTCTATGAATTCGTAATAGCGTAGCTTACATATTTAGGTAATGAATACCTACCTCTGGAAATGCGTATAGATACCACAACTAACGTTCCAACTAAATATAGGTATTCCTAGAAGTCTCATTTCTAATTTAAGCAATTACTAATTGGTATACTCAGGACTGTCAAAAGGATGAACAGCTTGAGTAGTTTTATTAAAGCGAAGTCCTTCCCGGAATCCCGACTGGCTGGCCACATCGGTTTGTTTGCGCTGTCTCGTTCATTCAATAGTAATGCAATTAGTACCAATATCTGTTAATTTTCGATGCCGTTTGCTCAAACCAATCGATATCCATTTCCATCACGGTAATGACTGGCTTCAATTTTCTAATATCACTATTTATTTAAGTAACATTGTAAATCTCGGCTTTTTATTGACTTTTTCTTCTCTATGTAAGTACGGCGGTAGTAATGTAATTTATTTGATATTCCTGAGACTTCTCCAAGGTTTTCTTTATTCTAGGAATCTTTTTCAGGGAAAAAAATCAGATATCTACTTACTTCGATTAAAGAAATCTGTCTAGACTCTGTTAGGAATGTGTAGCGTTGTGAGTAAAGTATCTTTTGAAATGATAAATTTAGTTTACTAGAGTTTCACTCGTTGGTTGTATAATTAATTAATGAGGGTGCTCAGACAGGGTCAAATACGACACCCAATCGGCCGGGACAATCTGGTTAGAATTTATAAAATCGCGCGGTGTAGTGTCTACCTCTGTGTAGGTAATCTACAAAAAACCGGCCAAGTGCGAGTCGGACTCGCGCACCGAGGGTTCCGTATAAAAATTTAAGGTTTTCGGAATTTTTCCTTTATATGTGCTATAAAAAATTGCTTCATGCCAAATTTCAAGATTCTAGGTCGACTGGAAGTACCCTTTAGGTTCTGATTCCCTTGCGAGTAGTTGCGAGTTTGAAAATATGCGGCTTAAATTGCTGTTTCTTTTGATTGCGTTGACATAGAAGTTTGATTTTGTTACAGCTTAAAGGTATTTTTAACCGACTTCAAAAAAAGGAGGAGGTTCTCAATTCGTCGGAATCTTTTTTTTTTTTTATGTATGTTCCCCGATTTCTCGAAGACGCCTGGACCGATTTGAAAAATTCTTTTTTTGTTGGAAAGGGTATACTTCCCAAATGGTTTCATGAAAATTTTATCGAAATCGGACAAGCGGTTTTTGAAAAATCAACAAAAATCTAAAAATTTACCTACATTTTCTACATTAACGATCTTTTCGTTTACTTTTTTGTGGGGTAGGTACAACTAAAAAGTGAAAAATAAAAACTTTTTTACAAAAAAAAAGACGGGTTGCACTCCGGGAGTGCCGGCAGAAGTGAAAACTTGAATATTAACGTTGAAATAAATCAATTATTAATTTAATTAATACTAGCTTCTGCCCGCGACTTCGTCCGCGGAAAATTTCTTGTTTTAACATAAGATAACACTCGATTGATATTACTGTATTTAATTTTATTAGTAAAATATTGTTTGGAATCAGATCAGTAACTTCAAAGATTACCGAAGTTTTCTTAAAATATAAAAGATAGAGATATGGTATCGCGGACTTTTTTGTAGAAATAATGAAGACGAACCAGGTAGCCATACATTGTTTTTAATTTTAAGCAACTGTTTAGGCAGCGCACGCAAATAATTCTGTTTTATGTGGTATTTTTTCCGACTTGCTAGACAAAAGTTGTGATAGCTCGGTTAATATACATGCTATAGAAACAATTTATAGCCTACAGCACTCAGGAATAATGTAGCTTTCTGCCAGTTAAAAAAATGTTAGAATTGGATTATGAGTTCCAGAGATTACCCACTACATACAAACTTACAAATTTTACCTCTTTATAATATTAGTATAGATTACTCATTTTTTTTCAATATTTCTGCGTCACTTTTTTCATTAATAGATGCACTTTGTTCAATTTCCATATTTTAAACACTTTCGGTCTTATTCATAAAAAAAGCCTATTGAAGGTTTAAACCATTCATTAGTTAAAATGCTCAATAGGCCTTTAAAACATTCGATAAAATTTTGTATTCATAAACGCTTCATAAACGTTCTATAACTAGAATGTCCTACAACTTCTAAATGTTGCCATTATAATGAAGTCATCCAACAAATTGGCCAACACATTAAATCGGCATACGAGAATATCTGTCTACGAACCGAATATTTGTGTCCATAGACATTATTACGTATGAAAAACTAATTTATTGTCTACAGTTTCAACAGTTTTGACGCGACAACGTCATGGTCGTCATGGAAACAATATGAATATGTCAATGAATGAATTTGATATTGTATGTGTCAAACTAAAAAACTTATGAATATTTTTTTTGTATTTAAAATAAATGAAATTAAGACCGGAGACTAGTTGCAATAAAGGGCAAAGAATTGAATATTGGTTGGAGGAGGATAAGGTGTGTACCTACTGTTACAGCTAAAATGTGTTCAAAGTAAGTTATGTTTTGTAAACATTCTCAATTTCTTATATGTACTTATGCTTGCTTTTGCTTCTAATCCTTAGATTTTTTGGAAGAATTGGTCAGGGAGAGGTCTCCATAATAGAAAATAAAAACACTGACACAAGCACTAACGGTAAACAGGGGCAGCCTGGCATGATTTACGAATTAGGTGCCTATCCAATTTACAATTTTACGAAGAACTTCGTTTGCCTGTACAAAACTCATTGTAACAAAAAAAAAAACCCGCCATAAGAATAATAATGACTGTTATTTTGATGCCGCTACTGATTAATTAAATCAGTATAAATAAGATAATGAAGAGAAAGAATTTATAACATTAGTTTTGTATTTCAGGTCAATAGGTCTAGTAAGGATGGTGCTTCACTACGAATAGCAGAAAATGAAACGGTCTACAAAAGAGATGGCACAGATGGCAAATGAAAAGCAAACATTTTAAAAATGTTGTTCTGCTTGCACAAGTTTTAGAAGCCAAATTAGAGTTTAGAGTATTGTTCAGCCGTGAACAGGCAAGAGTTACATACGCCAGCGTCAGCATCAAGAGCGACATACATTCGTTCCACATAAATTAGTAATTAGTAAATGAATAAATTAGTCATCAAGCTGGAGTAGAGTTTGATTCATCTTCCATAATTCCTCTCACTATGGCCAAGACACCTTTAGCCATCACCAGTTCTATGAGTCTGTGGGACCGGCAATGACAAAACTATTTCCTGTGTACACATTGCACGACGTACACAAACCCCTATTCCTACCCAAATTCTGTCTGTTCCCGTAGGTCTCCCGTAGGCTTGTATGATAGGTTAGGGTGTTAGGATAACTAGGGTGTTAAGTAGTTGCTGTAGGTTTATAATCAGTAGGGTGAGGTAACCATAGATACCAGGCTCAATATTTACAAACTTAGCCACACTGTATGCATTTGGAATAACAGCCGTACTAAGCTGTAAGTCCCGGTGCGTACAAGTATTATAAAAATAAACTGATATTTGTATACAAGCTTTTTATTAATGAACTACTCGCTAAATTTCTTCTCTTTTACTTTAGATCTTGTTGGCTCAAAATATTGCCACTTCCACGTTGTCGTCGGTGGCAGCGCAGAGGTCACTTTGACTGCATGTTTTGGGTAGGACAAATAAGGCAGGATAGGAAGTGGAGCATGTTTTGCAACATAGCTTCACAGTCACACCCTACTGGAGCATCTCCCTGCAGGGTGTAAACTTCCGTGGTCGACACGGAAGCATTGTTTTCACACAAAAGCAGCAATGTCCCACAGTATTTCTTGTTGCTATAATGTGCTTCGTTATATTTTTCGTCGCTTCTATTTTGTATTGTAGGTAGGTATATAATAATAAACTAAATTGTGTAAGCACGTTTGCATACAAATGCTAAGACACGTGTTCAAATACGCGTTCTAGGTTAGCCTATGTAAGCGCGTGTCATTTTGTGTCTCATAATATTAGGTTATTTTATATCACATTATTTGTTGTTAAATAATTAGATTATTAATGACCTTAAATCGTAATTTAGCTGCAAAGTAATATTATAATATTTTAAACTGTCAAATCCGCAATGATGGCGCCATCCCCACCTTTACTGTATAAAAGGCGTGCCGCCATCATTGCGGGCGCAGTCTGTGTGCAACGTTCGTGGAGTTACCATCTCCTGATATTGGTAAGTTAAAACTTGTAATATTGTATTTTGATAATTGTAATTGTATAAATTTATGCTGATGCTGATAAATATTGAATATGTTGTCATATGTAAATTATTGTAATTTGCTTCACAATGCTATGACTTTTTGTAATTAATAAAACATAATTTATATAAACCACCCTTCCATTTTTAACATAACTGTCAAGGTTAAATTGAAATAAATGTCTAGCCTTTTCTTTCTGTGCTTCATTTTATAAAATCCTTCCTCTACACACTATAATCTTAGGTAGTTTTACACACATTAAATAACTAGTTACGATTGCTTTATATTTGGGTACTTAAAGATAGTTTATATGGCTGTTTTCTGACAATTCAGAAGTGGGATAAGTAGCTTATGCTAATGTGTATTTTTTTTTTCTCTTTTTCGGTCGAGAAATATGGATAAACAAAGAGTACTTGTCTCTCCGATTTTGGGCAGTGTTCAAGCGGAACCAATCGAAAGTACAGATGACCACAGACACCATCACTCCTTGGAGCGGCAGGCACAAGATTCAAGACTGAGTTCACAGCAGACACGAGGCCGCGTGATTGACCCAACGTGCTATCTACCAAGCAACAGTCGATCGCGCAGCCCTTTGCATAGCAGCCAGCGGCCCAGCAGCCAGCGACGCAGCAGGCCGCGGCGCAGCAGCCAGCGGCGCAGCAGCCAGCGGTGCAGCAGGCCGCGGCGCAGCAGGCCGCGGCGCAGCAGTCCGCGGCGCAGCAGCCAGCGGCGCAGCAGCCAGCGGCGCAGCAGCCAGCGGCGCAGCAGCCAGCGGCGCAGCAGCCAGCGGCGCAGCAGCCAGCGGCGCAGCAGCCAGCGGCGCAGCAGCCAGCGGCGCAGCAGCCAGCGGCGCAGCAGCCAGCGGCGCAGCAGCCAGCGGCGCAGCAGCCAGCGGCGCAGCAGCCAGCGGCGCAGCAGCCAGCGGCGCAGCAGCCAGCGGCGCAGCAGCCAGCGGCGCAGCAGCCAGCGGCGCAGCAGCCAGCGGCGCAGCAGCCAGCGGCGCAGCAGCCAGCGGCGCAGCAGCCAGCGGCGCAGCAGCCAGCGGCGCAGCAGCCAGCGGCGCAGCAGCCAGCGGCGCAGCAGCCAGCGGCGCAGCAGCCAGCGGCGCAGCAGCCAGCGGCGCAGCAGCCAGCGGCGCAGCAGCCAGCGGCGCAGCAGCCAGGGGCGCAGCAGCCAGCGGCGCAGCCGTCAGCGGCGCGGCAACCCGCAGCACGCCACGAATCGCAACGTGCAATATCCACCCGCAACATTACAAGGAACTACAGGTACCACTACTGCTTCTAACGGAGGCAGTGGTGATTTAAATATTTTAGTGCGAGCATTGAAGTCTCTTGCCGGGGGTCATGAAAACATAGGTGCTTTCAACAATACTATACCCGAGTTTGATCCTACAAGAAAAGAGCAAACAATGGGTATGTGGTTGCACAAAGTGAATGAGTGTGCCGTCATTTATTCATGGAATGAAAAACAAATAGTGCATTATGCACTTCCTAAACTTCAAGGCATAGCAAAACGTTGGTATGAAGGATTACCATCGGTGCTCTTTTCTTGGGAGGAATGGCAGACAAAATTAATAACGGCTTTTCCCTCGGAAGAAAACTATGGTCAAATGTTAGCAGACATGTTGGCTAGGCGTGCACGTTACGGGGACTCTCTTGAAGATTATTTTTATGACAAAATTACTCTCATTAACCGATGTAGTATAAGTGGAAAACGAGCGGTAGAATGTGTTCTACACGGCATAGATGATCGCGCTGTTAGGTTAGGTGCCGAAGCGGCTCAGTATGAGGACTTGGATAAATTACTCACTTATTTAAGAAATTCAAAAAGTCTGAAACAAAATTCTGACCGTAAATCTAATATTAAAAATCAACCTGGTACAAACTCCTCGGATAGCAAAGCAAATAATCCAAGCACTAAAGACAGAGTCCTTCGCTGCAATAACTGTAAACAGGAAGGTCATTTTGTAGGTCAATGTACTCGACCAATCAAAAAATGTACTAAATGTATGAGGATTGGTCATGAGGCGGAAAACTGTTATTCAAAAGTAATTCCGGCCCAAAAATCTGTTAACAGGGTAAACATCGATGGTAAAATTTCAGACAAATATTTTAAAACCGTGCGTATTAACGACATAGAAATGAAGTCCTTTGTTGATCTTGGTAGTGAATGCTCGATGCTTAAACAATCTGAATTATCCAAGTTGGGGAATATAGAAATAAAAACTAGAGATCTGCCTATACTCAGAGGATTTGGTAATTCTGTTGTGCATGCATTGGGTAAGGTCAATACTGTAGTTGAAATTGACAGCGTAAAGGCTGAAGTTGAAATATTAATAGTCCCAGATTGTGCTATGCAGGTTCCCCTTATGATAGGTCAAACCTTTACTGAACAACCTCATGTATTGATCCAAAAAACAAGTGAACATCTTGAAATTTTACAAAATCAGATCGATAATATTCAATGCCAAAAGGTAAAAATTTTTAACCGTAAACATATTCAATTAATAGGTTTAACAATTTTTGAAGTCTATACAGAACCCAAATTTACTGGTGACCTTTTTGTTGAGGGAAGCTTGCGTAGCAAAAATAACTGTTTCTATGTTGTTCTAACTGGAATTTATCAATTTAACAATGATGGTTACGGACAAATAGTTATAAATAGCCTAAATTGTGAGCCTCTATGCTTAAAAGACAATACTTTAATTGCACGGGGTATCATTGCTAATAAAGAAAACGAGAAAACAGTTCTGCGTATAGCCGGTTGTAACTTACAAGATCAACAAATGAGTTTAATTTGTTCTTCGGATCTGAACGTTTCTAGTGAGTTAAGCCAAAAGGTGATTGATGACTTGCTTTGCTTGTTAAATAACTATCGGCGTTGCTTTGCGTTTACACTCTCTGAGTTGGGGCATTCCTCGGTTTGTGAAATGAGCATTGACCTGCACTGTGACACACCTGTCGTCTATAGACCTTACAGGCTGGCAATAAAAGAGAAAGAAATAGTCAGGGATATGGTAGATGAACTAATTCAAAATGATATAGTACGTCCTTCAGTTTCTCCTTTCGCTAGTCCTATTGTACTCGTACGGAAAAAAACTGGCGGTTACCGTCTTTGCATTGATTATAGAGCCTTGAATAAAAATACAATACGCGAAAATTACCCAATGCCACTTATAGATGATCAGATCGATACGTTAGCCGGTAACATGTACTTCACAGCTCTTGATTTGGCATCTGGGTACTATCAGATTTCTATCAGAGAGCAGGATAGGCACAAAACAGGGTTCGTAACACCGGAAGGCCATTTCGAATTTAACCGAATGCCTTTCGGCTTGGCAAATGCTCCAGCAACGTTCCAACGAATGATGCATCAGGTTCTAGGCAATTTACGTCATAAAGAGGCACTAGCTTATTTGGATGACATAATCATACCATCAAAATCAATTGAAGAGGGTATGAAACAATTAGAAACGGTATTAATTTTGCTGTCAGAAGCAGGTCTTACTCTTAATTTATCAAAATGTGTTTTCTTCGGCCGTTCAATAACTTACTTGGGGTTTAATATTTCAAGTGAAGGTATCCAACCAGGATCTGCTAAAATAGAGGCAGTAGAAAAATTTCCCGTACCAAAAGATCAACACAACGTAAGGCAGTTTTTAGGGCTAGCGAGCTTTTTCCGTAGGTTCGTGAAGGGGTTCTCTATTATTGCAAAGCCATTGACACAGTTACTCAGAAAAAATGCTGCTTGGGTATGGGGACCCGATCAGCAAAATGCATTCGATACCTTAAAAACAATTTTAATTCAAAAACCAATATTAGCCCTGTATAATTCAAAATCTATAACAGAATTGCACACCGACGCATGCAAAATTGGTATCGGTGGTATACTATTCCAAAGAAATGAACAAAATATTTTAAAACCCGTAGCTTATTTTAGCAGGCAAACTAGCCCTGAAGAACAAAATTATTGCTCTTATGACCTGGAAACCCTAGCAGTGGTAGCCTCGTTACAGAAATTTCGGGTATATTTAGTAGGGATACATTTTAAGATCGTGACCGATTGTAATTCATTAAGATCAACTTTCATGAAACGCGATATGATTCCCCGGGTAGCCAGATGGTGGACCCAAATGCAAGAATTTGATTTTGAAATCGAGTACAAAGCGGGGTCTTCTATGGCTCATGTGGACGCTTTGAGTCGTAACCCATCTATCGGTAGTGATCATTTGAAAAAAATGGTTAATTCTATAACAGAAACAGACTGGCTTTCAACAGTACAGAATTCAGATTCAGAACTTCAACGGATTATTGGAATTTTAAGTAACTCTGAATTTAACGATATTGTAGAAATAAAAGAAAAATATAAAATTAAAAATGGAAAGCTTTTTAGAATCACACCTGATGGAGATAGATGGGTTGTGCCTAAAGGCGTTCGATGGCAAATTGTCAAACAGAATCATGACGATATCGGCCATTTCGCTTTAGACAAAACGTTGAAAAAAATAAAAACTCATTATTGGTTCCCAAATATGCGTGCTTTTGTTACAAAATATGTATCCTCGTGTCTAGAGTGCGCGTATAGTAAAGCACCTGGTGGGAAAAGACCCGGGTTTTTGCACCCAATCCATAAAGTAGACGTGCCGTTTGATACCATACACATGGATCATACGGGTCCATTTGTACGCAGTAGTAGGGGTAATGTGTATATTCTCGTTTTAATTGACGCTTTTACCAAATACATCTATTTGAAACCGGTGAAAAATACAAAATCAAACACTACTATTAGAATTTTGCGCGAATTTATTAGCATTTTTGGAGTTCCTAAACGAATTATATCTGACCGAGGCACGTCATTTACAAGTGATCTCTTCAAAAAATTTGTATTAGATAAAGGCATCAAACATGTATTAAATGCAGTTGCTACTCCACGGGCCAATGGTCAGGTGGAAAGATATAATAAAGTTATTGTTGACTCATTAACAGCTAAATGTGTTGGCTCATCTGAAAGCAAATGGGAAGACCACCTGCCCGATGTCCAGTGGGGTATCAATAATACCTTCAACAAAGGTATCAATAAGACACCTGCAGAAGCTCTTTTCGGGATAAGGCTACAGGGCTCAAGTGATAGTAAAGTAATTTCTGCAATTGATGACGATATCACTTCAATAAACAAAAGTCTTCAAGAAATCCGTACTGAGATTTCTTCTCATATCGAATCCACACAAGACACTCAAAAAGCAACTTTTGATAAATCTCGTTGCAAGTCTATTAAATATAATATTGGGGATTTAGTAAGGGTTGAGCGGCAAATTCCCTCTACGGGTGGTAGTAAAAAGTTAATCCCAAAGTATCAGGGCCCTTACAAAATTACTCATGTTTTCGATCATGACCGCTACCAAGTAGAGGACACGCCTCTTACAAGAAAGGGAAACAAAAAATATTCTAATATAATTGCTGTAGATAAGTTAAAGCCATGGATTTGTTTCGATAGACCACATGATGACGTCTTAAGCGAAAACTCGGATTACGGAAATTCTAATTGATTTAATTTTTATTTTTATTATAGCTATGTAATTGTACAGACCAATGGGGTCAATACTTTTAGACCGATGGGGTCAATACTTTTAGACCAATGGGGTCAATATTTTAAGACCAATGGGGTCAAATATATTGATAAAGACCAATGGGGTCAAATATATTGATAAAGACCAATGGGGTCAAATTTATTGATAAAGACCAATGGGGTCAAATTTATTGATAAAGACCAATGGGGTCAATTTATTGATAAAGACCAATGGGGTCAAATTTATTGATAAAGACCAATGGGGTCAAATTTATTGATAAAAACCAATAGGATCAAATCGATTGATTAACTTGTGGAGTATTCATATTAATTTGGACTAACGGGTCTATCTAATTTTTGTATAAATATTGTTACATTTACATACATACATATGGTTGTTGTACTGAATTGTTTTCATTTTTACTATTGTTATTACTTTATTTGCAGCTAAGTACGGGGACGTACTTACAATTTGCTTGGATGGCCGACTGTAAGCACGTTTGCATACAAATGCTAAGACACGTGTTCAAATACGCGTTCTAGGTTAGCCTATGTAAGCGCGTGTCATTTTGTGTCTCATAATATTAGGTTATTTTATATCACATTATTTGTTGTTAAATAATTAGATTATTAATGACCTTAAATCGTAATTTAGCTGCAAAGTAATATTATAATATTTTAAACTGTCAAATCCGCAATGATGGCGCCATCCCCACCTTTACTGTATAAAAGGCGTGCCGCCATCATTGCGGGCGCAGTGGATTTGCCCGTGGTCACACGAGCTTGTCCTACCTTAGAACAAGTTTGCTCCGCGCGGACCGCGAATTTTAATCGTTTTCTCTGTGTTTGCTACAAGCGTCCCTTGTGCAAACACAGAGGGAGCCTCCGTGCTGTTCGGCGAGCAATCGCCGCGGCGGTCGCGGAGACCACGCCTCCGAAGATGCCGAAGCCCGGCATGCGCGGCTCTCTGGGCCGCGATGCCGGGTCCCAGGAGGAGCTCCGACCTGCGCTGGATCGGGCGACGTCGCTGCCGAACATCGGCGTGGCGTTGTCCGGTGCACCGCCGGCCGGCTCCAGTCGGAAGGAGAAGAAAGAAGGGAAGAAGAAGGAAGAGGAAAGAGGAGGGGGGGGGGAGTCGAGCACCGCTGTAGCTGCCGGCCCACCGACGACATCGGCGCCTGCGCGCGTTGCGCCGGCACCGTCGACGAGCCGCCAGCAAGCCGTCGCAGTTCGCCCGACTGCCTTCCGCCCAGTGCCGATCCAGGCCCCGGGGCCCGCCGCGACACAAAGCCGCGCACCGCATGCGCGTGCCGCGTTGCCGCCCGCGCGCGTGCCCACACCCGCGCGCACCTCCGCACCCGCTGTGCGCACCGCCGCGCCCGCCGCGCCCGCCGCGCCCGCCGCGCCCGCTGCGCGCGCCGCCGCGCCCGCTGCGCGCACCGCGGCGCAGCGCGAATTCCCCGCGCTCCCCGCGCGTGCCCCCGTACCATCCGCGCGAACCCGCGCACCACCCGCTCGTAGCGCCGCGCCGCCGCGTTTCGCGTCGCCGCCGGCGCCCGACACGAGGAAGCCCGAAGCTGTGCCAGCATCGCGCACCGCCACATCCGGCCCCCGCAGCTCGCTGGCGGGACCGGCGACAGCGGAGCAGGAGCGGCCAGCGAGTGCCGGACCCCGACCATCCCGTCCGGCACACACCCAATCCACTGCAGCAGCCCAGGTATGTGGTTCGCCGGCACCGCCTAGAGCCTCGGCATACGACTCGCCCGCCATGCTTTCGGCGTGCTCGTCGAACGCGGGGTCGAGTATGTCGCTCGCATCGGTGGGCTCGGCCGCGTCCGGTCGCTCAGACGTGTCGCGAGACACGACCCCGCGATCCGGTCCGCGGCCCACCGTGGGAGTAAAAGTCGCCGAGGCGATGTCGCCGGCATCTACGCCGCCACCAACGCCGTCGCGGGGGGGGCTCGACTATATACCGCAGTCGGAGCCTAGACCCCAGCGACGCAGGAGGAGTTCCGGCGAGACCGCGGTGGGGGAAGAGGCGAAGAGGTATTGCATCGACCCGCCGCGGCCACAGCGCGAAAGCGCGCCGCGGGGTCGGGGCGCGCCTTCTTCGCCCACCTTCGCCGCGGTGGCGCGCCGCACGCCGCCGCGCTCGCCATCACCGTCGCCGCCACCTACACCGACAACCACGGAGGTGAGTGCAAATGCGCCACCCCCCTCTGCCGCCACCCCCGGCGCCGCTACCAAGCCAACGCCGGGGAAGAAGAAGCTTCGCTACCCTCCGCTGGTAGTAGAGAAGCTGCCAAACTGGGCGACGCATTTCCGGGCCATCAGTGCCAAACTGGGCCGGCCCCCTAACGCTCGTCCATACGGGGGTGGAGTTCGCTTCACCCCAGACAGCGAGGAGGAGTACCGGCTGGTCCAGCGGTACTTGACGGGCCTGGAGAAGGACAGCGGCGTCTCCTGGTTTGCGTACTCGCTGCCGGCGGAGAAGAGCCTGAAGGTGGCCATCAGAGGACTCCCGGCGGACACAGACCCGAAGGAGATCGAGGAGGAGCTCCGGACGCTGGGATACCAGCCGGAGTACGTCCGCCATATCAAGGGGGCGGCAGGACGACCCGGCTGCGTGTTTCACGCGATCCTTAAAAAGACTCCAGACGTCCGGGCCATATACGACACCACCATATTTATGTATATGCGTGGTGTCAAAATAGAGGCTTGGCGTGGAAAACGCGGGCCCGCTCAGTGTCACAGGTGCCAGCGCTTCAGACACAGCTCGCACCTGTGCCACCGCCCGCTCGCTTGCGTGCGATGCGGGGACGAACACGCGGCGCGCGACTGCCCGCGCCCGCGGGAAGAGCCGGCCACTTGCGCGAATTGCGGTGGCCCGCACCCCGCGTGCAACATAAAGTGCCCCGTATTCCAGAAAGAAATCAGGAATAAGCGAGCGGGGACCGCTGCCATCACGGCCACTGTGCGCCAGCCACAAGCGGCGACAGAGAGGCCACAGAAGACGCCAGAGGAAGAGGCTCAAGGCACGACGCTGATGGCGGCGGCCAACGGGCCTACAACGAGGACCCAAGCCACCTCCTCCGGGCGGAGGAAGAAGAGGCGCGGGGGGAAGAGAAAGGGGAAGAAACCCAACCCCCCCCCCTCGGCGACCACAGGAGAAATCCCTACGGCCGTCCCTGCCGAAAGCGGGGCGCAGGCTGTAGCTACAACATCAAATAAAACTGAAGCAAGCGAGGCACCCGCCGCTAGCGCCGGCACTACGCAGCGGGAAAAAAGGGAACCTCTTCAGTTCAAGAAAGCTGCGAGTGCCGGCGCTGGCGCCACCAGCGCGGCCTCATTAACAAAGAAAGATTTCACAGCCTGCGCCATCAAACTATTGATGGACTTAATTAAAGCGATTAGGCAGGGACAAGATGTGGAGACGGTCATCCTTGACGGTCTAGCCACGCTACTGACGCTTTATCATGGATAGACCGTTAAGGGTGATCCATTGGAACGCCCGTGGCCTAAGGAATAAGGTCGCCCCCCTCCGCCACCTCCTTCGGGAACAAAACATCGACGTGGCGCTAATAAGCGAGACGCTCCTGGGACCTGAGGACAAGATTAGGTTCCCGGGGTACCTCGCTTATAGGAAGGATGAACGGTCGGCTCATCTAACGTACCGTGGTCTGGCGGTACTTGTGAGGCGAAGGGTCGTCCATCAAGAACTCCCCTTGCCGTCGCTTAGCACGTTTTACGCGCTGGGTGTGCAGCTACACGTTGCCGGCGAGGATATCAACATCTACGCGTGCTACAAGCCGCCCGCGGCTCGCTTGAACTTTACCGAGCTGCGGGCCCTGCTTGGTAGCACCTCACGCGCCACCATCCTTGCCGGCGACTTCAACTGCAAGCACCCGGCGTGGAACTCGTGCAACACGAACACCGAGGGGAGACGACTCTTCGCGGACGCGGAAGCCTTCGGCTATACGGTGTCCGGCCCTGAGACGCCCACCCACTACCCTGACGCCAGGCAGTACATGCCGGACGTGCTGGACATCGTAGTCCACCGAGGGCTACACCGTCAGATCACGCAGCAAGTGATAGACGACGAGTTACAATCGGACCACCAACCTGTACTCGTCGTCTTATCGGGAACGCCGGCCCGACTGAAGCCCCTAGCGCCACGTCGACTCACGGACTGGACAAAGTTCGCAGAGGAAGTAGAGACCACCACGCCGACTCGGCCTATCGTCACCTCCGCGGACGTGGACGAGACAGCGGACGAAGTCACTGCTTGCATACAGAGCGCCTTACAAACGGCGACTAGCACGCAGCCGCAGGGGAGAGGGCTATTGCCGCCCCTGCCGGCGCGCATTAACGCTATGATCGCCGAGAAGAGGCGCATTCGCAAGCAGTGGCAACAGCTTAGGTGTCCCACACTGAAAACGCAGCTGAACCGTCTCGCGGAGAAGGTAAAGGCCGAGTTACAGGCGCTTACCACCGCGGGCTGGGAGGAAAGAATCGACGCCACGACGGACAGTTGGCCGTCGTTACACAAGCTGTGCGGCCAACTCACGAGTACCCCAGCCCCGGTGCGTCCGCTGCTCAACAGCGACGGGGCGCTCAAGTACGCAGCGGAGGACCGGGCGGAGGTCTTCGCCGAACACCTGGAGCGTCAGTTCCGCCCCAACCCGACCGCCGACACCGAACATGTCGCAGCAGTCGAGAAACACCTGGGAGACTACTTCGGCCCGCCGATAGCTCCCGATGAGGACTCCATCTTTTTCTCGCCTTGCGCAGTTAGACGCGCCATCCTTAAGACGAAGCCCAGGAAGGCCCCCGGTGCTGACGGTATCACCAACACAGTGCTGCGCCACCTGCCGTACCGTATGGTAGCGGCGCTGGCGCGCCTGTTTACGGCGGTACTGCGCACGGGGACCTTTCCCGCTTCGTGGAAGGAGGGGCGCGTCATCATGCTGCCCAAGGCGGGGAAAAACATCCTGAAGCCGGAGAGCTATCGGCCGATCACGCTGTTGTCGACCGTCTCCAAGGTGTTCGAAGCACTCCTGCTGCGACATCTCCAACCACACGTCGCGCCGCGCCCGGAGCAGTTTGGGTTTCGGGCGGACCACAGTACGACGCTCCAGCTGTCGAGGGTACTGCACCACCTCGCAGCCGCGCATAATAAGAAGGAATACTCGGTGGCAGTATTCCTCGACATGGAGAAGGCCTTCGACCGTGTGTGGCACGACGGCCTCATCTACAAGATGGCCACATCCGGCGCGCCCCGTCGCGTTGTAAAAGTGGTCTCTACTTTCCTCTCCAACAGGACTTTCAGGGTGGTGGTCGATGGGGCGCTGTCTAGCGCCCGCCCGGTGCTCGCGGGTGTACCGCAGGGCAGCTGCGTCTCGCCGACGTGTTACTCACGTTACACCGACGACATCCCCACCACTCCGGACGCAATGCTCGCGCTGTACGCAGACGACGCCGCGTACATTACTACATCGCTTAATGCGAAGTACGCGGCGGTCAAGATGCAGCGCGCGCTCGATCTGCTTCCCGAGTGGCTGTCCAAGTGGCGGCTGTCGGTGAACGTGGGTAAGACGCAGGCGATGGTCACCGGGTCCGCGCTCCTCCCACCACCCTTGAAGCTGCAGGGAGCCGACATCGCGTGGTCGCCCCGGGTCAAGTACCTGGGGGTGACTATCGATCGTCGGCTCACGATGGGGCCACACGTCCGCTCGGTCGCCGCACGGGGTAGGGTCGCCCGCAACCAACTCAAACCAGTGCTCTCGTCCAGCATTCCGGCACGCGTCAAGTTGGGTGTGTACAAGTTGTACGTGCGCCCAATCTTGACGTATGCCGCCCCGGCATGGTTCGCCCTCACGAGCGAGCCGAGCCGAAAGCTACTCCGCGCGCAGCAAAACCTTGCGCTGCGGACCATAGTAGGCGCGCCTCGTTTCGTGAGGAACGATATCATCCACCGGGACCTCGGGATTGAGAGCCTGGAGGAGTTTGTGCGGCGACTCGCGAAGGGAATGTTCGCGCGTGCCGACGCATGTGCCTGGCCTCATATCCAGGACATTGCGCCCTGGCATGCGCGCCCCCCCGACGCGAGACCCGTGCCCCGCGACCTGGTAGCGGACGACGACCCCATCGCACCGGACTGACGCCTCGAGTGAGCCGCACCCAGGTTACACGCGGCCCACTCGAAACAAATGAACTCCACATATTACACACACTCGTTGCGTAACGTGTGCTAGGTTAATATAGGCACGTTACGTAGCGAACGCAGTCACTCGCTACTCAACAGACGCCCAAACTCACACGTGACCGCGCAGTGCGGGCTGCGGGCACGTAGACACTGAGCGGTGTTACACAGTACAATACCGCTCACACACACACGACTGCCTCTTAGCTCGGACCGTGACCGGCTAGCTCTGGAAGCGGGACGGGCGGGGGCAAATATCACCCAACTCTGTAGGAGCGTCGAGTCGGCACCTCCGTCGCTGGTCGTCCTCCGCCGGGCCTCCCCCAGGCAACTGGGGGTCTCACCTGGCGGGGACAGACCGCCGAGGTGTCGTGAAGAAAGCGGCGCTGTATTATAACAGCGTCGCGGCGCGCCTGCAGAGACACAACATGCAATCATTCACATGGACGCACGTAAAAACTTACGTGCGTTCAATATTCCTCAGGCCACTGTCGCCAACCAAATGAGGGGCCTGTTTTTACAGGCCACCGTGTCGCTTTCCGCGGCCGGGGGGCTCAGCCCTGGCACCGCTCGCCACGCCCCCTTACGGGGGCGTCGCGATCTCTACGAGTGCGGGCGCAGTCTGTGTGCAACGTTCGTGGAGTTACCATCTCCTGATATTGGTAAGTTAAAACTTGTAATATTGTATTTTGATAATTGTAATTGTATAAATTTATGCTGATGCTGATAAATATTGAATATGTTGTCATATGTAAATTATTGTAATTTGCTTCACAATGCTATGACTTTTTGTAATTAATAAAACATAATTTATATAAACCACCCTTCCATTTTTAACATAACTGTCAAGGTTAAATTGAAATAAATGTCTAGCCTTTTCTTTCTGTGCTTCATTTTATAAAATCCTTCCTCTACACACTATAATCTTAGGTAGTTTTACACACATTAAATAACTAGTTACGATTGCTTTATATTTGGGTACTTAAAGATAGTTTATATGGCTGTTTTCTGACAATTGGTTAAACAGAAGTTCAAAATAAATTAAATACAACTGCGGCTCCTCGAAGTACTATTGTTTACGAAACTGACTTTTCAAACATTTGTACGTCAAATGTCATTTTCTTCGGCCATCTTTGTCGTGTCTCACTTGGTTCACTTCGGTTGGCGCCGCCGTAGAAAGAGATGGGGGGGGGGGGAAATCTCTCCTGACGGTCACGTGTCCTGACGCGATGCCCTGACGCGAGTTTAACATTTTTTACCCATTACAAAAAGTGTTCAACGCCGCTAAAGAAGTTTTCACTTCAAAAAAACAACCGACTTAAAAAAAAGCACTACAAAGTGATAAATAACTTTAATTTCGGAAGTCGGTGTCAAAAAAACGAAAATGCGGAACCAACGGCACCGACTTCCGAAATTAAAGTTATTTATCGTGTTTTTTTTTAAGTCGGTTGTTTTTTTTTGTAAAAAAGTTTTAGACTTGAGTATTTGATATGAATTTCAATTTAATACCTGTACGCGTTCATCAGGAAAGGGGTAGTAAGTTTAAAATTATTAAAAATATTTTTATTATATGATGTAACTAAAAATTTACGGTTTTCGCAATTTTTCCTTTATCACACTAATATTATAAAGGCGAAAGTTTGTGAGTGTGTGTGTGTGTGTGTTTATATGTTTGTTACTTCTTGACGCTCAAACGGCTGGACCAATTTTGATGAAATTTGGTATAGAGATAGCTTGAGTCCCGGAAAAGGACATAGGATAGTTTTTATCCCGATATTCCCACGGGGTCGACATTTACGCGGGTTAAACCGCGGGGCGCAGCTAGTTTGTTCTATAAGACGTTGCTTCGTACCAAATTTCAAGATTCTGAGTTCACAGGAAGTACCCTGTAGGTTTTGATTCCTTTGCGAGTGTCGAAAATTTGCGGAAATTTGCGGCATAAACGGCTGTATCTTTTGATTGCGTTGGCTTAGAAGTTTGATTTTTTCACAGCTCTAAGGGACAGTACACCTGAGTATTTGATATACATTCCAGCTTGATACCTCCACGCGTTCCTGAGAAAAAGGGTCTTGACAGACAGACATACCGACGGACGGACACACGGACAACAAAGTGATCCTGTAAGGGTCCCGTTTTTTCCTTCTGAGGTACGAAACCCTAAAAATACAACATACACATGTAAATAACATAACATTTTTAAAGAATATATTATACGAGTAAAACTCAGAGAAAATATATGCACCCACACGCGTCAGAGATGTAGTAGTTTTCTTTTTGACATTTTTCATAACAACGCCAGAAATATGCTGAAAATATAAAAACCTCTGTGAAACTTTTCACTATCAGAGAAAGGTAGACTGCGGTGACAAATAAAAACTATCAGACAACTATTCAGGCTTGAAAGTAACAACAGGTACGCGGCCAAGGGTAAAGAGAAAAGGTTCGTAAATAGACACATAAAAATAACTAACGTTATTAACGTCGAATACCCGTATAAGTTTCTGATGCTGAACTTTTCTCTCACCTCGAGGTAACGTTGGGTTCGTCGAAAAACACTTCTGATACGTGACCCAACACTGTATCCGTCGGGAACCTCTCATTGATATATTGTAGTATCGGATGGAGCTCTCAGGAGCCTATCTCTATCTCACCTAACTATTCTTGTGGAGTGTGTAAATCTTCGCGGTACGGAGAATTATCGTTCATTAAACGTATATCGACGGTTTAAAGGTTGTGTATTAGGATAGGTTGTTTAATCTTTTCAGGAGGTTTTTGGTAGCCATATTGTTGAGTAAAACCTTGTTTTGTTTTGTTACGACATTTCATAGATTATAATAGAATATTCTATTTGTGACGAATGGTCATCAGGTCCTATAAATTACAGATATATGTAAATGTAAACATTTTACAAAGTGTGACACAATGGGCGTTCTTATTGCTAAGAGAGATTTTTTAAAGAAAACCTCATAACTTCCTTGTTATATAATTTTTTTTTGTAAATAAGGCGATTCCGTCTGACTTAAAAATTGTTTTATGTAATTCTGGTTACTCACCTTATTTATATTTCATAAAACGTTTTGGGTTTCAAGTAGGGTTGCCATCACTTAAATTACGGACCCTGGATAAAAAGTTCAAAAACTCCGGACGTTTGGGTGAAATAAAAAAAAAATTACAATAAAATAAAAACATCGTTAAGTATCATATTATTTTTCTTATTTATGGAATATCAAAAACCTCAACAATACAAAAAAAAAAACGCTTAATTTACTAATCAATTATACACTCTTCTCTATGTGAGAGGTATTCTGGTAACAAAAATAATTAGGAACGGTCTTCTTTTTGAAAACAATGAAAAAAAAAAAAAAAAATGTAAATCAAAAGCAAATTATGAATTATTACGAGCGCACGGGTAAATTTGCTGCGCGGCTAATTTTTAACTATGATTTATGCTTTAATTTATTTATTACAAATCATTCAAAGTCAGAATACCCCCTAACACAGAAAGTGTCCGGGTTTGACCCGGACACTTTTTAAGAACCCCGCCCGGACGCTCCCTGGATACCCACCAAACTAGGACAAATCCGGGGAAACCCGGACGGATGGCAACCCTGGTTTCAAGTAGCGTGAAAGTAGACGTCAATAAAGTTAGAGCGCATTTATTAAATTTTAACTCGTAAGTTGTTACATATGTACATAATTATACATTACGTTACCTACAATTTATTTCGAAATATTTCACAAAATAAATACTTACTTAACTTAGAGATTACATTGAAAGTCTAATATGCTAAACAAACGACTGTAGTCCTTAAGTATTTGTGCTGGCAATAATGCTAATTTATATGTTTCGAGTGTTATTTATATAAATTGTTTTTAAAGCCTTTTAATTTAAGTGGCTGCTAAATCTTGTAATCTCATTTCAAACATCTGCGGTTAACTTGTTTATTTACAATTTTATTACTTGTATTCAATTACTTAGGAAGTGTTAATGTTGTTTAAGCAGTCTGTCAAGCTCCGCTAATGAGACACAATTGATTTTCTATTGTTTGGTCACCGATCGGTGTCCCGCGGTACTTGACCGGTTAAGCAGAGAAACTTACCCCCTTACTAATTTGTATAGCGTCTGTATCCTTATAATACAACGCTTTGTCTTCTTCCTTCGAAAGTCAAATGACTGACGACTGAAATAGAGAAATCGGTGTGTAACTATTCATCTGATATACGTTTGTTAGTAAGGGGGATATTGAGTATCCAATAAACCTATACTGAGTTATTTTAAATTGGCTCGTTAACTCCGCAGACGCGGAGGGTATTGATATCTAAACAAGATGAAATAAATAGTAAAATTATATGATGTTTTTCTTTGGGAGGTCAATGACCGCTGTTAGTGTTGTTACTTGAAGTATGAGTTGACAAAAACTCTGATATTTTATCGTGTTTAGACATCGATACCCATAACATCTGTGAAGGTTACACAAGAAAACGGATTGTCTCTAAACTGATATTTCAAGCGACTACAATACAGGATGATTTTTTTTACCTGTTCCAAATTTTTATAGGTTGTGAACTGACGTATTTCCGACATATATAAACACTTTATAGGCATACACCAGTACATTGTGTAGTCCTTTCAGAAGTGATAAATTTATTATCTTTTGTGGTACATTCCGCAATCAATCGCCTAACCAATAGGCAGTGCGCACTGCATGCCGACACCGGTCGAATTAAACCTGTATCCCGTAGGTGTGCGCGGTGATTTATAACTTTACAATGAATAGGCGGCCGACTGGGATGTGTCGGAGGAAGCCCGCTAAATATCTAGCTATTGAAATCCCCAGTCGACAGATATCGAACTCTAAGGGCCTGTGCCTACTGGCGGCACGGATCAACATGGAGTTTTTATGCAACGAATAAGAATATATAATTATAATAGTCGCGTTTGAGTAGCTCATGTGAAAAGAGCCTAAGGCTCTTTGTACACGGCACGATTTCTTTACGGTACAGCATAAAAACTACGCCGTAGAAAAAACGTGTCCGTCAACAAGCTTCCATAGCGAACCATACAACACTGACGAGGACGACTATGCCAACAGACGGCGAATAAACCGTACGTGTACAAAGGGCCTAACGCTTCATACCCCTTTGTACTATGTAAACTAAGGCTCTTTATATAAATAGCTCAGTAAATTGTATACAAAAGCATGGCCGTATAAAAACGCAGATAATCTTATTGATACAAGAAGTTGCTAAAGCAAATTTTGTTGAGGCTTTTATCTTTGTTATGTTTGTTTAAGCAGTCTATTCTCTATGAAGTTCAGTATAAACATCATATTCTATATTTTTCATAGAAATTGTGCGTTTGATGTATTGATACATGGTTGATTTTCAAATGGAGTTATTTCGTGTGAACCTGAGGTAAGTCATATCAGGTTCACACGAAATAAAACCGTCTATCGTATATCGTTATTTTTAGTAAGAACACTATAATATAAGGTGACTTTTAGACGGTTTTAGTTGGTAACTGCAAAAAGTTGATTTGCTGCGAATGTTTCCACAGTGGAAGTAGATTGGGGACGTCAACTTATGCTACAATATACAGGATGACATACATCGACGCGCAAACTGTGACCATGAATTCAGCACATGATCTTAGCGCAGAAATTATCAGGTCGGTTATCAAAAAAATGTTTCTTCTCTTTCTTACAAAAGTGCAGCTAAGTAAGTGTAAGTTTGCTAGTGCTGTGTTGCTGTTTATTACCTACGTGGTCAAATGTATCGAACCGCATTTTTTTTTTTAAACCGACTAAAAATTTCAATGCTTTGGGTTCCAGTATCATGTCTTGTATCCATTGTAGCAGGTTGCGCGACGATTTCCCTGCCACCTTGTATATGCTGGTGGGCATCATCCTACAGAAGATCATTCTCAACATTGCGTATGACCACAATCACTCCTAGTGATTAAATACGAGGTCAGAGTTACTTACAAATCCAAACAACGTGTTTTGTAATCAAAGTTCAATTCGATTAGGTAATTGTTTGTTTTAATCAATTAGGTTGCACGTTTAGTTAAATCCATTCAAAACGCGTGTACATATAAATATCCAAATAGGTTTATTTTCCACACGCCCTGTTTGATCCGCACAGAACCGAATAGTGCCGGCCCACATGGCGTGCGTATCGGCTTAGCCTCGTTCGATAGCCGCTGTAATAGATAAAATATAGAGGAATTCCAATAGCTGCAATAGAATTCGTTGCATGGTTTAGAAAGCGATTTAAAAAATACCTATGTCACAATTTTTAAAAGCTCTTTGTTGTTTACTTTACTACATACATGTACTGCAATGTGTGCACATTATAAAAGTAGTTTGTTTAGAATCGTTCACTAAATCATTATCATCTATTCATTATTTTTTAATATATGTAGTCAGTACAGTCAAAACAAACCAATAATAGACGAAGCACCTACTACGCTATATCCTTATACGTGTGCAATTGTGTGCTTACGTAGATTTTTAATGTGACCAAAATTTGCTCCCACAATCAGTTTAACTAATTTAATAAATAAACAATGTTTTATACATAACTAGCTGACCCGGCGAACTTCGTACCGCTTCAGAATTAAATAATGTGACAAAGATTAATAGACACGTGACGCCATCTATTTAATTATCATAATAACGTTCTTGTTGTTTTCCTTGGGAACAGTACTTTTTTTCGGGATGAAAGGTACCCTATGTTCGTCCCTGACAATGTATATGCAAAATTTCAGGATGATCGGTTCAGTGGTTTAGGCGTGAAAAGGTAACAAAAGAACAAACTTACTTTCGCATTTGTAATATTAGTTAGGATAGTAAAAAATTAGTCTATGTATTATGATTATGATATACTATTCTAATTACGGTGTTTGGTGGTGACATGTCGTAGAATATTATTAATAGTTAAAAACATTTTTTTCAAACATGTATGTTCTAGTGAGAATGTTGAACATGATACTAAGAATCAAGAAACAGCGAGATCTTTCTTGGAAGACTCTACGTAAAGTGGAAACAATATTTGACTTGAGACGGGAAGCGCAGACTAAAATGAAAAATTATAAAAACCGCGATTATTACGGTTCTTTCTGAGAAAAATATGAAAAACAAGTCTAAAGCAGAATATTGTTTTCATCTCATGGGTGTCGTTAAAGTTCGACTAAGAAACAATTTAAAAGTAAGTAAGGTTGGATGTCCCCCTCTCCCTCTCACAGAGAGGAGGCCTGTGTCCCAGCAGTGGGAACATTATAGGCTGATTATGTATGTTATGTGTAAGGTTGGATGTCGTGATGGCTTAGTGCTCATCTCGCCTCTTATGCGCGTAGTTGTGGGTTCAAATCCGGTCAAGCATCTACCAATGTGACTTTTCAATTCAATTACGATACCTACTCGGCGGTCATGGCACATCAAATATTAGGAAAAGTTCGGCTGTGTCAATCCTTTCACCGTTATTTTACCTTTGATTTTGCATCACTGTCAAAATCACATTGATCTTTATTTTCGTTGTAATAAGGTTGTTGTTGAGTTGCAACTGTGGGTTGCTACCACTAATAAGTCTATCAAAATCATAGTGATCTTTATGTTCATTACAATAAGGTTGCTGTTGGGTTGCTGATGTCAGAGTGTGTCAAACTGTGAAAGGACTGAAGAGCGTCATCTCCGTCGTCTTTGTACTGTGTGAAAGTCTATAAAACACGTCATAATTTCAACTTATCAATCTTGTATTCTGTACGTCTACCTAAAGATTAGCATCATGAAAGCTAGTCTCGTTGGAAACATAGTTTTCAATATAGCGCCACTTGAAAACTGGGCCTAACACCAATAAAGGAGCCAAAGCTGTTTACAGTCTCTTCCCGAACACAGTTTTGTAATCCTTGCCGGGTTCACGTCGTTGCCCTGAATACAAATTACGAAAAGGGTAAAGGTGTATTATTGGTCAGGCAGATTTCCTTCTACGTGATCAGGTATCTTAATATAGTGGCGAATACTAAGTGTTTTTCCGTGTGAGCTTAATATAGTAAGGATACTTAGAGGTTTCGTAACGGGTCAATTAAAAGACCCTACGCTTTATTGCAGGTGGTAATGTGGGTCGCTCGAAGGTCGTTACGGGCTTTATTTAAGTAGGTGGATTCATTTTACAGAAGTAAAGGGGAAATTCACACGGTCAGAATATTAAACGTTTACTCGAAGAACCCTTATAGGCTAATGATTAATAAGTAGCTACAGTTAATTGCAATTTCGGAGCAATGTGGGAATTAAAGTATTTAATGCTAGGGAAAGGAAATGCAATTTGCGAAAGTAGGTCACTGCTGTTTCTTACAGTAGAAACCGGCTCTCTCAACAGCATTTTAATGATTTTATGTTAGAAAATAATAATACAAAGTAGAAATCGTTAGAGATAAGTAGAGTTCCTTTTAATTTTTTTTTGGTTTTATCTGATGTATGTTTTTTTTTGGTTTTATCAGGTGTATTGTGTGTCTTTTAGTCTGTGCGTAATAAATGTATTTTCTTTCTTTTCTTGAGTTCTTTCGAATCCCAGGTGAATAACTTTTCTACTGTACAATAGTGATAACTTCCTTGAAATATGGTTTGAAGAATTTGTGGTCGACTTATTTTGCGAGCATTTTTTACTGAAAGTTAAAAGAAAGAAAAAAAGTAAACTTAAAATTTATATTTTAAGTATACTTTTTTTAGAATAAGAGAAATTTAGTGTGAGAGACGGAGAGAATTATATCTTTCTTCTCACTCACATGTAACGAAATGTGCGTAGACGTGACGCGTCCTTGAAATTTCACTCTCGATTCTCGTTAAATTTCACTTCAAAAATAGGTGTATTTGTAACAGAAACATTGGCATACAAAAATATCAGTTAACTCGAAATATAAATTAAAAAAAAAAACCGTGGCACTCCGGGAGTGCCGACAGAAATAAAAACTTGCAATTACGTGTGTATTTTTTAAATCGTCATATAAACAAAACACAAACAGAATACTTTGCCATCACTCACTGACATATCGGAAATACATTAAAACCGAGTACATCCCGAGGACAGCCGAACACATCCATAGCGCGGTGTCGGTAATAGTGTCGCGAGTTCAATGGTTTTTTCCCATTTCAAAAAATGCCCAACACGCCTAAAGAAGTTTTCACTTCAAAAATAAAAATATAAACAAACTAGATATTTTATAATCACGAGCACAGAACATAAATAGTAGGCAGCTGCACACGCAATCAAGTGCATACAAGCAAGTGCTGTAAATGTGTTGTTTGTGATGTTTTGTTTATGGGGCCTTATTCAGGACACATATTTCACGAAGACTTTCCCCAAAAATCACGATATACGAGCATGTATGTCTTATCAAAACTGTGATACCAATCAATCAATTTCTAGCCAACCCACGTGTAAACATTGCTAACACTCGTTTTGTTTGCAATGTAATGAAACGCCTCGTTCTGAACGGAAATATCTGTTCACCTTGAAGAGATGGATGACTCTGAACGGACATGATTGAGTTTAATATTTGAGCTATCATTTAATGTCATCTACATCTACGAGTATATCTATACATACTATACTTAGTATTTTTATCTCACGAAGCAACTCGCGCATTACTTGTGGTTAACAAGTGTACAAACACGACTGTGAGCTTGTGAAGTGCAGGAGCTCTCGGTAACGTCCGAGACAATGGCGAAATCGGAAGTATGTGTGTGTTATGTGCTCATGCTATTAGTATCCGAACATTTGTAGCGTTTGTATACTTGGTTAACAAAAGTAAAGCGCGCGTTGCTTCGTGATACCTCTAAAAATACTGTAAAAATTAAAGTAGCTCTTCATATCTGTCTCTGTGACCGCGTTGTTCTTCTAGACAACGCAATGGATTTTGTTTTCGCCTTCATTTAGAGAATTTATTCCGAAAGGTTTAGATGTATAGTTAATTGATATTAAACTTACATACACTAAATAAATCTCTATGTTTTGTCAAATCGTAAGAACCGTGCAAAGCAGGGTCTGGTCGTTAGTTTAGAAATGAAATGCATAAAAAGTAATTTATAAAGAGCATTTACCTCTAGGTACCTACTTAACTAAGCATGAGCTTGAATTGAAAAATATTTAACCAACGCAATGGAATATATTAAAATGAAATGGATTACATAGAAACATTACATTCCTACAGGATGATATAAAATTTCGAGTCGAGAGAGGCTTTAGAGAAAAAGAAGTTTTGAAATGAAGTCAACCAAAATTGGATCCAATTGAGTGTAAGAAAACAATGAATATAATACAGACCCTCTGAAGAAAAATATGGCTTTATTTATGTAACCTACATTTTATAAAAGTGTTATCGTACGAAAATGATATAAATTTTTCCTTTGCTCGTCTCCTGTGTTAACAAGACAGCTGCCATTCAGTATTTTGATCGAAGTGATATACAGGTTGGCTCGGAAATTGATGCGCAAAATGTTACCATGAATTCAGCACATGGTTTTAGACCCCCTAGCGTAGAAATTTTTCGTTGGTTATCAAACAAAATCTAGAGTTTCATAGAAAAGTGCAATACCTACGCAGTTAAAATGTATGGAACAACTAATTTTGTTTTAATAACGGACGAAATATTTCAACGCTGGTTTCTAGAATCACGTGCTGAAGAACTTCAGAACGATGTCCATCGACCTCCCTGCCACACTGTATACACAGATTGTTCCGTTATTGATACAAGTATTCGTAAATATCATGTTTATTTTGAAACGGTTTCCATTTTTATCAACTTTAGTAAAATCACGCGTATATTCAGCAATTTGGAAGATAATTCAATTACACATATAATTCGAAACATACAAGTAGAGCCTAAATAATCAATTTGATTATATGCTTTTAGCTTATTAAGTATAATGTACTAATCTTGTATATTACTGCAATGCCGAGCAATACAATATACCAAAATAACACTCTTCGCGTTAATTATTTTAGTAATTAATTAATCATAAACAATATGTTATAACGTCGGCGAACTTTCTCAATTTTCGACTTACTGAGGAGGTTCATTAATAACAATGAATATTTTAATATTTCTTATTCGATACCACCCGAAAGTACTAATTAAAGGTAACTTTTACAGGTTTTTCTATTGTTTTCGTATAAAATATTAGAATAGTAAAAAGTTCTTTTTCGTTTTCATAAAAAAAGTTCCATTACTTTTATTAGTTGTAATAAACACTTAATTAACGTGTTAGATATTACTATGAGTTTATCATAAAACGTTTTAATTTCATAAGGTGAACAGGTGCTTAGGATTATCTCCTGAATAAAAGACATCCACAAAGTTCTCTGCAATAATTAATAAATGCCTCTGAATACTAAATCCTTACTAAGAAAAATTTGTAGGTACGTGTACTTCGCCGGCTATGGGAACTGTTGGTACGAAGACATCTACCATGAAACTAAACTATACCAGATGTACAGTATACTAACATTCTCTATCTACACAACAATGATTTTTCTTGAAAATGTCGCCGCATTATTCGGGAGTTTCCCTGAAGTGGAAAAGAATTCATCAGTGATGTTTTCCGCCATCCACAACATTGTCCTCACTAAGATGTTTCTTCTCTATTATCATAAAGCGTCTATAAGGAAATTAAACTATGAAATGGCTACTGTTGGGGCAAAATTGGAAGAGGATGACGTTATGAAGAAACAATACCTTAAAGTGACAGTCTGTATATGGTTGTTCGTTATTTCGGTGTACCTGTCTCTTGTTTCGTATGGGGTCGAGAGCGCGAGGAGGTCGATCGTGGAAGGTAGGTTCCTACTACTACTCAATTTTTTCCCTACTTGATACTATACTGATTGATATACCTTCCTGGTTCCTTTATTGGCTTGTAAACAAACTCTCATATGCATTTTTTCTACTACTATTATTTTACCCTGCATGCTACGTATTGTTAAATTATGCGAATCTACTGGTCCCTCCACTTCATCACCCTTATTATTGCTATGCAGCCAGCTTAAAGTCACGTTCATGGTATCATCCGGGTAGCCAGATCAACGATAATCATAAATTCTTTATTTTATCTGTTCCTTTCCAGGGGCCCCTTTTTATACCGTGGTCACATATTTGCCGGTTTACGATGATAATTCAGTCGTGGCATTGATTTTCCGAATATTCTTCTCCATTGCATGGCTGTATATGATGTTGCCAATGATGTCGGCCGACTGCATGCCAATCACGCATTTGATTACCATGACTTACAAGTTTATTACTCTCTGCCATCATTTTGAACGGATACGTACCGAGTTTGAAGGGGATATAAAAGTAATGAACAAAAGGCAAGCTATAGACAAACTAAAAGCTGGATGTTTGGAAGGTATTCGGATGCATCAGAAACTTCTGTAGTAAGTTCTTAAGTTCTTTTGTTTAACTTTTGTTATTGTATTATTCAGCGCACCTATTGTTCGCCGACACGAAATAAACAGGATTTACGGACGACGTAATGAATGATTCTAGAATGGAATTGTATTTTTGTTTTTATGTAGTATATTTTATTGATACAATAAATATTCGTAGAATTAGAATTAGAATTTTATTTATTTGTAAGAATGTAGTTTTACATAGTATGGTGTTAATATTTTTTAAGTTCTATACACTCTACCATAACATATGGTGTACAAATGTTCAAATGTCATGTAGAAGCTGATATAAAACGAAATGAGTCGAAAACGCAAAGTATTTTGCAATATTATGTTCATGTATTAATATTCCATCGGAGCGGGATAGTGTTATGTAAAACTGGCAAAGCTAAATTGGATAAATCGCTTTCGGAAAATCACGTTCATTTAATTCTAAATAAACAGCACACCTGGCACTGTAAACGAGAGCAATAAAACTGTTATAACGAAAATAAAAAGCCCATTGGCTATTTCTGAAACCATCAGCAATTTCCTAGAGAATTGTATTTTTTTTTTGAGAAAATTGTCAATTTGACGTTAGCTAAGAGTTTCATGGCTTCATGACTCAGACTAATGTTCTTTTGTTTAGTTTAACAGAGGAAATACATCGTGTTTTCGGAATAATAATGTCACTCCAAGTGTGCGAAAGTTCTACCGTCGCCGTGTTACTTTTGCTGCGTTTAGCGGTATGTAAAAACTTTTTGGTGTATCTTTCATAACTGTCACAACCATTATACTTTTTAATTTGGTAAAAATGTTCCTCCTTTTTCTAGATTTCATGGTTCATCAACTCACTAAGAGAACATTCATAAGTGTTTATCCCGTTACTCGGATTTACAATAATTATAACTTCAAGATTGTACTATTTTTGTGTAACTTGTTGTGAAACCATCGAACTCTTTATAGAGTTCTATCTGTTCATACAAATAGGAATAAATAAATTCGATGCACCTATCAGGCATCACTGAGTCCAGATATCACATTGATAATTTAAATATTTTTAAATTCCAGCTGTCTCCACATCTGGATTTGACTAATGCCTTCATGACGTATACGTTTGTCGGATCCCTCTTCTTATTGCTGGCGCTTAATTTGTGGAACGCGGGAGAAGTTACATATCAGGTAGATACTAATGTTTTAGTTCCTAAACTGATTTATTTTCAAAAAAGCTCTACGGACGATAGCAATATAAATCTTCTGTACGTAGGCGTCCCGCAGGGTCTTATATTTGGCACCACTTTACCTACTACATCAGAAAGGTTTATTGTAAGTATACAAGGGTTTATTCCAACACGAGAGCTTTATCCTGTCGGTTTTAGCCGGACTATTGACTCGATAAGAAATGGGTACGAATACATGCCCCGAATATTATATGAATTAGAAATAGCTTTCAGCGTAGAAACGTTTGAATCGGAGTAACTAATAATCTTAGTCTGCAGTAATCTTTTGTAAATTAACCTCTGTGCACGTTTCCATTTAGGACATTATATGTATACTGGTAAGTTAATCTTGCCTACGTGCCTTTAATGCTGTAGATTTTAAATGTTACTCTTGAATATATATATTTTTGGCCATGAATCAGTTGAATAAAAAAAAACTGATAGATTAGGACATTCCTGAAAGAAATATGGCAATAACTCTAAGCGTAGTGCTTACCGGCGACAATACGAGACGATTCTATTATGTAGAAAAATCGAAATCGAGTGAAACTTGTTTTACATATATTACGATGCATACTGCAGTCTCGAGACGTTAAGTCAAACGGTCTACAACACACAAACTGAAGTCACGTAAAGTTACATAAGTAGGTACGTAAGCATTTTTGTGTGCACAATTCCTTGTGACGTCTCCCGGGGCAGCACGTGAGCCACATGCATCTGTTCATCTCGCCTCGTCGAATCTTGCCGCTGGTGCTTCATGCTTATAATTATGTAGACTACAGTAATGGGGGCACGAAGAGTTTTAGAACAAAAACTGTCCCGCATATTCTAAGTAATATAAAGAAAAATAAGAAGAGCAAACGGAACGGAAACGGCCGCGGCTTAAAGAGTTGAAGGTTGTAAGTTCGAACCCAGACAGGCGCTTTACTTTGTGTAAATTATTTCATCACCATTGCTCTCAAAACGGTGAAGGAAAACATCGTGAGGAAATCGACATGTCCTAGAACCAAAAATTCGCAGACATGTGACATCTACCAACCCACACTGGGCCCGCGATATTTTTACACATAAAATTCATTCTAACATAAAAATTTTACTTTAATATTTCTATTAGAATACAGTACGTATTGTATATTTTACTTATTTAAGTAAAATGCAGATGCCTAGCCTCTTCTCAACTATGTTGGGGTCGGCTTCCAGTCTAACCAGATGCAGCTGAGTATTTTACATGTATTTTACATGGAGTGACTGCCAATCTGACTTCCACAACCCAGTTACTGGGTACTAAAATAAGTACCTATTAGGTATTAATGTAAAAATAATTTGCTTGCCCTAAACAAGCAACATAATATGGACTGTACATTAAACAACCAACTTTTACAATTGGTAACACCTACATTTTTCCAAATGAATGATTATTATTCTTATGAGCGAGTTACAGAGACGAGATTTTTTTTTATTAAACTTTATTTCAACAATGTTCCGTGTCCGCCTTCCTACTCAGGGTTACCATCCGTCCGGTGAGTTCGTCCGGTCTTTACCATTTGGTCAGAATTTTCGAAATAAGGGGATTTATTTTGAAAAGTAAAACTTTTTTTTTTTTTTTTTAGAATTATGTCTGGAAACCTTTATTAAAATATTCAGTTAATAATATGCTAACAATCTTAAAATAATAATATGTACAAGTATATAAAAAGGGAGGGAAAATAATCAAAGGGCATCAAACAATTCGTCCGCATCACTGTCAACGGGAAACGTGCCCAAAAGGCTGGCAGCATTTGCCACGTTGTATGGCAATGCTGATTCTTTGGCCAAAAAATAGGCCAGCCCTCTGGTCACGTGATGAGTCGACCAACCGCTTGGCGATGTCTCGGAATACTAAGTGGGCACTCGGGCCCCATGGCCATAGTGTTTCAACCCCAAACGGCTCAAATATGTAAGTTCCAAAGAGATTGGAGTATTTGCGCCGTTTGAGGTTTTCCGCACCTGCAGCAGCCGCCCCAGCACAGCTTACCGTGCTTGGAAGATGGGATGGCGCAAGGGTGTCGACACACGTTGCATCCCACACCAAAGGCCTACCTACCTTCCAAGGCATTATGGTCATCCCGTCTGGTCTCTTACCATCGTCGCGTGCCAAACCATTGGGTTCTAAAACAGCTGGCACCCCAGCGGTGACAAGAGCACGACGGATGATGTCATTGATGCTGGCATGCCGTGCTATCCGGCCTGCGCTTTTACTGCAGGATAAGCCATGGTGTCCGAGGCAGTCGACACCTTCACCGCATTGGCAGCGATGCGGAGCCACGCAAGGGGCGCCCAGACGCAAACAAGTAGCGAGCCGGAAGGTGGTGTCACCCAGCAATGTGCCTATGTTGGGTGACGGTAGTGCCTGAAGCCAGAGACCCGACTCCCACTCACCCACAGCCAGTAGGCGGGCACGCTCAGCAGTATTGGTGGACGTATTGATAAGATTATTCCGTACCAACCTGCAGAGCGGCTCATCCCACTGCCTCTGGGAAGATAGGTTCGCGGGCCGATCTGTATCCGGGCAAGCCATTTTCCAGGCGTTCTCCGCGTCGGCCAAGCACGGCACTTCAGAGTCAACCAGGGAGGGGGCTAAAATCTTCCCGGTCAACTTTTCGGTGCTGTGGACAGAGGACAGGAACGCCGGTAAGCTAATACTGGTAATTTTGCGGACGCCGAGGCCACCAAAGCGGATGGGTAGTGTGGCTTGCAGCCACGCTCGGTCG
Organism: Amphipoea lucens; assembly: GCA_947508005.1. Classification (NCBI taxonomy): domain Eukaryota; kingdom Metazoa; phylum Arthropoda; class Insecta; order Lepidoptera; family Noctuidae; genus Amphipoea; species Amphipoea lucens. Next base: position 11,768,423 of record OX382371.1, read on the forward strand.
TCCAAGGCCACATTTAGAATTGACGTTAATGTGCTGCGAATAATTTGGTCAATTTTGTCCAAGAGGTGTGGCTGCTTCCATAAAGGGGAAGAGCGTAGAAAATATATAAAATTTGGGCCAAAACAACAGTATCTAATTAGGGTGAATGCCGAATGTAGATTAACTTTGGAGAGTCTGTCCGAAATGTCGTTGAACTTTTTAATTTTTTCTTTGATGAAAGGAGGAAAACTATCTTCCAAAATTGGGGAACCTAGGAGGTGCAGTGAGCTTTTTTCTAAAATTTTTATTTGTGGGGCTATTGCATTAAATTTCTCTAGGGTCAATTGTCTGTCGGTAATGTCAGAAAGGTAAATTTCGCATTTTGAGGGGTTAAGGTCCAAGCCAATAGATTTAAATTCCTGTTTGAGAAGTTGTAGGTCATTCAAAACGGTGTCTACATCACCTCCTAGCGTTCCATCATCTAGGTACCACACGTTGAATTTTGAATTTAGTTTCTGGATGATTGGATGAATAGCCAAGCAGAAAATGACAGGCCCGAGAGGGTCACCTTGTTGGCATCCTACTGCAGATTCCAAAACATTGTCCTTATATAGTAATTTGGAAGGGTGTCTGTAACACTGCCACATGAAACCATAAATTTCGGGTAATTCTTTTTTGACTTCAGCCAACAAAGTGTCCCTGTTTACAGAATTAAAGGCGTTCTTCACGTCAACCTTGAGGATGACCTCACCTTTGTTCGAGCTTATAAAAGTGGAAAGGGCATGGACGGCAGCCTCACAGCCCCCTTTTGAGCCAAAACCAAGCTGCAGGGGCTGAAACTTAGCTGTAAGCGATTGGCTATATAGCTTGCAGCATATTTTGGCTGCCGTACGCCTATAAGTGCAACCAACAGCGATGGGTCGAATGCCGCCGTCCCTCTTGAGCAGGGCACATAGGTTGGCCCCGTACAAGACATCGACGACGGCCTCGTTCACACCGCCGGTGAGCATGAGGGTAATAAGGGCCGCAAGCTCCTTCAAAAGCGACTCACCAGCTTCCCCGGCGCCTGAACTCAGTAAATCCTTGAGATGTTGTGGAGTCAGGCCGTCGAGGCCGCCGGCGGAACCATTTCGGAAAGAGCTCACGGCTGCCATTAACTGGGGGGCCGAAACATTTAGAAAGGTTGAATTTAGATCGGGAGGGTCGGGGGGGTCGGGGAAGGTGAGGCCATCCGCAGGCGCTGGGTGTTAACTCTCTAGAGCTGATAGCGTTTCTGGAGAGTAAGGCGCCACCACAACGCTGCTGAATAGTATCCTGGCCGCTTCCTTGATGTCACCTTCACTTAATTTTGATTCTACATGTGAACACAAGCTTTTTTGTGATTGGTTGTTAAATGCAGGTAATTTTGGATCTAAAATTAGGGTCGAATTGTTACAGTTGTCTTTAATTTGGTTTGTTAAGGATTTTTTAGTTGCTAAATTTTTCTGGACATGTAGAATCCTATAAGGGAAGGTCAGTAATTGCTCCCAGGCACTTTTTGAGTTCTCCTGGGTTGCAAGACGGAGACACCGCGACAAATTCAGTGCAACAGACCGTCTCGCGCCCCGGGGAACTCTCTTTAAAATCGGTGTAGAATTTTTGAATTTTGCTAGCGTTTGCCACAAGGTTTGGTCTGGAGTTGTTGATGTTGGGGATGTAGCTGGGGGGCACAAAGGTACACTAAGTGATTTGTGAATCTTGCCATAGTGTATCTTCAGCCCCCGTTCGCCCTTAAAAAAGCGTGCCTGTGAGCAATACGGGCATCTCACCAGCTGAACATCAAGCGATGTAGCAGGTTGACTTACACTGTTTCCGGCGTCGCTACAGCCGGCAAAAGTAAAACTAAATGAGTACAGTCAATTATAGCAATTAGCTGACCCACCTTTGCATAAACGGTTGAAATTTTTTAGAATACGAATCGATAGTATTTTATAGTTCTTTTATAGATATTTTATTTATTTGAGCAAAGTAAATATAAATAAATAAATAATATAATATAAAGTCCGGCTTTTTGTCACGACTTTTCAAATTTCAAAATGGTTACCCTATACCTACTCGTATCTACATCTATTGATTTCTTTTACATCTACTGGTTTCCATTCTACAGGCATCCTTGCTGTCGAGTGCTATGTTCTACAACTGTGGCTGGCATCTCTGTGGGTTGGAAAAGGACTCTCAACGAGATATCCTAAGTCTGACCCTCATTGGCTGTACGCAGGCGCAGAAACCTCTCATCCTCAAGGCGTTCGGAATCCAGGATTTATCGTATGAAACTTTCGTATCGGTAAGTAATGAGAAATATGATAAATAGGTATTGGTTCAACCTAAAAACTAATTTTATATTATACGTACTGATAATTGAATGATTGTGCAAGCGTGGTAGGTAGGTTTTTGTTTCTTCCAGAAAGATATTTTATGAACTAAATAATAAACGTGTTACGTAAATTATTTTTTTACGAGCTATTCCGAGATAGAGATTTGAAATGACGTGAAATTACGAGGTGTTCCGAAATACCCATTAAATTTTCACGTTTCTCATTGCAGGTAGCAAGAATGACGTACTCAGTATTCGCGGTGTTTTACCAAAGAGGCGAGTAATGTTATTTTAAGCAGGCAGCTAATTATATGCGGAACCGTCAAATTATGTAGATTTTTATTTTAAACCATTTTTTTTTATTAAATACGTTGATAATTGTAATGATACCAGTTAACATAAAGTTTTTTTTTTACCTCAATTTACTGTGTTTAATAAGAAAAGAAAGAAAAATTGTTTATTCTGCACAAACATAACGCAAATTATAAAAAAAAAATAATATATAAAATATACACATTCAAATAGCCAAAAGCCTCGTATTCCAGCAATAAAAGGTTGACAATTAATCAAGTTGTGTTGAAAGCCAACAACATTTAGGTACAGACGCCAGCACATCAAGCTACCACAATCTGTCAAATTTATTTAATAGATTTTCAATTTTATTGCTAAATTATAAGGTTCAAAGTTGATTGGGTAAAGTTGACAGTTTCGGGTAGCTTGATGTGCTGGCGTCTGTACCTAGTTGTTAACACCACTTAGTAATTATTCAAGCAATTGAAACAAATAGTCACAGCACTTAAACTGATTATGCAACACGTTAGAGGGCGTTACTGAGCCTGAAAATTAGTATTCTCTTCTCAAAGGGTCCACATTATGCGCCGTTGAAAGTTTCGATAAATCCCCACATGGACCTCTAGGCATTACGACGACGACGTATACCTTGGATAGCTATACGAAAAGGTCGCATGCTTAATGTATTTAAATTAGTTTAAATACCATTAGTTTCGGTGAACAATGAAGTCTACTCTCTGTATTTGCTTATTAGGGCCTCAATGAAATGTTAGTTTATTGGTGGAATCCGAGTAATTGTGATCAGCCGGTCTATTCTGTAAAAATCTCACCGTTAAACTTAGGTGTAGTGAGTTTAAAGTGAGCTGTCATTACGCATACAATGGATTTTCACTATTGACGCTCACTTCACCCAAGTTGTCACGGTATTAATTTTACCATAGAAATTTCATATATCTATGAATTTTACAGAATCGCTTGGCTGGGGAAGTATTAAGTAGTGTCACAGAATACTTAATAGTACTACGTACAGAAAGGACACTCCCTTCCCCGCACCCATATCTGATACCGCACGTCACCCCGCACTTCGAGGTATTCGTCGTCGACTCTTTAGCAAGGGCGGTCGCGAACCGCAGCGCTGTACTGCTGACACGAAGATACAATTTTGCGATTTAAAAGTTTTATTTGAGTTTTAATCACGATGGTTGGATATTGTGATCTTTTCCGAATTTGTATTTACATAAACGGTTTGTAAGATTTCGCATGTTTAATACCATGCGATTTAATAACCGATTATTTACAGATAAATCATCTAAACTAAGCTATTTTAGTGTTTTTATTTCATTACGAACCCGACTATATAAATAAACAATTGAACTACAAGGTCACATCATAATAATGCACACGTTCGGGTAGCGCCGTCGTCGTTCGGTTCCCCGACACAAATCGCTTTCCGCGCCATTTTTTTTACGCTACGCACGACAGCCAACCCTACTAGATTTCACGCACACATTTGCACGTATACAAACGTCATTTGTTTATGTAGTAGTAATAGGTAATTATTTTGCGAGCGTTGTATGGAGTGTCCGGGGTGTGGTAGTATTGGTGCCATCATGATTCCGGTCTGAAAAAGGGATGGTGCTATCGGTCAAGTATAGCTCCGTCTCTCTCTCATCTCTCGAATCATGTTAGAACTCATCACCATCATAATCAGCCTATATTGTTCCCACTGTCGGGACACAGGCCTCCTCTCGGTGAGAGTAAGTGGGCCGTAATCCACCACACGGGCCCAGTGCGGGTTGGCAGACGTCACATGTCTTCGAATTTTTGGTTCTAGGACGTGCCGGTTTCCTCACGCTGTTTTCCTTCACCGTTTTGAGAGCAGTGGTGATGTAATCACACTTAATATTATAAAGGCGAAAGTTTGTGTGTGTGTGTGTTTATATGTTTGTTACTTCTTCACGCCTAAACCACTGAACCGATTTAGATGAAATTTGGTATAGAGATAGCTTGAGTCCCGGAAAAGGACATAGGATAGTTTTCATCCCGATATTCCCACGGGATCGACATTTACGTGGGTAAAACCGCGGGGCGCAGCTAGTAATTTACATAAAGTAAAGCGCCTGTCTGGGTTCAAACCTGCTACGTACAACTCGTAAGTCACGGCCGTTACCACTTGGCCACCACTGCTCACCAATACAACCCTCTAAGTTCATATAATCCTATTGAGCCATATTTCATGAAATAGTTATTCAATAGGATTATATGAACTTAGGCACATCAAGCTACCTGAAACTGTACAATTTTCCCAATCAACTTTGAACCTTATGTTTTAGCGATAAAGTTGAAAATCTATTAAAGAAATTTGACAGATTGTAGTAGCTTGATTTGCTGGCGTCTGTACTACTATTACGCTCGCGAATCATATTATAATCAACATTTAACATGACACTGACCTGCAAATTGCAAAAAACGTAAGGAAATTTGAAAATTTGGGCTAACCTGGCGCTTCCCCCTTAAGATGGGATTCAGTATGCCATTGCAAAAAGAATAATAAGCACCCTAATTGCGTAACATACTATCAACCACAATCTGAATCATTTTATTGCTAATCCATCGCTTCATATGTTTGATAAATTTGTTTGCTCAACAACTTAAATAGCGCGATGAATGATGTTGAACTGTCAAAATGAGAGCCATTGCTACTGAGTTAGTGTGTTACGCAATTACTTCGCCTGGTACCTACTCTGCAAGATTTTTACGGGGACTAGCTGACCAATGGGCGCTGGTCAACGTCACTCGTGGACGCTGTTTCAATCTGTATGAATATATCTAACAAACTATTAAAATAAAAATAATAACCTAACCTAACTAAAACTATTAACAAACTAAAATATGGCGTCAAAACCTGCCTCCGCATCGCTGTCGACTTGTAATCCCAATACCCATACCCATACCCAAGAGACTGGCGGCATTGCCACATCGAATGGCAATGCTTAGCCTCTGGTCAAGGTAAAATCTAGCCTTTGTGTCACGGGAAGTGTTAACCAGCCGATTGGTGAATATCTGATATATCTGTATGAATATGCCAAAAATTGTTAGAAAAACTTGAAATTAGAAAACTTGTTCTTCAAAGTAATCAAATTAAATAAGATTTCATCAAATGCAAATAAATCAAATGCAGGGCTTGAGTGACGCGCGTTATGAGTTTATTAACAAAGTTTTCAGGCACCTGTCGAAGACGCCGCACTCAGTTTTAAACAGATTATAAATTACATTTTAATATTAATAGGTAATTCCTACTTAACATTCATCGGTTTATAAAGTTATTATTGATGAAAAGGTAGTTCAAGGAATAAATGAGCGGCTTTACCTCGAAAAGGTTCTCTTTCTAGGTATTTACTGATTTTTATTCAATAATGTAAAATATTCTATAGGTCAGACACCGACTCCCCCAGGGATGTGCCTTACAGGCGTTGCACAGGGGAGTTCCGGAATTGGTCTTTTAAGAGGAACTGAGACCCTATGTGCTGATGGTGATCACTGGGGTGGTTTTAGTGAGGTTTTTGAAGATTTCCACCCGAAAACAAAAAAAAAAATTCAGACACCGATTCATAAAAGAAAAGCGTCACAGTCTTTTTTGGTTTCGAAAAGAGGGAGCAGTAGTGGCGTAGTGGTATCGCCCCCGACTTACGACTTACGAGGGTCGTGGGTTCGAACCCAGGCAGACGCTTTACTTTGTGTAAATAGTTTCATCACCATTGCTCTCAAAACGGTGAAGGAAAACATCGTGAGGAAATCAGCATGTCCTAGAACCAAAAATTGGAAGACATGTTCCATCTACCAACACGCACTGGGCCCGTATGGTAGCCTATAGACCACTCCCTCTCGCAGAGAGGAGGCCTGTGTCCCAGCAGTGGAAACATGCTGTAATCAAAGTTCATTCTATCACTATTCTCAGAAATTCTTGTAGAATGCAAAATTTTCGAAAATCAATATCTTATAGACCCGTTAATAAGCGAACGAAGGCATCGTAAATCACATGAGACAACAGAAATTTAATATCGCCGGTAAAGATGTAATTTTACGCTAAACTTTTGCAATAGATAGCTAACTTCGCCTCATTGGGACCTCAGTGTTAGATAGAGCGGTTATTGAGTATCACTTTCCACCTAAATCAATAGGCTTTGAGCGAACTGTACCATTGAGTAAGCTACCGTTTCAATAGAGCACAACTTGTGTTTTTGTTCGAGGAGACTCTTCTGATATTAAACGTTTGTAGTTATATCTATGTAAAATTTTGTGTTGATATAGCTTTCAGCCATCGATACATGGCAAAGTGCTTGGCTAGACTGGCAGCGCGGGGCGGGGAGTGGTGCGGGTGCGGGAACGCGCACGATCTGCCTGTCCGCAGTCGAGCGAGGTTGCGTTCTGCGTGTTGTCGTGTCCAGTGTTTGGCAAAATATAATATGGATGAAAAAGACTTATTTAATAGAAAAAAGCTCGAACTAGTTTAAGAACCCCGGTCCCCACGCGGGCCGCTCGCGCACCCACTGCGGCCACTTGTATGAACGAGCTATGGCGTGAGTTGCCCGCACGCTCCCCGCGCCGAGCAGCCCGCGCCGCTCACCGCGCCCGCGTGCCCACTATGGACACTCAAATGAAGTTCTTATGTTTGAGTACGCCGCGCTGCGCCCGCGCTGCTAGTCTGGCCAAGCACTAATTAATAACAGCCGCACGGGTCGATCCAAGGTTACGCTACGCTTGCCGAGTTCAGTCCGTGGATGAGTGACTATTCATAACATCAACAGCACGTTAAGCCGTCGGTCTCGTAGGTCATTCGCGATCTATGAATGACATACGAGACGTTTGAGAGTCGTTACGGGTAGTCAGAAGACTCAGAAGCCCGAAAGTCTGACAACCAGTCTTACCAAGGTGTATCGTGCTACCCAGTAACTGAGTTGTGGAAGTAGTCGCTCTATGTAAAATACTGGTATTCAGCTGCATCCGGTTATACTGGAAGCCGACCACAAAATAGTCGGGAAAAGGCTACGCAAATGATGATAGCTTTCAACCATTTAAAATCAAACTCAACCATAAAATGCCAAGCTTTTTACAAACCATTAAAAGCAAATTAACATTTCATTAAGTCCGAATCCGAAATAAGATCTCTCAAAAAAGTTGATAAAGTTATTCATAATTCGTTCTTATTTTAATACAATTAAAACTCTTAAGTGGTTAAGCAGAGTTATAAATCATTGAGACCGATTCCTATTTAAGAGCGTACTCTGAAAAAGATGTGATTACGTTGACAGACATCCCGTTTGTTACTGTGATTAACGACCAAGTCGAAATGTTCTGTTTATTGCTTACCTTTACGCGCTTTTACGCCGTATGGTTATAGCGGTGAAAATTGGGACGGCCGACGCACGCGGGCGAAAATCTGAACGGGAATAACTTGAAAAATGTATACCCATTTTTTGTGAGTGTATTTTTATTGCGCTTTTTATATCGTAAATATGGCAAAAATATATTTTGATTAAAATCATGAGTGTAGTTTCATTTTTGGCTGGGTTTTTTACTTCGCTTTTGTACTGATTTTTTGTCAATATTAATCAAACTGGTACAGTTCGACACAACTTAGATGTAGCATCGGCAAAATTCGTAAAACCGATCACATCCGAACTAAGTGCGCCTTCAAAATCACCAATCATTATTACTACTTTAGGAAAAAATTATCAATTTTTCCTAAAGTAGTAATAAAGATTTACGAATACGTATTACGAATTACGAACGTTTTAAGAACGTTTTACGAATTTTGCCGATGCAACATCTAAGTTGTGTCGAACTGTATGTATTTATATTGCTAATTTTTTTGATACAGTATTGCAGACACTGATATACCCAGACAACTCTAGTGGAGTAGATAATGTAAAAACAACATTTCGAATTATAGACAGTTTACCATAAAACTGTTCAAAATACTGCCTAGGTCGCGACCAAACAGAATTCTGGCAATAATTGAATGGTCGCCAGAAATTGTTCAAAAGTACTTGTCAGCAATTTGACAGATCGGAACTATCCAATAAATAGCATTACCGGCTGTTATTGCGCCGTATTGAATATGTACCTACTTTGGTCAGACCGTCAGACCCCAAGGCTTTTGGGCCGACTGTTGGCAAATTCGGCACCGAAGCTTGTCAGTTATATGTATTTAGCAACAAGTATAGATAAAAGCAACCAGAGACAAAGAATGATAGATGGTTGTTCTTTTTTTAGAGGATTGCGTTTTGAACACGTGTAATTGATCGATCGTCTTCGCCAAATCTTTAGAATGATGAATGGTGGCTTGCAACTTAAGAACTAGGGACATGTTGTTTTTGTTAGTGTTTACAAAAAAAGAAAAACTAAGTTTTGGATGTTACTATTTTTGCAAAGGTGTAGAAATCATTCTTGCTTTCGATTATACAAATATCAAAGTGGTAAAAGAAAAGTAATAGAAATGTTCAGATAGTTATAATACCTATGCATAATTAACTTAAAGTCAGTGATTTTAATTGGTAAGCAATTTACCAACTTAACCTATCAAGCTCCGCGCGTACATGTGCCACGATACAATAGAAAATCAATTGTGTCTCACTAGCGGGATATTCAAAGTATAACTGTCATTCTTTGACAGCTGCATGAAATGGCTATTATTATTATTATTTATTTATTCAGACAAAAAATATCCATCAAATGACAAGCACACACATTTAACACAAACATAAAAATATTAAATAACATCTAAGTACTTATACAGAATCAAACAAGATAAAAAAAAATAAATAAAAATTTAAAACAACAAAATACAGAATATAATTAAAAACAGAATAATTTAAAATAACATTACCGAATACATTTAAAAAAATAATAATTGATTAATTTAATTGATTAATTTAATTAATAATAACATAATAAATAAATTAAAATAAAATAAAATAACGTTACCTCCCCCATCCCTTAAATATGGGCGCATGTAGGGCCAACCAATGCCGCATGAATGGCCCGTCTAACCTGTCGGCGACGACGGCGAGGAGACTGTTGCCGCTGCCCCTCACTCTGCCCGCTATCGCGGTTGCCCTCCTGCGCATAGTGGCATAAAAACAGTCGATGCGCACATTGGCGAACATCCCCGACGCGCTGCAAAAGCGAGGCAGCCGCAAGAGTGCCCTCAACGCATTATTATATTGTACTCGGAGGGCACCGTAGGCTTTTCGCGAGTATGACACCCACAGGCTGCCCGTATAAAATGCAGTACAGTAAGCTCGAAACAAGGTGACTTTGACTTCCTTGGAGCTACGGGCAAACCTGCGAGCTATCATGTTCGCCCTCACCGACAGCGCCCTCCGTTCCTGATCAATATCGTCGTCATCCTTCAAGTGACACGTCTTCCCGGACTTCACACTTTATCGTCACGGACTTTTTATATTACCTACACAATACGTCTATGGACACGGCAAACTGACGTATGGTGTTAATCTGCTTGACTGACATAGGTATTACTTTTACATAATACCCTACAAGATCTACATTAAGTTCAACTGTATCATCGAAGTTCTTTGTCCTATTTTTTTTTATAAATATGCACATTTTCTTTTTCAATTCACTTTAGACATTGGCAGAATGATCGACATAAGCTTTGCTAGCCATAATAGCCATGAAATAGAATATTTTTATATAAAAATGTTGTAGCTTTAAACAAGAAAATATCTTACTAAGATAATATTACAATTAAAGAACGTAGACATCATCATTAAAATGAAGATAAATTATTTTTCCTCTACCTCTGTCAACGTTAACTATTTTATATTCTTGGAAATATTTTAATGAAACAAAATGTTACCTTTTTATCGCGTGGAAATCCTCATCGGCGTCTGCCTAGGTAACATTTTAGACCTTAGATATTGGCTTCATTATAATGTTTGCACCTCAATCAACTCAGCCTATCGCAGTCCACTGCTGGACATAGGCCTCTCCCAGACTGCGCCACAGCACCCTGTCCTCCGCCTTCCGCATCCAGTCCAACCCAGCCACCTTCCTTAGGTCGTCCGTCCATCTAGCTGGGGGGCGTCCCACACTACGCTTGCCGATACGCGGTCTCCACTCCAGGACTCGCCTGCTCCACCGGCCATCAGTCCTTCGACAGACATGGCCAGCCCACTGCCACTTCAGTTTGCTTACTCTGCAAGCTATGTCGGTCACTCCGGTTCTTTTCCGGATAATTTAATTCCTGATTTTATCCTTCAAAGAGACTCCGAGCATAGCTCGCTCCATAGCTCGCTGAGCGACCTTGAATTTGTATGTTTGCACCTACCACCAAATTATAGATACATTTTAAGTAACGTAAAGTGAAGCATCGCTTTAAATTTGCCTAACTTATTTACTGTGAGCGAAAATCTCATTAATAAATGTGGTTTCCTCAAAAATAAATGAGAAATATCTCTGTAAATTTAAGATTAAATGTTTATAAAAACACCTATTGAAGAAAAGTAATTAAGATTCAAAGTTTTATGGACACTATCACCTTCTTAGGTAGGTACAAATAAAGAGACTTTTAATTTGAATAGAAGCAAACGCGTATTTCACGACGACGCCCCATAAGATCACAACCCTTCAATCACCTATATTGTTAAGAAACAAAAAAACGAGAGGTGCCGTGGGACACACCCGGTGGGGTTGGAACGAAGTTCCTTTCGCTTCTGCACACTTGGCGAATGAGACGGTCACAATGTTACACTTTTTTCAGTCTAGCTCTCATTCGCCAAGTGTGCAGAGTATAACGAGCGATAAGGGATTTCGTTCCAACAACATCACAGAAAACGATATTCGAGACACAAAAATGCATGAACACGATACGTGTCGAGTGTGCATTTTTGTTTGCAGAATGTCCCGTTCATAACGATAGGATGGTTCTACACATCCCGCGTCCGCCTTCCAATATCGCGACTATTGCGAGCCAGTCCGGTCGGCAGCATACCTATTCGTAAATACCCTCGAAGTTATCCATCCGTACAGTTTCGTAAATAGCACGAGTGTTAGACTAGTGTGCCTGCTGTTTGCGGTACTACGGAGTGCTTTGTAAATTACAGACGTGTTGGGTGACATTTGTTTTGACCATATGTGATAAGGGTTACAATTTTAGCTGTGAGATAACCAGTCCCTAACCTACCTATAATTACAGTGATTTATTTTATGTAGAACATAATCAGCCTATACTGTTCCCACTGCTAGGACACAGGCCTTCTCTCTTCGAGGGAGTGGGCTAATCTACCACGTGGGCCCAGTGCAGATTGGTAGATGTCACAAGTCTTCGATTTTATATTTCTAGGATATGCCAGTTTCCTCACGCTGTTTTCCTTCAGGTTTGAGAGCACTGGTTATGAAATTATTTATACAAAGTAAAGCGCCTGCCTCGATTCGAACCCACGACCTATAGGTACTTAACTCGTACCTAAGTCGAAGCCGTTGCCACAGGGCCACCACTGCTTTCAATTTATTTTACGATTAGAAATTAACGTTACAACGTGGGCCAGCCATAATGAAAACTTAGTTGCGATAACATGAGAGTCTAGGCAAAAAGCGTTCAGCATATACAAAACTGTATCATAATAATAACCCTTGACGCACGAACAAGCTCTCATTAACAAAATCCCATTACGCTGCGAGGCGACAAATAAAATTTACAACTTGCGTAACCATTAAACATAAACTCATTACCCGCCTAACTAATTACTCAGGTGAATCTAAGCTTGTTTCGTACATTTTATCCGGGGATTTTTGGTCTTAAACCTATTAAAAAGTTGCGTTCCCTGCGGGATTAATACTGACGGCACCAGAGCAGTTTGTAAGCGCCACCCACAATTTTAGTTCCATCCAAGTCAATTTATGAGCGTTTTGTGTTTATATAGTTACTTTAAAATTTTATTTTGAAGGTAATTTTCAACTTGGAAGTGCTGTGCTTAAAATTAATTACGTTGAGGCCTTGACGCCGGGACTTTATGTTTCTTGCGCGCTCAAGAATGCATGTCGCCGCTTAGCGAAATACTTGGGGAGATTCACTAAGCCGTTGGATTAAGATTTTCGTAACAGTTTATTCGATCCTAGAAGTTGTGTTGCATTTTTCAATTAAAGAACAAATATGTATATGACGTGTTGACTAATGTAAAAATTCAATACGAGCCCTTAGCAACGGATTTTCTTTCTAATTACTTTACTGCTCAATAAATGATTGTCATATTTTCTGTGGAAAATAATGATTGCGATCCATTAGCATAAATTAATTTATTTACTTGCAGTCACATTCAGCGCCAGTAATTGATTACTGCTCTTAAATCAAATTAAACGACGCGCAGAATGCCGAGCTTCATAAAGCACAATTTCGTTTGGTTACCTTCGAAATATAAGTGATTAGCGATGAACTTGATTTTCCAATATGAAAAAATATGTTTTCTCTTCTTTACTCGTAAGTACCTAAGTCCCTGGAGGTGTGACCTCACGTCACATTAGCACAGTTTATGGCAGCTCGACGAACACCTAGAGCTCGTTAACCTCTCTATAATTCGGGAATACATTTTTTCATGACGTCACGCGAGCTCCCGCCATGCTCCGATTAAGTGAAATTATTCTCAAGTCACCTTAATCTCTCTGACATACAGCTCATTTTACGATGGCAGCAGCGTCGATATGTTTTAAAATATCGGAACTTCCCGCTGTGGAAATAAATGACTGTGTGCAAACACTTTGAAGTATTTCACCAATTTATCAATTTTGTTTTCATCTTTTCATACCTGCGGTGATGTACCGACACTTTTATAGCCCTTACTTTATGTAGGACGTCATATTTGGAATGAAGACAAGGGAGATGAATATAACATATATCACGGGTCGGAAACAGAAAAAGTAGATAATCTTTGTGATAAATAGTAAGGACTATTCCCAGGGATCGTGAGATATGGATGTCATTCATTTAAAACAAACTATGGGTCTCCAAATGGATCAAGGGAGCTTTGACGGACGTTACTTTGATAGATGTAACAGTGGTTATAATATTTTGAAATGTTTAAGGATTTGTTGGGTTGTGCTAAGGGATATAAAGGTACGCTATCTATCACTTAGATGTCGCCCTTTTGTGTTCTAATATTATCCGCTAGTCCCTTTCACACATTTGAGACATGTACTCTGTTATTTTTAAGCAGCAAAGGTAGATTATTCCACTTAAGCCCAACAGAATGCGGCTAATTGAGACATAATTTCAAATATCAAAGCCGTCGTAGTAATGATAATATTGGATATTCAGGCTCCCATTAATTGCGATAATTAACCCGCGCTTCTGAGATGTCCGTGATATTTAGTGGGATTGGAATGAAAGCGGCATGTGTGCGGGATGGTGTGCTCGTGTCGCTGGTCGCAGCCGATCGTGTGGATAATTCGCTTCATAACGAGTTGGCGCCCATCCAACCTCCACTGGATACGGTTATGTTAAGCTACACGCAAATTATTAATTTTCGCAGAGTTTTTATCGCTTTTAGTATTGATATTGTTTCTTAAGATTTTTTATCTATAAAAAAGTTCAGTAGGTATCTTTCCTCCAACCTCTCGAATTCGAAAGTCGTAGCAATTACACTTCACGTATATTGTATTAATTGCTTCCAAATTGTTGTCTTTAGTTCTATTGCGAGGCACGTGCTTATTTTTTATTCTAGTTTTATTTTTTTCAACTTACCAACGATAGAAACACTTAACCTCAATAAAAATAATGAAACGTTACGCGTTGTGTCAAGTGCTAACGTACAGCTATTTATTATGTTTTCAGTTTATTTATTTATTGACACCTTAAGCACAAAAAATACTGTACAAAGGCGGACTTAATGTCTGTGAGGCATTTCCTACCAGACAATCTTAGGGTGATAAGTATTATGTCTATGCTTTGCTTTTTAACTAGCGTGCAGTCACAGAGCATGTCCTGCAGTTAAAGAAGGAAACTTTTTCATTTCAGTCAGGTTTAACTATTCAAAAGTATGTATTTCTTCTTCACAACAAACAAAAAAAAAGGCCTCTAAACTCTCTAAGATCTGATCGTAACCGGCCTATTTGGTAGAACCGTTTTTTTGGCTTTCATTGCACAGCAAAAGTTTTGTTGCGCTGCGCTGGACAAAGTGTATTCTGTCCGTAGTCGGTTCAAACGTGTCCCAACAAATTGGTGGAAGTCTAATTGAATGGAGGTACCTAGGTACAGTCAAACAAAGAGATAGGTGTACAGGCAGTTAGCTTCTGTCTAATTTTAAGCAATATTTAAAATGATTGTGCCTTAAGGTGTGTCCAAGTGTCGTAAGCTTTAAAAGGTACATATTATTGTAAGTCCGAAGTAGAACCGACGGAGTGGAGACCGCGTATCGACAAGCGTAGTGTGGTACGCCCAGCTGGATGGACAGACGACCTATAGAACAGGACAAGGCGGAGGACGATCTGAAGAACAGGAAAGAACAGGAACAAGGTGGAGGACAGGGTGTTGTGGTGCAGCCTGGGAAAGGCCTATATCCAGTAGTGGACTGCGATAGGCCAAGTTGATTGTAAGTAAATGTTGCTGTTACTGTTAGCCTACATCACCCCACTGCTGGACAAAGGCCTCTCCTCATGACTTCCAGCTCTTTCGATCCAGGGTTAAAGTGGACCACTGGTCGTTTGTTTTCTCCAGCTCGTCCCGCGATCTTCTACAGGGTCTGCCGTGACGCTTTTGGCTGTGTCAGGGCTCCACGTACTAGTGGTTATTTTGGCCCACAGCTCATTGGGCATACGGCAGCGGTGGTCAGCCCAGTTCCACTTCAGCTTAGCGGCTTTTTGAGCAACGTTTCTCTGTTTTGGAGCGCAGTATGGTGTTGCGAACATGGTCTATCAATTTGACGCCTAGAATAAAGTCAAAGTCAAAGCATTTATTTCAAATAGGCACATAAAAGGCACTTTTGAACGTCAAAAATTATCTTAAAATAGAATTGATTCTAGTCGCCCATTCCAAAAGGTAGTTTTCGTATGGAGAAGAACGGGCAAGAAACTCCACCGTTACTCTTTTAAAATGTTTTAGGTACAATATTTTGCATGGGTACATTAATTATATAATAACATGTGAGGACGATGCACCTAAAATAAAATTACTATACCACAATAGGTAAAAGAATTAAAAACGAAACCATGACATATAAATTAATTATCTGATAGATACATGGTGCTCACATATTTACAAACATAGTACAAGCAAAACGATTTTAATAAAAAATAAAAAAATACAAGTAATAAGTCTGGGTGTGAGTAATGAATGTAAAAAAGAATAAGAAAAAATTACAATTAAATTAGCAACCAGTTTGATTTTGTCTAGACTCTAGATTGTCCTATGGAGCAGGACCAGCATGTTTCCAAGCGTTCTTATCTTGGATATAATCTTCTAATTTATAGTATGCTTGTTTACAAAGTGTACGTTTAATGTGAGTTTTAAATTTTCTTTCATTTAATTGCAATATATCACAAGGTATTTTATTGTAACATTTAACACAGTAGGTACCCCATAAAAGATGTATGTACTTTGGCTAATCTGAAAAATGGTTGATGTATTTTATCTTTATTTCTTGTATTAAAGTTATGTCTATCGCTTATTTTATTAAAAAGATGTAGATTTTTCTTACATACATAATGTTTTCATAAATGAATTGGCAAGGTACCGTCATAATATTAATCCTTTTAAATAGTTCCCTGAGAGATTCGCGGCGACGTAGATTATAAATGGCTCTGACAGCTCTCTTTTGCAAAATAAAGATGGATTCAATGTCAGCAGCTCGACCCCATAGTAAAATGCCGTACGATATAATGCTGTGAAAGTAGCTAAAATAGACTAAACGCGCGGTTTCTACATCTGTTAACTGTCTTATCTTCCTAACAGCATAAGCGGCCGAGCTAAGCCGCCCCGCAAGAGATGTATGAGTGTCCCCATTGTAATTTCTCGTCTAGCGTGATTCCCAGAAAAACCGTTTGATCAACAAATTCTAGTTTTTCTCCATTCAGTATGATACTACACTCTATTGCACGTTGGCAAACCTTGAGTTTGGACTTTTAAAGTAAGTGTAGTGAAAAGATAAATATTTTTGCTCCTGTTGGTAACTAAAGCTCACACATGCTCATAAATGTGTGCTTATTACTAGCAATGTCCAAGCTAAACTCAGGAAGTCTTACAGTCCGGCCGTCGAGAAAATGCGTTCCTGACACCACTGTCAGTGCGACATTCTATTAACTATTAAATGTAGATCAAATTCGCAAAACACATATTCGTTTGTATGAAACTGACAGGTGTCAAGAACGCATTTTCTCGTCGGCCGCACTGTAAGTAGCGATCGCTTAATAATAATGGAATGCATTCCTGCTAGTAACGGGCATGTGTGTCGAGTTGGTCAGTTAACTCTTTTGTCGACTGTACCCAGTAGGAAAAGTCGGGCAGACTCGAATGTTGCACTATTGCAGCAGATTAGTTTGTGTACCTACCTATTGCTTTTGCCCTGAATTCTGCTCGTCTAGTGTTTTAGTTTTGCGTACTCGAACGTTCGAATAGCCAGTTCAATGATTAGCGCTGAATCTAAAACTAGTTTATTCTCAAGAGAATGGAATTAACTGTCCGTTATAGAATATTGCTTTCGTAACAGAAATGGTGAGTTAGCTTGTCAATGGCAGTTACAAGATGTCTACGATCTAATTACTTACCCAAGTAGGTCACTGCCAGCATTATTTGAAATGAGACATTATAGATTCATCTAACATCCAGTGCGAGTGCGGTGCAAACGGTGCTCCTGAACAGACCCACATCTGCTAGAGTGTCCCAAATGCGCATTCACCTGCACCCTTGATGATTTGAACAACGCCTCTGAAGCCGCAATAAATGTGGCCACGTAATGGACACAAACAATATAAAAACATAGACGTACCGTCGAAACGAAAAGAAGAAGATGTCTACGTGTAGGTAACTATTTTGATGATATTAAATCGCAATGTTTTCGCACAATCATACAATCAAATTAAGGTGAAAGCTAAGGTCTACTCTTTGTCCAATCTCTTAGCTTTTATATTTCAATAGAAATTTTCATAGGTAATACTAATGCTTAAGCCTTCATGTACATATCATAATAATAAGTACATACATTGGTGACGTAATTAGCTCTATAAACGACTTTGTTCCCAACTCGAGACACAGTCCGTTCATAGTTATTTTACCTCTGACAGCAGTTACCTGACAGCAATCTTATTGTAACGAGTATCCGAATAATATTATTGTTTCATATATAAAATTGTAGTGCTACTTATGATGAAATTCAAAACGTTTTGTCAAGTTTCTTTAAAACTATCTTTATCTAATTATGACAGTGTGACAGTTGTCATAAGAGACGGGTTCGAAAGTGTGTTCTCAAACTCAGGGAAATCAGTGACTACCATGTTTAGAATGGAGCTATCTGGAAGTGTTATATCGACCCATTGCGACAGCTAGCCAAGACCAGCAGGCCTATTCTGTAACAATGTCACCGTGAAAATTTAGGTGAAGTGAGCTTTCAATAGTATCACTCTAGCATCACGTGGAATGACAGCTCTCTTGAAGCTCACTTCACCTAAGTTTTGACGGTGAGATTTTACAGAATAGCACCGCAGAACTGCACAAGAACATAAGCAGTACAACACCAATGAGCCAAAATGTTCAGCGCAATAAACGAATAAAAATATTGGGCAGTAATTTTGTAGCGTATGTCCATTGTCCAGTTCGCAACCAGGCTGGCATCTGGCAGTAAGCCAAACTGTTTCCCTGCAAGGCACAGTAGCATCTGGACACACCATAGTTATGTGCCAGTGTCGACTGACATTAGAAATGAATGACTATGTGCGTAAGTACATACTTAGTATTTGGACGTGTGATACTTATTATGCTGTTTATTTCATGTGTTGCCAAACATATGATTAAGGGCTGATTTTTCTTATGTCAGATAATTTTGTCCGATGAATAGTTTTGAATTTTTGACATTTCTTCCATAAAAAAACTGTCAGACGTCAATTTTATGCCACAGTTAAAAGTTATCAACCCTAAGTTGAGTATAGGTAATTAAAATAATTATTTGGTTTGCTGCAAAAAGGTTAACTGCACTTTTGTTATAAAGTCGTATGAAAGTACTATTTAGTTAGCAGGTACCTATCTTACAACTTGAGTATAAAATTCTTGTCAGATAATTTGAAAGATTTGACTTTCAAATTATTTAAAAAGGATTTTAGAGTCAAGATTTTTTTTAATCGTTTCTAATTTTGTAAGATTTAAAAAGCAAACAAGTTGAAATCTTTTAATTTATATTTTAATACCGTTGAGAAATCATTGAAAGTTGTGCGAAATACAATTAATGAATTCATTTGTATCTTGAATAAGTTTGAATAGTGTTCAAAGTCTGAGTTGGCAGAGAAAATAATAAAAGCCGACTTTGTTGACTTTTTACATTTTTGTTAAGACGTCATTCGATTAGAAAAATAATAGGGAGGTACACATAGTAACTTTTTAACAGATACCATATAATGAAAGCATTCAGAATCAGGAAATGAGATCTGTTGTAACAAAAACTTGAAATGTAATTTTGTATTGCGTCACTGGCCGTGTTACAAGAACTTTTATTTTGTCTAAGGGCTGATTTTTCAATAATCTGATAAATTTTATTCGAGGAATAATTTTGAAATTTTGACAGTTATTTCATACAAAAACTGTCAAACGTCAATTTTGCTCCTCGAATAAAAATTTACCCCCTTATTCATAATCCTATTTTATCTCTATTTTAGCTAAAATAGGTTTATAGAACGTTTGTCTTTATCTGTCACGTTGACATTTCTGTGTGTAAGAAAGAGACAAACCCCATTTTAACTAAAATAGGTTTGATAAGTTTTATGAATAAGGGGGTAAGAGTAAGAAAAATGAGCCCTAAATAAATGATCGCCGCGGCTTCATTAGACTTGGTAGAGGCTGATGTGATTATCTCCGTAACACAATATTATATTATTTTCTCGACCTTTACAAAAAACATTTTTGGTACTTAATAAATTATCATTTAGGAGGCTTAAGAGAAAAACGATTTAGACAATTTAATGTACCTACGAAGCGATAGTGGTGAAAATCTACACCGACTGAATTTATTGCGTCTAGCTATGTAATTCTCCAGCCTAGAGAATGGACCGTTATTCCCCAAAACGGTTTTTCTCCGACCCCATTTTTACTCAAGATTAAAGTACCCGAAATATCCCCAGTTCATGAAATTGGGCAATAACTTTAGGGTATGATAGAGTTTTAGGCGTGGTACGAATTGATATGACTATGTTACTGCGTAAACACAAATTGTTTGAGGAATAGTAGACCAATCAGCTTCACCCAATACTTTTTACTTGCGTAATAAACAAAGAATCTTACATAACAGGAATTTGGTATCAATAATCGCCAAACATTTAAGTAATATTGCTTTTATTTGTAACTGGAGGAGAGTGACACGTGATAGAATTCAATGGAAAAAGCTAGAGGAGGCCTTTGCCAAGAGGTATGCTGAATTGAGAGACATACTTTCACAACATACATAGCATAATCAGCCTATAATATTCCCACTGCTGGGACACAGGTCTCCTCTCGGTGAGAGGGTGTGGGCCGTAATCCATCACGCGGCCCCAGGGCGGGTTGGTGAATGTCACAAAAACATCGTGAGGAACCCGGCATGTCCGTTTCCTCACGATGTTTATCATCACCATTTTGAGACAATACGTTGTATATTGTCTCAAAATGCAGCAAAGTAAAAACAATTCAGAATAAAGAGGTTTATAAATAAATAAAAGCTTGTATTTGTACAGTTTGTCCTTTTATATTTCCAGCATTTCGTCTCCAGCTCTTATACATAATTTGACTATTGTTACTAGACGAGTCTTGTAACAATAGACAAAAATGAAAGTCATACCGAAGACATTGCTCAGAATTGTTTTAATGTCTACATTAAACTCTGTAAAATAAAATAATCTCAGGATTCTCTTTCTAAATACACAGCTGAGGTACACTGAAAAGGGTTACACTGTGGACTATTGGCATATAAAGGATTATCGCACAACACGAAAAACAAAGATAATTTTCACGAGTGCCTATAAATGATTTATACAAAAACAACATACCATAATTTCACGCCTGTGTCTCCCGGAGGGGTAGGAGTGTAGTACCTACCCACGTTTCGCCAGTTACGTTTAAGTCTCATGTAAATGGGAGCGAGCCTATTGCCTTAAATCGGGCACAACCTCAGACGGGCTGCTATTGAATAATTCTTAATGGAAGAACCCAATAAAACTTTGCTCGATCTGGGAGTCCACAGGATCAGCAGTCCCGCAAAAAGTCATACTTTAGTTATTAACCGACTTCAAAAAAAAGGAGGAGGTTCTCAATTCGACGGTATGTTTTTTTTTTTTGTATGTTTGTTACGCGATTACTCCGTCAATTGTGGACCGATTTTCAAAATTATGTTTTTGTTCGAAAGGAGATACTTCTGAAGTGGTCCCATAGTCACCAAGTCAGGATCTGATGATTAGATCCTGGAGAAATCGGAGGAACTCTTCAAATATTATAGGCACACCTATAGCGATTTGGGTATTTTTTATAGTACCTAACTCGTGCATTTGCTCTCGGAAAGCACCATTTGGTGAAGTGGAACAGATGATGAAAACCACAGATGGACACCGGAGCTACTCAATAATATCTAAGTATTTCACGGGTTGCAATTCGATTACTTTAATATGGTTGCTAAGCAATTTATGCTCGCCACGATGTGAATAGTAATATGGAGCTGATGTTGGACCAGGAGAACTCCTCAACAATTAACTTCCCTGTATCGGGAAAAGCAATATTTTGTAATAGGCGATGAGCATGTTGACACTGGCTATTGCAACTTAGATAAATTATAAGCAGACCCACTAAAAGTCATGAAATAAATTTTTTTTAACAAAAATACAACTGACTTCCAAAAGAAACACTACAAAGTGAAAAATAACTTTAATTTCGGAAGTCGGTGGCAAAAAACGTAAATACAAAACCAAAGACACCGACTTATTATTTAGTAAGTTAATAGTTATTTTTCACTTTGTAGTGTTTAATAATATTCCACAACTATCACACAACGCCATCTAGTCCCAAGCTAAGCAGAGCTTGTGTTATGGGTACTAGACAACTGATAAACATACTTATATATTTCTAAATACATACATATTATAGATAAATTACACCCAGACACAGAACAAATGATCGTGCTCATCACACAAACATTTGTCCTGGGTGGGAATCGAACCCACGACCTCCGGCATAGCAGTCAGGGTCACTAACCACTAGACCATCAGGCCTGCCATAGTAGTTTCTTTTGGAAGTCGGTTGTATTTTTGTTAAAAAGTTTTTTTTTAGGTTTTTGGGACCAATTCTTTGAGGTTTAATAAAAACACGTTCAATACTTGTTTAGTTTCCACAGATGAAGTAGGTGTAATATTGTATTAGTAAGAGAGTAAATTAACGACAGGTGGCGGGCGAGTCGTAGTTAATCCGGAATTTGTAGGAATAAGTAACGCTAACTGGCTCCGATCCAACGCGGGGAATATTGGGTAACTGCTCGGAATATTGGGACCGCTTCATCACTACGACTTGTATACCTACGTACTTGAACGTATAACTGAATTAAGTTATAACTTTGTGCTGTTGATTTTACGAAGAACATCGGCGGATTAGTTTTTTTCGTTTGTGTAAGAAAACCGGTAGTGGAAAGTACGAAGGAAAGGTCAAAGTCATGGGTTAATCTTAGTATTTTAGCATGAAAAACATGTTATAAAATGTATGTTTATGTTTTTCAATGGCATGGTCCTGTTGACGTTATTCGTAACATTTATGAGGAATAATTGTAAGCATTAACATAATTACATATTCTTCATGCAATAATGGAGATTTGATTCAAAACACTCTAAATAATTATAATAATGACCGTTAATCGAACGATTCATTTCACAAACACTCCTCTTTGATGCCTGCTGAGCACGCGATGCGTAACGTAATCAAAATCATTCAATTAAATGCAATCAATGCTGATAAGTGCGATCGACCTAATTGGATTAGATTCCGAGTTCAATTAAGTATATTATCTTGGGATTTGAGTATCAGGCCTAGTGGCTTAGGGATTATGATGTTGAAAAATGTAGGCTACGTTTTTGTTCGTATTTTTTCCGCGATTCGTATTTTTTTTGATACCTTAGATATTTTTTTTTAAATTATCCTCATTTGGATATTATACTTAAAAAGCTTTATTAAAAGATACGAAGAAACAAACACTGGTATTATATTCCAATGTATCGTCATTATTATAGTAATAAAGAAGAACCAATGTGATTCTGAATTCCAAGATTTGCAAATCTTTATTCTATAGAAAGATAAAGTTGGCGAGACACAATTGAACCGTTTTTCTATACAGTTCAACCAATATTCTTCGAACAGCTTTTGTTTGAACAAAACTTAGCAGACGCATTGTCTGGTCATTGCATTTAAAATATACGGAACAAGATATTTTGAGAACTGCCTGGCAAGAAGTGGGCAGATGTTTACATGGTCTGAGAAATCTAAACACATTTTTGTATTAAACTCTTTGACTTCTCATTGTTGTAAGTGTTGAGGGACGTCATGGGGACTTTATAAAGCGCATTATTAAGGCGCAGATATACGACTTCTAATGATTTTAAATTCAACATCACGTCTAATCGACCGGACTGATTTCTTTGAAAAAAATAAATGTTATACTAGACCATTTGCTTCGTAATTTGATATGTGAATATTTGCAATTATATTTTTTTAACATAGTGTAAATAATTTGTAAAGTAATGTCTACCGCGGACATAAAAACGACAATCACGCAAACACTATCGGGTGTATTTTCATAAAACTTTCACCATCTAAAAGACAATTTAATTCCCCGAATTTTAGTATACGGTTTTTATTTGTTTGGTGTTTGAGAGTTTTTGTAAATAGATAATTGCTTCATATTTGCAATAAATTACCACGGTTATGTCATCGCGCTTCTCTTTCTTTTCTATGCAGTCCGACAGTGACTGCGCTTTAGGTCGTGTAGTCGCCTTAAAAGCCAAGCTGGTTATGAAAGATTATCGCCATCCTTATCAAAATCTGTCATAAACCCATGACTATGGATAACATGGGTCTATTATGCGGCCCCCGTAGCCTTTTTTACACTGGTATCAATATATTTTCGAATAAAAAAAAAAAGCATTTGACAACAGACATTTCCACAAACCGTATTTTACTATCCCTTTTTTTCCTTTTTTGTTGCTACCATACCACGCAATAGTATTTTTAAATAAATAAACGCAATAACTAATAGTCGGTAGTGGTTCGCTTGCTCCATGTCTGGCCGGGCGCCAGACATAATGGGTCGACGTGGCCCGACGTGGCTGTTTGGCCGCGATTATTTCAACTAGATAAATTTTACGCTCCTTAAACGTAAGGACGTGCAAAGTGGACGGCTTGTTGGGATTGTCTTGAGATGTTTGCTACGTAAGTACTTAGTTGTATGAATTACCGGAGTAGGTAATTATCACCGTGGTGAAATTGTTTGGGTGAAAGCATGGTGTGTTCACCAGCATGCATGCATGCATGCTGCATGGTGTGTGTGTGTGTGGTGTGTGTTGTGTGGTGGGGTAGCCAGTATAGAGGTATGAGGAACAGGATGTAAAGTTCACTCATACTCTATAGAAAAGGGTGGATCCTCCGACCAGACAGGTGTTGTGTCTGGCGTGCGAGATGCAGGATTTGCGTGACGACAGTATGTTCGCATGTGGCGTTGTAGATACCGCTACATCATTAAATCTGTTCTATACCTACCTTATTCTAAAAACTCGAAGACATGTGACGTCTACCAACCCGCACTGCGCCCGCATGGTGGATTACGGCCCACTCTCACAGGCCTGTGTCCTAGAAGTGGGAAAGTTATAGGCTGATTATGTACCTATGTTATGTATAGGTACCTACGACATGTCTTTCGATTGAAAAGTTAAATGTGATTAAGTTACTTTGTCAATCAAAAACTCTTTTGCATCTTCATGAAAACCGCAAAAAATACAATTCGAGAAAGCATAAGAACAAATCGGGGATCAGTCGAGGCGATAATAAAGCTATCAACTCGACTTTTGTCACCTTTCCTAACACCTTATCTCCCAATTCCCAATGAACGAACTGTAACCGCTATCAGTGCTGACCTTTCGATTATATTATCGTTTCACAAAATTCAGATTAGGATCACGCGCCTCCTCTTCGGTAACAGAACATTCGGTGTCCTTAATACCGTTGGTAAATGTCGACTGGCTGTTTGCCAAACACCCCGATAATTTACCATCGATGTGCTGCATGCAAATTTCAGTCTAATCCTTATTTTTCATTTAAAATCGGACCCATTCACTCTTTTCCGAGAATTAAAAAAATGTGTGTGAGATTTTCTGATTGAGTTTGGTATATGTGGCTTGTTTTTAATTGCTAATATGATTGAAGTGGCTTTTTTTATCGGGGTTTATGAGTATATTTCTGGTTGGTTTTGCCTTTTTTATAAAGTAAAATTTTTGAAGTTTCCTTGATAAGCATTTGAGCGCATAATAGCATGAATTGGAAGTGTATATGTTACCGGCAATCTGTATAATTCAGGTATTCTATACAATACCTAGGCAATGTATAGAATACCTGAGGCGTCCAGGCAATGTACGAAATATTATGAATATTATTGTCCGTTACATATTTTGCCTAGGTAATGTATACATTTCCTAGGGATCGTATAGAATACCTGCTGGTTCACCGGCAATGTGTAAAGTAAATAGATATGGTCTATATTTATCAATGTTATGTAAGTACCATGGGAGAAACGAACATCTATACACCGTAAGGACTATCTTGCTTGCAGCACACGGCCGTTTAAGTAATACTTGCTAACAGATGTGTTCTCAATTCGATACGTATATTTTATTTTCCTCTATAGTACTTACCTATAAAATGACAGACAAATAAAACAGCTTATGTTTGCTCAAAACTAACTTTATTAAAATTAACAATTACCTACTCATTAAAAATAATCTTTATAAAAAAGTAGGTAATATAATACTTTTTTTTTGCAGTAGAATAAGAATTATTACACTCAAAAATATTTATTGATTGTCGCGTGGAGTTTACTGCCTGCTCGCACGTCTCCCTTCTCCGCTTTCGTCTTCTTCACACATTGCCGGCTACGCATTCGGTACTGTATAGAATGCCTAGGCAAAGTATGAAATAAATAATATTTCATACATTGCCTAAACGTTTTAGGTATCCTATACATTGCCTAGGTATTGTATAGAATACCGGATTATACAGATTGCCGGTAACATATACATATCTGTGACTAGCTTCTATCCGCGACTTCAATCGCATGAAATTTTTTGTTCCCCTCCCCCCCTGCCGCATCGCATCGCATATTACTTTGTTTTCGCTTAGCGTTCTTTCTTACTATTTTTTCTTTTTGCTCAGCTTCTACGGGGTTCTAGCGTAAGTTAACTAACTTCCCTCTTCAGCAACTGCCTTCTTCAAGAATTGGGAATCAAATGTTCAAATCAAAAATATTTCATGATATTTTAAATTTTTTGTTTTTCATGGATCAAATGCAAAAATATCTTTACAAATTTGACGGGTAGTTCCAGAGATTAGCGCGTTCAAACAATGAAACTCTTCAGCTTTATTATTCGCATAGATAGATATAGATAGCTTTGACCTGGGTGGCAATAAGACTGCTTCATAAGACTACGTATCTCTTTTCATCACTAATTAGTCCTTACATTAAACGAAATGGGTTTCAAAGTCAAAGCATTTATTTCAAATAGGCACATAAAAGGCACTTTTGCACGTCAAAAATTACCTTAAAATAGAATTGATTCTAGTTTACTTTACAGTCAAAAGAAACTCCATAAAATTAGCAAGCTTTGACCGTGCAAACATTACGATGAACTCGCACGAGGTTTCTTCGTTCCTCTAAAACTTTCATGGCGTTATACACATCGCTTCCCTAGTATTCGTGGAGGCGCAATTTCATTAGTCGCAAAGAGCTCCATCGCGGGGCGACAACCGTGAAGTTGTCATTCATTAGTGTGAAGTTATGTGACCCAGGTTCCGAGACAGACTCTATCTACATCGAATTGAGTTACCCTTTGAGATCATCCCGATATAATCGTAGGGGACTTACCCTCCGGCCGTTATTAATTTATACTTGTGCATGTTCGACTCACGATTATACTAGTTATTTATTAGTTAATAATATCTTGCTGTTTGTTGAATAAACTCTGAGTACATTTATCATCATTAGCAGAAACAAAAGATCGATCGTAGATGAAACTTTCTTGGTGTGTTGCCATAATCGACACGATGGATTCTGGGCGAATTTTCATATAATTCAGGAAAGAAAACATGTGCTTTGAATAAAAACGAGGATGTGTGCTTATGAGCACACTGTAGAAGTGAAAACCGGGAGCCGAGTGTACGCGATACAGCGTCGAGTATAAGCGATTCAGAATCACTGACCGACTGGAGCCGAGTACACCCGGTTCAGCGTCGCCGACCCGAGTGTCGGTTCAGTTTCGTTCACTGTTCAGAAAGAGCTCAAAGTGCACCTAAAGAAGTTTTAATTTCAATAAAACGGTCAGATACTTCATTTTCGTGATACCTACCTACTGAGGTTTCTAAAGACAAGTGCCTTTTACAAAATGAAGCAATAAGTATTATTAAAATGCACGCAAGCACGTCACTACGGTCTGAACTCAACTCACACGTACGCTACTGAGGTACGTACGACAATATTAATAGTTTTAAGGAGCGCTGTCATTGCGGCGTGGTGGCAAATTAGTTTGCAAAGTCTTCATTCATTAGTACGAAGTTGTGTGGTTTAACTTTGACGGGAGTGTTCTGTATGAGGCGAGTTGTACAAATTGTAATGTATTACGGGTTTTAGACGTCAGAGAGTGAAAGCTGTGACGTGGCGCTCTGTAATTGTTTGTAGTTACGTTACCTATTACGCTTCATCTTACCTGACACGTTTGTTAGTTAAACGACTTCACTTAGACCATTTAGACCATCAGATTTTCCATAATGTAATAATAAGGAATAATGGGTGTACGTGACCGAAGTTTTATGAATTTATTAAGCGTTCCGTGCAATTGGTGTTTATGCGAATTCAGTCACGACTTTTCGAGGAACCTCCTCCTTATTTTTTGAGATAAATATGATTTTGAGCCTATTACTTTACTAATAAGATTGTTTAACGAACTAGAAAGATTAATTACTGTTAGGTACTAAGAAATGTCACGTGTGGGCGTATGTACCTATATATGTCCTATCTTCCTGATTACCTCTTTAATATGAACATATATAATTATAACGAATAATTTTCGGGAAAGGTAAGGAAGAATGATAATGGAGTTTATTCAACTTATCTATACTAATAATAAATATGAAGAATTTATTTGTTTGTTTGAACGCGTTAATCTCTAGAACTCCTAGTCCGATTTAAAATATTTAATAGTCCAATTCTAAGGCGAAGGCTACTTCTGATTCCCGGCAACCGTAGGCGCGGGCTTGCGGACGGCGAGCAATGGGTAGCTAGCCGTCCGGTAAGGACCAGGCCCGGGTCGACGGTGTGTTTTGTACCACCTGCGCCTCAAACAGATGTCAGCACTTACTGATGTGGCTCCTGGCACAGACAACTGAAGGAACACGGGTGGGTTTTACTCGGTAAAAGTCTGACATGCCCTCCCGCTCCACCCAGAGCGGGAGAAGTTACTTGATAATTTCCCAAACAAAAAAAAGGTGAAGGCTATTTAACATCACGCTAGAACCCTTGGAGCCTTGCTCAGCTCAAGAAAACAAGTCAGAAAGAACGCTAAGCGAAAACGAAGTAATAGCGCGGGCAAGCGATGCGATGCGACGGGGTGGGTCGACGAGGATGTCGCGGGCAGGAGCTAGTCAAGATATAATTCCATCATTCATGGTATTGTCTACATCTGTAAGGTATAAACCTTGTGCTTACAAACAAAGTAGGCGCGTTTTGAGACTTTTATTGACATTGTCATTCATCATCGCCTAGCCTTTTCCCAACTATGTTGGGATCGACGTCTGTTCTAACCAGATGCAGCAGGGTAGATTTTCGTTATTTATCATCATTTACAGGTGTTATTAATATTAATTATTTATAATATGGCACCGCACCACAACCGCGGCACGTGTCACATCCCAACATATATTGTGTCAAACGAAATAACAAACGAATACCAATCTATACATATAATAAAATCGTAGGAAAGTCAAAACTGTACATTGAATATTTTTTTAAAAGAATACTTGGGGCGTGATCTACAATCGATATCGAAGCCAAAAATATAGTTTTTAGAATTTTTGTCTGTTTGTCTGTTTATCTGTTTGTCTGTATGTATGTCCGGGCTAAACTCAAAAAGTACTGCATGGATTTACTTCAAATTTTGCATGAATATTACTAAGAGGTCTGGTCAACATATAGGCTACATATTATCACGCTATCACCTACGGGGTAGGAGCTGTGGATCTTTATTTTTCTTACGCATTCTGTGACAGCGTGTAATCTAACGACGCATATTTAAATGTTGTTTTTCGGTAAGCCATGCTATTATCTAGCTTTACACTATAAAAACTACGCCATTTAAGTAACTTGGGCAGAGAAACATAGTTTAATGAATGTTAGTAGTATAAAGAAAATTTTGAAGCAGCGCCATCTATGAGATTTTGTAAAAATCAAATCAAGTTACATGTTGACACTTTTTGGAAATTAATCATTTAAATTGTATCATGTTGGCGAGGTTAGTAGTTAGTTATTCTTAAAATTCATAGATGGTAATGTGCATTTTCTTCATAAAAGTTGTATCGTATAGTTCGTTTTGATAAATTCAAGTTCCAACAAAACCCTCAAAATCTTGAGCAGAGTTGAGGAAGACAATTAAAAAAATGCGGTGTTAAGTATTACACAAAAAAGTTATGTTCCTACTGGAGACGAAGTCGAAGTAACTGATGAACGCGTGCTGAACACCTGTCTCAGTTCACTTCAAAATGTGGTCATTTCTATCGGCGGCAATCCACTGATCGAATATGGGTTACCAGCTCCCCAATCATCACCGCATCAAGACCGTGGAAATCGGGAGTATAACGCTGAGACAAATTACGATCCGGGCGAAATGACCACCATACGAAATGACCATGTCGCTTTGTTCTCTTCAGAGTAAAAACAAATTTATGACACCGTCCTTGAAAGCGTTGGGCATAACCAGGGTAAAATGTTTTTCTTAGATGCTCCTGGTGGAACAGGAAAAACATTTGTTACCACTGGCATACTTGCAGAGGTCAGGAGGCAAGGCAAAATTGCTATTGCTGTAGCGTCGTCGGGAATCGCTGCCGCACTGCTTCCGGGTGGCAAGACAGCACATGTTTAAAATTCCCATCGATTTAGAGAGCGCCGAAACGCCTGTTTGTGGTGTGTCACGTAACAGCGATAAGGGACACGTGCTCAAGGATTGCTCTCTGATCGTATGGGATGAGTGCACGATGGCCAATAGGAAGGCAGTTGAGGCCGCGGACAGAACCTTGCAGGACATCCGCAGGAACGAACATTTGATGGGTGGTTTCACAGTTCTGTTCAGTGGCGATTTCCGGCAAACGCTTCCCGTGGTGACGCGGGGATCGAGGGCTGACGAGGTGAATGTGTCACGAGTTCGTACGCTGCGCTTGATTATTATTTTAGTATATGAGAGCTCGGCTCGGCGGCAATGCACGTGCTCAAGAATTCTCCAATGTCCTTCTAAGTCTTGGCGAAGGAAGGAAGGAAGGAAGGAAGGAAGGCTCACCAGAAGAGAGAGGTGGACAGGTGGTACTTTCAGAGTCTCTCGGTAGAGTGGTATCCAGCTTAGAAGAACTCATTCGCTGTGTGTGCGGGGACATCAGTCGTATACCGCACCAGCAGAATTCATCGGTGTGTGAGCGGGCCATTTTGACGTCCATAAATGATCAGGCTGCAGCAATTAACGAATGCATTCTCTCGGAAATTGAGGGGAATGAAGTGGTCTACACCTCGATAAACATTGCTGTCGAGCAAGATGACGCCACACATTATCCCGTTAGCAAGTGGACTTCCAGCGCATATCATCAAGCTGATGGTCGGTGTCCCGATTATGCTTCTTCGCAACCTATCTCCTCCGAAGTTGTGTAACGGGACCCGCCTTAAAGTCATCTCGCTCCACAGACACACCATTGAGGCGAAAATTCTTACGGTTTGTGGCGTCGGCGAGGCAGTATTTATACCACGCATTCCCCTCATACCTCATTGCTTCCTGTTCCAGTTCAAGCGCGTACAGTTCCCCGTGAGTGTTTGCTTCACGATGACTATCAATAAGTCGCAGGGGCAGATACTGAGGGCAGCGGGTGTCGACCTCAGGACGAGTTGCTTCTCACAATGGCAACTGCACGTCGCTTGCTCCCACGTCACCAGTCCTGACTCTCTTTACATTTTGGCTCCTGGCTGCATAACTACCAACGTAGTTTATTGGGAAGTGTTGTAAGGTATGATACCTTTGTACGTATTTTTACTCTTTTGTGTCCTGGAATGTATTCCTGCATTATTTTCTCTATTTCCTTCGGTCACATCTTATGACTGAACTGAGCAGGATTCCCATATAACTCTCTTCACTTGCTTCGCTTGCAAAAAAAACTTATATTTTAAGCCTATTTAAAAAGTTGTTTACTTATAATGCTATAGCGACACTGGCATCTTAGGTATTTTTGGTGGGTCCATATTGGCTCAACTAAAGTTCTTTACCCGAAATTGTTCTTCCTAATGATTTGTAATCCGAATGATCCCTCTTCCTAAAATTTTTCATCCTAAAGTTTTCATTCATACTATTTGTAGTGCTACCGG
Source organism: Amphipoea lucens (assembly GCA_947508005.1). Classification (NCBI taxonomy): domain Eukaryota; kingdom Metazoa; phylum Arthropoda; class Insecta; order Lepidoptera; family Noctuidae; genus Amphipoea; species Amphipoea lucens. Next base: position 11,800,139 of record OX382371.1, read on the forward strand.
CGATGTTCATAACACTCATGTTTCCGAAAATTGTAATTAATAATATCATTAATGTAAATATTTTAAACTCCTATTGTTTTTTATCATAACGCTTTTATCCCTAAACATAATTTCCATAATATTTTCATGGCCTGGGAGTTTATACGGGTAAGTAATATATGATACAAAACCTCTAATATTTACAAGATATAACAACTGAACCTATAATTTTATTTGATATAATGACAAGTTAATATAATAAACGATTGATATAATTTTAATGTAATTAATTTCTATAAGAATAACAGACAATTAATATAAAATCGTTTGATATAGGTACCACTCAATAGACATAAAACCTATTTAGTCTAATATGATAAAAACTTTTTTTTTCATCCTGTGTTATCCTATGTCGACGGAGCCCCGCTTCGCGGGGCCCCTATTTCTGTGTAAAGGGTTTAAAGTAACCTAACCAAACCGAACCTCGGGGTGCCCTTCGCTCGCCCTTGCATCCTATGTCGACGGAGCCCCGCTTCGCGGGGCCCCTGTTACTGTGTAAAGGGTTTAAAGTAACCTAACCAAACCGAACCTCGGGGTGCCCTTTGCTCGCTTTTGCATCCTATGTTGACGATCTAAACAAAAAAGATATGACTTTGAATAATAGTGTAAAAGATGGTTATGTTGAGAAAATATAGGAAAACAAATAAAAGTATAATAGATGTTTATTGCTACTGACATTATGAAGTTGAATGATTCGGAATTATGAACATTAGAGACAGAGTAGTTAGGAATTGTGATTGTTAGGATGAAAAATGTTAGGAAGAACATTTTCGGATTTCCAATTACCGGAGTTGAAAATTTAGGTGAACTTTGGCGCACCCATTTTTGGTGCTGTAGAGCCTTCACGTAGACGACGTCGCGGGCAGCAGCTAGTATACTATATTTTCAATGTAAGTGAATACATTGTAACAATCTACGCACTCAGGACCGAAACCCAAAAAAAAAAATTGTGTGATGAATGATGAAATGATGATAAATAACGAAAATCTACCCAGCAACCAGTATTTAACATCCATCTGACCTCCTCAATCCAGTTACTAGGTAACATCCCTTGGTATGATTAGTTGTCAGACTTTTGGGTTTCTGACTACCCGTAACGACTGTCAAAATTCTATGAACGCCGGGACCAACAGCTTAACGTGCTTATAAAAATATATGAAATCATTATTCGTCCGACTGACTCTGTGTTTTCTTATAAGGCTTAGAAACTAACTGATGGGTTTGGAATTTGGATGCGGTCACGATCTTTCAAATCATTTCTCGATAAAGGCTTTAACTAATAGTTACATTCGTGACGAGCGTAAGTTTTGCACCAGTAAGTAAAAGGTTTATTTATTTATTCATTAAAACTTTTTGCACAAGTAAAAAATACTGTAAAAAACAAAGGCGGACTAGGCATTTTCTACCAGGAATCCTGCGACAAAACACGGCAGGTGCAATATACGGGATAAATAGCTGGGAAATTATCAAAAAAAAGCAAGATAAAATACAAGAATAAATACTACGAGTAATACATAAATACATACATATTAACAAAATGAACTGTCAGGAGAAATAAAGATTAGTAGAGGAGATAACGAATCCATCAAATCAGCGCTGGAATGTTCCGGCCAACGTACGGTGGTATTCAACATTTTCTTTGAATTGAGAATTCAATAAACATATTGATAAGGTTAATTATTTATAACATACTTAAAATGTACCTACGCAAATTGATGGTATTTTCCAAAGGTTTCAATAAAACAGGGCATTTTCCATGAAAGTCCTTTTAATTTATTCGGAGTTCAATATATACCTCGGTACGGCGGAAAACCCACGCTCTCTGATGTCGTCCATTTGCATCGGAACTTGAGTGGAAATTGAGTGTAAAAATATAATGGAAGCGTTAGAAAACGATTGATTTACGGGAAATTAACCGTTGGGTACATTATAATTAAGTGCTGTTACGACTGATAACAGGTATTGATGTGTCTATTATGTGTAACTGTTCTATTGATAGTTTCGTAATTGTATGAATACTCGTTATTACCAGTTCGTGGAAATTATTTTGCATCACAATATGATTGTGTGAAAATGAACTTTTGGGAAATAAGGGTTTTTGTCCATAACTTTGTTTTTCCTTAAAACACCTTCAATCCAAACAGCATTTGAAAATACGAGTATACAAAAAAACTTTTTGAAATGAAATGTCACGAATGCATTAAGGTCGCAAATAAGTTTTTGCCCTGTTTATGATTTGTGTTCCTGCGGCCTTCACAAGGTCGTCGGTCCACCTTGTGGGAGGCCTTCCAACGCTACGCCTTCCGGTACGCGGTCGCCACTCCAGAATGATGGATGCGAGAAGCACAAAACCGGTCGAAGTGGAGGTGCTTGGGGGAGGCCTATGTCCAGCAGTGGACGTCTTTCGGCTGAAATGATGATGATGATGATGATGATGATTTGTGTCTTGTGTTGGCTAGCGGTTCCAAAAACTAAATTGACAGAGCGGACGTGTGAGGTTTTGTGCCCTCTAAAATAAATCAGAGGAAAATTAATAATAGAATGGATCATTCGGTTCCCTACATACGGCTGGATGGAGCTGATTCACGCGTCATGTTCCCGAACGGGCACGTTACTGTCGGTTGAGACTGATTATCTCTTAACTGCCAGGACTTATTTTTAGTCTTTTGAATTGTTTCTTCATTTTATTTTTTTAAATTGTTCTCACATATAGAAGCAACAAGAATAATGTTCCCAGGATTTTGTAATATCATGATTTAAAAGAGTGTCCTTGAAGTATCTTGCACGTTCTTCTCCATAGAGATATACGTTTTGCAATGGGCAATTAGCTTCAACTTTATGACTAACAGACGGACTCTTTGACAATTCAAAAGTGCCTGTATGTGGTTTAATTGAAATTAATGCTTTGAGTTTGAACGAAGGCAATTGAAAGTGAAGTACTACAACACAATGTAACACTGTTACTGGCTGGTAATTCCTAGAATTATCGCTCAATGTGGTTTTAAGCGGCATCACCACCACTTCTGTATTATCTCAACGAGATAAGCTCGGATTGGCAGCTGCTAATCCGATAACATGTTGACGTATCCTAAGCTACATTAGGTACATATATTATTATAGGAAAAACGTTTCTCGGTTTTGAAAGCTCATTAATTTAGTAGGTTGGTATACGGTCCGATTTGTCTGTCTATGAAGAATTTATTGTAAAACTCGTTTAAAAAGTTTGGTCTGCCTCGTTGGTCGCAAGCGCTACTGCTAAGCATCAGGTCCTGGGTTCAATTCCCGGGTCGGGCAAAGTTTTATTGAGTTTTTCCATCTACAATTGCTTAGAAGCAGCCCGGAGTCTGAATTTGTGCCTGGTCGTTGGCAATAGGCTCGTCGCCTAATAGCTAGGTACATGGGGCTTAAACATAATTGGCAAAATGTGGGTGTACTATCGGTACACCTCTGCCGAAACCTTCGGGGTGCACAGGCGTGATGTTATGTTACTTTCAAAAATAAACCTTTTAGGAGGTTTAATTAAAGAGTAATATTATGGGAATTATGAGCTATATTTAGAGCATAATGTTATTCAGGGCAATGCCAGAAATGTGCTAAAAGGCAGGTTCGAGCATCTTTCTTAGTGCTTGGCCAGACTGCAAACGCGGGCGCGGGTCTGGCGCGGTGCGGCGTACTCAAACTACATAGCTTGAGCTTTTTTCTAGTAAAAATAAGTCTTCTTCATCCATATTATATTTTGACAAACACTGGACACGAAAACACTCAGAACGAAGCCGCAGTCGACTGCGGACAGGCAGATCGCGTGCATTCCCGCACCCGCGCCGCTTCCCGCCCCGTGCTGCCAGTCTGGACCCGCGGGTCTAGTTCGAGTGGGTCCAGTTGACCAAAGACTCCAAGCACTCAGTGTAAACGTAGGTTTGTAGTTTTCATTGTTAAATGGACTAACATCAAGGTTGCCTAAGTTTTTATGTTCTGTTTTCAAGGCATACGATTTTTGATACCGTAGGTACTGAATTTGTTTACAACTCAAGACTTAACACAAAATAAGGGTAAGTAACATTTTTTTGTAACCCTTTGAAATAGTCCTAAAAGGGTGCAGATGGGTCGCTGCGTGTAATTAATTACTTTTGATAAAAAGCAGTGAGCAGTGGTAGCCAAGTGGTAACGGCCGCTACTTATGGTCGTAGGTTCGAACCCAGACAGGCACAGGCGCTTTACATTGTGTATATTATCTTATCACCACTACTCTCAAATGGTGAAGGAAAACGTCGTGAGAAAACCGAAATATCTTTGAAGCAAAAATTCGATCCATGTGACATCTACTAACCCGCACTGGGCCTGCGTGGTGGAATAGGTATGGCTCACTCCCTCTCACCGAGAGGAGGCCTATGTCCCAGCAGTTGAAACATTATAGGCTGATTATGCTAACAATTAAATAATAAATAGCTAATTTCCCAGTACTTGTTTTCGTTGTAAACACAATCCAATCACATCTGAATATTTAAAACATGTTTAACAAACCCTGCAAGTACCACACTGTAATCAATTTCAACTCTGGTCACCCAAGCGATAGAAATTAATGACGAAATTATTACAAATGTAGGCACAGCTGTTCATATCGTAAACAGAATAATCCACAGCGGAAAACGGAAATTTACAGGTCAACGAATTTCTAATTATGTAGCGAATACTGATGTTTCCTGAATAACAAGCTTGGATATACAATGTGCAGATGAAAATATAACAATAAATTTATCTGCGTATAACTAAACCCATTCCCAGTCTGCATTCGAAAATTCAATCAAATATGTTTAATATTTTTGTCACTATATTTAGTCAAAGATTGGTATAATCAATATTAGTCGGCTCATTCCCCTATTTTTCAATTTCGTTGCTAGTATTTATTAGATAGTTCGAGAATACTCTTACGCATTATTATTGTCAGTGTTTTTATTTATTGTCGTATTTTTGTCTCCACATTATATAATGTGGTGAGTTAAGTATTCCTAGTAAGTACTCATTATGTGTACCTCATCATCTGCCTAGCCTTTTCCCAACTGTGTTGAGGTCGGCTTCCAGTCTAACCAGATGCAGCTGAATACCAGTATTTTACATGGAGCGACTGCCTATCTAATCTTCACAACCCAGTTATTGGGTAATACGATACCCCTTGGTAAGACTAGTTGTCTGTCTTTCGGGCTTCTGACTACCCGTAACGACTATCACAGATCCACGAATGACAGCCGGGACCAACGGCTTAACGTGCTTTCCGAGGCACGGAGGGTCATGTGTACCTATAGTTGATAATAATTTCTAGTATTTACAAATAATAGCCTCTGCCCGCGACTTCGTACGCGTCAAATTTCTTGCTCTCCCGATCCACCCGCGTCGCATAGCCCGCCCGCTGTATTATTTCGTTTTCGCTTAGCGTTCTTTCTGACTTGTTTTATTTTTGCTCGGCTCCTAAGGGCAGTACCGTGATGTTAAATAGCCTTAACCTTCGAATTGGCCTATCAAATGCAAAAAATATTTCAAATCCGAGTGGTAGTTCCAGAGATTAACGCGTTCGAACAAACAAACTCTTGTGGTTTGTTATTGTGTTGCCCAAATGCAAGAACAAGACGAGACTTAGCCAGTCTTGGTCTTGGTCTTGCGCCAATACACCTGGTCTTGGTCTTGGTCTTGGTCTTGCGCTCCCAGTCTTGGTCTTGGTCTTGGTCTTGCAGCAAGAGTCTTGCAAGTCTTGCAATTACCTATTAGTCTATTACTATTTATTAAAGTTTACTTTAAATCTTAGAAAAACGTATTAGAATTGGAACATTGTGAGCTTGAATTAACATAGCCATAGTAAAGATCAAGCAGATTAATAAATAACTGAAGATTTGATAAGAAATTCGAAAAATCAACTGACCTATATGTCGTTTTCCATGGAAGTAACTGTTTCTTAATAAACATTTATGATTTATAAGCTTACATTTGCTAAAACATGTAAAAAAACAAATTAATTACAATAACTTGACTGTATTTTAAAGAACAATACTTATCTGTCTAGAAAGAGATTGAACCCTCAACTTATAAGAAATTTAATAAAAGAGTTTTACGATTTATCATTTATTTGAATAAAAAATAAAATACAACACAAATCAACAGCTTTATCATTAGGTTATGATACTTTATATAATTTTTTTTGACCAAGAATTAATACAAAGTAACCATCTGGCTGACTCATCACTTAACCTATTTCTATGTTTTCTAATTACTAATGATGCTTTAGAAAATAACCTCTCAGCAGGTACTGAAGTTGCAGGTATTGAGAGAAAATCACGGGCCATTTTCGATAAAATCGGATACTCTGTCTCATGCGTCCTCCACCAATCTAAAATGTCTTCCGAGCTGGCAGTTCTTGGTTTTCTCAGGTACTCCTCCAACTCGTCTATCACTAAGCCTTGAAGACAAGATCCAGATGACGTCGAGGGACATTCATAGAGTTTATCAAAGTCTATTACGTCTTCATCTTCATCACATACTTTATTTTCTTTTTCTGGTAATTCCAGAGATTTGTTCAGTGAGTGTAGACTTTTATATTCTTCATAAAGTTCATTGAACTTGCGCAGACTTTCTGTTTTAAGTTGCTTCCCCCACATTGTCAGGTCAAAAGTCTGAGCCTTATGCCTTGGGTCTAAAATTAAAGAAGTACAATAAATCCAGTTGCTCTTCTTGTAATGTTTAAGCATTTTGTCTCGAGCTGCTTGGAAAGCTAGAATGAGCCTTTCATCCACTTCAGATCGATTAGGTTTCTCATCTAACTGTTTTACCATGGATTCAATTTTATCTAGCAAGAGATTGAATGATACAATGACTAGCGGTAATGTAACATATTTGTCTCCACCAAGTTTTGTACTTAAAAGTTTAAAGTTTATTAGAAATTTATGTAATTTTTCGAGTACCTGCCATTCATTAGCTGTGATTTGAAAATCATTTAATTCGGTGACAGAACTGCACAATATGTCAATGCCCGCTCTCACTTTTAAACCAAATCCAATCATATCATGTGTGGAATTCCATCTCGTTGGACAGTCAAGAATGGCATTTAGATTTGATGGCACGCCAGCTGCTTCACAAGCAGACTGAAACTTCTTCTTCACTATCTCACTTCTTTTTATTTTACTGGAAATACTGCGTAACTTTGTTACAGATGTACGCGAGTCAGCAATATTTGGTGCAGATTCTTCATCTTCCTCATCCTCAGTTTCGTCTGCATAGTCTTCGTACTGCTGATCTTGCGCGTTAGTGTCAGACTCACAGTGTAATGCTAAGGTCTTTAATAAATCTTGTACACCAAGGTTTAAAATGTGTGCAAAGCACCGGAAATGTTGATTGTCTGAATCAAAGTGTGGCGGCAGCTGTTTGCCCAGTTCATACATAAATTTGGTATTTGCAGTTGCGTTGTCGACCGTGATACCTTGTATTTTATCAATTATGCCATATTCCAATAAACATTCATGGAAAATCGTTGCAATATCTTCCCCAGTATGTCGACCGCGTGATGGTATAAAATCAAGAACTACAGATTGATACTTCCATTCGTTGTCTATATAATGAATAGTAACCCCGTAGTAACTCCTACCAGCAATTGACGTCCACCCATCAATGGTAAAAGACATTTTAGATGATAATTGTTGAAGTCGTTCCTTGAGATTCAATTGGAGCTCTTCAAATCGCTCTTTGACTTTCCTTCTAAGTGTAGACCTTTTAGGAAACACCATATTAGGGCAAATACGTCGAAAATATACTTGTGTAGCTTCGTCATCGAAAAATGAGAAGGGAAGATATTTTTTCACCACCCAATCAACTGTAGCTGTCGTGATGTTGTCACTGCTGTTTTCCGACTGAAACAAAACAATAAATCTTGTGTTATTATTTAAAACATACTAGGTTTGAGCGTATAAGAGGAGGAGGTTTGTTGTTGTTAAATCGAGAAAATCATTAAATTGATATTTGTTATATTAAGGTTGCACTGTACTGTAATTTACCAAAATAAAGTACTTAGTTGTTACTGGCCGATTAAATGAAAATATGGGTGTTTATAAAAAAATATTTAAGACGATAATTACATACTTAATATGTCGCACCCCTAGATGAAAACTGTGAAAACACCACTAACTCAAAAATACTTACGTAAGTTAATGGCGTTTTTGAAAGTATCGCATGAATAGCTACGCGGAGTTAAAATTCTTTTAACTGTTAAAAAAATATTCTTACCTGTCCACTTCTTCCAGCGGTTACTAAAAATCTTGTGATATCTCCACTTAATTTTGGTTTAACAGGAAGAAATATTTCTGATTCCTTTTTGTGGAAAGATATTAGATGTTTCCTTAAGCCTGAAGTGTTTCTGTTTTTCATTTTTATTTCAATCTTTTTATGTTGGCACAATTTACAGAAGGCAGTTTGGGATGCATGAATTATTTCGAAAAACTCCTCAAATTTGCTTTTGGGTCTTTTAGATCTGTGACTCAAACTCTCGTTACTCGGACTAGAATAATTTGAATCTTCGTCACTCATATTAAATTGTACACGTGATACGTTTTTAGAAAACAACGAGAATTAGTAAAAACAATTATTAAGTTAGACTCGAAGCACAGCTCAATTGGAAATGACTGGAATTAAAATAATTCCTTTATTTATAGTACGTTTCCTTGCTTTCTACCGCGCCGCCTCGCCACGTGCCGGCTCTATGAAAAGGATGCCGCCGCAAATCAAACAATGCCGCGTGCGGCGTACAAACACACACTAAATATTACCTACTTGTACAGACGCGACGCGTGAATAAAATAGAATTAGTGCCAATCACTATTCTTTACATATAAGTGAATGTTTTGGCGTACATCTATACTAATATTATAAAGCTGAAGAGTTCGTTTGTATGTTTGATGACAGAAGTTTTAAAATAAATAAATAAGTCCTGAACGTCACTATACCTCCAAAGTTACTATTCCTCGTGGACGAAGTCGCGGGCACAGCTAGTAAATACTTACTCTCATCATCTCTCTCAGAGATATTCGGGCTGGTAAGTAATACAAAACTCTTATCGCAGGCTTTTTATTTTATTAGTAGGTAAGTACCTACGCTTTTTATATTATTTTATTAGTTTTGTAGAATTTTTTTACACGTTTCAAGTATATTTAAAAGTGGCTACAATATTTATTAAACGGGTGATATTTGAACACTTTTTTGCTATTTTTTCTTGTAAAAACTTAAGAAATATAATGACTAAATGTACAATAATAGTACCTAAGTAATTAGTTTAAAACCATATAAGTAATCAATATTATAATATATACTTACTAGAATGAATTAATATGACATCTACTACCTATCCTTACCATTTTATCCTAATCATAATACTACTTGCGTGATCAGTATAATGTATTCATTTTCATTCTAAGCACTCTGAAACTTATTTATTCTTTGGAACACCTGTAGGTACTCTACTAGGAAATTATTTTGCATGAGTATACCTACGCCCTATGGCGGCAATCAAATAGTGTCAAATGTTATGATTTCGGCGTGGCGGCAACGATTGTTTTAGATTTCAAAAGAAGCCGCCGGCGCGTGTATCATAACCATGTACTTCCGAAAAGCGGCAAATTTCTTTGAGAAGTAAGTACAAAACCTTTGATGCCGCATTATCAAAGTGCCGATGGTTAAAACATAACTATGCATGCACTCAGTTTGATTTTAATAGATATTTTTTTATTCGCTATGTTTATGGTATTAGTCGTAATGCGCATAGGTCCAGTTTTTCATATTCTTTGATACAGTTTTTTGCGTCTCATAGAATTCCTAAGCGTACCTACCTATACACCGAACTGTTACACCTAACTACTCAGTGAAATAGCGCTAAGTCCTAGCTGCAAGACGCAAGAGTCTTGCAGGCTATGTCTTGTTCTTGCTCAAGTCTTGCACGGTCAGTCTTGGTCTTGGTCTTGCTAAAAATACGCGGTCTTGTTCTTGGTCTTGGTCTTGCAAAAACGCAAGAACAAGACCAAGACTGCAAGACCAAGACTGAATTTGGGCAACACTATATTTGTATAGATACTGCCTTTTAATTGTCAATGTGACCAATCCATGAGTGATTTTTGAGGATGTAATAGTGGCTTTTACACAACAGTGAGACACGATATAGGATAACGAAAAAAAAGTGGCCTATTAGGTAAGTACCTATTAGCAATTACCAGCCTGTTAGGGATCTATGACAGGGCAATCATTGTCTAGAGCAGGGTAAAAACACCTTTTATTATTGAGAAAGGACGATCATTCTACAGAATACCTTTTAAATTAAAAAAGAGTGGCTAGACAGAGTACCTACTTAATAAATAAAAGAGCATCGGAGAAATATTTTCAAGATCAAATGAAATGTTGAAACGAAAAGCGTTTTCAAGAATATGTTCTAAGTACCCAATTATTCTCAGAAACATCAATTTTCATGGTCCCCCCTAGCCCGCCTTACCCCTTTACCCCCACCCCAAACACTGGGCCTGGATCCTAGCTATCTAACTATCTTTGTTGATTTCCAAATGCCTTTGATATGTTCCAAGTATGAACGCTGACTACTAACATCAGTCCGGATACAAAGCTTTACGAACCGAGCGAGAACGCAGGCATTCCGATTTACCGTGTGATCGGTCATCCATCGACCGGGATGTATCAACTACAGCCCAACCGTACCACCCAATCCAGCCATTTACTCGTAAGCCAAAACGAACCCTCTCTAACTGCCGATCAATCACGTTTTACGTCTATTTAAATGTACACGTGAATAAATATTTCGTGTCACGGAAACGCTATTTATTAACCCTTGAATTCCCCGCCAACGCGGTCCAAGTTTTCCTTTTGCCTCGGCCTCGGATGTTGACTAACTAATCGGGCACCTTGCCTCAACACCACTTTGTGATGTCGGCATCACACTAACTATTTTAGCATAGCGTTGGCTCGCTGCTGAACTAGTGCAAACTCTGCCTAACCGAGCCTAACTACGTGTTCCGTGTGTTAGATTTAGGCGTAGTTTTTAAAAACAGGATGAACCTCTCATTTTTCTGCGTAAGTGTAAATGTCTCGGGTCGAGTTATGCGGCTCACGCGCTGCTTGGGCGTCGGATCACGTTTCGTAAAGGGGTGAGGCCATGAATTCACCGAATTCCCATAATAGCCGTCATCAGAACGTCAGCTATCCAAGCATCCACTGACTGATCACTTCATTATCGTTTGTCCTTGTGTATACGAGTATATAGAAACAGCATGTTTTAAGGACATGACCGTACTTGGACATGTATTAAAAGCTCAAATAAAAAAAAAAGAACTCAATAAGCGATTGAGAATGACCTATTTGCGTTTGTGACTTCTGAGGGAGTCATAATAATGGCTGCGATAAAAAAATAAGCGAATAAGTTTACGTAATGATTATGTAAGTACATAACTCTCGACCTTTATCATTCTGAATATCAAAATCAAGTGCTCGTAACTGTAAACGTCTACGAATAAATTGGATCATTTTAAAATAATGGAGCATCAAGTTACATCTATTTTAACTGAACTATCTTGATGTAATAAATATAGTCACTTCAACTATTTTAATTTGTGCTTTAAACTATTATATTATTTAGGTAACTGTTGTAGAGACTAGGTATAGCCTATTTGGTGCTTACATGCAACCTCCGCGAGTCACTTAAAAGTTATTGATATGATACCTTTGCGAGTCAGTTAAAAGTTATTGATATGATATACTCGTACGGGACAAACATGAAGTTAGTTTAAGATTACAAGAGATTAGGCATCAGCGTCAGATCCCGTTAGGGTATTTATGTTCTGTGCGTCAGATTTGGCTGAGAAGCCAAATGAAAAAGATGTAAAATACGTAGAATGATTTCTAGGAATATTTTTTGAACATACGTGATAAACCGTGGTTTAATTGATTCCTCCCGGTACCCTGAAGCCCGCAGAGAGCTTCACAGTACGTAGTTTTAAAATCGATCTCCTTATTTACTTAATTAAGAGAGCTGTTAAGAATCGATAACTAGAACTAGATGGTACTAGACCTATCTAGGTTAAAAGTATCTCAATAATATGGGTATTAGGTAACTACTTGCCGCGAACCACTCGGAACACAAAATCGGGAGTATAAACCACTGTAGCGTAATCCATCAAACATTGGTTTGAATATGTTTTTTTTAAGGCAATAGGCAAACTCGACGTTGCCAAGTCATGACAGGATTTGCAAGAAGTTGATGAGTTGCCAACTTTAGAAGCAAAGTCAACTCCCATGTGTCTGTAATTTCTTCAAAATTCATCATACACAACGTGGTATTGAATGAAAAATGCATGGTAGTACAGACGCCAGCACATCAAGCTACTACAATCGGTCAAATTTCTTTAATAGATTTTCAACTTTATCGCTAAAGTATAAGGTTCAAAGTTGATTGGGAAAATTTGACAGTTTCGGGTAGTTTGATGTGCTGGCGTCTGTACATTCCCAAAAGAGTAGACTTATTTCAGATTAGCTTTTGCCCGCGGCTTCGTCCGCGTTGATGTCGGGAAATATCTCACGGGAACTACCAGAATTAAATGTAGGGATCGTATGTGTAATCCAGGTTATAAACTACCTGTGTGGTAATTTTCATCCCAATCCGTTTAGCCGTTTTAGCGCCAATCTGGAGTATACATCCAGGCAAACGGACAAAAATTTGTTTCTATTTTGTTATATATATGTATAGATATAGATGTATAGATGATCAGCAAATTTTCTACTTTTACCAATAATACGTTTCATCATCTTCTGCCTAGCCCTTTGCCAACTATGTTGGGGTCGGTTTCCAGACTAATCGGATGCAGCTGAATACCAGTATTTTAAATGGAGCGACTGCCTATCTAGCAACCCAGTTACTAGGTAGTACGATACCCCTTGGTAAGACTGGTTGTCAGACTTTCGGGCCTCTAACGACCCGTAATGACTGTCAAAGATCCACGAATGACAGCCGGCATCAAGAGGCACGGAGGATATTGGTATGTAATAATGGTCACCCATCCACGGACCAATCGCGGCAAGCGTAGCTTAACCTGATCGATCGTCCTGTGCGGCTGTTATTACTTAGCCACAAGCCCCAATATTATATTTTTATTTTATAAGTATTTATTTTCTTGCTTCATCGATAAATTAGTAAAATGCTAAAATGTGATGCGGTTACAGCGTTAATCGGGCGGACTGAGCCGACCAACTGATGGATCACCGCAGGCTCTGTACTCACGATCAATCATTCGCTCGTTCCCGGGGCCCGCGACCGAATTTGCTTTAGTGCTCGTCTGTAGGCAACCTATCAAGTAATAACCCAATCATGATGCATAATCTGAGTAAAAGTTTGCTAAGATCTTAGATCGCAATTTCATCTTAATTTCCTAACAAACAAAAAACAACAAACATTTTGTTTTTATATTTTTCTTGAAATTAGGATATAAAAGTGGTTTAACACGACCTGAATTTACTGTTTTATATCGGTCGAGTAACACAATCGTATTACTATCTGAATGTGCAAGCGACTAAATAAGAATATTCCACTTCGGAACCCTCTAAAAAATTATGACAAGCGAAAACCTGATAGTTAAATAAGATAAACACAAGGAAATTGTGAAGGAATCTGGGCCGTGAGTGTTCTGACGAAAAATTGGACGGAATGTGTAACCCCTGATTGCTACAACTTTGTACCGCAGCGTGCTTCTTCATCGTGTCAAGTTTATGTTATAATTTGTTTTTTGTGTTTAGATCAAAGAATGATTTGTTTAAAAATGCTTCAGTTTTCTCAGATACCTATTTACGTGCTGTTGCAAAACAATAAAATAAAAATAATAGTCCAAACTTAGCGGAGACTAGCCAGGACATATTATAGTTCACAAGTGTTTGCGCAGACACATGGCAGGTGCACTGACTCTTCCCTCACTCTCATAGTCCGATGGGACGGCAATCCGACACGAGCGGAGAGAGCTCTAACGCAGGACGTTCAGATCTCCCTCCGCTCGTGTCGTATCACATCGCCAACTTTCAAACTCCGGGCTGTTACGCCTGTTACTGAAAAAGTCCCTTATTTATTTTTATTATTTATTTCTTTAATTAAAACGGTTTAACCTTTTGAACGCCAGAGTATAAACTAATCGCCGTACCCCTGACGCCAGGCCACTTTAACAAAACAACACAAACACACACTTAAAACAACAAATTTCTCGATATTGGTGGTTTATTTATATTAGTTTCATGCAATACAATATAGACGGAAGCTTAAACTTTTAAATTATATAAATAAAAACACACAAAAGTAATGATTAAATTGTTTATTTCATAATATGGTGCGACCCGTGTGACGTGTATTTTGGTGACGTTGGCGTTCAGGGTAAGATTTCGTTTGTCACATATAGGTATGTGACAATGGCGTTCATAAGGTTAAAACCAATTATAAAAAAATTAAGGCACAGTTTGTATAAGTATACACATAAAAGATAAATCATAAAATCATCAAGTAAAAAGTTAACAACACTTTCATAAATTTCTCTCACAGTACTTCTGACAAGCCGACATTGTGCTGGCGAAAGGGTAACCATTTTAGAAGCAGCCGGTGCTCGGATTACATGGTCATACTTACGAAGATTGAAAACGAATTGAATGCAGTTATTGAGAAGACGGTCAAGTTTATTGAGGAGATCTGCATTCAGGTCATAGTAACACACATGACCATAGTCAATTATGGGAAATATCAGGGACTGTACAAGCATTGCCTTCATGTGTGAAGGGAGAAGATTTTTCAACCGATAGAGCGACCAGCTTCACAATTAGGCGAAGTACTTTAGAATATAAACCAAGCACAATACTGAAGTTCTGTAACCAGCCGAGATTGGATTTATTAATTTATACCGTAGAATGTAGATGGTCTTAAGTAAACTAAGTGTTTGCATATTCATTCATATCGGTGGCTGGCCCTTCAAGACAAGGTTGCAAAATACGATACTTATAGACAGTCGCCAATATGAGAAAGTTCTGAGGCAGTCTGAAGTTTGTCTCATTTGAATTGTATTAGTAGTGTAAGCAGTACCTGAATGGACTCTAATATTGTGGATAAAGATTAAAACAAATGGCTTAGAGTTAAATTTCAAAATCAAAACAAAAGATTCCCGAAAACAACTCCCAAAAACCAAAAAGGGCGAAAAATAAAAAGAGCATTTAAATCACTCTAAGCGCCGTTATAGAACGCGCCATTGATTTTTATATAACTCATTGATTTCGTGTTTCAAGCGGGGTTATACTTACCTACCTTCATAGATGCAAATGTTCGCATGAGCACAGTTATAAATTTTACGATTTCTCGAACTCCATGACGACGTTCGATCAGGGTAATGTTTATTTGAATAACATTCAAGTCCGTCGCCGTTTACGAGGGCAGGTCATGTAATATATTTTCATTATGTACCATTTATTCGTGGGCTGCCGATATTGACTCTTTATATGCTTACCTTCAATTTTAACACCGTACCGAAGGGAGTTGAATGTACGGATTTTTCATTATATTTACATAACGTTTTTACAGATCACCTTTACATATTTATAAACTTACTTCTATGTTGTACAGGCCATTCGGGACCACAGACGGTTTTAAAATTTTATTTGTTCAGTTCTTGAAAAGGTGAAAATAAAAAGATACGCTCAGAAAATATAATAACTTTGTAAGTATTTTCTGTAATCCTTTTCCGTTCAATATAAGTTGCTAATGATGGTGTTTACTCCTTATCGTAGCATGAAAAGAAAAATCTCAATATTATCCTTCATAACATTTATTTATTGATACAACAACAACATGGAAGTACCTAACTGTTACAACAAATATAAAAAAAAAAATCATACAATACAAATAAATAAAATTGAAGTGTCTGTTTGTAATTTCAAAACAACAGCTTTTTACTCACCCCCATAATAATAAACGTATTATATCAAATGAATAGTTACACACCGATTTCTCTTTTACAGTCGTCAGTAATTTGATTTTCGAAAGAAGATAAAGCGTTGTGTAACTATACAGACGCTATACAACGTTTATTAGTAAGGCCAAATGCATAAGAAATAATATACTTACTATTATTAAAATTTTTCTATGTCTGTCTATTTGTTCCAGCTGATCTCCGAAACGGCTGCACCGATTTTGACGGGACTTTCACGGGCAGATAGCTGATGTTATAGGGAGTAACTTATTTTTATATTAGAAAAAGAAAATAGGAAATGCAGCTTTTGCGTTAACCTGTGGTAACCACGCATGTATCAGTCCCTTCGTATAGCTCAACACTATTTAAGCTCACCAACTCGTAAGCGTTAGCGGTGGTTGGTGAACGGGTTGATGAACGGTGGCTCATCAACACTACTTATTACTCGACTGTCAGACCCACCCTTAGTATACAGATTCTCAATAATTTAGTTACCGCTAAATGGTATTTGATGCTGAATACATGAGCCACTTGCGCATATATGATTGCCGCGAAATTACGACTTATGCGCATGCACATTCTTCTCTTCGTCGTCTTGAGACGACTAATAATATTGTTATGTGGGTGCTTTGCTTAAACTTAGTAGTGATTCAGTCAATCAACCCAGCCTACTGCAGTCCACTGCTGGACATAGGCCTCTCCCAGGCTGCGCCACAAAACCCTGTCCTCCGTTTTCCGCATCCAGTCCGCCCCAGCCACCTTCTTTAGGTCGTCCGTCCATCTAGCTGGGGGGCGTCTCACACTACGCTCGTCGATGCGCGGTCTCCACTCCAGGACTCGTCTGCTCCACCGGCCATCGGTCCTTCGACAAACATGGCCAGCCCACTGCCACTTCAGTTTGCTTATTCTGCAAGCTATGTCGGTAACTCCGGTTCTTTTTCGGATAATTTTATTCCTGATTTTATCCTTCAAAGAGTAGTAGAAGTGAAGAAGTGTAGTAGTGTAGTGTGTGTGTGTGCGTATAGTGTGTAGTGAAGTGTAGTAGTATTAGCGACTGTTTAGCCCTACATTTTTGACATTTAAGCATCATATCTTTAATCATCATTCAACCCAAGTGTCAATTACAATATTTGTTTTAATTTCTCATCGATTTTCTTTTTGCAGGTTTTGATGGTTATTAGAAGCAACATTATCAGTTGGAGTAAATAATTCGGGCTCATTTATTATACCACTAGCAGCGCCCCGCGGTTTCACCCACATAAGTTTCGATCCCGTGGGAATATCGGGATAAAAACTATCCTATGTCCTTTCCCGGGACTCAAACTATCTCTATACTAAATTTCATCTAAATTGGTTCAGCGTTTAAAGCGTGAAGAGGTAACAGACAGACACACTTTCGCATTTAAAATATTACTATGGATTTGTCCTACCTAACTTCCGATTAAACCAACCATTTTGTCCAAAAGTGTTCAAAACCAATCACAGGAGACAAGTTAGATTTTCAAGAATACTAAAACTTTATAAATACACAGGTTTGGTTTTTCTCCAAAATCGAGCTCGTGTCTCTGACTGGCTTTGAACAGTTTTAGCTCTTCCGTATCCGAATATATAAGAACAGAAAAAAAACTCCATCTATTCACGAACAAATTAAAAAAGCTACTAATAAGCAAGTGTCTTTTGTCAACGAATATTTAAACGATAAATTCTTGAAACACATTCGTATATAAGCAAAATGGTAAAGTATTATTATTATAAGTTAATTATTTTGTAAAAGTGTATTTAGAATAAGTTAGATTATAAGATACCTACGTAAATGATAAGTCCACTTCTCCAAAAACTATTTCTAAATAGATTCAAATGAACCATTCTCGATATAACAAGTAAATAAAACTTGAATAGATGAAGCATTACACGTTAACAAAGTTACTTTGCTCAGTAGCTTGCACGTTAACTTTGTTTGCCCATTTTCCTTGCACGTCAGTGTAATCCTAGCGGGTTCTGTGACCACGGAATTAGTTTGTTCATTGGTTCATTGTGACCGGATCTAAGTTTCGTTTCGCACCAAATCTAGCACTAACTATCTTTGAACTAAATTGTGTTATGTGTGTAATGACGTCAAACCACGGAAACAGGTTATCTCCGTTTGTGTTGTTCAACAATTTTTCTTTTGTTTCCTTTTTTCCTGAATCGGTCTCAGTTTCTGACCTCAGAGACTATTGTGATATTAAAAAAATCTGTTTGTAGGTTGTTTTCATAAAATACACACACTCTATGAGACAGCAAACTCTCTTTTTTTCAAATTAGTATGCCATGATGACGACGTAAATAATAATTTATCATGTCCCCAAACAACTTACACATGTTGAAGCGAAATAAAAAAAAAAAATTACCACTTAAACACGTACAATTTGCTTATAATAAAGAGTGCATCCAAAAAATAAATATAAAATGTTAAAAATCTAATATTATAAAAACCAATAGTTGCGGAACAGGTAAAATGGCCAAAATGTAATGGGTATACAAGAAAAAGTATCATGGATGGTAAAATCTTTGTTACGCTGGTTTACGAACCAGCGAATCGATTGCAATCGGTTTTTAGTTCGTACCACTAAATTACTCCGGATTAAAAAAATAATTATATCTCATAAAGATTACCTAAGTTGTCCCGATTAAAAAAAAACAGTCATGATTAAAGCAAAACTAACATTAAAGTAATAAATTCTTAAGTGTTAATGGTAATAATAGGTAAAGGTAGTAGTTTCCTGGACTCTGGGCGAACCGCGGACTTGAAGTCCAGCAGACCTCGACGGAACCGCAGGTGATACGACGATCTTGTGTCGTTGAACATAAAGGGCATGAGGTCTTGAAGTTCAGAGACTCTAAGCGGCACAACTCAAAAACAACAGAACCGCAAGCCTGGTAGATAGTCAGGTACCCGGAAAAAGGGCCGGAAGCAGCCCTTTTTAAGTGGTTCTACACAAGCACCCTAATTGCGTAACGCACTATACCGTACAACCAAATTGAAAAACATGTTTTTTGAAAAAATTAAAAAAAAAATTTTTTTTAAATATCAATATATGTTTTTGCTTTTCACGTCAAAATTGAAGATTTCTGTTTAAAAAGATTAATGACCAGACATATTATTTAGAAAAGGTTTAACCACAGAGGTTACGCTGCATTGTGCATGAATTTTACTCAAACCACTATTTCGTGAAATTAGGTACTTGAACAGAATGGTATCGAATATTAGTTTATCTTGACATTAATATTCCAATCTCAGTACAATGTCAATACCATGTACATACATAGCGATCGATCAGCGATACATACGTTTGTCAGCACGATATCGCGTGCAGTATCTTGACAACCACAAATATAACTTTGACTTTGAAAGTACAATGAGAACATGTCTACATGGACGTCCATCTTCTAAACAGTATAGGGCTGAGTGTTCATTGAATACGAATTTGAAAGAAATGAAATCGATATGTATTGAACATGTTGTGTTTTCAGATATGATCGAATGATATGCTTGAAGGAAATAAGAGATCCGTATGACGTGTATGTTACAGCCGTTTTTTCCGCCGAGCCTGGAAGTATAATTTTGGGTATTGGCTTGTTTTTTCACGATAAAATAATACGAAACTCATACAAAATATTATATCAAGTCTCAAGTATTTGATGGTTTTAAAATGTTTCTAAATATTCTGATGGCACAATCTCGTTTCTAAAGTTCCTAAAGCTATGGCCACAATAGATGGCAAGAATGAAATAATTTCACGCCGAGGCGAATTCGTGTCGCGGCCACTTGCTTAAGATAAAGGGGTTTGTTGCGGTCATGTAGCCGCTGCGGCATCTTATCTGTGTGGCCACTCCCTAATTGTTGTACACATTAATTTATAATTATTATATCGATCTTGAGGACACATTTGAAGGTAAATGAACGCAAGGAGGCTCGTAATGGTCGGGTTAATGTTGTAAATGTGCGTAATTATGCACGATATTTAATGCTTTATGGCTATGTGGTCTTTCGTAGCAATTAGCGGTGTTATTAGTACCTGCTTTAAAGTTTGATTAAGTGTTATAGTATCTATAAAATGGAATGTTATTATTACAGTCATTTTATGACCTAATTTAGATAGTTAACGAAACATAAATTAATTTTACTGTTGAGATTAAGTTAACTTCGGTTTTAATGTGGGTTTATGACAGTTTCTGGTAATGAAGACCTAATAAGATTATAGTAATTTCAATAGCTAAAAAAAAATATCACCTACTTGAGAGCAGTGGTCGTCCAGTGGTAACGGCCCTGACTTACGTGTCGTAGGTCGTGGGTTCGAACCCAGGCAGGCACATTACTTTGTGTAATTGAGTACATCACCACTGCTCTCAAAACGGTGAAGGAAATCATCGTGAGGAAACCGGCATGTCCTAGAACCAAAAAAATCGAACATATCATCTACCAACCAGACTGGGCCCGCATGGTAGATTATAGCCCACTTCCTCTTGCAGAGAGGAGGCCTGTGTCCCAGCAGTGGGAACATTATAGGCTAATTATGCATCACCTACCTATTACATGGAAAAGTATTTGTGAAACATTTGGTTTTCAGTGCCAATAAAGCAGCCACATTATACTTGAGTATTTTTGCTGTAACGATACAAAATAATCTAAGTTGATAATGTAAAAAGTTGGATAACTCGTTGTGTAGCAGACGAAAAGCAATTTTGCGAACACGTTGCCTATTTATACACTCATCCATATAAATACTAATAATATACATATACCGGCTCACTTTTTTACCTGTACACTTTTTTCTGGACAAAAACAGGGTATAAAAGGTGAACGGAGTAAAAGCCTAAGTGCACAGAAATCTCTTTTTTTTCACAAAATATAAATCATCTTTTATACCCTGTTTTTGCCCCGCGGGCAAAAGCGAAAAGTAATACGAGTATTACAATGCGAAAGTAACTTTGCCTGTCTATCTGTTACCTTTCCACCTTAACAGTGGATTATGAAGTAATTTGGCACACATGTAGAACTTGCTGGCTTAGGTCATGGGATACTTATTATCCCGGTACTAAGTTCCCATAAGATAATTTCTAACCACCGCGGAAGCCACGGGTAAAAGTTAGTGCTATATGTTAGAGATAAAGACTTTTTAATGGTTATTTAATTTGTTCGAGCGGCAACACTTCGGACTTGTCAGTGTTGGGCTGTCAGTGTCAACGTGTTATCTATCAGTAGTGCGTTCGTTTTATATTGGAGTCATGATTGGAGTAATCTGTTTGCTCTGGAGACAGCGCCTGTGCCGGATGTGCGCTCTGATTTATAAGAAATGTGACATGGCGGACCCCAACAGCGAACGTAAAGACGCCAATCCGTCCGAAGCCCCGACAGCAGCGGTGGGATCGCTTCCAAAATCACCCTACGAGCCTACCGCAATGCCAGCTACTCAAAATTATGAATTTTTTACGCCGGAATATGAAGCTCAAGGAAAAGCGGCGGCGGGGCCGTCGACATCAAAAGACAACGTACTTGGCGCGCCTACACATGAAGCATGGGCGATATTTTTTCAGAATATGATGGCGTGTTTCCATAACTCTAACCAGAAACTTACGAGCACCCTGGAATCGAGGAAGTTGAAGGCAAGTGAGATTTATCTGCTGCCGTTTGATCCAGACGATTATCAGGTTTACCGCGGCTCAGTGGTGCGAGGAGATTGAACATCATAGGAAAAACAACTCGTGGACGGATTATGAAACTAGGAACGCTGTATTCACTCATTTATATGGACGTGCAAAAAGTGGGCTGCACGTACTTATCCTTTGTGCAAGACCTGGGAAGAACTAAAGGAGCGATTCACTCGTCAGTTTATTGCAACGAGGAGGTTCTACGACCTATTTCGCGATATGGTGGAGTATAAAAGCGACCAGGCGGCTACGTACATCGAGTATTCTATCAACAAGTTGGCGCTGATAGATCGACTGGATACTGGTTGGGGTGAGTCCAACAAAATTGAAGTAGTGATCTCCGGCATCACTGATATTCAGGTACGTAACGAGATGCTTAAAAATACTCCAAATAATTTTGTGGCACTTGATAGACATTTAAGTACGTACCCTAACATTAAGAGCTTTTAGCGACATTTTGACAAGACGTGAACATGAATCTTCTTATTCTAAACGTCCTGAAATTAGTGAGAAATCTATAGAACGACGTTGTCATTAATTCTGTAATAAAAAAGGTCACCTGAAACGGCATTGCTCACTGTTACGCAATAACGATAAAAGTGAGGGTACCGCTCACCCTCGGGTGTCTATTGATAAGCCTGTTTCTGTACAATGTTCTTACTGTCACAAACCTGGGCATTCTGAATCTACTTGTTTCACGAAGCAACGAGATGAAAAATTAAAAGATTTTAAAGATCCTAAGTCGGTAACAAAATCGGTCAATGTTTATTGATCCTCTTATGACGATTCTTTGATTAAAATATGTTTAGGTGGCTATAATCTACAAGTATTGATTAACAGTGGTCCAGAGTGCAAAGGAAATCGCAGATTTTGTTTACCTGGTAAGAAGACATCTCATTTACCCACCTCACAGGTATTGGCTTAGTACCATGCTTTTAATTTCTGAAAATGACCACTTATACTGAGTTTGACGGGTTCCATACTAAGATTTAAACGTTCGTCATTGTTGATTCACATTTATTACCGCATGACGTACCTAATCCTAGGTAGGGAGATGCCTAAGATCCCCGGTTTGAGTTTGTTTTTTTATCCTTAATAGTGACGGTGCTAAAATAATACGAGACGTCCATGTCAATGGTATGTGTCTTATCCAAAACACGAACTGACTGAGCAGTGTGATATTGATAGGTTGAGGTCTATATTTAAAAAAAAAATACGAAACTATTTTGCCAGAGGTATTATTCTAGGTTGACTGTTAGTACAGGAAAGATGCAAATAAAACAATCGGCAATCGGCTTTACATCCTGTTGACAAAATTGCAGAGCCGTTCCACATTATTCACATCAATACGAGTGGCAAACTGACTGGTGGAAGGGTTTCCAAAGAATATGTGATTGTTATTGAGGGATGTCGTGTTGCCCGGTGGCTGGGTTGTGGGGGTCGGATGGGCGGCCGCTCCGTGTGAAGCGCTGGTGTTCGGCTGCATCCGGTTTGACTGTTGTGTATCTCGATGATATTCACAATGAACAGGATTTGATAAAAACAAGACAAGCGGCTAAGTTTAGGATGGACGAGCAAGCAACGAAAGATAAAACGCTATGACGCTAATAAAGCCGCGATTCGTCCTATTGTAGAAGGTGATCTAGTATTAGTTCAAAAATTCACGCATAATTTAAAAATTAAGCACTGTGGCGTGTTAATTAGTATCGAATTAATGAACTACAAATTAGTACTAGATTGTTCGCAGAATTTTAAGTTTTGCTAAAATGAGGAAGGAGGAGGAGTTTAAGGTTTGTTGTTTTGTTGATCATGAACTTAGATCAATAAACTTGCTGATTGATAAAATGTTTTGTTGAGACGCTGAAAGCTTTAACGCTTTGCGGTTTGCTGAAAGCTTCAACGCTTTGCGGTTTGCTGAAAGCTTCAACGCTTTGCGGTTTGCTGAAAGCTTTAACGCTTTGCGGTTTGCTGAAAGCTTCAACGCTTTGCGGTTTGCTGAAAGCTTCAACGCTTTGCGGTTTGCTGAAAGCTTCAACGCTTTGCGGTTTGCTGAAAGCTTCAACGCTTTGCGGTTTGCTGAAAGCTTCAACGCTTTGCGGTTTGCTGAAAGCTTCAACGCTTTGCGGTTCGCTGAAAGCTTTTACGCTTTGCGGTTTTGTCAAAGTACTGTGTTCTTACTAATGCTGAAAGCTTTTACGCTTTGCGGTTTAATCAAAGTACTGTGTTCTTACTAATGCTGAAAGCTTTTACGCTTTGCGGTTTAATCAAAGTACTGTGTTCTTACTAATGCTGAAAGCTTTTACGCTTTGCGGTTTAATCAAAGTACTGTGTACTTTCTAATGTTGAAAGCTTTCACGCTTTGCTTTTGAATTCTACCGGCTTATGAGAGGGTTGAAAGTTTTCTTTTAATAACACTTTGCCTATAATAGTGCTGTTTAGACTAAACGTGATTTCGAGAAGCAACGCGAGAGCGCGTTGACTTGCAGAATGGCCGTGTTAGAGATAAAGACTTTTTAATGGTTATTTAATTTGTTCGAGCGGCAACACTTCGGACTTGTCAGTGTTGGGCTGTCAGTGTCAACGTGTTATCTATCAGTAGTGCGTTCGTTTTATATTGGAGTCATGATTGGAGTAATCTGTTTGCTCTGGAGACAGCGCCTGTGCCGGATGTGCGCACTGATTTATAAGAAATGTGACATGGCGGACCCCAACAGCGAACGTAAAGACGCCAATCCGTCCGAAGCCCCGACATATACCTAAATTTTGCCTTTTTAGTTAATATCTGAAAATGCGCACTCAGACAACTAAAATGGTGGGTCCTAAACGCTATATCGTTGGTGTGCCTTGCTTAATCTATATATATAAAAATGAAACCCGTTTTCCGTTGTCACGACATAACATGAAAACGGCTTGACCGATTTCGATGAAATTTGGTATAGAGATAGTTTGAGTCCCGGGAAAGGACATAGGATAGTTTTTATCCCGATATTCCCACGGGATCGAAAGTTACGCGGGTGAAACCGCGGGGCGCAGCTAGTAAATAATAATAACGCTAATAACCACCAAGCTTGGCTAATTATTAGGATATGTGCAGTAATGGTGTTGTAAACCCATAAAAGTATATCATTATATTAATATATAATACCCATCCTCTTACAATTAGACATATTTTCTTAGTGTTTTTCTTTGTGAATTCTTTTACAAGAATGAAATTACAAAAAATGAAATTATTCATCTGCCTACGGTGACATTATATGAACATTAAATAAGCAAAACAAAAACAATAAAATTGCTTTTGTGCCACCAAAAAAGAAGCCACATGACGAAATTCCCTTTTATTTCAAATTACATAAAGCAACTAAGTAATACCTAACTTAATATATTTTCTAATGAAGTTGATATAGAGGGAATAATGCCACAGGGACGAGCAGTAAGACAAATATCGTGCATTACTCCCTGGTCGATAAGAGCGACGTTTCGACATTCATATCTGATAGTGTGGGAGATGTATGAACTCCACATTTATAGGATAGAGGAGGGCAGAACGTTCTGAATTTATTAGAGCGCCAGAAAGACACGTTTTGGCGTTTATGTCTGCATGTACCATTATGTAAGTACATTAGTACTTACTACCTAATCTAGCACTTAGGCAGAAGTACTTGAAGTTATAAAGAAGTGGTTAAAGTTTTATAGAACAGCATACTCTTTATTATGAACACCGTAAATATTACAGATATAAATGTAGAAATTTAACAAGGTGTCTTATCGCTATAAGCGATCTTTTATGAGGCCTATCACAAAATTGCGTTCTGTCAGATTAGGTATCTTGTAGTACGGCGACAACGCGCTCGGCGCGGCGCTACGAGTTCGCGACACTGTACTGTAGCTACGACTAAACGACTTTGATACTTTTTCTACGATTGAGTTATTTGTTAATAGTCTTCTTATTGACTTTAGATATATTAATTAAAATATTGTAAGTCATTCAATCATGGGAGAAACTAAAACTGGTGGGTATCTAAAAAAATCAATTGTTTTTGCAACTTTTGGTTTACTGGTGGTGGTTAACTGGTGGTTTTTATTCATAGCAAGTTCGCGGGAATGGTTCCTTTTAAAACATTTATTTATTTATTTTATATAAGTTAGCGTCACAGCTGACAGTAATTATAACATAATTATTAATTTCCTTTTAAAATATTTATTTATTTATTTTATATAAGTTAGCGTCACAGCTGACAGTAGGTATAACATAATTATTAATCTAAACATTACACCAATTACGACGCACACAAAAAAAAAATGAATACAGAGAGTGATATAATTATTAATATTTATAGTGTGTGCGTGCATGTGTATGTGTGGTGTAGGTTCTGCAATGACTAAACTGGCTCTACTTAGTAAACTAAGTATCTGGCTTTGATGGAGCATTTAGATAATCTCCTTTTTAAGTCTATTCGTGGGGTATTAAAGGGGTCCAAAGATGGTAATTTATTTTATTCATCTTAGCAAGTTCCCCTTAATACCTACGGCTTTTAGTTTTTCGATCAGAATGCAGACCCATGACCCATGTAATGTAATTTTAAAAATTGTGTCTTTTATATTTTCTACTTTGTTATTAATATTATTTTAAAACTGTAACGGTGAAAAAATTGTTGGTTGGTCATTAAAGACCATAAATAAAATTACCCTTTATGATATATTTAAAAAGGTTTTTTTTTTTTTCTAACAATTACTGTGGCCAAATAGGGCTGAATATTTTCTAAACAAGTTTTAATAGACAGGTTTTGATTTTTACAAACATGCTAACAGTCACGGACTTTGCGCCTAAATTGTGGGAAGTTTATCGTGCAATTGACTTTAGGCCGAGTCGTACTATAAGTGACAAGGTACGCATTGCGGTTGCATTCATAGTTGTGAATCGTTTAAGGACCGGTACTAGTTCAGATTGCGAAAATTGCCTTAGCATTAACGGCTGTAGTTCCAACAGTTCTGCAGTTTTCACTTTGAAATTAATATACGATAAAGATGAGGACTACTGCGAGGTGTCATCGGTTGCGAAAACACGATTGCATACAATTTTCTCGATACAAAGAAGTCTCAAAGTTACCTCTAAACCGCAAAATAAAAGGAGAATATTCAATGAAAATTTTCAAATTAGGCCATGAAAATTTGCAAGCTAATCGAACTATGCATAAAGCAGGTGTCATAGGTTCGTTTTTATTTTTTTAATCGTTAAATTTAACGTAAAAAGATGAGATCCGAAATATCCAGCTTTATAACCACTCATACCTTGAACCGCTCTGCCGCCCGGCCCCCGACAGGACCCCGATTCAGTATTTGTCAGTACCGCTTCGGCTATCAGACGGGGAACCCGTGTCACTTTGCTTGCGCTCAAAAGACCCGATTGACAACGTTTTATGTTCTGAAGAAATTATGTAATAAAGTAAAATGAAATATAGATGTAAAATATAAGGCCTCGTATTTTTATTTTTTCCAAATTTTGTAGTTTTCATTCATAAAATAATTTTTGAAATGGTTTAAAATCGTAATCTCATGTCAATGTCAAAACATTGTCAGAAATTTAGGGAGGTAAACGTACCTATTTTAGACAGTTCCCAATGTGTAATGGTGTTTTCAATATATTCAGCAAAACTATTTTTATAAATAATTTTATCTATTTATTGATACAGGGTGTAAAAAGACTTATAGCCGTCATACATCAAACTAAGTAACATTGCACAAAAGATCTGTGACAAAAGTAATTGCTGGAAATCGACTTTAATTTTTGGTGTGAAATTTTGCTGTATGCGCACTACTACAAACAGCAAATTTTGCACCCGCATGTAACTGTACAGGGGTCCTGGAGGTATTTAAAGTTGTGTTATAATATCAAAACTTGTTTTCGTAAAAAATATCGTTTATGCTCACTAGTTCCTTCGCGTAGTTCCTTTGAAGGAACTACTGAGAATTTTTGGATCAGTAGTTCCTTTGCAAAAGCTGAAGGAACTACTGAGACTAGATATTTCCTTTAGCAGTTCCTTTGAAGAAACTACTGAGAACTTTTTGATCAGTAGTCCCTTTGCAAAAGCTGAAGGAACTACTGAGACTAGATAGTTCCTTCGCGTAGTTCCTTTGAAGGAACTACTGAGAATTTTTGGATCAGTAGTTCCTTTGCAAAAGCTGAAGGAACTACTGAGACTAGATAGTTCCTTTAGCAGTTCCTTTGAAGGAACTACTGAGAACTTTTTGATCAGTAGTTCCTTTGCAAAAGCTGAAGGAACTACTGAGACCAGATAGTTCCTTTGAAGGAAATAAACACATATAATGCTGCCCGCTGCTGCCGCATGCAGGACCGTAGGTTCGGTAGGAAAAGAAAGAGAAGCGCGATGACACAACGGTGGTAATTTATTGCAAATATATAAATAATAATATATAAATAATATATAAAAATAATAATATACATAATAATAATAATTTTGCAACGTCACAAACTACTGGCCTAAAACTAGCTTGTAAACATAAACGTGAACTAAAATCATTAATCAATACTACTAATAACCATATACTTAGAAGATATTACAAACAATATGAGAAAATCCTCAAAAGGGCAGTCACTACATCTAAAAAACTAAATTACATAAACCTTATGAAAAAATCGAGTAACAAAATAAGATCAATGTGGCACATCATAAAAAGTCGTACTAACAAACTGACTAAAAAAACTAGAGAAAGTATAAAACTTGACGTAAATAATATTCTTGTTGAAGATCCGAGATTGGTCGCAAACGCCTTTAATGACTATTTTGTATCGGTAGGAAAAACAAATGTTACGAGATCTGACGAGAACCCACCTGGTCGACATGTTGTTACTCCTTGCGAAAATTCCATTATTTGCAAACAGTTGATCCAAGTGAAGTAAAACTTATCATTAAGAACTTAAAAAATAAGCAAAGTTTTGGTCATGACGAAATACCACCATTGCTTGTTAAATCATGTATAGATGAATTAACAATACCTTTGACTTTTCTCGTCAACCAGTCATTCATGGAGGGTGTTGTCCCAGATTTACTAAAAATATCTATAGTGAAACCTATCTATAAAAAGGGCAAAAAAAACTGACGCAGGAAATTATCGCCCTATTGCATTATTATCTACATTTTCAAAAATATTTGAAACTGCAATGTCTAAACGGCTAAATAGTTTTTGCGAAAAGTATAAGATCTTTAGCACCAGTCAAAATGGATTTAGGAAAAATAAGTCTACAACATTAGCAGTATTTAATTACGTCCAAGAAGCATTAAAAATAATAAATAATAAGAAATATGCAGTTGGGTTACTGCTAGATATGAGTAAAGCCTATGATCGAGTATCATATAAAATACTTCTAAATAAACTGTACCAAATAGGTGTGAGAGGTATCGCATATGACTGGTTTTGCTCGTACCTAAAAAATCGCACACAGTATGTTGAAGTGGAATATTTTCACCCGGATACTGGCATAGTGACCCACGTGAGATCACAAATGGAGCACGTAAATATGTCTATACCACAAGGCAGTGTCTTAGGGTGTATTTTATTCTTAATCTACATCAACGATTTGCCGAGAGAAATAAATGTCCAGTGTCCTTTTTGCGGACGACATCTCAGTAGTGTTTCCATGTGACGACGGTAGCAAATTAAATTTAATACTGGACGATATACTTACAAAAATAGTAAATTGGCTAAAGGACCACAATTTGGAAATAAATTTTTCTAAAACAAAACTTATGCAATACAGACCTTATCAAAAACGTCCATTGAATATTAGCTACTCGTTCAAAGACATACCGCTCCAGTGTGTGGATGAATTTAGACTCTTGGGTCTGACAGTTGACACTAACATAAATTGGAAGGCACATAATTATAAATGTTGTGGCAAACAAACTTGCAAGTTTCGCGTATGCTTTGAATGAGTTGAAAAGATCAACCGACTTCAAAACAGCTCGTATTGGCAGCAAGTTTCGCGTATGCTTTGAATGAGTTGAAAAGATCAACCGACTTCAAAACGGCTCGTATTTGGCTGTCGATGTCTTATGGTGACAAATATATGGCGGTAGAGCAATGGTCTTTGGTCGGTCATAGAACACTAATGCAGTAGGTATATTGCGGATTTCGATGTAAACTGTATTTGCTATGCGAATGATGAGTGTCTCATATTTGTTTTGTTATACCCACTTATTATTTACCTGCCCATTTAAAAGAATTTTATATATACTGAACATACAATGTGAATGTAATAAATTAATGTTAAGTTTAATCATTTTATTTCTTGACATCCTTCCAGCAATAGTTCAGTTCACCCTAACTGAATCAGTATGTCAGTGCGAGTGGGATAGAATGATACATAGCGCGGGGAAGTGGGGGCAAAATCTGAATTTGAGCTGAACTATTACAAGCCCTTAAGACTGAATGCTATGCTATAGTTGATATCCACCTCCATCCACAGTTATTTTACCTCTGACTCCTGTAAACCAACAGCATCCTTATTATAACGAGGGAAAAGATCATTGTTATTTTGACAAACTTGTCAGTAACAGCAATCCAACAGCAACTTTATTACAAGGTGTATAAAGACCATTGTGATATTGACAGTAATGCAAAATCAGAGGTAAAATAACTGTGAATTCCGTACGTAATTTTGCAAACAAAAGATTCAATTAGTCTGCAATTACTGATAAAACGTCAAATTGCCTTAACCTGTCCGGAATTAGTGCGGACTTCCTATCCCTATGTATATGGTATTTATCTAGCTACGAGTATGTATCTATCTAGTATATGCTATCTATAGCTGATATCAATATAGCTAAGTACAACATAAATTGTATGTAACCATAGCTAAGACTATATACTAATACCATACATGTAACCGTAACGCATATATTCATGCTTTCCAAATTCGCATCCAAGGTCTGACCGCTCTTAAGACATACGGACAGGGTGGATCTAGGGCGTAGTGAATGGCCGGGGATTCGCTAGATCAATGGGGTTTAACCTCAATTTATTGGTCAAAACGGTCCAGAGAGGCAGACTGGTGTCAAATTAATCGCCTTCAATATTGCCCATAATTCTGAGCATTATTAGATATAGTTGGACTTCATATACTGAATTTAGGGGACTTATCGGTTTTGCGGGTACTCGAAATGCTTTTATTTCACTTGAATTGTGTCGTTTACTTTTAAGCATTTTTTATTGTAAAGTTAATTATGTTTAAGGTACTTTCTTCAGGATTACCTGAAGGGTAGGGTAGGTGGGTGGGTATATACCTACGTACCCTTTAAACGGAATACGAGTACTTCCATATTTTAACGACTTTCCATTACCAACGTCAATCACGTTTTAACATGCATTCGTACACGGATTTTTGACGTAAATTATAATTTAAGTACTTTCTTACTCATAAAAAAACTTTTATAGGGTCAAGAAAGTAAGCTGGCTTTATTTAAATGAAAATGGCTTTTATATGTAAAAAATAAGCGTCATTCTAAGAAAAAATATTGGATTGATTTGGCATGTTAAAACCTTGGTCAGTAATGCTGATAAATTGAACATGTCATTTCAAAGAGAGTTTCTTGAAGAGACTTATGTACTGACGCCAGCACATCAAGCTACTACAATATATCAAATTTCTTTAATACATTTTCAACTATATCTCTAAAACATAAGGCTCAATGTTGACTGGGAAAATTTGTCAGTTTTGGGTAGCTTGATGTGCTGGCGTCTGTACAGTAGACCTCATGTCGGTGGTAACACTTCGACCTTTAGCTGGCCTAGCGTATTACGGATTTTCAATAGATTGCGAGGCCAGCACCCTAATTGCGTAACATTGCGTCATCTGAATCTCATCTGAATAATTTTAAAGGATATTTATTGCTAATCCATTGCTTCATATGTTTGAAAAATTTGTCTGCTCAACAACGTATATAACGCAATGAAAGTCGTTGAACTGTCAAAATGAAAGCCATTACTACTGATAGTGTGTTATGCAATTACTCTTGTTTTGTTACTACTGATGAGCGGCCTACTGGACAACGATCCTTTACAGACAATTTTGTCAAGCTAAAATGACGCGGCAGGAATTTAGCGTTCTTCATTTGACTTAAATAGCAAATACGAAA
Source organism: Amphipoea lucens (assembly GCA_947508005.1). Classification (NCBI taxonomy): domain Eukaryota; kingdom Metazoa; phylum Arthropoda; class Insecta; order Lepidoptera; family Noctuidae; genus Amphipoea; species Amphipoea lucens. The sequence goes on from OX382371.1 coordinate 11,832,033, forward strand.
AACCCTAAAAAGAAGCGTCAACTTCGTGTCGCTGACACGATAGTTATTTAAATTATGTTGGCCTTAAACTTCCCATTAACTTCCACGACGTTATCGGTTGCAGAGGTCACTTTGGCTGCATGTTTTGGGGCACAAAGGGCAGGAAAGGAGGTGGATCATAGTTTGTAACACAGCTCCACATCCACACCCTGCTGCCGTTCTGCCGAGGTGGCCCCACTTTACGAGGTCAAACTGTGATTGATGTACTCGTAAGTAAATAAGCAAACAATGGGACTTCACTTATCGAATTTGCATTTTAAAGTATGCACTTTATCAAGTATACTTCACCGAATAATGAGTGTAAATGAATGGATCGTATGTCTGTAATTACGTGTTAAAGTATCAACATTGTGGTCACGCTCGGTGATCGATACACGAAACTGTATGCGGTGAGAAACTCCCAGAATTTCTCGTTTTAATTCAACCGTGTATTCCAATTGCGGTGCGTTAGTTTACACATATTTTCATCACACCTAAATCCACTTTAATTAGTGGTTTTTATACAATAATAGTAGATATTTGAATTTATTTATGAGTTATAGATATAAGTTAGGAAAAAGTAAACATACCTACATTTATGACTGTAGGACCAGGTAGATGTACCAGAAGGATAATTCCCGTATCTAATTTAAAACTTTCAAAATCTAGTAGCAATCTCATCTAAGCGACAATCAATGTCAAAAACTTGTCAAAAATGTAGGGAATTTAGAGGCATCTTTGACAGATTGAGAGTAAGACCAGAGGGGCAATTCTCGTAATTTTAAAAATGTACACAGTCTGAGGGGCAATTCTCGTAATTTTAAGAACGTTCACAGTCTGATCTCAGTCTCAATCTGTCAAAAATACCTCTAATTTCCCTACATTTTGACGAGTTTTTGACATTTGTTTGTCGCTGAGATCAGACTGCGACTAGATTTTGAACGTTTTAAATTACGAGAATTAGCCTTCTGATCTCAGTCTCAATCTGTCAAAATAACCTCTAATTTCCCTACATTTTGACAAGTTTTTGACATTTGTTTGTCGCTGAGATGAGACTGCGACTATATTTTGAACGTTTTAAATTACGGGAATTGCCCTTCAGACTGTGAACGTTCTTAAAATTTACGATAATAGCCCCTCTGAAGTAAACGAAGCAAAATAAGTATGTGAGGATGTGGCTCGTAGGCACGTGCACGTAGCAGGTAGCTATCTATAGTTTCTGGCTGTCCACATTGGAAATATACGTGAGTTTATGTTATGTATGACTTTCTCAACCTAAATAAACGATTACCGAAGAGGAAATCGGATGTTGAAGAAAGTAACATTCTCTTTATTCTTTATTCCCTATTCCGTACAGTGGTATAATCAATCTGATTTCACAAAAGAAACCTTCAGAATTATTGAAGGAATTTCCCGTCTCCTCTGGGGTCTACTTAATCTGTGGCTATTTGAAGAACGCCCATCGCTCTCCCGTGACCCGGCCACGTCTCTCTAAGATAAATGCACCTATCATTAGTTATTCAACCTAAAGATATTATACTAGCGCCGAGTGATTATGGACGTAATATTTCGTCGCTGATCCTAATATTTATTAGAAGAATTTTCGCAAAATATTACGAGAAAGAACAAAATTTTACTTGTTCATTAAAATGATTTATTGTGAGCTACAGTGTGTATGTAGCTGTGGTTAATAATTGTGTACAATTAATTTATATTTCAGGTTTTATTAAATTATGAAGAACACGCTATGTGTATGGTGGACGGCGACGGACGGTTCCATTTAGTTTTTCTTTGATGTAATCAAAGAGCCGTTTGGGGTTTAAGCACTAGGGCCTTGGGGTCCGAGTGCTCATCGAGTATTTCGGAATATCTCCAAGCGGTTGATAGATTCTTCACGAGACCCGAGAGCGGGCCTTTTTAGTCCAAAGAATTTGTCCATTGCCATCTAACATGGCTGCCAGCCTTTTGGGCACTTATCCCATTGACAGCGCTGCGGACGAATTTCTTGATGCCGAACGAGCTCTTCCCTTTTTTATTATATTTGTACATAATGTATATATTTTAATATTGTAATTAAGGTTTGTTAACAAGTGTATGAAAATATGTATTATGAGACTGATCTGAAAATAATGCAACTGCGAAACCTGAGTTCGGGGCCGGACTCTGATTATAAAATAGGTTCTTCCCACGGTACTACTACCTATATGTAGTCTCCGATGTTAGTCTTCCCACTTGATTCATGACCAAATCGGAGTTCAAAGCCCATATTACCGCTACAACAGCATCTGCTGCGGTAAGTGGTCGAAAGTAGTAATTATTATTAATCTTTATTCATTCAGACTACAATGAGGTCTACAGAGTTAGTAACAAAATAGCTTAGCCTATGTTAGTACTTAATTAAACAAAAAACAGACCGGCGAGGTAATTGCGCATCTGTAGGAATGGCTTTCATTTTGACAGTTCAAACACATTCATTGCGTTATTTACGTTGTTGGGCAGACAAAGAACAATGGGTAAAGTTGTATGGGCCCCGTACCCAAAAAAAAAGATGACTGTAGCATTATGAGCTATATCGGTATTCGTTGCCCTCATGGAGTAGTTTAATTAATCCTAAGACAGCATGTCTGAATTCACTTGGAGAAAAAAGATATTTAATGAAGTTAAATTGGTTTTGAGAAGACGGTACCTACCCAGAGACCAGGTTAATTGTAGCATTATGAACTATGTCGGAATTTGTTGACCTCATGGAGTAGTTTAATTAATCCTAAGACAGCATGTCTGAATTCACTTGGAGAAAAAAGATATTTAAGGAAGTTAAATTGTTTTAATAAAATAATAGGAAAGTTATCTTTATTCATTATTGTAATTACCATACTTATATTGGTTTTTATTCAATACTAGCTGACCCGGCGAACTTCGTACCGCCTTTAATTTTTTTTTTTTGTTAATTTTTTCCCATGGTTTAATAGCTATTCTGCTATTCTGGGAGGGATTATGAGCTATGTTGGTATTCGTTGCCCTCATGGAGTAGTTTATTTAATCCTTAGTCAGCATGTCTGCTGGCAACCGACAATGCAGCATAAAATTAGATACAAAAAAGAAATAAAAACAAAACAATACAAGTTCTAAATCAATTTGAATTAATTTTTAATCAAGTTCTGTTAATTTTCTAAATCGCTGGAGCCTTATTGAACACGTTCCGTGATCCATTGTAGAATAATCCACACGCTTACAACATTGTCGAAATAATAGAAGACAGAATTAACGTTTTCAACAGGTTTGATGACTAATATGTTGTGGACTGTAATATCAACCGCCAAAGGGTACGTTTCACAGCGATGGAAGAAAGCGATGTACCGTTTCCTAGCCTCAACGAGGAGGAACTCATCCTGTTTAGTTTAGGCACATACCAATTAAAACTCGCAAAATCATACGTGTCAGAGCATTTGCGAAGAGTCATGTAGGGACCCTATAGAGGTATGCGTAGAACCAAGTCCTAATATGAGATATGGCGCAAGTGATTGACTGTCGAGTAATTATTATTTAGTTAGATTATTGTAAAAATGGAAAATTATACCTGTGAGACCTGCTGGTGAAGTATGTTTAAATAGAAACATTTTCAAACGGTTGATTGATGTAGTTTTTTTTGTGCATACCCTGTCTGAAATCTCTGTGCACGCCACTGCATGATTGCGACCCTCGTGTGTGCCGGGAAAGATATACATATTAACAACGAGGTTGTTAAACGTGGAATGTGGACTCAGCGATCATTGTGCCGATAGTCGTGACAGCCTGTGGTTTAATAGCCAAAAACGTCGACTAGCACCTGAGGAGGCTCTCGTTGGGCAGCAGGATCAAGGACTTGATTCAGAAAGCAGAACTTCTCGACACGACCCACATTATTAGGAGGTTCTTCTCTCCGGAGCCTTGATTGCCGATAGCTTGGACGTGTTCCCGATACCGGTGGGCTACAACTTTTTTATATTTTTAAATGTTTTTATGTTCTAATATTTAAAAATATAATTTGTATAAACATGCATAATGAAATAAAGGAGTTAAAATAATAATTAATAAGAATAAATAACGTTCAAATCAAATCAAATCAAATCATTTATTGGTTTGCAAACATGGGTATTTAGTACATTGATGTTTTATTAAAAGAGTCCTCCATGCTCTACCGTCACATGGGCATGCAAAAAATATTATTATTTAATTTACACAAAAGTTATTATAATTTTAAATCACAATTACGAGAATTAAATAATACAAAATACAAATTCATGTCAAATCGTTTCAATTACTGTAAAAATGTCACAATAATATATTAATGGCAAATGTCAACTAAGGTTACATATATAAAAAAAAAAATATAAAAAATGTTAAATGTCATCAAAGTTACAATAAAAAACAAAATAAAAAATGTCAAACGGCATAATAGCATGTCAATCAGTCAGTGATTCATCATTAAGGAAGTCATCAATTGTGTAATAACTTTTTTCAATCAATACAAACGTTCTATTCTTTTATTTTATTCTATTTAATATAACAATTTAACTTCCTTAAATATCTTTTTTTTCCAAGTGAATTCAGACTTGCTGTCTTAGGATTAATTAAACTACTCTATGAGGTCAACAAATACCGACATATTTCATAATGCTACATTTAACTTTGTCTCTGGGTACGGTCTTCCCAAAAACAATTTAACTTCCTTAAATATCTTTTTTCTCCAAGTGAATTCAGACAAGCTGTCTTAGGATTAATTAAACTACTCCATGAGGTCAACAAATACCGACATAGTTCATAATGCTACAATTAACCTTGTGTCTGGGTACCGTCTTTTCAAAACCAATTTAACTTCCTTAAATATCTTATTTCTCCAAGTGAATTCAGACCTGCTGTCTTAGGATTAATTAAACTACTCCATGAGGTCAACAAATTCCGACATAGCTCATAATGCTACAATTAACTTTGTCTCTGGGTACGGTCTTACTCGTTCTCCTTTTTCGAACATATAATATTATGAAGCAATGGACCTGGGGCCGTATTATGACATATTAACGCCACCATTTTTCTAGTGTAAGAGAGACGGCCATCTCTTTTTCGCAATGGAATAATGATGGCATTCATACTTCATAATAGGGCCCCTGAGCGACTTACAATGCAAACGCTTGTTATAAGATGATTTAAGAGCTATGTATAAAATCATCTGAAGAATCACGAGCAGTACCTACTTATGTACTTTTATATTATTACGCAATAGTCATAAGTCTCCTGCATACTTCGATCAAATCATCAAACTCAATTTGAAGTTTTGCCATGATACATTGTAACACCCGTACACAAAATACGCGCATTGACGTGGAGTTGCAGGAACTAGGCCGTATGCTTATACATTGTAACACGTTAGTACGTAACTGACGTAGCACTACGCGTAGCAAGATGCACAAGGCTACGTAGACTGCTACGCGCAGCACTATGCGAACGGCTACGCAGCATGCTACGTGCGTCGCGTAGCAGAATACGAAGGGCTACGCAGTGTGTTACGCGTAAGTTTAAGTTGATGATACGTTTCGTACGTATTGACTTCCGAATGTCAACTTATGCTGCATCGGATGTTTGTAAATGCGCGTTGCATTTCCTTCCTAATATCATTCTATGATCAACCTTTCAAGGGTAATAAAATAGTTAAAAATGCTAGACTAGACTAAATAGAAAGCAGAAAAACTTTAGAATAAAAATAAATTGCCCATGAAAAAAAAAAATGGATCAACAATACCCTTTAAATTGATTCAGATTGAGATTTATAGTGTGTTACTCAATTAGGGTGTTAGTCCTATTAGTGAGCGCCCACACTAGGAGGCTATCTGCCCGGGTGGCTATCGATTGCAGGATAGTGTTGGGACTGCCACGCAGCCTACGGAGTAGTGAAGCAAATTTCTTACGCCACAGTGCATCAAAAACCGTCAGTAAAGTTGTGCGTGTCATAGTCCTCTACAATTATTTAATAAAGCAATTACCTTTTACTTTAGTAGATATTCGTGTAGATAACGCAAAATGAGGCCTAAATGCTGATTCTTATAGCCGTAAGTTCCTTGGCACAGTAAACATTGCGTCAACGTTCCGTAATGTCATGTTTGTAGGCAAGACTCGGCAATTTGCATAATATCTCACCTACCTCCAGCCGAAATTTGTAATTCAATTTAGCTGTTGCCCGAGCACATAGTTTATCAAGATTATGGACATTTGTCTTTCATTATAACATGATTTTGGGGAAAAAATGGTCTACTTCATAAATTCGACTCGACCCCCCACCAAGTGGTAGTTTCGGCGGGGGGTCGAGTCTTGTGAAATATAAAACGTGCTCCTAACTCCGGCACTGGCGTGTGTACAAAATTGGATTTTTCGTAACTACTAAGTTGTCTTTATAATGAAGAATTCTTCAGAGTTTTTATGAAGCATTTTAAGGCAGTGTCTTCCAAGTTATGTCTCAATATTATACAAAGACACTTAGGTTATAAGCTCCAACTTGTGAGTCGTAATTGTTTCAAGTTTCCGTGCTTAAAATAACTTGAATCCATAAAATAATAGTATGTATTTACGTTTCTTTAGAGTTGTGATTATATTTCTTTGAAGCATAGAAATCGTGTTTTAAGTCCTGAAAAACACGGAGAGAGAAGTTAATATTGCGCTCATTTATGACATATAAAGATAATAAGGGGTAATGTTTACGTCAAAGTTAATTTCCTACACAAAGCCATTTTACCTAGTAAGATGCATTATACTTACAGTCGAATTGTGTGTGGACATGGCCCACAAAGGTTAACAAACGCCTTGGGCACTTAATAACATGAAACATAGTGATGTCTCAATTAACCGGGTAAATACGCACTTTACTTGTGACCCTACAGTCGGATGAACCATTCAAATATATAAAACAAACACCGTTCTATTCTAGTGAACTAAAACAACATAAACCATTTAAATGAAAATGTTGAGATTAATTTTAGCTAGGTAAAAACTTTGTAATCGTTTAGGTTTCACTGCGTTATAAGGTTCTGTTTACAGGTTACTTATTCTATAAATATAAAGAAGCTAATTTAGGCTCTGTTTCATGTTTTCCTGTTTAGGAGGGGGACAGACTGACGCGTTCCATCTTTATGCTCACAGCTAATTTGGTTTTTTGATACAACAGGTTCTTTGACAAAAAATAAATGTGCATGTTTGTATGTCATATTTGGAAGATTTAAAGAATGCTTCTTTTATGATCCTCAGTTAGTGTGCCGAGGGCTTTAATGCCCTTGTAGAGAGCTGCCATTACAACTATTATTACAAGCGGGTCGTGTCTCTGATAAATGCTGTAGGCGGAGAAATATGCTTTGCGAGAATTGAGGTGCCATTGAAGGCAGTTTACACGTTTATCTCTTTTACACGATGTTCGGTAGATACTTGCTGTTGTTAACAAGGATTGTTCTTGATTTTGTTATTAAAGCTGTATTTTACTATTTTATGAAAGCAACAACTTTGTCGTACTAAGTATTTGATCAAAGAGAATAACGGTTTGGCAATCCAGAAAGATTAATCACTCTGCAAAAACCTGATTAATTAAAAATCCTATCAACAGCTGAGCTAGAAAAGTGGTTTTATAAATACTGAATTAAAATCGCGGCAATGGCTGAATGCTGTCAAGTATATTTTTATCCTTCCAATTTGGCCTTTCACACACGAGCCAAATCATGAATTATTCAACGGTGTTGCATGTTTTAAGCAGAGAAAAAGTTTTTTAATACGAGCATCCGTTCCTGCCTCGTGTCAAACTTTCATAATGTGCCCCAAATGATGTTAATTAATAACTGCCTTTGCATGAAGCTGTAATCCCTCACAGCTGCGAATATTTCGGAATGTTTTTTGTTAAGACGTTAGTGTTTTTGGGCTAATTTGTAAATGTAATTACGTAACCTAATTAGACTGCCTTCTTGGTTTAGTGACCGCAAGAGCGACTTTTGAGTATTAAGAGGTCCTGGGTTCAATTCCAGGAAGTTGTGTAATTAAGTTTTGGCATTAGAACCAGAGCCCTAGAACCAGAAATTTGATGACATGTGACTTTTACTAACCCGCAATGGGTCCGCGTGGTGGATTACGGCCCAATCCTTCTCATGGAGAGGAAGCCTGTGTCCCAGCAGTGGGAATATTATAGGCTGATTGTGCATATTATGCTAGTCTGGAGCCTGCATTCGTGCCCATAAATAATGGCCCTATACGTAACTAGCTAAATGTTGGTGTACCATACATCGCTGCCCACAGCCTACCCCTTTGGGGAATACTGGCGTGATGATTGCCTAAGTAGGTAAGGTATTCAGACAACAATTACAAAGGGACACAAAATGGCGGCTGTGATATAGTCTATTTGGGAGACATCAGAACGATGGAGCTTATACATATTTGGGACCAGATTAAGGAAGGTCTTAGTAAGGTGGTAAGCTTCCCGACTGATGGATTTATGATGGTCTATTTAAACATGAACAGCGATTTTAGTTTAGTTACAGAAATAAGATAAGATTCATCAAAGTAACAGAATTAAGATTTTATTTCTGTTACTTTGATGACATTTGACATTTTTGTATTATTGTGACATTTTTAACTGTAATTCAAACGATTTGACATTAAGTTGTATTTTTAATGATTTTATTTTGCTAATTGTTATTTGAAATTACTATATCTTTAAAGTGTAAATGAAATAATAGGTAATATGATTTGCATGCCCATGTGACGGTAGAACATGGAGGTCTCTTATAATAAAACATCTATGTACTAAATGTTTGCAAACCAATAAATGATTTAATTTGAAAATGATTAAAAAAAACCTTTTGCCTCATTAATCTTGGCTGATTAATCCAGAGGGTCTACTCAAAGGCTTGGAAAAGTCAAAAATGGCATAAGCTACGGAAAGGCTTATATCAATCCGACTGAAAGCTTTTGTAGAAAGGAAACGCTTTGAAAACGATTGCCACTTGTTGGGTCTTCAGATTTTAAGACAACCTGTTTTTAAACCAAAAAAAGTTCTCCCAAACAATCAATTAATACCGTCATCTAATCTACTCAACAGCACCACAATTCTTCTTTAAAGTGAGTATAGACTAGTGCATTTACTTGTAACAGAACATCGAGCCTTCGCCGTTTTTAAAGTTTATCAAACCGCACTTCGAGCACGAACCTCGATGTTTTATTACAACCTAATTTTAAAAATCATCGAGCGAATTGATGTAACATTTATCGAGCAAAGGCACGAGTGATCAAGAATGCATAATCATCAATAATGACCGCAAGGTAGAAATAAATGTTACAGTTAAATGCTCACTCGCCATGAGCATTACGTCGAGCGCTGCATCGAGCATTCGGAGAAACTTTACATTACATGGAAATGCTTTTGGAAACTGAGCTATTGCCTGTATTGTACCATTCGTAAGAACGTTCCATTACATGGCAATGCTCGAAAAAATGCTCTAGTGTATACTAACCTTTCTGACAGCAAAAAATGCAAAAAAAAGCAAAAAATGTCGAGCGCTCAATATTTAAGTCTAAAAGCTCCGACATTAAGTGATGAAGTATTAATTACTGAACAGCCTTCTCTAGCTGACATAAAAACTATTTGAGAGGTATTCGTCACAGGAAATCGGTTGTAAGGGATTTTGAGCCTTCGAGGCCAACTCGTATTACTTATTTTCTTCACATGTTCCATTTCTGAGAAATATTTAATTTTGTACGGTTTCTAAAATCTAACGCACCTATTTGAAAAACTCATACATGCATACATCATCAGCCTATAACGTTCCTACTGCTGGGACACCATATAATAATCGTTACGTTGGCAGGTTTTCAAATCGTGCTCAAGAAATACTGTTTCATAAACTTTAGAAGCTCCATAATGGCAAAGCAATTAGTTTTAAACGAATACGTAGTAGCTTGCGTAACAACAGAGCGAAAGTTCTCGTAATTTTAAGAACGTTCACAGTTTTATCTAAGTCTCAATCTGTCAAAAATACCTCTAATTTTCCTACATTTTTGACAAGGTTTTGACATTTGTTTGTCGCCGAGATGATACTGCGACTAGATTTTGAATGTTTTAAATTACGAGAATTCGCCTTCAGATACATACGTCGCCGTCGTAGCAAGAGCGTAGTGTCTACGCGCAACGAAGGTCTACGCCGTAGACCTTTGTTTGACGACGACCATTGTGTATTTTAGAAAAGTATTGTTGTAAAGAAACTTAAGTATTATCCTCTTTTTGGGCCTCAAGTGTCCAACGTAATGACAAATTAGTCCATGCAAGAGCGTCACACATGGCTACGTTATAAACCGTCGTGCTCAGGTCAGGCTGCGCTCATTACGAACGGGAGCCTAATGATGCAGTCGCTTGTTAGCCGTCTTGTCGCCTCGCCTCGCACAAAAAAACGGTCAAGTACGAGCCGGTCATCGTGTAATTAGTGACTTGTATCCCTCCTTTATATCAGATTGGAGCTGCGAAAGATGAAGGGAAAATGCAGGAAATGCTCATGCTACGTGCTAAGTTTTTTTTAGGTTGTTGAGTTGGAGTGAAGTACTTACGAGTAGGTGAGATTTGTATCGTAAAAGGAGTTTTCTCTAATTAATCACAAACACGCGCGGTGTGTATTTATTTTTTATCCTTTTTGTGTTTTTATACCGCGATATTATCGTACACATTTTGTAAATATAGACATGGAAGGAAAAAACATAACTGAAAAATATTACTGCTTCTAAATTATATGAAGATATCATTATTTGTTAATAAAAGTAGGTAAATAATCTGCCTTTATATGAATAAACATTTATAGGACTAATAACGAAATAATTATTTCAAGAAAAATATACAGACCACGTTCAGTATAAGGTAACGATAAAAATAAACAATTTATACTTCGTCATTATAGATGCCGTTGGAATGTTATTAAACGAGATACAAGAAGAGAAAATGTTCTATATTCTCGTTTTCGCAACCAGTCCAATATGGCGGAAAACTTTAGCTCCAGTTAAATTCTAATAAAAGCAAGCAAATCCAACACATTTTCTGTGAGTTTGTACACGTATTAAAAAAACAACAGTTGCTTAAAAACGTTTCGTTCATATTACAATACACCAACATGTACGCAATTGTACCGTCATTACGATAAATCATTTATTCCCACGCTTCCTTTTTCCCTCATTTCCGTAACGTTTGCTCACAAAATATATTTAAGGCGAAAGCGTCAGCATAGCTTGCGAAATTGTTTTTTTTAACGTTTTATGCAGATCCAGTATCAGGTTGTATGTTGATCTTAATATGATTCGCGGCCGTAACAAATATTTAATTATAGAATTATAATCATAAAAATCACTATACATCTAAGTTCATATACCCAAGTCAATATTACCCAATTGAATGACTATTTCATGAAATCATGACATTTGAGGTGAATTCTAACTTAAGTAGTTGTATTGCTGATTCAAATAATTATTACGTCGTAAAGCCATATTTGTTTCGATCGCGAATCATATTTTCATCAACATACAACCTGACACTGACCTGCAAAATGCAAAAAAACGTAAGTAAATTTGAATTTCGCGGACTACCTTAGTGCATCCCCCTTAAACGTGTTACTTTAACACAAAATATATAGGTACAGAAGGTCAGCTCCATATAAAGAATGAAAACGAATGCACACATAGACACGCGTTTACGTACAGCGAGGCGAGTATAGAGCTCTTACGATCACGGGTGCCGTGTTGGAACGAATAGTCGTAGTTACGATTAGCATTCGATTGAGAGCATCGTACGAAAGATGAGACTTGACACATTACGTGGTTTGACATGCGCAGTACACGATTTTAGGTCTCTTTAGCGGTATGAGGTCTAAGCGCGGGGCGGAACCGGGCGTCATATGGGCGGCGGAAAAAGCGCGGGAGGGGGGGTCAAGTCTCATCTTTCGTGGCGCTAACTATACGCGTCTATGTGTGTGTGCTTCTGTTTTCACTCGTTGTGTAAATTATTTATTACAGGCGATCGATCAGGTTAAGCTACACTTGCCGCGGTTCGTCTGTGGATGGGTGACCATTTTTACAAACCGTGACCAGTCCGTGTTTCGGAAAGCACGTTTAGCTGTTTAGTCCCGGATGTCATTCGTGGATCTTTGACAGTCGTTACGGGTAGTCAGAAACTCGAACGTCTGACAACCTGTCTTACCAAGGGGTTTCGTATTACCCAGTAACTGGGCTGTGGAGGTCAGATAGGCAGTCGCGCCATGTAAAATACTGATATTCAGCTGCAGCCGATTAGACTGGAAGCCGACCCCAACATAGTTGGGAAAAGGCTAGGCAGATGATGGATTTTTAATTTTACATATCTAAACTAACTATAATGTACATTAAGTATTCTAGAATTTCAAGAGCGTAGGTTTCATAAAGTCCACAAATCAAAATTTAATATTTACATAATTTAAAAAGCTAACACTTTTAAAATAATAATATGTACAAGTTGTATAAAAAGGGAGGGGAGATAATCAAAGGGCATCAAAAAATTTGTCCGCATCGCTGTTCAACAGGAAACGTGCTCAAAAGGCTGGCAGCATTGCCACGTTGTATGGCAATGCTGATTCTGCGGCTAAAAATAGGCCAGCTCTCTGGTCACGTGAAGAGTCGACCAACCGCTTGGCGATGTCTCGCAATACTAAGTGGGCGCTCGGGCCCCATGGCTCTAGTGTTTCAACCCGAAACGGCTCAAATATATAAGTTCCAAAGAGATTGGAGTATTTGCGCCGTTTGAGGTTTTCCGCACCTGTAGCAGCCGGCTCAGCACAGCTCACCGTGCTTGGAAGATGTGATGGTGCAAGGGTGTCGACACACGTTGCATCCCACAGCAAAGGCCTACCTTCCAAGGCATTGGTCATTCCGTCTGGTGCCATCGTCGCGTGCCAAGCCATTGGGTTCTAAAACAGCTGGCACCCCGGCGGTGACAAGAGATTTAATTATTCAATATTAAGATATTTTGAGAGTTTTAGACAGAACAAGATCTCTTAACATCCCCGTTATTTTAATATAGGCTGACAACGTAATGAAAACCAAATTAATTGCTGAGAACCGGCAATAAATGAGAATTGAAGAAGTAGAATGCTATTAGGCTAATACAGCAGAAATCCGCATTCGGGCCGCAATGGGCTATTTAGCCAGCGCTGGCTTTACAAAACATTGCCCCGTAAGCCGCAGCCAGAATAACGTTTATTAGGAAAAATGTGTTTACTCTGAGCGCGTAACGCATGCTTATTTAAATACGCGTCCTGACGATTATTCATACAGTGTGCGTCGTTACTAAGATTTTCGTTTTGTTCGCATGATGATGAGGTGGGCCCCGGCGACGGATTTACTTGTGTGTTCCCATTTGTGTTGTTGCCGTTTTATATAATGTGCTGTGTAGATTGTTTTAGGATTATTTGTTGGATGATTAGGCCCTTTGTACACGGCACGGTTTCAATATGGTTCGAAGTGTTAACCGCGCCGTAGAAATATCGTGTGACCTTGTATATGACACTGTTTTATGGTATACGGCGACGGCGCCGTGCCGTAGTGCCGCCGTGTCGTCAACAAACTTCCATAGTGATTCATACAACATTGACGACCGTGCCTACACACGGCGAATCAACCGTAGTTTGTCACGGCAAGAAAAACGTGTGCGTATAAAGGGCCAGGTTGTTTAATGTGTTTTCAGGTGTGAGTAATGTGCATCTATTTAGAGATCTTAACATTAAATCAACTTTTGCAGTAGGTAACTTTGCTACGAGCATTCAGCAAGCTTATGTCGTGATTAATAATCATAAACTGTATTACGATCGCGCCATACTTACAGATAGGACCATCCATCACAATAGACCAGACATAACCCTACAGGATAAAATATGAAAAATCACTTATCTTATAGACATTGCAGTTCCCAACACCCATAACCTACAAAAAACAATCACTGAAAAAAGAAGCTTAAAGAAGAAGTTATTAGAATTTGGAGACAAGATAAAATTTATGTTGTTCCTGTCGTTCTCTCCACGATTGGTGTTATCCCCAATCATCTCCTCTATAGTCCGAAACTAATAGATCTAACAGAATCCCTTTACATCAATCTGCAGAAAGCAGTCACACATGCAAAATCGTTAGGATTCCTAACTTAGGAAATTCATGCAGTTAGACGAAAGTACACTCTCATTATAAAATTCACCACATGCTGCATTTACTTGGCTTTGGCCCGTAAATGTAGCCAAAACCAGCCTTAGAGCTGAGGAAAAAGAACACTCCCCATAGTAATGGTGCCTCATTTCATTGAAAACGTCTAACGGACCTTTGCGAGTTGGCTTCGGCCCCTCGTACGCACGTACGTAATAATAACTTTGTTTCGGGTGGCATAAACCCATAGAAACCTTAACCTAGTACATATTTCATAAAATATTTGCCATGACTCGCCACATAAGATTAAGATCCCTTGACTGAACCTAAAAGCCAGACTTTATTTACAGATTTATAGCTTCCAAATTCCTATTTCTCATAATGCGGGAAACGTAGGCACTTGCGACTGTAAGCACAAAAGCCGCTTCGCCAACACTACAGCAGATTTTGGCAACTTTTCCTTTACTCAGAACACAGAGCTTTAAACAGTACTTATACCTTGGGAGCAGTGACCCTTGAACCTTGGAAATAAAATGTAAGAAATAAAGTCTTTTTCTCAACATAATGAACTCGGTCAAATCTCGTTAGTTTTGCTCATTTTTTATTGTCTAAAACTAAATAATGGGCTCTAAAAACGGTGATTACATTTTTAATAAATGTGTATGCTTCGTACAAAATTGAAAATGCCGCTGAAATTATTATTTATTGTTAATTAGAACGCGAAATTGCGTCAACAAGATAAGTAGCGTCGCGTTGAACGTTACGAATTAATAAAAGGTTTGTTTGTCAACGTCGTGCCTTAAGCACCGCTGGCAAACGTTCCCTAATCAGATTTCAAGAACTATTAATTAATTCGAAGACTTTGACAACTTCAAGAGGTTTCGGAAATTCTCTAATTGGTTTAGGTAATTTATACTTAAGTCATTCATCACATCGCGAATCCAAAACAACGTTTATTAGTTAAAGGTGGGCAAGGGGAAAGTAATTAATTAACAAACTTTTAGTGAGACTTCACATCGAGAGGTTTCTTATCAATTTGTCTTCCTGTTGGTGAGCTACAGCAGATTTCTACTGGATCACTCAATTGTGCCAACTTTAAATACGTTTTCTCAACAGGTTACCTTTACGTTGATAAGTCCTTAAAGAGTTTATAATGAAGTAGGTAATCCTTAGCTTCTCATTTTTGTTTGAATTTATATAAAACCGGTTTTCATGTATGTATGTTACATATCGGCCTATAATGTTCCCACTGCTGAGACACAGGCCTCCTAAAGCTATAGGTTATTAACATCACGATATGAGCCTTAGGAGCCGAGCAAAAAGAAAAAAAGTCAGAAATAACGCTAAGCGAAAACGATGCGATGCGACGGGGTGGGTCGGGGAAAAAAAAATTCACGCGGACCTAGTCGCGGGCGGAAGCTAGTACTTTATATCTGACGACGTTTGACGGTTTATAGGTAGATGGGTATTCGAAGGAATTATACATAGGAATGTAAGTGTAATCTACTCAGTTAATTCCGTATCTAAATACCATATATATGTAAATGGGTAATCTATCTAATGTTATAGACGGGTATGTGATACATTTTGATTAATGCCAGACAGGTGTGAAATTGAAGTAGCTAGGAATGTTATCAATAGTTCGGGAAATATATTATTATTATGAGATTGATGTATGTATAATGTAGGCTTGATGGTGTGGATAGTGAATAACATTATTTATTTATTTAATACTTTAAGCACAACAAATTTACAGTGGCGGACTTAATGCCATAGGCATTTTTTACCAGTCAACCTTAAATCTTAACCTCACCTTCTCCTTTTCTTTAACCTTATAGCGGCGCGGTTCGCCGATCGGCGACGAAACAATAGAAAATCAATTGTGTCTCATTAGCGGCGCTTGACAGATTAATAAGAGCTGTCTTGTAAACTAGAGTACAAAAAAAGTGGTATAGAACAGTTAGGCCCAAAACGATGTATATGTTACCGGCCAAACCCGATTTCAGGACAAACTAGTTTAGCCTAGGCTAAACTAGTTCCGTCGACATAGGATGCAAGGGCGAGCGAAGGGCACCCCGAGGTTCGGTTTGGTTAGGTTACTTTAAACCCTTTACACAGAAATAGGGGCCCCGCGAAGCGGGGCTCCGTCGACATAAGATCCAAGGGCGAGCGAAGGGCACCCCCTATCGCGTATAGGAAGAACTAGTTTAGCCTAGGCTAAACTAGTTTGTCCTGAAATCGGGTTTGGCCGGTAACATATACATGGACAAGAAACCATTTCATTGTCAACAACCTTTGTTTTATAACAATGTATCCATCGCATAGGTACAAAACATAGCAAGCAATTTATTTTACCAAAACAAAGTAAGTAAAAATATTGTCCCAAAACCAAAACAAGGCCGTCTACATAAGTCTCACAAGTCACAAATATGTATACAGGAATCATTCAATAACGAAGTAAACAATAATATGGTGGATATAATGTTATGGAAAACAACAAAAACACAATAAAATGGTTAGACAATAAAATGGTTCCTTGTTTGTGTAGGTATAGATCTTTTTGAGAATGACTGTGAATAATTTTAATAAGAGTTGTCTTTTAAACTAGAGCACAAAAAAGTGATATATTATACCACTTGTTAATATAGGTATTATTCTATTATTTTTAATGTATTACTCTATTTCTATAGTTACACAAATAGAGTAAAAAGGGTTATTTTTCATTTCCCTTTTCATGAAACTTCATCGTTTTTACTCTGGAAGGACATTATTCATTCATCATTACTATCCTTTCAAAAGTTAACAGAAGCTTTGATTTTTACTTTAGTTTCTTCCCGTCCTTGCCTCAGTTTGATTGAATACTTTACTACTTCTAGGTAGCTAGCTTTTTACTGTAAGCTTTTTATTACTATTGACGAGAATGGTTGCAATGGTTGGTAAAATTATGTTCGTAACACATCCGCCACTAAAAGCGCCATACGTATATTTATTACAATATTACACGTGGGTATGAAACCTAACTCTTATAGGTACTACATATACTCTAATAAACAATACAAAACATTTATACTATAGACAAAGATACCTTTATACTCTTTTATATCTACGAGTATATAAAAAACAAAGCCGGATTAGTAACAGCATTTATAACTCAAGAACGGCTGGATCGATTTTTATGAGCTTTGATCCGTTGTTTTTGTCTCCGCCCCGAATTATTACTAAAACATGGGAAAAATGAGCGAAAATAAATTATGATTTTCTCATACATTTTATATGGTACGGCTTATTAATTCTGAGGTGGTACGAAGTTCTCCGAGTCAGCTAGTATAAAATAAACCTATACAGGGTGAAATTGAACACATGCGACAAATCGAAATGGGAGATTGTACTCAACATTATGAACAACTTTTACTATGGGGTCAAACCTGAAATCGCGAAAAAAGAATCAGCTGTTCCCTACATTTATGTTCGCATAACTCGCCAAAATGTAGGGAACAGCTGATTTTTTTTCGCGATTTCAGGTTTGGTCCCATAGTAAAAGTTGTTCATAATGACGAGTACAATCTCCCATTTCGATTTGTCGCGTGTGTTCAATTTCACCCTGTATATATCAAATACAACTATATAATTTTCACCAGTAACCCCTTTTATTAATCGCCCCTCTTCGATAAATCTATTTAGTTCTTATTGATCCCTGTCCTCTTTTTATTGGTTTTTATTTATAAGAATTTCTTCAGGGGAATTCTCAGTCACTTTACTCCCTTTACAACTTATCATATTACTGCGATAAACAATTTCAATATGGTGTTAGTTATTTCAGTTCTCTATACTTAACCAATGTTTTGCAAAGCACAATTGTTCTTAGGTATATCTATAAACAAATCTACGCACCCATTTATAAATCTCTTTGTCAAGTATTATCCTCAATTTGGTGAATAAAAGAAACACAGACAAACTTTTCGTGAAACTAATATCGTACAGAAAATAAACAAGGAAGTGTTACAATACAAAGGCCGAATCATTCGTCCATCTAATCTTATTTCCGCAACCTGTCGTGGTTGTTGAACCATTGTTGGTGTAAAAGTTGTCGCTCACTTTAACATTTCACAACTCAACGGTAGGCTAACAGCACCTATCCCTACTTTCAGTCAACAAGAGTTCCTAGTTTCGTCGATTGGGAACAACTATAACAGACACGTATTGATATAATTTCACACGCAAGCATTGTGTTACTTTTGTTAACTTATTGTATATTCCCCGAAACTGGATACCTATAATTATATAGCTGTTACGTTTGATGTAAGGGGAAGGGATGGCTGAAAGACGTTCTCAATTGAGCGTAAAGATAGCCTTGATAACGTGTGGCTGATTTTCGGAGAACCGAAAAAAATAAGAAATAAAAAACGCTATATTCGACAAAACCGTTTGCTGGCCATGTTTGTCGAAGGTCCGATGGCCGGTGGAGCAAACAAAAAAATTTGTCCGCATCGCTGTCAATAGGAAAATAGTTGAGAACCAATGATAAAATTGCTCACTTTATATCATTCATCATTAGTTATCTATCATGAAAAACATAAATGAAAATGGAATAGACTTTGTTTATAGACAACAATCTGATTCTTTCTTTTCAATTATTAAAACAATAGATGCAGCGAAGGTCGCTAGCCCAACATTTCATCTTGTAATACTCGAGAGGAGAATTAAACGTACTTTCGCCACAATTTGAAATGTCTTCTTGACAAACGATTTAAAGTTTTCGTCTTATCGGTATGACTTTATCCGCCGCCGAGTCTGGCGTTTACTGAAGTATTTTTATAATTACCTCTCGCTCTTTGTGAGCACCGAAGTTTCAGTCCACCAAGAATTTGAGGTATGGCGACGTACACATACCTAAACCCTTTTATTTATACAAAGTTAAGTAAGTAAAGTTAAGTAATGACAAGTGTCTGTTCAACCATACATTTTTTCACGCGTCTTTTAACTTTAAACGTTTATGAATAAAGGGTAGACTGTTTTAACAAAATACGTGCTATATTTACCTTAGCCTTTTTTCAACAGCTCGTAGGTAATTATTTAACATGGATTGACTGACATACGACCGACACAACCCAGCTACTGGGCAATATAAACGTTCAAAGGTTTTTGGGGTATATATACACCTACCATGTCATTTATTGGTTTATATTTTAAACTTACACAGTACAACACATTTATATGTATACATGTCGGCGGCGTCGCCATGTGTCATTTCTCTAAGCTGTAAACTACACCTGCACCGATCACGCCATCGACAAGTACGTCACTCGACTTCTCCCACCGCCCCACTACTCGACTTGTTTTGCTACCAGCATAAAAAAGCGAGCAGCGAAGCGGCGAGGGACTTGACCATTGGACATCATACGAACAACATGTGCTCAGAAACTGGCTCGCGTTCCTTATCTGGTTGTATCGTGTACCTATAGTGTGTAATTTGCTAGTGTGATTAAATTTTTCGTGAAATTATAATCTGATTTGAACTACAAACCGATTTTCTAATACCTACACAATAACCAACACTACCCACAGTATGCCCACAGTAATTAAAATATGCCTGATAATAACGAGACACATTATAACTTTTCCGATATACAAATACCTACAATCATAATATTTAATTACGTTTATTTAAGTATAGGTTAGACCAATGCAATGTAGTTAGGTTTTGGACTCTGTGTTTTCGTAATGACTACCGACTGGATCGATGCTGTTTGATCGATCAATGCTGCTGTTATGCAGCCATGATACAACATGTTATTCACAAGATATTGACCAAGCCAAACGCTACAAAACTTCAATGGAGTTGTAAAAATTAATAAAAAGCTACAACATTATAAATTGTTTGAGAAGTTTGTTGTTTTTGTAAATTAAAATATGCCTGATAGCGGTGTACTTCTTAGGTATTCTCTGTTTGATGTGATGTTTTTATAGTGACTGGTAAACAAAATTTTTAAATAGGATATTTCTAGAATATTTTACCTTTTATTTTCTACAGGAAAGGTGAAAGGTTAAATCAATATTTGTTTACAAATCTAGAAAAGCACAGTTAGCAGGGTAATTGCGTAACACAGCAACGGCTTTCATTTTGACAGTTCAAAAACATTGATTTCGTTATTTACGTTGTTTAACAGACAAAGTTTTCGAACATATGAAGCAATGGATTAGAGATATACTTCAGAATCATTCAGATTGTAATTGTAAGTGAGCTACGCTGAAGATCATCAAAATAATCGAAGATGGCGACTTATATGTACAAGATGTAAGTGCTGTAATTGAAAAGGGTCAATGTACTCATTGTATAAATCAACTGCTTCATATATTTATGTTCGCGTAACTCGATAAAATAATATAATCACAATTATTTTATTTTAACTGAAATTAATCAATTAATTTATCTAAATGCATGATTTATTCTTAATTCAATAATTTTTAAGTACTTAAGTTATTTGATATCAGGATGAAATTTAATTTTTGAATTTATTTATATTTAACGTTATTTGTAATTTTTATTGTTTTTGAATTGTGTGGAATGAATAAAGCTTTATTATTATTATTATTATTATAACTCGATAAAATGTAGGGAACGGGTGATTATGTTTTTACGCGTCTTCAGCTTTTACCCCATAGTAAAAGTTGTTTACTATGTGTAAGGACAATGACCACTTTTCAGTTAAGTATTTAAATTAAACCTTGTCTATGTCATCGTAGAAATGGCCTTATCGTGATCTGCTTGGCCATTTAACGATACGCTGCCATTTCATGATTTGAGATGAGTCTGCTAATACCTTATATAGTCATAAAAAAATATTGTAAACATGGTTTCTGTTATTAGTTACATTGTAGGTATGTAGAGTATTAAGGCCAGGCTTCTGTGGTGAAACACGTGTAGCTCAATATCACGGAAATAAAATTGAAATGAATGTGGGACGTTCATGTATCGAAATCGGAACAAGCGACAAACAAAAGAACAACGACTGCTTTGTTGTTCTAGTGATCGAAACTCGACTGCTCAACGTTTTGATTCTGGTTGCGGTCGGAGAGACTTTGAAAAAGCCTAAGTAAAAAGTCGTAATTCGAGGTTTGGCTCTCGCCTATATCCTCCTCCAATATTGGACCAATTTAAAAGATATTTCATACACTGAATAAAAAGGATATATACTGTATCCCTATGTTTTTCTTTTTTCCATTAATAGTTGTCAAAGGGAACTATATTTTCTATCACCAAAATTTATATTTGTCATCAAGTTGTATCACCTAATAAATAGATCTATCGCCACGAAATATTTGTATCACCTAATAAATAGATCTATCGCCACGAAATATTTTCGTTCTCAGATAGCGGGGCTCCGTCGACATAGGATGCAAGAACGAGCGAAGGGCACCCCGAGGTTCGGTTTGGTTAGGTTACTTTAAACCCTTTACACAGAAATAGGGGCCCCGCGAAGCGGGGCTCCGTCGACATAGGATGCAAGAGCGAGCGAAGGGCACCCCGAGGTTCGGTTTGGTTAGGTCACTTGCATTGTTTGGTGACTACATTTTGGTGACAGATCTACTATTTGGAGGACAAACCCTATTATTTAAGAAACACAAAACTAATTAAATTGGTGATAGCTTAAATGATACCCGTTGTCAAATTTGTACACTAGGCCTCTGTTGACAGGGGTTTAAATCGGCATTTTTTGAGGATTCTAGGTAGTACTTTAATAATCATACATATTCAGCCTATATATATTGCTGGGACATACAGGCCTCCTCTTTGAGAGAGGGAATGGGCCGTAATCCACCACTCCGGCCCAGAGCGGGTTGGTAGTCATATCTCTTCGATTTTTTTTGGTTTTAGGACATGCCGGTTTCCTCACGATGTTTTGCTTCACCGTTTTTGAGAGCAGTGGTGATGATATAAATTACACAAAGTAAAGAGCCTGCCTAGGTTCGAACCCACGACCTACAAACTTGTAAGGAGCCGTTACCACTGGGCCACCACTGCTCTCTTCAAAACTAATAGGTTTAAATGAAAGTTGACATAATAACATTTCATTTTTATGACATTGTATGTATTGAATAATTTTTTTTACATTGTATTTAATCTTTCTTGACATTATAATTTAATAACCCTTGACATTGTATTTGATAGAAGTTAACGTTTTCCTTATCCTTGACATTGTATGGTTTAATTTTGACATATTGTCCTAATACTCTTAATTTTAATTCTTTGAAATATTTGTACGCTGGAAACAGCAGCATATTATGGACATCATATTACGTGTAACACCTTTGTAACAACAATATTCTAACCAATAAATTTATTTATTATTAAACAGCTTATAATATTTCAGAGCAACAGATGGTCCTAAAAAGCAAAGGATTCCTTCTAGATACTTATTAATATCGTTATTCGTCTAACCAGTTTTACTAATACTTCATTCTAGCATATTGTCAGCTCACATCTTTTCTGAAGTTTTGACACATAACATCAAGCCCGTTTTCGCCGAAGGGCTAGGCAGCGGTATACCTATACCTAGTACATCCACGTTTCGCCAGTTATGTTTAAGCCGAGCCTATTGTCATCAACCGGACATAAATCCAGATTCTGGGCTGCAACTGAAAAATTCCGGATAGAAAATCTCAATAATACTGAGACACTGAGTGACCTAAGAATAGAGTCCAGGACCTCATGCTTTGCTGTAGGAATCGGTCACTAAACCAACGTGGTAGACAACGTTTCGATATTTAACAGTAAATTGACAACTTTTACACAGAAAACTACTTAACCTACTTTTATTAAAAGTTTAAAGAGAGTGGAGTCGCGGGCAAAGCCAGCTTGTACCAATTTGCCGGAGGTATCGTGAAATTATTACAAATATGTTTGCTTTACGTTGTTGTTTTTGTTTTAATCACTCGTTATATTTTGTTTAAAATAATTTAATATTCATATTCTAGTGTTACGGAAAATATTATGCACTGTTGTTGTAACAAACAACAGAATATTACATGAAACTTTATTTTCAATCTAGACTGGGATTATAAATGCATCGTTGGAGTTTGCATGTTCAAAGTTAGTAAATAAAATGATATTTTGCGAATAATTTAGGAATAATATTAGTTTGTCTTCTTTTTCCTCCTCTATTCCTGTATTTTCAGTAACTGTGTTGAATCAAACGTGCGTAAGCTATATAAATTAAAGCAAAACAATTGTAACATTGTTAATTAAATCCGAAATTTTCCTGGTAAAATAAATAAGTAAGGTAAAATAAATAAGGTAAATCAGATGCTATGTCAAGTAGGTATGAGAGCGATAACTCACTAAAGGGACAAACACACAAAGTCGTTGTCACTTCCGCATCCCACG
The DNA here is from genome assembly GCA_947508005.1 of Amphipoea lucens. NCBI lineage: Eukaryota > Metazoa > Arthropoda > Insecta > Lepidoptera > Noctuidae > Amphipoea > Amphipoea lucens. The sequence goes on from OX382371.1 coordinate 11,855,635, forward strand.
TAACGCTCAATTAAGTTCTTCCAATTGTTTTTCGCAAGAGTTTTCTTATCTCGACTCTAATTAGAGTACACAAATAATCGCAAAATCTCTTACCACTTCCCGTCGTTGAAACAAGAGAAACAATATATGCAATTATATATTCCGGAAACGCGGGGCAATTAACATGGAAATTCTCGTTAGCGCTTCGCAAAGGAGAACTTTTGATGTTAAGGAAGTGGGAAAAAAAAATTCAAGAGCCGCCCCCAGCCTCATTAACCGGCCTTTAATACTAGTGAGATGCTTCCGGGCAATGGCTCCGCAGGAATTTTGAGCCGGTTGCATTTTATAATCCGTTGTGGGACTCTTTTTGCCGGTCAGTACGCATGAAGAATTGTTTTGGCAGACGTAGCCCGCGGTTCCTGAAGTATTTATGTGACATTTAGAAGCACTCTGTTATTGTTCCTCTGAAAACCCTCTTCTGAAAAGTATGACTGTAACATTTTTACTGTAAAAAGTTTACTCGACCTTTATACTGAACCAACCTTATAACTAGATTTGCAAAGAAAAATATTACGTTACTTTTCTATAGCGACGAAGGTAAAATTGTTTTCGATCTTGGAATTGTAGGTCTGTTAGCATTAAGGAATTAGATTTCTCTTCAGTAAATGGACTAACTGAATTCTAACAAGTCTAACCCTAGATCCGAGATAGAAATAACTGGACCGGAGTTGTATTCACGTCTTTATAATACTGAAGGATAGGGATCTAAGGCACGCGCTGACATGGAACAGTGAACAGTCTTTCAGCCTCCGTACGTGGCCCACCCTAGAATGTTATTAAGTTACATTCTTATAAAACCTTTGCCAAGGTTTGGAATTTTTGCGGCAGTGCTGAATACACTTTTACAATATTGTGGCGGAGACAGGAATAAGGACGAGATAAAGATGAAAATATTTTCAGTGAGTAACATCGGTTTTGCTATCGCATTCTGAGCTCTATGTTTCAACTTTTACGATTTAATTTTCTATCTTAATCTAAGAAAGGGAATCGTTCTAAATAGTCAGTCAAGTCGACTGTTAATTTGAAGTATTCAGTCAGCTGAATAACAGACTAACTGCTAAACTTGAAATCGAGAAGGATTTTCCTTTTGTATTGCAATTAATAATTTCTAAAGAAGATCTCATATTCTCTCTTACGTCATTTCAATAGGCTACTGTTTTGTTGGATCCCGTAAAATTATTATTGTTTGTCTGATTATTTGTTAAGAGCGATAGTGAAATTATAATAAAACTTTTCCTAGTTAATAAGCGATATAAGTAGGATTTACGAACTTTCAGCACAGAACCGGTCGAAGTTGCGGTGCTTGAAGGAAGCCTAAGGTCCAGCAGTGTGCGTCTTTCGGCTGAAAAGATGTTGAACTTACGAACTTTTCGACAAAGAAGGAGACACTCAAGCAAATTACACAGTCTTCTGATTCACGCAATTCTTTTGAAAAAAAAAAAAACATAAGTAGGTAACTCTGAATGCGCTCGTTTACATTCAACTCTAAAAAAAGCGATCCCCTTTGAAAAACCGTCTGATGTAAAAACAGAATAAAGCGCCAGTGCACATCACAAGCAAAGCTTTTAACAGACCGTCTGTGTTGTTGAGAAGTGTCCTCGTTGTTTGGGGGCGACGAAACCAAACTTTATAGAACAATAGAGAGATGGTCAGTGTTCGCCCCGCGGCGCCACTGTCGACACGACGGGAACCTCCGCGACACCTCCACTTTTACATTCTTTTTTTTCCCTGTTGAACATTTTGATGATCCAAGTTTGCCTAAATTTTTGACGGATACTATTTATTCGATCAACTAGTAGCGCTATCGGTGTTTATCGAAGAGAATTCAATCTGTTTTCATTTAACGTAATTTGCCTATAATGTTTTCACTTCTGGGACACAGGCCTTCTCTCTGTGAGAAGAGGTGGGCCATAATCCACCACGCGGGCCCAGTGCGAGTGGTGGATGTCACATGTCTTCGATTTTTTGGTTCTAGGACATGCCGGCTTCCTCACGTTTGTTTTCCTTCACCGTTTTGAGAGCAATGATGATGAAATACTTTACACAAAGTAAAGTGCCTGCTTGGGGTTCGAAAACACGACCTACAAATCGTAAGTCGCGGCCGTTACCACTGGGCCACCACTGCTCCACTGCTCACAGTTTTAATTTTTTATGAAAATGTTTGATGGCAGCATAACGAAAATATTTACTAAAGTATTTTACGTTTTAAAAATACTTTTTGAAGCGACTCCAGCCTACACTGCTACATAACAGAGATTCCTAAACATTTTACGTAAACTAAATATTTTAAGAATTGAACTCAAAAATACGGAGCCGACGACAAAGCCACGAGCGCCAGCTTGCTTAAAATAATACCTCTAATCTCTCCTACTCAGAGCGAACAGCTGGTCTTAGGTTGAACTAAAAATGAGGCTAGAATATGCAATTTTATACCTGAAACACTTTTTTTTAAATAGTAAAACTATTAAAAAAAAAAGGATTTGCATTATTTAAGGCCGTTTCGGCAAGACTTGTGAGTTTATTCGATGGCTTATCTTGAAATGAATTGCTTCAGAATGGCTTACTATGTCATTGAACTTGGATGTCGAAAGCAGAAAACTTCGTAGACGCCGCTTTCTGCAGTGCTCTATGATGGCGATAATGTAAATTCATAGGTTAGATATAGCTATATAAAATTAACTCAATAAGATAAACTTCCAATAGTGTATTACAAAATTAGGTTAAAAGGACATAACCATAATTTACAAAAATGATTCAAATTGGTATCTACTTAACCGTTCGATTTACTTCCGTAATTTTGTGAGTCAATGCCGCTGGCTAACAATTTGGGCTAATCTAATATTGTTACGATGTAGTGTAGCTAGATAGTAGATACGTTTAATATTAGTAATATAATCACAAGAACAAACCGATTCCAATTGTTAGAGGTTACAGAAACGTTCAGACGACCAAACAAAGGCTGAAAGTTAAAAAAGCACCAAGGAGAAAATAATGGCCATCGAAATGTCACGGCCTTCTTTGAATGCAAGAATAATATTCGGAGCTCAAATCGATAAAGGTGAGGTTTGAAAGGGCCACGCCCGTGGCGAAATACCTCCGTAGATTCATTGAATGCAATAAAATTTTCTGCACAATTGAAACCATTAAAGAGCGTCGCCACTGCGCCGCGCTGAATGTTAATCACGGGCTTGTGTGAATGGAACAATCACATTGTGGGAAAGACCTCATTTTTATCCAATTTTCATTTGAAACAAAGAATCTTTGTAAGAATGGAATAGGATTAAAATAATTCAACATATTTCAACGTGAAGTTGTTTAGCAACCAAAAATCAAATGCGTTTTTCTTGTTATAAAACAGAATTCATTTTGCTGTAGAATATTTTTTCTCGGATGTTGACAACACAGAATCTCTTTTAAAATGAAAAGAGCACACGTACGGCACACACTTACTAAGTCTTAATTAACTCATAACTAACATCCTTGGGGGAAATCGTTTCTTCTCGCGGCGCCCGGCGGGAAGCGCCTGATGTAGGTAGTCGCTAGAAATGCCGTCGGTCACAAGGAAAACCTTATTTTCCCCGAGTTCCTTTGTCATTAACAGGTAAATTGTTTTTCCTGTGCGGGAGTGTCTTGTTGGGATCTAGATTAAGCGGTAAGCCTGGCTAATTCGGTTCACTCTTTACAGTACCAGCCTTTTATGGGTTTACGACGCTACGAATTTTTCTCAGAGAGTAATTTTATAAAGTGATTTTCATTTTTTCTTTTATGAAAAAACCTCGTTATAGAGAAGAAAATAAACTCGAGGTTGTATTTCGCTGTTGAAGTTGTAAGTGGTGAGATAGCGTAGTTATGTTAAAGTTACGTTAGTCGTGTCGGTCTTGTTAGCGGTCAACCACCCCTGTAACAACTCTTGTACGACATTTTAACCTCCTTACACACCTGGAATAATTCGAATTTCCAAATAATATTTTCCATAATGTTAAACCATCTTTTACCTCTTTATTCATAAACGATGCTTAGTGTTAAGTACTGATTAGCGACTGTTTATTTTTGACGTTTCGTCATTAACTTTAGTCATCGTTTTCGCCTTACCTTGAAAATTTACTGTTAAGAGAATTTCAATTATAGGCAAACCACTTAATTGTGTCCTCGCCTGCGGGGTATAGGGGCGCGGGGGTAGGATGAGAATGGGGACCGGGAGAGGTGCGGGCGGCGGGCGCTCGTAGCGTGATACACAAGAGGCGAACTGTGCACTGGACAGTTCTTAAGATATGTGACGTCACAGTGGTTAACGGTGAACAGTTGGTGATTTTTTACAAGAAAATTAATTTATGACTTTACAAAATTATGTAAAACAACTACATATGTGTAGGTAACAAAATAAAATATTAGGTAATAAACTTATGTACTATTTATTATATTATTATGCAAGATTTATAAAAATTATAAATAAATCAATTTACAAAAATATAAGTCCATATCAATATCACTGGAACTTGATTCTTCACTTTCGAAGCAGCCATCATCAGAATCATCTGAATCGTCCTGCACATTAATAATAAAATTAACAACATCATCTAGAACTGTCATGTTTGCAGTATTCGTCCTCGACTTTAATTACGTAGTTAATACAATGCTCCCACTTCTTCACGGAATATCTAGCAAATAATCATCATTATTAGAGTCAATACTTTTTTGTGCTAACTGTCCTTTAATATCACCCCGGACCAACTCAATTGGGTTCAGGTCTGGGTGTTATGGAGGCAAACGCAACACTTTATGTCCGTTTCTTCTCAATAACTCATCAATTTTGTAAATATCTTCTGTGAAATGGCTTTTAATTAATTTAACCGGTCAAGCAAAACAATAGAAAATCAATTGTGTCTCATTAGCGGAGCTTGACAGATTAAATAAGTCACCCTTTCTAAGTGTATCATTAAAAGGCACATCATGCCGTCGTAGCCAATCATGCATAGCTGGCTTGATAGATGCCATAGTAGGTTTTTTCTCTTCTAGAACCGAATGATACCTAAGCTACGTTATCCATTACTATGACAGAATATGGTGGTATATTAGGCATGAGTTTTTCATTTACCCATTTACTTAAATTCACGAAATTCATAGAATCGTGATAATCACCGTTTTACATTTGGATTTAAATATCACGAGTGCTCCGTCTACAAATCCAGTTTGGCCTCCACAATGTAAGATGATCAAACAAAACCTTTACCGATATGAGACAGCACGCCGTGTTCATCCTTTGATTGCCAACATTTTGAGACGTTATGAGACGCATTAACATAAGTTTCGTCAAGATATAAAATATGTCTTCCTTCTCTACGATACTTTATTAATAGAATTTAGGTATTTCCACCTCCACGATGTTATATTTGGCTTTTCGATAAGGAGTTTCCTTTTAAATCCGCATTTCCTAAATTTAAAACAGAGATCATGTAATAATAGTCTTAAATATTCCCTGCCGCAGTGTAATACATTCTCTTCTCTAAGTACAGTATTCAACTTTTCAGAGTAGGTTTTTTTTTTAAATTGTGTAAAACTGAGTGACTTGTCTTCTTACCACGCCTTTTGTGAAATCGTCTACTTTCACTCTTTTTCTGCGAATCTGTTTTGGTTTTCTCGGTGATTTAAATATTTCGTTGTCTTTTATTTAATAATAATTTTCATTGTTGTACAATTCTAGATACCGATTTTTACGATAGTCCAGTAACTTTTGCTACGGTTTTACGGGTTTTAAGGTATGTCTTGTTGATATTCAGCAGAATTTGGATCCAGTTTTTTTTCTCTAAAATATATGTATACGTTATAAGCCATTTGCTTGCACTGACTATTAATTTTATGCCTGAAGATATTCCAACTCATCTTGATAATGTAATCTCATGTATAACTCTCACAAAGCGTCTGCAACTGTCAACACGTGTGATCGCTAACCGCGTAGCGAACGAACTGAGTTTTGACAAGAAAGAATGCGCCTGCCGCCCGAACCTCTCCCGGTACCTGTTTTCGTCCTACCCCCGCGCCCCTATACCCCGCAGGCGAGGACTCAATTAAGCGGTTTGCCTATAAATTATGCAGGAACCTACTTTAGGTACAATTATATTAGATACACAGTAGCTCCATACTTAGTAGGTACTTATAGGTATACCACTATAACACAATATCGATTTGCATAATTAATACACAATATAATGAAGGTACTTACGCCAATTATTCCATCTTCCGGCGCGGCGGCCCGCGGCAGACATTATTTGTGATATGCATAAACAACGTCGCCCAATGATTGAACCACACGGGTAGCGTTAGGCGCTATTACGTATTCCGTCTAAGTAACAACATGGCGAACAATCAAATAACGGCTCCCGGTTGATTTGGAAATGTATATGGATTGTCTATAAATAACCATAACACACATTCGATGCTGAAATCGCATAGCTGAAAACGTGACAACATAATCTTTTTTTGAGGTTTAAAATATCCACTATAAAGCCCGTGGCGAAATGATAACAGCCACACGGGTCTTAGAAGTTAATAATAAAATTAAGCTACGCTTGCCGCGGTCGGTTAGTGGATGGGTGGGTGGGATATACATCGAGACCCCTCCGTGCCTCGGAAAGCATATTAATCCGTTGATCCCGGCTGTTTTCGTAGATCTTTGACTGTCGTTTCTGGATGTTAGAAGCCCAAATGTATGACAACCAGTCTTACCAATCATGTTACCCAGTAACTGGGTTGTGGTCAGATAGGCAGTCGCTCCATATAAAATACTTGTATTCTAGCCTAGACTGGAAGCCGACCCAGCATAGTTAGGAAAAGGGTAAGCAGATTGAAAATATCCACTATAAATACTGCTAGATAGACTCACAGACCCTATGTATTGGATAGACAATCTAAATTTTCAGGTTCAGTCCACCGAAAACCCACGGATAAAACAAACATCCCATGATCCCATCCCCAGTAACAGAATAAAATGAGTTCCGTTCATTGGCGGCCGCACGTCTCTGCAAAGGGTATCGGGTGCAACATTTTCGCGTAGGGCCGTCGTACGTCCGGCCGACGATTTTCCTTTCATAAATCACAGAGGTACGTGATGTCACGCTTCTGTCGTGACGGTCATGGACGTGACAAAACACTTTGCGTAGGTACTCTTGTTAAATCCCGCCAGTAACTCGGTGCATATACTTTGGAAACACGAGATTTCCCCCAGCGGATATACTCGTAGGATAAGCGTGCTGTTTTTCTTTATTGGGTGAACGGAACTTTGAGCTATGGATACTGGGTACTTGAACACGCGCGGCGGGAGATTGGAGTTTGTTGAATTTGTGCGACGTTGTTGACAGGTATGCGTGAATAGTTTTCTGGCTGTAATTATTAGGGATGAATGCACTCATTAGCGTGTTATTAAGTTCTTGTTTATCAACCCATTGAAGAGAACGAGACACAATAGAAGTTTTGTTGTTATTACGTTGAGGGGCGTTTAGTGTCCCGCAAAGTGTTAAGGAACTAATTCAGGGTTTGTGAACATTTTTATTTTGTTATAATTTGCAAGACAAATGAAATAAAAACAAACTTTCAAGCTTTTTTTATGTGTGCAACGCTCAAGTTATCTCCGATTAACCAACTTTCGATTACATAGGTACATACATACATAACATTACGCCTGTTTTGCTGGAAGGGTTAGGCAGAGATGTACCTGCCTATAGTACACCCACATTTCGCCAGTTGTTTAAGCACAGAATACTTAATAGTACTACGGTTTAAGTCCCATGTAATAGTGGGCCAGCCTACTGCCATCAACCGGGCACAAATCCAGAGTCCAGGCTACTACTGAGCAATTTCTGATGAAAAATCCCTATAACAATTTGCCCTAGATACGTGGGAATCGAACTCAGGACCTCATCTTCAGCAGTAGCGCTTGCGACCACTAGACTAAAGAGGCATCTTATGAAATCACATTTCATAACACATTTAGTACGTATCATCGTTCTGTTCGCAGTAAAACAGACAATATCAAGATATACAAATGCCTAGAGCCGTCGCCCGGACGCGTACGACGTGTCTGGTCGTGTCGTTGAGCTGGCGCGACAACTCACCAGGCCGACGTCATTTTTTGCGTAATGACACTATCTGCGTCAGTCGGCTTCCGCTCAGCCTTATTCACGGCTTCCCGAGAACGGGTAATTTTGGTGTAGCCTGCTGTAAGTCGGTACGTTTCGCTGGATTTACTGGTTAGGGTTTTAAGTCTTGTGGTGATGTAATGTAGGCTGTGTCGTGGTCATTAACAGAAATGAAACAGGTACTTACAATATGTTTATATTCCTATGTAAGTTCCGTTATCTGCCTAGCCTTTGCCAAACTATGCGGCATACATGCTGCACATACATGCTGGATGCAGCTGAGTACCAGTATTTTACAAGGAGCGACTGCCTATCTGACCTCCTCAACCCAGTTACTGGGTAATACGAAACCCCTTGGTAAGACTGGTTATCAGACTTTACTTTTTAGTCTTCTTTACCCAAAAGGTGCCATGAAAACGGAAGCTTATTACTAAACCTCCGCTGTCCGCACGTCCGTGTGTCTGTCAGATGGCTGTATCTCATGAACAGTCATAGGTAGACAGTTGAAATTTTTACAGAGTGTTATTTCTATTTAATACGTAATTATAATATAACACTATCATACAGTCACGCACGCCCAAAAAAGCGCCTAACACACATAGGTATACACACCCCCACGCGTCGCTCGCATGGACTAACACCACTTCACACACACACACTTCCACACTCAAATAACCTAATTAACAAAAGTTTAGTTTATAATCATATAAAGTTTAAAATTTCCACTCGAGCCACCAATCTTTTTATAATGTTGATTTTTTATCTTTTAGGTTGTCAGTGTACAAGTACATAACAAAACAAAATGTATCATTTTGTAAAAGGGCGGAGATCTGAAGGCCAATTCTCGTAATTTAAAACGTTCAAAATCTAGTCGCAGTCTCATCTCGGCGACAGACAAATGTCAAAAACTTGTCAAAATGTAGGGAAATTAGAGGTATTTTTGACAGATTGAGACTGAAATCAGACTGTGAACGTTCTTAAAATTACGAGAATTGCCCCTCTGGTGTCCTGACATACAGGCCTAGAGCTTAGTTTAGGCAACAGTCTCCCACAATATTAAAATGTTGTCCGACTCTGATACCATGTAATATTGTGGTGAGAAAAAAGTATATCTTGTCTTATCTTATTGTCACCAAAACAACAAATTATACTAATATTATACAGGCGAAAGTTTGTGAGTGTGTGTGTGTTTATATGTTTGTTACTTCTTCACGCTCAAAGGGCTGGACCAATTTTGATAAAATTTTGTATGGAGGCAGCTGACACCCTGGATTAAAATATAGTCTACTTTTTATCCCGATGTTCCCACGGGATCGACACTTATGCGGGTGAAACCGCGGGGCGCAGCTAGTAATAAACTAAAATTAAATTAGTAAAAATTAAAGAAATGTTTTTTACAAGAAACGTGTTATTTTTTGTTGGCGTTTTTTTCCTTGTTGTACGGAACCCTTCATGTGCTCGACCGACTCGCATATGGCTAAACGTTGTGTGTTATGTATTGTTCCTAAAAAAACAATGTCAATGAGTAAAAAACCCGACCTTCACTATTCTCATAAATTTTCCAAGTTTTTATGGAACCTATGGACCGGATATACATCAAAATGTCACATGTTCCAGTATTCCCAGTACGCACTACCACGCACGTACTTTCAAAGTTTATCGCGGTGGTATTTTTTTCTCATAAATCCGTAAAGGTCATGAAATGAGAAAACCTTCGTGATGACATATTTTCCTTTCACACGGAACCTAATTTGATACTAACTTTTTATTAAAATACGGGAAGCACTCAAAAAGGTCGGAGGAATTTTATCTTCATTACTTGAAATTTTGTGATAAATAAGTTATGGCGTAAAACTATCTACAGGTATAGTCCATTCAGTTATTTTACCTCTGATTTTGCATCACTGTCCAAAGCACAGTGATCTTTATTCTCATTCAAATAAGGTTGCTGTTGGGTTGCTGCCTCTGATAAGTCTGTCAAAATCATTGTGATCTTTATTCTCGTTATAATAAGGTTGCTTGTCAGGTTGCTGGACAGAAGTAAAATAACTATGAACGGACTGTACCAAAACAATCACCAAGTAAGTATCAATATAAAAAGAGAAAATATGTTCCTTACATAGAAATATTTATTTTATTTTATTTATTTACGTCTAGAAAACGCACATTATCCGCAAAAGTAATCTAATCTAAACTAACATCATATACAATGTGATAGGGGTGGGACTTCTAACCCGTTAAGGCTGAGTACTACATCTAATTTTATCGACAAAAAAAATAATATGGGGGGTAATATCGACAAAAAAAATAATATGAAAATATTGAAAAATAGCGATTTTTTCGGTCAAGATAATTCAGAAATGATTTTTTTTTCTCACCAAAACATTATCAAACATATGAAAAAAGTAATGAATTAGTTAGCCAAGGTTATTAGAAAGAATTAAGCGCGCCGTAGTACATTAAAAAAAAATATTCAAATAGCCATAATTTTTAGGGGAAGGGGGTTCAACCCCCCATACTATTTTTTTTGTCGATAAAATTAGATGTAGTACTCAGCCTTAACGGGTTAGAAGTCTCACCCCTATCACATTGTAGATAGAAAAAAAAAAGTTTTTTATGTTTCATTACGCTTTCACGCTAAAACGGCTGAACGGATATGAATGAAATTGGGCACATGGGTAGACCATAACCTGGTTTAGGACAGGATACTTTTTATCCCGATTTTCCCACGGCATGCGGCATCGAGACTTATGCGGGTGAAACCGCGGGGCGCAGCTCGTAAAGCATAAAGAACAAAAAGTTTAATAAAGCTTAGCTTACTTAGTAGTTTGTTACTTTCTGTAATTACTAGAATGTTTGTGAATGCTGAAAAATCTGTAGATAAACTAAAAAGTCGGAGTCAAAAATATGGTGCCATTACGTTCAAGTAAAATGACGTCAGTTAAAAACATAATGGCTTATTGCAGCGTCCTTTACATCCCACGGTTGAAGTTTAGACATTGACTTAAGTTACTTTGGACAGCTTTTGTGCCAGTTAATTTTTAAAGGGTTCAACATTCCAAAAGATTTTCGTTGTTGGCGAGTACCGCTTTTTTTGACAACCCACGACTATACCTAAATATTGTATAAGAATTAATTATTTTTGAAAGAAATGTAATTAATTGCTTATATAATTTTGGTGGAATTTTGTATTCATTACACATAACATTTATTTGAATCCTTCCTTTTGTGTACATGTTTGCGTCAGGTAAGAAGCCAAAAGAGCTTACTTGGGGTATTTGTTGTAAGCGGCCACATATAGGGAACGGCGAATATAATCTCCGGGGAACAAATGCAAGGCACGTACTGTATTTCTACAGGTTCTCTCGGCAATGGTTTTCTATTTTTATTATCCACCTAGCTTATCGTTATAAGCAATTTTGTATTCTTTATACAAGCGACTTTGTCCCGGCATTCGGCGCAAATTGCCGTATCGACCTCGAGAATTTCGCAGTCAAAAGAGCCGCCTGAATTATGTAGAGTACGACGAGGGAAAATTGATATAAAAATTGCTCGTAAAGCATAAAATTAAAACGTGGATCGCGGCGGACGGTGTTGCAACACGCTAAATACCTGTCGTATTTCAGGCGCCATCTGTCGGCGACGGCGCTGAGACTGCCGCTTTTAATTTATTAACCAATTTGCTGAACGCCCTGAACCGCGCTCCACTCCCGGTATTTTGTTTCTTGACTTAATAAATTTGAAGCCATAATCCGTGAAGGGTATTTTCATGATGTTGATGGCCAATTAAGTATTAATGCGATAATTAACACTAAATTTTTTACGGTAATTTAAAATTATGGGAAATGGAATAGAGGCTAGAGACTACATCTCTAGCCTCTATTCCATTTCCCATAATTTTTTTTGCCCGTGGTCCGACCTCGTAGTTCTACTAGTAGGACCAAGGGTTCAACTTTATATGTCAGTGAAGTGTCAGAACTGCGAATTCTTTTACACTTTTTTGAGCGTAAGGGTGATTGTACACGAAGGACTATTAAAGTTCGCCACTTACTCGCGCCTGAGCCTGAGCTCGCAGCTTGGATGGCTTTTAGAGCATGTATACGGCATTTCCTCCCCGGTACGATATAAAATCGTTATGGCTTGTTTACTGTGAAAATATATTGTCACTCAAAATCGGTACTAAGCATCGTCAAACTACTCTTTGTTTAACGATGGTTTAATAACTTACTTTTGTTTTGGAACATTGTTATATTTTTTCCATAATGTATTAATGGTGATGTTTTTCGGAAAGGCCAGGTGCATAGTACTTACTAGCAACAGCCGTGCGTGTATAACAAGATGTAGATTACGTAGTACTATTAAGTATTCTGTGATGTAGATATAAACATAAACGAAGCAAAAGGAGTATAATAATAATATCTTGACTTAGCACACGAGGTTGTTGACATGTGGAATGTGAGCTCGGCTATCATTGTGTCGATTGTCGTATCGGCCACTGGCCTTATGACCGAAAGCCTCGATCAACATCTATCGAGGCTCTCGTTAGGCGGTTAGATCAAGGGCCTGATTCAGAAGGCAGTACTCCTCGATACGGCTCGCATTGTGAGGAGGTTCCTGTCTCTGGAGCCCTAACCACCGGTAGCTTGGACCCTGCTCCCGACACCGGCGGACTACTATATTTTTAAATGTTTTTTTATAGTTTTTTTTTTATATTTTAAGAAATATTTAAAAATTTAATTAAATATGTAAATAGATAAATAAACGAAATAATAATAAATTTATTTATATCAAACTAGCAGCGCCCCGAGGTTTCACCCGCATAAGTTTCGATCCCGGGGGAATATCGGGATAAAACTATTCTATGTCCTTTCCCGGGACTCAAACTATCTCTATACCAAATTTTATCTAAGTCGGTTCAGCGGTTTAAGCATGAAGAGGTAACAGACAAGCACACTTTCGCATTTATAATATTAGTATGGATATGGATAGATAAGTTACAGACGAGAATACATATTATGTAGTTGTTATGGTTAAAATGAGGTAAAACATGGATTACAATTGGTTGGTAATAAGAGTAAGTGAAGACAGGTACTACATAATTATGCTGTAACCACAAAGGTCTGTACATGAATTGGGTGAGCCCTGCCTCTTAAACTAAGGTGACTTATATCCTAAGAGAAAGTGATCAGCTACATATAAGGTATCTTATAAAATGAACAAAGTAATGTAAGGATCGTAGCTGATGGTGTTCTGTAGTTTTTGCTTACCCCCATCAGAAGAAGGCGTGAGTTTATGTACCCACTGTTCGAGATTTATTTGCCAAACATGTAAACAAATACGAGTATTTGGAAAAATAACTTTAATGCCCACATAATATAGTTCAGTTTACACTACCAGTTCAAACATTTTTATAAGTTTTTTAAATTGTGTTAGTCACTCTGAAATCAACTTAATTAATACTAAAATAAAGTTGATATTTGTTTAACTTGAAATAACACCACTTGGAAGCATACATTTGAAAAGACCTTACGTTTGTGTGTGTTCTTTTTCCAAATCACATTTATAAACCCAGGTTATTAAAGGTTGTAAGAAGAAGATTATACTTAGTACCTAATCATTATTTTTACAGATAGGTATCTATTTGGTACAATCTTGTATTACCTTGATTAGTACCTATTTGCACAAGTCTAACAGCGAGCTCCTAATCCTTAGTAATTCAATAAAAAGTAATAGTTATGATAGAATCAAGACGTGACTGGTTCCAAATGAGTGGGGGTACGGATTATACAAAAAGCTGGAGGATAAGGATAAAAATATTGTGAAAAGGTTCTGTCGCTGTGAAATATAAAGGGTAGCACGGACATCGACGTACAATACCACAATAGGTACCATGGAAGTACTTACATGATTCTGAAACCCCTGCGTTGAAAACTTTTCAAAGGTTATAAAAAATAAAAGTGCTCTGACATACCTACATTTTGACAGCGTAAGGATTGCACTTTTTTATGAAAAAGCAGATTTTTTTTAAGCGACTAAACGTTTGTACACTAAATCAAATCACTGAATCATAATGCTGAATTCATGATTTCGTTTGCGCATCGATCTGGATGCCAACATATTATATTGGATAAAAGATTTAATTTAATAAAAGGAATGACTTTGACAACTTTTTCTAATTAAATATTAATAAAGTTGAGTAACAAGTCGAAGATGATCTTAAATCGCGCAGTTTTCTTACGAATTATGTAAGAAGGCTCAGTTGTTCATATTTCATTCATCTGGGCCATATTGTATCACCTACCTATCTCAGTTTCTTTACATAACGTTTGATAAATAATTTGACAGTTTTAGCACGATGCGGGACCAAATACAGTTTTTTTATTGTGTTGTATTCTGTAACTTGGCGATCTGTGTTAAACACAATAAGCCATTCAGTCGCATTCTGTGTTTTATTTGCAGAAGGAATTCTTGGGAGTCCCTTTATATGGTGTGATCAAATCTCGCGGTAAGCGTAGGATGACTATGCCGTTTCAATATTATGTGACACTTCCTGTGCCTACTAGTTTTGATGCTAATTAATTGACGTAGGTGGATATTCTCGTCTGATAGCTTTCACTATTGTAAGGCGCTGTAGATGGCGCTCGAGGACCGACATGAAGTTGACGGCTGCGAAGATAGCAACGCGCGGGCGGCGGCGGTGCGCCTAGCTGGGATATTGCACCGGGGGAATTTGATCGCTCTCTTGGCTCGCGGACACCGACGGCTCAACATCAACTTACTTACTTACTTGTACATATAAGTGTATTTTTAATTAAATATTTTATAAATCTTTTACTTGTTTTTCTGAGCTCAAACTCAAAACTCAAACTCAAAGCATTTATTTCAATTAAACCATTTACAGGCACTTTTGAATTGTCAATAAGTCAGTCAGTCAGAAAAAATGAAGCTAGTTGCCCATTCCAAAGCGTAGGTACCTATGGAGAAGAACGGGCAAGAAACTCCATGGACACTCTTTTAAATCAAAATAATGTGGTTACAAAGTCTTGGTTACATCATTCATGTTAAAAATTATACATGTGAGAATGATGCAGAACGTTAAAAGCGTCCATAATGAAAAGATGAGAAAAAACAACTATTCAAATAATAAATTAAAATAAGCCATGGCAGCAAAGAGATGACCAGTCTCTACTGACGGCGCCCGTTCACGAACATGACGCATGCATCAGCACCATTCAGCTCAACCATTTTGAAGGGAGCTAAATGATCCAACACATGCGCCACCATCAGCGAGACATTTGAGTGAGCATGACATACGCTCAGCCGCCAGAGCACATTCAAGTCAATGAAAGACGTACCCAGTAAATGGTAGCTTTATAGTGTGTACATAGTACTCACACATGTGTTATGCAATTATACAATACTAGGAGATTGAATTTATACAATGCAAAGATAGACTTACAATCTTCAGCAGCTCCAACAGTATTTTCAAGTGTTAATCAATTAGTTGTGGTTGTGGAGCAGGACCAGCATTGAGCCAGGCATTTTTATCCGCGATGTAATCCCCTAACTTATAATATAGCCTGCATAGTGTGCGTTTAATACAAGACTTGAATTTTGTCTCATTCAGTTGAAGAATGTGGGGAGGTATTTTATATTATAACATTTTAAACAGTACCCCATAAAAGATGAGTCTACTTTAGCTAGTCTGAAACCTGGTTGAACTAATAGGTCCCTATTTCTAGTACTATAATTATGTCTCTCACCTCTTTTACTAAAAAGATGTAAATTTTTCCTTACATACATGATGTTTTCATAGATATATTGACAAGGTACCGTCATGATGTTAATTTCCTTAAACCGTTCCCTTAGAGAATCGCGCCTGCGAAGATTATATATGGCTCTGATGGCTCTTTTCTGCAGAATAAAAATAGAATCGATGTCTGCAGCCCGTCCCCAAAGTAAAATACCGTAAGACATGATACTATGAAAGTAACTAAAATAGACCAGTCTCGCGGTATCTACATCAGTAAACTGACGGATTTTTCTGACAGCATAAGCAGCTGAACTTAGCCGTCCTGCAAGAGATGTTAAATGAGGACCCCATTGTAGCCTTGAGTCGAGCGTGATCCCTAGGAAAACAGTTGTATCGACGAATTCTAGTTTCTCTTGATTCAATATTATCTCGCAATCACTACCATTGACATTTAATTTTGGTAAAGAAAATCTTATGCACTTAGTTTTTTTTCCATTTAATACTAAATTATTAGCAGTGAACCAATTTTGGACCTGCAGTAGGGCGTTATTTACGTCGTCAAAATTTATAGCACGTCTATTTACCTTAAAAATTAAAGAAGTGTCATCAGCAAATAACACCATTTGTGGTTGGTTTTCTGCTGTGGTTGGTTGGTTTAGCTCTTATACTATGTCTAGCAATCTCTTGTCTGACGGTGTTGATCTTTAGATCCTCGTGTATTTATTATTTGCTCACGTAGTAGATATACCCATCTAGCATGGCTCTCCAAAACTAGACAGTACCAGCGAAACACAGTAACAGACAGAACTTGTAACCCTGAAATTGCACACAAGTAGGTAAGTACTGTAGAGACTAAAGACTATTTGGTGCTTACATGCAACCTCCGCGAATCAGTTAAAAGTTATTGGCATGAAATACGAGACAAACATGAAGTTAGTTTGAGATTAGAAGAGATTAGGCGTCAGATTTGGCTAACTCTTCTTCTTCATCTTCTTCAATCGGTCCCTCATTACTGAGGATCGTGGTCACTGGACCCTTTCAAGCGGACAATTTGCCTCCATCTACTCCGGTCCAAAGTTGCCATCACCACCTGCTGAAAATTGCTTGAGGACGTAGCTTCTTTTACTTGGTCGGACCATCGTGTTGGCGACCGGCCTCTTGCTCTCTTGGCTCTTGGCTAACAAGCCAAATAAAAAAGATGTAAAATATTGAGAACGACTTCTAGGAACATACGTGATAAATCGTGGTTTAATCGATTCCTCCCGGTAACCTGAAGAGCTCATCAGCTCTTCACAGTACTGCAAGTTTTGTGAAAACATATTCATAGTTCCAAACACATAAGATAATTAACTACAAATTACCGTAACAGTATTAATACCTAACAGTACACACACTCCCTCGTCGTGTTTGACATCCGCAGGTTAATGTGTTCCAGCAATATCGATGTAATCAGTATTGATATCAGTGTTCACAATTCGCGGAAATGACGTCATTAAAGCGTAGAACCACGGCCTTTGTCTATATTCATGGATGGTTCTATTGACAATTAAGTATAGCGAATCATGTATCTACTGTTTACTAGAAAATTTAATTCTTCGTATTTTATTTAAGAACAGTTTCAGGGGAATAATTATAAACATTAATAATATCACTCATTTTTTTTTTGCATTCAGAGAAAAATGTGTTCATGAAAACTTGATTCTTAGATTGTTTTATGAACTGCAAGGCGTTTTGGTTGCGATACATACTTAATCATAATATAATTATTATGATATAGGCTGATGCCTATAATGTTCCCACTGCTGGGACACAGGCCGCCTCTCTTTGAGAGGGAATGGGCTGTAATTTGTCACGCGGGCCCAGTGCGGGTAGGTAGATGTCCCGTGTTTGTTGCGGTAATAACATATTATGCTTAGTGTTGACATTTTGAAATGGTTAAGTGAGACAACATCATTCTCCAGCCCTTATCTCAATTTGTTTGGGGTCGGCGCAACATGTCTTTTTCTTCCATACATCTCTATTCATCGTCAAGTCGGTAGTCACTCCCTTTCTAGCCATATAATCTTTCAGGCAGTCCTTTCGTCGTTTCTTTGGTCTTTCCCTACTGGTATAGGTAAGTGCAACATGTTTAAAAGAAAATAAACTATCAATGAAGTATGACAATTTCGAAAAACCGTCCTGTTTTAATTCGGCCGGCATCTTCGCTTCAACTTGGGCTATTTTGTTATTTCTAACTTGCACTAGGCAGGTAGGTAACTATTTTTCGTCTCTTACAACAATAATTTACTTAAGTATTTAAAGGCTAAATTTCTACTAGCTTCTGCCCGCAACTTCGTCTGCGTGAAACGGCTTCCGACCCACCGCGCTTTTACTTTATTTTTGCTTAGCTTTCTTTCTGTTTTTTTCTTTTAATTCGACTCCTAAGGGTTGTAGCGTGATGTTTAAGATGGTTTAAAATTTTCGTCAAGAATTGGGCTATCAACTGCAAAAATATTTTTTTAAATCCGATTGGTAGTTCCAGAGATTAGTAGGTTCAAACAAAAAAACAGAACTTTATTATTAGTATACATAGATATAGATGTTTCGACGATGTATATGTCACCGTGAGATTATGAAAACCGTTATAGGCCGACCGCTTAACCGAGACATTGCCTGAGGTAGCTGCGCGGTGCGGGAGGGAGGGAATTGTCACAAGTTGACGAATCACTGAGCAGTTGCATCACGTCACCACGACCCTCTCGCACCGCGCTGCTACCTCAAGCAAAGTGTCAGTTAAGCGGTGGGCCTATAGTTTATAATCTATCTCGCAAGATTGTAAGCTGTCCATAAATTGTGAACTGTACCATACTGATTACAATATAACGCAACTAGGTACCCATTTTCGATAGTTTATAATCTGTCCATCTCAAACCGCCTACCTAACGGTGTTCACAAACTTACGGTGACATATATATCGCTCATTTGGAGAAACATCGACGTAACTGCTACTTTTTTTTATGTCTGCTTTCCTAATGTAAAAACGCTTTCTAAGTGCTCTGGCATATTTAACTCATTTTTAGGAAAAGATACATTTACGTCGATGTTTCTCCAAATGAGCGATATACAAATACGGGTGTTACGGAAAGGGTATATCAATACAAACAGGTTGAAGAGTGTATCTGGTCTAGAATCTCTATACAAAATTTCAGCTCAAAAGCAGTAACTTTGAAAATGCTTAATATTTTTTTATTTCGATAGTTTATTAAATTGAAATCATAACAAACGTGTCACCTCATTACGAGGGTCATTATCCATTATCTGTAGTGTGTCTGTGCGTCTAGTACACGCACATCACACCGCCGCGCGCCAGTGCAGCGCCGTGATGTCGAAATAAAAAAATATTAAGCATTTTCAAAATTAATGCTTTTGAACTGAAATATTGTACAGAGATTCTAGACCAGATACACTCTTCAACCCGTTTGTATTGATATACCCTTTCCGTAACACCCTGTATAATAATATAATGCGTTTATTTAACCATTAACATACACACATATATAAACAGACAAGAAAAAAATTAACAGAAAAATAGGTACGAAGGTGATGCTTATTTCTAAAGAAATCTTTTCCAGCATACCTGCGACAGGAAAGTAGTTATAGAGATGATGATGAGCCTTGACGTGCATGCAAGCTCATATTACAAAGTCGACTAACAAAATTCTACTTTTAATCGCAGCCCACGCACAACTCTACTATAAAATGTATTAAGCACTATTATTACATGTTATATTAGATCGTAAAACAGGCAAACGTGTGTAGCTCTCAAGTTTTAGACGTATGGTTCTCGCATATTGTGAATATTGTAACATGGAGCTTGTAAGCAACTGTCGAACAAATATGTTTAGTTTCAAGTAGTTTGAACCGTACCTATGGAGTATAGAGAATATATAGAGTGGAAATTACGTAGTTTGAATTTACGCACGTTTAAGTAATGCTATATAGGTTTACTTTGTGTAAATTATTTCATCGCTACTCTGCTCTCAAACCAGTGAAGGAAAACATCTTGAGGAAACCGACATATCCTAGAACCAAAAATACGAAGACGTGACATCTAACAAACCCGCACTCACCTCGCAGTGGGAACGTTATAGGCTGATTAGGTATGCTTATGCAACCTATATACGAAATGGTATATAGATTGACAATAGTAAGTCTGTACATTACAATACGTGTGACTTAAGTAGTCCATTATTGCACGGCGTGAAATTGCTGGTGCTAATGCCGTGCATTAATAGACTACTTAAGTCACACGTTTCGTATACTATTCTATAGCTCGTGTAACCTAAACCCGCACTTAAGTCATGTCAGGATAAGCGTGACTTAAGTGCGGGTTAAGGTCACACAGTGCTATAATATATTTTAATGAATAAAATATTAATAAAGGATTAATAGTACATCATTATTAAGTAACTTATTGCTATAAGTACGTTTTATTATTAAGGTTTATTTATTTAAAGGTTACCAACGAGATACATTACTATTATCTTTTACAGTAATTAAACTTGTATAATACATTATCCTGTAACACACACTCAATTACAGATAACCACGGCTTATACATTATCGAGTACACATGCTCTGAATACATAATTTAATTAAGAATAATTACCCACCGCAAACATAAGAATTACTTACACACAACGATAGGATGTTTTTGTTCATAGATAAGCATTTCAGTAACAACGAAATTATTAAGAAACACTATGATATAATTTTATCTATGATAGTATTTAATAAAATATACCTAGCAATTAATAAGATCTCTTCGTAAATTCTGGGAGCATCACAATTTGGTACGAGACACCGCACCCCGTCCATAGTAATAGTCTTGTTACTATTTAATTAAATAACAACGATATCAATTACAAGTTGATGGCACGAATATTGCGGGAGCGTACTGCTAATGTCCTTTGTAATCTAATATCGGTCTTAGCTATTCATTTACAAGTTATTGCATATTCATTACATTGAAATCAAGCCTTGTTTATTGGACTTAAGATGGCCATTCGAGCTGTAACTTATGAAAATGCTTAATATTTTTTTATTTCGATAGTTTATTAAATTGAAATCATAACAAACGTGTCACCGCACTACGAGGGTCATTATCCATTATCTGTAGTGTGTCTGTGCGCCTAGTAGATGCACATCACGCCGCCGCGCGCCAGTGCAGCGCCGTGATGTCGAAATAAAAAAACATTAAGCATTTTCAAAGTTAATGCTTTTGAGCAGAAATTTTGTACCGAGATTCTAGACCAGATACACTCTTCAACCCGTTTGTATTGATATACCCTTTCCGTAACACCCTGTATAGTTATATGAAAGCGGTTCAGAATTGTCTTACTAGGAATATAAGTATAATACGAGCACGATCTAGTAACATAGAGTAGCTGTCTTACTACAGACTGGACTAATCTAGTGAAATAATTATAAGTAGGTATATATTTTCTTTGATTTTTCACAACTAGTTACTCATTTTGCGTAATAGGGACCAATCAAATAACTTTTTTTTTATTACTCAATCGTCACAATCAAAACAAACAATATTATAAGTTTTAGTTCAAATAATTAACATAAATAAAAACAACCTATTTTATATTTAGGCATAGAATCAACAAAAGTACCTACACACTAGATAAACTTCTAACAAGTAACAAACTATAAAAAATATGATATCCTAAATTCCTAACCTAACTAAAACTGTTAACAAACTAAAAATATGGCGTCGAAAAATTCCTCCGCATCGCTGTCGACTGGTAATGTACCCAAGAGACTGGCGGCATTTCCACGTTGTATGGCAACTTTATTGTTTACTTTATTGCATTTCTACGATGAAGCAGGGGTGTTTTTGGTCCTACCTACCCTACCTCCGGTCCTTCGATAAACATGGCTAGCCCGCTGGCACTTCTGCTTGCTTACTTTGCAAGCTATGTCAGTGACTCCGTTTCTTTTCCGGGTAATTTAATTCCTGATGTACGAGTATCTATGTCACGGCAAGACTGTGACATAGATAGGTACATCAGGAATTGACTTAATCTAAGCAAGCTCACACTGTGTAATAAAGCTCCAAATGTGCGTAAAGATACGTGATGCTTTAAGGTACAGTCAAGAAAAGTAAGAAACCGATGGATGTTAATTTCATAAACGTGCTGTTTGTTTTCTATTAATAAAATTCAAATTTATTCGAGAACATCCATTGGTTTCTCACTAAACTTCAACTATATCCGACGATCCTGCATACTTATCTCTTTTTTGTTGAGTGTACCTAAATTTAATTCAATTAATTTATTTTTCAGATCATAAAATTCAATATGTTAGTAGATACATACACAACTTAAACTATAGTGTTAGTACATCCATAATAATTATTCGTTACAAAGATCTTAAAACCTAACCTATTACACTACATACTAAGTTAACAAAACTATGAGAGATTATAATCACACATATGTTTAGGTATGTTATTTTATGTAGTAACATTTTTGAAAAGGTAGTTCAAGCAGTGTTGCTGTGGCAAAAAGGCCTGTGCTACAAACATGCGTGGTATTTTGATCATAAAATTGAGTGGCTTGTGGTACAAAACATTCCAGTGGTTTGTTTTTCTTTTTTGTTAAATAAAAACGCATCAAAAGCAATTTCTGGAGCCGAATATGCTCTAAATCCAGAAAGGCTTAACATCGACAGAGGTGCTCTCGGTAGTGAGTGTCACGCCCGAAGCGGATTGGGGGGATTTTCCGATTTTCCGACACAACGCCACGGCCGCTGTTGCTCCAGCTTCGATTTTCCGCCTCTCGAATAGGGACCAAGGTTAGCCAATATATTGAACAGATGGCGTGTTGTTAACCTAAAAAATACAATTTCCAATTCGTTGTCAATAAAAACATTTAAGCAATTCACCTAAATCTGGATTTAGAACGAGGATAATCGTGCTAAGAAATTGCAAACAATAGATTTTTTGGAGCAAAGAAGCACGCTTGTAAGCCGTACGCTTTTCCTCCTTTTTTATTAAATATGTAGTGGATTTATTTCTCGGAGGTGAGACCACTTAACTGTATCTTTTACGCTTAATATTTCTCGCGTAAAAGGTAGCGCAGACTACTCCAATAAACGTTAGCAACGCCTCCGACAAGCAACAATAAAAGCTTAGAAACCTCTTATTAAATACGCGGCACCCTTACAAAGCAACTATCGAACAATGAAAATGGAAATATATAGCGTAAACGAAACAATGCTTATACAGAGTGAGGCTAATATTTTCCTTGGAGAGGAATTTTCTTTAACGAAATGTAGGAAATTAACAGTTAGTGGGACCATAAAGCGGCCGACGCGACTTTGTAAGCATTGAGTGCTTTTGGCTATTAGGTTAACTCGTCCATTAAGTACGCAGAGATTCGGCGTCTCGTGTTGACTTTCTTGAATTGCTTATGTTCTGCCATTTTATTAGTCACGCCCACTACTTACTATCACGCGACTCCGTGACAAGAGTTTTAGTATATTTTTATTTGGCTAAGGGATTAAATTGCCTCGATACGCATTTACAAAGTTGTAATAGGAAACAGTGACTGAGCAACACAATACAGCGGAAATGTCTATCGCAGGAGATGGGTTTTGACGTCGGCCTAGAATAGCTTACTCCAGACTAGAACAATGTTAATACTGAATCAAATATCCTACACACGATGTGATAACCCGGCACGTCATTGACCTTCCGATAGTTATTGTTTTAATATTAATTGTATGTGGTTTACGAAGTCCATAATAACAACTTATCGCTTTAAACTTCAGTTTAAATGTATAATTATTTAAATAAACTATTACTTTCGTTAACTTAATTCTTGCAACTAATGAATAATTTAAGTTTAGGAGACAGTCAACAGTCGACACGTCATTGACCTTCCGATAGTTATTGTGTTAATATTAACTGTGTGTTATGGGTTTACGAAGTCCATAATAACTAGTTATCCCTTTAAACTGAAATGTATAATTATTTAAATAAACTAAGTATTACGTTCGTTAACTTAATTCTTGCAACTAATGAATAATTTAAGTTTAGGAGACAGTCAACAGTCTAGACAATGAATCACAATATCTGATGTAGACTTGGAAAGTTGGACATTCACGCGGTTCTATCATTCATTTTGTCTACGCAATTAGCTATTCATTCATTTATCATCCAAAGCCCGACTTCAGCCACTGCTGGACTTAGGCCTCTCGTTTCTTTTGACAACCAAATAAGTACCTATTACTATGACTTAAGGGCACTGTCGTGCCATTTTATGCATATCTTTGTCAATTTTTTTTTTCAAGTAGGTACAGGTGCTTTCATACCGCAACCTGTCATACACAGAATACAGAGCAAAGACTTCAAAGAACCCTACTACACATAAACTCTTCAACCAAAGTATCAAAACTTTTATTCAAACTTCAATAACATGCCGCCGAGGAAATATTTCGAGCCAACAGAACCGAGTTCACACTCTTTACCAAAACATTCGTGTCAAGAGCCCAAGTTAGCAGAAACGTTGGCAAAGGATAAATAAAAGCGAAATGCAAAGATCCGCACTGGGTACATTCGTTTCACTGCCGCTAGTGATGTCCCCGGGGATTCATTCCGGGCTCGAACCGTCTTATTCGATTGCAGTAGAATAGATACAACAACAGTAACTACGAGTTCCATACATGAAGTGTTCGAGTCGTAAAATTTAATGGGTATATTTCTGCCGTAATCAAATTAAGATGGTTCATAAGCGGTAAGTTTTTTAATGTTATAATACCTATTGGTGATAAACATGGATATCCAAAAAAGAATATCACCCAGAAATGAAAATATCATCTACGAATCCAATAATGAAGTTCGTTAAAAATTAATTAAAAACTTTTCCACAGTTTTTAATCTGCTTGATTTAACATCTTTGCGGTCAACTTTATAAGGAAGCTGACACATGCTATCCAGATAAATAACTTCATTTAAATTCTCAGCTATCGGAACTGATAATATCATGACACTCGCATTGACCAACTTTTGAGTCATTTTTGGCTCCTAAGAAGACTGAATTTTGCTTTGCGGTGATTGGTAAGTCGACTTAACGGCTGCCCATAATATTACAAACAACAATAATTTGCGGATTGTTCTTTTGAATCAAATTGGAGAAACACTTAGAAATACCTTAATTTCTGAATAAACTTTACTAGCATTCACGCGCGCTATTCATAAACTACAAATTATACTTGCCTAGAAACCGCTATCAAAAGGACGTTACCGATTAGTGTTTCACGCTCTATTTGTACTGCGCTTTACTACATGCGAAATCGATCTATCGAAACACGAATATAATCGATTCTCGTAACGAGCTCGCGATATCTCGCATTCGATTGTTAGCCGCACCAGCTGTTTGCCGATTGGTGGTGCCCTCTGCCGAAGATTGAATTCCGAATTAGGGCAGGCACGTCATGCGTGTCGCTGAAAGTGGGGTCCTGATTGTAATTCAATCATTAATCATTACTGTTGAAGCGTTCGTGAAATGCTACATCTGTACTAAATGCGCGGGGAATACAGAGTTTATTTCATGTTCCGATTACAAGAACCGAAATACGGGTGGGCTAATCGTTGAATACGTTTTATAGCCACGACGAAGAAACTTCGCTGAGATTCCGAGGAAATCTAGAAGGTTAGGTGTTTCTTTAGAAAGCGGATTTGATAGAATCTCATTACTGCTTAATTTGTATTTCTTTCCGTATTCCTTATTTGATAGCAAAACGTCGTTAAAGTTACAAAAATGTTGTTATACATTTTCCACTATTGTAGTGCCACTTTATGTAGTACAAATTTAAACTCAATCGGTCTGCAAATTGTCTGTGACAGACGGACAGACACACAAGTGATCCTATAGGGGTTCCATTTCTTCAATCGGACGTAGGGAACCCTAAAAATCAGTAGGTAAAGTGTAATTTCAAACGAACTATTTCAGCGCTATAAAAAATTGTACCTTACTTTTTGCTGAAAAGACCTTTTTTTAAAAAACTAAGCGAACCAAGCACTCCCTTCATATTTAATTTCAAAACCCACCACAATTTTTATAGCCAAACGTGCACAGCATACAAGAATCGCTTTCCTCATTATAACGCGTTCTATCACACATTCTTACCCTCTTTATTGCACTCGCTAAAGAGCAAACAAGATAAAAATAGAGGATATTGTGTGGAAGTGCCCTAAGGCGCGGCGCAGAGCAACAAGCACGTTCGGCTGCATCGCCTTAGCCGTTTTAAAGAAGCTTAGCTTACCGAGTAGTCATCGTCGAACACTTTACACCGACCTGCTTTTTGAGCGGAACAAATTTTCAGCTTTTCTTTCTTATTAAGTTTTATTTTATTGCCTTGTTTATTCGATGCGGCTGGTGTGAAAGAATTTTTATTTTTATAGCAGTTTTTATGATTATTTTTGTTTGGTCACTTCTAACTAGTTTTGAATACTAAATTCTTAGCTTGGGAGGTTTAGGTTGTTTGTTATAAGTAAGTGTCTGAAAAGTTATGTTATTTTATACTTATTTTTTGTGAACACTACCAATAAGTATACGTACCTACTCTCACCATACTTAAAGTACTGTAGAGGCTGGAACCTGACCGGCAATTCTCGTAATTTTAAGAACGTTCACAGACTTATCTAAGTCTCAATCATTTTTAAAACACCTCTTATTTCCTTGAGTTTTTGACTAGTTTTTAACATTAATTTGTTTGTCGCCGAGATGAGGTTGCGACTACATTTTGAACGTTTTAAACTAAGGGAATTGGCCTTTTGACATGTTGATACATAATAGAAGGCACAAATATGAGACAAATATTGATTTGCATTTAGAATAGAAGAAATAACAAAAGAAGTCAGTTTAGCTGACAAGCGAAGTCATATCAGGGAAAAATGTATTAGAGCCAAAGCACACACGCTACTTTTTGTATCGGCGATCGGCGATTTTGCGGCTGTATCGATGCTGCATCGCGTTTTGGCGACTCTCTGCGTTCGGACGCGGTATCGGAATCGCGCGTTTTACCGACTGCTCCGATGCTGGCGCAAATGCCAAATCGCTGCGACCGGCATCCGAATGTGTGCGGAGTGTAGCGTTCAGCCGCTGTATCGAGCTTCCGAAAAGCGACTGAATCGCCGCGTTTGGCGTTTTTAAGTGTGCGGTGTGGAATGCTTGGTCGCTGCATTTAGCTTCTGAAAAGCAGCTGAATCGCCGATCGCCGATGCAAAAAGTAGCGTGTGTGCTTTGGCCCTTAAACGTTTATATGAATAGGTAATAATGAAAGTTATTCAACATACCTTCGCTTAATTTATTCATCCTGGTACCGTGAGCTCGCTTGCTACCTATCCATTTCATTCTTACTATAATGTGTACCTATATAAAACGTAACACCTCATCGAGACTAAAAACTAAATAATCAAATCCACTAGCTAGCTAAAATAACAAAGGAGATGGCAGTTTTTGGCATTGCTAATTTTGGAAAGGTACAGAATTCAAAGCTATTTAAAAAAAAAGCGCTTATTTTTTATGTATTGATAGCCAGATTAACTTTATTATTGAGAATTGGGATTAAATCTCGTTAAATATGAGTAAGTTGAGCAGCCGGAAACAAGGCTTTTTGGACTTGTTATACTATATGACAGTGTTGTCATGGCAAACAAACAAACATGACTCTTTAGAAGATGACCACAGAGTACTTTTTGATAGACTAAGATGACACACAAAACTTCACAAGTCACATTCGCTCGCTCGCTACTATTTTGTGCTGGTGTGAATGTTTTGTGCGCCCAAAGTCTTACGTGGATTTTTACAACGACCTGGCTTGCTTTTGGATTTCGAAGACTCCTACCTTTCTGAACGACTGTTGCTAGACTTGGACCTCGACGTTTCCTATATGCTTAGATTATTATTTCCTTTATTTCATTATGTACATATAAATTATATTTTTAAATATTAGTATAAAAAATATAATATAAAAACATTTAAAAATATAAAAAATAGTAGCCCACCGGTATCGCGAACAGGGTCCAAGCTACCGGCGGTCAGGGCTCCAGAGAGAGGAACCTCCTGACAATGCGAGCCGTCTCCAGAAGTACCGCTTTCTGAATCAAGCCCTTGATCCAGCTGCCCAACGTGAGCCTCCTCAGGTGTTGGTCGAGGCTCTTCGCAATCAATCCATTGGCTGTGACGACTATCGGCACAATGATTGCTGAGTCAACATCCCACATGTCGACAACCTCGCGAGCCAAGTCAAGATACTTTATTTGTTTATCTTTCTCGGCTTTCACGAGGTTCTCATCATGCGGGACGGTTATGTCAACAATCATTGCGCGCCGCTCTAATCGATCCATCACCACTATATCAGGCTTATTGGCAACAATAGTCCTGTCAGTGATGATGGATCGATCCCAGTACAATGTGATATTTCCATTTTCGAGAACTGGGTCGGGCACATACCTGTAGTACCTACGGCACCTCCGATTCCACAAGGCTGTATTTCAGAGCAAGTTGCTGATGGATTATCCTGGCTACAAGGTTGTGTCTATGCAAGTACTCTCCGTTAGCTAGACGAGAACACCCGGAGATAATATGCCTGATTGATTCTCCCGGCCGGTGGCATGCCCGACAGATGTCAACCGTGCCGTCTTTCACAATAAATCTCCGGTAATTGTTCGTCATCACAACTTCGTCCATAATTGCACAGACAAAACCTTCGGTTTCTCCAAAGAGATCACCGCAACGTAGCCAGGCTACGGACGCTAGTAGGTCTACATCGGGTCCATGAAGGGCCCGGAAAAAGCGTCCGTGAAGCTCCTTACTCTGCCATACCTCCATGCGATCATTAGTGTCAAGCATTACTGGTTTGCGCCAGTTCTCTTTAGCCAAGGAGAGCGGGGTGAGGCCCTTGTCCACTATGACTACATCTCGATGCATCCCCACGTCGGTTTCTTGGAAGTATTCCCTGAGATTGCATATTTCGCGATTGTGGAAGGTCTTAGCGTTTAAAAACCCTCGACCTCCACACTTTCGCGGGATATACAACCTCATTACCGATGACCGTTGGTGATGCATTTGGTTTGCAGTCAACAGTGTACGGACCCTCCTATCCAGGGCGTCGAGTTCGGTTTGAGTCCATTTGAGTATGCCAAAAGAGTACATCAAAACTGGCATGACCCAACCGTTGAAGGCGCGCACCTTGTTTCTGCCTGATAGAAGACTATTAAGTACTTTTTTCAGGCGGCCAAAGAAGCGCTCCTTCAACGATTGCTTCATGTCAGTAACATTGATGCCTAACGCTTCCGACATACCCAAATACTTATAGGTTTCGGATGCGGAGAGTTTATTTTATTATTATTCTTATTGATTATTATTATTCCTATTATATGCTTAGATTCCGATAAGTGAGTCTCTAGAGTCTCCTGAGTTTTCTGTGACTACTGAGTTTAATTAAAACTGACCGAGTACCTACACTTGAAACTGTCATTAGGTCTATGATCAGTAGGTAAATCATTGAACTAAACAAACTTCAACAAGTAGTTATTTATCATTTTTGAAGTCATTACAAAGCATAATTAGCAATATGTTATGCATACAATAAACATTTATGCGTTAAGATAGTAATAGAGGTAAAATAACCTATTAAAGTACAAACATTATTGCACTTAACCTCACTTTTACAAAAATTAAGATTTCTCTTTAACCCCATTGTTATTATTTTTTATTTATTTTTTTAACAAAAGCTCATAATATTCCCTATCAAACCATGCCACTTTTATTTCTGTGGAAACTAAAAAAGTTTAATGCCAGCGTTCTATGAACTTCTGCCATTCTCCTTTATTTAAGTCAATCAGCTCAAACAAATTACGAACGGTCGAATGCTTTCTAATAGCGAATAAAGTCTGTTTTTGCAGAAGTGAATTGCATTTACATAAATTATATTTTTAAGCCAAGTTTGTTAAAGTGCTACTCTTTCCATATGAATAATTTGTTCCTATAAGAATTTCAAATGTTGTGTTTATTCCTACACGATTTCCGTACGCTATGTGCTAAGTTAGTAGTACATACATTTACCCCCTTATTCATAATCCTATTTTATCTCTATTTTAGCTAAAATAGGTTTATAGAACGTTTGTCTTTATCTGTCACGTTGTCATTTCTGTGTGTAAGAAAGAGACAAACCCCATTTTAACTAAAATAGAGATAAAATAGGATTATGAATAAGGGGGTAAATGTATGTACTACTAACTTAGCACATAGCGTACGGAAATCGTGTAGGAATAAACACAACATTTGAAATTCTTATAGGAACAAATTATTCATAGGAAAAAATACATTAATCCATGGTTTGTTTTATAATGGAAAGAGTAGCACTTTAACAAACTTGGCTTAAAAATATAATTTATGTAAATGCAATTCACTTCTGCAAAAACAGACTTTATTCGCTATTAGAAAGCATTCGACCGTTCGTAATTTGTTTGAGCTGATTGACTTAAATAAAGGAGAATGGCAGAAGTTCATAGAACGCTGGCATTAAACTTTTTTAGTTTCCACAGAAATAAAAGTGGCATGGTTTGATAGGGAATATTATGAGCTTTTGTTAAAAAAATAAATAAAAAATAATAACAATGGGGTTAAAGAGAAATCTTAATTTTTGTAAAAGTGAGGTTAAGTGCAATAATGTTTGTACTTTAATAGGTTATTTTACCTCTATTACTATCTTAACGCATAAATGTTTATTGTATGCATAACATATTGCTAATTATGCTTTGTAATGACTTCAAAAATGATAAATAACTACTTGTTGAAGTTTGTTTAGTTCAATGATTTACCTACTGATCATAGACCTAATGACAGTTTCAAGTGTAGGTACTCGGTCAGTTTTAATTAAACTCAGTAGTCACAGAAAACTCAGGAGACTCTAGAGACTCACTTATCGGAATCTAAGCATATAATAGGAATAATAATAATCAATAAGAATAATAATAAAATAAACTCTCCGCATCCGAAACCTATAAGTATTTGGGTATGTCGGAAGCGTTAGGCATCAATGTTACTGACATGAAGCAATCGTTGAAGGAGCGCTTCTTTGGCCGCCTGAAAAAAGTACTTAATAGTCTTCTATCAGGCAGAAACAAGGTGCGCGCCTTCAACGGTTGGGTCATGCCAGTTTTGATGTACTCTTTTGGCATACTCAAATGGACTCAAACCGAACTCGACGCCCTGGATAGGAGGGTCCGTACACTGTTGACTGCAAACCAAATGCATCACCAACGGTCATCGGTAATGAGGTTGTATATCCCGCGAAAGTGTGGAGGTCGAGGGTTTTTAAACGCTAAGACCTTCCACAATCGCGAAATATGCAATCTCAGGGAATACTTCCAAGAAACCGACGTGGGGATGCATCGAGATGTAGTCATAGTGGACAAGGGCCTCACCCCGCTCTCCTTGGCTAAAGAGAACTGGCGCAAACCAGTAATGCTTGACACTAATGATCGCATGGAGGTATGGCAGAGTAAGGAGCTTCACGGACGCTTTTTCCGGGCCCTTCATGGACCCGATGTAGACCTACTAGCGTCCGTAGCCTGGCTACGTTGCGGTGATCTCTTTGGAGAAACCGAAGGTTTTGTCTGTGCAATTATGGACGAAGTTGTGATGACGAACAATTACCGGAGATTTATTGTGAAAGACGGCACGGTTGACATCTGTCGGGCATGCCACCGGCCGGGAGAATCAATCAGGCATATTATCTCCGGGTGTTCTCGTCTAGCTAACGGAGAGTACTTGCATAGACACAACCTTGTAGCCAGGATAATCCATCAGCAACTTGCTCTGAAATACAGCCTTGTGGAATCGGAGGTGCCGTAGGTACTACAGGTATGTGCCCGACCCAGTTCTCGAAAATGGAAATATCACATTGTACTGGGATCGATCCATCATCACTGACAGGACTATTGTTGCCAATAAGCCTGATATAGTGGTGATGGATCGATTAGAGCGGCGCGCAATGATTGTTGACATAACCGTCCCGCATGATGAGAACCTCGTGAAAGCCGAGAAAGATAAACAAATAAAGTATCTTGACTTGGCTCGCGAGGTTGTCGACATGTGGGATGTTGACTCAGCAATCATTGTGCCGATAGTCGTCACAGCCAATGGATTGATTGCGAAGAGCCTCGACCAACACCTGAGGAGGCTCACGTTGGGCAGCTGGATCAAGGGCTTGATTCAGAAAGCGGTACTTCTGGAGACGGCTCGCATTGTCAGGAGGTTCCTCTCTCTGGAGCCCTGACCGCCGGTAGCTTGGACCCTGTTCGCGATACCGGTGGGCTACTATTTTTTATATTTTTAAATGTTTTTATATTATATTTTTTATACTAATATTTAAAAATATAATTTATATGTACATAATGAAATAAAGGAAATAATAATCTAAGCATATAGGAAACGTCGAGGTCCAAGTCTAGCAACAGTCGTTCAGAAAGGTAGGAGTCTTCGAAATCCAAAAGCAAGCCAGGTCGTTGTAAAAATCCACGTAAGACTTTGGGCGCACAAAACATTCACACCAGCACAAAATAGTAGCGAGCGAGCGAATGTGACTTGTGAAGTTTTGTGTGTCATCTTAGTCTATCAAAAAGTACTCTGTGGTCATCTTCTAAAGAGTCATGTTTGTTTGTTTGCCATGACAACACTGTCATATAGTATAACAAGTCCAAAAAGCCTTGTTTCCGGCTGCTCAACTTACTCATATTTAACGAGATTTAATCCCAATTCTCAATAATAAAGTTAATCTGGCTATCAATACATAAAAAATAAGCGCTTTTTTTTTAAATAGCTTTGAATTCTGTACCTTTCCAAAATTAGCAATGCCAAAAACTGCCATCTCCTTTGTTATTTTAGCTAGCTAGTGGATTTGATTATTTAGTTTTTAGTCTCGATGAGGTGTTACGTTTTATATAGGTACACATTATAGTAAGAATGAAATGGATAGGTAGCAAGCGAGCTCACGGTACCAGGATGAATAAATTAAGCGAAGGTATGTTGAATAACTTTCATTATTACCTATTCATATAAACGTTTAAGGGCCAAAGCACACACGCTACTTTTTGCATCGGCGATCGGCGATTCAGCTGCTTTTCAGAAGCTAAATGCAGCGACCAAGCATTCCACACCGCACACTTAAAAACGCCAAACGCGGCGATTCAGTCGCTTTTCGGAAGCTCGATACAGCGGCTGAACGCTACACTCCGCACACATTCGGATGCCGGTCGCAGCGATTTGGCATTTGCGCCAGCATCGGAGCAGTCGGTAAAACGCGCGATTCCGATACCGCGTCCGAACGCAGAGAGTCGCCAAAACGCGATGCAGCATCGATACAGCCGCAAAATCGCCGATCGCCGATACAAAAAGTAGCGTGTGTGCTTTGGCTCTAATACATTTTTCCCTGATATGACTTCGCTTGTCAGCTAAACTGACTTCTTTTGTTATTTCTTCTATTCTAAATGCAAATCAATATTTGTCTCATATTTGTGCCTTCTATTATGTATCAACATGTCAAAAGGCCAATTCCCTTAGTTTAAAACGTTCAAAATGTAGTCGCAACCTCATCTCGGCGACAAACAAATTAATGTTAAAAACTAGTCAAAAACTCAAGGAAATAAGAGGTGTTTTAAAAATGATTGAGACTTAGATAAGTCTGTGAACGTTCTTAAAATTACGAGAATTGCCGGTCAGGTTCCAGCCTCTACAGTACTTTAAGTATGGTGAGAGTAGGTACGTATACTTATTGGTAGTGTTCACAAAAAATAAGTATAAAATAACATAACTTTTCAGACACTTACTTATAACAAACAACCTAAACCTCCCAAGCTAAGAATTTAGTATTCAAAACTAGTTAGAAGTGACCAAACAAAAATAATCATAAAAACTGCTATAAAAATAAAATTCTTTCACACCAGCCACATCGAATAAACAAGGCAATAAAATAAAACTTAATAAGAAAGAAAAGCTGAAAATTTGTTCCGCTCAAAAAGCAGGTCGGTGTAAAGTGTTCGACGATGACTACTCGGTAAGCTAAGCTTCTTTAAAACGGCTAAGGCGATGCAGCCGAACGTGCTTGTTGCTCTGCGCCGCGCCTTAGGGCACTTCCACACAATATCCTCTATTTTTATCTTGTTTGCTCTTTAGCGAGTGCAATAAAGAGGGTAAGAATGTGTGATAGAACGCGTTATAATGAGGAAAGCGATTCTTGTATGCTGTGCACGTTTGGCTATAGAAATTGTGGTGGGTTTTGAAATTAAATATGAAGGGAGTGCATGGTTCGCTTAGTGTTTTAAAAAAAGGTCTTTTCAGCAAAAAGTAAGGTACAATTTTTTATAGCGCTGAAATAGTTCGTTTGAAATTACACCTTACCTACTAATTGTTAGGGTTCCCTACGTCCGATTGAAGAAATGGAACCCCTATAGGATCACTTGTGTGTCTGTCCGTCTGTCACAGACAATTTGCAGACCGATTGAGTTTAACCGGTCAAGGACCGCGGGACACCGATCGGTGAACAAACAATAGAAAATCAATTGTGTCTCATTAGTGGAGCTTGACAGATTAAATTTGTACTACATAAAGTGGCACTACAATAGTGGAAAATGTATAACAACATTTTTGTAACTTTAACGACGTTTTGCTATCAAATAAGGAATACGGAAAGAAATACAAATTAAGCAGTAATGAGATTCTATCAAATCCGCTTTCTAAAGAAACACCTAGCCTTCTAGATTTCCTCGGAATCTCAGCGAAGTTTCTTCGTCGTGGCCATAAAACGTATTCAACGATTAGCCCACCCGTATTTCGGTTCTTGTAATCGGAACATGAAATAAACTCTGTATTCCCCGCGCATTTAGTACAGATGTAGCATTTCACGAACGCTTTGCAACAGTAATGATTAATGATTGAATTACAATCAGGACCCCACTTTCAGCGACACGCATGACGTGCCTGCCCTAATTCGGAATTCAATCTTCGGCAGAGGGCACCACCAGTCGGCAAACAGCTGGTGCGGCTAACAATCGAATGCGAGATATCGCGAGCTCGTTACGAGAATCGATTATATTCGTGTTTCGATAGATCGATTTCGCATGTAGTAAAGCGCAGTACAAATAGAGCGTGAAACACTAATCGGTAACCCCATTTTAACTAAAATAGGTTTGATAAGTTTTATGAATAAGGGGGTTAATATTTAACCATTTTGTATTCACCCGATGGGACCACTTTATTTTCTGCTGTTGTCTTGGGAAGGTTCTAGCAGCTTGTCGCCTAAAAGACAGAACAACTGGCCGAAATTATAAGTATATTGATGACTTTCTAAAATCTATAGAATAAAGAATAGGCAATAATAGGTTCGCCTCCTATTACATGGGCTTAAAGGCGCAGACCCACCGCGGCGCACGGATAGGCCACGCACGTGTGTTAAGCTTCGCTTTGCAGGAAAATGTATGTGATTGTACCACTGCAAACCACGGACACGTTACGCATCAATTGACGTCATTAGTACATGCGTGGCTTGCTCAAATATGGCCAACGCCATGCACGCTGTGCATGCGGTACACACTATACACGAATATTAACCCATGACTATGAACAACTGTATTGCAGCGCAGCACAGTGCGCCGCGGTGAACCACGCTACAGTTGTACATAGTTGTGGGTGTGTAGTGTGTACTGCAGTGGATACGTAGACCCACGTTGTCAAACAAATGAATCTACGCAGCTAAAATGCGCTGCGTGCCCGTGCACAGCATGCGCCGCGGTGGGTCTGCGCCATAAGTCCCAAGCATAACTAGCAAGATATGGGAGAACTATTAAGGTAAACGCGGGTGAAGTCGACAGTGACCCAGAAGTCGTCAAATTGTCTAAAAACATCAATATCTTTTTCTACTAAACATTTAACTGGCCCATTTTTATGGCAACATATTTTTTGGTAACATATTGCACAATTAAAATAAAACACTGAGTTTTAACTGTAATGGTGGCTGAGATATCTCACTTAAAAAGTGTGTCCCATAATTTTTTCATTTTTTTGCAAGTTTAGCTGCTAAATGTCAAACTCGGCACGTAGTTTTGTGTTTTGATTTACGAACCTTCTGTGGGGTATGTGGTAAGTCTGATTGTTTGATGAATTAGTTAAGTTAATTTACTAATGATATAACTTGAAGTTTAGAACACTTTTATCATAAAAGTATTTTTATTTTAACGTGACATCTATTGGTACCTAAAAATTCCTACTTGACCCAAATCTCGTCATTTTAAGTACTTTTTTGACGATTACTGGGACACGCTTAATACTTGCCTCTAAACTCGTCATATTGTAAATATTTCAACTTTATTGCTAAAGCATAAGGTTCAAAGTTGATTGGGAAAATTTGACAGTTTCGGGTAGCTTGATGTACTGACGTCTGTACAAACATATAATAAGGTTTGGGCTACATTTGACGATAAAACTGGGTTTCTCTTAAGCTGTTTTCGCTTCGCTTACTCATTGCTTGAGTAAGCGTGCTCTGCTTAGTCGTCGCGTCATTGGGCTCGCTTCGCTAGCTCGGCACGAAACTGTGCTCGCGTTTCACTCATGATAGAGCTCGCTTCGCTCGCTCTTGTCATGTGTAAGCCCGTTCGGCTCACTAGTGTCGAAGATGGGCTCGCTTCGCTTGTTGGTGTAAAGCCCGGTTTCCACCGCGAAAGAGTAATGAGCCGAAAATGGCTAAGCGGAGCGGACTTCGTTTTTATGAAATAGGTTTGCGTTTCCACCAAGAAAGAGTTCTGATTCTCTCTAGAAATGAGCGAGCTCATTTTTACTCTTTCTGCCCGCTGAGTCATTTCCGCTCGACTCTTTGTTGGTGGAAACACATGTAAGCAGTTTTCTCTTGAGAGGTAAAAGAAGTCATTAATGGGTCCGCTCCGCTCGCGGTGGAAACCGGGCTTTAGAAGCTGTTAAGACTAGCAAGAGAAGTAAGTCCATCTTCTGATTAAGCGAGCTCATCGTGTAATTAAGCGTGCTTTGCTTATTTGTGTCTAGGAAGGGCTCGCTTCGCACGCTGTATCGTAAGCGCACTCCACTCGCTCGGCCCGTAAAAAGTATTCTCAGTTCTAACCTAAACTGCCTTACTGGGAAAGGTATAATTATGAGCTGTAATAAGCCTTGGATAATTGATGGTAGTTTTTTAACAGTACCTCACTCAGATCGAGTGTGGATATTACAGTTCCAATCAAATCCTCACGTATATAGAGGTGTCTTCTTACTAAGTCTTCTGCCGTTGAATCTTCCTAATGTTCTCGTAATCTTCACACATACTTGCTCGATGACAGGCCGGGGCGCCGTCCATTAATAACATGGCAATTGGCGATGATTTTAGGTACTACCCTAGCTTTTGGATTTTTAGTCAGTAGGAGTCCGACATAACCCTCAGTTCTTCCTAGACTGAGGGTATCCATGAGGATTTCCCCACGAAAAAAAAGGCTCATTGCATTTAATATACCTTTCACCGTATGTGATATTTTTCAGTTCTAAGCAGATTTGCGGTCGATATGAGACGACATCTTTAACTTTTATGCTACTTGCTGCAGATTTTCTTATGTTTTCTGATACTGCCGTAGCTATTGTATTTGCTTGGTACTAGGCTTTTGAGGCTCATTGAATTCCTTATGATGCAAGCTTAGTTTTATTGAGAGTTTTTTTCATTTTTGGCCAGACTTACGGACGATATGAGACGACATATTTTGAAATTATTTTGCTATTGTCAACTTCAAATGCATTTTTAACTCGGCCAATATTTCTGTTGATTCTCTTTAGGCCCTAATAGTGCTGTGTCAATTCTTGACAATGGCACCTAGTACCTAAACATTTGTTTGCGAATTAAAATTTCGACGCATAGTAAAAAGGAGGGTCGGACCCACTGCACTTGCGATGTGACGTCAAACACAAATTAGATCCTGCTTCAAAATTGGTACAATTATTACCCATATATTGTATGCTCAATCATTACCCAAGCATTCTCGTAGTTATAAGCGGCTGAAATATTACATGTTATTGTCGGTCAGATGTATTGAATTTACCACAGAGTGCAACGACGTTTTCACGTCAACAGGCCGAAAACACAATGTGACAGCGAAATAAAATGTATTATTATTTAGAACTTCTACGACCATTTCTTCAGTTGTTTTTTAAAGTAAAAAAATATCTAATTTTATAAATTTTAATAAAATATATTAACTACTGATCGGCGAAAATAAAAGAAAAGTGACCTTTAACAAGTATTACCTACAATGACAACAAACCTCTACGAGTGTTACTATAACTATTTTTTGCCTATATAGTTCTAAAATCAGGTTTTTTTTAACCTGATTTTAGAATGTATACAACTTTATTTTTCAACTTTAAAAAAAGTTGTAGGAATGGTCTTAGAGATTCGGCGCAATAGTAAAAATTATAAGGAGGTCTTCCTCGACCAGGGTAATACATTTTTTTCGTTGGCCGGCCATTTTGGGTTTTGGGC
Organism: Amphipoea lucens; assembly: GCA_947508005.1. Classification (NCBI taxonomy): domain Eukaryota; kingdom Metazoa; phylum Arthropoda; class Insecta; order Lepidoptera; family Noctuidae; genus Amphipoea; species Amphipoea lucens. The sequence continues at coordinate 11,894,149 of OX382371.1, forward strand.
CTAATATGGCTGATTTATTTATATACTTTATTGTACTCCACAAAAATACACAACTTAAAAAAAAAACATTAAACACTTAATAGGGGCTCCTTTATACTGATAAAAAACTGATTCTGTGATTCGGACATCTTATTTTTTTAAGCTAAAATATATTAGAATTTACCTACCTAGTCTGCTAACAGCTCACTACCTTTAGTAATTTCTTGCAATTTGGTTTTCTACCTACCTTTTGTTTCTTAGACTTGCCACGCATATGAAAGGCAGTCACAATATGTTTTAATGTGTAATCATCTTGAACTCTATGTTCAAGGCCAGAAAGTTCATATTAGTATCAAAAATTGACGACTACTGGGTCCTTTTGATGAGTAATAGTACAAATCTGGCGAGTACTGGTACAAATCGCCCTTTTTTCACATTTGCTTAAATAAGTATTTATTACCACTAAAAATTACAAAAATTAACAACTTATTTAGAATAGCGGATAATTATTCTATTTCGTCGTGCAAAAAGTTTCATTCTAAATGAAATACTTCTCACGCAGCAGTTCTTCAAAGTCAGTGAATATCAAAACCCGACGAGTATTGGTACATTTACCTTATAGGTACACCTCTACCCCACCCTTTGGAAAAAATAGGCGTGATGTTATGTTACAATCTATAAGTTCATATATCTGTTAAGTAGGAATACCAAATACTTAAAAATAATGTGCTCAAAGGCGTGATCTTTCGTAAATACTTAAATGAAGTCGCTGACAGCAACTAAAATGTAAAATCTAAACTACGCAAGAACAATAATTATTAAAAAAACAAAACCGGTCAAGTGCGAGTCGGGCTCGCGCACCGAGAGTCAAAGTCAAAGCATTTTTTCAAATAGGCACATAAAAGGCACTTTTGAACGTCAAAAATTATCTTAAAATAGAATTGATTCTAGTCGCGAGGGCTCCGTACAAACTTGTAGGTACTGATGTAAATCGTTTTAAAATTATTATTTTTTGTAATGTAACTACTACATTGCTTCTTGGCTTGCCAAATTTAATTACTCTAGGTCAACGCGAAGTGCCCTACTCGTATAGGTTTTGATTCCGGAACATAAACACTCGTATTTTTTTATTGCGTTGACTTAGAAGTTTGATTTTTTCTCTGCTTCAAGGGTTGTAGCCCTGAGTATTTGATATTAATTTCAAATTGATAACTCCACGCGTTCCTGAGAAAAAGAGTATTGACAGACGGACAACGAAGTGATCTTATAGGGTTTCCGTTTATCCTTTTGAGGTACGGAACCCTAAAAACACCTTATAGCAAGCTTCTCATTCGACACAAATACCTAGACCTGCAATTAGCGCCAGAACAGTAATACATTTAAGAATCAAAGTGCTCAAGAAAAGTCGAATCAAGACCTTCCCAACGACAGCTCCAACGTTTTCCTCGCAGCAATTTCACATGATAGTGTTTCTATTTCCTCTATTTCTAGATCATAGGAATAATGTTTGCACGCTGTAGCAAATCCATGCATGTTTCCTGAATACTGTGTCCCTGTCGGTGACATTTTTTCATTAAGTATGAATAATGTTCCGCTGACAACAAAACGCGGAGCAGTGTCAGTGAGCCTTTACATGAATGAAATATGCAAGCACATTGTGATTCTCTCTGTAATACGAAACTGTGTAATTAAAACTAAAGTTGTTGTACTAAGATGCCAATTAAAATTGTTTAGCGGTGTGTATATTGATAGTCGGTATTGTTTTCAGATTCTTTGATGTTTATAATGTTCGGTTAGTACCGGAAAATATAGGAGTACATCCTATGATATTATGTAAGACTAGCAGTGCCCCGTGGTTTCACACGGATAAGTTTCGATCCCGTGGGAATATCGAGATGAAAAGTATTCGATGTGTTAGTAGTAGAGTAACAAACATCCAGCCATCCTCACAAACTTTCAATAATATTAGTACCTAGGATTAGTAGGATAGGAAGCAGGAAGAAGCGTAGGAAGGTCTCCCACAAGGTGGACTGAGGAATTTTTTTTTTTTACCCACTGGATGTAAGAATCACATAACCAGTTGAAGTGGCGGCGCTTATGAGGGAGGCCTATGTCCAGCAGTGGACGTCTTTCGGCTGAAATGATGAATGATATTTTAAGTAAAAAACAGCACAATATCATACTATCTGACGTGGAAGTAGTATGTTGTAATTATCGGGAGCGAAAAAGACGTTTAATCTCAGAAGAAGATCTATTGGCCAGATCCATGATGGATGTAGTGACGAAAAGACAAGACGGTACGTAACTAGGGTAATTAGCCAAGTTTTGACGAACGCACGGCTACTCATCAAGCTATACATAACCAGTATAAGCTGACTTTTGATTGTACAGTCAGCATCAAAAGTCGATTAACACTATCATTTTTACATGTTATCAAATTGATAACAATTTTTTTCAATAAACTGATTTTTATCTTTTCACATAATAGACAAGAGTATATATTCTAAAAAAATTTCTTCTGCTGCAATTTTGAACAAATATTTTGCTCAATAACTTAGATTAAAAAAACTGAAGTGTTGATCAACTTTTGATGCTGACCGTACGATAAACCTATACAATGCGAGGTCAGCTAAAACTTCAAATGTTTAGTTTTATGTGTAGCCGTGTGTACCACTTGCGGAGCGTGTGTAACCTATCTACCTATTTTTACTTATATCATTGTCTGCGTCACTCTGTGGGTGAAAAACAGGCAAACGTAGGTATGTTCCCATTATGGCAATATTTTGGTCATTTCTGTAGCCTGTAGCTATTTAAAAGTAGTTTTTAGACTGCTGATATTATTCGATAATAGCTCCTATATAATAATAAAGGTATTATGAAGTAAAGTGAAGTGCACATGGTGTGTGGAGAACCATAGGAGCACAATAAAACTCTTGCTAGCCTCTATTGACCAAATTACGTAATGAACAAGGTTACTTTTACGACGTTTAATTTTTAATTGTTTTAGGCTGTTAGGGTGCCTACTGGCTATGGTAATGTTACCCAGTAGAAAGAATTATAACATTTCAGCTTTTCTAGTTCATGTGATACAGGATGGATTTTTGAAACGGGGCAGTAGGGGTATGTACAGTCAAGAAAAGAAATAAGTATGCAGGATCGTCGGATATAGTAGAAGTTTAGTAAGAAACGGATGGATGTTCTCGAATAAAATTTAATTTTATTAATAGAAAACAAACAGCTTATCTATGAAATTAAATTTCAGTCGACAACATCCATCCGTTTCTTACTAAACTTCAACTATATCCGACGGTCCTGCATACTTATCTCTTTTGTTGAGTGTACTTACCTTAATCGTTATAGTTATATTAGGTACATCTATCATAAATAAGTAAGTTGGAGTCTCATTTTTTGGCCTAGGCTGATTATGTATGCAACAAGCAGTGGAGGGGCGTGCAATTTTAAATTAAACGATTTCTATGTAGTAATTATCGGATGATACTGACAATTTAGTCCTAGATGCCTTATCTAACAAAAGATCATAGAGATTAAAAATTAATCTTAATTCAAATAGGTACATACTTCCAATTGATATTTAAATTTTTTATGACCTTTTCATAACTCTTTCTTGTCCTAACCTATTAGTATTTAGCTATTGGGTTGACCGTTGACTTTTGTGAATAGAATAATCGAAAGCGAAAAAAAAAAGCTGGCGCTGCGGCTGCGATTGCGGAAAGCCTCAAGCGGCGAAAATATAATAACCTTATCGGAAATTATATTTTCGAGCAGTCTGGGGTTGAAACCCTCGAGCCGTGGGGTCCGAGTGCTCATGGTCTTTTTAAGGAAATTTCAAAACGGCTGGTTGATACTTCCCGTGACCCAAGGCCTGGCTTTTACCTTGGCCAAAAGCTAAGCATTGCCATACACCGTGGTAATGCCGCCAGTCTCTTGGGTACATTACCAATCGACAGCGATGCGGATGAATTTTTCGATGCTATATTTTAGTTTGTGTATAGTTTTAGTTAAGTTAGGTTTTAATTTTGTTATTTTTGTTAATTAAGATAAGTAAAATAAAAAAAAAATCCCAAGTGAATGTTTTGAAAGACGTGTAATTCAATTACTTTTTCATTTCAAATCAATTTGATTATTTTCCCTGACTAGCTTTGTTCCTGATTCTCCCACGCATATGTTTTACCGCTAAAACTAAAAGGTGTAGGTATTATATTTTCCCGTTGACTACCTATTATTAATGTCCTGCGAACTACGTAGATTTAGGGTGTTTAGCACTGCTGTAGCGGGTGGGGGCCACCGGCCATACGTGTTTGACAAATCCATACAAAACGAATGAAAAAGCATTGTGAACTGTTTGTCGCTGGGCTACCGGTGGCTCGTTTGCGCCTAGCCTTAATATTGACTTCTAGATTCATTTGTTTTATTTTTAAATTAATGTAATACATTATATTTAACCGATGCTTGCGTGATATCGTAATGAAAGCCTTAAAAAAGATAAAAATAAAACATTTTTACGTAGTCTATTTCAAATACTCAAATGACATATACTCGAACTTCAGTGTAACCAGTTAGTACTAGATACTGCATGGCTGTGCTACTTTGTAAACGAAAAAGTAACCAAAATGTCAGTTCAGTCAAAAGTTCCGCATTTTGTAACTTTCCCATTCAAAGTTTCCTATTTTGCAACAGACTGTTGAAAGATGAAGGATCCTCCTTTATGTTCTTGAAGCTGCCTGTAATGAACGGATTCATAGCCTCTCTTTAATAAAACGCTAATTAGTATTTTAACTTAAAGTAACTAGCCAGTTAGAGAGCAGTGGTGGCTCAGTGGTAACGGCCGCGAATTACCGAGTTGTAGGTCATAGAGTTTGAACCCAGACAGGCGCTTTAGTTTGTGTGAATTATTTCATCACCACTGCTTTCAAAACGGTGAAGGAAAACATCGTGATGGAACCGGCTTGTGACGGAACGTGACATCCACCAACCCGCACGGGGCCCGCGTGGTGGATTACAGCCCACTTCCTCTCGCCGAGAGGAGGTCTGTGTCCCAGCAGTGGGAACATTATAGGCTTACTATGCTAAATCTGTAGGTATATAGATATTACTTTATCGTCACCCATTTTCAAACGTTTCTCAACCAGAGCACGTCGATATTGAAGATTGTGATTGCAATTTCAAATAATCGTTTTATTTGATCGAGCTCAAAGTTTCCTCATTCTTTTCACCTTGATTTTTATTTGAGTTCCATGCCTTTTTTTATGGATGGGAAATAACCATGCCATGCCTATTCTTATGTTTTCAATGTAAGAAATGCAGAAGTCGAAGGCTAACAATTTATTTTCAGTCATCATTTTGATATTGCATGATATTGTTACAGATGGGCTCGTGGCTGACAGTTGCACGGGTCGATCAAAGATTAAGCGCTTCTTGCCGCAGTTGGTTCATGGATGGGTGACAATCCATTATATATATGTCGGATCAGGAGTAGGTTACAGGTGTCTCGTTATCATCAGGCATATTTGATTAACTACTGTGGGCATACTGTGGGTAGTGTTGGTTATTGCGCAATAGAAAAACCGTTTTGCAGTTCAAATCAAATTATAATATCACAAACAAATTAATCACACTAGCAAATCACACACTGTAGGTACACTACTGTACACAACTAGATACACAGTAAAATAATTATGTACAGTAACAAAGTAATTGCGAACAAATCGTAGGATCGATTACTGTTCGTATAGTGACAGAGCCACCCAAGTAAACCGACAGATTTGTCGGGAGCTAGTGCTGTCAGGAGTCGAGTCCGAACACCGACTGACTCTCACTGACTGTCACTGACTGTGACCGACTGTCACTGACCGTTATTGACTGTCCAGCACAAACGAGTGCGCTCAGTTATAAAGGTTTGTCCCCACTACGCACTCGCCCCACAACAACTCTGTCCAAATGGCGTACGGAAATACGTCATCGTGTTTACTTGATACAAAACATTAAAATGTGCTAAATCTAATAAGACTCACATTATAAAGTAATCGAATAATTCAACAAGAATAATTGTCTTAAATAAACAATAGTGATTTCACAAAGTAAATCGTTTTAAAATCAAAGTAACATGTCATCAATTGTTTTGAACAAAACCATCGGTTACAACTATCAAAATAAGTTGCTAAAATCAATTAGCGTGTACACTGAGTACTCAATAAATTATGTTCCGATTTATTAGATAATAATTGATAGCAAAATCCTAATAAGAAAACAAATCATAACAAATTCTGTTGACTATCCCTCAAATTTAATTGACAACTGTCTCCGACACGGCCAGAACTGACGTTCTACACGTCCTCGTGTAATCTTGGGATAAAAAATGTCTAGGTGAATATCGATCGGCCTTTCTGACCAACAAAAGCACAAATCACAAAAGGTACGTTCAAATGAAAAATCCTGAATTAGTCAAATAAAATTATTATCAAAAGCAGTTGCATCGCAACCATTCTAAAATGACCATACTGTTGCAGACAATACATAGCTCAACTAAAGTAGAGACATAGTCTCCCAGCCGAAATCACACCATGGGATTCGACAAGTAATTTGGAGTCAACCAAATCCAGGCGTCAACATAGACAACCAAACAAGAGTCAACATAGACAACTTGTCAATTCAGCTATAGTATGTCAGCAGCAGATGAATCATCATCATCAGTGTTATCATTGACATCATCATTAACAGTAACTAGACATTCAGGCATTTTTTAAACGTACACGGTCATGTGCGTACTTAATTCAAACAGAGCCATATAAACAAAATTTTGATAATCATAGCATAAATCATCTACAAGACAATCATCTACAAGACAATCATCAACAAACTTGATTATCTAGCCAAAACGAAATCATCAACCAGAGCCATGTACCATCGTTGTTCACATTAACAACCATCTTTTTCACTAAGAGCCTTAGACACCTGGGAACCCACATGTGAGTAAACCACTCTAACGCCACGGCTCTCTAGCCAACCAGCAATCACATTGCTTGTCACACATCCAGCACATGGATCCGTATGCATCACCTAGTGACTACACACCACTTTACTACGGCCGATAGAGATCCCCTACTCGCGTGGTTCCCACAACTTAGGCTTGCTCATCATCACCACTGTGATCACCATCTACTTTGACTGGTACATGACCTACTGGCATCATTCTTAACTTATCGTTAAACCAGATTAGGCTATAACTAACAATGTAATAATTTTTTGCTGTTGTTTACCAAGGAAGCACTCAGTACTTGAGTCAAACAAAATGAAAACGACTCACCAGGTTCGGTAGACAATAGATCTATAGCTAGCTTAATAGTACAGACATCCACTCGCTGTCACCGTTTCCTTGGCAGAAGTTGTTAAACTCCCTGCTCGAACAGCACCGTCCTTGATCAGCGACTCCTCGTCCAGGAGATCCAAAGAGTGCAGCGCCGTCCGACACTGCCATCCTGCTTGAAGACGTTCTTGTGTGTTAACCTGTAACCGAAAAAATCAACAGCAGTGCCTGTTCCACTCGGCCAATTCTGACCACATGGATAAAAACAATAACAATCATCGATAACAAAAGATTCCTCTAAGCCTTAGTAATAATTTATCAGAAACGGTATCAAATTACTAATAGATCACATACTATCATAATATTAAGTTGCAAGTAAATGTCGGGTAGACATGTAATAAAATCTCAAGTTGTTGCTCGCTAATCGCAACGACACATGATTTGTTCTGTGCTGAATACACGCGTTTGACCAATACCAGGCAACGCAACGTTATTAACTCGTTTGCCACTTAATTTGGCTGCACAACTCGCTTTTACTAACGAGCATTCAGCACCAGAATCGTAAACAAAACAATACAGCTCACCTTTATTTTCTAAGTGTCCGATGGTAGGTGTAAGACGCAAACATCCACTCGCCATTGCTGCTTCCAGCACATGCTCCACCTTCACCATCTGCTTGGCTGCTACTGCTCATGGAGGGCAGCGATATGTCCTGGAATCCCTCACTAGCAGCACATGAAGGGCTTCGCTGACGGCTGCGTGGCTGCTTGGGTCGATTCAGTCACTCCAAGTCACTGGTAGCTCCACGCCACGTCCTTGATTTGCTATTTACGATAGCCACGTTGATGCTGCTCCTTTGCGCACCTTACTGATGGCTACTACTCGTTGACCACCTGGCAGTAAATTTTCAGCCAAACAAATCACCTGTTGTGCACTGTTATGTTTGCGCAAGAGACGCGTTACTAGGCAAACGTATTTCTGCATACAGCCTATGCCGAAAACAACATGCACCATGATCGCGCATCCGTATCTGCTTTGTCTGGGTCGAACTTGGATAGATCCACACGATTATTTAATAAGCGTTCACATGTTTACACTTTGTTTTTCAAATGTCAACGGTCACTTTCACTTTTAGCGTTCTCATGTTGCGCATGAACCAACACGAATTATATCCCGCTTCTGATGTAGGATCAGGAGTAGGTTACAGGTGTCTCGTTATCATCAGGCATATTTGATTAACTACTGTGGGCATACTGTGGGTAGTGTTGGTTATTGCGCAATAGAAAAACCGTTTTGCAGTTCAAATCAAATTATAATATCACAAACAAATTAATCACACTAGCAAATCACACACTGTAGGTACACTACTGTACACAACTAGATACACAGTAAAATAATTATGTACAGTAACAAAGTAATTGCGAACAAATCGTAGGATCGATTACTGTTCGTATAGTGACAGAGCCACCCAAGTAAACCGACAGATTTGTCGGGAGCTAGTGCTGTCAGGAGTCGAGTCCGAACACCGACTGACTCTCACTGACTGTCACTGACTGTGACCGACTGTCACTGACCGTTATTGACTGTCCAGCACAAACGAGTGCGCTCAGTTATAAAGGTTTGTCCCCACTACGCACTCGCCCCACAACAACTCTGTCCAAATGGCGTACGGAAATACGTCATCGTGTTTACTTGATACAAAACATTAAAATGTGCTAAATCTAATAAGACTCACATTATAAAGTAATCGAATAATTCAACAAGAATAATTGTCTTAAATAAACAATAGTGATTTCACAAAGTAAATCGTTTTAAAATCAAAGTAACATGTCATCAATTGTTTTGAACAAAACCATCGGTTACAACTATCAAAATAAGTTGCTAAAATCAATTAGCGTGTACACTGAGTACTCAATAAATTATGTTCCGATTTATTAGATAATAATTGATAGCAAAATCCTAATAAGAAAACAAATCATAACAAATTCTGTTGACTATCCCTCAAATTTAATTGACAACTGTCTCCGACATATATATAGACTCCTCCGTGTCTCGGAAAGCACTTTAAGCCGTTGGTCCTGGCCCGGCTGATATTCGTAGATTTTTGGCAGTCGTTACGGGGAGTCAGAAGCCCAGTCTTACCAAGGGGTATCGTGTTACCCAGTAACTGGGTTGTAGAGGTCAGATAGGCAGTCCCTCGAGTATTCAACTGCAACCGGTTAGACTGAAAACCGACCCCAACACAGTTGGGAAAAGGCTAGGCAGATATTTTTACAGAAGAGTTGCTGTTACAAAAAGAATATTATTGGCTTACAACGTTACATCTTTAGGGTCGGTTCACATCTGACGGGAAATGCGTCGGGCGTAACTTCGATTGCGTCTATTTATTCGCTCGACGCACTAACGCATCATCGGTTGAGTGTGAAAGGTTGAATGTTTTATCATATAATTGTCTGTTTTGGCGTTATGCGACCGATAATACGCGACGCATCTTCCGTCAGATGTGAACCGACCCTAAGGGAGGCTTAACGGGAATTCGGAGTAAACTGTTTCTTGTTCTATTTTCTTAGCGCTCAATCCCTATTTTTAGAATCAATCTAATTCCCATCGTCCTAAAACTGTCAGTAAACTTTTAGAGTTCCGGTAACAACTTTCTGATCCGTCGAAACTGCTTAATTAGCCTAAGGATAAGTAGGCACTTTGTAAGGTCAAAGGTCATCCCATTATGTATTTCCAGACATGAAATTAATTTAAATGGTTTCAATGTTAAACTGACCTTAATACAGAAACTGTAGCTGACCCGACAGACGTTGATTCATACAAAATTCTCATACAAAATACACTTTCAGTTTTACTGAATTTTCTAATTCTAGTTAGAAACATTATTTTTATTTTTTTATTAATTTTGTATTTTGTGTTTCACGAACTGTGTCCAAATAAACATTTTTCTTTCTTTCTTTCTTAATTTTGCCGACAACTTTTCAAACATTTTCTTTCATACAAACCTTGTCCTGACAATTACAAACACAACAAAAAAGAATTTGCCAAATAGGTGCAACCGTTCAGAAGTGATACGCGTACATACTCGTACATTCAGCAATTGATTTTTATTTATATATATATAGATACGTTCTCGAAACTAAGAGAATGTCGCATGCAGCCGATGCATGTTAGATATGTCACCGACGTATTTGGTTACATGGCATGCCATTTCCCGTGCTCGATAGCATCCGCTGCGGTACGATCTACAAGATAGTTGAATTACTATTCCAATATTGTGTTTACGCAAATGTAAATGTAGGCATTTGTGTCTTGAGATATGATAAGAGAGAAGAAGGAATCAAGGACAAGACTAATAACTGAATGGTACCTAGGAGACCGCGAAAGAACAGAGGGGTAATTCTCGTAATGTTAAGAACGTTCACAGTCTGATCTCAGTCTCAATCTGTCAAAAATGCCTCTAATTTCCCTACATTTTGACATTTGTTTGTCGCCGAGATGATACTGCGACTAGATTTTGAACGTTTTAAATTACGAGAATTGGCCTTCAGGACAGCGTAAGAAATGGGAGGATGACATCAGGAAAACAGCGGACCCAATATAGACTCGTACAGCAAAGGTCAGGAGGAAATCTTTAGAGGAAGCCTGTGTCGGAAGACAATCTGTTCCAGATCAACGACCGTTTGCCGATATTTTTCTTTCTGGTTAAATATCAGGCACAGTTTACAAGTATCAGGCACAGTTTACAAGTATCAGGCACACTTCACATGTGTTCCTTCAGAAGTAACGCTGTTTCGTGACCATTGAAAGGAATAGAGAAAACCTTTGCCCAGCTGTGGGACAGTACGGGCTATAATAGGTTTCACATTTGATTGATGAGATTTTTTTTTGAAATATTTTGATGTTTTTTTCGTTTCTACTGCATTAAATCAATTTTTGAAAATTACAGAATTAATTTCCGTTAAATTATCTATACAAATGTATATAAATTAAGTAGGTTCTGTGTACTAGCAGGAGTATAACAATAGAAACAGTTGCAGAAAGGAGGCAAACAAATTTTTTCGATCGTAAAGCACTCTCCAATGCTTCGCATTATGAGTCGTGCAAAAAAGATCATACAAAACCATGTGCTGAGGATACGGCCCCTGCCGCGCATAACTTGAATTTTCATTGTCAACAACCAGGTACACTGCTACAAGGATTTTTTGGCGGTCGAATGACGTTGACTGGGAGGTGCTGTCGGAAAACTTATTTAGTTTTTTTCCTGAAATATATTGAAAAAACAAAATGGCGGCATTAATTCTAATTTTATCCACACGCCAAAGGATCCTTGTACAGCTTCAGCTATAGGTACAGGGTTATTTTAAGGTATTGTTATAATATACATATAGTATCGATATCCAAACAAATAAAAAGACTTGATATTTTTTTTGGAGGTCAACAATCCCTGTTAGGCTGCGTTTCCACCAGAAATGAGCGAGGATGCGTAGCGAGGGATCTGTGTGAAAAAAACCAATAACATCGCTTCATTTTCATAGCTTGAACTAAGTTAGCGTTATTATTGGTTAGTTTTACACACATTCCTCGCTACGCATCCTCGCTCATCTCTGGTGGAAACGCAGCCTTAGTGTTGTTACTTGAAAGGGGTTTGAAGATTTTTGTATGGAGGGTGGCCCTAAGGTCGGCCGCCATTTTGTTTTTTTTTCAGAATCGCGGTGCACAACAAAAGTTATATATTTAGATAGAGGACACGTATACAAACAAAAAATGTTATGTAACATAATATCCTAAAGCGTCAGGTTTCGGAGTTATTCACCGAAATATAAGTCGAAAACAACAAGAATTTTTTTGTTTTTTTCCCCTACAGGTAACCATATTGAACTATTGAGGTAATAGACTAATCTGACATTTTAGTCTTTTATGCTTTCGTTTTTTTTAGTATAGAAGTTTGACATTACACTTGTCAGATTAGTCTCTGGGATTAAAAAAACTAACTATAAATTGCCGTGTTTAATTATTTATTTAATAAATGTCTATTCTTCATTTGTTTCTTCTCCATAAAGGTTTCGTAACGTTTCTATTACCTCAATAGTTCAATATGCTTACCTGGGAGGAAAAAAAACAAAAAAATCTTAGTAGTTTTTGACTTATATTTCGGTGAATAACTCCGAAACCTGACGCTTTAGGATATTATGTTGATTACATTTTTTGTTTTTATAAGTGTCCTCTATCTAAATATATAACTTTTGTTGTGCACCGCGATTCTGAAAAAAAATCAAAATGGCGGCTGATTTTAAGGCCAAAACCTTCAAACCCCTTTGAGTTGAGAAAAACTGTTTTCTTATGTTTTTCGTGTTAAGATATCCATCACGTCTGTGAAGGTTACACAAAAAAAGCCTGATTTTTTTTGTGTAACCTTTAACTGCGGTTGATGACCCCACAAAAAAATAATCAAATTAACATTTTTTTTTTATTATGCTTTGATATCGATACCCAATTCTGTATTATTTTATCCCGATTTTGCTCTTCCAGTTTTACATAACATTTGTGGCGTACATTATATTGAGCATGTAAAGTATTAATTATGTCATAATTGTCAATAGATTGTTAATTCGGAATTATTTATTGAAACGTGTTTCATTAATACAGGAAATGGAACTGAACATCAGTTTTAATTTTTATGAATGGTTAATATGGTTAATAAGTGGCGTAATTAATACTAAAAATAATACATAGATATGTCATTTGGTATGTACTTACAATTGGCGTGCATGTGGTTTTCGAAAGCGGAATCAAAATGTGTTATGATTAAATTTATTTTCAGAGTTCAGAAGGCTTATTCCCGTAATTAAAAACGTTCAAAATCTTGTCGTAATCTCACCTCAGCGACAACCAATGTCAACAACTTGTCAAATATGTAGGGAAATTAGAGGTATTCCTGACAGATTGAGACTGAGATCAGATTGTGAACGTTTTTAAAATTACGAGAACTGCCCCTGCTTTGCTTATTTCTTTCAAGACGTTGTCTGTATTACAGTCAGGCCTCGGGAGAATGCATTCTTGAGTTCTGTCAGTTTTATACAAACGAATACTTGTTTTGCGAATTTTATCTTTATTACTTACTAGAATTGTCCGGAACTATCGATTTCTTGTCTACTTCCGTTTGTTTGAACAAAAACTCACTTTCCCAAATTAAATCTTCTATCCGACACCGAATACATCTTAAGAAAGTTTTGCCTAAGCTCTATAATAGTTTAATCTTAAATCTCAATACGGTACAAGCAAAACATGGAAGTGATTTGATTGCATCTTAGATTAATCGACGAGCGGTCTCGAGTTAAGACGGAAACCAGTTAATAAGTTCTAGCTAGGAAGCCCTGCTTTTGCTACTGATAAGTTTATCCTGGCTTAACGAAGCCATAGCTTTTAGGATAATTAAACCATATTTTCCAACCATTGCAACCATTTTTTGCCTTTCTACGTGGATGTGCGCATATTTCCGTTTATTGCCCGTGGTTCGACCGCGTAGTTCTACTAGTAGGACCACGGGCATTTTTCTTTTCGGTGGTTCTATCAATCGGACCATCGTTATAAAATTATCATATTTTATTGGCACTGGTTCTACTGGTCAAGTAGAACTAAGATAAATATTTTTGCCCATGGTACTACTTACGTAGTACTTATACCTGTTACATTATTTTGCTACGCAAAATACGCGCATTGACGTGGAGTTGCGGACACTAGCCAGTATTACCTTCATTATTAAAAAAAAAAAAAAATAGTTATTAAAAAATGTTTTTGTAGCTACCTATTGCACTAAAAAGAAAATAGTACATTACTGCAGTAGCCAGCAAAAGAGGCATTGATGGACGGACGTGTAAATGTGAGATTAAAAATGTGAGAGTAAAAGAGTTAGCTGGTTTAACTAAAAAAAAGATTTTTGACAAAGAGTAAGTAAACGTGGACGAATATATATCATCGCAGCTTATCCAATGCATGTCCAACATTTATTTTGGTATATAGTAACTCCAAGTTTTACATGCAAAGAAGTTTACTCACTTAATAGAACCACGGGTAAACAAAGTTGCCCTTAGTACTACTGATAGAACTTGATTTGCCCATGGTCCGATTGATAGAACCACCGAAAAGAAAAATGCCCGTGGTCCTACTAGTAGAACCATAGAAATGTAAAAAACAGGAGAAGTGGCAAGGGGGCGTGTCTGTGTCCACGCGTCATGAGCAACATGCGCTTGTACTAGGCGAATGGCCGTCTCCGCGAACTAGTGCGCTTTTGACTGTGATCGTGATAAAATATAAAAATGCCGAGTTGTTCAGTGGTTTCTTGTAAAAAACGAAGTCAAAATAAAAACCTCGTATCTCGTGGAATGACTTACCATATATAAGTAAAAGTATTTTACTGTATTTATCTTTAAAATCATGAAAAACAACAAAGCGTAAAATATTTCTTGCTTTTACTACGTTATTTTTGTTTTCAAATATCGCAGCGGCTATACTATTTTTGCAGCAAATACATTGCTTCTTAACCACTAGCCACTCAGTATGTCGTAAGTGAAAAGCAAGCAATGTAAAAATTACAAAACGATACTTTATTTTCGCCGAGCGTCGCATAGTACAGCCGCTGTGTCTTGCGGCGAGATAGTGATGTGGTTATGAATGTCCACTAACGTAGGCTATCGACAACAACGTTGAATGCTCAACGAATATATTGCTATTATAGTTAATTTTTAAATTTGTCAACCGTTTTAACCCGGTTTATAGAAGACCTGAAAATATGACGTTTAAATGGTTGGAAGGCCCTTGAGAAAAAGTAAAATAATGTTAATTTTTTTTATTAACTGCAATTACTTTTTTAAACACATTTTATTGATTTATAATATAATAATATGTTCTGAACATATCGTTTTTTATTTATTTTATTTTCATGACCCTTTATTTTTCTTAGTACAATAATGAATTAAAGAATCGATAACTTTCCGATTTAGTCAATCACTAGCGTATATGTAAAATAAATGGCTTTTGCACAGCACAACGATAGCGATAGATGTTTTTGTGTGAGTGAGTTGTACGGTGCATGGTAAAATGCACGCTGTGTTTGATGATTTAAGGTTTATAATTGATTGTGTAGTACGTTCTGATTTATGAATTGCAAGAGTGTGCGCGACTTTGTATCTATTGCTTTTACTAAACTACATCTGTAGTAGTGGCGCGGCGGTGGGGCAAACCTAGCGACATCGGGTTCTGATACATTTTCAACTACGGCCGCATATCTCCTTCTTTCATATATCTATGAGTAGAACTACGCGGTCGGACCACGGGCAATAAACGGAAAATAAACGTATTTTCTTTCTTCTTTCTTTTTTTTGGTTTTATTATGAATTTTTTTGGATGAATCTAACAGAAAAGTGTTCATTATTTATCCATATTTAAGATACAACATCCACCAACTCGTACCTCCCGCGCGGTTGATTTCGGTCACTCAAAAAGAAAGTCCTGACTCCCAACAGTGGGAGCATAAAGGTGGGTACTGATCGGTGTTACGGGCCCTAATTTACCATTCGCAATGAGCATGTTACGTTACGCCGTGTTCTAAAATCCGTGTAACATGCTCGTTTCGAACTCTTTGCTCGCCCATGCTTCAGATTCGTTGCCACTTGTAGTCAAGATGTCGGACGACCAAGTCGTGTTGGGATCTTTGATTTTATTCAATTATTGTATTAATCCAAAATTAAAAAGAATTTTAATTATTTCTTCACGTCGCTTCCAATACGAGTTAGTAGGGGTCCTAAAACATGGGTAGCCGAAACAATTAGCAAATTCGGTATTACCAGCCAACAAGTTAGACACCACCGGCGACTGCTTAGGATTACTTGAGAACGGCTGGACAGACTTGATTAACATTTTTAAATCTTTGTAATAGTACGAATAAGGTTTTTAGGGAAAGAGAAAATGGAAAAGTTTCCCTGAATATTGGAAAATTCGAGAAAAACCGAAAGTTTTTTTTTCTATTCATAGAAATTTGGACAGGACAACTTCAATCTGTCGGGTCAGCTGTATTATAACATAAATGTAAGAATTCATAATGCACAGTCAGACTCCAGATCATAATATTACCTATAACGATTCCCGTATGTATTTGAGCTTACAACACTCCTGGTTGAACACGGCTTTGAGTGGCAACACCGTGTCTGATTGGATTGCCCATTACTGCAAAATAATCAGCACGTATATACCTACACATATGTATATTAACTATGTTTACGTAGTCAGTCAAAGTTCTCAGTCAAGATTAATATCTGATATTAGATGTGTCTCTTGCGCAAATTTGTGGATTTGACAGCTGCCAGAGATATAGCGTGTGACAGGGCATTGCTCATTATCCATTCTGTTTACTGTTAAGTAATTCAATAATCGTCAATTGATATATAATTAATTAATGCACTGGCTCGTAGGTCTAGGACTCGGAAGAGAGATAGCTGTGCGTGAAGTCTTAGGTTCAATCCCAGGTTTGTGTAAAGTTTCGTTGGATTTTTCTACTAAGAATTAGTAGCCCAGATTCTGGAGTAGTGTCTAATTAAACTCATAAGTCTTGCCTCTTCCTGCCGGGGGTGCGGGATTGTCCGAAAGGGTTACCTCTACCCCAGAACATAAAGGGCTAAGGAAGGAACACGGATGGGTTTGAGTCAGTAAGAGTCTGACACTCCCTTCCGCTCCACCCAGAGCGGGAGGGGTCATTTGAAGATTTCCCATCCAAAAAAAAAAGTCTTGCCTCTTATTGCATAAGACTTAAACTTGTCATGGTAAAATGTGCGTTTGCTGAACAAAACTTCTTGCCTACCCCTTCGGTTACCTTAATACAGGCGTGATGATTTGTTAATTAACCAGTAATACCTAGTAGTGTAGTGTAGCGCAGTGTTCAGTGCAGTGTACACCGCAACGGTATTGCAGGAAGAGACTTTATTAGCCCCGGAACATGTCAAAGGCGTTGCACATAAGATGCATTGGTGCGCTCTCGTGGAGATCCCGGAACCCTCTCTTGTTGTCCGTGGTACCGGCTAAGGATTAGTCAATCTTGGTTACGACATCCCTCCTATAGCAATAACTGACTATATTTACTTTGTAAAGTTGCGCGCATTTTGGAAGAACTAGTTATCCTAAAAACGAGTTAGGCCGCTAAAACAATATTGAATTTATCCGCGAAATAAATAGCTATTTGCGCAATAACAAGTACATGTCAACAAGGTAGACATGCTCAACGCAAAAGTAAGTAGGTACAGCCCTAAATCCATCTGATACGCGAACAAACTTGACACTCGCTACAATTTGTGCGAAAAATCTCGCACTCCTTACTTTTATTACTTTTTTATAGTTTTTCTGAGTTCAAGCTTTCTGTTACACTTTAAAACTACTCGGACTTTGTTGTCCAAGTTCTCCTTCGCACATTGAACTCTAACTATTCATAGAACTGCACTCGATAGATTTTTCTTTTCTTCTTTTATAGTTTAAACTGATTGCTAATTTAATAGGAAAGTCTAGCGATGAAAGGCTAACAATCCCTTAATGGACCTTTACTTTAAACTTCTTTAATGAATATAAATAGATAGACTTCAATTTTCAAGAATAATTTAAGACTTTAGAAAATTGGGAAATACGATAAAAATAACGAAGGAAAAGTTCGTAATCAAATTTTAACTTTGTGAAAGTTTGCAACTTCTTTGCATACTTGGATTTGTAATCCAAATACAAAGAATTCGAGGCGAAAAGTTAAAGTCTGTTGTGTTTTACACAGGTATGCTAAAACGTTTCATTATTTATTACGCTACTAATCAAATCTAAACAACCACAAAGTATAAATAATTAAATTAAAAAATTACACTAATCCAATATGCATAATGAATAACTAAAATCACTCTAACCGACCCACACCATAAATCACAATGAGTATCTAAAAAACCCCTTTTAAAAAACTTTTTAAGAAAAAAAAACCGACTTCCAAAAAAACACTACAAAGTGAAAAATAACTTTAATTTCGGAAGTCGGTGTCTTTGGATCTGTATTTTAGTTTTTTGCCACCGACTTCCGAAATTAAAGTTATTTTTCACTTTGTAGTGTTTTTTTGGAAGTCGGTTTTTTTTCTTAAAAAGTTTTTATTTCACGCTTTTTAGTGGGTCTGCTTATAATTTATCTAAGTTACAATAGCTTAGTGCTCATCGCCTTTTACAAACAAATTATTGCTTTTCCCGATGCAGGGAAGTTAATTGTTGAGGAGTTCTCCAGGTCCACCATCAGCTCCATATCACCATTCACATTGTGACGAGCATAAATTGCTTAGCAACCATATTAAAGTAATCGAATAGCAACCCGTGAAATACTTATATATTATTGAGTAGTTCCGGAGGCCATCTGTGGTCTTCATCATCAGTTCCACTTCACCAAATGGTGCTTTCCGAGAGCAAGTGCACGAGTTACTATAAAAAATACCCAAATCGCTAGAGGTGTGCCTATAATATTTGAAGAGTTCCTTCGATTTCTCCAGGATACCATCATCAAATCCTGACCTGATGTTTTTAGACTAGATGCTGATAATCCTGGCTGCAGCATCAGGCCAGACTTATGTCAACATTGCATTGAACTTAAAAGTTAGTCCTTTTTAAAATGAGCCCAAACACGACTACTGTGCTGTAATTTCAAGGTTTGTACTTTTTCTGATGCTCCTGGCTTCAGCATCAGGTCTCTATGTACTTCGGTGTTCCTCATTAACAGTACGTTTATCCACACATCGAGCCCTTTTCAATGAGCCTAAACACGATATATCTGCTGTTAGTTGTCGAGGAGTTAGGTACTCTGCAGACTATCCTGACTGCAGCATCAGGTCATGACTTGATGATCATGAGACCAAATGTGACAAATGCCCTATCAAACATCAAAACAATTTACTAAAAACAGCCCTTGCCTGTTCGAGTAACTTCTTACTGTTAAGGAGTTGTACCTTCCATCATCAGCCCAGCTACCTGCGATGGTGACAACCATACGCAAATACACAAGATACTTCATAAAATATGCGAAAAACAATAAGTGAGCCTATAAAATTTGAGGGTTGCCCTCGATTTCTCTAAGATCCCATCATCAGATATTGAAATGGTGACAATGGGACCACACGGGAAGCACCAGCTTTCAAATAAAAAAAGAATCATGAAAATCGGTTCACCCAGTCGCAAGTTATGAGGTAACAAACATAAAAAAAAAAAAAAAAAAAAAAAAAAAATACAGTTGAATTGATAACCTCCTCCTTTTTTTGAAGTCGGTTAAAAAGCCCATAAGTCAAACCTCGTTCCCGCCGTACGCAATTTTTTCCCTCCACCGAAATATAGCCGAAGCAGCCAACTAACGTCTATTTTGTCAACAGAACAATGGCAAACAAAGCTTGGCATTTAGCTAGCCTTCGCTGGGACATGTCGTGACAAGGACAGGCGGGTAACAAGATAAGTAGGATGTCCTGCACGCGAGCCGTCCACCCTAATC
The DNA here is from genome assembly GCA_947508005.1 of Amphipoea lucens. NCBI lineage: Eukaryota > Metazoa > Arthropoda > Insecta > Lepidoptera > Noctuidae > Amphipoea > Amphipoea lucens. The sequence goes on from OX382371.1 coordinate 11,913,992, forward strand.
CTACGACGCAGCGCCACGATACTGTTCAGAACTTCAGATCGGCTTTACGATGCCTCCACTTGTCAAAACAGTCATCTTAAGACAGTAAATTTAATGTTTTGGTAGTGAATTGTGTTTTCATTAGTGTTCTAAGTTAATGGGATGGAGTGTCTGTTGATATTCTAACAAATAGGTAACTCAATAGTATTTCGGTCGTTACATTGGAAAATAAACTGTGTAGTCGATTGTTATTTTGTTAATTAGGTATTAACGTCATTATGGGAGGCCATCTCTTGCATGAGGTCGATCTTACAATTAATTAATATTAATATACATGAACTTTAGGGGCTCGTAGCTAAGTAATAACAGCCGCACAGGTCGATCGATGAGGTTAAGCTACGCTTGCTACGGTCGGTTCGTGGATGGGTGACCATCTTTATATACCGAGACGCCTCCGTGCCTCGGAAAGTCAAGCCGTTGTTGGTTCCGGTTGTCATTCTTGGATCTATGACAGTCGTTACGGGTCGTCAGAAGCCCGAAAGTCTGACAACCAGTCTTACCAAAGGGTATCGTGTTACCCAGTAACTGGGTTGTGGAGGTCAGATAAGCAGTCGCTCCATGTAAAATACTGGTATTCAGCTGCATCTGGTGACTGGAAGCTGACCCCAACATAGTTGGGAAAAGCTAGGCAGATTGATTATACATATATATGAACTTATAAGAACGCATACCTAGCTTGCCAAGTAATCATCATCATCACAGCCCGACTTCACCTATAGCTGAGCATAGGGCTCTCTTTTCATGCCAGCCTCATCCAGATTCTACCCGCAATGGTAACAATGTCGTCCACCCATCTTGCCGCCGGACGATCGATACTTCTTCTCCTAGTCCTTGGACGCCACTCGCTCACTGCCTTACTCCTCACCAATCAATACGTTGTACCAAAAACTTCAAAACGAATACACAGATATGAATTGTTTCAACAAAAACAAACAGAGGTTTATCTGGATTCTGGAAGTTCAAGAAAGTGAAACCAACAAGTATCTAATTAATTTCAAGTTTATTTCAAATTGACATGAAACCAGAAATACTCGAACTTCAGCCTATGTTGTAACCATAACTTCTTGTAGATTAATTAATCGTTCTCTTCAAAATAAGGAATTATTAATTTTCCAGTTACTTAATTATATTTGTCGCGAGTTTACGTAAAAGCCTCGGTACACTCGTTTATACTTAAATGACTCAAACTTTGTTTTCCTGTTTCCACAAGATTTGTAAGTAATTATATTTGCCAGCAGAAAATCAAAGGAAAATATTTGTTGTTTGCAGATGACTCTAGTTTTTAGGATGGTTCAGCTGCTTTACATGGTTGCTAGTAGCTTTTTACATTGCAAAAAAAAAGTATCGTGCAACTTTACTTTTCTTTCATCAAAATGAGGAAACAAATTTCGGCGAAACGTCTATTTTTAACACCCCAGTAACCGAGTAAGGTGTTATATTAAGGCTTAGTATGTTCGGAAGGGAATGAATAATAAAAATATTTGCACAATCCGTGGATTATAAGGGTAGCCTCGAGCTAACCGAGATTAATAATAAGTTAATATCAATCCCAAAGCCAACCTCTCACCTTTGTACTGTAATAAGAGAAGTTAAGTGTACCCATGATGGCTTTGCATCTCTTGAAAGTGATTGTTATTTCACAACACTCCACAATCTTTGAACAAAGAGCAATCGAAAGCAATTTAAATTCAAGACCCTACGCGACCGCAATTATTTACACAACGGCACTACACTATCCTTAAATCTGTATAAATATTCATGAAACTGTTTTATAAGGAGACCCTTGCTCTCTTTAGCAACGTAAACGAAACTTGAGTGACTTTCCAGTATCCCTTCTGTACGTACGGCGTAGGTACTCTCGCTTACCGCCGCCGTATCACGCGCAACTTATAAACTGTTTTAGCATAATATATTAACGTTAGGTATTACGATTTTCCACAAGTGTGCTCTTTGGTTACAAAATTCACTTGAAAAGGCGTGACTTAAGTGCTGTTTTGAGAGGTTTCTCTCCTAATTGAAATGTAAATCTCTGTGAATTTGTAGAAAGCGCTTTTTATTCATTTAAGACGCTTACTTTTGTTGTACCGAATACATAGTCTTCTACAGCTTTCTAATCTGGTTTTGAATCAAATTCATTTTCTAATTTAATGTATTCAGGTGATTTATTTTGTTTGCAGACTTGTCAGCTATCAGTGTGTTGGAGTTTGGAATACGGTTTCGTGTAGTTATATTCTAAAGTATTGGGTTCGTTGTTGGTAAAATTAGTAAGAGAATAACATTTAAGTTGGAGCTACATTTAACTGGGTGTCGGGGTGTGCACATGAGACCGCAGATGACGAGGGTCCCGTGTCAGATTGTTTGCGTTGGAAAACAAAATTTTAATATCTTCGCTGTCTACATAGGCTTACCTACCTATACTAAATTTGCTTTACAAGTTATTGAATAACGTTGCAAAGTTTTGGACGTTTAATGAATTATATACGGGCTTAAAATTAAAAACATCAGTTGTTAAATATTTTTCATCCATTTTTGTTCTGTAGGGATGTAATTTCGGAACATGTGGTTTGCGTCCATATCTTTGTAATTGCTTTGTTTTGAATACTCTCATTTTCTGCAATAAATTTTGATTTCATTCATGTACTTAAGTAAATAAGAGAGTATAATGTAAAGAAGATCTTTACATAAAAAAAATCCAGTCGAACTTGATTTTTTTTGTTGATGTTCAGAAGAAGACAGCGACAGGCTAAATGATGGATTATCTCCGATTAGTATTCTCCATCATCACGGGTATAATCAACCCGACAATAATAGTGCAAGCAATGATCGTAAAGTCGAAAACCGAACAGTTTGTAAGGCCACCCGGAGGTGATGATTAGCGCTCCCTACACCACTTGGCTGTCCCGTCACGTAACCTCCAATCTGCTTAGCGGGACACCTTTGTGTCGACCCTTTTATCTGGGTCGCAAAGCCCTTAGATACACAGAAACTGATTCACAGATAAACACTACCGAGTCGTTAGCAAGATATACAAACTTCCTTTTAAAGTTTATTTACCTATATTGAACAGTTCGATAAACGAATTGAATTCAGGTCGAACATCTTATAACAAGTACTTTCCCGGTCTAGTTCAAGAACCGTTTATCAAACTGTGACATAGTTCCAGTAAGTGATCTATAAAGTATCGACTGACAATGACAAACACTACTCATAACTCATAACAAAATTACGAGGACGATTCATCCCCAAAGTTGGCAAAGTACCTACTTCGCAGCTTATCATCGAGGGACAAAATTGCTTCAGTTGAACAAAGTAATCGTCGAGGTATCTGAATGAATAATGAGAATGGTTAGTTTAAACGAGTTATTCGTATAGTTGGAATCACACTCGTACTAATCTCTAGCATCAATTATTATGAACTGAATACGAATGTAACAACCGATGAAAACCGTTGGGGTGTGACAAACGATCATTAAAATGCGGGATCAGACGGGATTTGGGCGAGATCCATCAGAAATTAATATTTGAGACGTCAGCTGCTCCACACCTGGAAATTGTCTAATAAAGCCGCCTTATGAACTCGGCTTTTATAAACTTTGTGCGTCTACAGCGTTTTAAGTGCCTCATCTCTACGGAGAGGGAAAAAAGTTGACACGGTTTACATCCTTTGTTACGCGTCCACATAATTTTTAAGCAGATTGATGAGCTTGTGGGGAAGTTATTATGGACACCTGTTAAAACATGCGTCGATGTTTTGGAGATTGTTAAGTGTGCCTTTAAAGCTACGTACCTCTTTGCCTACTATAAATCTATGTAAACAAATAAACAAAACCAAGAAACAATTTTTTTGCGGCCAACAGTGTCTAGGTCTACTTCCGAGACTCCATGTGTTGGGGAATATGTACTGAAATTGCTCGAAGGGTTTCGTCAGTGTTGCAGTTTCGTTTTACAAACTTGGAGAATATTATAAGACGCCCGAGGGTGGCAGATCCACCGGGCTGCAGAGGACCGTTGAACTTTGCAGCTCTTTGTGAAATTGCACACTCTACTTTGCTTTTTTTAACCACACATTTTAAATATTATTCTACATCGTCTTGTGAAACTTTATTTTCCTTTATTAAATGAAATCTAAATGGATGTGATGTAACAAAATGTTATTTTTCCGCCAAAAATAGTCTCGGCTCTATGCCAAGATTCATTTTAACAAAGGATTTAGCAAATACGTCAGTTCGCGTTTCACCTTTAGTCTGTCAGAGTTGTGAAAGCGACGTTATTCGCAGGGATAGTTTATCATGATTTTCCAGAAAGCAAGTACAATGGATTTAACTGTCATAAATCGCTCATTGGTCGGGCTGTGATTATAGGGAATCAGGAACGCGCCGGAAAGTCAGTTCAGTGGAGCCCAATGCCCAAGGTAGCTATAGCTTTAGTCGAATTGTAAATTCGATAATCATTCAGCTTTAAAGCGTTTATTACAAACTAGCTGTGACTGCGACTTCTTTCGCGTGGATGTCGGAAAACAATAATATGTCACTTTAATCCTTATTTATCTTAAATAAAAGTTAAAACAGAGCAGATAGTTGATGTTAAACTATGTTATAGTATGTGAAAGTCTAGTCAAAATCGGTTCACCCGTTTCTTAGAATAACCGGTACAAACAGACAGACAAAAATGAGTGTTTTTGTTATATTATGTACCGTATATACATTCATATGCATTTAGTTAAAAGCTGTTATTTTGACATTACGAACAGACACTTCAATTTTATTTATTTGTACAGATACGTCGAAATCATTTGTCATATTTAAAAACAATATATAGGTATAACAAACTTTCCAATTTCCTTTTAAATCACAGTACCAAAATAAACACGAAAGCAAAAGTCTATTGTTTTAGTCAGAGGACATCCTTTGTACATTTGAACGTGTGTTTGCTTAACGACGTATGAACCCAAAATAAGCTTGAATAAAGTGGTTGTATTTCTTATCTTGAACCTAAAACAACAGAGAAACTACAGGAAGGATAACCTTATTCACTCGAGATATATTTACGTAAGTAGGTACTGACATACAGTACTTAGGAGGGTAGGTGGGTATGTATAGAATACGAGATAAAGTAAATGATTAACGAGATATATTGGATGAGTCGATCAGCCAAGGGTAAGCGTAAGCGGCTTACTTAATGTGTTCTTAGGTATATTTGGAATTATAAATAGCATTTCTTTTTTTCAAGTTAGCTGGTTGAGAATTTTCTCTTAGGTTTTTTCAGGTTTATGTTTAGTTGTGGCCTGCGATGGGTGGTTTTAATGATGTTGACTTTTAAGGCGGTAACCCGACCAAAACCGCGTTTTTCTTCGTTATTCAGAGGCTATTAACTCAATAATTATGAGAAACTAGCTGCGCCCCGCGGTTTCACCCGCGTAAATGTCGATCCCGTGGGAATATCGGGATAAAAACAATCCTATGTCCTTTCCCGGGACTCAAACTATCTCTATACCAAATTTCATCGAAATCGGTCCAGCCGTTTTCATGTTATGTCGTGACAACGGAAAACGGGTTTCATTTTTATATATATAGATAAAATACATCTGAAAGCACATTAATAATGTTCGATATCCTATCATCACATTGCACGTTATTATTTGTTTTTATATGTTACTAATACATTTAAAATCTCCTTTTAAAAAAGTGACTAATATTATCGATTGCATGCCTCTTGAATGCCTCTTCCCTTGCTAAATTTGACGTTCTATTAATTTGAGGATTTCACCAATGGATAGATAATTTAAAAATCTAAATAATCCATGTTTTAGTTAATTTAAAAAGATCGCTATTGTTTTTTTATTAAAATAATTACAAAAATTGTGCGAGTTCTATGATAGAAGGGCGTGCGCAGAGTGCGCTGCATCCCTTTCGTACGGGGAAGTCGTGTCGCTCTCTGTCTCTGTCGCAAAGCTCAAGGTTATTTGGTCGGGGTACCGCCTTAACGGGGAAGCGCCATGGTAACCCGCGAAATTCAAATTTTCTTACGTGTTTTGCAATTTGCAGCTCTCTTTCAAGTTGTATGTTAAACGAAATATGATTCGCGACAGTAAAAAGTATCTATTTACAGAATTATAATCATTAAAATCATCAATACAACTCTCTAAGTTCATATAACTTTATTGAATTACTATTTCACGAAATGCCAATCGATAGGATTATACTACACACATCAAAAGTGTCTAGGGATCAAGCATTTTTATGCGGATTTCTTGAGATTGAGATGTGGCTTTGTAATAAATTTATGATTTTATAAATTTATATGGATCCTTTTTGGTGCATTTCATAATTTGAATCAGGAACTGTGAATCAAATTCGAGTAAAAGATGAAAATCAGCTGTCAATATTTTCCCTATAAAAACATACAACGCATTGAAGAAATTATTAGTGCTACTGTTTCCCTACTACTGATTAAAACCAACGTTATTATGGAGCGGCGACGTCATTTAAGCAGGGAAGAAATGCTCAGAGCCGTGGGAATGATAGAAGCTGGTTCCCGGCAACGTACTGTGGCTTTAGCTCTGAATACAAGTCAGAGTGTTATCAGTCGACTTTGGACACGTTACCGAAGCACTGGTACCGTGGCTGAGCGCCATGGAGGACGGTATCGCTGCACCACACGGAGACAAGACCGATACATTCAAATCTTAACTCGAAGAGCTCCAACAATAACCGCCATGATGTTAGCCGTGAGGCTTCATCACTCTTCAGGGAACTTAATTAGCGACCAAACAGTCAGAAACCGCTTGCATGAAGTGAACCTTCATTCCCGAAGACCGCTACGGGTACCACCTATAGCAATGCACAATCGTAGGATTCGATATCAATGGGCTCTTGAACACAGAAATTGGGCAGAAGAACAATGGCGTTTCGTGTGCTTTTCTGATGAGTCTCGTTTTGGTATGAGACCGGATACAAGACGTATACGACACTGGAGAACCCCTGGACGCCAACAGCGATTAAAATCCTGCCAGGAAGTCCATCCTTATAGTGGTGGAACCATCATGGTATGGGCGGGTATTTGGATCGGCGGAAGAACTGAGTTGATTTGGATCAGAGGCAACCTCAACGCTCAAATTTATGCTGAGACGATTGTATCAGACGTCATCGTTCCTCTACAAGTGCAAATCGGTCCCTTATTTCAGTTAATGCATGATAATGTACGACCGCACACCGCAAGAGTTGTAAGGCAGACTCTCGCCGCAGCTAACATCAATGTCCTGCCCTGGCCTGCTCAGTCGCCAGACTTGAACCCGATTGAGCATGCATGGGATATGCTACAGAGAAGAGCTCTGCCGAATATGGAGGGTATCCAGTCGCAAGAAGACCTTTTTTTGTTGTTGCAACGAACATAGGCGGCCATTCCACAGCGTGATTTGGATGAACTCATTTTGAGTATGCCAAACCGATGTTCTTGTGTTGTTAGTGTTCGCGGTAGAAACACGGATTATTAATTGTTTAAGTTACCCAATAAAATTTTAAAGAAAACTGTTATTTCAGTCTTTTTTTCGAACTTTTGTGTTAGTGGTTCAAATGTCAAAAATCCCTTTATTAGGAAAATGGCAAATTTCTTTATTAATGCAAAGGTGACTTGGTTTATCGTTACTGTGACAAACGAAAACACTTTATTTGATGAATCCTTAAAGAAAATTTTAATTAATATCAATCAGGAGAAAAGTTATTGCAAAAATATATGTTGATCCCTAGACACTTTTGATGTGTGTATTTACAGATGAAATTCACGTTTCTTAGAACCACTGCCAAATATTATAAAGCTTGTCTTTTGTTATACCCCTGAATCAACATGATACCTAGAAGAAACAAAATTCCGTTTTCCAATAAAAGTTTATTTATCTCCCAATGAAATCTATCAGAGATAGACCGTGACGGTTACCTATACTATAGATACATTCGCATATGTACATATATTATAGTGAATAACAGATCGTAAAGCCTCTTAAACTCGCAGGGGTACGATTAATGAACCAATAATTATTCGCTAAGGGCTTTACCCTGTACGCACTTCGTCTCTCTAGGTATATGTATGTAGGTATATGTACCTAGATATTTGTGTATGTTCAGACCACATTATTAACTAAAAGCATATGAAAGCCTGTTGACAGAGTTTGGTTGGGAGTTTGTTTTGAATTTTAGGAGTAGTTTTAGCCCATTGAGGCAAAAGCTAGATTTTTGTGACGGTCTTTCGGGTGTTAATTATTATGTCGTAGGTTTATCATGAGAGTCCCCTTAGTAACTCCTACAGTATTTTTTCTCTCACGAAGTGACGTGCGTTTATCTCTTGTGGTTATCAAGTGCACAAACACGCTGTGAATGTGTGTGTAAGCGAAGGAGCTCTCGGTACCGTCCGAGACAATGGTGAAGTTAGAATTGTGTGCGTGTTACGTGCTGACGCTACTCGTCTTACTGCACACATTTTACCTTGGTTCTCCTGCGGATCTCTTCATTTCTGATTCGATCACGCAGGGAAACTCCAAGCATCACCCTCTCCATTGCCCTTTGGGTGACTTTCACCCTTAAGTGCGTTAAGCAAAAAACTTGTATCAAGGATTGCCTTTAAAGCCATCAGTTTCTATAATGATATTTTCATGATCGTCACACTTACGTTACCACGTAACTTGAAGTGCAGTTTAAAACGTCTCATCTCATAGATGATCGCAGTTTCTGGTTAGTAGAAAGAACGTCTGTGCTTATCCTCTTTACGGATTCTTTCAGTTGGCTTTTACGTCAGCTAGGGGAAAGGGTGGAGCAGTGGTAACTTATTTTATCACTCTACTGCTTTCATAACGGTGAAGGAAAACATCGTGAGGAAACTGGCATGTTCTAGAACCAAAATTTCGAAGACATGTGACATCTACCAACCCGCACTGGGCCCGCGTGCTGGAACACGGATCGTTCCCTCTCACAGACAGGAATCCTGTGTACCAGCAACAACATAGTTGGGAATAGGCTAGACAGACTGATTGAGTCATTCGTAAAAATAAAAAAAAAGGTCAAACTCCAAATAAAATAACGTCCAAAGTAAAATTCTTTAACGAAGGTTATGCGTAGTAAAACCGTAAAACTGCGTGCGTGACTAATGAATTTAATGATTCTTGTCGCCTGGGAAAAAACAACATTAAAAGCGAATTCTGATAAACATCTGTGTTGTAACTTTCTATTATTTTCTATGCCTGCTGTTTTCTTTTGGATTTTGTACACATTAAGTTGTTTTTTGATGAAAACACATAGATAATAAATGAAGAGGGATAAAAATGGGCCTAACCTATTAAATGTCAAAATTGTCAAATAAGCTTCTCTAGTATCGAGATTTATATGATCACTAACAGTAGCTCAATCTGTATGTTTCTTTCCTCAAAATACCATTTCAGACAGAAATTTACATGGTCTTCACATGATCTGACCAAGATTATGTATGGACTTTAAAAGAGACTGTGACCTCTGAGTTTGTTTCGGCCTTTCTTGTCTTAGTAATCCTAATCATATAGGAAACGCCGACCTCATGTATAGTTTTGAAATATAATTGACGTGTAAATGTGTTTGTACAGACGCCAGCACATCAAGCTACTACAATCTATCAAATTTCTTTAATAGATTTTCAACTTTATCGCTATAGTATAAGGTTCAAGCTTGATTGGGAAAATTTTACAGTTTCGGGTAGCTTGATGTGCTGGCATCTGTACAAACCTACGAGTACTTACAGAAATAATATCATTTGTCATTTAGTAATGATGTTATAAGTATAACCCATGTTGGACTGGGGAACGAAATCAAACAGGTTAGTCATGGTAATAATATTGTGGATAATAAATCATTGGCTAGCAGTCAATATAAAATAAATAATAAAAAAATAAAAATAAAATAAGTTTATTTCGTATCATTTTGGCTTATGCATGACGAGGAGTCTTCATTTAGGCATAGAAAATGCCTGTAGTTGAAATATCTGTGTTGCCATATATGGCAAAGAAAAGGGTCGATCTCTCTGGATAAAAAAGAACCGAGGACATCTTCTTTGCTAAAAGTTCTTCACCAGGTAAGTCAAAAGAAGGGTCTAACTGGCTACTTACAGCAGCTTGTAAAACCCTTCTTGTGGTTTTGTAAAAACAACGTACAGTGTTTTTACCAAACTACGAACATTCGAACTTAAACCTAATCAAACCTAGAGGACTAATGCTAACGAAACACAGAAGCAAAGCCAAGAATCCCTCCCAAACATTATGTGCCGTGTTAACCCAAAACAAACGGTAATATTTCCAAAAGTCAACATTTAGCGCAGTGTAAAGGCGCGTCCACACGAGTGCGATTTTTTCAGTGCGACAGCTCAGAGACTATGGAATTAATACTTTATGACTCTTCTCAGAAGGTTCATATTCTTAACGCTCAAGCACGCCGTGCACGGTCAGTATCCGAATAGGATCCGCGAAAACATACGTTACGTACGTAATATGTGCGTTATGATAAGAAACAGAGGTGACTGAACGATGCGAACGCGATTCAAAGACTGCTGAGCGCGAACTCGTGTCATATGTACGCGCCCTAAACATGTGAGCTGCGACATGCAAGCAGCGCGTGCATCCACTGCTATCATGCAAATGAACACAATACATGTAAGCGAATATTCATGAGCTTGTAAAGCCGAGGGTAGGTTACGTTCTGCGGTACAAACAGCTTCTCAATAACACGAAGCTGTTTAGTTTACTTGAATGTTAACTCCAATATTCGGGGACCTATTCAATCGAGTTTCCTTTCCTTGTGGAAAATCAATATTGCTTTATCTTGTGGTTCCTGGAAAAAGGGCACCCCATTACCAAAACGTGCTTGTCGTAAAAAACAATGCATGGGTTTCGAGGAATCGTCGAAGGGATGAAATCATAAAATCTTGAGTAATATAAGCCTAGGTTCGAACGGGGACGTTTTTAACGCGGTGATTTTTTTTTGCGCACTGGGTTTTTAACCCTATGCTTTAGCACAAAGACTTGACAATCCAACAGTGTGTTTTTTTGACGCGCTGGGATGAGATCTGTTGGATTCTCAATGATCGGCTCAACACCGAGAGTTGAAAATCCAGTGCGTGATAAAATCCCGCCGCGATATTTTTATGTCCGTGCGAAGACCGAGGGATCCAACGGCAATAAATCAATTATATTAGGTACAGCATCATTGATAATACAACTGTCATAAGTTGATAACCGATCTGTCAGATCTGATAATAATATTAATTTTCCTTAGATTGTCTATTTCAGGCCCGTGGCTAAATAATAACAGCTGCATAGGTCGATCGATCAGGTTAAGCAACGCTCGCCGCGGTTGGTCTGTGGATGGGTGATCATCTTTACAAACCGAGACCCTTCCGTGCCTCGGAAAGCACGTTAAGCCGTTGGTTCCGGTTGTTCGTGATTCGTGGATCTTTGACACTCGTTACGGGTAGTTAGAAGCCTGAAAGTCTGACAACCAGTTTTACCCAGTAACTGGGTTGTGGAGGCCAGATAGGCAGTTGCTCCATGTAAAATACTGGTATTCAGCTGCATCCGGTTAGACTGGATGCTGACCTCAACATAGTTGGAAAAAGGCTGGGCAGATGACGTCTATACCAGGAGTAAGTAATTTAGAGAGAAACAAAACTTAGAAGATATTTTTTATTATGACATGTACACCATAAAAATTACAGATATAAATGTAGACATTTTACAAGGGGTGACACAAAGGGCCGTCTTATTGCTAAAAGCGAGCTTTTCAAACAGCCTTTGGATGGATTAAGGCAGAAGGAGAGACAATACTGAAGGTAGTCTGTGGTGTACCATTTACATATAATAAATACATACATGGTACCTAACACATATTATACTTATCTATAGAATATAAAATAATAATCAACAAAAAACAAATGCAATAATAACAAGCTTACCATTCACGTTATAAATATCAAATTATGTCTACAAACTAATTTCATAGAAAGGATTAATCTGAATACGACATAATAGAGTAGATTTGTTATTTCGTAGAACATTTTTATTTCAATATAATATGTAATGGGACGTCCTTAAATCCCCATGGAACGAACGTCGAACGTCGTTCCCCATGGGACGTTCTTAAATCGTCCTTTGTGTAAATTATTTCATCACCACTGCTCTCAAAACGGTGAAGGAAAACATCGTGAGGAAACCGGCATGTCCTAGAACCAAAAATTCGGAGACATGTGACATCTACCAATCCGCACTGGGCCCGCGTGGTAGATTACGGCCCATTCCCTCTTACTGAGAGGAGGCCTGCGTCCCAGCAGTGGGAACATTATAGGCTGACTATGTGTGTGTATGTGTGGGACGTCCTTAAAAACCACTAGAATTCTATAACAAAAAGTAAACACTAGCGGAATGGACCATTTTCTTTTATTCTATGAGACTGACAAAATATCTGGAAGGGTAAGTTTATTTAACGAGGTTCATTTTTAGGGTCCCGTACCTTAAAGTGAAAATAACAGAACCCTTACCTATAGCTATAAAGACTTTTCCCAAAAACAGTCAAAATTAATTTCAAGTAGGTATCATAATCAAAATCCAAAGTCATTTGTTCAAACTAGAGTGCACGTAAAACATAGTAGTCAGTAGACCCGTTTTGCGCGCGGCCGAAATCACAAATAATCGTTTGCCGCCATGTTGACGTTTATGCCAGGTGTCAAGAGAGTGTGCTGTGTTCCGTGTTTTCCAAAGTAAATAATCGCAATCATTATGCCGAAAGTGATCACAAGTGCAATAAGGGATATCATTTTGAAGGTCAAACGTAGTGCATAGACTTATCTTGCGCGCACTCTGGCCTGAGAATGGGCTGCCTTACCAAGGGGTATCGTATTACCCAGTAACTGAGTTGTGGAGGTCAGATAAGCAGTCACTCCATATAAAAAACTGGTATTCAGCTGCATTTGGTTAGACTGGAAGCCGACCCTAACATAGTTGAGAAAAGGCTAGGCGGATGATGACTCTAGGCTGAGAATCAGCACTTTTTGAACGTCAAAATTTTACATTAGACACATCATCAAAAACTCCCGCCAATCTAAGTTAGTCATAGTAATTTTTGTAAACTGCCTGTAGGTACTCCCGTTGATCTTTCTTTTTTACGTTGGGACGTCCACTTTGTTATTTTCTACAAAAGGCCATAGAAAAGAATACAAAACATAACATTTAGTATTGTTTTGCCATGAGAAAAAAAAACAAAGCATAACATTTAGATATTTTTTACGCCACCATATTAAAACTTGTAAATGCAGACAGGACCTCGGCCAGCGAGACCAACTCGCACTTGCCCAGTTTTTTCGTCTGCTCATGGTTATTTTACAAGTAGGGATCAATCCTTTTTGTTATGAGATTTGTCAGGATTTAGATATTCGACTTGGAAGGGTAATATCTATTTCTCTTTCGTCCCAGGTTTAGGTAGCTGTTCTGAGGCTTGACATAGCTTGAAGAATGAGCATTGACCATCATTATAATTATGTATTACCTACCTAGTAAGTGTTATAAGTACGTGGTTTTTGTTCCATTCAAATGAAAGCTATTATGAAAAGATTAGCTGCGCCCCGCGGTTTCACCCGCGTAAGTGTCGATCCCGTGGGAATATCGGGATAAAAAGTAGCCTATATGTTAATCCAGGGTGTCAGCTACCTCCATACAAAATTTTATCAAACTTGGTTCATCCGTTTGAGCGTGAAAAAGTAACAAACATATAAACACACACACACTCACAAACTTTCACCTTTATAATATTAGTGTGATTCAGATTAAGTACCTATACAGGGTTATTTTAAATTGGCTTGCTAAACTCCGCTGACGTGATGGGTATCGTTATCTAAACATCATCATCATTTCAGCCAAAAGACGTCCACTACTGGACATAGGCCTTCCCCGAGCACCTCCACTTCGACCGGTTCTGTGCTTCTCGCATCCAACGGGTTCCTACGGCTTTCACAAGGTCGTCGGTCCACCTTGTGGGTGGCTTTCCAACGCTACGTCTTCCGGTATCAGTCACCACTCCAGAACATTTCGGCACCATCGGCCATCTGTTCTGCGAGCAATATGCCCTGCCCACTGCCACTTAAGTTTGGCAATTCTTCGGGCTATGTCGGTTACCTTGGTTCTCCTGCGGATCACTTCATTTCTGATTCGATCACGCAGGGAAACTCCAAGCATAGCCCTCTCCATTGCCCTTTGGGGTAACTAAACATGAATATAATTACCTAATTTGATATTTTTGTTCTTTGAGGTCTATCACCGCTGTTAGTGTTGTTACTTGAAGTATGAGTTTTCTTATGTTTTATCGTGTTTAGATATGGATATCCATCACGTCTGTGCAGTTTACACAAAAAAAGAAACAGTTTTTTTTTTAAACTGACATTTCAAGTCATCATCTGCCTAGCCTTTTTCCCAACTATGTTGGAGTCGGCTTCCAGTTTAACCGGATGCAGCTGAATACCAGTATTTCACACGGAGCGACTGCCTATCTGACCTCCACAACCCAGTTACTGCGTAATACGATACGCCTTGGTAAGACTGGTTGTCAGACTTTCGGGCTTCTGACTACCCGTAAACACTGTCAAAGATTCACGAATGACAGCTGGGACCAGCGGCTTAACGTGCTTTCCGAGGCACGGAGGGGTCTCGGTATGTAAAGATGGTCACCCATCCACAGACCAACCGCGTCAAGCATAGCTTAACCTGATCGATCGACCTGTGCGGCTGTTAGTATTTAGCCATGGGCCCCTCAAACTGACATTCAAGTGCCTACAATAATTGCGGCCGCAGCCCACAACAACATCAAATTAATATATTATTTGTCTTTATTATATTTAGATATTATCGATACCCATCGCGTCTGCAGAGTTTAGCTAGCCAATTTAAAATAACACTGTATATAGTCTTGGTTGTCCAATTCCATTTACGTAAACGACGTGTCAGGTTTCCGAATTCTGGTAAAGTCATTCGGGTACCCGAACGCGGGCTAACCCCGAGTGTTATTGCGCCTTGAATATTGCTGGTGCAAATAGACGCGCTGCCGGTTAATCTGTTTCCAAATGTATCTGGATTTGTAATTTTCGTCAAATATACGCAGTCTGCAGTGAGGGTACTTATCCAAAAGCAATTAAAACTAAAATCGGGTCGTGAGCATTGGGTGAGCAGTGGTAGCCCAGTGGTATCGGCCCCGGCTTACGAGTTGTAGGTCGAGAGTTCGAACCCAGGCAGGCACTTTACTTTGTGTATTTAACTTCATCACCACTGCTCTCAAAACGGCGAAGGAAAATATCGTGAGGAAACCGGAATGTCCTAGGACCAAAAATTCGATGACATGTGACATCCACCTGGTACCCGTACTTGTAGTAGTTTAGAAGTTATGAGGGAATAGATGAAAATACAAACATACATACATACCGGGTAAAAATCATAACCCTCCTTTTTGATTCGCCGTAGTCGGATAAAAAAGCTTTATTTTCTTTGGTGGTTGGACAGAATCATAGGATAGAATAAATAAAACGCTGGTGTTAGTATAAGACAAAGCACCTACAGATTTATTTACCTATCTAAAGCATAATATTGTCATCCTAAACCCAAATCCACCCACCATGGAGGATATAAGCCTCTTTTTCTTTTTGCCTCCTCCCATTTCCCGCCCGTCGCATTTGTAAGCATCCTTACTGTTTTAAAAAATAAAAGGAAACCTCAATTGCTGATTCAAATTGCTTCATAAGCCTTTATTTTTCTTGCGGAACATGGACATCTATTTAACTTGGCTGTTCCGTTCTACGCAGTGACGTCAACAAACACCCCCCCTCAATCCTTTGCAAGGATATCGCGTATGTTAAGGCTATATTAAGATTCCTATCTATTAACGTTATTGAGCTACTTAAGGCGAATTTCACTTCTAAGCCGCGTTCAAGAGCTGATGGTGTCAATATTACACAACAATTTTGACACTGACAGCTCTTAGAAGTGCTGATCGCGTTCAGTTTCTTTGGTGAAATCCGCACTTAGACATGTTCTCGTCTCTATCTCGCACTTGTACTTTAACAGTTGTGCGATAGTGACAAGAATAACGCTAAAGCTACGGTTTCCTAAGAACGCGGATCATGTTCACACAATAACGGCAGTCCAAATATCGAGTGATTTTCACACATTAGAGCATGTGGTTTCACGTCTACTTGACGCACGTGTATACGTCAAAAATGGCGCTAACTATCGTCAAACCAAAAAAAAGCGTAGTTTCACAAAATTATGGCTTGACTTACGTCAAATAATAGCTATCACGTAATCGTTATTATTTGACGTACGAATGTTACGATAACCAACCGTTTGAAACAACTGGCCCTTAATGTCAAATACTGGTAAAACTTAAGATTTGATTTCCTAAGAAAGCGGTGAACGGTGACATTATAACGGCTGTCCAAATGCACAGCGAGTTTTTTAAACCTTAATGTCAAATGCTGATGAAAATTACAGATAGTCATGACCACCATTATAACATGATGGAACAACTTTCCAAGAAAACAAAAGCTTAACAGATGTTCACGATGGCCTTTATAACTCGAGCTTTAGCCAAAGTAACGTTAATAGATTTCGGTCTAAGATAAGCTTTAATAAAATACAAGTATCTACCTATCATACCCAAGCGAAAGACAGCTAGTTAATAATCTAAAAACAATCCTTGACAGTATTTAGGTATGTGTTTAACAGAAATTGAATTGTGTTATTTTTCCATAATCTAGTAATTGAAGGAAAGTAATATTATATCTGAAAAAAAAACTTTTACGCATCTATAAAGAGGATTAGAATAAGCTGCTTGTGATTTGATTGAATGGCTGTAATTTGTACGTACCTGAAAATAGTCTAGAAATTACTATAGATATTAACCCCAAAGGCGTTTATTTAGAAACGATGACTAAAGTTAAGTGACGATCAAACGTCAAAAATGTGTGGTTAAACAGTCGTTAATCACTACTTAACTTTAAGCAACGTTTATGAATAAAGGGGTATTAAGTAACAAGGTATCTGTTTGAATTCAGTCACTAAAATATATAATATGTTTTGATAATTTCGGGAATCACATAAATTATAAATGGATCCTTAATTAATGAAATATGGTATAATTATAATGCAATCCAAGCGTACTTATTCATAACAGAATCCAATATATTTGGACAGCGCAACAAAGAACCGTTTTATGTATTAGGTACTAGCTGCGGCCTGCGGTTTCACCCGCATAAGTCTCGATCCCGCGGGAATACCGGGATTAAAAGATATCCTATGTCCTAATCCAGGTCATGGCCTACCCATATGTCAAATTTCATTCAAATCCATTCGGCTTATTAGTCGAAACGCACGAATTTACTCGCCCGAATCGGACGAGTCGTCACTTTCAAAATAGAATATTTTTTTTAAAAGAAAAAAGATCACCAGCGCACAGAAGTGATAATTGTAAAATAATAATAATTGCATAAAATTCAAAATGTGCCAATTCGTGCGAGTCGTCTATAGACAAAAAAATTAAACCTCCGAAAAAACGGAAAAGCAAAAAATAAAAACCTTTTTTATTTTACCTTAATAAATAAGTTCTTAAACTAATGCAAGTATACCTAACTAATTTTGAGTCGGCGCCAAACAAGCAACTTAATATCGTTGCGAGTGATCGTGCGGAGAGCGCATTTTTTGTTTGGAATGTTAATATTTAGCGCTGGAGATTTCACGTTGCATTATTAATTTGATTTGGCTATTTCTATAAATTTAAGGTAATTTAGTGATCTTTGTTCATTGATTGTTTGGCGCCGACTCAAAATTTTTTAGGTATACTTGCATTAGTTTAAGAACTTATTTATTAAGGTAAAATAAAAAAGGTTTTTATTTTTTGCTTTTCCGTTTTTTCGGAGGTTTAATTTTTTTGTTAAAAAGTTTTTATTTTATAATTTTTTGAGGCTATAATTTACTTATTACTGCATGCTTAATTTTTGATTACTTTTAAAATGGCTACCTACCTTACTTTAGATATTAACTGTTATATAATCCTACTTTAACTATTATTTTTTGTATAGTAAAATACTTCAAAAAACAGGCTTTATATACCAACATAGATAGGCCTTTAATTTTAATTGTAATACACAGCTCAGCATTAAAATCTGTGAATGAACAACAAATCACCCCTATTTTCCCACCCTTAGGGTAGGAATTTTTTTTCCAAATTTACATGGGACCAATTTCGAGGTATGTTCTATCCATTAAAAAAAGAATGATCAAAATCGGACTAATCTGTAAAAAGTTATGCGTGGTCATACATTACAATCAGTGAGTGAACTATCAATCATCCCCTGTTTTCCTACCCTTAGGGTTGGATTTTTTTTTCCAAATTTATATGGGACCACCTTCGGGATATATCCTTCCTAATCAAAAAAGAATTATCAAAATCGGACTGCTCTGTAAAAAGTTATGCGTGATCATACATAAAAAAAAAAAAAAAAAAAAAAAAAAAAAATATATACGCGTCGAATTGATAACCTCCTCCGTTTTTTCGTCGGTTAAAAAGAAAAACGATTCGCCCGTTTCGCACAAGTAGTAAATTAGTGCGAATCGACTAATAAGTTATACGTTCAGCCGTTTTAGAGTGAAAGTTACAAACTCGTTAAAGACAGCACAGACTATTCAGAATCAACACGAGGCAATAAATAAAAAATAATCTCCATTATCTACTACTGTATATGGCTATTCCCTTTATCTCACTAAAGCACTTACAAAAGAATAGCAATATTTTGAAATAAACGATATATTCTTCCCGTAAAGCTCACATAATGCTCCTACGGACAATTATAGGCCGTTAGAGTGCTATAATGGATCTATAGGGGAGCTAGTATCCAGCGCTGTATCTTAATTACTAACGTACATAAATAAAACTAAAAGGTCTTATCTCCACTCTCACACCTTACTAATTTCTTCTGGCAATTAATTACGTTAATACCTTACTGATCTAATTACTCATTTATCGTTTGGGGTTTTTTCTGAGCCGATTTTGGTTATGCAGTATTGATACGGTCAAACACTTACAGGAAAATAATTAAAACGAAAATCAATATAATCAGCATAGTCTTTTCTACTGGATAACACGATACCTCTTGGTAAGACTGGCCGTCAGATTTTTCGTGCATTCTACGCTTAACGTGCTTTCAGAGGCACGGAAGGGTCTCGACATGTAATAGATGGTCACCCATCCACAAACCGACCGCGGCTAGCGTAACTTAACCTTCGATCGGTCCATGCGGCTGTTATCATTTCGCCACGAGTCCCATCAGGAAAATAATTTAAACATTGGATTAAATTGCTCTTGAAGATTTAAGTGGAAAATTATGTATTGTACAGACGCCAGCACATCAACCTACCCGAAACTGTCACATTTTCCCAATCAACTTTGAACCTTATGCTTTAGTGATAAAGTTGAAAATCTATTAAAGAAATTTGACAGATTGTAGTAGGTTGATGTGCTGGCGTCTGTACATAGGAAGGGCGTGGATCCAGCTAGTCCAGACAATTAAAGTCTCCACAGCAAGATGTAGTCTATGGCGGGAGCTGTACAAACCCCCTGATAATATTATCGAACCATCTAAGAGCCTTCCGCCTGGGCACGCGTTGCCGTGGCCTTGGAAATTTCTAAATAGACTTCGAACCTAAGTCTGCCCAAGCAAAGACAATCTTCACAGGTTCACGGACAGCTCAGATCTCAAATGCGTATGCGGCATCTCGCCACAGACAACTTCTAACAAGTCTAGATTTTCGCCCTAGCTAAATTAAAATCATAGTTCATTTCTGATTCTCAATATCATTACATACATACATACATACATAATCAGCCTATAATGTTCCCACTGCTGGAACACAGGCCTCCTCTCTGTGAGAGGGAGTGGACCGTAATCCACCACGCGGGCCCAGCGCGGGCCCAGCGCGGGTTGGCAGATGTCACATGTCTTCGATTTTTGGTTCTAGGACATGCCGGTTACCTCACGATGTTTTCCTTTACCGTTTTGAGAGAAAGAGGTGATGAAATAATTTACACAAAGTAAAGCGCCTGTCTGGATTCTAACCTACGACCTACAACTCGTAAGCCAATAAATAACTCGTAAGCAATAAATCATTAGCGTGCTATTAATGAGCATGTGTCAATATTAAAGAAACTAACATGGATAGAAAGGTACTCGTGCGGAATGATATTTTTCTTTCATTTTCGTGTGGACTTATTTTCTTTTGATATTATATTTCGCTTTCCTTTCTCGATTGCTTCTCAATTTTCTATACATACCTACTTGTTTCATTGTCCTTTAAAAATATATCGACTAAAAACGTAAGGATTCATTTTTAGAAAATAACAAAATCGCTTCACAATTCGACAGAATGATGAAAATGTTACACGAAAAATAAAATTTAATATATAAATTATTCACACTCGGTTGGTAATCCAGACATCGAGATAAACAAGGAGTAGGTACACAAAAGAAGTGCCAAACACAATAGAGCTTTTCTCCGTCGGGTCGGCTGACAGCAGTAGAAGCGTAGACATCGCCTTTGTAGGCAGTTTACGTGCTTTGCCGTACTCGCAAGATTGGTTTACAACCCGCCATAATCCGGGCCAAGGGATTGTCTGCAACCCGATGAACAGCGTTCAATGACATCGAAAACACTCGGAAATTTCCTCCAAGTTTTCCAAGGCTGGCTTTTGTAAAACTTAGTTTGTTATGTACAGGAATTAATTTAGTCCCGGCTAAAACTAAGAATATTAAGTGAAGTTTGACTTTGAAATTTGTAAGTTAACAAACTTCTAACTACACAATCAGGAATTTTTCCACCTTGCCCTAGGTGGCTCCGTGCTTACAAATTAAGTCGAGATATTGTTCTTTTTCATTCTCTTTACTTTTAATTTGTGTGAATAAGTTAGTAGGGAATTCTGAAGGCCAATTCTCTTAGTTAAAGAAAGTTTAAATTCAAGTAGCAATCTCATTAAAGCGACAATCAATGTCTAACTTTTTAAAAATGTACCAAATTTACTGTTTTGTACTGATTTGAATGCGACTGTTCTTAAAAATATGGGAATCTTTCCTCCGATTGAGTCTTAAATAAAAGGCATTGGTGTCGATTCCCCTGTTCACAAACTAAACTAAGTTTAAATTCAGTGCATCTTTTTTTTCTATTTCATTAAGAAAAGGACAGAAGATAAATTTTAGTTTAGTCCTGTCAAATTAATCAGCGTTTGACACTACTCCATACAAGTTTAGACGTGATTAAAAACTTCCCTACTAAAATTACGTCAATTTACGTCAGGCGCTCATTAATTTGACAGGACTAAACTAAAATTTATCTTCTGTTCTTTTCTTAATGAAATAGAAAGAAAATGATGCACTGAACTTAAAGTTTACTTTGAGAACATCCGAATCGGCACCATTAGATATTTTTATCCAAAATCAGTACTATGGATAATAATATAAACTTTTTGGAATCAATAAAATCCAAAAAGATATCTAAAAAATTCACTTTGTTGCCAACAAAGCTGTATTACAGCTTGCGAATTTTTTTTTATATTCTGTTATGAAGTAGATCTCTGTGTTGTTATAAGCAATCTTTCTGAACTAGAAGTACAGTGCCTGCAGCTATAAAACAAAATGTAAACTCGCTAGCTATTCTTCGCAATGTACTCCAAGGGTTGTTGTTCGAAATAACTCCGAACTATGATATGAAGTTGTTCGGAAATTGAACCTAAGTAAATCCCTCACATATATTATGTATGTAGGTATGGATCATTTAGTAGAAGATAGCATTAGTTTTCTTCAAAAATCTTCGTTGAAAAAATTTAATAATCCCTTTAGTCCATTATGTAATGCCTACATGTAGAGGTTGTACGTTATGTATAGCACAATAAAAGTAGATAGTTACCCCCTTACTAATAAACTTTGCATAGCGTCTGTAGAGTTACACAACGCTTTGTCTTCTTCTTTCGAAAGTCAAATTACTGACGACTGAAAGAGAGAAATCGGTGTGTAACTATTCATAATCATAATCATTTATTCATTGTAAAACATAGGTACATTATAAGTTCTTATTTGTTAATACGGTGAGGGCGCTATGCTTTGCCTCTAGGGCGTACAAAAGCAGTAAAGAAGTAACATGCAATATAATTAAAACAATAAATTAATATAGTTATTACATGAATCAAAAATAAGTTAGTAAATAAGATCATCTCACTGAACAATGTCGATAAGTTAACTTGATAAATTATGTGTAGTGAGAAAATCAAAAAATGTCCGGAGTTATTGCAATAAAACGAAAAATTGTCAGCACTTACTTATTTAAAGAATGTCAAAGAAATTGAATGATGTCATAAATTAAAATTAAATGTCATTATGGAGGATCAATATTGTTCCTGAAATGCCAGAAATTTTATAACAGCATGTCATTCAAATATTCGGTGATTGAATAATAGCATTTTTCTATTAAAAAAATCTTTAATTTTCTTTTAAAATTGTGCAAATTTTCATTTTTTATGCTATCAGGAATTTTATTGTATATAACCGGACCCATGCCTAAAATACTTCTCCTTGCTAGTGCTGTTTTGTATTTACCTGTACACAACATGGTTGTGTATTGGGATCTAAGTGGAGTGGTTCGTTTTCTAGTATCTACTATCGCAGGAAACAAGTTAAAGTTACATTTGACAAACACTGCTACTTCAAATATATATAGGCATGGGAAAGTCAAGATTTTTAACGATTTGAAAACAGGCTCACAGCTATCAGTAGTTTTTAGGCCTACCATACAACGTATACATCTTTTTTGGGTTCTAAATATAGTTGCTCTCTCAGCACAGTTGCCCCAAAATATTATGCCAAATCTCAATACCGAGGAAACAATGCCATGGTATGCTATAAGTACTGTTTGTAAATTAACTTTCTTTGTCAAGATGAAAAGAGCATAAGCAGATTTACTTAGTCGCGTACATATGTCGTCTGCCTGCATTTTCCACGTTAGTTGGCTGTCAACTAGAATGCCAAGAAATCTTGCTACGTTTACCTCTTCTACACTTTGTCCGTTGTATGAAACATTCAAATGGTTGGGTTTTATTCTTTGATAGAAATGCAATAACTTGGTTTTTTGTATATTAATAACCAAGTTATTTCTGTCAAACCAATCAATTATTTTTTTAAGGGTGTTATTTACATCTTCTTCATAAGTTAGATTATTGGAACATTTAATTATTGCTGTACTGTCATCAGCAAAGAGGATCATTGGATGCTTTATTTGACGTGGCAGGTCGTTAATGTATATAAGAAATAATGGTGGCCCAAGCACACTGCCCTGAGGTACCCCATAGTGAAGTTTCCTACAGTTTGATAGGTATTTTATTTCCCGTTTCGTATATAGATTGATTCTAGTTATTTCAGTACATTGATTGCGGTCACTTAATTAATAAGATTTTAATAGTTCCAAAGCATTTCCCCTTAAACCGTAAGCGTTTAGTTTGTCAATTAGTGTCTTATGATCTACATAGTCAAACGCTTTTGTCATGTCAGTGAACAGGGCACATATTGGCGTTTTTCTGTCAACATTAGTAATTATTTGATTGACAAGATTATATATTGCCATATTGATGCTTCTATTCTTACGGAATCCCATTTGTTCATTACATAATATATTAAATTTGGTCAAATATAAGTTTAATATTTCATAAATCACCTTTTCTATCACCTTCGAAAAAACTGGTATCAAGGCAATGGGTCTATAGGTAATTTTGCATTTGTTCTTTACATTTTTTTTTATGGAGTGGTTTTATGATGGTGGTTTTGAGGCCTTTGGGAAAAATACCAGTGCTAAGACATAGGTTAGTAATGTGGCAGAGTGGTGTTGCTATGGCGCTACATACAGATTTTATTACGTTGGTTCTGATTTCATCGTATCCTGTGCTGTTTGTGTTACGAAGGGATTTTATAATTCGTGTTATGTCTTGTGGTACAACTGGTTGCATGAAAAGGGAATTGTTGCTATGAGGTAAGGGTTTCATTTTATGTAATGTTGAAGTGGATCTACTAGAAATTTGGTCAATAAAGAAATCATTAAATGCCGTGGCTATTTCTTTTGGGTGTTTAATAATGTTACCAGAGATTTGTATTTGTTGTATTGGCTCTGGAATTGATTTGGTATTATTTATTATGTGCCACGCTGCTTTGGATTTGTTGCTGGAATTTTGTATTAAGTGGTTATTTTGCGACTTCTGTGTTAATTTGATTATTTTCTTTAATCTGTATGAATATGATTTAAAAGCAGCTTTATTCGCACTTGTTGGTTTTAATCGATATTTCCAAAGCATATTTCTTTGTTTCTTGCTACATAGTCGTATTCCTCTCGAAATCCATTTAGTACTTTTTTTGCATTTTAGGGTAATCAATTTAACGGGAAAACATAAATTGTATAATAATCTAAATAATTCTATAAATTCGTCATATGCTTCATTTGGATCTGTCATGTCATATATTTGTGAGAATGTCAATTGATTGATGTAATTTCTAAATTTAAATAAATTTTCTTTTGATATGTCACGTCGTTTAATACGCCAATAGTTTAGTTTACACGTTTTATTGACTTTTATTTTTAATATTTGTGCAGTATGGTCAGATAAGCCATAATTAATCAATAATATCCTTACTACATGTTTGTTTAAGATTGTGGGCAAAATTGTCTAAGCAGGTTTTGCTACTGGGTCGAGTAGGTTGATTTATTTCTAATTTAAGATTGTAGTTCAGTAAAAAGTATTCAAAATCTAACGTAGTTTTGTTTCTCTTGAGAACGTCAATATTGAAATCCCCGCATAGTAATAGTTTTGTTTGAGGCTTAGAGCAAATTTCATTTAATATTTTTTCTAGAGTTTCGTAAAATGTATTTAGATTACACGCTTTAGGGGGGCGGTATATACAAATAATAATTATTTTATGCAGCGGTAATTCGATACCGCAACATTCGATAGTGCCTGATAGAAATCGTATAGCAATGTTTTTTAGTTCTTTATAAACAATGTTATTTTTTACAAGGATGCAAGCACCGCCTCGTTTAGTTGAGCGAGCATAGCATGCCGCTAGTTTATAATTGGACATAAATAACAATTTTTCTTGGCCATTCATGATAAAATGTTCTGTGATACATAATATATCTATTTCAATTTGCTTTTTTGAAAGTTCCTGAATATGTATAGTTAGAATATCAGTTTTATTTATTAATCCAGCTATATTTTGGTGCATTATGTGCATACTATTTACAAAGAAAAAACTGATCACTTTCATTATTCTCTAAGTTAATATCATTGTTACAAGTGTCTTCGGCAGTCATAGTGTCTTCGGTAGTCATATTTGATTGAACAATATCGTGAATGTAATTTAAAACGTCTTTAAAAATTGTTACCATACCAAAATTGTTTATGGAGCCCGTTCTTTTGTGAAACATTTTATAGTCGCACGTTAAGTTTCTATTGGAATCAAGGAAGTATGCATGCTCGTGAGTTAATATGTCCATGTAGAGTAGATTGTTAAAATTTTCTATACGCCAGTTATATATCAACGATCTACTGTTGTATTTGTATGTCGGAGAACAGATGATGATATTTGTGTGTTTAATTGAGCGTAGTGACTCTCTGATGAAGAGTATCTTGTCAAAATAATCACGCGTTGTTCGGAAGTCTTCTTCGCCAATGATGATGATGCAAAAATCGTTCATAGTAAATGATTGTAGTTTTGATTCTAGACCTTCAAATAAAAACTCTGTACTGCCGTTAGTCATTAGGTAGTGGCATTTATTGTAATCTCTTGGAAAAGTTTCTTCGGCAACATATAAAATGTTGTTGCTCTTGTTGTTGCTAATTATGCATATTTTTTTTTACTCATTTTGTCTTGTTGATGTTGTTCTTCCAGTATTTGTACCTTTGCTTGGTTTTGTGCGTTTGTGCCTTCACTGTTGACTGCACAAAGAGAGTCTTGTAATTTTGGTGTTGTTTGCGTTTGTTTATGCTTCATATTTTGGTTTGAAGTCTTGGGCGTCGTCACCTTCTCCTGGATTTTTATTGAAGTTTTAGGTAAGGAGATTCTCGATTTTTTTTTGGGGCTAAGGGTAACTTTTTTATAGCGTTCATTCTGTGTAACTAAGTTTTCATTGGAATGCTTGAGATTTGAATTTTCTAAAGATAGTATTTCAATCTCTTGATGTGCGCTTCTTAGTTCAAGTGTCAATTTGCTGATTTGTTGTTTGAGATCATTGATATATAAAAAATATCAATGTTTGAGATCGTCTATTTGTTCGTTATATGTTTCATCTGAAGATATGTCAGGTAAACTTGTCACGCTATCGCTGCCCGTTATAGAGCGGGACGATTGTTCATTTTGCGTATTAGGATCACGTCTCCTGCGAAACGTAATATTCTCAAGAAAGTTCATTTTGATTGTAAAGAAGATACAAAAAGTGGTTACTGGTATAACTTGGATTTGAACTCAGGTCTGCCCGTTTTCATCAACAGACCCAACTTGTTACACTATAAAGCCAAATGTTCTTAATTGGACTTGTCGAAATTATGCATCTCTTCGTTAAGGATATTCGATACATGATCTCCCAGCCACTTTATCGCTAGATGGCGGCACATTCGCACTTCGAACATTTTCAATTTTTACGCCTAACTCAGAAAGCTTTGCGAAACAACTTTATTATATGCGTCAACTAACGCATTAACATAATCTTTTTAGATATTCACTTTGCTTGTTAACTCGTCTCATACAAAGATTTGTACCCCTAAACATTTAGCCGTTTCACTTTATATCTTTACTATGTCTTTACACACACATGTACAGTTACACACTACGTGTATAGTTTTACTTGCGATAGAACTAGATGGCGTTGTATTCATAAACTTGGTTTGTGAACTTGTTTTCCAGAGGTGGCGTTAATTAAAATAAAATATTTTTACGAAAATATTTTTATGACTGTCCTTCATTCTCTAAAGAAAAGCGTACTTTTTATAGTAAAAACCGAAGAAAAGAATACTTGATTGCTACAAGGGTTGTCAGTTGCTTATTCAATTATTCTAAGGGTGCTTTTGTAGTGTGTTAGGGTAGGTTTAGGTTTAAAAATAATAAAATAATAATAAATCCCCTGACCGATTTCGGTCACGGTGGCCAATTTCAAAGAAGATTAGCCAGGTTTGCAGGAGATATTATAGTGCACAAGTGTGTGCGCAAATACAGGTGCACTCTCTGTTCCTTTACTCTCATAGTTCGATGGGACGGCAATCCGACACGACCGGAGAGAGAACAGGCGCAGGACCAACGGCTTTACGTGCTTTCCGAGGCACGGGGGTATTACGCCACCAATTTCCAAACTCCGGGCAAAAAAAAAAGAAAAAGAATAAAGAAACTCCTAACGGGAAAAACCCAATTTAAATAACACTGTCCGACCTGAGAATCGAACCCAGGACCCCTTGCACGGCAGATGCACTTGTGACCACGAAACCAACGGGACAGTTAAGATTTGTTGTATAATTAAACGCTACTATAAAACAAAATATATAAAATGTTTATTTGAGTCGTGCGCGAGAGATGCAGCGGCGCAACGCGCGGCGCGGGCGACGAGAGGCGCGGCGGGGGCGCGGCGCGGTGGCGAACGTAACATCGTATCAATTCCACGAATTTCGGTCGTAGGTATAATAATGTATCATTCAACCGCAGCCCAGCCCAGCGTGCCCGCCTCCGCCACAGGCAGTGCAGTGTACAGACGCGTGAAATTATTAGGCCGTGTACACACGGTTGTGGGTATTTAATTATTAGTGTAATTTTATTACTGTTGTGTGTATGTGTATGTATATAAGTGTTATGTGTAATATGTATTATGTGTTTACTATTTACGTGTGTTTGTATGTTTAGCCTAAAAACCAACAACTTCACATACACCAGCGTCCACTCGAACCAACAATTCCAATTTCAAATGAGAAAATGAAAAAAAATCAGCTGTTCCCTACATTTTGACGAGTTACCTATACGAACATAAATGTAGGGAACAGCTGATTTTTTTCGCGATTTCAGGTTTGGTCCCATAGTAAAAAAAATTGTTCATAATGATGAGTACAATGACCATGTTAGTGTTGTTCCAATAACCCTGTATATACTTATACTATATTATATCCATACTAATATTATAAATTCGAAAGTAACTCTGCCTGTCTGTCTGTATGTTACCTATTCACGCCTAAACCACTGAACCGATTTAGAAGAAATTTGGTAGGTATAGCTATAGAGATAGTTTGAGTCCCGGGGAAGGACATAGGATAGTTTTTATCCCGATATTCCCACGGGATCGAAACTTATGCGGGTGAAACCGCTGGGCGCAGCTAGTTGCAAATAAAGTTTATTGAACTCTTCTCTCTCTTCGATAATTGAGCTTTGTTGGTACCGACTTTGTTTTGAAGATTCTATACATCTTTTATTACTTATTTACACCCTAAGTTACATTAAAATTAGCAAGGAAAAACCGGCCAATTCCATGTCGGACCACAATGAAGAGTTCCGTAGTTGAAATGAATTTATCCCAAGAACAAGCTTAACATTGTAGTTGAAAATCATGTTCTCCCATACATTGCAACTAAAAGTTGGTCGACTATTACTCGTAAAGTCTACTCAGCTGTGATTTTGATTTCGTGACATATACTACTGCCGTGAATTTTAGTATTTCTTCTAGTATTTCACAAACGGATCCCTGAATCGAAAAATGATTATCACAAACCCGCAATATTTTTTAAAGACCTATCCAGTGATACCCCACACCATGGGGTAGACGAGAGAAAAAAAAACATTCCCACTTTACGTGTACAGGAGGTACCCTAAAAATAATTGTTTTTCAAGATTGTACATATTTTACCACTTTGTCGGCGTGATTAATATGTATATCCTTGCCAAATTATAGCTTTCTAGTACTAAGAGTCTCTGAGCTAAGCTGCGGGCGGACGGACGGATTGTCTGACGGTCATGGCGAAACTATAAGGGTTCCATGTTGACTACGGAACCCTAAAAAAAACGAATCTTTCTTAGCTCATAACTTTTTAATGCTTTTCATTTTACTATTTTGCTTCCGCGCATACAAAATGAATAAAACTAAATAAGAAAAAACGATATAATGTTTAACTTTGGATGTACAGACGTCAGCAAATCAAACTAGGTAGGTACTTACTACAATCTGTCAAATTTCATTAATGGATTTTCAACTTTATCGCTAAAGTATTAGGTTCAAGGTTGATTGGGAAAATTTTACAGTTTCGGGTAGCTTGATGTGCTGGCGTCTGTGCTATGTCAAACGGTGGAGTACCTAATAAATTCCTGAAATTTGTAAGTATGGAAATATTTCGGCTAGTGTGCTCATAAACTTTATAGATGATAAGTACGTTCATTATTACAGTAATATCGAACCCAGGGTAGATCACAGATAATTCTATCACAAAGTAAAGCATTTTTTCTCACTTCATGATTAAATTGATAAAATCTAACTGCGCGGGCAGAGCCACCGCGCCAGCCTTGTAAGAAAAAAAATTAACAAAAAAAAACCGCCTTCCAAAAAAAAACTACGAAGTCGAAAATAACTTCGATGTCTTTAGTACCTACTTTAGTTTTTGCCTCCGACTTCCGAAAATAAAGGTTTTTTCGCCTAGTACCTAGTGTTTTTTTTCAGTCGGTATTTTTTTTTAATTAAATAAATCTCGCTTTTTAGTGGGTCTGTTTATAATTTATCTAAGTTTCAATAGCCTAATGTCAACTTGCTTATCGCCTTTTACAAAATATTGCTTTTCCCGATGCAGGGACGTTAACTGTTGAGGAGTTCTCCTGGTATTTCACCATCAGCTCCATTTCACCATTCGCATTGTGACGAGCATGATTAATTGCTTAGCAACCATATTAAAGTAGTTAATCGAATCGCAACCCGTGAAATACTTATTATTGAGTAGTTCTAGTGGCCATCAGTCATGTGGTCTTCATCATCAGTTCCACATCACCAAATGGCGCTTTCCGAAAGCAAATACACGAGTTACTATAAAAAATAGGTACCCAAATCGCTATAGGTGTGCTTATAATATTTTAAGAGTTCCTTCGATTTCTCCAGGATCCCATTATCAGATCCTGACTTGATGACAATGGGACCACCTGGAAAGTATACCCTTTCAAACAAAAAAAGAATTTTTCAAATCGGTCTAGCCGTCTTCGAGTAATCGGGTAACATGCATAAAAAAATAAAAAAAAGATTCCGCCAAACTGAGAACCTCCTCCTTTTTTTGAAGTCGGTTAAAAATTGCATACCTACGCTTCGCAACCATCGATCAAGTGATCGATGTTCGCAAAAACTAAACTTGTCAACAAAATCACGCATAATAATGCCAGTGCGACGGTTGACTACAACGCCATCTAACGATCAAGATCAACTGTTGTTGATAACCATAGCAAAAATGTATGTTCTGCTTCTCGATGGTTCTTTGAAATATCCTGCAGAGGGCGTGTTCCGGCCGCGCACACATAGATAAATTTATCGATTTTATCAGGCCTAGATATCCTGCAAATAGTGTTTTTTTTATAGGTTTTTGTCGATATGCGTCAATAATAAGTTATAACAACTTAATATACGTGCTTTTATTCTGCAAAAATCGTTTATGTTTTGAGATTTGTACCCCGAAAGAATGTATGAAAAAGTGTCAGTATCCAATCACCTTAAGTTTTTTCATTTGTTTGCATACAGCTACCGCCCTCTATCGAAATGTTCCTAAGCAATGTCAGGCAATTAATCAATGATGATGATTATTGAATGCGATTGCGTAGCGGCCGTAAGCGGTACCACGCCATTTAACTAGATGGCGCTTTTTCTAGAATTTGGACATGATGATTTGCAAATTTTGAAGTTGTAGTTTTTAGGTTTTTAATATTATGTCACTCGAATAGTAGAAAAAATGTGTTAATTACACCGCACTGATTGTATTTATGTTTCCAATGTAAGTTTATCACTGTCTATTTCAACGTAAACAATGTTTAGTTGTCACTTTTAAAAAAACCGTTTTGCACATTTTAAGCGATGTGTTTCGTCCTGATACCACAGTTACTCTTAAATTGCACCAATTTTAACAGTTTTTATTATGTTTTATTCACTGAAGTGAGGTTTTCAATTTTTAAACAGTTTATGTAAACAGAGCAGATGTTTAACTTGGCAGTGGCGCCATCTCAATCCAATAGCTACATTCATTATTCATCTGATATAATACGTTTATTAGTAAGGGGGTTATAGTATTAGTATCATGTTACTGTCTGTGTTTTACGCCTTCCGTGAAATACAGGCAATGTTAAGCAATTTTTGATGTATAAAACTATACATTTAAACTATTAAGAGCTGATTTTTCCATCGCCAGATAATTTTTATTCGAGGAATAAAATTGACGCTTGACAGTTTTTGTATGAAATAACTGTCAAAATTTCAAAATAAAACCTCGCATAAATCAGATGATTGAAAAACCAGCCCTAAATGTTGTACAATGAAAACAAAACATTCCCTCAAACCAACTTGTGCAATCGTAAAGAAAATAGCAAGTATAACAGCACCAACGAAATGAAAAGTGAATCATTACTATTTGAGTATACTGGAGCGTGTCTTTGATTGAAACAGGCAAGCAAGATTTGAAAGCTTACAGGTTGAAGTTCAAACTGGATTTTCACTGAGGCCGACCTCTTGTACTGTAACGCCTTTGAGAAACACCACAACGGTGAGTGATCTGCTATCGCGCCCTCTCTTGACCACTCACTTAAACACTCCACGGCTTAATATCAAAGGTTCTCAAGTTGCCGACTCAACTCGAAGTATGGCCCTTCTTTTTAATAACTGTGACCAAAGAATCTTGCTGAATTAGTCTCGAAGATGACGTGACAATATTTTCGTGTATTTATTTTTCTTTGCTGGTATTTTTTTTATAATTGGTTTTTGCCTGTCTATAGACCCACTTGATTCTATTTTTTCCTTTTCCCATTCTTGAAGAAAACTTTGATAATATCTTAAAAAGATCTTCAACGCTTTCTGAGGTATATTATATCTACTTACTATTCCTCATGATTAGGCTATATTCGTTAACAATCTGCATTTCCATCTAACTTTAGCCAGAACCAATATATCCCAATCAAATTCAACGGCAAAGCAACAGCAAAAACCGTTCTCAATTTACATTTCCTACCGTAGCCTCAATAAAAAGCCGGCTCGTCACTAGTGATGCGACATGTGGGATGCGGAGATCGATCGCTATTAATAACAGTTTTAGCCGAAAGCTTACCCGTGTTTGGCAGTTCGCATCTCTAAAGTCGATTAACTATCGCTAATTCGAATTTAGCTCGCTGACACATTAGCTCGGATGAAGAGTCAGAGCCATCTGCGAGCCAGGATTATCAAACGTGATTCTATGTAAATGCGGGTAATGAAGTTTACCTTTTGGCTGTGAAATATGGACTTTATACCTCGGTTTGTACGTGCTTTTTTGGGGATTTCTTTATAAATAACTACATAGTTTGCTATTTTGATAAACCCTATTCAGTTATTTGCAAAATTGATGTATCTATGTCAATCTAACGATGCCAGTTACAACGAGTAGGTACCTCTAATAAACTGCGTCAGGTTTTTCTCAACGCTGAGGCCTTAAAACTTTCGACGTGACTTCATTGCCAAGGCTAACGAGGTATTACAGTGGTAAGTGGCTGCTAGGGCTGTTTTTCAGCATATTTTATTCAGTTCTACCTGGTATTTTTCGTTAGCAAGGGAAGTTATATGAAATATGTAACAGTACAATTTTAATAGTGACTAAAGTTATAAAGTTTTTTTTTGTGTACATGTATCGTAGACTAGGATATATGGTTTCAAGTTTATTATAAGAATTTATCATGTAATTGAACTATGGTTCAACAATTTATGCCATATTTGATACAAATGAGTCAAGATAACGTGCCAGAAATTTCTACGTATAATAAAAGCGAAGAAATCAGATATAGAAATCTCAACAAATTAATACTTTTCGATTGAGCTCTATTATATGAAATACATAAAATATTATTGATGGTTTTCATTACGTCACAATAATAACGTTTTCCAACAAGCGGGAAAGGTTGACATATTGTAAACAAAATGTTGAGTACCTCTGAAATATGTATATACAGTGTGTTACGACACTGTATTTTGTGTTGAAGCTTGACGTATTAGGTACTTATATTGTTTGGTTGAAACGCGAAAACCACGTGCCGGCTTTAACAGTTCACCATTCTGGAAACAAGCTTAAGAAATGAGTCTAATTTATCAAATCATAAGATTTTGTAACTTAACTCAAGGGGCCGCTCAGAGTAGCTGAATTATAGATAAATCAAGAAGTTGTTGGGCCTCTAGTATAATATTTTGTCGAGGAAAAACATTGAGCATTACAAAATAGAGTATTTTATTTAAAAATGTATTATAGAAAGCGTTGCTTTGTAAGCCGAGAGTAGTCTGGAGGAATGTGGCAGGCGGAACGATCTATGAGAAATGTTGTGTGCACAATTTATTGCTGCATTTTCTATGAAATCTTAAGGATTAGCATTCATACGAATTGTAAGTTTGCTTTATTGCATGATAAATAAAAATATCTGTGCTATCGACTTTTGTTGTGTAATTAATAGTTTAAGTACAGGGTGTAATTTGGTAATGCAATAAAAATATATAGGTACATTGGATAAACTTCTAGTACTTAATAAAATATTTACAATTTTTATTTTATTTAAACTAGGTACTATAATTTATAAAGCTCACAGTCTTTAAATATTAAAAGACGGGTTGCACTCCGGGAGTGCCGGCAGAAGTGAAAACTTGAATATTAACGTTGAAATAAATCAATTATGAATAACTTCACCGTCACCATCACCGTCACCGTCACCGTCACCGACACCGTCACCGTCACCGTCACCGTCATCACCGTCACTCCGTCACCGTCACCGTCACCGTCACCGTCACCGTCCGTCTGTCCGTCTGTCCGTCCGTCCGTCTGTCCGTCCGTCCGTCCGTCCGTCCGTCCGTCCATCCGTCCATCCGTCCATCCGTCCATCCGTCCATCCATCCATCCATCCATCCATCCATCCATTATCGTATCTCACTTGGTTCACTTCGGTTGGCGCCGCCGTAGAAAGAGGGGGGGGGGAAATCTCTCCTGACGGTCACGTGTCCTGACGCGAGTTTAACATTTTTTCCCCATTACAAAAAGTGTGCAACGCCGCTAAAGAAGTTTTCACTTCAATAGATAATAATATGTACAAGTATTATAAAAAGGTAAATTACTAAATTAAGTAACAAAATAATTAAGTAAAAATATTACTTACCTATTACACATTACACTTTCCCTGTCTCGTGAGTTACATATATAATTCATGACGATTGTTGAACTATTGTGTCTGGTTCATGGACTCCTAGATCAGTTAAATACCTACAGTATAAGAAAAAGTCTTGGCTAAGTGTGAGTCCAACATTTATGAATCGTAAAGTAACCACCGCAATTGGACAGCTCAAAAGCCATTTTTCCCTTATTTAAAATTTACACATAACAGCTCGCCTGTATTTCACGAAGGCTAAGGGTGGTTTCGCACTACGTCCGATCCGAATCCGAGATATCCGAGGTCCGAAGTGACCGTAGTCCTATTTGTATGAGGGGCTGCGCACTACATCCGAACTCTATCCGTCAGAATTTAGAACAATTTCCAATTCGGATTAATTTCTCGGATTCGGATCGGACGTAGTACAAAACCGCTCTAAGGCAGAGATTCAGCTATAGTACACCTACATTTCGCCAGGTATGTTTAAGTCCCATGTAGAGGGCGATTGGTCATTTACAATTTCTGCCTCAATTAACGAGACTCACAGCTTGTATGAAAGCTGCCCACATATTAACCACTCGAGCCCGGTGTGGTATGATATCGGCCCATTACAATAGAAAATTAATTGTGTCTCATTAGCGGTGATTAGGCGGTTAAACTTTGATCAATAGGTACCATAACTAGCCATGCATGATGTTCGCAGTAAAGCTTGGTGGTCAATAGAATTCCACTATGTTGCCGTATAATGAATACGTTCATTGCGTGGCGGCTGTCACCCGACTAATGACGATCATTTTGTTCAAGGACGCTTCATTTAAAGTCAGGAAAGTTTTTTGTTAAGGGGAATGTGCTGAGGTAGCCGCACCCGTAACAAATATGAGTTTACAGAATAAAATTATAATCATTAGAATCAACAATTCAACTCCTGAGTTATAAAAACTTTTTTACAAAAAAAGAAACAACCGACTTCAAAAAAAACACTACAAAGTGATAAATAACTTTAATTTCGGAAGTCGGTGTCGTTGGTTCCGCATTTTCGTTTTTTGACACCGACTTCCGAAATTAAAGTTATTTATCACTTTGTAGTGTTTTTTTTGAAGTCGGTTGTTTCTTTTTTTGTAAAAAAGTTTTTATTTTTCACTTTTTAGTTGTACCTACCCCACAAAAAAGTAAACAAAAAGATCGTTAATGTAGATAAATTTTTAGATTTTTGTTGATTTTTCAAATACCGCTTGTTCGATTTCGATAAAATTTTCATAGGTACCATTTGGGAAGTATACCCTTTCCAACAAAAAAAGAATTTTCTAAATCGGTTGGCAAGCAACGGAGTTATGCGCGAACAAACACAAAAAAAAAAAAAAAATACAAACATTCGAATTGAGAACCTCCTCCTTTTTTAGAAGTCGGTTAAAAACACAAAAAAAAAAAAAAAAAAATACAAACATTCGAATTGAGAACCTCCTCCTTTTTTAGAAGTCGGTTAAAAATTAGCATCAAATGCCATGATTTTATAAAAAATCATTCAATAGGGTAATAATTATGAACTTATAGAGTTGTAGGTATAGATGATTTTTGTGAATATCATTCTATAAATAAATATTTGTTACGACCGCGAATTATATTTTGATCAACACAAAAACTGACACTGGCAAAACGTAAGAAAATTAGAGTTTAGTAGGCCATCTAGACGCTTTCGTCTTAAATAAATTGACATCCAACATCGATTTTCCGTTTAATAGATATTTCATACTACTGTCAAAAAATGACTGTAGTGATTTGAATATACGGACAATTTAAGTAGGTAGTCGCACTTTGCTTAACAAATAATTTCCCTGACTTTACCAACTGACTGGACCCGATAATGAGGACTGCGTTAAATATATGTAATTAACTTGCTTTAATAGAATTTACAGGTGGATATTAAAGAATCCGCTGGGAAAAATCCTGTAGTTTTTTTCCATAGATTTTCTCTCAACAAATCTGGCCATACGAAAAGGAAAAGTAGGTACTTGGAATATTATCTAAGATAGAAAGCTTAAAGAAGACTTCACTTTATTCTTAGGTCTATGAGAAACCGCTTTTATAGTTTTCTTAAAGTTTTTTTTTGTGTATTTTTATTGAACCGATCAATATTACCAAACCTCTTCAATAAGTTTGTTACTAATTAAAGTAGTGCCTTGATTTTTGCACACACACTGTAGCATCGTAGAAAAATGGTCGGACAAGCAGACGGGACGGAAATGCACGTAATATGTAATTAAAAAGGAATAAGCCTTGTTGGTGTTACCAAAAATACGGACTTGTTGAGTCATAAAAAAAATAGCACCTGGTACGCGCAATTAGCGACCTCAGTACAAAGGCGAGACCATTTTCCTACTCCGTGCAATCCGCTTATGTGAACAAATCCGCGGTTTTCACATTACACCCGTTTGTTATGCCACTAACGATATTATAAACGCAGCTTTTGCTAATCTGGCTTTAAACGCTCCTTTGCCCAAATATGAAAAGTATTTCCTTAATGTGTATGGTTTTTTGGAAAAATTTTACGATAATGTATGAGTTCTTCATAGAAATCTTTGAATGTTAACGAGACATCATATTACAGATTGTAAATTGATATCACCGCCATTGCAGAAGACTTATTATTGTTTTCGTTTATTTATCATAAACATCTCAAGAATCACGTCGCTCTCGTCTGGCGAAAATAATAGAAACAAACATTTTGTTTCGTCCAAAATAACATTTATTTATGCAAATGAAAGGGAGGGGGGGGGGGGGAGTAATGACGGGTATTACAGCTTCATTCTGAATATAATCAGTTTACAGTTTGAGAGTGCCCCTTTCTTAATTGCAGACGTAGAATTTAATGAAGGCGCAAGAACGCGATTATTTTACAAATCTCTTTCTTTTTTGCTGCTTCTTTATAAAAACGATTAATTCGTGAAAAATTACTAAGCGGATTCGTAACAAATAATTTTCCCTTCTTTTTGTGTATTTCTCTTTGATGCTTAGCATAATCAGCCTATATTGTTCCCACTGCTGGGACACAGGTCTACTCTCTTGCGTGAGAGAGTGGTGAACAAGTTCAAGAAGTTAAATACCTTTGTAAGACTCGCGAAACATCGCTATACGTAGGTGTATACATAATTTTGTTCTGGGGTAACGGACTTCGGGGGTAAGCAACTCAAAATTGCCTGAAAGACGAATCCCCCTTTGCTGCATATTAACCAGAGGTTGGCATTGACGGTTGCGCTCCGAGGATTAAATACCTAAACCTATTATTTATTTAACAAAGTTATTTTGCGGCTTGAATTATTAAACGCCAGGTACCCATGGCATATTAAAGTCTCAAGTTTGATAAATAATTGGAGCCATAGGAATTTCAATCGGGGTTGGAGAAAATTGTGAGAAATTTAAGCTTTTAAATACTTAATATGGTTTTTTAAATATTTGTTACGGAATGAAAACAAAAACACACATTTAAAAATGACCGGAGTGTTTCAATCAGGGTACTTAGGTACACGGAAAAGTCACATTGACTTTTTCACTTCACATATAATTTCTGAGTTTATCTTGGATATTACCGACGTGAAGGAAAAACATCGTGACGAAACCTAGACTTATAGCTAATTAAAAAAAAAGCTTGAAATGCTCAATCAAAATATTGATTTTGATTGAGTAATTAAAGCTTGTTTCCGTTTTTTTTCTCAGAGTAGTCAGATAGGAAATGCCAACCTCATCTAGCTTATTTTTTTTTAATAATATGACGTGTAAAAGTGATTCCGATGTCCTATTTACAGAATAAACAATTTTATTTCATTTCATTTCTCAGTATGAGACGATAATTAGGCTGATATTTTCATATAAAAATATTTGGAAGCTATCTCGTATTCCTATTGTCTATGAAAATGTCGAAAGTTTTGAGTATGAATGTCTGTGGTTATAAGAGTAGGGGAAGACCAAAGAAACGATGGATGGACTTTGTGAATGATGATATGGTTAGAAAGGGGTGACTACCGACATGAAGACTAATAGAGAAGTATGGAAGACGAATAAATGTTGCGCCGACACCAAATAAATTAGAATAAAGGCAGGAGAAAGATGACTTAGAATTCCTATTATTAGTTTTCTACTCTATATCTTTGTATTCATAAAAACTTAATAAGTGTTCCTGTGGTTATAGGATTCATTAATTTTACTTAATTACCAGAAAGCCTCACAATTTTAATACCTATGCCACTTATACCTCATAAAAACGACTAAACATAGCTGTGTTCACAACGTTAACGATAAAAGCTTAAATACTTGAAGCTTGAGACGAAATTTTCTGTGTGTTTTCACCTGAAAGATACACATACCCTGAATAAGTTCAGTCAATTTTGAAACGTTATATAAGGTGTAGAGAGGGCTTTTAATAAAGGCCTGTTCCTCCAACTACAAAGGCTTCGACGCTTTGTTCCTTTTGCCGGCAGCGGTCGCATCTATACCTTATAAAGAACCTTTTGTCAATGCCACAACATTTTCGTTTAAAAGAAATGTGAACCGTACTTAGCAGTTTTATTGCGTAACTGATGGCGATAAATTGATATCAAGGGTCTTTGAGATAATTAATTAGGTGGGTATCTAATTACTTAGTGAATCGGCTTTTATCAGTAAGATAAAAATCTTGGTAGTGAATCGGTAAATTATAATATTGGTATTTTTATAGCTTTTACCTATGGCTTCGCCCACGTGGAGGTCGGCATGGATTTAATTTTTTTTGCGCGGAACCATTATTCTTCTTTTTCTGAAATAAAAGTAGCCTTTATATCATCAACTAGCTACTACTACTACCAGTGAAATTCCCGTAAAATCGGTCCAGCCGTTTTGGAGATAAGCCGGAATAAACAGACAGACAAAAATCAAAAAGAAAAAAAATATAAGTAGACACCGTACTTCCATATGCATTTAGTAAAAAGCTGTTATTTTGACATTACAAACACATTTTAATTATATTTATACATATTGATCGCTAGCAAACCTCAGAAGTTTATTTACTTCAGTAAACTGTAACATAAATTATTAGAATGGAGGCTACAAGTACTAAGTTGATGCGCTTGTAGATAAAGTGGATTCACCACACTTGTTCAAAGATGCTTGTTTTGACCTTATGACCTTACTATTGCGAGGCGTTACCCTTACTTAAAGCTAATGCAATGAAACTAACTATCAAAATAATAAAGAAACTAGTTCCACCAATCAGCCTTAATAAGATTACATAACAAAAACAAAAAAAAGTACTTAATCCGACTAACATCCTAAAAAAACAAAATAAAAAGAATCAAGATTACGGACGAAAAATATTCGATAGGGAAAGGCAAACATGCAAAATTAATTAACAAAATTGAAAAATTCCATTTCATTCTTTCGGCCGTGACCATTCAGGATTGAGGACTTTTCTTACGTTATCCGTTTTCCGTCTAAGGCCCTTTGTAAAAACGTTTTTGTTGCTGTGAAAAACTACGGTTTAGGTTTACGGTGTAGGCTCGGTGGTTAGTGTTGTATGGATCACTATCGGAGCTTGTTGAAAGGCACAATTTTTCTACAGCGTGATTTATACGACGTTTGTAGGCACGGTCGTCAGTGTTGCATGGATCACTATGGAAGCTTGTTGAAAGGCACGATTTTTCTACAGCGTGATTTATACGACGTTTGTAGGCACGGTCGTCAGTGTTGTATGGATCACTATGGAAGCTTGTTGAAAGGCACGATTTTTTAACCGACTTCTACAAAAGGAGGAGGTTCTCAATTCGAATGTTTGTACGTTTTTTTTTTTTTTTTTTTTTTTTTTTTTGTGTTTGTTCGCGCATAACTCCGTCGTTTGCCAACCGATTTGAAAAATTCTTTTTTTGTTAGAAAGGGTATACTTTCCAAATGGTCCCATGAAAATTTTATCGAAATCGGATGAGCGGTTTTTGGAAAATCAACAAAAATCTAAAAATTTATCTACATTGTCTACATTAACGATCTTTTTGTTTACTTTTTTGTGGGGTAGGTACAACTAAAAAGTGAAAAATATAAAGACTTTTTTACAAAAAAAAAAACAACCGACTTCAAAAAAAACACTACAAAGTGATAAATAACTTTAATTTCGGAAGTCGGTGTCAAAAAACGAAAATGCGGAATCAACGACACCGACTTCTGAAATTAAAGTTATTTATCACTTTGTAGTGTTTTTTTTGAAGTCGGTTGTTTTTTTTTTTGTAAAAAAGTCTTTTCTACAGCGTGATTTATACGACGTTTGTAGGCACGGTCGTCAGTGTTGCATGGATCACTATGGAAGCTTGTTGAAAGGCACGATTTTTCTACAGCGTGATTTATACGACGTTTGTAGGCACGGTCGTCAGTGTTGTATGGATCGCTATGGAAGCTTGTTGAAAAGCACGATTTTTCTACAGCGTGATTTATACGACGTTTGTAGGCACGGTCGTGAGTGTTGTATGGATCGCTATGGAAGCTTGTTGAAAGGCACGATTTTTCTACAGCGTGATTTATACGACGTTTGTAGGCACGGTCGTCAGTGTTGTATGGATCACTGTGGAAGCTTGTTGAAAGGCACGATTTTTCTACAGCGTGATTTATACGACGTTTGTAGGCACGGTCGTCAGTGTTGTATGGATCGCTATGGAAGCTTGTTGAAAGGCACGATTTTTCTACAGCGTGATTTATACGACGTTTGTAGGCACGGTCGTGAGTGTTGTATGGATCGCTATGGAAGCTTGTTTGAAAGGCACGATTTTTCTACAGCGTGATTTATACGACGTTTGGAGGCACGGTCGTCAGTGTTGTATGGATTGCTATGGAAGCGTGTTGACGGACACGTTTTCTCTACGGTATGACGCCGTAGAAAAATCCTGTGAGTTTGTATATAACACGGTTCAATGGTATACGGTGACGGCGCCGTGCCGTAGTGCCGCCATGTCGTCAACAAGCTTCCATAGTGATCCATACAACACTGACGACCGTGCCTACACACGACGAATAAACCGTAGTTTTTCACGGCAAGAAAAAAGTGTGTGTACAAAGAGCCTAAGAGTTTTGTTCGATTCGTGATTGTAGGTTTGAGCAATGCCGTTCAACCTGGCGTAAACGTATCGTAAATTCAAACGATTTTAAAATTGTAAATACGCATTTTGCACTTAATAGGTATTTATTTTGTTATAATAGTTTTTTCTCTAGACCTAAACTCTAGTGGATGCATTTGGCAAAGGGCAAGCTGATACTAGTCTCACCTTTATCGATGATTAATAATGAATAGTTTAACAATAATGAATGAATAAATTAACGAATTATATAAAACAGCACTTTATTTTGAAGCTTCCTCAACCAACTACCAAACGTAACGCTTTGGTTACGCCGGTTTTGCTTCACTGGCTTAAAAATAGTTTTTTAAATTAATTAATTGATCTAGTATTCAAAATCGATTCTAACTGATTGTTATAGTCCATATAGTATATGGACTATAACAACCAGGCTCTTGACCTGAGATGTATGTGGCATATACATCTCAGGTCAAGAGCCTTTAATATAATACCTACGGGAGGTTTCAATCTAAAATTTTATCTTACGGAAATGACTATATGAGACCTTGTTACGTAATTAGGTAACTTGTTCGTCCCCCTTTTTCCCAACTAGCCTGAGGTCGAATTCCAGTGTAACCAGGATGAACGGTACCTACTAAATTTCGACGTAATTCTCTTTGAAATATTGGGTATGCGGATATTAAATGAGTTTATGTACCTATCGAATTTTGTGAGGTACTTGTGGCTAAGTAATAACAGCCGCACGGGTCGATGCTACGCTTGCCACGGTTGGTCCGTGGATGGGTGACCATCTTTACATATAAAGATCCCTCCGTGCCTCGGAAAGCACGTTAAGCCGTTGGTCCCGGCTGTCGTTCGTGGATCTTTGACAATCGTTACGGGTCGCCAGAAGCCTGAAAGTCTGACACGTAGGTATTACCTGGTACCCAGTACCGTCTTTAGTCAGACTCTCACTTTATGAAAACAATGACGGCGCGAACTCTCGCCAAAAGTCTCAAATCTAACTTGCCTCATCATCATCATCGTTTCAGCCGAAAGACGTCCACTGCTGAACATAGCCCCCCCCCCCCCCCAAGCACCTCCACTTCGACTGGTTCTGTGCTTCTTGCATCCAACGGGATCCTGCGGCCGTCACAAGGTTGTCGGTCCATCTTTTGGGAGGCCGCTACGTCTTCCGGTACGCGGTCGCCACTCCAGAACCTTTCGGCCCCATCGCCCATCTGTTCTGCGAGCAATGTGCCCTGCCCAATGCCACTTAAATTTGGCAATTTTTCGGATTATGTCGGTTACCTTGGTTCTCGTGCGACTTGACTAGGACCCACTAAAATACTGTATTGTTTTTTACGTACAAAATTGTTGTAAAACAACGTAATATCACGTCTGTTTGCCCCGAGGGGTTAGGCAGTAGTGA
This sequence comes from Amphipoea lucens, assembly GCA_947508005.1. Classification (NCBI taxonomy): domain Eukaryota; kingdom Metazoa; phylum Arthropoda; class Insecta; order Lepidoptera; family Noctuidae; genus Amphipoea; species Amphipoea lucens. The sequence continues at coordinate 11,957,003 of OX382371.1, forward strand.
CCCAGAGTAGGTATAGCCATTATTTCCCCAGTTATGTTTAAATCCCATGTAATAGGGGGCGAGCCTATTGACGACATCAACTGGCCAAAAATCCAGACTCCGGGCTGTTACTAAGAAATCCTTAATGATGAACCCAATTACACTTTTATCGACCTGGGAATCGAACCCAGGTCCTCATCTTCAACAGTAGCGATTGCAACCACCAGACCAATGACGCAGTCTAATCTAAAATTGTTTTAATTCTTGAAAATTCAAATAATTTAACACGGAAAATGGTTTAATTTGGAACTTAAGTAATACAAGTACAAGTGAAACAAGTGTAGCTAAGTGAGCAGTTAGTAAAATTCCGAAGGGTAAAGGTCTTCAGTGACCTTCAGTAAAATGGCCATTTTACGTGCTTCCCGACGCTTATCTGAAAACGGTTTTCAGCAACACACAACGGTGTTATTGCTAAGGTTTTGTTTGTTTGTTTGTTGTAATTAGGGGACAGTCGTAGAATGGGGTAACGGGTGTCAGAATGATGTCATTCCATGTTAACTCCATAACGATATCGTCTATCGGGGGTTTATTGGTATGTTTCTTTTGTTTTTCCGATATCATTCTGGAGATAATAGATCCAGTTGAGATCGTAATCACCGCGATGTTTTTACGTCCTTACTGTACTGAATAGGCACTTACTGGGTAGATAAAAGCTATGCAGCTCAATTTAATCGATGTAATCACAAAATTATTCGAGAGCGGTGGTGGCCCAGTGGTATCGGCTCCGACTTACTAGTTGTAGGTCGTGGATTCGAACCCAGGCAGGCGCTTTACTTTGTGTAATTTATTTCATCACCATGCTCTCAAAACGGTGAAGGAAAACATTATGAAGAAACTGGCATGTCCTAGAACCAGAAATTTGAAAGTATGTGACATCCACCAACCTGAACTGGGCACGCGTGGTGGATTATGACCCACTTCCTCTCACAGAGAGGAAACTTGTGTCCCAGCAGTGGGAATATTATTGGCTGATTATGAATCACGAAAGTCTTAGAAGTAAGAAGTGTAGGTACAGAAAAGTGTTGCTAAATGTAACCTCATAATTTTTAATTTCATAATCTTACTTTTTAAAACAACTAACGAAGAAACGGAATACGATATGATATAAAATTTAAGTCTAGTGACATTTTTAATTTAACAGAAGTGCAGCGCAGTCAGTCCGGACTCCGGAACCATTTGCGGGCGACGTCAGCCCCCGGTGCCCTCGGGAACAATACTAGCGCCCTCTATTGTTCCACATAAACAACATTTTATTAGAGACCCCTAAACCTCGTATATCACTTTTTCATTTTGCTGGCGATCACGGTTCGAGCGGGCAGTGGAAGTGCAATTGGAATCATTTTATCAATGGAATCGAATACATGACGTTGCACTTACTAGGGTAAAGTTTGTTTTTAATAGGTATTTGATTTCGAAGACATAATCGTTTTTAGTTCCCGTATGTATGTCGCAGCCCACTAGTTTAATTAGCCTTTCAGTTACCAGCCTAGCCTTATTACTAAATGGCGCCGTTCAACTAGCGGCCTGAATGATATCCAGCCGATGTGTCTAGCACAACATTTAATGAACCGGCTGACTGATGCTTAGGTCATATTTTATACAATAGGGTGTCCATATTATGACGAAGTGACGAAATATGCGACGATGACAGAATTAGTCTGTAAGAAATTTAACTTGAAACTGAAAGGCTTATTAAGCTAGTTGGGTACATACGGCAACTAAAAATAATGATGACTTCAAAATCGAATACCTATTAAAAGAAACTTTACCCCACGGCGTATACCATCATCATTTACAGACATACCCGCGCACATCTACAACTAAAATATTGAATAATTTTATAACTATGTAAAGTTTTCGACCCCTGTAAAGTACATTAACATACACTGAATGGCCTATAATCATAAAATTACTTAGAATTCCCATTAACGTCTCAATAATTCAGCGGAGTTTAACTCTATAGAAACTAGCCTCTGTAATTAGAGTTTGAACAAGTACCGGGGATATTTCCAGTTGGTACGTTTTTGCTAATTAATAAAGTAGAGAGTAAAATACTCCTTCTTAGAAAAGTATATTTGATGAATGATTCAATCAATATAAAATGAGATATTTTTAAATACAGGAGGTAAGAAGAGCCATCACATTGCCGTTATGTACGCATTCTGCACATCAAACTAATTAATATGGATGACGATTGATGTCCCGACATGAATCCCATGAAAACCACACTCAACACCCGCGTCGGTTGGAGGATCCTCCCTCTTTTATGGAGGACTAGCTGCGCCCCGCTGTTTCACCCGCATAAGTGTCGATCCCATGAAATAGCGGGATAAAAAGTATCTTATGTCCTTTCCAGGGATTCAAACTATCTCTATACCAAATTTCATCTAAATCGGTTCAGCGGTTTAGGCATGAAAAGGTAACATACAGACAGACAGAGTTACTATACTAGTATATATAGTATATTATAGTATGGATAGATTAGCTTTAGCTGCGCCCCACGATAGTATGGATGAGTTTGACTTTACACCCTGTTCCTCATAGGTACCTCTAAAGGAGCAAAAACTACTTTTACTTTACTTTTTTTTTTTTTTTTTTTTTTTTTACTTTTTGGGAAACTACTTTTATTGTTGGTGTGAAAAATCGCTGTTTACGGCAGCCCGCAATGTAACGCACGCAAAACATCGTGCTTATGGGTACATGCAACGGTACGCAAGTTGTGGGGGTATCTATTTAAAATTAAGTTATAATAGTTTAAACTTGTTTTCGTGAAAAAAAATCTTTGTTCTTCATTATCTCCGTAACCAGAAGGTTCTCGAGTATGGTCCTGTATGAAAAAGTGACTTTCGTATTCGATAATCGTCTTTTTACACGTATTATTTCATACTATAACCTCATTCATTCTCTCGCTGATTGGACGTCAATCAGTATTATTTTTGCCCGCATTTTCGCCCGCGTTGGTGTCGGAAAATATCCTACGGGAACGTACTGTCGGGATTAAAAGTACCGTATGTGTAAAGTATCTGTGTGCCAAATTTCATCCATATCCATTCAGCCGTTTTTGTGCCAATCCGGAACATACATCCAGACAAACGGACTAAAAATCTAAAAAACTATAATTATTTTCGGCATCAGACTCGTTCCCACACCTCGTAGTAATTCCTTTTTTTTTTTCAAAAATATATGTACAGTTTTGACTTCGTTACTATTTTGTTATATGTAGGTATGTATGAGTTATTAAAACCTACCCTCCAACAGTCTCCTTTTCCAACTACCCTCCAACTAGTTGAACAAATTGCGCCAACATTACTGGCACATTTGAGCTCATTACGAGTGTAGATACTCTATTGTTTTATTTAGCTCCGTCGCCCAGTAATTACGTGAAATTGTGGACGCTTAATTAATGCAATAAGTCTCGACCCTTAATTACATATTTAATTAATCGAAATACGTGTTATTATGATGGCTGTGATAAGCTGATATTTTGTTTCAGTTTCTCTGGTATTAAAATTAAAGTTTGATTTATATCTCGCGTGTGTTTGAGAGCCGCGGTGGCCCAGTGGTAACGGACATAACTTACGAGATGTAGGTCGTAGATTCGAACCCAGACAGGCACTTCACTGTGTGTAAATTATTTCATCACCACTGCTCTCAAGACGGTGAAGGAAAACATTGTGAGAAAACCGGCATGTCCTAGAACCAAAAATTCGAAGACATGTGACATCCACCAACCCGCATTAGGCCCGCGTAGTGGATTACGGCCTTCTCCCTCTCACTGAGAGGAGGTCTGTGTCCCAGCAGTGGGAACATTATAGGCTGATTATGTGTGTTTGCGGAATAATAGGTTTTCTCAATGTTGGAAAAGACGGAAATAAAAAACTATAAAACTTAGCGGCTAAAGTTTCATGAAAAGTTTTCTAGAGAGAAAACTGGGAAAAGTACTTTGCACTTTTCTTGATATCTTCTGCAACCACGATGTTCGTCACCATCAACTTAAGGCAATGATCCTAATATGGAAACTCCTTCATAATAAATATTAGTTTTATAGAAAAGCGGCAACACAAGCATAAAAATATAAGTACTACAAATGAAATGGACAATTTCAGAAATCCAGTCAAAAATAGAGGATAAGGGAAAGGAGTCCTAAATACCTAATAATTGTTTGTATTTTATACAAAGGATGGTCAATTTTTATTCGTCTATTAGAAGAAAATAATCGTAAATCCTTCTAAAGCTCCATTATTCAATGTCACCTGATCTAGTTCCGCCAAGGACCTCTTGCAGCATTGCATCTAAGGTAACATGTGAGATGACTCACTTACAACTATATAAGTAGCTACGTGCTTGGAATTGCTCGCATTGCTGAATGGAATATGTGCGAAGGTAAGCTTATCTTAACAGTTAGGTATGGGCCACACTAAGGTTATCGAAAGCTCTCTCTTATGATGTCAAACGTAAAAAAAAAAGGTGAAGCCTAACCCTAGGTTTTCTTACAAAGTAATGACAGGCGCAGTACAGAAAAAAAAGCTCTAGCACGAACACGCGGAATAATCATAAGGTATCGTAAGGTAGTAGGTAATAGTTGGTTGGTGATTTTTTTTTCAAAATGACTATTATCCTTTAGGTTTTTGATTTAAAATGCGGTAAGCACAATTACTATCTATATTATACTAGCAGCGCCCCGCGGTTTCACCCGCGTAAGTTTCGATCCCGTGGGAAGATCGGGATAATAACTATCCTATGTCCTTTCCTGGGATTCAAACTATCTCTATGCCAAACATCGAAATCGGTTCAGCGGTTTAGGCGTGAAAAGGTAACATACAAACAGACAGAGTTACTTTCGAATTTATAATATTAGTATGGATGAATAAAGTTTTAAAACTAAATATTTATTTTGTGCGAAACGAGTATTTTCAACTTTAATAAAATCGGCCCAATCGTATCACCCGTTTCTAATTTTCGTACCCTGTATATAATTGTTACTAACCCAATGGATCTCTGTTATCTGAATAAATAATAATAAATGTATTTTGTGTCAAGTGTGTGGGGTGGTGTGTGTGTGTGTTCTGTTCACCGCGGCACATGTTTACATAGCTCATGCTGAAATGAGAGAAGACAAAGTAGGTATTGTTAGGGATTTGCTGCCCTGCGGGGTTTAATTACGTAGCACACTAACAGTAGGAATGGCTTTCATTTTGACAGTTCAGCAACATTCATTGCGTTATTGACATTGTTGAGCAGACAAATTTTTCGAACATATGAAGCAATGGATTAGCATTATCCTTCAAAATGATTCAGATTGTCATTGCTAGTATGTTACGCAATTAGGGTGCTGGTACCGCAATAAGTGTGGCGTAGACGGTAATGAAAAGCTGCGCTGATTTTTATCTATTTATTTTCATATAATTGTACATATTATTATAGTTTATATGTTAGCTTATATTATGTAAATATCTGTACAAATAAATAAAAATCGGACAAAAAAAAAATTAAGAAAACATGCTCACTTGTTCTAAAACAGTTATGTGCTATAAACACCCGTCTTTTTTTTAAAACTAATTCTAAATTCGATTAAGTGATCGAATGCAACCAGAATTTTTTTTTTGTCAGCCTGAATGATGTAAGGTCCCTTTAACAGACAACCTTTACAATATCTACTTAAAGCATCAATGACAAACGGTCCACGATTATGCCTATACCCTTTAGGGATTAGGTACTGGCTTGGCGGTTATACCTATTATATCTACAAGATAAACACGTACTTGATTATCAGTAACACGTCGACGCCCCAATCCTCGTTTTTCTTTGCTTACTTCCTTTCCCGTAACATATGGCTGATCAAAATCTTTCCTTTAGACAAGCACAAAGAATATACGGTAATATATTACTCGTTATAGCTACTTCGTAAATTTTGTTTGGGATTTATTTACAGAAGGCATGTATTTTTTATTTGTGTACTTAATATGTTAATGACCTTGTTGATTTGGATGGCCTCGGGGTGTAGGGATTTCCGATTGGGGATGTCACTGGAGGAATATTTTATTCTACTTGAAATCTCACAGTTGTTTTCACTTCATTTGTGTACACAGGATATCTGTAATGCTATTCTGTAAAAATCTTACCGTGAAAACTAAGGTGAAGTGAGCTTAAAGTGAGCTCTCAATACACTGAAAAAAATGCACTCCAATCAAGTGACTTTTTAGCTTGATTGACGATATCTTGTTTAGATTAATCAAAATCTTAGTTAAGTTGATCATCACGACATGATTGCAGCAATACTAGTTCAAATGATTGAACGTTCAAACATGTTTCTTGATTACCCTTAACATGACATCATTGTAGAAGAGTTAAAACAACAAAGTAAGTTAGTTGTGTCAATCAAGCAACTTGATCAACTTGATTGCTGCAAATAGGTTTTGTGGTAACTCCGATCAAGATCCCGTTTCAAATCTCAATCAAATAAAATTAGTAGCTGTGATTATTGTGCTTGATAGGCTCAGATGCAAACAAGTTACTTAGTCAATCTAAACAAAATCTTGATTGTGGCAACTACTTTTTTTTCAGTATAGTGTCAATCCCTAGCATCAGGTGGAATGACAGATCACGTTAAGCTCACTTCACCTACGTTATCACGGTGATCTTTTTACAGAATAGCACCGCTTCTTGGATTACACCCAAGAGTATATACTACGTAGTATTTTGAACTGTCAATCATTACCTACAACCAAAATTCAAATCTCGTTGCAATTACCTACTGTTAGACGTAGAAAGCTGGAAACAGTATGGTCTTTTCGAAAAGTATCTAGGTTGAAAATGTAATCAAATGGATCACAATAAACTTACAAAATATTAGTTTTCATTTAGTATTTTCATTATATTATTTGAATGCTTAAACCCGAAACTAACCTAATTTAACCTCAATTTTCGTCGATGATTTTTCAATTACAATTATCATTAATTTTAAAGAAATGGTGAGATATAAATAACATATTTGATACCTTCTACATAGGTATGGACGAATGTGTTTCGGATTTCCTTAGGGGCGAATTTTACCAAACTTTTTATCCTGAGAATAAATATTGAATTTTTGACATTTTTCCCATACTAAAACTGCCAGACGTTAATTTTATTTCACGGATAAAGGATTATCTCGCTTTTGACTTTGACTTTTTTGTGATGGCGTAAGAATTTAACCTGTTCAGGGTTTCTTTAAATTTTTATCAGATTCTTTAATAGAACAGATGGGTATCGCACCTGTTATAAACAAAACATCAAGCTTTTAAAACTGCCAATTCAGTAAACTTGCAATAACAACAAGGAAAACACCATGACTTTTCCAAAAAAGAACGCATAGGCTCTAAAACAAATATCTCACAGTGAAACTTTCGTCTTAAAAGCAATGTCTGCGTTAATACTCAGTAATTTGAGCGTTACGAGTTTACGGCTTAATTTGAAGTCGTAATCAGTTTAGCGCGACGCCTCGCCCGGTCGGAGATTACCCGGCGAAAACAAATGACTGACACATAAATCTTCCTATCCTGAATTACATTGGTACTAACATAACGTTTTTATCTTTACCGTCTGCTTTTATTGTCATAGTTTGGATGCTTCTTCACACCTTGGCTTGTAGGTATAAGTATGTAAGAACCTTTTATGATGTTGTAAACTTGAAGTAATGATGTAAAGACATCATCAAAATAAGGACAGGCCCATCTTACTTCACGTACCTCCCTTCCCTCCCCCCTCCCTTTCCTTTCCCTTTTGTCCCTTTGGACTATAACGCTACAGAGTTCTTTTGGCGCGTGGGCAAAGTCGGAACGAATGCCGCCATCTTGTTTTATAAAATTTTTGTTACAATATCAGAAATGTTTAATGTCATTGTCATTCAAACGTCAAAAGATCTTTGTAGCACTCTTTTTACCTGTGTACTGTTTTATAAATGGCGGCATGGACATCGACGCGCAAACTGAAACCATGGATTCAGCACATGATTCTAGACACCCTAAGCATAGAAATGTTTAGTCGGTTATAAAAAAAAATATGCTTTTTCATAGAATCTACACGGTCGAAATGTAAGGCACAGTAAATTTTTTTAATAATTCACGAAAAATTTCAACGCATGGGGGTATTAATTCGTGTACTGAATCCATGGTAAAAGGTCTCGCGTCGATTTCCCTGCTAGCCTGTTTACAGTAGACTTTGACATTGACAGATTTTGTCGTCAAAAAAGACCACTGTATTAAATGTCAAAATACGCTTTGCTTTGCCCTTTAGCTAACGCTAGTGTTTACATTCTCTTTGCCTTTAGCATGAATAATTAATTAACAAAACTCATTAAAACGGCGCGTCAAACTAAAGGCACATGGTTTTGGTTTTCTGTAGTTTTTGCATAATATAAGTACTTTTTTGAAATGGGTACTGAAATACAGACTGATTAGCTACATTATCTATGTGTATTATTATGTTATCTCAAATGATTTTGTTATCGTGGTGGTTAACCGATCATAACAGCTGAGAAGATACTTGTCAGACTGATCCGAGAGAAAATCGGGCACACAGAAAACAGAAGTGACTCATTGATTTCTTGTCCTATAAAAATATCTAAAAATAAACCTTTATGAATGGGACGCTTGAATCTTTCAATTTTTCAGATTTACTTCTAACGTTGCAAACACATAACCGAAAGCGGAATTGAATGTTTTTTTATTTATTTCGTTGCACAGTTGTCGCTTCCGGCTTGCTTTCTACAAAAAATATAAAAGAAAAACAAAACATTTATAGGCTATACCTATATATTTTCGTTTGTTGTGTCAATTGTTTTTATGTTTTTATTTGAAACTCTTCTTCAGTTAATTGGTGCGTATGTGCTCATCTAAGGCTAGCGTCGTCTTAAAGACCTAGAGGGGTATTTATGTCACAGTATAATTGCAAACAACGTCAGTTTATGATGAATCTCGCGAGATAATAATCTGTCGAAAAACTGAACAGCGGGGTTACTGAGTAACACACTGTCAGTAGCAATGGCTCTCATTTTGACAGTTCAACAACATTCATTGCGTTCTTTACGTTGTTGGGCAGATACATATTTCGAACATATATAGCAATGGATTAGCATTGTGATTGATAGAGTGTTACGCAAATTAGGGTGCAGATCATATCGTTTACAACGAATCGCGTCAAATTTCGATGGTTTATAATCTATCCGTGTCTTGCCGTCGTATCGCGAGATAGCAAGGAAGAAACGTCATAAAAATAATACCGATAATGCTCGGAGGAAGGAATTACACATTTTAGTTTGATGCTGCTAGGGATCTTGACCGTACTCTCGGGATTGTCCTGATAGCCGTGGAATACCTCTCCACTCCTCATAAACACCTCAGGATATGTTGCCCCCTCGTCGCTACGACACTGTATGTGCTAGCGACCGTTTTCGGGGGCCCATTATTGAGTGTGCAAGTCACCTCCTGCCATTTTATCCGTGTATATTATATGTATAACATTGGTCAGGCAGGGGTCATAGTTCTTCCATAGTTCCAGGTAACCAATCCATTATAACCACCCAAACCCATAGCTCAATATGTTTTGTTTCTATGTTCTGCAATAGTCCTACACCAATCAGGGGATGTCCTTGGGTGCACTTGCATAGTGCATACAACGATAATCGTCGGTTGGTGCCTCCTCATTATTTAAAATTGTCTAAGGGGCCTCTGCGAGTTGGCTTTGGCCTCTCGTATGCGTTTCAAAGGTCCGGGGCCCCAGGGTCCCGAGATGTGTCAAATATCGATGACAATTTATTCTCTTGAAAAATAAAAGTTTTCCAACGCAGCAATGTTGTTGATGTTGAGTTTTGCAATGTTTTTGTTTTTTAATGTTTTTTATTCTTAACATAATATTACGACTGTATTCCCCAAAGGTTTAGGTAGAGATGTATAGTCCGTCCTCAATCCACCAGTTATGTTTAAGTTCCATGAAACAGGGAGCGAGCCTATTGCCCACATACAGATTCCGAGCCGCTACTGAGTAATTCCAGATGGAGAAACCGAATGACGTAATTCAAACCCAGGACCTCTTGCTCAGCAGTAGCACTTGCGACCACTAGGCCAACGAGGAGGTATTCATTGAAGATTTTATTGTTAATACTAGCAGCGCTCCGCGGTTTCACCCGCATAAGTTTCGTTTCCGTGGGAATATCGGGATAAAAAGTATCCTATATGTTAACTGTGTGCCAAATTTCATCCAAATCCGTTTAGTAGTTTTTGCATGAAAGAGTGTGATTAATAAGTTAATATGTAGGATTACTAGGTATTTACATATTATAAAACAAAGTTCCCCCGCTGCGTCGGTCTGTCGGTCTGAACGCGATACACTCAAACTACCGAACGATTTCATACGGTTTTCACAAATAGACAGAGTCATTCATGAGGAAGGGTTAGGTGTATTTAATGCATCAGTATTTTGCGTAAATCGGCTGAAATATGATGATGATTGTTGAAAATGTCGGAAAAAATCATGCTGACTGGGAACTGGCGTGCGCCGCATAAACCCATAGCGTTATTTATGTGATAGAAATGTATTATGATTATTTATGATTAACAATGAATTATTGTTTCCGTAGGATAATTTCCGACTTCCCCGCGGGCGAAGCTGCAGGAAAAAGCTGGTTGATTATAATTAAGAAATATAACCTAATTGATTTCGTTAAATAATGAAACCAACTTTATTTGGTATGGAATATTTTGTATGAAATACAGCAGTATTTGTTTACTTCATTATTAAACCGAACTGAATTTGCATGAGGCAGTTACTGAATTTAAACATTTTAATCAATCTGTATCGTGACTTCATTGTTTTCGTTTTTAAATACAATAACAATGAAAGGTGGTGCTAAGATTTTTTTTTACCTAAATAATTTTTTCACCTCCTGAAATCTTTAGATGAAAAATTATCATTATCATTATTTTAATAAAATAAGTAATGATAATGATAATTAAATAAGTATAATTCTCCAATAATTATTTTAGTATTAATAATACTAAAATAATTATTGGAGAATTATACTTATTTTTAATCGTCAAATTATAAAGGCGTATTTGAATTGTAAAATCTGAGTTCGTTGAATCAAAAATTAATGTTATAGGTACTACATGTAAGTATTTAATCTTGGTTTCGTGTATAGGTACCAGCACCCTAATTGCGTAGCACTCTATCAACATCGATTTGAATCATTTTGAAGGATATTGCTAAACCATTGCTTCATAATATGTTCGAAAAATGTGTCTGCTCAACAACGTAAATAAAGAAAGAAAGAAAGAAAGAAAGAAAGAAAGAAAGAAAAAAAGAAAAAAAGAAAGAAAGAAAGAAAGAAAGAAAGAAAAATGTTTATTTGGACACAGTTCGTGAAACACAAAATACAAAATTAATAAAAAAAAATAATGTTTCTGACAACAATAGTGTGTGCCTCACGGCTGCGCCAAAAAGGTTCATTTCAGCATTAATGCCAGACAGATGCTGTCTGACGCTGGTTTTCTAATGAACCCTTTGGGAAAAGTGACGGGGAGTACACACAGTTTCAACATACCTAAGACATACTTATAAATAAATAAACTAGTAATCACGTATATACAGGGTGTTACAGAAAGGGTATATCAATACAAACGGGTTGAAGAGTGTATCAGGTCTAGAACCTCTGTACAAAATTTCAGCTCAAAAGCATTAACTTTGAAAATGCTTAATATTTTTTTATTTCGACATCACGGCGCTGCACTGGCGCGCGGCGGCGTGATGTGCGTGTACTAGGCGCACAGACACACTACAGATAATGGATAATGACCCTCGTAGTGCGGTGACACGTTTTTTATGATTTCAATTTAATAAACTATCGAAATAAAAAAATATTAAGCATTTTCAAAGTTACTGCTTTTGAGCTGAAATTTTGTACAGAGACTCTAGACCAGATACACTCTTCAACCTGTTTGTATTGATATACCATTTCTGTAACACCCTGTAAAATTCAAATAAGAAAAAAAAAACAAAACAAAACAACAAAGTCTCAGCAAAGCCTGTTTTTCTTTTCTAGATCAATTTTGATAAAAATTGACCCGTGCACGGTGCACTCAAAGCGCAACAGGCCGCCGAGCACGACGGACCGCACGCGCACTTGCGAACAATAAAACTGTGGGTTGTTTGAATAAAAACATGGATAGTCGTAATAATAATAAAAACTAAGTTAAAAAAAATGGCTCATAAACAGTTAATTCAATGCTATTCGAACAAAAAGTGAAGTACCTTCCTATAACAATAGATGAAGTAGGTACACATGTTAGTAGAAGAAGGTAAGCGTTATTATTTAATACTTACGATAATATAATTAAACAGATCAGCATTCAGCATTGCTATTTTGAATTTCGTGTAATTTATTAATTTATACCCTCTTTTGTTTTAGTAGTGCATTTACCCTGTGTTCACATTAACAAAAAGTACCGTCTTCGGCCAAGATTCCAACAGAAGGATAAATCTATATAATTATATAAAAATGAAACCCGTTTTCCGTTGTCACGACATAACATGAAAACGGCTGGACCGATTTCGCTAATTCTTTTTTTGTTGTGATCGGTATTGCCGGGACAAGGTTTGTATGAAAGAAAATTTTGGAAATTCGAAAAAAAAAAAATTGCACCCGTGCGAAGCTGGGGCGGGCCGCTAGTAATAAATAAAAAAGGATGCGTCGACACTAGCTGTGCGTCACAGTCGCAAGTAGGCAAGGCACAATGCGTAAGTACGAAAAACGCAATGAATGTTGTTGAACTGTCAAATGAAAAACCCATTGCTACTGATAGTGCGTTACGCAATTACCCCGTCGTACGCACGACAACATATCAAGCTGTACATTTCCAGTATAAGCTGACTTCTCATTGTACGAAAAGCCTATACGATGCGAGGTTACCTAAAACTGGAAATGTACAATAATAGCTTGATATGTTGCCGAGGGTAAAATTTTTTTTTTTTCATAAAAATTTACAGAAGTGTGTCACTGGACAACTTAATACTGTCAGGCAATATGTTTATCGTATTGAAACATGCAACGCTTTTTTATTCAAATGCTACTATTAAAATAACTATCATAGCATTCTAGCGTGTCTGTCTGAGACCTAAATATAAAGGGTGGCAGCCACATCGATGCGCAAACTGTAACCTGAATTCAGCATTTATGATTCTAGAGTAGAAAAAAAAAACTGTTCCACACATTTTGACCGCGTAAGTATTGCACTTTTCTATGACACAGCTAATTTCTTGTTTGATCACCGACGAAAAAACTACGTTATCGCTATTACACGCGTCTAGAATCATGTACAGACGCCAGCACATCAAGCTACCCCAAAACTGTCAAATTTTCTCAATCAACTTTGAACCTTATGCTTTAGCGATAAAGTTGAAAAAAGTCTGTACAACTGAATTCAATGGTTAAGTAGTACCTACAGTTGCGCATCGATATCTCCGCCACTCTGTCACAGTATTCTGTATAGGGAAAGATATGCCCGTTTTTACTATTAGTAAGCACAACTTACCCTTACTAATAAACGTATTATATCAGATGAATAGTTACACACCGGTTTTTCTCTTTCAGTCGTCAGTAATTTGACTTTCGAAAGAAGAAAACAAAGCGTTTTGTAATTATACAGACAATATACAACGTTTATTAGTAAGGGGGTAAATGTATAGTGTATCTATACATCAGTTATTTAGCGCGAAGAAATATAGACCCCAACCACAAGGCGACACCGATTCGCCGATGCGTAATGCTTAGACAATTCTTACAGGTTGCCTAGCGACAGATTTCTGAATACTGACAGACAACGAACTTCCTTAGGCCCTTTGTACACACACGTTTTTCTTGCCGTGACAAACTACGGTTTGTTCGTCGTGTGTAGGCACGGTCGACAGTTTTTTATAGATCACTAGGGAAGCTTGTTGACAGACATGTCTTTTCTACGATGCGGTTTCTACGCCGTACCGTAAAGAAACCGTGCCGTGTACAAAGGGCCTTAAAAAACCACAAATTTTTAGCTTGCGAGTTGCCTACCGAGAATCGAACGGTGCTGGAGTGGTTGCTTAGAAAATTGAAGGGCGCGGTATTAAATTAGATTATTTACCTTCCTAGTTACATTGATTTGCCCTCGTTATGAACAAATAGGTAATTTGAAGTACTTTACCAACTATTATCTTTTGCCCTCAATGGAAAACACGGTTAAACCTACTTTCTCAATCCCGACGTAAATCTAATATGAAAATTCGCTAATAATGAAATTAGGTTAGTGGGTAGGGGGAAGTATAGCCCAATTTTTTATATCTATTTATTCAGTACGCGGTACTCTCAAACGAGGTTATTCGGGCAAGCTAAGTAAAAAAGTCATCAATATTTCTTGACGTAACACAATTATTGATGATATTTAGGTCACTGGATAGGCCGCAACGCTGAAGACCTCCGTCACCGAAGCAAGAAACTCTTAGCCCACGTTCGGATGTAAAAATATCGCGGTGGGATTCTATCACGCACTGGATATTCAACCGTCGGTATTGAGCCAAGCGTTGAAAATCCAACAGAACGCATCCCATTGCGTCAAAAAAATACACTGTTGGATTTTCAACTCTCAGCGCTAAGCAGTCCGATGAAAATCCAGTGCGCGAAAATAAAATACCGCGGCAAAAACACGCTCATGCGTACCTGGGCTTATCTTAGTCCATTGAAGGACACTGAACGAGACACAATAGAAGTTTTATTGTTATAAGCCGAGGGGCGTTTAGTGTCCCGCAAAGTGTTAAGCCAAGTACGTCTAGTTCAGCCTCAGTTAGCTGGAAGCTCCCACGCTTGGTCCTGGTTGATCCTGGTTGACAAGTCGCGATTCAACTTCTTAAAGAATACAACTAATAAAACAGTCATCATATCCATCGACATTTTTATTTTTTCAAACAAAATGTTACGAGCTGACTAAATAAATTATGAGTTGATCTTTTCTTTTTCTTTATATATAACTATCTAAATGTACCAGTAATTGTAACAGTGCAAAAATACAATTCTGTATAAATGTTACCAACTCAATAATATAGGTAGTAACTTATCTAAACATTACATTGTAGGTAGTATGATATAAAACTTGAGTACGACAGAAATCGAATTGAAAAGCAAGAAAATACTCTTGTCTGAAAGCCTGAAATTCTTCCCTAGACTTAAGGGATTTAGTGTTGTGAAAAATTTGGGAAGGAATAGGGGCGGGGGAACGCAGCAAATAATCTATTAGACCGTTGGTTTATAAAGTTTTTCACAACACTGAATTCGTCAATAGTAGGGAAGAATTTTGGGCAGCCTTTAAGGCTTTCTTCGCGTCGTTTTGGCTGGCTTAGCCGTAAATTAAAAAAAAAGATGAAACCCTTCCGTAACAAAGTTCGATAAGTCTTTACAAGATACTCGTACGCGCACACACTGTCTGTCAGTCAAGAAAGAGACAGAGAGAGAGAGAGAGAGAGAGAGAGAAAAAGACGCATGGAGAGGGCAAAACGCCATTTCCTTACGTATTTATATTTTTTACGTATTTGTACCAGTCAAAAAAAAAAAACAGTAGAACGTCGAAATCACTTAATAAATTGTCTACAATGATTTAAACAACCCTGAAAGTTGCTTCATAAAGCAGCAGAAGCGAAACAATACAACATTGTTTTGTGATCCATGAAAGAAGAACAAAGCAATAAATTATTCAGAATTAATCTGAATAACACGAAATACGTTAGGATTATTGATCCAAATATAAATTGTCACAGTTACGACTTACGACGCCAAGTGTGTTTCCTTGTAATGATCTTTGACCTTATTCCGACGCCGACGTTTTGTTGGAATTATGCGTCAATTATCACCGTTCCTCCTTTGTATGAGATTCTTTGAAGTCCAAAGTATTACCCAATTATTATAATAAGAATCTTTTTCATCGTTCCGTCAGTTTATCGGCGATTGTCGATGTCATTATAATTGGATGAGATGATATTGATCTCATTTGAGTGGATAGTCCGAAAGGTGGCATGGCATTAGTGAGCTGAATCTTCTATAACACGCAAGCGCGGATTCAGAATTCGTTCAGGGGGGGCACTTTACGAGTGATAACTTGTTTCAGAAATGTTAAAAAAATATTGGATCCAATAGTGCAGTTGCTGTCGAGAAATACATTTAAATTTGAGTATAGCGCTTCGTCTTTAGAAATATGAAATAAAAACGCACAGACTCTATGCACATAATCTTTTTGGCGTGATAACGTCTTATAAATCGATGAACGCCGGCTGCACGCACAAAAAAGCATGATTCATTGTCACGTTCGACCGAGCCGCGCGCGCAAGTGAGAGCGCGGAACAAGCGATAGAGAGGTACGATCGGCTTAAGCGTTCGGCTTGTGACGCATCTGATGTTTTCTTATAACGTTATCACGTAAAATTATCGTCCGTAAACCGACTTTATATCATAGTAGTGATGGTTTAATAACGACTAGTAAATATACTGATGTAGTGTACTAATGACGGTTTAAAAATATTAAAATTGTTTAACAAAAAGTGCTTCGGTCGTGCCTCAGATGGAGGGCAACTGCACGCATTGCCCTCCCACTGTATCCGCGCCTGATAACACGAGCATATCTACATGTAGAGTGAGATTTATTCATGTTCCACGGGGAACAACTTTCATGTAGACCTGTTAGTGCCATCTATCACGTGTATGACATACAACGAGAGTAGATGCGGTATTTTCACAGTCATTTTAGCTCTGACAGCAACCTTATTCCAACCAGAATAAAGACCACTGCAAAATCAGAGGTGTAATGACACGAATGAACCAAATAGGCTTTGATGTGGCTGTTAAATTCTTTTTTTATTGGTGAATACCTAATATTACAAGTCGTGACGTAGGTAGCTTTAGTTCATCGCAGAGCCACAGGTACCGCGTAGGTTTTCAACCAAGTTAAAGCGTAAAAATATTGAAGACAAGACATAATCAGCCTATAATGCTCCCACTGCTGGGGCACAAGCTTCCTCTCTGTGAAAGGGGTTATAATCGAAAAATATAAATATTTTGGTAGATGTCTTAGAATTTTTGGTTCTTAGACATGTCGGTTTCCTCACAATGTTTTCTTTAACCGTTTTGAGAACAGTTGTTATAAAATAATTTACACAAGTTAAAGTGTCTACCTGGATACCGAATTACCGATGACCGTAAGTCACGGTCGTTTCCACTAGGCCACCAGTTAGAACAAAAATTTATAAATTCATTTACAAAATATCAATAGTCCGTAGTTTTAAATAGTCTCATTTTACGGTATTCCATTTGTTCATGACAACACAGTAAAAAGAAATGGCGAAGGCGTAGGAAGTCTTTGCTTCTAGGACGAAAAGTTTTGTTCTTTGTTTTAGCGGTGTAATTACAGACAGCTTTTAGGTTTTGGGAGAGTACCTAGCAGGCTTATTACTTGTCTGGCTGTGGTATTTAAGAACGTTATTAAGTTGTAAACGATGAAGTAAATTAGTTGAAAATGAATATCAATATATGTAGATAATATGAAATCGAAGGGGCTTGTGGCTAAGTACAACAGCCGCACGGGTCGATCAATCAGGTTAAGCTACGCTTGCCGCGGTTGGTCCGTGGATGGGTGACCATCTTCACATACCAGCAAGAACCCTCCGCGTCTCGGATAGCACGTTAAGCCATTGGTCCCGGCTGTCATTCTTGGATCTTTGGCAATCATTACGGGTCGTCAGTAGCCCGAAAGTCTGACAATCAGTCTTATCAAGGGGTATCGTATTACCCAGTAACTTGGTTGTGGAGGTCAGATAGACAGTCGTCCTGTGTAAAATACTGGTATCCAGCTGTATCTGGTTAGACTGGAAGCCGACCCCAACATCGTTGGGAAAAGGCTGGGCATATGATGAGATAATATGAGCGCAAACTACGGTTTTGTTAGATTGCGGTGGCCGCCACCTAGCGTCCGTAATTTACCATCGAATGACGTCACTAAACCATTGTTGATGAAAGTAAGTCGTTGTGTTTCCCTAGGGAGGGTTTTTGACACCGTAATGTCAAATCCCAGTGCCATCATTTCCATGTCGTAGTTTTACTAGATATATCTTCAAGTAATTCTGGTGATATAAGGGCAGGACTGGAAGACACCAAAGTTACTGTTCTAGTGTTGGTTGATTTCTCGAATGCCTTCAATACCGTCAGTCACGACATCCTGTTAGCCATTCTGTCCTATATAATGGTCTCTCCTGAAGCACTGGAATGGTTCTCCTCTTACCTTCAGGAACGTCAGCAGTCTGTTCATGTTGGGGATTCTTCTTCTAGCTGGTGTGATTTGGAAACTGGCGTTCCTCAAGGCGGTATACTTTCTCCTCTTCTGTTTTCTATTTTTATTAATCTTATTACTTCCGAACTTCAGTGTGCGTATCATCTGTATGCAGATGACTTGCAGTTGTACTGTCAAGCGAAGGTTGATGAATTACCTGACGCTATCGATAAACTAAATAAGGACTTGATAGCCATAAAATCCTGGTCGGATAGATTTGGCTTAGCTGTAAACCCTACGAAGTGTCAGGCGATCATCATTGGTAGCTCTCGTAGTATTAACAAAGTAGATGGTAGAACCTTGCCACCAGTTCTCTTCAATGGTACGATCGTTCCTTTTGGTACTGACGTGAAGGACCTAGGCTTGCACATTGATTGTACCCTGAACTGGCGGACTCAAGTCACTAGAGTGAGCCAGAAGGTTACTGGAACGCTGCGGGCTCTGTACCGTTTGAAAAATTTATTACCATCAAGTACGAAGACAATGCTTGTGCAGTCCCTTATTTTCCCTATCATCGATTATGGTGATGTGTGCTACTATGACCTGAATGCAGATCTCCTCAACAAACTTGACCGTCTTCTCAATAACTGCATTCGATTCGTTTTCAATCTGCGTAAATATGATCATGTTTCTGCGCATCGTTCGCTTCTAAAGTGGTTACCCATACGCCAACGTAGAGAACTAAGGGCGCTGACAACCTTGTTCTCATTTCTTGATTCTCCGTCTTCCCCTGGTTATCTAGCCCCCCATCTTCAGTACATTTGTGCCAACCACAATAGAAATCTACGCTCATCACACAATCGTCTTCTTCAATGTCCCACTCACCGCACAGACTTCATTCACTCTTCCTTCTTCGTTCAATCTATCTCTCTGTGGAATGCGCTCCCTCAGGAGATCAGGATGGCGACCAACCGATTGTCCTTTAAAGTTAAAGTTCGCGAGCACATTCGCAAGAAGCTGGCAGTATCATCACAACGGTAATATTTTCTCATTGTTTGTCTTATTTCTTTTTAGTTAGTAAGTATATTCATGTATTTATGTATACATATTTGTGCTTATATTTATATATAATTAGTTATATATTATATTCATAGTTTTTATAGGTTTATGCGTATCATTATATTTAAAATATTTATTCCTTAATTTTCATGATTGCACCTACCACTGTTTGTCTCTGCATCACCCAAAGGTTGACTGGTAGAAAATGCCTATGGCATTAAGTCCGCCTCTGTACATTTATGTGCTTGAAGTATTAAATAAATAAATAAATAAATAATTCGTAATAAGTTTATTAACAAAAGCATGAAGAAACTTTTAATAAATAAATGCTACTATGATGTTGCTGACTATTTAAATGATGTACTTTAGACATATTTATCATTATTTTTTATGAATTTAACGTAACTTTGTTTTTTTGGTACTTTGAATTATATCCTTTATTTCACTATATACATATAAATTATATTTTTAAATATTAGTATAAAAAATATATAAAAACATTTAAAAATATAAAAAATAGTAGCCCACCGGTATCGGGAACAGGGTCCAAGCTACCGGCGGTCAGGGCTCCAGAGAGAGGAACCTCCTGACAATGCGAGTTATATTATTATTATATTTGTACGTACGCCTTTCTAGGCAAAACATGCTGAAACTTTTTTTTTGTAATCGTTTCAACTGATTGTAAACCTACACATGTTTTTGACAAATAAATTTAACTTATTTTATCTTATGAAATTACGTCAGAAATTTTAATTGTAACACAATAAAATCCTGAGGTTATAAAGTCTTATTCAGTTTGAAGACTTCTATTTATTCCCATTACATGTGAAACACAATCACTTTTAGTGCTAATTAATTCCATTACCAAAAACCTAGGATAATTTAGGTATATTTTAACTAAGTTTTACATTTTCTCATAACGAAGTTTAGTTCGCCCCGTCTACGTTAGCCTAATAATCGTGATAAACATTTAGTGCTATAATAAGCTTCGTAATTAGTTATTAAAGTCAATTAAGCCTTGGACTGAGAATACCTTCTGGGGAAAATATTATTTTCCTATTATGATACCTACTAGTATTGAAATTATTTTTGTTGCTACGCACCAAGTTGTGTTATAGGATATTTTTATATTAACCCTTCGTAGAACTTGGATCCACGCCAGACATAATGATTTTTTAATTGTTTCTGTTATTAGGGCATTCAACCGGTTAGTAAAAATCCTACAGGGTCAATTGCGTAATGGTACACCACAGACTACCTACAGTATTTGTCTGTCCTTCCCCTTTTTAATCCATCCAAAGGTTGTATTTAAAAGATCGCTCTTAGTGATGAGACCGCCCATTGTGTCAACCTTTGTAAAGTTTCTATATTTATGTCTGTAATTTATATGGTGTACCTACATAATAAAGAGTATTCTATTCTACACTAACTATTGCAATGTCATTCATTTTGACAATTCGATAAAATTCGCCAATTCGCCTAGAGCGAGCGTTATAAGGATAATGCGCATGTCTTCTCTGTTTGAGTAGAGGCCCTTGTCCTGCATTGGGATGATATTAGGCATGGTATTTTTAATAACTACCTAATTCCTAGTTACTGCATGAATTAGTGAGATTATTATTTATTTTTACAGAAAGCTTGCAGATTTTACCCTCCCCCCATTCACCCTCTTTGGGGTGGAAATTCGAAAAACCTTTTCTTATTGGATACCTACTCTTCACAAAGAACACACACTCCAAATTTCATGTCTTTAGGACTAGCGGTATAAGCTGTGCGTTGATATATCAGTCAGTCAGGACTTTGAATTTTATATATACAGGGTGTTACGGAAAGGGTATATCAATACAAACGGGTTCAAGAGTGTATCTGGTCTAGAATCTCTGTACAAAATTTCAGCTCAAAAGCATTAACTTTGAAAATGCTTAATATTTTTTTTTCGACATCACGGCGCTGCACTGGCTCGCGGCGGCGTGATGTGCGTGTACTAGGCGCACAGACACACTGCAGATAATGGATAATGACCCTCGTAGTGCGGTGACACGTTTGTTATGATTTCAATTTAATAAACTATCGAAATAAAAAAATATTAAGCATTTTCAAAGTTACTGCTTTTGAGCCGAAATTTTGTACAGAGATTCTAGACCAGATACACTCTTCAACCCGTTTGTATTGATATACCCTTTCTGTAACACCCTGTATATTAAAAGTCATTCATGCAATGCAGTAATACTAATGTTGGCACTTAGTGATGGCTGCATGTGCTATTTGTATTAACTGCAAACAAGTTCGTTTCACAGCATAATATTTTCTTTAATTTCCCCAGCAACATGAAAACTATATTTACCAGCACACTAACCGAAAAGGCATTAAAGCTAGACACACTTCCCTGAAGCTGCATAATATATGTGTGCACTAACGACCAGACAGGCGCATTTAAGTTTTAAGTTCTTTAGCAATCAAGAAACGCTTGAAGGAGATTGTTGGGTTCCGCAGAACAAACAAGAGCTCGGGACGTCACCGCTAAATTAGGGGAGTTCGCTTTAATTATAATTATTAGTAAGCCGACGATGCGAAGTACATAGTGCTACTGACACCATTTATTTATTACACGGAATTCTGTTTTGCGTTTCTGTTCTAGATTTTAAGGTATTTTGTATCCAGTTAGTAAGATATTAACGTTTATTTTGTAACGTCACATTGCAGAAGCGGTGGGGTTTGAAACAGGTGATCCTTTGTTTATTCGTGAATTGGAATTGGATAAAACGATTTGATTTTTGAGATGCTATTAGTATTATAGAAGGCTTCATAATTATCTTATGATAAAGGACAAACAAACATTTATTTTTGAGTACAGTATTTTATCATAGACATTTCAACACATCAAATTAAAATGGCTTCTGGGCTTCATTTCACGATTGACTTCTAAATTTAAATCTAACCACCATCGCCCACGATAATCGTCTAAAGTCTATTTCAATTTTCAATTTTCCAGTTGATGTTATTTCAAGTTAAACAAATGTCAACTTAATTTCAGTGGTAATTAATTTGATTTCGGAGTGACTAGCATTATTTAAAAAGTCTGAAAAGTGTTTGAAGTTGAATTGTAAACTGAACTTTATTTAAAAAGTCTGAAAAGTGTTTGAAGTTGAATTGTAAACTGAACTATATAGTAAGAATTAAAGTAATTTTTCCAATAACTCATATTTGTTTACATATTTGGCAAGTAAATCGCGAACGCAGATTATAAAATACTTAGCACTTAAACATAATAAAATATCACGGTTTGTTTCCCCGAAGGGTTGGGCAGAGGTATGCCTATAGTACCTACACCCACATTTTGTTAGACGTGTTTAAGTCCCATGTAATAGGGGGCGAGCCTATTGCCGTCAACCTGACAATTCCAGACTTCGGGCTGCGACCGACAAAACCCAGATAGAAAGACCCAATAACACTGGCCGACCTGGGAATCGAACCCAGGACCTCAAGCTCAGCATTAGCGCTTGGGACCACTTACCACTTCATGAGATTTATTCCGAATTGGAACTTCACAGTGAATGCTTACGAATTCCTCAATAGAACATCGACAAACGTCCCACAATCACGTTACGGAACACACAAACAAACACAATGGCTGTATCCACAATCAATGTCAAATCAAAGCCATAGAAACTGAACTAGTTGTGAATCTGTGAACTCAGAGGCACAGCGCAGTATGCAAACGATCGGGAACAAGGTGATCGTCTCGACGGAAATCCTTTAACTGGGAACTAGTGTTGTAGTTGCGAGAAATTCCTGTTTTGTTTTTGGTATTTTCCCTTTTTTTGTATAGGTATATGGCATCTCACAGGTTAACCTAAGAGGTTGTAGGCTGCTCAACCGGGGTATCCCGAGGCCTCCACTGCATAAAACTTATAAACTAAGCGACTACACGCTAAGGGCACTCCCTCTGGGGTAGGTACGGACCTCCGCTTAGCCGAGGTCCGGGCAAGCAGCAAGGGTCGACGTCGGTCGCCCCCCACACATCAGAACCCGAGGTGGCGGCGCGTAGTGTTGCACGCGCGCTGCTTTTAGACGTCGCGGGGGGAGTCAAACACCTCACGACCCCTGACCGGAGGAGACCCGCAGTGGCGGACCGGCCACCAGTCGGGGGTTGCGGAAGGATCGTAAGTTCCCGCGACCCCCGGCGTAGATGTGAGATAGAACACCGGGGTGATTTTTAGTCACTAAGAGTCTGACAGACTCCCCCAGGGCGGAGGACATCAAAAATGGCTGCAAGGGTCAGGCTGGATCGGATCAAAAACAAGTTTTTTTTCCTGTGGGCTCACCTTTTATATGTTTTACTAGCTGTACCCTGTGTTACCTAAAGTTATAATGAAATCTACCCCTGAAGGCATTCCTACGAATTGAATTAAAAATAAACATGTTAGCTGGAATATGACAGTCAGCGAGAAGTTGCCTTTGATTTTTATAATAAAAAAGCAATTACAAGATTCTGCTAACTTGAATAAACGTAGGATTACAGCGCAGGATTTATTAGTACACGGTAATATTACTTCTTACTAGTTCATGATAAGTGATGGCTAAGTAATAGCAGCCGCTCGGGTCGATCAATCAGGTTAAGCGACACTTACCGCGGTTAGTCCGTGGATGAGTGACCATCTTTACATATCAAGACCCCTCCGTGGCTCGGGAACCACGTTAAGCCGTTGGTCCCGGCTGTCATTCGTGGATCTTTGGCAGTCGTTACGGTAGTTAGAAGCCCGAAAGTCTGATAACCGGTCTTACCAAAAGGAGTATCGTATTCAAAATCAAAGCATTTATTACAAATAGGCACTTAGAAGGCACTTTTGAGCGTCAAAAGTATACCCATTAACTGGGTTGTGGAGGTCAGATAGGCCGTCGTTTCATGTAAAGTATTGGTATTCAGCTGCATCCGGTGAGACTGGAAGCCGACCCCAACGTAGTTTGGAAAAGGCTAGGCAGATGACTAGTTAGTAATAGTAGGTAGGAACTTCAAATCGCTAACTTTTCTCGGAACTTCAACATAATATTAGTTTAACCTAGTAAGGGAATAAATGGGATTAATTATTTTTTATGTAAACCAGTTACTTTCCTAATTAAAAACGATAACCCAGACCAGCGGGGTAATTGCGTAACACACTATCAGCAGCAATGGGTTTCATTTTGACAGTTCAACAACATTCATTGCGTCATTTACGTTGTTGAGCAGAAAGATTTTTCGAACATAATTATGAAGCAATGGATTAGCAATAACCTTCAAAATGATTCAGATTGAGATTGATAGTAGGTACGTTACGCAATTAGGGTACATGTCTGAATCCGGAATTGTTAACAAAACAATTTTTGAACGATAACACATTTGTCCTCAGGGAAAACGGTGTCAGTTAGACAGAAGTTTAATTATAAACAGAAACTTTCCCTAGTTCCAAACAACTGTTCAACAAAGCGTCTAATCTCTATCTCAACTTTAAATTAAGCAAGTCTTGAGTTAGCCTAAATACGTAATGCGGTGCCGTCTCGCCGTGTCCCTAAACACCTAAACGCAATCTGGAATTCATACGTGCATTCGCCTACTGTGCCGCTGAAAGTTTTACCTCTACCCTCCCCTGTTATACGAATGTCTCACAAATGTACACAAGCTCGGTAGACACCGCGATCCTTAACTGAAGTGCAGCAGGTGCCTTCGTGGCCATGAATATTAACACACATGAATATTCCGACTATGTTTGCGCATTTCTTGCATGGTGACGACTCGCTTGCAAGAAAACCTTGAGGCGACTGTTAATACTGGCTTTAATAAGTTAAAATGAACGAGCGCGGAATATGAAGCTCATATTATTATGGCAAACGTTTATGTGTATGTGTGTTGAATCGACGTCGGTTTAACGGATTACAGTGAAATTAAAAACAAAGAAATAAAACATACTGGATTAGCATATTAAGTAGTTTTCATCCTGAAAAATAAAGAACCTTACTTACGTGAATAGAGCTACTGGCACAGCTTTAGAAGTTCTGGTTTTTAGAACGATACATAAACTTAAAGAATAATTTAACTAACAGGAAGATACGAGTTTAAAAGAAATAGTTTTATGTAAACCTGTAAAGTCGAGAAGTTTCTCGAAGTTACAAAACTTGGTTAGTTTCTTAGACGCAGGTCCTTTATAAAATTATAACAAGTAAATATATACAATAATTTGTTGCACGTAACTTAGATATTAATACAGAAAAGAAAATAA
The DNA here is from genome assembly GCA_947508005.1 of Amphipoea lucens. Classification (NCBI taxonomy): domain Eukaryota; kingdom Metazoa; phylum Arthropoda; class Insecta; order Lepidoptera; family Noctuidae; genus Amphipoea; species Amphipoea lucens. The sequence continues at coordinate 11,982,669 of OX382371.1, forward strand.
ATAGCACGTAATAATTTTTGGACATACCAGTGGTTTGTATTTAAATTGTATCAAAAATGTAATAACCTAACCTCATTAAATTATTAACAAACCAAAATATGGCGTTGAAAAATTCCTCCGCATCGCTGTCGACTGGTAATGTACCCAAGAGACTGGCAGCATTGCCACGTTGTATGGCAATGCCCCTGGTCAAGTTAAAAGTCAGCCCTTGGGTCATGGGAAGTGTCAACCAGCATTATATATTTTATGTATTAGTTTTTAGTTAATAAAGAAGAAATATTATTTAACTAATATCCTATCAATGGCTCGACGAAGGGAGAACGTTTTAATATGGAAAGCGGGAAAAACGGATAATTCCACTTTGCCCCACCGGCCGCCCCACTGGTGGGGCAAAGTGGAATGTCAAAAATTTTGCAGTGGAATCTGCCCCACTAAATTGAAATAGTGGGGCAGATTCCACTGCTTTAAAATCCTGTTGGATTCTGCCCCACTAGGGTTGGTCATCATCATCAGCTTGTTTCCAATTAATTTCTGTAAACTACGCACGGGCCGGGTTACATACTGAGGTGCTCCATAGTTTCAGCCATGACTACAATATCGTTCGTTTTCTATTTACGGGGACGAATCGTACAAAGTAGTTTAGTGGCTATTTGTATATAGTTAAGTTGTTTCTTATTTATAAGTTAATCATAAGGCTGTATTATGCCATACCAAATGATAATTCATGTGTGATTTTGAATACATAAATAGTTAGAATAAATAGCATTTCGTTTTCTATTTACGGGGACGAATCGTACTCAGTTTGTGATTTTAAGCTTAAATAAAGTAGTAAAAACAAATCTAGTTGCCGTTAATAAACAAATATTTAATTTAATTTAAAAATTCAATTTGATTTAAAATCGCATAATATCTGTGATTTTAAAAGTTTAGTGTAGATAGTTATATTTTATTAATAAAAATTTGCGAAAATAAAATGTTTGTACGTTTATTCTAAGGCGCCAACCCTAGTGGGGCAGAATCCAACAGGATTTTAAAACAGTAGAATCTGCCCCACTATTTCGATTTAGTGGGGCAGATTCCACTGCAAAATTTTTGACATTCCGCTTTGCCCCACCAGTGGGGCGGCTGGTGGGGCAAAGTGGAATAATCCGGAAAATCATGGACGTTCGCAATTCGCATGTCACGTGCTATTTTCTAAAATATTTTTGGGTGGCAAATAATAATAATAAATTCTTTATTTGACCAAAAACCATCACAAAACAAGAACCAAAAACTAAGTACATATAAAAGGAACCAGATTGTGGCTCTCCTGATAGCACCAGCACCCTAACTGCGTATCACACTACCGATGTCAGTCTGAATCATTTTGAAAGATATTGCTAATCCATTGCTTCATATGTAAAAACAAATTGTCTGTACGACAACATAAATAACGCAATGAATATTGTTATACTGTAAAACTGAAAGCCGTTGCTACCGATAGTGTGTTACGCAAATTACCCTGCTGGTTACCGGCGGTTATGCACATCTGCAATATCAAAAGCATTGCAGACGCGTAGCCACCTCGAAGATACAATTGAAATAATACCTCATGTTAAATTAGGTATGGTGGTAGTACTTCCCCAGACGTAGCACTCACTAACAGCATAACATCACGCCTTGTTTTCCCAAAGGATTGGGCAGAGGTGTATAGTTCACCCACATTTCGCCAGCTATTTTTAAGGCCCATGTAATAGGGGCGAATCTATTGCCATCAACGGGCAAAAATCCATTTTGATACTGAGTAATTCCAGATAGAAAAACTCAATAACACTTTGCCCGGGTAAAGAATCCAGACTTCATGCTCAGCAGTAGTCATTGTGACCACTAGAAGAACGAAGTAGTCCTACTACAATTAAAAAAATCCTTAAGAAATCTCTCAAAATATTCACGCTCCGCTACTCAATATTGATTGGCCACAAAGAATACTACCACAGTTCGTTCGGCCATAAATATATATCGTTTTAATAGGAAACTACAATAAATAGGTAAGTCTTCAAAGCGAAACACCGGATATTTCATATGTTGCCAGAGCAATAAATTCCTCTTTATGGGCAGTGAAACGCCTGTTATTCTACAAACATAAGCGTGGTTCTTATATCAAACACAAAGAAAAGGTACTATACTCTGACGGCTTTGAGTAGATTTTTTAACCGACTTTAAAAAAGGAGGTTCTGTTTTCGACCCGTATGTATGTATGTATTGTAGCGAAATGAAACATAAAGACACTTCACTGACAAACACGTTTAATTTTTTGAATAAAAAAAATCGAAAACACAAATATGAAAAAATATATAAAAATACAAAAAAGGAAAAACTAAATATGAAAACTTGTCACATTTAAATAATAGGAAACTATTGCATTATATTTTAAATTTAGGTTTTAAATGCTACGTAACGAATTATGAGTCGGTTGCAACCAGATCCGTAAAACGAAGACGTAACTTTTGTTGAGAATAGGTACGACTAAATGTATTCAGAGTTTGAAATAACGCGGTATTAAAATATTTAAAATTAACAGATTTTAAGAATAAAAAAAGGCCAAATCTACTACGGGAAATAAAAAAAACTTAAAAATCTCCCATATCTTATCCAAAACCTTCGCGGTGACGTAGAAGCTCTGCCAGTTGTTCCAATACCACACTTGCTGACCTCTGAGATATGAAGAGGATGTCCGCAGCGCAGCGCGGAGCCGCAGATAAAAGTTAGTATGTAGGTGGGTGGATGGAGCCGAATAAATCGGCTCGCAGAAAATTCGGACTTCTATCAGTCAAAAGGATTCAATCCAGTCAATAGGAATATACGTAGTCTTCCGTCGAAGAAGTGGGGAAACCCCGAATCAAATAATAGACATGCACGATCCAATTAAGATTTGTTGATTTCAATATTAAATTTGGGTGTTGGTTCTCAAAAAATTCCGGACGTCGTATCAGAGAGTATGTAGACAAGTGAAGTATGTCACTAGGAAAAAATCTCATGTGACGTAAAAGAAATTATTTCAAAATTATTATGAAAATAAAGGTTTTTGATAGGGCCAGTACAAAAAGAGGTTGATTATAATGTTGAAGAAGGACGAATGGCGAAAATAATCATCATGCAGTAACTACTAATGCTGCAGTACCTCCTTTCCAAGAAAAAAAAAAAAAATATAGGTAAGGAAGAGAAGAGAAAAAATAAAAATATAATCGATGAGTAAGAACCCAATAAAAATTAACCTAACTTAGCCTAAACAATAAGTCCAAATGATAAGTAATCGAAATTAAACCTAAATGAACGACATCGAAGTGCAGCAGATACTGAATAAATGCGAAATCCGGACTTCAATCTAAACGTTATCAGTGCGAACTCCAGACGCGTCGACTAAAATCTAGGAAATAATAAGAAAACTAGAAACTAATAAGACTAACTAACTTATTATCAAAGACTTAAGACCTAAGTAAAAAAGGAGGAACCTCAAAGAAATATAATTAAAGAGCAAAAGTTAAATAAAGAACAAAGACGACGAAAGAGAAGACTTAAAATAATGAAAGAAACGACATAAAACAACCAAAGGACTTAAGCCAAACAAAGGCTTTTAGTCAAAGACAGAACTTTAAAAATAATAAGAAACTTACGCATGTTTCTTATAAAAAGAAAAGAGTCATCGATAATTATAACGATTAACAGAAAGGAAATAAAAATAATATTTTAAACAATATATTATTGTGATGTTATCGATAAAAATACGTCGACAGTGTCCCGACACTAAAGTACAACTATCGATAAGTGTTAATCGAACGTTTCCCAACACTAGAGCTATTATGTCAGACGTCACAACATGACATGTGCATGTAATGACATCTACGGGCGTAGCCTGAACTATAAAGCATTGACACATAAGAAAAGGTAGCTAACAAATTGTTTCGCTCAGGAAAAACTAGATGTCGCTGTTAACGTTTTTTGAAACTAGTAATTATGAATGAGCTTATTTATTTAAGTAAATATAAAGGGAATTTAATTTAAAGGGGTCAAACTAAACGTAAACATAACATTCCGAATGGGAATAAGTTAACGAGATTACGAGTTTAGAAATTGCCAAGAAATTATTTAAGAATATCTTTGATATGATATCTTCCAGAGTGGACAGAATCAATATCATGAAGTTCATAAGTGGTCCTAGAAATAACCCTAGTCACACGGCATTTAATAAAACGAGGAGCTAGCTTTCCCGAAAAATAATCATCGCCTGAAGATCTGGAAAAATTCCTTCTCCATACAGTATCACCAACATTCAGCGTGACGGCTGAACGATGCATATTATAAGCTCGTGAATTACGGAGGAAAGCCATAGAAAGATTATCAGCAACTTTCGCATAAACCTCTGTTAAGGACGATAAGTTCGATGCGTGCTGGGCCCGACTCTCAGCTAAATTTACGCTTTGAGTCTGACTATTAGCACGAGTAGGAACCATGAGAACTTCTCTACCAAACATAAGGAAGTTCGGTGAGAAACCTGTAGCTAAATTAATACAAGAGTTGAGATAAAGTTTAACTTTATGCAACATTTTAGACCAATTTCTTTGATTCTCACCAACCAAGATACCTAAACATGTAACCACGCTTTGATTATAACGCTCGACAGTATTTGCCTGAGGAGTATAATAGGGAGTATAGGTCGGTGATTCGATGTGAAATGATCTAAGAAAGTTTAAAAACTGATTACTGCGAAAAACAGTTGCGTTATCGCAGAGGATACTACGCGGAACTCCGAAATTGAAAAATATTTCCGACTCTAGAGCTTTAATAACAGAACAAGCATTAACTTTCTTAAGGGGTATAAGCCAAACGTACTTTGAGAAAACGTCAACCATAGATAGAATATACTTATAACCATAGTAAGCAACGGGCAAGGGACCAATGACATCGATAGAGATTACCTGTAGAGGCATGGAAACATCCTTCGGATAGCTCATCTGACCACGAGGTTGAGTATTCGCTATTTTATAAGCTTTGCACACCTCACATAGCTTTAAGGTCTCTGTCACGTCACGAAACATGTTCGGCCAGTAGAAGGTCTCTTTTAACTTAAGATATGACTTGGTAACGCCAGGATGAATAGATGGGAAACTATTGTGTACCTCCCAAATAGCGAGTGGAACCTTCTCTGCCGGTAATACTACACGCCATGGATCTGAAGATAAGGGACTGGTGATAGGCATGCGTCTTAAAAGTACACCGTTCTGTATAGCGTAAGCAGGAAACATTTGGGGTGAATCACGTGCCCCTAAATAAACCTTTTTATACCATCTATCGGTGGTGTGCTCTGGACCTTGATCGAAAGAAATAGGACTTGCATATACCCTAGATAGTGCATCTGGAACGACGTGTTGTGAACCTTTGCGATGAACGATGTCAAAGGTATATTGAGAAATAACAGTAGCCCATCTAGCTAAACGACCAGAGGGATTATTTAAAGTAAGAAGCCATTTTAAAGCCATATGATCGGTTATAACAGTAAACTTTATTCCATCTAAATAACAACGGAAATGCTTAATAGAGTCAAGAACAGCCAAAAGTTCACGTTCGGTGGTACTATAATTGCGTTCTGCTTTGGAAAAAAGCCGAGAGTAATAAGCTATAGGATGCTCAATATTATCAATATTTTGTGAAAGTACCGAACCAAGACCTACAGCTGAAGCATCACACTGTAAAATGAACGGCTTAGAGAAATCAGGACAAGCCATTACAGGTGTGTTCATTAGCGCCTCCTTCAGTTTAATAAAAGCATGCTCGGCGTCGTCACCCCAACTGATAGGATCACGACCTTTCCTTTTTCCTAAAAGGGAAGTGAGTGGAGAAATTATAGAAGAAAAACCTTCAACGAAACGTCTATAATAGGAACACATACCGATGAAACCGCGCAGAGACTTTGCGGTGGTCGGAGTAGGATAATCCCTTATAGCATCGAGTTTACTAGAATCAGTCTGTAGACCCTTTTCGTTTACAATGTACCCCAAATACTTTAATTCACTCTTACAGAACTCACATTTGTTTAAGTTAATTGACAAACCAGCTTCTTTGAGGCGGTTTCGAACCTTTCTGAGGAGAGCGAGATGACTATTAAAGTCTTTAGAAATCAAAATTAAATCGTCAACATAACCAAAGACGCAGTCATCACTAGTTGAGGTAAATTCGAAATTAACAATCATATCTGTAAGACGTTGCATCTCAGATGCCGCATTAGTGAGACCAAATGGCATCCTAACAAATTCAAATAAACCACGTTGAGGGACTATAAAAGCTGTCTTTTCACAACTCTCTTTATCCGCAAGAGGGATCTGCCAAAAAGCACTTCTAAAATCGAGCGAACTAATGTATCTAGCACCACGAAGATTATCAAGTATATCCTGTATGCGGGGGAGAGGATAAGAATCTCTGATGGTAACGCTGTTTAATTTCCTGCTATCGACGCAGAAGCGAACTGAACCATCTTTCTTAGTGACCATTACCACCGGACTAGCCCACGGAGAACGGGAGGGACGAATTACTCCGACCTCTAACATCTTATCTATCTCTTCGTTGAGAATCTTTAACTTAACAGGAGAAAGAGGGTAAAACCTCTGTCTTATTGGCTGTCCAGTTGTAATTATTTTGTGTGAGAGCCAAGTAGTCCTACCAAGACCAATCTTGTCTGACGAGATTTCCTCAAACTCATCGATCACCAGTTGTAAACCTTGCTCTTGGTCAGGTGTTAGAACGTTGCGAGGATGTATATAACGTACCTCACTTAACCGTATAGTTCGGTAGCGCCCCCTTTAGGACCCGAACACACAAACCTCCGCCGGCTCGGTAATGACCCCTTTAGGACCCAAGAATTACGACATACGACACCCTACATTGATTATGTAAATATTTATTAAGCTACCCATCAAATCTTATGAATGTGCGTTAATTAAGAGAGTTGGATAAAAAACTCATATGTTAACGCCATTAAATATTTCATATTTAGCGCGCAAGCTTATTACTTTACCTTTATAAAATTCAAGTCTGTAAATGCGATAATCGCCATTTTGTTGACAGTGGTGGTCGAGGCTAAAAAACATAAAAATTGGGGATTTCGAACATCCAAACTCCACCACAGGGGCAGTGAATAATACATAATTTAATTATTTGACGAATTCATCCGTTGTTCAAGTTAAAATAAGTAGTGGTAATGAACTTTTTTGATATCTAATGTCGAAGTTTCGCGCCAATCGTGCGAGTTTACATTTTTACTTTTCACAAATATCACACACACACAAGTAGATAAGATTTAAAATGTGACAAATATTATTGTAAATGTTATTAACAACACGAAAATGCCCAAATCTTAACGTAATATTGAAACACAGGTCGAATAACACGTATTATTCATTACCACTACTCAATTTGTGTTCAAAATCGCCGTCCATGATTGTTTTTTTTATCGTAATGATGTGCGAAAGCGATTATGCAAAACGATTTTTTTTTTTATTTCGATTGACTCGGGTAATTAATATGTCGAATATCGGAAATCGATACTCAGAAATTGAAATAAAATTATTTTAAGCATTAAATACAATAAGCATTGTTTATAATAATGATTTATGCTTTTCTAATGTAATTTTAATAGTTTTTTGGACATTCAATTGAACTGAGTCAATAACACTGAGGACCTTAGACCATAGTCATTTATTGAATTTCGCGCCGAATTTGTTTCTATATTTGAATTTATCTTCGAATGCGCTCGCCGTATAAAATTATTTTTATGTATTTTACAATTAAGTACATATTTATTTTTGATACTTTTCTAATAGTTTGCTACAGAATGCCCAGTATACATTTTTTAGGTAGGCTGAGCAGAAGTTTGGGAATGATGATAAATTAATTGTATAAATTGCGTATTCCGCAATCACTTTACATTTTAATATGTGTTGTTAGTTTTATGAGCTTGGTAGTTTTTGTTTCTATTAATTTACTTGAGTAAAGGTAATTGTTTGTTTTTATGGTAGTTTCCCAACGAAATTTAAAAAAAATCTTTCCATGTTTATGTCGGACCACGCACAGTGAAAGGTTCCGTTAGGGTTGAATATTCACGCATGCACAATGTACATCATCATTAATTTGATCGACTGCAAAAATAAGTTTTTTCATAAACCCATCATTCATAAGGTACCTACTCAAAAATTAAAGTGCCAGCCAGAAAAGAAAAGTCCTACTGTTTTCTTATGGGGAATAACATCTTGAGCATTTCTTACTATTGAGATTGAAAATGCCAAAAATCTTATTTTTAACCGACTTCTTATAAAAAGTGTTTTAAGCATAACATTTAAAAATACCAACTTTAAATTAAATATAACGTCCCGAACATATTTTGACTGTGACCAAATGTAAGTATGCGCAGTATAGAATGAGAGATTTGCTATATTATTTGAAGACCAGACGTCTGATAGGATCTCTTGGAATCTAGAATAATCACAGAACTAAATTTTGTAGTTTTTTTTTTTATTTTAGGCTATGGTTTCAGATATATTGTTTCTAAATAACTTTTTTTAGTTATTAAAAAATATGTTTGTGACCCTCACGACAAACCCTTTCATTTGATATATCACACGGTACTTACAGTAAGCAAAGCTTTTTCATTTCTCATACTCGGAAAGTAGTATTTGTTTGATCCGAATAGCGGGTGGAAGACGTTGCTTCCCACCTTAAGGCGGGAAAGACTCATAGTAATTGATTCCCTCTCTAGGTCGGGAATGAATTAAAAAATAGAACTAAATTGGTTGGAAGTAGTCAGCTACGAAATTCTTACATAATTAAGAAAAAATGTTGCGGTCTTGTGGGTGTATAAACAGCCAGTGTGAAAAAAAATACCTATCAAGCGGGACGGCCCGCGGCGGTGACACGGTGTGTTCCATATTTAAATAGCACACAAATTGTTCTAATATTACAATTAATTTTAAATAGGTACCTATTATTCATGTTATTCTTATCAATCAAAATCAAAATCAAATCAAAATCAGTAGTAGTAGTATTTAACACGGGTGAAAGTCATCAATTCCTACTCGGACTATAGTCTAAATACCTCGTGTGGGAATAAATTCCTTTCGACCCTTGTATAACAATCTACTATTTATCCGACTGCACCAGAAGGAGGGTTATGTTTTTCGAGAGTATGTAAGTATGTATAATTGTTTGGCACGCTCTGCGGCCTGAACGGCTCGATAGATTTTAGCTTGAGAGGTGTCGTTAGATTTCAAAATAGAAAAAAACAAAATGGCGGATTTTTGCTTTTGCTTCAATCATTTTTTTTTCTCAATACCTATCGAGTGGGATATCAAAATAAAGAGTTTTAAAAGGTGATTACAAAAATATATACAACTTATATGGTTAAAAATAGTTCAAAGTGACAAATCGTAAAAAACACGTAACTAAATCGTCTGCGAAACACATCTTTCACATTTGTAAACTAAAAAGCTGGAAATAAAAAAAAGTAATTAGAAAAATTAAAAAAAACCGACTGCATCCTTGTACTAAAACTAACTGAAAAGCTAAAAACAAGCCCATTTTAAATTAAATAAAATTTGGAAGCAGGCGGGACCCATTTGAGTTTGAAACTATAATAATGGTATTTTTTTTATCTAATGTGACCCCAAAAAGTGACCCCATATTCATTATTAATTTATTCATGTTACACGTCCGTATTTGAGTCACAGAAATTTATATGTGTAAGTACCAAATTTCAACTTAATCGGTCCAGTAGATTCGAAACAAATCGATTGTAACAAATCTATAGACAGACACACGAGTGAGGGTATAAGGGTTCCGTTTTTTCATTCGGACGTAGGGAACCATAAAAAGTTACACCCCTATCCACGCTGTACGTGTTTGTACTTATTAAAATGATTATATTTCAAAAAACTAATAATTCATGATAAAATATACCAAAGAGTTTTTATTCAGTCTCCACAATTTTTTTATTTTTTTTTAAATACCGATTATCGATTAGGCTTTATGACATTTTTGAATCGGAAGAAGAAAATTGGGTGGATGGTCAGCACTAAGAGGTGTCACGTCGCAACACAATTTTTAGTAATTTTTATCAAGATTTGATCATGTTTTTTATGTAGTTTATGTATGAAAAATGGTGAAAGTAAGAATGCAGAGAGAATGACAATATCTTTATTTTTCCCTTTTGCATATTTTCATCATGAGATTAGATGGTTTATGTACATATTTTCAGCGATTTTGAGGTGTCTACCTTTTGGATAGGTGTAGTAATATCTATTTTATACAACTTTCACAGTAGAATGACGCGGTTTTACCGACCTCAGCATATAGTTAGAGATATTTGCCACAAACTTATTTTACAAAATAGGCGCGGTAACACAGTTTTCTTAATAAATTCGAATGCTGAAAGTTAAAGTAAATTTGTGATTATCATGACGTAATTCGCAACACCCCGTCGAGTCAGCTGGTGTGTCAAATGTCAAAATTTTGTCGAGCAGAGAGGTTAAACAGGAAGGTTGGGAAAGGGAATGATTTACAGAAGAAAGGAACATGTTACCTTTAATATTTTTATTGAAAGCCCTACTAAAAACTGAAGTTAAACCAAATTTGTTCCAAAATTCAATCCCCAAAATAACTGAAGAAGACATACATCGAGCCACTAAAAACTCATGGTCAAAGGTCGTACCATTGAAATTAACTGGAAGATAAACAGTACCTAGAATATCGATTGGCGAGTTATTAGCAGAAATAACACGAGAATGCGAATTATTTGACTTCAATGGGATACCAAGATCCTGAATCAAGCTATCACTAATAAGAGACATTTGAGCGCCAGAGTCAAGAAGAGCCTTAACCACCCGATCACGTAATAATATTTCAATAAAAGGTCGGTTATCTGATGAATTAGATTTAATCACCGGTGACACTGTACGGAGAGAGACGTGCCGCCGGCAAGTTATACATTTTTTGGATTACACTTAGGGCAATCACGAGAAATAAAGCCAGGGGTACGGCATTTAAAACATAATATACCAGGGAAATCTGGGCAAAAACGATAGGAATGTCCAGTTTTATTACATTTCCAACATTGTTGAGTTTGATCACAATTTGAACAAAGTTGGATACCGTTACGACTAGGTTGGGTTTGGTTAAGAACCGGGCCTGGTTGGGATGATCTAACTAAACTTGAAACAGTTTTCACAGATTTTTGTAAATAACTCTCAAAATGAGTTACAGTTTCGATTAGTGTATTGAAATCGGTAAATCTATGAATTGATAAACAGGGGAAATATCTATGATGCATATTATGTGTTACGATATCTAACAGATTAGATTCATCAATAGGTTTGCGTAGCGTTTGGTTCAAATAAGATACGCGAATAACAAATTCCCTCACTGATTGATCAGCTTTTTGTTTCAGGTTTCTGACCTCTTGCTCTGTTTTGAAATCGAAGTCAACCGTACCAAATGTACTCAAAAAGGCCTGCTTAACCTCGAGATAAGTCAAGCCAGGTCGACGAATTGATCTAAAATATTGTAGGGCAATTCCTGATAAAACTTCATGGAAGCGTTTTAAGAGGTAACCATCGGAAATATCATCTGCTTCTTTATGTTCTTCAAGACTCGTGAAAAATTCACGAACGCATGAATCGCCAGAATAACTAAGCCTCCACTTCATGAGAGAAAACTGTTTTTTAAATAACTGTTGATCTTCGGATCTCTTCGGGGAAAGAGCCATTGATGGAGAAGAGGAACAAGATGGCCTAGGAGGTATAGGAGGAGGTCTTGAGATAATAGGACTCATACGTCGCGGCGTCTCGCGAATAGAATACTCTTCCTCTGCCATGATAGTATGCCAAAAAGGACAGAACAAAACTAAATAGGCAAATGTGCTAAGGAAGACGACTACTACTTACGGTGTCTGTAGTGTGTCTGTGTACTTAGGAAGAGCTAGAAATTCAGTGATTAGTCTGATAGGGAACTGAACGGCAAAAAAATCAGCAAAAAGAAAAAATTGTTGAGAATAAAAAGCAATCAGACCCTAACAAACTAACACTAAACGATAAGCAAGGCTGCAAACCAAAGCAGTTAGGCAACCAAAATAATCTAACCTTAAACTGCTATAGTAAAGAAAAAACCAGCAAATATACGGGTCACATTCCACGTTATAGGAAAGTGTTAGGCATCGGGTAATATGGTTGATATAGGAATGGTACAACAACGTGACTTCACAGGAACAGCTGGGCTAAGAATTCAAAGCAAAAACAAATAGAAACTAGGGGACCAACTGTACCAAAAAAGACAACGTACAGCTGGGCTAGAATCAAAAAAGACAAATAGAATCTAGCAATCAGCCGTGCAAAAAAAAGCTTACCTTAGTCACGAAGTCTACAACATTCACACACCAATCACACACTACAGGATGCTAACTACTTCTAACTAAGGAGTGGAATAAAACCCAGGAAAAAAATATGTATTTAAAGGGAAGAAATAAAAGCGTTTTATATGTTTTAAGGTTCTACAAAGTTATTATTATTTTATATTGCATCACAACACAGCACATTACAGTAAAGCAATCAATCAGCAATGGAAGGGTCAGCAGACGTTGTTAATCACAACATATTCCCTGGTAACTATGGCAACAGTCTTGTTTGACGGAACGAGAAAAAATTCCTCTATTCTGGTACCTGTAAACATGAATACAGAAATGAAAGATTAAATTTGCTCAGAAAGAGCAATCACCCTCACGACAGCAAAAAAAAAGATCATTTAGTAATTAGAATCAATAAAAGTGCTTACTTTTACTTCGGGCGCCATTTTGTAGCGAAATGAAACATAAAGACACTTCACTGACAAACACGTTTAATTTTTTGAATAAAAAAAATCGAAAACACAAATATGAAAAAATATATAAAAATACAAAAAAGGAAAAACTAAATATGAAAACTTGTCACATTTAAATAATAGGAAACTATTGCATTATATTTTAAATTTAGGTTTTAAATGCTACGTAACGAATTATGAGTCGGTTGCAACCAGATCCGTAAAACGAAGACGTAACTTTTGTTGAGAATAGGTACGACTAAATGTATTCAGAGTTTGAAATAACGCGGTATTAAAATATTTAAAATTAACAGATTTTAAGAATAAAAAAAGGCCAAATCTACTACGGGAAATAAAAAAAACTTAAAAATCTCCCATATCTTATCCAAAACCTTCGCGGTGACGTAGAAGCTCTGCCAGTTGTTCCAATACCACACTTGCTGACCTCTGAGATATGAAGAGGATGTCCGCAGCGCAGCGCGGAGCCGCAGATAAAAGTTAGTATGTAGGTGGGTGGATGGAGCCGAATAAATCGGCTCGCAGAAAATTCGGACTTCTATCAGTCAAAAGGATTCAATCCAGTCAATAGGAATATACGTAGTCTTCCGTCGAAGAAGTGGGGAAACCCCGAATCAAATAATAGACATGCACGATCCAATTAAGATTTGTTGATTTCAATATTAAATTTGGGTGTTGGTTCTCAAAAAATTCCGGACGTCGTATCAGAGAGTATGTAGACAAGTGAAGTATGTCACTAGGAAAAAATCTCATGTGACGTAAAAGAAATTATTTCAAAATTATTATGAAAATAATGTAATTTAAAAAACTAACAATCTTAAAATAATAATATGTACAAGTATATAAAAAGGGAGGGAAAATAATCAAAGGGCGTCAAAAAATTCGTCCGCATCACTGTCAACGGGAAACGTGCCCAAAAGGCTGGCAGCATTGCCACGTTGTATGGCAATGCTGATTCTTTGGCCAAAAAATAGGCCAGCCCTCTGGTCACGTGATGAGTCGACCAACCGCTTGGCGATGTCTTGGAATACTAAGTGGGCACTCGGGCCCCATGGCCCTAGTGTTTCAACCCCAAACGGCTCAAATATGTAAGTTCCAAAGAGATTGGAGTATTTGCGCCGTTTGAGGTTTTCCGCACCTGCAGCAGCCGCCCCAGCACAGCTTACCGTGCTTGGAAGATGGGATGGCGCAAGGGTGTCGACACACGTTGCATCCCACACCAAAGGCCTACCTACAAAAGGTTTTTGATAGGGCCAGTACAAAAAGAGGTTGATTATAATGTTGAAGAAGGACGAATGGCGAAAATAATCATCATGCAGTAACTACTAATGCTGCAGTATGTATGTTTGTATGTCCGCGATTATCTCAAAAACTACTGAACCGATTTTGATATTTTTTTCATTAGTGTGATCTACATACTTTCAGGAAGGTTTTAGTATATAACACATTAGGTAATTATTCTTATGTACGAAGTTATATGCATAAATGTACTGCATCTCCGGCATTTCTATGCGAATTTTGATGATTCTTCGAGTTATGTCTTCAATTCTTCAATGCAAAAGTGTTAATTGAATTTATGTGGGGTAGGTACAACTAAAAAGTGAAAAATAAACATTTTTTTACAAAAAAAACAACCGACTTCAAAAAAAAAAACACTACAAAGTGAAAAATAACTTTAATTTCGGAAGTCGGTGTCAAAAAACGAAAATGCGGAACCAAAGACACCGACTTCCGAAATTAAAGTAATTTTTCACTTTGTAGTGTTTTTTTTTTTGAAGTCGGTTGTTTTTTTTGTAAAAAAAATTTTATATTTAATCTGTATCTGTCTTCATGATAATTAGATTTATGGCAGACGTTTTATGGCGACTTTGTTAAAATTAAATGTGTTGTAATGCTCCAGTGGTTATGATTTCGCATCTCGTGCACGAGGTTTTGCGTTCAAATCCGGGCCAGTACCGATGTGTCTTTTCACATGTACTTTCGTTCATCTTGACATCGACATCTTTGTTCTTTCGTTTATCTTGAACATGACTGATATTGGTGAAGGAAAACATTATAATAAAATCGTAGGAAAGTCAAAACGGTACATTGAATATTTTTTTAAAAGAATACTTGGGGCGTGATCTACAATCGATATCGAAGCCAAAAATATAATTTTTAGAATTTTTGTCTGTTTGTCTGTTTGTCTGTATGTCCGGGATAAACTCAAAAAGTACTGCATGGATTTACTTCAAATTTTGCATGAATATTACTAAGAGGTCGGGTCAACATATAGGCTACATATTATCACGCTATCACCTATGGGGGAGGAGCTGTGAATCTTTATTTTTCTTACGCATTCTGTGACAGCGTGTAATCTAACGACGCATATTTAAATGTTGTTATTCAGTAAGCCATGCTATTATCTAGCTTTACACTATAAAAACTACGCTATTTAAGTAACTTGGGCAGAAAAAACATAGTTTAATGAATTTTAGTAGTATAAAGAAAATTTTGAAGCAGCGCCATCTATGAGATTTCATAAAAATCAAATCAAGTTACATGTTGACACTTTTTGAAATTTAATAATTTAAATTTGATCATGTTGGCGAGGTTAGTAGTTAGTTATTCTTAAAATTCATAGATGGCAATGTGCATTTTCTTCATAAAAGTTGTATCGTATAGTTCGTTTTGACAAATTCAAGTTCCAACAAAACCCTTAAAATCTTGAGCAGAGTTGAGGACGACAATTAAAAAAAAATGCGGTGTTAAGTATTACAAAAAAGTTATGTTTCTACTGGAGACGAAGTCGGAGTAACTGATGAACGCGTGCTGAACACCTGTCTCAGTTCACTTCAAGATGTGGTCATTTCTATCGGCGGCAATCCACTGACCGAATATGGGTTACCAGCTCCCCAATCATCACCGCATCACGACCGTGTAAATCGGGAGTATAACGCTGAGACAAATTACGATCCGGGCGAAATGACCATGTCGCTTTGTTCTCTTCAGAGCAAAAACAAATTTATGACACCGTCCTTGAAAGCGTTGGGAAAAAACCAGGGTCAAATGTTTTTCTTGGAATGCGTCTGGTGGAACAGGAAAAACATTTGTTACCACTTGCATACTTGCAGAGGTCAGCAGGCAAGGCAAAATTGCTATTGCTGTAGCGTCATCGGGAATCGCTGCCACACTGCTTCCGAGTGGCAAGACAGCACATGCCATGTTTAAAATTCCTATCGATTTAGAGAGCGCCGAAACGCCTGTTTGTGGTGTGTCACGTAACAGCGATACGTGCTCAAGGATTGCTCTTTGATCGTATGGGATGAGTGTACGATGGCTAATAGGAAGGCAGTTGAGGCCGTGGACGGAACCCTGCAGGACATCCGCAGGAACGAACATTTGATGCGTCGTATCACAGCTGTTCTGTTCAGTGGCGATTTCCGGCAAACGCTTCCCGTGGTGACACGGGGATCGAGGGCTGACGAGGTGAATGCTTCGTTGAAACTATCTTCGTTGTGGTCACGAGTTCGTACGCTGCGCTTGACCATTAATATGAGAGCTCGGCTCGGCGGCAATGCACGTGCTCAAGAATTCTCCAATGTCCTTCTAAATCTTGGCGAAGGCACTCTACCAGAAGAGAGAGGTGGACAGGTGGTGCTTCCAGAGTCTCTCGGTAGAGTGGTATCCAGCTTAGAAGAACTCATTTGCTGTGTGTACGGGGACATCAGTCGTATACTGCACCTGCAGAATTCTTGGGTGTGTGAGCGGGCCATTTTGACGTCCAAAAATGATCAGGCTGCAGCAATGCATTCTCTCGGAAATTGAGGGGAATGAAGTGGTCTACACCTCGATAAACACTGTTGTCGAGCAAAATGACGCCACACATTATCCCGTGGAATTTCTGAACTCCCTGTCAGCAAGTGGACTTCCAGCGCATACCATCAAGCTGAAGGTCGGTGTCCCGATTATGCTTCTTCGAAACCTATCTCCTCTGAAGTTGTGTAACGGGACCCACCCTAAAGTCATTTCGCTCTACAGACACACCATTGAGGCGGAAATTCTTACGGGTTGTGGCGTTGGCGAGGCAGTATTTATACCACGCATTCCCCTCATACCTCATATCTTCCCGTTCCAGTTCAAGCGCGTACAGTTCCCCGTGAGTGTTTGCTTCGCGATAACCATCAATAGAGGCAGACACTGAGGGCAGCGGGTGTCGACCTCAGGACGAGTTGCTTCTCACACGACAACTTTACGTCGCTTGCTCCCGCGTCACCAGTCCTGACTCTCTTTACATTTTGGCTCCTGGCAGCATAACTACCAACGTTGTTTATAGGGAAGTGTTTTAAGGTATGATGCCTTTGTACGTATTTTTACTCTTTTGTGTCCTGGAATGTATTCCTGCATTGTTTTCTCTATTTCCTTCAGTCACATCCCCCACACCACACTGAACTCAGCAGGACTCCCATATAACTCTCTTCACTTGCTTCGCTTGCAAAAAAAACTTATATTTTAATGATATTTTAAAAGTTGTTTACTTATAATGCTATAGCGACACTGGCATCTTAGGTATTTTTGGTGCTGTAGAGCCTTCAGGCAGACGACGTCGCGGGCAGCAGCTAGTCTAATATAAATCTGAAATCGTTAAACCGCCTGAGCCAGCGTAATGATAAATGCTCATGCTTTCTCCTCTGTGTGAGAAGAGGATTTTGGCTTGCAGTGGGCCAATAGCAAAGTATAGTTAGCCTATAATATTCCCACAGCTGGGACACAGGCCTCCTCCCTTCGAGAGGGAGTGGGTGAGTGAGTATCTACCACGTGGGCTCAATGTGGGTTGGTAGATGTCACACGTCTTCGAATTTTTTTGTTCTAGGACATGCCGGCTTCCTGACGATGCTTCTTTCTTCACCGTTTTGAGAGCAGTGGTGATGAAATTATTTTCTCAAAGTAAAGCGTCTGTCTTGGTTCGAATCCACGACCTACAACTCGTAAGTCGGGGGCTGTTACCACTGGACCACTACTGCTATCCAGTGAGGCGATAATAGGCTGGTATTATTTTGTTAAGTACAGACGCCAGCAGCACATCAAGCTACCCGAAACTGTATTTTCCCAATCAACTTTGAACCTTATATTTTAGCGATAAAGTTGAAAATCTATTAAAGAAATTTGACAGATTGTAGTAGCTTGATGTGCTGGCGTCTGTACATTTCGGTGCCTAGTAACTTCCCTGACTTTTAAAGTCATGCGGTGGTTGCTGCAGTTGACATACTTCATGCATGGTATTATTTTGATGCGTGATACATGCACTTGGGGAACGTCACATACTGAGCATTTGGGTACGTGATCAAAAACGCATAATTCTTCAAATACCATTAGAGTAATCTACATACATTTAAATCGTAGGCATATACTTAGTTACTGATTGCCTCATTGTTTTATTGTGATTGTTCCTGTTTGAACATCCAAAGTAGAAAACCGCTCTCGTGTCTTTTTCCGATGTTTTCTATTGATGTCTCGGAATCGGTAAACACGATACAATAACCTATGGTTGACGATGATGCATAAAGAAAATGTACGGATAGATGACAACGTCAAGCAATACATTCAAGTGTTTATCAGTGGAAACTTGTAAATGACCTTCAAATGTATATTGTTTAAGAGCAATGTTTAAATTAGCTGTAAGTTTCCCGAATAGTGGGTATAAAATAAATAAAGAATAAGTATCAAAAATCTTGCAATAAAACCTAGTATTTGTTTATCTAAGTAAATTCTTGTAGCAGGTTCTTTCAATCTTGCAATTGAAAACAGCTATTTGAAAATAAAATAGTTATAAAAAAAAAATATATATCTAGCACATCATCATCATCATCATTTCAGCCGAAAGACGTCCACTGCTGGACATAGGCCTCCCTCAAGCACCTCCACTTCGACCGGTTTTGTGCTTCTCGCATCCAAAAAATTATATCTAGCACAAATATCAATATTCCATGACGAAAAGTCACCCTTAGGATTTCAATAACATTATTTAGAATTATTCAGTAACGAATTCCTCAACATCAATACGTATCAAAATAAAAACAGGATCTTGAACTTGTAAATTAAAATTTGTTTTCTCGATAATCTGCGATATTTTGCTGCTTATGTTTTCAATTTTTTTATTGAGTACGGTTTTGAACTTTTACAGGTTTAAAATATTTTATAACGTCATCAATTTTAATTTTGTGATGTCTTTACAATGATTGCACAACATCAAGAAGCTTTGCATTAAAAAGCTAATAAAGGAAAAAAGTAATAAGAGTGGAAGTGGAAGTTTTGGTAAATAGTATAAGCAGGATTAGTAGGTATCTTCAACCAAGTGCACGCGCGAATGTACGAGTGTCTCCGGGGCCCTGGACTCATGGTAGTAGAGGGAACCGTGGGGTTATAGTCTTCAAGAGTTTTCAGACATAATGCTTTGTTCTTCCCAGATCGAGGGTTTCCTCACTGGTTAAAAAATTACCCGACTACAAACCAAACCATTGTTTACAGTTCTGATACATGGAGGTCGTCTATTTTTGGACACATAGTTGTGTGAGAGTCTTATCCGTTTATCAGTCTTTGTACTTAGGATCTGCGGAGGATACTCGGACGTCCGTCGTCAGACGTTCCTAAGCCTTTGTTCGGCTAGGCTCAGCCCCACCGTTCTTAGTACAAACTACGGAGATGTTAGGACAGTTAAATCTATTGGGATGCTAATTTCTTAACGTAATAGAAATCCACGTATCTGCGGAATGGTTTTGTCTGTGTATTTAGATTTATGTTTGTGTAACCTTGTTTTAAATCTCACCGATAGGAGAAGGATTTCAAGCTTCGATATGAATTGGTTTTACAATTTACGTATCCGAAATTTTCCTAAGGCGGATCACACGACAACGTGCTACGCAACGGAGCGCGGGAAACGGAGGCAATTTCACCGCGTGGAAGCGCGTTTTTATTGAATTTGTATGTAAAAAATCACGCATGTGGGTGCGTTAACTACGAGCCCTTCGCGTGGCGTGTTGTAGGGTGTGATCCAGCTAAGTATTATAATGAGGAATTTATTTCAGTAATTAATCACATTCTATTTTTGCAGTGAAAATAGCAGAAGAAAAGCGTAACAATCAAAATAAAATGATCCTTGAATAACCATCTGACTGAAAACTCTCTAACTCGTAGATAAGATCTTATAATATCGTAAGTTATTTCCTCTCGAGGTAACCTTTCCAATATGGTAAACCTTTGTAAGGAATACCTATCACAGGAAATTGTATTTCATGATTTCGCCAATGAATAGATACGATTGTTAAGGAGCTCCCTTTTATACCAGTTATTGTATCTTTTCTTACAAATTCCTCATTTTATCGAGCACTGTGCATTGAAAGAGGGAATATCAAACAATACTACAGAGAATTGAACTTAGCTGAGAGAAGGGACACCTACTAAACATGAATAAATAATAGAGAATATTTTGTCGCTAGAGTGTCTTTGGTGCTAAAGGTAGAGAGAGGTATCAATGTCTCTCGATTTTATGTTTATTGAATTGTAAAACGACATCTTAATGTTTACAAACTTCTCAATTCTTTTTATTTAGGTATCTATTTTTAATGCTACACAAGGATTGAGAGAAATAAAGAAAAAATAACAGCATTGCTTCCAACGTTAAGTAAATTCGAACCAATAACAATATTAAAAGGGATTCTGAGTATACTTCCTTGTAGGTACGTGATTTCTGTTTTCCTCGTCTAAAACATGATGTTTTTTCTCAATTTGGCAGGAGGTTTCGGCGCACTCGTGCCTCACAAATTCATAGCTTAAAATGTCCATATACATAATGTTAAAATATGTGAGTACTGTCGGCCACACAGAGGAACTATTAAAATGACGCCATTGGCTTAAAGCCAAATCGATTTGTAACTGCCGCACAAAAAGCAATAAAAATTGGACGTGCATACATGATAACGTCGGAAAAATAGCTGCATTCGTCATAGTATACCGCTTCCGTGATAGCATTGAAATATATTGTTGTCAAATGCCTTTATGTAAGAAATAAATTCGGTATTCGTAGGAATGGACTTCTATTTCTACGATTTACTAATACTGAATTTCTGGTTTGAAAACATTGTTTAATCTGTAAGTATTGGCGTTCAAAGACGATCAATATTTTGGGTGCCTAGTGTCCTTTGCCTAGCTCGTCATCAATATCCTGGTCTGAACCTTAGACCTCGTAATATGAAGTAATTCGAAGGCACCTTTTCATTACATTACCTCATTTCCGTCAAAATGAATTTTCTAATTTATACGTCCAATGTGCGTGCCTGAACTTAATCTAGGTAACTTTTGTGAGCGATAATGAATTAATTATTATGTTAAAGTAAATATAACATACAGGTACATACTTGTAACATAATTATTTGGAAGTTACATGACCCCATACGCTCATGTAGGTCATGGGCGAAATTACACACTTGATTTGATTGAGTAACTTTATTTCTATATCGTGTAAACTCTATACAACTTTAAAAAAATCTGTTGATCGATACATTGTGTCAAGTTATGCGAACATAAATGTATGGATCAGCTGATTTTTTTTCACGATTTCTGGGTTGGTTCCATAGTAAAATTTGTTCATAATGATGAGTACAATGTCCCCTTTTAAGGATTAAAACAATAAAAATGTGTATATAAACTAATAATAAAGCTGAAGAGTCTGTTTGGTTTTTTGTTTGTTTGAATGCGCTAATCTCTGGAACTACCGGTCGGATTTAAAAAATTATTTTTGCATTCGATAGCCCAATTCTTCTTCTTCACTCGTTGGATGCAAGAAGCACAGAACCGGTCGACGTCCAGCACCTATGTCCAGCAGTGGACGTCTTTCGGCTGAAATGATGATGATGAGCCCAATTCTTGAGCAAAACTATAGGCTAAATAACTTTTTAACATTACGCTGGGACGCTAGGAGCCGAGCAAAAAGAAAAAACAGAAAAAACGCTAAGCGAAAATGAAGTAATGCGCGGGCAGGCAATGCGATGAGAAGGAGTGGGTCGGAGTAATAAGAAATTTCACGCGGACGAAGTCGCGGGCAGAAGCTAGCGTAGCTCATAATACCCAACCTAATTTGCACAATAACTTCCATGCCGAATCAATACAATAAATCTTTTATATTGGACCTAGAAATGTTGTATTATAAGAATATTTGCACGCCGCAAACAAGATTAAGTCGGCCCGAGGAATTGTGGGGGCAGGTAGCCACAGAATACTTTCGGTGGCCTTGCCTTATGATGAATAGGCTAGCACGTGGGGTGGGTGCCAACTAACCTAGAATATAAAGTGAAGACTGGCCGCTACCTAGCTAATAAGGTAAACGGCTATTTCGCCATAAAAAGGACGCACTTCATAATATGAACGCTGTTTTTTTCCTCTTTTTTTGCAATGTTGTTTGTGTTTATGACTTTTATGTAAGAAGGTGCTGTTTAGTTATGTTTAATTAAATATAGTTTAAATAATTGTTACTCGTTTTGCTCGCTTTGCGTTGTTATTTGTTAAATTGAGGTTTATTTCGTTATACAGGATGACGTAGAATTGAATGGCATTTTTTCAGGAGGTTTTAAAGTAGGTAATCATGCGTTTTGTGCGTCTTTTCGCTATTTCAGAGTTGACTTCTTATTAAAAGCTATTTACAATTATGAGTAATATTACCCCTAATGAGTTCAAAGATATTTGTTCTATTAAATGTTTGCTTTCAACACAGATATTTTGGTACAATAGACAAGCCATTCATCACATCCATTTCGGGCAGAATAGTTTTATTTTTCAGCAAAACTTCAATAATTATTTACGACTTGCGATTAAAGCTACAATGCTTACTGCTTACAGACCAGAGATGCAGCAAATAAAGTCGTATTCCTAGTATTCGAAGACTCGAAAAAGAAATACTTGCAGCAGACTAGAATATTGTAATTAGAGTTATATACTTTGCCCCTTTGCTGAAAAAAGTATAGAATCAGTTACAATTCTTTGAATTTTACTTTTTTAAACTTGGACTTTAGTATTTACATTCTCTTTAGACCAGCACCTATCGATCACAATCTTAATCATTTTGAAGGATATTGCGAATCCATCTATTCATATGTTCGAAAAATTTGTCTGCTCAACAACGTAAATAACGCAATGAATGTTGTTGAACTGTCAAAATAAAAGAGATTTTTACTGATAGTGTGTTACGCCGCAGGTAGATAAGGCAAGTAGGCAAGTACTACATATATTCAGCATAAATCCTTTTTTGCTTAACTACTGAAAATTGTGAATACATGTAGGCAGAGTCCTCATCACCTTAAGTTAAAGGATTTACATATGCTAACAAAATTCAAACAATATCATATGCTATTAAATGGTCTTTAATTAAAAAACTTAGTATTACTACCTAACTTTCTTCAAAATGTAAGTACTCTTAAGTAAGTAAGCTAAAATATATAAACAGGGCAGTGACCATGAAAGATACATGACGTATTAAGGAAAATACCGACTAGGGAAATGCCTGAAGCGAAGCATTGCGTCACTTGAAGTTTACGACGTTTTTGCTCCCATGCAAATATTCGTAGATCGCAAGCACAGCGATTTCATTATAACATTTTTTTATTGAAAACTATTTTATTACTTAGGTATTCTTGATGAGATGGTTAAAGTGAGAGAAATAACTTTAACGTTAAGTATTTCGAAAGTTAAGTTACTTTTCGAGAGACTTTCTACAATCTCTGCAAATAGTTGTAATGAGATTTCAATGTAACCCAAGTGCATTTTACTAATCGCTTTCAAGACGTTGAAAGATATCGTCTGTTCTAAAAAAATCTAACGAAAATGTAAAAAAAATGGCTTATAAAACTTATCTGTGGATGCCAATTTGTAGTGCCGCGTATAAAAGAGCTTTAATTTGATTATTTCAACATTTAGGCACGAAATTCTATTTTTTTCTAACCTTAGGGCTGATTTTTCCAACGCCAGATAAGATAATTTTATCGGAGGAATAATTTTGAATTTTTGACAGTTCTTCAATACAAAAACTGTCAGATGTCAATTTTAATCTACAAATAAAAATTATCTGTCGATTGAAAAATCAGCCCTTTGTTAATTTTATACCCTCGTATTTGTTGATAATTTTTCAATCACAATTTAATAAAATATGGTAATCAGACGATAAATTTTTGAAAAAAAGTGGTGAGATATGAAGTTGAAACCTAAGTAGATACATATAAATGATGTGTTCATTCCCTTTAGTGAATGATAGTGGAAGAATTTAACTTAAACAGAGTTTGTTTACACTTTCTTCAGATACTTTTGGCACAGACATTACCTATTATAGTTATCTACAAGCAACCTCCCAAGATAAGAGTTCGCGAAAAACAAAACCACAATCAACCGCGGAAACAAGCTATAACAGAACTTAAAGAAGGCGGCAACATGAACATGCCTCAAACCGCTTTAAATAAAACAACACGCGAACGGCAATCAGTGGCTGAGATCGCAGCAAACATTAGAGGGTAAAACAACCGCTTCCCATTGTAAATGCGGCGAAGACAAAGGGTGGTTAGTTAACATTTTAATCTGCCGTTCAGGGAACACTGTAATGGCCTTGCCGCAAGTGATATATCGCGCTCGGCAGGATGCAAGCGGGCATTCTATTGCCCACTAGATGATCTATGGGCAGGTGCAGGCCGCGATATTTTGTATCTCTATTTTAATGTAGAGCAGGAATAATCCGAGATAGCATAATCAGCCTATAATGTCCCCACTGCTGGGACACAACCCTCCTCTCTTTGAGAGGGATATACCATGCGGGCCCAGTGCAGGTTCGTAGATAACTATGCCTGTTTCCTCACGATGTTTTCTTTCACCGTTTTGAGAGCAGTATTGATGAAATGATTTACACGAAGTAAAGCGTCTGCCTGAGTTCGAAGTTCGAACCCACGAACCCGATGTGTCAATATACTAACTAGATAATGTTCGTAGTAAACTGGAGTTGTGTTGCAAATTCAATCATCAATGGGAAACACATTAATCTTTCGCTATTTATAAGTTTGTACTTATAAAAATAACACCTTAATATGTAACTAACTTGTTACAGTTACGTGACCTACATAAAACGTCATAGCGTCGGTACAAAATAAACAATGTAGGCACCTATTGAATAATCAAAGCCAAACTAACGCCCCACTATAATAATTTATACTAGAATTCAAACTTTATTAGCTGGAACAGAACTGGCAAGGTCATTATGTAAGCAGTAGTACGGTAGGTAGGTACGTTAGCAACAAAAACATTGATTATAATTCAACAAGTTATAGGTGAATGAAAGTTGGAATAATCTGGCGTAATACAAACTAGGGATCGTGGTTCGTGCAGGTGGCGGGCCTGGTAATGGCTTCAGCGACTTGATGAATAGGCCTGAACGTGAGCCGAGTGCAAAATGCCTCATTCTAATGCCGTCGCCTCTAAAATATTGCCGAAATCGCCCGTTCAACATCAACTAATTCAATGTATAGATTGATTTACTTACTCACTCCCCCACTGTGGCCCGTTACGTTTACAAATGCCTTTAATTTCGCTTTAGATTAAAGAATTTCTTATACTATTACAGCACGGATATTGTTAAGATGATATCGGATAGGGTTGTAAATCACGAAAAATATTTTTCATTTTTTGTCGCCTCGGCTTACAATCTCGTTGACTTGTTATAATAAGATAATCTTAGTCCTAGCACGGTTTATACATAGTTAATTACCTACGCAAACAGAGCTTGGCCGTCGCAACAATTTTTGCTTTTTTATTTTAATAAAAATATTTTATTTCACATAAACCTACATGGGCACTTATTAAAAGTCAGAAGCTAGGTGCACGGTTCCAATTGGTCGTTTCCTATGGAGAAGAACCGGCAAGAAATTCCACGGTTACTCTTTTAAAAATGATAAGCTTTTACAATGTATTCAAATTACAGCTTTAAAAGCTATGGGAGGATAGTATTCGTGTCTACAATGACTACAATACGCTGAAAATCTACCAAACATTATTTATGATTTTATTTACCTTTTATTTGTGCAAAAATGTACAACAACAAAAAAACAGCAGTGAGCATTTGGAACTTCAGTCTATATTTCTGCGTAAGAAAACTATCACTGAGGGGAAATGTTATCGAGCTTAAAAAACTACAAAACGTCTTTGGCAAATTCTCACGAAGTCAAGATTTATTGAGAAGGCTTTGATTTATGGTTCAATCCACACATGGGCCCAAAAGGTTCAAAGACAAAAAAGTAAAGTTTATTCTCGCCCAAAAAACAAAGAGATACCCATCATTGAGATCCGACGGAGGTTTTTCCATCCACTCTCGACGTTTTGCTTTGTTGTTTTGTTAACCTCATTCTTATGCGCATAGTTAATTTACGAAAGTCATTGAATTAAGGGCTCATTTTATAATCCGGAGATAAGCAGCCATAAATTAAATTATAGGATCATTAAACTAACTAAAGCTAGCGCAAATGACGACACAAAGTGTGTATGACTGCAAGCAATTTCTCTAAACTCCGCCTAGTCTGTTACTCTTTTTGATCAAACTTCAGAAAGCAATTTTACAAAGCTATAAATCAAAATATCACTTTTATCAAAGAAGCAAGTGTAACCTTATGTATCAATGTCATTTTCCATAACTGGATCCGGCCTTCGTAAAGAATGATTTCAGTTCAAAACTACTTCTTTCATCTTTAGTTAAACCTATTTCCGAACCGCAAGTTTACTCGAAGTTCCGTTAAGTTCGGCGAGTCCCGACGCGAATCCGATCAAATCAATTCTAGATGGGAAAAATAGACAAGCTGCCGGGGCTCTCAACTTTACCTATTTTTACCTCCGAACAAGTTTTTCCAGTTGGAAAATTAATTGATATAACTCTGCTACCTTATAATAATATTATTTTCGTTTCGTCACTGAGTCTGCACTTAAAAAGGTAATTTTGGGGCGACTTTGTCGCTTGCAACTGCGCAATAACGTTTGTGTAGACATTATCATTAGCGTTATTACAAGAATGTAGACAGGCAAAAACTACTGAAATAAGTATGCCATTTCCGTTTCCGCTTCCTGCTTTTATACATTTTATTTATTTTTCACTTACCACAATGGCTGATAATTATTTTGATAGTTGATATAATTTTAGTAAAAACAGACTTTCAAGAGTAACCTATTGCGTCGATTGAAAATTTGCAGATGGTACGAAACTAATCCCGAATATTATCAGTTTGGGTGCTCATAAAATCGGAAACACCGAGATTGGACTCGTAGTTCCAATATAAAATAAAGGGAAAATTCGTTTCCATACGACGGAGAGGAACATTATTAAAACCCATTTCACGTAGAGAGCTCCCCCGTATTACAAAATGCGTGTCATCGGTCACCCACATTAGGGCCGTTCGACGTCCGTGATAGATACGTTGGTGTATCCAACGGGATAATAAAAAACCGCAGCGAGGAAACGGATCCACATTTTCTAGCTGTGGGAACCGCTGTGGGAAGGAAAGAAACCATAAAACAATATAAATGGGACGTGGGCACCGCTTCTCGACTAACTTTAGTCTGTCTACGTTGTAAATTTGCGAAAGTCGTATGTCCTAACAAATTTTTGCTGACCTAGCCTTTTAATGGAAGGTTCTCGTCGCTTGAACTGTTAGTGCGAGATAAGTAGCCTAGAGCCGTGGGTGGAATACAGAGGATACATTCACTTTCTTGGCATTCACAAAGTGAGGTTAAGTTAACATTTTTCATCAAGGTTTATAGAATGCTTTTTTCGAGGTAAATTTATGCTGACAATCTAAACTACCTAAACTAATTTATCTAAATAGAAAAGATTTGATTCTTTATGTTTGTATGCTTGTTTTTTACGCTTTCACGCTAAAACGGCTAAACGGATATGGATGAAATTTGGCAAATGGGTAGACCATAACTTGGATTGGGATTAAGATCCTATTTTTTTTACTTTTATTTTGTTCTAGTTCACCCTCTTTGATACTTATCAAAAGAGGGTGAACTAGAACAAAATACCGACAGATTCAAAGCCACCTTCAAAGTAATTTATGTAAAGTTCTATACGTAGGAGTGTGTCGGGTACCTATATACATACCTGCCTACCTACGAGTGAACGTCGCCCCCCCGGTTCTCATTATTCAGTAGGCCTCTACTTTACTGCTGACTCCAGCTTCTAATTATTTCAGCATTCTTAGCGCTCTGTTCCTTTTGACAAATCTTTTAGAGGAGATTTACTCCTGCGTAGCACCTCTAAAACGACTGTAATAAAATAACTGAGCTCACAAATAAACCTGAGTAAGGCTTAAAGGTGATATTTTCAGGTCACATTCTGTACATACTTGCGGTATTTTATTGTTAAAAATGTCAACCTACAAACATGTCCCGAGCTTTATTCGCTTATGAAAAGTTAGTTAAAGTTTGTATTAATATTAACGTTTAATGCAAAAATACTGCTCTTGCTCTGCAGGCGATATACAGGCTAGATTTTTAAACCACAAACGTCGAGTAAAGCTTAAACTTTAGTCATAATTAAGTTATATTTTTATCGTCGTTGAGAATGTTTTTTTTTGTATTGGCATATAACGGCTTTTAAGTTCACGTGGAAGTAAAATAACAAAAAAAAAATACCGGTTAAGTGCGAATCGGAATCGCGCACCGAGGGTTCCGTACAAATTTGTAGGGATGTAACTACAAATTTACAGTTTTCGGATTTTTTCCTTTACTTGTGCTACATGACATTGCTTCGCGCCAAATTGATTCCCATGCGAGTGTCAAAATATGCGGCATAAACAGAATATAAACGCTCGTATCTTTTGATTGCGTTGACTTAGAAGTTTGATTTTTTTACTACTTCAAGGGATTGCAGCCCTGAGTATTTGGTACTAATTTCAACTTGATAACTCCACGCGTTCTTGGATAAAAGGGTCTTGACAGACGGACAGACAGATGGACAACGAAGTGATCTTGTAAGGGTTCCGTTTTTCCTTTTGAGGTACGGAACCCTAAAGACAACAATAATTAAAACTTTTATAAATCAAAGTCACAAAAAACCTTAATTAAAGGGATTTTAAAAAGAACAACAGCGTTTCGAAGTTACCAAAAGACAGAAAGAATAATAACATTAAAGGTACTCGACATTTAATAATATTTTAAAGAGAGGTCACAGTAGGAACCCTGACCTTTAAAATATTTTAAAACTATTTAGATAGAAACAGGTATAGGTCGTCAAGAAAGTCCGTAGGCATTTTTTTGGTCCGACAATATTACTTTCCGCGGCAGATATTAACAGTCGAGTAATTTTGTACAAGAACATTATTTACAGGAAAACCCAAATTAAACTATAGGGAAATCCATCTTTTACCAAGGCCACATCCTCCCAAATTAAGTCGAATATTTATACTAAATTATATAGTGAAAAAATATAATGTAAATTCACTGAAGTTAATCAAAAGCGGAACGTGTGAAAAGTGAGCCGTCTTCATAATAATCGTTTGTCACCAGAATGGCAATAAAGCCCCGTAAGTCACCCCCATACCTCCCAACTCGCCCCTCCCCTCTCGCTTCTCGCAGTCTTCACACCCTTTGCTTTTCACCGGATTTGTAAACCGATTGTTCCCAAAGTACCTACACAAATATTATATGGGGCTTCTGAACTAATACACTCAGAAAATTTGCCTTTTGTCTCAAATCTAAAGGTAAGCCAAACAGCTTAAGTCGTTGCTGCGAGACGTAATGAGCTATTATCGACTTATTTCCGTAGCTACTGAGCATATTTTAATAGCAATTAGGACATACCTACCAAATTCATTACATAAATCTATTAAATAGGCATATGTTACAAATGTGGGCCCAAATAGCACAGAACTGGTGCCCTGGGACAGTGCGGCGGGGTCGCGGCAGACCACGTGGGAGATGATGGGACAAGCTCCGTCAAAACTAGAAGGAGGACATGTGGGCTCGCGAAATTGAGTAGAAGTATGGAGGTCTTTGCCCAGGAGTGGAACAGCGTAGACAAGTAAAAAAAGAAATCGTTAGAAATAACGTAGATAATTATGTGGTGTGAGCATAATGTGTTGGTACTAAAGTTGCAACGACGACGACGATGACGTCTTCGTCGTTGTCGTTGTTGTTATAGTTGTCGACGTTGTTTCTATCTACGTAAGTACGTATACGTAGATAGAAAGTCGGCAAAAGTTCGAATTTTACACTGAATTTGAAACATTTTAGCACTATCTAAGTATTTGTAAGCAGAAAATTACTATGAACTACAAAGATACGGTAGATATAATGAAAACTACCTTTGATAAACACGCACAATGGTCTACTTGAAGGACTAAGTGCAGAAACCAAACCTTCTAACATAGGTAGAACCCATTTATAATGATTGCCACCCATATGTAATCGTATAATAATGGTTTGGCGTTTCTGAATGTGGGCATAAACTACAAATTATGCTGATTAAACAGCCTTAAGTTATTAAGGGCTACATTGCATAGGAGTTCACATTTCACCAGAGAGAATAAAATAAATACTTTATCTTATTCTTGCTCTAGATTAAATGTAAAATCTTCTGACTAAATTAAATGTAACTTAGTAAGAATCACGAAAAGTTTCAACTTGTAGGTACTCTTATATTCTAATTTTGACGGAAACTTGAATTAATCTGTTTCACTAAAAATTCAGATTAACTTAATTAGATTAACAAAAAACTTCGCCAAGAATCCAACGACTTTCAATCTCGAAACAATCTTCGAAGACTTCAAATATTAAGATATAGACAAGTTCTCAAACTAAACCTATTAAATGGTAATTGCTTTTATTGATTAAAATGAATCGATTAAATCTTTTTGGATGTATTAGCAATTGCATTCAATTATTACTTTGCTTGATATCGTGCATTCAAAGCAAGGGCGATTTCTAATCATCGTCCATTCCTTTTTATCATTCTGCGGGGTAATTGCGTAACACACATGAAATGTCAATTGATCGCATTTTCTTTCATTTTGACAGTTCAGTCAGGTTCATTGCGTTATTTACGTTGTTGAGCCGACGAATTTATTAAACCTATGAAGTAATGGATTAAAAATATCCTTCAAAACTCTCGGATTGCGATTAAAACTGCGTTACGCAATTAGGGTGCGGATCTATTTGATTAACATACAAAAGATAGTGAAGTTCTTTAGAGATCATTTGTTTTTTTTTTTGGAACTGTCTATGAAATGTTGGGTGTGAGTGTTTGTGCATATAGAATCAGTCTATACGCAACCACGATACAGATGAAATTACTAGTGAAGGGTTAAACTTTTTTAAGTTGAAAATACTGGTGCTGTATGTACTGTTTAAAAACGTTATTAACCTTTTGAACGCCATTGTCACATATATGTGACAAACGAAATCTTACCCTGAACGCCAACGTCACAAATATATGACAAAATACACGTCACACGGGTCGCAACTTATTATGAAATAAACAATTTAATCATTACTTTTGTGTGTTTTATTTATATAATTTAAAAGTTTAAGCTTGCGTCTATATTGTATTGCATGAAACTAATATAAATAAACCACCAATATCGAGAAATTGTATGTGTGTGTTGTTGTTTTGTTAAAGTGGCCTGGCCCCTGACGCCACGTAAGGCGATACGTTTATACTCTGGCGTTCAAAAGGTTAAAAAAACTATCCAGGTTTACTATGCATAGCTGATATCAATAATAAATATACTGACCAGCCGCCAACCTAAATGATTGAGCTCAATTGGATGTCAATATCACGCACGGTGGCCAAAAAACGTCAAACATAGTTCACAGAGGACTTAATCGACTGATGGTAACACGACATGTCGCCGTGTGTACCGAATCGTAGTTTTTGTTAAACTTTCGATAGATTTTGCATTAACTTCGGGCTCGTTTTAATTTCACGGTTGAGAGCACTGATTTATTCGAATGTCCCGAAAAGCTAAACTTTGCCAACTTTTGATCAGTGATCATGGCGTGTGATTTATCCTAGCAGCAGAGATATATTCACCGGCGTTTCAAGCTCGCCTACCAAACTCAGCAAAAAATGACACTATTATGACTTATGCGAAAATTGTTCAGCGAAATTTTGCAGTCACAGCAAATGCTGGTATTTTATGAAAAATCTTTTTGGAACAAAGCTGCCAGAGAGCAAGTAATGAACATTTTTCAACACATAGGTATTTACTTGAAAAAGAGGAGAAGTTTGCGGTTCAAAGTAGATAGTAATAAATAAATGGGTACTTACAATGTAAGTGCCTACAAAGCGGTTGAATAAAAGTGGGTTACGTACCTAAACAAAAAACAAAGAACGAGGAGAAAAACATAGTGTTAGTGTCGACGAGCTCCGGGACAGGGTCCACTGTCCGCCGGCCGCCACGGTCAGGCCCATGATTAATTACCCAAGAGATTTATGACACGGGAAACCGATTATTCGTGTCGATAACAATGCACAGAACCCTTCGAATACATAGCTGTAGGCAGAAGAATAGTTTCTCTCAAACCAGATAACATTGTCATAGATTTTCATAGACGCCATTCAAAGTATCTCATACCTACAAATCATTTTTATATCACAAGAATATTAAACGTAAAAGCTACAGAAAATTATAGGAGAAACGTGTCTAATATATCAAAGAGTATTGAGCTATCAGTTGTAAATTACTGTTACACGATTAGAAATTGAAAATATTCAATTCTCTTAGGACGAGTTATATAATATATATATTTTTTTTTTCAAATCACCAGTCTATCGATCATAAATCATTCATAGACATCGCGTTGTGTAACTCACTGATGGATATTGACAAACACGAAAACGAATTCCTTAAATTTAAACTTTAAATCATCTTGATAACAATCGATTTTATGAAATTCTTTGGGGAGGAGGAGATAAATGAAATTTGTTACTAAAGTTCCATTGGATAGCTCTTGGTTACGATATTAAATTTATGCCATCAAGTGGCATTCAGAAAATGGTCATTTAACTTAGATTTTCAATCGTGGAATTCAATAGCGCTTGAATGTCTAAGCACCCACCTATCCTAACAGGAATTTAATACATCGAGTGCACTATTGTTAGAAATAATAGTTGCCTGATCAGCCTTGATCCTCTCAAGTTTTTTGTACTTAGAATATATGATGGTCCCTAGTCGGTATCTCTTAACTGTCTAAAATAATATTTCTGGTGGTTTACTTATATAAACTATGTATGTACTATTCCAACTACTGAAGATTGTTTTTTATTGTTTTAAACCAGATTATTTCTAAACCAAAACCATAAAGTGAAAGCGTCAGGGGGTAGCCCGCAAAAATTTTTTTTTTTTAATTTTTTTTTCAATTTGAAGGCCAGTATCAGGTTCTACTTATGTTGATCTAAATATGATTTTTTCATAGAATTATAATAATGAAAACCATCAATACAACTGACTGTTACCGTATTGAATGACTATTTCATGAGAAATCATGACATTTGAGGCCAATTCTATCTCAAGGAGTTGTATTACTGATTCTAATCGCTCATTACTCAACTCACTATTGCGCAACCCCCTTAAAATAATTTTCAAAACAGTAAAGTTTAGAATTTAAACTTACAAGTTTATTTTACTTTGTTTATACAGATAAAGCCGAAATTAACTATAAAACTAGGATATCAATTTCCCGATACGAATGAATAAATTATTTCTTAATCCATTTAATGGAAATAGCGTTGTCAATAGCGTCCGATGGGATTAACCAAAACCGATCAGTGGTTCCGGATCGAAGGTGCGGTTCATGAGAAATATCGCGACGGTAATCCGTGGGTGGAACCCCTGTTTTATGAGCACAGATTTTCGACATGTCTCCTTTTATGCTCCGTAAAACTTTTATCCTTCGTTTATGTACCTTACGGATTCAGGCCTTTGTAACTCGTACGTATTATGTACGTTTTTATAACGAACAAAAGATATTCATAAGATAGCCTAAGTTTCAGGCAGTTTGGTGATCGCTTTCAATAACACCAAATTCTAGTGAACAGCTGTAATTCTTTTTTATGGTTATGCATCTGTTTACATGGGAACGTACGTAATAAACGTGTTGCGAGTGTTAGGGCCTTTGTACACGGCACGTTTTCATTACGTTACAGCATATAAACCGCGCTGTAGAAAAAGGTTCCCTATCCATTTGTATTAAATTTTAAGACCTAACATAACTTGGCATACTTTTGTTTCTCCTAATTATATTTTCGCATAACATTACTTACGCATAACAGCTTACGTATAATTTTTTTAAGCATAATATTTCTCTAATCATAATAATGATTAAGCATAACATTCTAAAGCATAAATTTAGCATGCTCGTTTTATTTTTAACTACGTCAGGTCGACGGAGCCCCGCTCCTATTTTTGTCTGCAGGGTTTAAAGGAACCTAACCAAACCGAACCTCGGGGTGTCCCTGACGTCGTTTAGTATTATGCAAATTAAATTTATGCCAAAACAAATTATCCTTCAAGATAATTATGTCAACATAAACTGTATGCCAAAAAAAATATGGCAAAGTATTATTATGGCAAAACAAATTATACCAAAATAGTTATGCCAAAGTATATTAGGACCTAAAGAACATTACGCGAAAAGAAGGGATCGCGTAGAAAAAACGTGTCAGTGTACAAGGCTTCCATAGTGATTCATACAACACTGATGACCGTGCCCACACACGGCAAGAAAAACGTGTGTGTACAAAGGGCCTTAGGAAGATATTTGTATAGTTCTAGAACTGAATATCAAGTTAGCAGACAAAAATAACACCATCTAAACTCTACAGTGATAGGGTACATTAGGTATTACGTTGCAGTAGGTAGATATGTTACAAAGACTACTTTTATTTTAGCCTCGAATAACCAGATATAAACCCAGCCAAGTGCGAGAGCTTTAGCACTCATCCCGTGGCCAACAAAGCAAGATCCTTTCTCTATTAAAATGCTTTGTACCAAATGGTGTAAAATCAAGTAAGAGAGGCAGAAATCCTACCGCACCGTCCTGTGGTGAAGGGGCATAAATATAGGTATTTTCTGCAATTCATGCGCTTTCTGAAATAGAGGATACAAGAATTGCACAGAATACTAACTGTTTACTTATACATAAGTACAGACATTAACTAACTCCTTTAGTCTAGTCCTGTTTAACAATTTAGTATGTTATTATATAAGTCCAAAGGCTATCACAGTGAAATATAGGTAAGCTCCATTTTCCGATCCGTAGAAAAAACGTTTCTGTCAACAAGCTTCCATAGTGATCCATACAACACTGACGAACGTGCCTACACACGACGAATAAACCGTAGCTCTTCACGGCAAGAAAAACGTGTGTGTACAAAGGGCCTAATTTTGTAGACATCAGTGATCAATTATACAGCTAGCTACGACTGGTTAGACAAAATAGTTGTAATCAATCGACACAAAAAGAAAAAGAATGTCCAAGCAATTCTATGCCACAAAAGCTGATTTCATGACAATATTTTCGCCCCAATTGCGTACCAGACTATCAATCTCAATCTGAATCATTATGAAGGATATTGCTAATCCGTTGCTTCATATGTTCGAACAATTTGTCTGCTAAACAATGTAAATAACGCAATGAATGTTGTTGAATTTTCAAAATGAAAATTCGAAAATAAATATTTAATCAATATAATTATTACTATTATTAGAAAGTTCTTAAGAAATAAGCAGTAAATTTGTACTCAAATTATAATTATGTCATAACCCTACATGTATTATACTGTGTGTTCATAAATAATAAAATAAATAAATAAATGAAAGCCATTGCTACTGAGTATGTAACGCAACTACCCCGTAGCTCTCATAGGAAACTCCGGTAAGTATTCTACATTACCGCAACCACAAACCGAAGCTAACGTAAACCGGACCTGTAAACACGCCCTGATACAACGCGGCCGCTTCATTAGGTAGCCGACGTGGAAGGAACGTTGCATGGACAAATTTGAATAGCACCGGAGTATTGTGGCCAAATTATCATCTACATTGTAAACGTGACTATACAAGGTGGAGACAATAGCTTCGTATTGATGACTTTCGAATGATATAATTGATTTCATTAGGTATATTACTGAATCAAATCAATTATTATTTAACAAAATTTGAATTTATAAGCAGACTATTTTGATTGAATCAATAAAATAATTGTCTTTTTTTTAATTTTTGAAATAATTTACCGCTAAATGAATAATAATACAAAATAATAAACACTAATAATAATACCTAATAAATATTATTAAATGAAATAAAAACAGATAAATGAATTCAAACGGTAGATTCATTATTATAGCCACGAACGTTACAAGCTGGACATAACTTAAAAAAAAAATTGTATCTCATTTTATTCTGAAGTCGGTGGCAAACAACTAAAATGCAAAACCAAAGACATCGATATTCAAAATTAAAGTAATTTTTCACTTTGTACTGTTTTTTTTTGGAAGTCTGTTTTTCTTTTTGAAAATGTTTTATTTAATTTTGTCTGTCCACTGTTCTTTATTTGAGATATTTTTCTAGATCTAATTTGTGCCAGTACTGCCAGTCTCCGATTTACATTTTATTATTTAAAAAAAAACCAGTTTAAACCAAATCAAAATATTCATCCTACTAAAAATATTAGCAACGTGGCCCATAGCAAGCTATTTCATTACGTAGAAACAAATTGATTTGCACTGCAAACTGTTGGCTTCGAACCGTGTTACTGACGTTTGTGTAAATTACAAAAGGCCGTTTTATAAACGAACTATATGAATGCGAACCGAAGAGCGATTTAATTCTGCAATTCAGATTGCAATTTCCGATGTTTAATGTGAATTTTCTTTAATGTGTAGATATTTGTCGGATTATTAATGGTTTTCTAATTTTATGCGCGTTAACGGACAGAAATTCATGTACTTTATTATACCAAAATGGCTTCACTAGGCAAATAGACGTTGTGTTTTACACTACGCAGTGGGTGTACAGCGCACTGCGCGTGCATGGTACAGACGCCAGCACATTAAGCTACTACAATCTGTCAAATTTTTTTAAATTGATTTTCAACTTTATCGCTAAAGCATAAGTTTCAAAGTTGATTGGGAAAATTTGACAGTTGCGGGTAGCTTGATGTGCTGGCTGTACAACAATACTTTCAGGATGCTATTAGGGTTTCCACGGTGTTGCAGTGCCACGACTTTGTTTGCTGAGGCGCGGATTGATGATTTTTCCGCGATCATAAGGATACGGAGCGCTTCGCTATTACGTCGCCTACAAAACAGCTCGAACGGCGACCAGGGGGCCTAAAAAGGCCACTTTGGCAGAAACATAAAATTATAACATTATGAAATAATATAATAATATTTTGCATAATATTATTTGCATACAATTTCATATCACGCAATTCGTCTGTTTGACAGTTGTGTATGGAGATTCGTAAAATGGTCCACAAAATATTAATTGCTTTAATGTCAAATAATATTATGAATTGTCACTTTGTGACCATTTTACGACTTTTATTATGATTCATGAGTTTGAATGTTATCCTTTTATGATTCTGCCGAAGTGGCCTTTTTAGGCCCCCTGAAGGTATTGTCCGAGTGGTGGGATCTCCCCTGTTGCAGAGGCGGGTTTTTTTTTATTAGTTTTGGATGACATTATGTATTTTAATTTTATTTATTTTGAATGACATTATTTTGTATTTATTTTATATTTGATTTAATTTGAATGACATGTGAATTTTATGTGATTTGAATGTTTGAGTATTATTTTATTGTGTATGTGTGATTTTTATATCCATCTTTGTTTTAATTTATTGGACTTAGTTTGAAAATAAATGAATTATTTATATATATAATAGTAGGCTCTCATATGTATGTAAAGATGCGGCGCTCGCGACTATTTAGTTTTAGTTTTTATATTTTGGTTTTCATAAATGCGGAACAAGACAAAACAAAAGCACATCGTCAGTAGACGTAGACGATAAGCACCTCCTCAAAAGATAGGTAAGGTATTCAGACCACTGCAGTTTTCCAAAGGGGTTTGAAGATTTTTGTATGGAGGGTGGCCCTAAGGTCGGCCGCCATTTTGATTTTTTTTCAGAATCGCGGTGCACTACAAAAGTTATATATTTAGATAGAGGACACTTATACAAATAAAAAATGTTATATAACATAATATCCTAAAGCGTCATGTTTCGGAGTTATTCACCGAAATATAAGTCGAAAACAACAAGGATTTTTTTGTTTTTTTCCCCTACAGGTAACCGTATTGAACTATTGAGGTAATAGAAACGTTATAAAACCTTTATGGAGAAGGAACAAATGAAGAATAGATTTTTTTTTAATAAATAAGTAAACACGGCAATTTATTGATCCTTTTTTTAATCCCAGAGACTAATCTGACATTTAAGTCTTTTGTGTTTTCGTTTTTTTTAGTACAGAAGTTTGACATTACACTTGTCAGATTAGTCTCTGGGATTAAAAAACGA
Source organism: Amphipoea lucens (assembly GCA_947508005.1). Taxonomy (NCBI): domain Eukaryota; kingdom Metazoa; phylum Arthropoda; class Insecta; order Lepidoptera; family Noctuidae; genus Amphipoea; species Amphipoea lucens. Next base: position 12,021,126 of record OX382371.1, read on the forward strand.
ACTATAAATTGCCGTGTTTAATTATTTATTTAAAAAATGTCTATTCTTCATTTGTTTCTTCTCCATAAAGGTTTCATAACGTTTCTATTACCTCAATAGTTCAATATGCTTACCTGGAAGGAAAAAAAAACAAAAAAATCTTAGTTGTTTTCGACTTATATTTCGGTGAATAACTCTGAAACCTGACGCTTTAGGATATTATGTTAATAACATTTTTTGTTTGTATAAGTGTCCTCTATCTAAATATATAACTTTTGTTGTGCACCGCGATTCTGAAAAAAAATCAAAATGGCGGCTGATTTTAGGGCCAAAACCTTCAAACCCCTTATCTAACACACCTCTACACAACTACAGACACGGTACCTATTTTGAAAGCGTTTTTGTGTTCATTTCCGAGTATCTACATACAAGGTATTCTAAGCTATTTTAACAGTCAGACTATACAGACGCCTGACCGATTGACAGAATTTAAAATAGGTAACCACATTTAGACCAAATGGGAACAGCAAACATAGGAATTTACATGTATAGGAGGTATTAATGTGGACATATTGAAAATGTTGCACTCTCTCCAAAGTAAAGTCTTCCAGTTTTACAAAAAAGGTTGTGATACCGATTTGTTTAATATTAGGTATAAGACCCTACCTATTTACAATATATGCCGATCCTAAAAGTAGATATGCTGAAAGAAAGAAATATTTTGAAAAGAATATTAATTTTCTTGCCCTTTGAAAATATTTTTATTGACATCGCCCGGTCGCCGTACCAAACGTCCTGTTTACTGGAACTAATTGAGAAAAGGTCAATAACATGGTTTTAACATAACAATGTAAGTAATACTATACCAAGATACATTGTATTGTCTATTCAACTACTCGAGTCTCGGTCAAAAATATCGAACGACACTTATCCCTATTTTTGTATCTCATTTTAGCTTGAAAATGTCAGATACCTACGTCCGTTCATCTCACTTGATTTAAGTAATTCTCGTACCCTTTAAATTACAGACCTCCGCGGTTGAATACGATCCTAAATCGTTTAATAAAATGTCAGTTAAAAAGTTCAAGTTTGAAAAAGGATTACGCTACGTGATATACGATTATTTCTTATTTGTCGTATGATAGGTATGTAAAAAGGTATATTTTTACCGGCGTAATTTACATCAGATGCCGATGACACTTTCTCATATAACATCCACAAGTCAGTCACGACTATTTGTAACTCTACCACGTGACAAATATGACATTACCTACGGAAATATTCCCAACTATGTCACCATCTCTAGAGGTGAGGAAAGGCGTGTTACATGTACAGAATATATTTAAAGCATTGCCACAGTTAATGGCATGTCATTAGGTGTAAGTGCCGTACCGTGTATCCACACTACTTTGAATGAATGGTCAAATGCGACACACGGCACGAAAAATGGGATTTTCCGATTCTTATTTTCTGTTGCATTTGATATTAATAGTATCTGACTTTGCACTACTAACTGCCTATCATGGAAATGTTGCTTCAATTATACGCTACTGCATCATATTCTGGGGCAACTCTGTGGAAAAAGAGCGTGCTTTTAGAGCTCAAACACGTTGTGTTAGATCAATTTGCAATATGCACCAAGTGGATTCATGCAGACCACATTTAACAAATTTAAAAATATTAACTCTCCCTAGTGTATAAATGTTCATGAAATCAAATCCAAACTTATTTGAATTTTGCACTAGGGCCAGACACAAAGACAAGCTGCGCACCGTAGCTAGTAAAACAAAGCTTTTGCACCAAAGCATCTTTTGTATGGGCCCACGTATCTTTAATAATCTTCCACCTTTTCTCAGGACTATGAGCGATAAAAAAACTACACAAATTATTGATAAGTAAATGTAACTCTATAAGGTAATTTCTAAATGACAACACATTGACTCAATACTATTTTGTAACAAGACTAATTTGTAATTTGACATGTATTTATTTAAACTATGTACCGAACTTATAATGTGAATTTTGTATGCCTCAATGGCGGGACATAGCAGACTTAACTGTAACTAACACACCATCTTATTAAATTATTTGAATTTGAACTTTCATGGGGCTGGGGAAAATCGAGTATAAAATGTAGTATTGGGATCGTTGCTTGTGAATGAAATGCGGTGTAAAGCTGAAATTAACATAAATATAATTTTTTTTTTTTCTTGGTCTCGTATCCAGTCCTTCCTTTTGCGTTATATTACCATCTTCCAACCGTACCCTAATAACAACCAACTACAAAAAAAATGTAGTTTGCCTAAGGGTTGCTTAGGTCGTTTGAAGGTCAGACGAAATTCATTCGGGACACAAGCGATTGGTAAAGAAAATTGTATAAGAATCGGACGAAAAATAAAAAGAAAATAACCCTGCCCAGTATAAGAACAAGTATAAAGCGGATTAGAACAATTTTGACAGCTGAAAATATAAGAACCCTAAAGTTGCATATCTTAATGAAATGCATAGCGTGCCACATACTATCTTACCAAAACTTACCGTGAAAAGAAACTACGAAAATGAAACGTTTCTACTGTTATACACGCAAGCGTAAAACATAGATTACAACAGCTATTCCAAGTTAATCGCTAAAACGCTGTTAGTTCGTTAAACTGCTAATCGCCCCACAAAATTAGGTTTAGTAACATAATAAATGTCTCTAGTAATTGCACGCGTTAGCCAGAGCACCTCGAACTGGTCGCCAGAATCAGTACTGTTGTAGAATATATTAGAATGTACAACAACCTTTATAATTATTAAACTAAATCGTGTTTCAGAAACTTTGTCCCCTGTGATTAAGTCGATGGGGAAGGGACGCTGAAATGTATTACTGCCCAACACTAACAAAGAATATACACACTGCACTGATACATAGACTTTCATTTGATGGCTACAAAAGTCTAAGAATTAAAAAACTACAACAACATTGAAATAAAAACTGTTTTTCCAACCCAAGCTGCTTTCATTATGATCGTTTTAAGAGGAAATGCGGTTGGTCTTTTCTCCATAGAAACGCTCGCGTCTGTTTTCTTTCTGGTTAAGGGCTTGTAATAGTTCAGCTCAAATTCAGATTTTGCCCCCACTTCCCCGCGCTATGTATCATTCTATCCCACTCGCACTGACATACTGATTCAGTTAGGGTGAACTGTACTATTGTTGGAAGGATGTCAAGAAATAAAATGATTAAACTTAACATTCATTTATTACATTCACATAAAAATTAGCTTTCACATTGTATGTGCAGTATATATAAAATTCTTTTAAATGGACAGGTAAATAATAATATAATAACAAAAAAAACATGGGACGCTCATCATTCGCATAGCAAATACAAAGCAAAGACAAAGTTATTTATACATAATATTTGAGTAGCGACGTCTACAAACGAACTACACCAATCTTTTGTTTGACATCACAACCTACATCACGCAAGCAAAGTTTACCGCGAAATCCGCAATATACCTACTGCATTAGTGTTCTATGACCGACCAAAGACCATTGCTCACTCACTGACGGCGTGGCACGGCAGGTTGTGCTGCGGCATCCCGCGGCGTTCCGTGGAATCCTGCTGAAAGCCCGCCCTGACTGGACTGCGCCCCATTAACCGAAATGACCGCTGCACAAGTTTCAACCTTATTTCAACCAGCTTAGCAATCATAATTCCTCGACACAAAGTGACCCACACGTCCCGCGGGATGCAATGGCGCGCCGCGGCATTACGTGGAATGAAACGGCATAACACGTCATGCCGCAGCATCCCTCGGCGCGTCGCGTCATGCCGCAGCGTCCCGCGGCACGTAGCGTCATTTCCCGGCATCGTGGTATCGAAATAAAGTAACATGAATTCTAAACTCATTGAAATAAGATTTAAAATAACTTGATTAGTAATAAAATCCTCTGCCATGACACGCCGTGCCATGCCGTCAGTGAGCGCCGGCCTTAAAAGTCGACCAATCGCTTGGCGATTTCTCTAAAAATTAAGTGGGCACTCGGACCCTGTGGCCGTAGTGTTTCAGCCCCAAACGGCTGGTACATATAAGTCGGCTTATTAAGATTAGAGTATCTATTTGCGCTGTTTGAGGTTTTCTGCACCCGCAGTAATCGCACTAGCACAGCCCACCGTAATAGGAAGATGGGGTGGCGCAAGGTAGTCGATACATGTTGCAGCACACACCAAAGGCCGACCTAACTTCCAAGGCATTATGGTCAATCTGTCTGGTCTTTTCCAATCGTCGCGAGCCAAGCCATTGGGTTCTAAAACAGCTGGCAACCCAGCACTGACAAGAGCACGCAATGGATATAACGCATAATAATACGTCATCGGAATGACTGATGTCAATTATAAAGTTTCATACATTTTGGCTTTAACGATGCTTTAGAATAGAACGCAATAACCTCGAACAACTGATGGTTACCGGCAAGGTGGATGGTAAACGACCAAGAGGTCGCAGCCCATTGCGATGGTCTGACCAGATAAGCTCTTCTCTTGACACGAAATTTCATGATGCGCTTCACTTGGCCAAGGATAGACAGAGATGGCGAAACATCGTCAGGGAAAAGTTGTTTTCAAGGGAGGATCACGACCCTCAGTAATGAGGAATACGACTTGAGGAGGAGGAGAATAGAACGAATTTTAAAATAAGTTGTTATTAATGAAAACATTTAAATTAAAAAAAAAAGGAATCAAGAGGAGGAGAATGACGAAAGCAAGAACATTTATGTGAATTCCCTTAAATCCCTAATTTCCATATTCCGTGTATGTCTGGGATCACATAACTCTGGTAACATGTATGATAAGTAAAAATTTGTTAATTTAGGTTCCATGAATTGTGCCCAATAATGATCGTCTTTCTGTATAATTTCAGTTTTGATATGATTTTTGCATCCCGACCATACGCCAAAAATACATGTTTTTCTCTCAGTTATGTGTAGTTGTCCCTGCACCTGAATGTACCAAGGATGTTTCAAATTTATGGAAAGTCCATCTTTCGTTTTCCTCCAAAACCTTATTTTTTTTTTATCTATTGCATCGTCCAACGAAGTCCTGAATGCAGAAATTGGACACTTTATTTCTACTATTGTGTCTTCTCCCTGCACAACTCCGTCCGGAGTTGCACCTAGAAAAGGTAACTCTTTATCAATAAAAAGACCACAAGACTCTATTTTAATATTAAGTTGTGATGCTAGTTGTTTCATTGCGGTTGTTTCGTTTTCTATTCCATGTTTTATGGACGGCACAATACATAAATTTTTTGGATATATAAGATTTTTAACTAAATTTTTAACACTAGAATTTTGACGTCTATTGATCACTTTGGAGAAATTAGAGGCTGTAAGAAGTTTCCTTCTAAGTTCTAACCACTCACTGGAATCTCTTTGAAGAATCGTTGATATTTCAACTTTTTAGTAACGTGTCTATAAATTGTTTTCAAGCATCGTCACGAATCTTCTAGCGCGAAGAACTGTACTCTACCGAGTTTTAGCCACCGGATCAGACGGCTTTCGAGGAAGATACAGCACAATAGACCACATCCATACAGTGCCAAAAATTATACAGAAATCCGAAGAGTATAACCGGCCCCTTTGTCTTACGTTTGTGGTCTATGAACAAGCTTCTGACTTTATCGAGACCTGGTCTGTTTTGGAGTTGCAAGTGACATTAGTTATCTTTATGATGGAACGGATGGTCGTATTCCTTATCCGATCCGTTAGTTTGATACCCAGAATACTCCGTTCCATAGCCCTCTGGCAAACGTCGAGCGTGGACCTCTGCTGATTTGTCAAAGACCATGTTTGACCACCGTATGTGAGGATGGGAAGTATGCACACGTCAATGAGTCTTCTCTTAAGGGACAAAGGAAGATCACCCTTCATTATATCTTTCATGGCCCATTAGCTCATCCAGGCATTTTCGGTGCGTCTTGCAAATTCTTTGTTTTGTCTTGCCTGGAAAGAGACTATTTGCCCGAGATAGAGATACTCATCAACGTATTCGACCTCCACACCCGTCACAGTGATCCTGCGATGCGCACTGTTCGTCATCAACTTGGTCTTTGACATATTCATCTGAAGTCCAACCTCTAGGCTTGCCGTGCCAAGATCGTTTAGCATCTGCGTCAACTCGGAGGCTGAAGACGAAAAGAGGCACAACTCAGCCTCCGGGCTGAATATTGATCAAAAATGTATTAACTTAAACCAAAAAAAATTACATGTATCAAGCACAGCCAACACATCAAGCTAGCCGAAACTTTTAAATTTTCCCAATCAATTTTGAACAATATGTTTTAGCGATAAAGCTGAAAATCTATTAAAGAAATATGACAGGTTGTAGTAGCTTGATGTGCTGGCGTCTGTACATAATTAATTCTCAAAATCTGTCAGTGGTAATTTGTGATTACTTGCGATGAATGAAAACCGTAGAGAATATAAAGGTTTTGTGTAAATTGGCTAATTTTATGCCGACTGTATTTTTTTTTCAAAATTAGTTAATGCAGATCATAGTTTCTGGTCTCCTATTACAACATAACGGGTTTAAAAAGACACAACGAGCCGAGAGTCACTTGTACTCTCCATTATTGTAATCATTTCTTTGTACTAGAAACTTTCTGGTTACGGAGATATTATTATTAAGGTCAAAATTACAACTTTCACTGATATTTTTTACGAAAACAAGTTTTGATATTATAACACAACTTTAAATACCTCCAGGACCCCTGTATAGTTACATGCCGGTGCAAAATTTACTGTTTGTGGTAGTGCGCATACAGCAAATGTTTACACCAAAAATTAAAGTCGATTTCCAGCAATTACTTTTGTCACAGATCTTTTGTGCAATGTTACTTAGTTTGATGTACGACGGCTAAAGTCTTTTTACACCCTGTATCAATAAATAGATACAATTATTTATAAAAATAGTTTTACTGAATATATTGAAAACACCATTACACATTGGGAACTGTCTAAAATAGGTACGTTTACCTCCCTAAATTTCTGACAATGTTTTGACATTGACATGAGATTACGATTTTAAACCATTTCAAAAATTATTTTATGAATGAAAACTACAAAATTTGGAAAAAATAAAAATACGAGGCCTTATATTTTACATCTATATTTCATTTTACTTTATTACATAATTTCTTCAGAACATAAAACGTTGTCAATCGGGTCTTTTGAGCGCAAGCAAAGTGACACGGGTTCCCCGTCTGATAGCCGAAGCGGTACTGACAAGTACTGAATCGGGGTCCTGTCGGGGGCCGGGCGGCAGAGCGGTTCAAGGTATGAGTGGTTATAAAGCTGGATATTTCGGATCTCATCTTTTTACGTTAAATTTAACGATTAAAAAAATAAAAACGAACCTATGACACCTGCTTTATGCATAGTTTGATTAGCTTGCAAATTTTCATGGCCTAATTTGAAAATTTTCATTGAATATTCTCCTTTTATTTTGCGGTTTAGAGGTAACTTTGAGACTTCTTTGTATCGAGAAAATTGTATGCAATCGTGTTTTCGCAACCGATGACACCTCGCAGTAGTCCTCATCTTTATCGTATATTAATTTCAAAGTGAAAACTGCAGAACTGTTGGAACTACAGCCGTTAATGCTAAGGCAATTTTCGCAATCTGAACTAGTATCGGTCCTTAATGACCATAAAGCAATTATTTTTGCAATACTTGTATATCCCTATGTTTTCCTTTTTGATGATACATTATTTTTGTAAGCACTAGAACCCTCAAAACATGCCGATTTAAACCGCTGTCAACAGAGGCCTTTTTTTATGGATGGGAAATCATCAAATGACCCCTGATGATAACAGAGGCCTAGTGTACACATTTGACAACTATTAATGAAAAACGAGAAACATTGAGACACAGTATACAGGGTGTCCCAAAACTCAACGTCAAGCCGAAACGGGGTGACAGGATTGATCATAACCATCACGAGAAAAATCTGAAAAAAAATCTATCCCATGCAGTTTAAAAATTATGGGCATTTTAAGAAAAACCTAGAAATTTGATCAAACTGTACCATTTTTCGGTTATTGTGGTTATTCTTTTTTATTTTTGTTCATTTGAACTTTGGAAACGTAATCCTAAATAACATTTCTAGAATCCCAATAAAAAATAATGACACAATTGCCTCAAGTTTCCGAGAATTGAGACTATTTGTTAAACTACGAATTTAAAATTTTCAAGATTCGTCGACTTTGACAGGCCCTCCTATAAAAAAAATGTACTAGAGTGCCTTGGCAAGTGGCATTAAAAGTTGGCGCATTTAATCAGAATTCTAAAATGGTACAATACTTGTTAGTTCCATACAATAGAAAAGAGTAAAAAAATTAAAACCTCAAGTAACCCGATTTTTGCTATCTCATTTTACTCAGTTAAAATGTTTTTAATTCACACAAGCTCTAGGTAGGTTCTTAATTTTAAGACAAAATGATGAGAGAGATGGATAATGGGTATGTTCGCCATGAGTGAGCGAGACAGATAGTGACGCCACTTTTACCAAAGTGAAAAAAAGTTAGTAAAATTAGTAAAATAATTAGGTTTGTTGGAATAAAAGTCTGATGATAGAGAAATAACGTTTTTTATTACAATAAATGTTCAAATTGTTTACCATCAGCCTCAATACAAGCCCTACATCTTCTTAAAAAAGATCTACTTATTAGTCGGGCATATCTTCGAGAGTTGATCGCCTCAGCTGCTTGAGAAATGCGTTCACGCAGGTCGGCTACGTTCTCAATGGGCTTTGAGTAAACTTTTTCTTTGAGAACTCCCCAATAGAAAAAATCCAGGGGATTTAAATCTGGTGAACGGGCGGGCCACGAGATAGTGCCCGAACATCCAATCCACCTTCCCGGATATTCCTGGTCAAGGAAATCTCTTACTTGCACTGCGAAATGCGCTGGGCAGCCATCTTGTTGAAACCACATGTCGCGAAGATCTGCTAGTGGTACGTCCTCTAACAGGGTTGGTAAATCTTCTCTTAAAAAATGTAGGTAATTAGTTCCATTCAAGTTCTCAGGCAGTTCAATAGGCCCAATAATTTTACCGTTTAAAATTCCGGTCCACAGGTTTACTTTAAAACGATACTGGGATCTATCTTCTCGCATTAAATGTGGATTCTCCACATGCCACTCGTGATAATTGTGCAAGTTCATGTAACCATCTTTTTTCAATGTCGATTCATCTGACCAGAGAATTTTTTGGATGAATTGGGGATTCTCATTATGCCTCTGTAGCATTGTTCTACAAAAAGAAATCCTTTCCTGATAATCTCGAGGTAGAAGACTTTGAACTCGTTGTACGTGAAACGGATGCATTTCGGCTCTTTGTAAAATACGATGAGCAGTGCTTTTCGGTATTCCCGTTCTTTCTTCAATTCCACGTACGGAAATACTTCGGTCACGTGCGACCTCTTGCAATACTTCTTCCTGGAAAGGAAACACAGGTCTACCTCCAGCCTGTATTTGATTCGGGAAATGGCCGCCCTCTGTGAGTGAACGGTGCACATTAACAAACACGCGGTGATCCGGGTAGCGCTCTAAATTTGGATATCTTTCACGATAAAGTCTAGCGGCAGCACTTGCGTTGCATCTGCATTCCCCATAAATGAGGTGCATGTTCGCATATTCTTGTGAAGTGTAGCGCGTAGGCATGGTAGATAAAAAGGATGCCAACACAAAAGTCCAGAGAGAAGCCAAAGTTGCCGGTATGTTATCAACAAGTCCAATTCACAAAGATTCAAGTCCAAAAAGAGAAGCCAAAGTTGTCAGTACTAAATCAACACAAGCGAATACGAACGTGCGCAGTAGACGAATGAGCGAAACGTACTAACTGGTTGGTGTCGGACTGGTAGCGTAGCCATTTGCTTGGCTGAAACTAGTGCGAATGAAACAGATAGATGCCATAGCATCTATCTGTTTCATTCGCACTCGTTTAAACGACGCATCTCCGTCTCAATGCGTGGCGTCACTATCTGTCTCGCTCACTCATGGCAAACATACCCATTATCCATCTCTCTCATCATTTTGCCTTAAAATTAAGAACCTACCTAGAGCTTGTGCGAATTAAAAACATTTTAACTGAGTAAAATCTGATAGCAAAAATCGGGTTACTTGAGGTTTTAATTTTTTTACTCTTTTCTATTGTATGGAACTAACAAGTATTGTACCATTTTAGAATTCTGATTAAATGCGCCAACTTTTAATGCTACTTGCCAAGGCACTCTAGTACATTTTTTTTATAGGAGGGCCTGTCAAAGTCGACGAATCTTGAAAATTTTAAATTCGTAGTTTAACAAATAGTCTCAATTCTCGGGAACTTAAGGCAATTGTGTCATTATTTTTCATTGGGATTCTAGAAATGTTATTTAGGATTACGTTTCTAAAGTTCAAATGAACAAAAATAAAAAATAATAACCACAATAACCGAAAAATGGTACAGTTTGATCAAATTTCTAGGTTTTTCTTAAAATGCCCATAATTTTCAAACTGCATGGGATAGATTTTTTTTCAGATTTTTCTCGTGATGGTTATGATCAATCCTGTCACCCCGTTTCGGCTTGACGTTGAGTTTTGGGACACCCTGTATATCCTTCATATTCAGTTTATGAAATATCTTTTAAATTGGTCCAATATTAGAGGAGGAAATAGGCGACAGCCAAACCTCGAATTATGACTTTTTACTGAGGCTTTTTAAAAAACAAAAAGTAAAATAAATGTCTCTCCGACCGCTTTCCTGAAATAACGTGTTACGCAGTCGTAACAAATGCGGCTACCTATTAGTAACGGTATACAATATAATAATCTCGATTAACCTCATTCCTCCAATAACAAAACGTGGAAAACGGTGTCACGGGCCGTTTTCCTTTTCAGATGTCCAAATCAGGAAATATTATTCCATAGCCGTCGCTCATAAGGAAATGGGCCTCATTTGAATCGAACTAAAAATAACACCAGACGCGTCAATACGATTCCATGCCAATATTTTATCAATGTCGACAAAGACATAGCGTGATATTCGAGCAGATGATGACGCGTCGGAGTGCTTTCGACTATTATGTGGATCGCTGCTGCATTAGGCAAGCAGTGGAGTGTGTGCGGACCATTACTAAGGCTAGCGCATGAGGTCATTGCTCTCTTGACGAACCTATTTTCATTGTTTAAATTATCTTAGTGGTTATTGGTCATAGTTTTGCTTGCATTTATGTTATCCCTACCTACCAGTCACAGCTGAATATAGGCCTTTCGTCATCCACGTTTCATAGAAATTACAACTTCATGTCTAGCCACTTATCAAGTCCATAATGACCCGCTACGCTCATTTCTCTACGCGACCGATATTAAACGACAAATTGAATTGCCTTAACAGAATAACGTCCAGCAAAAATATTGAATCACCGATGCAACTGCTGAATCGCAAATTGTTTATGGTAATGTACGGTGCTACGATACGTGAAATATTCAGGTTTTATTAGCGGCCGCCGGCGACGCCGAATGTTCGGTAATGACGCAGAATGACGCTATTACTCCTCTGATCGGTACGCGAACGCGAATGCGAAACGCGAATGCAGCGACGAAAAACATCGCCGTTATAAACTTCATATCTCTTGTACGTGAATGAGGTCAACAATTTTATGGTAATGGATGTAGCTAGATATATATAATATGCATGCGCGATCTCGATACTGTTTTTCAAGTTCTTTTCGATATATTTTGCTCACAGCATCATATTTTTATGTTCCTGCAGCAAGAATGGAATAGCATGCATCATTAGGTTGATTGTTCTCATACAAGGTATTTTTTGGCAAAAAGTTTCGCCAGCTATTTGTCAGGGATTGCTTTTGAGTTCACGCTCATTAGCAAGCATACTGTTCTCCGTTTATAATGCAACATGTTTCAGAATACGGCGGCGGCGGTGTGTTTTTATTGGACTCTGCTATGTAATTTCCACTATATTCAGCAATATTTTCAGCAACTTCAAAAAATACATTATTTTGAAACTCTCGACAGCATACTATGTTACAGAGTATCTTAAAATTATCTCATTTTAGATAAGAATATTTACACTGACTGGATAAAATTATAATACTAAATAAACTGACAAACTATTAAAATAAAAATATGATAAAATATATCCTAACCTAACAAAAAAATTTAACACAATAAAATATGGTATCGACATATTCCTCCGCATCGCTGTCGACTGGTAATGTACCCAAGAATCTGGCGGCATAGATAGGTAAATTAAACGGGTAAGAAAATCTCAATTCATATAACCAACCCGTTTCTTTGTTAACAAGTTAATGAAAAGAAACTTGAACCGAAATCACAGCACTTACACCCATATATTATACCTACGGATTATCCGGGTCAAAATGCCAAACATAGGAAAACCGTGACTCCACCTTAAATAAGTCTTCACTCTGTAGGTCGTTGGTAATGGTGCGTAAATACAAACACTTCTCAGCCGGAAATTGAACCCAACACCCATATGTATAACTAGCTAGTGCTTTAAGTTACACTATATCTATGCGTACCTACAAACCCACTTATATCTTGGCATTAAGTGGTTGTGAATGTGTGATATACATTTAGAATAAGAAGTGAGAGTTACGAGAGAAATAACCTAATCTTTTTTCGTTCTGAAAGACGTCGATTAAATGTTAAGTTGTGATTAGGTACCCACTACTACCTACTCAATGGAAGTTTTGGTGAACACAATTTTTAAGAAAATGTGCCTTTTATATTTGTGTGTCTCAGTGGCGAAGGGTGAATTTATGACAGAGGTAAGCCGGAGCAAAAAAAAATGCCAATAAAAATTTTAATTATGAATTGACTAAGTATAGTTTGGTTATGTTCTGAATTTTCGAAGGGAAGCCGGTGGGAATCGAGTTGTATGGTGCCTTCGCCACTGGTGTGTCTTTGTATATTTTTCTAATCACTGAAAATGTGGGAAAATATCATGAAAATTTGATTACTTCCATGTTATTTTATTTAGAAAGCATGATCACCTTCATTACAGCCGATAGCCGTCTACTGCTGTTCTGTGCTTTTCGCATCCAGCCAATTCCTGCAGCCTTCGCAAGGTCATCGGTCCACCTTGTGGGAAGGTGCCGGCGTGGCGACCGGGTACCGGAAAAAGCATGATATAAGTTTAAATTCGAATATGTCCGGTGCCTACTCTTAAGTGTTCAGTGTACAATAATTATAAGTTACTAGTTCATTAATCTCTGAAAAGTTCTTATTTGTAAGCTACCTGCAGAGTACTATGCAATTCAAGAATACAAAAGCAAACAACTTGCCAAGGAAAGTTGATAAGTTGTAAACAAGCACTAAGTTAGATTTTCCCTTGACTGATTTTACAAACTCTGCGTTATTAGCCCAAGTATTGGAAAATGTTATCTTCTGCAAACGTATTAGCTACATAATTTCAAATTCTTATCGCCGCAAACATATGAGGTATACATAATTTAAAAATCTTATCCCTATTGGCTTATTTATGGGATGAACATAAAGCTTCTCGATTAGGTACATCGATTTTTATGACTCGATTAAATCGTAAAGCGCACATACGATAATTCTACATCAGCAACATTCGTATCGAGACTGCATAGCTTTGCTTCGAACCTCGTCTCGGTAATCGTTTGAACATCGTACATTCGTAACTGTATCAGAGCTATAAAAGCGCACATAAGCGGAAGAGATGAAATGATTTGTTAGAATACGATTTAAAATGTTCAGGCGACTGAAAAGTATATGTGTTGACTGACACCACAGCTAGATATTTGGTTGCATTTTAAATCATCTTTCCATATCCTAATTTATTTGGGGACGGCACAAAAGTCGTATTTAAAATCCGCTTTAAAATTTCAGTTTATATGCTGCATTGTTTCCTGCTAAAAGTCGCCCTGTATACTACCAAATTAAGAATCCCCTCCTCCTGTAAAGTCGGTTGAGTGTATCGTATCAGCGCAAGACGTAATTGGCAGGCGCCTGGCGTCCTATATCTATCAGCATCAGCAACCCATTATGTGGAAGGTGATACGTCAATAACATCGTATCTCTAGCCTTTCTCCGTCGAAGTTTAACGCAATAAAACTCCTTTTATGTAACTGAGATTCTAGGCAAGTATTTTAAATGTAGGTAGAGATTGCCTGTTTCTTTAAAATATAAAACTGAATAGTTCATTAACAAATTGGAGTTGTAAGAGTAGTAGGAACTATAATTATACGTTTACATTTAGAAGATAAGGATAGTTTTTAGTATTTTTTTAAATCATAGACTGAAAATTGTTTCTCACTATTTCATTTCCAAAACATTGGATTATTTTTACATAAAATGAATCTTAAATTCACATTTTATTGTGACCAACAAATCATCACAGACACAACACTGTAATTGAGAAACCGATTAAAGTGATAGATCGGTTATAGTATCGATATGGACAGTCCGACCGAACTGTCGACATGTGGAATGTAGACTTGGCAATCATTGCGCCGATAATCGTTACGGGCAATGGCCTAATAGCTGAGAGCATCGATAAACACGTAGAGAGGCTCTCGTTAGACGGCTGGGCTATGATCTGTACTAGAGTCTGGAAACTATTTCTAGGAAGCAGTAGCGAAGGGTGAATTTATGACAGAGGTAAGACGGAAGAAAAAAAAAAAGGCAAAAAAAAATTCAATCATGAATTGACTGTAGTATGGTTATGTTCTGAATTTTCGAAGGGAAGCCGGCGGGAATCGAGTTGTATAGTACCTTCGCCACTGCTAGGAAGCAACTCTACTTATAAATGATCACACTTACATGAATAATACCTTTATTTATAAGTTTTTCGTTAGTGAAGATGACGAACTTAGATTTTGTATGTTTATTTATTTATATAAACTTTATTGTACACCAGAAAATACATAACAAAAAACGCGTAAACAGATGAACTGATTTGAATGCAATTTGGGACATCATATTCTTGATTTAAACGTAGACTACTTTTTGTCTGGGTGCATGTAGTAGATCTCCAAGAGTGGGAGTTAAACCGCAGACAACGGCTAGTTAAACGAAAATGAACCCTAGACAAATTGGCCTTATGAGTAATAAATTACGTTGCCCGTAAAAGTCTACTACTCCATGTGGGCCACTTTATGCCCCACTACAAACTAAACTGATAGTGAATGAGGAACCGAACTCATTACAGAGACATTAAAGCAAACTTTCGATTGAGGGTGGCGAAGACAAGACAAAGTAAAGATTAAGCCGGAAGTAGGACCCTGCTAGCAGTCAGGATTAATTACCCCAGGCAGAAGAAAACTAAGGAAAGTTTACACAAACTTGATAAAAAAGTTATTAATGAATAATTATCTGCTATACGTTGTATAAATGTTGAGGTTTACTTTGGAGTAAAATTATACAAAACTTTATATAATAAGTAGTTCAGTGCCATGAAGAGACACTGTACTCTGATGGCATCAAAATAACAATAGGTAATCAATCAAAGGCGGTTACTGTGGCACTTTATGGTTCCAGTAAATCTATAGTCCATTAATGTACACAAAATATTATAAAACATTTTAAAAGAGTTCATGCCTAATCTTTTCCATAGGGCGACTAGAATCAATTATATTTTATTGTAAACTAGCTTCTGCCCGCGACTTCGTCCGCGTAAAATTTCACCCTCCCCCATTCACCCTCTTAGGGGTGGAATTTCGAAAAACCCTTTCTTAGTACCCTTTCTTCCTTTGTGAAGAGCAGCTAGGTATCCACCTGCTCTTCACAAAGAACACACCCTCCTTTAATGTCTCTAGGACCAGCGGATTACGATGTGTGTTGATATATCAGTCAGTCAGGACTTTGAATTTTATATACGATTGGATTGGATTTTTGGATTTTGACGTTCAAAAGTGTCTTTTATATTTGAATTTGACCAGTCAGGCAAGCCCCGCATGAGAGCAAAAAAAAAAAAAAAAATCAAAACAAACGAAAATCTAATGCGCCGCAGCAAATTCAGGCTACACAACTATTTATTAGACGGGACTTACACAATAACCGCATCAGAACCACAAAAGGGACGCGAGTTAAGCTTAAAAACGAAACATTTTGCACGGAACGGATAAAGATCTCGCCTTGTAAAAACTAAGTAAATACAACGAAGCTCTTGAGTTGAGTGTACAGTGCATAAATTGCCCCCTATCTGACCATCGCCTGACCCTTAATGGCCACAAGGTGCGACATGATCGTTATCGTGAAAATGGGAATTCTGGTCGCCAGTTACTTTGTCGATACAAAGAAATTTTGTCGCTCGTTTGCTCGCAACTAATGTTACCAAACTCGCCGACTAGTTTCCCTGATAAAACGAATAAGAGTGATTTATTGTGTTGACATTACAAGATTTTTATTGTGTTGTTATGAGGTGTGTCTGATTGGAATATTTTGTTATTTCCTTGGCAATAACATTGTATTATGACCGAGTAGACATGTCAAACAAAACGCTCTAGCAGACAATTCCGGAGATAATATTGTTGTATTTATGATTGTGATGTGTTTAGTTTCTTTTGTTTTATCACCAGCATGAATTGGATTTAGGGTGGTCGTTCATCTGACGGAAGATGCTTCGGGCGTAACTTCGTTGTTTGACGCAGTAATCACTTGAGTGTATAAGTTTGTATGTTTTATTATCTAGTAGGGCGTTCTGACGTTACGCAACCGAAGATACGCGACGCATCTTCCGTCAGACGTACGACCAGCCTTTTGAATGGTCGTTGGAGTTGTTATCAAAAGCAGAAAGATTTCAACTTTGACAGTTTGTTTTTATTCCCAACGTGAAGAACGCATTCCGACCTTGACTTGTCAGCAATTATTATAAAACTTTTACTTGCCTTAGAAGCAAAAATATTTGTATTATTAGGTCAAAATTCCATGGCATACATAAGTAAACTCGTCTAAGCAATATAAACCAATTTCCTAGGAGTCTTAAATCTATTATTGTTAAGGATATAAATCAGTATCCAAACTGCAATAAAAACTGCGATTTTCAAACTTTATATCGCTATCGAGTAGAAGCCGTAGAAACTGTTGGTAAGTTGCTTAAAGACTATTGAGATAGATCGAACAGTCGGCTAGGTATCGTTCGTTGCTCGGAGAGATACACAAGTACTTTTCCGACCGATTTCATTGCGTACTTACCGACTGAAATTGTCCATGATGCAAATGTTAACATACTTTTAGTATCGTTTACTTATTCTCAAAGACTCCCTTATTGAGAGGCTTATAAGCAAATAGGTACGATTGTCATTCTTATGTATTGTTTCACTATAAATAGGTACAAAGGACTACCTACGTTAATTTTTATTCCACTCAAGCCGTCTTTGGAATTTATACGGCGATCATAGCTCATGCAATCAGAAATCTAGGTATCTGAGAGAATTCCTTGAAAGCCTATTGAAGCAAAGCCTTTAGTATAGGAAGGTAGGCCAGCGCCAAAGTGATTGTTTAAATAGCAAAAGTTTGAGTAGTAGATATGAGAGGCGGTGAGGCTCTAATAAATCAAAATTATTGGCAAAGTTTTGGGCTAGCTAGGCACCTGAAATATTAATTCCCCCCATATTTCATTACACTTGAAACATTTCTCGTCAATTACGGATAGTTTTAGTAGGCTTCCGCCTCGCACAAAACATTGCTGTCGTGAAATATGCAAGCTTACAGTTTAATTTAATTAAATTTCGTATAGTTAGACACGTGTGAGCTTTCTACTTTAGAAATCGATGTAGGAACAGTGTTTTCTAGTCGCAGCTGGCAGACTGTGCATTGCAGAAGATGCTTTAATATAAAAATATTTTTCATTAAAAAACTTTGTTGTTTTTCCAGCTATCAACACAATCTTTTCAAAAGTCCGAACATCTTCTCAATTGTAATGAGAGTGGTCAATAAAAGAGAAGCCCGACGAGGTCTCGGCTCAGGCCAGCGACACGCCACAAGTAAGCGTTGTAAATTTAGCGAAAAATATTTCTTTCGTGAAGAAAAACAAAGGCGACTTTATCCCCGGGTTGAAATTTATGAGATGCGCCGCGGATTAAAAATGTTTGCCGTGCCCTCCGGCGCGGGCTTGGCTTCATTAGAGCATGTTTCTGGAATATTCTGATTAATATTTACCTTCCACTTCTTGCGGATTGTAGTTCATTAACCTTTTGTCTTGTAATCGAGGCGCGCTGCAACCAAATTAGGTAGCGAGAATATTTTTAAATATTTACTGAGTTGCCTATTTAATGAGGAATCGCTAATGACGCAAGAAGCCTGAAGTCGGTCAATACCAACGGTGTACCTATCGTAACAACAGGGAACGGTGGCCCAACAATACTATAGCTTAGTTCCTTAATTAACAGAGTCTCACAATTGTTTTCTTACTATTTCAATTATGTAGTTCAGGAAAAGAATCGATAATCGATAGCTATAACCGAATAAAATCGTGATTCCGGAATTTATGATGACATTTGTATACAAAGTTACCACCCACCAAGGATATTGTCAGATATAATCAAATAAATCCAACAATTATTGTGAATAATTCCGACATAAATATGCATTAATGAGCATTCAAGCTTGTAGTTGATAGCTTTACATTGGGTCATTAGCGGAGTACCTCCTAAAATTTGGGCCACGAAAACAAACCTTACTGCTACGACATAAAGGTGTTGTTAATCTCAAATTGTGACCACAGACAAACCCGCCGGGGTCAAATGACTCAGCCGCGTTTAATTAATACTGTCCCGTGTCTGCCAGACATTATTCAAGCAGGGATCGGTCCAACCTTATCGAGTTCTGCCCTTGGATTTGGATATCTGGTCTTTTACGTAGTAAAAATCTGTTGTATGGAGGGCAGTTATTTATAGAATCGTAATGGAACAAATTATCGAATAACCGTTCAGCAGTTATTTACAAGGATAAGAACAAAACCTGTATACCTACCACTTTCTTTTTAAATGGTCCATTCTAAAAAAACATAACAGGGGGGTTTTTATTTATTCAGAGTATAAAAAGATCCTTCACGAAGCAGTTATCTACGCATTCTGTTCAACGAATTTTGTGCAAAAATATTAAGTAAGTATATTTACTAGGAAACGCTTTATTTAAGATGTCATAATTCGCAATATTTCTGCAGTCTACCTTCTTATACAGGGTAAAATTGAATTAGTGAAAATCCGTATATCCGATGGAAATCTAAACTTAAAACAACAAAAATGATTTTATGATTTTTTTGGTGTCAGTGACCGCTGGTGGTGTAGGTACTTGAAGAATGAGTTGAGAAAATCAGTATTTTTTTGTTATATCGAGAAGATAACGATAAACATTATTTCTGTGAAGTTTACACAAAAAAAAAAAACAGATTTTTGTAACTAATTATATGCGACTACACTAAATACGGTCTTGGAATATTAATGTTTGTTTTATCATGTTTAGATTTCGATACCCATCACGTGTGCGGAGCTTCGCTAGCTAATTTTATTCGACCCTGTATAGATCACTATACATACAGCCGTAAAGCAATGTTTCCATCTTTCCTATCGTTGATACACGTATTTGTAAAGGCCCTATGTAGGTATGTATGTTGTATGACTTCACTTCTTGGTCTCTAATCTCTTCTACGGAAACAGAGCCCTGCGGTGCTATATTCTGTAAAAATCTCATCGTGATAACATAGGTGAAGTGAGCTTAAAGTGAGCTATCATTCCACCTCATGCTAGGGATTGACGCTATTGACAGCTCACTCTAAGCTCACTTCACTTATGTTTTCACGGTGAGATAAATTGCAGAATAAAACCTACCCTAATTGCGTAACACACTATCAATCTCAATCTGAATCATTTTGAAGGATATTGCTAATCCATTGCTTCATATGTTCGAAAAAAAATCTGCTCAACAATGTAAATAACGCAATGTATGTTGATGAACTTTCAAAATGAAAGTCACTGCTTGATAATGTGTTACGCAATTACCCCGCTGTTTCCGTAGAAGAGATTAGCGATTAGCCTGTGCAGGAGTTCACAGGACAAATACCTAGGTATTTAGACAGATCTAGATCTCTCTAGTCTCCGAAAGTTTACTCAGTAGTGATCGAGACTGTGTCTAGCGCTTTGTTGATACAATACATAGTAAGTTCAGGACAACTTCTGAGATGCAGG
This sequence comes from Amphipoea lucens, assembly GCA_947508005.1. Taxonomy (NCBI): domain Eukaryota; kingdom Metazoa; phylum Arthropoda; class Insecta; order Lepidoptera; family Noctuidae; genus Amphipoea; species Amphipoea lucens. The sequence continues at coordinate 12,041,323 of OX382371.1, forward strand.
ATCGTATACAATAGTATTTGGGTTAACACGAGAATGTTTAATAAAGGTTGTGTTGAGTTTAACAAGAGCAAAGGGTTAATTATATTGACTACTAGCTGTGCCCGCGACTTCGTTTCGGAGATTAACCAGAACAAACAGACAGACAAACAAAAATTAAAAAACATGTTTTTTTGTTATAAGTACCTTATATACTTTCGTGTGTATTTAGGAAAAAGCTGTTATTTTGACGTTACAAACAGACATTTAACCTCTCTGCTCGACAAAATTTTGACATATGACACACCAGCTGACTCGACGGAGTGTTGCGAATTACGTCATGATAATCAGGAATTTACTTTAACTTTCAGCATTCGAATTTATTAAGAAAAATGTGTTACCTATTTTGTAAAATAAGTTTGTGGCAAATATCTTTAACTATATACTGAGGTCGGTAAAACCGCGTCATTCTACTGCGAAAGTTGTATAAAATAGATATTACTACACCTATCCAAAAGGTAGACACCTTAAAATCGCTGCAAATATGTACATAAATCACCTAATCTCTTGATGAAAATATGCAAAAGGGAAAAATAAAGATATTGTCATTCTCTCTGCATTCTTACTTTTACCATTTTTCATACATAAACTACATAAAAAACATGATCAAATCTTGATAAAAATTACTAAAAATTGTGTTGCGACGTGACACTTCTTAGTGCTGACCATCCAACCAATTTTCTTATTCCGATTCAAAAATGTCATAAAGCCTAATCGATAATCGGTATTTAAAAAAAAATAAAAAAATGGTAGGACTGAATAAAAACTCTTTGGTATATTTTATCATGAATTAATATTTTTTTTAAATATAATCATTTTAATAACTACATACACGTACAGTGTGGATAGGGGTGTAACTTTTTATGGTTCCCTACGTCCGAATGAAAAAACGGAACCCTTATAGGATCACTCGTCTGTCTATCTGTAGGTCTGTTACAATCGATTTGTTTCGAATCTACTGGGCCGATTAAGTTGAAATTTGGTAGGTACACATATCATTCTGTGACTCAAATACGGACGTGTAACATGAATAAATTAATTTTGAATATGGGGTCACTTTTTGGGGTCACACTAGATAAAAAAAAATAGTAGATTGTTATACGAAGGTCGAAAGGAATCTATTCCCATACGAGGTATTTAGACTATGGTCCGAGTAGGAATTGATGACTTTCACTCTTAAACACTCTACTTTTCATTTCGAATATAAGGAAAGTTAAAAATAGTGGTTTTTCTAAAATATTTATTGATATAACATGCATAGTAGGTACTTATTTAAAATTAATTGACATGTTAGAACAATTATTTGTGTGCTATTTTAAATATGGAACACACCGCGTCACTGCCGCGGGCCGTCCCGCTTGATAGGTATTTTTTACACACTGGCTGTTTATACACTCACAAGACCGCAACATTTTTCTTAATTATGTAAAAATTTCGTAGCTGACTACTTAACCAATTTAGTTCTATTTTTAAATTCATTCCCGACCTAGAGAGGGATGCAATTACTATGAGTCTTTCCCGCCTTAAGGTGGGAAGCAACGTCTTCTACCCGCTATTCGGATCAAACAAATACTACTTTCCGAGTATGAGAAATGAAAAAGCTTTGCTTACTGTAAGTACCGTGTGATATATTAAATGAAAGGGTTTGTCGTGAGGGTCATAAACATATTTTTTAATAACTAAAAAAAAGTTATTTATTATTCTATTAAATAGAAACAATATATCTGAAACCACAGCCTAAAATAAAAAAAAACTACAAAATATAGTTCTGTGATTATTCTAGATTCCAAGAGATCCTATCAGACGTCTGGTCTTCAAATAATATAGCAAATCTCTCATTCTATACTGCGTACATACTTACATTTGGTCACAGTCAAAATATGTTCGGGACGTTATATTCAATTTAAAGTTGGTATTTTAAATGTTATGCTTAAAACACTTGTTATAAGAAGTCGGTTAAAAATAAGATTTTTGGCATTTTCAATCTCAATAGTAAGAAATGCTCAAGATGTTATTCCCCATAAGAAAACAGTAGGACTTTTCTTTTCTGGCTGGCAGTTTAATTTTTGAGTAGGTACCTTATGAATGATGGGTTTATGAAAAACAAACTTATTTTTGCAGTCGATCAAATTAATGATGATGTACATTGTGCATGCGTGAATATTCAACCCTAACGGAACCTTTGACTGTGCGTGGTCCGACATAAATATGTAAAGTTTTTTTTTTTAATTTCGTTGGGAAACTACCACAAAAACAAACAATTACTATTACTCAAGTAAACTAATAGAAACAAAAACTACCAAGCTCATGAAACTAACAACACATATTAAAATGTAAAGTGATTGCGGAATACGCAATTTGTACAATTAATTTATCATCATTCCCAAACTTCTGCTCAGCCTACCTAAAAAATGTATACTGGGCATTCTGTAGCAAACTATTAGAAAAGTATCAAAAATAAATACTTAATTGTAAAATAAATAAAAATAATTTTATACGGCGAGCGCATTCGAAGATAAATTCAAATATAGAAACAATTCGGCGCGAAATTCAATAAATGACTATGGTCTAAGGTCCTCAGTGTTATTGACTCAGTTCAATTGAATGTCCAAAAAACTATTAAAATTACATTAGAAAAGCATAAATCATTATTATAAACAATGCTTATTGTATTTAATGCTTAAAATAATTTTATTTCAATTTCTGAGTATCGATTTCCGATATTCGACATATTAATTACCCGAGTCAATCGAAATTAAAAAAAAAAATCGTTTTGCATAATCGCTTTCGCACATCATTACGATAAAAAAAAACAATCATGGACGGCGATTTTGAACACAAATTCAGTAGTGGTAATGAATAATACGTGTTATTCGACCTGTGTTTCAATATTACGTTAAGATTTGGGCATTTTCGTGTTGTTAATAACATTTACAATAATATTTGTCACATTTTAAATCTTATCTACTTGTATGTGTGTGATATTTGTGAAAAGTAAAAATGTAAACACGCACTATTGGCGCGAAACTTCGACATTAGATATCAAAAAACTTCATTACCACTACTTATTTTAACTTGAACAATGGATGTATTCGTCAAATAATCAAATTATGTATTATTCACTGCCCCTGTGGTGGAGTTTGGATGTTCGAAATCCCCAATTTTTATGTTTTTTAGCCTCGACCACCACTGTCAACAAAATGGCGACTATCGCATTTACAGACTTGAATTTTATAAAGGTAAAGTAATAAGCTTGCGCGCTAAATATGAAATATTTAATGGCGTTAACATATGAGTTTTTTATCCAACTCTCTTAATTAACGCACATTCATAAGATTTGATGGGTAGCTTAATAAATATTTACATAATCAATGTAGGGTGTCGTATGTCGTAATTCTTGGGTCCTAAAGGGGTCATTACCGAGCCGGCGGAGGTTTGTGTGTTCGGGTCCTAAAGGGGGCGCTACCGAACTATACGGTTAAATTATATTTATTTTTAATTATGTTTACTTTCTACATTTTTTTAAATATTATTTTAATTCGGAAATCAAAGGAGTTGAATAATTTCTTCGGATTTTACTGATTTTCATTGCCTTGGTGATTTAGGTTGGTCGTCACTATAGTTTGTGTGTGTCGGACTTGTAGTGGTCGGGCATGGGCATAAAGTGGCGGACTCGTAGTAGAAGTACGGCTTTGAAAGCGATGGTCACTTTTCTAGGCCCTCGGGATTGATTACGGTGGAACTCTTCCTTTATTCTTGTCGGCTTTAGACCAACAAATACACTTAGTGCGTTTATCCACCGTAGCCGTCATCGAGAAACGAGACTATTCGAATCGTTGACGGCGATCGTTTGTCCACCGCGACCGAACTCGGCGGTTCAGTATGTTATGATAGACAAAACAAATACCCGGCGAATGGTGCCGGTGCGACGGCAGTGTGTGGACAAGATCAAACGCGTTTTGTATTGTTGGCACATTGGTCCGTCATCATTTCTGGCCGAGTCCTAGCAATTGCATCGAAATACTCGAAAATTCGGGGGCCGGGATCTCGGAGCTCGGCTGACGGACTTACCGTGGACACGCGGCCGTAGTTAATTTGAGTATCGCTACTTCGGCGCCGCGCCGTCAGTCATCTCGTTCTCGTTAACATGACGTGACGGTGGCGGTGGACCAACGCCCTTACTGTAACTAAGTGCAACAGTCCTAAGTCAAAACCTAATCTTGTCCTGTCAACAAAGTAAACTGAGCACCTTAATAATATCAGCAGTAACACGCTACTATTCATAATGAACACGATTGTTCCAACACTTCACAGATAAAAAATACCAGCCAAGCGCAAGCGTACTTATTGTACTCGTGTATTTAGGGTTCCCTATTATTATATTATTAATCTTAATTAATCTTAATTCAACTTTATGTGTAGTAAGGTACTTGCCGTTTATTGATCTATTCCACATTCCCACGCTAAATCAGTGCTAAAATTCAAATAATAACCGCGACTATTTTTAAAAAGTCCGTGTCACACGAACGGCGGAACGAATTGTAAAAACGTGCTAATCATATGAGGCCAGGTTGCTTAAAATGTGTCATTCGTACCCATGTATATATCAACTCATATGTTCAGACGCCAGCACATCAAGCTAAGTACCCGAAGCTGTAAATTTTTTCCAATCAACTTTGAACCTTTTAACTTTATCTTTAAAGTATAATTTAAAGATAAAGTTAAAAATCTATTAATGTAATTTGAAAGGTTGTAGTAGCTTGTCGTGCTAGCGTCTGTGCATGCCTATCTATAGGAACCGCCACTGAAGGATGCAATTTATAGACATCGTGAGTGATGCGTAAAGTGCTGCGTTTCATCAATTTTGCCACGGAATCCCAATAAGACAGACTAACTCACACTTAGGCCCGGTCGGACACGCCATCCGCCAGATATCTACGATCCGTGCCACCATCGATCAGGCCCTATCTGATATTCAAACTACATCATTCAACATGAATTACCACTTTGTTACTTTATTATTGAACAATGAAACTCTTGTAAAATCGGAATAATGTTTTATTTAAGTCGGTTGGTAGTCGGGTTCGATGCGGATACAATTGGCTACCTATAATGATATTGTGTTGTACAATCACATTGATTTACTATTGTATGTCATGTTTTAAGAGGAAAAATTGAAATCTATTTTAAAGCTCCTGATATTATCAGGAACTCTTAATTGCAAAAGCCTACGTAACGTAATCAGCCTATAATGTTCCCACTGCTGGGATACATGCCTCCTCTCAGTGGGAGGGAGTGGGCCATAACCTAGCACGCGGGCCCAGTGCTGTAGGCCCCAGTTGGTAGATGTCACATGTTTTAGGTCTTTTGGTTCTAGGACATGCCGGTTTCCTCACGATGTTTTCCTTCACCGTTATGAGAGCAAGTAAAGCGCCTGTCCGGGTTCGAACCCACGACCTATAACTCGTAGTCGCGGCCGTTACCACTGGGCCACCACTGCTCCAACGTATACGTGAACGGGTCGATCTATGATGTTAAGCTGTTTTTGCCATTTCGTGGATGATTTCTTTCGACATTCAGACGCATCCGTGGCTTGAAAACGTCATTCATTACGGTTAGTCGGAAGCTCGAAAGTCGAATTAATCGGTGTTATCAAAGGATACCCAGTATCGAGACCGACCTAGTTTAGGTGCTTTGGTCAGATGAGGCTCTCTGTAAAAAAACTGATATTTTGCAGCATCTAGTGACGATGATGAAGATGGTGTATCTAGCATATTTAGTAATGTCAGATTAGAATTATCTAGCATAATTTATATAATTTTATACACCTTTTTACGTAATGTAAGTACCAATAAGATAAATATGATAAGTATGTGATTGTCTAATTAGTTTTTAATCATTATTTAGTGATTATTTAATCAATTAATGTTACCTCCAATCGCCTGACATACAGGATTACCTAGTTCAGGCACAAACCATGGTGAATTTGATTAGATTAGACTTGATAAAACTGTATTTAATGTTAGTCATTATATATTTGAATAAATTTTATTATTTATTTATTTTATTTTTTATTAAAAGATAAATAAGGATAACATAAATATACATAGAATAGAATAGAATACTCTTTATTATGTACACCATATAAATTACAGACATAAATATAGAAACTTTACAATGGGTGGCACAATGGGCAATGGCAATGGGTGATACATATTATAATAATAAAATAGTAAGGAACAATAAAATTATTGTCCGTTTGGCGGTTTGTCTGGATGAATGTTCCGGACTGGCGCAAAAATTATGTAACGGATTTGGATGAAGTTTGGCACACAGATAAGTTATAACCTACATCTACGCGGGTGAAGTCGCGGGCAAAAGCTAGAATAGAATAGAATTGGAAAGAATACTCTTTTTGAATATGACGTGTATTACCTACAGCTAAATCATTTTGGCACTAGGCTAGGCCTATACCGCACAGGAAGATTTTTCCACGAAATTACAATTCAAGCTTTAAGCAGAATACCACAATGAAAAACAATATTAAAATAATGAACTTGATAATTATTATTATTACTAAAATGTTTATTTGGGTTATTTATATAATTATAAGAACTTAGATAAAATATGTAGGTCTACTTAGAGCACTTAATGCTTATTTTTATTTCAGTTTTGAAATCAAAACATATCAGAATAACTGTCTTTGTACGTCTATTAATAATTCTTTGATGTTTTTCTTTTTGCTTCACGAAGGGATAAATTCCATAAGCCTCAAATTTTCGTGAAGTTATTGTAAATGAGCATTTTCTTAGATGGGCAATGGGGCATGATGAACGACGTATTTTCACTTATCTACGCGTCTTTCGATTCAAGTCAATATATACGCTCAATTCGATCATCCTCACACCGCTTTGGCTTATTCAAAGTAATCTTAGTACCTATTACATAATTGAGCATTTATATAAAAGGCAGAATAAGCTCGATATGAACTAGGCACTTAACCGGAATTGTTTGTTCAGGTTTTAGTAGATAAACAATTTAATGCTCTTGAAGCAATAAATTTCTCCAACAAAAGCAAATTAGCTGAGATTCTATGAAACCATTATGAGAATTTACTGAAGTATCGCAAGTAACTGTTTTAGAATTTACATTTTTAGACAGCCCTTCTTAGAAGAATTTATGTAGTAAGTTTTTAGTTTATGGTTACGTATCTCATAGTGTTGAGACGGACCGCTTCAGTTTCATTCACACATGACGGCGTGTGTCAGATCTTTGAATTATAGGATCACTTTGTAGCCGTCTGTCTGCTTGCCGTAAACGAATCCACTACAAGGATCAAATTAAAATGAGTAAGTATTGAGTACTGAGGTTAGAACAGCGGTGACCCAGTGGAAATGGCCGCGAATTACGAGTTGTTGGTCGTGGGTTCGAACTCTGACAGGCGCTTTACTTTGTGTAAATTATTTTATCACTAATGCTCCCAAAACGGTGAAGGAAAACGTCATGAGAAAACCGGTATGTCCTGGTATGTGATATCTATCAACCCGCACTGGTCCCGCGTGGGGGATTACCTGCGGCCAATTCGCTCTCACAGAGAGGTGGCTTGTGTCCGAGTAGTGGGCACATAATAGGCTGATTATGTAAAGAGATTAAAAGTATATTTCCCAAGCAATAAGAACCTCCTTTTTTGAAGTCGTTAAAAACAAAAGAGTAAATAAGTGGGTTAAAGCTGATATCTACTCCGTTTTTAAAACTTACAAGTACCTATTCAGCGCAATAAAAAACGACTGCCCAAGCAAAAATTCTCACGTAATATGTACCTAATATATCACTCGACTGGGCCTTAAACGTTTAAGTGGAGGAAATACACCACTCGTCGGGAAGCGCAACGCAGCAGTATTGTGTACGGGCGCGGCGCGGCGCGGCTAGGGTAGGGAACTAGGGTGCAGTGCGGTACGCGAGTAAGGAAGCGCCGAACCCCGGCTGACAAGTGCAATTGCCCTACGCGAGATACTAGATAGCACAGGCACGCCCCGCTGTTAACACTTCCTAAGCACGCCACAGAACACTGACCTCTTTCATAAACAAGCTACTATTTTTATGAGTTAATTTTAAGTTGCCGCAGATGACGGTTTCGTGTTTCTGCTGTATTTTTAAGGGGCGTTTAATGAGCGATCACTTGGTACCTGCTACCGGCGCAACTAGGCTGTTAGTGCCACTTCTACCATGGCTGATTGTATAACTTGTGCTGACACGATAGTTGTAAATATTTCACTAGTTTCTTTGGGTTCAGAAAATATATCGTTTAAAAAAGTAATTCAATAAGTAGTGTAAAATATAGGTAGTAATATGTAGATCATGTAGTAATCAGGGAGAGTAAAACTTCGTGCCTTTTAACGGAAAAAATTATTACTAATATTAGGTCACCTACATTTTCGCTAGCAGGTGACCTAATTTTCCTGCAAAATGAACCTAAGGCGGATCTTACACCTACAATAAGTTTGCGATTGAATCAGACTTTGCACTCAAACGATCCATCATTTTCATGCAATAACAGTGACACGGCCGTTAGGCTTCAATGTTTTTGCGTGATCTGCTCAATACTTATCCTACACGGTGCAATTAAAATATGGTGCAATAAAAATTAAACTCGCTCAAAATTTTGTTCAATCATTGCGCAATCTTAATAAGAACCCTAAACGATCAAAAACATTGCGCAATTCGTGATATTGTGCAATATGTTGATCGTCTAGGGCCCGCCTAAGGGCAGAAAATGTAGAAAAAAAATACGTACGATTACTGGGAATGAAAAAGTATGTCACCTAGTTCGATTGGAAATAAAAGAACCATCATGACGACTCTGCCTACTATTCATCTGAACATCTGGTACAGTACAGTACAACTCGAGTTTAAAAAAGTTCGACTTTGCAGAGCGTCCTCTCTGTCACTCATACTTATGCAAAAGTCATCATCATCTGCCTAGCCTTTTCCCAACTATGTTGGGGTCAGCTTCCAGTGACTAGTTGTCAGATTTTCGGGCTTCTGACGACCCGTAACAACTATCAAAAATCCACGAACGACAGCCGGGACTAGGCTTTCCGACACACGAAGGGGTCTTAGTATGTTAAGATGGTCACCCAGCCACGGGCCAACCGTGGCAAGCGTGGCTTAACCTGATCGATCGACCCGTGCGGCTATTAGTACTTAGCCACAAGCCCCTCTCTTATACCTATGCGAAAGTCTCTATCTAAAGATGCTCGATATGTCATTTTTGGCCAGGGTCCTGTACCAACACTACGTTGTAGTTAACTTTCACAAAAATACTACTTCCACATTGACTAAAATATGCAAAAACAACTTTAAAATAACATTTTAGCCACGATAAAGATATTATTTTTATCTTTGCAAGACACAAAATTCGCGGCCTGGGCTGTATATTTATTACCTCTGCCGGCGTCCAGTGTTCCGGATACCATCACTATAGTACAAGGCTGCGGAAAGGCGCACTTTGAACCAACTACAATGGCGGCTGTTTAAAAAAAACATGTGAGAATTAGACAAAACATCGCGTGAGATACTCTGGGTAGTCTTTTAACACATGATTATTTTTATTTTTCAGTGGAATTTTTCAACAGCTGAATTATTTAACTCAGAATTTTTTCTGATCTAATTTTGGTTTCATAATGCATATCTTGATTATGACGATCACATCCGCCAGTCCAAGTGACAAATTCGATATGGAGGTACCCACTGATATCGAATTTACTTGTTTTTCCGGATACCGAAATTATAAAACAAAGATATTTCGATTTTTCTGTCGCATTTCTGGAAATCTGAAATTATTTCATATTTTACTGTACCAACCGCAGTTCTTGCAACTAACGTAGTAAATAGTTCTCTCAGTTTTTTACGATTCGCAGCTACCATTCAACATAACCTCCGAGGCTTTGGAGGTCCCTGGACGCTACGGTCTTTTAGCGATGCCGCCTCCTTGTAGGTATATTCTTCATTCTAGGAATAAGCGTAATGGGAGCAAGTAATGGGTACAATCCACTTCTGCTGGTTTGAAATGTTTCAAAACAATTATACCGCGGACGGTACATTTGTGCCACAGCACTCGTCAATCATCCATTTCATTATAATCATTTAAATGGAAACTTAACTTGTCCACGAATCAAAATCCAGTAGGTACGTTTCAATTAAGTTACATGCAACTGCGTAACAATTGGTGCATTCCAATTTAAATACGTTTTGATGCCCCGATGGATACGTGGTCATATCGATTATGTGATTAAAAAGTGTATTATTGGAACATTATTGAACGATCCCGCTTGTTTGCTTACATTTGTGTCAAAAAAGCCGTGTTAAATGCGATTTAACATTAAACTGTACGAACATTGTGGACATAAACGTCCTATTTTAACAATCCAAGTGAAAATGGCAGTTACCAGCAGTCCAGTTTTCATCCGCAACGTAACGGGTATTCCATTTGAGCCGCATGTCATGTGCGAACCAGATTTAATTAGGGATATGTGGCTAAACGGGCGAAAATTCATCGTTCTCTTCATAATGTTCATTTGGACGGAACGTGCTCACATTTACACCAAAAACACTGAATAAAAGGGACCGAGTATCAGTACTTACATCTAATGCCACCAAATCCCAGTTTTAATTTTCTCGCCAGGAATAAAAGTTCCCCGACGGTTTAATACTGCCTAGTTCAAAAGTGTGGCTGCTTGAATTTTCGCAAAACGTAAAGTACACTTTTAAGAAATTGAAATGAATTTAAAATGAAATGAAATCGTTTGGATTGGTGTGAATAAGACTGAAATACGGAATTTAAATAGGTTTTGTATTAAGTTCTTAGAACGCGTGGAGGGAAAATATTATATCGTAGTACTTATACCTAATAGCTGCCGAAATATTATTTCGCCTGTAATACTATTATTTTGTATAAATTATAGCTGCTGCCCGCGACTTCGTTCGCGTGAAATTTCTTATTCCCTCGACCCATCTCGTCGTATTGCATCACTTGCCCGCGTCTCCTGCTCTATCACTTCGTTTTCCCATAGCGCTTTTTCTCGGCTCCTAAGGGTCATAGCGTGACGTTGAATAGCCTATAACCTTCCTCAAGAATTGGGCTATCAAATGCAAGAAAAAATTTTCAAATCCGACTGGTAGTTCCAGAGATTACCCCTACATACAAACTTACAAACAAATTTTACCTCTTTATAATATTATATAAGTAATAAGTATAAGTATAGATGGTACCAACATAAACAGTAATCAACAACATTATTACAACCTACAATAACATGGAGCAATACTTTTAATACTTGCAATAACATTAAATCATTCTTGCACCCAATCAATAAACATTGACAGACCAGTGGCGAGGTGGGTGGAGGACTTACTGAAGACCAAGAAAGCATGGCACAAAAGCAAAAGGGAGGGTACTCAGCAGTGGGAGGAACATGGCTGCCAATGGCGATGATAATGAATAACATTAACGGCTCATAAGCGTCAATGTTTTCGCGTGAGCAAGACTTGTCTAGTGTTCCGTGAGCATGTCAGACCAAGATTTTGCTGCTGCTATAGTGTTGCTATTTGAGACTAAAAGTAAAAAAAAGAAAACGTTTCTGGTCAAAAGTGTGGTAAGTATAAGAAAAGGCTGAAATATACTCACGAACATCTTTTAAAAGACTTAGCGTTAACTGAAGAAAAAAAAAGACTTAAAAAAAAAAAAAATTGAAAAAAAAAAAATACAAATATGAGGGAAGCAATACCGCCTTTTCAACGGTTATTAATAATATTGCGGTATCTAGCGACTGGAAATACTCTCGAAGATTTAATATTTCAATATTCTATTTACCTTGCTTTTCCTTAATAATTATAGAAACACGCCATGCCATATTTACGCGCGTGTAGTCCTTGTCACGGCCAGTAAATAGACAAAAAATTATTGTGCAAACTGACCTTACAGACCTTGGTGCAATTTTTTTATTGCATTGTGCAATAAAAATTTAACTCGCTCAAACTTTTGTTCAATCATTGCGCAATCTTCAATATTGACCCTAAACGGTCAAAAACATTGCGCAATTCGTGATAGTGTGCAATATAATTGATCGTTTAGGGCCGGGCGGGCGCCTTCTAGGTGTTTTTGATGCATTTGTTTAATAATAGCTTTATATTTTTCTTACATCATGGCGTAATGCATATAAATATTCAGGAGTAGAAACATTCAATTTTTTTTTTCAGCCGAATGTCTTACACTTCTGGACATAGATCTCAAGTAGAAACATACTTGAAATTAACCTATTAAACGCAAGAGAAACAAATGAAGCTCACAAACTTCTTTTTTTTCGACTCAATATCAAGAAAAGTGAAGGAAAAAAATTTGCCACTCTAATGTACGAAAATAAGGTTCCTGAATATTTATCTAAAATAATTTGGCTGAATGGCATTACAAAAACGTTTACGAAGTACCTAACTTCCCACCATTAGAATAAGACATTATGTAAATGAACACTTTCAAAGCTTTTAGAGAACTATTTGGCATCAAGACCGTTTAATAAAAATTCAGTTTTCGCACCTTACAATTACCTATAGTGTTGTAGCAGACGTTATACGTTTTTATATGGCATCAAGGCAACGGTTAGATAAATATTGAGATTGTGATTGTCATTTTATACATTTTATTCTTAATCGACACGACCCGCTTTGGAAAACCACTTACAAATGACACTCGTCTAATAGGTAGTTAAAAAAAGTCACGTTCGGAAAAAAAAGTTTTGTATTTAATCGAACTTCAAATAATTCCCATTTTGGTATCCTAAAAATACTTATTAGCCAAGTAACTGCAACCAACTTGGATGCAACGCTCGCTAGCGTGCGGTTGGTCACAATTCTAACTTAACCTAACCCATTTGGTCGGGGGCACTAGTTTGATTACTGAGACCAATTCAGCTTGCGCGCGATTGGTCACAGTTCTAACCTAACCTTACCCGTTTGGTTGGGGTTTCCCAGCTTAGAAACTGTGACTGACCAACCGTGAGAAAAGGTCAAAAAGTTCGCAAAAGAGGCTCATTTATTAAAAAAGTGTGCATCATTAGCAACCCAAAAAGGTTTTAGAGGTTCATTATTTTAATAACTTTAGAGAGCAGTGGTGGCCAAGTGGTAACGGCCGCAACGTAAGAGTTGTAGGTCGTAGGTTCGAACCCAGACATGCGCTTTACTTTGTATAAATTATTTCATCACCACAGCTCTCAAAACGGTGAAGGAAAACATCATGACGAAACCGGCATGTCCTAGAACCAAAAATTCGAAGACATGTGACTTCTGCCAACCCGCACTGGGCCCGCGCAGTGGATTACGGCCCACTCCCTCTTACCAAGAGGAGGCCTGTGTCCCAGCAGTGGGAACATTATAGGCTGATTATAGAAGTTTTCCGAGGATCAGTTAAATATTTCGCTTTCCAAAGATGGCATAGGTCATAAGTTATTTATTTCATAACAAAATACATTGTGTTGAAAATATTACAGTGATGATAAATAAAATAATAAGTTAGGTTCAGTTTTAAACTACATAGCTCAATTTGTGTTTGTTTTACGAAATATTACGTCCGAATTAATAACGCTACACAAACGAAATAGTTTTGTTTGTCAGGCAGTGATTAAAACATTATTCTGATTTCAAAAGGTCGTCGATTCGTATTTAAAGCCGTTAACGAACCCAATTTTGTTGCGATGTTCAACAAATTAAGCGATTGTAATGTTTAATTACAAATTACCTAGATTTGTTCAAAATATGAAAATGTTCAATAAAAAAAAACTAAAAAGTTTTTTTTTATATATATTTGAATATTTTCAGGATAAACTATAGGATTTATTTTTATACTTAATTTTTACACTGTTCTTTCTGATCTCATTCTTAATTTTGTTTTGTTTAATTTTCATTTTTTTTGTTTCTTTATTGATCTCATTTTTTATTCTGTTTTGTTTAATTTTCAATTTTTGTGGGTTCTTTATACGTACTTAATTTGCATGCCGAATGGTAAAATATGGTTATACTAAGACTGTGATATACAAGTATCACATGAATGTAAAACATCAGCATATTGTTTACCCATATTTGTGTTTTATTCACAAGATAAACGCCTAACACATATTAAAAACGTATTCTCACTGCACAGTTTCAGAAGAGACAAGCTTCACCTATAACTAGCACTTAGACTAAATCGGACTCCACTCCTTCCCTCAGAAATTAAATGTCAGAATTGCTAAGTGGCACACTGTAATATCATCTATTATTGCACTGCAGCTTTGGAAAATAGTTCTATTCTTTTGAAGGTTCTAAAACCTTTATAGAATAGATATATTTTTCTTTTTAATCTAAGTAGAAGTATTTGAATACTGCATAAAGTTAGGTAGGTACTGGGTCTGAATGGAAATCCCCGTATTTTTAAGAACATTCGCGTTCAAATCTCAGTGCCAAACTGTCAAAAATACTTTTAATTTAGCTACAACTGCTACAAGGATTATTTAACGCTCAAATGACGTTGACAGGGGGACGTTGTTGGAGGGGCTTGTGGCTAAGTAATAACAGCCGCACGGGTCGATCGATCAGGATAAGCTACGCTTGCTGTGGTTGGTTCGTGGATGGGTGGCCATCTTCACATACCAAGACCCCTCCGTGCCTCGGAAAGCACGTTAAGCCGTTGGTTCCGGCTGTCATTCGTTGACTTTTGACAGTCGTTACGGGTCGTCAGTAGCCCGATAGTCTGACAACCAGTTTTAAAAAGAGGTACCGTATTACCCAGTAACTGGGTTGTGAAGTTCAGATAATAGTCGCTCCATGTAAAATACTAGTATTCAGCTGCATCCGGTTAGACTGGAAGCCGACCCCAAAATAGTTGGGAAAAGGCTTGGCAGATGGTGAGGGGACGTTGCTGGTAAACATTATTTTGTGAAATGTAAGTATTCAAAAACTAGATATATATAGCGCTATTGTGAAGGCCGCGATAACCCGCTGAATGCGGGAAGTACAGAACCGGACGAAATGGAGGTGCTTGCGGGAGGCCTTTGTCCAGCAGTGAACGTCTTTCGGCTGAAATGATGATTTATTTATTTATTTATATGGCACTTCAACGACTTACTCACTAAGACATACACAAACAAAAATCACATACAGTTTTAGGAATTGTGAATTTGTCATTTATCGAAGTGCACAGCACTAGCACAGAAATTAATAGTACGTACAAGATATCGTTAGTTGAATTACATATACGTTATAAAATAAAGTAAAAATAAAACGAACAATGTTCACAAATACGATCGAAAAAAAAAATATTTAAAAAAAAATGATGATGAAGATATAAACTTGTCAAGTTGGTATGTTTGTATAGTGCATACATACTTACTTAAAAAGTTTATTACATTGATTGTCGCTGAGATAATGAATGCTTTTAATAAATATACGGGTTTGGCCTTCTTGTAACAATATCTTGTGTATTATTATGGTCAGCACATTAAATTACCTACTATTTTAAATTATACCATTAAAGTATTATGTAATTATGTTTAATTTGTTGAGCAGCTTATGTAGCTCACTCATGAAAGCTCTCAGACATGCACGTCATTTCCGGTTGCCTCTACGTTAAATATAAATTAAGTGGCAAATCTAACACCGTCTGAGCTTCAGTTAACTACCCATCCATTCTCAAATTAATTATGTAGTTAGGTCTCACACATACGTGATGCTAACGTCTACGAATTTGAGGCTTTCAGTCACAACCTAGGAAAAATAATAATTGTTAAATCCAAGGCCTGCTATAGAATAGAATTTTTCTTTATTAAAGTAACCAAGACTCAAAACAAGATTGTTAGTAAAACTTATGACTATGTTAGTAAGTACAGACACTGAAAAAAACACAAGAAGTAACGGTTGGTCACCGCTGAGACATCCCACGAGAGACGGCACAACAGTGGTCCACGTAAACAGAGCCCAGGCGACTCGCAACCATGAGCTGCCCCACACCATGCGCACCAGCAAAGCGCACCTTTTACGCATTGTTGCGTAAAAGCAATCTACATGCGCATCTGCAAACATCCCTGACGCACTACAGAATTGGGGCAGCCCCATCAGTATCCTAAACGCATTGTTATATGAAATGGTTTAAAAAAATCCATGGACTTCCCGAGCTAGATCGATAAATCGAACTGTGCGTTTTCTATTAGCCCTTTGTCAAACTTCGCCGTAAATGGCATAACCCGTTTGTTTTCCCACGAAAAGTCAATCAATCCGCCTAGCCTCTTCCCAACTATGTTGGGGTCGTCTTCCAGTATAACCGGATGCAGCTGAATATCAGTATTTTACATGGAGCTACTACTTAATTTTATATGACCTCCACGACCCAGGTACTGGTAACACGATATCCCTTGGTAAGACTGCCGTGGTCGTCAGAATTTTGGGTTTTTGACTACGCGTAAATTTAAAGGGGATGCGTTAAGGTAGCCCGCGAAATTCAAATTTTCTTACATTTTTGTAAATCGGCAGGTTGTATGTTGATTAAAATATGATTTGCGTCCGTGAGAAATATAGCATTACAGCATTACAGCGCGCAATAGTGAGTAATGCGCGATTAGAATCAGCAATACTACTCCTTGAGATGGAATTGGCCTTAAATAATAATTTATTTAAAAAGTTAAGGTACAGTCGCCAGCAAAATTGCATGGGTACCTTAGTGTCTATTTTCCCGTGAACGTTTGAATTCAAGTTTTCGAAAATAAACTAGATGGCGTTGGTTTCTTCACAACTATGACTAATTTACGAAACGTAAGTAAGGAGTTAGGAAGAAACGTATTAAGTAGGATTGAGCAAAGAGTTACAAGGCTAATACATTTATCTAATTATTACATTACATTTACCAGCATACGTAGCTTAAATGATAAAAATAATAAAAGAAACCGATAGGAATATATTTATTAAGCTAACGAGTGGGTATTTTAATAATTAATTTAATATTCGAATTAGTAGTTACTTAGCACCTACTTATAAATTTATATTCAATTTTAACTTAGTAGGTTAATAATTGGGAACAATTTTCTTTAAAAGAAACTATTAATTATAAATTGTTTGAATGTTTGAAGAGACAAAAAGAAACTACAAAAATATTTTATCATATAAAGCAAAGCAACGCCATCTAATAACAGCATAATTAAATTTTGTTAGTCGTTAACTGGTTTTACGCTAGATGGCGTCATTTCTCGCTTCATACGATTTTGTTTCTGTACTACCCATGCACTTTTGCAGCCTATCGTACATACAGTCTGTTACAATAAATATAATAACTTTACAATTTAGGGAAAAATCATAAGGAGAGTTACAACAGAATTGAATCTGGCTAGCTATGAACTGAGAGTTTATTGATGATTTTTATGATTATAATTCTATAATTATTTGTTATGGCCGCGAATCATATTTAGATCGACACACAACCTGATACTGACCTGCAAATTGAGAAAACGTAAGAAAATTTGAATTTATATGCTACCCCGACGCTTTCGCCTTAAACAAAAAGTAACAAAAATATTATTTTAAACACCCTATTGCCTACAAACGACTTCTGCAACAAGTAATATAACAACACAACTATTACATTTAACAACTCGCAGGCAACTCGAAATACTTTTACAACAATTTTTAAAATAACGTGAACAGTATCGAATTCAATTGCCGACTGCTGATACGAAATCAATGTGCTATTTATTTAAATTGTACATTTTTCCATTTAACAATTCGCTTAATGATGGTCATGGAAAGAAATCGGAAACCTCCTCAGTAATGGTTTGGGAGCTGATAAATCGAGTAGGGCGGGACAGTGATCGCTCGTAAAACTTTTAACGACGCACCAAATTGCTACCTATTACATCGTGTTTCATTCTCAAGCTATTCAATAAATTATACGGTATGACTGGAAGATTAGCCGCGATGGTGCGCGGTATTTATTTAATACTTCAACTTTTATACGCGTCAAAAAGCCAAATCCAAATACAGAGATTGTATACGGTTGGAAAGGGCTTCTCAAGACTAATTGAATGGTACCAATAAAACACCACGTGATCGAGTCAAGCAGTGCCGGGAACGTAAAAGAATGAATGCGGCCGAGCGGATTAACCCCGTTACGTACTGTATTCACGTACAACACACGGCCGTGTCCATGACACAGCCACACCCCTTTATTTTTGGTTCTAGGACATGCCGCGGCCGGTTTCCTCATTATGTGTTTCGTCACCGTTGTGAGAGCAGTGGTAATGAAATACTTTACACAAAGTAAAGTATCGATCTGGGTTCGAACCTACGACAACTCGTAAGCGGCGACTGTTACCACTAGGCCACCACTGCTTTCCTGGTTTAATTTGTATCATTTTAACTTTGAAACCGGCTGTGGTCTTCATATACTTACGTACACAATAATAAAAATACTTAAGATCGTAGCTCAAAGAAAATTCGGACGAAAATGAAATGCTCTTAACGAATTTAGCCAAAATAATATATTTTTTAGATTAGTTATTTAATTAAATTTAAAAAAATACTGCCACAGTGCTCCGATCCCAACAAGAGATACCGTACTAATAAAATTACGAACTTTCAATTTACTTAAACTGACGAATAAAAGTTGGTATACTATTTCTTTATATCTCGAAAGTAAGTAATTTTCCTCGAATTCGCCCGAAACCAATTTCCGAATGATTCGACTTTCGGCACTTTTACGTTTCCCTGCTCTCTCCCGGTAAAGCGTGAAGTTTTATACCTCCAAACCTCTTCAAAAGTGACGTTATACTTTCTTTAAAATTAAACTATTTAGCTTCATCTTTTAATATCACGTAAAACGTGATTCAGTGATTTTGAGATTTATATTCTCTTTGCACTTAATACCGAAGTTATGACGCATCATTATTCTTACTGAAATCTTAAAATAAGTTTTATCCGTTCTTAAAAATATTGGTAATTTTGAAAGCTATAAACTTGATTCAACCATCACGGACTAAAAATAAAGAACTTAGTGAAGTAATTGCTATAAAATGCACTTTGTGAAAAGAGAATAATAAAAAAAAAGTGTGGGGTCGGGGGACCCCCGGTAGGAACGAAGTTCAATACAAGATGGCGGCTGCGAAACTTTTCAAATTTTTATGAAAATTTAACAAACATTGCAGCAGCCATCTTGGTTTTTCGTTTTGATTCCTTACTGTCGGCTTCAGCACCTTTGAAAACCATGAAAACTATCGCTCTCTCTCTGTCTCCTATTATATGTAATAAAAAGTCACATGGGACATAACGCTTTTTCGTTATGTGACGTTCTCTACCAGTTTACTCCTACCTTAAGCTGCGTTAAACAACTTCGCTCCAAAACCAGACGAAGCTCTGCATTAGAATCGAAACAATCCAAAACAAAAAATGTGCATCATCTATCTATAGGTACACACATGCATATATACTGCGTTATTTCTAAAACAAAAGACGGCCACTTTTACGGAATAGTTTACCTAAAGCTTATTTTGCACCAGAGCGGCGCAATGTGTTGTTCTCCTAGGCGGGCTAAAGAGAACATTCGGGCAATTTGTTTGTTTGCGTCGGGAAACTAAGAGATTGTCTTAAAACATCCCCAGATTCCTTGTTTTACATCTCATTTGCTCACAAACCGGCCAATGTTTGTTTTCCAAGATGGGTTAAATGAAACTATGAGAATTAATGAAGCAATTTGAATTGTATATTGGCGGCGACGTTTTCGTTTTAATGTTTTTCATACTGATTTAAGAAAATTGGGAACGAATTTCGTAGAAATTAGTCTGTGAGGCCATGTAAGCTTTTGGAATCAGCTTTTATGAATGTTAAACGAAGGTCGTATTTTCGACTAGTGCGAAATCTCAATTAAACTTGACTTACAGTACGTAGGTACATAATAAAAATATATATCCTTTATATTCACATTATAATGGTAAAAAATCATACTAAGATTCTGATTTCTGAGCCGGAGGCGAGGTTCAACAAATTACAGATTTTTTTACAGTATACAAACCTAATATTATTATCTAATATTACATCCCATTAGGCTAGGCACACAGCTGCGTCATTGACTGATCATGCACCAGTCTACGTTATTTTTTATAAAAAAAAAATCATAATCAGCCTATAATGTTCCCACTGCTGGGATACAGGCCTCCGCTCTTCGGGCTATAACCTACCACGCGGGCCCAGCATTGCTGGCCCAGCGTTATCACTTATCAGTCTCGACTTATGAGTTAGTAGAAAAATAAGACGTGGTAACTATACACAATAATCTAGTCTACCAACGCAGTAAAATTAAAAAAAAACATATACCACGACGAAAAAGGAATATTTCAAGCGACCAAATAACAAAGAAGTGTCCTCTCACGAGATCACCACGTGTACAAACTCAAGTTCTCTTTAATTCAATCTACTGTCAGCTTATTGAAGGATAACATAAAGCTGACATTTTTACTTTATTTTCTTCATTGTAACAACGACGAAATTATAAACAAACATATTAAACCTTGCTACTTACAATATTATGTAAAGTTGTGCGTACCAAAGAGTCTTATGCTTCAATAACAAAAACCGCATGGGTCAGGTGGCCCATAGAAATGCTCTCGCCTGTTTTCTTTCAGGTTAATGACCATAAAGCAATGATTTTTAACAGAATAATAAATATTAACTACTTTTATGTCCCTATGTTTTCCTTTGTTGATAATACATATTTTTATAAGCACTAGAATCCCTCAAAAAATTGCTCAAAATTGCCGATTAAAACCGCTGTGAACAGAGGCCCAGTGTACAAATTTGACAATAATGAAAAAAGAAAAACATACAGACACACTACGTATCCTTCTTATTCAGTTTATGAAATATCTTTTAAATTGGTTCAATATTGGAGGAGGAAATAGGCGAGAGCCTAACCTAGAATTATAATTTTACTTAGGCTTTTTCAAAAGTCTCTCCGACCATATTTCCTCTTAAGCTACGCTTGCCGCGGTCGGCGGATGGGTGATCATCCATTACGTATTGGTTCCGGTTGTCATTCGAAGATCTTTGACAGTCGTTACGGGTAGTCCGAAGGTCAAACGTCTGACAACCAGTCTTACCAAAGGGTATCATGTTACCCAATAACTGGGTTGTGGAGGTAGAACAGGCAGTCGATACATGTAAAATGCTGGTACCTAGCTGTATCAGGTTAGGCTGGAAGCCGACCCCAACAGAGTCGGGAAAAGACTGGGCTGATTGATTTTTTACGTTCATAGACAACAAAATAACCCTCCTTTTTGCTTCGCCGTAGTCGGGTAATTTTGTTTTTAATTTTATTTTTCTCTATGAAGGTAAAACTACCTAAATACAAAATGCAATGATAACTAAACAGTTTGTTTGTCTACTATTATTCACCTACAGAAGCCTTAGTTAATTCTGAATTTTATCTATAGAAATTTTAGTTAGTTTTACCCACACTTGCAGGCACGCATCAAAAACTAAAGGAAAACAAAAATACTCCTCAAACTATTCAATAAAATAAAAAAGAAAATACATTTATTTAGCACAGATTAAATACAGATCTCTCAAAATATCGATCGCTCAAAGGCATACAACAAAACGTACAATTAAAAAAATAATTATGTATCCAACGAAACAAACTCATAACAAAAACAAGCGATTACTTTTTATATATAGTAAATGATTCAAAGGAAAATACAGTATGTTGATAAAACAAAACAGTAGGATAACATCCTGATAAGTTGGTATCGAGTCCAACACTAATTAGTGTTTCCGAGCAGTCCGGAAAAGTTTGTTAATAAAACTGGTCTCAACTATTAATTGCCGCCATTCGAGTGTTGCTGACGGGTTAGCTCGATCAATTTTGGTTATAATGAGCACCAACGGAATTGTAACCTACTGTAATTACCGATTTCTTGACTATTTATCGTATTGAGTTTATTTCGTGTGCAGCCGTGGAAAGGTGCGGGTTCGTCGGTAGTTTGAATTTTGCTTTTAACTTAAGGCGACTACATGACCTAAAGCGCGGTCACTGTCGGACTGCATAGAAAAGAAAGAGAAGCGCGAAGACACAACGCTGGTAATTTATTGCAAATTAAAGTTTAATAGCTAAGGTTAATTCATGCTGTGCGAGTTTGCAGTATTCATCGCTCACATTCGTTACTGTAAAAGATACTCTAAAACTCATGGTGAATAAAAAATGTATAGAACAAAAGGGCACCCTAGTTGTTGCTATAATCAGCAATACTCTCCCGTTTATATCATTCTACGAATGATGCAAAACCAAACAGCTTCTGAGAGGCATAAATTTCAAGTCGTTTGTGATACTAGACCCGAGATATTCTTCGAAGAATTTGTGATCAAAGACCATCGTGTACCCTTCGACATTTCTGCGAATGATAAATAAAGTCCTCCAGACCGTATTTCAGAGGCTAGCCTTCGGCGCGGGAGATACATTATGATGGGGAAGAGATCAATGTAGTCAAAGTTACGAAATTTTTGGGAATACTGATAGACGATGAATTAACTTGGAAACCTCAAGCCGAAGAAGTGTGCAAAAAGTTGAGTACTGCAGCATATGTCCTATGGAATTTGGCAAAAAAGGTTGACACAAAAACTGTTTTAATAGCTTACCATGGTTTGATCGCCTCGGTCTTGAGGTTTGGAATCATTTTTTGGGGTAACTGTAGCCTAAGAGATAAGGTGTTTAAAGCTCAAAAACGCTGTATAAGAGCGATGTGCGGTCTTAAACCCACAGATAGTTGCAAACCTTTGTTTAAGTCTCTAAAAATTCTTCCCTTTCCGTCATTATATATTATGGAAATGGCAATATTTGTAAAAACAAATGCGAAGTTATTTACTAAGGTCTCGGACACCAGAAAAGGCCCCGTGAGAAGCCAATATAAAAACCTTTTAAATGTCGGTGGCTATAAAACTGCACTATTAAAAAAAAGTGTAATTTGTATGGGACCAATCATATATAATAAATTACCAGATTATTTAAAAAATGACACATTTCAACATTTTAAACACAAACTTAAGGCTTTTCTAGTGGAAAAATGTTATTACTCCATTAATGATTTTCTAGATGACCGATTATTATAGACCTTGAATTTCCTTTTCTTTTTTGTTTTCTTTAAAAATAAATTGAATTTTGAATATTTGAATGATTACGCCTAAAATGACTTTTTTATTGTATTGTGTTTGACATTTTAATTGTATTTTGATATTTTAATAGTATTTTGACATTTTAATAGATTTTTTGACATTTTAATAGTATTTTGACATTTTAATAGTATTTTGACATTTTAATAGTATTTTGACATTTTAATAGTATTTTGACATTTTAATAGTATTTTGACATTTTAATAGTATTTTGACATTTGAATAATATTTTAACATAATTGTAATTTGACATTTAAATTTTACTTTGACATTTCAATTGCATTTTGACATTTTCAGTGTATTTTGACTATTATGTATTATTAATTGTATTGAACAGTTATTATTATTTTTATCTGATAATTGTATTTAAAATTTTCTTATTTTTATTAGTTACCTATCCATTCATTTAAATTTTGCATGTCGAATCTTGGGCAGAATGTATGGCTCAACTTCAATTCTTCACGACCTTATTTGTACTTACCTGCATTCTAGCAAATAAATAATTTGATTTGATTTGATTTGATTTGAGATATTATAGTGCACAAGCGTGCGCGCAGACACAGGTGCACTCCTCTCTCTTCCCTTACTCTCATAGTCCGATGGGACGGCAATCCGACACGACCGGAGAGAGATCAGGTGCAGGACCAACGGCTTAACGTGCTTTCCGAGGCCTGGGCCACACCGCCAACTTCCAAACTCCGGGTTGTTACTAGGAAATTGCTAGTGAAAAAACTCAATAACACTTTGCCGGACCCGGGAATCGAACCCAGGACCCCACGCTCAGCAGTCGCGCTTGCGACCACGAGACCAACGGGGCAGTTGTTATGGGGCGGGATACTATGGACTAAGCGAAAAGTGAAGTAAATTATTTGATCTATGTATTTATTTAGCCCGTAACGTCCCACTGCTAGGCAAAGGCTATCCACCTATTCAATCTTCGTAGTCCCTCAAAAGAGTTGTAAAGAAAAATAACGCTCCACTGAATTTCTATTAAAATTGCTTGATCGAAAGTTACAATCTGAGCTGAGTACGATTAAAAATATCGAAAACAAAACAAAGCCTTAAATCTGTATAACGCGTCAAAAAGTTTACATTCGATTTAGAAATTCTAACATAAAATGAAGCCCACAAAAATAACATTGTGTCTATTTGTTTGCCTAAACCAAATTGTCGCACAACTTGAAATACGACGACGTTTACTTGGTGAGATTCCACCGCTGAGTAACGGGGATATCACGTAAATGAGTTAGAAAGAGTTATTCGACTTAGGGTAGGTAATTTCCTACGTTCGACGTATATGGTGCGTGAAGCATCACACGGGGAACTTACTTCGCGTCACAAATCGGCCTTCATTTTCTTTTTTGTCCTTTCAAAATATAAATGACGTGAATGTCTCACTGAATTATTTTTTATTTGCACGGTGATCGTGTTAAGAATGAAAAGTGCTACGATGCTACGGCGTAGCTGACGTCGGTGCTACGCCAGCTACGCTGTTGTAGCAGATAATTAATCCGCTCGTGTCGATTTATTTAGCTTGCAGGAGGTTGATGTAAACATACCGTTATTTATTGAAACGGTAATTTTAACAAGCAAACAATCTTCACACTCTTGGAAGTATGTTATCAGTGTTACCGTGTTCCGGACGATATACACAAACTTCTACCAGATCTTCAGATCATGGAAATAAGCATTTTTCATTATGGACACATTAATTCTTATTTTTTGTTAATATTCATACAAATTAAATACCTTGAAGTAAACCACCCGACCTTTTTATCCGAATTGGCAACGACGTATTTTCATTCATAAGATTTAGCGGGCTGAAACTTGTCAAAAATAAGTTAAGACCCTTTCTTACTGCATAGCTCAAATAAATTTCATTAAATGATATTACAAATATCTTTGTAACGAAGCCTTTTCAAGGACTACTTCCTTTGTTAGATTTAATTTGTAAAAGCTAGAGAAGCGTTTGACAAAGTTTATGGATAACGTGAAGAACACGGTGTATAATATGAAATTCCGTTTAGTTTGCAGGATAGTTAAGTTATATCATCTCAAACTTAATAATTAACTATATTTTCTTACCCATCAACTATCTCCTATATTACAACAGTTAACTCAAGTCGTGATGCTGACGAGCAGCTGATGCGTCTATGTTTTGTCGTTTACTGGCAGATCAGCGTAAAAGCGTGCATGAACTCGCTCGCTCGCATAACTTTTGCGCTCGCAAAACCAACACGCGTTGTTTCCATGCAGTGTTTATTAATGTTTTAAAATATTTGTACAACTAAAACGTGAAGCTATTATGTGCTAGGGATGTAACGTGGCTTTTCGGCTGTGAAATGAAGGAGCTTTTAAATCTGACATCGTTTTATAACCAAATGCGGCGAAAGGTATTCTTTTTATGATTCTGAGTGTGAGACTCAGTGTATGCAAACAAACAAAAAAAAAAGCTGGTTTTGTAGTTTGATAGGAGTTTTATGTAATACTAGCTGCGCCACGCGGTTTTACCGACATAAGTCTTGATCCCGTGGGAATATCGGGATAAAAAGTACCCTATGTCCTTTCCCGGGACTTAAGCTATCTCTATACTAAATTTCATCAAAATTGGTTGAGCCGTTTGAGCGTGAAGAAGTAACAAACATATAAACACACACACACTCACAAACTTTCCCCTTTATAATATTAGTGTGATGGATTAGCTTTAGCTGCGCCCTGCGGTTTCAGTCGCATAAGTCTCGATCCCGTGGGATTATTCGGATAAAAAGTGTCTTATGTCCCAATCCAGGTCATGGTCTACCCATGTGCCAAATTAGTGTGAGCCATTTTAGTGTGAAAGCATAAGAAACCAACTTACAAAAAAATCTTCAATTCTTTTCTCTTTATAAAATTAGCTTAGATATTAGTTAAGACAGGGCTAAGTCAACACGTTCTCTTTTGGGTAAAAAAACAAATATATTTTATGGGGGTCACTCCTCTTTCACAACCATACCCAATAACGCAACCCACGACTCTTATTTCCCTTCAAAAAATCAGTACCATCCCTACCTACTTTTGTTTCATATACGAAACACAAGTACAGTCAACAAAAATAGTTATTATTATAGGAAAAATATTCATCTTTCCTCTAAATATATTGCTAAAAGTGAAATATAAAATACTTGCTTGTTTATCAAACCCAAAACATTGTGTAATTACTTTCTCAAGCTTTGACTTAAGCGACACAATTTATAAAGTATTAGCTTTAGTTTGGCCCCCGCGCCTTCGCCCGCGTTGATGTCGGTGGAAGTTATCCCATGGGAATGTACTACCCGGATAAAAAGTATCCTATGTTCTTACTCAGGTAATGGTCTATCCGTGTGCCAGTTGAATCCAAATTCCTTCAGCTAGTAAGGCGTGGAAAGGTAATAGAGCTTAACAGACAGATATACTTTCACATTTATAATGCCAGTATGGAAAGGAAATTATTTGGCTTGGTATGGGCATGTGTTGCGGAGGGATGAAGAGTGATGAATATAAATGTTGATAGTTGGAGAGAAAGGCAAAAAAGATTAATGGATTGTGTGAGGAATGATATGAAAGAAAAGAGAGTGAATGATAACGTGACGGTTGACAAGGGAGAATGGAAGAAGAAAACGTGTTGCGCTGACCCCAAGTAACATGGGACAAGCGCAGGAAGACGATGATGGATATGGATTGTTCCGTTACCCCGGGGGGTCTCAAATAAGATCAATAAGTTAAAATTGGTACCAAGTCAACTGCCCGTACACTTATCTCATTGTTCGACTGTACACTACAAGTAGAAGCTCTCGCAATCGCAGTTCCAGATACCTTCCTGCTTTACAATGTCGTAAAACAATGTGACGCGTTTCCGGGTCAACTTATTGTTTTCGCTTAGTCCGAAATGTTTGTGCTCATTGCAAATATTTCTAACTACACAGCTGTGCTCAAAGTGCTGGCTTTACTAAATTATCACTTGAATTATGTATTTTTGTTTACTTTAGTAGGTATTGGGATGGATGGAAGCAGCAGCGATTAGTAGCTGTCTTAATTAGAGATTGGCAAAAATTGTTACAAGGTCTCAAAAAATCAACAAGTTCCACACAAAGATAATACGAATGTCTTAATTCAGTACTGGGCAGCAAAAATGACACAAAATATGTGGTTTTGATTTACATGGATTAAGGTGAATGCGCAGTGGTAGACCGCGAAATTTAAATTTTCTTACGTTTTTTGCGATTTGTAGGTCAGTGTCAGGTTGTATCTTGATCAAAATATGATTTGCGACTATAATAGACATGTATTTACAGAATTATAGTCATTAGAATCATTAATATATCTCTTTAAGTTAGATTTCTACCATCAACACTTTTCCATACGAGATTTGTTCTTAACGGTAGAAATCTAACTTAGAAAGATGTATTAATGATTCTAATTATTATAATTCTGTAAATACGTACCTGTTATTGTCGCGAATCATATTTTGATCAAGATACAACCTGACACTGACCTGAAAATTGCAAAAAACGTAAGAAAACAATTTTCGACTATTTTCCAGCAAATTACATTCTATTATTACGAGTTGATGCAGTCAGAAAATAAGTTGTTGGCTACAATCAGCAGTACAGACGCCAGCACATCAAGCTACCCGAAACTTTCAAATTCATCCAATCAATGATTTATCAATGGTTTTGAAAATGTATTAAAGAAATTTGACAGATTGTAGTAGCTTGATGTGCTGGCGTCTATACATTGTCTATTAATCCATTATTTTAGTTTTATTCTATTAAAGCTACAATCTATCGCTGTCAATTACCTAATAAATTGAACCGATGCTAAGGACATACCTACTGTTATAAAACAATATTTCCATGACGAGTATGACGACGTAAAAATATAATTTTGTTTTTGACATGTTTTTACTGTTATTTATTTATTACATAACATAAAATCAATGGATTTTCTTTCGTGCCGTGCCGTGGGTCGTTGTAGTGTTTTTTTTTATGATTTCAGTATATCCTCTAAGGTCGAAACTCACACTGCAGTGCATTTACAAAGAAAAGACAATGAGAAAACACAAAAACACAGAGCACGTAGGTACTGGACGTTAAACGCGAAACTCTTGTGAAAATCGACGTACACCCTTTTCTTTACCCGTTTGCTTCTCATTTTAATTCAATTTACTGGATGAAGGAGAAAAAGTAATCTTCAGGGTTGGGTAGGGACGCTACAGAGAGATTGGAAGTCATCGGCGCAGTATTGGGACGAACTCATATACTTTTATGGGGGCGAAAGTTTTTTTATTCGCGGCAGAAGAAAAAAGATTCGCGTTCCGCGCACCCTCCAACATGTGAGCCGCATACTTGAATAACTATGAATACCGAGATGAGGAATGAAAACATTAGTAGTCCGTTTGATTTCATCACGGATCCATCCTATCAGGAGTATCTATAAGGTTTTATTGCTTAAATATTATGGTACTCCATGGTAAAGTGAGTTTGGGGGAGGCCTATGTCCAGCAGTGGACGTCTTTCGGCTGAAATGATGATGGTAAAGTGATATATATTTTATTTCGTACGCTCTGTGCCCTATATGCGAATATGTATAATAGTATATCTATATTTGTACTAATAATAAGCTGAAGTGTTTATTTGTATGTGTATTTGAACGCGCTAATCTCTGTAACTGCCAGTCAGACTTGACAAATTATTTTTGCATGTAGCCCAGTTCATGAGGCTATTCTTGGCTATTTAATATACGCACAACACGCTAAGACCCTTAGGAGCGGAGAAAAAAGAAAAAAGTCAGAAGAACGCTAAGCGAAAACGAAGTAATAGCGCGGGCGGGCTTTGCGATGCAACGGGGTGGGTCGAGCGAACAAGAAATTTCACGTGGACGAAGTCGCGGGCAGAAGCTAGTAATAAATAACGGCTCACAATCATATTCCGGGATTTTCGTAGGTGCCGACTCGTTTGGGTATGTTGTAACATTAATAACGTACGGAATCCAGATGACCTTCACACTTTGACAGGCACTCTAGCAACGTGTTATTACTTGCCTATGTATATGTCGCAGGTTAAATTTGCCGTTTAGTTAACCATCCAGCCTTTTAACTAAACGGCGACCGTTCAACTAATGGCCTGAATGATATTCAATTATAGTTTAGGTTGGAAGTCTGTAACCAATCATGCGCGAGCCGAATTGGTCACAGTAACTAAGCCAGGGCACCCCGACCGAATGGGTTAGGTTATGATAGAAATGTGATCAACCGCGTGCGAGCTGAGACAGCGAAGCGAGGTGAGCACTACTTCCAAAGGCCAGGCGGTTAACTAAACGTTAAAGAAACGATGGATGGACTGTGTGAATGGTGATATGGTTAGAAAGGGGGTGAATACCGAGATGACGACTATTAGAGAAGTATCTATATAAAAATACATGTTGTACCGACCCCAACTAAACTGGGATAAGCTCAGGAGAATGATTATACATTATAACATCAAGTCTAAATCGTACAAGGTAATATTATTAGTAATTTTCATTGACCTCTTAATTATCGCTAATGAGACACAATTGATTTTCTATTGTAATGGTCCGATATCGGCCCGCGCCGTGACTGAGCGGTTATATACTTTGCTCTGCCCTGAGAATCAACGAATACAACATAAAAAAGTACCTACAAGTCATGTCAATACTTCACTAAAATGAAATCAATATCTGAAGTATGTATAATGTTCTTCAGGATCGATTTCTACTTTGATAATACCGTATACCGTTTGATCTGGCATCACAGCACAAAAGCAATAAAAGTACTAAGAGTATCAGATATCAAAAGAAAATATGTAGTAACAGTACGATATGTCTATGTCTATGTGTGTGTAAATTTTGTACCGTTATCGAGAGTGCACTCTTTCAAGTACCTTGGGCATGTATGATGACGATATTGAGAGAGAGCGGAAGGCTCTGTCGGTCGGAGCGAATATGATTGCCCGCTGGTTTAAGCGTGCTTCTACGGAGGTTAAAAAACACTTTTCAGTTCCTCATTTTACACCTGTAGTCTGTGGGTACATTTTACGCAGAGATCGTACAGTGCCCTTCACGTGCAGTACAATAATGCTTTCAGGGTGTTAATGGGGCTGCCTCGCTTCTGTAGCGCATCAGGGATTTTTGCGGAATTGCGTGTTGATTGCTTTTATGCATTAATGCGTAAAAGATGTGCGTCCTTGGTGCGCAGGGTGCGAGCCAGTTCCAACAGCATCCTGGGAGTTATTGCTGATAGGCTGGACTGCTGTGTTGTGAATCGTTGCTCCAGTATCTCAGCTGGAATGGGGAAGCAGTGATTTTTTTCTTGTTTGTGTAATTGTATCACCAACATAGTTGTTAGTTTATTTTATTGTTACTAATACTATGAGTCTCATGGTTACTCCCAATAAAGAATTTTATTATTATTATTATATGTGTCTATGTCAATATATCTATTCAATTTCCTGAAAAAAGTTTGATATCAATCAACCTGCGCAAATAGACCAAAATATAAATGTTTGACTCAGCAAATATTCTGATAGAATGACTGACATCAATATCGTTATCTCAACTGGCATACCATTGAGCAGAATATCATTCAACGAAGCTAAAGTCGTCTTCATACATTCTCTTTGACCTTTACCGCTCAGTACCGAATTTGAATGCCGAAAAGAAATGTTGTACTATCAGTCATCATCTGCCTAACCTATTCCCAACTGTATTGAGGTCAGCTTCCAGTCTAACCGGATGCAGCTCAAATCCAGTATTTAATTCTTGGTAAGAGGTTATCAGATTTTCGGGCTTCTGACGACTGTCAAAGATCCACGAATGACAACAGTGACTAACGGCTTAACGAGCCTGCCGAGGCACGGAGGGGTCTAGGTATGAAAAGATGATCACCCATCCAAGGACCAACTGCAGCAAACATAGCTTAACCTGATCGATTGATCCGTGCGACTGTTGTTAAGTACTTAGCCACGAGCCCTTAAATGTTGTACTGTAAGTAGTAAGTACAGGGGATTATAGAATAAGTCGGCAAAATGTTGTTCAGTAAAACGTTATTTCTTGCTCTCGGGGTTTCTCCATGCGTTTTCTTATATTTCCGCTTCTGAGGAAAATTTATTTGGGCTTAGAAAGTGAGAGTAATAGTAAACCGGACCCCGAATAACGAATATGCGACACGCGGCACGTAATATATCACGGAGGCAAAACTTTAATCTAACCCCTTCGAAGTTTTAGACCAAATGCATTAGATTTAAATTACCTAATGTTAGAAGTAGCGAATGTGACATCATACTGAATGGAGAAAAACTAGAATTTGTTCATCAAACGGTTTTTCTGGGAATCACGCTAGACGAGAAATTACAATGGGGACCTCACATAACATCTCTTGCGGGGCGGCTTAGCTCGGCCGCTTATGCTGTTAGGAAGATAAGACAGTTAACAGACGTAGAAACCGCGCGTTTAGTCTATTTTAGTTACTTTCACAGCATTATGTCGTACGGCATTTTACTATGGGGTCGAGCTGCTGACATTGAATCCATCTTTATTTTGCAAAAGAGAGCTGTCAGAGCCATTTATAATCTACGTCGCCGCGAATCTCTCAGGGAACTATTTAAAAGGATTAATATTATGACGGTACCTTGCCAATTCATTTATGAAAACATTATGTATGTAAGAAAAAATCTACATCTTTTTAATAAAATAAGCGATAGACATAACTTTAACACAAGAAATAAAGATAAAATACATCAACCATTTTTCAGATTAGCCAAAGTACATACATCTTTTATGGGGTACTGTGTCAAATGTTACAATAAAATACCTTGTGATATATTGCAATTAAATGAAAGAAAATTTAAAACTCACATTAAACGTACACTTTGTAAACAAGCATACTATAAATTAGAAGATTATATCCAAGATAAGAACGCTTGGAAACATGCTGGTCCTGCTCCATAGGACAATCTAGAGTCTAGACAAAATCAAACTGGTTGCTAATTTAATTGTAATTTTTTTTTTATTAGTTTTTACATTCATTACTCACACCCTGACTTATTACTTGTATTTTTTTTTTTTTATATAAAAGTCGTTTTGCTTGTACCATGTTTGTAAATATGTGAGCACCATGTATCTATCAGATAATTAATTTATATGTCATGGTTTCGTTTTTAATTCTTTTACCTATTGTGGTATAGTAATTTTATTTTAGGTGCATCGTCCTCACATGTTATTATATAATTAATGTACCCATGCAAAATATTGTACCTAAAACATTTTAAAAGAGT
The DNA here is from genome assembly GCA_947508005.1 of Amphipoea lucens. Taxonomy (NCBI): domain Eukaryota; kingdom Metazoa; phylum Arthropoda; class Insecta; order Lepidoptera; family Noctuidae; genus Amphipoea; species Amphipoea lucens. The sequence goes on from OX382371.1 coordinate 12,073,893, forward strand.
AACGGTGGAGTTTCTTGCCCATTCTTCTCCATGCGAAAACTACCTTTTGGAATGGGCGACTAGAATCAATTCTATTTTAAGATAATTTTTGACGTTCAAAAGTGCCTTTTTTGTGCCTATTTGAAATAAATGCTTTGACTTTGACTTTGACTTTGTTTCTCTACCTAAACGAAACATACCTACGTATGGTTCGGACTCGTTTGTTATTATAACCTCGAAATATTAACATAAGGTACAAGTTATATGTGTGGAATAAAAGCCAAATATAACGTACTGTTTTATTGTGCACATACTTCTAGAATATTCGTCGATTTGCAAGTATTAATACTTGTTTCGTTGTTACGTAAATGCGAGTATTACGCGTATGTCTAATCTAAGCATAGGTAAGTCTTCCAGCATTTTATTTATTCATGAACTTATTCCTAACACGCAATGCGTAACATTGAAATGTTCCGTATTTGCATATGTATGTGATACAGAAATCCTAACGATAACAGATTTATCGAGGTTTGCCATCTTGTTTTTATGAGTGCGTGACTTTGTAAATTGTGCACGTTACGACGGAACATCGGTAAATATAGATAACTGTGCTGTATAGAATTGATTTATTTCTCTCTATTCATTCATCATCATCATCATTTCAGCCGAAAGACTGCTCGACATAGACCTCCCCCAATCACCTCCACTTCGACCGGTTCAGTGCTTCTTCTTGCTGCAAGGTTGACGGTCCACCTTGTGGGAGGCCTTCCAACGCTGCGTCTTCCGGTACGCGGTCGCCACTCCAGAACCTTTCGGCCCCATCGGCCATCTGTTCTGCGAGCAATGTGCCCTGCCCACTGCCACTATGTTTGGCAATTCTTCGGGCTATGTCTTGTTTGAGAGAATCGTTCATAAATACAGACCCAGATATATTTATTATTCAATATCCGTTTAACTTGGCCTCAAACTAACTGCAGAAAAACACATAATATCATGTTCTTTGTACGTTGCTAGCCCATAATACGTCTTAAGAGAGTCGTTAAAGTAACAGAGCGTTTTATTTCTTTGAACAAACTCTTCAAGAAATACAATAAAATATAAGCGAACTACGTACGGAATACTGTGAGCAAAAGAGATGTCTATTCAAGCAAAAACATACTTTATGTACGTTTTATATGGTTCAGCTTGTTGAGTCTTAATCAGCAATCGTCGTTTGCCTAATCATGCGTTGTAATTTAGAAGTTATTTATAATTATTCATAACTAAGAAATATAAGTTAATTTTTTTTTACAATTTTTCTTCTACATTTTACACATGCAAGAACTTAAAAAAAAAACTATTAATTAATAAATCTACGTATTTTGTGCATGAAACAAGGCGAACACGGAGTACGTCGAACGCACCACCTGAAACGATAAGCAATCAATTAAAATAATTGTCCAATGACCAGAAATAATCAATTAAATTTACATAGGTTTTGCGCATTTCACTCAACACATACACAGTACTGTTGGAATTTTAAGGCTTAATGCGATTATCGATTAATGAGTCTTTTGTATCCACTCGGTATGTTAAAATGAAAACAGTAATCCTATAGTCGAATGCGGATAAAATATATTCAGTTTAAAATAATTATCAGATTGCAAAAGTTCCCTACTGCCATGCTAGCCATACTAGCTGCCTCCCTGGTCAACTGGTTGCAAGCGTTACTGCGATTGGGGTTTGATTCCCGGGTCGGGAAAAGTGTTATTGGGTTTTCCATCTGGAATTTCCCAGTAGCAGCTCGGAGTCAATACACTATAGTACTATACAATACGCTCGCCCCCTATTACATGGGACTTAAACATGATTAACTGTGGTTGTTCTTATAGATACCTACCTAAGCCTGCTGGGAATTCAGGCGTGATGTTACATACGTTATGAAATACTAGCTGTCCCCTATGACTTCGTTCGCATTAAACTAATGACCTTCGAGTCATACAATGCTACGCCATGCTGCAATGATTTAAGGGGGGAGGGGGTCCAAACAAAACTTACTTTTCTTACGTGGGCCCAGGGATCTAGACTGTTCTTACGTATGTAAGATCACAAAATTAAGCAAAAATTATATTTTTTTTAATTTTTTGCTACTATTTCTTTGTAATTTTAGTAGATACTGATCTTACGTAAGATTAGAAAGGGGGACTCATCAAAGTCTTATATTTTCTTAAGTAGAGCAAGGGGGGGTCCGAAAGTGGTCAATTTTTTTTTAACATAATTAATGAACAGCCCCTTACAAAAAATATTTTACTGATATTAAGCTACATTATTGCCGAGCCCTATAGCCTATGTTTTAGTGTACTTATACTTGATGACTTCCACGCAGAAAGAAATCGCGAGTTTTATAACTATGAAAGTATAACCAGTATGAAGGTCTCGTAGGTAAGCTCCAGCATCTTGAAGGCCTTCATCACCAGAGGGCGCTGCGCCTGCATGATTGCCTGAAGAACCAGCTGCCTTATGTTATGGCGGGGGTTAGACTTAGAGCGCGGGGGGCAGGACTGCCAGCCGCAGTAGAAAATGGCGTCCGATATTTCAGATGCCTGTGAAATGCACACAAGTAATTATTAATATGATAATGTTAATTTTTTGCATTATATGCTATGTGTTGGTATATTTAATATCTTCGTTTACGACTTCACATATTCATATTTTTCTCTTCTTGTTCTCACACACTATTGACTACATTTCTTTTTCACTTATCCTTTTGCAGGTTCTCTGGAAGTTTCTTAAGATATAGGCAGTACCTTTGTACTCAAATTATAATTATGTCGTATCGCTATGTATTTTATTGTGTGTACATAAATAATAAAAATGATAGAAGGTAACCATTAAAAATTCGCATTAAAGTTTGAAGTTGAAGAAAGTGGTTTAGGTCCATATATTTGGGCCTCAGGTAAGCTAATTAGGAAACGTTACTGTTTACCAGAGGCATGTAGGTAATTAAATAAATACAAATATTTCAATAACAGCAATCTTTCAGTGGTCAGAACTGAGTCTTTCATCTTGATCACTATGGTGTGTCAGTAACACTGAGGAGAATTTATCAAATCCAAACTCAGGGTAGATTTTAAAATAGACCGCTCTAAGTTTCACCTGTCGCAAAGAACGAATCATCATCATTAGACTATAGCAGTCCACTGCTAGACATATTCCTCTCATACTGCACGCCATTCAACTCGATTTTCGGCAACTCTCATCCAGCTGCTACCAGCCATCCTGTGAAGATCGTGGCTCCACCTAGCCTGAGGGCGTCCCACCTTACGTTTACGGATTCGCAGTCTTCACTCAAGAACACGTTTACCCCAACGGTCATCGGTTCTACGGCTAATATGGCCTGCCCATTACCACTTCAGCATGCTTATTCTGTGAGCTATGTCGACAACTTTGGTTCTCTGCCGGATCACCTCGTTGCGGATTCAGTCCCTTAGAGAGACTCTAAACCTAGCCCGTTTCATAGCTCGCTAAATGGCCTTGAATTTATGGACCAGCCGTATCGTTAGTGTCTACGTTTCGGCTCCGTAAGTCATAAATGGCAGGACGCACTGATTGATGACCTTAGTATTTTGGCTCTGTGGAATACACGACGAGAAGACTCGACGAAGCTTCCCAAACATTGCCCAGCCCACCTGAATTCTTCTGTTAGCCTCCCTCTCAAAGTTGTTCCTACCAAACTGCAGAGTTTGCCCGAGGTAAACGTATTCTTGAACAACCTAGAGAGCACCGCCATTTACAGCAAGCGGTCCCGGGGTAACGTGTTCGTTGAACATATCATGGGTTCTGCCCATGTTCATCCGGAGACCAGTACGTACAGAAGAATCAACTAGGCCGTCCAGCATGTGCTGCAAGTCCTGCACCGATTCAGCCAGTATGACAATGTCATCTGCAAATCTCAAGTGTGAGATGTACTTGCCGTTGATGTTAATGCCGCGTCCTCCCCAGTTCAGGGTCTTAAACACATCCTCCAATGCGTTAGAGAAGAATTTCGAGGAAATTACGTTCCCTTATCTTACCCCTCGCCGCAGGGGATATGTTCAGTTCGCTGGTCCCGAGTTTGGACGGTCATTGTTGCGTTTTCATAAAGACATTTCAGCACTTGGATGTATCGCCAGTTGACTTGGCATCGCTGTAGAGACTCCGGTCTCGATAGAGTCAAAAGCTTTCTCATAGGCAAGCCATGGGGGCCGATTATAATCTTCGGATTTCTGTATAATTTGTCGCTCAGTGTGGATGTGGTCTATGGTGCTAAATTCTCCTTGAAACTCGGCCTGCCCCGGTGGCTAAAACTCGTCGAGTCTTCGCGCTAGACGATTCGTGACGACTTTTTAACACAACTTATATAGGTACTTGGCTAAGGAGCGAAATGGGTCTGTAGTTCTTTAGAAGGGTCTTATCACCCTTCTTAAAGAAAAGAACGACCACGCTCCTTCGCCACGCTTCTGGAGTTCTCCCAGAGAACAGGACACAGTTGCAGAGCTCCCGAACGAACGAATAGCAAAACGTTTAATTCCAATCGATTTATCGGTTCTCCATTAAAACTCAAGCCATACCTTTTTTTTTAATTTAGACAGCAAAGTATTTAAGAAAGTAATATAAAAATTTCGCCAGCTCAAATCACAGGGTGCCGGTATGATTTTAGCTAGCGAAGAGTTAATGCGTGATCGAGGACAAGAGCAGGCCAATTCAGCGTTAAAAAAAGACGGGTTGCATTCCGGGAGTGCCGGCAGAAGTGAAAACTTGAATTTTAACGTTGTGCATTTTTGATATTTTTCATTAATAGATGCACTTTGTTCAACTTCCATATTTTAAACACTTTATATACACGAATTTTACGAATACATAGCAGTGTGGCCACTACACAGACGGTCGAGCCATCAGCTGTCACCATCCATGGATGCGCGTGGCACGCTGTAACATAAACACACACGAACATTCGCGCAAGCGCCCTGCGCCGCCTAAACGAAACAGCAGGCATACATTTTCGCCGCGCCGTAGAATGAGAGGGGGATACTTCCTCTCCTACGCCGCGCCGGCTGTCTACTCTCCATCCATCTTACGAATTTTCGATCAGGTCACGTGTCCTGATGCGATGTCCTGACGCGAGTATAAGTATTGTAAAAATGAGTTATTGTTATTATTATTATTTTTTCTTAATTTTTATCATCAATATTTTCTACACAATGTATTTTGTTAAGAAATAAATGACTTATGACTTATGAGTTTAACATTTTTTACCCATTACAAAAAAAGTGTACAACGCCGCTAAAGAAGTTTTCAATTCAAAAAAAAATATTTCATAACACACTATTAATCACAATCTGAAACATTTTGAAGGATATTGCTAATCTATTGTTTCATAAGTGTATGTTCGAAAAAGTTTGCTCAACAATGTAAATAACACAATGAATGTGGTTGAACTGTCAATATGACAGCCATTCCTACTGTTGGTGTGTTACGCAATTACCCCGTTGGACATTTTTTACCCAGCTAGATGTTCATAAAAATAGATCAAGAAAACATTGTAACATTATTCTTTACTTGGTAAATATACATAACAAGGGCTTAGGTACACAAGCTGTGATTTATGTTGATGGCCCGTATCTGACCTTATGTCGTAACTTATTTTTATACCCGACTCCACAATTTCTGTGGATGTTAGCGGATGTCACATTTGGCCGTAATGCCCATGACATATTTTTGTTTCCGAAATTGTATTGTGTCAACCGGATACAGTTGAATATGGATTATCTTGACATGGCACTCCGGAGACTGAAACTAATGATTACTGACGCATTTACTGCGAGTCATTGTTTATTTCTCTCAATTTAAATGGGCCTTTGCAGTATGTATTATTCAGAATGCTTTCACTATCTTTATAGTTCTTCTGTGTGTATGACACTCTATTACTCCTAAACTGCTAGACCGATTTTGATGATTTTATTTTTGTGTTTGAATGAGTTATTGGATGGTCCAAAATTCCAATGTGGTAGGTGGCGCTGTGTTCGAGTTATAGGAAACTTTAAAACGTCTATATGAATACATTTCGGATATCGATCTTCCCCTGTATTTCATTATTATTTATTTATTTAATTTTTAAAGCACATAAATGTACAGAGGCGGACTTAATGCCATAGGTATTATTTTTGCTTAAGGAACAAATTTCAATATTGTGTGACTTTAACCAGGAATACAGAAACCATGAACGGATTACTGAGACACAGTGACGCAGTACACAATAGCAAGTCGATACACGAATTAATGCCCACGGGAACAAGGTCACATAACACATTAAACAGCTCTGTTTTCCCCATAGGGAAATAGTATCGACGTGTCAAACACATCTCGAAAATATGATATAGTCATACCTGATACGTTATTTCTCCAGCGTTGCATAAAAAGAGGCCCAGAAGAAAGAATAGAGCCACTACAAAGAATATCAACTTCATACTTGCGACGAACGTCAGTTGATCTGAAACCTGGAAAATTAATTAAAATGTTACGTAAAGTACCATCGGCAGAAAATCACACTAATATTATAAAGTCGAAAGTTTGTGAGTGTGTGTGTGTGTGTGTTTATATGTTTGTTACTTCTTCACGCCTAAACCACTGAACCGATTTAGATGAAGTTTGGTATAGAGATAGTTTGAGTCCCGGAAAAGGACATAGGATAGTTTTTATCCCGATATTCCCACGGGATCGACATTTACGCGGGTAAAACCGCGGGGCGCAGCTAGTTAAAAATAAATGACGCAATCTGTCTCAATCTTTGAAACGTGGCAATTACGGAATCAATTACGCCAGGAAGAAGAAAATATAATTTTTCTATCATCTTTCTCAAAAATATTGATACAAGCGTTATTATTTTATACTCTAGAAGTATGTTGTAGAGATATTTTTTTCTAATTTCGACCAAAGGAGATCCCATACTGTTTGGCGACTTAAAAATAAAAAGACGGCGGCCAGGAATTGATTACATTTTATTTAAATGGTCAGTACTAGAAATATTTATTTGTATGGCGACAACGCTGTAATGAATTTGAGAACAAAGATCCTATTTTTCAATCCGCCTCCAGATATAATATAGCTCCGAACCCAAATTGCTCTCAAAATTTTGACGTCTTAGTAAAAAATATGTAATTATTGTTGTTGGTCGCAAATAAAAATATCCCACAATGAGTGATGTCATATTTTGGTGACCAACTGCAGCAACAATAAACAACATAATATTAAAAAAAATATATATACATCAAAATTGAAAACCTCCTCCTTTTTTAAGTCGGTTAAAACGAATAAGACACAACATAAACAAAATAATTCCACAAATCCAAAAACCTAGTAAAACATTTACTATTCTTCACAAATCTCATCACACAGGGTTTCAGAAACAGTAACACGATGACTGCGTAATCAAATAATAACAAATAATACGCAGTTTTGCAAGATTCCTGAGCAGTCAAAGGTACTGGGGTACAACAATGCAATTACTTACGGCAATTTGAAGCAGGAGAGAGACGGCCGACCCCGAGCTTTGACAAACTTGTAGCGCCATCACCGTCCCAAACGCTTTGTCGATGTCGCCCGATAACCTGATGAGATAAAAATAATTATGCTCCGTTTGATTTTGGACTGACCTTGATGAATGTCTACCTCACAAAGGAGCTTAGATTTAAATTAATTTGCTCTTCCTTTGTCTTATTTACTAGATACTTTTGACATTGTAGTAAGCACCCTTGTTATTTTGCTATCACAATTCATCAAATAAGTGCCAAATGTAAGAGCGATGTTTCTCAGAATTTCTGAAGCCAACTATACAAGATGTAACAGACGCAACGCAAGCCCTGAAAGTAGTTTGTTCATAATTGACTACTGAATCAATTTCAGTACTTTTTTTAAATGATTGTTTTTGCCATACTGACCGCCGATTGAGCCTAAGCCCTAAATGCTAATTTTTAAACACAATTTTCTTAAAAATGGTAGCATTAAAAAATTTAAGTATTATTCTATTAACTCAATACTCTAAATTGGGATGTATGAGGTCTTGCGTTAATTATGTTACATACATATATTGTATATGTATACCTAAGGCTACCCGTTTCACTACAATCTTGGCTTGCTTTTTTGCTTTTCGACTTAGGTTCAATTGGATACGAGTGTTGTTTTCTAACAGAATTTATGTTCTTAAAAATCCTACCCAATAAGAGTATTGTGCATTTTTATTCCTTCCACAAGTCCGCTAGCCAGTTTTTCCGTCGCCATATCATATTCCCCTCTGTCATTCAACGCAAAGAATTCTTCTCTCAATTTCTCGAAGTATTGTTTTAGGGTCATGAATTTATACTTGTACATGATAAGGTAGATCATGGTGAAGGTGTCGACTGATAATATCATACTGATCAACATAACAAACAGGACTACTGTGGTGAATACTCGAACGGAGGTTGCTAGCATTGAATCGTCTTCAAACGTAGGATAATACGTCACCACTGTTACGAAATGAGATCCTGAAAAAAAAACAAAAAAAAACCAATAGATTGAAATATTTTATTTCACATAAACCTACATGGTACTAGGTGTACGCGGAAAGCCGGCAAGAACCTCAACAAAAAAAAACATTTTATTTGCCACATCTGCTGTGGGCTAAAATAACCACTACATGGAGCCCTGACACAGCTAGAAGGCGTTGCGGCAGACCCCGTAGAAGATGGCGAGACGAGCTGGACAAAACAAATGACCTTTAGACCGGGAGAGGCCTTTGCCCAGCAGTGGGATGACTGGGATGATGCAGGTTAACAGTGTTAGTATCTATGCCAAATCAACATAACCTTGCACAAAATTCAAGTAGGTAAGTTACAAATAAGCAGTAAAGGTAGGTAGGTACACTTTTTGTTTGGCATGTATGTATATTGATACATAATATAAATGTATTTTGTATTACGGAACTGATTCACTGTTCCCGATACTAGATTATAGGTACTGTCCCACTGCTGGGCAAAGGCCTCCCCCAATCCAGGAACTCCCTTCCTTTTTTTAAAATATTTATTATAATAGTAAAAAGCTTTAGTTGTTAATAACAAAGCAACCACGGAAAGTACAGCAGAAGTTAAATTAAGGCAGGTAAACATTAAAAAAAACATAAAATGAACATCACACACACTTGAATATCTACTTATTTAGTAACAAAATCTTACAATCAACCGAAAGACACAATTTTAAAATGCTTTTTAAAATGATCCTTAAAGTTCACTTTTATTTCCTTAACTTTAAAAGAGAATTTGCGAAAAAATCCAATTTAAACAATAAAATTTGCAGATGCGACCAACTGGCTTTTCAAATTTAGTTTTACGTAACGCGTTTTATACTTTGATAAAAGGAAATTAACTTACCTGTAAACATCTTCCTTAATCCTTCAAAAACAAAGAAAAAGCATGAGCCATAAACGATCACAATGTAAGCGACGACATTTATTTTCATGATCTTGTATTTCTTCGCCATTAACGCGTTCTCTTCGTAACTCTCACAAACTGACACCATTTTATGATTCAGGCTTTTTATCAACGATTTTTTGGTTATAACAGAGAATATTTTGATCATAACTATTGTATGACTGACGGCCAAGCTTACGGAGTCATGTTTTTCGTCCTCGGGATAGTCGCCCATCGTGGCAGCCATTATTTCGAATATCGTCATGAAACCGTATACGAAAAACAACAGGCCGGTGTATGCTCTATAAAGCAAGGTTCGATCGTCACCTATTTCGCTTTCCTTGTACCAGAAATTTCCGGAGCCGATTAAGAAAATTCTTTCGCAATATGTTTTCAAGATGTAATGGTTTTTCATTTTGTTATTTTTCGTTCACGGTTTTGAGTGGTTGGCTCTAATGGGAGGGAAGTCTGCAAAACGTACAACTTTAATGATAAATGATGATGAGCAAGGTTTGTGTATAAGTTAAATATTTATTTAACTGGCCAGTAAGCTACAATTTAAATGTAAAAACTATTTCTATAAAATTAACTTTTTCACCAATACAGTAGGCAAGTGTATCATTCTACGTGTCATCAATATCAAAAATAAAATATCGTGTTGAAAAATTATATAAAGCAAATATTTCGTTTAATATTTATATAATTTATAATTGACCATTTCAAATTGCATAAAAGAGTTAGTAGATCATTTAAATCACGTACCGTTAATTCAACACCAGTCTCAATTAATTTTAAATAAATAAGCATGTATTACCAAAAGCGGGGATAAATATATTGGTTTCGTTCATTAAAATATTACGTAAAAGCCACCACACGTTTGCTGCGAACGAGTTTAATCAAACAATGACTGAAAAGTATTAAATAATCGCCGATAGCAGTTAGCGTGGAAAGAAAAAGTTTCTAATGAGCTAATTTACCCCTCTTTATAGGACCACAACGACAAAAGAAAAAAAAAGATCGCCTGCGGCTACATCGAGTTTTTATAAAAGCAATATCTGTTCTGGTTTTTGTAAGCAAAAATAATTTGTTAAGTAATGTAGTTTGTGGGTATTGGATTTGACACTGGATACACAGTATCATATTATACATTGATTCTGTGGCTTTTACTAAACTCCCAGAAAAAACGAAATCCCAAAACATGGAGTTAAAGTGATTTGGCGAATATGGTTTCGTGAATTGGCTTTATACAGGTTATGAATTATGAATATACCTAAAAGAAATGTAGTCTCCTTCTAGCTTAACTATATTTTGGGACAAAAAATATAGAGCACAATACCTTTCTTTTCCGAGTTTTCGAGGAAAATCCCATTGGTAATTCCACCGAACCGGGAAGACGGAATTTGCTTGCCCATTTTTGTATGTTCTGTTTCGTTTGTCCGGAACTCATCACCCGCCGTAGTAGGTATTTGAGCATATTTCTGCTCGGGTGGCAGCCTTTCACAAACTGCCCATATTCTTCTATAGACTGTAGTCATCTAATGCTGAAATCTTCCTGCGAGCGACTCTCACACTATTATACAGACGCCAGCACATCAAACTACTACGAGTACAATCTGTGTTTATTTCATGTTATGTATTTTTGTGGTGTACAATAAAGTATATATAAATAAATAAATAAATAAATCTGTCAAATTTCTTTAATCGATTTTCATCTTTATCGCTAAAGCATATGGTTCAAAGTTGATTGGGAAAATTTGACAGCTTCAGGTAGCTTGATGTGCTGGCGTCTGTACCTTAAAAAAAATGGCACGACTTACAATTAATAGCGTAACATACATTACTGTTTTAATAAAATGCAAGTGCTTAAATAACTCGTGGTCATTTACTGACTTATAAGTTAGTTAAATGGCTAACTTGAAATATTTACCGCTTCTACGTGAGAATGCTTCGTTAATCCTTAGTACTATTAACTAAGTGTAAGTGATTACTTAAGAACTTTTTCTAATAGTTCATAATAACACCAAGTTTTGAAACTTCAAGGGGCTATAATAAATGCTTTATTAGATTGCGCGCGGAAAAACACACTAGTTTAACAAATAGCGCTATTGTAAAGTTAAATTAGTTTCACCTTAACAATGGAAAAAGTTTAATATTACTAATGTTATACAAAGAAAGGCGAGAGAGAGGATTCATTGTTATAAATTCTGAAGGTTAATTGTACAAAAACAGGCTGTAATTCCTTAAACTAGATAGTTGATATTAAACAATAGCTTATCCCAATTCTTTTGGTTTAGTAGGTAAAAACCAGGATTTTTCAACACTAGTTATCAAAAGCTGTAACACGGTAGATATTTACATGCAATCACTTTCTCATCACCTTAGTGACGGTTTCTCAGTTACATCAAAGCAACAAACCCCTGATTACCTTCGCCAGTTCCGGCAAAACGTTATTCTAAGATTTGCTTTGAATGCTCGATAGCATAATAAACTGGGTTGTAGAGGTCAGATAGGCAGTTGGTCCATGTAAAATACTGGTATTTAGCTGGATCTTGTTACACTGGAAGCCGACCCCAACATAGTTGGCTAAGGCTAGGCAGATGATAATTATGCTCTATAGCACAATACGAAATCTGAGAATAACGATCGACAATAGCCTTGCTATATGTATATTTCAATAGAAAAGCAACATTACTCAGTATTATGTTTCAAGTGTCAGATACATACAATGCTTAGGACCAACCGACAATGCAGCATCAGCATCAAATTCAGCCTCTCCCATCCCAGTGTTGGGCAAATACCTCCATTTCTGCATCGTTTTGTTGTACACAGTCAGTGAAAATCAAAGAGTACATAATAAAGACAATCACAAAGTCTCAAGTTGAAATAGCATTTGCCAAAATTTGTCTTATTTCGCAGATTCCGTCGTCCGCTGGCTGGGAGCCAGACTCGCAGGGACTTACGAAGATAACTATGTTTCCTCTTACACTATACTTCATCTTAAACTGCCTCTCATGACTTCATGTTCAACCCATCCATCCAATGAAATGAGTTTAATTCTCAAAAACAATAAAGACTTCATGAAGTTGGGAGCTCGTGTAAGTTAATGTAGTGATTTAGGTTTTTTATACTTGTTGAAAATCTGAAATAAAGAAAGGTTCTTGGTACAGGCACCATTAAAATCCTCTTCACTATATTTTGCCATCTCTTCGGTGCTCTTGCAAATATGTATACTTATACCAGATACTTGTCGTTGTAGCCATCTTTTTCTATCCAATGTACAATCCTCTTTTACTTCACCTTGTCTTATCCTTAATTGTTCTCTGTAAGTAATTTATTATCAACCTGTCTTGCATTTCCAGTAAAACATATGTTTTACCAACGAAAAAATCTACAAATGACAATAAACGAAGTGTTCGAAAAAAGGGGACAATATACCAGTTCGAACCAGTAACAATGTACCGAACGCAATGCACGGCAAACTGCACAGACCACTTCCAGGCTTCGGTGTTGTATCAGTTATTTATTGCCTACCACTTTATTGCCTCACTGCGGATTTGGGAAATGGACACCCTCTGTGGCGGCGGTTTCTATCCAATCGGCCTTATATTTGGTTTGCAAAATACATTTGTAATATTCAAATACATGTTTGGGCCGTTTGATATATATGAACGCCTCTACTTGATCGTTTTTCCTGTATTATATTGTACGTTAAGGTGCACTTCTAAATGTATCCGAACAGGCACTACAGTTAAATCTTTAGCTGGTTTAAAAAATAAATTCATTATGTTTACCAAGTCAAGTAGTAGAATTGATAAGGTACGGCTTGCTAAGGCTGGTGGCTAAGTAGCCACACGCCTATCATTAACCTATCGTATCTATATTCCAAGAAAATCATACAAACACAACTTTATTTTTCAGTCAGATAAATAAAAGAATAAATCTACTAGAATTTAAGCTCACAGAAAACACGATAACTCAGGAACAATGCGATATTGAAAAAAAATAAAGGAACATTTCATAAGAAAGTACTTTCTCCGAAGAGGAGACAAGAGTCTATCAAAATAATAAAAAGTAGACAGTAAAATATCGTTCCAGACTTTTCTCAAGGATGCTGCGTATCATCTGACATAACAACACTGTAAGCTTTTATGCATCTGAAATACTTTGCTTTTTCTGTGCGGGTAGCCGCAAATCCGATTTAAAATGTTGTACCAACACTATGTGTCGATACAAATGTTCCTCAATACGGCCGGCTTTACACTGTGTGGGTAGTCGTTCCTTTAAATTCTAAACAAACAAATTAAAACTCGATTCATTCCCAGTAGTACAAAACAATTTTAATTACAAAGTAAGCAACAATTTATCAATACCATCAATACTAAGCGAGCTTTGCGGTTTATTATAGAATCCACACATATCTAGCTCATAATATCGTAGAAAACTCTTTAAAACTGTTGGTTTTCGCAAGTGTGAAAACGAACACTTCTGAAGAATTTGTGATGAAGTAAGTAATTAATCTTGCTTTGTTGCCGACGTTGAGAAGAGCTGCTTACTAAGTGCAGAAATGTTTCGCCACTGCAAACTTTGCAATTTCGAGAGACGTCATATTTTATTTGTTGAGATACAATTTCTGTGTTTAATGTGTTTCGTTTTTCTAATTATATGTTCTTGGATTTGGTTCTAACGACTTATTACTTATTCGTAAGTTCTAATGATATTAGACTGCGGGCAATAACCTTTCTCACGATGGGGGTGAACCATTGATAATCCCGATTGTCAGTATGAGTTGGTAATTTCAGACTAGGCTTCTTCACGATTTATTTTTCTAAAGTATATATTAGTCAGTTTCCGAATTAGTTTTGAAAGTAGATCCTTATGAAATCGAAAAGGCCTCCTGAAGTCCTGACACGCACATGTAAAATTTCGAACCCTAATGTTGAATGTAAGAAACAGTTTCGAGGAAGCTCAGTCAGGGAAAACATGAAAGGATTTTTGCGGAAGACCTTTGACCAGCAGTGGGCCAGTATGGACATGTTCTATGTTACAAGGTTTGTTTCAAGTAGACCGTTGTGCCTGCCTGTTAAGAACATCTGTGTAAGATCTGGGTGTCCCAAGGGTTTCTGACCTAATCTGGGTGACGCCTTTACATTTAAAGAGCACGTGCGCAACGGTTTCCTCAGCCTCCATGCAAGTCCTGCTGAGTCTGAGGACTATCAGTATTTTGCGTCTGATCCCAGTACCACAGCACGTTAATTTTATCTGCGTAGTTATATCCTAGTACCAGCTGTTATAGTGTGGGTAAGAACAAAAAAATTGCTTCAACAGTTTTAATTATCATTTTAATATTTATGAGCTTAGGCTCCGATACATAATAAAACGATAGTTTCAAATAACTTTCATATGAAACAAAATTCCAATCAAGTAACTAAATAACATAGAAAACTAATATTATATTGTCAGACTAAATTAAATTTTGTTCAATATAGTAGTATATTGAACTAAGATTTAATTTACTCTACCTTGCATAGTTTTCGGAGGAATACTTTAATAAAAAATACCATCAATATTGTTATTAAAATGCTAGTCTATTGTAGGTCTTGGCGTTTTTTTTTTTTTTCTTTTTAAATATCGGGTCGCACGTTATCAAACTATTAAAATGGGTTGCATGCGAATAGTTCTGAATCATCATCATCATCTGCCTAGCCTATTTCCAACTAAATTGGGGTCGGCTTCCAGTCTAACTGGATGTAGCTGAGTAAGACCAGTGTTTTACATGGAGCGACTGCCTATCTGACCTCCACAACCCAGTTACTGGGTAATACGAAACCTTTTGGTAAGACTGGTTGTAATAGTTCTGAATATCGTTTTCATTACACGGTGTGGTCAGACCATTTTAAAATCGAACAAGTGAACCGCGAATGAAAGATTCCGCGTATTGCGCGATTACCTATACAACGTTTATTTCTGGTATAAGGAAGATAAGATTTTAATTTAAAGAGTCCTTGTGAAAAATTTAAACCTTTTACTTTTAAAATTGACAACGTTAAAGATAGACAAGCTGTTTCCCGCGGCTTCGTCTGCGTACCTACTAGAACAGGCAGAAAGTAACTCTGTTTGTCTGCCTTTCTGTCTGTTACAAACCTGTAGGTAAGTTTAGGCGTGAAAAGATAACAGACAGGCTAGAGTTACTTTCCCATCTATAATATAAAAATGAATCGCTGAATGTGTTGCTAAGCGCAAATAATATTCCTTGAAGTACGAGGATGTTCATACGGAGAGAAAAATTTAAAAAATTGCCTGAAAAGAAAAAAAAAACCATCCACCCGTGCGAAGCCGGGACGGGCCGCTAGTTTATAATATTAGTAGGTACAGACCTACTAATATTATAAACTAGCGGCCCGTCATATTTCTTGATATATCATGGACTGTCTACAGAGAGAATGAAAATTTATATCATAGTGTTGTTTTTGTGAGTGTACGATGATACTGTCGCTGGACGCTGTCCATCCCCTACCGCCTATTAGTCATCTCTCAACGACCACGTGGAGGGGTCAAGTCCTACGGGTGCCATTTATGACCCGGAACTACATGAGTTTTATCCTCATAAAACATATTTTAATTTATGCAAACAAAAAGTTTTTATATCAAAGCAAACACGCGTAGGTTTCAAATTAAATAAATATCAAAGATAAAAGAATTTATGACAATATTAAAAAAAAAATCTGTGTTGACCTTGTTAAGCCATAGGCATTCTCTTTGTGTGGACACTGGACATTGAAAATTATATTAACTTAAATGCCACAAAAATATTTTTTGGATCTTTTGAACACATTTAAACTAATTTATGTCTATACAGAGATGTAGTATGCATGTATATGCCTAGTACAGTGCATAACACATGGTACATAAATCACATTACAGCCGAATCCTCGCGTGCACTGGTATCACATAATCCCGTTTGGTTAGCAGCTGTCAAATTTGCAAGCAAACTATTCTGATCGATGTCACCACAATCTGCCACGCTGATGTATGAGACGACCTATATTGATCGCACAAATAAGCGTATGAACTGTTCGATTGGGGCTACCTTTCGGTTTAACCGGTCGCTGTATCTATCTGCTCTGAAAGGGTGAAATAGATGGACCCGTTTCGTATTATACGTATGTGTAGATGTGCGATTCCATATCCTAAATGTCAATGTCAATGGCCGACCGCTAAGAGGTCTATCAGTAAATTGAATCTTTGGTGATCAAAGTGTCTTTCTACGAACTAAAAGAAATTATTTTTAGTAGGGTACCCTAAATATCAATTTTATTAAAGTTATAATTATTTATGCTAAAATTTATAAAGGTTAAATTAATAACTAATTGGGAAGGTTGGAAGATTCTTTGGACTCAAATCGCGGGTTGAGTGAAATTTTATCTATCAGGTTTCACTATTTAAGATTCTTAGAGAGTTTTCTGCGCTACCTATTGAAACTTTAATAAAATGTTGTGACATTTTATTAAGTGAAATATTTCAATTTTGTTATAAAAAGGTAAAAATAGCTGTTTACGCAGCAGTTTTAAAATATGAGTTTAGTTATTTGTAAATTAGGGTTCATGCGTCAGAAGTCAGAAGCAGTGTCCTATTTCCCTGTCGCAGGTAGTTATTATTTAACGAAGAGAAAAGTCGCAGATTTCACAGTATACACAGAAGTGACCAGTTATTGTCAAAACTTTACCTGCCTCACTAAATTCAACCCGGCAATGTAAAAGTTTCAGGTGAAGTTATCAAACTCCAAATTTTACAATTAACGGAGCATGTTCGCGGCGTAAACTTCCATATTTTAGCATAGGTGAGCGCCAGTTTCTAATATGCCGCAAAATATATAGAGCCACTGTTTCCAACAGAGACTTTAGTGAAGGCTCCGAAGTCAGCGAAGTTCGCTATTATGTAGCAGATTGTTTACCCGTATTGTCAGCTTATTAATAACATTTAATTTTAACAATGGAAGGGTTAAATGGGTCGGTAGTACGATACTATCATGCGTGAGGTAATTTATTGAGGTGAACTGGCTTTATGTTATTTTGTTGTTGTACAGAGAAAAACCTGCAGCGTTTTTTTACCAAGGTAAGCAGTTACATATTTTTCTTTTACAGGCTTCCATCCTGGCGGCGGTTGTTGTTTGAGTTCCATCTCGGCTGTCGCTTTATTAGAAGCCCCACTTCCCCTGGTAAACTTGCAATGGGACCCGCGGGTGCGATCAACTATACTTATACTTGTGTTAATACCTGCGCTCAGACCTGTGTCAAGCTTCGCTGGAGACGAATTTCACTAAAATTAACTGGTTGAAGAGCTTTCTAACACTCATTACCGATTCTCAACGGAATCGAAACGACTAGTAGCATATTTTTATAAACAAAATGCCTTTACCTTTCATCTTCGAAGGTCACGATACCTTTCAAGATGAAAGGTTACTCATTAAGTAGGGTCGTTCGAAAAACGTTTGCTAAAAATGCCAATCGTTTCCTTATTAATGAAAAGGAAACCATTATTCTTCGCCCAGAAAAAGGTATTATTAACTTATTAAAATATTCAAGTATTCGAAATGCTATTGAAGCGTAAATCTCGCAGTCGATCGTAAAAACTGTTCCCCAGAGTAACGAAAGTAACTCTGTTTCATTGGATCCGAGTCGTACCATTGTCCTCATACGCACTCTGAGAAAAAGACCAATTTCTGAGATTTCCGAAGGGCTTAGCTTCATTTCCTTTTATATCTCCCCAGATACTAAATTCGTTCAGCCAATAATAAAAAATCGTCGGGGACACTTGGAATGGACTTGACGTAAAATTTACCCTCAATCCTAGGGACAGATTGGACATTATAACACACTTACGTCTTTCGAAGAAGGCCTTTGAGCCGACTTGATTGGTTTATTCTTTGATACAACTATTATAGATTACTTAGAAACATACAACGCCACCAAGTAATTGATCAACTTCAGCACGCTAATTAGGTTACAAGTTCGTTGAATTGTTATTAAGTATATAAAAGGAATTTTCTGGAATGCTTGAGGTATTTTTAGTAGATATAAAAATATAATATGAGAGAAATTAATTACAGTGTTGTTGAGCAAATGAAAGAACAACATAATCTACATTCGCGATTTATTTGCCAAAAATGTAAACAAATATGAGTTTATGAAAAATTACTTTAAATCCTACAAAATAATGTTCAGTTTACGCCACAACTTCAAACATTTTTATAACTTTTTCAATTGTACTAGTCACTCTGAAAGTAACTTAATTACTATTAAAATAAAGTTGATATTTGTTTAACTTGAAATAATATTAATTTGAAACATAAGTTTGAATAGACATTAGAATGTTTGGGCAGCACCGACCACGTTATAGTTAATTAGGAGTTGTGAGCTGTAATTATCTCAGTATTTATTATAATTTTGATGTAAATCGTTTTGCGTAATTGCTGAAAGTATACAGGTTGGCAGGGGCATCCACGCACAATTTGTTACCATGGATTCAGTAAATGATTCTAAAACCCCCTACGTCGAAATTCTTTGTAGGTTATAAAAAAAAATCAACTGTATCATAGAAAAGTGAAAAAATACCTACGCGATCAAAATACGAGTATATGGAACTGTCCACACCCTATGTGTTAACGCTATTCTAAGATAATCTATGCTTACTTTAGGGCTGATTTTTCCAACGCCAGATAATTATATCCGAGGAATAATTTTGAATTTTTGACAGTTCTTCCATACAAAATCTGTCAGACGTCTATTTTATTCCACGAATATAAATTATCTTTCGATTAAAAAATCAGCCTTTAATTAAACAGGCTTATCTGTAGAGTCCTACAAGATTCACAGAATGCGTTTATTCCAGAAGTTCTCGTGTTACCAAAACTTCGTTTGAATTATTTGATGGTAAGTATGGTAAGTATAGGGAGATGGTAAGAGTGTGAACGCTGCATTATGTGGGGACCAGTGTTGACCCATATTTCAACTCATTTGACATTCGGGAGAAGGAAAACTGTATTTTATATCAAGGACTTGCTGACGTTCAACGAAAATGCATAAAGTGATATGACCTATCATTTAAATGTTGACGATCTGTGGTGTTTTAATTAGTATTGTTGCGGCTATTTGGCCACATAGCTGTCCATTTTTAAATGTCAGAATTTACCTTATAAAATGCTGAAATATTTCTTTTTTTACAGTACCTATCTAATGAATATAACTGGAAGGCTAACTTTATTAAATTTTCTTTTACTTACGTACAGACGCCAGCACATCAAGCTACCCGAAACTGTCACATTTTCCCAATTAACTTTGAACCTTATGCTTTAGAGATAAAGTTGAAAATCTATTAAAGAAATTGGACAGATTGTAGTAGATTGATTTGCTGGCGTCTGTACATAATGCTGCGCATATTTACCATGTCAGTCTTTTGGTAACGCTCCATCTGAAACAACAACTATGCTGATTCTTTGGCCTATTTCTTGGCCAAATAATTAGTATTGCCATACAACGTGGCAATGCTGCCAGCCTTTTGGGCACTGTTCCTGTTGACAGCGATGCGGACGAATTCGTTGATGCCCTATTATAATCTTGTTTATTTTTTCATATAATTGTACATATTATTAGAGTTTATACGTTAGCTAATATTATGTAAATATCTATACAAACAACAACTTGAGTATAAACAGCCTATAATGTTCCCAATGTTGGGGTCCAAGCGTCCTCTCTGCGAGCGAGATTGCCAACGAAGAGTAATTCACCACGTCCATGTCCATAATAATCTTCCTAGTCTTTTCCCAACCGTTTTGGGGTCAGGTTGAATACAAGTACTTTACGTGGAGCGACTACCTACCTAACCATGGAGCCACTTACAAATTTAATCCTTTAATTTGATAATTAGAATACTTAAACCAGAATTCTAATTAATGGTTTTACATTTGAAATTGAGGTTAATAACGTCAAATTTTTTTCGTTGATTTTTCTTTTACAATTTAAATGTTAATCAGGCGAAAAATGTTAGAAAAAGTAGCGAAATATAAAAAATTTGTTTAAAAACCTGTAACACGACTACTGAAAAACAAAAATGATCAAGAAACGTGAAACAAGAAAATATTTCAGACAGAAACTAAGACAGGTCCAAAAAAGACAAGATATAGCCTTAGTAGCATGCCTGTATACCATGTGGGTGCCAGGATCACCTACTAAATTATAATGGCATGCGACCACAGCTTTACTTTGACCAGTTTTGTACCTACTTGTCTTGATTTCTGTCTGAAATAAAAAATGAAACTTTCTAAATACAGATGAATGCGTTATTATTACCCTTTAGCGACTAATTGCGTAATAATTTAACCTGAACAGGGTTTGTTTACACTTTCATCAAATACTTTTGACACAGACCATAAATCAAAAACTGTCATACCCACATCAAAATGTACAACGTACTTAGGTTGTTAAGACAAAGCGTCAGGTGACGGTCCACTGAACAAGGCACAAACATTTTTATTGTGCTAACGACTGGTGACATCGTAAAAAAACTAAAGCTCCAATAAAGTAAAGAAAATCCAATAATAATAAACAGGAGTGGCTCTGCAAGCACGTTAGAGGAGTCAGGAAAGTAGGGTGTGCACACTGTGCATGTATTCGATGTGAAACAGAATTAAAGTTATTGAAGCAATAAGGATTGCGTCTTGTGAATCGTGACAACGGTGTCCGGGGCAGACGCAGTCGGAACTTCCCGGGCAAAGTTGAAGGCAGACTCCACATATTTCACGGCCACATTACAAAACTTTTATAGAGCTTTGGAGTTTCGACTTATAAAAGATTTAAAGGTCTATCTCTTGGGTGCAATAACAAGCTACAAGTCTTGGATTTTCACTGTCTCAATGTTTTATGATTCAATCGGTTTATTGGATAGTTTCTGGGAATATGTTAATGCTGATAATAAGCTTGCCTGTTACTGCGTTTCTAGGAGACGGTACTCTACTCTACAGTAAAGTACCTCCTCCTAGAAACACAAGTCTTATACGCCGCTACTAGTTCAACATCGTCGTGTCTGTGACCGCGTTCGTCAAAACAGGTCAAAACTACCGAACGCGTTTTTTTTTAATGCAATTGTCACTATCATTTATTCCGAATTGTTTATGTGTGTAAAACGATAACATCAAACTTAAATAATACGAGTATAATGATGAAATCTCGATGTTTCGTAAACTCATCAAACCACTCGAAGCGAGGGAGGGTCGCTAGTTGAAGAATAAATAATAACATTATAATTACGTTTTTAAACAAACGCTATATAGGTCAAGGCAAAGTTAAACACAACACTTTTTTATAAATCAAAATATTATTTGTGACAAACGTTATAAATTTTTGATTCTTCGTTATATTCGAGGCTACGTCTCTAATTAGGCCCTGACGCCCCCCGCACGCGGTTCATTGCACGTGCCTTACAATGTGAGTACGTACGAGTACGTCTGCCGAAACACCTCCTCCAATTAAAAAACACACTTGTGTATGCAGTTCCTATGGTAGATTTTTTTTTTATTGTTGCTTTATTATTAGAATATTTAACAAGGAAAGCAAGAAGTACAATTTGATAGCTGTAATAACGTCAAACGCAGCCTATTTCACTTCAACTAATCTTTCTCATTTTGAGAAGTAACGAGAATGTATCATTACTCCTGCACACTAATGATACATTGTTCGAACTCCATGCAGGCACTATACTTCATGTAATTTTTTTATCACCACTGTTCTCAACGGTAAAGGAAAGCATCGATAGGAAACCGGCATGTCCTAGAACCAAAAGACATGTGACATCCACCAACCCGCACTGGGCCCTTGTGGTAGATTACGGCCTACTCCCTCTCACAGAAAGGAGGACTGTGTCCCAACAGTGGACCCATTTTTTATTTAAAAATGTTACCACAGGAGTAGTTCTGAATCCGCAGCCACATCCTTAAAAAAAACTTCCTAAAACCTCTGAAATCACCTCAAATGAATGACACAGTAGTTAATAATACGATAAGAATACTTTTATTCCGATTCTCATTTGTAACAACCATAAAAGACTTGCAAACGAACAAGTTAATTCACTTCA
The DNA here is from genome assembly GCA_947508005.1 of Amphipoea lucens. Lineage (NCBI taxonomy): Eukaryota > Metazoa > Arthropoda > Insecta > Lepidoptera > Noctuidae > Amphipoea > Amphipoea lucens. Next base: position 12,096,458 of record OX382371.1, read on the forward strand.
AACATTTAACATACAATGTAACCCAACTTTTAAAACAGAGAGTGTACAGAGTTATTAAATTACGTCTTAAAGCAGACGGAGTCCAAAATGATCGTTGAGACGAAGTTTATATAGGCAGACGTTGAGGCTTTTAGCAGCGAAAGTTTTAACTGCACAGCGTTTACTCAAAATGCAAATTACAGGCTCCATATATGCGAGGTGGGGTTAGACAGCCCACAGGATGTGATACACGGGACCCCAATATTAAACCACACGATCATGCCATAAATTTTCAACCTGCCGTGTATACGTTGTAATTTTCACGTACGTTGATGTTTACACGTTTTTAAGTGTTCAGCTGTTTATGTTCGACTTATCTACTCTAGCCGTTTGTTAGTTGAATGTAATTTGTAATTATTGAGGGTCATCTCATGTTGTGGATTCATATTTTTCAGTTGACCTCTTCAATTGAGATGAGTTGAACAGATAATTAAATGTATAACCCGAAACTATTTCCAATCGATCTCGCCACAATCCGCGCGTTTCTGGTGGAAGCGCCTTTCGTTCCCGCTCGGCCTTTGAGCATGAGTTGAAGCCTCTAGAACATTCCAGAAGCTTCCTTTAAAAAATTACGACGCGCTCACTCAAACTCGGAAACCTACTCCCACCACAGATACTGACACCTACACACCACATGCACATACACTAATACACCTACACACCACACGCGCACACTAATACACCCACACTCTATTTTTGATTGTTTATCATTCTATTTTAGATTTGTCAGCATTTTATTTTTGATTGGTTAACATTTTATTTCCTAATTTTTGTAATATTTTTTGATTTTGTGCTTTGTTGAGTGTAATTTAAGCTTTAGTTTTGTTTTTAATAATTTACGATTTAAGTTCTACTTTCACTTTGATATCAATATTTAATTTAGTTTTATATAATCGTTTGCTTTGCCTTGCCTATTCTTACATAAACTCCAATGGTTAATAGCATTATGTATCCCACCAAAAACATTTTAATGTAAATGTTGCCAAGACAAGACCATATGGCTCGCACTGTCAAATCTTATCGATTCACACTAAGCACATACTTTGTTCTTCATTGTTAATCCTCATCGATGAACTCCGTCTGGGGAGAAAGAAATGATTTCCAACTCTACAAATGAAAAACCCTACTATTCAGGACAAGTTTAATGTACATGCTCCGATGTACATAAACGCGGTCCCCGCACATCACAGCAACAATACTAAGTTGAAACAAAAAAACAAGCTCCTAATTAAAAACAAAATAAACCATCACTACCACTCTTACTGCTATTTATAGCACTGTAAATTATTTTTAGGACTCCAAAGTTACGCACGGCAGAGTCTTTACAACGACAAGTTGTGGTATTGTTAAACTTTAATGCACTTTGGCACTTCACACAAAGGAGTTAGGTACTCTAGTTCACAGTACTCTTAGTAGCAATTGCTCATTTTATTTGTATGGACTGTGTGCAACAAGATGGGTTTAGGTACAAGTGTTATTTTGTAATGATGTTAAATGTTATACGTTGCATTATCACATGAAATGACGTACAGGGTGGCAGGGGACATCGATGCTCTACCTGCTACCATGGATTCGTGCATGATTCTAAGGGTCAATCCCCACTGAAAGAGCAGCGCCGTTCAGTGTCATATAATTTTAAACTTTATCTTCATTATTATAATACATAGTGTCGCTTGAGAAACTTGAGTCGTCGGAGTGCTCGCGGTGCCACGAGCGGCCGCGCGACCTTTCAAGTTTCTCAAGCGATACTATGTATTACATTAATGAAGATAAAGTTTAAAGTTATATGACACTAAACGGCCACTGCGCGCTGCTGCTCTTTCAGTGGGGATTGATCCTTAACGTGCTCTGAAATTTTTCGTTAGTTATAAAAAAACAAATTGCTGTTCCATATATTTTGACGGCGTAGGTATTCTATTCTTCGCAAGTGCTACTGCTAGACATGAAGTCTCTGGGTTCGATTTCCAGATCTGGTGAAGTGTTATCAGGTTTGTCTATAAAGATTTTTTTAATAACAGGCCGGAATCTGGATTTGTGCCCGGTTAATGGCAAAAGGCTCGTCCCCTATTATATGGAACTTAATCATAAGTGGTGCAATGTGGGTGTACTATAGGTATACCTACCTCTGCCTAACCTTTCGGGGAAAGCAGTCGTGATGTTACATTCGCACATGTACAGTATTTTTATCTCACGAAGCGGCACACGCTTTACTTGTGGTTACCAAATGTACAAACACGCTGTGAATGTGTGTGTAAGCGCAGGAGCTCTCGGTACCGTCCGAGACAATAGTGAAGTCATAAATGTGCGCATGTGCGTGTCTCTGTTATGTGCTTACCACTAACGCTACTCGTCTTCATGCACACATTCACAGCGTGTTGCCACAAGTACACTTGGTTCAAGATGTCTGATGGCTGTGGATCGTCAGAGGGAGGGGACCTAATGTCCACGTTGTAAATACCACTTGACGTCTAATAGCCGCAGTAAGGCAGCGTGACACGGTCAGTATTTGGATGGGTACATATATTATACACTTTGTGAGTTTTAAGGTGTGGATAAGAAATATCTTCAAACAGTTTTTCAATTACAGGCTGCTTAGAGTCAAGCTTTCGTCGAATCCATAACCATCTAAGGTTATCCTACATTACAACATCACACACATAACAACATCCCACGATAATTACGGTTACGGTACGGTTTACGGTTATTATTTTCTCATTGTTTTGTTAACCACAGTCTGTAGTATACTAAAATAGTTTTAAAGCCTTTACAACTAAACATTATTATGGAAGTACTAACACTAATCTTTAAGCTGTGTTTGTAATTAGGTACTAATAAATTGGATTTTATGATCTGAAAAAACTTTTGTACAAACAAAAACAACCTACTTCTAAAAGAGACACTGCAAAGTGAAAAATAACATTAATTTGGGAAGTCGGGTCGTTGGGTTCGCATTTTCGTTGTTTGCCATAGACTTCCTAAATTAATGTTATTTTTCAATTTGCAGTTTTTTTTTTGGAAGCCGGTTGTATTATTTTTTTTTTTTTGTAAAAAAGTTTTTGCTTTTTTACTTTTTAGTTGTACCTACCCCACACAAACTCATAATTATTTATTTATTTATTACTTTTAAGAAGGCTTACAGACTAATTACAATTGATAGGTAACAACAACACATTATCAAGTTGCTAATAACAAGCCTCCACTATAACACTAATTGCTGTGTAAATATCGGTGACAGAAAACTATTAAAACATCATCAGTATAAACTAAGTGGAAACAAATCGTATTATTGAACCTAACTCAAAAACTACTCAAGCAAAGTTAATAAAATTTATATGGGACCACCCTTATCCATTGAAAAATTATTTTTGAAATCGATTTAAAGTTGCCGGAGATATCGTGTAGCATACATACAAAAAAACAATTTCGTTTACTTGAATTTTTACCGTTAATTTTGTTTAAAAAATAAACAACTGAACCGATTTAGATGAAATTTCTATGGGACCAATAAGAATTTTGCAAATCGGCTTATAAATAACGAAGTTCTGAGGTATCAAACATAAAAACACAACCTAATTGATAACCTCTTCCTTTTTTTGATGTCTGTTAAATATAAATAAATGATAATGATTACCCTTCGCCTCTACTAGCCAAATATATTAATCCAATAAAAGGAGAAAAAACTAATCAATTTATTTCTAAACACACTTATTATAGCTTTTTCTTAATCTTTACTAAAAACCGTTTAAACTTATTTCTAAATGATAAAATTTTAGTTACCTACCTAATTAATCCTGACATCTTTAATTCTTTATTTTATTTTACTGACCATATTGTAAGAATTTTCATGTTGACAGTATTTTAGACTATTAAGCACTTGTGCTAAGTGTTTGCATGCCTAATTTAAGTTAGAATGTATAAGGATCTCTAATTATACAAACATCTGCATTTTTTGTACCTACTTTCTATGCAAATAAATAATTATTCTATTCTATTCTTAGACTTTGCTTTTCTGGCCTAAAAAATACCTAAAGAAGATCACAAAATAGATTGGAATACATTCCCTTCCCGAGAACAGTATTATTACGTACGCCTAACAAGGGTAAAGTTGCCAACTATATAAACTTTTGTCAGAGATGAGAAGGCACAGAATTTCTACAGTTTGTCAACAGCTAGCAATTCTAGGTACTATACCCCTTGAGAACACAAAGTTAGATGTCATTTGTAAAGTGCTTCTCTGGAGCAAATTAATTTATTTTGGCCTTTAAATAGCCTTCTCAAACTCTACTGAAGTGTACATCCATACTAATATTATAAATTCGAAAGTAACTCTGTCTGTCTGTCTGTATGTTACCTTTTCACACCTAAACCACTGAACCGATTTAGATCAAATTTGGTATAGATAGGTATAGTTTGAGTCCCAGGAAAGGACATAGGACAGTTTTTATCCCGATATTCCCACGGGATCGAAACTTATGCGGGTGAAACCGCGGGGCGCAGCCTGTATTTACATATATAACTTGAACATATGCATTATTCGTTCAATTCTACAAATCTACCAAATCAAATAAAAAAATCAAATCAAAAGTAAATTATTCCATTTAGGCAGAGAGTCAGCACTTTTCGAACGTCAAAATTACGGCAAAATTAAGACAGTCCCCCAAACCGCCCGCCTTTCACCACAGCTTCTATACAATAGTAATTATGCAAAGTAGTTAATATTAGGTACGAGACACAGAACCTTAAATTAAACTATTTGCCATACTCGTAGGTATGCCAGCTGGCCACGCCAATATACCAATAAATAGAATGTAAGCTATGTATACTCAAGCAAAAAAAAACTAAAAATATTAATGAAAACAAAATTTTACACCTAAATAAAAGCCTTATCAAACTTCTATTAAATTCCAGTAAACACATTCAGTCAGTTCAAGTAGTGAATCAATCAAACTGAGCTGTCTCACAAACTTCGCGTTAAATGAGGTTCCCTTTCTAGAAACATGGACCCATAAACGGTCCCTCTATAACTTTCTTCAAAATTGGTGAATTTAGTTCTTTGGGACAAACTCTAGTCAGAATTTCTCCCAAAGAAGTAAATTCACCAAATTCTCCGCGGTATACTCCGTAGGTAATCCTCGAAATTCTATCTCAGTTTTCTTTTGCTGCCTTTAAGCTAAAAATAAATAGAATTCGTCACTCGTAGATTTAATCCCCTTCATTTATTTTTTCCAACACATATCATAAACATTGACGGTATACCTAATGTTATCTATACCTATATAGGAGCAACAAAAATTCATACTAATATTATAAATTCGAAAGTGACTCTGTTTTGTATGTTACCATTTCACGCCTAAACCACTGATCGGATTTCGATAAAATTTGGCAAGGAGATAGATAAGAACATAGGTCTACTTTTTGACCTAGTAGCGCGTTTCTGTGGGATAGTAATTTCCGTCATCCACGCGGGTGAAGTCGCGAGCAGAAGCTAGTAGAAAATAAAATTACTATATAAAATACTTCAAAATTATATAATTATAACTGCAACCTTTTTGATTATACATTTATATCTGTAATTTATATGGTGTACATCTTATCTAGTATTCTATTATATTCTATTCTAAAGGTACTTTTATTAATAACGTATTAAGTGATAAGATATCTATCGCTTGATTTCATTTTAATATTGAGAGTGAATAAACATCGTTCCTATTACGTAAGTGCTATCGATATTCCGCTTTCGATAATATTTTAACATCGCATATTTCATCCTAATACAAATCATGCTTTAGTCAGACATAATGTAGATAAATGTTAATCTGAAAACTAGTTACAATGTACGAAGCGTCGATGCATTCATAAACGTATAAATTATGATGTGAAATGTTGATAATCTATACTAATAATAATCTATATCTACTAATAATATGGAGAGCAGTGGTGGCTCAGTGGCATCAGCCGCGTCTTAATAGGTCGTAGGTTCTAACCCAGACAGGCGCTTTACTTTGTGAAAATTATTTCATCACCACTGCTCTCAAAACGGTGAAGGAAAACATCGTGAGGAAACCGACATGTCCTGGAACCAAAAATTCGAAGACATGTGACATCTACCAACCCGCACTGGGCCCGCGTGGTGGATTACGATCCATTCCCTCACAGAGAGAAGGCCTGTGTCCCAGCAGTGGGAACAAAGGCTGATTATGATGAGTAATAATAAAGCTGAGTTTTTGGACATGTTGCCCCCTTGTCGCTACGTCACTATGTGCTAGCAACCGTTTCCGGGGGCCCATTATTGAGTGTGCAAGTCACCCCCAGCTATTTTATCCGTGTATATGTATATAAAACATTGATTAGGCAGGGGTCATAGTTCTTCCATAGTTCTTGGTAACCAGTCCACTTTAGCCACGCAAACCCATAGCCCAACTTTTCATTTTTCCATATCCGGCAATAGTCCTACACCAACCGGGGGTTGTCCTTGGGTGCACTTGCATAGTGCATACAGGGAGAATCGTCGGTTGGTGCCACATTTCATTAAAATTTCCTAAGGGGCCTCTGCGGGTTGGCTTCGGCCCCTCGTACGCCTTCCAAAGGACCGGGACCCCATGGTCCCGAGATATGTAAAGTCATAAAAAGCTGAGTTTGTCTGTTTGAAAGCGCTAATCTCTGAAACTACCAGTTGGATTTGAAAAATTCTTTTGCATTTGATAGCCCAATTCTCGAGGAACACTATAAGCTATTTAACATCACGCTATGACTCTTAGGAGCAGATCAAAAAGAAAAAAAAACAGAAAAAACGCTAACCGATAACGAAGCGATAGCGCGCAGGCGATGCGATGCAACGGGGTGGGTCGAAGGAACAAGAAATTTTACGCGGGCAAAGTCGCGGGTAGAAGCTAGTACTTAATAAATTATTCCAATTTCTAACATACACAAAGCTTTGTTGACATTGCCGACCCATGTTTGAAGAGGAAACTGGCTATTTCTAAGGACACTTAATCATTGAAACTAATTATAACTTCGTATCACTACTAAAGATCCCCCCTTTCTGGACTATTGCGGAAGTAGAAATTACCTTCATCATACCGATGGACGAACTAATGAGTAAACGATGGATAAACTAATGAGTATTTTTTGTTTTTTATTATTTGTTTTTCATGGACTTCCTATACAGAAAAACTTCTAAGTTGCCTTCTATATCGACTAAAGAGGTTATAAATGGGTATACACTTCCCAAAATTGGGAACATCACGGAAATAAACTTAGACCATATTGCCCCTAACATTTTCAAGCTCAAAATATCTTTGTCGGCGTTGCAATTATTAGTTTCATGGACATTCTCGTAAATCCGTAGCTTGTACGTACAAATATGTTCGTTTCGCATCCAGTTGGGTCCAGTGACACCGCAAAACCACCACAACGTCTTAATTTTACTGACACTGAGCTACTGCTCGTGTCACCTCGAAGTAAGCTAGGTCTTACACTGACATAATACCTACATACCGCTTGGACATAATATACATATCTGGATAGTAGGTTTATCATAATAATATCCAGATCTTAGAATTGCGCAGTGAATGAATAATAAAAATGTATCTGATATTTACAAAAATAAATCACCTCGTGGCCAAGCCGAGCTAGGTCTTAACATTGTCATAATACCTGAGGGCCGCTTGGATACTGTAAATATCTGGATAGTAGGTTTGAACTAAAATATTCCGATCCTTGAATTACGCAGTGAAACAACATTTTTTTGAAGTGAAAACTTCTTTAGGCGCGTTGGGCTATTTTTAAGATGGTAAAAACTATTGAATTCGCGCCACTGTTATTGTAACCGACACCGCTTCGGATGTGTTCTGCTATCCTCTGAATGTACTCTGTTTTAATGTATTACCGATACGTCAGTGAGTGATGGCAAAGTATTCTTTGTGTTTTGTTTATATGACGATTCAAAAAATACACACGTAATTGTTCAAGGTTTTACTTCTGTCGGCACTCCCGGAGATTAATCTAAATTTAGGTAAGTATCAGATAATTAGAAGAATAAATCACCTCAACAAAGAGCTCTCTATAAGGTGCGTTAGTCAACGTAGGTGGCTAGCCCACTGTTATCCAGCAGTGACAGTCCATTCATAAAAAATCGTAGGTACTACTAAAAATATCTCTCATTCAGTTCCCCCAGACAATTGTCCGAACCCGTCGATTCTGTTTCTGACACAATGTATTTATTGTTCTAAAACAATATCGGTAGTTTATCGCAAAATAATCACGTAGCAACAATAACGTGCCACACGACCGCCCGCTTCGCAATTCCACACAGAACTACACAGTAAATACATAGTATCAATTATACTTTTTAACTGTCACATAAACTACCCTACTATTTATGACAGAAAATATCGGCGATAGTATAATATTGTCTGGTAGGTAGCCAATAAAATTGTTATAGCGCTTAGGAGGCAGCGTGGGTTGGTATTTTCATTAGAGCATTAAGTCAACTTGGGTGGAGGCATTAATCTGTTTACGAGATATCGAGTTATGTAATCCTATCTTATGTTGTAGTTATTATTGGGTCCGGATATAGGGCTTTACAAGATGAATATAAGAGGCCCGACTCAGGAATCGATCCCAGGTTCCACGGTCAGCAGTCGCGCTTGCGATCACAACACAAGACCAGCTTGTTGGGTTTTTCGATTGGGAATTTCTTCGTAACAGCCCGGAGTTTGGATGTTGGCGGTGTGATACCCTCGTGCCTCGGAAACCACGTTACGCCGTTGAACCTGCGCCTGATCTCTCTCCGGTCGTGTTGGATTGCCGTCCCATCGGACAATGAGAGCGAGGGAACACAGATTTGCACAATAATATCTCCCACGTCGAGGGCTGGTCTCCACTGAGGTTGTCAGACAGTCGTTACGGGTCGTCAGAAGCCCGAAGGTCTGAAAACCAGTCTTACCAAGGGGTATCGTATTACCCAGTAGCTGGGTTTTCGAGGTCAGATAGGCAGTCGCTACATGTATAAAATACTGGTACCTATTCAGCTACATCCGGTTAGCCTGGACGCCTTCCCCAACATAGTTGGGAAAAGGCTAGGCAGATAAAGAATTGAATGAATTAGTTAAGAGGCCTGTTTCATCATCATCATCATTTTAGCCGAAAGACGTCCACTGCTGGACATAGGCCTCCCCTAAGCACCTCCACTTCGACCGGTTCTGTGCCTCTCGCATCCAACGAGTTCCTGCAGCCTTCACAAGGTCGTCGGTCCACCTTGTGGGGCCTGTTTACTCAACATAAATCACTGCCAAACGATTAATTGCATAAGCTATTTTCTATGTGCTAATTACAATAGTTTACGACGTTTAACGTGAGTCGTAACTACGTAAGAATACGTTAAACCGAATAATGTAACGTATAAACTCTTTCGACAATAAATCACCTGGATATTCATTCACCTGTAGAATGTAGCGAAGAAAAGATTACACTTTCCTACTGAAGAATAGGTTATTCTTGAATTATGAGTTAGAAGAAAAGTTACTATAGAGAGGTAATAATTTGATTATATTATGATTGATAGAAAAAAAAATGGGATATACTCTACAAGGTTTTCCGCTTGAGAACACATAATTTTTGTGCCTAGTAAATATTATTGGAACAAAGTTCATAATACACTACACATGTTTTTTTCATAAAACACTTAAGTTTTATGGCATAGGTATGTTTAAATGAAGTTATTTATTTGGAAGATCACTTGATTAGTATCGCCTCAAAAATCATACAAACCGATGCTACTTATGAGCCTACCTACTATGTACCTAATAATCTTGTAAGACGAAGGAGACTAGTCTCCACGACACAGGGAATTCTAATGTAGAAGCTAGTGCTATTTAAATATTGTAACGTTTCGTTTTACCTGAACAATAAAGTTTTTATTTATTTAATCGACTAAGGGCTGATTTTTCAATCATCTGATAACTTTATTCGATGAATAATTTTGAAATTTTGACAGTTATTTTATACAAAAAAACCGGCCAAGTGCGAGTCAGACTCGCCCATGAAGGGTTCCGTAGCAGCAAGTAACATAATATAAAAGTTCTTGTAGTTCGTTGTAACTTTGTGAAAGGTAAATTGCGGTTTTCGATTTATGACGTATTAAAAAAAAACTACTTACTAGATCTCGTTCAAACCAATTTTCGGTGGAAGTTTACATGGTAATGTACATTATATATATTTTTTTAATTTTATCATTCTCTTATTTTAGAAGTTAGAGGGGGGGGGGGGACACACATTTTACCACTTTGGAAGTGTCTCTCGCGCAAACTATTCAGTTCAGAAAAAAATGATATTAGAAACCTCAATATCATTTTTGAAGACCTATCCATAGATACCCCACACGTACAGGTTTGATGAAAAAAAATTTTTGGAGTTTCAGTTGTAAGTATGGGGAACCCCAAAATTTATGGTTTTTTTTCTATTTTTGTGTGAAAATCTTACTGCGGTTCGCAGAATACATCTACTTACCAAGTTTCAACAGTATAGTTCTTATAGTTTCGGAAAAAAGTGGCTGTGACATACGGACGGACGGACAGACAGACAGACAGACAGACAGACAGACAGACAGACATGACGAATCCATAAGGGTTCCGTTTTTTGCCATTTGGCTACGGAACCCTAAAAATGCCAAATGTCAATATTATTCCTCCAATAAAAATTATCTTGCGATGGAAAAATTAGCCTTTAATTGCTTAAAAACAAGATAACGCACTTATTTTGTTTAATACTTACTCGTATTTATAGTAATGTAATGAATAAATAATAAAATTAAGCAAACAATACAACTATTTTTGTTATCTTTTTACCCGACTGCGCGACGCAAAGGAGTGGTAATGTGTTTATCAGCCTATGTATGTATGTTTGTATGTTCCTTTGAAGCACTATACAGACCAAACGCCTGGGCCGATTTTTATGATTCACACGTCAATCGATTCCTCTTAGTCACTAAAGACATGACGTTAATGAAAATTCAATATGGCGACTACTAGACGCCATATTGTGAAAATGAAAAAAATGAAAGTCAAGAAACTATGTCAAGTGGGGTATCGTTGGATAGGTCTTTCAAAAATATTAGTGGTTTGGGAAGACCGTTTTTTGATTAAGTAAACCGTTCGTGACTTATCAAGCTTTAAAGTACCAATTTTCGTTAGAATCAAGTGTCCCCCCCCCTTTACCAACTAAACGCGGCAGTAGTACCTATATATTACGAAGTTTAAAGGGAAACTATCACACTTAAGTGGGATTTACAACTCATAACTAAAAAGAATAAAATAAAAAAATTAAATTTAAAAAATCAAAAAACCCGACTGCGGTAAAAAACTTAAGTTAAAACAAGCCCATTTTAAATTAAATAAAAGTTGGAAGCAGGCGGGACCCATTTGAGTTTGAAAATAGAAAAATTGTATGGGTCCCGCCTGCTTCCAACTTTTATTTAATTTAAAATGGGCTTGTTTTTAGCTTTTCAGTTTTTTTTTTAACTTAAGTTTTTTACCGCAGTCGGGTTTTTTGATTTTTTAAATTTAATTTTTTTTATCATTTGCAGGTCAAGTCTGTGATTTGTTATTCAAGGGTCTTGATCGTTGTAATGTTTCCTTATGACGGTTCTTGAACTAATAGTCATCATCATCATAAGCCTATAGCAGTCCACTGCTGGACATAGGCCACTCCTATTGCACGCCATTCAAATCCATTATCGGCAATTCTCATCCAGCTGCTACCAGCCATCCTGCGAAGATCGTCGCTCCACCTAGCCTGAGGGCGTCCCACCTTACGTTTACCGATTCTCGGTCTCCACTCAAGAACACGTCTACCCTAACGGTCATCGGTTCTACGGCTAATATGGCCGGCCCATTGCCACTTCAACTTGTTTATTCTGTGAGCTATGTCCGACAACTTTGGTTCTCTGCCGGATCACCTCGTTGCGGATTCGATCCCGCAGAGAGACTCCAAACATAGCCCGTTCCATAGCTCGCTGAGCGACCTTGAATTTATAGACCAGCCGTTCTGTGAGTGTTCACGTTTCGACTCTGCAAGTCAGTAGCGTGCGTAGATCAGAGAACGTTTGCAGACTGAAGGGTGCTATAACAGTCGGATCAGCCTGATTCGACACAGCCGGACAGCAAAATCGAATATGTAGATATATGTTTGGGAAAAAGCCGCTCGGCTTAACTCAAATTGTGCCGAGCCGACCCAAACATGATTCAGGTGGGTGCCGAACGGAGTTCGCCGAGCGGCACGAGCCAAATTAAAGCTTATTTGTAGTACCCAATTGCTTCGAGTCAAACTTGTTGTTCAACAAATACTGCCTAATCTAATGTACGGACTGACCAGTTTATAGCACCCCTGATGTAAATGAGCACATCTTCTCATTCATCATCGTCGTATAAAAATAATAACTATGTAATTATACTTCTCTCTCTTCTCAATCGCTCTCTCACTGCTGCGAAAGGCGACTCCGTTTCAAATTGTCAAAAGTCGTTCTCCGTATGTTACGATCAGTGGCCTGGTGGAGTGCGGCGTTGGTGGATATCTCCAATTACTCGGATATTTGATCCAAACACTTTTTTAACCGACATCCTCTAGAGGCCGAAGCCCAAAATGGTGGTCGGATCAAACACTTAAAATTATACTTGCTAAACTGTTCACATTGAAGCACAGAAAGAACTATGTGATACTTTTTACGATGGCAATTCATACCAAACAGAAAAATATTGCCTCGAATCTGTGTTTTTGAACACACACAACTAACAACACATAACATACATAACATTACGCCTGTATTCCCTTGTGGTGAGGTGGAGGTTAGGCAGACGTGTACTCAGTACACCGACATTTCGCCAGTTACGTTTAAGTCCCATGTAATAGGGGGCAAGCCTATTGCCAACAACCGTGCACAAATCCATACTCCAAGCTGTTATCGAGAAATTCCTGATGGATAAACCCAATTACACTTTGCCTGACCTGGCTTTGACAACTTCACTAAAATAAAAAAGCAGATTCTCAGTGGTTAAGATAAGCTGACACATTTTAATCTATATACAGGGTGGTCAAAAAGTTGTGGATCAAACGAAATAGGGAGATAAAGGAGGTAATTTCCAACTAAAAATCTTTCGACAGCAAGGCCATAATTCAATTTTCTTAAAGTTATGAATATTTTTGTATGCCGAGTTCTTTTACAATTATAATTTAAAAAAATGTGATATAAAACAATAAAACAAACGGTGTTGTTTTATTGTTACTAGATAATGTATCAGCACTACAAAAGTTCTATTGCGGCTCTGGGTATCAAATTTCAAGAGCAATTAATTTTTTTCCAAAAATTTTGAAGTGTTACAAAAAATTATTTCTCACATTAAAAGCGTTGGAAATGACCTCCTTTATCTCCCTATTTCGTTTGATCCACGACTTTTTGACCAACCTGTGAGTATATAAAACAAAGTCGATTTAGTTACACCATTTATATAACTCAAGAACAAAGGGACCGTTTTTTATGATCTTTGGTTTGTTGGATTGGTCACCGCCCCGAATAGCAGAATAACTATTAAAACCGGGTCGATCGATCAGGTTAAGCTACGTTAGCCGCGGTTGGTCCGTGGATGGGTGACCATCTTTACATACCTCAGTGCCTCGGAAAGCACGTTAAGCTGTTGGTCCCGGCTGTCATTCGTGGATCTTTGACAGTCGTTACGGGTCGTCAGAAGCCCGAAAGTCTGACAACCAGTCCTACCAAGGGGTTTCGTATTACCCAGTAACTGGGTTGTGGATGTCAGATAAGCAGTCGCTCCATGCAAAATACTGGTACTCAGCTGCATCCAGTTAGACTGGAAGCCGACCCCAACATAGTTGGGAAAAGGCTAGGCAGTAGGCAGATGATACATTTTGTATGGATCGGCTTCTTTTATTCTGAGGCAGTGCAGTCATCTAGTTTACACATATACGAAGAAATCGTTTATCTTGTTTCTTTTTTCAAAAGCATCATACCATATACTTGTATGATCAAAACGGTATCACAAATGTCAAACATAGAGTCGCGGCTGTTGATGTTTGTGCAATCAAAGTCGTCTGTCGCGTAAATAAACAACTTATCTTGAATTTACGCATCTTGAAAATGCTTACAGATATCATTTACTGGGGATGTTGTAAATATTTGAAGCGAAGTTTACTTGAAACGTGTGCAAGTTTATTTCTTGGCCATAACTGGAGTTAGAACCTATAATGTTGGCTAGCAGGACGCACGAACATTGGGAAGGCATTTTCCAGTTGTATTTAGTGTGTAAACTTGCGGCAAGACTCTTGCTAAAGCTACGGTTTCCTAGAAGATCCTAGAAGAGCGGTGGCCGCCACATGACGGGCGCCAAATAACGGCCGCAGTGACAGCTGTCATGAAAATTATTGCGGCGGGGTTTGAGTTTACGGTGTTAAAATACGCTCTCTAAAGGCGGGTACTGACCGGCGTTACGGGGCGTAATGTAACGTGTTACACAGCGAGCGTTCGTGCAGTCAGTACGGGGAAACAAGGCTCTCGCAACGAGCCATGAGCGGCTCGCTGCTCGCTGCTAGTGTTCCATCCCGCTGTCGGTTTTTTTTTTCGTTTCTTTTTTTTTACTTCTTAATTACGATTATACAAAAATTGAGTAAAATCAAAGATCCCAACACAATTTTGTCGTCCGAAATCTTGACAACAAGTGGCAACAAATCTGGAGCACGGGCGAGCAAAAGTTTGAAACGAGCATGTTACACGGATTTTAGAACGCGGCGTAACGTAACATGCTCGCTGCGATTGGTACATTACGGCCCGTAACACCGGTGACTGGTGACCAGTGTAAGAAAACACACCAACTTAATTTCATAAATAACGTTTCAGTGACGTCATTCATAGCTTCTAGGAAACCTTAGCATAACCTAGACATTTCACTGTGAACACTACTGGAGATCTCGGAAAATACCTCGTCATTCTCTTCAAATTGAAAAATTTCTTTTTAAAACACTTAGCATTGATATTCATTTATTTTTTCGTAGTCGTTCAATATCAATATTGTTCAATATCTCTTATCTATTAAAAAAAAAAAGTAATTTATTATATGGTTTCACTATTTGAAATATTTTCTTTACGTCAAAAAGCAAATGTATTTTCTGAATACATTCAAGTTTAAAAAAAACACTCGGCTATTATTAAAGTTCCAATATCTTAAACTTAAAAGTGTATTCAAAACTCTTTTCATTTCAAGTTTTTAATAACACTTAAAACGCAACTCGTATCAAGTAGAGTAGGACCAGCCGCGTGAACGCAACACTGAAGAAGATCTCGCGATACAGCGGGAAACAATAAAACCATCTGCACACTATCCCCTATCCCAAAAAGGTTTACCTTCTAGTAATGCGGAGAGGAGCGTTTGCAGGGGTCTTCCACAATGGTTTGAAAGAGCAGTGAGTGCGCATGTTCGCCGCGGCACATCGCAAGCCGGCCTTTGAGCCTCTCCAGTTCGCCGACGGAACCCGGGGATGCCGCGTCGAACCCCGCGGCCTCGCGCTCTCGCCCGCAATGTAAACACTACAAACTAGTTCTTTTTTTTAAATGGTGCAACGTACTTGTGACTTGTGTGGAAAGTTTTAAAAAGTTTACGTATCAATTAACGGTATTTTCTCGTGCATTTATTTGGGTAATTATTTTTAGTATAAATAAAAATATATATTCTATTTTAAATGTTTTGATAAAATTACTGTTTATTTTTTTTTATTCTGAATTAAATCCAGAAAAATAATTTGCTGTCGTCATCATTATGCTTGAAAAGTTTACAAAGTCACACGAAATAAGTATAAAAATTAGTTTTAATGCGTATTGCGACCATTAACCCCCAACTCTAGCACGCAACGCTGCCGTCGCTTTCATAGCATGTGACGTGTTTTTAACCCTTTTCTACTATGTTAGATTTAAGATTTTTACAACTTTGTTTAAGTCTTGGGGTTAGGCATTGATTAGTAATGTTAGGTATACAATTATATATTCCTTTTATAAAACGCTTAGGAACAGAATGAGGATTGATTTTTATTTCTTCCATTATAATTTGTTTCAAATGCAACAATTAGACAATTATTTCTTTAGACTTTTAAGGTATTATTGAGAGTGTTATATCTAAGGCCTACTAAATATCGCTCAGTGATTGAAATCAAACTATTATTAAATGTTTATTAGGCTTAACATCTATTTCAGCGCTGTTTATAGCAAAAAAGTAAACCCTTTTGCACAAACATAAAAAATAAGAAACAATAAACTAGGCTAAAGTAAATCATTCGAAAGCATTTCCTTATTACTGCTCGTTATCTTAATTTACATCGTATCCATGTTTCTTTTTCCGAGTTTCTTCCGCTTGTCAATTCTTGTTAAGTTGCCGTCGGCCGCAAGGTCGCAAAAACCTCCAGAAAAACTTGATCACATAAAACAAATATTACAATAACGTTTCCCTCTATATTCTTTATTATATTCAGAATTTTATTAATAGAATTAGCATCATACATAATCAGCCTATAATGTTCCCACTGCTGGGACACAGGCCTCCTCTCTTCGACAGGGGGTGGGCTGTAATCTACCACGCGGGCCCAGTGCGGGGTGGTTAAAAAGAAAAGTCCGTTAGTACCGCTAATTACTGCATAAATTCAATCAATTTCGTGTGAACGTCTTGTTTCTAAAATATGCCGTTTCGATAAATTGATTGTCCGGATCACTACGTTCAATCAAATGATGGATGGACTTGATTGGAATACAAATTTAAACGAGTACTTATGTTCGCCCGTATAATCGGCTTTGAATCCGATTACTCCCTTTCCTAGTTGTCTCAAGAATCGAAATAATCAGAGGAATTGGCAGTAGTACCCACTTGTATTGTGAGAATTAATACTGCAATCAGCAGTACGTTTGCCAAGTGCTGAGATTATGGCATTATGCCTAAACGATTGTTCGTCAAAACACTTACCGCTTTATTCGTAAACATTGCTATAAGTTAAGTAATGATTAGCGACTGATTAACCATATATTTTTAACGTTTGAACGTCTCTTATATAACTTTAAGCAACGTTTATAAATAAAGGGAATACTGTTGAACTCATTCACATTTAACTACTTACATTATATTTTCCAATTTCTGTCTTATCCTACAATCCATCCGAGTTAGAATAATTTTATAAACAACAATATCTTTTTTCAATTTCGTCTCGTCACGTTGACGTCCATGTCTCAAGCCTCAAATCCTCTGACATTAGAAAGTAATTGGACACAAAACGGGCACAAAAATCTTCGTTTCAATTCCCGCTACATGTCTGGCAAGACTCTGGCAACTAAATACGTGACCCTTCAACGTCACACAAAACAATTTGGGAGCATCCGAATCTGGACGTGGAGGCTGCATCTCTCCATTATATGTCGGAGTCAGCTTCGGTTGTTGTGGCTTTAAAATATTACGTGAAATATTGTAAGCATGTTGTGTTTGAAAAACGCTTTATGTTTTGGATTTGTTTGTTGGTTTAATAACATTGAATTAACACAACATGGCGTGATGTTCGCACCTGTAATCCCTGAAGACATAGGCTGCGGTGTGAATGCCTACACCCACATTTTGCTTTATCGTCTGATACTTAACCGCATGAGTTACTTTTACACCCACATTTTGCTTTGTCGTTTGAGAAATATTATACTGATCGGTTTACTGGTCTATTCTTGTATAGGAAAAAGTCATGCTTGGTTACCAACCAACTTAAATACTACCATGGAGCTGTTTAGCTTATCTCCAAGATTCGTGATGAATCCTAGAGTAAAGTAAAATAGACATTAACATTATTCTACAGCAATTAAAACATTGTTATCAATCGAAAACTATCTACCGTTCTGACGACATTTAGGTCAACTTGCTATGTCGGTTAAAGGGCAAAGGTTTTTTTTTAATATCTTAAAGATAAACCATGTATTTGTGGACACACATCGTTATCTTAGAATGGTGTTGCGAAATCACTATCGGGCGGATTGCTTTTGTTATTATAGCTAAGGTATTGTAAGCTTTTTAATTGATACGCCACTTATCACGCTTAGGCATATTGGAGGGTCCTAAGTGACTTTTACAACAGAGCATAATCAGCCTCAAATATTCCCATTGCTGGAACACAGGCCTCCTCTCTTCTAGAGGGAGTGGGCTGTAAACTACTACGCGGGCCCAGCGCGGTTTGGTACACATGTCTTCGATTTTTTGCCTGTAGTACAACAGAGATTAAGTAAATATTATCGCTTCGATATAAGCTTAGTTGAAAGAGAACTATAGTTGGCACTAAAATACAGTCTGAAATTCTGAATGACTTTAAAACTTCCAGCGACTAACATTGTCCACTCTGATATGCCCCACTTCTACACTTTCTACGAACTCTCATTTCTTTTCACTAACGCATTCATAAAATTTCATTACAAAAGATAGCTACTCTGTTCTTTTATAGAACGACCATTTCCGAACCGTTTTCCAAAGAATACGTGGAACATTTTACTGTTAAAAATAGTCAGGAACAATGATTGCATAATGTTGCCGTTTATGCCGAATTTCACAATGGCGCTTGGGCCGGAAAAGCGTCTGAACGATGAGACATTTAAAAAAATAATGAGGAAGGGCTTATTATGCCTGTGATGGGTTTACAACCTGTCTCTACTTAAGTACCTACTGTAGCGATTTTAAGCCTCCACTTTAACGTTGGGACAAGCGGAAGGCCTTTGCATAAAAAGTGCTATGCTTCCCATCGTGCCCAGAAAGCTCAACGATATTTTTTTAAGCAGAGGGGCAATTCTCGTAATTTTAAGAACGTTCACAGTCTGAGGGGCAATTCTTGTAATTTTAAGAACGTTCACAGTCTGATCTGTCTCAATCTGTCAAAAATACCTCTAATTTCCCTACATTTTGACAAGTTTTTGACATTTGTTTGTCGCCGAGATGAGACTGCGACTAGATTATGAACGTTTTAAATTACGAGAACTGGCCTTCAGTTTGCCAACGCTTGGTATTTTGACCGCGTGTATTTTACCATGTTTAAAGTTACGGTTTCCTAGAAGTCCGTCATATTTATAACGGACGTTATGAAAATCTGTCATTTCCACCAGTATTTGACATTAAGGTGTCTAAAAACGCTCTGTATTTGGACATTACGGCCGCATGTGACGGTCACCGCTCTTATAGAAAACGGTGGCTTAAGAACTTAGATGAACTGACCCTTTAAAAAAAGACTTGGACCGTAGTAGATGATTAAAGAAAAGAAATAAAGAAAATACATTTATTTAGAACAGACTATAAGACAGGATACATACATCAGATAAAAAATCAAATAAAAAGTGTAAAGATGTCAGGAAAGTGTACCTCACAGCTGCGCCAAAAAGGCCAAGTTCAGCAAAAATGTCAGACAACTAGTACCTGACGCTGGTTTTCAACTACATTGACGATTTCTTGGATAATAGTTTTTTTTTTTTCTTTATTTGTTTGGATAATAGTTGTATAAGTAGATATTCCTTTTTTAAAATTATCTTATGCCCGCACGGATTTCCAAGTGCATAGTCGAGATTATTATTCTCACATATAATTTATGATAATAATTCGCTTACGATGCATCTTAAACGTTTAGACGCAGTCCGCATTATGCAACGGTCAATATATGCAACGGAAATAACCACATAAAACAGGCTCTGTGAGAATAGTCCTTTGTGCTCCCCCTGTACAGCGCTGCGCAGAATATAGCGTCCGGGAGAACTTAATGTGGCTAGCCACACAGCGCACACGGAGCTTGACCATAATATCACCCAATCATATATTATTAACCGTAGCTTCCGTTAATGAACTTTAAACTCTGTCAAATATTTTATTAAATAAATACAATCAGGGAAATTAATTGTACTAGCCTTTTTTAGGGCTTCCAATACCGGTATCCCCGTATTGGCTAATACCGGTATTGAAAGCCCAATACCGGTATCCCCGTATTGGCTAATACCGGTATTGGAAGCCCTACTTTTCATACAGCCGTCAAAGAATGACAGCTGTGATTTCAATATACGGATAATTTAAGTTGGTAGTCAAATATTTTATGTAAAGTCAGGTAGATTTTACGGAAAATAAAAAAAAACTGTTTCAACCGTTCGGGAGCTACGATGGCGAAGACAGACACACAGATACACACGTTAAACTTATAACACCCCTCTATTTTTGTCGGGGGTTAAAAAGGGGTTAGAAGATTTTTGTATGGAGGGTGGCCCTAAGGTCGGCCGCCATTTTGATTTTTTTTCAGAATCGCGGTGCACAACAAAAGTTATATATTTAGATAGAGGACACTTATACAAACAAAAATGTAGTATAACATAATATCCTAAAGTGTCAGGTTTCGGAGTTATTCACCGAAATATAAGCCGAAAACAACAAGGATTTTTTTGTTTTTTTTTCCTTCCAGGTAAGCATATTGAACTATTGAGGTAATAGAAACGTTATGAAACCTTTATGGAGAAGAAACAAATGAAGAATAGACATTTTTTAAATAAATAATTAAACACGGCAATTTTTAGTTGGTTCTTAAATCCCAGAGATTAATCTGACATTTAAATCTTTCGTGTTTTCGTTTTTTTTTAGTACAGAAGTTTGACATTACACTTGTCAGATTAGTCTCTGGGATTAAAAAACGAACTATAAATTGCGGTGTTTAATTATTTATTTAAAAAATGTCTATTCTTCTTTTGTTTCTTCTCCATAAATGTTTCATAACGTTTACATTACCTCAATAGTTCAATATGCTTACCTAGAGGAAAAAAAAAACAAAAAAATCCTTGTTGTTTTCGACTTATATTTTGGTGAATAACTCCGAAACCTGACGCTTTAGGATATTATGTTATATTACATTTTTGTTTGTATAAGTGTCCTCTATCTAAATATATAACTTTTGTTGTGCACCGCGATTCTGAAAAAAAATCAAAATGGCGGCTGATTTTAGGGCCAAAACCTTCAAACCCCTTTATAAAATAAACTTATCATTCGTAAAAAATAGAAACTAAGAAACATTTGAAATCAAGTTAAAGTGGTGGGTCTAGGCACTTGAAAAAATAATAAAAAGGTTTTAAGTAATGGTCGCTCTTTTCTAAGGATTTTGAGTGTTTTCGTAAGTAAAATAGAAGGCTAACTAAATCTATTTAATATAATCTTTTCTCCACTTTCTATTTTTATTACTTGTATAGTTTACTTGTGGCCTCATGAATAATAGATTTAGTTAGCCTTCTATTTCATGAGGCCACGAGTAAACTATACAAGTAATAAAAATAGAAAGTGGAGAAAAGATTATATTATTATGTATATTATTTAGGTATTAAGTAATACGGGCTGGTGTCCGCAACTCCACGTCAAAGCGCGTATTTTGCGTAAGTACGCGATTGATTAATTTTTGCCCAATTTGAAGTGCTTCTGAGACGTAGTTAGAACTAAATTTATGTTTGTTGAATTTTTGATGAATAATTTAGGCGCTAATTATTATACTTTCTAAATAGGTAGATAAATGAAACTAGATGATGGTATGGAACGACACCGGCTTAGTTACTTTTGCGTTTGGGTGGTCGTAAGTTTTTGGGTATATGTTATTAAAAGAGTGTCCGTGGAGTTTCTCGGCCATTCTTCTCCACAGGAACCTACTGCGCTTTCGTATGGGCAGCTAGCTTCATCTTTGTGACTGACCGACCCCTTGACAGTTCAAAATTGCCTGTAATTGGTTTTTATGGAATACATGTTTCCGTCTTACCTTCAAGCACTCATCTAATTACATGCACTGAGATAGTTTGTGGCCTAGTCACTGACATATGCATTTTTTATTGCGGGAGCGAAGCTGCTGGCAAAGGCTAGTAAGTAAAATATAACCGTTTTTAAAAAAAGGAGGAGGTTCTTAACTTGGGTGTGTTTTTATGTTTGTTGTACTCCGTCATTTACCTACAAATCGATTTAAAAAAATCTTCTTTTGTTTGAAAGGGTATTATATAGGGTACCATATAAATGTGGCCCAGTTCTGATGAGTGGTTTTTGAGTTAGCTGCAATAATACGTATTTTGTCCACTTAGTGTATGTTGATGATGTTATAATAACTTCCTCTCACTGTTATTTACTTAACAAATGAAGATATACAAATTTTTTGGGGTAGGTACCACATCTAAAAAGTAAAAATAAAACTTTATTCCAAAAAAAAAACAACCTATTTCCAAAAAAAACACTACGAAGTAAAAATAGTAGATTGTTTGCCAAGGGAGCAAACAACTATTTCGAAGGCGAGTGTTTCTTTGAATCCTGAGCGCAGCGAGGGATTCAATGTACGTCACTCGAGCTCAGAATAGTGTTGCTCCCGAGGTGGAACTACTTTTTATTACCCTCTATGAACAAATAAGTAAGTGTAACTTATGAATAAGAATAGTACGTTTATTTATTTACATACAATTACTTGAGGAAGACATACTCATTTTTTATAAAACTAAGTAAAATCCTAATTTGAGTAAACAATTACAAACGAAGGCTCTTTTCGAGCGTTTTTTTATTTTTGCACACTTTGTTTTTTATTTGGCTCGCGCGCATTTTTCTTTATCATACAGCCTGTTACTTGTTCATACAATGTTCGTGATTGATCTCTTTGATGATTCGAACGTTTACTAACAATATCCACATTCCAAATTCAAATCACTTTTAGTCCCTAGGGATTAAAGAGCCATCTTAGTCCCTGTTTACGAAGAATACACTAGCTCTTTTTGAATAGAAGTGATAAAAAATAATTTAATTTCGGAAGTCGGTGTCGTTGGTTCCGCATTTTCGTTTTTTGCCACCAAAATATTTTTTGTAAATAGTTATTTTTAAAACCCCTTCATTTTAAGAAATGACTTCTTAATTTAAGAAAATATTTTTAGCCTGGCTACCACTTTGGTACCGGTAAGCTCAACATCTCCTGAATTTTAATTGTACTCCTGTGGAGCATTTACTCCACGGAACAAATAAAACATAAAATAACTCAAAACAAAACGAAGTGTTTTGCGCAGAAGAAAATGACGTCTATTTATGTTTATGTATTACTAACACAAATGAGTCTTGTTACTTACTGCAATAAAGATTATAATTATTATGTGCTACTGACTTACAAACTGTAGAGAACATTTATAAAGGCAGTTTTAGTCAGTAAGAGTCTGACAGACCCCTCCACCCACCCCAGGGTGGTGGACATCCATGAGGATTTCCACACGATAAAAAAGGTAGGTACCCTAAATATACTGAATACAAACTCCTTAGTACCTTATATAATTCAAAAGCAAGAAAAAATCTAATCTGTTTCTATTTAAATAAAAATGAAACGCTGTTCGTTGGGAAGTGCTTCACTTGTGAACGGCTGCTGGACCGATTAATTATTATGAGCAATTAATATTCGAATGCTGGGCAAAGGCCCCCCTACTCTCTTTCCACCTCTCACTGTCCAGAGCTGCCAAGAACCAACCTTTATTATACCACCATGTCCGTCTGGGCCTGCCGCGATGTCATTTGCTATTATTTTCTAAAGTTTATACCATTTCTTTCCATACATGCAGGTACCCTACCAGTTATCTTTTTGGGACGTTGGGCTTTAACTCATTGGAGGTGAGAAGAGGCCTTGACCAACTCACTGTAGCCTGTAAGACCTTACGGGGACGTATCGACTGCCCAGAACTCCATGGTCTTTTCTGCCGACTATTTGTGCCCGACAAATACATCGGACACCGTCGGAGCCGCCGGCACAATCTGTTTGCGCAACTGCCAGCCAAAACTGTAGCCAGAGCCGAATCCCCAATCTGTCGTACTCTAAAAGTGCTAAATGCCCTTCTGTCTGCCAACCCTGAATGTGATGTTTTGCAGATGAATGGATTAAAATTATGCGTATATGTCTGGAGTTCTGTGAGAGAAACTATACAAGGGACTCAAGGGTGTCCACTGTTCCATGTTAGTTTTCAATTATATTATTGTTAATGTAATTATTGTCTATGTGTTAATTAATGTAATTTGTGCTGTACCGTTCGTTAATTATAAATAAATACTTAAATCTAATATTTTTTCGTAATGTATAAACCAAATTGGATTTCCCGGAAAATTTTCATATTAAAAAAAAATGAACGTCCTTTTTCTATGAGATTTTTGTATAAATTATTGGGTAATGTCTGTCGGGTGAGCTAGTTACAAATAAATGACAATGAAGTTTAATTTAGACAAAATAACATTTTCTGCTCACATCGGAGTAAACTCATTATCACAAACAACTAGAATACGAATCATGTTTGGCCGTAACAGTTTCACCGATGTTTTATAGTCTTCCATTATAGGTACTGTTCAATTCACTGAGTTAACTTAACTGTCCTTTTTACCTACTAGCCAGATGGGACGTTGAAATAACAGAGATGGTTCCGAGAGGAACGGGGCTACGACTATTGATTCGTGATGCAAGTGCTATTCGCACAAATAAAGACAGACTCCTTAATGTTGGTAGTATGCGTAGTTACAGTCAGGGAAATCGAAGGCAAATTGACACCCTGCGACAATTTGCCGTGTCATAACCAATTGTGATTTTAAATAGTCAATTTATTTAGCAATAAGTTTCACTGACTGTAAATAAATAAATAAAAATCTTTATTGCAGACCACAATCATGATCCATAAATACACAATAAATATAGATAATACAAAAAAATCCAGTAAAAGTGGCATACATACACATACACACACCTTTCCTCTCTTGGGTATTCAAATATAAATATTTAAGCGGCTATTTCCAACTACCGCTTGTAGGTGTTGGTAGCATACATCCTAACAGGGTCCCCTTTCGGGTGTCGACGCTCCGTACACGCACATTACGTAAATGTCAACGCTTTTACGTACGAGTAATAACTTTAGGTAGGCCTTCAGAAAAAGGAAGATTATACTGTTAAATCGATAATAACAAATTATAAATTATACCTTCCCGTAATCCTCATTAGTTTTCCTATCTAATAAAACAGCTACGTAGTGAAATAAAACTGACCTGACATTGCAGTGACGTGATATGTTTTCATTTTGATAATATTCATTCACATAACCTACACACTTTATCACAATACGTGTCTAAACTTTCGTTACTTTTTTCGCCTATATAATCATTACTTTTTGAAAAACAATTACTCAATACGGAATCTAGACTTATTTTTCAATAATTCTATATAGATTTTTATAAGAAAACTTAACGTTTGCTGCCTCTATTCATCGTTTATTTCTCCGTTCGTTTCGCACAAATTTATACTCTTTGACGTTGGCCGTGAGTGAAATGTCAGATGAATGTATTTATTTTTTAGTTCGTTCAAAATAATGTTTCTGCTGTTGAAAAATATTAAAATTAAGAGTGAATGAACCATTTCTTTCATATAAATATAGAACATATTGCTACTTGCAACACAACTCAGATATTTAGCGACCAATCCTGACCAAGCCCTTAAGTGTCACTGTGCGACTTAAGACACTTGGAGCATTTTTTCTTATGTCGCACTGTGTAACATAAGACATTCGAGAGGCTAAACAGTTTCTACACGTACCAACCAACATGAACGCGTTCAGCATCGCCTCCACGAACATTTTACCTGAGTCACAGGCTAGATCATAAAAAATAATAATTTTGAAGTATATATACGTCCATAGACAAGAATAATATATGCTGTGGATAACGGTGTGAGTTTCACATTTGTATTATATCTTTGTTTATATTATTTGCGCAGATATAATGTGTTGCTGTTTGTTTGTCCCAAATAAATAAATAAACAATACAAAAGCTACTCTAATACAAAAGCTCAAATCTGTAAGTCTTTCGCAAAATTAATTACAAGACAGAGACATCACTAATGAGATTTCAGTAGTGCTTCTTCAGATAAAACGGTATCTATTTCAAATTACGCAGTAGAGACATACAACATTACACGTCTTCTTGATGATGATACTTAATTATGTATAAGTGTATCATTAGAATCCATAAATAGATTTTCTGTCTACCTAGATGTCAAACTCTTTGCCATTTTTATGTCAACCTCATTCGTCGAGTCGTTGAGCTCCTCAAATTCTGAGTTGAGCTACACGATTACTCACAAATGCTTCCACAGACTGAACTGGTTCAGTCAAATCTGTGTGGTTCTTTCCTTAAAATTCCATTTCAGGCACTAATCTACATTTTCGTCACGTGATTTGACCAAGATTATGTCTGGACTTTATAAAAGACTTTGACCCTTGAGTTTGTTTCGCCATTTCTTTTCATGGTAGTCAGAAAAGGTCGACTCCATCTAGCTTATATTTTTATACTATGCCGTGTAAAAGTAATTCCGATATGGTATGTACAGAAAAAACAACTTCATTTCATTGCATTTCCTATCACACTCTATTATTGGGAATACTCCCTGGGAGGTAGACGCAGGGTCAGCCCAAACTTCATATTATTACCTACTTAATTGAATACACTGAAAACTCCTTCAAAACTAAGAAAATACGTAGGTACTTATCTACCCATGAGTTTTATTGACTGCTTCGTTAGTTGAGGTCCTGGGCTCGATTCCTAGGTCGGGCTTTAGGCATAAATATCCAGCATAAATGTTATTAGGTTTTTCCATTAGAAATTTCTCAGTATCAGTCTGGAGTCTGGATTTTTGGCCAATATGACTTAGACTTAGACATAACTGTCGAAATGTGGCTGTGCCTACTATAGGTGCACTTCTGCCTAACCCTTCGGGAATCCTGATTTTATAATGTTGTTACATTAACTCTTTTATTTCAAACAAGCTGCACCCCGCGGTTTCACCCGCTTAAATGTCGATCCCGTGAGAATATCGGGATAAAAAGTACTGTATATGTTAATCCAGGGTGTCAGCTACCTCCATACAAAATTTTATTAAAATTGGTCCAGCCGTTTGAGCGTGAAGAAGTAACAAACATATAAACACACACATACATACACACACATACATACACACTCACATACTGTCGCCTTTATAATATTAGTGTGATACACACTCACTTACTTTCGTTAGCCAATTTTCTACGAATCCGTTACAAATGAACAAATCCTTTGGGTCATATAATACTACATACAATACTTGTTAGGCAAACACTTGTTTTACCCATGAATGTGTCATATTACATGATTGGATCAGTATATTGAAAAATACGTTAAAAAATAAAGTGTCGTCTGCCATAGTTTAATTTGACTGTTGCAGATTAAATACTCACAAACTTTTTTTTAATAACAGCCCGGAGTCTATATTGTGCTCAGTTGATGGTAATAATGC
Source organism: Amphipoea lucens (assembly GCA_947508005.1). Taxonomy (NCBI): domain Eukaryota; kingdom Metazoa; phylum Arthropoda; class Insecta; order Lepidoptera; family Noctuidae; genus Amphipoea; species Amphipoea lucens. The sequence goes on from OX382371.1 coordinate 12,123,875, forward strand.
TTGCCCCATATTACATGGAACTTATATAAAACTGAGGAAATAGGTGCCTTTGCCTAACAAGGCGTGATATGATGGTATGTGTTATTTTTTGCCAATTTTTTTTGGTTATAGCTTCCATAATGGCGTTGAATATTTTTGCATAATGACGGCCTGTTACACTCCTACTGTTATTGCAATGGCCTCTTCTCATAAAGAAAAGAAACTTGAATGTTATTATCCACCCGAAGGTTTCCCTTGCCATAGATGTCAATTTGCTTAAGGGCTGATTTTTCAATCGACAGATAATTCTTATTCGTGGAATAAAATTGACGTGTGACAGATTCTGTATGGAAGAACTGTCATAAATTCAAAATTATTCCTCGGATAAAATTATCTGGCGTTAGAAAAATAAGCCCTAAAATGAACAAAAAAAAAATCTGAAACTAGGTATACAGTATAGAGATTATGACATGCATAATTTGTGGCATGCAACCTTTTCTAGTAATTATAAGACAATGGTATAAAATTATGAGATAAACGCCACTACGAATTTAGAAGGCTGAAAAAAAAATATTAGCAGTCAGTTTAGCTGAAAAGCAGAAGTCCGGATATAAAAACAAAAATTATGGAAAGATCCTAATAATTACACGATATATGTATAACGAAACAGGCATTTTATTGGGATTTTTAAATCTTTTTATATTTTGGAAGGGGCGACCAGAATCAATTCTATTTTTAACCGACTTTAAAAAAGGAGGTTCTGTATTCGACCCGTATGTATGTATGTTTGTATGTCCGCGATTATCTCAAAAACTACTAAACCGATTTTGATAATTCTTTCATTAGTGTGATCTACATACTTTCAGGAAGGTTTTAGTATATAATACATTAGGTAATTATTCTTATGTACGAAGTTATATGCATAAATGTACTGCATCTCCGGCATTTCTATGCGAATTTTGATGATTCTTCGAGTTGTGTCTTCAATTCTTCAATGCACTAGTGTTAATTGAATTTATGTGGGGTAGGTACAACTAAAAAGTGAAAAATAAAAACTTTTTTACAAAAAAAACAACCGACTTCAAAAAAAAACACTACAAAGTGAAAAATAACTTTAATTTCGGAAGTCGGTGTCAAAAAACGAAAATGCGGAAACAAAGACACCGACTTCCGAAATTAAAGTTATTTTTCACTTTGTAGTGTTTTTTTTTTGAAGTTGGTTGTTTCTTTTGTAAAAAAGTTTTTATATTATACATGTTGACGTTCCAAAGTGTCTTTTATGTGCCTATTTCAAATAAATGCTTTGACTTTGACTTACGTGCTTCTCGCATAGTATTTTGATTTGTTCAGTTGTCAAGAAGTTAGGATCCGTCTACCTACTCACAATTAACAATTGCTATAGATGCTTACGAACCTAATGGTTGCTGACCTATACACATAAGTTCATCAAGAAAGCCACTTAAGAGGAAATGCGGGTGGTTGTTTCTCCATAGAAACGCTCTCGCCTGTTTTCTTTCTGGTTAATGACCATAAAGCAATGATTTTTTACAGAATTATAAATATTAACTACTTGTATGTCCCTGTTTTCCTTTTTGATGATTAATTATTTTTATAAGCACTAGAACCCTCAAAAATGCCGATTTAAACCGCTATCAACAGAGGCCTAGTGTACAAATTTGACAACTATTCATGAAAAAAACATAGGGACACAGTATATATCCTTCTTATTCAGTTTAAGAAATATCATTTAAATTGGTCCAATATTGGAGGAGGAAATAGGCGAGAGCCAAACCTCGAATTACGACTTTTTACTTATGATTTTTCAAAAAACTCCCCGACCGCATTTCCTCTTAACGACTAGCTCCTCGTTACATTAGTTCGTCAAAGGAACATAATTATTATCAACATGAGAACTATCTTATTTACTTACCTTAACTAGTCGTATTTTCAATCTCCGATATTCAGTCACTCTCATTAATTTGCCATCATGAAAGGGAGCTGATATTCTGCGAACATAAATTGAGTTCTATTAATTAAATTACATACCTATTATAAACAGGTATATTAAATGTAAGGTACCTATGTATACAGAGTGAATTTGCCGTATGTCATTACTTCCCAGAATTCGATCCTTATTAGTGACACTATCGAATGGTGTAATAATACAGTGTTTTTTTTTTTTTTCAAAAACAACGGGTTCGATTCCAGGCCAGATATATTTATTTTTTAAAAATCCAATGATGCAGTTTTAGTTTTCTACAAAATCGAGCCCGTTACTCCTTTGAGTACTTTTCGCTATTCCTGATAGTTTCGGATTTGGTCATCCACGCCCACTTGAAAAATTCAACCTGTATTTATTTTTATTTTTTTTTATTTCTAAAATAATATCAGTCTATTATGGTCCCACTGCAGGGCAAAGGCCTTTTCTCATATAGAGAAGACACGAAACTTGATCACCACGCGTCATCAATGTTTCAGCGAAGTGGGGATTAAAAAAAGTGGCATCTACCTTTGGTCGTTGACCTTATCAGTTTGCGTGTAGTGTGAAAGCGTCAAGGTAAATAATTCAAAAATTAAAATTTTCTTAAGTTTTTTATAATTTGCAGGTCAGTACCTATCAGGTTGTGTATTGATCTAAATATGATTCGCGGCCGTAATAAATATTTATTTATGGAATTATAATCAATAATCATCAATACAACTCTCTAAGCCCATATTACCCTATTGAATCATGAAATCATGACATTTGAGGCCAATTCTAACTTAAAGAGTTGTATTGTTGATTCTAATGATTATAATTCTGTAAAGCCATATTTGTTACGAATGCGAATCATATTTTAATCAACATACAATCTGACACTGACCTGCAAATTACAAAAAACGAAAGAAAATTTAAATTTCGCGGGCTACCTTAGCGCAACCCTATGAACGGATAAGGATAGGTGAAGATTAGACTAAATTATCCTAAAGATTCCTTAAAAGTACAGATCTACAGCTTGCTAAACTTACTTTCTTATGCGATTTGTAAAAGAAAGTGCGTAAAAATTTTTCAATCATCTGCTAATTTTATTCGAGGAATAATTTTGAAATTTTGACAGTTATTTCATACGAAAACTGTCAAACGTCAATTTTATCTCTCGAATAAAAGTTATCTGGTGATGGAAAAATCTTCCCTAAAACAAGTAGGTTCAACTAACACCTCACCGTTTTTAATATTAAAAAATACATCACAAAAGAAATGAGATTGACAGTCAGAATTATGGTGACGACATTTCCTGGCTATTACTTTATTTTACTTCGCCGCTTTGTGGGGCGACTACAGAGTGTCCTTTTATCGTCACATCACTTTGACGGTACCTAAAAGAATTGTTACAGGAAAATAGTAACATTATATTGCTGTATATTCGCCTTCATTGTTAATGTGGTGAATATCTCACGACCATTGATTAGGGCAGTAATACACGGTTCACTGACGCGTTTCATTTTGATTGTTTCAACTTGGTGTTTAATTAACCATACTAAAAGACATAATGGGCGGAAAGGCAGGAGTGGCTTTCTGTAGTTTCTACATACTTATCTTCATGGAAAAAAGGCGCGAGTTTATGTCTGTATGCAGTATGATAATAAACATTCAATGTCGGTTATACCTTTAATTTCTGCGTCTTTCAAACAAAATAAATCAATTTCTTTAAACTGTGTATTATCGTCAAGACAGTTGTCTTTTAGCGAGATATAGTATCTCCAGTGGAGTTGAACGATGAATTTGGAACAATACTGGTATATTTTATACTGTGGAGTGTGGACACTTCTGGTCTAAAAGAGATCCTTTTCATACTAGGACTTGCCTCTTCAACTAGGTATAACATACAAACGTACAAGCTTTTAAAGTAAGTAGTTTCTAAATAACGTCGTCCTGAGAGACTTTAAATAAAAACTGAATGAAAATAGAACGGAATACGAACGAAATTGTTTAAACTCTGAGCTAAACCAAGCTACCTATTTAAAAATAGTGTTCACTCCCAGTGAGATTTGTAAATGAATGGAGCGAGGGTGGAGCTATGTACCTAATGTACGTACGTATTATGTATGTTCAACGTAGTCTGTGTCCCCCGACTGCGCATTACGAAGCCAACTGCCCAATTGAAAATTTGTAGAAAGTGACGAAATTATAAAGCAGGTGGTTTTTACCAATGTATAAAATACACAGTAAAATAAACACTACCCTTCATTACGCCGTCTCAAAGCTTTTAATGTGTCTACAATCTTTGATGTAGTAATATACACTCTTTAATAGAAATTCCGGAATAAATATGATATATATTCATGTTAAGAAACGGTAATTTGATTGTAGGGGTTTTCCTTTTAACCAGTCTTCTGTGCATTTCTCGGGAAATCCTATTACACTCTTATTTGCAGAGCTAAAACATTTCAGTTCCTACAACGAGATAGACTAATACGATCGTAAGTTTATACGTGAATTTAATTTTCTAGTGCTGGGTTGTAATCCAATTCTTAACGAAGGAAGAACCCACCGCAATTAGGCTTTAGAGATTATTCTGATAACTCACTTGTTTTCGCCGACGCTGCACTAGCTACGTTTTATAATTATCTTCAGATTGGATCCTCGTGTATCTTCTGATACGGTAACACTAGATTAGAGCGTAAAGGCTCGGGTTTTGTTTAATGATCAACTTAGAAAAACCAGCTCTAAATGGAATGAAATTAAATCGCTTATTGTCCGGATATACATCCAACTTACAATAAATACATTTAATAAGACATAGTAACACACTTCGACATGGCCAAACATTGACAAAAACAGGGAGGTTTAGAAGGAAAAAGGGGAGGCCATTGCTCGGCAGTGGGACACAATATAGGCTAACAAAAAATATAAAAATAATAATAACACATAAATAACGTAATAAATATTTAATAAGCGGTAGGTAGAATAAAATATTATACATTGCATGCTTTGGGCCAGCGAATTAGTAAATCGGCGTGTGGTAGGACTGCGGTCTCAGATGTAGAGGCTGTGGTTCTAATTTAACTTTCATAATGGACTGCTTGAAAGTATGTAAAGTCAAACAAAAATTTTAGCAAATTGAGTCCCAACTTAATTTGTTCGTAGGTACGAGTATAGTCAAATCACAACTGTCATTGTCATTCTTTGACAGTTGTATGATATGGCTATAACACGTCAATTTGGATAGGGTAAACCAGGCAAACGTGCCCCAGTCGGATACGTGCCCCACTCGTGAAACTCAGTGATGCATTTTAAACTTGGCGCTTATTTGATCCTAGCTGGTCAGTAACCCAAGTATGGCCGCGATGTAAACAACACAGTGCTGGATTTTATTTAGTTTAAGTGAGAAAAAGTCATTAAAAGGTTTGTATGACTACATGAATTTGTTTTATATCTATTTTCACGTTAGTTAAAAGTACATGCTCGATATTATTTCGTGTTTTTAAAGTTTTCAGAATCACCAGAATCTTCTGTGACAACACAAGAAGGAACACCATCTAAGACCTTACAAATAATTAGTCCATTGCCTATTATTCAACGTAAGTAAAAGGAATCAAACTGTTAAGGTTTACTGTTTGAAGATAAAAAAAGTTACAAGAGAAAAAGCGTAAGAAGAATGTTGTGAGGGATTTATCATCGTCATCAGAAAGTGAAGTAGAGTTGCAGCTTAGTGAATCTAGCGAAGAATGTTCTGATGAAAATGAAGACACTTCTGTAGAGTGTCACGAGGATTACTATCGTACCAAGAAGAAGAGTGAATGGATTCGGTGTTTGCAGTGTTCTGGCTGGTTACATGAAGACTGTACAAATTATAGAGAGAAATGCAACAACGAAAGGGAAAGGAAAAATAACCTCTAAATGAGAGGTTTTGCTGGGGCACATAAGACTGATCTATCCTTGTAATGTGCCCCACCCTAAGTATCACAAAATTGTTGATCTCAGTTATTTTAAATTATATTTTAGAAGATTTTTTAGTTTTTGTTATGCCAATTGAGTCAGAGGTTAAAACGGATTACTTTAATAAACATGTTCTGAACAAAAAATGATTTTTATTTAGATTCTTCGAATAGTGGGGCACGTTTGCCTGGTTTACTGTAGTCATTTCATTATCGCGACAGAACGCACAGCCTAAATAGCGGGATAATAATATCATGAAATTCAGCATAAGGGTTATAACGAAGGTAAGGAGGGATTTTTGTGAAAAAGTCTCACAAAGGGGTTAAAGTTTGTATGGAAGTTCTTTATTTTTGCGAAATCCCATCGGGTACTCGGCTTGTGTGGCATAAATTGAGGCTTGAAAACATGTTTTCCAGGCATTTTATGAGCAAAAAGGTTCATTCAACAATGTACGTATTACTTATAAAACATAGTACTTTATAAACAGCCAGTAATTGCCACTACAGTACTTATCTATTCCGTTGCACACGAAAGCTTCAGAAACAAAAGGAATACAATTACTCCTCAGACACCCGGCTTGTTTTGCAACCTCCTTTGACTTGATAAATCGAATGCTCCGGACATCTACGTGACAAGGGAATTATTGAAGCGCACATTTGTACCGGATATGTCCAAATTGTTGCTATGTAGAAATACCTGGGAACCGATTTAGATCTAGTCGGTAAACGCTTGGATAAACAGTTGACAATCGTCAAATATGGACTTGGGCTATTATATACTAACTTCCAAATTCTTTATGTTCACTTTGCTCAATGTAGATATTACTTCAATCTGCCTAGCCTTTTCCCAACATATGTAGTTGGGGTCGGCTTCCAATCTAACCGATTGCAGGTGAATATCAGTATTTTATATGAAGCGACTGCCTATCTGACCTTCACAACCCAGTTACTGGGTAACACGATACCCCTTGGTAAGACTAGTTGTCAGACTTTCGGGCTTCTGACAACCTGTAACGAATGTTTAAGATCCACGAATGACATCCGGGACCCGGGGGGTCTTAACCCTATGGACTCCGGTCTGAAATAAAAATATTCTATTCTATTCTTAACATACTTTCCGAAGCCTGGAGGGGTCTAGGTATGTAAAGATGGTCACCCACCCACGGACCAATCGCGTCAAGCGTAGCTTAACCTAATCGATCGACCCATGCGGCGGTTATGACTTATCCACAAGCCCCTCCTAATGTAGATATTACTTAAGAAACCTAATAGTGAAGTCCTTCGTGAACGGCCTGTAATCGTCATTACAGTACAGTCACGAGTATTTAGTATATTACTATAAAACAACTCGGCAATATCATCTGATTTCATGATTTATCTATTAATATATGACGGCAAATATATGTGATAATTCGTGGATGGCATATACAAGTGGCAGCACAAATATGTGACAGCGAGGGAACTCAAAACTATCTGGTGGGACAAGTGATGCCAAAATATAGGATGCTGCGTCCGCCTTAAAAAATATGTGCCCACGCAATGACATGTGTGAATGTCAGATATTTTCACTCAAAACGAAGTACGTTGTGAGTGAAAATATCTGACGTCACTTTAGCTGCATAAAAACTTAACAAGCATGTTAAAAATACTTGACGATCGGCAAATATGTACTTGAAATATAATATACTCCCAAATTCATCACGTTCGCTGTTGCAATGAGTACAGGAGAGCAGTGGTGGCCCAGTGGTAACGGCCGCGACTTACGAAAGTAAGTCGTAGGTTCGAACCCAGACAGGCGCCTTACTTAGTGTAAATTATTTCATCACCACTGCTCTCTAAAACGGTGAAGGAAAACATCGTGATGAAACCGGCATGTCCTAGAACCAAAAGATATGTGACATCTACCTACACACACTGATGGGCCCGCATGTTAAATTACGGCCTATTCCCTCTCCCCCAAGAGGAGGCCGGTGTCCCAGCAGTGGGAACACTATATGCTGATTATGCTACTGTTATAGTCTTGTATAGTCAGCAAAAGACATTTTAGCCAAGTTTACATCTTTTCACTACATTGACAATAAAATTTATTATTAATGCGTGTGATAGATAATAATAGTACATTATGATACATGTGTGCTATGTTGATCATTAAACTCGAGGCGGTATTATTCGCGCGAGCCGCAGGCGAGCGCGATAAGGTAGCCGAGAGTTTAATTATCAATGCACACGCGTATCATACGACGTTTTTCAACACACTTGTGAGGAAAAAAACAGACTTGTATTGTTAAATATTAACTTGTATGGATAATGGCGGGTTTGGTTTGTCATTCCGCGCGCCGCGCTGACGTGCGCGCGCAGATTTACCCATAGAGTAAGTAATGGTCATTCCTAGACCTGCGCGCGCATTGCTAGCGCGGCGCGCGTTTATTTACTTTTAAAGGCAAAGACAAAACCGATATACAGCCTATAGAAAAAATATAATAAACACAAAATAATGTTAAGACTGATCATAGTGTTGTCGTATGTCAAATTGTAGTTTAGTTAGTATGGAATTAGAAAGTACTATTTGCATAGAGAAATATACATTAATCCAGTGAGAATCCGCAATAATAGAACGCCAGTGGTCTTTTCCGTTTGGTTACGGGAGTGACGACGGAAAATTATAAGGTGCATCCAGACAGAGCGAGCCATGCGCCGCAAGTGCTTTTTTTTGTATGTTAGATGTCTCAGCCTGAGGCAACCATACATATAAAAAAATAATTTGCGGCACATGCCTCGCTATGTGTGGATGCACCCTTAGGTGAATGCGCAGTGGTAGACCGCGAAATTTTTTTTTTTAAGTTTTTTACTATTCGTCAGTATCAGGTTGTATCTTGATCAAAATGTATATTTATATAATAGATATGTATATAAAGAATTATAGTCATTAGAATCATTAATATATATATTTAAGTTACATTTGTTCCCTAAGAACTTTTCCATAAGAGATTTGTTCTTATGGAACAAATCTAACTTAGAAAGATGTATTTAATGATTCTAATGATTATAATTCTGTAAATAGGTATCTGTTATAGTCGCGAATCATATTTTGATTCAAGATACAACCTGACACTGACCTGAAAATTGCAAAAAACGTAAGAAAAATTGAATTTCGCGGGCTACAACTACGCATTCATCTTGGTAAATAAATTTTAGTTCATCTTGGGACCAAGGACAATTCAGACTATTAAAAAAAAAAAGTAAAATATGGCTTGCGGATTCTTTTTGGCATGAAGTCTCTTTGAAGAGATTAAAAAGAAAAACGCACTTCTCCGACCTCCGACTAGTAAATTAAATAGTTATCTGTGGAAATAAAGCACAAGTACCGTAACGTAAAGAAAAAGCACGCGTTTGTAATACACTGCATTATGGATCTAAAAGCTGTGCATTAAGAGCCATTTTACGAGCAAGTGTGTTGAAAATATTGTTACGAACATTGTTAACGATTCGACTACGTGCACACGCAACATGGCTTAAAAAAGAGTTTTAGTTAGCTGTCTGGTTACTTTTCTTTTTTGTTCCCTGTACTCGTATTATTTTTTTCTAAACACACTTATGTATATATGTATGTTGCGTGTGTAACCGTATTGATTCTAGCCAAATATCAGATATCTAGCTCTTACCGTATGTTATGTATGGAAGAAACTTGGCAAACACGACACAAATAAGGTCAGTTTATGAAAAACATGTGTAGGTACTTGTTATATCGCCTTTTTATTTTTTATGTAAGGCATAATTTACTTTTTGAGCCTCGTTTAGACGATGGATTTTCAGCATGCGAGTAGGCAGCATGATTTGTACATTCTGCGGCAAATCAACGCTTCTTTCAACATTATGCTTTTGATAACGTTGACTTCAGCGAGAATCATAAGTGTTTCTGCTTACCCCATTGCAACCTTGCCTTCATAGTGTGTACTTTATCTGATAAACAGAATCATCCACTACAATGACTACTACTACAAAACATCAGACAAACTTCGTATCTTCAAAACAAGCCCTCGCGCACAATTGTTTTGCAAGAAGTTTAGGCTTTAAAGTGGATCTTCAACTAGTCGTAAACCTTTTCGAGGAACATCTCTAGTTAAACCTACCACATCTCGCCGCTGACCCATGTCACAAAACATGGGCACGAGATAGAAAGACTCAGAAGGTCGACTCCATTCACCGGGCTAAAATAGGCGCACATATGTATAAAAAAAATATTTTATTTGGGACACGCACAGGAAATACAAATTGTAAAAAAGGAACATTTAGAATGAATACAATGACATTAACAACAAAAAAAAATAAACAACAGAAAAAGAGACCCGCGTAAGGCCAAGATAGGTTCCTATCTCAGTATAGTGCTGCGATATTTAAAAAATAAATACTGCTGCGATGGTACTCTGATAGGGCCCACTGTGATGCCATGGACACACCTACTGACATCTATAAATCCCACAACAGGATTAAAAAATAAAACAATAAAATATACATAGACACAAACGTAGGTTGTGTGAAACGCCAAACCGTATCGAACGCCAGTCGCGAATGCGCTGTACAGTCAGCATCAAAATTTGATTAACACTTCAGTTTTTTTAATCTTAGTTATTGAGCAAAATATTAGTTCAAAATTGCAGCAGAAGAATTTTTTTTTGAATATATACTCTTGTCTATTATGTGAAAAGCTAAAAATCAGTTTATTGAAAAAAGTTGTTGTCAATTTAATAACTTGTAAAAATGATAGTGTTAATCGACTTTTGCTGTGTGCGTGCGTTTTTGCCCATTGTTTGGAGCCAACCTTCTGTACCTATCTACTCTGTGCCCACGTCTCGTGCAGGTCTTACTCGGCACTTAACTAACTACGTCACTAACCGAGAGAACTAATTGTTTGTACTTAAACGACCACGGGAACTGGATAATCGATTATTTTATTTAAAGAGTAGAAGGATAGCGTTATTTGCGGTGATATTTCATAGTTATTTATCCACTATGCTACGAAAGAAGGGTTATGAATTTCTCTGGTATGTTGGTAGGCTTTCAGTGTTACCAGAGGTGACAGATCATCACTACTTTTCATGGACCAATATTGTCATTTGATTTCATAGCTCAATGACTAAAGATAATATGGATAAAGATATTCTTGGAAGGTCTCGTCATTCTAATCCTAATCTAACGTAAACAAAATATATTAAAAAAATATTGCAAACCATTTGTACCTTTTTTTTTTTTTTTTGTTGTCGGGGGAAACCTTCAAAAGGCACCTGACCTCCGGGGAGGGAGGTCGGGGAGTGTGGGATTTTTACCTCACTAAAACCACCCCGGTGATCACCATCAGCACATAGGGGCGGTCCCGGTTCCTCTTAAAAGACCAATTCCGGAACCCCCCCGTGCATCGCCTGTAAGGCACATCCCTGGGGAGACTGTAAGGGGGCCTCCCCTGAGCCTCGATATGCACGGCAGCACGTGACCACTGTGCCACCGTCTTCCCTGGGGTCACTTTGTGGGCGGGCAGAGTCCCCACTCGGTTCGCCCGCGACCCCAAAAGTCCACCTACCTTATTTGGTAAGCGGGTTTCGGCGTATTAGGCGCCAAGGCGGTTGCCACCCCGACGCCTCCTTCTCCGAGCAGGATCAGCCCTCTCCCGATCCCGCTCGGCGGCCTCCTTCTTGACCATCACGGTCTCACAGAAGGAGGCTACTTCCGTCCAATTTTCTGTCTCTGCCAGCATAGCCCTCACTACTGCTGGCAGAGACAGGTCTCGCCCGATCCTGGCAACTAGGACCCGCCGCTCGGAGGCCCACGCAGGGCACTCCTCGAGCGTGTGTTGTGCGGAATCCAGGCTGCCTCCACAGTGGTGGCAATTTGCCGTGGCCTCTCGCCCAATTCTGTTCAGGTACTCACCGAAGCAACCGTGTCCGGTGAGCACCTGAGTGAGCCTGAAGGAGATGCGTTCCCCTCTTTTCAGCCAGGCTTCGAAGTGCGGCAGAACGGCTTCGACAACGCGCTTGCGCGAATATTGCGGTTGCTGTAGTCGCTCGCGCCACCGCTCGAGCGCGTGTCGCCGCTCCCGCCGCCTCAGCCTTACGAATGCGTTTCCTGGAACACTATTCCCGCTTTGGCGGATATCGCGAATCTGGTCGTAGACCTTCGCGTCCATATCCGCCAGTATGTCCAGCGGCGGAAAGCGCGCCAGGAGAGTTGCCGCCTCAAAGGATATCGTTCGGTATCCTCGTGCAATGCGAATTGCCATTTTCCGCTGCAGTCTATTGACTTTAGTCCTGCAGCGTCGGACACCTGACAGTCTACCAGACCAAACAGGCGCCCCGTAAAGCACCATCGATCGCACGACACCCGCATAGAGGCGGCGAACTTCCTCCCGAGGTCCCCCGAGATTGGGCAGCAGTCTATGCAAAGCACCCACTGCCTTCTCGATCCGCGGAACCAGGCGCTCGAAGTGCTCTTCGAAGCCCCACCGACCGTCCAGGGTGAGGCCAAGATACTTTATGTATCGCCCCACCTGGACTTGCGCATCTCCGACATGGACCAACGTGCTGGGTGGCTCCCTGCTCCTCGGCAGTTTATGGAACCATAAAACCATTTGTACCTAAGAATTAAATTCTGGAAAAAATAATAAAAGCGTTTTTAAATTAAATCGAATAGACTTTAATCGATTTTAATTAAAATTATAGCCAAAGGTCTACCTACACTACATTGGCGCTGCAACCACGCCGCCTATTGTGTTATGTGCCTAACCTATTTATTCTGTTGCCTAACGCCTAGTATAATCCATTTATTTTACAAATTCTGCCACAAAGAGTCGTGGGAAAATATACAATGACAGTTACCGTAAGCTACTTTCTAACAAAGAGCAGTTCGCGAGAAGTGTAGATGAAAAATAAATAATTTGTAAACCGACTGTACTTATTTACACAGTGTATAAAATACTAGCTTCTGTCCACAACTTTATTCGCGTATTAATCACACCATCACACTAATATTAGGTCCTTACATATGAAATTGGCGTTTTGTATGGAAGGAACAAAAAGTCGAATATTTTTTAATATAATATATTTAATTAATCAAAGTATGAACCATTGTTTTCAATGCACTTTTGCCATCTTATAGGTAGTTCATTGATCCCTTTACTAAAAAAACCAGTCGGACGGGAATCAATAAAATCTTTGAAGGCGATTTGGACTGCCCCATCGGAGTTGAATTTTTTCCCTTGCAAAAAGTTATCCAAATTGCGAAAAAAATGGTAATCTGTTGGAGCAAGGTCCGGGGAGTACGGAGGATGTCTAAGACATTCCAATTCAAGCTCTTCTAATTTGGTAGCCGTCTGTTGCGCAGTGTGTGGTCTGGCGTTGTCGTGAAGCAGCAGTGGCGTGGAGCGATTGACCAGCCTTGGTTGTTTAGCCGCTAGCTTTTCCATCATGGTTTGTAATTGCTGACAATAGACATCAGCTGTAATAGTCTGGCCAGATTTGAGAAAACTGTAATGAACAATACCGGCACTAGTCCACCAAACGCTTACAAGTAACTTTTTTGGGGTTAATTTTCGCTTGGGGCAGGATTTGGCTGGCTGGCCAGGATCCAACCATTGCGCTGAGCGCTTCCGATTATCGTAAAGAATCCATTTTTCATCACAGGTAATGATTCGGTTTAAAATACCTTCATTGTTGTGCCGGTTCAGTAATGTAACGCAGCAGTCGACGCGCGTTTGCCGGTTTGCTTCAGTCAATTCGTGAGGTACCCACCTTTCAAGCTTTTTAATCTTCCCAATTTGCTTCAAGTGAATTAAAACAGTTTTATCACTAACATCGAAGCCTGCAGCTAACTCGGACGTGGTTTGCGATGGGTCCGCTTCCACAATAGCCTTCAATTCTCCATTATCAACTTGGGTCTCAGGCCGTCCACGGGGCTTGTTCTGCAGGTCGAAATTTCCAGAACGAAAACGTTGGAACCAAAAACGAACTGTGTTTTCTTTTGCAACATGACCGCCATACACATCATTCACCCTTCGAGTCGTTTCCGCAGCACTAGTGCCACGGCGGAACTCGTACTCGTAAATAATGCGATATTTTAAATTTTCCATTTTGTAAAATGAGTGACGCAAACAGAAAAAACAGAAGAAAAAAAACAAATGAATGACGGTCATCGAAGCACAAATACATGAGTAAATAGCTGTACAAATTTGAATTTGGAATTCCTTACCAAAGAGGAGAAATTCGTGATTAAAGTGGCCAGTACGAAAAACGCCAATTTCATATGTAAGGACCTAATATTATAAAGGCGAAAGTTTTTGAGTGTGTGTGTGTGTGTTTATATGTTTGTTACATCTGCACGTTCAAACCGCTGAACCGATTTAGATGAAATTTGGTATAGAGATAGTTTGAGTCCCGGGAAAGGACACAGGCTACTTTTTATCCCGATATTCCTACGGGATCGACACTTACGCGGGTGAAACCGCGGGGTGCAGCTAGTCGGAAATAAAGTAGTGTTCTATCAGTGAAAGAATTTTTGTAATCGGATCTGCACCCAAATTGCGAAACACGATTAACCACAATCATAATGATTTTGAAGCATATTGCTAATCCATTGCTTTATATGTTCGAAAAATTGTCTGCTCAACAACGTAACTAACGCAATGAATGTTGTTGAACTGTGAAAATGAAAGCCACTGCTACTAGTGTGTTACGCAATTACCCCACAGTACTTCCAGAGATCTGGAGTCGTGATAGTACCCACGCCAAGACAAGTCAAAAACAAAAGCACTCCTACCTACCTTTTCTCGACGCGTTTCGTCGTATTTTAAAACCCTCATAACTTCGGCCTAGATAATTGTTAGAGTGCTCGAATTCTCAGGATAAGATGTAATTAGCAGATTTATAAAACAAACCAAGTTTAATTTGTCTAGCTTTTATACTTTGGATTTTATTGATAAATAAAAAATAAATTGAAATACTTATATCAACTTCGTCATTGACTCACTTAGGTACTCACCCATCCATTAAACCATCAAAACCTCTAGGGCACTTCTCGAAGTCCTTGAATTCTGAAATGTGGGTATGCAAGCTAGGATTTGAACACGAAGTATGTACAAAAAAAAAATTGAAAAATCTGTAACTTTACCCTCCAACCCCTGTAATGCAGGTGCAGGTTTGTATATGAAATAAAACATCTAGGGTAGATTAAGGTCTGTAGACTTACGCTTTGTAGATTTGGGGGCTTGGCTCTGCATTAGATCTCAGAACTTTTTAACAGTGCAAGCGTTATGTGAGTCTTGGCAAATTACTTTAGATGAAATGTGGGATTACCTTTTACAAACACAAACAAACAATTTTACATATTTATAATAATTATTTTACATTAGATCACTTGATTTAGTAAATATTATAGATCCGTACCTAAGCGTGCACTGCTGAACATTAACCTTCAAAATTCTAGCTCTCTGATCGATTACTTTTGTTTTAAAACTATCTTCATACTAACAACTTACTGCATAATCAGCCTATAATGTTCACACTGCTGGAACACAGGCCTCCTCTCAGTGCTAGGGAGAGGGCCATAATCCATCACGCGGGCCTAGTGCAGGTTGGTAGATGTCACATGACTTCGAATTTTTGGTTCTAGGACATGCCGATGTCCTCAGGATGTTTTTCTTCATCGTTTGAGAGCAGTGTTGATGAAATTATTTACACAAAGTAAACACACGACCTACAAATCGTAAGTCAGGCCACCACCGCTCAGTATAATTTCCTTATGTTAAAGTTAATCAAAGTAATCTTTTAAAGCCATCTTTATCACTTTTTGCCGTTGATTAACATACATAGCGCACATCCCCTCTAAATAAAAAAACAAATACCTTTAGAAGTTGTTTACAAACAGTACAAATATAATTCTACCTTATCTCAATCATTATCTGCCTAGCCTTTTCCCAACAATGTTGGGGTCGGCTTCCAGTTTAACCAGATGCAGCTGAATACCAGTATTTTACATGGAGCGACTGCCTATCTGACCTTCACAACCCAGTTACTGGGTAATACGATACCTCTCCACAGACCAAACGCGGCAAGCGTAGCTATTTTTTTTTTCTACCTTAACTTTTCGTACTTTCATTTTCCATTCCCCTCGAAATAATTGTCGAAATTTCCATCGAGTTCGTCAAGAAAATACAATAAAATGGAACTAACTCAGCGGATTATTGTGCTTTGATCCCCGCGGTGACCACGCGCCGTAAGCTTGAACGTCGTCATAAAATTTAAACAATAAAACTGGAATAATCCATAAAGCGAGCTTTATTTCTACGACAAGAGTACTTATTTTATATTGAGACAAGGTGGAATTATATTTGTACTGTTTGTAAGCAACTTCTGAATTCTAAAGGTATTTGGTTTTTTATTTTATATTGAGACAAGGTAGAGAAAAAAATATTGAGACAAGGGAGAGAAGGGCCCGTGGCTAAACAAAAACAGCCGCACAGATCGAGCTATCAGGTTAAGCTACGCTTGCCGCGGTTAGTCTGTGGAGGGGTATCGTATTACCCAGTAACTGGGTTGTGGAGGTCAGATAGGCAGTTTCTCCATGTAAAATACTGGTATTCAGCTGCATCCGGTTAGACTGGAAGCCGACCTCAACATAGTTGGGAAAAGACAAGAAGAAAGGAACAATAAAAAACGAACAAAAGTACGTTCTAATAGGTAACGCTGACGTACCTACTACAAACAAGTGCGTGCTAAAGTTTAGTTTGTCCTACAATTTCAGTTAGGTAGAAGATTTAGTTAGTTGGAAGTTAGCCTCTTCCGGGGACTTGTATAACCGCTGTAACGAATGCATTTGGGCCGCCTGCAGCCAACTGCTAACCGCAATCCCGCCTTGTCGTATCTCTATCTAGTGTGGAACGTGGGGAGCCGACTAACGACTCAACCTGTCGGCCCAGTTTTGTTCTGGGTACAATTCCTGAAAGTATTTTTGTTAGTGCCAAGCCCACGTCTTTATTCGCAAGCTTTTATTCTGTACCAATTTACGCATGGTAAATAAAAAAATATTACTTGTTAAAATTTTAGAGTCATATACTACATTACTTTTATAATATTTGTAAATATTTGAGCACCGTGTATCTATCACATAATTTATTTACCTGTCACTGCTTTATTTTCAATTCTTTTTACCGATTGTGGAATAGTAATTTTATTCTAGTTGCACCTTTTTCACTTATACTTAATTATGTAATTAATGTACACAAAATATTGTCTAACATCTTAAAAGATTAACGGTGGTTATTTATTTATTGAAACTTTTTGCATACCAAAAAGAGGTACAAAGGCGGACCTAATGCCTTAGGCATTCTCTATCAGTCAACCAAGGGCGGTGAAGAGATTAGATGGCAGGTGCTTTAGTCGAGAGGAACAATGATAAAAAAAAACTATTAAAACTAGATACACAAATATATAAATAGGTTATAAATACATATACATACTATAATATAATTTTGACGTTCAATAGTGCCTTTTATGTGCCTATTTGAAATAAATGATTTGACTTTGAATAACATAATATTATGGAGTTATTCCGGTATGATTCTCTGAATACCCTCCACCTCCCACTCCTCGATCCCCTGCTAGTTCTTCTTCGAAGTTGTAAAGCTTCGAGTAAAAAGGCCAATTCTATTGGTATCTATAAACGTTCAAGATCGTCTCAGCGACGATCAATATCAATAACTTGTAAAAATATAGGTTAAGTAGAGGTATTTTGACAGATTGAGACTATTGCCCGGTACAAATTCGTCGAACATAACACATATTGAATCAAATTAGCGTGTTATTTTTCATCTTGCGTAACATTAACCAGCCGTCCATACATAAGCAATAAGTATGGATGGCTGATTTATGTTACGTTTGAACAATCTGTTCCGCATATAAGATTAGAATACGACCGTTCTTAAAAATACGGGAATTCATTCATTTATTCATTTGTTAGATCCTAAAATCCAATTTGTTAGTACTTACATAGGTACAAAACTTAAATACTAGTATCAGTACATCCATAATAACAAACATTATAAAAACAAAGGAAATATCCTCATAAGTTCATAACTCTATCAATATTTCAGTACTGATTTTTATTTCCATAAATTTTTAAACTCCTATTACAATTTGATTTCTGATTCACTGAGCCCCCTCCCCCCACCCCCACCCCCTCCTCGATCCCCAGCTAGTTCGTTGATAATTTTTAAATTTATTTTTAAAACAATTGGCTAACTTTTACCAACTTTTTTATGTAAGTAGGTGTTCATCCGTTCGAAAACAAAATGTGGAATACGGACATATATTTGTTGGAATCAATACCGAAAATATCCCCGAATTTACTCAAATGGAGCTAATTAAAGACACTCACATTGAAAATTTATAAAGTCTCATTAATTCAAAAATTATTTACGTGTACGTGTCACCATATCGAAGTCCAGAAAATAAATTGATCATCCGTTTTTCATATCAATTAATTTACGTTTAATTGCACTTTTCTTTAGCACAATATTAAATACGATATTGTTTATCACAGTGTCCTGTTTAACGCGGCAAATAAAAGGGGGTTTTCAATAAACCGTCTGAAAAACAAAATTTTGAAATAAATTCTTTGGGAAATTGAGCCAATGAACTATTTTTACCTTTTCTAAGATCAATCTGCCTAGCTTTTACCCAACTATGTTGGGGTCAGCTTCCAGTCTCACCGGATGCAGCTGAATACCAGTATTTTACATGGAGCGACTGCCTATCCGACCTCCAAAACGAAGTTACTGGGCAGATGCCCCTTAGTAAGACTGGTTGTCAGAGTTTCGGGCTTCTTGCTCGACTCACAAGCTGAATCGCCACCCCATTTACACAGGTCGATAAAAATCGCAGGTGACTGGTTAATTTTGCACCAACGACTTTTTGTCGACCTTCATGCGGTGAGCAATCGCCTGCGATTTCACGGTCGATTTTAGTCACCCGCCGCATGCGACCTGTCGCCGCACGACAAAATTCGAAACCTACTCTACTATGGAACTTGCGATTTCAGTCAACCGCGGCCTTGCCGAATTGCCATTAGGACAATACGGCTATTGGAGGAGTCTCGAGATATAATAGATGGTCACCATCCACGGACCAACCTTGGCAAGCGTAGCTTAACTATTTGGCTGTTATTATTCAGCCACGAGCCCCTTACTTAAATAATAAAGTCACTTGGTTGGTCAATATCATGCTGAAACATCCGTAGGTATCTCGTACGTCTTACAAATAATTTAATCAAAGCCTAGTATTTGTAAACGCTTCACCTTTTTATTGGCACCTACTCTTTACAGAATCAGGGCAAGTGTTTATTTATTTACACTGAAACGGCGTTGGAAAGCGTACCTCTGTGTAATGTAAATCTTATTCGGATGACAGAACATCGTGCAGGTATAAGAAAATACAGTGATTTTCTTATTGGGTACTTTTAAAATGAACACAATGCTTTTATTTACATGCTACGTCACGCTTGGCAACCCAAATAAGAAGACAGCAAATGTAATCCTCTTTTGTATCTAAAGATTATTTTTTTGTTTTCGAACAGGTACTAAAAATCGTGGATCATCACACACTAGAAAAGCCAAGGCGTCACTTACTCAAGAAACAGTTTTGAACGGACTATGTACAGACAATGTCAAGTTTGAACGAGTGCAGTGATTGTGTCAGTGACAGTGTTTAGCGGTGGACACATGATGTGAACAGAGAGTTGGCACAATGTGGGCGGCCAGGCTCAGCTGTATTTTCATATTGTTCGGTGAGTATTTGCCTGTTTTTAGTTCCACTACCCAATCGTTCAGCAGAATATTATTTCAAGTTAAGCAAGTATCAACTTTCTTTTAAAGGTAACTAAGTTGATTTCAGAGTGACTAGCACTATTGAAAAAGTCATAAAAATGTTTGAAGTTGTAGCGTAAACTGAACTTTATTGCATAGGATTTATTGTTATTTTTCCGTAATCTCAGATAAATATATGTTTGCATTTTTTGGCAAATAAATCGCGATTAGATTGTCGTAGCTTGGTTTCATATACTAACCTAGTGATAGTTTGACTCGTAAGTCTAGTCGTAGTCAAGTCTATCGTAAACTTAGTTAACTACGACCGCACACTGACTTAGTTTAACATTTAAATCACTTGTTAGGCAGTTAACATATCGGCAAACACGCTTTCAACACGCGTAACCTTTGCCTGGCGTGATGAATCATTGTTACTTACATGATAATTGGACAGTAAAAGAAAAATGAGCCCTAACGCATTCCACACGAGTTTGTATCTCACTTTATTACAACGCGGGTCGACTGCTGTATGTTTTCAATAGCTCTATAGAAATCTAAGTTTTCACATTATGATTGTTATCATCGGTTACAATCCCTCCTTCTAATTAAATCCTTTGGAAAATAAGCAGTGGCCTGTTCTTTGTGTTCCCTTTAATTACCGTTTCCCTTAATTTAAATTTCCTTTCGTTTTTTTCTTCTTGGTCAAGTACCTTTAATTTTGTTTTAAAGTATCTGTGTCAACATAGCTATGTAATTAACTAATTATATTCTATGTACATCGTTTTCATTTACCTATCCTGTCTATAATTCGTTCATTAAAGGGTTATATTACAACCATAAACATTTACTAGGCAATATGTTGCACGCAGACTGACTTGCGTCTTTCAAAGGAATGAGAGGCAATGGGTCTATTTGCAGGCTGAAAAACAACGCAAATAATAACTGTGAAAAGCTTAACAAACATTTTGTTTCAGTTTATTTTTAGGTGCTACGCAGCTGCGAATGTAATGTTATACCGTTAATACAACAATGGGCTTATATAATTTAGTTATAAAAAACACATTGTTTGCCTTCAGATGAACAATAAAGAGAACAGTCATGACCTAATCGCAATTTTGTTTCAAATTCAAACAAACGAAACCCTTTTATCTCAGTTACAACAGAAATTTCTTTTTCAATAGGCCGACTATATAATGAAATATTTGCGGAATGCCCCGGTTAATGTTCAAAAAGTGGAGGAATAAAAAATAACGGGACGTGACGGAAAACAAAGCACGTTTTTATCTCTGGAAGGGATCGTACTAATGGAGGCTGGACGCGAACGGGTCCGGATCAAATCGTTATGTTTTGGAAAATTCGGTACAACGTACATGTGTTTCCTCAAAGATGAGAAGAAACACATTGATGAGGCGTAACGATAAGACGCAACTCTAAATTGAGAGAACGTTACTTTCTATGCTCATGATGTCGTAAAAATAATAAGGCTGTTGTAGGTATAAAATCCACACACGTATCTGCATGTATGGGCTATATAAGCCTCATCCAATTCGCACGGCAACTTCTAACCTAATAGAAACATTAATTTATTAAAAACTAGCTTCTACCCGCGACTTCGTCCGTGTGAAATTTCTTGTTCCCCGATCCACTTCATCGCATTCCATTACCTGCCTGCGCTATCACTACTTCTACTACTTATATAAGTGACTTTTGATTTAAATTTTTGATGAATAGCCTTCCTCAATAATTGGGCTGTCAAATGCAAAAATAATTTTTCACATCCGACTGGCAGTTCCAGAGATTACCCCTACATACAAACTTACAAATAAACAAACTTTACCACTTTATAATATTAGTATAGAAAATATTATGTTGGAATGGTACCTAATCCAACCTAATAGGTGCAATTTCAGTGTTTCGAAGGAATTAAAATATACTTAAATAATGAAAAATGTTATAAATGTTCATGCTTAAATGTTATATGTATAAAACACGTTTTGAGTTATAATATCCACCGGTAATGTTAGTTAAAGTCGTTGCTAAAACAATTTAAATGGAAAACTTAATTAAGGTAAGCATCCACCACAGTTATTATTCTATTATATTAAAATGGAATTTTTGAATTCCACTTACAATAGGTGGAATACTTCAAATCAGCCCGTATTCTAATGCTGTTCAGGATAATCTCTTCTCTATTCTTATCCATGTTCATAATATAATAATATGAAAAGCCTTTGTAAATAACATTTTTTTGTAGAAAATAACGAAGGAATTTAAACAGGTGTGCCGATAATAATAAGAGTGTCGTGACGCCTAAAACGCTTCGCCCGCGTAATTTATTGACGAAAGTATCGCTTAAAATGAATATGATATTAGGCTTCATTTATATAATGTTTCAATAACCTTGACTTCAGTATTGAAAGATGTTATTCACTTATGTCAAGTCAAACCTGGGTGTTAACCCGCCTAACATAAGTTTAGGTAAACACCTACTTACCTACCTAACCTATATTTAGCAGGTAGGGTTTTAGTATCAACACGGTTTTTAGTTGGGCAACCTTACGGAGTGGTACAATATCGATCTGGCCAAATCTGAACTCGTAATGTTTTTGTTCAATTAGGCAATGACCAACATTTTTTAGCTGCTTGAAGCTGTGACACGAATTTGTAAATACGATTTTACAGGCTGACAAGAAACAAATGAAAATTGTATTTGGTTTTTCGTTGAAGTGGGTCGCGTCCGTTTGGTAACGCTCCCATTTGGCAGCGCTACATATACTTACATATAGCGGTATATCGCATGCACCAGGTACAGAAGGGGTAAGTCACCTCCATATTTTGGGATGGAATGTGACATCTAGAGTCACAAAATGGTGCCTAGGTATACAGGGTGGCGATTTAGTGACCTGCGTCCGTCAAGGGAGGGCTTATTATCCTTATTTTTGTTAAAGATGCCGTTGCTACAAGTAATTCATCCTCCAATACACAAAATACCTTTTCCAATTTCGCAAAACCTTTTGACTTCGATTTTTTGCCAAATAAACTCAAAATACTTTCTTTCATTTGCTCCAAAGCAAAAAGCTTTCACTCAAACAAATCATAAAATACTCTCCCAAACTTGTATGATTTACAATGTAAATATTTGACTTTGGCATTTGTGTAAAAATATAGAACCATAATAACAATATATCGATATTCTGAAACAGATATATTTTCTTTGTATCTTAGTAGGCATTTGCGGCGTATTGATCAAATCCTTTCAAAAAATTTGTTTTAACTTATAGAAATCCAAGATTTCATGTCATGATTTAAAAGGAGTTAGTAAGAATACAGGTGGCTTCTGTAGTTTCTGCCTACCCTCCTAGGAAGAAGGCGTGAGTTAACGTATGTGACGGAGAAGGTACGTGTGTCTCGTTATTATCAGCCATATTTTAATTACTGTGGGCGTATTATGGGTAGTATTGGTTATTGCGCAATAGAAAAACCGTTTGCAGTTCAAATCAGATTATAATTTCACGAACAAATTAATCATACTGTAGGTACTATACGACACAACTAGATACGGAACACGGAACACACTATGTCCAATGTCATCGTTCTGTCGCGCACTCGCGCTTTCGTCGACTCCCACGAACTCAGGCTAGACTCTGTGATCGCCATCAGATGGCGCTTCCATACCGATCAGTTAAACGAAAGACGTATTTCCGACACGCTCCGACATACATATGTATTTAAACTATTTGTATGATAACCCCGCAAAAATACTAAAACAATGTAACGAAGCATGCTTTCGGTGTATAGTGTACATAGGTTTGAGTAGGTATATTTAATTTAATTTTGTGAGTCAGGCCTGTGAAAGAGTAACCCGTTGACTTAGTTTTGTTTTTGTTAGTTTAGTTTCAATTTGATTAAAAAGTACCAATTTACGTGCCAACAAAATTAAGCTGCAAAATTTCATGTTGTACCTATTTATACCTTTATAGTATGTATTTCTATATATTTACAGACGAAGTCGTAAGTAAGTTCGGTAAACACAAACACGTCCCAAACTTTTGCAAGGAAATCAATATTCCTTCTTAAGAAATATCATTTCGCGAAGCTAAAAGTAGCGACCGTCTTATACTTTTGCATATTTCCAAACTCTTTCCCGCAAAAGACAAACTATTAATAATTTTATAAACTTGTAAACTCCTTGAACTGTAGCTAAGACCAAAAGTGGAACACGGATTGAACTTTGCTGTCGAATGTACCCCAAGTGGGGTAACTTTGCGACAAACTTCCAGTTAGTTTATCAGATGTTTAGGACCCTCTGTCCTAATTAAAAGCTTACCAACTCACTCGAGTTGGTAAGCTTTTATTTTTTAATTAAAAGAATTTTTAATTGGTCATTCGATACAGTGGAAGCTACTCAGCTTCCATTGTATCAAATGACCAATTAAAAATTCTTAAGAAACTAACTGGGTCTGTTCTGTGTTTCCATTTTTACGCTCATTGGAAATGAAATTGCATATTTTAGATTCTACGAGCAGCCCGAATTTATAAAATGATTCATAATTTTATGTTGAATGCTATTTGAATTCACAAAATTATACAGTTTAGCTTATGAAAATTCGCCCGTAGAATAATTCATACTATTACGTACAAAATAAGTTCATTGGTGTATACTGAACACGATTTATTTTGTTACTTATTTGAAAAAGATAAAAATATGAGTCTCTTTTTAGTTCTTTTATTTATTTTATAAATGCTGTACTTTCAAAAGCACCTTCACACCCATTGCATTGTGTCACCCATTGTAAAGTTTCTAAATTTATGTCTGTATTTTATATGGTGTACATAATAAAGAGTATTCTATTCTTTTCTAAATAAATAAATAACGTTTATTTCGACCAACAAGGGGTCTTAATACAAAAATTAACACATACAATTAAATATACACGCAAACATATTATTATTATTAACTGCAATTACTCAGTACGTGAACCATACAGCAATAGTTCAAAATTTGAACTTCTGTGCGAATGCCCTCAGGATGCCGCTGGAACTAGCCTGCACCCTGTGCACCAGGGATATGCATAGAAACAGTCGACTTGCGCTACAGAATCGGGGCAGCCTCATCAGCACCCTGAACGCATATTGCACACGCAGGGCGTTGTTTTGTCTACGCGTATATGAGACCCACACCACTGGTCGTGTAGAAAGATGTACAACATGCTCTGAACAATGTTGTTTTTTAAAGTTCTGCTTTAAATTGTTTGGTTTTTATAAGCACGAAGCTATGTTCTAATTAATTAGAAGTCAGACTTGTCCAAGCACTACAATTCCTACCTCCTATTTTGTTTCCCGTGGTCGGGCGCCCACGGTGCGTAAATTGTAGTCGCACCACCTACAAGTTATTTGCGTCATTATGGATTCTAGGGAAATAGGTTACCTATTTCCTCCAGTTCATTTGAACGACTGGAGCAGAATCATAGACATAATACACATACTGACAGATTTTGTAGGCTTATTTATGATATCTACAGACTGACGGAATATTTTGTGTATGAATGTGGCTGTCTATAAGAGTTAAAAGAAGATCAATGTAACGATGGATTGTGTGAAGCTACTTGGCTAGAAAAGGAATGAATAGGTACCTACAGATATAACAGCTGATCGAGATATTTATCTGGAAGAAGAAGATGGTACTGCGCTAACCCCAAATAAATTGGGACAAGGGCAAGAGGAATTCTGATAGAGATTGAAAAATGTTATCTAATAAACTTACCCATTCTTCTCCATAGGTACCTACTACGCTTTGGAATGGGCAACTAGTTTCACATTTTCTGACTGACCAACTTCTTGACAGTTCAAAAGTGCCTGTTAATGGTTTAATTAAAATAAATGCTTTGAGTTTGACTTTTACGCCATTTATCAAAATGAAGTAGTTTTTATGTTTCCCTCCAGCTTTGTAAACAACTCATTATTTAAATTTCAATACCGTCTTCCAAATCAGCCATATTTTATCCCAAATAATGTTCGAGGAGCGCAGTGTGGAATATTGCACCCGCTGCAGGTCCTAAAGTCGGAGCACTGCGTTGACATTTTCGTTCTCAAGTCCCGACCGCATTTTGCATATGCTTTTTAATGCACATGACTTAACTTATCTGTTTAAGTACTATCTTGCATGAAGCTTCGTTGTAGCGGATTTCATATGCATTTATTTTAGTGCTCTACTGGGGCTTGTATGATTCGAATGCAACATAGAAAACTACTACTTTGCATCAATGAATAATAATTTATATAAATGGTTTGAACTCCTTGTACAAGACTTTTTTACTTATTTGGTGATACTCACTGATGTGATGGGTATGGTATAGAGCACACATGTTTTATTTATATCATAGCATGCAAATAATATAGGTTACATTACAAAATGTTTCCCGTCAACAAATTCTTTTTTGCTGTATAATTGTTATTATTAAACCATTTATGATTTTTTTTTCTAAACAATATAAGATGTAAAGTTTTACAATCACTTCTCTATTAGTCGTCATCTCGGTAGTCACCCCCTTTTTAACCATATTATCATTCACACAATCCATCCATCGTTTCTTTGGCTTTCCCCTACTCTTAGCCATCGAAATTCATACTCAAAACTTTTCTCACGACATATTCCTCATTCCTCCTTATCACATGCTCATATCATGACAACCAATTTCCACACAACTTTTCAGATACCGGTGCCACTTTCAGAATTCCTTTTTTCTTATCTAAGGATAAGACTATGATAAGATAAGGACCACAGAGCACGAAATCGCCGCTCCAGGAGTTTATAGAGATAGCAGTACAAAAAAAATCGTGGTGACCAAAACGCGTTGAGCGCACTACTTCTGTCACGGACCGCCTTCAAAGCTGTCAGTGTTTATACGTAATTAGTATCGTAGTGCGAGTAAAAGGTATCATGCTTGGTGTAACGAAGCAGGAGTTTATCCGAATAAAATATTGTATACTTTTAACACAATGGTATATTTTTGACCAGAGAGAGAGAGTTTTAATCGAATCAATTAAAGAGCATTTATTCATATGAATTATAATGTAATACATAAGAATCACTGCACGATACGCAATCCATGCCATTTAGAAGTATTCCCGTTAGAGCACCTATGCATTGAGCACCAAAGGTATTCCCATTTGAGCACCAATCAATATTTTACCGTAGTGCTCAAAGGGAACAATAAAAAATACTCAACTTTATTCTCTTTTGAGCACCTACGGTGCGGTAGCTTCTAATGATGGGGTGTATAATAAAACATATCGATAAAAATTAGCAGTACTTTTATTGTCATATTAATTTTAAGAAACTAAGTAATTATTATCAATATCACAATCAGCCTTATGTTATTTTCTAGGCACCTCACTTTGTTGCTAGCAGTCGACAACATTGGTTTGTACAGAAAGTGATGACAATACCGCCTCTAGCAGCGACGGCCGAGGCGTCTCCCGTGCTCTGTGATATAGACGATACTTCTAATGAATAGAATCTTATCTCTAAAATATTGTGAAAAATATCTTTGCTGAATATTGGACAGTTCTCTATAGTGGAATGTTCACTTGGATACAAAGCTTACGTCACTACTTGGATCCCTCCGCAACATAGTTCGATAATCCCTCATCGCACACTTTATTTATCTGTTCCGTGCGTTGCACCATCTATAACGCCTTAGTACTTTACGATGATTGTGACGATCTTCATATTTATAATTTAGCTTAGAAACACTGTTCTCATGTAAGTGACTTTGTCTTTTTGAGAACAAATATCTTTAAACCTAATCCATATTTCAAACACAAATTGTCATCCAGACAGACATTACCAATACATAAAACTTAGGCAAGATAAATGTAATAACTGATATGTTTTGCAGGTGTAACAGCCGGCGGCGGCGGCTGGGAGCCCCTCGGGACTCCGTACTTCGACAACAGCACGAAGAGAGAAGCCACCGCCGCCGTGGGCCAGCCTGCCTACCTACACTGCAGAGTACGGAACCTGGCTGATAGAGCGGTAAGATACTGTTTTAATCTTTAAATACATATCTTCTGCAAGTCACTTTTCATCGTTATGATCATTCACAGCCTTCAATAACCATAGAAAACGAATTAGAAATAATACTTCGATATGTGAAGGCAACAATTCCGTTGTCAATGTGTCCAAAATCGCGCTTCTTATCTAGCTTTAGGACGTATACGTTTAGTTTCGCTTCTAAATATACATACACGAAATATTACCACATGTCTTAAGAAAGACCTTTTTATTCGCCTCCTTGGATTCAGCGGAATGTTTTATATCAGCAGCAATCCATGTATAAACTTAGCATCCTCCAAGTCTCGCCACAGTTATTTAGGTTTTGCAAATAATAAACCAAACACTGTATACCTAACACTATCATTAAAAACCTAAGTAATCTTAAAAAAGCCATTGCCAATAATTTTCAAGCTATTGGTCAATATATTGGTCTATAAATACCTCTAAAATGAAATACTGTTACTGCGTGAAGGTATAATTTAAAATTTTTCGTTTCAGGAGAAAGGACTTCTGGCTGAACTTTTAGATTAAAATAGTACTATTATGAAATGAAATGAGATGTAAAAAAATACACAAAAATCTTGTCTACGTAAAAATATCAATGTACAAAATCTCCCACATACTCAACAAAACACAAAACCCAAAGAATCACTTAGCCTGAAAACGAAACATTTACGAAATCACCTCTGTGTTAAAGTTCGGCTCCGAAGTCGTTGAGACCGGGATATCTTAAAGGACAAAACCCTACAATGTACAAGATATTCGGATTGGAAAAGTTATCAGCACCGCGTTCTATAATATAAGTGAATTAGAAAATGTTTTTCTACGAGTAACGAAATTTTGGTCGGTTTTTTTGATTTCATTAAACGGAGTGCTTTGTGAATACAAATCCATAAAGGCGTTGAAACTGATGCGTGCTAACGATAAGCAAATGTGACACGTTTATGGCTCTTTATAAACTGCCATGGTATCACAGTTGAAATCAGATTAGGCAAATATAGCACCGTGGGTGACAATAAAATTACACTGTGGTTTTGCGCTGGAATTCACTATCTACTAGACTTTGTTTGGATCACCAACATTCCTTTTCATAAATATTTTGGGTTCTCTTCTAGTCTTATAAGATGGGGTAGGATACAATGCCGTCGGACCCTTGCAACCCAATTAGTGAAGGATGCCGACTGATATCTTTTCAAAGTTTGTGTGACGTGGTCCTATCTTAACGTCAGGCCACATACTTAGTTTGTCAAGATGTAGACATCATCTGCCGAGCCTTTTCCCAACTCGGTCGGCTTCTAGTCTAATCGAATGCAGCTGAATATCAGTATTTTACATGTCTCGACTGCCTATCTGACCTCCACAACCCAGTAACTGGGTAATACGATACCTCTTGGTACGACTGGTCGTCAGACATTGTCAAAATGTAGTGAAATATAAAAAAGTGATCACCATCTTGACTACGGGAACGTTACATCGATTTATCTACAGCCATCCATAACTCCTCCGTTCCTTTTCCCTGAAGGCTGTAGAACGGCAAACTTTAGCATAAAATTGTATATTCAAACCAAAAGGCTGCATAAACAGCTCGATAGACATTAAAACTAAGAGGGAAGGATTTTACCCACAAGTAGTTACCGCGAACGGTACTCCCCGGAGATGAAATAGATAGTATCCATCTTGCTTTACCTACTTCACAAGACGTTCACATATTCCACTATGCATTTATTTAGATTTTCACTCGTATTCATTTTATTATCGATACAGAGACATCTCAGCTAGTATCCGCTTACGTTACTATGATGTACCGACGTATGTGTTTGACTTTGAAATTGGCTTTTTAAATTATGGCAAACTCTCGTGCTTGTATTGGTAGGCTATATAATGGATGTCCTACATTATTTTTTGTATGGGTAAACCTTCTGAAAGCATCGTTAGCCATCAGTAGGCTTCGGTCGGTTATCGGTTGTCATGGTATGGGCATGAGATACGGAGGAATGAGGAGAATGACGTGAGGAAAAGAATGTCGAAGGCTATAATAGTAGAGGAAGACTAGAAAAACAATGGATGGACTGTGTGAATGATGATACGGTTAGAAAGGGGGTGACTACCGAGATGACGAGTAATAGAGAAGCATGGAACGAAAAGACAAGTTGCACCGACCCCAAATAAATTGGTATATATGCAGGAGAATGATGATGAAGCCTTGTGAAGGATTTATGTGTCATGGTAGTGGATTTACAACCTACTCTTTCAAATGGTGCTCCATTTAGTCTCTTAGTAGAACAACCTTCCTGGGTGAATTTAAAATTAGATTGGATCCGTAGGTAGGTACATGGTGTCAAAAACCCATCAAACAGACTAGTTGGGAACAACCAACTACACCATTCAAATAAATTACTCAATTTCTTTACAAGTTGGTAGCAGGGCGTGTAATACCGGTGTTTTGGGCACCGGTACCATTGGACTGATAGTGATACTGGTACCAGATCAGTATCTGTACTACTGGCACTGGTACCAAACTTAGAACCTTTACTATTGGTACTTCTAATCAGTATCTGTACTTTACCGGTACCAAACAAATATTTCCGTAAGTTACACTGAGAAAACAAATATAGTAATACAATGACAGTTAATAGACATTAGACAAATAACTTCAACGTTGCCAATTGTACGATGTTCCTCGTACAAATCGGTACCGGTACTTGTTAGGTGGAGTACCGGTACCCAGGTACCGAAATAATAATACCAAGAAAATATAATAATACCAAGGATCGCTGAGTACGGTATATAACCTGTACTTTTGGTGCCGGTTCCAAGCCCTAATTGGTAGTGCAAACTTGATAGTTACCTATATACGTATATTTCCTTTCAATTCCAGAACTTATAGAAGTCCCGCGTCCCAGTATGGGCCAAGTAGATAATGCTTGAAGTCTCGTATTTCGTTATCGCATTTGAATTTAAGATGGCGTACGGTAGAGGAGGTTTGCTCGTTGCAGAAACTGTACTCTTGTTGCCAATTAAATGGTATTTTATTTAAATTAACAATGACCGCTTCGTTGATCTAGTGGCCGCAAGCGCTACTGCTGAGCATGAGGTCCTGGGTTGGATTCTCAGGTCGAGTAAAGTGTTATTGAATTCATCCATCTGGAATTTCTTAGTAGCAGCGCGGAGTATGGATATGTACGCGGTTGATGACAATAGGCTAGTAAGGGATTACATGGAACTGAAACATAACTGACAAAATGTGGGTATACTATAGGTACACCTCTGTCTGACCCTTAGAGAATTACAGGCGTGATGTAATGTTATGTTACTTAAACGGTACGAATATTAAATCAGTCTAATGACCCGTGACGTATAAACATGCCAAGGAAGTGATCTTTGACATACAACGTATTGCAGTGCTATTCTGTAATAGTCTCACCGTGAAAACTTAGGTGAAGTTAGCGTAGAGTGAGCTGTCAATATTGTCAATCCCTAGCATCACGAGGAATGACAGCCAGCCTATTCTGTAACAGTCTCACCGTGAAAACCTAGGTGAAGTGAGCTGTTAGGCTAGGCGCAAACGAGCCACCGGCCACAGCTACCGGTAGCCCAGCGACAAGCAGTTCACATGATTTTTCATACGTTTTGTATGGATTCGTCGCACACGTGTGGCCGGTGGCGGCCACCTGCTACAGCAGTACTCAATACCGCAGCACGGGGCGACAGCCACCTGTGGTTGTGGTCAGTGGCTCGTGTGCGCTTACCCTTATTCTATCTGCTGCTAGGGATTGACACTATTATTACCATTATTTATTTAATCAATTAATGTTACCTCCAATCGCCTGAAACACAGGATTGCCTAGTTCAGGCACAAATCATGGGTGAACTTGACATAGATTTAAAAAAAATGTATTTAACGTTAGTCCTTATATTTTTGAATAAATTTTGTTATTTTTATTATTATTTACTATTAACAGCTCACTATACCTAAGTTTTCACGGTAATATTTTTACGGAATAGACCGGTCTCGTGATGCTAGGGATTGACACTATTGACAGCTCAGTTCACCTAAGTTTTCACGGTGATATTTTTACGGAATAAACCGGCCTCGTGATGCTAGGTATTGACACTATTGACAGTTCACTTCACCTAAGGTTTCACGGTAATATTTTTACGGAATAGACCGGCCTCGTGATGCGGATTGAAACTATTGACAGCTCATTTCACCTAAGTTTTCATGGTGATATTTTTACAGAATAAACCGGCCTCGTGATGCTAGGGATTGACACTATTGACAGCTCAGTTCACCTAAGTTTTCACGTTGATATTTTTACGGAATAAACCGGCCTCGTGATGCGGATTGAAACTATTGACAGCTCATTTCACCTAAGGTTTCACGGTAATATTTTTACGGAATAGACCGGCCTCGTGATGCGGATTGAAACTATTGACAGCTCATTTCACCTAAGGTTTCGCGGTAATATTTTTACGGAATAGACCGGCCTCGTGATGCGGATTGAAACTATTGACAGCTCATTTCACCTAAGTTTTCACGGTGATATTTTTACGGAATAAACCGGCCTCGTGATGCTAGGGATTGACACTATTGACAGCTCACTTCACTTAAGTTTTCAAGTGAGATTTTTACAGAATAAGCGTTAAGTGGCTGAACCTGCTGGCCTCTCTCTTGCACGTATTTTGCTGCGGGCACATAAATATTATAATAAAGTACGTCATATTTTTTGCACTGCAGTACAGCATGCCAGCTACCCTGAGTTTATTTAACAACGTGCATATTATGCAACAGAAGGGCACTGTAACAAAAACACGGAAATTTTAAATATTCTTCAACTAAAATATAACCGTACCTGAATGCCGAAATATGCGCATAAAACATAAACTTTATTTCAAACTGTAATAACTATATTCCTAGACAATGTATTTTTTTAATCATAATATTGAGGGCGTTTTCGACCTTCATATCACTGTAAGGTCAAACAATAATTGATGCCTAAACTTCGTTTGCTATTTGATTAATGTCTTACAACTATATTTTGTAAAGCCTCGGCAACACTGATTACTATCGATGCTATTTACTCATAATGCCATCAGCACTAATTTCGTTACCATAATGACAGGCATGGGCATCAATAATAATTGATTATATTGACAGAACTTGCGTGAGCGAAGACACTTAATCATAATCAATCAGCACAATGCTGACCGCTTCCACATTCTACCCACTGTTTGGGTAAAGTAGGTACTCTGTGGTCAGACTAACAAATAGAACACGACATCGCTTTTAGATACGGATGCAAAGGCCACAGGCAAAAGGGACTGTGTAAAACTGTTAATCGAATACAACATTTAAACTCTGATTTCGCTGCAAACCAGATATAAATGTTGCATTAAATTATATCATTATACGTATTCTAAAGTAAAAGAAAACTGAGCGAATCTGCCCTGAAGCCGAATAGCGTTTAGATATACCAATGGAAAGATCTCATCAAGGAGAATATTTCTTATTACGACAACTTCTCTTGATTGTTAGGTATTACGTAAGAAGCTACAGAGCTCTAAATCTGAGTAATTAAGTATTATTGAAAGGAAAAGGGAAAGACTCCATAGTTTCCTGGGCACAGGTGTTAACTTAATCAAACTAGCTTTATTTGAAAGTGGATATCAAGGCCTCACTGAAATTTGGTGAAATTTGGCTATGCAGGAATCAAGTTATATGAAATATAGTAAAAGTGAGGTTACATTATAACACTGTAGTTTTTTGATGTTATTTGCGAAGTATTTTTGAATGGTTTTGGTTGTATAATTGTTTTACGCATGGAGTGCAAGTAGAGAGCCTCCATGTGCAACTTTCTTGACACGTTTAGATTGAGAACGGAAAATACGTGGGCACTCACAACGAAAGAAAACGAACGAGTGCCGGTCACAGAGTACTTTTTGATAGGTGCCGGTTTTTTTCTACTTGTCATCTGTCAGTCGGTGACCAGCACAGATTACTTTAGACTATACTGAGTGACCATTGTTGCTAACAGAAGAAAAATTAATGGAACTCGATTCGCTTTGAATCGATTCCACGAAAAGATTGATAAGCATTTGTCACTCGATGTTCATACATATTCTGAGATTTTACCGATTTATTCACTATCGATTACCTACTTAGAATTCGGGCATGTACTTTATCGATTATTTAGTTTCACAACTTAATTTAATTTTTCTCGCTTCCTAGATAGAAACATTGTACTGTATTTTGTGATTTCCTTTAGAAAAATATAACGGTTTTTTTAATACCCATTTCAACTAGTTAACTGCTGGGCCCAGGATTTCCCCTCTCCTTTTGGTATTTCGTCAATGAATTAACATTCATTAATTCTGTGCCGTGCGTACATCATCGTTTAAGATTGTACACGGACATTTTAAAACTTTAGCCTCCTAGATGTCGTCTTAGGAATAATGTTTTAAAGAGTCGGTCGGCCAAATAGAACGTTAACCCTGCCGCACGCTACAATAGCGCCAAATATTAAGGTGAATGGGTAGTTGTAGCCCGCGAAATTCAATTTTTCTTACGTTTTTTGCAATTTTTAGGTCAGTGTCAGGTTGTATCTTGATCAAAATATGATTCGCGATAATAACAGGTATGTATTTACAGAATTATAATAATTAGAATCATTAATACATCTTTCTAAGTTAGATTTCTACCGTTAAGAACAAATCTCGTATGGAAAAGTGTTGATGGTAGAAATCTAACTTAAAGAGATATATTAATGATTCTAATGACTATAATTCTGTAAATACATGTCTATTATAGTCGCAAATCATATTTTGATCAAGATACAACCTGACACTGACCTGAAAATTGCAAAAAACGTAAGAAAAATTGAATTTCGCGGGCTTCAACTACCCATTCACCTTAATAGGCATATGCCAATGGAAAGATCTCTTCCAGGGGAATATTTCGTGATTTGTTAGTCAATGAGGAGCTACAGGGCTCTAATATTGTGAGTAATTAAGTATTATCGAAAAAAACTCATCATTAATACCGAAATGGCTTCCAATTGGTAAAAGTCGCTTTGTAGGAAGGTTCTCCTTGAAAAGCTCTTTCTATTGGTATATATCTTATGGCTATTGGGCTTCAGAACAGAAACCTATACATCGTTTTCCATTCCTCTTTGTGAGTTTGTATGGAGGTAACCTTCAGAACTTCTGATCCGATTCCGAATATTCTTTCACTAATGGGAAGCTTCTGTATTGTCGAGTGTCATATTTTCGCAGACAAAGTCGTGCTCGAAGCTAGTGGTTAACCAATTCTATGTTTAAAAATGTCCAGTTTCTATCAAATTCTTATTCATCTTGGATCGATATCTAAACAAATTACGTTTCTCATATGAAGGACTTTCTCTAATCATCATGAGGACCTAGTAACCGAGAATTACCGCTGTGGTAAATTACAAAAGACATCAGAGTCTTAGGCTATATATACATACACTGTAACACTCTAACAGTTATCCCAATTTATTTTGCGTCGGCGCAGCACGCTCTTCCCCAAATAAATTGGGATAAGGGCATTCAGATGATGAGCCTCGCAGATATATCTTGTAGTTTTCCGAAGCGTAGGTACACAATATGCCTACACTGCAAAATTAAAAGTTGTCGGTTGGCTCTTACAAAATAAAGTGTCATTTACAAAACCTGTTTATGTTGTTAACTTCTATCTGACAGTGATGCATTAAAAGGGTTCGAAAAATTTTTGAAAGCTG
Source organism: Amphipoea lucens (assembly GCA_947508005.1). NCBI lineage: Eukaryota > Metazoa > Arthropoda > Insecta > Lepidoptera > Noctuidae > Amphipoea > Amphipoea lucens. The sequence goes on from OX382371.1 coordinate 12,159,432, forward strand.
GCATATCCACCCGCCGCCATTTTTTTTTAATTTCCGCACGCTATGAAAGTAGTTTATGTGGGTAGGGGACACTTATAAAAAAAACGCATTCCATTGTATTCAAATAATAGTTTCCAGGTCATTTTTATGTTGAGCCGTTGTAAATTTAATATTGTCTAAAGTCTTTTTAGACACAAACTAACTCAATTTAATATATCATAAAATATTACATAAAAAACGTTTTATAGATCTGGGATAACTCTAACTCCCAGATGTGTCATAAGCCTAGTATTGCCACATTCAACATAAAGAAATTCGGACAGCAAAAAATGCGGGTTCAGAAATCGGGACGATGTGTTAATCAAGAAGGGAAACATCTGGCAACACTTAACTTCTTTGCCCCTAACAATTTGTAAGAAAGTTCGTGTACTTATTGAGTAGCTCGCTCAATATCACTGTTTTTGTGGTATCATCTGGTAGAGTTAATATTCACAATTAGTTATATTAGAACATAGGAAAAACCCACCATAAGTAGAAACAAATATTAATTAAACAAACATACATAATTAATCTGCATTCGCGATGTACTTGCCAAAAATGTAAACAAATATGAGTTCATGGAAAAATAACTTTAAATCCTACACAATAAAGTTCAGTTTACGTTACAACTTCAAACATTTTTATAACTTTTTCAATAGTGCTAGCCACTCTGAAATTAACTTAATTACTATTGTAATAAAGTTGATATTTGTTTAACTTGAAATAATATTAATTTAAAACATAATTTTGAATAGACTTTATACATAAGGTCATACCTTCTTCCCATGGGGGTAAGCAGAAACTACAGAACGCCACCTGCTACGATCCTTGCACCCTAAACACAAGTTAAATCTTACTTTGAGTGCCAGAGTTCATCGAAATCACTCTTTTCCTTTGTTGTAACGCTGCATAGTGTTTATATGAGTGTTTTTGTACAACTGAAGTTACTAAAGAAACTTTTTTTTTCTTGCATACTGCGTTTGCTCCGTTTACGTTCGTAATCTGGTCAAACACGCACGCCAGTTGCGAGTACTACGCACGTGACCTTTCTGAATACGATCACCAATAAGGTCACTATATGTCCGCCGAGGGCGTCCCCTCCCGGTGTTAAACATATGTACATAATAGGTACAATTTGTCGAAGAAAGGCACAAAGGCAAATTAAATAAGAGCTACATAATATAACGTGGAATAACAATTTTATAAATGAACAGTTGTTACAGTTACGCAAATTAATTGCCAAGCAATTTAACACCCTACGTCAATTTGTCAATTTGCCTTCATTTGTATTTTTTTTTCTTCATATCATGAAACTGACAAAGAAAGACAGTTGTAATTTGAATATACGGACAATTACAGTTGGTGGGTAAGTATCTAATTGATATAATTACAAAATCTCTAATACATACTTACAAGATATAACAACTGAATCTATAATTTTATTTGATATAATGATCAGTTAATATAATAAACGGTTGATATAATTTTAAAATAATTAATTTCTATAAACATAACAAACAATGAATTTAAATTCGTTTGATATAACACTCAAAAGACATAAAACCTATTTAGTCTAATATGATAACTACGGGTCTACCCCTACGCAGCAAGCATGCAGCATGCAAACAAGCATACACCACGCATGCAAGCGAGCATCCAATAACGTTATACAAAATAAGTTTTAGAGTATATAAATGTTATATGTAAAGAAATTGTATCAACAGTTGGTATATCTCACGTTTATTACATCTTGTGAGCGTTATTGAAACGAAAATATATGAGATGCACCCACAGTTGGTAGTCCATTTGCTTAACAACAAATTTCCTTGACTTTACATTCTGAGATTGAAGACTCAGAATATTTTATTGTTTGCAATTTCTGCTAATTACACTTAGTTCTTCTACTGATTATATCTATTTAATCTAAGTACCTATCGTTTGCAACCCCTCCGTGATTGCGAGCGTCGCAAATTGCTTGAAACTTCTGAATATAAAAAGTTAAACAAAACCGCAAAATAAATCGAGAAACTTGTTCGAATTCAATGTTCTTCTTCTTGGTCTTAGAGCTTTTCCGACCTGCTCTTCTTTTCATTAGCAATCGCGAGTTTAATTTTTTTTTATTCTGTGACTATTCGAGTTCTGATTTTTCACGAAATGCTTTTGAGTAAGCTTCCGCCTGTATTAAAAAAGTAGTCACCATTTTCACTATCAGTTACCACATACAGCCTCTCAAAGGCTGGACTAGTATCAACTTTAAAAAGAAATAACGCATAGAAAAGAAATCATTTCAATATTCAACCAAGGTCGAGTCAATATTGGCTCACATTTTGTTCAATTTCACTCTTCACGGAAAAAATGCGATACAGAAACGAAACTACAAAATTCAGCAGTTGTTTTATCCACTGTATATTTCCAATTACGTTGACAAATGTACACCAAACAGAGGATTAATCAATCATGAACACAAATGATATGTCGCTCCGCAAACCTTTTGAAATATTATCTCTTTAGGCCACTAAATATAAAGCTCCACATATTATGTAAATCCTAATACATGTCAACGTGAAGGATAAATCACTTGCCTTTCACTGACAGGAATATTTGGTAGGTTCATAAAAGGCTTGATAAAGTGTTAAAACATTATTAATTTCAATCAACTAAAACAAGATCTTGTGAAAGCCGCAGGAATTCGCTGGGTGCGGGAGGCATAGAATCAGTCGAAGAGACGGTGCATGGGGGAGGCCTATGTCCAACAGTGGACGTCTTTCAGCTGAAATGATGATGATTATGAACTAATTGTACACTTGCCACTGCTCGTAAAAAACGATTGATTTTCCTGTATTAAAACCAAACGAGAACCATTACCAAAATAAAGGAAGACTCATAAAATTTTCCACGATCTAATTCGTTGAAAAAACTTGATGCTGATGACGTGCTGGATACGTGATATAGTAGGATACTTCTGCATTCGCTTCAGTCGATGAATAGATCCCCTCTTAGGTACATAGGTGTTAGGTATGTATATATCCACATTGTGAAGGCCTAGCTATTGTTACGATCGCACAATCTAGAGCTCGCCTGCTAAATATATTCACCAATTTTTCGCTACTCTCTAGGTTAAGGTTGAGAAAAAACTGACTGATAGAATATTTGCACATTTATTGGTAAACACTCAGCCAATAAATGGGTTCCAAACTAAAAGCCGACTGAAAGCCCGAGATTAGTGAAAAATAGACACGCTTTTTAAAGTAGGTGCTCTAGAAAATCGGGTGTCCTAATCTAGTGCAAAACTAATTTTTTCGAATATCATTGCTTTGAACAAGTTGGTCCAATATTTGAGGAGGAAATAGGCGAGATTCAAACCTCAAATTATGACTTTTTTTACTTAGAATTTTTCAAAAGTCTCTCTGACGACCGCATTTCCTCTTAATGTCAAATACTGGTGAAAATGACAGATATCATGACGGCCGTTATAATATGACAGAACCGCTTTCCTAAAAACCAAAGCTGCGATTATAGTTACATTACGGACACTTAAGTTCGATGTACCGTTACTTCGATAAACTTCAATGCGAATTACACCTCGAATATTTGCTACCGAATACGCGTTATTACACATAAGCTATTCTAGCGGTGCTCCATGGCACCCACGTGAATATTTTTACAGAATCCAAATAGACTATGGATGCAATAAGTATCGAAGTATCAATACATTGGTGTAATGTTGTTCGCGATGGAGTTTGTCGAAGTAAAGTTACATCAAAATAAAGCGTCGCCGATGAAACAAATATCGCAGAAAGATAGTACCGGGGGCATAAGTAATGGAATTTTAGCAAAAAGTTTCGCACTGGAATATTAGTCTTAATAACAATTATAAAACGAATTGAGATTGATAGCTTTTATACGAAATTCTCAATTGTGGGCAAAGTGAGTTTAAGTTTTCTAGGCGGAACAAACTAAGTTAATTTCTCTCCACAATCTTCTAAAACAACCAACTAGTGATTGAATAGTTTCATAATAATTCGTCTGGCTCTAATTTCTTAATAAGGCCCAGATAACCTTCTCTGTTAATTTGTTAATTCCATGAATATTAACCGGTAATCTAAAATATTAATCATTTTAAAGGTTCAAGTTATTAATAACATGCTCCTGACATTTTAATGTAATTAATTAATTTGATGACTTTAACAATAACTATTATCGCAGAGCCATTAAACAGTGTCCCAGCTTAACAAAAACGGCATTTGGGTCAAACGCGGTTACAGCCGTCGCAATTCACGTCCAAAACTTACCTCGAATGGATTCAATATTTAAACCTCTTTTCAGAGTCCGGGCAAAAGATTAGTGAAAGACATTAAAGGTTGGCTTTCTAGTGGGAACGTGGGGGAACTATTCAGAGGAGTGGGCAATCTTCTGTGTGGTTTCCGATGTGAGCGGCGCGTGAATGGTGGCCAAATTGCCAGCGAAGGGCTGACTCATTCGAGCCACAGATTGCGCTGATTCACTTCACTTTACTCCACTTACATTTTATCTAGTGATCCCATTTAGAAGATAAAGTATTCAGTGTAAAAGATTTTTTTTTTATTATTATGTTACGTTCACATATGAAAAATTGCCAGGAAAATTGATTTGATGCCATATCATGTTGTAACTGAACTCAAAACCTACGCTGTTAATCAAATATATGTATGTTTTATCAAATTAAAACACGTTACTGCAACGTGTCATGGCACTCGTGTTAAAAATTACGTAAATTGGTTGATAGATAAATTGCAGGTAGTACAAACACAAATAGTGTCCCAATCAATTCGTCTAAACCCTCGCATGCGATCCACTTACCTATTGGACAGTTAACACTATTTTGTAATTAGCACAGCTCACTAGCGCAAACGACTATAAAACAAAACAATAGAATGGAGCTAGAACTTTATAATACTGGCTTTAAAAGTCGTTAGATGGGCGATTCGTTCGCCCATACTAGCAATCATGCATATCACGAATTTATCCTGTTCTTGTGACAACTGCATTTAGCTTTCCTACACAATATTAAAAAAAATCGGCGTGTTTTGCATAACATTAAATAAATACCAACTTTTAATTGAATTTAACATCTTGAACATGTTTTAACTATAAACTTGTTATAAAAATATGATTTTTGGCATTTTCAATCTCAAAATCTCAAATAGCAAACAGCTACTTGTAGACTTTCGCTGTAATATTTAAAAATGCTCAAGATGTTATTTCCCTTAAGAAAACAGTACGTTTTTATTGGCCGGCACTTTAATTTTTGGGTATGGAATGTTCGACACTTGAATGATGTTCTTTATTTACGTGTTTTGCCATTTGAAATTCGCGGGCTAACCTGGCGCTTCCCCCTTAAAAATCGCTCTGTATTTGGGCAGCCGTTTTAGTGTGACCGTTCACCGCTTTCTTAAGAAACCAAAACTTAAGCGCTTAATTTTATAAAACGCTCTTCCGTTTTATGATTTAATTTAATTGAAATCCAGGATTGAATCAATTACAATTTGCATAACACAGCGAGAGGAGTGACAATAACATTCCATTTTATTTGACAACGAGTTCAATCCTACTTGATCTAGGCTTGACCCATAAAAACTTCGGCGCCGCGAGAAAGAATGGTTAGGGGTTTCCAGTTATATCCAGTTAGTTCTGTCTCCGCCACGCTTTAAACCGTGCCACGAAGAAAGTTTTAAAACCTTACAGCGAATAGTCTCGAATACAAATTCGGAATGAAACTCTCTCGATGCGGCCACATAAAAATTGGAACGACTCGAAACAGCTAACAATTATTTTTAGTACGAGAGCCACATAAATTACAACGGCTTTTTATTTTTCTTCTTAATTGTTCTTAACGAATTTATCAAATTTACGCTTACGTGGAGATTTATGGTGATCCAGGTCTTAGGATACGAATTTCATAGAGCCTGAATTTGGAAGAGCTTATTGAGAATTAAGTCCTCTCGGTTTACCAAAAATGATTGCTATAAAAGTTTACTTGCCGCAATTTCACATTTGTAGCTACCTTTTGTCTTTGAATAAAATGAAAGTGGTTAAATTTTATTCGGGTACTTGTAAGTTTATTCCTACTTGAATTAATGTAGCTTATACTGCTTTGGGAATAATTAATTTAGAATTGAGTTAAATCGGATAATAATGCTCACTTGGCCCATAAACGCAGTAGACCGGGAAAAAAGTAAAAGAGGGAAGGGAGGCCTTTGCCCTGCAGGGGGACAACACGGGCTTATAATTATTATAATTATTTTTTATAAATCAATCGCAACGATTGCGGTTCTGTATGTAGCTTTGCGAATAAATTATTTAGATTCGAGCTCAATCGGACTAAAACAATATTCAGTATTAACAAAGTACAAATGTAAGTAAAAGAAGCATTACTTACTTATTTTTTTAAACAACCGCAAAGATCACATTTCTACGTGAATCTTTACTAACAACTACAAGAGAAACTTCTTATCATTTATAAAGAAAAATACGTAAAGCCTGTACAGGCTTAAATGACTCATAAATATCGTGAACCAGTCGTTACGTTCATTAGCACTCGATCAAGTACTTAGCACCGCACGAGGCATCCCCTCAGGGATAAAGATAAACAAGATCACACATCGATTAATAAATATTTTACAGCCAACACGACGTGAGGCGGCGCGGCGCAATGCGTATCAAGTAGAACGTTATGTCAGACTGCTGTCCCAAGTTTATTGGAAATTAATAAACTGCAGATTCCTTTAGGCATGATCGAAGTTATACGAGTACATACTGTTTTCATTTTGTGAAGATTTATAAGTATCTGACACATACAAAAACTAACTTTACGTGTGTCTCAAAGCTAACCACAGTGTTGTCGACATCAATATAGGTACATAGTAGAAAACTAACTTACTTTTCTTGTCAGTATGTTTGTTAGTGGTTATGTAGGAGCAGTGGTGGTACAGTGGTATCGGCTCCGACTTACGAGTTGTAGCTCATAAGTTCAAACCATACCGGCCAAACCATACTTTTCTTTGTGTATTTAATTTCATCGCTCTCAAAACGGTGATGAAAAACATCGTTTAGAAACCGGCATGTCCTAGAACCAAAAAAAACGAAGATATGTTACGTTCACCAGCCTGTACTGGGCCCACGTGGTGGAATACGGCCCACTCCCTCACACAGAGAGGAGACCAGTGACCCAGGCAGGCGGAACATTATTGGCTATGCTATGTGTGTTAGTTCTTCTAATCTACACAATGAATTTTGATGAGATTTCCATTTCCATATTTTTTTTTGTGGATAATACCTTAATATTTTACTTAGATATAGGTACCACAGAAACTTAAAGTTGACAGGTCGCTACTTCAGTGCTTTGTTGCATTTAAAAATGGTCTTCTAATAAGCATTTGCAAATCATTATAAAATGAGCAAAGAGTACAAACGTTTCATACAAAGTGACGTCATGCTTCGTCCGCCTCATAGGACCACAACATCGCCCAGTGAGAAACCTAACAAGAGATACTAAGTACAACTTATCGAGACACTAAGTACAGACACCAGCACATCAAGCTACTACAACCTGTCAAATTTCTTTAATAGATTTTCAACTTTATCGCTAAAGCATAAGGTTCAAAGTTGATTGGGAAAATTTGACAGTTTCGGGTAGGTTGATGTGCTGGCGTCTGTACAAATTGCCTTAAATAAACGGCGAATGTGATTCTAATTAAACTTAAAACAATTTAATTTTAATTTATGAGCCAATCAGCCTGAAGGCTCAAAATTAATTATAGGAACCTTACAACTTAAAAGTCATAAATAGGCCGAAATGAAAAGGCACACCGGGTCGTAATTAAGTATTCATTTAAACTTGAGACGTTAAAGGTATGTAACTTAGGTATGTAGGGTAGGTTGGAGACACTCACAAGCATTTCAATAAGGCACTAAATTACAGACGAGTAATTTCACCAATAATATGGAATGAGAAATTCTTAAACAGGTTCTAAGTAGAATACGCGAGAATAGTTTATGATTGAAATGGTTTTGTTTTTTTAGGATGTTTTATTGAATTCGTTGTCTTATTGTGATAGGTACTTAATACTCCAATAAAATCTGTAGGTAATGAAATAAATTGCGTTGGTATAACTTCAAGTATTGTAGGGATAGGAAAATTGCTTTATGATTAACCAGACATTATTTACTTTACCGTAGTATTTATACGGATTTCTATTCAGAACGTACTGATATAATTAGATAAATAAAGTAGGTATGACTTTAATTCCGAATGTTTGCTTACTAGGCACTAAACAATAGTCATGTGGCGACATCTATGTCACCACATGCGAACTACGCATCACACAGACATCACGCAATATCCTGCAAGTAGAGTTAACCGTGCAACTAGCATAAATACAACGTCCCGACATCAATCGTCGGGCAGTTGCCTACCAGGCACAACTCCCGTCTGGTTGGAGGATCCTCCCTTTTCTATGGAGGATTAGTAAACTTTACACCCCGTTGCTCGTACCTCTACAGGGTATTACGGAAAGGGTATATCAATACAAACGGGTTGAAGAGTGTATCTGGTCTAGCATCTCTGTACAAAATTTCAGCTCAAAAGCATTAACTTTGAAAATGCTTAATATTTTTTTATTTCGATAGTTTATTAAATTGAAATCATAAAAAACGTGTCACCGCACTACGAGGGTCATTATCCATTATCTGTAGTGTGTCTGTGCGCCTAGTACACGCACATCAGGCCACCGCGCGCCAGTGCAGCGCCGTGATGTCGAAATAAAAAAATATTAAGCATTTTCAAAGTTAATGCTTTTGAGCTGAAATTTTGTACAGAGATTCTAGACCAGATACACTCTTCAACCCGTTTTTATTGATATACCCTTTCCGTAACACCCTGTATAGTCACAAATGCAACCTGTCTTGGCTGTGTCTGGTGGATGATACTTGCATCCATCAGCCCCATCTCTAGTCTCTTTCAAGATCTCTACCAAGCCAGGTCTTAGTCAAGACCTCAGCGAAAATGAAGTGCAACACTCATAACACACACACAAATTGCACTTTCCCTATAAGTTATATATTTGTCGCATCCGGTCATTCGTTTGACTATTCGGGACGCCAACGCCATCTGGCGGCGCTCGACAGAGTCTAGCCTGAGTTCGTAGGGAGTACAAAAGAGCGTGCAGCGCAGTGCAATCTCTTGGAGATTGGACATCATACGAACAACATGTGCTCAGAACTGTTCCGCGTTCCATATCTGGTTGTATCGTGTACCTATAGTGTGTTATTAAATTGTTCGTGAAATTGTAATCCGATTTGAACTGCAAACCGTTTTTCTATTGCGCAATAACCAACACTATCCATAATTCGCCCACAGTATTTAAAATATGGCTATATATACATATATTTATAATGTGACGGAGAAGATTCTCCGTCACATTTATTAGCTAAGTGAAAGCTGTACTTGTGATTTTTTGCAATAACTTAAGAATCTCTAAGCTTAGCATTGATACATTGTCCACAGGTATCCTGGATCCGCAAGCGTGACCTGCACATCCTCACAGTGGGTGTGCACACATACAGTAGCGACGCGCGATTCGCCGCTCTTCACGCCGACGGTTCCGACGAATGGACGCTCCGTGTAGCGCCTGCACAGCCGCGCGACTCCGGCGCCTACGAGTGCCAAGTGTCCACCGAACCGAAGATCAGTCTGTCGTTTCGACTTACTGTTGTTGGTGAGTAAGATTACATCTACAATCCTTACACATTTATTTTACCTCTGACCACCTCTGACAGCAGCAACTCAAAAGCAACCTTATTGTAACGTGAATAAATATCTCAGAATTAAAATACCTAACTATAAAAAGTCTGTAATACTCTATAACTGAAAGCCTGATCAAGTCTCCTAACAATAAAATATATAACATGCTGCCAATCTCAGGTAAATTTAAAATGCGAAATATGTAGAAGAAAACTCGAAACATTATTCCGTCAAGTTTTTTTTATGCTGCCAAAGTGATGCCAGATATTTCGATCACAAAGAGGTATCACATTCTTCTGAATTTAACTGAGTATGCAGATATTTATGACGCAAGACGTGTCCGTTAATATTGCATTGACACATATTTTCGAAACCGACGCCAAATAGTTTTGGTGTTCCTTCGATGTCACATACATGTTTGGCCTGACTCCTGACATACAGGTACACTTAGTTCAGGAGTCAGAGGCTCTTTTTTTCTTTTTTTTGTGGATGGAAAATCATCAAATGACCCCTCCCGCTCTGGGTGGAGCGGAAGGGAGTGTCAGACTCTTACTGACTAAAACCCACCCGTGTTCCTTCCTTAGACCTTTATGTTCCGGGGTAGCGCTAACCCTTTCGGACAATCCCGCTACCCCGGTGGAGTCAGAGGCTTCAAACAAGTTTCTGTAACGTATTATGTCAATAAAGAATAATTATTATTATTATATTTGTGCTGCCACTTGCCTTACAAAAATGATAACATAATCATCAACATTATACATATTATCATTTGCCGTCATATATTAATGAACAAATAATGAAATCATATATTACTGCCGAGCTGTCCATGGTATATTTATGCTCGTGTCTGTACTTAGTAATATGCGGACCTTTAACTTTGATCAATGTACTATCGCGCGTTCTGTTTGGCAAAGAAACTACATATACTGATTAAGCCCATCAAGCGTGGGCACAGGAAATCGATTCAGCTGCGGTGCCAAGACCCTGATATCCGGCCAATGTTAGGAAGACTAGAGAATGCTCTAAACTCGCAAACAAGGAACACTTTACGTAACCAAAGCTCTAAATTCGTTCTATTTATGGAGTACTATTACGTAAGACAAAATATATCAATTTGTTGTGCTTAGCAGCGAATTATGCTCTTACAAAATTAGTTGAAAAGTCTTTTCAGTGGAGTTGTTGATAATAATTTAAATCCAAATTGTACCTACCAAAATAATACTGAACTGTCATCAAAAAGCACATCACAATTTTATTATGCAACTGGACTAATTGGCAAAAGCCACAAATGAACAGTTTCATTGAAAACTGTAAACACTACGTTGAGTTCAGAGCATATTTTAAATAACAATGTAGGTAATTCATAATTACACACATCATTTATTCATTAACCAGCATTATTATTTTATTATGAAATAACAATTTAAATAATGAACGAAATGACAATGTAGCTAATCCACAACAATTTTATTACATATTTCATATTTTTCATGGCTATTGTGATCTGACAAATTGATGAATGTGTTTTTTTTTATTAAAATACCTACGAGTATATACAGGGTGTTAGGAAAATCGATGCGCAACATGCGTTGAAAGTTTTCGTCGGTTATTTTTTTTAATTAGCTGTTCCATACATTTTGTCCGCGTGGGTATTGCACTTTTCTATGAAACAGCAGATTTTTTTTTTTTGATGACTGTCCGGTAATTTCTACGCTAGGGGATCTAGAATCATGTGCCGAATTCATGTTGGCGCATCAATATCCCTGCCACCCTCTATATCCCCGAACATCTATTATTACTAATAATAAAGCTGTAGAGTTTGGTTTGTTTGTTTGATCGCTCTTATCTCTGGAACTACCAGTCAGATTTGATAAATTCTTTTGCATTTGATAGCCCAATTCCTGAGGAAGGTTATATGCTACTTAACATTACGCCAAGGCCGATAGGAGCCGATCTAAAACAAACAAAAAATGACAGAAAGAAAGCTAAGCGAAAATGAATTAAAATCGTGAACGGGCGATGCGTTGCGACGGGGTGGGTCGGGGGAACGTGAAATTTCACGCGGACAAAGTCGCAGGCAGAAGCTAGTATCTTAAAAAAGAGTTCCTATGAGCAAGTTGAATGCAAGCAGCACGAAACAGACAACTTTGGAGAGACTCGGGAGAGGCAAACGCCAAAGTAGTGACCTCTACAGTGATAAAAACAAATATAATCAAGTTGATAAATTGCATGTAATTTTGGTAGTAGAAATAAAAGGATTTTTTATTTTATATACCCGCAATTACACTTAATTTCATAACTTTCATTTCATTCCTAACACGGATGACACGGTGATCCTATTTCATGACAAGTCGTGGGACCTTATGTGCAGTCGTGCAGAGGAGGGTATGACTTTCATTACAGAGACACTCGATAATAAATTACTGTTACTTAACACTGAACAAACGAAATACATCACCTTCCCGAAAACCTCAACCTCTATTCCTTCAAGCAGTCTACAACAACAATACACTCCTGCCGTCCTTTGTCAGGTCCACAAGCTGTAAACGGCACATGCCACCCGATTGAACACACCTTGTCAATCAGATGTCCGGGCGTCACTATTGAATCAAGGCTTTCCTTCTGGCCAAGTATCGCCGCTTTGGCTGACAGAACAAATAAATTCATTTTCATAGTGAAGAATCTTCGTGACTGCCTGGCTCCAGATCTCTTAAGGAAGCTTGCATGCTATCTGTCAGCCCGGCGTTTCTGTCTAGGGAAGTGCCCGGAAACGCCACATGATTTACGTTGAGAGAGCTCAGAGGACACTTCTGAAAGTCAAGTTAAGGAAACTATTCCGATTCTCAACTGACAAACTCTCTAAAGAAATCCAAATCCTCCACGTGAGGCATCTTTTCATTGTTACTTCAATCGTCCACACTCACAAGACCCTACCCAAAAGAGCTGACTATAGTGAACTTCTGTCAAAGAGGGTGTTCAGAACCCCATCCGCCCACCAAGTCTCTTTTGGCCCGACGGAGCCACACTCACTCTCACTTACACACGTTTAACAAGGTCTGCAAATCACTGGATATCAAAGACTTATTAACCGCTCGCCTTAAAGCGTGCTAAAGAAATGGCTTCTGGAACTAACATTCACCGAAACAGAAACCTTTCTCTAATGTTTGTCGACAAACCAAAGTGCCAGCAAACAACATCCCTCTCTCATAGATTCACCCTCACAGACTTTCACACAAACACACAACATAATACACGCTTTACTGAACTAGCTTTGTAAACTGACATATTTCGAGATACAAGATACAAGCCCTGCTTAGTTTGGGGGTCAACCGTCAAACAAAAAACATTGTGATGTACAAACGTAATTGTGTTTATTGTAAAATCACTGTCATCACCTTTTCTTCTTTTTGTTAATAAAACTTTTTGTTCGAGTATTTTTAATTGTATTTGTATTTTAATAGTAAGTACTCCTTCACTTTAAAATAATAGTACCTATTTAAGTGGTTCAAATAAAAAAAACTTTCCTGGTTACTTAGTTTCTTTATATCATTATTTACACATAAATTATATTTTTAAATATTTGGATATAAAAAATATTAAAAAAAAAATTATATAAGAGTAGTAGCCGACCGGTATCGGGAACGGGGTCCAAGCTACCGGCGGTCAGGGCTCCAGGGAAAGGAACCTCCTAACAATGCGGGCCGTATCCTGAACGCTTTCTGAATCTAGTCCTTGATCCAGCTGCCCAACAAAAGCCTCCTCAGGTGTTGGTCGAGGCTCTTGGCTATTGACCGATTGGCTATCACGACTATCGGCACAATGATCGCTGAGTCCATATCCCACATGTCGACAATCTCGCGGGTCAAGTCAAGATACTTGATTTGTTTATCTTTCTTGGCTTTCACGAGGTTCCCATCATGCGGGACGGTTATGTCAACAATCATTGCGCGCCGCGCTGATCAATCCACCACTACTATATCAGGCTTATTGGCAACAATAGTCCAGTCAGTGATCGATCCCAGTACAATGTGATATTTCCATTTTCGAGAACTGGGTCGGGCACATACCTGTAGTACGGCACTTCAGATTCCACAAGGCTGTATTTCAGAGCAAGTTGCTGGTAAATTTTCTTGGCTACAAGGTGGTGTCTATGCATTACTTACTTTATTATTAAAGAAACTGTTTAATTTCACTCACATGGCGTCATCTTTTAAGATTATCCTTATTCCTGTGAATAGATACGTCGTTTTTAATACCATCTTTGTTAGTATTAGTCGAGGGATTTGCAGTTCTTACTATGTTCTTCGAATTATGACTGAAATCTCTTCATCAAATGGTATTAACATTAACTATGTTCTAGGTAATTTGTTGTAATAATCCCTGGTTTTCAACAGTGTCAAAGGCGGAGATACTGTCAGGACCAGAGCTGTTCGTCAGGGCCGGTTCGGACATCAATCTTACTTGCGTGGCGAAGTACGCCCCGGACCCGCCAAGGTAACTAATGCGAAAATCTAGACCTCCTACCAACCCTAGACATTAAAAAAATGTAGATAAATTGCTACAAAATTCTTTCTTTATTTAATAGAAGACTTTCTTAATAGTATTAGCTTTCTTGTTTATTTTGCCGGTGCCTTTATTTTGTTTACTACTATTATTTTATTTGTCCAAAGCTATGTTTTATGCAAGTTTTTCAAGGCTTTTTTTTTTACTTTTTGTCGTTTAATTAAACAAAAACAATTCTTTGAATAAAGTTTAAAGTTTATTTGAGCTGTTACACAAGTTGGCTTTTAGTGATGAAATATATTTTTAGATGAATGAATTCATTGTAGAAGTACGAAAGCCAAACCGTTTTGACTGAAAAAGACGAAACTTTTTATACGGCTTATGAAGGAAATGGAAAAGGTGCCGTATTCTTGCTAGAAACGGGCAGTAACAGCACATGAAAGCGAGGGTTGCCAACATAAAAAACGAGGAAGTAAGAAATAACTTCCGAGCGGGACTTTTGTGTCAGCGTACGTGACAAATGTGTAATGAGACCATCTTGTTCAGTTAGATCATATTTGTCCTCACTCTGCGACCTACAATAGTATCATATTTTGGGCAATGTGCCGACACTGTATTCAAGAGCTTGCAGCGTAATATAGTTCTACTACTACTAGTTTACTATAAGTAAGTGGTTATTTTTTTGTTACCTGACCAAATGACTGAATGACGTTTGAGAGCAACAATATAAAACAAAATATGCAGCATTTTTAATCGAGTAGCTAGATACTCCACATAAACAAGAGCACAAAATTTGATTCGTGTCGAAAAACGTTCACGTAACTGAATTATGTGTGTATGTAAAACAAATAAGCCTAAAATAATCCACGTGACGAAAAATTCAATGTTCGTTATTGATGTTTGCGGTTTGTAACTCCGAGTAAATATCCGGCACAAATCGTAGCGGTGTGAATAGGCGACCCCGCCTTCCACCTTACGATCTTATAATGGAAGTGTGTTATCGTGTAGGCACCTTTTCACACCGCACCGAGCCTATACATTTAGTGTTCGGATCCATAAACATGATAAGCTTATTTTCAGATAAAAGGGTCGGTCGGCTGAGGTCCCTAAGTGAGGTATTCTTTGGCTATCAACATTTAATGGTGGCCTATGTCTGAGATCTATCGAGGGACCTTCAATTTGAATATTGAAACGATTATACGCTCCATGTGGACAGATATCGGTTTTTATTCCGACGTTTCGTGAATTATTTATCGTAACTCAATGCAGAAGTTTTTCGAACATTTTCGTTGCGTTAATTACGAAGCCAAACAATATTTTGTTTATTCGTGCATGTTTCGGAGTGACTGCGGTCAGATGTGCACGACTCTTATACATGTAGTGCGGTCTTTTGTTTGTCGAGTTTCACATGACTCGTGATTATTATGAGTACAGCTTTCATGCAGTAGATTTTTTCCCAGTAAATAGCAGCTCATCGCATAAAATGGATTTCATAAATATAAATTGCAATTTCCGAAAGAAAATGAAACTGTTTTTAATGTCACTTTTTATAAATAAACAGAATAAATAGCTTAGGTCAGATCCGAAAATGTTTGGGGTGAATACAATACATATCTCTGCATGTGAACCAAAGTTTATCATATTCAATATGTGTCAAATACATTAAATTACTTAGTTGTTCAAATATTTGACCCAAATAGACCGCTTATTAAACTAAAATTACAGGCTACCGTTCAAAACACATCCTTGGGTGTAATGAATAGCCGTGTGACGTGAAATAACATGCAATTAGAGTAGAATGAGCGCGCCTTAGGTGTTAGATTCAGATACACAATAAACACGAAACTTTGACTTATGTATTTAAGTTTTGTTAAATTTTCGTTTATTTTATTGATGTTTTGTAGATAAAGTAAATGTTCTTATTGTATTTTTATCTTCTAAAGCGATAACATTAAATCTAGAAAATAATTTTCTTTTCGTGGCTAAGTTCCAAAAGCCGCCATTCGCTATTGCAATCTATATACCTAACTAGCTACGTCCTGCAGTTTTTGAGATTCCTACAGTAATCATGCATGGTGTACATAATAAAGAGTATTCTATTCTATTCATGCATTTTCCCGACTTAAAAAAGTATCTATGTTACTTGAGAATAATGTACGAGTAGCTATCTATCAGTAAAATATTTTTTGTGTCCGTTTACAAAGAGTCAACTTGAACTCTTTATAAGTAATTAGAAGTATACAACATGTCCCAGAATTAACGCACACAACCAAACAACCCAATTAGAATATTATGTTATAATTATAATACATACACCGATTTTTTACTATTATGCATAAAACCGTGTTTATTTATTAACTTAGTTATTTATTAAGACACATCAACAGCTTTTATGTATAATTTATCTTAAGTAGTATCTTATCACAATAGTCTCGGTCTTACACAGTCGCCAATTAAAGGTTATTAGTTATACTGATTATGGGATAAAATTGTGGTCACATTACAAATCGCACGCACACAGTCGCACACATATAGCGGAAGGCGGAAGCGTATAACTGGAAATGTGACTGTAATTTACGTAGTTTTCGAAATCGATTCAGTGAACGATTCTGAACAAACTACTTTTATAATGTGTATTAATTCAGTAATACATTGTAGATATTGCCTATGATGCTGTAAGTGCCTTCCAAATTCGAGTCGATTTAAAAAGGTGTGAAGTACGTTATAGTAGGTACTATTTTCGATTTATGTGGGGTCCTCAAACGCTGCCTTGGTTCGTGTTATGAATAGAAAACCTAATCTCTTTGTGTGGCGTCGGCAACGCACGGACAAATCATAAAAGGCGGTGAACACTTACTCAATATTAGATGAGATTGTGTGATACTGAATTAAATTTGCCAACAAAAATAAATATATTTTAAGGGATCTTATTTTGATTTGATTGTAAATCTTCTTTGTCGAGATGGAAATAAAGTTTTAGGTTTTTTTTATTTATTCTTAAAGTTTGATTTAAATTTCTCAATATTTTCAACTAGCTTTTGACGTGATGTTTTGTGATCCTAGCTTTTCTTTTTCTTTTAATACATGAATTGCAGAGTCTATTATTCAATGTACCACGAATTAAATAGATACGTTGTCATAAGGTCTTCTCATTATTAAAGGCGATTTATTTTGTAAGAAACGCATAGATTTTCTATAGATTTTTGCAATTGCACATACTACTTGGAAAGTATTCTTTTACTAAGGGTGGTTATACAATTCAAATTGCCCTTCACATTGTCCACGTAAAGCTATAAAGTTACATCATCATACCAAGATTTACGAGTACCTTTCATGCTCTGTTTTATGGTAAGGTCACACACGTATTTCTTTTATCACTACAATTGCTAATGTACTTGACACTGACCACTATCTTTATGTCTCTAGCTTTATCTACTGGTATCGAGGAGAACAAGTAGTGAACTATGCTCAGCGCGGCGGTATCAGTGTGGAGACAGAGCAGCGCACGCGCACAAGCCGACTACTCATCGCACGGGCTGCGCCACATGACTCGGGGAACTATACGTGTGCACCGAGCAGTTCTGGTAAGAAACCTAAACTTTATGCAATGTTATATAGCTTTTCGTTCGGTGGGAATGCAAATGTTCATACAAACAGCAGTCATTTTACGATGTCGTAGCAGTATGCTACGGCGTAGCTATAAGCTACGAAAAGTGTAGCAATGTGCTACGGACATAGAAATAATCATGGCATTAATTGTTCTTTTGACTGAAATTGGATTTGTTGATATTGATAGCAGACAAATAAACAAAGGGCATCAAAAAATAGTCTGAATCGCTGTCAATGGGAAAAGCGCCCAATAGATTGGCATCATTGCCACGTTGGATGGCAATGCTGATTCTTTGGGCTAATAATAGGCCAGCCCTGGTCACAGGAAGAGTCGACCTACCACTTGGCGATGTCCCGAAATACTCGATGGGCACTCGGACCCCAAGGGCGTGAAGCGAAGTGTTTTAACCTCAAACGGCTCAAACATCAACGATAAAATAAGGATGTTATATTTGTGCGGTGTGAGATGTTCTGCTCCTACGGAAGCCGCCCCAGCTCAGCCCGCCGTACTAGGAAGATGGGATGCCTTGAGGGTATCAACAGAGGTTGAATCCCACACCAAAGACCTTGTGAAAAGCATACATTTTCATCAGTATATATACCTTTCTAACATTTGTGAAAAACAACTTATATTATCCGAAATGGGACTGTAATTTAATTTTCAATGTTCCAAAATACGATATTTTAATCAAAATACGCGCAGGCTAATGACCTTATTAAGCCTCTTGAGACAAAAACCAAGACGTTTCACTCACAGTCGTTTCACTTCACTCCACGAGACAGTGACATTATTATCTCTAACTTTACTTCATATTACATAGATAACATCATTATTTCACCATGATAAAACCCAAATGCTTCCACATATTACTATAACTACAAGAAAATATAATTCTTTATCTAATTAGGAACACAAACATCGTACTGTTTGAACGGAGAAGTGGGACGGACGCATAAATTTTACAGCCGATTAAAGTCGGGGTACGGGTCAATATCTCATTGTTACGACTATTGATTTTACCCTAATTATCGGAAGGATCAACTATTTGGTATGGTGTGGTTAGTATTTAGTTTATTTGTTATTGTACATATACATATTATATATCATACAAATATGATGAAGATGGCTAGTAAACTTTCTATGTTAGTCAAAGGAATGAAATATTTGTATGAGAATGAATTACTGGTCAGAATTCTAAAATTATTGAATTCGTTGTATTAGATAGAGTTCAACTTGCCCAGATAAAAATGATTTCAAAACTATTATTGAATTGAATTAAGGTTTGGAATGGTTTCTATAGCGCTATTATAAAGTGCTTTTCATTATCATCATTTCAGCCGAAAGACGTCCACTGCTGGACATGGGCCTCCCCCAAGCACCGCCAATTCGACCGGTTCTGTGCTTCTCGCGCTCTGTGCTCTGTTATAAAGTGCTCATATTATATAATTAAAAAACTGTTTTCGGTTTTTTGTAGAACTGAAGATAATTATAAGATTCAGGCCAGTATGTTGTATACAGGAATAAGGGAGCATCATAAACATAAAATATATAAGCAACATTTCAATAAGGAAATAGAACAAGTACACAAATTATTTTTTTTATTTTAAATATTTCGTTCCCTTTCAAATTAAACCACGTACATACAACACGGACTCACAGATTGCCGCCTTCATATTAAAATTATTCATTACAAGGATTTGCTACAAACTGCTGTGTAATTATTCCAGTCTGGATTCTTACAAAGAACCTGAACATTATTGCTATGTTCCACAATTACCTACACGACTGTTTAAACGCTGCCAACTTTTTAATTGACTTCGTTTAATGGCTTTGAAAGAAAACTCAATGTACTTGATGTTCTTGGAAAGTCTAAAATATTTGAGCATTTCTAAATGTTTGTGTGTGGAAAATTGCAGTATTTATTTGTGATTACAATGCAGTACACTATTAACATAATAAAGTGTTCATATTTCTAGGTTAATGCATTACTAGCGGCATCGTGACTTTAAAATGTAGGCTAGTAGTATGCTAGGACGTTTCATTTATTTAAGTTCAACATTCAAAGAGGCTTGCATATTTCTGTTTGATAGCATCGTATGTCATGATAAAAAGGCATCTTTATTCAAAAGTTTTGTGACAATATTTCTTGCTAAGTTATTGGGTCGTAAACCCCTTTTGTTTCTATATCGGTCGTTGACAAGTATCTTCAATTTTCTTACTTTTTTTTAGACATTCGATCGAACACAGTCATTAAACTTTTTGAAATCAGTCCAAGGAGATTGATCAAAAGCGGTCTATGAACCAATAGCGATACTGTTGTGGTATACCCTTGTGCAAAGTGGTATAAAAATCTGACTGAAATATAATATTTTAGAATACATATTTTTATGCTACATTTTTATTATAAAAACGTTTTAACGGGTATTTCTGACTTTATAATACTTAATTAATGTGTATATCTGCTATACACAGTCACTTGCCACGTCAACAGTATCTACTGAATTTCAGTTTTTTTTTTCGTTTTTAACCGACTTCAAAAAAAGGAATTGTTTGAAAGGGTAAACTTCCCAAATGTTCCCATTGTCACCATTGTTCCAATATAATTGAGCTTATACATATTTTAAAGAGCAAGATAGGGGAACCCTTTACATCATTTGTAAGCAATCAGGGGTGCCCGCAGTTAATCGATAATGCTACGTGATACTAGATAGGCTGATTTATGACGAAACTTTGTTATACAGAATCGGCGTCAGTGATAGTCCACGTGCTGAGCGGCGAGCGGCCGGCAGCCATGCAGAGCTCGGGGTCCACGCCACCGCGCCTGAACCGGGCCATCTTGGCCACGCTGACCACGCTCACCACGCTGCGCCAGCCCCGGCCAGCTCTGATCATCGCCCTTCCCGTCGCCGCACATTACTTCACCATCCCAACACTACTCATCACTCTCCTCTTAGCCAACGCGCTCTTCAAACTTCTATCAAAATATACGACAGCCCACAACGAACCGACATCCTCAAGATGACCTATCAGTGCAAACGCGACTTCCCAAACGTTTTAAACTAAGGAAGTATTTTATATGGTTGAGTGAACAAGCGAATTTGTGGCGGACCTTCGGGTTATGTTATCTGAATTGAACGTATTTAAAATACAACGATAAAATATAGACAGTAATGTTTCCTGTGAGGTAATTTTAAGGCGATAAATCAATAGCATGTATGATCAATTTAAAAAATGATATTATTGTTTGAAAATCACTAAATTTATATTTTGTCAACAGTAACAGACCAGAGGGTTTTGGTAATTTCGATAAATTAATAACGACCGGAGAGATTATGTGACACGTATGAGATAATCCATCTGATGATTTATCCGAAGTTGAATCTCCTTTGTTCTCACAGCTACCTACGTTCGTCGTCTTAATCCGGCACCGAGATTACAAGCAAATCGATTTCGTTAGTCCAACACAGGAATATACCGAGATTCAATCGAAGCGGTAAGCTTATCTATGCGTAACGTATATCTAAGCCGCCGCCGCGCCGGTTGCTCTCTTTGCCACGTTATTTGCGTTCGATCAACTTGAACAAACAGTGTCTGTACTAATACTAAAGCATACCTGGGTACATATAAATGTATTGCCAGAAACTAATTCTTACGACAACTTTCGTGTTTACAATTTTAATGAATAAAATGTAACTTCTGTATCATAATTTCTGTATCTAAAAATTTTAACTCAAATATGAAATTAAGAACTTAAATTGCAAAGTTTAAATTCATTTTGTACAAAGTTTCTTCAAAAAACCAATTAGTTATTAACTCTCTCATTATTTTTATTTTGTCGCAGCCATGGTTTTAGATTAAACTTTAGTAAATAATTAAGTTACAACGCAATCTTCTTATGAAACAATTGGCTGTTGACGAGAAATTAGGATTCTCTTGTTGCAATTTGCAAAGGAAATCTTAGTCCCTTCAGACTAGATGTTTTCCAAGAGAACGATTCAATCCTCAAACGACTTCATCTCCAGCGCGCTCAAACATAAAATGGGACTAAATCGAGTTGATTTCTCAGCTACCACAAAACCATTTTACTTCGGTTTCTACCAAAGTTCTAAGAATTAATGGGAGTCGTCAATCTTAGAGTAGCTTTGAAATGAGTCTTTCAACGTCTCTTGACATCAAGTAGCTCTGACAGCTATTGAAACCTCTGAAATATCCTGAGGTTGTTACCACGAATTTTGTGTACTCACTATCCCACAATTGAGACACATGTACTTAGTAAAATCCCGGCCGAAATTCCCCTGACTTTTACACAAAAAAACAGTGCATACCTTTTGTGAATCCGTCTGACTTTTTCACATTTCTTACTCCGGAATAAAATTACACAATCAAAGTTTAGAATTAGGGTTGCTTTACTGGCCAAAATAAAAGGCATCATCCCAAAAAGTTGTCTCTAGTGACAGCAAGAAACAAATTACGTACCTTAGACGTCATTCGTTTCGAGTTCATTTCATGTAGCGAATCTGGCAGATTGGTACTAAACATTGCTCTCAGTCAGTTCTGTTTTTATTCTCTGCGCGTCCTTTTCCTTACTTATGTTAGCAGTACGGACAAAAACAATTTTATGACTTTTCAAGTAAGAAGGAAGGGTAAACTCGAGGTCGTTTTGCTACTACGTCAATATTAAATCTCTGTTACTTTGTAGATATTTACATCTGTTTAAAACTTAAGTAAAATGCTTGTCAAAGGCAAGTTTAAATTGTATAAAATGTTGATTTTCTCTAGATGATTTATAGACATTGGCTATTGTACCTTTGCATTTAAAGATTTAATCAATGAAATCATGTTACACTCTAAGGTTTAGATCGTATGTTGTACATAATAGCTGATCAATTGTAAATATTTGAATGTAAATAAAATGAATTAAATGTTATGTTTGTAATGTCTTGACAGCCAAAAATACATTTTATGTATTCAGATTACTTTGGCAACGGTTTCAAACGTCGCCATCTTTAACAAGTAGTTAACAAAAGGGTTGTGTAATAAACTATCAAATTGTAGATGTATTTAAATATGTTACCTAACGATTTATAAGAATACAGAACATAGTAATAAAACCAATGAGGAACATTATGAATTATGAGTATTTATTTATTTAACCTTAATTTTACTAATCTTAATTATGTAAGTGCCAGTAATTTTATCCGACTAAAAAAAAAACAATTGCAAAATACCGTTTAACAAGATATGTTCATTCATAAAATTAATTCTGCTGAAGCAGCTACATGAATCAAATCCAGCTGAAATCACCAACAAAAAAAAAATAATCTCTAAAAAGAATTCATTCAACCGAGTTAAGGACAAAAATTTCATTGTATTAAGTAATGCGGCCATGGAAGTAGGGCAGAAAGATGAAGACAAAATTGAGGAAAGGGGATAAAGGCCCGAAACCGAGCGTATCTAAATGAAAGGAAACAGTGGGAGCGGGATATTTTGGTCCTATCGGGTGTAGATATGAGTGTATGTTCGACTCGGGGTCTTAGTCCACTTGATGTACGAGCAAGGGTAGCTCTACCTCACGTTATAATACCCACAGTCATATTATCGAGAATATTTCGGAAAAGGAACACAATATTTTACGATTCCTCTCGACAGAAATATTTACTTAGAACCTTGCGGAAAGTAAATGTGAATGAATGGTCTTTTCAATTTTATAGCATGAATTTATTTTGTGCCTTCGGTAGCTACCTTAGGAGTTATATATGTAGTTTATTTACAGTTATATGAGTTAATGTGTTGCAAAAATATATATTTTAATTTACACTACTTTTTTATAAGTAAAACAGAGCAAAGTTTTATAACCTACGAGAAAAATAAGGGAAATAACTTTTGTCTTTTCGACCTCTTTTCTCTTTTGTCTTTTTACCCGACATTTGTAAATAACGGTCAAAGAAGCGAACCAAATAAGGATCTTATTTGTTTAACAAACTCAACGATAAAGGTAAACATAAGTAGGTAACTAAAAGGTATTGAAAGGAAGACGAAGGTACCACAGTTTATGTATACAGGGTGACTGGAAATTAGTGGCGGAGCCGTTAAGGGGAGGTAGTCTAGGGTTATTCCGACAGATATCACTATGAGACCTACCGTCCTTACTTAACCCTTTCCAAGATATTCCTACTTTTTGTTTAGCAGTTTTTGCATAAAATAATGACAGTAGCGGAAATTTTACAATTAATATTACTTATTTAGAATATCTTTGTTGCAAAACAAAAAAAAGTAGGCCAAAATCACTTTTTTTTTAGGATTTATTACTATCTCTTTAAGTAGGAATATCTTGGAAAGGGTTAAGTAAGGACGGTAGGTCTCATAGTGATATCTGTCGGAAAAACCCTAGACTACCTCCCCTTAACGGCTCCGCCACTAATTTCCAGTCACCCTGTATAGTAGCTACCCTACATGAGTACCTACTTATTTATATTTTTTCCACATCATGATCATTCTACTGCCCTTATCCTAATTTATTTGGGATTGGCGCAACATGTCTTTTTCTTCCATACTTCTCTATTAGTCGTTCATATCATCTTTTGCACAGCTCATCCATACTATCATTAATTGGATTACAACAAATGTAACTATTAATAAAAAAAGGTTGTTTGGTGAAACCTGTGTAAAGTCCCGTGAAAGAATCAAGAAATAGAATTAACATAACTAAAAATAGATTGTATAGTAGGTTGGTTTTTAAATAAAAATTATTCAAACAAAATCAACTGAACATAGTTCTGGGAAGCAAATTTTTAAACATAAACTAACAACTACCCACTTCTGAAATAAATCCTTCCTTTTGAACTGAATCACTGAACACAGCAAAATGTAGCTAGCTCACTGTTTATATTCTCTAAATTATATTCCCAGAATAAAGTGACTATGTTACATTTAGTAAAGCTTTCCTAGATTCATGGAAAATGGGAGAACTGCGTACAATATCCAGTTTCTCAAACTCCAAATATCATGTTACACTTGGATTAGCCTGGACCGTAAGGTCTTAAGTAATTAAGAGGTTGGTATTCCAATTTGGAATTAACCCTTCGTATGGCCGGAACGTGGATCCACGTACACAATGGCTTTATAATTGTTTCAACCGGTTAAAAGTCATTTATTCAAATTAGGCTAAGAATCAGCACTTTTAGAACGCCATTATTACATAAGACAGTCCCTCAAAACCTCCGCCCTTCACCACCTCCTAGTGCTTTCGCTGTGGTAAAAAGTGGCGATACAAGCTTCCCAGCAGCACATCTGTCTTTTAAGTTAGAAGTACTTGGATGGAATGGCAATCCAATTTGCACGTCAAACAAGTCAAGAACAGTATGGTAATGACTGCAGTAACGCAAATCAACGTCTCTGATTTGTCATCTACTACCTGCCGGCACTCATCTCGACATTGCCACATTCCAGCTCAATCTCTTGCACTTTGAAAAATCACGATTCGTCAGCGACTTTCTGGATAACCGCTCTATCATGTTCTGTTGCTTCTGGAAGCAACCAGACCAAGGCTGATTGGCTAAATCTCGCTCGTGCTCATCCGCGACGTTACGGATGTCAAAGCGCCAATCAAACGTTTACATCTATGCGGCCGGACCGCGCGAAAGCCTAGTATGAACCTATGTAGGTATCTATATATCCACCTCAGTATCCTCATTCTTCCTCGAGAAAATATTTATCTGACTGTGAACTGAAAGATACAACAGGATTCCGATTGACTCTTAGCCCACGTTCGCACGGACGTAAAAATATCGCGGCGGGATTTTATCGCGCACTGAATTTTCAATTCTCGATGTTGAGCCGAGCATTGAGAATCCAATAGAGAACATCACAGCGCGTCAAAATCACAGTTGGATGTTCAACTCTAGGGGCTAAGCAGAGCGATGAAAATCCAGTACGCGAAAAAAAATCACCGCGGGTAAAACACACTCGTGTGTGGGTTTACAGTGGTCAATACAGTAAAAGAAAATAAACGCAGTTCAAACATCACAATACGATTGGATGGCGAACGTAAAATAGACGTGATTTACTATCGCATTTACCTAAATGTCACCTTTAGACTGACCTAAGCTTAATAAACTATACATATAATGAACTAATGCCAAGTAAAGCCTGGAGAAATGAGCCTGTACGCATCAATTCTACATTACTTATGCGTGAAACACATTAGCCTTGTTTGGCTTTTATTACAGTATACAATATATAATCATAATAATTCACCAGGTTACATTACCAGTTACGGGCGGACTATAGCCTTTATTAATGTACCTACCCGTTTATTACTCCATAGCTCTTTTGAATTTACACAGAAACAAGAAGTTGTACATATACATGCGTTTTTATTGACTTAATAATGGAGGCTAGACGGTGATCGTTTCGTGTAAAACATCGATATTTAGCCACACAACTATTAGGTACCAGACACTAGCCGAGCCCAACGTTATTGGATTACAACTACTCGTAGATAGTTTTATCCGATGTTGGAACACTTTAAACATGTAAAAAAAAGGGAACAACTGAAGTTTTACCGTTTTATTCATAAACGTTGCTAAAGTTAACAAACGTTTAAACGTCAAATAAGTATGGTAAAACGGTCACTAATCATATCTTAACTTTAAGCAACAAACCCCCCTTAGCTACGAATTGGTGACGTATTTAAAGATGTTACCTTTTTATCATATACAGCGTGTTCCGGATGATATACATAAACTTCGACCAGCGGGGCAATTGCATAACAATTATCAATCGGAATCGGTTTAATTTTGACAGTTCAACAACATTCATTGCGTTATTTACGTGTTGAACAGACAAATTTTTCGAAGTTATGAAGCAATGGATTAGCAATTTGCTTCAAAATGATTCAGATTCCGATTTATAGTGTGTTACGCACTTAGGGTGCAGATGTTCAGACCATGGAAATAACCATTTTTCATTATGGGCACATTAATGAATTATTATTTTTTATTTTTTGTTAATTTCCATATAAACTAAATACCTTGACGTAAATCGCCCGATATGCATGCCTTTTTATCCGAATTGGCAACGATGACGTATTTTCATTCATAAGATTTGGCGGGCTACAAGTTGTCAAAACTGAGTTAAGACCCTTTCTTACTGCATGCTCAATTAAATTCACTAAATGAAATTACAAATATCTTTGTAACGAAGCCTTTTTAAGTACTACTTCCTTTGTTAGATTTAATTTTTGAAAGCTATAGAAGCCTTTGACAAAGTTTTTGGATATCGTAAAGAACACGGTGTATAGGACATCCAATCACAGCTATTGAACCACCTAAACCTTCCCTAAAAAGACCTTTATTACGAGCCTGTGTGGTCCCACTGCAAGGCAAAGGCCTCCCTTCTCTCTTTTCACTTTTCCCGGCCTACAGCGATTAACAAAAAGGAAAAATTAAAAAAAAAACAAAATTTAATCCCTTCTCGATCATTGAATTAATATAGACCAGGAGTACAAAATAGACATTATATTGAATATATTTCGGTTGATACGACAGTACGCCGCGGTATTACGTGTTCATTCAATCATGCGTGGACCCGCTTTATTGAAAGGGTTGTTTTATTTTCTTTTCCAAAGAGACTGCCGAATTTATCTTTCAAAACCTTTTTTGCCTTTCAGGAATAAATATATAAGGATGGGCCTTTAGATGGGGGTGAATAGGGAGACTACTTACTAAATACGTACGGAATGTTTACTAGACTACATTAAGATTATTTTTTTTTGTATAATGTATGCAAAGGTTGTACTTTATTAATCGAGAAAGTAAGTAAGTATTATGAATTGGTACTGTTTATTATTGTATTCTATTACCGACGCAATTGTTCCCAGATAAAATCGGTAAGTTTTTTAAAAGAAAACTCTCAAATATTGTAGAAAAAATCAATGAAAAACAGACAAAAATCAAAAACCTTTTCTCACTCCAAAATAAAATCCACTTTCACGAGATTTCCGGACAAATCACATTCCCAGTATTCTCCGAGGAATCATTCGAAATTCTATTTAATATACATAATCTCATCGGCCTTAATGCAAGAAGATTCGGTCAAGGCCACCAGTAGCATCGCCAGAGAAGTTCAGACGACTTGACGCTGAATTATTAAGTGCCCCGTGTAACAAACACTCTATTACCACCCATCTTGAGTGCTTTAAAGGGGACAGTAAGAATTAATCAATAACTACAAACACTATAATTACTGCGTACAATTAATCATTCTCTCTGTACACCGGTCGCGTTTACCATAAATAAAATAAAAATATATCCATTAAAAATATCCAACCACTGTCTTTTATGAATACAAACAAAATGATTGAGCACGAACAACAAGCCAACTGATTGTATTAATGCAACACCACTTTATCATGCAATTTATTGCGACTACATAATGAAAACAAATTCCATACATCATTTTAAACTTCACTTTTATATCAACATGAATAAATTGTAATCTTTCACACGTTAAATTACTTTAGGACGTAGCCAACAATACAAGTCAAAACGTAAAGTTCGCAAAATCAACAATACGAGTTCAGATGCTTGTTATTTCAGTTGTTCTATTGAAATATTAACTCGAACCGTTTAATTCAATTGTTCTGAGACGGTACCTAATATCTACAAACAAATGAACTTGCCTATTCATTTGTTTTTAGATAACAAGCCTCTAGCGACGTCTACTAAGTATATCAGTCTATTTTTATGGGCCGTGAGTTATGTGACTTGGTGCGAAGGGACCGCATACATCCCATACACTCTAACGTTGGGCCAAACATCATTTTTTTCCACCATAACCATACCAGGAAAAGGGGAAATGTATATTACGGTCGATTTTACATGAATATAAGAATATATAGCATTACCTCGGCAACGCGTTTATTACAAAGTACATTTCCTACAATAATCCTATTCAAGTTTGTGGAGGAAGCACTTCTCATTCAAGGAAGGCACTTTCTTAGAATTGAGCAGCCACCTTAACTCGAATAAAAGTTTATTAATTTACTACTTTATTATTATCATCAACAAAGTATTCTCGTAGTAAGAAGTAATAAAGGGCAATATTGAATTTTTGTCGGTAACGTTCTCTTGGGCTTAATTCAAGGGCGATATCATCAGAAACGAGCTCGCGCAGACATAACGTATTTAATTAATAATGGATTATGTCTCATATTATTTGATATTAAGTCTCCTTCCTCCTGAACTCAACCCACCTGCCGACAGGTCCCCAGAACAAATTATATAGAAACGAAAGAGTAAGACTAAATTACTTATTTTTTTCCGAAAGCTTTTATCAATGATCTCATTGATAAAAGCTTTCGCTGTTGAGCAATCACTTGGATCCCCAAGTGATTGCTCAACTGGGTTGTGATTTATGTAGACCGGCTGACTTTTTTTACCGTCTGGTCTAAAACTGGGTATAAAAGGTGAACGGAGTTGAAGTCTAAAAAAAAATTATAAATCTACAGTCTCTACGCACGGAAATTATCAATGAATTCTAAGCGAAATTTCAAAAAAATAATGTGAATGTTAAAAAAAAAAGACGGTTGCACTCCGGGAGTGCCGGCAGAAGTGAAAACTTGACTATTAACGTGGAAATAAATCAATTATTAATTTAATTAATATAACTAATTTTTTTTTCACTACTTCTGCGTCACTTTTTTCATTAATAGATGCACTTTGTTCAATTTCCATATTTTAAACACTTTATATACACGAATTTTACGAATACACAGCAGTGTGGCTACTACACAGACGGTCGAGCCATCAGCTGTCAATCCATCCATCCGTCCACGTCCACGTCCACGTCCACGTCCACTTCCACTTCCACTTCGACTTCGACTTCGACTTCGACTTCGACTTCGACTTCGACTTCGACTTCGACTTCGACTTCGACTTCCACCTCCACTTCCACTTCCACTTCCACTTCCACTTCCATCCATCCATCCATCCATCCATCCATCCATCCATCCATCCATCCATCCATTGTCGTGTGTCACTTGGTTCACTTCGGTTGGCGCCGCCGTAGAAAGAGAGGGGGGGAATCTCTCCTGACGGTCACGTGTCCTGACGCGATGTCCTTATTGGAGGTCGTATATTTATATGTATATACTGGCCTGCGAGAAATAATCATATGTAACACATTGCTGTCATTGATTTAAATAAGCTTGGTTACGGGTTGTTTATATTCTATTGTACTCTTTGTAACTTGCTTGTAAAATATTAACCACGAATGAATATACTGTGCTGTCCCACTGCTGATCTCATCTTTATTTCAATTGGTTATGGGCCCAGATCCCAGAAGCACAAATGCTAGAGCATTATTTATAAGTTGAGTGGTTTAAATATTATTTGTGTGCTTGTGAAGCTTACGAAATCGCAATTATGTCAGCTGAGGTTGGCATAAGTGGTATTAAGAGGCTGAAAAATTCGTCCGACTACCCAAATTGGAAATTCCTGGTGCGAAATTACTTAGAAAATAAAAACTGGTGGGAAGTAATTTCTACAGATGTAGTGAATGCTGACGTAGACCGGCAGGCACGAACAACAATATGCTTGTTGTTGGAACCAGAGTGCTTTACCCACGTCTACAATGCGAAGACTGCGAAAGAAGCCTGGAATAGCTTACGGAAAGCGTATGAAGACAAAGGTTGGGGAAGACGTATACATATTCAGCGAGAGCTTTTTAACTGTAAGTTAGAGAATTTTGATTCTATGGAAAGCTACATATCAAAAATTACGTTCCTGACACAACAATTGTCAGATATAGATGCTCCAATCCCTGATGATTGGATCATATCGATTTTGCTGGGTGGATTGACCGCTGAGTACAGCCCTCTCATTATGGCTGTAGATAATAGTGGAAAAGAAATCATGTTGGAGCAAATCAAAATGAAATTGTTACAAGAAGGAAGTAGACAGAGTAAGTTGAACACAGAGTACGAAAAAGCCTTAGTAACACGTAAAGTACAGAACGATGCTAGATCTAACACTAAAACTAATGATCGTAAGCAGAAGTTCGTCTATAAGTGTTTTAAGTGCCACAAGCAAGGTCACAAGGCGTCCGAGTGCAAGGAGCGGACAAAAACCGCGAATATCTGCCTGAATACAAAGGGGGCGATAAACAAAGATAATTGGTATTTAGACAGTGGGTGCTCAAATCATATGACCCATGATAAAAACAAATTGTTGTCTTACACACATGTAAACGACAACATGAAGATCGCAGTAGCAAACGGGGAGAAGTTATTGGTGAAAGGACGAGGAAATGCTGAGCCACAAGTCAGCGAAAACGGAAAATTAATTTTAGAAAACGTTTTACATGTTCCTGATTTATCCATGAACCTAATTTCGGTGAGCGATGTGACCAAGAAAAATTATTGCATGAATTTTGACAAAGAAGGTTGCATGATTCAAAGTAAAAAACAAATTATTGCAAGATGTCAAGAGATCGGCGGAATTTATGAGTTGACAGAAAATCAAAATAACGTCGTGAATGTGACATTGTCAAAACAAAATGAAAATATTTCGAACGTTTGGCACAAAAGATTAGCTCATTTATCGCGTAATTATATGAATAAAATGAAAGTTTTAGTAAGTGGTATGGAATTTAAGAGTACCGATTTATGCGAGCCGTGTATTCCATGTATAGAAAGAAAGACATGCAAAAGTCCCTTTAAAAAGCAAGGTACGAGAGCGAACGAGGTCTTACAATTGGTTTTTAGCGACGTTTGTGGACCAATCGAGGAGCCATCGTTCGGTGGTTCGAGGTATATTCTTCTATTTATTGACGATTATATTAGAAAGACTCATGTTTATTTTTTGAGGAACAAAAGCGAAACATTAGATAAGTTCCGTGAATATAAAGCGGAAGTTGAGAATGAGACAAGTAAATTGATTAAATGTCTGAGATCTGACAACGGCGCGGAGTATTGTAACGGTAAATTTAAATCATTTTTAAAGTCTGCAGGTATAAAACACCAGACGACTGTACCGTACACGCCGGAACATAATTCTGTCGCAGAAAGAGCGAATCGTACTATAATAGAGAAGGCAAGAACATTACTGTCAGAATCGAACTTGAGCAAGAAGTATTGGGCCGAGGCTGTAAATACTGTTGTTTACTTAAAGAACAGAAGCCCTACGAAAGCATTAAATAATGCGGTACCAGAAAAGCTTTGGAATGGAAAAGATGTGGATGTTAGTCATCTGAAAATATTTGGTTGTTTGGCATATAGATTGATGCCAAAGCAAAAGAGACGGAAACTGGACATGAAGACGGAACCGATGATTTTTATTGGATATCCTGATAATCAGAAGGGTTATCGTCTGATGAATCCTAAGACAGGTGAAGTGACGACTGCGAGAGATGTGAAATTTCTGGAAAACGTCTTTCTCCAAAAGGAAAACGTAGAAAAGTCGGAAGTAATCATAAACCTAAATAAAGATTCTGTTCCTTCCAGTTTACCGAACGTATCTACAAGCAGATCTGAACATTTAGAGGCTCACAACGATATGTATCGTGATACTGAAGACGAGAACGTAGAAGTATCGGAGGACATAGGACCTGAACCTATAGTACCAGAGCGAGTATCTGATGACGTATTGACTGAAGAAGAAGTCAGAATATCTGAATCAGAAAGGAGGTATCCTTTAAGAGAACGCAGACAAGTCGACCGGTACGGATGCAATGTTATGTATGCCAAGCAGAACAATCTTGATGGTGATCCATTGACTATTAATGAAGCGTTGGCGAGACCAGATGGTGATTTATGGCAAAAAGCGATAGATAATGAACTTATGTCACTGAAGGAGAACCAGACTTGGACGTTGGTGGATCTTCCAGCTGATAAGAAGCCTATCCAATGCAAATGGGTGTTCAAAATCAAGAAAGATAGCGATGGCAAGGTAACAAAGTACAAGGCTAGACTTGTAGCAAAAGGCTTCACACAG
This sequence comes from Amphipoea lucens, assembly GCA_947508005.1. Lineage (NCBI taxonomy): Eukaryota > Metazoa > Arthropoda > Insecta > Lepidoptera > Noctuidae > Amphipoea > Amphipoea lucens. The sequence goes on from OX382371.1 coordinate 12,192,337, forward strand.
GTATGTGGTGTAGATTATACTGAGACATATTCTCCTGTAGTAAGAAGCTCTACTTTAAGATTGTTGTTCTCGCTAGCTGTTGAATACAGTTGGTTTATTGAACAATGGGATGTCACGACTGCCTTTTTATACGGAAAAATTAAAGAGGACATTTACATGCTCCAACCAAAAGGAGCAGTAGTCAAAGGTCAAGAAACCAAAGTATGCAAATTGCAGCGTTCTTTGTATGGATTGAAACAAGCTTCAAATGCTTGGTTCAAGGAATTGGATAAAGAAATGTTGAATTTAGACTTTGTACAATCAAAAATAGAACCGTGTTTGTATCAAAAGCAGTTTAAAAACAACAAGAAGTTGATTGTCGTTATTTACGTAGATGACCTTTTTATTTTTGGAAATAGTGAACAAGAAAAGCAGAAATTAAAAAACAATTTGCTTGACAAGTTTAAAATGAAAGACTTAGGGCAGGCTAGGCATGTTTTAGGCATGAGGTTGAGGAGGGACAAAGATGTTATTTGTCTAGATCAGCAACAGTTCATTTCGGATATTTTGAATGACTTTAACATGACAGACGCTAAGCCAGTTTTAACTCCAATGGAAGTCGGTATGAAATTAGAAAGATCGACAAATTCTCATGGCGATCTGCCGTATCAAAGCTTAATAGGCTGTCTAAACTATTTGGCCTGTAATACGCGACCAGACATAGCACATGCGGTAAGTGTACTTTCACAATTCAATTCATGCTATGATGAAATACATTTTAAATGTGCGAAACAGGTCTTAAGGTATTTAAAAGGTACGTCTAACTTTTGTCTCACTTTTAGGAAGTCGGGAGATTTAGACTTACGAGGCTACGTAGATGCAGATTGGGGAGGGGCACTTGATAGAAAGTCTTTCACAGGATTAATTTTCAAAATAGGTAAAAATATAGTGTCATGGGAGAGTAGGAAGCAAGCGACAGTATCCTTGTCAAGTACAGAAGCAGAGTACGTAGGATTAAGTCAAGCTTCGAAGGAAGCTCTCTATTTACGGAGTTTACTAAATAGTTTAACGACTGTGGATAGTAAAGCGGTAGTAATTTACAATGACAATCAGTCGGCGCATAAAATTGCAGGTAACAAAATGATGCATAATCGGACGAAACATATAGATATAAAATATCATTTTATTCGCGAGTGTGTACTTACTAACAAAATTGAAATAAAGTACATGTCAACTAATAATATGATAGCCGACATTTTAACTAAAAGTGTTCATAGCCCGAAGTTAAGAGAATTTTTAAAGGATTTATCCCTATCAAATTATTCGATTAGGGGGCGATGAGTAGTTAAATGTTTATTTTTATGTTGTTTTGGTAATAAATAATTTTCTATGTAGTTTCGTTATGCATTCTTTTCTTTGTTATTCTTCTGTTTTTTGTACTATACTTTTGTATACAGCTAGTACAGTTAAACACAGAAGTGTTAGTATTTGATTTATTTTTATGTACCGAGTACAGAAGTGATATGCATGTGTAATAGATTAAGGGGGCGTATTGGAGGTCGTATATTTATATGTATATACTGGCCTGCGAGAAATAATCATATGTAACACATTGCTGTCATTGATTTAAATAAGCTTGGTTACGGGTTGTTTATATTCTATTGTACTCTTTGTAACTTGCTTGTAAAATATTAACCACGAATGAATATACTGTGCTGTCCCACTGCTGATCTCATCTTTATTTCAATTGTCCTGACGCGAGTTTAACATTTTTTACCCATTACAAAAACTGTGCAACGCCGCTAAAGAAGTTTTCACTTCAAAAATGTTTTTTATTTATTTTTTCGTGGAAAAAAAATTCTACTAACTCCGTTCTCCTTTTATACCCCGTTTTTGTTCCGACGGTAAAAAATTCAGCTTGCATATTTCATATATTATCATCTACTGTACCTACTTACATACATATTTCTCATTTTTTTTTAAAGAAAGAAATGAGTTTTATTTAGGATGAAGAAACAGATACACTGGATAAACTTTCAATAATAAATAAAGTGACAAACTATTAAAATAAAAATATAATATTCTAACCTAACTAAAACTAAAATATGGCGTCGAAAAATTCCTCCACATCGCTGTCGGCTAGTAATGTACCCAAGAGACTGGCGGCATTATATGGCAATATTTAGCCTCTGGCCAAGGTAAAAGCCAACCCTTGGGTCACGGAAAGTGTTTCTGATATGTATTCCTACAAAGCTATAAGAATTACAAACGTGCCTATTTTTAGAAATACTTACGATTTTCGTGTAATATTTATGTGCTGGCCCAATCACAAAAGGAGGCAGAACTCGATCGAAATAAAACTCGTGACTTTTCAAAGTGAGAAAATCTCAAAATCATTAACAAAGAGAATTGAGCAATAGTGACTTAGCCACTTTTGTTCATTATGTGTATAAGAAGTCCTCCAGTAAGCTGCTATTATATTACAGTGTTTTTATCTCACGAAGATACACGTGCTTTACTTGTGGTAAACAAGTGTAAAAACACGCTGGGAGTGTATGTATCAACACATAACACACACTTCCGACTTCGCTATTGTCTCGGAGGGTACTGGGAGATCCTGTGCTTACACACACATTCAGAGCGAGTTTTTACACTTGATAACTACAAGTAAAGCGCGCGTCACCTCGTCAGATCTTCGCTGAAGCCTAAATGTCTCTACATGGTAGAACTTCGAGAATTTAGCGTGAACTATGTCTTACTCGTAACATCATATTTTACCGTACGGTGCGGTTTTTGCCTATCATACTAAGTACTAAGTCAAATAGTTTCAAAGTTGACGGATAGGTATTACAGGATGAAGAGGCATATTATAGGCTTTGATATAGAAACTCTACAGGCCCACGAAGCCTGAAGGGAATTATTACTTGTCTTGAGGCTTTTTATTTAATCCTATCACAAAGTCTTTAGTTGTAACGACTTTGTCTCTTCTATAATCTTGTTCTCACAAATAAGGTTACTAACTATTGTAGCGAAATGAAACATAAGGACACTTCACTAACAAACACGTTTAATTTTTGTATATAAAAAAAATCGAAAACACTAATATAAAAAAATATAAAAATACAAAAAAGGAAAAAAACTAAATATGAAAACTTGTCACATTTAAATAATAGGAAACTATTGCGTTATATTTTAAATTTAGGTTTTAAATGCTACGTAACGAATTATGAGTCGGTTGCAACCAGATCCGTAAAACGAAGACGTAACTTTTGTTGAGAATAGGTACGACTAAATGTATTCAGAGTTTGAAATAACGCGGTATTAAAATATTTAAAATTAACAGATTTTAAGAATAAAAAAAGGCCAAATCTACTACGGAAAATAAAAAAACTTAAAAATCTCCCATATCTTATCCAAAACCTTCGCGGTGACGTAGAAGCTCTGCCAGTTGTTCCAATACCACACTTGCTGACCTCTGAGATATGAAGAGGATGTCCGCAGCGCAGCGCGGAGCCGCAGATAAAAGTTAGTATGTAGGTGGGTGGATGGAGCCGAATAAATCGGCTCGCAGAAAATTCGGACTTCTATCAGTCAAAAGAATTCAATCCAGTCAATAGGAATAATAGGTAGTCTTCCGTCAAGGTGTGGGGAAACCCCGAATCAAATAATAGACATGCACGATCCAATTAAGATTTGTTGATTTCAATATTAAATTTGGGTGTTGGTTCTCAAAAAATTCCGGACGTCGTATCAGAGAGTATGTAGACAAGTCAAGTATGTCACTAGGAAAAAATCTCATGTGACGTAAAAGAAATTATTTCAAAATTGTTATGAAAATAAAGGTTTTTGATAGGGCTAGTACAAAAAGAGGTTGATTATAATGTTGAAGAAGGACGAATGGCGAAAATAATCATCATGCAGTAACTACTAATGCTGCACTATGTAGAACTAGAACTACCTGAATTTTAAAATAGATATACCTACTTATGGGTATAAAATATAGCAGTGTTCATAATCTCAGATAATTTACATTCCATCGCCACTTAATCAATTATCTACTTTAGTAAAATGTATTCTAAGTTGATTTTTGAGTGACTATTAGTAATAAAAAGGTCCTAATAAGGTTTCGGTTGTAATATGGATTTTGAACTTTGATAAGTGTGGCACTCAGTTTGTTGTTCCATAACTTGAAAATTATCTCAAATTCCTGGCTCTAATATGGCTTACACCACAGATCACTAAAAGCATTTAGCGCTTAACGTATTTAAAATATCGTTCTGTTTCTGTCAATCGTGTGAAGATGACGGAGACAGAACGAGGTTTGAAATTCGTTTGGCGTTAAACGTATTTAGTGGTCTGTGGTGTAAAAGGGCCATAAGCTTTGGCTTTCTAGGAAAGAGGTTCCTAATAGCAGTATTCATTATAAAGGCTGTCATAAAAATCTGTTTTTTCATCAGTAGTCAGCCGTTAGACCGTTGACCTTGTGCTTAGGAAACCAAAACTTTAGTAGGTAAATAGCTAAGCCAGCAAGCAAAATAATACAGATATCTTCTTTCTTAATTTTACTGTAGTGATAGTAAAACATTGTACAAAGTAAGTTTGAAAGATAATAACTACTTAACACTCTCCCTGCCATGGGAACCGCCGGCGACCCCCAAAAAATGTTGTTCCGCAGGCCAAAGCACAGCTTTTAACACTTTTATCACATTTTCCATAACAGCACGCCAGTAGTTGTAAAATTTATTTGAATTCGGGAGGTCAGGGCGGATCCCACGGCGTCCTGAAAGATTTTTTTTTTGGATCCGCTGGCGTATCCCGCGGCCTCTTGTAATAATTTTGACTTTTGACTCACGGCGTTCACAAGCAGAAACTTTGGGACCCGCCGGCGACCTCCATGGCCTCCTGAACTTAAAAAGTTTTATATATTGTCGGCAGGGAGAGTGTTAATCACCACATTTTAAACTAAACCCGAGAGGGCTTTGCAGCCCTAATTTTGTAAATGAAAGAATCGGCGATAAAAAAATAATGTATTAAATTAATTCATCTGCCTAGCTTTTTCCCAATTATTTGTGGGGTCGGCTTCTAGTCTAACCGGATGCAGCTGAATACAAGTATTTTACGTGCAGCAACTGCCTAACTGATCTCCACAACCCAGTTATTTGGTAACACTATACCCCTCGGTAAGACCGGTTGTCAGACTCTCGGGCTTATGACAACCCGTACCGACTGTCAAAGATCCCCAAATGACGGCAGGGACCAACGAGTTAACGTGCTTTCCGAGGTACGGAGGGGTCTCGGTATGTAAAGATGATCACCCATCCAGGGACCGACCGCGGCAAGCGTAGTTTAGCCTGATCAATCGACCCGTGTGAATGTTATTACTTATACGAGTATTAAAGTAATTAATAAAATAAAATAATGTGGGATTACTTATACACTTTTTTGGAGAATAGAAGCGTCATGTTTTCAAAAACATATTCTGCTAATCTTCTCCTACAATATTCTCTTCACCAAGTGTAGGAACTTCCCACATCGAGTGAATTATGGTGATGGAACGTTTTGCTATAATCGTGTGCGTGGGTGTTGTTCCTAAGGGTTTGGGGTGCCTATGTAGTTATAACTTCACCGGAAAATAATATTCACGTTTATTTTTATCACAGCGAGATACGTACGAGGGCTGCTATTTATGTATCCGGAACTGGCCAGTTACAGAACAATATTAAAAAAGTAATTATAACATTTAAAAATGGAACTCTTTGGCTGAAAAATACAATTTGTTTCATGTAGCTGTCATTTGTTTTTCCTTTGTGGCGTCATTTTGAAAATTTTGTGACTTTATCACTATGGATTTAACTCGTGAAAATGTTCGTGCTATGATTTATTACGATTTCCGGCGAGGGCTAACTCAAAAACAGTGCATCGATCAACTCACTTCGACTTTTGGGGACGAAGCACCATCGAAAACGACTGTGTATCACTGGTATAGTGAGTTTAATCGTGGGCGGTCTGTGCTCACGGACGAATTTAAAGAAGGTCGCCCTAAATCGGTTGTTGTACCTCAAAATATTGATGCTGTGCGGGAACTAATAATGCAAGATCGTCATGTTACATATCGCGAGATAGAGGCGTCTCTGGGCATAAGTATGACGAGTATTTATAAAATATTACACGAATATTTAGCTGTAAAAAAAATTTGTTCACGTTGGATTCCGCACAACTTGAGAATTGACCAAAAACGGACTCGTGTGGATTGGTGTAAAAAAATGTTACAAAAGTACAATCAAGGTGCGTCAAAAGCTGTCTATAATATCTACACAGGTGATGAAACTTGGATATATGCGTATGATCCTGAAACTAAACAACAATCTACGGTTTGGGTGTTCCAAGATGAGCCGAACCCAACAAAAGTCATTCGTTCAAAAAGCACTTTGAAGCAAATGGTCGCTTGTTTTTTTGGTATAAATGGACATGTGGCTACAGTACCACTAGAGCATCGTAAAACAGTTAATTCTGAATGGTACACGAGCATTTGTTTGCCAGAAGTCTTTAAAGAAATAAGAAAGAACAACCGACAACGCCGAATCCTTCTTCATCATGACAATGCTAGCTGCCACACATCGGCTGAAACAACTCGGTATTTGGAAGGTCAAAAGATCGAATTAACGGGTCATCCGCCGTACAGCCCCGACTTGGCTCCCAACGACTTCTATTTATTCCCAACCATAAAGAATAAATTACGTGGTCAACGTTTTTCGAGCCGTGAAGAGGCCGTTGATGCGTTCAAAATGCACGTTTTGGAGATACCTCAATCTGAATGGAAAAAGTGCTACGAAAATTGGTTCCAACGTATGCAAAAGTGCATTGCTGATCATGGCGAATATTTTGAAAAGCAATAAAACCATAATAAATGCTATATGTTTGTTTCACTTTGTTATTCCGGATACATAAATAGCAGCCCTCGTACTAGGTAGTAAATAGAAACACAAAAGGCGAAATTGATTATTGGTTACTCGAAAGCTATTGATTATTTTCATCCCCTCTCGCCTCAATATTTATTACACTGTTCTGGCAATAGGGTCAGGGAAATTAATTATAATAATACATTTATTTCAGGATTACTAACGAGAGATATATTAGAAGTGAGTGTCTTCTACAATATTAAAACTAGTATAATATACATTATCCTGTAATGCCACTCAGTTGCTGTGGACAAGTAACCACAGCTTACACGTTATCCAGTACGCATGCTCTGAATACATTATTAAATTAAGAATACATAGAAATGAACAATTTTCGTGCAAAATAACATGAACACAATTGACAAACTACGTCAATGCCGTGTAAAAGCCGTTTCATAAGACTGTCAAAGATTGCAGCTGTGATATGAATATAATGTCTATGGACAATTTAAGTTGGTACTCAATGGGAACTATATTTTCTATCACCAAAATTTATATTTGTCATCAAGTTGTATCACCTAATAAATAGATCTATCGCCACGAAATATTTGTATCACCTAATAAATAGATCTATCGCCACGAAATATTTTCGTTCTCAGATAGCGGGGCTCCGTCGACATAGGATGCAAGAACGAGCGAAGGGCACCCCGAGGTTCGGTTTGGTTAGGTTACTTTAAACCCTTTACACAAAAATAGGGGCCCCGCGAAGCGGGGCTCCGTCGACATAGGATGCAAGAGCGAGCGAAGGGCACCCCGAGGTTCGGTTTGGTTAGGTCACTTGCATTGTTTGGTGACTACATTTTGGTGACAGATCTACTATTTGGAGGACAAACCCTATTATTTAAGAAACACAAAACTAATTAAATTGGTGATAGCTTAAATGATACCCGTACTCAATTTGAGAAACAATCAACTTCCGAACACAATCCACCATCCAAAACACAAATCACCAAGTGGGACTGGGCCGGACGAGTCATGGGCCAAAACTGCCACCATGTGGGTCTCAGATAATGTCCAGCGACATAGTAGCAGATCCAGGAGAAAGTGGCGGGATGAGCTTGACGCCTACAGACCGGATTGGTCCACACTAGCTCAAGATAGAGAGGAGTGAAAAGAAGAAAGGGAGGCCTTTGACCTGCAGTGGGACAACATAGACTAAAAATAAATAAATAATAACTTCCACGACTTTACTTTTTGTAAAATATATAGATTTTTGTAATGATTAATTGTGTTTTGTGTAATTTTGTTTGCAATTTATATATTTATTATTTTTATAATTTTGACACTTTTATAACATTTTTACAATTTGAAAATTTTATGTTTGACATTTTATTTATTATTTTTTAATGAGTTGTTGAATATTTACATTTAATTAATCACAATTTTATTTTCGGTTTTTATCTGTTTTGAATTTAATATAGTTTAATGAGTAATTTTAAATGTATAAAATGAGTGTAAAACTATGGACTAGAATGATGTCTGAAATACATAAATTATTATTATTTACAATTTATAATTAAACACACAATACTCGCTGACTTGAGAATTCCTCCTACTCCTTAAAACCCACTAAGACACGTCAGTATAACAACAGCTTTATACAGGGTGACCGTTATTTAGGTTAAACGCAGTGATTTAGATAGGGACGGAGTGTTTCATCACCGGCAGACAGTGAGCGACGTGGCAGGGCTGCTCCGTGACCGATGACTTCCCGGCTACGGTCAACGGGTAAACAGTACTATGCGAGTACAGTTTTATACTGGATAAGTACTGAATTATGGCGAAGGTAGTATGTGTTGAGAAACCAGGGAGGTAGTTGCGTAACACATATGAAATGGCAATCAAGCGCAATGCATTTCATTTTGATAGTTAAAGCAACGTTCATTGCGTTATTTACGTTGTTGAGCACACGAATTTTTTAAAACTATGAAGCAATGGATTTGGGATTTCCTTAGAAACTCGTTTTGAAGGAAATTCCAAATGCATTGCATATACACAAACCCTCTAACTAATAAACGCATTATATCAGAAGGATAGTTACACACCGATTTCTCTCTATCAAATCAGTCGTGAGTAATTTGACTTTCGAAAGAAGAGGACAAAGCCTTGTGTAACTATACAGACGCTATACAACGTTTATTAGTAAGGGGAAAAGTGTGTTAGAGATAAACCATTTTAAAAATGAACGCCCCTCCACTGCTTGTTGCATACACATTTCAAATGTTTGTAAGTATAAAAATTTTAGTGGAGGGGCGTGCAGTTTTAGAATGGTAAAAGAAGACAAACCTTATATCTTAATATACTTGTCTATCAAACAATCGAACCACTTGTGATTCTCAAATACCGAAGAATAAAAGTTTACAGTCTCAGGTCTTAGAAACTGTCATGCAGGTACTCCTACCTACAGAGACAACGCTATACAATACCGAACTTTTTGAACTTAAAACGCGAACTTTGCGCTGAACGAAACTGAATCATCACCCTCGGGTCGATGATGCTGAATCGGTATACTCGGCTCCAGACGGTCGGTGACGCTGAGTTGGTCTACACGATTAGTGACAAATGCTTGCACTGACTGGATAGGTCCACTCAAATTTGTGTGGTTCTTTCCTCAAAAAACCATTTCAAACACGGATCTACATGGTCCTCACTTTAATCTGACCAAGATTATGTCTGGACTTTAAAAGGGTTTTTGACCCCTGAGTTTGTTTCGTCATTTCTTCTCAGGGGCCAATAGGAAATGTCGATTCCATATAGTTTATTTTTAATATGACGTGTAAAAGTGATTCCGATATCCTATTTACAGCTATTTACAAAATAAACAATTTCATTTCATTTCACGTATACTCGGATCCAGTCGTCATTAAGTTTTCACGTCTATCCTTTTTTTTTCTGAATGGGCCCGCTCATGACCTCGATCATGCCTAATGGAAAGCGATGGATGAGGTCTATGATGGAACGAGCGTGTCTGGAAGATGCCTAAGGCACTGGAACTCCCACGCATCGACGAAAAAAATGCTCGGGTGCTTGACGCCGAACTCCGGTGGGAGGGTGGCCACAAACCGGGCGGGTGTTAGCCCTACCACCGTAAGGGAAGAATTGTGTCAAATAAGGTGTTGGGTGTGACTGTCTAGGATGCGCCGAGCGCTCGGTTCAGTTGAGTAACTGGCGGAATAAACTGCGCTACATGAGGAGGCTTCTTCATGCATCCCAAAGATGTACATCCCATGACCGTATGGTCATAAGCGTGTGCTCTTTCTTATAAACCACGAAGTGCAATATTTACGAGCTGGTAGTTAGGTACTGTACAAAACGTACACGTGTTTATTAATATTTGAAGTAGTCGTTGTGGTTCAGAGACTATAAAAGGTATAAAGAAAAATGAATGTAAAATTATATTTACGAAAGTCTTTAGAGGAGGTTAAATGGACATTAACCTCTTCTAAAGGGTTTATAATTAATATTTAGGGAAAAGTCACTGAACTACAAGATTCGACCGGAATAAGTCGAATATTTACCTACGCCATTTTAATTGCGTAATAATTTTATTCAGTGGTGGCCCAGTACGGTATTAACGGCACCGATTTACGAGTTGTAGGTCGTGAGTTCAAACCCAGCCAAGCTTTACTTTGTGTAATTTATTTCATCACCACTGCTCTCAAAAACGATTAAGGAAAACATCGTGAGGAAACCAGTATGTCCTAGGACAAGAAATTCCATGACATGTGACATCTATCAACCCGCACTGGGCCCTCGTAGTGGATTACGGCCCATTCCCTCTCACATAGAGGAGGCCTGTGTCCCAGCAGTAGGAACGTTATAGGCTGGTTACGCAAATTTAATTAAATTTTAGTATTTTTGTGCCCCAATAAAATCGAAATCAGAAGATCCAAATAAAAAGGAAGAGAACAAAAGGTTAAAAAGTTTATTTGTTTAACTCGTATGATGTTTATTTTATAAGCTTGCCCGCATATATGTTTCTTTTGCCCAGATAGGCGCAGGTAATTTTTTATCCGGGTAAAGTTGCAACCTTCCCTGGGGATAATAAGATACTCGGGCGCGCGCAACTTCGTATAAATCACGTAAATTCGGCCAGTATGAACAAGTTTCTTAGTAAAATAAACATAGCACAATTTGGTAACTCGCCCGCTTCCCAGTAACATACATTTAGTTCGAAATTAGGTAACAAGATCTCTGTTATTTTCAGCAAAGTCCAAAAATAAGTTAGGATATTTGAGATGGTTTCTTGAGATTATATGTACTTAATGGCTCGTAAAGTTCATTACAATCTAATAAACTGACAGAGCGACAGTCTTCAGTAAAAAGGCAATAGGTATGTGTAATAAACAATTAAATTGAAATTGAAAATATTTATTTCAGACCAGCACACTAATAGATACAAGTCCATATTAGTTAGTATAGCTATGTTAGTAAAAATTTAAATTATTGTTATTTTGGACATGCATGAGCGACCAATGCCTCAGGATTTGGCTGTCCACTCTGTCTGACACTACGCTCAGAAGCGTGTTGGTGCTACCCCTTACCCGAGACCACAGGGAGGCCGAACTTTTGCGCAGCACCGCCTGGAAGCCGTCCGTGTTGTGGTCGGCGAACATGCCGGAGGCACTGCACCGCCATGGGAGCCCCAACAAGCCCCTGAACGCGTTGTTATACTTGACGCGCAGCGCATTGCAGGCTTTTTTAGTGTAATTTACATTTCATTTAATTAAATACCCACCAATCTCAATTACTGCAAATAAATCAAATAGAATGAAATCTGAAATAAATCTACCTAAATCTAATTAAATGTTTAGGTAAGACGAGACTTTTATATAAAACGTCGTCGTCGTCATTTAAACGTAAAATGTTAGCTACAAACTTTCAAATTAGGTACGCAAAAAAGTTACACAAAAGCTAGGAGCAAAAGAAACGTAATAAATAACTACTTATACAAGAACCTACAAGCGTCTAAACCGTACCTAAATAAACATAACATAACTAAAACTTGAAATTGGTAGATATTTCAGTGACTAAAATGGAATATTTATGTGGCTATCGGCGTAAAATTCGTGCCTTGTACATTTTTCTAGCTTCGAATGGCATTTTCGTTTATATGTCATGTTCGGCGTCCTCTGGCGTCCTCAGCGTCCTCCCGCGGGTAACAAAACTCACGGTCACGTATAGGGAATGTATTTTTACTATTCGCTTTGTGACCTCTCCAGCATTCGAGCCTTTCTCGCTAAATTGGAAAAATCTGGATTTGTGTTCACAGAAAAGTTTTCTGTAAACACTTATTCGTAACGCGGCTGCCGCGCTCGTATAAATGAAACCTTTTTACTTATTCACTATTCATTCTTTCAATTCCGAAGCCGTAAAATGATTATAATAATTTCGTATATACAATACAAAATGTTATTTTTGCGCTATTTTTAATAATGGAAATATTTTGACTACCAAATCACCTAAGAGTAAACTTACAAATATCTTTTGAAACCTGTCTTTTTTCGTAAGATAATTATGTTGCCTTTCTTCCAAGTATCAGATAAATATTATAAGATAACATAGACAAAACATTACGCTTTTTATACCAGAAGGGTTATCCAGAGGTGTACCTATATATAGTACACTCACATTTCGCGAGGACGTTTATGAAAAATTATTTTTGGCCCGCGTGGTAGATTACAGCTCACTCCCTATCTAAGAGTGGAGGCCTATGTCCTAGCAGTGGGAACATTATAGGCTGATTATACAATGTCTAATTGTTTTGTAAAAAAATTCAAAGCACAAAAACTTCATAGTCCCTAAACACTATTATACACTATTCATAACTAAACTGGTCTAATTGGTTTACGTAGTACCTAACTGTCTACCGTTTTCCATTGAGTCACTTAAAATAATTACTTAGAGCGAAGATATGTACTAGCAATTGACGAAAAATTACCTACCTACAAAATATAAAATAGATTCTATTTTTTAAAGAATTAAAATAATTATCATACCTACAGGAACTTACTTTCTCTATTTCTTCAAAACAATTATGAGCAGAAAAGCCTATTAAAAGCAGTAAATCCGACTTAAGTCCTAATATTAATAACACTCTCGTTTCTTCTAACAGAATCTTACAGAGTAACTAAGACATTTATCACATAAAATATCTTTTGAGAGCTGGAATTTATATTTTCCACATAGGTACAGAAAGTATTTTATTACTTTTAATTCCAGAAATATTTTATCTTTTCACATGAGATTTCAAGATGATTTTCACAGAAGTTTATAATAAAGTATTCTGAGGAATGTACTCTCGAGATACAAATATGTCGGGGGTATAATAACAGCTGACTGTGTCACGTATTACCAACTCAGTGTTTGAAAATATCGTGAGTGGAATAAGTAGGTAAGTGGAAACACAGAAAGAGGTCGGGAAGTGAGCGATGACGGCAGTGCGTGAACGAATATCTTTAAAACAGATCATTCACCTCACGCCAGTATAATAAATCCATACCAATATGTATATCATCCTCTTAGACTTGAACAGTAAATTTAAATAAACGAGATATTTTTTTCCGTAGTTGTACAACTATTGTTTTAGCATTTAATAACTGAGTAACTTAGGTATGAACTCGTTCTTTGTTAGGGATTTTGTTATTATCAAAGAAAATTCCGAGAATGGCAGGCGTTATTTTTCGTTTTATTGTTAACTAGCCTCGGGTTAATCGCCAATCTCCGTCGTCTGTTTCAAGTTGTTGTTGTTTTTATTTTACGACATTAAAAGATAAAAACTGTGAAGAAATTAAGTCATTTTAGCACATTGCAGTGATCAACCGCCAGCAATGATAAGTGGCTATAATAAAATGCCACTTTTTGCTCTACTAGTGTAGACAGCAATAATAATAAATTTATTGAACCAATGTTACAATTATTACCTTATAATTAACTTAACTTAATATCGGTCTCTAACTGTTAGCGGTCTTTACGACGGACCCAAACTACGTGGCGCCTGTACCTTGGGAACCAGAGCTGTGTTACAAAATGCTATTTACCACTGAAGTCTATGTGAGAATAGGTAAGTAATTACAATTTTGCTTTGTCGCTATCGTAGAAATACCGGTGCAGTCGTCAAATCGGACTAAAAAACTCAGAAATATGAAACGACTGAGTACCAACTTTTTTTCCGTTCCGGCCCGTTTGTTTGCTTTCCGCTAGAGTCTCCTTCATAGTTGTATGCATTCTGAATAGCCAGATAGCCAACTTCTATAATTGCACTCCAAGCGAAATTGGATCTTAAACCAGAGAAATAAACAAAGACATTCAGAACTAAAGAGAAACTTTCCTAGTTAGGTACTTACGTAAGTCTTCACCTTTCAGTGTGGATGACATCACATAGTCCTCAAAAAGAATTTATCTATAAAAGTTATTATTATAGCCATAAATCTTAATCATAGACGTGTGATAAATCGATGGAGGGGCGTGCAATAGAGTAGTTTGTTTATCGTCCCGTCTCTATAGACTGCTAGGGAAAGCGTGCCGTGAATATATGATGAGACTTTTCTTCTTCGTAAAATGGAGTCTTGTCATACACCCACCGATTGCCGCAGTGTATGTTTTAATCTCGATTTATTTCACTTAACGCCTTCATCGAGAGATTCGTTGCATTCCTTTGACAAATCGTTCGGAAAACCGCAAGCAATTTAACAACGTGCTCGTGTTTTTAATATAGCGGCCATTTAACGACCTTCCTGTGCCGCTTTTATCTTTATTGTTTTAACGTTGTTTTTTATATCAAACAGAGTCACAAAACAATTATAAAATTGTGTTGACTTTGTCTTTAGCAACTGACAAATACATAATTCACGATAAATTATTTAATATCAGTTGGGTCTTTTAGTAAGTACTTGTACCAAACGATGATTACCCTGATATACAAGTTTAGGACAACAAACGACATCCAACAACAAGCCTTAGGACGTGTCCTTCAAACGGGATTATGAAAATATCACGGGGATAACAGTAGACAGGAGGCGGTCACTGAAATTTGCTCCTCAATAAGGGCGGAATGACAAACGACCGTCCCGGTGACTGTGCGGAAACTAACGAAATAGATGTTCGCAGAGGTCTCGTGGGACGCCGCAGCCTTAGACGTCCTATTTTATTTTATAAATCTTGCCGCACTTCGCGTATTACGTAGCCAATGAAGACGTGTGTTCGTCCTATGTCCTCATTTGCTGCTAGGATTTACGAATGAAATTGAGTAAAGAAGTTAATGATGGCAACATGCCTGACAATTGTCTTTCAGAAAATACTACGGTACTTATTACTTTCATTCGTGTGTTTCAATGATATCATTTGATCAGATTTATTCATAGGTGTTTATACGTGTTACACGCTAACTAATGACATATCAACACCTATAATTACTGTAGATCAGAACCAACTTCGAATAATAGACTATTTACTTTTAAAAACGTCTTTTCTTAACAAACTTTCTGTGCCAAAGGAACCATATTTTGTCTTTATGAATTCCTTCTTCAAAGGTTACAACGTATATAAACTAAGTAAGTTATAGCTCTTATATTTAGCAAAGAACGCGATATAAAATATTCCGAGATAACGGCGTATAAAAATTAGAATGTATAATTTTGTTCGCGAGAATAAAAATAGTCAGTGTAATCTTAAGACGAGCGAAATGTTACCGAGACCAAGTCAAACACAATTCGACTGGTGTAAGCTATAGTCCTATTAACATTGCGCTCAGTTCGGTTCGCAAGCGTTTCGGGTTCGTAACATTTTTATTCAGCGGCGTCGTCTACATAAATTAGGCTGAGCTGACCGACCAGCACTCGTTTCGCCTTTTCTGGTGTAAGGCAAAACTGAACCATGTTTCATTTAGTTGTTTTTATTCTTGTATCTAACGCTAAAAAACCAGCCTACTGTCTGCGGCAACATTTTTGTTCATCAATTTTATTTTTAATTAAACGACATGGCGGCATAGAAAGCCGTGCGATCAGAGACTAACACGCTGCCTCGGGCTGATATTTCAATTGTTTATGTTAAAAACAAGCCTATTTTTTTAATGTTGGCCATAACAATAAAGCGAAATGAAACAGACTTTTGTCTTGTTTGGCCTCAATGGTTATGAGGCGTCATTTAAAGACCTTATCTGTATTTTGCTTTCATGTGACTTTAAAAGTTCTAAACACTTGTCATTTACTAGAATTTGTTACGGAAATGGTTTTACTTTTAAACTATAAAATAAAATTAGTGTAACAATGGAATATAATTTACGATTTTGTATTTTCCACCGTAACTACAGTAACCGACGTTGTAACCCCAAAGATAATTACTTGTATTTTGTATGTTACGAGCGTCATGCCCGGGCGTGTTTTAGCTGGAGAACTCTATTTGGTTCCGTAGTCTTGACTAAAGGGACATCAGACGGACTAACAACGTAATGCATACAAAACCACTGTTTACTCGGGTTTTTGCTTTAATGTTAATGGGCTAAGATTTGCTTTAGAGGTGTGAAGCTTGCCCGAGACAATTGTAATTAAAAGTTAACGAACAAAGTATACAGGGTGTTACAGAAAGGGTATATCAATACAAACGGGTTGAAGAGTGTATCTGGTCTAGAATCTCTGTACAAAATTTCAGCTCAAATGCTTTTGAGCTGAAATTTCGTACAGAGATTAGACTATTTTAGGTTATTTTATTTTATTAGGTTTTTTTAGGTTATTTTAGGTTATTTTATTCACGGGCAAAAACCAGTTAAAAGTAAACAAGCTGTCACTCACGTGTTTCACTCATGTGACTGTGTAGGTATTTTATTTTAATTTTATGCTAATGTGAACTTGAAACAGAATATTTGTAAGGAACCATGTTACTACTCTTTTACAACTCCTTAAACTTCAGGTGTTACTTAGTTTAAGGTGAGGTTAAATTTCATAGCATTCTAAGTAAAGAGTTATGTCTTTGCTGAAAGCGTATCTCCATTGCCTGTAATGTTGCGTTTTGTGAAAACAGAGGGGCTTTGAGACGTGAGTTGCCAGCAGCATTTGATTTGTTAGCGCATTTGCTTATTATTGAATTCTTGAACTGATTCGATTTTACTTCTTTAAATCGATCAGCGGGGTAATTCCATAAAACACAAACAGTAGCAATGGCTTTCATTTTGGCAATTCAACAACATTCATAGCGTTATTTACATTGTTGAGCAGACAATTTTTTCGAACATATGAAGCAATGGCTTAGCAATATCCTTCAAAATCATTCAGATTGCGATTGAAATTGTGTTACGCAATTAGGGAGCGGGCTTTTACCAAACCAAATAGTAACATTAGAAGTATACGAAAAAGGTTATCAGAATCGATAAAGTGATGTAATAAAGGGCGCGAACTACAGCAGTTTGCAGGAGTCGAATTAAAAAGGAGCGATGGCAGATCTACAATCAGTACGTACGTAAGCCCATTGTAAGCACTCTTCCTATTAGCATTAAACGGTCGTTTGCAGCGAGGAATGAGCGCCACACAAACGTATTCTACTTTTTAGTAAGGCTACCCCTTGTAAATTGTGCTAGGCGTCCGGCCCGCGAGTAATTCCGTTTACTTTTCACCTACACACTTGTTACGATGTTTACGTTTCTTAGTGACAATTATTAGGGTTATGTATAGAGATGATTGTGTGTCAAGTACCTAGGGTTCAAGAAAATTGCCTTAGGGTTATCTCGTCTCTTTGTGAGCGTATTACAATGAGTTCGGAAAGCTTATTGCCTGTTTTCTTTTCGTCTAAAATGTTGTAATTACTTCGTGCTATAATCCTATTCTGGCTATACAGGGTGTTACGGAAAGAGTATATCAATACAAACGGGTTGAAGAGTGTATCTGGGCTAGAATCTCTGTACAAAATTTCAGCTCAAAAGCATTAACTTTGAAAATGCTTAATATTTTTTTATTTCGATATCACGGCGCTGCACTGGCGCGCGGCGGCGTGATGTGCGTGTACTAGGCCCACAGACACACTACAGATAATGGATAACGACCCTCGTAGTGCGGTGACACGTTTTTTATGATTTCAATTTAATAAACTATCAAAATAAAAAACTATTAAGCATTTTCAAAATTACTGCTTTTGAGCTGAAATTTTGTACAGAGATTCTAGACCAGATACACTCTTCAACCCGTTTGTATTGATATACCCTTTCTGTAACACCCTGTATAATAACGCTGATTTGTAGTTAATGTTTCCAGAGGGATTTTCTCTGTGGCGTATTCCTTTGGCAGTCTAGGTTTTCTTTAACAAAATACGTGAAAAGACAGGCTTTCTCAGTAAATAGCAATTATCGCGGGTTATCTATGGGGTAAAATTAAATTAGATATCTAAACACAATAAATAGCCGAGTAATAAAAGCCGCACAGGTCGATCGATCAGGTTAAACTACGCTTGCCACGGTTGGTCTGTGGCTGGGTGACCACCTTTGCATACCTTTTATACCTCGGAAAGGCCGTTAAGCTGTTGGTCCCGGCTGTCATTCGTGGAACTTTGACATTTGTTACGAGTAGTCACAAGCCCGAAAGTTTGACAACCAGTCTTACCAAGGGGTATCGTAATATCCAGTAACTGGGTTGTGGAGGTCAGATAGGCAGCCGCTCCATTTAAAATACTGGTATTCAGCTGCATCCGGTTAGACTGGAAGTCGACTATAACATAGTTTGGAAAAGGCTAGGCAGATGATGATCTAAACTGCTACCAGCCATCATGTTAAGATCGTCGCTCCACCTAGCCTGAGGGCGTCCTACCTTACTTTTGCCGATTCGCGGTCTCCATTCAAGAACAATTTTGGTTCTCTGCCGGACCTCCTCGTTGCGGATTCGATCCCTCAGACTCTCAGACATAGCCCGTTAGTGACTACAATAACTGCAGTCAACGACCCACAAAAAAATCAAATTAACTTAATTTTTGTTTTATCATGATTAGATATCGATACCCATAACGTCTGTGGAGTTTTGCTTGCTGATTCAATTTTACCCTGTATACAGTATTAGATTAAACTCGTAATTCTTTCGAAGCGTGTCCTGCGAATGGTTTTACGACAGCACTGTTTACAAGCTATAACGTTTATTGTGCAGCAAACAAACTACCACTAACATAAGTAGATGCTATATATAATAAGGAAGAATAAACTTTTTTATATTGCACTATAAAATGGCATAATGGAAGTATAATTGTGCACTTACATAATAATAGCCAGCTTATAATGGTTTTAGTAATTTTGTTGAACCGTAGGTACTATTATTATTTAATTGAACTCAAGTGCTGAACTTGGTTATTGATAAAAAAAAAAAACACCCAAGTGCGTGTTGGGCCACGCACAATGAAGGGTTCCGTAGTTGGGATGATTTAATCTGTCAAAATCCGCTAGTGAAACACAGTTGATTTTCTATTCTTTCGTTGCCGATAGGCGACGCGCGGATCTTGACCAGTTAAGATTGTAGTTGAAGAACATGTACTCCCATCTCATACATTTCAACTGAAAATCTAAGTTTTCAAGCCCGATATTGAGAGATTTAACGTGTTATTTTAATACCATTGACTTCTTATAAATAGAAAATTATAGGTTCTTACAGATTTCTATATGAACCTGGGTATAATTTCTTACATGTATTGCTACTACTACTACTACTTTCTGAATAATCCGAAAAAATAGATGAAGATTCGTAAATCTTCATCTATTTTTGTACATAACTTTAAAAATATATAAATAATATATTTGAGACCCTCACAGTAAGCCGAAAGTATTTCGAACCCCTTTAAAATTCATTTATTTACTTTACAAATCCGTGTTCATCTTACGTAAAGAAATTATATGTACCAAATATCAACTTAATCAATCCGTTCAATTTAGCAAATTGGCTGAGACAGACAAAAAGACATACATAAAAGTGATCCTGTAAGGGTTCCGTTTTTTTACTCGGACGTACGGAATCCTAACCCATAAAATACGATATAATCACACTAATATATAAAGGCGAAAGTGTGTGTGTGTATGTGTGTGTTTATATGTTTGTTACTTCTCCACGCTCAAACGGCTGGACCAATTTTGATAAAATTTTGTAAAGAGGTAGCTGACACTCTGGATTAACATATACGCCACTTTTTATCCCGATATTCTTGCGGGATCGACATTTACGCGGGTAAAACCGCGGGGCGCAGCTAGTTATAGATAATAGGGAAATAAATGCAATGTAATCTCTGAAAACTTGAAAAATCAATTCCTGAATTCAACTCCTTGTGTTTCCAAGCGGACAAATTTCTAAGAAGTCCTTAATTTAATTAATCAAAGACAATCATAACTGCAGTTCCGATGACTAACTTCCAACCACGTTTCCCTTCTAAAAGATACACTGAATCCGAGCAATACTTCACCTCCGCAGTCTCGGAGACGGATATTGGTACACCGTTCACTTTATATTTATATTCAGAAAACGTCTGCAACCTGATATAATTAACCTTTACCACAGAATACTACAGAAGTTCGGCTTCATACAACGAGCAAAAACAAGCGCACGCACACATAGATGCGTACGTACGAGTTATTCCCGTCTAATCCCCTGAACCCCCCTCCACGCCCCCTTCCTCAATCCCCTGCTAGTTCTTCTTCTGTTTTAATCTCTGTCTTATCCACTATAAACTTTCTCATTCCGAGTACTAATACCTATGTATACACATTTATGTACACAAATTCAAAAGCAATTGTCTCCAATAATAACGATAGCAATGTTGAAATAATTAATAATAGTATGGGTTCAAGGAGCAGTGGTGGCCCAGTGGTATCGGCCTCGACTTACGAGTTGTAGGTCTTGGGTTTGAACCGAGGCAGACGCTTTACTTTGTGTAAATAATTTCATCACCACTGCTCTCAAAACGGTGAAGGAAAATATCGTGAGGAAACCGCCAATTCGAAGACATTTGATATCTACCAACCCGCACTGGGCTCGCGTGATAGATTACAGCCTACTCCGTCTTCTCACGAATATTTTTATCTCAAGAAGCGACGCACGCTTTACTAGTGGTTACCAAGTGTACAAACACGCTCTGAATGTGTTTGTAAGCATAGGAGCTATCGGTACAGTCCGAGACAATGGCGAAGTCGGAAGTGTCTGAAATTACTCGTCTTCACGCACACATTCACAGCTTGTTTGTACCACAAGAAAGCGCGCGTCGCTTCGTTAGATAATTATACTTGTATGTGAAACGTACAGCGTACTTACTTAGTGTGTGCGTGCGTTTTTGCTCGTTGCGAGCCGACCTTCTGTACCTACTATTCTGTGCCTCTACTATAACATTTTACATTGCCGTTAATACTCTGTTTGAAAAGTAAATTTAAATAAACGAGATGAGAGTAGTGGTTTATTTTTTTCCGTAGTTGTACAACTATTGTCTTAGCATTTAATAACTATCAAGCTTTTTAAAGTAACTTAGGTATGAACTCGTTCTTTGTTAGGGATTTTGTTATTATCAAAGAATATTCCGAGAATGGCAGACGTTATTTTTCGTTTTATTGTTAACTAGCCTCGGGTTAATCGCCAATCTCCGTCGTCTGTTTCAAGTTGTTGTTGTTTTTATTTTACGACATTAAAAGATAAAAACTGTGAAGAAATTAAGTCATTTTAGCACATTGCAGTGATCAACCGCCAGCAATGATAAATGACTATAATAAAATGCCACTTTTTGCTCTTATTAATTATCACTACCGACCCGCCCCTGGCTTTGCACGGTTTTAACAAAGTACTTGAAAAACCATCGAGATTTCATTGTTATAATTATGTAAGTTTAATTTTAATGTATATTATACACGGAGTACAACACACGGGTATATTATACAAAGGGGCTTGTGACTAAGTAATAACAGCCGCACGGGTCGGTCGATCAGGTTAAGCTACGCTTGCCGAGGTTGGTCTGTAAATGGGTGACCACCTTTGCATACCAAGACCCCTCCGTGCCTCGGAAAGCACGTTAAGCCGTTGGTCCCGGCTGTCATTCGTAGATCTTTGACAGTTGTTACGGGTTGTCAGAAAAGCCCGAAAGTCTGACAACCAGTCTTACTAAGAAGTTTCGTATTACCCAGTAACTGGGTTGTGGAGGTCAGATAGGCAGTCGCTCCATGTAAAATACTGGTACACAGCTGCATCCGGTTAGACTGGAAATTGTCTAAAATCCTTTATAATGCAGTTAACTATAAATAGTATCTCAAAAGAGAGCCATTCTTCGTATTCACCACTATGGGCCACTTGCCAACTGATTGTATAATAGATAGGTATTCGTAGTTTTAAAACTACGATGAACTTCTGAAGAGAATGCAGCGAGGAGAGGAACTTGGAAGTTTCTTTGCACTTTTGATGTTTATTGACTGGATATAATATTTTTCATATGAAATACTTGGTGGCTTATTCTGGCCTGATTTAAATAATTGTACATCATCTGCCTAGCCTTTTTCCAACTATGTTGGGGTCGGACTTTTAGGCTTCTGACTACCCGTGACGACTGTCAAAGATCCACGAATGATTGCCGGGACCGACGGCTTAGCGTGCTTTCCGAGGCACGGAGAGGTCTCGGTATGTAAAGATGGTCACCCATCCACAGACCAACCGCGGCAAGCTTAGCTTAACCTGATCGATCGACCTGTGCGGCTGTTATTATTTAGCCACGGACCCCTCATTTAAATAATTGTATGTGGGTTAATAAAACTGGAGATCAGTAGTACGATCAACCACATTTCTGTTTTTAGAGTTCCATACCTAAATAGCCAACGAGACCCTATTACTAAGCCTCCACAATCCGTCCGTCGATCCATCCGTCTATCCGTCTGTCTGTCTGTTTGGCAGCGGGCTACATCTCATGAACCGTAACCGGTAGACAGTTAAAATGTTCACAGACTGTGTATTTCTATTGACGATATTACAAGAAATAATAAAAATTAAATAAAGTTAAAAAGTAAAGATAATAAACGTGTTTTTCGACGTTTTTTGCCTTTTCGTGTGCGAGTCCAACTCGCACTTGGGCGGTTATTTAATACAAACTACCAAAATAGCCCATAATGCTACGACACATACTTATGTCGTAGATTATGGGCTATTTTGGTAGTTTGTTAAAAAGTAACGGAGTCATATCGCTACCATAGTCGTGCGGTTGACTGTACCAGAGAAGAAGTCGTCAAAAACATACCCATACCCTAAGATCATTGTTAGTTCCTGAAGGATTAGTGACTGCAGAAAGTTTTCTAGAATATATTGGACTTGCAACATACTATCAAACACCGAATAGAATCCATTGATGTCTTTCTTTAGACGCTCACGTAATGCGATAGTCTATTCTCAGAGACTTAGACGACAAGGAAAGTATTTCGCAGTAATCGATACGATAGTCTGGCAAACAACTACACTTTAGGAAAAACACAATGTTAGTCTAAGACGATTTCTGATTGTTAATTACTATGTGAGTAACATGTGAAGAGCAGTGGTGGCCCAATGGTAAGGGTTGCGACTTACAAGTCGTAGGTCGTATTTTCAAATCCGCGCTAGACGCGTTGCGTAAATTATTTCATCACCACTGCTCTCAAAACGGTGAAGGAAAACATCGTGAGGAACATCTACCAACCCGCACTGGACCTGCGTGGTGGATTACGGCCCACTCCCTATCACCGAGAGGAGGCATATGTCCTAGCAGTGGGAACATTATAAGCTGATTATGTAATTAATTTGTAATTAGGCAAAGTTGCGGAGTCTAATACAATAAATAGGCACTTAGTAAACTAACCACTTAATTCTAACTTAATTACATTGCGTACATCAAAGTGACTCCACCAAATACAATAACCTCATTTTCCTAATATGGTTTCCTGTACCAAAGACTCTCGACGAATACTAAAGTCTATTGATGAGATTTACTCTCCTCGAAAAAAATCTCCTTTCTGCATTTTATTTAAAAGAACGCTAAAAGTATTTTCGTTACAACGAAAAGCATAAAACAAAGACCTTCATATTTCTCGGTATAAGTTCGAAAAATGTCTTTTCAGACAAGAAAAATCCCATCGATTAGCGCTTATCGCTTTCTTTTGTAATAAAAGGGGAAGAAAAATTGATTCGGGCGTCGTCAGTCAATTTGCTGATCGGAGATGAACGAACAATCGGATACGAAACGGTTTGATGGCGACGACTAAAACAGATTATTGCCGAGAAAGCCGAAGATTGCTCGTAAAACTTTTAACGATCGTACTAAATTACAATTGGGGTGGAATAAGTTTTTCGACCTATTTAATTTATTGTGATGGCTGGAGGCGACGTCTGATCTCAAAAACATAGGTTTTAGTAGTGGCAACAGTGGAATAAAATTCGCTGTTAATATCGGTTGACCGCAAAACTTCGCAGGAATAATGATCAACGAGAACTTGTGAGAAAGAAAAACGGATTAAGTAGGAAAGACACGGAATTAACATTTTGGATAAAAATAATCGGTCTTCTGACGACTTTCCCGCTTAATAATTAACTATGCAGAGGGACTTGCTCGAGAAAATTAGCTTAGAGACTTTCTAATAACTCATTTAGATAGGTACTTGATAGCCAACTTTTCAACAACTTACATAGTGTAACAAGTAAGAAAAGGCGAGAAATACCAACTGACTTTATTTTAATTTGAAAAGTTTTAACTTTGAACTACTTCTTTTACACCTTTAGTGATTGAGTAGAAGGTGAAGCTTCTTTATAAACTAACTCTTCAGTCTTTATGTCTATCATAGTAAAAACTAATTTATCAGTTTTCTAGAGTGTTCATGGCAATGTACAACATAATTTTTTTTGTAACAAAACAAAACTATTTCTTTGGCTAAAAACAATGAGCTTTAATATTATAGAGTAGAATGGAATACCCTTTATTATGGACACCATATAAATGTATAAATTTTACAAAAGGGTGACACAATGGGCGGTATTATCGCTGAAAGCGATCTTTTAAAGACAACCTTTGGTTATTATAAATATATTCTAATGCCCATATTTAAATTGCTTCAACATACAAGCACCTATAAATAAATAAATATCCCAAAATTTGGGCAGTATCAAATATATCGTACATAAACATATCAATAACGTTCAATATACGTCCATGTGTACTTACAAATGGATGGAAACTAAATTCCTCGAAGTTAGAATATTCACTACAGTAACTAACACTCGATTACCTCTGCCTCTAATTTGTAGCAACGATCCGGTTTGTTACACACAGTATTAAACACACAATACAAGGGGGCTTAGATTGGTACAAATATTCTTAGAACTATGTTTTATTTGAACAAAAGTAATACAAAGCATTTTATCCTTAAGAAGGATGCGCTAGGAAGCCCGCGAAATTCAAATTTTCTTACATTTTTTGCAATTTTCAGATCAGTGTCATTGAATATTGATTTAAATTTATGATTCTCAAGCGTAATATGACTTTACAGAATTATAATCATTAAAATCATCAATACAACCTACTTACTTCATATAATCCTATTGAATGGTTATTTCATGAAATATGAATCAATAGGATTATATGAATTTATTGATTATATATAATTCTGTAAATACATACTTGTTACGCTCGCAAATCATATTTTGTTCAACATACAACCTGACTCTCATCTGCAAATTTCAAAAAACGTAGCGGGCTAACTAGTGCATCCCCCTTAACGCCTAATCCAATTTCACATAACTGTAAAGAACAGAAGAAAACCATCTGATAATCTTGCGTTGTCTAAATCAAAATGTCTTTTCAATTTTTCTACCCGTATAACTTAAACCAAATGTAAGTTCACTTAAAAGTTGGAAGCGAACGCATTCTGTTGGAGATCTCGTTACTCCCCACATGGATTTGTTCGGGAATTTTGTTATTTGTATCGTCTTAAGCGGAGTCATTGTGATGGGAAAAGTTATAAGTAGGCTGAGGATTGAAAAGTTGCGAAATAACTCTCTGGGAGGCAATAAGACAGGAACGTTTTGCAGGCATTTGTTAAAACTTTTATGAGAATGCAAAGTTTTTTCTTTAAAAAAGTTTGTTGGTAACGTATTATTGTGTGTTACATGCAAAAATTCGGCCCTTGGGGGTATTTTGATTCAGAATATTACGTAGAAATAAATTGTCGACTAAGACATTGAAATGTTTTGAATACCCTTTCGCCCTTTTAAGTTCTCCGAGAAGACAGGAGAAACAAAAATTAAGTTTCGACGGCGTCCTTCACTATTCTGTTAAGACCAATACCTTTATAATTTACTTTTTAATTCAGCTTTCTAAGTGGCGCTGTTTTTCGTAGAAAAACGATTACCCATATTATTTTTCATACAGTCGGTACATTCCAATTTGTACAGACGGGGTGTTTTTTCAATAACACACATCCAAATCAATACTGTAGGTAGGTACTTATAACAACATCGTCTAGGATATATGCGTGTAAGTATTTACCTAATACTTTTAAGGGTTCCGTACCCAAAGGGTGCCAGTGGGACCCTATTACTAAATTCGTCTGTCCGTCCGTCCATCCGTCTGTCTGTCAGCGGGCTGTACCTATCTCATGAACCGTAATAGATAGACAATTAAAATTTTCCCCGGGTATGTATTTCTATTTTCGCTATAACAACAAATAATAAAAATAAAACAATGTAAAAAAGGGGGTCTCCATCCAAACAAGAAACTTGTTTTTTGCCTTATCGTACGAAACCCTTCTAGTGCTAGTCCGACTCGAACTTAGCCGCTTTTTTTACCAAAACATAACCAAGTAGACAATGAATTTAAGTAATCTAATTTATTGGCATAGACACAAGCCTTTCAATAAAACTGATATCGGATCAATACATATTCTATCAGTATCGGAATCAAATACGTGACCACCCATACCATTCAACTGTTCAAAAACTTCAGGGTTGAACTACCTAAACGCAAATTATAATAGTTTTTCTCCAACAACTCACGCCAAACTTGAGAATAAAATACCAAAAAATCACAATAATATTCCACTGTAATTACAGAATTATATTTGAACTTGTACTGCGTAAATATGAGAATGTCGTGCCCACGTAGGTACGTGCACGCATTCGAAAACAGTTAATGTCTGACCAACATACAAATAAACGATTTCACAAAGTTAAATGTACAACGTTGATCATAAACTATGCTTATTTTCTATATCAACTAAAACAGCAATTATTCCACACGAGTGTGTTTCACTCGGTGTTGAATAAAATATCCTGCGTCTGAACCACGCAATTATGGAATGAAAACGGTGACCGTTTTCACACATGTCATGACAATTATTTGAAACGGGTTATTTGTATTATATATGTATTATCCATTAACACTAGTGGCGGGTACACAACACTAATGAAAGGGACCTCAACACACACTATTAATCATGACGAACAATGCCCATGTTCAGTTTAAGCTCCTTTCGAGACATAATTACTTTCTTTGTAACGATTATTATAAGCAATTTCATTAAGCTCACCTCAAAACTTTCTTATTGTGTTTTCTAACAAAAACTGATACTACAGGAAATTAGGTATATTTTATTCAAGACTTTATTACAAGTCGATCGAAGTTTTTAGGAGTTCATTTAGTAGTTTTGTTAAAAGAAATTGTCCTTGCTCGTGCCGTTACACTGATATTTGAATTATTCCTAAATATTTAGATAACCTAGGTATTATAGAGTAGATGAGTCTTGGAGTGGAGACCGCGTATCGGCAAGCGTAGCGTGGGATGCCCCCCAGCTAGATGGACCGACGTCCTTAAGATGGTGGCTGGGACAGACTGGATGCGGAAGGCGGAGGACAGGGTGTTGTGGCGCAGACTGGTAGAGGCCTATGTCCAGAAGTGGACCGCGATAGGAAGAGTTGATTGAGGTATTATACAAAAAGAGTTAGCCACGCGGCCATGAAGCTGGGAAGTAATTATTTCATTTTTAAGTCTATCAGTTTCATGGCATAGAAAATAAACTTATTTAATCTCTGAAAAACTACGACTCGTGTATTTTGTGAAGAATACACGTGTTTCACTAACAGTAGGTCAATAGGCGTGGTACCAGACTAGCTGTTTGATTTATTCATTTGTTTTTGTTTTCATCGATTGAATAATAACTTCAAACTCTTCCTGTAAATAGAAATTGCCAGTAAACCGGTCGCAAAATTAAACAAAGCGCTTTTCTCTTTTTGCTAATTTATTATTATTGCCTTGTTTCTTGGCTCCGTATAGGTATGCTGCTGGTGAGTTACATTAGAAAAAAAACGGGTACATATTTGAATGTCGAACATTAAAATACCTACGTGTAAAATGTCAACGTTCAAAACATCGAAAATTTAAATATCGGTTATATCATAATATCGAAAATTGTTATACCTAAGCATAAAATGTCTAACATTGAAATCCCGAGTTATAAAAATATCTAATGATTAAAAACATTGATAATCATTATACCTAAGTTCAAAATGTCAACATTCAATACACTTTAGTTCATTATATTTACGTTAAAAATACCTACTAGTTAAAATATCGAACTTGCAGGCAGACATGGTTGCAGAATGCAAGAGAGAGCGAAGGGCACCCCGGTGTTAGGTTAGGTTAGGTTACTTTAAACCCTTTACACAGAAATAGGGGCCCGCGTAGCGGGGCTCCGTCGACATAAGATGCAAGAGCGGGCGCGGCCTACAAATGTGTTTTTTTTTTTAAGTTATTTATTAGGTGTGTGAAAATAATATTACTTAAGCATGCAGAGTGCAAGCGAGCGTGCATCATGCAGCAGGCATGGTTTCCGTCACGGCTCCGGCGCTGCGGGGCTCCGGCGATCCCACGCGAGCTTATCGTCGTCGATGGTTGTAACGCTCACCACCGCCTCAGCTCGCGGGTCGCCTCGCCCCTCTGCGCCTACGCGAGCTTAAATTACACTCTAGGGGTAGGGCAGACAAGACCACGTGGAGTCGGTTTTGCAGCGATTTGTTTCTGTCACTAATTTTTGTAGCACAACATATAAATAAATATCGATATTTAGGACATTCGATACTCTGTACTTCGATATTTACATCATTAGATAATCTGTACTTCGATATTTAAGCCTTTCGATGTCATGTTTGTCGATAATTAGATTTTAGATATATTGGACGTAGGTTATCTAACCATTCGACAATATAAACTTACGTTATTTTAATTTTCGGTTTTATGGTCGTTCGATATTTAAATTTTCGATGTTTTGAACATTGACATTTTAACCGTAGATATTTAAATTTTCGAAATTCAAATATGTACCCAAAAAAACGCACCATCACGAGGAAGTCTCGAATAATAGAAGACCTTTTTCGTTGATTTCTCAAGAGGGAACTATCACTATCAACGTGATGCAATCCGATTTTTAACCATAAAAAATTCCGGATCCACCAAGCCGTCGCGGAATCCAAATAAAAGCCAAAACTAACAAGCGTTCAAGCTTGAAAAATCTTCTTCTTTTTTAGCGGAAAAGAATATTACAGAAACTCACTTTATTAACTTAATAACACAAGTATAACATTAAGGACAACCGGCGTCTAATTAACGTAAACTTGAGTCTTGGCTTACAGTCTCATACGGATGTATTAAATTCGAGAATATTATGCGCCATAATGACGCATAAAGACCTAACGCTTAGATGTTGTGAGATGCAGTTTCGTCTCGATTCGTAGCTTCACTGCTCGACAAGTCTGCGTGCGAGAATGTACGGCAACGTCTTTTCTCTTCAGTTGTTTGCTTCGGTGTTAAAGTATGTAAGCGCTTTGTTAACATTTAGAATTTTGTTTTAAAAGAGATTTGCTCTATTTCGACGATCGACATTACTATAAATTGTCAGTACCGCGCACATCCGTTCAGTTTTGATGATCGAATGTCAATTGAGCGTCGACACGAATAAATATACACCATTTTTCATTCATGTTTATTGTGGTAGTAGAAACTCGAAGATCATAAAAATCCAATCTTTATAACCGAATTTATTGCCGATAAAACTGTAAAATCTACTATACTATACAGAAGTCCGGAAAATATTGGCCATTTTGCAAGAAATCCACCTGTCAGTACCTACATCTGCCAATTTTAAATAATTTTTATCACTGTTTGTGACTTTGCCACTATTTTGCAATGCTTTGCCTCCAGTTGACACATTAAATGAATCCTGACAACAGGTTAGTTGAACTTAAATGCGATGAATATGCAAAGTAATAACGAACGTACAAATTGTCCATAATAATTTCATAGACGCGACACATTTGCCTAAACTCTTTTCATTTGACTTTGATAGATTCTGCTTTCGAGTTTTTATTTTTTGATAGCATAATATGATAGCCGTTATCAATGTACTGGCAACTTTTGTAAATTGAGTATACATGCCAGAAACATAAAATTTTTCGCTGTATATTAGTTTATCACATTGAATATCTTCCCTAAAACGTTCGGGAGCAGAATCAAATGGGAGCTATGCCGCTACGTAGCACCGACCGTAGCGCTACGAGAAGTATGCTACGAAAGTTACATGCGTGTAGAATATTCAAAAAGTACATGTTTTCACATACATGTTATGTTTGTAGTGGATACGTCTTCTTATTTCAGTCCAAAACTTTAAGACGAATCCCGTGTTAGAGCTACAAATCTCAAAGCACACACATGATTTGTCATTACATCGTACATCAGAAACTTCGCCATCCGCACACAACAGCGCGTCGGACAGTGTTTACTCTTCAAACACTTTTAATTGTTACTTTCTGGAGTTTACCAGGCCAACACGAGTTGAACCTCATCTAGTGGTGTTTAACTTTTAATTCGTTGGCTTATGTGTAAGATAAAATGTAAGCTGCTGACAGTTTTGTGGGTAAACTAGACTAAAGTGTAAGTTGATTACAAGTTTGTTTGTAATTTCTAAATGTTTATTTTTATTTAGCCTAACTTTGTCTTTGTAATTTCTTCTCATCGTGTCAGTCATAAAGTCAGCCGCAATCTCTTAGCTTGGATATTTTCCAATGCGTTATTCAATTCCACAAGGACTTTTACTTGGTTTTGTTTTATACACTTTAACTTTCCAACCCGTTTAAAAAAGATATGAATTAAGTTCAGGCTTTCTATACAAAAGCATTTTGTTTACATTAGAAATAGTCCCCGAACATGTTGTTGAACAGTAATGGTGGATGTATTTGCCCACACTAAATTAATAGAACAAACAGTAATTGGAAATCCGAAGCATTTAAATTGCGCCATATTTATGTAAACGGATGAATGAGTGTAAAACATGGCGAACGGGGCAATGAGCTTACTGTAATGAATTAATAGATACACAGGCAGTGACATGGCATAATCCACAATTGAACCTTTTGTCAGGATAATAAATATTAAACTGAATTTCGTAATTTCATCTTCAGTTCTGATTTGCAAATCATATTTACAAAGCTTAGATTATTCATTTAGTTTTATATTTTTACATGGCTACATTATTTAGAGATGACCGTGGAGTCCTTGACAGCTTTGCACTGACATATACGTTTAGCAGCGCAAAACAACTAAAATACAATGCGCAACCGTTGCCGTTGGCGTGCAAATATGCGTTTAGCGTTTATGCGTTTGCGTTTAATTATGCGCGAGGTAGCAGACAAATATGCTACCTCGCTAGTTTATGTATGTAGGCATCAAGCGGCGAAAGTATAATAACCTTATCGGTAATTATACTTTCGAGCCGATTGTGGTTTATATCCTCGGGCCGTAGGATCCGAGTTTGGTTTGTTCAAAGAAATCTTCAAACGGCTGGTTGATACTTCCCGTGACCCAAGAGCTGGGTTTGCATTGACATTGCCATACAACGTGGCAATGCCGTCAGTCTCTCGGGTATATTACTAGTCGACTATGGAGGAATTTTGCGATGCCATATTTTAGTTTGTTAATAGTTTTAGTTAGGTTAGGTTATTATATTTTTCTTTCAATAGTTCGTTAGTTAATTTAGTATAAGAAGTTTTTCCAGTGTATATTTTTATCCTCTTTAATAAGTACCTTGTAGGTTCATAACATTGACCTAACTTGACTTAATCTTAACTTCGAAGTTGTTTCCTTTAGCTTTATACTCAAAATTATAATAATATTAACCACTTTAAGTAAGGTTGTGTAGAATAAGGAATATCTACGAGTACTAACATTTACATAATCAGCCTATAACGTTCCCACTGTTGGCACACAGGCCTCCTCTCTGTGACAGGGAGTGGGCTGTAATCTACCACGCGGGCCCAGTGCGGGTTGTTAGAAGTCACATATATCCGAATGTTCTGGGACATGCCGGTTTCCTCACCATGTTATCCTTCACCGTTTTGAGAGCAGTGATGATGAAATTATTTACATAAAGTAAGGTGCCTGCCTGGGTACGAACCCACGACCTTCAACTCGTAAAAGTCGGTTACCACTGGGCCACCACTGCTCCTCATATGCTTACATTAGCATTACAAAAACGGGTTGCTAATTAAATAGATATAATCGCAATATGCAAAGTAAGAACATATGTAAACGCAATACACACGTTTTTTACCGCAATTTGCTCATATAAATTACTCATGAATATCACTTTATCTCTTTATAAGCTACAGTAAGCAAGCAAAGGTTGACAAGGGTCGCCTACGATTTTTAAATGAAGTTTAAAAACATTTAATATGTTTAAAATATACCCTTGTTTGCTACATCTGAAACGGGTACTTCCAGCTCGCGTCATTTGTGAATTGTTTGCTTTTTCTTTTTTAAGTAGATACTTACTTACGTTAATATAATTTTACCTTTTTGCTATAGGGAAAACGGAAATTATCGTTTTAAAAGAGTTCCTACATTTAATCGCGTCTTTGATGTCCTTAAGACGACCCATTGACCGATATAAGCCTTGTTTGGGTCTTTTTATAGATCAATATCGTAAAACATTAACCATCAATTATGTATCAATTATTTTTGATTTTATGTATTATGTTTTCTCTTCTATTTATAAACACGGTGTCTACATCTAATTTCCTATCCCAGGTATGCTAGAAGAGATTTCTTAAGAAATAAGCATCACCTTTGTGCGTATTTTTTTGTTCATTTCATCTTGTCTGTTTATATATGTGTACATAATTATTTCTCACTACAATATACATATAAGTACATTTTCAAATAATCAAGAACAATACATAATAGTTTTAATTATATTGTGGGAGACTGATGCCTAAGCTATGCTATGATGCGTAAGACCTGTGTTTTAGGACAACAGATAAATGATTTATTTTCTGTAAGTAGGTTTCTACAAACACTTTTATACGTCAATCATATCAGAGGGGCAATTCTCGTAATTTTATGAACATTCACAGTCTGATCTCAGTTTCAATCTGTCAAAAATACTTCTAATTTCCCTACATTTTTTTACCAAGTTTTTGAGATTAATTGTCGCTGAGATGAGATTGCGACTAGATTTTGAACGTTTTTAATTACGGGAATTGGCCTTCTGGTCTTCACCCCTTTAGAAGCAGTTAGATACATTTATATCGGATTACCTATACACTCGTAGGAAAATACGGTAAACTATATAAAACTATAAAAAAAGACAGATTACACTATTAATGCTATTGATTATTACTTACTCTAGGTTAGTACGTGTGTTTGTGTGTGTGAGGGTATGTGCGTGTATTGTGAGCGTGTGCGTAAAGAAATATGATACGAAATGTGAAAGGTGATATATGTACCTATATAAACATTTAAATTCATAAACAAACAAAAAAATAAGTACCTTTTCCAAATCTTTTTCTACTATGTTTATTATTAATTATGCATCAAAATGAGATGACGTAAATGACGATTCACGACTAACGATAACGGTTGGATGAGCTACAACAAGCCCACACGCGCACGGACGTAAAAATTCAATCGCACACTGGATTTCCAACTCTTGGTGTTGAGCCGAGCATTGAGAATCCAACAGAGTGCATCCCAGCGCGTCATAAAAACACACTGCTGGATTTTTAACTCTGGGAAAAACGCGCCCGTGCGAACCTGGTCTTACAGTGGTCAATGCACTAAAAATAAACGTAGTTCAAACATCACAATACGTTTGGATGGCGAACGTAAAATAGACGTGATTTACTATCGTATTTATCTACATGTCACCTTTGGACCAGTCGTAATATATTCTGACAGTTTTAGGCTAAAACTCTTCTATAAAAACCCAATGGGTTTTATATAGAATCGGTTTTATTCGTTTGTTCAGCGAATAATAATATCGGACAGAAATGCGGACGCAGCGAGTTTGAACTCCACCCTGGGACAATGTGTTTTCAAACATACATATGTATAGAAATCATGAGCAAATAACGAATGTTTCAAACTAGGTATATTACATACTTTTGTTAAATCCTATGAATTCAGGGTTTTTGTGACTATTACTTTTGAAGGTTAATTTTGAATTTGACTGAAATAAAATCGTTATTTTTTAATTATTTGACAAAAAAAAGGAATTAAAGAATACTAAACTAATCACCGGCTGGTTGAAAGGGTTTGTTTATTAATAACTAGCTGCGCCCCTCGGTTTCATCAGCATAAGTCTCGATCTCGTGACAAAAAGTATTCTATGTCGTTATCCAGGTCATGGTTTACCTATGTGCCAAATTTCATTCAAATCCATTTAGACGTTTTAGCGTAACAACCAAATATAAAAAAAATCTCTTTACGAGATAATTATTAGTTTATAAAAACAAAGTTGCTCATTACAAACGACGCAACTAAAAACATCTGAATGTCTAAAATACTGCACGACTCGCCGTCATTAAACCTACATTACTTAAAAGTGCCTCCAACTCCGAACTCCAACACTTCTTATTTGCATAAAATGCACAAAAATAATCTAGGTAGAAGGGATTTAAAGCAGCTTTAGAAGCAAAGACGGTGAATCACGTAGGCCTTCCATTTATCATCCGCCAAGAGTTCCAGCGTCTCCCGAAACGTCGCGATAAGAATATCTCCACGGTTTCTTTGTACGGGGCAACGGAATTTGTGAAACAGGCCGATAGCCAGTGCCCATGTACCTATATAAAGTACATAGGTATATTCCAAAAGCTATTATGCCGTTATTTTCGATTTTGAATTTTATTAATTAACATAAAAAACAAAAGAATAACATTATTATACACCGTGAAATTTTAATCACCGTTTTCCTCTTAAGGGGTCATTGCACTCATCATTATGAACAACTTTTACTATGGGACCAAACCGGAAATCGTGAAAAAAAATCAGCTGTTCCCTACATTTTTGTTCGCATAACTCGTAAAAATTTAGGGAACAGCTGATTTTTTTTCGCGATTTCATGTTTGGCCACATAGTAAAAGTTGTTCATAATGATGAGTGCAATGACCCCTTAAGAGTAAAACGGTGATTAAAATTTCACGGTGTATTTTTACACTTTTAAATATTTCAAATTCAAAATGGGTATTTATTTATTTAATTAAAGACTAACGACCCGTCCTTGCTTCGCATAGGTGCAATGGTGACATATCGAAACATCTAGATTTATGTGATATATCTAAGTCATATGTTATACTATATTAAACAATAAACCTTCCGGAGAAAATGCCCTAAATGATGGTGAAAACCGCATCTAGATACATTTTGTAATCAAGAACATCTAAGCGGTCACACAGACAGTCAGGAAAAGGGACTTTGTTTTATACTACGTAGGTATATCAAAAAAAAAAAAGCATAAAGATCTGCATAAAAATTGTAGGTGTATACAGGTGTACCACCGTAGGTAACATTTGTGGGTCTCCATTTCCAGGAATATTTTATTGAAGCAAATGTGTACGCAAAAAGATTTCGCAATGTTTTTCCATGAATATAATCCATAAAATTGCATAGAGAACTCTCTCAAATATGTGACATTCGGTGCAATATTTACCTGACTTGTGAGAGAACATTTTTTTTTCAAACATTAACAATTTGTATTTTTGATTTCTGTAAATATTTACATAATATAAGCTAATATTTAAAATAATAATATGTACATTTCGTCCGCATCGCTGTCAACAGGAACAGAGCCCAAAAGGCTGTCAGCATTGCCACGTTGTATGGCGATGCTAATTCTTTGGCCAAGAAATAGGCCAGCCCTCTGGTCACGTGAAGAGTCGACTAACCACTTGGCGATATCTCGGAAAACCAAGTGGGCACTCGGACCCCATGGCCCTAGTGTTTCAACCCCAAACGGCTCGAACATATAACTCCCAATCAGGTTGGAATATTTTCGCTGTTTGAGGTTTTCTGCACCTGCAGCAGCCGCCCCAGCACAGCCCGCCGTACTAGGAAGATTTTATGGCGCAAGCGTGTCGACACATGTTGCATCCCACACCAAAGGTCTGCCTAACTTCTAGGGCATTAATTTGTATAGACTTTGTTGACTTGTGAAGTTTTGTGCCTACAACAGGTCGTAAGTAACGAACATTCTTTTATGAGATGACAACGCAAACATGAACTCTGCACGAAATACATGGCACCGGTAAAATGTACCTTTACACTCTAACATAACTTACTTACTTTGAAATACGTGCAAAATTGCACTTTTATTTCTGAAAAAGTGCAAAGTATGACAAAAAGGTTTTATGATGGTTTGGGCAGCGGCAGCGCTTTCACAGGACTGGGACGATGTGCTGACGGTAATTAATACTTTATATGCATATAGAAACCTATTACACTGGTACACATATTAATATATGGTATTAATAGTACTTACACTGGTACACACTGGTAGCGCGATGGGAATGGGACAAGTCGAGCAAATGCATCAAAGAGCATCAAGCAAGATACGTCACGATTCTTCGCGCTACGTCTCAACGGGTACCCAAATCACCGATAACCTTTTCCTGGAAAATGCATCTTGTGTTCTAAGCAAAAAGTTCCATAATCAAACTCCCACGTAAAGCGCATAACGCTTACACTCACTTTCACATGCAGCTTATACAAGGTGCTGTAAGCTGCAAGTCCATCCGTGGCAGTTAATGCAATGAGTTAGTAGAATGAAGGACTGCGGTGTTAGAAACTTCGTGCGCCCAACTTTTCACTGACTTCAAACAAAGAGGACTTGTAAGACTTAAGAAACTGTTAATTTTATAAATGGTCATTACTTTCTTCTATTTTATTTAAGTATCTTTTAGATGGGTTTTTCTTTAAATGTAGTAGTTTTTCATGCAACAGCGACCGGACTAGTATTTATTATGGGTCGAATGTCTCACAATAGCATTATAAAATAAGCAAAATATAAAATAAAACCTTTACCCCCTTATTCATAACACTTATCAAACCTATTTTAGTTAAAATGGGGTTTGTCTCTTTCTTACACACAGAAATGACAACGTGACAGATAAAGACAAACGTTCTATAAACCTATTTTAGCTAAAATAGAGATAAAATAGGATTATGAATAAAGGGGTTTGAATTCAAAATTATAACCTATTTATAACATAACGTCACGCCTATATTCTAAGAAGGGTTAAGTGAGATGGGTGAGGTGAGGTTAGGTTAGGTTAGCCCAAATTTCGCACGTTGGGGCGAGCCTATATTGCCATCAACCGGGCACAAATCTAGACTCCGGGCTGCTATTGAGAAGGCCAATTCTCGTTATTTAAAACGCTCAAAATCTAATCGCAGTCTCATCTCGGCGACAAAGAAATGTCAAAAAGTTGCCAAAATATAGGGAAATTAGAGGTATTTTTGACAGATTGGGACAGAGATCTGAGGGGCAATTCTAGTAATTTTAAGAACGTTCACAGTCTGATCTCAGTCTCAATCTGTCAAAAGTACCTCTAATTTCCCTACATTTTGACAAGATTTTGACATATTTTTGTTTGTCGCCGAGATGAGATTGCGACAAGATTTTGAACGTTTTAAATTACGAGAATTGGCCTTCAGACTGTGAACGTTCTTAAAATTACGAGAATTGCTCCTCAGATTTGAAAACGCAATAACCGTTAACCAGAGAATCAAACCTAGGACCTCATGCTCAGCAGAAGCGCTTGCGAGCACTAGACCAAGTAGGCATTGATCTATTTATAACATACACAAATATACCTTCACGTATAATTCGCCGAAGGGTTAGGCAGAGGTGTAACTTAGTACAGACGCCAGCACATCAAGCTACTACAATCTGTCAAATTGCTTTAATAGATTTTCAACTTTATTGCTACAGTATAAGGTTCAAAATTGATTGGAAAAAATTTGACAGTTTCGGGTAGGATGGCGTCTGTACAACCACATAACGCATAATTATCACCTTTTTATTTAGCTTAAAATTACCCAAAGAAGTTCATTGCTCTTACTTAAATGCAATGTTTCTATAAGAAATGCTGAATGAATGAAATCCGTCCAATGTGCAATTGATCCCACAGGCTGTTAAATCACAACACATTCAATCTCTCTCTTTTTCTCCTCTTTTTTTTAGTCACATTTTTACGCGCGGGTTTGCCGGCCATTTTTCCGTTTTATTTATTGTATCAGCAACTAAATCAACAATAATTTACGCGTTATACAGACGCATGAGCATAGTCAACCCCTTATCTGGAGATTTGTGTGTTTTTAGCAACAGTTACGGAAAAATACACGTATACAAATACACACATCAAAAGTGTCTAGGGATCAAGCATTTTTATGCGGATTTCTTGAGATTGAGATGTGGCTTTGTAATAAATTTATGATTTTATAAATTTATATGGATCCTTTTTGGTGCATTTCATAATTTGAATCAGGAACTGTGAATCAAATTCGAGTAAAAGATGAAAATCAGCTGTCAATATTTTCCCTATAAAACATACAACGCATTGAAGACATTATTAGTGCTACTGTTTCCCTACTACTGATTAAAACCAACGTTATTATGGAGCGGCGACGTCATTTAAGCAGGGAAGAAATGCTCAGAGCCGTGGGAATGATAGAAGCTGGTTCCCGGCAACGTACTGTGGCTTTAGCTCTGAATACAAGTCAGAGTGTTATCAGTCGACTTTGGACACGTTACCGAAGCACTGGTACCGTGGCTGAGCGCCATGGAGGACGGTATCGCTGCACCACACGGAGACAAGACCGATACATTCAAATCTTAACTCGAAGAGCTCCAACAATAACCGCCATGATGTTAGCCGTGAGGCTTCATCACTCTTCAGGGAACTTAATTAGCGACCAAACAGTCAGAAACCGCTTGCATGAAGTGAACCTTCATTCCCGAAGACCGCTACGGGTACCACCTATAGCAATGCACAATCGTAGGATTCGATATCAATGGGCTCTTGAACACAGAAATTGGGCAGAAGAACAATGGCGTTTCGTGTGCTTTTCTGATGAGTCTCGTTTTGGTATGAGACCGGATACAAGACGTATACGACACTGGAGAACCCCTGGACGCCAACAGCGATTAAAATCCTGCCAGGAAGTCCATCCTTATAGTGGTGGAACCATCATGGTATGGGCGGGTATTTGGATCGGCGGAAGAACTGAGTTGATTTGGATCAGAGGCAACCTCAACGCTCAAATTTATGCTGAGACGATTGTATCAGACGTCATCGTTCCTCTACAAGTGCAAATCGGTCCCTTATTTCAGTTAATGCATGATAATGCACGACCGCACACCGCAAGAGTTGTAAGACAGACTCTCGCCGCAGCTAACATCAATGTCCTGCCCTGGCCTGCTCAGTCGCCAGACTTGAACCCGATTGAGCATGCATGGGATATGCTACAGAGAAGAGCTCTGCCGAATATGGAGGGTATCCAGTCGCAAGAAGACCTTTTTTTGTTGTTGCAACGAACATGGGCGGCCATTCCACAGCGTGATTTGGATGAACTCATTTTGAGTATGCCAAACCGATGTTCTTGTGTTGTTAGTGTTCGCGGTAGAAACACGGATTTTATTAATTGTTTAAGTTACCCAATAAAATTTTAGAGAAAACTGTTATTTCAGTCTTTTTTTCGAACTTTTGTGTTAGTGGTTCAAATGTCAAAAATCCCTTTATTAGGAAAATGGCAAATTTCTTTATTAATGCAAAGGTGACTTGGTTTATCGTTACTGTGACAAACGAAAACACTTTATTTGATGAATCCTTAAAGAAAATTTTAATTAATATCAATCAGGAGAAAAGTTATTGCAAAAATATATGTTGATCCCTAGACACTTTTGATGTGTGTAGTTTTGGTGGAGGTATGTATCGATACGCTTAAGGGCAAA
This sequence comes from Amphipoea lucens, assembly GCA_947508005.1. Taxonomy (NCBI): domain Eukaryota; kingdom Metazoa; phylum Arthropoda; class Insecta; order Lepidoptera; family Noctuidae; genus Amphipoea; species Amphipoea lucens. The sequence goes on from OX382371.1 coordinate 12,232,546, forward strand.
CTCCTTAGGGGACGTTCAGTGACGGTATAAGCCTTTTCATTACGATAATTTTGAGTGTACACGTAGGGATCGGTAGCAGAAAATGTACTTAATGGAAAAGGTAGAAAGATTTGTTTTCATTACTACACAATTCTTGAACGTTCAATTACTTTAGTTTGTTTATGTCACTCTGCCTAGTAGGTACATGTTTAGAGCTGTACAAGGATTGTTTCGTGGCCAAATGGGGACTAACCACACTTATTCAGCTCTGTTCAGCTTTTGTCCATAGAAAACAACGATTTTGTATGAGATGCGTACGCATTCGTTCAGCCGCGGAAAGCTGAACGGACTCCATACAAAATCGTTGTTTCTATGGGCAATAGCTGAACTGAGCTGAATAAGTGCGGTTACTCCCTAATGCCACTATCTTGTTTTTTCAATACAATTACACAAAACAGCACCCTCTGTCAATGTTATTCAAGCGCCAAAAGATGCTTGTACAGTGCGGCCGACAAGAGAATGCGTTCTTGTCACCTATCAATTTCATACAAACGAATACATGTTTTGAGAATTTGATCTTTATTTGCTACTAGACTTGTCACACTGACAGGTGTCAGGAGAGCCTTCTCTCGACGACCTGACTGTATTAGTATAAGTAGGTATCTACCTATTATGGATGTTAACAGAATTCTATTTTTAAAAAAAGCTACCATCTAATTATACTACCGCAGTCTACAAACCATGTCTGTATCTACCTCCAACTTTTCTACGAATTCAAGAATTGTTAATTTGTTATGAGATTCTGATGAAATACAACAAAACATGACTGGCGGTTAAATTAGGTACCCGAAATTTATTAGGTTACTGAAAACACTCCGCGAAGTATTGGATATTTCCGCTACTTCCTAGTTGGAAGCCTGATCTCTCTCCGGTCGTGTCGGATTGCCGTCCCATCGGACTATGAGAGTGAGGGAAGTGGGAGTGCATCTGTGTCTGCGCGCACACTTGTGCACTATTAATATCTCCCGCTCCGAAGGCTAGGTCTCCGTTGAGATTGGCCGCCGTGGCCGAAATACGGTCTGAAGGACTTTATTTATTTATTTATTTGGAATACATATACAGGGTGGCATGGACATCGACGCGCAACCTTTAACATGGATTAAGTAGGTACTTGATTCTGGACCCCCTGCGTTGAAATATTACAAAAGTTATTTTAAAAAAAAATGCTGTTCCATACTTTTCGACCGCATAGGTATTGCACCTGGCGCCTGGTAGGGCCGCAGGAATTCGCTGGATGCGAGAAGCACAACAACCGGTCAAAGTGGCGGTGCTTGGAGGAGGCCTATGTCCATCAGTGGACGTATTTCGGCTGAAATGATATTGATGTGGTATTGCACTTTTGTATGAAACAGCAATTTTTTTTTATATCCTACGAAATATTTCTACTCTACATCTAGGATCATATGTTGAATTCATGGTTACAGTTTGCGCGTCAATGTCCCTGCCAGCCTGTACAATAAGAGTCAGTTCACACCGCGACGCGACGCGACGCGCAGTTTTCAAGATAGGAATACAATTATAGACTTTATCTACTACACAAAAAGGTACACATCAGTGAGGAGGGCCGCGCGGCGCAGCGCGGCGCCGCGCGGCGTAGCTCGACGTAGTAGACATACAGAATTATGTACTTTTTTGTGTAGCAGGTAAGGTCTATAATTGTATTGCTATCTTGAAAACTGCGCGTCGCGTCGCAACGCGGTGTGAACTGACCCTTAGTATTCCGTATTATCATACCAACAAAAAACCCTCGTCAAGTTCGTGGTAGTGAAACATCTCACATAAATGTTGAGGTAATAAAAACTGACATGAATCAACAACGGCGTATTTAAAGTGCTTTGTGGTAACCTTCCGAATTGAAGTTTAACTTTACTCCAACAGCTGTATGTTGTCTAAAATATAAATTATGTTGTACTTTCATCTATACTTATAATAAATCTGTAGAGAGGTCAATTCTGTACATGAAATATATTTTCAAAATAACTATCAGGGGGTGATTAGTGATCGATACTGATGCCAAAAATGCAATCAGTAAAATTTTTGTCTGTCTGTCTGTCTGTCTGTCTGTATGTTCCTTATAGAAACAAAAACTACTCGACGGATTTTAACGAAACTTGGTACAATTATTCTTCATACTCCTGGGCAGGTTATAGTATACTTTTCATCACGCTACAACTAATAGGAGCAGAGTAGTGAAGGGAAATGTTGGGAAAACGGGAGAAGTTACTCCATTTTTTAAGCTTCCGTCGCGTGTGCAGCCTTAATGGTACAAGTTACATAGAAATCATGTATGACGAAAATATTCTACATAAAATTGTCTAAAAAATATCCCGCAACAGCATATGTCTATCTTTTATGGTTGACTCACAATAACACGTGTAACTCCTGATAGCTTAGCAGTTCGGAGCATTCTGATTATATTTGTTTACTCTTACGTTTATAATACTCTCACTCATCCCTAATTTAAAAAAGTTAACATTATTACCTATTCAATAAAAAAAGAATCATAGAAATCGGTATAGAAACACCAAACTTATACATGAAATAAGCCATCGCGCCGTCGCACGTGAATACTGAATCATGCTATAAGGATTACTTTAGTGTAACGGTTGCCGCGCTCGACACGGGTCGCGGCGGCGGTAGGGTATAAAAAGGCGGGAGGTCCCTTAAGCCCTGGCTGGAGGCCTTAATTTTGAGGCATCCACAGGCAAGCCCGGTTAAGCAGACGACAACCTCATAGGTTGAACTGCGAGATGCCATACAAAAAAAAAAAAAAAAGCGAGCTTCATTCAATATTTGGCTGTTGATGCGTTCAGAGCGTTCGACCTTATTGACAGACAATAATTGATATTGAGAAACCGTGCTTATCAGCGCGACTTTTAGTCTTTAAATAGTTTATTTGAATTTCTTTTGTTGTTATTTTGTAAAATAGGTATGAGTTGTTTTGGTAGTGTTTAAATATTCGTTCAAATTAAAAATTATTAAGCGTAGGTACTTTTATTAATTAAAGTATTTATTTTCATTAATAAGTATTTATTTTTAAGTGAAGTAGGTATAGGTAGATAGTATTGCACAGGCGTTTCAGCTTTATTTTCATTTCTTTTTTGTTGTGAGTTGTATATATTTCTGGGTATAATTCTATTAGAATATTTTAGTGTAAATAGTCATTAAGATTTTAAGTGTAAGGTAGCTAAAGTTAGGACCTCTAACGTAGGTTATTTTGTTAGGTAACTGACAGCCTGTTCGTTACCGTAGATTATTACACAATGCCACCTAAAAAAACATTATCTTTATCTCGAACTTCGAGTAAAGCTAAGAGAATGAGAATTACGCGATCTCAAGAATCGGCAGAGGAAAGAGCAAATCGGTTAAACTCTATGAGAGTTAGAGCCTCAACTTCTCGAGCCAATGTCATAAACGATTTTTCAAAATTCCACCCCTATCGGGGTGAAAAGCGGGGATACAGTTTATTTGAAAAATCTGATTCCTTTGTTCTATAAAGTTAAAAATTGGAACCAATACTTATTTATCTAAATTAATTATAAAGATCATACCAACATACATTTTCGAAACTTTTAGAGGAAAGTACGAATTTCGCGCGGACGAAGTCGCGGGCAGAAGCTAGTAAGACAATAAAATTATGTGTTATAAGAAGGAAAACAAACGTAGCAGACGTGACTTACACAATTAAAAAACTAAAGTGGAAGTGGGCAGGTCATGTCATCAGGGGTAAAAATGAAAGATGGGCCAGAGGAGTGACAGAATGGTATCCCAGAGAAGGAAAGAAGAAAAGAGGAAGACCATTTCAAAGATGGGAAGACGACCTGAAAACTACTGCAGGAGGGACGTGGAGGAGAAAAACTTACAATCGTGCAATGACATATGGAAAAGCCTGGGGGAGGCCTATGCTAAAGTCATGCAACATCATGTTCGTGAACGGGCGCCGTCAGTAGGGACTGGTCATCTCTTTGCTGCCATGGCTTATTTCATTTTTATTTAACATCTGAATTGTTGTTTTATTTTTATCTTTTCATTATGGACGCTTTTAACGTTCTGCTTCGTTCTCACGTGTATAATTTTTAACATGAATGATGTAACCAAGACTTTGTAACCATATTATTTTGATTTAAAAGAGTGTCCATGGAGTTTCTTGCCCGTTCTTCTCCTTGGGTACCTACGCTTTGGAATGGGCAACTAGCTTCATCTTTCTGACTGACCGACCCCTTGACAATTTAAAAGTGCCTGTAATTGGTTTAATTGAAATAAATGCTTTGAGTTTGAAAGAGCAAAGCAATCTGGAGATTTCGGATGTCTAAACTCTTAATTTAAATACATTGTTAAACTAGTTTGTAAGATTCCTAATAAAGGCTATTTGAATATGAATTGAAAGTAATATATTAAACTGTTGAATCGTAAAAGCTCTATTGTTAGTCTGTCTCTCTTTGAGCGTGTATACAGCAAGAAGCCTAATTAGATGTAGGTACCGATCCTATAGCGATGCACTAAATAAAATTATTTAGTTCCGTAGCGATTCTCATTTGCATTTGTAAATATACAACAAAAAGCGCCGAAAAAGGAGTGACGAGGGTCTCGTTCGGTATACCGTAAAAGTGGCAATCAGCTCGGTTTACTGACTTTTCTCAAAAGTGAATTTTTTTGTTCTCATCTTTTTATTTTGCACGTTAGCAAACGGTGAAGTGTTTTCGAGTAGTCGGAAGCATTTTGCTGCCGTTTCTAATGCTCTCAAAGGGAACACTTAGGAAATTTTAATTCAATGTACACTTTTGTGACTTTTGACAAAAATGTTTTTTTCTAGAATAATGTTCGCTACCTAAGATTTTGTTAAAGAAAGTTCTGTTTCATTTAAAATATATTATTTATTGCGCAACTCCTTCTAGGGTCATAAATATCGCTGAGTCCGCTCGGAACGTAGGTTACACTTTCTCTACTCTCCTGGCTACATACAAGTTAAGTGCTTCGGTATTGGGAGAGAGAATTAATGTATGTGTTCTGGGGAATACTCGTACATTGTTCACTCTATACATTAACTGGACGACGTTTTACGAGGTCAGCTTCGTTTGGCATCACGTTGTGTTTTCAGAATAATTATGGGTGATAATATTTATTTGTGTAGCAGATTTACTGTAAAGTTTTTTTTTCAAACACTACTGCTACGACGTAGCTGATGTGATGACGTCACAACTACGCCAGTACTCTGCCGCAGCCGTAGCGCATAACCTACTATGCGTCAATTTTAAGAAATTTGTTGCACCGTATGTGTATTTTAGTCCGTGGTTGTTTATTTAGAATAAAACCGGTAGTTTTACGTTCGAACCGATACGAACCACTCCGTTTTGCGAACCGCAAAATTAACAAATAATTCTGCGCTATAAAATACAAAAACATTTTTCAAAAATAATATTTCCACGTAGATTTAGATCCGTTCGTTCATTCAGCATAACTTTTGCCTAATTTGGGGTGTTTCAGCAACACTAATCGTAGCGGGTCGGAGGTGGTCATTATGTCCGAGACAATAGAACAAGAGGGTTGGTCGCCATTCAGACGTACCTAGCCGGTGTAGTCGCATGACAAATGGCCGTGTGTTTCTCTCCGGACATGACTGCTCAAACAATCGGCCCAACAACATTAGATGCGTTAGTACGTGTAGGATATTGTCCTGCAGTGCTCCGGCCTAACTCTATTTTCGTGGGATGTATTTATGTATGCGTCGCAGGATGAACGGTCGTTTACTTATGTCCTGTTCGGTTATTGTGGTAACGATTTAGTTACATATTAAGTGTATCTCGACAATTTAAATAGTTTCAAGTATCTGCAAACAAGTTCAATTGTTATTAAGCCCATATTAACATAAAAAACTAAGTTAAGTTAACATAAAATCAAATAATAAAACTGAAGAGAAAGATAATCAAATAATAAAAGTTAAGAAAGAGAGCTCTTAACAGATAATGATTTATGAATGTGAACATAAGAGTGGTCTCCTCACAATTTGAAGTAGATACTTATTCAATATTTTCTAGTTTTTAGAGAATGTCCTCTATCACTATACAGGTATTTGTTAGCTTCTAAACATCAAGTAAACTATTAAGAGTACAGATGGGGAGTCCCCATACGTCAATTTCCCTTGTTCTAGCTATTTCACAATGTCAAAGAATGACAGTTATGATTTGAATTTAGGGGCAGTTTAAGTTGGTAGTCAATTTGCTCAACCTTAATTTCTCTTGACTTTACATCTAAATAATCGGGTTCTAGATATCGTAACAGGTTCAAACCATACTGGCAATCCCACAATTTTATTTTAAAGGTTCTACTCGTATCATATAATATTTGAAAAGTAAAAAAGCATCGTACGTACCCCTTTCAGTCGAGTTGATTCGTAACTATCGAGATTGATTTTTACTACTTAAATTTCTATATTTTTTTGCGGGCTCACTAAAGTTTAACAATTTTTTATTCCAGGCAGGTAAAAATAAATAAGTAAATATGTATAAATATTCCTTCAAAGATTATTCCTTTATTGATGTTAAGTCTAGAATTAAAAGAATAAAAGTCTATGATTCTCTTTCAAAAATAGAAAATCCATGTTTATATTTTCTAGCCTTTACAGTAATAGGACGCATCGTTTAAAAAAATAAAGATTGATATGATCGTAGACACGGATATCGATCATAGACCATTATAGTAGTATCTGAGAATCGAATAAATGACACTGACATTACAATCTGCGCATACAATACACGGCTTCACCTATAGCTAGTGTCGTGAAAACTGGAGGTAGTGGATCAACTTTGCTAGTAATCCCTAAACTGTCGCACCGTACTGGGAAATTATTAATCGCCTCAGAAGCACGATGATAGTTATTGAAAGATTGGTTTCCTGCGACTGTGACCATCATTTCGGAGTCATCAAATATTTGTTCATCAGTAGAAAAATCATTAATAATACAAGTTTTACAAACATCAAGTACAGACACAGGTAAGCCACGTCACCGATCTGTTTGAATTTCGAATATTACGCGGCGTGGCGCATGCGGTTACGCGCGTAGCAACTGACGTCACAAGTCACGATACGCTTCCCGCACACTCGACAATTTCACCGCGGCGGGCGTCAACTCGGACGTTTCCGACGTCCGTTTCCGACGTCCGTTCCGTCCGTTATTATTTTTATTACCCCTACATAACTCGTGCACTCACAACATTGTTACAGCATAATTATAATTTCGGAGGTTGTCGTGCTCGTAAAAATGAATGATTTCGATAAAACAATGATTTTCCAAATCACCTCAGCCTATTGAAAGCTGAAGTCAATAAATTCATATATTTTTTTGTGTCTACCTACATAATTATAATTCTGCCAATAAAATGTGTTCTATACAAAAGTTAATAGTTACTTAGTAGGTTGACTGGTAGAAAAAGCCTCAGGCATTTTTTTTACTTGTGCATAATGTTTGAATAAATAAATAACAGTCATTATTTCACCACGTACCTACAACACTGAGGTACTATTTTCGGTATTTGAGTAATTTGTTGAATTCCAATTTGTTTCAAAACTTCGGCGGCGGCCCGCTACTCTCTGCTACAAAACTTTTCGGACGGCATAATTTTTTTTAATTTCGGGAAGTAACTTTCATATTTTTAAAGTTGGCGAGTTCGTAAGTTGAATATTAAATGTTTCGTTTCTTTCTTTTCACTAGATTTCATTTGTAACTTTTTTACAATGTTGAAATTTATGTAGAAATTAAAAAGAAAGTTCTTTAGAGATTTAATTTTATAAAATGTAATACGAATATTCGTGCTCAATTTCATATTTTTATTGTATAAACGTCATTCAAAACATTTACGTCTGTCGATTTTATCTACATAAATAAGATTGTAATCGAAGAAAAAGTTGTAAGCAATAAAAGAGTATTTTCAACATAACGGTTCAACAAGTCAGATAAAAAATGCATTAAAAAAATTCCCGATCAAAGAACAAACATAAAACAATCTCAAGTCGGTGGATTATTCTTATTTAATTTGTTTGTGAGGCGGCTCACAACTGGAGCAGGTAGGTACTTAGTTTGAAATCTGTCTAGTATCTCTATCCTTGTTTTTACTACTTTCCATTTCATAATACGACGTGAAAGCTTTTACAATAATGCGAAGGATAATTGTACTCCGCTTTATAATAATGTATCTCGACAAATAGTTTTAAGTTTCTGCATAGAGATTGCATTCTCATAAAGATTTTCACATTCACGTCTGCGAAATAAATGGAATTCAATTTTCGCGTAAACTTGTTTCTGCCGTTTGATATCTTGGTGAAGGGTTTATACAGGAATGCCAAAACAAAAAAGCCTTTGTAAGCTAAAGATAATATGATAAGGCGTTAACCTTTTCACAGGCGGAGCATTTTCACGATAAAACGAAAGTGTTATGTTTATTGATGAGTGAAAAACGGGATTGTGTATTTTTCATTAATTTTTTCTTTTCATCACGCGATTTTATTTTGCATCTGTATAATTCTTAATCTAGTTCAGGTCTAATCGTGCAGCAAAATCATTGGTCTGAATAAATCAGATTTAATAAGACCGATGATTTCGCACGATTTGTTGTACGACAGAAGAGTGAATTCATTTCACATCTCAATAAATCTCAACAACGACCATCGCACTACACTTCACATAATTACATCGTTGATTATTTACTTCACAAATAAAACAGAAGCCAATTTCATAAACACCGCAAAACCTTACATCGGCGTCGCGTGAATAGTTCACGAATATATTTCGCGGCCACGTGTGTTATCACGTCGGTGACAAATGTTTACGTTGGTTTAAAGTGTACGGTATTTCAAAAAATCCTTTATAATCTCTGATTTACGCACCCAGCAGGCTGACTGCGGTTGGACAATAAAAAGCAATTTATTTTTTCCACCAGCACTTTTTTCATTAGTAAACAAGAATGACGTGTAAAACAAGCGCTCACTGTGACGAGGGTTCCCGTAAATAACCGAAGGGAAGTAATTATCTGCCTGTGCGTTATGCAGATACGCTTTTTTTTTTCAAAAAAATGTGTACGACCGTCGTATTGGCTTTGAGAAAACAGATAAAATGTTATGAGAGTTAATTACTTTCCTTTTGATAAATCCTTTGGTGCGCGGTCCTTTACTAAAAAGTGTTACCATATCCTACCAGCGAATTTTTGTTGGATATTTTGCAGTCATCGAAATCATAAAAAGTAACAAACATTCCAGGGCAGTTTTATAAGTCAGTGACTGAATTTACCGCACAGTGCGCAGTGCACTTTGATGGCAACACTGCTCCTGAGTCCCATCTACAGCCAATTGCGAAACTTACTAAATTCTAGATACCAAAATATAAAATATTCGATTTATAGAACTTCCAAAAATACTGGTCAGTTTTACCCGCCACTCTTTGGAACTTTAGTAGGTACAAGAAACATGTTGAACCGAGGCTATTCGAAAAAGTCTGATGAAAAAAGAGGTGTCAAAATACTTCTCTGTTCTGTCACAAAAAAAGACAAGGAATTGTAAACTAAATTGCATCACATTTGTTCGATAGCCCTAAAGTATTTGATTCAATGCTTTAAGAATCCTAGACGTAGGTATAAAGGCTGCCAAGCTGAAAAGGGATGGGGCGGACACGTCAGTCGCATGCAGAGTGACCGCTGGGCAACAGTCTACCCACTGTGGGTGCCTGAAGGCCCAGGAAGAGGTGGCGAGATGACCTAGATACGTACTGCAAGGGTTGCATCGAGGTGGCTCTAGGAAAGGATCCCTGGAAGGGTTTGGTCTAAAAAGGGGACAGTCCAGGCTAAGATTAAAAAAAAATGCTTTTGGAGTAATTATAACCCAACTCCCAGTACCTTACAAATGCCACATATACTCCATTTACACTTGGGGCTAATATATCACATTCAGTTCCTTACGAGTTTATTATAAAAAAAATTACCAGCAAAGGAAGTAAATAACGTGAACTCTAGCCTTATTGTTCTAATAACCAGGAAGCGTGCAGAGTATGATTACGGATACGTTTATTATGCTGTGCAAAACGTTATTATGCTTTCACGTTATAAGTTATTTTATGGTGTAGACTGGAGTTGGATATGTGCCCGACGGAAGCTTCATAAGTGCACGACCAATATCACTTTTTCTGTTGTTTTTTCTAAAGGATGACCAGCACCCTAATTACGTAACACACTATCAATTGGAATCAGAATCATTTTGAAGCAAATTGCTAATCCATTGCTTCATAAGTTCGAAAAATAAAATCTGTTCAACACGTAAATAACGCAGTGAATGTTGTAGAACTGTCAAAATGAAACCGATTCCAATTGATAATGTGTTACGCAATTGCCCTGCAGATTGGGACTCCTTCATAGAACGAATTTGGGAACCGACGCTAGATGGTACTATGGTAGCCCTTACTAGATACAGCTCGCCATCCGTTTCATAGGAGCGTGTAGCAAATTGTGAATGGTAAAAATAAAGTTGGGAAACAGTTTACCAAGAAACTTTTTTACTAATTACCGGCAATATTCTTCTACATCGAAAATCTAAAATCCTCGAAAACCTACTAAGTGAGTGAAAGTGACGCAATTACTTTTTAAACGCAAAAGAAGAATGATGGCTACAGCGTGCGCGCGCTCGGAATAAAACGACGTATGTTGCAAAACGAATTTACTCCTTTTTAACGAATGAATTAATTAAATTTAAAACTACTTTGAGTAAACTTTGATATGATAATTTCTCTATGTTTCAAAGTAAAATCCATTGAATAACTCTTAAGCGTTACGCCGTGATGTCGACAAAAGTAAAAAAATTGATACTCGTATACGTAACTTTGCAATTGTTTTGTATCGAGAAAAATTCTTTGAATTGTGTATTCCTTTTACACGATACTAGACCAAAGAATTAAAAAAAAACCACATACCAAAATGTTAAATCCCTATTCCACATACTTAACAAGTTTAACCACCAACCTACATGATCTCATAAGAAATCTTCAACAATCAGATTGTTCAAGAACGGGTTGGACAGTGACCCCCACACTAGGCAGTTGCCTGTCTCTTTAGGTTCGCCACTCAATTACTCTATCTCCCATAAGAACTCTCCCCAATATTACTAGCAACAAACTGACGAAATCTTATGAAGGCATGTCGGCTAAGTACGTACTATGGATGTAAATAAAACAGCTTACTTTGCAGCCTCATACAAAACAGTAGGGTAGGCGATCCACTTGAAGACCAGCACGCGATAGCGCATAATAGTGAGCCATACCTAAGCACAGCACGTGCGTGTTAAAGTATTAGTACTGCAAGTAATGCACTTTATTATTTATTAGTACTGTAATCAAATGTCCCGGAACAGCCAGCGCCGCGTGTACTGACGATAATTGATCGTTAACTGCTTGCCTGATTGTTATTATTGTTTTGACTTGACTTGTCTTGGGTTATTCGCTTCTGACACACACAATTTGGCTAAGTGACACACATAGAATCTATATATATAAATTTCAAAATCCTGACTGACTGATATATAAACATACAGCCTAACCCACTGGTCCTAGAGACATGAAATTTAGAGGGTGTGTTCTTTCTGAAGAGTAGGTATCCACTAAGAAAGAGTTTTTCAAAATTCTACCCGTAAGAGGGTGAATGGGGGAGTGTGAAATTTCACGCGGACGAAGTCGCGGACAGAAGCTAGTAAGTTATAATGGTTGATAATCATTGATTAATTATTCAAAGCCAAGACTACATTTCCATTATACCGGGTCGTTGTTTTGGTCGCTTCTAGTTCACTCATGAATAAAGCTGAAACGGAAAAATTACTGTATCAAAATGCAACCACGAATTCGAGTATATAAATTGCATCAAACCATTTGACTAGTTGGACGGGTCCGAAACAGCCGGTTTGGCATAATATGAACACTCGTATGCGGTTATTGGTTATTGGCTAAACATCCTGGCATGCTGACAATACGACTTAGGTAAATCGTTGGAATAAAAAATCTGACTATACAATGTGATAGGGGTGAGACTTCTAACCCGTTAAGGCTGAGTACTACCTAATTTTATCGACAAAAAAAATAGTATGGGGGTTGAACCCCCTTCCCCTAAAAATTATGGCTATTTGAATATTTTTTTTTAATGTACTACGGCGCGCTTGATTCTTTCTAATAACCTTGGCTAACTAATTCATTACTTTTTTCATATGTTTGATAATGTTTTGGTGAGAAAAAAAAATCATTTCTGAATTATTTTGACCGAAAAAATTGCTATTTTTCAATATTTTCATATTATTTTTTTTTGTCGATATTACCCCCCATATTATTTTTTTTGTCGATAAAATTAGATGTGGGTAGTTCTTCAGGGACAAAATTTTCGATGTCTATGGGTATATTTCTGTAACCAACTAACAAAACGGCATGTAATTTTTTTTTTGTACAGTTTAGCTTTATGCCTTACTAGGACAAATGATATTTTTTAAATACTTGCTGTCTAGGTACAAAATAAAAATATTTGAAGTGTGTTCTTCTGATTCATATAACGCGTCCGTTTGCCATTTTCCGGTACAAAATGGTCGATGTCGCATTTTCCCTTTGATATATCAATATAAATTATAATTATATCGAAAGGAAATAAGTTGTCCTCTTACAAAAAAAATGTGTATTGGTTATAACTACGTTATTTTGTTTATAAATAAGTAAATAAGGAGTGTCCGGCGTATAATACTGATTAATGTGGCGTAAGCTTCACTTGACCGTACTTGGTCAGGTAATAATAATGAGAGTCTGAATTCCCGCGCGGGGGGAAGCCAGTCGTGCAACGGACGAGCTAGAAGGTGGACCTGCGGCTGGTTGGATTAGATCCCGGTGTTACGAAGGAAAATATCTGATTCACCTGTGTTTGGTTCAGGTGGCATTATGATTACAATGCCTACTTTATAAAATTTATTTTATTGTTTTAAAACTTCAATCTGTGTTTCGTGTGATGCTTTTAGGTTATGGAATCGTGTAGAAAAATGACAATAATGAAGTCTGTATGTATGATGAGTTATGCATGATTGTAGGCAAAAATCTGATTCAACTGTGCCTGATTCGTATGGTCAAAACCCCCATATGACTAATGAAATAAATTCGATTTCCCCTTTCCAGCACGAAAGAAGTGCTTTTGTTGCATTATAATGTCCAATGTTTGACCGTGTACAAGTCAGTAGTTCTAGTCTTATTTACTATTATTTATTTAGCTATAACCTTTTGAATAATTAAAAAGTGACAGGAGTATAAAACTGTTCTAAATATGACACTTTTGATATGTCTTAGTCTTAGTTAAGAATAAATAATTATTGTTTAGAATTATCAATCAAAACTAACGGTGTATTTATTACTTTTTATTTCTGTTTCTGATTCATCTGGGCACAAAATATTCGAACGTCGATATCTTGAAAACTCCTTTATAAAAACGAGCCCCTCATACAAACATATGTTCTTTGGTATGTCTATTTTCATATGAGCATGTGTTACAGAGCTGAAAGTGAAATTAAATTTTGGCCATATGGATCAGTCGAAGAATCAAAGGGGTTAGAAGATTTTTGTATGGAGGGTGGCCCTAAGGTCGGTCGCCATTTTGATTTTTTTTCAGAATCGCGGTGCACAACAAAAGTTATATATTTAGATAGAGGACACTTATACAAACAAAAAATATAATATAACATAATATCCTAAAGCGTCAGGTTTCGGAGTTATTCACCGAAATATAATTCGAAAACAACAAGGATTTTTTGTTTTTTGGTCCCTCCAGGTAAGCATATTGAACTATTGAGGTAATAGAAACGTTATGAAACCTTTATGGAGAAGAAACAAATGAAGAATAGACATTTTTAAAATAAATAATATAAACGGCTAACAGTGGTGGCCAAGTGGTAACAGCCGCGACTTACGAGTTGTAGATCGTAGGTTCGAACCCAGATAGGCGCTTTCATCATCATCATCATCAGCCTATAATGTTCCCACTGCTGGGACACAGGCCTCCTCTCTGTGAGAGGGAGTGGGCCGTAATCCACCACGCAGGCCCAGTGCGGGTTGGTAGGCGCTTTACTTTGTGTAAATTATTTCATCACCACTGCTCTCAAAACGGTGAAGGAAAACATCGCGAGGAAACCGGCATGTCCTAGAACCAAAAATTCGAAGACATGTGACATCTGCCAACCCGCACTGGGCCCGCATGGTGGATTACGGCCCACTCCCTCTCACCGAGGAGGCCTGTGTCCCAGCAGTGGGAACATTATAGGCTAATTATGTATGTATTTATTATGTATGTATTTATAGTTCGTTTTTTAATCCCAAAGACTAATCTGACATTTAAGTCTTTTGTGTTTTCGTTTTTTTTTAGTATAGTCTCTGGGATTAAAAAAACGAACTATAAATTGCCGTGTTTTGTTTAATTATTTATTTAAAAAATGTCTATTCTTCATTTGTTTCTTCTCCATAAAGGTTTCATAACGTTTCTATTACCTCAATAGTTCAATATGCTAACCTGGAGGGAAAAAAAACCAAAAAATTCTTGTTGTTTTCGACTTATATTTCGGTGAATAACTCCGAAACCTGACGCTTTAGGATATTATGTTACATAACATTTTTTGTTTGTATAAGTGTCCTCTATCTAAATATATAACTTTTGTTGTGCACCGCGATTCTGAAAAAAAATCAAAATGGCGGCTGATTTTAGGGCCAAAACCTTCAAACCCCTTTCGAAGAACTACCCATGTAGTACTCAGCCTTAACGGGTTAGAAGTCCCACCCCTATCACATTGTATATCCGATATTAGCAACAGCAGAATGTTTTAAAGAAAAAATAAGAAATCTTAGCATGCATTTCTGCGGAGAACCGTCGCATTTGAGCACGCAATAACACCTGTAGAGTAAAATGTACAAAATACTAAAAGAGCGTACCGTTTCTGCACACAACAATATTCTCGCGGTATTATGTGTGCAAATATAAAAAGGAGGCCCATTTCGTACCTTCACTGGGCTGCAATATCGGCGTACATATGTTCCATCCCTCACTTCGGACACACGGGAGTTCCAAACCATTACATCACGTGCGACACTCATTTATCATTCCAGAAATATCTAAGGGACGTCCCGGCGACGACGTGCGGGGATATACGTGGCATCTTCATTAATAGCACGCCGCAGGTAGGGCGTGGTGCGGGCCGCACTGTGTACATACTCCGCTAATTGAAATCATGGTAATGTGTTTACCTGGATGTAGTCAGATGATGGAGTGATGTGGCATTACCGTAATACCCTACAAAATATTAAGTATATCAAAATTACAATTGTCTTGATAGTCGATAGCAAAACGGTTGAATAATTCATATATGTGTCTATCCTAATCCTATCTAAATCTAAACTCACATTATAAAGAGAAAAGATTTGATTTTTGTATGTTTATTTGTTACGCTTCCACGCTAAAACGGCACAACGGATTTCAATGAAACCCACATGGGTAGTCTGGGTAGACCATGACCTGGAGAAGTACATAGACTACTTTTCATCTGGGATCATAGACAAAGTCACGGGTAACAACTAGCCTTTCATAATATGATTAAAAGTCTGATATTAATTTTGAATTTAAAGGATTCTGTGTTTTCGCAGATAACTTGTGTGTGACTGTGTATCACCGATGGACACAAAAAATTCAAAGGATAAAACAGGTTCAAAATAAAGATAAAAGTCAATTGGCTGGTGTGTTTACCTTTCAGATGTTTTCCCATACTATTTGAGGACAAAATAAATCCAATGTGTATGTGTGTGTGTGACAGACGGTCTGCACACATTTAATTGATGAAAAAGATACTGAATGAAAAACAAGGGCGATGCATTGTCGAGTCTTTGTTAGTTTTTTGTCCTTTTATATCATTTTCATATAGCGCTTTGTTTTTTGAGATTTCTTTATCAACAAAGTTAAATAAGTTTTTTTATAAACTAATACCTATTACAATAAAGAGAAAATATTTGATTTTTTATTATGTTTATTTGTTACGCTTTAACGGCTGAACGGATTTTGATGCAATTCGGCACATACCTACCTAAGTAGATCATGACTTAGATATATACATACAGGACATAGGATTATTTTTATCCCTATATTTCCACGAGATCGACACTTAAGCGGGTGAATCCACGGGGCACAGCTAGTATTATGGAAAAATTACCTAACCCATTAATTTCAGACGACACATAAATAAATCTACACACATTTTCATAATAAACTTAGCACTTTACTTAGATTTTTTTAGTTCTTTTATATTTTATTTACTTTGCTCAAATTATAAAATTAAAAAGAATTATAAAACTCAATCGATTCGTATTCTAAAAAATCTCAACCATTTATGCAATGGTGCGTCAACTCATTGCAATAACTGACTGTACTAACTTCAATGACGAGATGGATACTTACCACCACAACCTAAGTCGAAACACGACGCGATAAACAAACAAAGACATAATAAACCTAACGCTGAGCAGAATTTATTTTTTGTTTCTCCACAGTGGATAAAAAAATATTTGTCTCCCAAGTCGGTAATTTATCACGTAGGCTTATCAAAGCGTTGAATAAGCGTCATGGATGTGACAACAATAGACCTGCCTGCTGTTGCGTCAAACACCAGATCCTCCACAAAGGTGAAAATTAGTAGACGTCGCTTACAGTACCCGCTTTATGATCTGTTTGAATCTATGCCTCTAATGACATACCGACCTCGTGTATTGGACTGTGTTTCGATGTTGAGTGCTTTATTGATAAAGGTTAACGCTGCAGCTTTGTGTAATGCCTTTCTTTTAACATGGCCGTCGTTCATCTACTTCAATATTGAAATTCGGAAGCTATTGTCTGTTTTTATAATGCTATTCACTGATCATAATCAAGCACTCACAATAAATGAATCGAGCTTCTGTTAACTCGCAAAACCATCAACAAGAACCCAAGGTTTTGTTCAAACTTGTCCAATGAATCAAAACGCCCTCCATCAATCTTTGCAAGACTAACTGAAATTGAACTTTGAACTTTAATCACGTAACAATATTCTGTGATCAAAAGTCTACTAATGAAATGCAAACGCCCGTTTCTGCCTCGAGTATCAAAAACGTGACTTGCATTTCAGCCAACTAACGTCTCAAAAGCCGATAACGCGGAGACCGTTCCGAAAAAAGTATCCAATCCAGTCGTGCGAGGCAAGAATAATTGAATTAAAACAAAAGAGGGACAACCGAGCCGCATTTATTTAACACTTCGAAGTGAATCCAGTGGCAAATACAAGTGTAGCAAACGGTTTGCGACAAAAACGGAACACAACAAGAGCTTTAGTTAATGTGAATCATATTTCATTTCGCAGGAGGACGGGATTTCCGAGACCTCCCAACACGGAGACATTATATTTTCCATTGTAGGTCTACCTACACTGCATTAAAACGAATGATGTTAATGAAGATATTTTAAATGAAACGTTATTTACGCTCCATGTAATTTTGCGACGTCGTTCAAATGTTTCACGTAGGTTTTTTGCGTCGGTTTGTTCGACTCGCATTGATCACGTTTCAGTACTCACGTTTTTATACTGAGATCATGCCTCGATGAGCACTAAGTCCAATAAATGCATATTCAATGGTCTCTCAACGAGCGATCCTTCGCCTAACAATGACTCCGTAGACAAATGATGTTTTTTCAATAGGTATGTAAAATTCGACGCCAACAGAAGTGTTCTACGTTTTGCCTTTCTTTGTTCAAAGGGAACATAATCTTGAGAAAAAATTAGATTACAAATGAAATTGCTTGTACAAGTTTAAATTACAGCAATTCGTTCAATTGAAAACATTTATAAAAGTAAGCGCACGCAACACGGGCAGCTGTATAATAGCCTCTCGGTGAGAAAAGTAATGTGAATAAGTTTTTCGCACCTGCTCTCACTCTTGATGTCTTTTTCAGTGTTCCTTAGTGAAATGGCGAGGACGACTTCAGATATCAATCATTCGTACGATCAGCTTCAGAGAAAAGGAACCCCTCAAGACTTTAAAGATTATCGCCCGAGCGCGCTCGAGCCCGCTGTCGCTCGTCGCTCGAGCGACGGCGGGCGCGTCACGTGGCTCTGGCCTCGAGCAGCTCCCTCCCCCGCTGCCGCGCGCCGCATCCATCTCTGCCCGAGCATCCACCGATCCCACTCAAATATTATTTGCAAGTTTTTAAATAATTATAATATGGTATTTTTTCGGCTTTTTGCCTGAACCGTATCCCAAGAATAACTTAACTTACAAAAAGACACTTTATGTGCGATTGAGGATACGAACCCGCATCACCAGGCGCCAGCCGATCACTTAGACCGCGCCTTATACCACTAGACTATTGAATCAGTTAGCCATCTTAACGAAAATTTGAATAGCTTTACTCCTTTTATCGAACAAGGTTGATAACGGTCTAATCTTCTAGATATTAAGGTTTAAATTTCAACGTCCACCACGTATTATAAATACTAACACCTTACCGTCTTGTTTTACAAAATGCAATTCGTAACTCCTCAATTAACTAAATTATAAGGTTGAAATTTGCATAGATTTCTTGTTTGGTTGAATAGAATGTGCTTGATTCCGATTGTTGCCCTACCTACCGTAATTTTAATTTAGAATTCTTCTTCGCCTTATTTACTAAACTGTGATTGAGGGTATAATTACTTATCAAATCGTTTCGTTTTCGTGTCGATCCGCTTGTGCGTAATTATCTTCCTCGAAATATTATCCGATTTATTAAGTTTTTGAACAGTTGATTATATTAACCGATAGTATTGTTCGATTAATAACTTTTTGAAGGCTGGAATTAAATAAACTGACGACTGAGGGAAACTGACCAGTGATACGCGGACTCTAAAATTGTTGTTCTCTGGGAACAGGAACAAAGCATAAAGAACGAGATATGGGCATAACGGTAAGATTTACGTTATACACATATATGTATTTATTGTTGCAATCATGTTGCATTATTACTGACAAGTTGGATTTTTTTATGTATTCCTAATATTATTATTTTCGTTCCAGAGAAAAACAGTTCGTAGATGGATACAAAGGTATCATGCGACTGGTGATGTGAAATGTGATCGCCAAGGCCCTCGCTCAATAATTGTTTACACTAATGAATCGGGGCGACACCGTAATATTGTGGAAGTTCACTCAGTGACACCCTTCAAAACTACGCGTTCAAGTGTGACTTCAAGAAGTGATAGACAGTGACGGCCATCCTCTCCGTTATTAATAGGCAATTTACTCGGCAGATTTATTGTGTAACTGATCTGATAAAATTACATTGGAACGTATGAGCAAGTGTTAATGATTCCCAATATTTGTGGGATCATTAATTCGTAGTTAATCAAAAATAAACAACCTTTATTATTATCAATCCTACTAAAATACTTTTGTTTACAAGTAGTCTTGTAGGTAATGTGTGATGCACCATCTGACCTCACATATTTTTATAATTTCTAATGTTGTGTTAAATAAGGGTTATCAGAAAATGTGATAAAAGAGAAAGATGTATATTGCTATACTTTTATAGTTTAGCATGTTGGTTCTTCCTCTGTAATTCACAGGCACAAATGACAACATTTAATTTTTTAATCTCTTTTTCCGATAAGATCATACAAAGTATAAAAAAATAATGTTTTCACAACTTTAAATGAATAAATATTACCTATTGTAGTTGTTTCTAGAAAAATCTATAAATGAACCGTTATCTAATGTTAAACGTTCTAAACCTCACCCAGGGTATCTATTTTGTGTTTAGTTAATATTCTAAGTAAATAACCCCAATTTAACACACATAGAAAACTGTATATTCAACCGTGAAGTGGATTCCATGAAGTCCTAGAAATGTAATTAGAGAAATAAATGAATATTGTTTATGCAACATGCCTAGATTTTCTTACAAACCTCATACCTACTTCAACATTTGATTTCTTAAATAATAATTAACAAAAATCACATAATAACCTATAAAAGAAACAAAAAAAAACAAAAAAAGAACTTCTCGTCCGAGGATTTGAACTCGAGACCATCGAATTGTTAAGCCGCTGTCTTAACCACTAGACCAACACGCCATATACAATACGTTACAAAAAACTTAAATGGGTTTAATGTCATTCCCAAAAGGGGTTCCCTTACTTTGAAGCGGACTGTACAAGTAAAATACCATCACATAGCATCGCTCATTTGGAGAGCATCGACGTAACTGCTACTTTTTTTTAAGTTTTTGCTTTCCTAACGTAAATACGATACGAACTCATTTTTAGGAAAAAATACATTTACGTCGATGTTTCTCCAGATGAGCGACATGTTCTTATAGATTTGAGGGGCAGGTGGCTAGGTGGTAATAACAGCCGCACGGGTCGATCGATCAGATTAAGCTACGCTTGCCGCGGTCGATCCGTGGATGGGTAACCATTTTTACGTTCTGAGACCTCCCGTGCCTCGGAAAGCTTGTCCCGGGTGTCATTCTAGGATCTTTGACCGTCGTTACAGGTCGTTAGAAGCTCAAAAATCTGACAACCGGTCTTACCAAGAGGTATCGTAATACGCAGTAATTTGGGTGTGGAGGTCAGTTAGGCAGTCGCTCCATGTAAAATACTGGTATTCAGCTGCGTATGGTTAGACTGGAAGCCGACCCCAAAATAGTTGGGAAAGGGCTAGGCAGATGATCAATGATGATGATGAACATGTTCTTTTAAAGCTTTATTAAAATTTCAGTATTTCTTGTTTCTTGCCAAAGTCGGCCATGATAATTCGCTATAAATATTTTTGGATTCACACAGCGCGCTTACCGTCTGACTTTCAAAATGTTATATTATAAATATTTCCCTTCGGGCCAGAACCTACATAATTTAAAGCGAGTATAACCATGTATAATCCTGCTACTTAGTGATCTTCAGAATTAACTGTCAGTCACTGGAGTAAATGTAGCGCATTCAAAATATACAGGCTGAATTTTTAAGACAGGAATTTAGGATATTTTTTGTTTTAGGTTTTAGCATGAGATCCAAAATCCCCTCATCTATCGCTTTCCATCAGGCATGATCGGGGTCAAGAGCGCGCCCATTTAGCAAAAAAAAAAAATTATCGGAAACTGTAATAATACAGACTGCTATTTTTGCAATGAGGGTACCCTCGATTTTAATTTCCAGGCATAAATATTATTCAACTAGCTTCTGTCCGTGACTTTGTCCGCGCGCAATTTCTTGTTCCTGACCCACCCCGTCGCATTGTATCATCAGCCCGCGCTATTGCTTCGTTTTCGCTTAGCGTTCTTTCTGACTTTTTTTATTTTTGCTAGCTCCTTAGGGTCCTAGCGTGAAATTGGCCTAAAGCCTTCCTCAAGAATTTGAAAAAGAGTTTTTCAAGTCCGACCGGTAGTTCCAGAGATTAGCGTGTTCAAACAAACAAACTATTCAGCCTTATTATTAGTATAGATAAATCCCCTTTACTTTAAAAAATAACGAAGAGAGATTTTCAAACTAATTATCATAGTTTCAGTTTTTACTTCACAGTCTTATTTCAAAAAGTCATCCTGTGTTGCCAATTACTAAATGGCTGGAACTAAAGAACATAAAAGAGCAGTAATATTACTATCATAAAGCCGTAGTAAGTGTTCCACACGTTATGACTGCCCCTAGCTCTTGCTCTGCCATACACGTTAAATTATGGAAATAAAATTGTATTAAATACGCTATTCTTATATATCGTAATAAAAATATTAGGTAAGGATTTATTTTATTACTTTTTCACTATCATTCCTCTAATGTAGTGTAAGTAGGTAGTTACCTGTGACTATGGAAATTATTACATGTTTCATATTTGAATATGTTCGTAATTGGTCTGGTTTCTTGGAAATTTATAGGTATATCGCCTACACTCTAATATACGTTGCTCAGATATTAAAATATATATTTACTAGTACGAATTCAAATATTTCAGCTGTTACGTAATACGGACAGTTACCAAAATATTTCTTTGCAGGGAGAATTAACACTAGAAATATAGTGTAGGTACTTAACATCAATCTACTACGAAAGCAGGTGAGCGACCTCGCCGGTCAGTAATAGAGCTGTAAGGCAGCGAATAACCGGAATAATTCGCATTGTTCTCGCCGCATATATAGCTCGGTAATGTCGTTCCCTAGCGTCCGGCAATTTTCCTTTTTTCCGTAATAGTCCGTTATTTGGAAACTTCAACTTCACAATATGGACACACAAATCACTGCCACTACAAATCGTGTTCGGCAGAGGCGAAATCGTTTTGCGTGTGACGTTAATGAGATGGGAGCTATTCTTCACATCACGACTTTATTGGACGATATATCAGCAGTGAGTGTTCGACATCCAGACGGACAAAATACATTATGACCTTTACATTTACTCCACGCGTATTACCAATTCCAGTATTTGGATAGAGTTCTGAGAGCTCTAAATTAGCCTCGGTGGAGTCTTGCTAAACATTTCAAACCACCACCAGGCTGCATAAACAACTATTAAGAATAAGAAATAAGTCTCTCTCACTTATAATTAAATTGTGTACAATCTTACATCTCCACAAACATAAATTCAGCGTCTGTTGTCCTTACATCTGAACTTTGCTCAACGGATTTCAAAGTTGCTTGAAATATTAGCAAAGTCATTTATCAAACTAACATACCACCATTATATTCCATGCATTTCTACAACAATGATTCTTCCAAGCATTTGGTGAACATGCACCTATATAACAATGGGTCGGAAGAAGTAACGAAGTCAGATCCAATCAACATTACCATAGACAACCCTGAAATTACCTTCTCCCTGTTTGTTGAACGTGTAAAAAAGAAGTGATATAACAAACTCCCCAGCAATTCACTAAACACTTCCAATGATCACGATCTGTTAAGAACAGAACGATAGCAATTTCCTTTGTTCGCTGCATAATCAAATCCAAGGCTTAAGTGACGCAGTTTGTCGTTACAACAAATAGCTATCATAAATTGTGATTACACCTATTTAAAGTACGTTTTAAGTGCGATTGTTTCTGCTACTTGGGAACCTGCACTGCAGTCGTGAACCTGGTCAATAATATATCAAAATGCTCTTTATTCGTCACATAATATGACATAATTCGGTAGTTACAGAATGTCTTTTAGTTCGGTGTGCCTCTTAGCAAAGACCTCTTCTTACTTCTTCCATTGTTTCCTATCTCTAGGAACTCTTTTCTCTGTAAGCTCTAATTCCTCATCCATCTTTTACATTGTCTTTCTCTGTTCCTATTACCATCTTTGGGATACCATTCTGTCCTTTGTAAAATTTTATACATTTATATCTGTAATTCGTATGATGTACATAACAAAGAGCGTTGCTGGGGAGTTTGTTGCGCTACTTCTTCTTTCCAGCTAAATCTATCTATCACATCTATCTATTTTATCACAACCTTACTCCGCTTGCTTAAAATATATAAATAATAAATCTAACTAAACATTTAAATACCTGGTACCTGTTACGAACAGCGTCCATTGCTGCACTCCCAATGGAAGTGTAGTTAACTGAATAAAAAGTAGCCTATGTATGGATTTGAATGAAATTTGGTACAGAATAGCCAGAACACATTCAGTACTAAATTTCATGCAGATTTCATTCAAATCCGTTCAACAGATACGGTCCAATTGAGTCACAAACATACATTCGAAACTAGTCTGGATAATAATATTAGTGAATATGTAATTGTATTTCCAGTGCAGTGGCAGAAAATCTGTAGTTAATGTCACATTACATTTGAGATTGAATTCCTCAAAAGGCATTTCACATTATGAGACCCGTGTAACCACATGTCCCGCCATCTTCTACGGGGTCTGCCGTGACGCCTTCGCCCCGTCGAAGATGGTTGGACGAGCTGGACAAAACAAACAACCAGTGGTCCACTTTAGCCCTCGATCGAAGGAGTTGAAAGTCATGGGGAGAGGTGCCCACTGCCACTGCCCAGCAGTGAGATGATGTAGGGTAACAGTAATAGTAACCACATGAGCTTAGATTTAGCAAACGACTACACAGCCTCTAGCCATGGTTTTGGGTGTTCAAACTTACTTAGGTTAACAGCTATAATCAGGATACAAAACAAGTGGCTTCGCTAGGAAGCCACGAGAAAGAAGAAAATAATGTCGCTTGTAATGAAAGGTTGCTTAAGTGTCGTTCGTAGCACCTATATATACCACTTGTGCCTACCTACCTACATATTTTCAAAGATCACTAGCCATGTCGGGGGTTCATTACTAGTGTTATTCCTCATTCCCCAAGAGTGCGAACTTACTCGTTGTTTCGTTAAGTTCGTTTTCACAAGTTTTCGCTCGCCAACCAACGCCGAACCATAATATCACGGCTATCGACGCATAATAAACGATTCGATTCATTCTCATTCTGAATTGGTAAAAACCACCACAAATACCTTCACGAAATAAACCTGTTAATTCGATCTCGGTACATAAAATTAAATTTCAATTAAACTTCAATAAATTACTTTATTAATTTAATTATATCCCCGTAATGACTTGTGATCACTTTAGAGTTGATCATTTATGTTCGTGTCGTACTTTGTTATAGGCTCATCAGATTAACTACTTATAATAAATTAATAAAACAGCGTGAATTTACTCATTCCGACAACAGGCACTGTGTGTACCATACAAAGTTTTTATAAATAAAGAGAGTATTGCAACATTCCTGAAAACCAAACCGAATGCCAAAAATGGTAGTTGAAATAGAACTCAACTACAGCTGAAAACATAAAATTGTTTATTTTCATACGAGTTTGATGTAATTTTATAAGTCGAGCAACCGTAAAAACGAGATATTCCACTCATAGCACTGATTTCAACCTCACTTAGACGAACCGCACCAGAGCACTTCCACTAACCGCACTGAAACAAAAAATTGTAACGTGCGGTTCGGTGGAACCCAGAACGGCACCTACGTCAAATCTGTTTTTAGTGATGGAATGTATTTTTCTGTACAAAGCATCATCAGACAAAACATATCGATACAAATCAGCAGAAGGTAAGTCTTGTACCGGATAATTCCACCTTGTTTACAAAGGAAGGCTGCACAAAACAACTGTACCAACAGTTGTTTTTACAAGCTTGTATGTAACTTGACTTGTGTGTGTACTGTGTATGTTAGGGTCAAATCTTGTAAGCTGAATTAAAACCACTTCCTCTTATCCTTCGGAGTTGAAATTTTACATGCTGGTTCAGTTTCCAAGACAGTGCATTTTTATTCAATTTGATTCATTTTATTTCATGCTTTACCAAATCACAGAATTTTAATAAATTTGGTTATAAGCAGTGGACAGATTTACGCTGTAAAACGGTTAAATCCGTTAAAATCACCGCTACCATCTTGAAAACAAAATAAAAATAGGTGAAGTAGGTACCTACTGATATAGATATCTAATATTTAAACAAAAAAAATGAACATTCCACCGCATGTAACCGAATATGTGGTTCGTGAAATTCAGGTAATTCTAAACTAGCCATGAACCGCGGAACGTTGTGCAAAAGTTATCCGGCCCGGTTTCACGGACGATTTAGTCGCGGCTTTATGATGAAATAATTCTTCAGTCCGGCACGGGTTATCAAGTAGTACTTACTTACAATGTATATTTTATTAGTGTCTTATTTGAAGTCCACTCTTTTGTTTCAGGATTATGAATTGTTTCTTTTGAGACACTTTCATTGTTATTTACTAATAAACGTATTTTATACCAGATGAATAGTTACACACCGATTTCTCTCTTTCAGTCGTCAGTAATTTGACTTTCGAAAGAAGAAGACAAAGCGTTATGTACTCGTAACTATAGAGACGCTATTCAACGTTTATTAGTAAGGGAGTTAGTTTTTTACTTACCTACATGTAACAGTGTTTTTTAACATGTTGTCCTTTTATTTTTTTACATGTAACGTATAATAATAATTCTATTTATAAGACCTTAATGCATGTTTAAAAGCAAATAAATATATTCTATTCTATGGAGGTCCGCGATTTCATGGGTTTACCTTTCGTATTTATTTCATGACATATTCATAATGTACGAGTTCGAAATTAATCGGAAAAACCCGAAATAATCGTTGAATTAGATTATAAAGTTGAAGTAGAAAATAATAACTTCAAATAAAATAGGTAAGCGAAGAGCTGCACTGAATAAAAACCACATGTATTTTGACCTCGCCTTTTCGAAAAGACAATTCAAGTTATGCCAACGCTGCTCCGTTCCCCATTTATAGCGCTCTGCATTTGTTTTTCCACTTCCGAATCGCTTTGGAATCCAATTGGAACCTCGGGTGAATATACGATGTGGTTGTTAGAGGCGTCCTGTCATACACCTACAGTCCGCCCAATAATCGCTTCTATTTTTAACCGACTTCAAAAAAGGAGGTTTTGTATTCGACCCGTATGTATATTTGTATGTCCGCGATTTTCTCAAAAACTAATGAACCAATTTTGATAATTCTTTCACTTATGTGATCTACATACTTTCAGGAAGGTTTTAGTAGATAATATATTAGGTAATTATTCTTATGTACGAAGTTATATGCATAAATGTACTGCATCTCCGGCATTTCTATGCGAATTTTTATGATTCTTCTAGTCGTTGTCTTCAATTCTTCAATGCACTAGTGTTAATTGAATTTGTGTGAGGTAGGTACAACTAAAAAGTGAAAAATAAAAACTTTTTTACAAAAAAAACAATCGACTTAAAAAAAATTACTACAAAGTGATAAATAACTTTAATTTTGGAAGTCGGTGTCAAACAAAAAAAGACGAAAATGCGGAATAAACGACACCGACTTATAAAATTAAAGTTATTTATCACTTTGTAGTATTTTTTTGAAGTCAGTTGTTTTTTTTACACATACACATGACATCACGTCTCCAATCTCCGAAGGGTTTGGCAGATGTGTCCCTATAAGTACGCACACCCACATTTTGACCGTTATGTTTAAGTCCCATGTAATGGAGGGCGAGTCTATTACCATCAACCAGTCACAATATCAGACTCCGGGCTTCTACTGAGAAATCCCTGACGGGAACGCCCAACAACACTTTTAATAATTAATAAAGCTTTCATAGATCTCAGTACCAAAGTATAAATTGAACGTAAATGTGTCGTTACTGCAGCAAGTTAGTAAACGAGATATACGTACGGGAGTTCAGTAAAGTGCAAAGTTTGCTATCATATCGCCCACGAGAAATGGGTACAGTATAATAGTATTGCCAGTTGCTCCTTACTGTTTGTAGGAGACGAGAAGCAACTATGCCATTCATTTTAGTCCCTAGTTATTGTTGAAATGGGGGTAGTTTAGGTATCTACCTATTATATACATATGTGTAAGAAATTTTATAAAGGAACAGCCATTCCGTACAAATTCAGTGACCCGATTACCAAAATTAGGTTCGTATTAAGTAAAAAAATCACGAACTACCAATATAATTCATTCTACTCACAAAAGCAAGCGGAGCGGTCACGAGGAGAATGGGGCATCCCTAACAGTGGCCCTCGGAAATAACCGCAAAGGTTATCAAATTGGCAGTAGTGGACGCATTGAATGCCTAGGGCCACGCGCACATGAACGATTCCGCCGATCCTCCCCGCCGACCGTAATGGGCTATGCATGAGTAACCGCAAAATCGCATAGCCCCACTAATATGAGCAAATCTGGACGTTCTACATATTATTTATGTAAATGTATTAGATGACAGAATGTAATTCTGATCTACATACATATGAGCGAACGCAGGCAAGCCAGGCGTGTTGGAAACAAAGTGTTTTAATATTCAAAGAACATATGTTTTACTCTTACATTGATGTTAAGTAAGCAATCTGGTTCCACGTGAAACAATGTTAAGAAATCGTTAACTCTACAAGGGCTAAAGATTGAAGTTATGCGGACATTTTATATTGCAGAGTAAAAATCACTTTTTAAAAGTAATAAAACCGTAAAGTACATCACTATTACTCAGAATTTTACAGCACTATCTACTTTTAAATGAAAACGAATTGCGTTTTTCATTTCTAGTACCATTTCAAAACATAAACTCATAGAATAATACGTATTAAAATCAGTTTGTTCTCGCGAACAAAGTTGGCGCACGCACGAAAACGGAAAATTATGAATAACTCTGCATCACCTAAAAAAGTTACGACAAACTGCATCTCGCGTTCGCGACTTTACCCAAGCAAAGAGCAAGCGACAAAATGAATAAAAGGAGAACAGTTTTTCTTCGCAAAATGTGACAAAGAGGTGGTGCGGGATTTCTCTACGTGGAGTTATTGTCTGTGACGCAAAGTCGTCGTGACAAATAGTGCTGCGTTTTGCAACATTTTTAACTAAGAGTTAATGCCTCCGCCAAGAGTTTATTTTAGCTTAAGGGACGGAGGATATTCATAGTGCTATAAACCTTTATTATCATTTCTCTAGTGCTAGACGCGTTATAATTTTCTTGTTTTATTTTTCCAACCATAAATCTTAGAATATTTACCCGTAAAAAGAGGTTCTTCAAATAAGAACTAGCATAATCAGCCTATAATGTTCCCACTGCTGGGACACAGGCCTTCTTTCTTCGAGAGGGAGTGGGATATACCACGCCGCCGCGCGCCGGCCCAGTGCGGGTTGGTAGATGTCACATGTCTTCGATTTTTTGGATTCTAGGACATGCCGGTTTTCTCACAATGTTTTCCTTCAACGTTTTGAGAGCAGTGGTCATGAAATTATTTTTTGAAAGTAAAGTGCTTGCCTGAGTTTGTACTCACGACGGGGACGGACCCGTGCTTCACCTAGTTTCTCCACCTGGGTGAAGCACGGAGACTACGGTTCCGTGACCTATAGCTGGTAAGTCGGGGCCGTTACCACTAGGCGAACATTTCTCTTAATAAGAGCTGAAATCATATCACAGCTGATCATAAAATGTCTATCTTTATTACAGCACGTTTGAATATCCTTTCATAATTACTTGCCATGATCTAGCAAGGGAATTCAAGTACATAGGTACGTTATGCGTAAAGCATTCGACTGATACTCACAAGATATTCATACATACATATCGGTTTATCTCAATAACGAGCAGATCATCTACGATAACAGCTGTGTCTGTGTGTGTTAACTATCCATCGCTATTCATTGGTCTAGACTACTTCAGACTTCGATATCTCAAGTTCGATTACCACATCGGGCAAAATGTGGAACTTAGTTCGAGGTTTTCGGTGGTAAAACTCTCAGTTATGGCCCAGGATTGGAAATGTGCCCGATAAATGATGATAGACTCACGCCCACATATGGGAAGTCTCGCAAATCTGTACCAAAATTTCCTTTCAGATTTTCCCCGGCGGGAATGATAAACGTGACAGAAATATTTTTTAGTTTTCTTTCATTTTATTTGGGAAAACAAACAATCGTACATTGTATATTACATTGATACACCGTCTACTATAAGTAAACGTACAATCCACTACGTCTACACATGGTACTAGTTTATGTTAGATACAGTTTTGGTAAAATTAAATAAAATAAATATTTAACAACAATACAATGTTTTCGTTATCTTAAATTCCAATAGTTAATACATAGGTCTACTTAAAAAATAATTTAAAATTTTGAGCAAGGAGCTTAATAATTGATTTTTTAAATTCATATTTAGATAGGGCAAATACATCGATATCGTTAAAATTATTATTGGCCCAGAAAGAGATGGCGGGATGAGCTGGACTCCTTCTTAAAGCCCACAATCGCAGTAGACCGGGAAAAGTGGAAAGAGGGAAGGGAGGCTTTTGCCCTGCAGTGGGACAAAACCGGCTTATAATAATATTTTTTTAAATATAAAAAAATAATCTTGAACCAATCTCTGGAGCGATGCTCTTTCTCCTGCATTTGTACGACAGAGAGTTGTAGCAAACAATGGATAAGAGCGTGCCTCTGGTCTCATTACTGTTCTAGGTAGAATATAGCATATTTTATTTATCAATTCAAAGCAATCAAACTTATTATGTACAAAGTCCATGGAGCATCATTCCTTGGAGCAACAAGCGTCTAGAGCGTAATGTTAATAGTCTAAACTTATTCAAATCGTTTTTATAAGATAAACGTTCGATGCTACATTTGTACTGCATTGTACTAAGGAACTTACGCCGTCTCATATTTAATATAATAGGAATCCCAGATCATACAAGCATATTCAACTTGTGAGCGAACCAAATAATTAAATAAATACAGATATGTGGTTGGTCGTTTAAAATATGTCGTGGTTCTCATAACAAGATTAAACATTTGACAATCTTTACAAGTAATTTTATCTATATGTAGAAAAAGTGAATTTTGCTATCAAGAAGAACGCCCATGTCGCAGATAGAATAGAATACAATACTCTTTATTATGTACACCATATAAATTACTGACATAAATAAAGAAACTTTACAAAGGGTGACACAATAGGCGGTCTTATCACTAATTGTAAGAGCAATCTTTTAAAGACAATCTTTGGATGGATTAAAAAGGGGAAGGACAGACAAATACTGTAGGTAGTCTGTGGTGTAGGTACCATATAGGTTGTGTTGTGTGATATAGGTTTCTTTAACTTAGTCTTATTACAGAGTGAATAATCATAGATTATTACATTTTTATTTTTAGTAAAATTTATGTATTTGCACTTAGGGATGCTTAGTTTTAATTTATTTTAATAACAATAATCAGATAATCTATTCAAGTCTTTCTGCAAAAGGCTGCTATCAACAGTGTTTTTATTGTCCTAAATACCTTAAGATCATCAGCGTATAATAAAAAATTACTATTTTGAAAGCAGTTATAAATATAAACCTCAATGGGCCCAGAATAGATCCCTGGGGAACGTCTGAAGTTGCCAGAAATAAGTCTCATATGTATCCATTGCTCACTACAGTTTGATTACGATTGCTGATATATGAACAGAACCAACGCAGTAAGTTACCTCTGATGACGTTAAACGCTATCTTAATTAATAAAATTGAATGGTCCACCCTATCAAAAGCCTTTTTAAAATCTGTATAAACAGCGTCGGTTTGATATAGTTCTTAACAAGATAAAAACTATATTAGGGTATTACTAAGCCTCCGCTGTCCGTCCGTCCGTCGGCCCGTCTATCCATCCATACGTCCGTCCCTCAAAATGTTCAGAATGATCAAAATGTTCAGTGTTTGTTTCTATTGCCGCTATAACAACAAATAATAAAAATATTTTTTA
This sequence comes from Amphipoea lucens, assembly GCA_947508005.1. Lineage (NCBI taxonomy): Eukaryota > Metazoa > Arthropoda > Insecta > Lepidoptera > Noctuidae > Amphipoea > Amphipoea lucens. The sequence goes on from OX382371.1 coordinate 12,263,922, forward strand.
ACTTTATTTTATTTTACATACAAGAAACATTTTTTGTTCGTGGCCGGTTTTTTCTACAACTGGTCTTCCCTTGCTCTACGATTTTACTAAATTGTGGTACAAAATATCAGATACTTGTCAATAACATTATGCGACCGCATCAAAGAACGCTCCTAGAATCGTTTATTTATTTCCGTCAATCAATGAACTCACTTTCGTTATTCATTCAATACATTTGAAGGGGAAAGAAAAGTAATCTGAGGGATTGGGCTCAAACACGCGAAAAAGATATTGGAAACCATCCGCGAAATAGGAACAACCCGTTATTATTCTGTCAGATAAAATCCTTCACGTATTTAGAAATAAACTTTTGTTGTTTAACAAAAAGGTTTCGCTAAAATTAATCGGGTTTATAAACCTACATTAAACTTGTTTATGAATTACCCTTGCCCTAATTAGGAGCTAATGGGACTTGTTTTGTAATTTTTATATATTGTTACGTATTTACGTATTTACGTACGTTAAGGCGTATTTATTACTGTTGTAGGACATTTATTTCTAGGATACATTGATACTACTTATTTTATGTTTAGACGTTGGCTGTTAGATCCCCGAGCTGGCTCTTGCCTTTTTTTCCATTCTTTTAAATATGAATGAAGTGTTTAATCTTTGTGCCAGTATTATAACTCTCGTGGAGGTTGATTGTCTTTTATGTATATATATTGTTTAATGATAAACAATATACACCGTGTTCTTCACGATAGCCATATACTTTGTCAAACGCTTCTATAGCTTTTACAAATTAAATCTAACAAAAGAAGTAGTACTTAAAAAGGCTCCTTACAAAAACATTTGTAATTTAATTTAGTGAAATTGAATTGAGCTATGCAGTAAGAAAGGGTCTTAAGTCAGTTTTGACAAGTTGCAGCCCGCCAAATATTTTGAATGAAAATACGTCATCGTTGCTAATTCGGATAGAGAGGCATGCATATCGGGCGATTTACGTCAAGGTATTTAATTTATATGAAAATTAACAAAAAATAAGAGTTCATTAAAGTGTCTATAATGAAAAATGCTTATTTCCATGGTCTGAACATCTGTTCGAAGTTTATGTATATCGTCCGGAACACGGTGTATACATAAAAGACAATTAAATCCTCTACAATACCTTTTCGTTCATACAACGTGCCGCTACGAATGGCGACATTAATTTAGCACACACAGGGCTAGTGGCCAGTAATTATAAAATTTATAAAAATATAATCCATCCAACCAGCCATCTAATCTCTTCACCACCCTTGGTTGACTGGTAGAGAATGCCTAAGGCATTAAGTCCGCCTTTGTACCTTTTTGTGCGAAAAGTTTAAATAAATAAATAAAATAATTCGTAATTTGAAAACTATCGCCTGGGCCGCTCGCTAAGGCATTAAGTCCGCCTTTGTACCTTTTTGTGCGAAAAGTTTAAATAAATAAATAAAATAATTCGTAATTTGAAAACTATCGCCTGGGCCGCTCGCCGACATATCGTAGGTCTCTCTCTCTCTCTTTCCTTCAATTCGCCTACTCTTAGCACGTTATTCGTTTTCGACCCCGACAAATGACCCATGATGCTATTTTAGAAAATTGAAAATAAATAATAACGTTTAATGAAATTTAAATACAGTTCATAAAACGAAAATGCGAAACCGTGTTAAATTACTGTCGCCATTAAAGCAGCACGCTGTACAAACCCCTGTTATTCCACTTCAAATAAAACCTAGTAGGCAATTCAAAGCTACTCCAGATCATCGACAACCTTATACCATTCAATCAAGTGGATCGGAACGTGAATTCTACACACTGCCGAGCGTGGTCGTATCGGCGGCATGTGTATCTGCCCTAAGATCGCTCGTTGTGGTGAAATGGTCATAGTTCACTGTATCATGAGTAACACACTCATGCGTATGTAATGGTCACATATTCTGTGAATAATATCAAAGCGTCTTCATGTGTCTATTACCTTCTCGAATGTTCCCTGTAATCTAGTAAAGTTTGCCGATTGTGTTCATTGATGACTAGTGACCCGCCCCGCGTAATGCCAGACTGTTATACCACAGACTCGGGTTGCTCTGTGCTCGCAGGTAATTTGCTTTAATGAATGAATAGCATAGTACATATCAGCACAGACAATATCTGTTTTGAAATACATTTTGCTTTAGAATATTGGAACAAAATACATACGGCCACAACTACTTTTTAGGCTTTATGAGTATCTATTTTGTTTTTGGGTAGATTAGACCCATTTTTAGAAGTATTTTTGACAACCCCAAAGCCGGAAAAATGACGGGATTGGTGCATAGGGCGAGTATTTAGGGTGGGGAAGATCACGTGGCGGGTCTAGGTTGGTTTAAAAGCAATATTAACTAATAAGGCGTAGTCGACGGAGTCCCGCTTCGCGAGACCATTGTTTCTGTCTACAGAACACGACGGAGATGACGCGTGCTCGTTCGCCCGCTTTGCTCGCTCATTTGAGCCCCGTCATCTCCTTCGAACCTGACCTGTCCGAGTCGGGGTGCCCCAAGTCACGAGCTCGCTTCGCTCGCTCTTCCATCCTAAGTTCTCATTGCGTTTTACAATGTCGAGATGTGTTAGTTTTGTTTATGGCCTTTGCTCTGCACTCGTACGTAGTTTGCTTTGGAAATGACGAGCATAATGTATACTAATACAGAGAATGTCTGTGTTGAAATACATTTTGCTCTTTAGTGTAACGAGCACAAAGCGGTCCAGCACAGACTATGGATATCTGTGGTAATATACAGTCTGGCATTACGCGACCCGCCCCTGCCTCGCACGGTTTTTACGACTTGACATAATATCGAGACGTATACATATATTATATGTAAGTTTATTATAATGTATTATACACTGATGGTGAAAACCGCATCAAGATCCGTTGCGCTGTTTAGAAGAACAACGCGGTTCCACAGACTGACACGAAAAGTGGCTTTATTTTATAAAATGTAGATGCTGATTACGTTTCTCGTGTTCCGCTGACTACATCTTCACATATACTCTTTTTATTAGACCCTAAAGTAAGATATTTAGAAGAAACACATTTGAATTTAACATTCGTCATATTCATAACTTAAAAAGTGTATTGCTCAAAAAGGATTTATATTCTTAAATGAAAACACTTAAATTGATGAATGTCAAAAATCTTTCGATTTTCTTTTTCAGTGCTCTCGGTTTAAAAACGTTGACGGAGAGTGGGTAGGGGTAGAACTTAAAACGGTTTCGAAGTTAAACTTAGAATTCGGACTTTGTTACCACAACTGCCACTGGGTAGAATGTATTTAGCATTTACGTCAGTGCAAACGCAAGGCAGTGGCAGTAGCACACAGAATAAAGAGAAAAAAACACATTGCCTTTTTTCTCTTATTTATAAAAGGATTTTATTTTTAAACGAAAGTTCATACGCACTCTGTTTATTTTGACCCTTGTGTAAATTCTAAAAATACATGATTTCACTTCTAAAAAAGGTTTTTGCTTACTAGAGCTGCATGAGAAGGTCTTCTAACTGCAGAACTATGAAGGGTCAGATGTAGAAAGAATAAACCCGCACCCAAATCGCGTATCACACTATCAATCTCAATCATATTGCGTATCCATTGCTTTATATGATTGAAAAAATGTGTCTGCACAACAACGTAAAAAACGCAATGTATGTTGTTGAACTGTCAAAATGAAAGCCATTGCTACTGATAGTGTATTACGCAATTACCCCGCTGATCAATACCTTCCCGAAGGTACGAATTTCGCCATCACGGGCAAACTACATTCTCTAACCCACAAAAACTGAGTCTCGAAACAGTTTGTACCTATATAATTTTTCAGCTTCCATTCTACATGCAATAGAAACCCAAATTCGTACGATAATGCACTTTCTCATTATCTCTTCTGAGCTTACAGCTTAAATTACAGTAACTTTATAATGCAACCATCGTACGTATTCGTTAACGAGACAGCCAGTCTGTCAAACACAAAGGGGATCTCATTCTAGCGAGAACGAGGAACAATCTCCTAAATCTATCACTCCAGGATGACTTTATTACATAACGCTGCGCTTACATGAGCATTTTTTTCATCAATTATTACTCTGCTATTGTTGTCGCAGATAGTGGAACAATAAGTGGAGTTATCTACAGATATCCCAAGAAAAGTATGCGCTTCGAGAATCGTCGTCTATTTTCGGAAATACGGACGTGATGTGATGAGATCTCATAATAGAGCTGTTACAACCATGTAAGTATTTGCCTATTTTGTATTATCATGATAAATAAATAAATAAAGGCCTCCAGACCGTATTTCGGCCACGGCGCGGCGGCGGTCAATCTCAACGGAGACTAGCCTTCGGCGCGGGAGATATTATAGTGCACAAGCGTGCGCGCACATACAGGTGCACTCCCTCTTCCCTCACTCTCATGGTCCGATGGGACGGCAATCCGACACGACCGGAGAGAGATCAGGCGCAGAACCAACGGCTTAACATCATGATCACAAAGTTAAACTTAACTTAAGTAAAAACTTTTAAGTATCAGATCCAGAGTAAGTAACCTGACACAGAGAGAATTTCATACAAACACGCATGATGCACTACTTCAAAGTGCAGAAGTACAAAACGAAGAAGATTTGCCTCTGTAGAAGTTACTCTGTAGCGCGACGTTCGCGTTCGTGCAAATGCGGAAACACGAAGATAACCGAAGCGTATATCTTTTCTGGTTGAGCTGTAGTTTCATTCATTGTCATTGCTTCTTATATTGTCTATATCTATACACTAGCGGTCGCCCGCGGCTCCGCCCGCGTGGATGTCGGTTACCGCTGCAAAAAGCCTACCCAGGAAAGACACGGTCAGCAAAATGATTCCCAGGTCAATTCACAGACACCGACAGTAACTGAGCCGCGCGGGTACCTTAGGGGCCATCTCCACCGGAGGCTTTACGCGGGGGTCGTGCGGTCCATGGCCCTATACGGGGCCCCGGTGTGGGCGCGTTCTCTGCGGCGGCGAGCCGCCCACTATCTGAACGCGCCCCAAAAGGTGGTAGCCGTAAGGCTGATCCGGGGGTACCGCACGATCTCGGGCGAGGCGGCAAGCCTCCTTGCCGGACTGCCGCCATGGGATCTGGAGGCGATAGTCCTAGCGCGCCTGTATGAGTGGCGCGCGGAGGCACTGAGCCGGGGGGAAACTCCGCTTCCGCGGCAAATCGCGGCGGAGCGGACAGACCTCCGGCACGATCTCATGGTGGCATGGAAGGAGCGACTTTCGCAACCCAGCGCAGGGCACGCCACGATAGTGGCGATAACACCCCTCTTTGAGGAGTGGCTAGAGAGGCGTCACGGCGTCCTCACCTATCGCCTGACGCAGGTCCTCACCGGACACGGATGTTTTGGGAGGTTCCTGCACATCATCAGGCGGGAGGAGACGCCCGGGTGTCACCACTGCGAGGATCGCCCAGAGGACACGGTGGAGCATACGGTGGAGGTCTGCCCCGCATGGGCGGAGCACCGCCGTGCCCTCGTAGAGGCGATCGACAGCGGCGGCGACCTCTCGCGTCCGGCCCTGGTTCAAGCCATGGTCCGGGGCGAGAGGGAGTGGGAGGCGGTCACCTCCTTCTGCGAAGCAGTCATGCTAGCGAAGGAGGTGGCGGAACGGCTGAGGGAGAGAGCCTCACACCCCAGCCGCCGCGGTAGACGCTCCGGGCGTCGGGAGCCGCGTGACGACTCCCGGCCACCGTAGGTGCGGGCCTGCGGACGGAGAGTAATGGGTAGCTCACCGTCCGATCAGGACCAGGCCCGTGCCGGACGGCGCGTACGTGTTCCACGCGCGCCTCAAAGAGATGTCAGCATAAAGGAAGGGGCCTGCCAGGGCCGAAGCCTGCCGGGGGTGCGGGATTGTCCGAAAGGGTTACCGCTACCCCGGAACATAAAGGGCTAAGGAAGGAACACGGATGGGTTTTAGTCAGTAAGAGTCTGACACTCCCTTCGCTCCACCCAGAGCGGGAGGGGTCATTTGATGATTTCCCATCCATAAAAAAAAAAAAAAAAAAAAAAAAGGGGCCATCTCCACGAGCGAGAGAATCGCAACGGATCCGCGCTTCTATCGTCGGGTCGTCTCCACGAACGAGCGATTATTCCGCCAGCGTATCGTCGCGACTGGTAACGGAATCGCCGCGTGCCCGCGACGACTCGTAACGGAATCGCCGCGTGCCCGCGACGAGGCGTTGTGCAATAGTTTTGTTGAAAGAGTTCAGTTAGGTGCCAGACGAGAGCGAAATAAGTAGTGTCTCAGTCAATAAATTAATTATTTATTATGGATGTAGTGTTCTGGGGTGCTTGTGCAAGTACGCTAGTGAATATGCAGTTATTGTTATTAAGAAAGGAAAAAAAGCGCCGTTGGTGGACACATCCTATGTTACTACGTCGAGAAAGTCATGGAAATTTCCATGTGAATTATGAAGAATATCGAAATCATGCAGATTGGCTTGAAGATGAATATTTAATGTCAATTCCTGTTTTCGATGAACTGTTAAGTTTACTTTCAAGAAACTTTGACAGCGCGCCCGCCGCGCGCTCGCTGCGAGAGCGCCACGTTCTGCGGCGAACGCGCGGCGTGCGCGCCACCAGTAGCGACGATACCGCGGCGATACGACGACGTTACGCGCGCACATTGCCACTCGTCGCATCGCCGCGATAACATCGCCGTGTGGAGACGCGTTCATAGAGAGTGTATAGAAATACGTGGCACGACGATATTATCGCCGCGATTCTCTCGCTCGTGGAGACAGCCCCTAACTCATAGATCTAAACTCCCCTCCCGCACGCGCACCCCCGCCTTGGTGACGCCTACTTCGCAACGGGCCGTGCAGCAGAAATCGTAATATTTTAATTTCGCCATAACTTCAAAACCAAACGTCCAATTTTAATCATTCAAAGACCAAATATTATCTCCATAAACTGTTCTTAGTGATGAAATCATTTATTTTGATAAGGATTAATAGCATGAGTAAAATAAACGCGTTTAAATGTAGTCCAAAAAAAATTCAAGATTTTTAAATAAAAAAATGGTTGCTGTGCCTCACTCGACATAGATGGGTATAGTGTGTCGCGGACTTTTTTGTAGATATTTATAAGATCTACAATTAATTAGAACATTTTATGGTTCTATCTTTTATAGTTTAGGCAGCGTACGCAAAATAAGTAACTTTTCTGGTTGATTTTTTACACCTTGTGTCCGAAAAACCCAAATATCTTACGGAACCCTATTTTTTTCCAAAATAAAATATAGCCTATGTTACTCGTGGATAATGTAGCTTTCGAATGGTGAAAGAATTTTTAAAATCGGTCCAGTAGTTTTTGAGCCTATTCAGTACAAACAAACAAACATACAAACAAAGTTTTCCTCTTTATAATATTAGTGTAGATATAATAAAATCGTAGGAAAGTCAAAACGGTACATTGAATATTTTTTTTAAAGAATACTTGGGGCGTGATCTACAATCGATATCGAAGCCAAAAATATAGTTTTTAGAATTTTTGTCTGTTTGTCTGTTTGTCTGTATGTATGTCCGGGATAAACTCAAAAAGTACTGCATGGATTTACTTCAAATTTTGCATGAATATTACTAAGAGGTCGGGTCAACATATAGGCTACATATTATCACGCTATCACCTATGGGGGAGGAGCTGTGAATCTTTATTTTTCTTACGCATTCTGTGACAGCGTGTAATCTAACGACGCATATTTAAATGTTGTTTTTCAGTAAGCCATGCTATTATCTAGCTTTACACTATAAAAACTACGCCATTTAAGTAACTTGGGCAGAAAAAACATAGTTTAATGAATTTTAGTAGTATAAAGAAAATTTTGAAGCAGCGCCATCTATAAGATTTCATAAAAATCAAATCAAGTTACATGTTGACACTTTTTGGAAATTAATAATTTAAAGATCATGTTGGCGAGGTTAGTAGTTAGTTATTCTTAAAATTCATAGATGGCAATGTGCATTTTCTTCATAAAAAATGTATCGTATAGTTCGTTTTGACAAATTCAAGTTCCAACAAAACCCTTAAAATCTTGAACAGAGTTGAGGACGACAATTAAAAAAAAATGCGGTGTTAAGTATTACAAAAAAGTTATGTTTCTACTGGAGACGAAGTCGGAGTAACTGATGAACGCGTGCTGAACACCTGTCTCAGTTCACTTCAAGATGTGGTCATTTCTATCGGCGGCAATCCACTGATCGAATATGGGTTACCAGCTCCCCAATCATCACCGCATCAAGACCGTGTAAATCGGGAGTATAACGCTGAGACAAATTACGATCCGGGCGAAATGACCATGTCGCTTTGTTCTCTTCAGAGCAAAAACAAATTTATGACACCGTCCTTGAAAGCGTTGGGAAAAAACCAGGGTCAAATGTTTTTCTTGGAATGCGTCTGGTGGAACAGGAAAAACATTTGTTACCACTTGCATACTTGCAGAGGTCAGCAGGCAAGGCAAAATTGCTATTGCTGTAGCGTCGTCGGGAATCGCTGCCACACTGCTTCCGAGTGGCAAGACAGCACATGCCATGTTTAAAATTCCTATTGATTTAGAGAGCGCCGAAACGCCTGTTTGTGGTGTGTCACGTAACAGCGATAAGGGACACGTGCTCAAGGATTGCTCTTTGATCGTATGGGATGAGTGTACGATGGCCAATAGGAAGGCAGTTGAGGCCGTGGACGGAACCCTGCAGGACATCCGCAGGAACGAACATTTGATGCGTCGTATCACAGCTGTTCTGTTCAGTGGCGATTTCCGGCAAACGCTTCCCGTGGTGACACGGGGATCGAGGGCTGACGAGGTGAATGCTTCGTTGAAACTATCTTCGTTGTGGTCACGAGTTCGTACGCTGCGCTTGACCATTAATATGAGAGCTCGGCTCGGCGGCAATGCACGTGCTCAAGAATTCTCCAATGTCCTTCTAAATCTTGGCGAAGGCACTCTACCAGAAGAGAGAGGTGGACAGGTGGTGCTTCCAGTCTCTCGGTAGAGTGGTATCCAGCTTAGAAGAACTCATTTGCTGTGTGTACGGGGACATCAGTCGTATACTGCACCTGCAGAATTCTTGGGCGTGTGAGCGGGCCATTTTGACGTCCAAAAATGATCAGGCTGCAGCAATTAACGAATGCATTCTCTCGGAAATTGAGGGGAATGAAGTGGTCTACACCTCGATAAACACTATTGTCGAGCAAGATGACGCCACACATTATCCCGTGGAATTTCTGAACTCCCTGTCAGCAAGTGGACTTCCAGCGCATACCATCAAGCTGAAGGTCGGTGTCCCGATTATGCTTCTTCGGAACCTATCTCCTCTGAAGTTGTGTAACGGGACCCACCCTAAAGTCATTTCGCTCTACAGACACACCATTGAGGCGGAAATTCTTACGGGTTGTGGCGTTGGCGAGGCAGTATTTATACCACGCATTCCCCTCATACCTCATATCTTCCCGTTCCTGTTCAAGCGCGTACAGTTCCCCGTGAATGTTTGCTTCGCGATAACCATCAATAGAGGCAGACACTGAGGGCAGCGGGTGTCAACCTCAGGACGAGTTGCTTCTCACACGGACAACTGTACGTCGCTTGCTCCCGCGTCACCAGTCCTGACTCTCTTTACATTTTGGCTCCTGGCAGCATAACTAACAACGTTGTTTATAGGGAAGTGTTTTAAGGTATGATGCCTTTGTACGTATTTTTACTCTTTTGTGTCCTGGAATGTATTCCTGCATTGTTTTCTCTATTTCCTTCAGTCACATCCCCCACACCACACTGAACTCAGCAGGACTCCCATATAACTCTCTTCACTTGCTTCGCTTGCAAAAAAAACTTATATTTTAAGGCGAATGGGTAGTTGTAGCCCGCGAAATTCAATTTTTCTTACGTTTTTTGCAATTTTCAGGTCAGTGTCAGGTTGTATCTTGATGAAAATTTGATTCGCGACTATAACAGGTACGTATTCACAGAATTATAATCATCAGAATCATTAATACATCTGTTTAAGTTAGATTTCTACCACCAACACTTTTCCATACGAGATTTGTTCTTAACGGTAGAAATCTAACTTAGAAAGATGTATTAATGATTCTAATTATTATAATTCTGTAAATACGTACCTGTTATTGTTGCGAATCATATTTTGATCAAGATACAACCTGACACTGACCTGAAAATTGCAAAAAACGTAAGAAAAATTGAATTTCGCGGGCTACAACTACCCATTCACCTTAATGCTATTTTAAAAGTTGTTTACTTATAATGCTATAGCGACACTGGCATCTTAGGTATTTTTGGTGCTGTAGAGCCTTCAGGCAGACGACGTCGCGGGCAGCAGCTAGTAATTATATAATTTATTAATGAATCGCCTAGTTGATTATCTCTATAGCGGTATATGTAGCAACAATTTCTACATTTTGACATCGCAAACATACTTCGTTTTTGCTCAATTTTGTCCAGAATTGAGCAATTTAAGGGTATATGTAAGCGCACCTTAACGCTCCGTCCCGTTCCGTCGTACGGGCGTTCGTCGCGGCGCCTTCCCTCCGTACCTAAGCATTCTAAATTGCCAGACTTCACCGTTTATTACGACGTAAAATACTGGTTAATAGTCATGGCGAAGAAGAAAGGAACCCGTGGTAAGTGAGTGTAAGTTTATCAGGTTACGTTATTCATGGGGAGGATTTTTGTGGCTATTTCTGTAAATATAAACACAAATAAAGTGCGAAGGCCGCCTATTGTATGTTTTGTAGTGTTAAATGTATTTTTTGTTACTACTCATGTATTTTCTGGTGTACAATAAAGTATTGTATAAATAAATAAAGTAAAAATCTAAAAAAGGAATGACAATGCAATGAAATAGCTTTGCGAATCATTTAGAAGTCGGTTTCCAAGTCAGTTAAACTATCTTATTATTATTTTGGTTTCTATAGCTGATAATGTAGTTCACTAAAGTATCGTTTTGACTACAAAATGGCACCGCTCTGAAAGTTTAGTTAGTAGCTGAACTAACCTCAAAATCAAATAGAACTAAAATTAATATCTTCTACAAATCTCTTCATTTAGGTACCAAATTGAGCTCGCTACTCTTAATCTTCATCTTCTTAGCGTATCAATGGCAAAAAGTTCAAACATCTTTGGCCCAAAATTCAGCTGCGCGAACTGCGCTATTTTTAATAATGACAAAAGTATTATTAAGAATCCTAAAGGCGAGGATCGTTCAAAGTCAATTTCAACCCAAATATTTTCACTCAACGTGTCTATTTGTATTCATAGAGAAATTTTCTTTGAATAGATAAACGGATAAAAGGGTTATTCCGCATTATATGGAGGTCTGACGAAAGAAAGACAGGCGCGCCTAGTGAGCCAAGTCTGTTATGTGTTGGTGATTTACATAAACGCAGGTACATAAATATCCAGGAAAAATGGGCTAATGAAAACTCGGAAGATGTTTAACTGATGTAAAATCACACTAATATTATAAAGGCGAAAGTTTGTGAGTGTGTATGTGTGTGTGTGTGTTTATATGTTTGTTACTTCTTCACGCCTAAACCACTGAACCGATTTAGATGAAATTTAGTATAGAGATAGTTTGAGTCCCGGAAAAGGACATAGGATAGTTTTTATCCCGATATTCCCACGGGATCGACATTTACGCGGGTGAAACCGCGGGGCGCAGCTAGTAAAAATATAAAACGAACTACTTAATAGGTAAGTATTTAATTAGCAGTTTAAGCAATAAACAGAGAATCTAAGAGCGTGCATAAAAATCTTTAAATGGATAATAAAATCAAACTTTATAAAAATCTATAAACATTTAATAAACGTGCTTATAAATGGAGAGTCCTCGAAACTCGTGGAGAACTTCGGAAATTTCGACCCTTCAAACGTATTTTCAGCCAGGTATTTCTTGAATTAAATCTTATGAAAGATATTGCCTACGCGTAAGTTCGGAAGGCTCAGGCCTCTAACCCACATAACGATGGCAAACTTAGTAAATTTATTATAATTTATTGGAAAAAATCAGCCTTTATAGATAACTTTTTCTTTTAACTTAGTTTTAACAAACAAGGCCAGTTTGTGGATCACGTTTCCCAAAATATTTACTTGTTATTTTTGAGATCCTCATTTTACTGCCGCTTGACCTGATTTTTATTAAATTTTCACTTTACATGGGTACCACCCATCCATTTTGGCTTGAATAATCCAAACAAAATAGCCAAAACAAACTATGATTCTAAACAGAGAAAAGCTTTTTCGTGTTACCACTAATTAAATTATACTATAATAGAATACTAAAGCGTCGCGTTTACTATCGAGCCTAGTTTATAAATTTTTCGCGGTCTCATCGTCGGAGAGCCACGCAAGAATTTATATTCCGCACTGCGACTCATAAATTTGAGTGAACGTCCTCTAGCGCCGCCACTAGTTGTTCTATGTTCGCGCACATTGCAATTTATGATTGTTCAGCTTAAGATTTCACAACTAATAAATTGAATAAATACCGCTTTTATTATCCCAAACTGACACTCACTAGTAGCGCGCCAACGCGTTTAATGTGATAAAATATTCCCTCTGCGTACCATAAAAATAGGTAACATTCATACGACATAAACGGCCCGTTTCAATAAAAATGTTTCATATGAAACGTATAATATAGCGTAAGTACCTATAATATAGAAACTTCTGATATATAAATTGTAATAGTATAAAGGAATATACCGTCCAAATTACAAACAGCTAACTATATTATATGTCATTCAATTTCTCACTGAACACGAAGGTGTACAAGTAATTTCGACGTATATATTGGAATTCAATTTGGGAGCGGAGTGAATATTTCCGTACACGGGCGCCGTCGATGTCGGCTGTCTATCACTTCCATATTGTTTGATAGAGTTTGACTCGCTTACCTTGGAACTGGCGTTTACGTACGCCGTAACGATCATTAGGCAACTTTCTGCAGATGCTACGGCTCGTTGTCGACTGACATTCTTGGAATATTGATCAGACACCTACCTACTTGTGCTTCTATAAGTTGGTCGTTACCCTAAGCGAGTGACATTAACATAAAATTGCTTAACGCCCACGCCGATGCAATGATCGCAATTTTCCCTAGACAAAAAAGTTAAAGAATCCTTGCGAATGAACTGCGAGAAGTCTTTAATTGAATGAATATTTATATATCATTACCGTAGATGCGGGGGTGATAGTAAGTATTATTTTGCAGTTTTAACTGAACTTTTACCGTCTCAGTTTGCTAGAGTTAAATGTGATTTGGAACACGTACAAAATCGAGTTGACTAAATCGTGCCATCAAGGTCCACAAAGACAGTACGTCTTAATTAATTACACTTTCAGATGTAATTGGATCCATACATTTGTAATTCATGTATATTGTATTCAGATATCTACGTAATGAAAACAAAAGAATGAGAAACGAAATCCAATTAAGTATGTAGTTTACCCAATATGACAGAACCATTACAAAGTTGGGACTTGAAAACAAATGAATTTTATTTCGTTCCTTACATAACCAACTAATAAGTCTTGAGTTTAGTGGATTTTTTGGTTAAAGCATAAACTTAATTTTTACAGACATCAGCGCTATACACTTACGTATACTTTAAGTATACTTTTACACATTTTCCAGACTACTTCTCATGATCTGGACTGTAATTTACAAGAGTATATTTTAATACTTAAGCCGGAGTGATAAGTTAGTGGCTTTTTATATTGCTCGTCAGTGTAGCTGCGCAAACTTAGATATTCATTGATGTAAATAATTATCTATTTACACGTGAAACCATCAATGAATAACTAAGTTTGCACAAGTAATTTCGTAATGTAAATTCGGCTTTAGGCAACCACATACCTATATATTTTGAGCATATTGATAATTACATCATTCCGCCGTCTACCGCGTGGATCGTCAAATTCCTGTGCCCGTGGCTTTGTTCGCTTGTATATTGGATTTTACGGGTTTCAATTTTTTTGTGCGGAACCTCAAATAAAATATCTTTTTCTAAAATAAAAGCCTAAGTTACTCCTTAGAACATCAGCTATCTGCTAGTGAAAGTCCCGTTAAAATCGGTCCAGCCGTTTCGGAGTTTAGCCGGAACAAACAGACAAAAAAGTAAAAAATTGTTTTTTTGTATAGGTACCGGATAAACTTTCATATGCATTTGGTAAAAAGCTGTTATTTTGAAATTACAGACAGACACTTCAATTTTATGTATTTGTATGTAAAGATACTAGATATAACAAATCTATATATCTATTCATCTACGTCACACACCATCAGAACATGTTGTTATTGTTATCGAAATACAGTGATTAAATTCCATTCAAATAACTGATGAACACAATTCTATCGAGAGTATTCCGCATATGTGCAGTTCGCACCCTACCGCGTCGTAATAATCATCGCCCTCGGCAATCATGCAGACAGTGCGCACACCAGAATTGTATTCTACTGAAACTTTTAATAAAATGATCTAGTAAGCTTTTGACTCAAAAATGTTTGTCAAACATCGCAGTTATAAACATAACACATAAATAAAAAAGAGGGGCAGAGGTGTACCTAGTACACCTACATAGGGGACGAGCCTATGGCCATCAACCGGGCACAGACTCCTGGCTGTTACTCAGATAGAAAAACCCAATAACACTTTTCCATACCTGGGAATCGAAACCAGAGGGGCGATTCTCGTAATTTTAAGTACTTTCACAGTCTGAATCTGTCAAAAATATCTCTAATTTCCCTACATTTTTCACAAGTTTTTGATATTGATTGTCGCTGAGATGAAATTGCGACTAGATTTTGAACGTTTTTGAAGTGAAACTTCTTTACGCACGCTTGACTTGGGGAGTAAGCTGGCGAAGGCGTGACGTAAGCGTTGCGAAAAGTGTGATCGGGCGAGGCGAACGGGAGTTGAGTGGGGGATATAAACAAGAGAAAGCAGTGCGCGCGCACATTTTCGTTCTCTCTTCCTCTCATAGCCAAATACGTTTGAAGTTTCACTTCAGTCGTGTGGTCATAAGCACACCCGGTTTTTTAATTACGGGAATTAGCCTTCAGGACCTCATGCTCAGCAGTAGCGCTTGCGTCCACTGCACAAGCAAGCAACAATAAAAATAATTGCGACTTTGCGTGCAGTGATAGACAGTGTGACCCAGCAACCTTACTTATTGCGAAATACACTATCAATCACAATCTGAATCATTTTGAAGAATATTGCTAATCCATTGCTGTTCGTTCAAAAAAATTGTCCGCTCAACAACGTAAATAACGCAATAAACTCAAACTCAAAGCATTTATTTCAAATAAACCAATTACCCTACTTTTGAATTGTCAAGGGGTCGGTCAGTCAGAAAGATGAAGCTAGTTGCCCATTCCAAAGCGTAGGTACCTATGGAGAAGAACGGGCAAGTAACTCCATGGACACTCTTTTAAATCAAAATAATATGGTTGCAAAGTCTTGGTTACATAATTCGTGTTAAAAATTATACATGTGAGAACGATGCAGAACGTTAGCGTCCATAATGAAAAGACGAGAAAAAAAAGCAATACAATTATTAAATTAAAATAAGCCATGGCAGTAAAGATGACCAGTCCCTGACCCAGACCAGTCCAATGAATGTTGTTGAACTGTCAAAATGAAAGCCATTGCCACTGTTAGTACAAGCAGCATAAAATACAATTACCAGAATATCCTATGCAAAATAATCGGTTGGCGTACGGTCAGCAAAAATGTCGATTAAAACTTCATGCATTTTAATGTTAGGAAATTAATTCTTTATTGATCAAAATATTCGGAACTACTACATCATAAAATGTTGAACAGCAATGTCCAATCGTTTTGTATCTATCAATTTAGCGATTATCTTAATGTGTAATAGTAACAGTGGCAATCGACTGTTTATGCTATCTCTACCTAACATATTAGCATCAAACAATATTGGACAAACACATTCTAGGAATTTTACGATTTACAAACACATACATTTTGGAATTACTGTGACCATACAGGGTCATTTTAAATTGGCTAGCTACACTCCGCAGACGCGACGGGTATCGATATATAATTTTAATTAGATTTTAAAAAATAATAATATGATGATATTTTTGAGGGTTATTTTAGTCACCTAAAATATCGGTTTAGAACATCTGTTTTTTTTTGTAAACTTCGCAGACGTGATGGGTTGAGTTGCGAAATCTGTTTTTTAAAATAATGTTTTATCGTGCATTGATATCGATACCCGTCGCATCTTTAGAGTTTAGCTAGCCTATTTTAAATAACCCTGTATATGTACATTTACAAAGTAGGTACTAACTATAATACCTATCTTCAAAAAGTGAACACAAACTGTATATTATGTGGTTTAGGGGACACCTTTATCTAAGTTTAAGTATGAAACATTCATATGTTAAGAAAATCTCACACAAAATATTATTAGAGCGGTTTTTTTGGGACATTGCCTTCAGATCGTGTTTGCAAAAAACGATTTTATAATTTCGATACCATATATTATTAGATTCACAGAATTATGTGAAAGTAACTTTGATGCGATTAAGTGATAAGAACTCCATTAAGATTTTTATAAAAGGACACAGTTAGAAATACAAAATGATTCTTTGCTCTCTGTATTAGTTCCATTATATTTGAGAAGTTTTGAAAATAATAGAGCACATAATTATAGGTAATTGTGTGTCCTATTATTTTCAAAACTTCTATGGTAGGTAGGTAAGTAATTAAACGGTAGGCCATTTAAATACTTACCTACCTATTAGTACCTAAGCACCTATTATTGAACCAGAATATCGGAGGACAATTATTAATTTTCTGAAGTTTCATGAAAGTCTGTGAAAGCGTTCGTTGGCATTCGCCAAGATGACCTATTTGACTGAGAGGGATAGTACTCAATTTCATTCACACGTTATGATCAGTAACGGAAACGTACCTTATCTTACTTTAATTTCTAAAATAGGTATAATCTAAAAAGTTAAATGAAAGGATTTCAGGCTATCAAGTCAGAGTTTCTTTAAGCACATTGAAACACGCGCGAGTGGTAAACTACTTTTAAATCTACGAAAATATTATGTTACCAACATCTTAGCGTTTCAAAACTAGTACCTAGCACTGGGCTGCGTTGACTGTTCTATTGAACTGCGTATGCGTCCGTTTCGTTACCGTCGACGAAGAAGAACCGCCGATGAATACGCTGGCTTGAAGGTAGACCCACGTGTTTTACGCTAAGAGCCATCTCTCAAGGATCTCGTTAGATAGCCATTGCTGGATTTGCTTTCTGTATGTGGCGTTATAGTTGTGGACGTTAAAAGTACAACAAAGTTTACCGCTAAGTATTATTTTTCATCTTGGTCAGTGAAGAATTAAGTTAATACTACACGCAAAAAGAATACGGAAGCATCAAAACAGCTTGATTCCAAGTCAAACAATATTGAAAACTGTGTCACCAGTACGTAAACAGTATAATAAAATATACTTAGCAAACCGCCTCTAGTAGTAAATTCTTAAACGCGCGTAATTCTCTGCTCACAGCGATAGATGGCGCCATAACTCAGTGTGGACACAAACTACCGCCACAACGAGGCAAATCGAAAGCCATGCGATGATCATTTACACACGATTTAGATGTATTTCAGTGGTATGAACTATGTATGTGGCGATATCAATTCGGTTGATGGTGAATGATTTTATAGTTGGGTAATTTAAGCATAATCAGCCTACAGTGTTCCCACGGCTGGGGAATGGGCTTCCTCTCTGTGGGAGAGAGCAGGTTATCCACCACGTGGAACCAGTGCGGGTTAGTATAACGCAGATCTCTTCGAAGTTTTGTTTCTAGGATATACCGATTTCCTCACGATGTTTTCCTTCACCCTTTTGAGAACAGCTAAGTTATGATGTCTGCCTTGCCTCTATATTTATAGAAAAATAAATTATTTATCTTGGAGAGTCCTACACCCACAAGAAACTACATTCGCATACCTTTGTTGCTCAATAATTATTATTCCTTAACTTGGGATTTTTCATATTAAAATTAAGACAAACATGAATAATTCAACAGAAATGTTTATAATAACGTTTTCAGAATATTAAATCAAAATAAATTACTTAAAATACACCAAAGAAAACTTTTAAAAACCTTCATTACATTAAAAGCATCTCCAAAATTATGGGATGTAGCTAATAGTGAAATCAAAAGCAATTGGCTATCTCACAAAGAGATTTGAAAAATCGCGTCATTTTAAGACGATGAGTTTCATGTCAAAGTAGGACACGCTATAAAAAATCGTCATGAATAAATTAAAGTGAATTGCTAAAAGAAAAGGGGTTAATTTAAAAGTGACTCTTTTTCTTTTTCACACACTTATCCGCTAGCATGTGCCAAGCAGAAGGATGTGTAGGGGTTGAAATATTGCACCTTTGCCAAACGCGCTACTAAATAACCGCTCGGTTCACGATGGAGATACTTACTTAGCGTTTTTCTACCTCTTTGGGTACATGTTTTTGCAATTAAGTCACACAGAATTGTTGGTTGTTTCTGTAATTCTTTAGATGAGGACAGAAGGTTGGAAGGAATAATAAAAATAACTTAGGCATTAGTGACTGTTAGGGTAGCCGTGTTCTTGAGTGAAGATCACGTATCGGCAAACGTAAGTTAGGACGCCCTCAGGCTGGGTGGAGCGACGATCTCTGCAGGGTGTCTGTTAGCTGCTGGATGAGAGTTGCTGAAAATGGAGCTAAATGGCGTGCAATTGAAGAGGCCTATGTCCAACAGTGGACTGCTGTAAGCTGATGACGATGATGGCACTAGTGACGTTCATCATTATTTTATTCCTCCTTCACTCAAATAAAAAGACCCGTCAGAAAAAAATGTAATAATAACAAACCTACTTCAAAGCTTATATTAATGTCCTATTTTTTTATTTCAGCGACAGCACGTGCACAAGTAATATAAAAACACGTCGCGTCGTCATACGATAGTTTTTCTTTATGACTTGTAGCGCCATAAAAATTCAGCGAGCACAACAATCTGAGAATAGCTCATTACCATAGTCAGGACGTAGGGACGTAACGTATTGTGTGTGCTGTCGCCTGGCTGTTAAACATTACTAAAAACAAAAGAACTTACAAAAACAAATCCTCGTCATAGTGACAGTGGCGCAACACTAATTAGGTCAAGCGCGAGCTTCACAAACTGCTCTCTAGGCCGGCTGCGCCCTCTTAATGAACTACTCTAACGAAACAAGTTTTTTTAGCACTATTGTACATAGCCGTCGTAGCTTTTATTAGGTGTTAAGTAACTTTATTGCAGTAAAGTAGAGGAGTGATAGATTAAACTGGGTATTTCAGTGTTCAGTGCTCAGAACCTTGAGGGTTAAAATTAAAAGTTAGGTACTTATGTAACTAAGAATTCTTCTGAGCGAGCTTGGAATTACTTTCTACAAATCTGAAAGTGGACCAGAGCATAGAATTTCTTTAGTAGGTACCAAGTCTCCGAGTATAGAACTCGCCTTAAAAAATACTACGACTGTTCTATTTTTGGCGCTAAGCAGCATTGTGAGTTCAAAAGGTCATTGTTCGTGAAATGCAAACACATATCAGACAGTTTTAGCTCTATAAAATAGAATGCTCTTTTACGTACACCATATAGGGGCTTGTGGCTAAATAATAACAGCCACACGGGTCGATCAAGTTAAGCTACGCTTGCCGCGGTCAGTCCGTGGATGGCTGACCATCTTTACATACCGAGACCCCTCCGTGCCTTGGAAAGCACGTTAAGCCGTTGATTCCGGCTGTCTTTCCTTGATCTTTGACAGTGGCTACGAGTAGAATTAGCAAAAGGTATCGTGTTATCGAGTAACTGGGTTGTGGAGGGCAGATAGACAGTAATGTAATATCCTGGTATTCAGCTGCCTCCGGTTAGACTGGAAGGCGACCCAACATAGTTGGGGAAGAGGCTAGGCAGATTGGTGTACATCATATAAATTACAGTTATACTCTATCCCTAAGATTAGCAAATACCTTTCTGAGTGGTTAGTTATTTTGAGCTGAATGGTCTCCATTATAAATAGTTCTTATACTCCCCTTTAAAGATTACAATTCCTCCTCACATACATCTTAAGCAAATTGCACTCAATGTTTTTCTTTCTTCCCCACTAACGGGAACCACAAGGAACCACAGATAAAGATACACCTAGATAACGCAAGAGCAACTACTTCACGTGCCAGGTTACGTACAAAAGTCGTAAGTCACCACTTTCGCGCTCAGTCCTGTGTATTGCTGGCTGGGCGAGCGTGAGCGCTGGTGCTAGGCCCCGGGGGTGAGGCGAGAGGGTGCCGTACGCGGCGGTCTTTGAATCAATTTGATTTTGCCATCACTAAATAGTGCTTGTGACGTCATAGTAGGCAGTCGAAAAATGGCACGCTTGGATTCATACAGATCGTGATACTTGCGTTATCTAGGTCTATCTATATCTGTGCCCGGAACTTAACGTAAGCAGCTTAGTATATCGGTCATGGAGTGCTTATGTTATCTTGTAGTTACTATAAACTTTGAAACTTAACATGTTTGCAAGACTTATGTAAGTACCACTAATGTTCTAGATTTTAGATCTAACTAATAAAATGTACTTTGATAACTATTTACAAATATTTAGAAAATGGTTAGCATAATCAGCCTATAATGTTCCCACTGCTGGGAAACAGGCCTCCTCTCTTCGAGAAGGAGAGGGCTGTAATCTAGCACACAGGCCCAGTGCGGGTTGGTAGATGTCACATGTTTTCGAATTTTTGGTTCTAGGACATATCGGTTTCCTCACGATGTTTTACTTCATCGTTTTGAGAGCAGTGGTGATGAAACTATTTACACAAAGTAAAGCGCCTGTCTGGGTTCGAACCTAAGACCTACGCCTCGTAAGTCGGGGCCGTTACCACTGGGCCACCA
This sequence comes from Amphipoea lucens, assembly GCA_947508005.1. Taxonomy (NCBI): domain Eukaryota; kingdom Metazoa; phylum Arthropoda; class Insecta; order Lepidoptera; family Noctuidae; genus Amphipoea; species Amphipoea lucens. The sequence goes on from OX382371.1 coordinate 12,284,941, forward strand.
CTGCTCCCTGAAAACGGTTATTGTTAAATATTTAACAACTTCAAACTTTAATAGGCACCAAAAATAGCTATCACTAACAATTCATGGAATTAAACCACTATAATTACGGTAATTCGTTGGTTATCAACTAAATGAACTCATTGTAATGGTGGCTTTTCTTGTTTTTCTAAAGTAACACAAAAAGATGAGGTATTCCATACAGAGCACTGATTTGAACCGCACATGGACGAACAGCACCTGAGCACTTCCACTAACCGCACTGAAACAAAATTTCATAACGTGCGGTTCAGTGGAACAGTTTATCGTTATTGATTTCAGTCTCCGAACGGCACCTACGTTAAATATTTTTTTAGTGAGAGGATATACTTTTTTGTTCAAGGCATTAGCAAGCAAAACATATCGATACAAATCAGCAGAAGTTAAGTCTTGTAACGGATAATTCTACCTTGTTCATATATCTTACTCTGCACATAGACTCGGTAGCAATTACTATCCTTGATATTTCTACTTTCAGAACATGTCTATTTCCTTTTTTCTTACTTTTCTAGTAATAATGACTATCGTAGATAAACAGACTCTATGTTAATGACAATCTAATTAGTGCCACAAACTAAATGGAGCCGGGTGGTCTTTCACCGCACGCAGTACTTTATCTAGTCCACGTTAAATGACGCTCGTCTTAACCCCGGAGGACCTGCAATGTACATAGTAAATAAGTGTGGATACATACAAGCCCACTTTACTCGTTGTAATACGGTTAGAATCTTTACTCTGAGGGCCAAACTCCGCAAAATTATATTAATGTTTACTCCAAAATAAATTGGTCTAATGTTTAACTTGAATGTTAAGCTTGAAATTTAGTAGATATAAATTTAGTGGATATTAGCGACGCAAGCAAAAACTGGTTTGTTCCCTTTAAACTTTGGACGTGTAACCCTAAAAACATTATGGTCCACAAATTACTTACTCCTATTTAAAGATTAGTATGTGGCTAGCCAAAATCCGGATACAAGATTAATTTAAGTGTGTTTTACATTCAAAAACAATTTCATCTTCAAGTTGAAGCGTTATTCCCTTCTCCCACCCACTTCATCCAGATCCCGGACAGATCCGAACAACTTTTCCATTAGTACTTTGGGCACAACTTCCCACTTAAAATTCTATCTTAATCGCGAACAAAATATTCTACTCCTTGGACTCCAGTTCTACCGTGCATTATTTTATTATGCGGAAATGATTAACTTCCATCAAAACCGTCGTTTTGTTATTTTCTTTTCGCTTTTAATTTGTAGCTAAATGGATTTGAGGTATTATCATCAAAAACGTTACAGACACCAGAAAAACAACTTTACATAAATATTTTCCGTACTTTCTCAAGGAACCTCTACTTTGTTTTTACGCTTAGCCAGTGTTTTGAGGATGTTCCAACTTTCACGTGTTTTTATAAAGCTATTTTAATATTGTAACTCCAAGCTGAACAATTTTAATTTTGAATTTTGGTCTTTACGCTTGCAACCTAGCTGTTCTCAATATTTTATACAACAAAATAGTCAGAGTCACGTGAATGTTTTGATTGCTTCAGAATCTATAATAAGTGTTATTTGTACGTATATGTATTATGTATGCTGTTAAATTGAATAGCGATGTAACATCTTACTTATTTAAAAAAATGCTGTGCCCGACAGGGTCCATAATTGTTTCTATTATTTTTATTTACCTGTAATTGTACATTATGGATTGCAATAAACGATTTGAGATTTGAGAACATAAACGACCCAACCACTTCGGGCTCATTGCTTTATTTTTAATTCTTTTTACCTTTTGTGGTAAATTAATTTTATTCTATGAGCATCGTCTTCACATATAATTATATAATTAATGTATAAAAAATATTGTAAAACATTTTAAAAGAGTACCGGTGGAGCTTCTTGTCCATTCTTCTTCATACGAAACTACCTTTTGGAATCAATTCTATTTTCGTAAATGTTGACGTTCAAAAGTGCCTTTTATGTGCCCATTAGAAATAAATTATTTGACTTTGACTAAAATAACAACAGCAAACCATAGACAATACATGTGTACGCACCGATTGTAAATTTATTTACGAATCTTAGTTCTTTTTATCTGCTGGCCAGTAACTCGTGGCCGCCCAAGGGTGCCAGGGTGCCGCCACCGACTGCCATATATCAAGCGGTCCGCTTTTAATCTCGCAAGCCCTATTTATTCACATTTATTCCAAAGATATTTTCCCACCGGAATTTCCCCCTTGGAATTGGTAACATTTCCCGCGTTTAGCTGATTTGTACCGTTGCTGTTATTGTGGTTTATTTTACAGGAACAAAAGGGACTGAAATATTTAGAGTTTGTCAAAAGATGGTTATGATAAATTATGGCGACCCGCTATCACTGCCGGGCGTATCTTAAATAATACGCTTTTTGTTTCCTCGAATATTCAAATAGCAATTTTGTTTATTTTTTGTCGTAGACGCGTTATTATACAAGAATACCTACTCACTCCAGTGAGTCATTCATTTGCAAATGTCATGGATAGACTACATTAATTGTCTTTTAATTATTTCTATCTATTGCACATACAAATAGAGACGATAAAAACAAGCAAAATCTGTTTCATGTTTTTTGTACTTTTATTGTGACAGGCATTTGCAATCTAGTCGCTTTTTTATTAGCTATATTTGTTCCTCGGCATTATTCCACTTTGTACGTATTATTTTAAAATTTCGTAGTTCTGTTAACGTTTTTAATATAGGTACCTATTGTTTTTGTAATAAATGGTGTTGTCCGAAGAAAAACTCATATCAAATCTATCCATTGAATAGGATGTTCGGATGCTTATAACACAAAGAAAAATATATCGCAGTAATATGTCTCCTGAAATAAATCTCTAGGGACGTTTTTATTGTAATTTATTCCCTCAAATCGAACACAATTCATCTACAGAGGCTAACAATAGTAAAAGCGGTGCCAATTTTCCAACACGAACCTGAACAAAAGAGTACCCCAACGAGAGATTTATCACAAGCAAAGCAACAACGGGAAAGTTTCGTGCAAACGACGACAACAACTGTTACTGCGCCTGTTACGGTTTTGACACGGCCACTTTGATCGAGAATGCATAAAATCTTTTATACGCAGTCGATTTCCGTGCGGGGTCAGCTTTGTGCGAGCAGCTTCGCTAGCTACGAAGCAGAATGCGTTGTAACTAAACATAGCACTAAGCTGCACTTACCTCGTCTCCCATCTGTGTCAAGTGCGCCACACAGTCGGAGCTGCGTTCACAGCGCCACGTCGATGCTAGCTGCAGCTCGGCTACAAAGAGACAGTAAAACGTGTAATTTCATGCGGATAAGAACTTCTCTCACAAATGTATGTAGAATTCTCAACTTACTTTACTTATATTGAAGACGGTGAGTGTTCTTGAAGCTCTCTCTGATTTTAGAAGGATTTTATATAGTAGCAGTAATGGTGAAGGAAATTCTAAGTCTTAGTAGAATTTTCATTTAAATAAAAAAAAATAAACATAAGGTGAATTCGGATGTGTTAATTGAATTGTTTACAAACATGGCGCTTAAATTGAAAAGGTGAAATAACATGTTTACGCATTAACTTAAATATACAATGTGTTGAAACCTGAGAATATATTAAATTGTTGAATAAAACAATGTCATTGAAAATTCATTGTCGAAACTTACAAATCAACGAGTATTGCGTGTAACATTTTAAACATTTAGAAAAGGATGTAGGTACAAAATTCACTATTTAATCAGAGTTATAAATTGGCTTTTATCGCCTAATAAAACCAATGGTTGGTATTGTTTATTTGTGGAATAAAGCGCTACGCTGGTTCAGTGCATCGTAAACTTGAATTGGATAACTTTTTCGCACCCAACAATGTTTGCGAGAGGTTTCAACAGCTGTTATTTAAAATTTCTGCTGTTTACACGCGAAAAACATTGAAGGGTTATTCTTAATGGGAAAAAGAAAGTTTGGGATGTTGTTATATTTAACACCAAATGTTTTTTACTTCGCATCGCCTACGTAAAGGAATATATTATTTTTATTTTTAAGCTTTTCGCATGTCTCGGGACCATAATGGTCCCGGACCTTTGGTGGGCATATGAGGCTGAAGCCAACTCGCAGAGGCTCTTTCGACTCTATAAGTAAAGAAAATGAAGCACCAACCGACGATTGTCCCTGTATGCACTGTTATTATTATTATTATGAACGGCTATCTGACTTCTACAGAGACTTGTCAGTATCAAAACAAGAAATACTGACATTGGTTATTTTACTCTGATTTTCTTTTACCTGCAAGTTATTTTTCATGCAAGTTTGTTTGTAATACTGTAGTTGTCCAAGAATAGAATAGAATACTCTTTTTTATTTATAACATATGAATTACAGATATAAATGTAAAAAAATACATAGGGTGACATAATGGGCGGTCTTGTCGCTAAAAGCGATCTCTTCATTTTTCGTATTTTCCTGTTACTTTCTTCTTGTCTGTTTATATGTTTTTATAAATGGTTAATTTTTTTTTAATACAATCTTTTAATACTTTTTATTTTCAAACAAAATATTAATAATATATATCGCTGTCAACAGGAAGAGTGGCCAAAAGGCTGGCATCATTGCCACGTTTTATGGCGATGCTGATTTTTTGGCCAAAAAATAGGCCAGCCCTCTTGTCATGTGATGAGTCGACCAACCACATGACGATGTCTTCAAAAACCAAGTGGGCACTCGAACCCCATGAAACAACCTTTGGATGGATTCAAGTTCACTATCCGACCGTGATTCCATTGTTTCTAATAACGTTTACTTTGTCTAGGGGCTTGGCTCCGTCATAATAAATCATAGAACGGTGTTTATTAAATTAATAATGTCCATACCATGACAACGACCGAACGGCCGAATGCATGGGCATTTCACTAGCCGCTTCTGCCATTATGGCTAGGGAAGTAAAGGAGCACTCAATACGCATACTCTCAGACAGCATGGCTGTTCTGCAAGCGCTGAACAGTTATACAGCTGACTCTGGGCTAATACACGAGTGTCACCAGCGCCTCAACCAGGTGGGTAACCTCAATAAAATAACCATTCAATGGATCAAAGGACACAGCGGTTCGCTGGGCAACGATGCAGCCGACGAGCTTGCCAGAAGGGGATCGAGCATGGCACCAGTGGGACCTGAGCCCATTGCGCCACTCCCCTTCGGGTATATACGCACTCTGGTAAGGAAACGCACCAGAGACCAACATGAAAAACTATGGACGGACCAAGGCGAATGTAGGCAGGCTAGGGAAGCAATTCCTACATTGGATGGCCGCCTCACGAAACAGGTCCTCCGTCTAACCAAACAAAAGCTGCGCATAGTTACTGCAGCTTTAACTGGCCACGGGTCATTTAATAAACACCTCTTTGTCATAGGAGTAACAGACAGTCCGCTGTGCAGGGCATGCATGGAGGACGACGAGACAGCGGCACATGTGCTTCTAAGCTGCCCGGTGGTCGCCACGTATAGGGCAAAGTACTTCGGTAACCCAGGTACCCTACGAGAGACGGTCAGTAACATCAAGGCGTTGCTGGCCTTCCTTGAGGAGCTGGGGTGGATCGAATAATCGATTTTCCCACCCGTACGCAAAATACGCGCATTGACGTGGAGTTGCGGACACCAGCCCGTATTACCTATTACCTATTACCTACCATGACAACGTAACGTAATCCATATACCTAAACAAATAAACATTACATCGATCATAAACCACAAATTCGAAGACTACTTAATATCTTCCAAATACAGGGTAAATCACAGCAGTAGCTCTCGTCGTCGTCTACTACGGCCGTAGTCACGGACATTTCCTACACCCTTTCATATACGGAGATAAGATTAGTTCGGGGCTCCAACTAATAATGAATGACAACAGTCAACACGATTGAAAGTTGTCCCTACTCCCGATGTGTTTTTACCCGACCGAGAAATTGACTTTGACACTTGTTTACAACTGTTTTCGAACGGGTCCGTATCTTCGTTGACGCACTTAGAGAGTAGACCCCTGTCAAGTAACGCTACTAATTCAAAAACATTAAATAAATAAAAAGTTTTGCTAACTTATTTAATTCGACGCTGTATACGAGTATCTGGACTAACAAAAAAACATGATAACAATAAACGTTCCATATATCCATTGGAGTAAACTGACACGCTTTTATATGTGTGAGTGTAAGTATAGTTTTGAATGATAAGTGTATTCAGCAGTAAGGCAGGAGCCGCCATTCTTCCAAGCAATTAATTTTCACGAAGCATTTGATAATACTTATGTGTACAGTTGTATTTATGTTCTGTATTTTTATAGTTAACGTGTTTTTCTTCATTTCTTGTCCCACTTTATGAACAGATTTGGTTGTATATATGAAGAAATTGAAAACATAGATACTATAAATTGTGCGAGAGCCCCTATATATTATAGTTGAAAATTGTTGGGTAATATATCTCAGTGTTTGTAGAAGTTTTCCTTTATTTATTACTCATTCTCCGAGTTTTGAGTACATAGCAATATTTTAGAAAATCTTGTTTGAAGGCAACGTGTGTTGATCGTTCGATTTGTTCAGTCGTTTTCGTCTCGATGTTTACATAAGCAGTTGGGGTTTCTTCTGAAAAATATTCAGGACTATAACAAAAGGTGGCTTCAGCGTAGGCATAATATTTTCTTATTATTTGCTATAGTGAAATCTGAAGAATATTATCAAGAAAACGGAAGCCAGTTTCTTGATAATATTTTTCAGATTTCATTTTCCAATATTTATCTAGTAATAATATTCTTCAGACTGTTTTAAGTTATTTGTAGCAATCATATTCTGAATTCTTATAAAAGGCAATCCTTGTGAGTTCACAACAAACAAGCCAATTTCAAACATCAATATTGACGTTAAAACAAACCTAATCATTGTAGCATTAATCAAAATGAGCAATTCCGTTAAATAATTAGATCCACACACTCAACAACAAGTGTTTATTTTTAATTAAAACATCCATTATGAAGTCCGTCGTTAACAAATAAATGAAGATTGATGTTATGTCGCACCCTCTTTGTTTTGTTCAATTTCAAATTCAGGGATACAAAGAACGGGCTCTCGACTTTTATTGGCTCGTCTATAGAGGTACAAACACGCGGATGTGTGTACCTACCCAGTTCTATAGCCAGCACTACCCTCCCTCTCGACAATTGAACACGTTCTTACGCTAGAGTAGGTACTGTGCTTGCTTGTTGGATGAAAGAATCAATAGCTAACCGTATTATTGTGAGGATTTATAATGAAAGAGCCACTGAAATATATTATTGAATAGAAGCGTGGGTTACTAAAAGGTAGTATCGGAGGTATATTGAATCTATATCGTGTTAAATAATATATCATAATAAGTGTAATCAGACATTTTTTGTCTAATCTTCTAGAATGTAAAGTCGAAAATTAAGTCGGTATCTATTCATAGAGACATATAAATAAATAAAATTGAATTGTCTGTTTGTAATGTCAAAATAGCAGCTTTTACTAGATGCATATGAAATTATAAACAGTACTTATAACAAAAAAACGATTTTATATTTTTTGTGTGTCTGTCTGTCTATCTGTTTGTTCCAGCTAATCTCTGAAACGGTTGAACCGATTTTGACGGGACTTTCACTGGCATATAGCTGATGTTATATGGAGTAACTTACTTTTATTTTAGAAAAATAATTAAAGTTCCGCGAAAAAAATTTAAAACCCATGAAATCCAATTTGTTTTCCGACATGCACGCGAACGAAGTCGCGGGCACAGTTAGTTAAAAATAAATTAATAGTACTTTTATATCCCTTGTTTGTGGTACTATTTCATATATCCTACTGCGAAACATGTTCAATTACATTCAGTTAAAGAAATCGTCCAGCAACAATACTCGTATAGCGATATTGTCGCTGGACAATTTTCTGAAACTGAATACCAGCAGACCATGTAGTACTGAAAATATTTCCACAAATACTAAGAAATAACATAACTTTCATGATAGCAAAAGTATTACACAAAAGTATATAAGCCGTATTATAATACGACTACACAAAAGCAAATATGAAGGAAGGCTACATATAAATGTTCCAGAGAGAACGCATTCGTCGGTTCCCTGTATCCGGTCTTCGGAAATAGCTCCCAAGCGTGCGTTTCATTATTTCCTTTTTATATTTATCTTCGGGTATAACCGTGAACATGTTGTGTGTATATAAAAGTTTGGTGAGTTTAAATCATCTGAAGAGGGAGCCAAGTTCTTCTCTCTTTTCTTGAAAAATGCTTAGATAATTCTGCAGAAAAATAAGCAGCTTTAAGGTAACGAAGTACCTACATGTCAGTAGGTCTGTTATAATATTATAAATGTATCTTCATCCATCAGTCTGTCATCATAATAATTAAACATGAGCACCGCAATGACAGCTATAATTAACACTCTTATAATACCTTCATCAAAACGTATCTCTAAGCGTTTTGTTTGGAGGCTTTTATTTAGGTATTAAGTTCTGTTTAAATTTGTATGATTTATTTCTGCTTGAATATAGTTTTTAATGTTTTTGATGGTATATTAGCGTGTGCTAGCTGACATTATGGCAAATAATTTAATTTAATGGTATAGAGTCAAGTTCCTGTAACTAAACAGACAGCTATGCTACTGAGGAGTTTGTTGCGCCACTTCTTCCCAGGTAAAGCACTAGGAAGTGGTGAAGGGCGGGCGTTTTGGAGGACTGTCTCGTCTAATTTTGACGTTCAAAAAGTGTGGATTCTCAGCTTAGTTTAAATAAATGATTTTGATTTAGATAACCCCGCGGGGTTATCCTATTGAAGTAACGACAGTCTAGTTCTCTTGACGAATAGGTACCTACCGTAAAACGAGGTGAATAGGGTTGCAGGGGGGGACGGAACATAAAAAGGGATTTTAACATTGAAATAATATAGCGTGTTGCCAAAAAGGACTCTAATGTGTTTATTGTATATTTAACGATTAAGTGTCCTTGTTGGCAACAAACTGTATCCACCAAGACAACCACCAGGTACCAGCCCCCTTATTCACGAACACTCGATATGCTTCCGTATCGTATCGAACATTAATCATTGTTATCGTAGGAGTCTTCTCAACGCTGTTCACAAGTCCAAAACCCGAAAATTTTGTCCGTTTAAATCAAATAGACGCCCGCTATTCTTCAACAGCTTTTTGCTGTTGAAGGGAAGTCAAAGCAGGTTATCGAAATGTCAGGTTTTCGATACGATAGCCTGTCGTATGTTTGTGAATCAGGGCTCAGGTCCACTTGAAAACTAGCGTGAGGCACTAGTTGTCTAGCATTTTTGCTGAACCGGGCCTTTTGGGCGCAGCCGTGAGGCACAGTTTCCAGCTATCTGTTACAACGGACTTTTCACTCTTTTTATTTGTTTTTATCTGATATACCTATATTATATCACATGATCTGACCAAGATTATGTCTGGACTTTAAAAGAGACTGTGACCTCTGAGTTTGTTTCGGCCTTTCTTCTCAGAATATTCAGATAGGAAACGCCGACCATAGTTTTTAAAATATGTTTGACGTGTAAAAATGTTTGTGCAAACCTACTTACTGAAATAAAATCATTTATCATTATATGTCTGCGCTAAATAAATGTATTTTCTTACTTATTTCAACGTTAAAATCCAGCTTAATGTTTCGTCCCGATTTACCCCTGCATTCCTTTTCACATGGGACTAGATAAGTAGAATTGTACTAACTTATCACCAATTCATCACTGGTTCGTGAGTCTGTTAAATTTTTATGTCGTCCAATCTCCAGTAAAATAATTTGATTGGCTATTTGTTAATCCACTCAATAAATCGCAAAACTAACCAGAAACTAGTCAGCTGGTTTATAATAAGAAGCTTGATCAGATTTAATCGACTCAGCTCCATTAGGAGGCTAATAAAACACAGTAAATGAGACCAAATGTTTGTCCGTCTACGTAAGGTGTACGCAAAGACTTCTAACTGTATAACTTACCTCTCGTAGACGGTGCATTTCAGCTTCAAACTTGTTCGACTGTACATTGAAGACTTACTTCACATGAAACGCAACTTAGCCATTGTACGTCGTTATTTATTTTTACGAATAAAGTGCAGTTAGTTTAGTTAGTAATAAATGAAGTTTTGGGACACGTTTTGTTTTAATTGGTAATTAATTATGTATCTTTCGCGAGCCCGCGCGTCCTTCTTCCAGTTTAACGGAACCTATCCAGTTCGTCCTAAGAAAGATGGACGGAGAGGAGTGAGTCCTTTGCCCAGGAATGGGACCATAAGTGGGGCAGATCAGGCTAAGGAACAAAAAATAATATTGTTCATAGCTTCTACTTATGCGGTAAACTGACGTCAAGGCATTTTCTATTACAAGTAATTCTTTCAAACGAATCACAGACATATCATTCCATCATGAACCTGAAAAGTCTTCACTGGCTGCTAAAAACGACGAGTAGACATTCAGCTTAAAAAGTTATTGCCATATAAATCGCAAATACCATTCGAATAAATTTTAAAAACAAAGGAAATGTAACGATAAATATAATATACAGAAGTTCTAAAATGCTTGTTAAAAAACTATGTAACTTACAAATATGTCGATAACTTCGTTGAAAAGCAAGTGTGTCATTTGAAATAACTTACAGGCGTTCTTGTTATCCTCAGAACTAAAGTTAGGTCCACAGACTATGTACAAGACGTCTGAAGCCGTAAATTACGTAGTATCGTATCTAATTTATACAAATAAACTAAAAGCAGTTGTTTCGTCTTGCCAGACAAAATAATTCCGCTTAAAATATTTACGAGGCAAGCTCCATTTTGCACTGAGTCTGTACTTCGCAGACTTCTAGAAATCCCTTTGCGTACCATCTTCGGTAAGTTTTTGAATTTATCTTCTTAGAATTTATTAATGATGTGTAGAGAAGTGAATTATAATACGCAGAATAATAATCAATAGATAGGGCTCAGTAGGTGGCTCGTAGCTAAATAATAGCCAAACTAAACTACGCTAGCCACTGTGGATTCGTGATATCAAGACCCCTCCCTACCTCGGAACCCCCGGCTGTCATTAGTAGATCTTTGACAGTCGTTACGGGTAGTCAGAACTTCAAAAGTCTGACTACTAGTCTTATCAAGGGGTATCGTGTTACCCAGTAACTGGGTTGTAGAAGTCAGATAGGCAGTCACTCCATGTAAAATATTGGTATTCAGTTGCATCCGGTTAGACTAAAATCCGACCGCAACATAGTTGAGAACAGGCAGATTTTTTTGAACAATCGTTGTGTAATGATTTTTATGCTACTCAAATTCGCAATATGCTCATTTTTAGTAACAATGAGCTTGTTAAATAGACCATGCGTCAATAACTGTGTAACCTACAAATAACTCATCGCTTCATAAAAAGCGACGAATATTCACGTCCACCAAAAACATCAGCTATACATAACATATCGTCGAACCCTTACAATTCCACTGCAACCCGTTTAATTCTATCCTAAGGGAACGGAGTTTTTCATCTCCTAAAAGGGCGCTAATTTTCCGACAAGACTGCTATAGCGCTGCCTGGCTTCGCAAACGCTCACAATGAGGGAATGCTATACCTAACTACCGAGAAAAACTATGTTGGGACTCCATTAATTTTATTCGCATCGATCTCAATTTTTCTTAGAAATGTAACGCAGTTAAAGTAAGGCTCGAACTCTAGTAACGCGGAAAGGGGAAGTATCAAATACAGGCTTATTTTTTTATCACCAACCAAATTTTTACAGGGTTTCTACCCATGAATATGAACAACTTTCACTATGGGACCAACTCTGAAATCACGAAAAAAAAATCAGCTGTTTCATACAAAAGTTCAATACCTACTTGAGAAACAGCTGATTTTTTTTCGTGATTTCATAGTTGGTCCCATAGTGAAAGTTGTTCATATTCATGGGTAGAACACTGTAAAAATTTGGATGGTGATAAAAAAATAAGCCTGTATATAAACTCACGCCGTATTCCCATGGGGGTAGATAGAAACTACCAAACGCCTCCTGTTGCGATCCTTACATACTCCTTTTGCCTCGTTTACGTTCATACATCTGGTCATACACACACGCCGGTTGCAAGTACTCTGTGTGACATAATCTATACATATAATAAAATCGTAGGAAAGTCAAAACGGTACATTGAATATTTTTTTAAAAGAATACTTGGGGCGTGATCTACAATCGATATCGAAGCCAAAAATATAGTTTTTAGAATTTTTGTCTGTTTGTCTGTTTTTCTGTTTGTCTGTATGTATGTCCGGGATAAACTCAAAAAGTACTGCATGGATTTACTTCAAATTTTGCATGAATATTACTAAGAGGTCGGGTCAACATATAGGCTACATATTATCACGCTATCACCTATGGGGGAGGAGCTGTGAATCTTTATTTTTCTTACGCATTCTGTGACAGCGTGTAATCTAACGACGCATATTTAAATGTTGTTTTTCAGTAAGCCATGCTATTATCTAGCTTTACACTATAAAAACTACGCCATTTAAGTAACTTGGGCAGAAAAAACATAGTTTAATGAATTTTAGTAGTATAAAGAAAATTTTGAAGCAGCGCCATCTATGAGATTTCATAAAAATCAAATCAAGTTACATGTTGACACTTTTTGGAAATTAATAATTTAAATTTGATCATGTTGGCGAGGTTAGTAGTTAGTTATTCTTAAAATTCATAGATGGCAATGTGCATTTTCTTCATAAAAAATGTATCGTATAGTTCGTTTTGACAAATTCAAGTTCCAACAAAACCCTTAAAATCTTGAACAGAGTTGAGGACGACAATTAAAAAAAAATGCGGTGTTAAGTATTACAAAAAAGTTATGTTTCTACTGGAGACGAAGTCGGAGTAACTGATGAACGCGTGCTGAACACCTGTCTCAGTTCACTTCAAGATGTGGTCATTTCTATCGGCGGCAATCCACTGATCGAATATGGGTTACCAGCTCCCCAATCATCACCGCATCAAGACCGTGTAAATCGGGAGTATAACGCTGAGACAAATTACGATCCGGGCGAAATGACCATGTCGCTTTGTTCTCTTCAGAGCAAAAACAAATTTATGACACCGTCCTTAAAAGCGTTGGGAAAAAACCAGGGTCAAATGTTTTTCTTGGAATGCGTCTGGTGGAACAGGAAAAACATTTGTTACCACTTGCATACTTGCAGACAGCAGGCAGCAGGCAAGGCAAAATTGCTATTGCTGTAGCGTCGTCGGGAATCGCTGCCACACTGCTTCCGAGTGGCAAGACAGCACATGCCATGTTTAAAATTCCTATCGATTTAGAGAGCGCCGAAACGCCTGTTTGTGGTGTGTCACGTAACAGCGATAAGGGACACGTGCTCAAGGATTGCTCTTTGATCGTATGGGATGAGTGTACGATGGCCAATAGGAAGGCAGTTGAGGCCATGGACGGAACCCTGCAGGACATCCGGAGGAACGAACATTTGATGCGTCGTATCACAGCTGTTCTGTTCAGTGGCAATTTCCGGCAAACGCTTCCCGTGGTGACACGGGGATCGAGGGCTGACGAGGTGAATGCTTCGTTGAAACTATCTTCGTTGTGGTCACGAGTTCGTACGCTGCGCTTGACCATTAATATGAGAGCTCGGCTCGGCGGCAATGCACGTGCTCAAGAATTCTCCAATGTCCTTCTAAATCTTGGCGAAGGCACCAGCTTAGAAGAACTCATTTGCTGTGTGTACGGGGACATCAGTCGTATACTGCACCTGCAGAATTCTTGGGTGTGTGAGCGGGCCATTTTGACGTCCAAAAATGATCAGGCTGCAGCAATTAACGAATGCATTCTCTCGGAAATTGAGGGGAATGAAGTGGTCTACACCTCGATAAACACTGTTGTCGAGCAAGATGACGCCACACATTATCCCGTGGAATTTCTGAACTCCCTGTCAGCAAGTGGACTTCCAGCGCATACCATCAAGCTGAAGGTCGGTGTCCCGATTATGCTTCTTCGGAACCTATCTCCTCTGAAGTTGTGTAACGGGAGCCACCCTAAAGTCATTTCGCTCTACAGACACACCATTGAGGCGGAAATTCTTACGGGTTGTGGCGTTGGCGAGGCAGTATTTATACCACGCATTCCCCTCATACCTCATAACTTCCCGTTCCAGTTCAAGCGCGTACAGTTCCACGTGAGTGTTTGCTTCGCGATAACCATCAATAGAGGCAGACACTGAGGGCAGCGGGTGTCAACCTCAGGACGAGTTGCTTCTCACACGGACAACTGTACGTCGCTTGCTCCCGCGTCACCAGTCCTGACTCTCTTTACATTTTGGCTCCTGGCAGCATAACTACCAACGTTGTTTATAGGGAAGTGTTTTAAGGTATGATGCCTTTGTACGTATTTTTACTCTTTTGTGTCCTGGAATGTATTCCTGCATTGTTTTCTCTATTTCCTTCAGTCACATCCCCCACACCACACTGAACTCAGCAGGACTCCCATATAACTCTCTTCACTTGCTTCGCTTGCAAAAAAAACTTATATTTTAATGCTATTTTAAAAGTTGTTTACTTATAATGCTATAGCGACACCGGCATCTTAGGTATTTTTGGTGCTGTAGAGCCTTCAGGCAGACGACGTCGCGGGCAGCAGCTAGTAAAATAATATACGTGACTATTGCTTCAAAAATTTAATACATTAAAACGAATGCATACCTATAATCAATGTAAGAATTTACTGCAGAAATAATATACTCCAACACTGTTTCATTAACGGTGTCTGTATAAAAACATTGGAACCGTATTAATTGGGAAAAATATTCTTGAACATTTTCGGAATATCATCGCAAACTCGCTGATTAATTGGCTCAAAAGAAAAGTAACATTCCGCTTTCGCTGGCATGCAAGTCGTAGCTTTACTGGCGGACTAAGCGCTAGTAGTGAAGTGCGGTAAAAGCGGGCCTTCATCAATCTTCTGTAATTAGCTAGTGACGTTCTCGCCTAACACTAATGACGAGGAGGGCGTTTACTCGCGACCGCCACGCCTCGCCACATAAATTACTACATCCACCGTCAAGAGCTCACTCAAAACACCTCAAGTGTTTAGTGAAATGTGCTGTTAGTGAAAAGTGACGTGGAAGCGGTTTTTAAACGGTGCATGAGTGGCTTTATCGTCATTTAGATAGGGGTAGTACACGTTATATGACTAATTATAAGGGAAGTAAGTAGTTGAATGATATCAGCAATCCGCTTAGTAAGCATTGTGATGATTATCTACATCATTCTCTTGGCACTGGTTGATGGAGGTATATTCTGTCTTGTTAAAAAAAAAACTTACGTTTGCAGTTGCAGAATTGATCGTGCCGTGCCATTTATTCAACTACAAAGTTTGTTCTTGCGATAAATTCACCCCAAATACGGAACCCTTCATTGTGCGTGGTCCGACACGCACTTGGTCGGTTTTTAGTTCTAGTTCACTCTATCAGTCTTGCATATATGTATCCTTACTCGCATAATTAGGAGAACCTCGCAATAACCTTACTCTCTCCACTCCATGACATATTTAATCATTTATTTTAAAGAACCTTACAAAATTCAACACGTCAAACACAAGTAAAAATTCCCGTCTCTTTGTGCTCACTACACAATAAGATACAATTTCTTATACAGCGCATAATTTATCACAGAGGTGACTGCTACAGCTCTATCGAGCGCCTACCTCCATCGTTTCTTTGATAACTCTACTGAAATTCCAATTTCCCTTAACTTCACCTCTTATGCAACATTATTATACCTGCAATACGTTTAATGATCGTAAATTTCCTTAATGAACAAGTCGTGCAATTATTAATTCAGTACCCTTCTGAACTAAAATACATGATTAACCTAATTTACAGCAGTATACTGAATTCTAACGCAACTAATGAGGATGTTGTTAAGTAGATTGCATTTAGTTTTGATGACGGAATACTGTATGTTATGATGACGTAATTATACAGGTAGGTACCAAATAATTTGCGAAGAAACGAGCATTGTTTGTTATTATTGTTGTTTTGCTATTTATTTTACGGTTCCCTATCCATTTGCATAAAATTTTAAGACCTAATACAACTTAGCATAATTTTGTTTGGCATAATTATATTTTCGCATAATATAATTACGCATAACAGCTTACGCATATTTTTTTTAAGCATAATTTCTCTAACCATAATAATGATTAAGCATAATATTGTAAAGCATAAATTTATTAAGCATAAAGTTCTAAAGCATAACTTTTTTAAGCATAATATCCTAAAGCATAAATTTATTTACGCATAATGATATTAAAACATATTTTTATTTTTTCGCTGTAGGAAGCATGAAGCAAGCAAGCATACAGCATGCAAGCAAGCATGCAGCAAACAAGCAAGCATGCAGCATGCAGCATTCAAGCGCTTGCTCTTGCATCCTATGTCGACGGAGCCCCGCTTCGCGGGGCCCCTATTTCTGTGTAAAGGGTTTAAAGTAACCTAACCAAACCGAACCTCGGGGTGCCCATCGCTCGCTCTTGCATCCTATGTCGACGGAGCCCCGCTTCGCGGGGCCCCTATTTCTGTGTAAAGGGTTTAAAGTAACCTAACCAAACCGAACCTCGGAGTGCCCTTCGCTCGCTCTTGCATCCTACGTCGTCTATTGCGTTCGTTGAGTTCGGGTGCGGTAACGGTAACGGAAATAATTCGGAGTATTGAAAATCGGAATGTCTTTTTTCGGACCGCGAACCCATCGAGCATTTGATTCTTCGAATATATGAAAATCGGAAAACAAACAAGTCGCATTTATGACTTTCGGTAAAATAAATTTCTTGATTTTTAATAATAGACATTATGATTCTTAGGTATTATGAAATTCGGACTTTTGAAAATCGGAACATCGAAATTCGGAATAAAATATTTCGGAGTATTTGGGTGTTCCCGTTTCAATCTGTTAACTTCTATCTGAGGAATAACCGCCATATTTATTTCTCATAATAGAAGTTAACTGATCGACATATTTTTTTATACAAAAACTGTCAAAACATCTAATATATTCTTCAGATAAAAGTTATCTCGCGATCGTTTAAGTTACATAATGTTATGTATAAATTATATTAATTGTATGCCTAAATATTATTATGCTAATAGTCATTAGGCCTACTAACGTTATGCTAATAGTCATTAGGCCTACTAACGTTATGCGAATCAAATTTATGCCAAAACAAATTAGTCTTTAAGATGATTATGCCAACATAAAATGTATGCCTAAAAAAATTATGCCGAAGTATTATTATGCCAAAACAAATTGTGCCAAAATCGTTATGCCGAAGTATATTAGGACAAAAAACATTATGCGAAAAGAAGGGATCCCTTATTTTACTTGAATGCTTTCAAATTTTTTTACGTAGAATATAAGAATGTATAGCATAATCAGCCACTGCTGGGACACAGGCCTCCTCTCGGTGAGAAGGAGTGGGCCGTAATCCACCACGCGGGCCCAGTGCGGCTTGGTAGATGTCACACGTCTTCCAATTTTTGATTCTAGGACATGCCGGTTTCCTCACGATGTTTTCCTTCGCCGTTATGAGAGCAGTGCTGATGAAATGATTTACACAAAGTAAAGCGCACGACTGGGTACGAACCTACGACATTCAACTCGTAAGTCGAGGCCGTTACCACTGGGCTACCACTGCTCTTTAAAAGAATGTGTGGTGTCTTGAAATTTCCCAATTTTCCTGATAACTCTTGCAATTTTTCTTTCCCTACCTTTTTCGGACTATTACGAACATTTTAAAACCAAAAATAGCCGAATCGCTCCAGGCGTTCTCAACGAACAGCATTTCATTTTTATTTATATAGATAGGTCCAGGTTTCCTTACGATGTTTTGCTACTTGTACGTAATTTGTAACTTCTGTTGAAGATCCAAATAAACAAAAACAAAGCTTAATAAAAAGCAGGTTTTTTCAGACTTTACTCTTTACTTGGAACAATCTAGATTTTTCTGCGTACAAAAACAAATAAATTAGAATTAAGTTCAGTTAGCTGCAAAAGATTAACCCCCTTATTCATAAAACTTATCAAACCTATTTTAGCTAAAATAGAGATAAAATAGGATTATGAATAAGGGGGTAAGTACTTCACTATATTTTAATGTTAGAAACTGAAGATTGACTGTATTCGCTTAAACTAATATTTTTAACAGCTAAGGTTACTCTTTAAATTACCTACAATCCTTTTATCTTTTCAGTGCGGAGTAATTTGACAGCTCTGACAACGCTGACATTCTGAAAGAATTAATTTTACTTAAAATGATTAAACTCTTAAAAAGATATCCTATAATTAGAATACCAAAATCACTCATTTTATTATTCAAAAGATAAGAAATGTATCTACCTAATGTATAACATTTTCGTACTGCATACCTTGAATTCAGACTTTCAGCCATTTTGTCTTTGGGACAGTGGGTCACGGTGTCACCTGAGCGTAAAGAAATAAAACAGAAAACATAACGTGTCTACAACTCTTTTAATAGAGCTGTTTGTTTCTGAAAACTGTTTCTTAGCTTTTCGTAGCAGCCATTCTGTAGAACAATAAGTTCTCACATTTACTAAGGACACACAAAGTCTATTATTATTAGATAAAGCATACAGACAAGAATCAGAAATGAAGTAAATCTTTAAACAGACTTAGGGTTGATTTTTCCAACGCCGTATAATTTTATCCGAGGAATAATTTTGATTTTTTGACATTTCTTCCATACAAAATCTGTCAGACGTAAATTTTATTCCACGAATAAAAATTATCTGTCGATTGAAAATCAGTCCTTAGTATTGTTAAATAAAATAAATAGCATTTGGAAAAACATTCTTCATTCCTCGAAAAAAATCACTATCTTCGACTCTCCGGTCCTCATTTATATTGTTGAACTAAATAAATAAGCGAAACATGCTTTTAACTTAACGAAACGAAAGTCACGATATTATCAGCAATCAATATTCATTAATCAAAAACATTGGCGTTAAGTTCTAATGACCAGTAATTAGGAAAACTGGATGAGTTTCTGCACCATTTGAATTTCTATACTAGTCTAGGGGTATGTTGGACCTAATTTAGAAACTATTTATCGATAGGGGCAGACGGTTCTTCAACGTGATGTAGCTGTACCTGTATTTTTAACGTTCCGCGGTCGATTTCCTTTTCATTAGACCGTTTATCAAATCAATCTGCTTAGCCTTTGCCCAATTATGTTGGGTTCCGCTTCCAGTCTAACCAGATGCAGCTGAATACCAGTATTTTACATGGAGCGGCTGCCATAACACATTTACTGGGTAACACGATACCCCTTGGTAAGACTAGTTGTCAGACTTTTAGGCTTCTGACTACCCGTCACGACTGTCAAAGATCTACGAGTGTCAAAGATCTTTTGTACCTTGAATTTGGCGTATAGGTAACTATGCGTAAATCTGGCAGGCTGTAGATAAGTATATTTTCGCTTAATTTTTTTATGGTATTTGCGTCATTCGGAATGAAAACATTAAAACTATCTTCATCGGCCGTGGGTCGTTGACGTACTAGTATCGTCTGTCAATCTTCTATAATAGATTTTCAACTTTATCGCTAAACCATAAGGTTCAAAGTTGATTGGGAAAATTTTACAATTTCGGGTAGCTTGATGTGCTGGCGTCTGAACATCATTGGCCCACAAAACACATCCCATACAAATCCAGCCAGTCTTAATTCCATATCTAGATATCTGTTCATGCATAGAATAAACCAAAATCGTCTAAAAATGTTTGGGTCTGTCTGTGTGACTGCTTAGCTCTTCTACACATTGCATTTTGATACGGTATTCAACATCATTTAGAGAATTTATCCCGGAAGATTTATGTGATACAATACATTAGAGAGAGCACACCACCAGACCGAGAAAGCACCTGTGCTTGCGCACTAAGCACTATAATATCTGCCGCTCTAAAGGCTAGTCTCCTTTGAGATTGCTGACACAGCCGAAATACGGCCTAGAAGACTATTATTATTATTTAAATTAGATACAACACAGAAATGTCGATGTTTTGTCATGTCGCCACATCAGTAGGTACCTACATTGCACCCGTACAAAGTAGGAGCAGGTCGCTAGTGTAGTATAAGTCAGAAGAAAATTGAAGATAAACACCAAACATCAAAACCATGGATATTTCACCATGTCTGTGATTGCAACTTCCTAGTTTCCCAGCAAAGTGCACTCAAATCTAGCATTCAAAGGCGATAAAGGCGATTGGGCACAACCTATCCCGACGGTAGCAATCATCAAGCCGGGCAAGTATCGTTCCAATGATGACCCGACGCCTAAAGTAGGGTCCCCCTTTGAACTCCTCTTTGAACATTCCATTCCAAGCAAGCAAGTCGCCTCCATGTTGTTGTTCATTGTGTCAGTACTGTAGCTTCATCAAACAGCGATACGAGAGATGGCGGTAGATTGGATTGAACGATATCAAATGCTAGTAGATCCAATTTAAACAATTATGACATCTCGAATAATACGTTTTTTTTTTAGAACAGTAGTTTCCTATTTATTCCAAAAATTTAATAATTTTTACATATATAAGCTAACATATAAACTATAATAATATGTACAATTATATGAAAAAATTAACAATCATTATAGGGCATCAAAGAATTCGTCCGCATCGCTGTCAACAGGAACAGTGCCCAAAAGGCTGGCAGCATTGCCACGTTGTATGGCAATGCTAATTCTTTGGCCAAGAAATAGGCCAGCCCTCTGGTCACGTGAAGAGTCGACTAACCGCTTGGCGATATCCCGAAAGACCAAATGGGCACAATAATAAGTTAAGGACGCAAATACATACCTAGGTTAAAAAATTAACTTATATATTAACTTTATATAATTTACTTTAAGCAATTGTTCCCATTTAAGTGACTTTATGTTTGTGGTGAAAATCTAACATGACGGGCGGCAGCGGGTCACCTCTAATAAAACTTTTATACCTGCAGTAACACAAGGCGGATATTTTTTTTACTTTCAACATTAATTTTTTTATGTAGCCAAGAAATAAAATAAACAAGCTTCACAAAGTTTTACAACTATGAATAATCAAATAAGACAATAATACCTGCTAGTTTCGTCCTTTGAGGTATTTTAAATATCATTCTTGAAGTTTATGAATAATGCGGTCGAAGAAAACGTAAGAAACCTTTACATGGAACTCGGTTGGAAAAGATTATCTTTAAAAACACAATTTATAACTTTTATTTCTATAAACAGAAACGTATCATGAAATATGTGTTTGTGTACCTCCGCGAGTCAGATCGCATTCCTCCGAGGAAAGGACTGGCACAAAGAATCCTCGCATTCTCCGCTTACAACAGACTAACAATACAAACGTTCCATTCATTTTTCATTCACTCACTATTTGTCAAAACCAACGATATCTTTGTAACTGCAGGAAAAAGCCGTCCAAATTCTGACGAAAAAAAAAATTGAGAAAGAATTACTCGTTATAATTGAAACTAACTACACCATTATCTATTTTATACTTAATCGCAAATGATTACATAATCGTATATCAATATTTCTTATTTAATAAACCACTGCCGAACATTCTAATAAAACGCAACAATATACTCTGTTAATATTGTCATGATCACCGGTCACGGTAAGCAGATTGTAATCACAGAAATAATTTGTTTAAGCATGCAATCCTCCATAGAAAAGATCGAAAGAGAGGATCCTCTGTCCAGATGGGTGTTTTGTCTGATGGGCTACTTTCCGACGGTCCATGTAGGATTTGCGTGACATCAGAGAGCAATTCCCGTATTTTTTTAAGAACGTTCTCATTCTAATTTCGGTCTCAATCTGTCACAAATATCTTCAATTTCCCAACATTTTTGACAAATTTTTGACATGGATTATCGCTGAGATGAGATTGAGACTCAATTTTAAACGTTTTTAATTACGAGGATGGACCTTCAGATGTAGTGCGTAGTTCGAATGTGGCATGATAGATGCCGCCACATACATAATCCCTTTGCCTCTGCAAGTCTGCATCATTTCATGATGGAGGATTTATGACGAAGGGAATAGAACGTAACCAGCTCTTTTTGGTGAACCGCAGGCCGTCGGTTTAGTTAGTCTCAAAGTTTGAAGCTGAAGTCTAGAATGGCTTCGAATAATAATATGTATTATTATTATTATTATTTTACGTCTGTTAGCTCATATACACTGGGCCGCAAAGAACGCAGCGGGTCGCTTATAAAAAATTCGATAACTTTTCAGTTGTCTGATTTTCAAGCTTGACTACCCATAACGACGCCCATGGAAACCGAGACTTAACCCTTCGTAAGCCAGAACGTGGATCCACGCGAGACACAATTGCTTTTTAATTATCCACGGACTGACCGCGACAAGATCTGCAATCGACCGACCCGCATGGTTGTTATTTACCCGAGAGATCCACATCGAAGTTGTAGAATTATCCCGTGCACAACGTTATAAACTTAGTAGTGTTCTAGTCTTAATTCATACTAGATACATACAAAGCTTCGCTCCAAAGTTGATCTGTAAAGGCTCAACACGTATCAGGAGAGCACTCGACCGACTTTGTAATCTACTTCGCGCAACTGCAAAGTAAGTACCTTTGTACGATGCAAAAACGAGAACACATTTTTCGTGTCACTACACAATAATTTACACTTTAACGTTATTTCGTTGACTGGAATATACAGGGTGGCCAACTGTAACCATGAATTCAGCACAATATGATTCTAGCCCTAAAACATAAAACTATTATTAATGTACCTACCTATTATACAGGGTTATTGGAAAAACATCAACAACCTCTTAAGAGGTGATTGTACCTACTCATCATTATGAACAACTTTTACTATGGGACCGAACCTGAAATCGCGAAAAAAAAAATTTGCTGTTCCCTACATTTATGTTCGTATAACTCGTCAAAATGTAGGGAACAGTTGATTTTTTTTCGCTATTTCAGGTTTGGTCCCATAGTAAAAGTTGTTCATAATTATGAGTACAATCACCTCTTAAGAGGATGTTGGTGTTTTACCAATAACCCTGTATACGCGGTCAAAGTGTATGAAAGAGCTAATTGTTTTTTTTTAATAACCGACAAGTTTCAACGCAGTGGGTACTAATACTAAATCATGTACTGAATCCATGGTAACAGGTTGCGCGTCGAGGTCCCAGCCACCCTGTATTTACAGATGCTTCCAGGGATTTTAATTTGGCAAAATTTATAGATTCGTTAGTACCTACATTATTAAAATTGGGATAATGATCGAGTGATTTTCAGATTGGTGACAGTTGGTAGTCCGATGAGTTGGGCGCCTTTATAAAGCCACTTGTACAAATGCTCAACTCTGGGCACGTTAAAGCGCTACTGGCACCATCCTGCTCTATTCGCAGTCATATTTTATTACTATCATAATCTTACTTCACTTTATCCTGCTTTTCGCTGCAGGTCATGTACTTCGCCGAGAGATGCATATCTTGAGGCAAGCCTACTTTTATTTTGTTTAGTACTAGATGCCGCAGATTCTTACCTTTGGTTACGTGATACTTTATATGTAATGGCCCTAACTTAGCTCCCTGGCTGGTCGTTAAACTGAAACAAATTCTTATATACGAGTTAGAGTGGAATAGTAAAACGCGGCAGTGATGCTTGTCGCACTCTTCACTAGTAGATCCCTAGGGTTTGAATGCGAGAGGCAAACAAACCTATAATCATACCTTAGTCAATCAAACATTGACACAAAACTACAAGCAAAAGTTGGTGATAAATAGTTCAGTCAGAGGCAACATTGTATCCTAGTCAACTAAGTGACAATAAACATATGTTCTTCGATTGCTACAGCAGTTGTAGCGATAGCAAAACTGACTCTTGACCGCTGATACGGTGTGGCGAACAAGCATTCGCGTGTTCGCTGACAGATAGCAATCGGGGGGCCGCTGCACGCGTTGTTTCTAATTAATGGCGAAGTATCGCGTGAAAACGACCCATTTGTCTCGCCCACCGTCGGATGTTCACAGAAGAATTGTAAGCGATACAAATACCTTAAATGTCTTCAAACACTTACCCCGCCGTACCTGCTGAAATTTCCACCACGATCTGCAATTATAATAAACGATATCTAGATCGCAAATACACTGTTTAAATCCGTTTTAAGTTGAATTATGGACGCTGAAACAATGTTACGTAAACGTGTTTGGGATTTCCAACGGACTTGGCACACCTGAAATGAGAATACATCGATGATTACTCAAAGCTTTATTAAAGCAGCAAGGTTGATTGCCGATGGCTATAATTTCTCAATGAAAACAAAGGCCTGATATGTAAATTAAATTAATTCTGCTTACGTAAGTCTCTCAATTCTGTAATTGTTGGCTGCTCAAAAATTAACACAAGACGTCAACACACGTCTGATGTAGGTATTTATTTGGTCATACAAAGCTCAAGTGCCGTATCATTTTTCAGAGAACTTAAGGGTCCTTTGAAAAAATTAAAGATCATATTAATTGAGTATCTTTGACAAAAAACAAACAACAACCTCTGCAACCTGCGTGACACCTGAACATCATATCACCTATGTTATAACCACTCGATATTAATTTACCCTACTAGTGCGTGGAACCTTTCATTTTACTGCAACGAAACTGCGATAGTGTCAGTCAACAAACGATCACTGTTTGTTTTCTATCGATCGTTCTAATCATGGTATCAATCGAGCGCCATATTTTTAAGGAGGTTATACTGTACAGTCGCATTCACATTTTGCAGACTCATTTTACCTACTATTTACATTTTACAGCGATGCGGACGAGTACTTCGACGTGTTTATATTATTTTTTTATTTATTTGTAGGTATAGTTAGTAAATTAGTTAGTTGCTCATTTAATGTAGTACCAAGTGTTAATAGTTCGTTGTGTTAAATATTGTAGAAGAAATAAACAATTTTACTGCTTATTTCAAAATCAAAAGTAATTTTTTAAAACTAGGATGAGAATCAGCACTTTTTGAATGTTAAATTTACATGAGACAGTCCTTCAAAACGTCACCACCCCCCCCCCCTCCCCCTTCATCACTCCCTAGTGCTTTAGCTGGGAAGAAGAAGTGGTCCAATTGATTCTATACAATAGTAAGTCATTAACGTTACGAAACACAAAATATTAAATACAATTATTTACCATAAATGTCAGCTAGCATACGCCAATCCTATCCTACTTCTCCTACTAATCCTACTTAATATTATAAACGTGGAAGTTTCTGAGGATGGATGGATGTTACTCTTTCACGAAGAAACTACTAAACGGATTTTGATGAAACTTTACAGTAATATAGCTTATACATCAGAATAACACATAGGGTACCTTTTATTCCAATGCACGGGATCGACACTTATGCGGGTGAAACCGCGGGGTGCTGCCAGTATTTCATAATACGTTCGATTGTAAGTGAATATTGAAATGTTATCGTAACTACTTAAACTATCCGTAAACTGTATGAAAAGTAAAAAACACTGTAAATCATATATTATATGAGTAATGTGAAGTACCTTGGTATCACTCAACGATCTCTCAAATACACTTACCCACTTTTATGTGTTTTGTAACAATATAAAATAATTTTTCTCATACGTAACAATATAATAAAGCTTCGCAAACCTCATAAAAGTACATTTATGTTCATATAAACATAGATAGATACTCCTCATTCTAGTAATAAAGTTTTTTTACAACCTTTTAAGTCTGTGTTTCGACATGTTTTCAATTTTA
This sequence comes from Amphipoea lucens, assembly GCA_947508005.1. Classification (NCBI taxonomy): domain Eukaryota; kingdom Metazoa; phylum Arthropoda; class Insecta; order Lepidoptera; family Noctuidae; genus Amphipoea; species Amphipoea lucens. Next base: position 12,310,839 of record OX382371.1, read on the forward strand.
TCGGCGAGCAAACATTTCGGCATATGCGTTAGTCGCCGTCCATTACAGGTGTCTGTTGTTTGATGAAACTGTTAAAAAGCGAGTTTTAACTTGTATTTTTATTGTTTGGGAGAACACGTATTTCATTTTGTGTGCGGCCTGCGCCAGCGGTGATTATGCAAATCGACCACCCCATCCCAGTGCGAATCACATAAATCGTTTCATATTTTATCACTTTTTTGCATAATATATTTTGTGTAAGCCGACGATCAGTCAGCGCCCTTCGTCGCTGAAAGGTACCTACATTTGACGGATGATTTATTATTTTTTCGTCTTGTACCTACCGCAATCACCAAATAAGGTTCTGAGTTTATCTGCATTATTCAGTATTATTCAACGAATCAATCAATAAACAATTACCTTAAAGCATCACAGTAAATGTGAATCAATAAATTCGGTGAGAAATAGTACAAGTAAACGCGTTTATTTATTGTCAAATTATCAAAACATTCATCCTTCCTGGGACCCTCTTTTGTCCACCCAATCACAAACAATTGCAAACTACTCAGAGCCAATTGCACTCTACGGTCGAAAGATTCTTGAGAGCGTCTCGAGACACGAAACACGAGACTTTAGAATGTTTCCGCTTCAAAGGTATTGGATACTCAGAGCTTTCTAATCCAACAAAAAACGGTTTTCCTTTATAAAATGTCTCCTAAAGTTACTTTATTTTGTGTCATCTCATCATAACATATCTTATAATGAAAACTTTAATATGACTTGACGTTATTAGAAATAAGTGTATATCTCAATGGAAATCGATACATGCGGCCACGAGAAGAAAGAGAGAAAAAATAATAAAGAGATAAAAAGTAAATGACTGAATATTGAAATCGTTTGATGTCTCGTCATCATAAGCCACGTGAAATAACGTAGAACCGATGAGAAGGACTTGTTAAGTGACAGCTCGAATGATCACTCCGGAGAAATGCTTTCGAAATTGTATAGAAATCTCTCTATTCAACAGATGCATGTTTTTGAAACATACACACACTTCTATAACGCTGTCAACTCTCGAGTACTATTTGAATGGAAAACAGATAACAAAAGAAGCTTGATAATGGTTATGCTGAAACTGAAAGTTGTTTCATAACAACGAATTATCTTATACAAGCGTATTACCGATGTCTCAAGGATTGACAATCCAAAACAAAAATCAATTCCAACATTAATCAAAACTTCTTCTAATAAAATATGACACACACAGAGAAAAACGCCGTATCAATCTCATAATACCCCTCGACTTGCTTGAGGGTTAATAAACAAAAATAATTCTCCTCTCCCCTAATATCATATATTAATAAAATCCCACTCTATCGATACTCGCCACAACTGTACTAACTTCACATGATTGCGGCAGTTATTACATTTTCCCCTTTTCATAGAAAATGCGATATATTATATTCATCAATCTACTTATTTGCTTAGAAATCTTCTTTGTGTTCCACTCGAAAATTATGAATATCTGAGAGCCTCTTTGAAAACACAATTATACGTAGTTAGGAGAGCGGTGCCTTTTCTTGTGGCCGTAATTACATTGCTGTTGTAATTATAATAATTGCCTTTGTCGACATATTAAGTTAACTCTTTTAAGGGGATGCATTTCAACGTTCTAACATCAAGTTTAAAGTGTTTAAACTCTAGTAAGGTTCGTAGTTTAAACGGTGTCAAATGTTTCCTCGACAGTTTGCACGTTATTAAACTATTGAGGAAGTTGTACTAATTCCAAGTTACGCTTACTGTCTTGCCAATTTTACCTTCTCTGACTCGTTCTGAATTTGTAAGTAAGCAGTTTTAGCTTTCAAATATTATACGTTTATTCTTATCTTTTGCACCATTTGGTGCGTTCCTTATAAGCTCGCTGAGACAAAACGTAACCGATAAAATGAAAGAGCTCAGTATCTAATAAAGTAGAGACATAGTTGGCAGTGGCGCAAAGCGTAATGACAGGAAAAAGCGGTCAAATATGAAAACTGTTCTTTTCCAAGTGTCTACATCTACACTTTCTCCGTATGTATTTCACGCTTCGATACTAAGTACGTGTCGATTCTGGCATCAATGTCTTCAATACGTAGACATTGTAGCCGCATAGCACTTCCACTTAACAATATCACAACATAATGTACAACACCCACTTAACGTCGCTCTCTCATTCTGTTTTTGTACAAAGGGCCATAATATGATGATGTATAAGAAGCATTCTTGAGTTACTCGTCATAGGTTTCACTCGCGTTTGGCTTAAGAAGAAAAATTATGATTCTTAGTGAAAATATGAAAAACAAATTGGCATTTCTATCGCCGGTTCTGCCTTATGGCGTGATCGAGTCGTGGGAGGACCTCAACCCCCGGCTGTACCACGCCGTTCACATTTACTGGCTCAAGTTTTACGGCATGTGGTTCAACAATTTCTCGCCGTACACTATCAAGTTTTGGGTACAGTTGATGTACACGCTGACCGTATTATGGCTCGTCTGTTTTTTCCCCGGAATTGGAGAAGTCGTTTATTTACTGAGGCAAACGGAAAATATCGGAGATGTCGCCGAAGGGTAGGCTAGATATATCCCAGTTCACTTACATTTTGTTTGTCTGAGATCACGAATTGGTTACATCCTAACAAACATGAGAAATGAGGATGACACAATTTGTTATGTTTTTTCAGCCTCTATTTGTTTATGAGCGAGATGTACACGTATTTCAAGATCGCTGTATTCTGGCTGAATAGAGATAAAATCGTGAATCTTTTGGAATACTTACATTGTAAGGAGTTTAAGCCGAAAGAACCGGAGCATAGAGAAATGATAAAAAAGAGTATTAAAAGTGCGCGTTTTGTTATGACATACTATTCCACTATGTGCGTCGGGGCTGTGTCAGGTGGGTTTGATTGAAAACTTTCTGCAGTAAGTTATTAAATCTTATACAAAATATTTTTGATTTTATAAAATATCAATATGGACGTATGAATAGCGCTATTGGGCTATAGCAATAACAAAAATGGTTCATCAACTCGTCATCACGAATAAATTGTTAATTTTCTTTTATTTCTAGTTGGAATAATAATGCCTTTAACTGAAAACTTTGAAATCCTACCAACTAACGTGGAGTATCCGTTTTTCAACGTTTACAAGACTCCGGCATACGAAGCCGTTTACATCCATCACGTAAGTTAGACTGTTTACATAAGAAAGTCAATCACTCAAATTTTAATTGATTATGTTAATTCAATTAATAACGTATGACGTAAGGATTTGGGAAGCATTATTTTAATTCAATATTGATGTTCCAAAATATATTTTTAGAGACTGGTTTAGAAATAGATGCGTACTTTTATATTTTGATACTGCATTGGAAAATACAAGTAACAAAATCAAAATTACATTATTTCTGCAAAATAATATAACTAATTCCTGAAAAAAGTACACATCAAAATTGTTCCTACAGTATTGATCCATAAAATTCCATTCGGTAAACAAAAATAACCAAATCCTACCAATATACAATTATTAATCTACCTATTCGAATGAGAATAATGAATTAAATTAAGCCCGTATTTGGCATGTGTTTTCAGATTTATTACAAGCCAGCTACGTGTATAATTGATGGGGTTATGGACACAATATTAGCATCTTTCGTCGCTTCAGCCAGTAAGATACCTAGAACTTTGTAATCGCTAAAGATTTATGGCTTACTAGCTTCTTCCCGCGACTTCGTTCGTGTGAAATTTCACCCTCCTCCATTCACCCCCTTAAGGGGTGAATTTTGAAAAATCCTTTCTCAGTGCACCCCTAGACCTCATAAGGAACCTACGTGCCAATTTTTGAATCTCTAGACCCAGCGGTTTGGGCTGTGCGTTGATATGTCAGTCAGTCAGTCAGTTTCTTCTTTTATATAATTATTTAGATTTACTCGGTCAACATACAGCATGCGGGTACTCCCCGCAGGCGGCTGGCGGGGTCATCACTAATGAAAATAACAAGACTAACAAGTTTGTACGCGGTTGGTACACAGTCTGCGGGGAATCCCCGTAGAGGGTCTATCGACCAATGAAATTCATCTGTCGGTAAAAAGCGTGCGGAGACTCAAACCCAATGAAAATAAGCCTTCAATGCAACTGCCTGCCGAACGTGCGGTACAGATTCTCCGGATACCTACCCCAATCGTTCCCTATCGACTAATGAAAACGGTTCCCCGAATACGGGCTCCAGCAACATGCGAGCAATATCGACCAATGAAAATGAGCCTTTAGAGACGAATAACCTTTCAAATCTTTAGTGGTTAAAACCTCTTTGTGTTGTTACTTGTATTGCCTTATCTAAAGATTTGCAAGGGAATACCGAAACCTCATAAAAGACAACGAAAATAAATAAAGTATAGCATGTACACAAATTCTATGAAATCCGAAATATTTGCGAGCGTAGATTGCGAAAAGATTACGGGAAAAGATTGCTACGCGACTGCTACGGGCTACGGAAAACCGTAGCAGCTACTTAGATATGCAATTGGCACATGACATTTATACCGCTAACGTCAACATTTTGTATTCTGTATCATTACTAAACTGATTGAAAACTTTGCCCAGTTTTTATTCATTTATTGCTACAGTAAATTAATAACGATATTAAGGGTTCATTTTTCCAACACCAGATAATTTTATCGGAGGAATAATTTTGAATTTTTGACAGTTCTACCATACAAAAACGTGTAGAACGTCAATTTTATTCCACGAATAAAAATTATGTGTCGATTGAAAAATCAGCTCTAAAACAAACAATATAATCCGACGGCGATTAAGAGTCTTCATTATTTTTCTAAACAGTTTCTGTATCAAAGCCTCTTACAACAAAAGATTAATAAAATATTTTCTTTCTTAACATTATTTTATTCCTAGTATTTCTGTATAAAAACTCATCTCAAATGAGGCTTTGCTAAAAAAGGTACCTACTCATTAAGATTATGACTGAAAGATTCCAGGAAAAAACGCAGCGTACGGCTTGCTTTGCCTAACTGGCGAATCTATTTTTTTTTAACTACAAGTCTTTTGCTTTTATATTTTCCTCTGACTTAAGGGGGAAACGCCACGAAATTCAATTTTTCTTATGTTTTTGCAGGTCAGTGGCAGGTTGTGTATTGAACAAAATATGATTTGACCCTATTGATTAATATTTCATTTTTAATTTCACGAGCTACTCTGATGCTCTTGGTTCAAAAAGCAACAGATAATTTTTAAGCTTGTTGGTTGATTACTGCAAATTGCCGCTGTTTAAAAAAAAAAACTCGCAATTTTCTATACATTAACTGCTTTTATCTAAATTCTGCCTTTTATATAGTAACGCACAGGTACCATTTTATTTCCCGATAGGGATAACATACTCTGTAGAGTCAAGTTTTTATATTCAACAGTTGGACAAATAGAAATACTGGCGTTCAACCTGCGAAACTTCAAAGTAGTGGCCGATAGACAACGCAAAAGAGACGTAGCAGAGAACAAATATACCAAGGAGTACTCTGAACAGAACTACGTGCGTTCAGTGCTCAAAGACTGCATCATACACCACAACTGCATTATACGGTAATATTATATATTCTACTCTGTATTAAAGCTTTAGTAAAAGCTGAAGTAAATGAAAAGTGTTATAAATGCACGAGACGTGTTTTTAGCGCGTTGCTTGCAACTGACTTGGAGTGATTTTCGTTCTCTTAGTGGTTTCTTGTGGATTCTAGGTGGTTTTAGACTGTAGGAAATTCAATTGTATTAGTAGTTCACTGAAAAGCGTCCCTCATAATGTTATTTATTTGGCATTTAAAAAATCTAAGCCAAGTACTAACAAACCAATCTACAAAGTTTATACTTTCGAAAATAAACGTCCACACCATTCGTTGTTCGATAAAGATTTTTAAGATTTAGTTGGAAAGGAATCGTATCGGTGTTGTAAATTGAGCTAATCTAGGTTCTAAAGAACAACAGACAGTGTATCGGTGGTGTATCTACTCGTGCAAATGTTAAGTGAGGAAAAGGGGTGATCGTATCAGGTACGGGTAGCACGTAGCCGTCGGCAAGACAACTTGCCTTGTGGCCCGCGCCACTACTTCTACCCATCGCAATCTGAACAGTCAATAATACCTGGTGTTGAGTGAGGGGTTATCTTTCAAACTCAATTACGGTTTAATAGAGAATTGATAACTTAGTAAATGTACACATTCTTGTAATTGAAGACATGAATTTATAAAGGCGCAATTTCATTATTAGAAACCCATGTACAGAAACAAATGTAGGTAGGTGCATTAGAATTTAATGAACGAGTGAGGTCATAAACATAATTTAAACTTTATAGTAGCATTCAACAATAATTCACAAAGTACCTAAAAATAATCCCGTACCTCAACAAGAATTGAGTTTCTTCTACTAGAGGAAACGACTGCCCTCGTTAAGAAACGAAGGCAGTCGTTTCTTCTTGTAGAAACAAAAAGTAAAGTAGGCATACTACAGGATGTACTTTTCTGTTCCGATATCCTTCTAATGACAGAAGGGGTCGATAATTAATTACATAAAACGATACGTCTTTACTTTACGAATATAAAAAATAATGGTAACGAGAAAGACGATCGTGTTGGAGTATATCAAGCATATTTGCAACATAATTATGATACTAAATAATTAGCTTAAGACCAATTAAAAAGCAACTTTGTTGACATAAATGGTAAAGCTCATGGTAATTAGACTGCAATGTAGATAACAATAGTAAAGATTTGCGAATATTTTGAAGAGATACTTATTTTAGAATTCTCAAGATGAAATCTAAACTATTAAAAAGCGCCGCCTACGGGACGTCTAATTACTTTAGTATTTGTTTAAGTTTCTCACGATAAATGGGAGAGCTATTTTTACCAACAACACATAGACAATTCAGGAGATTATAGACAATACCGTAAACACAACAGAGCCATTAACTCGAAAAAAGCCACATTTTTATTTTCACAGATAAATAAAATAGATGACACTATTTTTGCATCGTAAACGAGTGTTGTAAAACAAATTGATTTTCAGATACGTGTCGATGATTGAGAGCGCTTTCAGTTTGGCGTCAGCTTTGCAGTTTATGCTGAGCGTGATGGTGCTTTGTTTGGTCGGCATTCAGTTCCTGTCGGTAGGTGCTATAACGTTCTAAATATTTAAGAAGAGAAATTCACTGTACCGTAGTTTCAAATATTAGCTTAAGGCAGGTATGCTCGAGGAATTTCTTTAGAAATAAGCATCACCTTTGTACGTATTTTTCTTTTATTTTCTTCTTGTCTGTTTACATGTGTGTACATACGGTTTAACAAATAAACAGACATAGCTTTCAACATTTGGGCATTTGTTGAAAGATTTGGAGGCGAGATAGCAAAGTGCAAGCAATGTTTTTATATTTTTTTTTTACATGATAAATACACGGACACATCACGACCCTTTGGCGCACATAAGATTACTCTAGGTTGTTTAGTTTTCCCCGGATTTTCATTAAGACGGAACCCTTTTGAATATTTAGCAGTTTTTGATTTTTAAAAATTAAGAAAAATAAACCATATAATTTTGTGCCAGTAAAGGAATTCATTGTCGCCTGTAATTCTCGGAAACAAAACAGCCGATAAGTAAGTATAATTACTCATTGAGTATCGACGTCTTTCCCAGAAACGTAGATACCTTTTCTCGAGCCGTCAAAAGGATTCTCGGGCCCGTATTCTAGAACAATACTCGGTCATTAATCTCGATTTAATTAAATTGATTTCAGATTAATATAAACTCTCTCAAATTACATTAGCAAGATTGAGAATTCGAGATTCAAAAAGCTGAGCATCGTTCGAGAATACGAACATACTCCTACTAAAAGTCTTTTCGAGAACATTCCACGCTCAATAAGCTACGGTTTTCACGGTTTCGCTTTTCCGTACAGATCGAGAACCCGACCACCCATCCGATGCAGATAGCGTGGATGGGCATATATCTAACTTGCATGCTGATTGAAGTGTTCATACTTTGCTGGTTCGGAGATGAATTGATCTGGAAGGTAATCGCCGTTGCAGTCGATAAATTCCCCTTTAGCTGTGTTGCGAACGAACTTTATCGTACGGGAACTAGAGATAAGGTGTAACTTTACAAAAGATTAACATAATTTATGCACAGTTTACCCTCTCTTGAGTTTTGTTTTAATTTCAACATGTATTAGCTAACGTTACGCGTGTTCTTTTTAAAGTTTTAATGAATTACATGAATAAGTTAATCCTTGATTAATTACTTTGATGAATTACTTGAATAAATATATTTGACTCATCATACGTTTATGCTTACAGAGTATGGACCTCGCAAAGGCAGCTTTCGAAGGACCGTGGATGAACAGCGACCGCAAGACTACCATATTCATCATAATCTTTCTGGAAAGATGCAAACTCCCTCTAAGACTCACAGCAGGAAAGATATTCACCTTATCACTCGACACTTACACAGTCGTAAGAAACACATTCAACTATTACCCTGTTTAACTATGGAAATTGCTTTATTGTCATCAAATGATTAATGAAAACGAACAAATTGCAGTTAGCGCTAGTTAGTTGAAAAGTATTCTAGGTTTAAGATAGTTATTCTTGCCTAGATTTCCATCATCCAAAGTCAAACATGCTAACAACAATAGACATAATAAATTAATGCCGTTTCAGTTTGCTTTAAGATGCTTTTGCTGGGTAACAAAGTGATTCTCAAGTCGTAAATTATTTATGTAACCTGATAGCATGAGATTAAATATTCAACAGAAAAGTGGAGTTACGGCGCACTACTATGCACAGTATACTTTCTTCTGCGAGTTTCTAATGAGGCAAATTAAATTGAAAACTAAAGCGTCAGACAAAGTCTACAATAGTAGAGAGAGGCAGCGGACTATGCGACGTCATAGGACTCCTCTTTTTTAAATACCTTGGAATTGGACTTTTAACTCTCAAGCTTTACAACTATGTTATTATTTGTGAGCAGTGGTGGCCCAGTGGAATCGGCCTCAACTTACCGAGTTCCTTCTTTTTTTCTATATATTTCATCACCACTGCTCTCAAAACGGTGAAAGAAAACATCGTGAGGAAACCGGCATGTCCTATAATCAAAAATTCGAAGACACGTGACATCCACCCATCCGCACTGGGCTCGCGCGGTGGATTTACGGCCCAGTCGATCTCACAGAGAGACCTGTGGCCCAGCAGTGGGAACGTAATAAGTTGATCATGTTATAGGACTTTTAATAGTAGTCCTGCACCCTATTGCGTAACACTATTAATCACAATACGAAAAATTCTGATGAAACAATAAACTTATGCATTGCATCATATGTTTGAAGAATTCGTCTGTAACACAATAAATATTGTTGAACATTTAAAAGAAAAGGCATTGCCATTAAAAGTGTGTTAAGCAATTACCTCGCGGCTCCGCTTTTGTAGTGAGTGAACTTACTCATTTTTTTCTTCCTCATGTCGCTGGCACTACAGTTATTCAAATTCTGTTGGCCCAAAACTTCGCCACTTCCACAGGGTTATCGGTGGCAGCGCAGAGGTCACTTTAGCTGCATGTTGCTCTAAACGAAACATACCGGACAATCAAAGACTGCCTCAAACCGACCCGATCAGCACACTATATCCCAGCACCTCCAAAAGTCCGCAGAGAAATTGCAAGCGCAGTGGAGAAACACAAACAGGAGTCTGACACTAGAAACTCTCTATTTTACTAAGAGTTCGATATGACTCTCCGCAATCTCAATCAGATAGGTCCAAGAGCAATCTATAGAACAACACAAAGAAACGGATTCGTAACCAACTAGTCTAATAAGATGGTAGTGAAAATAAAACCTCACTTTTTCGTATAAACATCGATCTACATACGTCCGCAGAGTCTCACTTGGACTTGGCACGGCCACGCTTTGTCAGGAGAGCAATAAAAAATCGGTTGAGTTGTAAAACCCAGTTCACACAAGTCAATGTCAGTGCTGACGCCCAAGCTTCAGTGTCGAGACCTACAATGCTGCCTGTTGACTGACAGCCGATATTTTTTTGACTATCACAAGAAATTTTCTTGTTCGAAAAGATGGTGACTGACAATATACGAAGTATTTAACAGAGAGATAAATAATTACATAAATAACGTGTCTCGTAGATTATCAGTTAGGTGTTCTTTACGACAACACAAGAAAGTGCCGGCAACTTCCTGACAAGAAGTGTGAAAAGCGTGAAAAGAAAGTGCTTGACGTGACACGGATGCAATGTCTCTGCACGGCGCGCGACGGCACTGTCCCGTCTTTGACACTATCCGGATGTGTGTGGTATGGTTCTACCTTTATTAACACTTTCGGCGTATGAACTATGAAATCAAATATGTGTGACGTTTAAACTACGGTTTCCCAGAAAAGCGGTGACCGCACTTAACGTCCGTGACGGCCGTCATAGAAATGAAGATAGCGGCAAAGATTTAAATCGCTAGATACGCCCTATCGCGTCTAAAGATAGTTTCTGTTTCGTTTTGACAACTTTGACGCACAATGACGCAGTAACTTGACTTGATTGTTATGGAAACGCTACCTATTTTCATAAACAACGTTTTAGTGACGTCATTCACCGGTAAATTGCGGACACTATGTGGGTGATCACCGCTCTTCTTTAGGAAACCTTAGCTTGACTGCGTAACACTACCTCATCGCCAACCTCTACAATAAAAATAAATAAAAATGTTTATTGCAAATACATACAAATGAAAAACACATTAGATGGAGATCACCTTTTAAGCAAGAAGATGCTCGTGTTAGGTGAACTCCGCAGTACAATAAAATCGAAATTATAAAAATAAATGAATATACTCAGCTAGCCCGCTACCGCTTCCAGCTCACCTTAGTCTGCACTGCGCTCTACATTACAGGATTACATATATTATCCAAAGCTCATTGACTCGTAGTCAAGTTAATATTATACAGGTAATGTGTTCTCAGAAATCAATTTCACCTCATTAACCGGCTTAGTTTATTTAGCCAGATGAGATAATTACGCTAAGCTGCTTTTGAAAGCAAATCCATATAAATACAGCATAATCAGCGTATAATGTTCTTTCTCACTGCTGGGACACAGGCCTCCTATCAGTAAGAGAGAATGGGCCGTAATCCACCACGCAGGCCCAATGCGGGTTGGTAGATGTCATATGTCTTCGAATTTTTTGGTTCTAAGACATGCCGGTTTCCCCACGATGTTTTCCTTCACCGTTTTGAGAGCAGTGCCTGACTGGGTTCGAACCTGTGACCTACAACTCGTAAGTTACCGCTGGGCAACCACTGCTGTGCTATAAACACAGAAACACAGTTAATTTATGAGATAATTAATTTTAGAATTATAATAGCCTTATTCTATTTCAGCTCATCAACTGGTCGTACAAAGCCTTTGCTGTAATGCGAAACATGAAGAAATAAACATGCACAAACGTTCAAATAAATTTTCGTGTATGTAATTACACTGCGCTGTTGCACAATGCACAACACTGGCTTCAATTAATTTGGGAACAAATTAAAATAAAATTATGTAGTGAATGGAAAACTTGTATTTTTGTAAGCTGTGCTCGTAGCAATAGTTATAACTAAAGCACTTAATTTAAAAATTCCAAAAATAGCTAGGTACCCATTGGTATCGTATTATCCATTAACTGGGTTGTGGATGTCAGAATAGGCAGTCGCTCCATGTAAAATACTGGTATTAGGTACAGCTGGTTAGACTGGAAGCCGTCCCCAACATAGTTGTGAAAAGTATATGCAGATGATGAGCTAGCTACATTGTTTATCGGATCAATTAACGACATTCAAAAGACTAATATTTGTCTTGTTTATCCATGTAAAATAACATTGTGTACTAGTAGAGAAACTCTAACTCCACAGACACTTTAGTTAGAGACCTACTTAATTAATCCTGTCAACATACAAATGGCACCCTACACCAACTAACTAGGTCGCCCTTTTTTATAACGGCAACACAATCTCGACAAAAAAACCATGTAAGAAACTTTCCCAGTCAGGTAAGCATCGAGTCAGCATTCTTGGTCTGAGGAAAACACATTTTGAAAGTACTTTTCGAAAGGAAAATATGCAAGTTCCAAGGAAACAGACATTGTAGTGACGTAGGTACCAATGAAACTTTGTACACGTCGCAATGTGCCAAACAGCTAGCAGTAATCCTCGCGAGCCGACGCCCCGCCTCAACTTTTCCAATTCCATCCTCCATTCCTCCCATTTCTCAGGGTTGCCACACTAATCCCGAATTCTGCCAACTTTCATGCCTGAAATATTCTTTATTCAAAAATTGAAAGCATGTCAAACATCACAATTAAATAGAAACATTTGCGAAGATTGTTGCGTGACTCAAGTCGTTTTGTTTGTTTTCGTTAACGTTACTATTGTCATTAAACTTAATGATCTCGCATAATGTTACACAGCATTCGATACCTGTTTTCGTTACGTTTTAATTATAATTACTAAATTACAGTTACTAAATTATAGTTACTAAATTATTAAGATAACAATGTTTGCTAACTAATCAATATTAAACCTTCATTCGGTAGATATGTTTTTATTTTCATCCTGTACTAAAGGTATTTTGAAGTGGTACACAATGAAATTATTAGAGCACTCTCGTATAGGACCCGCGAGGAATATCCCAGCAGTATATTTCACAAACGCGGCGGCTGTTACTATTCTAAAGTCGAAATAACAATACGTGAACAATTTAATTATCCTATATCGGTCGCAACGATGCCATAATCATTAACACAATGGCCGATACGAATGTGAAACCCGGCAACGTACCTACAAGTTTGTCAATAATTAACATGACCGCAACGCGGGTGTATTATACGCCCAAATAATCATTGTTGCTAATTAGACGCGATTGCAGTACTAAATACGATTCTAATAACACTGCCACAAATTAGCCACTTCCCCGGTGACGTATGTTTCTACAACTATACTCACTAAGAATTTGATTATCCTCAAATCAGTACTAGCTATCAACGCTTCACTGACAACTTTTTACACGGCATCCATAAAAAGACAATCTTCAAGATATAAGAATTTCCATAAGCTTGTAGACGTAACTTTTTCTCCGCGTAACTTTCCGTTACAAGAGAAAGTCCAATATCATCTATCACATCACATTTAACAGTAGAACGAATTGAGATTTCTCTTTGAGACGAAAACGTAGACAGTTTCTATTCCGGCGTTCGTTCGGCCTCTATTATCGCTTCTTTGGTAACTTTTGTAATCTGCTGAAAAGCCTCGCGTACCTGTGCTTATATATTGTTTGTGAAGAGTCGCGACATCGAAGCACAAATCCAACCATCATTGTGCATTTACTATAATTAAGGAGAGTGCACATCAGTGTTATAGAGGCCAGAGAGGCCACAGGCTGCACATTGGGCCCTGTGTTGTGGCCTCATCACCGTGATTAGAAGATCTTGTGTACTACCGCTAACCACAGACGCTTGTAAACTTAGTAGAAGTTGATAACATTATAGTTTATTGGCAATGTTACAATTTAGGTCAAAATAATTAGGCCTCTAATAATAATGTAACGAGACGAGGCGTGCTGACCATAAACTTAATTATCTAACGTTACGCTACTGTGATTAAGCTCCCAAAATAGATTCATTACTTGCGGGCACCGGAAATTAATTAGCATGTTTAAATGTATGTATATAAAGGTAGATATTCAAGAAACGTGGGTATTATTACCAATACTGCGTACCTGACCATGTACGTATTTCCCTGAAAATGATAAAACTATTTTAAAACAGTTCTTATAACAAAATATGCATACGGAATAAGAAAGCGGGAATCGTGGCAGAGTGGCATGACAATATTAAAAATAACATCAAGTATTTTGACGACATTGTTAACCACGTACACAGACGTTCACTTTTAAGCGCTCAGAGCGGGATGTCGTCGGGAAAGTTAAAAAAGTTAAATAAACCGCTTTAATTTTAGTTGAATTTCGACAAACATGAAACAATGTCGTTTTTCTACTGTGACTTATTAAAACAAGCGGTGAACCTCGTTCTATCAGCAACTTCGGACCTCATGTGTAAATGTCAAAGTCAAATTAAACCAATTTCTGTGGTTCTGGGAACCGGCGAATACCAACGAAGTGTATTGTATTAAATAATAGCTTGCATGCTAGGGGAACTAATTCAAGTACCTACTTACCAAGTATTTATGAGATAATCCAGGACCAGCGCGTCGAATGTCATCGAAATACGTGTAGCCTGACTGAGTTATCGAGTATTGTTAGTAAAAAACGTCTTCATTAACTTAAAATACGAGTAATTACAATATAACTGTAGCACCTGGACTTAAAACCGCTGTATAAGTAAACAACTCTCCGCTATCTCAAAAACAAGACAAAATAAATCCAGTTCATACTTTTCGAAATTGGACTATCTACAGCAACAAAGGCCTTTTATAACCAAAAACTCTCATCAAAGTACTGTTTTCACTTTGTTTGGCGAATTCATTTTTGACCGTAGCATCAAAAATAGTTAGTACCACATTTTTACACAAAGCAGCGCGCTTCATTTTATGAGCTGAATTACATATGCGAGCGCTAAATGTAATTACTGAATAGCGCAAGTGCGCTCAAACTTGCAGAGTTACTTGCTCTAGGAAAACTCTGCGACATGGAATGTTTTATTTGTAATGTTGTCTTTTTAGAAATTTAAGGAGTAGCGTGAAAAAATGTCGGGAAGTACCTATAGGTATCACCAGATAAAAAGATGTAATAAATAAAATTATGACTTTCCTATTACGTAAATGAATAATGAGGAGATCTTGTTAAAGGAGAATATCCTTGTACAAGATCTCCTCATTAATCATTCTAAGACGTAGACATTATCTGCTGTGCTTATTATGGGCACCCTTAGGAACGCTACAAAGAACGCAATATGCAGGTGAATTCAGGAATTCACCTGCGTTATCAGGATAACATACCAATTACCTATACACATAAATATTATTAGCAGACAGCGGACGCATATGTGTGCCTTTATAGGACAACCACGGTCTTAATTACTTACCGAGTATCGACATAACAATAGTTAAGTTTTCGAACCATGTTCTTACGAACACATACAGATACCATAGCAGTATCTTCCAGCAGATGGATAATTTATTACTAAACTAATAATAACAAGAGACGTGACACGTTGTCTGAAACTACTAATGCTGATAGACATCGTCTATGTCAGTGTTTCAGCTATTTCAGTCACGTTGCACTTTATCACTCGTCTAATTACTGAATGCATAACTATTGTGATATTATTCATAACTTAGAAGGGGTGCAAGTGAGAGCTACCTATCCATGGAAGTATTAGAAGAGCTATTAGAAAATGATTAGACACTCGTTCAGTGGCCACAGTAATTAAATTGAAGAAAATTCCTTTGTATTCGTAATGAAACTCGTAGCAGCTTTGCGTAGGCGCGGTGTAGCAGTGACTCACGCCGACGCGACGCCGACGTAGCTATGCGTAGCATTACGCATTTCGTAGAACCTGTGATCATACTCGTAGCTGCATGGCGTAGGCACGGCGTAGCAGTGACTTATGGTGGATATAGCTACGCCTAGCATTAGGCATTGCATGGAGCTTGTGATCAAACTCGTAGCAACCTAACGCAGGCATGTCGTAGCAGTGACTTATGGTGGATATAGCTGCGTCTAGCATTGGGCAGTGGATGGAACTTGTGATCAAACTCGTAGTAGCCTTGCGTAGGCACGGTGTAAAAGTGACTCATGGTGGGAATAGCTACGCGTAGCATTAGGCAGTTCGTGGATCCTATGAACAAACTCGTAGCAGCTTTGCATAGGTGCAGCGTAGCAGTGACTCACGGTGGGAATAGCAATGCGTAGCATTAGGCATTGCCTGGAACTTGTGATGAAACTCGTAGCAGCTTTGCGTAAGCACGGTGTAGCAGTGACTCACGCCGACATAGTTACGCGTAGCATTAAGCAGTTCGTCGAACCTGTGATCAAACTCGTAGCAGCTTTGTGTAGGTGCGGCGTAGCAGTGACTCACGGCTGGCGTAACATTAGACAATAGGCAGTGCTGAAGTTATAGTTGTAAAAGAAAAGAAAATCCACTGACGGCCAACAGAATTATGCTAATTATTAACTGAGATACTTACCTAACAAAATCGAATACTTATAATAATACTATATTTACCTTAGTATTAGTAAATCATTATTCAGAACCAATTCAAACAAAACATACCATTTCAAAGTTTTACAATAAGTACTCCAAATCCGTCAAAGTATGTGTGGGGATTCAGTTTTGAAATCGATTCCACCGCAACGCAGCGAAGTTTAATCTAAACACTAATATAAGGTACAATTGATTCTGTATTGAACAGAGTTGATGTCCGCATTGTTTGACCGCAACTATGAATAGTGCGATAACCCACCGTAACAATGGAATTGTGTGAGAGTTGCCATACAACAATACAATAGAGGGTATTTTTCAATGTAAAAGTTTGGTACGATATGAGCCTATTGCAATCCCGAATGGACATAGAAGTCCTACATACATACCATCACGCCTGTAATCCACGAAGGGCTAGGCAGTACGTATAGTACCTACACCAACATTTCGCCAGTTATGTGTAAATCTCAACTCCCATGTAATAGGGCGCGAGCCTGTTACCATCAACCGGGCACAAGAAGTACTAGTTACAGCAACAACTTGTTTGTTCACTGCATGCCAAGGCGATGGTCAGTTGGTAAATAAAGAAAAGCATGAAGGATAGTGTTTGCGTCAAAATAATTGTATTATCTAACACTAGTTAACACGAACTTTAAAACCTATTAAGTTACAATGAATTTCAATACGAGTAAAGCCAAAAATGGGCCTCAACTCCATACTTAAATTATCATTAAATTGTCTTCATATTTTCTGACTGCCCGACTTCTTGACAATTCAAAATTGCCTGTAAATGGTTTAATTGAAATAAATGCTTTGAGTTTGAGTTTGATTCTCGTTCAACCAAAAAACTACCCACTTTCCAAATAAAATTCCATTGTTAAAATGTGTTTACGAGTAATGTGGTAGTTTTAACGTAGGTAGTTGTTTTGTTAATTATAGTCTCTTCCCTGAATGCGGCTTGCGTAATTAAGCAGCGGGTGTTAGGTAGGTATCACCCGAATTTAGCTTTCCTTCCATTTCTATATTTAGCATACGTCTAATGATTCAGGTCTAGCTCTTTCGCTACAATTAATATAGTCGTCACGTTCGCGTTTCTTACAAGGTTAAAGGGCCACCTACTGGACACTGGTTCATGGTTGTAGTAGGTACACCCACAGTTCTATTAAATAATCACCCTATAACGTTCTCACTGTTGGGACAGAGCCCGCTTCTGAGAGAGGGATCGGGCCGCAATCCACCACGCGGGCCCAGTGCGGGTTGGTGGTTGTCAAATGTCTTCGAATTTTGTCGGTTCTAGGACATGCCGGTTTCCTGTGTTGTTCATGATGTTTTCCTTCATCGGTGAAGAAAAACAGTTATAATTTTAATTTATTATTATTAGGTAGGTAGCCTGTGATGTCCCACTGCAGGGTACAGGCCTTCCTTCTCTTTCCACTTCTCTCTGTTCAATAACATATAATAATATAAATAATTTTAAGCATAACATAAACGTAATATCACACCAGTAATCTCCAAAGGGTCAGGCAGAGGTGTACCTATAAAATTGCCACAGTTTTAATAACTTAATGGCGATACCATTGTATCGCCATTAAATTATTCGAAAACCAAAAAAAAAGGCAAAAAAAAAGTCATTGCCAAAGCCATTGCTTTGGCAATGACTTTTTTTTTTATGGCGATAGGCTGGCCACCTATATCGCCATAAAGTATGTACCAGGTAGGTATAACGGGTCATAATATTTTCGTAAACGGAGTCCACATAGCGTAGAATGAACCCAACATTACAACGGACTCTACCGTACCTACCTATTTTTAGCCATGCGGTACAGTCAACGGTTACTCGCAATCTATTGAAACTCCAAAACCAAGTGTTACTACCGACGTGCTGCCTATACTGTTCCTACTTTGACATTATTTTTAATAAATTCTAAGATGTTTTAATAATACACTTAAACGCTTTATGAATGGAAATAAACTTTAACGCCTGAGGTATGGAAAATAAAACAGTATTAAAGTAATCCTCAATAATTCTATTGAAACATTGAAACAAGGATTCAACCTCAATATGTGCTCAAGGTGTCGGTACTCGGTGAAGCGAAGTTAAAGGAGCAAAGTTTGCGAATTTGCCCCCGGGGCCGATCCAACTTCTCTGTTGCAATAAATAAGGATTTTAGCGACAAATTACCACACGAAAACGTTTCACCCTTTCTTCGTAAACTTGGGAACAAGCGAAAATAGAATCGCTACAGAAAGAAAACTTAACAGTAGCTGGCATGTAACATCCGAAACTTTCGAATCAATTTCAACTCTAGTAACACTGAATGGGCAATTCGAAATAGATTCTCTTTTCCCACTTACGGTGAGTATCATTTTGTACGTTTTGCTTTTAAAGTAATTAAGCACCTACGGAATAAAAATTCCCTCGTAAAAGTTGCTGTGTGTTTATTTTGTAATAGAATTAACCGAGTAAAACGAGTATTTTTTCTAGTTTATGAAGTTACATACATTTATAAAATTGTGAAACGAGATGGGACTCTGGAAGAGCAATAGAGAACATTTTTAACAAATTAGGTTTTTAAACTTAGGTGCTTTTCAAGCGATCGTTGTGCAGAGCTAGATTTAACATTTTCAAAACATGTTATTCAGTACCTACCTGTGCAATTTGCAGGAAATAGGAGAAATGCATAATGGTGGTAATTGTGAGTTTTTAGATCATTATTTTTGGGAGAAAGAAAGGTACCATATTACCTACCTACTTGACATTTTACGTTTGCATCGTGCGCGGAAGCTTTAAAAATATCAATATGGCGGCGGGTCGGATATGCCACGAAGATTTGAAACCCCTTTGAATGATAAAATTTATAAAACAAAGATTGGACAGATTATCTGGACTCTGGATCATGTACCTATCTACCTGTAGGTATTCCTTGAGGACTTTCTAAAACCCCTAAAAGTAGGTACCTGTTCTCTTTAACAGCATGTTCAATCAAGTCGTCCGCGTCTCCTTCGCTTTATCCATCATAGTCGACAAAAAATCTGCCTATATAAGCCCACACAGCTTTTTAAATTCCGACAAGGGAATCGCAACTTTACTCACTGAGATTTATAACTCATTTTATTTTATCTATTTTTTTGTCAGAAGGTGAATATCGGTAGCTCAGGTCATAAAGGCAGTGATTCGAGGAGCATTTCGTCAGTTTACAAGCTCGCCGTAATAAGATATCGGACGCTCTATCGCTCTGGAAAATGTCTTTATTATGCTCACAGAAACAAAAGTAACATTTATAAAAGTTGTATGGTATATCTATTTACCTACTCTATAGATTTGATATTCTCACAGCTGCACAAGGATATTTTGTCACGTGGCTAAAATCGGAACTAACGCAGCCATCTTGTTTTTAGGGTAGGTAACGTGAGACGCCGGCACATCAACCTACCCGAAACTGTCAGATTTTCCCAATCAACTTTGAACCTTATGATTTAGTGATAAAGTTGAAAATCTATTAAAGAAATTTGACAGATTGTAGTAGGTTGATGTGCTGGCGTCTGTACAATGATAAAACAGAACCCGCCGTCCCTTATAGGATCACTCGAGTGTCTGTCCGTCTATCCATCTGTCACAGCCAATAGGCTCCGAATCTACTGGAACAATTAAAAACTTTATTTGACTAACTGACGACATTTTGATGTACCTACTTACTAATATCTAGTTTGAAGCGACTCGTAGGATCGTTCATAATAGGTATCAAAAATTTCGCGTAGATACCCAAAGGATAAGTTCTTCTCGAAAGCTGTTTATATGTCAACATCATAAATTATATTTTATATTTTGAATATCACAAATAGTCTGTATGTAACTATGAAATACAACAATCAGCAAAAGGCCAGAATTAAAATAGGAAGGAACTAATTTAGGGCTTATTTTCAGTCAGTGGGTCGTCTTAGGGGTCCAATGAGATTGAATTGTGAATTTCTGTGACCCAAACACGGACGTGTAACGAAAACAAATGCATTTCGAATTTGGGGGGCACAGCTTTGTGACGGAAGGACGGAACGCTCACGGCGCGAGTCCCACTCGCACTTGTCTGGTTTTTCACATTTCTCAAATAATAAATTGCAGAAATGTTTACCAATAGTGCCCCTTGTCAATGTCAATCATGCACCAAAAGATTGTTGTAGCCAGTGGCGTGCATTGCATATAGGCATATAAGCAGTGCCTACCTCGATATATCAACATAAGCATGTGAATTACATTTTAGTGTGTGTGCCCCACAATTAAGAAACCTACTAAATTACCTATCATACCTAACAAAAAACAAAATCTTTATACAAAAACGCGCGGCAGTGGGCAGTCGCCGGACGGCCTACTCGGCTCCCGTACTATTCGCACATTGTCATTGGTCTTTACTCGGTCAAGTTAATACGACAAAACTCACGCGTAATACCATGACGTTCGACCTTCGTGCCTACTCAAATAACCACACTTTTGACCTCACTTTTTTTTTCTAATTAGTGACCGCGTTTGCCTAGACTAGACCCGGCCTACCTACCTATTCTGAAAACCATTGCACGCCACGGGTTGTAGCAGTGAATTAGGAAATTGTGGAGTAGGTAGGTAAACTTGAAGCGATACTAAAGTAAGAAAGTAACCCCGGATTATCATCATGGGCTCAACTCGCTGTTACATCTTGATTGAAATGAATAAGGTGTTATGTTTATTTTACGCACTACCAGGCAGTACGTCCTACTAAGCCTAGCACCTCAGTTTTCAAGGTTCCGTACCCAAAGGGTAAAAACGGGACCCTATTACTATATAAGACTCCACTATCCGTCTGTCTGTTTGTCCGCCTATCTGTCTGTCTGTCACTAGGCTGTATCTCATGAACCGTGATAGCTAGACAGTTGAAATTTTCACAGATGATGTATTTCTGTTGCCGCTATAACAAAAAATACTAAAAACAGAATAAAATAAATATTTAATGGGGGCTCACATACAACAAACGTGGTTTTTTTGCCGTTATTTGTATGTAGTGTTAAATTCGCACTTGGCCGGTTTTTGTACATACACCCATTGGCGTATATAGGGGGGGGGCCGGGTGGGCACGGCCCACCCTAGAATGGTCTCAGGCCCACCCTAGGATGTTTGGGGACCTATTCGAAATTTTAAGCTGGATACTTATAATATAACTTCACACAAAAGCAATCAAATAAATAATCTACCACCAAGACCTACACAAACCTACATAATACATTCCATTTAGTTACTTTTGAAATCACAAAAATAATAGAATCTATTAATAAGCAACGAAATAAGCTAGAGTATTATTATGATTAGACGGCCCGGGAGCTAACGCATCGGCAATCGGCCATACAGGCCACGGCAGGGGTTGCGCAGGTCGTTCGAAGGATCCCGGCGTCTGGGCCACGCATAACGGACCAAATGGGAGTCTAAGTGCGGAAAAGGGAGCCCCATCATCATCATCCGGCCGTCTGGGTCTCGAGATGGCTTTGCACAAATCTGAGGTCCTCTGTTTCCATGGGCCTCGGAACAAGCCACTACGCGATTTACACATAGCGGTAGGAGGCGCCCGCATCGGTGTTGAGTCGACGATGAAGTATCTAGGACTTGTCCTCGACAGCCGGTGGGACTTCGGACCGCACAATCAGCGGCTGGTCCCCAGGTTGATGAGCTGCAACACTCATCAAAACTGCTATCTAATTTGGGGGGGCCCCAACGCCTCCTGCCGGAGACCGTACGTGGGGATTGTGAAGTCCATGGCCCTGTATGGGGCGCCCGTGTGAACGGACACTCTGACGGCCCGCAACGTTGCAATATTGCGAAGGCCGCAAAGAGCGATAGCTGTTAGGGTGATAAGACGATACCGTACGATCTCCTACGAGGCAGCAACTCTCCTGGCCGGATCAACGCCCTGGGATCTGGACGCGAAAATCCATGCGTCCCTATATCGCTGGCGGAAGGCGGAGCTTGCTCGTGGTCAGCCTCCGGTTCCTCGGGAATTCGATCCACGAAGGACTGAGCTCCGTCAGATCCTAGTGGCTCTGAACGGAGAGAGCGACTTGCGCAACCCAGGAGGGGGCTCGCCACAATAGTGGCGAGAAGAATGGCTGGAGAGGCAGCATGACGCCCTGAGCTTCCGGCTGACGCAGGTGCTTCTGGACACGGATGTTTCGGGAAATACCTGCGTCGCATAGGTTGGGAGCGGACACCTGCTTGTCATCACTGTGTGGACTGCCACGAGGACACGGCGTTACATACGTTGGAGGAGTACGGCTTGGGCCCAACAGCGCTGTGCCCTCGTCGCGACATTTGTTGCGGGTGATCTGTCATTTTCGGCGGTGGTTCAGTCCATGGTCGGAAGCGAAAACGCGTGGGATGCTGTGGCCTCTTTTTGCGAGGAGTTGATGCATGCAAAGGAGGCGGCGGAGAGGGAGAGAGAGCATACCTCTCATTCCACCCGCACCAGAAGAGCAGCTGGGCGTCGAAGGGTGCTTAACGATTTCCGGCCACTATAAGGGGCCTGCGGGCGGCGAAATTGGGGCCGTGTCATCGCTCGAGCAGTCGGGCTCAAAGAAGTGGCACGCAATAGTAGGGTTTTAGTCGGTAGGTGTCCGACATCATGGTCGGGAGCAGACGCCGGTGTGTCACCTCTGTGCGGCTTGCCCTGAGATACGGTGCAGCACACGTTGGAAGAGTGCCCAGCTTGGGCAGGGCTGCGCCGTGACCTCATCGCGGCAATAGGCGGGAGCGATCTCTCGCTCCCGGCTGTCGTTCAATCGATGGTCGACAGCGGGAGCACATGGGACGGTGTTGCCTCCTTTTGCGAGGATGTCATGTCTGCAAAGGAGGCGGCCGAGCGGGAGAGAGAAGCCGCATCCTCTCTCCCCTCCCGCAGGAGATGCACCGGGCGCCTGAGCAGGGCGCAAAACGATCTACGACCTCCATGAGAGGTGGCCTGCGGTCGGCGGACTAGGGGCGTCTGTCGTCCGGCCAGACAGGCCCGAGTTGGTGCTGCAGTGTTTCACGCACGCCATTCGAGAGTGGGTGCGGCCATTATAGGAATGGGCGCACGGGGAGGTGGGACCCGCTGAGAAACAGCGGGTCGAGGCCTGTCGAGGGAGCGGTGAATGTTTATGCGAATCCCGCACCCCCGGCCATATTTAGAGGAACACCGCGGTGGTTTTAGCCGGTAAGAGTCGCCGATGCCCCTCTGTCACCCCCACGATAGAGGAAGTCCATGAGAATTTCCACAGCGAGAAAAAAAAAAGGTGTCCGACATCATAACCCTCCGTTCTTGCCGGACGGAGGGAAAAAAAAAGGTCAGGGGCCAGGCCTCCCCTAGAATGAATCCCTAGATACGCCAATGCATACACCGTATCCGAACATTCAAAAACCAACATTGCCAGAAAGAAAATATCATAAACAAATCCTTAAAATAATAGTGTAATCTAAACTCTTGTTGAATATAAACGAGCTTTATCGAATTTCATCATTTTTATATACTTATCCAAATTCGTAGATATAGATACGATCTCAATAAATAAAACACGAATTTTAATCAGCTGTCAACTATTTTTAAGCTTGCCACACTCGTCGATGCGTCATCACTTGTCAATTGACGGCTGCTCTACTGCAACAATTTGCGGCTGTTTTACAAAAAAGTTTATTGATTCCCATAGAAATATTAGAATCTCCCTGAAACATCATGGGAGATTCTCTGGATGGAAGTGAGAATTCACCTGAGTCGCAAAATGTCGTCGTGGTCGACTTCCAAGACTTTGCAAACTACTTGCGCAGAGCCGCAACGGTACTTTTGCCCGAAGATGATATCGTTCCACCGGCGTTAAATGCTGCGTTAGACGACAAAGTGAACCAAGATTGCATCAGGAAGTTCTTCTCAGACCCTCAGGTGTCTTCGTTGTATGTGCAAAGATTTTCTTCCAAAGGTATGCGACATCCACCCGTTTTTTTTTTTCAATTGTCAACTTTCTAGCTGCATTGCTGCAGTATGAGATCATACAGCATTACACATTTAGATCAAAATGTGCAATGTTTAATTTTGTGTGTCTGTTACCTAGTTTAATACTTTTTTTATAATTTCTTAGTTTCATAATTCTGTTAACATTACAACTACAATTTAATCAATAACTTTTGTTTTCCAATTGTTTAGAAGATGACAGTGAACAACCAACTGAAGGCGAAGAGGAGAAGGAAGCTGTTACTTACCAGATCAGCAATGAGGTAAGTGACAAAATAGGCCACACATTAATATTCCCACCCTACAAATAATTACTTTTGCTAAATTAGAAACAATTTTTTCTGGTTAATAGAAAATGTTTATCATCTCTAGGTGGTCTTCTCATCGTCCCGAGTGGCAGCCTTCGTCTGCATCAAGCGTGGTGCTGTCATCGAAGCTGACAAGTCCATCCACAGTCAGCTGCGACTTATCAACTTGTCAGATGGCTCCCCTTATGAGACCCTGCATGCTTTCATCAGCAAAACTATGGCTCCTTTCTTCAAGAGTTATGTGAAAGAGAGTGGTAGAGCAGACAGGTAAGGAGAAAATATTTTAGAATCGAGTGTATTTATTTTATGGCTTCATGAATGAATAATGATGTCAGTCAATAATTTACTGAAATCAGAGATTAAAACTCTTCTATCTATGATGATACCATACAGGCCATTTATAGCTTTAGTATATTTTTAAATCTAAACACCAAATAAAAATATTATATGACTCTTATAACATATTTTTAACCAACTTGATGTGTAAGTATCCCTAAAACCTATAAAATATTTTACTTTAAACGGATTCTTATTACTAGTATCAATGTCGGAAGCTCCAAGTAAAACACTTATGTTTTGCAGGGATGGAGACAAAATGGCACCATCTGTGGAGAAGAAGATTGCTGAGCTGGAGATGGGATTGCTGCACCTTCAGCAGAACATTGACATTCCTGAGATTACTCTGCCTGTCCATCCTCTGGTAGCAGCTGTGATTAAAAGGCAAGAGCTTTAATATCTTTCATGATAAAAAAAGACTTTCATAGGTCCTGGTTATGTTTTCTTTTAGGACTCAGTACCCAAAGGGTGCCAACGGAACCCTATTACTAAGCCTCTGCTGACCGTACGTCTATCTGTCAATTGGCTATATCTCATAATATGTAGGTATTTAAATTTCTATTGCTGCAATAACAACAAATATTAAAAACAAAATAAAGTTAAAAATTAAAGGAGGTCTCCATACAAGAAACATTTTTTTTTCGGCATAATTTGCCTTCTGGTACAGAATCCTTTGTGTGTGAGTCCGAGTCGCATTTGGCTGGTTTGTGTGCATTTCTTATTGTACTTTAAATTAAATTACTGAGAAAATATATTTTTTTAAAGTTGAAATCTGGACATTGGTACAAATATTTTATCATTCACAAGTCATCTATCAATCATTTGTGTTTCTTTTCTATCAGAGCTGCTGATGAAGGGCGCAAACCTCGCGTTGCCGACTTCGGCGATAAAGTGGAAGACTCAACATTCCTGAATCAACTGCAGAATGGAGTCAACCGCTGGATCAAAGAAATACAAAAGGTTTGTTAAACCAACCTAGTTTTTATTTTTAATGTCATATATTTAAGTACTGACAGTAATATAACAAGTTCTTTTTATCTAGGTCACCAAGTTAGATCGCGACCCGTCAAACGGCACAGCCCTCCAAGAAATCTCTTTTTGGCTCAACCTGGAGAGAGCCCTCCATCGCATCCAGGAGAAGAGGGAAAGCATTGAGGTTTGTTTAATTTTTTTTCCTAGCTTTGGTACCACTATGTATTGCATTAGCATATTCACTTTGTATACCATTTGATGGCATATGATTCTTACATCATTTGTTCCATAATAGGTTTATGTAAATGTCATATTCATGCATTAGCATATCTATGAATCCATGATATTAAAATTGTATACACAGTGACTCACATCAAACCTTATTGTATATGGTTCTATGCTTTTATTTATTACCCAGTTACTGGGTTGTGGAGGTCAGATAGGCAGTTGCTCCATGTAAAATACTGGTATTCAGCTGCATCCGGTTAGACTGGAAGGCAACCCTAACATAGTTGGGAAAAGGCTAGGCAGTTGATGACTATGCTTTTTTTCTAGGTTGCCCTAACATTGGAGATTCTGAAGTATGGCAAGCGGTTCCATGCAACTGTATCCTTTGACACCGACACTGGACTGAAGCAAGCACTTGCAACTGTCTCCGACTACAACCCACTCATGAAAGACTTTCCTATCAATGATCTGCTTAGTGCTACTGAGCTGGAAAGGATTAGGTAAGAGTAATACTACCTGTGCATTATTATAGTTTTACTCTTCAATCAAAGAGCACTGGTGGCCCAGTAGCAACGGCCCCGACTTACGAGTTGTAGGTCATTGGTTCGAACCCACGCGAGCCCTTCATTTTGTGTAAATAATTTCATCACCACTGCTCTCAAAACTGAAGAAACCGGCATGTCTTAGAACCAAAAATTCGAAGACATGTGACATCTATCAACCCGCACTGGACCCTCGTGGTAGATTACGGCCCACTCCCTAGCACCAAGTGGAGGCCTGGGTCCCAGCAATTTAATGTCTATTATTATTTTAACGTGTTATTTTTTATTAAACAGGTTGGCGGTGCAACAGATTTTCTCCCATCTGCGAAAGATTCGCTCAACCAAATACCCCATACAGCGTGGTTTAAGGCTGGTCGAGGCTATCTCGCGCGACCTTGGTCAACAACTTCTTAAGGTAAAATAATACTTTATAGACAGGTTGTATTCCTATCATTTGTTTTTTGAAGGCAGCTTAAACCCTCAGAACCAAGACTGCTTTTCATGATTATTTTTAATGTTTATGTGTAGGTGCTGGGAACTCGCCGTTTAATGCACATTCCTTTCGAAGACTTTGAACGTGTGATGACTCAGTGTTTCGAAGTTTTCTCATGCTGGGATGATGAATACGAAAAATTGCAGGGATTGTTGCGGTAAGATACCTTGAAAGATACTGTGGTATATATTTAATGTGTTGTTATTGTTCATTAATCTAACGTTTTCTGTCTAGTTTTGCATAATTTTCAAATACGCACCTTTTTGAAGCGCAGATTTTAGTTGTATGCTAAAACCGATATGACGTTTCCGAACCGTATTTAACCATTTTCTTATCAACGCAAATATTTTTAGTGACATCGTAAAGAAGAAGCGTGACGAGCACCTGAAGATGGTGTGGCGTGTGTCGCCGTCACACAAGCGACTGCAGGCTCGCATGGAACATATGCGCCGGTTCCGCAGACACCATGAACAACTACGCACTGTCATGCTTAGGGTAAGTCACACTTAGCCAACTTTTCAGACCATCAATCCACAGTAGAAAAAAGATGCTGAAAAATAAGATTATTCCCTATATCACATTGGAATATCAATATTAGATATAGCACAGATAATATAATTCACAGGTTATTTGGTTAAGTATTACGACTTTCTAAATAAAAGTGTTGAAATATTGTTGACCAAATGTAATGAAATTGTTATTCTGTAAATAGAATATCGGAATCCCTTTTACACGTCGGTATATCGATGCGCCTTAAAATATTCGAATTTATTGTGTTAACTCCTACACCTTGTTGTTATTGTCATATTGAAACAAATTCATTATTTACAATATAATATTTTCTGTGTAAAGGTACTTCGCCCTCGCGCTACAGTGGCAGCTGACACAGGCGCTGGCGGTGAGCCCGCCCAGCCACATTCACTACCCATGGATGCTGCTGATGCCAATGCTATTGCAGAGGTAATGTAACATGTAACCATCTACACCGGTGCTATACCCGGGCGTAAATATGACACTGACACATCCACACTTAAAAAGTAACTCCGTCTGCCTGTATGTATGTATGTTACCTTTTCAAGCCTAAACCACTGAACCGATTTAGATGAAATTTGGTATAAAGATAGTTTGAGTCCCGGGAAAGGACATAGGATAGTTTTTATCCCGATATTCCCACGGGATCGACACTTATGCGGGTGAAACCGCGGGGCGCAGCTAGTCTATGATAGTTAATCTTTGTGGAAAATCTTCTCTGTCACTTATAATGGGGTTACAGTGTCCTGATAATCCTTGTTGAGCTATATTAACGCCCATGTAAGTAGTTGGTACGACAGGTTCGTGGCTGAATAATAACAGTTGCATGGGTCGATCTTCAAGTTCAAACAACACTAGTCTGACAACCAGTCTTCCCAAGGGGTATTGTGTTGCCCTATGCATGTAAAATTCAGATATTCAGCCGCAGCCAGCTAGACTAAAAGCCGACTCCAACATAGTTGGGAAAAGGCTATTCAACTAATAATGTTCCCACTACTGGGACTTAGCCCTCTTTCTATGAAAGAGTGGGGGCGTATTAATTTATTTCAGCCATGTTCAATTGTTAACTTTACTTTTTATTTGTGTTTAGGTGAACCTCGCATATGAGAATGTGAAGGAAGTTGACTGTCTGGATATTTCTCGCGAGGGATGCGACGCTTGGGAGGCGGCTGTTCGTCGCTATGAAGATAGAATCGGTAAGTTATATAACACTACATTACAGTTTTTCAACATTTATTGCACTTGCAGAAGAAATAAGGAGTGTTTGCACGACTAGATTTGATAGTATACTGTCATACGAAGATATTAAAATTAAAAGCAAATAAACATGCTAACACGTCTGCTGGTCACAGATAAGTCCTATTCTCTTTTTAAAAAAAATAATAATAAAGTCCGGTCTCAAAACAGATAGAATTTCGTATAATGACCCCGTCAATGTACAATTATTGTAAGTACAATGATTGCCGTCGCCCCTTCTAATGTGCAATACATTTGTGCGCGAGCCATAGAGTTAGTTATGAGGGGCATTGGGGAAGTTCTTTCTGCTTCGCGAACGGACTTTAGCCTTATCATTTGTCTTGTGTCTTGTCATTAGATCGTGTGGAGACCCGCATCACAGCTCACCTCCGTGACCAGCTCGGAACAGCCAAGAACGCCAACGAAATGTTCCGCATCTTTTCCCGATTCAACGCCCTGTTCGTGCGCCCGCACATCCGAGGCGCTATTCGAGAATACCAAACACAGCTGATACAGAGAGTGAAGGACGATATCGAGGCTTTGCATGAGAAGTTCAAGGTGATTTTCAAAAGATTGTTGAACTAAAAGTAAATAAAAACTAATCTACTTTAGCTAAGTGCAAATTGAGAAATAAAATAACCAGCAATATTTGCCGGAGAGGCTATCTTTTTATAGTCTGTACTATCCTACTGCTGCTGAAACCTCCCATATGTTCTTCCAGGTTTACTTTTTTCCCGCCACCTCAAATTTTGTGAGGACTCATGCCCAGAGTCGCCCTGCGCTTTGATGTTGATGTCATAAAATGCGAGATACAAATAAGACTCACTAAAACTTACATGTTCATTTATTCAGGTACAATATCCTCAATCGAAATGCAGTCGCCTATCCTTAGTGCGAGATCTGCCCCCAGTGGCCGGTTCCATCATTTGGGCTAAGCAGATCGACCACCAACTCACTGCTTATTTGAAGAGAGTCGAGGATGTACTAGGTAAGAACTTCTTACGATAGGCGGAGGTTTTATTATTATTTGAATCCTTTTGCTCATTCATTTGTTTCTTCTCACCAGGAAAAGGATGGGAGAACCATATTGAAGGTCAAAAACTGAAGGCAGATGGTGACAGTTTCCGCCTTAAATTGGACACCCAAGAAGTCTTTGATGATTGGGCTCGCAAGGTAAGATAAACTATAGTAATTCGCAAATCACTAGCGCGCGTTATGGGACTTTTATGTCATTGACATAAGGTTGAAGTTGCAATAATTGATGCGCGCTCGTAACTTACAACAACTTCACTTCACTATACTATAGTATAAAGTAAAATTATCTAAATTCTGTTTTAGGTCCAACAACGTAACCTAGGCGTGTCTGGACGCATTTTCGCCATTGAGTCGGTCCGCGCTCGCTCCAGCAAAACTGGTACCATACTGAAGCTGAAAGTAAACTTCTTACCTGAGATTATCACCCTGTATAAGGAAGTGCGAAACTTGAAGAACCTTGGATTCAGGTATGTACCTTTGTATGTACTGTATGAATAGGAAGTTGTAAAAATATGTGTTACCGTCTTTCTTATTTTGGTTGGTTTCTTCTAATTAGATTGTTTGTCATTTCAGTTATATCAGGTAATTTAAAATTCTCATAAAAATCCAAACCCCTATTATAAACATATTGGATTTACTGGCATTCCATATATTTTGTAATGCTTCCTTGACTATACTGCCCTCTAGTTCTTTTAATAATAGGCCACCACCACCTTTAAAGTAATCAATAAAAATGACGTAATTATAATGACATCACGCCTGAATTCCCCGAAGAGTTAGGCAGAGATGTACCTATAGTACAAACGCCAGCACATCAATTACAATCTGTCAAATTTCTTTAATAGATTTTCAACTTTATCGCGAAAGCATAAGGTTCAAAGTTGATTGGGAAAATTTGACAGTTTCTGGTAGCTTCATGTGCTGGCGTCTGGACATCAACAAATGATTGTGACACTTTCTTCCACAGAGTACCATTAGCCATAGTGAACAAGGCTCACCAAGCAAACCAACTGTACCCTTTCGCGATTTCTCTTATCGAAAGCGTGCGCACATACGAACGCACTTTGGAAAAGGTAAAGTATCAAAAACACTTTGAAACTAACAGTGTGAATTCACAGATTTCTAGCACTAGAAACATAACACGATATTCGCACAAACACTCGATTTTTCTTACAATTGAACACAATGCCCGAGCGCACCACAAATCACTCAATCAGCGAATTTAAAACATAGTTCTATTTCTGTCAGTCATTTAAAGTTAACAGAGACAGAAATTATTTTTATATGTTAAGCATTGTTTAGTGATTATTGGTGCAAATGGGCCCAAAATTAATTTAAATTTTACATGTTGTATGTGCGTGTATGTGACAACACTAACACGGGTGCGTTTTCATTTGTGCAGCTAAATAATAGGAATCATACAAAGGTAGTTTATGAATTTATAGGATGCATGGTGTAATGTCGATGTTTTTTTGTTTTATCATATTTAGAAACACTTCTACTCACTATGATTTTTGTTATTTATTTTTTAGACCTAGACTAGATTTGTTTCAAGAAACTACGTGTATAAAAAGATAATGGAAAGCTTGATGGAGATTCAAACATGTAGATGACACCGATTAAAAACAAATTGTAGAAGATAGAATCAACTGTCATCAAATGAGGGCACAACACGTCATTTAAAAGAGAGGAAGAAATTCTTGTTTCATATACAGGGTGTTACAGAAAGGGTATATTAATACAAACGGGTTAAAGAGTGTATCTGGTCTAGAATCTCTGTACAAAATTTCAGCTCAAAAGCAGTAACTTTGAAAATGCTTAATATTTTTTTATTTCGATAGTTTATTGAATTGAAATCTTAACAAACGTTTCACCGCACTACGAGGGTCATTATCCATTATCTGTAGTGTGTCTGTGCGCCTAGTACACGCACATCACGCCGCCGCGCGCCAGTGCAGCGCCGTGATGTCGAAATAAAAAAAATATTAAGCATTTTCAAAGTTAATGCTTTTGAGCTGAAATTTTGTACAGAGATTCTAGACCAGATACACTCTTCAACCCGTTTGTATTGATATACCCTTTCTGTAACAACCTGTATGTAAATGCAATGTTTCATCTGCCGTCTCATTTTAGTATTAGAATATTTACCCAGAAATATTGCACCTTCCACAGTAAAGTTTTACAGTGCATAGTTTCCTGAAACAATAACCCTTAGCTTTCAATATATTTGTGTCTGATGTCGATGTCGCTTTATTTTCTTTCATGTAGTATTTAAGTTATCCGTTTATTTTATCCAAAACCTTGCCTCTCCCTCTAGTTATACTTTCTCTTTCTGCCATTCTATATTATGTTTGGAACACCTTCAGATTCGGGACAAAGCGTCCATCATTCCACTCGTGGCTGGTCTTCGTCGTGATGTGCTGAATCAAGTGTCGGAAGGAATGGCTCTTGTGTGGGAGTCATACAAACTGGACCCGTATGTTCAAAAGCTTAGCGAAGTTGTGCTTCTGTTCCAAGAGAAGGTTAGTATTATTATTCCAATCTTTCTGGTTTTCTTTTACAGAGTCATATCAATTTTATCTGCCACCGATGTGGGTCTTGCTAGAAAAATTGCCGACATTGAATAATACTGTTAATAAAAAAATATTATGAAAATCGATCAGAGAAAAATAGTTCAGTGTAATCTCGTTATTATAAAAAAAATACAAATAGTATATTTTTTTCATTTGTTTTTTGTTCAATACATAGCCCAAAATAACTCACGTGGTCATTTCGTAGTGACTTCTATAAACCCCGATTTTCTAATGACGTTTCTGTGTCGGGTAAACGCCATGCCCATGAACTAACTTTGCTCTCATTCCCAACAGGTTGAAGACTTACTAGCGGTTGAAGAACAGATATCAGTGGATGCTCGCTCATTAGAAACGTGTCCATACTCGGCTGTCAGCCTGGCAGATATTCTGAGCAGGCTGCAGAGGGCCATTGATGACCTGTCACTCAGGCAGTACAGCAACTTGCATCTGTGGGTGCAGCGCCTTGATGAAGAGGTTTGTTGGCAAATAATGGTCACACTTTATAGCCTTTTTATATGCCTAATGCTGGTAGCGTAGGCATAGATTACTCTTTATTATGTACACCATATAAATTACAGACATTCAGGCATTTGTCGAATGTAGCCGTTGATGCTGCATCGTCGCCACTTGCACATTGTATTTGAGCAGCGCTTTTGCACTCAGTGCAAAAACAATCAAACGTGCAATAAACTTAGATAATTAAAATATATAAAAGAGATGCTTAAACTCTTTACTTCCGTGTAATTAATACATCTTTATGTTTTCCCAGGTTGAAAAGAGCTTGGCCGCTCGTCTACAAGCCGGTGTCGAAGCGTGGACGTCGGCCCTACTCGGCAAGAGCCATGAATTGGATCTATCCATGGACACCTACTCTCCCACTGAGCCCACTCACAAACCTGGAGGAGAACCTCAGGCGAGTATTAAACAGATTGCAAAGTTTCACCATTATTATACTAATTTTAATTAGTAGTTAACTGCTAGTTTACGTTTTTTTTTTGTATGGAGAATCGTTAATTCGGGTTAAATATTGCATCCACTATGAGACAGAGGATTTTTATCTCACTATGCGACGCGCATTCTTCTTGTGGTAACCAAGTGTACAAACACGCTGCGAATGTGTGCGTGAAGACGAGTAGAGTCAGCATATAACACACACACACTTCCGACTTCGCCATGTTCTGACGTGACGGGACGATACCTAGAGCTCCTGGGCTTACACAGACATTCACAGTGTGTTTGTGCAATTGGTAACCACAAGTAAGACGCGCGTCGCTTAAAACTAACAAATCATAGATTTAATTCTAACAAGAGAGTACAATATAATTATTATTAGAACTGACATATTTGACTTCACTTATTCATCAATTTAATCGCGCATAGTCGGTTGCTCTTTTATGTTTACCGTTGTGTTCAAAAGTTTAATTACTCAATTCTTACCAAGTTTTACTCGTCTTTACTTCTTACGTCGTTATATCCAGATCGCTCGCGTAGTCCACGAGGTGCGCATCACAAACCAGCAGATGTACCTTTTCCCGTCTTTGGAGGAGGCCCGCTTCCAACTGATGCGACAGATGTTCGCCTGGCAAGCCATCGTCACCAGCCAACACCGTCTACAGAGCACCAGGTATTATTGCATGTTACTGTTAATTGTTTGTGAGGGCTCGTGGCTGAGTAATAACAGCCGCATGGATCGATCGATCAGGTCAAGCTACGCTTGCCACGGTTGGTCCGTGGATGGGTGACCATCTTTACATACCGAGACCCCTCCGTGCTTTGGAAAGCACTTCAAACCGTTGGTGTTGCCGAAAATTTGACAACTGGTCTTAGAGGTATTGTATTACCCAATAACTGGGTTGTGGCGGTCAGATAGGCAGTCGCTCCATGTAAAATACTGGTAATCAGCTGCATCCGGTTAGACTGCTGGAAGCAGACCCCAACATAGTTGAGAATAGGCTAGGCAGATTGATATTGAGTGTCTCTATATTTCTAATTTTCCTATTTAGTGTCTATCGTCGGGGCACTATGAAAGCTACATAATGATTTATTTCCTAGTTTTGAGATATGATACACCTCGCCTTATTGTTAGTTTCACAGAATGTTCTATGCTCACAGGTACCAAGTAGGCGTAGCTCGCGCTCAGACGGCTACCTACAGAAACTTGTTGACCAAGCTGCCCGCCGGATCCTGCCCCTTGGAGAACGCATACGACGCTATCGAACAAAAGATATCGCAAGTTCGCGAATACGTCGACGAATGGCTACGGTAAGATACCTGATTTTACAAAAATTTTACACTATCATTTTACAATTTTATCTGTGGAATAAAATTGTCAGTTTCTGCACTTTTTGTATGAAAAATACTTAAAATATAAGACATAACTATAAAAGTTTGGTTTTATTCGCCCGTATTGGGATGAATGTGTATTTAAATTGTGCTTTTTTTACAGTTACCAAGCTCTGTGGGATCTGCAGCCTGAAAGTTTATATGGCCGCCTAGGGGAAGACATCACTCTCTGGATTAAATGCTTGAATGATATCAAGTAAGTTATTACTTCACTGCTTATACTGTGTCTGAGTAAATTATCTCATACTTATCTTTCGAAGCACGAAGTCCGTAGTTTCACTTGAAGTCAGACCGCTTTCACATTTAGGCGACTGTAGCAACGCAACAGACGCGCGACAGTCGAGCGTCCTTCGTGAACGGACTTAGAGCTTAGACCATTAAAAAAACAGAAAAAGTCCCAATCTATTTATTTTTTATGATTATTTTCCTTATTTACATTTCCAGATCCTTCATTCAATTTCATTACTTATCCCAACAGGAAATCCCGAACAACCTTTGACACCTCGGACACTCGTCGCGAATATGGGCCGGTAGTCATCGACTTCGCTCGAGTACAAAGTAAAGTCGCTCTGAAGTACGACGCGTGGCACAAGGAAGTGCTCGGCAAGTTCGGGAATCTGCTCGGAGGAGAGATGGTCACCTTCCACTCGCAGCTAGCCAAGTCACGCAGCCAGCTCGAACAGCAGACCATCGGTAAGATTTAGTTTAGATTAAATTGTGTTGTTCAGGATAAAAACCGCTGAAGAATAAATACGGAATCAATCGTCTTGGCCGCTTGATAACCTTAACCTTTTCTTTACGATAAGAGCCCTTTTCTATGCAGTTGGAAAATTAACAGCTTTTTTATTATACTTGCTTGTTTCCTCTGCCGGGGAGTTTGTTGCGCCACTTCTTCCCAGCTAAAACACTAGGAAGTGGTGAAGGGCGGGCGTTTTGGGGGACTGTCTTATGTAATTTTGACGTTCGAAAAGTGCTGATTCTTAGCCTAGTTTTAATAAATGATCTGATTGTGATTTTGACCTAATATAAAAGCACCACTGATGGTTTTTGTTAAATCTAATTCCTTGTGATTGCTGTAATATTCAAAGAAAGCATGGTGTCATTATTGTCTTTTGTGAATTTTGAGTATTCCCATTCTAATGTGACTGTGCTCCAACAGAGGCAGCATCGACGAGCGATGCCGTATCCCTAATCACATACGTGCAACAACTGAAGAGAGAAGTATTAGCGTGGGAGAAGCAAGTTGACATCTACAGGGAGGCGCAACGCATTCTGGAAAGACAGAGGTAAACAACATAATCTTTTATGTACTTACGCCAGCATTTAGCGCCCTATTTCCTAAAGTATTTTAATGCCTAAGGGGAAAAATGGAGGATGCAGTTAATCTTTAAAAACTTCAACAATATGGTTATCAGTTTTTCTACAGTTTGTTATTTTTCTTGTAGATTCCAGTTCCCAGCGCAATGGCTGCATGTCGACAATATTGAAGGTGAATGGAGTGCGTTCAATGAGATTATGCGCAGGAAGGATTCTTCTATTCAGACCCAGGTAAAGTAATATTTAATATTAATTTTCAGTCTTCATTTCATTAATAGCCCGTTTCATCATCAAATAAGTTCCGGCTAACTTATGTGGCTGATGATTTCATACAAACACTCCCTCTGAACTTATCTCTAAGCCCACGTCCGT
The DNA here is from genome assembly GCA_947508005.1 of Amphipoea lucens. NCBI lineage: Eukaryota > Metazoa > Arthropoda > Insecta > Lepidoptera > Noctuidae > Amphipoea > Amphipoea lucens. The sequence continues at coordinate 12,347,380 of OX382371.1, forward strand.
TGGATTTTCAACTCTCGGCAAGCAGTGTTGAAAATACAGTACGCAAAAAAAAAACCAAGTTTATGACACTATTTTTGTCTGACAACTTTATGCACAAAATTAAAAACATCCTGCAATTTTGTATCTAGGTGGCATCTCTACAACAGAAGATAGTAGCTGAAGACAAAGCGGTTGAGGCTCGTACTCTCGAGTTCCTCACTGAATGGGAACGCAGCAAGCCTACTGATGGTTCTACAAGACCGGAAGATGCGTTGGCCAGACTCCAGGCTATGGAAACCAGATACACCAGGCTGAAGGACGAGAGAGACAATGTAGCTAAGGCTAAGGAGGCTCTTGAGTTGCATGATACTGGTAAGTTAGATGATTTAGTTAAGGATTATGAAAATAAACTAACATCCACAGGATTTAACGCAACTTTATTTGAAATTGTTAGTGCTCATACACACGAGCGACACACGTCGTAATTTTCGAAGTCACCATATTGTTTAATTTTGTTGCTGGCCTGAAAGGTCTCTCAATTGACTGTTTATTATTGCTCTTGTCCTGGTATTGACTCGTTTATTGCGCTTTAATATTCAAAAGTTAGTCATCGTTTGTGAATTCGGTATTATAGGAAGCTCAGTCAACAACGAGCGTATGACCGTCGCTCTTGAAGAGTTGCAAGACTTGCGCGGAGTTTGGTCTTCACTCAGCAAGATCTGGACGCAGATTGATGACATCAGGGAGAAACCTTGGTTGTCTGTACAGCCTAGAAAACTCAGGTAATGTCGAATTTATTTGAAGTAAAACATTTTTTTTTAATTCTTTTATTATACCTTTTGCTGTGTCAATTTCAGTCTTACGAATTTCTTTCTGCAACTGAAACTTAATTTTTATATTTAATTCTGTGTTTTTGTGTTAGGCAACAACTGGAAGCGATGTTGAATGAGCTCAAAGAACTGCCGGCTCGACTGCGTATGTATGACAGCTACGAGTTTGTCCGCAAGCTGCTGCAGTCTTACACTAAGGTAAATAATCATAACCTATCTCATTGTTAGGAAGTTAGGTTTTTTTCAACCATCCTAAATAAATAGGGCTCTAAAATTATGATGGAGATTAGGGCCTTTTCACACATACCACAATGACACCACTTGGACAGGCTCTAATTTGTATGAAAATTAATAGTCTATTCACACGGGTAACATATGGCCGTCAAAATCAACCGTGTGGGCAACAACGAAATTTTGTAGTGACCACAACGCAACTGCGAGAAGCTGCAGCGACACTTTTCACACGTGACCACTGTTTACCCACATTTTGTCGCTGCAATGTGGTGTGGATATGGTACGTGTCTTCGGGCCCCTAGACGAGCCCTGTTTTACCATGTTTTTATGACGATGACGGCAGTATTGGCAATACTAGGCTGGCCTTCTATAATCTCTTATTTTATTTACACGTTACCGACTTAAATTACTCATACCAATCACGAAATCGACAATTTTTTTCTTTTCTCTACCAGACATTAATAATGTGATCTCAAAATGAACCGTTTAAAAAAAAATACGAAATAAAACTCTTAATACTATTTCACCAGGTCAACATGTTAATAGTAGAGCTGAAATCAGACGCTTTGAAAGAGCGCCATTGGCGCCAACTGTGCCGCGCGCTCAAAGTGGACTGGTCGCTTTCTGAACTAACCCTAGGACAAGTGTGGGACGCCGACCTGTTACATAACGAACACACCGTCAAGGATGTAGTGTCTGTCGCTCAGGGAGAAATGGCGCTCGAAGAGTTCTTGAAACAGGTAAGTTATACGAAACTGAGGATAACTTCGAACTCTCGGGTCTTTACTGGATCTCGTAATTTGGCATTCTAAATGAAGAGACCTGGTAAGGACTTAAAAACTTTGGGCTTTCTTCAACACAACGCAACAAAAACAAAAAATTCACACCAACAAAATAACGCCGTCTCATTGCTGAACAACATGAAATAAAATGGAGACAAGACATAACATCAATGTAATACTTTATTCTCTAAATTTGTCAGTCTAAAACTGATGACATTTCTTATTCTTAGGTGCGCGAGTCATGGCAGAGCTATGAACTGGACCTGATCAACTACCAGAACAAATGCAAGATCATCCGCGGTTGGGACGATCTGTTCAACAAAGTGAAGGAACACATCAACAGTGTTGCTGCTATGAAGCTCTCGCCTTATTACAAGGTATGGTTTTGACACTTGATTTGCCAATGTAGTTCTTATTTCTACATAACTCCCTTTTGTATTACCCAGCAACTTAAACGTGCGAAAATTGCCTGAGAGCTGCCTGCAGTTTATTCTTTAATTGCATCTCACCATCTTCTTCTATTACCAAAGGTATTCGAAGAGGAAGCTCTAACTTGGGAAGAGAAATTGAACCGTATCAACGCTCTGTTCGACGTGTGGATCGACGTGCAACGTCGCTGGGTGTACTTGGAGGGTATCTTCAGCGGGTCTGCTGATATCAAAACCTTGCTGCCTGTTGAAACTAGCCGATTCCAAAGCATCAGGTAACGAATTAAACATTGTATTATCATTTTGAATCTAAAATACATATATTCATGTCCTTGTTTCCAATTGACGTTATTTCCACTTGAATAAATGTCAACCTTATGCTAGTGTAAATTAATTTGATTTTGGAATGAGTACTATTGAAAAAGCCATCATTTTTTTAAGTAGTAGTGCAATTGCAACTTTATGTGTAGGTATTAAAGTATTTCTTCAAAAACTTTTTTTTTTGTAATGCTTAGAAACTAAATTACGTTTTAGTATATTGGTATGACAGTAATTTTAAGATCCATGAAATCAACAGATTTTTTAAATACGCTCACAAGCAACTCTTCGAGTAACTTTGCATTGTGGGTGTATTTAGCGTAAGCGCAAAGTGTACAGCAAAGATACGGCGTTAGCGTCGAGTTTGTGCAGCTAGTTTTTTTTTTTTTTGGAACCCCATGCTTAACCATTATTATCCAGTATCTTTATTTCCTTATAATTTTTCCATTTATCTTCCAATAGCTCCGAGTTCTTGGGCCTGATGAAGAAAGTGAGCAAGTCCCCAATGGTGATGGACGTACTGAACATCCCAGGAGTACAACGTTCTCTAGAGCGTCTCGCCGACTTGCTCGGGAAGATACAGAAGGCGCTCGGTGAATATCTGGAGAGGGAGAGAAGCAGCTTCCCGAGGTATGTAACCCTTCGTAATGATTTTATGTCTTCAACTACGTATTACCCTTTGAAATCGAAAAGTCATAAAAAAAGAAATAAAACTTTGTTTAGATGCCTAATTCCGTTCTGAGCCCTGATTCACAACCATACGACAGGCTATCGTATCGAAAACCTGACATTTCGATAACCTGATTTGACTTCCCCTCAACAGCAAATAGCTGTTGGAAGAATAGCGGGCGTCTATTTGATTTAAACTGACAAAATTTTCGGGTTTTGGACTTGTGAACAGCGTTTAGAAGACTCCTACGATAACAATGATTAATGTTCGATACGATACGGAAGCGTATCGAGTATTTGTGAATAGCTATGTTGAACGCGTGTAAAGTGCGATCGGTTGTCTTTAGGGCGTGTTATACGGCCAATTTATAAATAAAAATATGGATAAATTCGTTATCTATATTTCTGTTTACTTGTGAACTTTTCAGTGGAAATGCCTCTCTGTGTGTCTGAATAACTCTTCGAGGCCCAAGATCTACAAGATTTGTTGGAAATCGTTATACTCACGGCATCTTTAACACTTTAAAGCTTGGAAAATGACTGCATAGAAATTGCAGCATCAGCTTCCAGGGTGCCATATTTCTAAGTTTTCATTACTATTTATAGTTTTTGAGTCAAATTCATCATTCATTAACTTAATCCTAGATTCTACTTCGTGGGAGACGAGGACCTCCTCGAGATTATCGGTAACAGCAAGAACATCGCGCGTCTACAGAAGCACTTCAAGAAGATGTTCGCTGGAGTTGCGGCTATCATTCTTAATGATGACAACACTATTATCAACGGTATTGCTTCCCGAGAGGGTGAAGAGGTAATTAACAAAACAAGTGAATAATGAATACTATAGCACATTACAGTGAACGGCTTTAATTCGCAATAATAAGGGGGAGTTTTCGTCATTCAAATGTAACTATTGACTGTACCTCTTTAAGTTCCTTTTTTTTGTATCACCAGTATTATTTTCTAGCTTAATTAATCCTTACTAACTCAGCTAATTGGGCCAATGTAATGTCCAAAAGTAGTAGTCGATATTACTCAAATAAACGGAATTTAATTAATTTTCCTTAGATCTGAAAATGTTTTACACGGTACTACAATATCTGCTATTGGGACTTGGGACCTAGTACTTACAATGTTTCTATCTCAACATGTCCTATTTCTAGGTCTACTTCACATCACCCGTATCAACGATCGAGAATCCCAAGATCAACTCATGGCTATCAATGGTGGAGCGTGAGATGCGCGTGACCTTGGCGTGTCGGCTCAAAGACGCTGTTGGTGACGTCAAGCAGTTCAAGGATGGAAATGTCGACCCTCAGAAGTTTATCGATTGGTGTGATAAATACCAGGTAAGTTTTGTTTTCTATAAGCCGCGCCATTAAAAATGGCGGCCAAACAAAGGAGCTTATGATGCCCTTTCACTCGCACAGTATAGCGAGCGACAGAGAAGGCATGATTAGCGCCGCCATTTGTCATTCTTATCTTTTATGACGCGGCTTTAAAACCCTGATGATTTAATACCAATCCGGTTTTATTTTTTTAAGCCATATCTTTTGAAAATGTCAAATTATCAGCTCTTGATTAGGTTGACTTGATGTTGCGGCTAACGCTAGATTTGCCCACTGCATTCCAAAGGCACTCTACTAATACTGAGAATGACCTAAATTTGACAAATAAGTTGTTGTTGTTCTAAAAGGTATATTAATACTGAGACTATCCTTACAGGCACAAATCGTAGTGCTAGCCGCTCAGATCCTCTGGTCGGAAGACGTGGAAGCAGCCTTAGCAAACGGTGGTGGAGAAGGATTGAAAAGAGTGTTGGCTCATGTGGAGAACATGTTGAATATACTTGCTGACTCCGTGCTGCAAGAACAGCCGCCGCTGAGGAGGAGGAAACTTGAACATTTGGTAAGCACAATTGATTTATATATATAAATAGCCTTCTGAAGTTCGTTATGACCTATTTTATTATTATTTTGTTTCTCACTTCTGACTTCTCCTTTGTTTTATTTCAGCCTTCCACCTAATGTCTATTCAAAGTTATGTTTCAAATTTTTTTTATTTCAAGTTAAACCAATATCAACTTTATTTTAATAGTGATTAAGTTGATTTCAGAGTGACTAGCACTATTGAAAAAGTTATAAAAATTTTTGAAGTTGTAGCGTAAACTGAACTTTATTATGTAGGATTTCAAGTTATTTTTCCATAAACTTTAGGCAAATGTATCACGAATGCAAATTATGTCTACTAACTGTCGCCGGCCAGTTCTACTTTTGTCGTATTATAATTTTGTTGCCCCAAACTTAATATTTTTCTTTTTTTCTGTATAAAATAGATCAACGAGTTCGTCCACAAGCGTACGGTGACTCGTCGGCTGATCGCCTCTGACGTCAACAGCCCGCGCTCGTTCGAGTGGCTCTGTGAGATGCGATTCTACTTCGACCCTAGGAATAATGACGTAAGTACTTAAAACACAGAAAAAACGGCATTCCCACCTCTGAGCCTTCATGGCCTAAGTAGTATTTAACGACTATACATTCTGAGCGAACCAACCTAGAATTCTGAGCGAGCAAACATTCACTCCCTTATTTACCGAGCATGTATTCGGTCTTTCGGTAAACGACAACGTAACGGTAACCAAGTGAACATGCTAAGCGCGCAGTTATTGAATCGCTCAAAGCGATTAATGTTCGTCTAGAATATAAGTGTGCTGTTTTAAATAACCATTGCTGGTACAAAACTTAGGAAAAATCTCCTTTATTTTCTACAGGTATTACAACAGCTGACCATACACATGGCGAACGCCAAGTTCTTGTACGGCTTCGAATACCTTGGCGTCCAAGACCGCCTGGTACAGACTCCTTTAACGGATCGTTGCTACCTCACCATGACTCAAGCTTTGGAGGCCAGGCTTGGAGGATCACCATTCGGTAAGTGACGTCAATGATCATGCTGTTTTGGGTCAGCTTCTAACTAAATCAGATGCGTCTGCACCAGCAAATAAATACTTGGAGAATAACTGCCAGTTCCCCCGGTTTCTGAAAACCTAATTAACTTAATTTTTTTTCCAATTCCTTAACATGTGATATGATTGGTTAAAGATATTTTGCTTATCCAATCACAAAAGCATTAGGTTTGGCAACAGATTTCCTGACCAGTCACTTAATCGGGCTTGTAGAACCTGAGTAGTTTTATCGTATTCGTCTTGTGTGTGAATCTTACTTGTCATCTTGTCACACACTTTATTATTATAACACAGTTTCTGTCGATAAATAAGTTACCAAATTTTTTAGGTCCCGCCGGTACCGGCAAGACTGAGTCGGTGAAAGCTCTCGGAAACCAACTCGGTCGTTTTGTCTTAGTGTTCAATTGTGATGAGACTTTCGACTTCCAAGCTATGGGCCGTATCTTCGTCGGTCTTTGTCAGGTAAAATATACTTTAAAACTGTTGTAATAGAAATTATTTTCCAATTGGTATAAAATGAACAATACTAATCTTAATTTATAATAACTCAGGTGGGTGCCTGGGGTTGCTTCGACGAGTTCAATCGATTGGAAGAGAGAATGTTGTCTGCCGTGTCACAGCAAGTGCAAACCATTCAGGAGGCTCTCAAGAGTCACCAGGAAGGAGACAACACTGGTAAATACCTAATTATAAACTTTATGGATATAAAAACTTTTAACTGACTATGATCACTATTGCGAAGGTGATACGATCCAAATTCCAAATTTGAATAGTCACGGAATAATTCCAAAAAAACATTCCATTTATTTTAACGCCATGCAAATCTTTCCAGCCAAGTCCATAACAGTAGAGCTGGTTGGCAAACAAGTCCGCGTAAGTCAAGACATGGCAATCTTCATAACAATGAACCCTGGATACGCGGGTCGTTCCAACTTGCCTGATAACTTGAAGAAGTTGTTCCGAAGCTTGGCCATGACTACCCCGGATAGACAGCTGATCGCTGAGGTGATGCTGTTCAGTCAAGGGTTCAGGACTGCTGAGAAACTGGCCTGCAAGATTGTGCCGTTCTTCAAGTAAGTCAAGATGTTTCTTTTGTTCGACTTTAGATGAATATTCCCCTTCTTTTGATAAGACGAGATACGTTCGTCAAAAAGAAGTTTCGCTTTGTACAGATGAATTACTATGGAGGTCCTTAAAAAAATAACTGTTCTAAATACAATAATAGAGCTGTTAAGCCAGTTACCATAATCGTATCTGCTTCAGACTAGATGCAACGTCGCGCTTTTTTTTCCGCATAGGAATGGCACTTTCAGGACATAAACATGCTACGATGAAGCAAAATTACGGCGCTTTTTCGATTACATGTAAAAAACGATACTAATTCACTATTCTTTCATCTTATAGACTGTGCGACGAACAGTTATCCAACCAGTCGCATTACGACTTCGGACTGCGAGCCCTCAAGTCTGTGCTCGTATCTGCCGGTAACGTGAAACGTGACCGTATCCAGAAGATCAAGGTATGTGACACTTTATTGATTTAGCATCATAGCATCATCCCTCATGGCTTGACAATCTGGGTAGCCGGCGTGCAATGGCGTGACAAGACTGAGATCTTACTGAAAAGTCGAATTTCTTATAAATACACTACAATATCTTCGTCTCTCGTATCAGCACGACATAATTGACAAAAGCTAATGTTGTGATAAAAAAATATTTACCAGTCACCAAAGTAGCAGTTGGGCCGACTGCCTTGCGGAATAAACTGGATACTTTTAAATGCACCACAAATAAATTAATTTCTTATAAAACTCGTAGAAAGTCTTGTCGCAGCAATGCTCGCTTGGCCACTTTGTCACTGCATCGACAGTGAAAGCTTGAAATCCAATGAAAAAGTCCTGAGATTGGATCGGTTCCGACTTTTGTGAAATAAAATTGTAACATGTTTTGTTTGTTTATGCTCGGAACAAACAGAAACTAGAAAACTCTTTTCAGAATATGGTAAGCTAAAGAAAACAAACAATATGGTAGTTGACTTTTTTTTAAACAATATAACAAAAGTGTTAATTTTTTAAACATTTTAAAAATATTGAATTACCAAAGACTACTAGTACGAGTCAGTCGGGCGCTATACAGGATACGTTTTTTAAATGGGTTTTAACGAAAAATGAACTCTTTATGAATTAAGAAGCCCATTTGAGTCAAATAATCCAATTGTTTCCAAATTATCGCCATGCAGACCCATCTCAAAAACTTACTCTGTATACAGTGTCTGTTTCGCATGAAGTATATATTATGTAAGTATCTAATAGTTACGATGTTTTATTATTTTATTATAACTATCGAGTGCTTTCTACAGCTTTTTGTTAATTCAAACTATGTAAATTCTTCCGTGTGTTTAAAAGTAGTCAACTGCCCTATTTCACTGTTGTGTGGCTCGATATTTTATATCTACCTTCTTTCAAACATTTAAGTATTATATCCATATGCTTTAAAAAAAAACTGTCAACTGCCTTATTGCTTCAGGGTTTCCCAACCTGAGGTTTGACAGCATGAAACAAGGTATCTGTAGGCAAAATATAGAAGATCCCTTTTCATACTTTAGATTTTTCACTTTCAAGAGGATCTGTTACGATTTTCTTTTATATTTCATGTAAAAAGGTTGGGAAACTCTACTTTGAACTGTTTCAAATACTTTAACCTCCTCTCTATATTATAGGAGAACCTAATCGAACGCAGTACGGAAGTGCCCGATGAGGCGTCGATCGCCGAGTCTCTACCCGAACAAGACATCCTGATTCAATCAGTGTGTGAGACTATGGTGCCCAAGCTGGTGGCTGAAGATATACCGCTGCTGTTCTCATTGCTGAACGATGTGTTCCCTAATGTTGGGTATACTAGGGCTGAGATGACTGGTAAGTTGTGCTAGACAATTATAAACTTTAAAGACAATTCTAAGTGAGCTCTGCTGCATTCACAAATACTTAATGCTAGTCTGGATGTGGCGATAAGAACAGAGGAAAACTAAGAAAGCGATGAATGAATCATTTGTGTGAAAGATAATTATGGTTAAAAAAGGATTGAATTTATGAAGGAAATGTTTGGATGAATAAGATATGCTGCATCGACCCCAAATAAATATGAATAAGCGCAAGAGAGATGCCTCACTGAGAACTAGAAGCCTAACATAGATCGTGAAAAAAGTTTTTAGTTTAGTAGCATCACAAATTTCCGATACTGATTATGAAAGCAAATGGTCTCAAACGAGTCACATCGTTAGAGCAGTGGTGGCTCAGTGGTAACGGAAGCGACTTACGAGTTGTAGGTCGTTGGTTGGAACCCTGACAGGCGCTTTACTTTGTGTAAATTATTTCATCACCACTGCTCTCAAAACGGTGAAAGAATACATCGTGAGGAAACCGGCATGTCCTACAACCAAAAATTCGAAGAAATGTGATATTTTCCATCCCGCACTGTCCCGCGTGGTATATTTCGACCCACTCTCTCGCACCGAGAGGAGGCCTGTGTCCTAGCAGTGGGAATATTACAGTCTGATTATTTTTATGCTTAAGTCATATCGTTAGTGGGTCTTACAATAAATATTCGAAGGTAATAAATTGATACTTCTCCAACAGGATTGAAGAACGAAATTCGAGCTGTATGCGCTGAAGAATTCTTGGTTTGTGGTGAAGGCGATGAACAAGGCTCCACCTGGATGGACAAGGTAATTTATTTTGATACTTAAAACACTGATATTAACGGTAAATTAGCCAAAATTAACTGGTCAAGGAATTAACTGTTAACATTCATTTCATTGACTGCACAGTCAATTTGTTTGAACACCCGATCCATTGTATATGCACTTCGTTTGATTTATTATATAACATTTAACATCCATAATAATATAACAATCATCTTAACCAAGAAGGTGATGGTGTGTCAAGATTTAAGATAGAAAATTAATATTTATAATAATTTATTTATTAATTAATATATTTCATGCAAAAATAATCAGTCATAACAATTTGCTTTATCCATTTTAATTAAATTGAGGCTGCTTTTTACATTACTTAATAAGAACGATTTCTCTTTTATTTAAGTTTTACCCGACTGCGCCAGGTAGAGGGTTATGACTTTTTTATTTTAATCTTTTCTAATATTATAACAATGATCTATGAAAGTAAAAAGCAGCCCGTACATACCCATATTACCTATTATTCTACCATAATACGGTAGTACGTGAGTGTGAATGCATATGCGTTTCCATGCTAACCCGCTAATGGCACGTAGAGGCGCAGTGCATCGTCGCGCGCGCAACACAGCACGTGGATCGAGAAGGTCAGTGACCGAGCGGTGTGGGTGTGCTCTCTGTGTCTTTACATTGTTGTTCATGTGTGTGTTTTTTCGACACGGAGTTAGTAGTAAATAGAGTGCTAGTGTCTTTGATCCTGACATTTGTTCGACACATCAAACATGAAATAATCACTCTAAATGTCAAGATAACTCCTATTTTTACTTAAATACCCTTGAGGATTCTTTCTTCTGTCAACGACCACCATTTGCCCGCTAAAACTTGACGTTCGCAAACGTTGTGAGGCACATAAGTACTCCACTGATTACCACCTCCGAGGTTTTCCAGCCACCACTCACATATAACGACTTGTACTTCATTCTAAGCTTACACACCACTACACCTGGTCAAACACGTCACTGTCTGGATATTTTCTTAATTCTTTCTATTTTGCAGTTCCGCTATGACTAGTATTTTGTTGTTATTTCTCCGTTTACACCAGTTATATTTAACCTGGGCACTGCTATATGTTAATATACCACTGGATCCAAAATGAAGCCTTGGTAAAGCTTTCATGCCAAAAGCAATATAATATTATAACGTAGACGATCCGGCCGTATAAAGGTTGAATATAGCTGAAATTACGATATGAAGGCGTGTACGCATAATTATGTAACTCAATAATATTTACTAATGTATACTAATACAATAAAGCTGAAGACAGAGATTAGCGCGTTCAAACAAAAAAAAACAAACAAATTATTTTTTCATTTGATAGCCCAATTACACGCTACGAACCTAAGGAGCCGAGCGAGGCGGATAATACCGCGGGGCACAGCTAGTAATAATATATTTAAATGCGTACTCGCCTTTGGTATAACTGATTGAACACTCATTGTCACTCACTGCTCAAATACTCGGAGGCTCTTATTAAGTTCTATAGCAACAACTTTGGGCTTTACTTCGTCCAACCCCTTGTTATGTATCGCAATATGTTCCTCTTTTTACGCTTCCTCTTTAGGCAAATTTTTCTCCTTTAGTATTTCGTCAATTGTCGTTTGTTTCATTGAACCTTATCCGTCTTATTACAAAACGAGTTCTAACTTTAGATCTAGCCTAAACTTTCGAGCTAGTTACTGTATTTTGAACTTTAACCCGACAAATGTAAAGTTCTTAATGCATTGACGACTTAGACTCGCGTTTAACGTCAGTTTTTTTGTAATAAGAACTTTAACTTTGTTGGATTATAGGAAATTAAAAAATGGCTCGATGGTTTAAACCTGGGTATAAAGATAAACCTTAGTTTTGTTATAAGGCCGTATAACTTTAAAATGTCTGTTATTACTTAATTCTATCTTACTTTTGTGCTAAAAATGGATACCTACAAAATACACGGTTCTTAATCCCACTGAAACAAGGGATTATGGATCTATGTGCTAATGCTTTAAACTGACTCTTGAAAAATGTGTACAGGTCCTTCAATTGTACCAAATCTGCAAGTTGAACCATGGTCTCATGATGGTTGGACCGTCTGGAAGTGGCAAGTCTACCGCGTGGCGCGTACTGTTAAAGGCTTTGGAGAGGTAAGATTCCTACGGTCATGTGCCACTGAAATCATTATAATGATAAAGAATTCTGATTTTACTGACAAATGTGCCAGAAAATGTATAGCAGTGGTTCTCTGTTTAAGTTATTCAATTTTTTATATCTACCTTCTTTTGTTTTGTACAGATTCGAAGGCGTGGAAGGTGTGGCTCATGTCATCGACCCGAAGGCGATGTCAAAGGAAACACTTTACGGTGTACTGGATCCCAACACCCGTGAATGGACCGACGGTCTCTTTACTCATATACTCAGGTACGGCTTACATAATAATTGGCTGGAAATAAAGTACAGCAGTTTATCTGAGTGGAGCTTAGTTTCAAAAATTAAATAAATCCTTGATAGACTTCAACTCCTTTGAATGTTGTATTGCATGGTTCAGCCTGATTCCTACTTTATGGCGCTTTTGAGTTGCGCTACCCGCTGCGCAGTACCGCACCCCTCCCCCCCGCTGACAGGTGAATTTGTTACTGCGTAGTGACTCGCCTCATGTTCCGAGCCGCCATAAAGTTAGAATCGGGCTGTGTAGGTTTCTTACATGATGAAAGTAAAAGTAGAGTGGTCGTTATGTCGCTCTCCAATGTTAATTTACTCAGAGATATGATAGGGTGAGGAAAGTCTTTCTCACCTTACCATCTCTGGCTAAGCTTTCTCTGTACTTTCTCTGCACAATGTCTCGTAGTTCTTTGCATAAAATAAAAGGAAAGACATTAAAATCATTGCGTCACCTCCTATAACATCTGTAACATATTTTGCTCTTAAGGAAAATCATCGACAACGTCCGCGGTGAGATCAACAAGCGTCAATGGATCATATTCGACGGTGATGTCGACCCTGAATGGGTTGAGAACTTGAACTCGGTGCTTGATGATAACAAGCTGCTCACTTTGCCCAACGGCGAGCGTCTGTCACTGCCTCCTAATGTTCGAGTTATGTTTGAGGTAAGTGTGTTATCTTGTAGGATAAGGCAGGCCTACTTTAAACCTACGATTATAAGTTCTAGGATAGTCCTTTACCCCCAATCCCATCACCCCGTTCCTCCCGCCTCAAGACCAGCAGGTTTCCCTTTTCATCACTGCCTAAAACTTTGACACTAAAAACACATAAACTAATTCAAGCAAAAGGGATGAACTATAGCTATAAGCATAACGATTTCATAGTTTCGGACCCGAAGGAAGTACTCTGTTTCATTGTTATAGAGGCAGAAGATTGTTTAAATATGTTAAAATGTGTGTATTGTATTTTAGGTACAAGATCTGAAGTACGCTACCCTCGCCACCGTCTCTCGTTGCGGTATGGTCTGGTTCTCACAGGATGTCCTTACAACAGAAATGATCTTCGAAAACTATCTTATGAGGTAACAACAAACTTATAACATCAAATATATTAAACAAATATTCAAAGCCTTTCGAGATCGAAAAAAATTCACAAGAGGGCGACCGTGTTCAGTGGTTTGCAATAATTTATTTCTTCTACTTTAGATTGAGGAATATACCTCTCGAAGATGGAGAGGAGGATTCGTTCAGCATCGTCATGGCTGCTCCTTCTGCCGGAGGCGATCAGAACGCTACAGAAAACATTTTATCTCCTGCTTTACAAGTAAGATATAGTCATTTAAAAGAAAGGTTACCGGTAATGCATCAGGAAGCAATAAATTCCACCACTTGAAAAATTAATTTGTTTATTATTAACAGTTTTTACAAAACCAGAAATCGTTTTCTTGCATGTCGATCTGTTAGTTCTGTTACTACTGGAAACTTGTGTAAATATTTCTTTCATAGACTCAACGAGACGTGGCCGCAATCCTGCAACCCTTATTCTTCGGTGACGGCTTAGTAGTGAAATGTCTCGAACACGCCGTCAGTCTCGACCATATCATGGACTTCACGCGCCACAGAGCGCTTTCGTCGCTGCATTCTATGCTTAACCGCGGTGTGAGGTAAGTGAAGACAGACTCCGATCAATAATGGACAAGCGTTTGTTAATTATATTAATTGTTGTGATGCTCTTGTGAATGAATACAGCTATTTTAGTTGAAATGTTTTCGTTATGGATCACGAACATACTTGTACTCTACAGCTCTAATGCAATTTTAATAGAGAACTTAACCTAGAAGGGCCAATATCTGGTTCTACTGAATCGAGGATTAAAACAACAAACTTCTTTTATACTCAGTATCAAAATTGTTGCACAAAACGCGCTTTCAATAAACTTGTTTGCCTTCTAGGAATATCCTTGGTTACAACCGTCAACACCCTGACTTCCCGATCACAAACGAACAACTGGAAGCTTACGTGCCTAAATGGCTCGTATATTCTCTTCTGTGGTCATTTGCTGGTGATGCCAAACTCAAGGTAAACAAAATAAATACAAGAGTAGTCAATTTTGATACTTCGTTTCACTGATGCTACGGCTTCATTGTCGCGATAACGCGAACTACACGCGCGCTCTCCGTATAGCGAGATGTCGAGCGGTGTGCGAGAGAGAGGGCACGAAGAGTAGTTCGCGATATCGCGACAATGTAGCCGCAGCACGATGATTATCGTCTGTTCCAAATTGGAATAAAAATAAAATGTGATGGTTTTTTTTAGGATCGCAATGAACTGGGAGACTTTATCAGATCAGCTAGCACTATGCAGCTGCCTAACTGTGGTGCTAATCAGCACATCATTGACTTTGAAGTAAGTGACATTTGAGCTGGATCGGAACTTAAACATTACGTTATTTTGAATTTTGGTACAAACGAATTTTTACTCCTTGTTTTTTTTTTTGCAGCAACATTTTTCTCTCGTATCAGCACGAGGTGTAGCACATTATCTTATGTCGCGGTATATATTTAACATAACGGGCTGTCCGCCTACGGTGCAACTGATCAAATTACTTCTTTATCGTCACCTGTGGAAGTTCGTTTATTGCTCCCATACCAACCAAACGTGTCCACAAATTATTTTACTTGCCCTGAAATTAATTTGTATTTTTTTTTTTTTACTTTGTACCCTAGGTGTGTATAACCGGAGAATGGGTGCCTTGGTCAGCAAAGGTGCCTCAGATTGAAGTAGAAACACATAAGGTAGCCGCACCAGATGTGGTCGTACCAACTCTTGACACGGTTCGTCATGAAGCGCTGCTGTACACCTGGTTGGCCGAACATAAGCCCTTGGGTTCGTATATTTTATAGTTGTAATAAAGGTGCCTAGATAAGTATTCTAATTGTATTGTTTGGGAATATCATGAGGGAGCAATGCTGGCTCAGTGGTATCGGCCCCGACTTACGAGTTGTAGGTCGTGAGTTCGAACCCAGACAGGCACTTAACTTCGTATATTTGTTTTCATCACCACTGCTCTCAAAACGGTGAAGGAAAACATTGTGAAGAAACCGGCATGTCCTAGTCATAAACTCGAAGACATGTTACATCCACCAACCCGAAATGAGCCCGCGCGGTGGATTATGACCCACTCACTCCCTCTCACAGAGGCCTGTGTCCCAGTAGTGCGAACATTAAAAGTATCGTAGCCCATATTATATTCCCGGCATTTCTCGTATAATAAATATTATGTAAAGGCTTGTAATTGGCTGACAGTCACACTTATTATTTTGATTATGTTTTGTTGAGCTGTAAGCCTTCCAAAGAAAATAAATAGTAAATAACAATACATTCAACAGTACTCTGCGGTCCCCCTGGTTCGGGTAAGACAATGACCCTCTTCTCTGCACTCCGAGCTCTGCCCGACATGGAGGTGGTCGGCCTTAACTTCTCGTCTGCCACCACTCCTGAGTTACTGCTGAAGACCTTCGACCACTACTGCGAGTATAGAAAGACTCCTAATGGAGTTGTATTGGCTCCAGTACAGGTAAATTATTATGCAATTACGTCTATAATTCGAAATGTTTATTCTTATCAGTGTTTAGTTTGTAAATTGTGGGACAATTTAGATTCGAGTTGGTGTCATACTAATATAGTCTATTATTGTTCGACTTTTATGTTTACATAGGCTTTTCGGAGAGATAGGGTCAGACTAAATTGTTTTTATGCTACTGATTTTGTAGCTTCATTTAAAAGCAAGAAATGTTTGTTTTGAGTGTTCTTGACTTGGTAGAATATACCTGAAACCAAATGTTATTTTGTGACAACTCACCTGTTTACATGCAGTCTATGCAAATTAACTTTTTATATTCTATTTTAATTCTATTCTAAGATTCGATTGTGAGGTATAAATAAAACGATTCTGCGTTTGTTATAGCTCGGCAAATGGCTCGTACTGTTCTGCGATGAAATTAACTTGCCAGACATGGATCAATACGGCACACAGCGTGTCATCTCTTTCTTGAGACAACTGCTCGAACACAAGGGCTTCTACAGAGCTAGTGGTGAGTTAAAATATGTTGAAATACTATTGTTATTGAAACTCCTGTTTATCTTGTGTATCTTGTAACTAAAGTGGCGTTTCGGCTATCTAACTCTTATTATATGAAGATCTTGATGTGTTTATAAAGGGTTTATAAATATCAAGTTACTATAAATCGATTTTTATTTATAATCATTTTCATGTCTCGGCGCTTTCTAAATATAATAAAGAAAAAAAGATATCCTCTATAAATGGCCACCCTTCACCACTACCTAACGATTGGGCTTGGAAGAAGTGGTGCACCTCCCCAAAATACTAATATGGCGTTTACTACATTCAGATCACTCATGGGTACATCTGGAACGCATCCAGTTCGTGGGTGCTTGTAACCCGCCTACCGACCCGGGACGTAAGCCGCTGTCACATCGGCTGTTACGTCATGTGCCCGTCATTTACGTCGACTACCCTGGAGAGACTTCACTTGAACAGGTAAATAAAACACTCACTTGCCTGTAAATATTTTAAAATTGCTGTGGTCTTTTATAAACAGGCAAATTAAAAAAGGGAAGATGAAGGTAGCTTTGGTACTAGTTTACATGTTGAACTTCAGCGTGTTTATAGGCGACATATTATATTGAAGTCCGAGGAAACGTCTTAAAACACTTGTACTTGTATAGTATTTTTATCTCACGAAGCGACGCGCGCTTTATTTGTTGTAACCAAGTGTACAAACACGCTGTTAGTGTGTACGTGAAGACGAGTAGCGTCAACTAATAACGCACATACGCACACACACACACTTCTGACTTCCCCATTGTCACAGTCGGTGCCGAGAAAACCTGCGCTTACACACACATTCACAGCATGTTTGTACACTCGTTTGTAACCACAAGTAAAGCGCGCGTCGCTTCGTCGCTTCATGAGATAAAGTATTATATAGTATTGAACTTAATTTGAGGGCTTTTACTTTGCTCTCACTTTGTTTTATATCCGAGTGAAAAATAGCAAAGGGTATTGTTTTAGTTAGTCAGTGGTGCAATTCAGATTCGTAATTCCTGGTTATACTGTTGTTTAAGACATTGACGTCAAAGTAACTTGCTACCCCATCCTTCGACCACATACCAATCTTAATCCTCTACAGATTTACGGCACCTTCACCCGTGCTATGCTACGTATGCAACCAGCGTTACGTGGCTACGCCGAGCCGCTAACACAAGCTATGGTGAAGTTGTACCTCGCATCGCAAGAGCGGTTCACGCAAGACATGCAGCCACATTATGTATACTCGCCCAGAGAGATGACCAGATGGGTGCGCGGTATCTGCGAGGCTATAAGGTAAAGTATTTATTTATTTTCTTAACAAAATTTAGCGCGAACCAGAGATGCAAGATCAAATGTGTGTCATCAGTCTCGTAAGTTTTACGACCGCGCTAGACTAGAACTTTGACTTGCTAAAATATACTCCCGAAGTCCTAAATCGAGCCACCCTACATTTTTCGTATAAACGACTGTAAATTTTATTATGATCGTGAATTCAAATTCGGAACACTTATGACACCAAAGTAATGGCCAGTATTTCGACTTCAAAACGGCATGTAAACTTTTCTTTGACTCACTATTATTTTGTTTTAGGCCTTTATACCTTACATGGAAATGCAAGGTGGCTCGATGTAGGAATCCGGGAGTGTATTATTTAACATTTTATAATGGAAATTATCGCCCTTTTCAGTATCAAAAGTTCATTATCCAAAGCATGCTTAAAAAAGATATAAAATATTAGAAAAAAAAATTATATGCTCTATTGAGCCATGTGAAATCTACAACTATACGTCTTCGAGTTTAATTCGCGCTTAAGTATTTTTTATTACATTGTGTTTTTTTTTTCTGTAGGCCTTTAGATAACCTGAACGTTGAAGGCCTAGTAAGACTATGGGCGCACGAAGCCCTCCGTTTATTCCAAGACCGATTGGTTGACGACACTGAAAGACAATGGACCGACGAGAACATCGACAACGTTGCTATGATGTTCTTCCCAGGTAAATTATTAAAAATTAAACTTTATCTTCTTAATTTAAAGGTAGAAATAATTTCATTTGATTCTTAATCGGTAACCTAGCATAACAAATTGAAATTTATTGCTGTGTTGTAAAGGTAGGGTTTTCTAATGTGTTTGAATGTTTTCAGGTATTAATAGAGAACAAGCGTTGGCTCGTCCTATTCTGTACAGTAACTGGCTCAGCAAGGACTATGTGCCAGTACTTAGAGATCAATTGAGAGAATATGTTAAAGCTAGGCTCAAGGTAAAGTAAAAATGTTTCCTAACAAGCATAATTTTTTGCCTGTGATGCTGGATAATTAATCCTCGACCAGGCATCTAACATTGTAATACCTTAATTATCTAAGTTTCATATTTGTATTTTACCAATTTTCATTCTGGATAAATATTTATTATTATTACTTCCCAAGGTATTCTACGAAGAAGAACTCGATGTACCTCTGGTACTATTCGACGAGGTATTAGACCACGTGCTACGTATCGACCGTATCTTCAGACAGCCTCAGGGACATTTACTGCTTATTGGTGTGTCGGGCGCCGGCAAAACTACCCTCAGTCGCTTCGTCGCCTGGATGAATGGACTTAGCATCTTCCAGATCAAGGTAAGAGAATGTTTAAAGTAGACAATAAACTCTAAGTTGCTAATTTGTGAAGAATTTTGAGGACGGAATTGAAAGTGACCCAAAAAACATATTTTGTCAGTTTTAAATTATGGAGCGGGGCACCATGTAGGCCACAACATGGTGGATTACGGCCCGCTGCCTCTCACAAGAGACTCTTGTCTTGTGAGAGGCCTATGTCCCAGCAGTGGGAACGTTATAGGCTGATTATTCTAGTGCATTAATATTGTGTGTTATCACGGCTCTTGTACGAATTAGCAACAAAAGCTTTATTTTGTAATGTGGATTCCCACTGCCTACATGAATCAACTTTTTGAAATGGTTCACACGTAGTACACACCTAGAACAAACCACAATTTCTTCTATTGGTTTAACCTCATCTTATATTCCTTTTCCTTATCTCACATTTTCAGCTTACAAACAACAATATTGCACACACTATAACACTAATCTCCTTTTCTAAAGGTGCACAACAAATACACGGGAGCTGATTTCGACGAAGACCTTCGTTCAGTGCTCCGTCGTGCGGGCTGTCGCGATGAGAAGGTGGCCTTCATTCTGGACGAGTCCAATGTACTCGACAGCGGCTTCCTCGAGAGAATGAATACTCTACTAGCTAATGGAGAGGTAAGTTATTGGTCAAGGAACTACACATGAACTGTAAAAATAGCTACATATCGAGGCCTAGTCTGTTATCACGAAATGTTCTAAGTATTATGGGACCATAATTTTTAGAATATCTCATACACACGTATGATTGATTGATTGTGATTCCTCCAATGATAAACGGATGTCTATAATTGGGGGAATCACTGACGTAAGCGTTATTCTCCTAAAAGTTGCAATAAACTAAAATTATCCCAAACAAACGCAAACTGAAAGCATTTATTTCAAATAAAACAATTAAAGGTACTTTTGAATTGTCAAAGGGGTCGGTCAGTCAGAAACCTGAAGTTAGTTGCCCATTCCATAGCGTAGTAAGTACCTATGGAAAAGAACGGGCGAGAAACTCCATGGACACTATTTTCAACCAAAAAATCTTTTCCAAATGGAAAATAAAAATAATTGATAGTGTTCCGAATATGTGCTTAACTAATTGTGTTTCTCTAGGTCCCTGGTCTATTCGAAGGTGACGAATTCGCTGCTCTTATGACTCAGTGCAAAGAAGGTGCCCAGAGGGAAGGCTTGATGTTGGATTCTAACGATGAATTGTACAAATGGTAAGCTGGAGTATGAATAACATAATATAATAAGTATCCCAAACCCACTTTCGCTCAAAGATATTGCGTAAACTCTTGTATTTTAAACCCTCTGAGTAGGTACTACTGAGTCTGAAACCAGCTAGTATTCTACTGTCAAGATTTTTAATTTTTATTTACTATAAATAACTCTATTTTAACCCAGGTTTACCGGCCAAGTAATGCGCAACCTGCACGTGGTGTTCACAATGAACCCGTCGTCTGAGGGTCTTAAGGACCGCGCGGCGACGTCACCCGCTCTGTTCAACAGATGTGTGCTCAACTGGTTCGGAGACTGGAGCGATGGGGCTCTGTTCCAAGTAAGTTATTGTTTAAACTGCTGATCATCAGCCTTCTACTGCTAGACATACACCTCTACAATGAATTGAACACTGCTGAGCTCTATTCTCGGCTTCTCTCTTCCAATTATTAGAATAGAATAGAACCAACCAAACCAATTACCAACCAACCAAAACCACCACCAACCAATACCAATACCAACCAATAACCACCAACCACCAACCAACCACCAAACCATACCAACCAACCAACCAACCACCAACCATATTACCAACTATCTTTCCTCCTAATTCGTCCTACTGCCTTTGCGGAATCACGGTCCACACTCAAGGATAAGATTGCATCAATAGCATTGGGTCACATTCAGAAGAAATACGTCATCTTTGTTTTTACTTTACAATGTGAAACTTCACCAATGTGTTAACAACGTAAAAATAAAGGTGCTTCAGAAAGTCCTGTATCAATAAAATATTTTTCTTTTTAGGTCGGCAAAGAGTTCACTCAACGCATGGACCTTGACTCAGCGGAGTATTCACCGCCGGACGGCTTCCCGTCAGCATGCGGCGAGGTGGGCGAGCGCCCGTCACACCGCGAAGCCGTGGTTAACGCCTGCGTCTATGTGCACCAGACTTTACATACAGCTAATGCTAGTCTTGCGAAGAGGGCTAACCGTACAATGGCTATTACTCCTAGGTAAGTTTGTTTTTACTCGTAGTTTAAAACCCCAAATGGTGGCGATCGAACTGACTGCATTATATCAGCGACGAATTTCTCAATTCGGTTTATAATGTATGTGTTACCACCCAACACGAATTATATTATTGATGGGTTTGTCCTACTAGGCTAAAAAAATTCTTTTAAAGTGCTTTTCCTCCGATTTGTTTACCATAGGACAAAAACAAGAATCGGTTTTGACTGTAAACAATTCTATCATTGACCAGAAGCCAGTCCTAAAAGTTTTCGTAACGTTGAAAATATGTCACTAGAGCTGATTTAGTACTACTTTAACTTCCGATTGCTACATCAACCATCATCATCTGCCTAGTCTTTTTCAAAGTATGTAGTAGTTGGCTTCCAGTCTAACCCGTTGCAGCTGGATACCAGTATTTGCTACATCAACCACCTCATACAAACGATTTTATCATAATCTTCTTCCACTAAAACAGACACTACCTAGACTTCATCCAGCAAATGGTGAAGCTTTACGCGGAAAAGCGCGCCGATCTTGAAGAACAACAGCTTCACTTGAACGTGGGTCTGGGCAAGATCGCTGAAACGGTGGAACAGGTTGAAGAGATGCAGAAGAGTCTTGCTGTTAAATCACAGGTAATTTATATTCAAGAACTGCAGATCCAAGCAATATAAAATAGAAAATATAATTATACTACGCGTAGAAGCGAGACACTGAATGCTTTCGAAAGTCATCCACTATCCTTGAGTTTTGAGGCGTTTGATACGCAGTTACTTTTCTAAACTAAGCATTATTACTTTATCTAAGAAGTAGAAACGAAGTTGTACTCATTGGTGTCTTGAAAAATTCTTTATAGGAACTGCAACATAAGAATGAAGCTGCCAACGCCAAGCTTCGGCAGATGGTGAAAGATCAACAAGAGGCTGAAAAGAAGAAAGTTGAAAGTCAAGAAATTCAGGTACGATACACTGAAGTCTATAACAGAACTCTTCAGGATGAAATGTTTCAATACTATTGATAATACTGTCTCAGTAAACAAGCATGTGTCTCCAGCCATCTTACCAAGTCAAGACATGTTTAGCGACATCGAAAACGATGCAAAAAGTCATGGAACAAAAGTTGGGTGACTTCTCTCGCGACGTCTGGCTCCAACACAACAATCTTGATACTTTTTATAGTACGACGATTAAAATTATTTACTTTGTGAATTAGGTCGCTCTAGAGAAACAAACGAAGGAGATAGAAGCAAAGCGTCGCGACGTAATGGCTGACCTCGCACAAGTGGAGCCTGCCGTCATTGAGGCGCAAAATGGTTTGACTCTTTACTGTACTCGCATGACACTCATGTGGTATTCATACAATTATGTACCGGTTTTAGTTGAGATTTTACTTGATTTGTTCAATTCAATAAATAAATTTTGTGATGAATGAAATGATCTTGTCAATTTTTTTTTTAAATCTGTGTCCAACAAGTTGCCAATGTTCGTGGCAGCCGCGGTCATAGAACACGGGAGCGAGATGACAAGAGACTCAGTATAGAGTTGCAAGAAATCATGGATTTAAATATTCAAATTCGTACTCGCACGTTTTCTGACCGAGACTTGCCATAAGTATTGTTTGCCTTTGAACTAAAACCGGTACGAAATACCTTTCCTCATATTATTTGTGTTCGTCCAGTTAATGAATACCACGACGTTACTTTGTTTAGTCACTGTTCAAGCAATGATTAGTGTAGTATAGTTTGTTGCTGACATATTTGATTAACTTTGATGTCGGTAGTTTGATCTAACGTTTGTATTTTGCAGTCACAAGAAAGATGCCTCGTTTATTTCTGTTATATGTTTTATAATCAATTTATTATTTTATTGAAGAGTTGGTTTCTGAATGTGGTAAATGTAAGAGTCATATGCAAAAGTTGAAAGACTATTCAGAAATCAATCATATTTATTTTATAGCAGCGTGGTTATAGTCATTCACTCAGACTTCATTTAAACATTAAACCTGCTATATCAAATCATAATTTAAATATTTGAGGAATTATGAAGTTTGAAAACGTCTGACTATAACGACATTTAGTATTAAACCCGAAGACAATCCCATAAAACAGCCGTGCGCTCGATCAAGAAACAGCAACTAGTCGAAGTGAGGTCCATGGCCAACCCGCCGTCTGTCGTCAAAATGGCGCTGGAGTCCATTTGCACCCTCCTTGGGGAGAAAGGGGACACTTGGAAGGGCATCCGCTCCGTCGTCATGAAGGACAACTTCATATCAACCATCGTTAACTTCGAGACTGAGAACATCACGTTAGTTTTGTCAATTATTCTCACTGTGAGATAGCATGTCGTAGTTTTTTGTTGTTGTATGGCACTAACAGGTCGCTTTCACTCTTTTAGATGTTGTTGTGTACCCAAATAGCTGTGGACAGCTACGGGCGAAGAGTGTAGTGTCTAGAAGTGTCTGTTGTAAGAACTTGGCTGTTCTCTGTCGCGCACCTTCTTCTTTCAGTATTCCCTTTGACAAGTTTACACGACGAATAAGCAAAAATGTCGGGTATAAAACGACATACTATCTCAACAGGAATTACAAAAAAAAAAAACTTTTGACTTTGATATGAATGTAATGTTCTAGAGATCAACATCCTAGATAGCAATTTAGTGTTCCTTAATTCTAATACTCTAGTCGTATTTATTGGCAAAAACATTACCTACCTTGTTACCTATTTTGATTGTTATGTTATGCATTAAATTTTGATATATTTTGTAAGTTTTGACACAAAACGGAACATTTAAATGTATTCAATTCCTTATACATTTTTATTTATTGTTATGAATGAATTTTATAGATAAATATGTTGTTGTAAATAAGCTAAGCTCGCTTGCATTATGTGACTGTTGTTATTAATATAGAAGAAAACGTAACGCTGTGATCACTGTAATGTAAAATGGCATCTATATAATGTAAGGCACACTAATATACAGTGAATACTCGTGACTAACCCCGCTAAGCATCGTCGTGAATCATTTAACATTTGTTTTAACATTACGTATCTTAACCGTTTCTTTTCAGAAAAAAAAACTTTTATTTATTTACGTTTCAGCGATCTGGGGCTATAGGAAATTGTTATCAATTGTTTTAATCAAGTCAAAGTTTCAAAGACGAAAGTATTTGTAACAGTTTCCTGGGCACCCGCCGCTGGTAGCAGCGGTATCATTTCAACGTTAAATAATAACGCCAGCCGCATGTGTCACAGAAAGCAGCTAAATGCCTTTTTTGTTTCTCTCTTTTTTGTACTCTCTCGCTCTCGCTTCGTGCTGGTGACGGACGCGACGCGACGCACCAATGGCGCTGACGAACACCCACGAATACCTACGAACTTCGCCGAATACCTACGAACATCGCCGAACCGTTTGTAATGTACAGCGGTGAAATCTATAAAGAAGCAGCATTTGGTGGAAGTGAGATCTATGGGCAATCCTCCGGCGCTCGTGAAGGTTGCTCTGGAGTCCATCTGCCTCCTGCTCGGGGAGAATGCCACCGACTGGAAGGCGATCCGCGCCGTCATCATGCGAGAGAATTTCATCAACAGCATCGTCTCCAATTTCTCCACCGAGGACATAACGTGAGCACCGCCGCTTGTTTTCCACCCCTCCCACTTGTCCCCTATGTTTTGTTTGGTGGTGGTATGTAAGGATTTTGAACTTTGGATCACGAAGTATTCCAATGCTAGTTTCACACGATTTTTTAACCATCATTTCATAATGTTTATTTTTATTTAAAAAATTAAAATCGCGTGCAATTTGCATAGTAAGTTAGGCTAAATTTTGATGCTTGCTGCATGCTTTTCGCATGGTATGTTCAGTTTGTATGCATTTTTATTGACGTTAAGACGCACGCGCATGTATCGGTAATTGGTACGTATGTGGTGGTAGGTTGACAATAATAGAAAATTAAAACACCTAGACAACTTGAACGAATTAATACAAAAAGTAGATATTAATCACTGAAAAACCGTTCCATTCTCAATAACTTTATTAATTACACACGTAACAACTTATAGATACTAAAAACTTACGACCAATGCCAAAATTACACTTATACAATACACCATACTCGTACATTACCTTGACATTCAGGACGCATGAATGTATTTGCCAATAAATAATGTCCGTGTCCAACCGCCGAGGAAGAGACTCACTACCGACGGTGAAATAGCTTGTTTTTTTTTCTGTTTAATATTATGTTTATTTTGTTTTGTTTGCTATCTAATGTGTCCTTCAAGCAGGGGAAGGCAATGTGTTTATCTCTAGAATCTTTGTTTGCTGTGTGGGTAAGTGATGTCCTGTTTTATATTTGAAGTGAGGTACAGGAGTAACAAGATGTGCATGTTGGACGCGGTTACTGTGTAAATTACACTGTCGGTCAAATTCATGGATAACAGAGACCTTAGTTTTTTGCCGTTTTTGAACCAAATATGTAGTCACAAAAATTCCCAAACCTTAACCTGCCAAAGCCCTAGCCTGTCAAATCCTAAGGTATCTTTTCTAAAATATTTACCAATTTCAATAACACATGAATCTGACCCTCAGTAAGCATACCGTGTCGTACATACAAGTCAAAATTTCTCTGGTACAAGGTCAAAAGTCATTCATTGAGATGGTCTGGTTCATTGACATTGCACGATGCACGTAATAAAGTTAAAATATTGCCATTTGAAGAAACTGTTCCTTATATTAATTAATAAATGTGTGTGTATACCAGTGATGACGTTCGCGAGAAAATGAGGACTCGGTACCTGAGCAACCCTGATTACAACTTCGAGAAAGTGAACAGAGCCAGTATGGCTTGCGGTCCTATGGTCAAATGGGCTATCGCTCAGGTAAGATAAATTTAATATGTTTACTTGAATATAATTAAAGTAATTTATACTATTTAGCGCTAAACAAACTAATTCCAGCTTTGTACGTCTATAGTAACACGAAAACCGCTTTTACTGCAACGATATACTTGCTCTAATGTCAAACTTAGCATGGACTTGCGGTTGACTGTTCAATTTAGTGTTGTCCATTTGCACGGGCGAAGCGAATATTGTCAAATTGTTTATTGTGTGTTCAGCGCTTTAACATTGATTTATTTTTGAAATTTGGTGTGAAATCTAATTATTTTCAACTAACTCTTTTTCACGTAATATCCACAGATCGAATACGCAGACATGTTAAAACGGGTAGAACCTCTTCGCAACGAGCTTCAAACTCTAGAAAACCGTGCTCAAAGCAACGTGACGGCTGGCGACGAAGTGAGCGAGTTGATTGCTCAGCTCGAGAAGTCTATTGCGTCTTACAAGGAAGAGTATGCGCAGCTTATCAGTCAAGCTCAGGCTATTAAAACTGACTTGGAGAATGTACAGGCGAAGGTAAGTTATTGAGGCAGACTTGGTTATATGACGAGTAAAAATAAATGGTAATTTCTTTGGTTATTCAGAAATATAGATACGATTTGTCACAATAAAATTCCATTGCAGGATCTGATACTGATCAACAACGCTGTACCTCGGTGCAACATTATAGGGCAGGGTTCAATTGGGCCTAACTTCCCATATCAAACTTGTTTCAGCATGAAACAAATATTTCATTCCAAATCCGGGTTACCTACACATGTTTAGATGGAACTTAACAAATCTCCGACATTTTTCCAACCCAGCAAACTCGACAGAAAGAAAGTTATTATCTCTTATTTTTTTTCCTATGCTATAATATTACTAAACTATTTTGATTCTACGCAGGTTGACAGGTCGATAGCTCTACTGAAGAGTCTGGTAATCGAGCGAGAACGTTGGGAGTCGAGCTCGGAGACGTTCCGCTCACAAATGAGTACCATCGTCGGAGATGTCTTGCTGTCTGCCGCTTTCATCGCGTATGGTGGATACTTCGATCAGCATGTAAGTACAACTATTTAGATATAAAATAATAATAATTAATCAGCCTATTATTGTCTCACTGCAGGGCGAAAGCCTCTTCTCATATAGAGAAGGCACGAGTAGGCAGCCTCTTCTTGTGAAATACTGTTCATATAGAACCACATCTCGGTGGCCGATCTCCACCTTCTTTGGAAAATAAACGAAGAGATGCACTAGTGCTGTCTTATTTGTGTGTAATTTTCTCTTCGAACTGAAAATACGATGCCAAATTCTTCTTCCCCAGTACCGTCAAAACCTATTCACAACATGGACAGCCCACTTAGCTGCCGCTAACATCAAGTACCGGGCGGACATAGCTCGCACGGAGTACCTCAGTAACCCAGACGAACGACTACGTTGGCAAGCAAACGCTTTGCCTACAGACGAACTGTGTGTGGAGAACGCTATCATGCTTAGGGTAAGTTGTATTTTGTTTAGTGCCTTATTTTTGCGTCAGCGGAAACTAAGCATTAAAATTAGAAGTTACGAGAATTATACCTACTCTTCTGAGGAGAGCAACGGAGACGTGTTAAAAACAGTTATTTCTTTAAAATGTCATAATACCTCTCCTACTGCCAAACCACTATTCCTCCGAATTTTGCTTTGTGTAAGCAATTTCACCAATACAAATGATCCTTAAGTCACAGTTATGAAAAATTGGAGAAATAATTTTTACAATTCAAAAATACTTTGGTAAATTAAAACTGAATGAAACTAAGTTTCTTTCAGTTTCTAGAAACCATTTCCTATATTCAACTATTTTCTTTCGTTTTAGCGCTTCAACCGTTACCCACTCATCATCGATCCGTCCGGCCAAGCCACAGAGTTCATAATGCGAGAGTTCAAGGAACGCAAGATCACCAAGACGTCTTTCCTGGACGACTCGTTCAGAAAGAACCTGGAGTCTGCACTGCGTTTCGGAAACCCACTGCTGGTGCAAGTAAGTATTGATATGATTTTAATATTCCTTAGTAACTGCAGTCTAGAGTATAAATTAGGCGACGTATGTTCACTAGACAATTAGTCGTGCAACATGATACGTAACACGTTGCGCAACATAAAATGCAATCGCGATAATCTTCGGTTTAGCAACGTTGATTATCCAGTAGTAAGACACTCGTTATGATCCGCGCAAGCTGGCAACGTCTCACGCTGCTGTGGAACGTCGCTAAACGTCACATCTTGATTGTCAATTGTTTCCTAACGAATGCAAGGCTTGTTTTCTACTTTTGAAATATGGTTTACTTCTTTGTTTTCTTAGGATGTAGAGAACTACGACCCGATCCTGAACCCCGTACTGAACAGGGAACTTCGTCGTACTGGTGGCCGAGTGCTCATCACTCTCGGAGACCAGGACATTGATCTTAGTCCCTCGTTCGTCATATTCCTTAGCACCAGGTGAGTTAATAGCTTTTAGTATTCATTGTCAGAAACCTACTAGAGATAAATCTTAAAGTCTTCAAACATTCCTTATTCCAAATAATTCTATACCTTTATGGACATCATCAAAAATTGTTTTAAGTTCTTTGTAAAAGTGAAAGTCATTGAAAAACAAATAACTGCCTGTTTTACCCATTCCGGATAAGTTCTGGATGTGTTATTTAAGTTTATCCTTTTCCATTTTTCGTTTATCTTGTTCCTATACGAAACCTGCTTTTAATCGTAATAAAATTTGAGTATCTAACTAACTCACAACTTGGTTTTAGGGACCCGACAGTAGAATTCCCTCCGGACATGTGTTCTCGAGTGACGTTCGTCAACTTCACCGTTACCCGCTCCTCGCTACAGTCGCAGTGCTTGCACAGAGTGCTCAAGGCCGAAAGACCTGATATCGATACCAAGAGGTCTGACCTGCTGAAGTTGCAAGGTAAATTCGCAATATAACAAGCTAATATGTAAAACAAAACAAAAAAAAATTTGTATGTTTTACGTGTATGTGTATGAACTTGTTTTTCATATCTTTTAAGGGGCTCGAAAACATTTGAGACAAATAAAAGTATACCTCTATTCTCTGCTTACTCCCTCGGACTAACTGCTCTATAGTTTCTTTTTTTCTCTCTTACCTCCATCCGAAGGTGGTATATATCTTCGCATTTAGCAATAAAACTGCCTTCTTTTAAACACCCTGTTTTTAGAACTGTATTTTATTTATTATATCATGCACAGTAAAAAATATTCTACCTATTTCTAGTTTGGCGTCACCATATTTTTGTTTGTGTGCTGTTACTACTCACGCAGATAACATATTTAATAAAGAAGTTTACAGAAATTCCGGCTAGCTAATTTCAAATATAAAATTCGGGAATAAAATGAAGGTTTGCGTAATAATTCTTATTTTAGGCGAGTTCCACTTACGTCTACGTCAGCTAGAGAAGTCGTTGCTCCAAGCTCTAAACGACGCTAAAGGCAAGATCCTGGACGATGACTCGGTGATCGCCACGCTTGAGACCCTGAAGAAGGAAGCTGATGACATCGGACAGAAGGTGGAAGAGACCGACAAAGTTATTGCAGAGATTGAGACGGTCAGCCAGCAGTACTTACCGCTGTCTCAAGTAAGTACTCAAATGTTTCATTGGTAATATGAACTCCTGTTGAAATATTTTCTCGTCTAATCCTACCAGATGTCTATGCTCTAACTCGGTAGTTAGACCATAGTACTCTGGTTAGATTGTAAACATTATACAGGGTGTCAGGTACATTGACGCGCAACCTGTTGCCTTGGATTCAGTACATGATTCTGAAGCCCCTGAGTTGGAACTGTTTGTCGACGAAAAAAGTTTCTTTTTTTTTTGTTTCGCGATTGAAATCCTCATGGACTTCCTCCATCGTGAGGATGATAGAGGCACTCTTACCGGCTAAAACCACCGCGGTGCTCCACTTCTACCTATGGCCGGGGGTGCGGGATTCGCATAAGCGTCCCTGCCATCCTGCCTATGTCTATTATGTTTTTTTTAACCATGAATGCTCATTCACCAGCGATAATTCTTATTTATTTATTTTGTTGTTTACCAAGCTTCAGACAGACTAGCGAATCTTAAAGCTTGGCATTTGTAAATGCATTACAAATACTTTCTAACCTTTTTAACCTAGTGATAATAAAGCGAGACGCCAATAGAGTACTCATTTCATTCAGTACAAAGATGTTTATGAATACAAAAGACAAAGTTTTAAGTTCTACATGTAACTAACTCAACATCTTTACTTCCCAGGCCTGCAGCAGCATCTACTTCACAATGGAGTCGCTCCACCAAGTGCACTTCCTGTACCAGTACTCTTTGAAGATGTTCCTGGACATCTTCAGCTCGGTACTGGTGTGTCCCTTGCTAAGTGGCACCACAGACTACACGGCTAGGCTCAAGATTATTACTGAAGAACTGTTTGCGGTAAGTATTCATGACCAAGTCGCAAGATCAAGGGTTTTACACGATAACTAACATTAATCTTATACAAATAGTGTCCATATTCGTATAAAACGCTTACTCAGCAAAGGGTAAGTGTGGTTTGTGAGTCTCGCCATTAGACTTGTAGTTTGAAAATGAATTGCCCCTAAAAACAGAATCTGAATCAGATCACACAGATTTGGTTGTTGTTTTCTGTTACTCGGCTTAGATTTTCCACTCACAGATACCGTTACTTGTGTTTTGAATTTCCACCAGTTCACAACATAAACTTCATGACTTTCAAACTTCACCAGGTGATATACGAGCGCGTAGCCCGCGGCATGCTACACACAGACCGCCTCACATTCGCTCTCCTACTCTGCCGCATACACCTTAAGGGTACAGGAGCTGAAGACACACTAGAACGCTCCTTCGGCGTGTTCCTCGGAGGCAAGGAGGGCTTCGTGTCCACTACCTCGCCGCTTGAACCACTGACGCACCAGCAACATGACGCCGCGGCTAGGCTTAGCTCCAGGTAATACAACTGAAACATGACCTTTTTTATTTTACTAATATGTTAACATATCCGTCGTATACCGTATCTAAAGTATTTCCCCTATTTACTCGAGTAGAATCATCAAGAAACACTTTATTTCTATCGTGCCTTTCTAGTAACTCACTCATTTTCTTAGGCTGCCGCACTTCCGTCGCCTCCTCGACAAAGTGGACGAGCTACCAGAGCTATCGGCGTGGCTATCACAAGCTGCGCCCGAGCAGTGCGTGCCCACACTATGGGACGGAGAAGCCGCGTCGCCGCCCGCGCCGCATACGTTGGCTATGTACCGGTTGTTGCTTATACAGGTATGAGGTCATCTTATAAGTATAGAAATAAAAACGTTGCTGTCTTCAGTATTTAGCTCATCACAAGAGTTGCCCATTCCAAGTTAAATTTTAAGGATATGTAATGGTCGATTTAGTAATTCATCCTATGAGCAAACTTTCGAAGAAAAACGCTTTTAAGGAAATAGCATAAACTCATGTTGCAAATTGTTTATTCAAAAATTAACCAATGTTTATGGATGGTGTATTATGGATAGCATCTATCAGGGTTCTACTGATTGCACACTTTTAAAATCTCTCAATCTGACTGCCATGCCATCACATCACCAAACAGATAAATGGACTGGCACTAAAAACAATTAATCTTTTCCCCAGGCATTCCGTCCAGACCGCGTGATCGCAGCAGCAACTCAACTGGTAACAGCAGTATTAGGCGCAGGATACATGGCTAAAGCCGAAACAGAATTGGACTTGTCATCCATCACTGAGACTCAGCTTAACGCAACCACGCCCGCGCTTCTGTGCTCTGTGCCCGGATATGATGCTAGCGGTCAGTACTTACCTACTGTTTTATATTTTTCTAAACCCAACAGCCAGCAAAAAATCGGCAATTCAGAACCTGATGATCATTCATTCGACGTTATATTCGGTTTAAATCGTAATTTTAAAAACCGTTTTTTTTTTACACAAAAATCTATCATATTGTGAAGCTACCAGCTTCACAATATGATAGATTGATATTCGATTTACTTCCTTATTGAAAACTTCTAAAAGGAGGCTTATCCATGATTTGTAGACCATAAAACAAGAACCAGCAAAATATTAGCTCTCATTGTTTGTTTATTTTTGTTTCAATATTTGTAACACAAATGAGATGTCTGTTAATATCTTCAAAACACTTCACTTTACTTCACTTGTAATCAGGTCGTGTGGATGACATGGCAACTGAGTTGAACAAGCCACTCTCCAGCATTGCTATTGGTTCCGCTGAAGGTTTCAACCAAGCCGAGCGAGCCATCAACACTGCCTGCAAGACTGGACGGTAAGTTGTGGACAGAAAGTGGCTACTAATGTCAAGAATAGGGATTTGTCGCCTATTGAATACTTGTATCTTTAGCATTGTTTTTCTAGCCCGTTCCAATCTTGTGCAAAACTTTTCTTATTTATTTGAAAACCTAAAAAGTTGGGCACATTGAAATTACATCACAAACTTATATTCCAGCTGGGTAATGCTAAAGAACGTGCACCTAGCCCCCGTCTGGCTAGTCCAACTAGAGAAGAAGCTACACTCTCTGCAGCCACATCCGAACTTCCGTCTGTTCCTAACCACGGAGATCAGTCCCAAGTTGCCTGTTAACTTACTGCGTGCCGGACGAGTACTGGTGTTTGAGCCGCCGCCTGGTATTAGGGCTAATCTACTCAGGACTTTTGCTACCGTGAGTAACAAGCGATCATTTACACTATTAAGTGTTATAAATATTGTTTTCCTTTACCAAAAAACATAGATAAATGAAGGTCTTGATACTATGTTATAACTGTTGTTGCTACTGTTACCCATATTATATTATTGATGTCGAGAATTACGGCTGACGAGATAGATACTTAATGCCCTAACTTGTAGGCTGAGGAACTTCGACGTCAAGTCACGACTACAGACCGATAATTTATTTCTTCTTATGTAAAATCATTGATGTTTACATTAATTATACAGGTCCCGGCAGCACGCATGATGAAGCCACCATCGGAACGCGCAAGACTGTATTTCCTACTCGCTTGGTTCCACGGTATTGTTCAAGAACGTCTGCGCTACGTGCCTTTGGGATGGGCTAAGTACTACGAGTTCAACGAGTCCGATTTGAGAGTTGCTTGCGACACTCTTGATACTTGGATCGATGCTACGGCTATGGTTCGTATTTTTTTCACATTAGTATGTAGTTAAATTCTATCAAATTTCTTGTTCCGTAGGTCCTACAATGATAAAGAATCAAATTGACCAAACATAAATTATTTTGATACTTACTACTCGTAGGATATATAAAAAACTTGCATAAAATGAATTATGTTCTTGTCAAATACGCTAACAAAACTAAGCGAGTTCGTTCGAGGACTGGGCTCACTTCAAAAGTGCAACATATGGTTATTAAACCAACAACCTCGCCTGTCAGCTGTTTTACTATTGGACTATTGCCACTTAGATACTGTATGAAATTTATATATTCTTTCTCATCTCAGGGCCGCACCAACCTGCCCCCAGAGAAGGTGCCATGGGAGGCACTAGTGACCCTCCTCTCACAGTGTATCTACGGAGGCAAGATCGACAACTCGTTCGACCAGCGACTATTGCACTCATTCTTGTGCAAACTGTTCACGCCCAAGTCGTTTGAAGCTGACTTCGCACTTGTCGCTAATGTTGATGGGGTACGTATTTGTTTACTTTGGTTTTTTAAATGAGAGTTTAAAAAAAAAACTGAAACAGCACGTTCTGAACGACTAAAGTTACAAAAGATAAGACGTACGTCTACCCTAAAATATGTTAACCGTCCAGTCAATCACATAAGGCGGTTTGTATAAGCTTTTTTCTGAGTTTCCCCTGAGAAATTGCAATAGAGGATTTCGCAATTAATTACGTTTTCGTTTCTACAGGCAAGCGGCAATCAACGTCATATCACGATGCCGGACGGAAACCGTCGCGACCACTTCCTCAAATGGATCGAGGATCTGTCTGATAGACAGACGCCATCTTGGCTTGGTCTACCCAACAACGCCGAGAAGGTAAAATAATTGATATAAATACAGTGAATGTAATTTTGTCATATCCCGAGTTGCGTATTGCTACTCGGGAGCAAACCTTTTGGCCACAAAGTTTCACGTACAATTGAAACTTAGAATAATCTAAAATTCTTCTTTGAAAGAAGAATACCTACAATTGAAAACACTGGGGTATATTATAGTATGTTCATTTCATAGGCAGTTTTGTTTTTCCTATACTACAGTGACATGTTTTATACAGGTACTACTTACAAACCAAGGCAGTGACTTGGTATCTAAACTTTTGAAGATGCAGCAACTAGAAGATGAAGAGGAATTAGCATACAACGCAGCTGCCGCGGACCACGATGTGGTTGCAGGTATTACACAGATCAATGTCCTGCAAATATTTGAAGTATTTTTACAATACCAGAACTAAAGAAAAGATACTCTGACTGCGGGGTCGGCAGTCTCCAAAAGTCTGACAACCAGTCTATTAAGGAGTATCGTGTTTCCCAGTAACTGGGTTGTGGAGGTCAGATAGGCAATCGCTCCATCTAAAATACTGGTAGTCAGCTGCATCCGGTTAGATTGGAAGTCGACCCCCAACATAGCTACGAAAATGCTAGACAGATTGAGTCTTTTTCTAAACCTCGATATGTCACATTTACCCCCTTATAACAACAATGCAAAGGCCGTAAATATCACAATTCCAGCTTTTACTAAACCTACAGAGATTATGTTTACAACTTTTGTATAATTTAAATCAAAAGGATTTTAAATTTTCACAACACATCACTTTTCTTCACTTTGACCAACTTTTATGTGAATAACTGTAGAAACAAAAAATTATATTCTATTTCTGAAATAAAGCAATAATTGATTCTGAAATATAGTTTGCTTCAAAATATTAAAGTTCCAGATTCGATTGACGGAAGGCCCGCGTGGATGAAGACGTTACATTCAACTGCTACTACTTGGTTGCAACTGTTGCCGCAAGAGTTACCGGTAAGATCCATTTACCATTATACGTGAATCACGCAGCGTGATACTCCTTTTAGGCAAAATTTCAAAATGATAAAACTTTTGAATGAAGTATCTAAGCCCAATCTATAGATAGGTCTTATTTAAAATTGCTGGCATTTGCGCACGCACACTTGCAAGTTATATATACACAATAAGCGCAATTTGACGAATTTCGTTATTCAGATTTCCCGGACGGCGGACACTAACTGAACTGAACCAGCAGTGGTGACGAATTTGAGCAATTTTAAATTTGAACATCTATTCCTTATTATGTCTTTATTTCGCAATACATTTATTTATTTATGCAATATATAAACTCTTGTTCCGTAGATCATTATAAAATACTTTTCATTGCAGACATTGCGTCGTACCGTGGAGAACATCAAAGACCCGTTGTATCGTTTCTTCGAGCGGGAGGTCGCGGCTGGCGCGTCGTTGCTGCAACAAGTGTTGCATGATCTGCGCAACGTGCTCTCTATCTGTCAGGTAATCACTTTTGTTCAAATGTGGGTTTTATCGTAACTGTCCCATACTTCAGAATGTTCGATTGAAATTACAGTTGGCTTCGATTCTGATGTTTTATTGAAGATTTGCTTTTGCCCGCGGCTTCGCCCGAGTGGAGGTCGGATTCACGGAAACGTACTACCGGGAAAAAAAGTATCCTATCTCCTCCAAACCCAGGCCATGGTCTACGTGTGTGCTAATTTTTATATTTCATCGAAATCCGTACAGCCTCAGTCGTTGAAGCGTGAAAGGGTATCAATTCACAGTAAAGTTTTAACCCAAGAATTGTGTCACAGGGCGAGATGAAACAAACCAACGAGACCCGCGCCATGGTGGGCTCGCTGGTGCGCGGCATGCTGCCGACGAGCTGGCGACGCTACGCCGTGGCGCGCGGCTGCACGGTGCAGCAGTGGGTGGGCGACTTCGCGCACCGCGTCACGCAGCTGGCGGCCGTGTCCGACACCGTCGCCGACATGGGCGCTAAGAGGCTGCAGGTTAGTCTTATAGTTATACAGCTAAATCTCATTTTCAGATAAGTGTATTACCGAATCAAATGTCATCTGCGTTCCTGATTCAGCATCATTAGCCAATCAAGACAATTAGACAGTTGTGTAGAATTTGGCCCGTTTATTTCCATAGTTTTTCGTTATTAATATTGCATTGTAATGTCGTTCTATCTTTACAGAGTATCCCAGTATGGCTTGGCGGTTTATTGAACCCTGAGGCGTACATCACCGCTACCCGCCAGTGCGTCGCACAAGCCAACTCTTGGTCTCTCGAAGAACTTCATCTGCAGGTAACTTATCCTGCGATTCTTATATAATTTGCCACTCTGAGACATCATCCTGCCCACGCAGTAGGTATAAAGACGCTGCCCTGTATATCAGTAATCAGAGTTTTGTGGGGTTGGCGCAAAATGTCATCTCCAATACATCTTCATCACTCATGTCAGTCCGTTTAGCTTGTTTTTTGCCCGTTCTTCTCCGTACGAAACTATATTTTGGAAGGACAACTAGAATCAATTCTATTGTCTTGTAAATTTTGACATTCAAAAGTACCTTTTATGTGCCTGATGAAATTATATGACTGACTTTGAATCCATCTATCTTTTTTTTATCTTCTATGCAGTGGCGTGCATTGCATATAGGCATATAAGCAGTGCCTACCTCGATATATCAACATAAGCCTGTCAATTACATTTTAGTATGAGTGCCTCACAATTAAGAAACTCACAAAATTATCATACCTAACAAAAAACAAAATCTTCATACAAACACGCGCGGCAGTAGGCAGTCGCCAGACGGCCTACTCGGCTACCGTACTATTCGCACATTGTCATTGGACTTATACCATGACGTTCGACCTTAGCAATTTATCCTACTCAAATAACCACATTTTTGACCTCACTTTTTTTCTGATTAGTGACTGCGTTTGTCTAGACTGGACCCGGCCTAGTGCCTACCTATTCTGAAAACCAATGCACGCCACTGCTTCTATGGATCTATTTTTCTTTTCTTAGAATATAATATGTGTTTTTACTTCTACCCAGGTGACAATCCCCGACCCGGGAACCCCGACAGAGAACGCTCAGACCGAGTGGTCCTTCTCAGTGACTGGACTCAAGCTGCAGGGCGCTACTGTGAAGGGCAACCGACTGCTACTCACCAATACCATCATGGTCGACCTGCCTCTTACTGTGCTTACTTGGATACGGTAAATATCTTACACTGACATTGTTTACCTTACAAGGGGCTATTTCTGGGACTCCAAAAAATTGTTTTACAAAACATCTTGTGTTTATGATTGTTTGTTGTTATTTTTGTCAAACAATAAAAAACAGCTATAGCGAACGAACGCTTAACTGAGACGTTGCTTGAGGTAGCAGCGCGGTGCGGGAGGGGTGTGGTGACGTGATGCGAGAGCTGTGATTCGTCAAATTGTGACAACTATCACCCCTCCCGCACTGCGCAGCTACCCAGGCAACGTCTCAGTTAAACGGTCGGCTTATGACTTGATGCGCGTTTTATAAACCAGAGTGGAAATATATTTAATTCCAATATTTTGTAGTATTTACGCATAAAATCATCTGCTTGAATGAAGTGAAACAGAAGCAACGTTTTAAGAGTCGACTACTAAGGCTTTTTAGCGACATAAACTTTGTCAAAACAACAAAATGTTTTTTCTTTTACAGTGGTCCCGAAACGGCAACAGGCGGCCAGACCCTGACACTCCCAGTATACCTAAACAGCGCTCGTTCAGAGTTACTCTTCACCGTCCGTCTGCCCATCGCGCCCGGACAAGAACCACACGCCTTCTACGAGAGGGGCGTAGCCCTACTCACCTCCACTGCACTCAACTAAACAACCATATAGTACGACACAGAGGTTCCATCGGCTAAATTTGGCAAACACGATCACTTTCGATCTATGAAGCGAAACAAGGAAAGGATAGACAGAATCAACAACGTTTAATAACTCGTAAATGAAGCAAAAAATAAGCTATTACTATTTTGCTGCCTATTAAAAGCTTATTTTAGGGCAATCGATGGGACTTTTAAGTTATTTCGTACAATACTTATAACCACATCATCCCCCTTCTGCTTTACTGCTGTTGGGAAAAAATATGTTGCAGCTTACAAGATTATGATTGTATTCAATACATTAGCTGTTATGCACTTTCTATATTTAACCGATATAATAATTATAATTTATAGAGCTTGAGTAATCATTTAACGTTATGCACGCTATTTACATGAACAAGAAATAAAATAATATTAATAAAACTAAGTTGTTTCTTTTGTATACTTATATTTATTTGGGAAGGGTAAAGGTAAAATTATCACTACATCTAGAGTTGACTTGTGCCTTGAATTGTGGACTTCATGCCGGGAGGCTTCTGTTTCGGCAATCTGGAAAACAGAAAAATTATTTACATTTTCGATAATATTCAATCCCCAAGACTATAAGCCTATTCCCAACTATGTTAGGGTCGGCTTCCAGTCTAAACGGATGCAGCTGAATACCAGTATTTTACATGCAAGCGACTGCCTATCTGACCACAACTCGTAACCCAGTTACTGGGTAAGAAGATACAACTTGCTAAGACTGGTTGTCGGGCTTCTGACTAACCGTAACACAGTTGTTTGTTACAGGTAATCAGAAGCCCAAAAAAGCCTTATGGTGCTTTCCGAGGCACGAAAGGGTCTTGATATGTAATGGATAGTCACCCATCCACACAACCGACCGTGGCAAGCGCAGCTTAACCTTCGATCGTCCTGTGCGGCCGTTATCATTTAGCCAAGAGACTCGACACACGATAATAAGACCTGTCCCATGTGTGTTTCCTGTCTCATACGATAATAAGACAGGAAATGCCATCAGAAGCTCACATTTTTACATATTGAAATTATAATTTTCTATAGGTAAAGAAGGTATATCACACAAAAAGTTGTATAAATAGGAGTTTATCTTCATTTTCAAATAACCAAGAGTTTTTTACCTCGTGTGTATAATTTTCCTTGGCGATGATGGATGGATGAGGTCGTGTTGTCGCTCCCAGTCCAAGAACTTTTGATGTTGTCGCTGACGACGTCGGTCCACGTAACTGATCTGAAATACAGTAAGTTACAAAATAAATGGCTCGGCAATGTGAAAGTTCTAAACTTACAAAATTCTCTATTTGAACTTCGGAATCCTGAAGTGTGTCATAAACGAATCATTTGTTTTTGAGAAAATCTCGGACATACACGTAAATTCAAAACCTCTTTTTTATAGTCTGTTAAAAATCGCAGAAATTGAACATGAGAATATTGTGACTTTAGGAAATATACAGTATAGAAATATATATTTGTTTATAAACCTTTGTTTCTGTTCCCATTATAGCAGTTCCCGAAATAATAAAATTCGAAGAGTCCCAGAAAAATAATTCAACGGTATCAACAG
The DNA here is from genome assembly GCA_947508005.1 of Amphipoea lucens. Classification (NCBI taxonomy): domain Eukaryota; kingdom Metazoa; phylum Arthropoda; class Insecta; order Lepidoptera; family Noctuidae; genus Amphipoea; species Amphipoea lucens. Next base: position 12,387,121 of record OX382371.1, read on the forward strand.
GTATAAATTCTAAATATTTACCACGCAACTAGCAGGTATCCATATGAAGGCGGTGACTAAGACGACGACGCCCACTATATTGTCGCGAAGGAAGCCCAACACATTGTTTATGTTGATGTCTTCAATTATGTCCCAAAAACGTTCCACCACATCTTGGATCGTTTTCTCGCATACACCCTGTGAGAAACAATGCGTTTTTAGTTCAAACAGGAACCTCTGAGGCAGTTATTTCAACTGTTTTGCATAGTAGGTTTATGACGTCAGGCTATAGTGGTAAACGATACACTTTTCGGTATTTTGGCATGTGGACAGGACATCGAAGGGATGAAACGTAAAGCTTGTTTCACATTAACATACCTTATTACAAAATCCTTGAATACACGGTGTTCCGTCAGGCAGGATATCGTTATGAGCCACCGGGAAGCAAGTCTTGTTCAGACTCTTACGACAGCAGCGTTTACACGCATCCGCAACTGTAAACCGTAATGTTACGTTACGTTAGAGCAGTTTAGGGGAATTAAAAAAAAATACTACAATTTCAACGGCACGTAAAGCATGCAGGCTAACATTTTAAAAGTGTACATAGACTTTACTCAAGCTAAGTACAATAAGCGTTTCATACGAATATGAACCTTATTCGTATGAGGTTAATAAGCACATTCTAATGAGTGACAAATATGAACATTAATCCTATTCGTATGAATCGCTTACTGTACGAAGCTTGAAGCAAGGTCTAAGTACGCCTAGTTAGTCTCGGTCTCAGTGTAGTATCCCAAACTACATACGCTTTACACAGACTTGGTCGCACTTTTAGCCCACGTTCGCACGGACATAAAAATATCGCGGCGGGATTTCATCGCGCAGTGGATTTTCAACCCTCGGTGTTGAGCTAAGCATTGAGAATCGAACAGAGCGCATCCTAGCGCGTCAAAAAAACACACGTGGATTTTCAACTCGTGGAGCTAAGCAGAGCATTGAAAATACAGTGCGCGAGAAAAAATCGCCCCTGTGTACCTGGGCTTAGCTTCTCTATTTAAATGACTTCTTACCTATATCGCACATACAGCTATGCATGCCCTGCGTCTCACAATAAGGCACACACGTCCCATTTCGACATCGACCACGCTCTGCACATTCATGTTCGTCTGCTATGGCTGGTGCCTGCGCAAAAATACGGTTTACTTTATTATAGCTAGCAACACATCCATGCGAGGTAGCGAGAAGAAAATACGGTTTGATCCGTTATTATTCTCGCTGCGATTAATTCATGAATAGATTCTTGTTTGAGGCTGAAACTATTCGGGTAATCCCGAAACTTGCACATGAGTAAAACGATTAGGTACTTATTAACTGAGTTTTGAGACAATTTATTTAAAAATTGTGATACTACCTTTGGGCAGTCAGCAGAGGCCCCATTACAGGTGGCTTCGCCCTCACACGCCGAGTGTGCTGCCTCGCGACACACCACACCTGGCGGAGCGAACACACATCCCGCGCAACATGGAGAATTCTTGTCACTGGAAATAAACTCGCCATGTCATTATTATAAGTTTTAATTTTACCTGACAATTTATATTATCAAGCCCAGTTCCTACCTGCAAACAGCCCCCTGATTTTTCCTTAGTTTACAGTTTTTGTCACAGCACATATCATTGTCTTCGGTCCCTGTAATTAAAGGCGTGCAAACTTTGAAATGTGCGGACTAGTAAGAAAGAAAGAGCAAAAATCTGCGCGGATCAGTCAGACGTAGCATAAGAGTTAAATTAAAAACATTGGGTTGCAAAGGACAGAATGAACTGATAAACAACTTTCTAGAAAGCAGAATTACCGAGTAAACCGGCATCACATTCCTCCCCGCCCTCGACGCGTAGGTTGCCACAGAAGCTTTCTTCAGGCTCAGAGAAGCAACGACCAGACTTTGCCTGCAGAACCTTGCGGATCGACCGCAGACTACACGGCGAGAATCTCTATAACAAGGAAATAGATCATCATTCACCTGCCCTTACCTCAATTTATTTGGGGTCAGCGCAACACGGTAGTCACCCCTTTCCCTTTTCGGTTGATTTATTCGTGTTACCGTAACTATATTATTTAAATATAACATAACATCACGCCTGTAATACCCCCAAGGGTTGGGCAGAGGTAAATATTTTATATATAACTTTCATATCTTTTACTGTAGCTACTGATCTGTGTAACTGAGCATCGCAGTTGTCGGGCTAGTTCCAGACTCTACCGGAGCTTTGACACAAAAGTTAGCCATCCACAGTTGTGAATCGAATGATTCTGTTTTATTCGCCACGTCGCAATCGTGTATTATTAAAACATAAATCATTGCAACAGGAATATCAGCGGGGCAATTCTCGTATTTTTAAGAACGTTCACAGTCTGATCTCAGTCTCAATCTGTCAAAAATACCTCTAATTTCCCTACATTTTGACAAGTTTCTGACATTTGTTTGTCGCCGAGATGAGACTGCGACTAGATTTTGAACGTTTTAAATTACGAGAATTACCCCTCAGATATAACTATGTAGTAATTAAAACAGTAACTCACCTTATTATTTACATCATACCCGCTAACACTATACGTGTACATAAGATACGAGCCGCCCTGACTAGCCGCAGGAGAACATTCAGCCACATCAGGGTCATGTTCCGAGCCCCAATTGTGCCCAAACTCGTGCGCCGTCACCAAGTCCGCCTCGCGAGTGATCACACGCTGTCCGTAGTGGTTGCGAGATGAGCTCAAACCGGAGTTGAGGTACAGAGTGTAGCCGTTCTTGAAGTATTCTGTTTTGGTAAAATTATAGTTAGGATAACAATGTGTATCTTTTAGGGGATGGATCAAACTTGTGTACCTGAACCAGCCAGCAGAATCGTAAAGTAAAAGACAATCCTTTCACAGTCTTTATTTTAGTTAAAATAATGTTTCGTTTCAATGAAATAATTGAAAGGATTGTACCTATTCACAAAATAAAAATGTCCCGCGACAAGTGTCTTCACACTTCATAGTTTTCGATGTCGCGCGAAATCGGGCGACATCGCGCAATGTCACTGATGACTGATGATACGTGTCGCGGTACATACATACAATAGTGAATACATGGCTTCATGCAAACATTGTTATTAAAAAATACTTATTCAATAAAACTTTGTTATAACTTCACCACCATATACAGCCATCAAAAAACTAGCACCTGATTTCTGAAAGGCTCTTCTATTTATGTCAATAGATTAGCTGTTATTATTTTGGTCAATCAATACAGGTTACATTACCTACATGAAATTTCGCTACAGGCTACATTATGAACTGAAGAGTCGAATCTTTTGTAACTTCCAGGACATGCGCGGTCCGAGGGGGGGGGGGTCGTAGGGGTCATGACCCCCCCCAAAATCATTAAGAGAATTCCATGTCGAGAGTCTGAATGATTTACCTACTTGCCTTACTAACTTAAAACTGTACTTGAGCCACGAAAACCCCGATTGGCATATTCAAAAACATTAAGAACATCGGGAGACATGGGGACTGCCGACTGAAGTAAAAACTTAAAACTATGAAATGACAGTGCGTTTTTTAACGCGCCTAAACATATTTCCCTTTAAAAAGCCTGTCACAAAAATATAGAATCTAGGATTCAAGAGCGAGCGAAGCAAACTCGGAATACTGGGCACCCCTCTCGTACGTAAGGTTGAAAAGCTTAGGTAAGGCCAGATTCCAAAACCTAAACTGCTGTAAAACGAGTTTAAGCTTTTCGTCATAATTCGATAAAGTAAGTTCTCTTTTTGTATGATGGGTAAAAGAAAACAGAGACTAGATATTCAAGGTGGGGTGAAAAAATTTTCAGGCTCACTACGTTAGTTCTTGGTATTGGTTCTTGAGCTTTTCTTCAAAAGTCGACAAAGCAAGTAATTCCTAGTCCATTTGGAATGATCGAAAGAAAATCGAACCTATCCGAGAGTGCAAAATTTTCGAGCTCGCTCTTACATTTTAGATTCTGATAGCTACTTGAGCTTGCCTGGATAAGTCGACAATGTAACGACTATTTCTACTTGAAAATATAAAACAAAACCTAATAAAACAGGGGCGGTGTCTTAAAATTTTCGAGCTCGCTTCGCTCGCTCTCCCCACCCTGCACAATTGCCGTTCTAATACATACGACCAATTTAGCAGCATTTAAGTAACACACCCCCTATGTAAAAGCTGCGTCCCTGAATAGCATAAGTAATGTGGATCTGGAGATTTACATGAAGCTTAACATATCATCACGCCTGCCCAACCATTTGGGGATTAATCCCCAAATGGTTGGGCAGGGGTGTGCCTTCATATAGTACTTACACCCACATTTCGCCAGTTATTAAGTGAAATGTCATAGAGGGCGAGCCTACTGCCACCAACCGGGCACAAATCCATATTCAGAGAAATTTCAGATGGAAAAACCCTTTACCACTACCCGACCTAGGAATCGAACCCAGCTTGGACCTCATGTTCAGCAGTAACGCCTGCGACCACTAGACCAACGAGGAGATGTACCTCCCTAAAATATTCCTCGGCACCCATGATGACCCCCCCCAAAATCTTGGGCTGCGACCGCGCCTGTTCCAGGACTCTTGTGTATCTTTGTGTATTAAGCTTTTAGAAACTAGGGCAGTAGGCACTTAAGAATATACATGATAACACCATGATTTATTTAAAAGCATAAATATGGTGGTTAGTGAAGCACTTTTAATAATAATATAAATTATAAGTAACAGGATAAATTATATATAATTTATATAGATAAGCAAAACAAAGAGGGACACTCACACTAGGCACCGTAATAGCTGAAAACAAAACGAACATAAATTGTGAATCAAATAATAATATAAAGGCATAAACAAATTTAAAAAAATTGGGGTATGTACATTACACAAAGAAACAAAACACAATAATAATTATAACTAATCTGTGCCCGCGACTTCGTTGGATGTCGGAAAACAATAATGTGTCACTTTACTAATTATTTTCTAAAATAAATTACTCCTTATAACATCAGCTATCTGCCAGTGACAGTCCCGTCAAAATCGGTCCAGGCGTTTCGGAGATTAGCCGGAATAAAGAGACAGACAATCAGACAAAAAAAAATTAAAATTGTTGTTTTGTTATAAGTACTTTCATAAGCATTCAGTAAAAAGACATTGACATTACAAACAGACACTTCAATTTGATTTATGTGTAATTGCCTCATAAAAGGTCAAAAACCTCTCTCATACAGAAAAGGAACGATCATTGATAACCACTCTTGCTCCTTGCATGTTGGCTATTTCAGACCATAATAAGTCCAGGCGGGCTAACATGCGCACGGGAAACGGTTTTCTCAAGTATTGTCTCGCGTTGAAGAGAGACATGACTACCTATGCGTAAACGCATTTGTTTCTTTTAGACGCGAGACGCGTTCTGAAAATATTGTAGCGCTGCGCGTGTTAACCCACGTTCGCACGGACGTAAAAGTATCGCGGCGGGATTTTATAGCGCACTGGATTTTCAACTCTCGGTGTTCAGCTGAGGGTTGAGAATCCAACAGAGCGCATCCCAACGCATAAAAAAACACAACGTTGGATTTTCAAGTTTCGGCGCTAAACAGAACGTTTGAAAACCAGTGCGCGAAAAAAATCGCCGCGGGAAAAACGCGCCTATGCAAACGTGGCTTACCCTGACAGGTTATCTCACGATGTTTTCCTTTATGATGAAACGTTATCTAATATATAAACGTTATATAATATTATGTTACCTGGTGTACATATCCCGCCAACTGAGTTCCGTCGCGGTGAACCTACGTACGCTAGTCCCAAGATGCCACCTTCAAACTTAAGGTCCGTGAACAGATGAGCCAGACAGAAGTCTTTATGGGAATACTCGCGACTGAACACCTGCCAAATAAATATAAAACTTATTTATATGCCCGTACCATGCTATATTGCTTAATATTCGAAACAACTCGCCCGTTTTGTCCGTAAGTTTAAACACAGATGTACCTAATAGGTGTGCTTAAATATTCCTTGCCATAATATGCTCATATGGTACTTCCAATCGGGCAGGGTTGTATCGGGTCCAATCCCGACAGGTTAAGAGTATCATACTTCCTGAATGCGGCACAAATCGCCCAATTAGAGTGGTACGCCCCGAAAGCTTTTAAATGAAGTGCCTTTATTCTAAAAGAAGGAGGACTTCAAAAAGAAGGAGGTCCTCAATTTGGATGTTAATTTTTTTTTTAATTTAAAGCTCTAACTTCGGTCGTCTGTACTTAGGTTAGGTCCTTACGACAATGTAGCCATGGATTAGCATAATCAGCCTATCCTGTTCCCACTGCTGGGATTCATCACACAGGCCTCCTCTCGGTGAGAGGGACTGGGCTGTAATCCGTCACGCGGATCCAGTGCAGGTTGGTAGATGTCACATGTCTTCGAATTTTTGGTTCTAGGACATGCCCGATTCCTCACCATGTTTACCTTTACCGAGAGCAGTGATGTTGAAATAATTTACACTATCTGGGTTCGAGCCTACGACCTACAACTCGAAAGTCGCGGCAGTTACCACAGGCAGGGACTATGTTAGAGAAATAGGGAACAGGGAACACATTGACGTCCGATTTCAAACCCAACATCGTAATACCACAGAATACTTAAAGTACTACGTACAGAAAGGCCACTCCCTTCCCCGCACTAACATCAGTTACCGCACCTCACCCCACACTTCGGCGTATTCGTCGCAGTTCTTTAACAAGAGCGCTAGCAAACACAAGTACCTCACGCATACATTCATATGTATACAAACGTCATTTTTTAATGTAGTAGTAGTAGGTAATTATTTTGCGAGCGTTGTATGGAGTGTCCGGGGTTGTGGTAATACTTAATTATCTATTCGGTCTTGCTTCTGATGCGTGAGGAGTTATTACATTAGCAATATTCTGTGGCTTCTCTTCTTTCTTACCTCAAGCAGATTGCGAACATCCCATTTCTCTCGCACCATGTTATAGTGTGCTTCGCCGCCGCGCACGCGAGTCGGCTCAGAGTGAACCAGAATCTTCTTTATTACGAAACCCATGCCTTTAAAACCGTCCATGTCCTGGAGCACATAAAATAACTCTTCGTGAAACATATTCACAAAGGCATGATTTATCATAAGTTTGATCTCAATAACAATGGTTTAAACATTAAACTTTAATGCATAGAACTTGTGTAATACCTAATTTATAATTATTGTAAATAGATAATTGCTACAAACCTGCCTATCTTGCCAAAGTGTATCATTGTAAATTTTGTGAACACGATCAATGAGACTGATCTGAAATAAGAAAGATTGACTCATGAAGCCATGATTATGTAATGAAAATAGGCCTTTACTCGCAATAAATTTACTTTCTTCATAATATTCATGATATTTTACTCATATAACGATAAAACTGAAAATGTATCTTACCAAATAACTAATAGTAGTCTTAGTATTACTTGCACCCATTTCTTGAAAGAATCTATAATCTGCCACAAGGAGCAGCGGGCACCTAGTTTTCGTCGGCGTGTATTCATAGTCGCTCTGCCTTTTCACTCGTTTCTTATTACTTTGCGTCATATCTATAGTGTTGTTTAAATGTGTGTTCTCTTCGAAATATTTGTCCTTCTCTGACTGTTCGTGTTCTGATTCTATATTAACGACTGTTTCGTCTTCATCGTCTTCTTCTAATTCTAAAGGCGAAAAGTTACTTCATTTATGTTTTTATCATAAACCAACTGAATGGGATTCATTCAATGGTCATTCGAACCCTTGAATCGAGTTTATAATAAAGAAAGTGAACTGTATAACCATAGGTGTAATACCATAAGTAACAATGATCAAGGTGAAGGATCAACTGAGAGCGTGGAAGGGCGCACAGTGGCGCCCACGTACCAGGTTCGGTACCCTGAGACCCAGACACATGTGCAGCGCCCACACCAACCAATCAATACAAATAACATAGCAATGTGAACCACAATTACAGGATGAGACATCGACGCGAAAATTACTGTAACCATGAACAGCATATTATGATTTTAGACCCCCTAGTGCAGACATTTCTGATTGTTTTAAAAGAAAAATCGACTGTTTCATAAAAAAAATGCAATACCTACGCGGTCAAAATGTAACAGCGATTTTTTTTTAATAACGGACAAAAATTTTCATCGTATGGGGATTCAGAATCCTGTACTGAATCCATGGTAATGGTTGCGCGCCGATGTCCCTGTCATCCTTTATTTGGGGTTCACATTGATATGCTATTTATATTGATTGGCTGGAGTTGGAATGTATGCTTACATTTTCTTAGTCAGAAAACAACAATGATCATAGACCATTTAGTTTAATATTTGCATATCAAAATGCTGCTGCACCCTTACCTTTTCCCTCTTTCACATAACCACAGACACGCGGCTTGTTACTTTTCGCTTCTTCACCATTTTTCCAGCTGAAGTGTATGTCAGAAGCTCGGTAGGTTATCATGGTCTTATCATCTAGATGTGGTAGATGGCGCCAAGAAGGCTAGAAATAGGTAGAAAATGACTACTACATTAGTCTATCCAATCCATAAGTACCTTTAAACAGTGTTTAACCTTTTAACCGCCGGACTTTATATCAGTTGTCGTGCCTCCAGTGCCCGACAAAAAAAAAACGAAAAATAAATACCGATGAAACAAGCTGTGATGATGTAATAATAATACAGATTAAACGAGCTGTGTTATTTGGTCGTATATATACGACTCTGGCGGAATGGACACGAAAATATTTGTCGGATAAATCCGACGTAAGCGGTTAAAAGGTTAACATCAAGTAGGGTTACCATTCCAAAATGGGCAACCAACTGTGGGTATCTGCCCTAGAGCCCAATAGCCATAAGATGTATACCCATGGACAGAGCTTTTCAAGGAAAACCTTTGCTACTAACATGACTTTTGCCAATTGTTAGTCAGTTCGGAGATAATGGCCTAAATATGGGTCTACTTGGGCACCGAAGTTTAGGAAATTTCGTGGCGCCCAATAGCCATAAGGACACGTCTTTTAACAATTGTTAGTCAGTCCGCACATTTTATCTTGTTTCTGTAGAAAAATTATTTTAATGTTTTATAAAAAAAGATCCCATTATATTGAAAAGTCCGGAATAATGACAAGGCTTGACCATGTCCGAATTGGAGGCCAGAAAGGCATGTCAGACAAATCCAGATGGATCGTAACACTAAATGCAAAGGCTGAAAGTCAGAGCATTTATTTCAAAACTAATTTCAGTCACTCTTGATTTTTTAAGACGAAGGTGTGTTAGTCAGAAAGTTCATGTTAGTGGCTTTACATACATTAACCTTTTAACCGCTTACGCCGGATTAATCCGATAAATATTTCACGTGTCCATTTCGCGAGAGTCGTATATTTACGACCAAATACCACACCTCGTTTCATATGCTTTTTTATTTAATTACGCTGTATTCTATCAGGTATTTACTTTTGGTTTTTTTTTTGAGGAGCTGGGGTCACAATAATTGATATGAAGTCAGGCGGTTAAAATTAGAAATGGGTGTACTTAGTGGAATTATTTTAATTTAGTTATTATACCTCAATGTGATATGTTTCATCAGGAGTGTGAATAATTCCAGTGATGAGACCATCATCCATGTGCAGCTTTACATCTGATGTCTTCTCACCAAACACTCTGCCTGTGTAGAAGTTTTCTCTATCTATAACAGAAAATGTGCAAAGAGCTGTTCAAACATTTTATAAATCAGCATTTTTGAATATAGTCTCCGAATAAGTTATTAGTACCAAGCAGAAATTTTTACTAGTTAATAATTGGTTTTCTTTTCTATAAACCTTATAAAACCTAGCACTTCACTGCAAGTAGGTAATATTGCAAATACTTGCCCTGACTTAGGTTTCTATTAACAAAAACAAATTGTTTTGCTTACCAATAGTAATAATAGTAGTAATAGTAGCATTTTTTATTGCCAAACTGGGCATATAAATAGATTTGTAAGCTGATTTTTGTTCCATACGGGTGGGTCTACTATACAAAGGTATAAGGTCTTTGCTTCATTACTGGTAAAGATACAAGTCTTTATTTTAACCAATAACTGTCTATAAATTATAAGAATAAACCATAACATATCTAAGAAAGGTGACCAAACAGCAAATTCTGTTGTACCAGTGACAAGTCATTCTTGGTGAGTGGCAGCAGTGAATTCAGGCAAACAACTCCCACAATGAGACAGTTAAATGTCTTGGGGTCCACTTCACATAGGAAATATGTATGTTAATGTTTTTTTTTTTTGTATTTATGAACAGTCTTATAGCTTTGCAATAATTATTGGAAAACTTTTACAAGCTTACGTTTTTTTAGAGTAGTAAAGTATAGCTAGCTCACTAGGGTTAACTGAACCGGATGAGTCATGTTAAGTATTGACACTCCTCATGCACTATTTTCAAGATAAAAATTACACACTATTAAATTCATAAATTAAGTTTTCTCACCAACATGAACAGTTGTTTCCTTCCCATCACCATCCACAGCATATGCTTTAAAATTAGAATGTAGTACCGAGCTATGGGGATGGAGAATTAATCTGAAGTCTTTTCCCAGTGTCTTGAAATGAACCTCTTTGATTGTGTTAAAAGGGTGGTTGGATAACTTTGCACCGCGCTTGACCATGTGATGTGCCAGCTTCGAGGCATGTATAGTCTCAAAATGCTTCAGATTATGATATATAGAGCCTAAAACATAAAATATACATAAAAATCGTGCATAATATTATTTTGAGAGTCGCAGTGCATTTATTCGATACTCACAGCTCCCTAATAAAAAAATTGTTGATAATGTTGTTATTAATGAAAGTATATTGTTCCACATTTTATTAGTAACTTTGGTACGGTGTTTTAATTCAAATTTTCAGAAAATTCGTTCAAATGAATAAATCATCAATTCAATAACAATGTCAAACAACATGACAGCAACTGACAGATATCATGACTTTGACAACAAGGACTGGCTTAGGTTGGCTCCACTGAGTTGGTTGGCTTTCCCAATGTACACCATGGCCCATGATGTTACTCTTTAGTAAAAATGTTACAATAGTAGTAGTGATAGTAGTAGTAGTAGTGAACTTGTTATGTAAATAGAGGAATGATTATTTCACTAAAACAAACTCGAGCCATCAAACTATGTTTATGCAAATAAACGATTTTGATTTGATTTGTGTAATAATAATATTTTATGTGCATTGATTGACAAGGATTTCTAACACTCAGGATATTTAGCAATAAGATAAATGTCGTCCTTGCAACTATTGAATGAATAAAAATTTAAATGTTATCTAAAAACGTTTTATAAAGTATTGATCGTCTTGAATAATATAGGCTGTATGGATAAATACCCATTCCAAGTTGTAGCTGTGACAAGAAAAAAAGTTTGAAATTTATAAAATGGCGGATTCTTGAGTGACGTATGTGTTGTGTGTTTATGAATTTCATTTATTATCGTATTACAGTGATTTATATAATGAAGTGAGGACTGTTTAATCTTATTATCACCTTATCTATTTGTCGTCATTTTGGTAAGTGGATTATTATTTAGTATCTTTGGTATTTAGTAATGTTTGTCACGGTGTTGGTAGTTGGCTGTAGATTGTAGGCGGGATGGAACGTCCTCGTTTCGATATGCATTGCTCAAATCTAAACTTTACACTACAGCAGTTTTTTACTACAATTTATTTACATTATGAAATTCAATGTTCTAAACTACTGCATTGCGCCTGCTCTAAGATGAACCAAACTCGTAGCATGAACAACCCTAGTCTCGTCTTTTCTTAGTAATTTAATTAGGTAGTTAGATCCCAGACCCTCGATTTTTAAAACGAAAGTGTTTATAAACGAAGTCTCTAATGATAACAGGAAAGCAACCGAAACCCACCATTACTATCTACCTTTCAGATTAAAACACAAATCTTGGAAACATATTACAAAGAAGATTCAAACATATTTGCTGTAGCCAAAAAAAATTGAAACAAGTTAAATTACCTATAAAAAAAAGTTAACTATAAATGAGGTACAAGTGCCTTGTTTCACATTAAATCAGTGTAAAAAGGTAGAATCTCATTTATGATATTGTATCCATGAGTCTAGATAATTTCTTGTTTTCTATAATGTGGGAAAAGAAACCCTGTTGCATTGTTAAGTATTCATAAAAACATAATTGCATTTATTCTTTGTTTTTACTATGCTCATATAGATAATTGCTTAGTTATGGTTCAATTAAATGCTATAGAACCAGATTATAATTTTATACTTAGTTTATTTATGAAAATTATGGTTTTAATCAGCCATGCTTTTTGTTTCTTGAGGCTTCTAGGATATTCATTTTTATTGTACAAAACAAATTTAATATTGGAACCCCTTGAACAACTCGGCCATTATCCCATGAAACAAATATTCTTAGATTGAACTCAGCCATTATGATGATGTCAAGTTGCAAACTGGAAGTGTTGTTTAAGTATGATAATGATAACTGTGGCGTTCCAATTAACTATTCAGTGTCTTAACCATTTCCAAGGATAAAATGTCTCATTATCTCACTCTTCAATGTAAGTGGATGTTTAGTCACTTGGTACTAGATGGATGGTCATTGCAGCAGTTTTATTATCATACACCCAAAACCAGTACTTTAAAAGTTAAGGAGTCTCTGAAGTGATCCCAATCACTTCAGAGACTCCAGAGTGAGTCTTATAGGATTCAAACATCTCATAGACCACAAATGCTAACATTTGTATTGCAAAGGATTGTGTCAAAACTGATTTCCGTGTAATCAGTCCGTATAATTGTCTTAGAAGTCTGCCCTGATCTATTAGCTGAAACTAATCCAACTTCTAGAGCAAGGTAATTTGTGACTCTTGAAAATGGCTTATAAACGTTGTTCAGAAGAAATGGGCTGGCAATTATTGTTCAAAACTGCCGCAACTGCGCCACGCCTTTGGCACCATGTTTCATAGAATTTGTAACAAAAAAGATCTAAAATACAAGTAATTATAGAAGACGAACGACGTTTTTTACGAATACGAAAAAGGATACTGTTTCTACTATTTGGCGAATACGCTGAACGTAATTATTAAAAGACAATAAAACATGGAATCCTTAAGTTCCTCCTGATTTCTTGAATTTAGTAGTATTACCATCCCCGCCTGGAGATTTTCCGTTTTTAAATTGTCAAGAGACAGTAAGAGGAAATCGGCAGGTCTTCAGTAGGTAGTGACGGCTCAAAGTGGTTCTGAAATTCTCATTTATTAGGACGCGGCATACGCGCCCTTGCGTATTAAGTACCGCGGCATCCTATTGCCGCGGTACCCTCATCTTTGAAAGGACCTCAGAAACAGCTTCGCAACACATTATCGTCAAAGATGATTAGATTACCCATGATAATAAAACATCATAATATTATGAGTTATAGCTACCGAAATTCTGGTCCATAAAAAACATATTATGGTGCAGGTAAGGTAGCAGTAATTCTACAATACATCAGAAACCTTAGGAAAACTTTGAAAATTATGCCACTGCCATTTCTCAAAGATAAACGAATAGAGAACAGCTTATCAATAACTTATCTCCGAGGTTAAGTAACGTGAACCAACTCAGACAAATAGGGCACTATTATGCATATCGTTCTTAATTATGCCGAGCTTCCAATAGTTCGACATGCAGACCTAATTTATAAAAGGAAAACCGACTAAACAATTTGTTACTAATTGGTTATTCATATAGTCAATATACGCAATAAAGCTGGCACACAAGTTGCCAGCAAAATCTGAATCGGTGGTACAAAGCGGAAGGCTTGCGCTAAGGGCGTAGCTCACTTGACATACTAAATTTATCACAGTACCAATGCTAACCGTAGGTATAATTAAACAGCCGCAGTGTCTGTGACTATATTTAGAGAATACATCAGTGCGCAGATGTCGAAGCGTATTCTGACTCACCATGTCATGTCATTGATCAAAACTGGACGCAAGGATCTTCAGGTTCAACGAAAACAGCCAAGGATTTTACTGAAACTTAAATTATAATAGCGTCCAAGTAGACTAACAGCAAAACATTTCAGTAAAGATGATACTTACAAAGATAATGACACCATCTTGAGAACGAATTAAGTCAAAGATAAATGTGAGAATCAAAGAAACAATGGAGTTGTTGTTCTTAATAAAAACTCACTAAGGCCATCTATTTAATAGAATATCGCGAAAACAATGCGAGAGTAAACAAAGCCTTCGTTAAAGGTTTAGTACATTAATCCAATATTATTTTGTTGTAGATATCCTAACAACAAGCTGTGTTATGTTTCTAATACATCAATAATTCTTTGCGTATTTCGCACGTAACTTGTTTAGTATTCATCCCAACACAAAGTGAGTCAGACGACGATACACGGTAGCGGTCACGGTTGTTTTAATCATTGTTATTACTTCATTTTACGAAAAGACCTATTGAATTAAACACGACCTTGCGCTGTCAAAGTGAACAAACTGGCCAAAATGTATCAACTAACGATGTTAAAATTTTATCGTACGATGTTGGGTTGGTTTGGGATCCGTTCGGCTACATCCATTTTTTGAAGTGGGTTCATACTAAAGCGATGAAAGCTATTATACTTAATTCAATCAAGCCAATAAAGACTGCGAAAAGTTCCCTCTGGTATGACCTACATGATAACAAGATCAAGAGACCCAGGCCTGTGCTCGCTGAGCTCAATAATAACTTTATGTTCAAGAAGCCCTCTAGCTCTAGCCAATTTCGGATGTCAGCTAATTCGTGCTTGGTTGACGTGTACGTGAGTAGCTCATACGTAGGAGAAAATTAGTAAATTCTTTATGAAGATTTCTAAATATTTATATCGATATAAGTTAAACCATAGTTAATTATCTACTATTCATATACAAGTCGTTGTTGACAAGTGCTGGTGAGCTGGTGACATCATCGGGTGCGCGCTACGCCCTGGCTGTTTGCACACTTAATTTGATGAGCAAGTAGTTCGACTCGATAACATAACCACATGTCAATCGGTTTAATAGGGGAATATAACTTTAGACATGTATGTAGGTACCTACTACCGCTAGTAACTTATTATCCAAGTAACCAATAACTTTTAAAGATCCCTTGTTTTATTTATTTCTCAAACTTTAAACAACCTAATAACATTTTAAAAAATTCTATGAAATAATGGTATTATAATAATTACTAAAAGCATTTGATTTACACAATGCGTAGAAATAATAATTAAAACATGCTTATTGTATGTCATCACTTCAGTTGCTACATCGTAATCTCTCAGACTGCAGTGACAGCCAAAAACAGTAAATCGCATCACTGCAAATTTTAACATAAAAGGTTCAGTTCAAACTTCAATCAATTTGTCTGAAATAAAAGAGAAAGTCTAGAAAAGTACAAAGATTTTGTCGTGAAAGAAATAAAAACTTATTTTGAAGTTTTGTTAGACAGTTTAGAATGGTTAGCTAAATAAGCGAAAGCATGACGCTAAAACTTGGATAAGGTAGCCGTTGCATAGCTTAGAAAGAGCTTACAGCGTAGCCGCTATAAGCAATTAACAGCTAGTGTCGATCAGAGCTAGTTTTCTCGTCGTAAGTAGGTACCAACTAGCATAGAAAACATAGTCATCTGTGGCACTGAACGACGATGAATAGAGGACATACCGATGACAACTGTCGACACGACACTTGGTTCCGGGGCACTGCGCCGCGAACTCTACCGTGCCCGGATTCCTCTCACGCTCCAATTGCCACAAACACCACTAATTGTATTGAATTTTGCCATTGCACGGATGTGGAACTGGACTCTTCGACGGGATATGCGCTTTGTTGGACTTTTAAGTAGTTTCTTTCTTCGTAAGTACGTCCTAAGTTGTAGTAGTTATCATTCTCTTACTCTTATCCCGATTTATTTGGGGTTGACGCAGCACGTCTGTTCCATATTTATCATGTCTAATAAGCCGTTATCTCGGAATTCACTTCCTTCCTGGCCATCATGTTTGACACAATATTCATCCATCTTTATTTTAGACTGCCTTAAGCAGAAAAAAAAAGTTATTTATTTCTACAAATAGCCATGGTTGGTACAAAAAATATTTGTTCTCCAAGTTGCACTATAAATAAAATAGCCACATTCTTTATCAAGCTATTGTTTCTCGTCGTCTTCATTATAAGACATTTCCTGGGACGCTGGCATTGGCTAGTCCGCAATTGCCGCCGTGTTTTCTTGCGGTCATTAGCCAGACATGTTGTCTCTCTGTTCTCGTTTATATTAACAGTTTTAGACCCACTTCCTGCACTAACTCACATCCCAAAATAAACAATCTATTTTCCATATTGTTTATTTATCCATGGCTATTTAAAACGTTACACGAATGATATAAAAGCAGGCTGTAGCTTTTTTGTGCAGAGCAATTTTCAGCGCAAGCAAAGATTGTGGGTCCACTGCTATTAGTTTACGTTTATCATCCTATCCAATAGTTGCATAGATGGAGAACCAAACACTGGGTTATAAACAGCCTATTAGGAAACATATTTATCGCAACAATTCAAAATATAACACCTTGTTTTATAAACATTGCTTGATTTATGTAGATGTTGCAACTAAACACGTGTTTGTTCCCTAATTTCGGGCTTTCGATGTAGAGCTAGGCTTGGTTGAGTCATATTGTATACTTTCGTAATGTAATAGCTCGTTGGAGCTCAATAAGCACGTGGTAACTGCACTCGTGTCAATTACAAGGTATCAACGTGTTGGAGCGTTTCCTGTGTGCAACTGTGCAGTTCGGCGCATCGGCTGCGGCGTCGGCTTGCCGTAACCTGAGAACCGTAGCGATCGCACCAGGAAATCGACACTCGTTTGATCAGTCTTCCTTATGCAAATTGTATGTACCTATTGCATTTGCAAAGATAAACCCCCGGAAAAGAATCTAGGTAGGTACTATGAAAGGAGATGATTCTTTGACAGTCGTTATGGGTCGTCAGAAACCCGAAAGTCTGACAACCAGTCAAACCTTACCAAGAAGTACTGTATTACCCAGACACTTGGTTTGTGGAGGTCAAATAAGCAGTCGCTCCATGTAAAATACTGGTATTCAGCTGCATCCACAGGGCAATTGCGTAACACGTTATCAATCGGAATCGGTTTCATTTTGACAGTTCAACAACATTCATTGCGTTATTTACGGGTTGAGCAGACAAATTTTTCGAATTTATGAAGCAATGGATTAGCAATTTGCTTCAAAATGATTCTGATTCCGATTGATAGTGTGTTACGCAATTAGGGTGCCAGTTAGACTGGAAGCCGACCCCAGAATAGTCGAGAAAAGGCTAGACAGACTGATATTGGAAGAAGATGATGAAACAAGCTAAAGGCATTCTAAAGCAATCCTCAGACCTAATGAAATCTAGATTAAGCATACAGATGGCGTAAAAATGTCATCACTAGTAGCACTTCGTTTACTAACGCTAACGTTTACACCACTGCCTCTAACCGTGAAGATTTTCTGTGTCCAAATCTGTCGGCCTCCGTTTACGATTACGCAGTAAAGACGAACGGCATGGATATAGACGTCGTTTGTGTAATACCTTTACTAATAGGGATATTCACGAGTTGGTAGGCAGACCGCGACTCCCCCACTGACAGTTAGCGATTGGCGGTCGCGTCATATGTACGTTTATTGTTACGGAAAGTGCCTGCTTAGAATATGTGCGCACAAACGAGTTGACTTGGTAATAATCTACCGTGCAGTGATAAACATGTTCCCGATGTAAATAAACAAAGATTGTACCACACTCGAGTTGACTCACTACTGAAAATCGTCGAGTGTAACTAAACAAGACAGGAAAGTGTTAAAAGGATCATTTGTTCAGCATTATTGTGTTGGTGACGAATGTGATTTTTATTGGAGGTTTTTACCGTGTTTTACTTCCTTCTAAATGAAGACATTCAAGTTTGATATACTACAAGGTACGTCATTTTTGAGCGTAACAACGGGAACACGCATATTTATAGTCCTATTATTTCCTTATGTTAGGTATGATTTATTTTAAGAACAGTGTACGTATTAAAATAATATAATCAAAGCCTTTTACCTAACAAAACAATAGTCACGAAAATTGTGCAAAGCCAGTGACTCAGTTTTTGATATTAATAGATTACCGTAATTCTTTAAATAACAAAGAAAACTGGGGTAAAATCGTTTTTTTTTTATATGATACTATGATGTTTTGTATAGGAAATTACAATAGGAGTCATCAATAAACTAGAACCGGCAGTCATCATCGTGTCACGAGGCCAATGTGTTAACGCGTCCACCTTGATTGACTCTACGTGGGCCGTGGGCCTACCCATGCACATGATATTGTATGCCATCTCAAATATTTTAACTGACTTCAAACATTGGAGATTCTTTTGCTATACTATCAGTCACTCAAAATTGTGATTTCATGAAGGAACAGTTTATATTATTATGCTTTTGTGTTTTCGAGGTTTGCCTTGTTTATTTGATAACTGTACCTACGCAAATAGTCCCTCATTGCTATGTATTTTTTCGAAAATCTGATTCTGTCGTTAATTTACAATTTGGACTGTTCCAATCTGAATGGCATTCTCTTAAAGTGCTAAATCACTACAAGTTTCTTATAAAAACGTACTC
Organism: Amphipoea lucens; assembly: GCA_947508005.1. Taxonomy (NCBI): domain Eukaryota; kingdom Metazoa; phylum Arthropoda; class Insecta; order Lepidoptera; family Noctuidae; genus Amphipoea; species Amphipoea lucens. The sequence continues at coordinate 12,405,857 of OX382371.1, forward strand.
TAATTGCATACCTCGTTATTATTAAGAAGTTCTCATTTTATTAGCTAATTGGCTTAAAATGCAGCGTAATAATTAATATTGCATTATTTTTTAACAAGTGTGCTGATCGGGATTACACGTACTCATAATCCGCTATTTTTTGACAATTAATATTGCTGAGTCACAACTATGATACTTAAAAAACTTTTTATGAAAAAAAAAAACCGACTTCCAAAAAACACTACAAAGTGAAAAATAACTTTAATTTCGGAAGTCGGTGTCTTTGGATCTGTATTTTAGTTTTTTGCCACCGACTTCCGAAATTAAAGGTATTTTTCACTTTGTAGTGTTTTTTGGAAGTCGGTTTTTTTTTTTCATAAAAAGTTTTTATTTCACGCTTTTTAGTGGGTCTGCTTATAGTTTATCTAAGTTACAATAGCCTAGTGATCATCGCCTTTTACAAACAAAATATTGCTTTTCCCGATGCAGGGATGTTAATTGTTGAGGAGTTCTCCAGGTCCACCATCAGCTCCATATCACCATTGACATTGTGACGAGCATGAATTGCTTAGCAACCATATTAAAGTAATCGAATCGCAACCCGTGAAATACTTAGATATTATTGAGTAGTTCCGGTGGCCATCTGTGGTCTTCATCATCAGTTCCACTTCACCAAATGGTGCTTTCCGAGAGCAAGTGCACGAGTTACTATAAAAAATACCCAAATCGCTATAGGTGTGCCTATAATATTTGAAGAGTTCCTTCGATTTCTCCAGGATCCCATCATCAAATCCTGACCTGATGTTTTTTAGACTAGAAGCTGATAATCCTGGCTGCAGCATCAGGCCAGACTTATGTCAACATTGCATTGAACTTAAAATTTAGTCCTGTTTAAAATGAGCCCAAACACGACTACGGTGCTGTTATTTCAAGGTTTGTACTTTTTCTGATGCTCCTGGCTTCAGCATCAGGTCTCTATGTACTTCGGTGTTCCTCATTAACAGTACGTTTATCCACACATCGAGCCCTTTTCAATGAGCCTAAACACTATATATCTGCTGTTAGTTGTCGAGGAGTTAGGTACTCTGCAGACTATCCTGACTGCAGCATCAGGTCATGACTTGATGATCATGAGACCAAATGTGACAAATGCCCTATCAAACATCAAAACAATTTACTAAAACAGTCCTTGCCTGTTTGAGTAACTTCTTACTGTTAAGGAGTTGTACCTTCCATCATCAGCCCAGCTACCTGAGATGGTGACAACCATACGCAAATAAACAAGATACTTCATAAAATATGCGAAAAACAATAAGTGAGCCTATAAAATTTGAGGGTTGCCCTCGATTTCTCTAAGATCCCATCATCAGATCCTAACTTGGTGACAATGGGACCACCTCAGAACTATCTACTTTCGAACAAAAAAAGAATTTTGAAAATCCATCGACAATTGGCGGAGTATTCGATGAACAAACATACAAAATAATAATAATAAAAAACATACAAACAGCCGAACATAGTACCTCCTCCTTTTTGTGAAGTCGGTAAAAAGTGAGGAGTGGCTTTACCCTATGGACAACAACAAAAACGGGGTGTCACTCGCCAAAACAGGATTAATGGTCTCCGAACATGGAAATGGCGTCCGGAAGTAGTTATTTACAACTGTCGTAGCTACCTTGACTGCTGCAAGGTTTATTTCCGATATTTTATTACAACTTTGTACCGTTTTCGAATAAATAAAACAGCTAAAGTACAAAGTAGTAAAACCTACATCAGTCCGAGACCCTTCGGAAATGCCGTCTTCTCGATTATTTTATAACGGATTCAGATTTAATTAATTTCTTATCGTTTTAAGCAAAATGTTTATTAACTTCCTCTTATAAATCTTGAGTTTATAAATACTTGAATGTAATTTCACAAAGTGCTACTGGTCTTTATTCATTAGTGATGCACCGACAGTTGTTTTTTATGTGACCTTACTCGAGGGAAGGAAACGATTTTTACCGGTTAAAGGCCGAATTTTTTGCAGGGTTCGTGCTACTGTTGATTCACTCGAAAAACTGCGTATCATCAAGCTTGCTTTCAATTTTGTTACTTCAACAAGTACCAAGACTAAGATAATCTAAATTGGATCGGGCAGTTTAATTAAACAACAAATGAATAGAGTAGTAGAGTTTTTACTTTATGGTTGTAACAAAAAGTTCATAAGACAGCCGTTTTCTTTTGTTGATGCAACAGAACTTGGTCTTATTTAATTTATCACACTTTTTCTCAAAATTTCATGCTGCACATTGCACACACTAAAAATAAAACATAAACAAAGCCCAGCAAACATAAACAGTGATAATTGAAAATGTGTCTGCTGCTGCAGCTGTTGCGTATAACTTCCTAGTTCCTGCACTCATTTAAAGGCTAAAAGTCGTTGACCGGCACAGTCCACTTTAACCTTAAATTCAGCGATATGACGCAGAATACAACTATGTACAATCACAAATGTTTATAAAACAACCTTATTGCAGCTTCTAATCGTAACTATTCTATCATCCTTGTGTGTACAACGAAACGAACCGAACCCGTTTCAAAAAAGATGGTACGATTAACAAACGGAGTGCGATCATTTTACGGAATCACTTAGTAGTATTAACGTTCAATTCAATGAAATTGTAATCGGCGAAAGTGGCAAGAGGCTAAATGTCAGAGAAACCGTGAAACATCAAAGAATATTTAATTTTATGCATTCGGTGTGAACGGATTTCTGCCCAAAACTCCGTTCGGAGTTGTTATTTTTTTTTTGTCAATGTTCCTAGGGTCGTAAGTAGTCAATTAACTGGATCTAAGCTATATTTGGATATCATTTTGAGGCGGAATTGGCATATTTTGCTAATTTAGCTAACGTCGTTAAATATCGTTGACAGGACTGAGTGGTTGGTAGTAACTAATGTAGCTACCAGCCACACTATAGTTTTATTTTCTGTTCTCCAAATAAGTCCGGCTATATAGCGTGTAAGTATATATTAAAAAGCCAAACAATCGAAACGTGGTCGGGGTGATGAAGTGATGAATGATGTTGTTCTGTAATGGCGGTCGCGTGGTCGCGGTCTCGGCGGGATGCGATGAAAGTGAAACGCGCGCGTGGTCCCCGTGGTCGTTCAACTCGGCACGCGCCTGCATCCTCTGACGGCCCATCTCGTTGCTCGTGTTGTTTTGTTGTACTCGTTACGATTTCTGTGCTACTTGCCAAATGCCCCGACGTAGCTTTAACAGCAAGCGCGCCGCAAACTGAGTGTCGAACGTGCTTCTCTTGCAAACTGCTATCGATTCCAAACAAAATGCAAATGATATGAGGCGCTGACACAATGTCAAAATTCTTATTAGGGTCTTTGGCATTCGATTATGCGTCTATGGTTTCTCTTTTCTAGGCCTTGTATTTTCCATTTATTTGACGTAACCCAGATTACTGTAGAGGTACGCGTTGTGAGATGCGGCCCTATTTGAATACCAATCTAACATGAAGGAAGAGCGTAGTCCCTTGGTAATCACCAAGGGACTACGCTCTTCCTTCATGTTGTCCAATGACCATTTGGATAACTTTTAGGTTTTCATAAAAAGTGTATTAAAGAACAATTTATAGTTTTACACGATATGCCTTGCAAAACGTGCTGTATTTTTCTTTCGTTATCACGAAATATGTAAATGTACATTACGACAACTCGCAAATCGCAATACATAATTCGTTTTGTTGTACAATAGTATGTTTGTTCTACATTAAACTTAAGTTTTCTAGTCATGTTTGCCCTCTTTATACAACATTCGTATGTGTGTGAGACCACAATTTCTATACTTTATTTAGCGTCTCTGCCAGTACATAAGTAGTTTACGCTTAGAGATACCATATACGGATCCGTGACGGATTCCAAAGCGGTGATCTAATAACAACTACACGATAAGTCCTTCTTGCCTTACAGCGCGGCTTGAAATCCTTCGGTCACGTTTCTCCCCAAGTCTCAAGACGTGGAAAAGATTAAAACTTCTACTTACAAAGTGTTTAAATGTCTGCTTACGTTGTGTCTTAGAAATTGTTTTAATACGTCCTTTGGTCATGAATTCGTCTCAAGAGAGCCCATAATCTAAACACAAATGCAAAATTTTGGACCCGATAAATCAGGATTTTGTGAACTATCGGTCTAAAATATCCTTTTGAGTCAATGAGAAATGTTACCACATCAAAGACATTTGAATATACCATATTAAACCCTGTTGGACCTTTATTTTTCCAAGCACTTACTAAATAACCATTTATCAGTGCACTTAGTAAAGGAGCTTGCATAAATATATTTATAGTTTTTGTACCTATTTAGTTGTTCATTATCCATTGCATGAGGTTAAGTTGGCTGTAATAGATTTTTTCCTGTTGATGAACGTTCGGTCGTCTTGTATAGTCATAAGTTCATAACAGTGAGGATAATAAATTAAACTATGGCTGCTAACTGCGACCTTCGTTGTTATGTGCTCAGATGTGTTAATACGGAGTCATTGTAAATAATTCATTTGTAATTTGTTGAACGTTGTTGAGTTCGTAAGTGTTTGCTGTTTCCGTTCCTCGCTCTGTTCCAAAACCTAAACGCTCAGTTTAGCTCAGACCTTTTGCACTAGCAAAGTAGTAGCAACTAAAGTATATTTTCCACAAATATCGTTTCAAATGGCGTATGTCTAGACCATAATTGTCTAAGTTCATCCTCTAGCCGGCAAGCTATCGTACGATCGCATGACAAAAACAAATTTGTTTTTGTGAGGAAATATGCAAGTAGCGTACACGGTGCGACGGCGCGTCACGCTTGCATGAGGCAAAAAACTACAAATAATCAGCCAATTGCGTTAGTTGGACAACACATTACATTACCTACCAGTACGTACGCTCGCATTCGAGCTAGGTCAGCTGAATGAAAATCGATATATTATTGCTACATCTCAACGATTGCGCGAGACTTTTACGTCAATAGAAATTGTAATCGTTTTCTGCCGCAGTTAATTTGATTGAACAATCGATGGAAAATTCGAAACGCCTATTACATTTTTCAAGATCAGTACCTAACATAAGATTTTTAGAAAAACATAAGATTCCTGTGTATAAGCCACGTTTAACATTTATGTAGAACTGATCTAGCATAAACCCATTTGTAATAACTCGCAACTGTGGAAGGAAAGTAGCGAGAAAATACTAAGTTTTCCTGTTCTACAGCCGCTCAAAGTACCTAGTTATTGGCTCCTACGAGATAGAGCCGACGCTCCGCCCGGTGCACTAGATTGGTTCCCCTAGTTACTAATTTCGTTCTCAATTAGAGTGATGAATGCTGCAGATAGTAGTTTACATTCATTGAGAGATAACGCTCTGAATCTAAAATTGATTTCGTGTAGATTCGATGAGATATTGGATATCTCATCGAATCTACACGAAATCAATTCGAAAGAAGAAAATACATAGTACGACCGTGTATGATATCTAACGATAAATTTTATTGCATATTCGCTTGCAAAGTTACATCGAATAGTTCTTAGAGACGTTACGCGTTAATGATTATGCTGTCATCTGCATTTCCACCTGTACTGTTACATAAGTTGGCTCATACATGAACAGAAGCTAGTCACGATACGCCACGGTTGGCTGGGGCGCGCCGTCCTCGTTAGTTCCACATCATCGGTGGGAGGACGAGAGTGAATCAGCACCACTCCCTGCCCACGCCTTGTGCCTTCTGCAATTAGCGCTCTACTTGTTGTTACAAACACAGGTTCTACCTACATATTAGAATTTTTGCCATAGAAAATTATGTAAAACGCCATGCGTTCCGAAAATCCACAGAAATGGGCAGATGACGAAGTTGTTATTGTTTCCGTGTATATCATAAAAAAAACATCACTCAATACTCAAAAAGGGGGTTTCAATTCCACATACTTAATTATTTAAGAATGGGGAACAATATACGTAGGCTTGCTTTGTTAATGTAAGCTAACCTAACGTAACATTAACAAAGTATTATTATTATAAATGGCGCCTAAACATTATAATTTATTATTACAAGCACCTTAACTAAACGCATTATTTATGAAATTGTGTTTAAATCATGTAGATTGCGCATGTCCAAGAAGTCATCTGCTATGTGGTTTCCATTAAATACGACACGAACATTCTCATGGTTAGCATAACAGATCATTACGTTTTATATACTTAAGTTAGAACCATCATCACTAGATATGATTAAAGCCAGTACCAGCGTATCTATACTTATAATAAATCTGTAGAAGTGAAAATTCTGTACATTGAAAATATCAAAAAAATAAAAGACAGGGGGTGTTACTAGACCGACACCGAACCCAAAAATGTGATTAAAAAAATTTTTGTCTGTCTGTCTGTCTGTTTATTCAGGCATCACGCAAAAACTACTGGTTCGATTACGATTAAACTTGGTATAATTATTCTTTATTATCCTGGGCACCACACTGGGCACTTTTTATCCCGGAAAAGTATATACAATAAAAAACAAACTTAATTTTGCGGTTCGATCCCTAGACCCGATTACTGTACCAACCGCAAATAATAAGTTTGTCGTAGGTTACGTGGAGGGTGTGTTCTTTGTGAAGAGTAGGTATTCACTAAGAAAGTGTTTTTCGAAATTCCAACCCTAAGAGGGTGAATGGAGGGAGGGTGAAATTTCTCGCGGACGAAGTCGCGGGCAGAAGCTAGTCAAGCATAAGCATAGAACTAGCGAAGTAGCGAGTCTATCAACTGTAATTTGGTACCTAGCGTTTCTAAATTATATGTAAGTATACTTTTTGCAAGAAGAACCTCGATGGAATCACAAATTGCTTTTGCTACCGAGTTGGTGTCAAGTATTAAATTCATCATTAACAATCATCGTCAATTTTCCAGCTACCAGTTAGAAATTAATTAATGTTTAAACGCAGTACTCTTGCATTCCAGCTGTTAATATAATTGGCTGAAATAAATAGCCCAATATTTTATCTATAATGAATGACTTTGTTTTCGTGTAAGTTACGAAATAAATCGAAAGTTACATAGTTAAATATAATGTAACGAAAAATATTGTTTACTTATTTAGGTTTGTGACCAGTTCATTATTTCAGCCAAAAGACGTCCACTGCTGGACATAGGCCTCCCCCAAGTACCTCCACTGACGAGACGAGACTTGTGATGAGTTACAATAATTATTTATAAACTTAGCTCGTGAAAGTCGTGGAGGAAGGAAAACCATTAATTTGAGTTATTTAAAAATTCAAGAAATGTTACAACTATTACATTAACCCCTCACCCCCGCTGTCACATGAATAAAATTTGTTACTACACAGCGACTCGCCTCATGTTCGGACTTCCTAGCCGTCATAACCTCAGGCTGTAACCCTCTCTTGGTATATCAGCTAATTTGCTTCGCCACAGCTATTCGTTAACAAAATTATTGTAATTACTAGTCGACAGGTCAATAAAATAAATGTTATTAATTGCCACGTATCAAATTAAGACCTGTAAGTATAAGAAGAAAGAGGTGTTGCTGTTGATTACTGTAGTAATGATTTACAATGTTTGTCCACAGATGATGAGGGGTAATCAGTCGTGGTAGGAGGAGCGCGACATGAATTCTGACGTGCACCGTCACCAGGCGCACCCGCCATTGGCACAGGTAAATATTTCATTAACTTTTGAAGATTGTATAGACCTCGTAACAATTGCTTTAAGTACCACTTTTGAAAAAAACTTCCAGTAAATTGGAACTTCACTAACTGCCACATTGTCGCGCTTATATCATTTCTAACGTAACAATATTATTATCGTGGACGACCACGCTGCCGTCCATAAAATGTTCGGAAAATTGGAAATACGTACATTTTATAACGTTATCGTGGACGGAAATAAAAAGCGTTTTCATATATTTTGCTTCCCTGTGTTATAGTAATGATAGTCATGTTAAACATTATAAAAACGCCCATTGGTCTTAAAGCAAAAATCGACCATGACGTTTGATGACATGATGTCAGTGACATTCAACCTTAGGGTGATGAAGCAATTACGAGGTCGACTATTCTTCATGCTAAACCATTCAATTGAATAGAGGAAAATACCCGTGAAACTATTCGGAGAAATCTGCGGTGTCGTTATTACTTGAAAGTTTGCACCAGCAGTCGAACTGTTTCTATGAAAGTTTTAACATCGGATATAATTCTCAAAACGATCAATGCAAAGCTCGAAACTGTTACTTATACATATTATTATATTATTTCAAAAGGACTATAAGGGTAAAATTAATAAATCAGATTGTTGCCTACATAAAATGTTTATGTATGTAGGTACAATTATATACATTTGTATTGGATCCAATCGCGATCGACTCGAAGCATTCACAGCACTAAAGGGATTTCCTTGTTACATCATCTGTGTGGTAGTTTTCAGTAACATATGCAAGTAAGCTAAAGTTATAGAGCAACACGTCTGTAGTACATTCTTGATCGATGTATCAGCCACTCTGTACGCAACGTTCGTCCTCGATCCGTGCGGGGCCGCATGCACTGTTGTGCCCGACTTTCTTTAATGCGTATACTTGAAATACTTCCTGTATCACCTACCTTTTATTGAGAAAATTTCGCATAAAAGCAATTTTATGACCAAGTTCTTCAGTAAAATCATTTTTCACTGTAACCGTTTTTGGAACCGCTATTACGTTATATCTTCCACATCAAAAGTAGTGTGAAAAAGAAAATTCGCATGAAAATTTTTATTCAGCTTACCTGCATCAACAGTTTTGGCGTCTGTCCAAGGCTGTGCGTTTCAATGGATCGTTACTAGGAACATTATCGTTTATCTAAGTGCTTCCAATTCGTTATACTGCTAAACAATTACGGTTGTGTTACAACACTCGTCAGTCTTGTATACAGTTTATCTTTTACTATATCAATGGGTTCTTAATCAGCGCCCTCATTATGTTAGGACTGCTGCATACTTTAGTTTACTTTTTCAATATTATACAATTCCACATTCATGACTCGTCTTCATGAAAGGTCGATTTGCGGTCAGCCTCGGCTGTCACGATATTAAATTCAACAGTGGCAAATTTATTTTCATATGTGCTACTGTGTAAACTATCAATGTTTTACGAGGAATGAGTAAACGCACTTTGAAGTCCAGATTTTACATTTTTATTTTTTGCAAGGATTTTGCAGTTTCCATTGAGATTTGACGTCTATGCGAGCGTGTAAAGTTATTTCGCGGTGTTGAAAATGTTCGTTCGTGTATAAGCAGCTCATGACACGATATTCTAGTTTAGTTAATACACCCGGTATTTTGAATACCAGCCTTAATGTTTGTTTAGTATCGATAACTCCTATTTCTGCAATACCTATTATTGAAATCACTGAAATATTTGATATATTAGTATTACCTATAGCCTAAGCTAACAAGCCCCACTTTCGTTTGCTAATACTTCTGGGCCCTAAGTTCTGTTCTCATAGCACATGACATTTTTGACTATGTGTGACCACGTGATTTTATAGTAAGTATTCATAAGCAATTGATGCTATCATCCGACGTTTACTGTGAACAGGATCCGTGTTCTGAATGTTCGTTAAGAAAAACCGATTAAGATTAGATGCTCAGTAATATGTGTTGTTGCAGCACGGCGTGCACGCGGGCTCGCAGGGCGTGGGCCCGTGCGGCTGGTACTCGGCATCGGCTGTGCCGGCTCCTACCGCCCCGGCCCGGCTCAAGCGCGCTCAGCCCCCTCACCAACTACCAGTGCGTATAAATCTAATGGTTCTTCTTCTTTTCGTGTCGTATTATTATATTGTTTAAGCCCAGTAGTTGGACACGTTGATTGCGGCATCAGTGGCATTCTTTAGGTCACCAAAGGTGCAAATGTTCGGGCACTTAGGACACTCAAGCAAGTGAGACATGGTCTGATTAGCCCTTTGAACGCCAGAGTATAAACGTATCGCCCGCCGTACCCCTGACGCCAGGCAACTTTAATGTAGTTTTAAATAATAGGAAAAAGAAACACAGAAAACTTAATTTAGTATATTTTATTTTGTTTTAAAAAAATGTCGTTTTCTTGTCGTCTATAGACGATGGTGGCGTGTTGGGCACGTTTTCATTTGTCGGCTATACACGACCGTGGCGTTCAAAGGGTTAGAAGCACCGCAAACGCACTGGGTGTTGGATGGGTCAGTAATTCCCCAGTTCGGCAAATTGTTTTTGTGTACGCAATCGATTACTGTTAAGGGTATGAAGCCGGCGGAAAGACCAGAATTTCCAAGCGCTCTAAAACCAACCTTGTAATTCTAACTGCGAGGATCACTGACCACAGGCGATCAAATGATAAGCATCTAACACGTCGGCTCCCTAGGCTGGTGACAGAGATATAATTCTCACTTGCGAAGTATTTTTATTTTCTTAAATAGGAGCCTCTTGAAACCTGTAGGTATGTACAAAAGACATGTCCAAACCTAGGTCAACCCCATAGAGATAAAAGGCAAGCCAACAAATTATAAATATTATTTTAAAATTCTAACAATTGAAACAGCAGCTAGATTAAAAGGTTTATTATTAATTTTCACGGTTAGGATTATTAAGACACCTAAAATTTCCCAACGCAATTATAATTGCAGCATGTAACAAATTTCTAGGTATAAAATTTTAATTAAGTAATTCCATTCTGATTGTACAGGCAGATAAAATTCTATGATTTCATCATTACATAAAATATATGATCCATAAAATATTAACTACGCAGGAATGTAACATAAAATGTAATTTAGCAAACAACTCCAGCAGAACAAGACGCGATAATCCTAACAAACGACTGCGTTTAGAAACTTTATGTCGATAGGATAGGCGAGACTTATTGTATTCGTCATGGAGCATTGCGAACGAGAAGCACAGTGGCATAGTTATTACAACGATGTCACTTAATTTATGTCCCTTTGTGCGGCCACATTGATCTATTCACAAGGCTAAGCGCGAGACAAGTTCCCATTGCACGTAGTTGAAACAAAACAATTGTAACATTATTAGCGTCGTATGATTCCACTGACATGTGACAAGTTTTTTTTTAATGATTTGTAGGTTATTGTCTCAATGTTAACCATATTTATGTTGCGTTTAACCACGCTTTACCGGCGACGGAAAGTAGAGTTCATATTCATTTAAACCCTTTGTCACAACGAGCATTGTATGCGATGGAGATTCTCACGGTTGCTTAGAAAGTAAGACACCGCGCCGGATCAAACGTAAATATTTATTCACTAAAGGCAGATGTGGCGTTAGCGTAGACTCGGTAGCTAGAATAGGCATTTTCACAATACATGTGGGTTATTTTTACGATAGTCTAAAACTTTGTTTCAGTGTGGAGGTAGTGTGAGCGGTAGTAATGGGCCACACGCGCCTCTCTCGCCCACCGCATTGCAGAATTCCATTCCACATAATGTGAGTGCAATTTATTTATATTATTTTTGCTGCACATACTTGCGAATGGAGCTATTTGGACTACGTGCATGGCATTCTACAACTTGTATAATGGTCTTCTTCGTTAGCTGCTTTGTGCTTGCAGAGATTTTTTATATAACTCCCGCATACATGACGGTATATATTTGTAACAAGGATTAAAAGAATAATGCGACATGTATCATAAATACTTCAGCCCTAGTTTCAAATTGAACTTCACCTAGTTACATTATTTATGTATGTCAAGACAATACCCGCATTCCACGTAGGTGCTATGCCATCGTCACTCTAGTACGATGGCATTTTACTTGTATAGGTTTCCGTAGTCCTTATAAAATTGTGTCTGTCTAGACAATGGTGTTTATGAAATCTGAATATTTTTCAATGATTCTTCTTGGATTGTTTTTGTTTTCAAACAATGGATAAGGGAAGGGAAATGCAGTTTTTATGTCAAAGTCAAAGCATTTGTTTCAAATAGGCACATACAAGGCAGTTTTGAACGTCAAAACATAGGTAAACGTATGTTGTTTTTAGTTTAGATCGTAAAGTTAATTTTTTATAATATTGTTGTCAACAGATCGTAATGTCATCGTCAGTTCGGACGCCTGCGCCGCCCGGACCTGCGCCCTCTGCCATGCACACCTCGCAGACCACGTCTGGTAACTATGTTTATTATGTCCATTTGTGACTTCTATATTCATGTATGTTATGGTATATGGTCATATAGAACATAACAATAATGTTTTGGGGTCCTTAGATGCCGTCATGATGAAGATTCCTCCATCTCTCTTGGCTGTAAAACATTACCTAATGTTATGTAAAAACAAAGAGACTACCGGATCAGAATTGAATGATCAAGGTTTACTCATAAAAACACTTTCAATCTCTACAGTCAGAGTCCAATTAGTGATTCATAAATAAATACTTCCATACATGTGCAATTTTGTCATGTACCTTGAGTTTAAATCCCTATTGCACAAAAGTTACACAAGAAAAAGAAAATTTCGCTATTGACGTCACGCCCGCGCCAGTCACCAATAAATCTGCCACTGAACTAGTATAAGCTATTAACAAGTACGTTAATCTAACTTGCGTAGTAATTTAGTTAATGTGAATACCGCGTGTGCGTAAATAGACAGTTACGCACGTTTTCTAATGTAATATATTCAGACATGCAAATCACGATCGGCCCTCGTTATTCGCATTAGTTCTTTAAATTGCAATCGCCTCACGGTCTGGTTGCAAGCGAACTAGGATTATGGAGCCTATGGTCTGTCCCAGGTGAGGGCAGAAAGTAGGCTAATTACTAACTAGTCTTAGAATGATAAACCTCACTTTATAGGTATGGAATTCTGACCAATGAATTGGTGTCGGTTCTTCACTTAATCAGACTCATAACCTCCCTATCGCTGTGTGTGGGATATCATCAGTGCAAATATTCCAGGTTATACAGAGTTTAACCCCTTCGTCACAAAGAAATTATGTACAACAAAACCTCAGAATGCCAGATGACGCCACGGGAATACAGGCATTCATGACTTGCAAAAATTACATTGCAGTATTATTTATAATGCTCCGCGAACCTTGGCAGCAGGCCGGGAAAAGGCTAATACAAAGGAGATGAATAAGCAACTTTTGCTTAACACGTTTACTTCGAGACACTTCTTTATGTACGTTTATGAGTACGAGCGAAGATATTATAGAAAGAACTTGAGTTCTTCCGGCTATGTTGCCAAATACGGCGTCATATTCCAGCACAGTCGATATGGCAAAATGCGTGCTGTATTTTGCATTTAGCGAGAAATCTCAGAAGAAGAGTATTAGTAAGATTTACTTTCAAAATACTGATTGCTCGTAACAACTTAAAAGTATTCGAACGACGACTGAGACAGACGGATAAACAATCTTCACAACACTCACCCGTTCAAACTAAAGGGTTTGATCATGAGTAGTTCACTCGTCCGTCCAAAGTTCTGCTCTGATATAGGAGCTAATCAACTGCAAAACGTATAAATAAAATTAATTTGTCCAACAGCGGTGTCCAAAGGGCCGAGCGACGTGTTGGTGAACTCGACGTGCGTGAACCCTCCACCCGCAGGCAACAGGCTGGTCAACATGACCCAGTGGCCGTATGTACCTTATCTATATGTTATATCTGTGTAATGTGTACTCGAGGATCGAAAAGTTAAGCAATTTTCAAAAGCATGAGCTGCTCTCATAGAGTCATAATTGCGTAACACACTATTCATCACAATCTCAATCATTTTGAAGGATATTGCTAATCCATTCCTTCATATATTCGAAAAATTTGTCTGCTCAACAACTGAAATAACGCAATGAATGTTTTTGAACTGTCTAAATGAAAGCCATTCCTACTGTTAGTGTGTTGCGCCATTATCCCGCAGGGCGTAGTCGAAAAAAAATAAGTATCATGCACATTTCAACTAAAAAATGACCCAACGGTGTTTAACCTTTTATTCCTCGAGTATATCTAAATGTACAAGCTGTTTGTGTAGGGGATTCTCTGTATCGACAAATTAATTAGTTCGAGCGATCTCAGGTCTTGGGATAAGTTCTTTAACATCCTCATCAGAAGGACGTTTGTTCTTTTAAGATAAGCATTCCTGTGACCTCGTATCTTAATATTTCGAGTTCCATGCTCTTCCGGTTTTGGCTTGTCTTTAAAACAGAATAAAGCTATGAATTCTGAGAGAATTGGAAAAACTCATTCAGTGCTCAAATCAATTTTAGGTAACTTTCGACAACTATATCGAGATCAATAAACTCTTGAGAACCTGAAAACCCCTCTACACTAACACCGAATTGACACAATACGCCTTGTTTGTATTTAGAAAACACTAATTTACTTAAACAACCAGCACACTTTTGATAAGATCGCGTTATCACTACTTATCGGAGTGATAATAGGCGTTTATTCGTCAGTTGCTGAAACAACGAATATGGAGTGTGCGTGTGACATTACCCGGTGCTACAACAAACCACACAAAGTGTTGTTGTTCATACCTCCGGTCTTTGCGTACCAGGATTTCGAGTAAATATTCTTTTTTTTTTTTTTTTTTGAATGACTTAATAAGTTGTCAGCCAGTATTTGAAAGGTGTTGCGTGTTAAATGAATGAAATTAGTTTAGTGTTTCGAATTTAAATTTAAGCCATCCTTTTCGTTAGACCTCTTTAAGACTAGATGGTTTGAGGACTATGAGGCCTTTGTCTGAGGTATATGCAACAGTATCTGACTGGCATCAAAAACGAGAAATATCACTACTTAAATATTATAAAATATATAATAATACAGGCCCCACGCCGCGTCTGTTTATCTGTCTGAACGCGATAAACTCAAAAACTACCGAACGGATTTACATACGGTTTTCACCAATGGACGGAGTGATTCATGAGGAAGGTTTATAATTAATTAAGGTTTTGTGGAAATTGGTTGAAATATGACAATGATTGTTAAAGATGTCGGAAAAATCATGCTCCGCTTCACTGGCGTGGGCCATCCCGTAATACATGACGATAAACCGTCATAGGTGGCTCCAGGTCCAGAAAAGAAGAGAATTCAAGATCTACTTCTATAAAAAGTATATAAAGGTCGAACGAAAGTTCTTTTTAAGGTGCGAATAAGTATTTACACAATACCTAACATGTTTCTAATTATTAAATATAAAACAAATATTAATTTAATTAAGGTTAATATATATTTATTAGGTTTCCAAAATTAGATTCTACATAATTATCTATTAATTATTTACACTAGGTACTAAATTAAACGACTAACTATACAAATAAATACAAAAACTGCTGTCATCCGAAAACGTGCCCAGAAGACTGACAGCATTGACACGATGAATGGCAATGCTAATTCTTTGGCCAAAGAATGAACCCGCCCTCTGGTCACGTGAAGTGTTGACCAGATTAATATCAGATATATTGTTGAAGTAATTATGATTTAAATCTCGCATAATAGAGATAAAATAAAATCAAACATGTAATCTGCCTCTAAGAATCAGTCTGTAACAATATATTTCGTACAAAACAACAAACTTCTCTACAAAACAATTGAAAGTCTCTAGGTTTCAATGTCGCTGTATCGATATTATTATTGTTATCTTCAATATCTGTCACATGTAACGATTACAAGAGTGACCTAGTCTATCAAATACAGGACGTCCTTTGTATCAATAATTATGTTCCTGGCGTTATAGCTAATCTTATTGTTGCAAATATGTGATCCTTATCAGAAAACTAGGAAGAACTATTTAGTAATGAACAATGGCAAATAATGTGCTTGTAATGATAAAGTTCGTAACATTACAAAACTAAATTGTTACCTTCATCCCTCCACCATTTGGGAAGAACAGTCACAACAAACAGCAGTAACTTCGATGCTGTTCGGCTGTTTCGGAAGCGTTGCAACATAAATATAACATCCCCGAAGGGGTAGACAGAGACTGTTTAGGTCGTATGTAATGGAAGGCGAGCTTATCGCCATCAAACTCCCAACTGGACACAAAATCTAGGCTCCAAGCTGCTATTGAGAGATATTCCTGATCAATAAACCTAATTATACTTTAGTTTAATCCGGACCCAGAACTCTTCAGCAGTCGCTTGTACGACCACTACACCAAAGAGGCAGTACAGTCCTTTCACAGTTACTTTACACATAACAGAAATCCAAACAGCGCCTATATTGGCATGAGAATAAAGATCACTTGATTTTGACAGTGATGCAAAGATTCTTGAACACTGACATCATTATAACTTTGTCACCAGATGGCACCACGGGGCGATCTCCCGCGAACGTGCAGAGGCCCTATTATCGGGCTCTCCGGACGGCGTGTTTCTAGTTCGAGAGAGTACCAACTTCCCTGGAGACCATACGCTCTGCGTGCGGTATCGAGGACGAGTCGAACATTATCGGTAAGTAAAACATTGTATTTTATGTTATTTTGGTGACAAACAAGCAGGCGGTCAGGTAAGTGGCCGAAAAAAGATATCTACAATCCCAGAGTTGTCTCAGATGTGCTGTCATTTCAAATTCAAAGTCTGTCTGTACTTGGCGGCAGGACTTTCTGTACGAAAATGCTTTTGTTGCTTTTAAATTCATTTCAAGAGGAATTTAAATTTCAGCAGACAGGTTTCATATTGTATTTTAAATATCTTTACAAAACACTATATTTTTGTTATTTAATGTATTTTAAGTAAACGAAGAATCGTCTATCTACATAATTAAACAATAAAAGTGCTTGAAACATCTGCAGTCGCGTCATCAGAGAATAATAATACGTATTATGTTAATAACCACAAATGGCGTGTTCATTACATGTTATTTATTTTGCAAAAATGTGTTTCTACTGTTTGTCACCATTGCATATACGGAACTAGCTTATTCCCGCGGCTTCGCCCGCGTGGAGGTCACGGAAATGTACTACGGTGATAAAATGCCCTCTGTTCTAACCCAGGTCATGCACTGTGCTAAATTTCATCCAAATCCGTTCAAACGTTTTAGCGTGAAAGCGTGCCAAAACTCACTTTCGCATTTGTAATATTAGTTAAGATAGTTGCGCACCTTGTAACTGAGTTAAAATAATGTTGTACTATTCTTTTCAGAGTGAAATGGGCAACTGCTCCTGACAACCAAAATCAACGTCTAACTATAGACGATGAAGAATTCTTCGATAACATGACGGATTTGATCCATGTAAGTGAATCACTGTGCCATAGACCTCATTAAAAGGCAGTACATTATATGTGAAAAAAGCTTTCCTTGTCAGGTATAGGAAACGCCAAGGGAAGCTTACATTTTGGAAGGAGCAACTAGAATTATTTCTATTTTCTTGTAAATTTTGATATTCAAAAGAAGCAACTAATATCAATTCTATTTTCTTGTAAATTAAGACCGTGATACGGCAGGGGGCTCAAAAAATTTCGGTGTATATATATTATATGAACTCGGTCACACACGTACCGGCGACGGAGTTTCAGTCGACGCCTTGTGTGTGCTACGCCCCCTGCACCCTGTCACGTCCCGGGCAGGGCCCCGATATGTGTGGATAGACCTTCAGTTGAAATAAATGATTTGTCCAAGTCATGTAAACTCTGCCCTCTTTTTCTTTGGCATTTTGCATTGTGATGATTTTGCATCTTAGAACCTCGTTTCAATCTACGAATGATCACAAATGAATAGGTATGCCACGAGTTCTGATCTGTTTAGTTCGTTCGCCTAGTTTTTCCTCGTACATCTAATACTGCAGCACAGTAACATGACCATCGTTTTCATGTACCCTCAGCACTACTTACAAGACGCGGATGGTCTGTGCACGAAGCTAGTGCGATGCTTGCCGAAGGCGTCGCCGAATGGCGCCAACAATAATGGAGTACTACAGCCGCCCTACCCGCCGCATCCGCAGGTAACGACACACCACCTGTATTATATTCCTTAACCCATAGTTCAGTTATCAATCAATTGCTTTATTCTGACACTGTTGGACGTCGCCTCTTCTAAGGATGAAATGCGGGTGGTTGTTTCTCCATAGAAACGCTCTCGCCTGTTTTCTTTCTGGCGTTAAAGCAATTATTTTTTACAGAATAATAAATATTAACTACTTGTATGTCCCTATGTTTTCCTTTTTTGATGATACATTATTTTTATAAGCACTAGAACCCTTAAAAAATTCCGATTTAAACCGCTGTCAGCGGAGACTTAGTGTAAAAAGGCAACTAGTATTGAAAAAAGAAAAACATAGGGACACATATCTTTTAAGTTGGTCCAATATTGGAGGAGGAAATAGGCGAGAACCAAACCTCGAATCATGACATACTTTGCAAAGTGAACTTAAATATAAGTAGTAATTAAAGTTAACAAGACTGAACGCGTGTCATGCACGAGAGAATGATTTTATTGGGAGTAATAATCGTTTTAAAACAATTCGTTGCAACAAGATCACTTTCGCTAATAAATCACATCAAGTTTATTGAAGTCTACGTAGTTAATTTCTAGCACGTTTTTAGCTCAATTAGCGTTTAAAATGATGCTTTCGCATTCTTTATGTAATAATATAAACCTAGTGTTAGTGTCAATAGCGTAAAAAAAACGGGAACTATATTTTCTATCACCAAAATTTATATTTGTCATCAAGTTGTATCACCTAATAAATAGATCTATCGCCACGAAATATTTGTATCACCTAATAAATAGATCTATCGCCACGAAATATTTTCGTTCTCAGATAGCGGGGCTCCGTCGACATAGGATGCAAGAACGAGCGAAGGGCACCCCGAGGTTCGGTTTGGTTAGGTTACTTTAAACCCTTTACACAGAAATAGGGGCCCCGCGAAGCGGGGCTCCGTCGACATAGGATGCAAGAGCGAGCGAAGGGCACCCCGAGGTTCGGTTTGGTTAGGTCACTTGCATTGTTTGGTGACTACATTTTGGTGACAGATCTACTATTTGGAGGACAAACCCTATTATTTAAGAAACACAAAACTAATTAAATTGGTGATAGCTTAAATGATACCCAAAAAAAACGTGTATCGCTTTTCTCTGATACAGAATAGCTATACCCGAGTCGTTTTAGCATGGGAATAGCGGTCATTAACCTTTCCGTAATATATCTCCGTAGGAACCCAAACAATAGAATATGTATGGTTTTTCGTTATTGGAACATATTTAAGATCACAATAGATATTGATTCAGGACTTTAACGGACTACTTCAGTTTTTGAAATAAATAATGAAAATGTGTTTGGGTCAATGACTGCGACTGCCACGCTAAAGTGACTTGACATCGATTCGTACACGATATCAAACTTATAACGTTGTTTTTCTAGCAACCGCCGCCCTACCCCCCAACGCCGAGCGTGTCCAGCGCGCTGAGCTCGGGACACTTCCAGCACACGTACTCCACACAGATGGCCTCCTCGGACCAGACGGACAGCGCGTTACAACCGCAGAACTTTGTAGATGCACGTGAGTAATTCACCATCCATGATCAGTCTATAATGACTGTAACGTCGGTGTGGACTTCAAACGGTAGGTCAAAGTTAGGACATGAAAGAATCGGAGCAGAGACAAATAGTTCTTTTAGTTTCGTAAAAGATTCCTCAGCTTCTGTAGACCAAAGGAAGGGATTAGATCTTTTACTAGTGGAATGAAAGAAGCAGACATGTTGCGCCGACCCCAAAATGTATATTGGGATAAGGGCAAGAGAAAGATGAGGACCAGCCTATAATTACCCCACTGCTGGGACTCAGGCCTCCTATCTGCGAGAGGAAGTGGGTCCTAATCAATCACGCGTGATCGGTGCGGGTTGGTTTAAAGTCGTAAGACGTGTTTGCTTCCGCACTATGTTTTCTTTCATCCTTTTATCCAATAAAAAATACATCCTTTAGGACAGTCCTGAAAAGAAGCGGTATTTGAAATGCTCCAGAATTACTCCTTTAAAGATCGTTAACATAATGATTCTATGGATTTTGAAAATTGTAATATTATTATTATGTTTTGATCACAAAACGCATGACGCATTATATCCCTTTTGTAAATAGATACGTTATAAAACGTCCACACAAATACGCAACAGTAATGCAGTTGCGTTCAACCATGAATTTAATACGTGGTTTGTGCAGCAATGCAAGGCAAGCCAGTCTAGACACGGTTAATGCCTCAATTATTAATAAATAATGACCAATTATTTCACTTTTCAGGCTGGAAAATAGACGAGCGTGACCTAGAGATTCGTGAAAACATAGGCAAGGGGGAGTTCGGTGATGTGATGCTGGGTATACTGAACGGGTCACAGAAGGTCGCAGTCAAGATCTTGAAGGATCGGGAAGCCGCTAGCAAGTTCCGCGCGGAAGCAAGCGTGATGGCGTAAGTAACAATATTAAAAATGTGAAAGTTTGTGAAGATTTTTGTTACTCCTTTACGCAAAAACGGCGGAACAAATCTGGGTTCATGAGTAGTTCCCCTAGTATGTGATTGAAACTATGGGGTACATTACATAATAATTCAAAACATTTTAAAAGAGTGACTATGTTCTTGCCAATTCTTATCCATATGAAATTACAAACCTTTTGAAGGGGCTACAAGAATCAATTCTATTTTCTTGTAAATTTTAACGTTCAAGTGCCTTTTAATGTTCTACTCGAAATAAATGATTTGACATTGGCTACAGCTAGTTATCAATAATAATAATAATTAACTAAGGAAAAATAAACATGCTTCATCTATTTTACGTTTGTCAACTAACGTGACTAATTAAATTAAAACTTATCATCTACCCACAGAAGGTCACTGAGTTAATTAAAAACGTGTATTAGTCATCACAGCGTACTTGTAATGATAACACAATGTTTTATAGTGTGGGTTGGGTTTTAGAAAAAAAGTTTCTTGTACTAATTAGGAAATCGGTCCATTAATATTAGTGCTTTTAGACAGTCCAATCCGCTTATATGACCTGTCATTGTTTTATGATATAAGGACAGTTACAGCTCAGAAAAGGTGCTTTAAATAAAACAACGCTAGTTGACTGTATAAACATAATTATATCAATTAAATGACATTTATTTTCCTTCCTGCTGTCAGACCCTTTATGAAGCGGGAAGCACAGGATTGGTCGTTAAGGCTCTTTGTACACGGCACGGTTTCCTTACGGTACGGCGTACAAACCGCACCGTAGAAAAAACTTGTCTGTCAACAAGCTTCCATAGTGATCCATACAACACTGACGACCGTGCCTACACACGGCGAATACACCGTGGTTTTTTGCAGCAAAAAAAAAAACGTGTTTGTACAAAGGGCCCTATGGCCGTCTTTCGGCTCAATGATGTTAATAAGCGCGTGTTAATTATTTCAATTTAAACCCTATATCAATGTCGTAAAAGCCACATCAATTTGATTCTAAACAATGTTTTGTTGTTCTCCTCAGATCACTAACACACGACAACTTAGTCCGCCTACTGGGACTTGTGTTCACATCGAGTGGTAGCACGTGCATCGTGACGGAGCACTGCGCGCAAGGATCGCTGCTCGACTACTTGAGGTCCCGCGGACGACACTACGTCACGCAACTCAATCAGATCAACTTCGCTTAGTAAGTAGTACGCCACTTTGTATTTTTAATGGTGTTCACATCGGTGTGCTTACTTGAATATTGTGACTACTCAATATACACGTTACTTTCTTTGTGTACGACACACTGTTTACGTTGTGCATGTCGCGACAATATTGACGCATAATAAACCGTAACGAATGTAAAAGTTTTCTCCAAATACTTAGCAAATCGATGACAATATGATTGAGTTGGCCAAGAATTAGTTACGATAAATTATAAAAAAAAGTATTTTTCAATACGAAATTCCAAAGATTTAACTTGACAACATTTTTAGAACGTAAAAAACTTTTTAAGAAAAAAAAACCGACTTCCAAAAAAACACTACAAAGTGAAAAATAACTTTATTTCGGAAGTCGGTGTCTTTGGATCTGTATTTTAGTTTTTTGCCACCGACTTCCGAAATAAAGTTATTTTTCACTTTGTAGTGTTTTTTTGGAAGTCGGTTTTTTTTTCTTAAAAAGTTTTTATTTCACGCTTTTTAGTAGGTCTGCTTATAATTTATCTAAGTTACAATAGCCTAGTGATTATCGCCTTTTACAAACAAAATATTGCTTTTCCCGATGCAGGGAAGTTAATTGTTGAGGAGTTCTCCAGGTCCACCATCAGCTCCATATCACCATTCACATTGTGACGAGCATAAATTGCTTAGTAATGAATATTAAAGTAATCGAATCGCAACCCGTGAAATACTTAGATATTATTGAGTACTTCCGATGGCCATCTGTGGTCTTCATCATCAGTTCCACTTCACCAAATAGTGCTTTCCGAGAGCAAATGCACGAGTTACTATAAAAAATACCCAAATCGCTATAGGTGTGCCTATAATATTTGAAGAGTTCCTTCGATTTCTCCAGGATCCCATCATCAAATCTTGACCTGATGCTTTTAGACTAGATGCTGATAATCTTGGCTGCAGCATCAGGCCAGACTTATGTCAACATTACATTGAACTTAAAATTTAGTCCTGTTTAAAATGAGCCCAAACACGACTACGGTGCTGTAATTTCAAGGTTGGTACTTTTTCTGATGCTCCTGGCTTCAGCATCAGGTCTTTATGTACTTCGGTGTTCCTCATTAACAGTACGTTTATCCACACATCGAGCCCTTTTCAATGAGCCTAAACACGATATATCTGCTGTTAGTTGTCGAGGAGTTAGGTACTCTGCAGACTATCCTGACTGCAGCATCAGATCATGACTTGATGATCATGAGACCAAATGTGGCAAATGCCCTATCAAACATCAAAACAATTTACTAAAACAGTCCTTTCCTGTTCGAGTAACTTCTTACTGTTAAGGAGTTGTACCTTCCATCATCAGCCCAGCTACCTGAGATGGTGACAACCATACGCAAATACACAAGATACTTCATAAAACATGCGAAAAACAATAAGTGAGCCTATAAAATTTGAGGGTTGCCCTCGATTTCTCTAAGATCCCATAATCAGATATTAAAATGGTGACAATGGGACCACACGGGAAGCACCAGCTTTCAAATAAAAAAAGAATCATGAAAATCGGTTCACCCAGTCGCAAGTTATGAGGTAACAAACATAAAAAAAAAAAAAAAAAATACAGTCGAATTGATAACCTCCTCCTTTTTTTGAAGTCGGTTAAAAATATTAGTCTTATAAAAACTTGTATATACAAACTATTATGGTATTATTTGTTTGATTGTGTCAAATTAATTTTAAAAAAAAAAACGTTACAGCGATGCGTGTTGCGGCATGGAGTACCTGGAAGGCAAGCGGGTAGTGCACCGCGACCTGGCGGCGCGCAACGTGCTGATCTCGGGCGAGGGCACGGCGAAGGTCGCGGACTTCGGCCTGGCGCGGAATGATACCGTCATGGACGACCCCGCCGAGGCCGCGCGGCTGCAGGCCAAGCTGCCTATCAAGTGGACCGCTCCGGAGGCGCTAAAGTACAACGTAAGCTACAAGTCCTAGTACTTTTCAAATAAATGGGTTTGCTCTTGACCTCCATCTCGCCTGGTGAAAAGCTTATGGATGAGGTTTACACTGGTTATGGGTACCAATATCTTTCCGTACAAGGCATGTACCCAATGGGACTTCCCATTGGAAATTAACGAATATCCATATAAACTCATCCCCCCTATCTAACTCCTTCTAGAGATGAATTTTCAAAAATCATTAGTGCTCACTTTCGTTATATCATAAGCAACTCTTGTGCAAAATGTCATGCTTCTAGACCCAACGGTTTAAGTTGTGTTTTGTTTGACAGTGAATGAATTTAAGATTTTTAACGGCTCATTATGATATGAGAGCAGACTGCCTGAGTATGCTGTATGTACTGAATGATTTTGATACATCGTAACTTTATCAAAATATTTTACTGCTTTCAGAAATTCTCTAACAAGTCTGATATGTGGAGTTTTGGCATCCTTCTCTGGGAGATATATTCATTTGGAAGAGTTCCGTACCCTCGAATTGTAAGTAAATTTGATTATTATTTCTTTAACTTACAATATATTTCCGTAAACTTATAACTGTTGCTGCCTTTTTCAAAAGCATTTTATGAGTAAAAGTGCGCCCAACAATGTTATCAATAGTAGGACAATGTTAGTTGTAGCAGTTGACGTTGTCGAGTTTTTTTTATTTGAATCTTGTGTCACTGACATGAAGTATACATCTACTTCGTTGGTCTAGTGGTCGTAAGCACCAAGCACTACTGCTGAGCATGTTCCCAGATCGGGTAAATTGTTATTGGGTTTTTTCATTAGGAATTTGTCAGCTGGTAGCAGCACGTAGTTAGGATTTGTGCCCGGTTGATGGCAATAGGCTCGACCCATATTACGTGGGACTTAAAAATAACTGCAAAATATGGATGTACTATAGGGACACCTATTGTTAACCCTTTAATACAGGCGTGATGTTATGTTTATAATGCACAATTGATGTTGTTCGTTTCTCCCCCAGCCGCTAGCGGAGGTGGTGCGGCACGTGGAGCGCGGGTACCGCATGGAGGCGCCGGAAGGCTGCCCGGCGGGCCCGTACGACGTGATGCGCGCGGCGTGGCACGCCGACCCGGCGGCGCGGCCCACCTTCGCGGCCACGCGCCACCGCCTCGCCGCCATGCGCGACGCCGCGCACCACGCGCAGCCGCACCCGACGCAGCCGCACCCGCATCAGGTAACCGAACTGTGAACTAGACTCCCATTTGAGCAGATCTACATTCATACGACGCTCATTGTAGTAATCATTTCACCCGCAAGCTGGGACACCAATAATAAAACTGAATAGAGAAAGACTAGCCTGCGTGGATTTCGTACTTGCCCCTTGAAACATCAACACCCCCTTCACCTCCTCCTAAGTAATTTTGGAAAACTAATTATTACAATCTTTATTATTTAGATAAGTATTTGTGCCAAGTTCCTAGCCGAACCAACGAGATTTTTCATACGAACGGTATATCCCCTTTTCCAAACAGGGGTTGATTTAAAAAATCGTTCAGTACGTTTCCATTATTTGACTCATAAAATAACTTAGACATCAGTTTGCGCAGTACATGTGGGCTCTAAATCATTTGATGCATAGTTAAAATACAATGAACGTTTTACAAAGTAATTGTAAACTTGTGACCAAATCAAATCGACCTCCAAAAGTAAACCTTAGGACGTTCGCTCGCGTCTGCGCCAGAGAGCGCTGCTCATATTATCTTTCAATACAAACACGCGAGGCGGGCACCCGCCGCGTGCGCACGCTTAACGTAGCGAATGAGAATACTTTTTTTTTTTCACCAGTTTGTGACGTCACTCCGTCATTAAGTTCTAACACGAAACATTAATTATTTACAGTGAAGGTCACCGGGCGAACTATCGTGGGACTTCGTGAATTAGTGTAAAATGTACACACGGGATAGGCAAAGTGCTGTGAAGTTGGCGAGATGTATTTTATATATTAATTAATACATACTGTAAGTACTAAATTATTTTAATATGTTTGAAGACACTCCCTCGCTAAGTATAATTGTAATGTAGATTAGATAATGTGTAATTTTGATGTGTTGTACAAGAATGTGTGTCAGATGTTAGGTGTTGGAGGAACTTTTAGTGGAATCACTGTCTTTATCACACAATCAAATAAAAATTTAACAGACCTTGATGTCAATATTTACTCCAGTTATACTGTGTTAGTCGGAAAGGGGGAACTAAGCTGCAAGGATGGTGGGTTAGGTTTATTTCTATGCATAAATAGTTTTATTGTACAATCCATATACCCATGTTGTTCAGCGGTAAAGCACAAAGCGCTAGAAGGTGAATGTGAATGGTAGACGTTTTAATAATAAAATTCAAGAAAACGTTTTCAAGAATATTCTTTAAAGAGCTCTTTTCTGAATAGACTTTTGGGTACTAGTGACTAAACCAAACATAATCATGAGTACTCGAAGAAACCTTTCGGCTTACAACCCCTTGTCCAACTAACATTGTATAATATTTAGTTTTAAGCGTAAAATGAACACAACTATAAAGCACAAGTATTTACACAAAACAGTTCCACTAAAAGATCTTTTTTAAATAAAATTTTATTGAAGGCCTAAACTTCAATGTATGCTAACATATTCTCGTAAAGATTCCACCCAATAGAGGTCACGAAGGTTATGTCGGTACTATGGTACTGTCTAGTCAAAGTATTGTTTGTATCATATTATAGTATTTGCACTTTAATTAATCAAAGGGGACTGATTGCAAACAAATCATGATATAAAACGTACACTACCGGTTGTAAACATTATTTTATAGAAATCGCTCAAATAATAAAAAAATGAAATTCTTTAAAAAAACGCCACGAGTAAGCAACAACAAGTATTAAAATTTTAGACGTACTTGTGTGTTAGTTTATTTCCTAGAAATTAAGTAAGAGTGGACTGAATGCAATGAGTGTACAATCCAACTCACATTCATGGAGTATTATATTAAATTCAGTGTTGTGTCAAAAATTAATAGCAGCTGTTCGAGTGAGTTATTAATTCGTTACGACGACGTTAGCATCAAAGTCTGATAGTATAATGATCTAAAACAATCAGTGCATTTTGTTAATGTGTTAAAAGTTCAATTGGTTTACAGTTTGTGTTATAGACTAAGATACGTTTAGCCATAGTAAGGAGAAGTTGTATAAACCAACTACCAGGTTGTGTGCTATCGTAAAGCTAAGATTACCTCTCGACGGGTACGCGCAAACGTACTCTAAACATAAGTCAGTCTCAAAACTCATTATCTGAATTCTCCCGAAATCATTTAAATCCAAAAGAAATTGTATTCGGCGTTTTTGGCTAGGTACTCCTAAAATCTTTTCATAAACAATTTAATTATACACAAAAGAAACGTTTGCGTCTATAGAGTTATAATTTACGGTGGTTGTAAAGAATTTGTGTAAAACATGACAAATAGTCTGATATATAAGCCATGAATCTCAAGTAAATGCAAGTTTTCTATGTTGTTGTTGTAAACTTGTAAAATTCTTGCATAAAATTGCTTAATAAATACATGTTCCAAAATGATCTAAGTATATGATAATATTAAATAAATGTACATGTACTTATCATTTATGCTAAAGAATTGCAAATATATTATTTTTCTGTATTACAACAAGCTTAGAAAGTAAGATTGAGCATTTTATAAAAATGAGACTTTAAATTCAACTACCACATTTATTAAGTCCTTTTGTTTAATCTTATGCAATACTAGTTGTTAAGTGTTAAATTGTTTTTACCATATATTTATGTTCTATCAGAAATTTTGAGAGAATTAAGTATGTAATGAAGCGATTCAGATGCAAGACATTTGATTTCTGCCAAAGCATAGGAACTTGATTTTTTTGCTGTTTCCATTAAAGTCTTCCTTTTACTAAAAATGTATTAATTTCTTATGGAGACAACATATTAAATTGATTGTACAACTGTTTACTAGTCTTTAAAGAGTAGTAAGGACTGAATTGTTTGCAGTTGTATTTTTATCTGTAATTTATAAAAAATAAGAACTAAGGTATTAAAATCTCAATTGTTTTTGTTTATTACTTGTACTATTATTTTCAACAATGTAAATAGTTATTTTTAACTTTAAGGAATAAATTGTATTATAACAAAGTATAAATACCTAAACATATGTTTTTTAATTGATTTACACTGAAATCCATCAACTGTAAGTGCTAGCTACAGTATCACTGTCATGACTACAGTTATCTAAGTAAATCCAGTGAAGATTTTCCTTCCGTCGGTCTCTCACACGAAGGGCAGACCGACAGTTCTCTCGTTTCTTCTCCCTTAGGTTCACATTTATTACACGCGCAATTATCTGATTTGAACCACTGCAATGTGTTCTGTTCACTTGAGGTTCTTTGTTCAGCACCCTTTGAACGTTTTTTTGATTTTTTCAACATTGTTATACTGGAACATGTACTACATGTACATAGTGTATCTGTAAGAATAAAGGCAAAAGCAGAAATGAATGAATACCTTCATCTGGATAAAGGTCCACATCGTCGGCATCGGAGCGTACGGTGCATACGATTTTTTTTGCTTTGTATTAATAAAAAAAACCGGTCAAGAGCGAGTCGGACTCGCGCACCGAGGGTTCCATATTGTGAAACGTGAAGTTTTTAAATTTTCATCGGCGAGGCCTATATTCGTTAGAAAATTTTAACACTGCGGTGCCGCGGTGTAGAATATTGAAGTTTTAGGTCAGCGCCATCTCATGACCTACAGTGGTGCTAATGTAATTTTTGTTGATGTATTCTGAAAAGGTGTGCTATTTAGAGACTTCGTTTTTTTTTTACATAAACTCTATCACATAGAATAATTTCAGTTTTTTCTCTATGCAAACTTCGGAGATAAGGGAACGCTATTTTTTTACATTTTTCATCTAAAGTCGAAAACTATGCGGCCTACAAATGTTTGAGAATGTGCAAACAGCGCTCTTTCATATGATACCCCACATGCCCTAGTACTTCCACTTCGAATTTTTAAGACCCCTTTGGCAGTTATCCCTCGACTAACTATCGGCTATTTTCTCGCTCAAGAAACGTACAATAGATATTCATTCTGTGTAAACAAAAAGAGATACATATTATATTATTAGTTGATCGCTGACTGTTCACACTGGCGGCGAGGACTCGCTCCACTGGTTTGTCGCTGAGCGACAAGAGCTATCAAAGATAATACTCGCTCAGCGATACTCGCTTGGCGGTCAAAGCTCACGCCCGCTATATACACCGTGAAATTTTAATCACCGTTTTCCTCTTAATTGGTCATTGTACTCATCATTATGAACAACTTTTACTATGGGACCAAACCTGAAATCGTTAAAAAAAAATTAGCTGTTCCCTACATTTATGTTCGCATAACTCGTCAAATTGTAGGGAACAGCTGATTTTTTTTTGCGATTTCAGTTGCTATATAGTGCTACTCGCTACTCGTTCATCGCCGGCGGTAGGACAACTGCCTTACAGACCCTGTTGCAAAAAAAAATTCTTTCTTATTTGCAAAATGCTTGGGCAAACGTCATCTAAAACTATTCTAAATTTCAAGTTGATAGCATTAGTAGTTCTTGAGATATCCAGCTGTGACAGACGGACAGATAGTGAGTCGCACCTTTTTACCATTTTGGTACGGAACCCTAATGATTCTTATAGAACTGCGTTTCCAAGATCGGCAAATGCACACCGTACGTCAACATTATATGAACAAAGACAAACAAATGCCGGCGCTCCAGACCATCGTTTTGCGACTATGTAGAAGCGTACCTTTGCTCGCAACAGTTTCGTCTTCAGAAACACTGCAAACACTGTTGATCGACAACGAGTCACTACGACAGTCACACTTCTTTGGTTTGCTCCGTCTATATCCTTTATCCTCGTCTCGTTTGTTAGGTGCTTTACTGGCATCGTCGTTCGAACACTCGTCAGTCGTCGAACAGCAACTGTAAGTCTTGGCAGTTAATATTGGCTTCAATAGGGACTGCCTCAACAGAGACTTCTTCATAGATTTAGCATCGACACATTTTGATTCATCTGATTTATATGTTTGTGTTTCGCGACCGTCCGCAGGAGTGTAGCTGCTACCTTCATCTGCATAAGTCGTAATTGATTTGTCTACAGAAACAATGTTAGGCGCCGGACCACAAGCACAAATTATATTTTTTGATTTATTCCGTTTCTTTTTATGAACCATGCCCCGTTTATTAAGTTTTTTACTACAACAACAGTCGTCTGTAGAGGTATTGTTGCTCTTGGGAGTCAATTTTGGGTCCACTAGGCAGTCTAAACTCATGGGTTTAGCACCGACAGAACAGATGCATGGTTTGGTGGATACTACTATATGATCACACACTGTGTTATTTTCGACGGGCTTTGTGTCTATCTGAACGGTTTTATCTTTGCATGGCGGCGTGAACACGAAGTCGCATTGTCGCAAGCTGGGATAAAAGTAGTCCAAGTCTGTTGTTGATGTCCAAGCATCATTATGGAACTGTAAATATCACATTTTTACAATAAGATATGCCTTATTTTACTTGATGTTTAGATTCAGAGACAAACATTTTACATAGTTTTTTTTTTTAATGTTAGGTACCTTTAATTGGTATCCAAAATCATGGCTGTTCAATTTATGATTGCAGTCCGTATTATAGGCTAGGTTTAGAAGTTCGTTTCGCTGGCTTGGAGGGTTAAACACACTTTGAGGGCATCTGGATAAGGAACAAGTATGTTTCTGATTATGCAACCTTAGTACTAAACATATTTAAAGGGGTTTATTTTTAAATGATGATTAATGTTTAAAAAGTCACTAATTATTACTTAACTTTAAGCAACGTTTATGAATAAAGGGGAAAAAGTTGAACAGTGATTTAAAAAATAATGACTATACTCACGGATTAGAAATGCTTCTGATAAACCAAGTTCCTATATTATTGTTGCATGGTGGTGGGATGTTATTAGTGTTAGCAAACATAGGATTAGGCATGGTTGGATATGGATGGAATTGGGTTGCATTGGGTGAACACCATTTGAACGTCGGCATGAAAAAGAACTGCACAGATCCATCTGGTAATGTTACCGAGGTAACTTGTCCTTCGCCCACTATTTCTGTATACATGTTTTGAGTGGCATTTAATGCTATAAAAGTACATTTAATTATTAAGACAAAAACAAGTTAAGTACATTTAGGGCACGTCTACATGGCAAAAAAAAAGAATATTACAGTCCATCTCTCAAAATACAGTGCTATGTGGTGAATCCTGGGTGATACTATACCTACATAAGAAACACTTCTTTATTTTTGCTGGTCGTTACTGGGAATTACTATTGTATAGTTGGACTTCGCCGTCGAGGTAGACCACGGCGAAGGTGGTGTGACGATCTGATAACGTTTGCAGGGCCAACATGCTTAGAGATCTCAAGGAAGGAAGGAAAAAGGAGAGGCTCTTGTCCAGCAGTGGGACACAATATAGTTAAATAAAAAAAAATATGGGTGCGTGCGTCCTAAATCGCAATCCTCACTCCTTACAAACATTTATACCGTGCGGGAATCAAACCCGCACCCCGTAACTAGCGCAATCACTCATTGCGCCACCCGCTGACTGCATTAAAGTCTCCATGGGTGGCGACACACACTTTAAATGTAGATACGCTCGGCGCGTCTTGAGGAGTCAGTCTCACTACAACATTTCTAACTAGCTTATACCTATCTTTGTGACTATAAAGGTTACTAACGTATACTGTAAGAACTACAAAATGGTCCATTGGAGAAACTGTTTTCACAGAAAGCTTGGTTGCACTGCATGATTGCGATCCAAATGATTCTTCCTTATTTCTTCAACTCATATCTATACTTTTGTAGTTCTGTAATAGCTTTAATGTATGTTTATATGTATGAATGCTGTCATGTCCATTTGTTAATTAAACATAGTTTTGTGGGCATTTTGTCTGACTTTTTGTGAATGACATATTTATTTTTTTAGACAGTTCGATCATAGATTTATAGATATTATGTCGATGAAATGAGATTTGTGTCTGTAAAGTTTTATTTTAATTACTTAGATCTATGATTTCAGCTTATGCTGTTCAGCTAATCCTATTCAGTTCCGGCTGATCAATTCTGTACCTACGAACATAAAGCATACATATTTAATCGCAGCCAAGCTAAGTTGCAATCGCCAATCTCTGAGAAGTCAATAGCTACGAAGTAGTCTTTCTTCACACTAGCGTTTGTCCAGCGTAGGCCTCCGATAAACGTATGCGCAGCGCAGACACGCGGCGTTTCCTCTGCAGTTAATTGAACGCTGCGCATAAGTTCATAGAACGCCTATAACGCTGGACAAACGCCAGTGTGAAGGGGCTCTTAGTTATATTAAAATTAATTGTTATTCTATCCATCACTTAAATTAAATCTTTAGGTACCTATCTCAATTATTTTTCATTGATACTAGTACCCACCTAAAACCATTAAGAGTTCACTTGAGACCCGAGCGGCCCCTCCCGACCCCGGGCTGTTACCGCTTTCACTCGCCATCGACGTCTCAGTACAGAGGTAGATTTTCGTTATTTATCGTCATTTGCAGGTGTTATTAATATTATATTATTTATAATACGGCACCGCACCACAACCGCGGCACGTGTCACATCCCAACATATATTGTGTCAAACGAAATAACAAACGAATACCAATATACTACTTATATTTTTAATGTAAGTGAAAAAACCAATGTAAGTGAAAAAAAAAAACTAAAAAAAAATTTGTGCGATGAATGATGATAAATAACGAAAATCTACCCACAGGTTGTACACACGGCGACACATTCACCTATACAATTCCAGTTTTAGCTGACCTCGCATTGTATAGGTTTTTCGTCAAAACTCGGCTTAATATACTGGTTATGTATGCTTAATGTGTAGCCGTGCAAACATTGTATAAATAAACTACCATCAAGATCAAGCTTTTACCTCTTTTTAGGGTTCCGTAGCCAAATGGCAAAAAACGGAACCCTTATGGATTCGTCATGTCTGTCTGTCTGTCTGTCCGTCCGTCCGTATGTCACAGCCACTTTTTTCCGAAAGTATAAGAACTATACTGTTGAAACTTGGTAAGTAGATGTATTCTGTGAACCGCAGTAAGATTTTCACACAAAAATAGAAAAAAAACAATAAATTTTGGGGTTCCCCATACTTACAACTGAAACTCCAAAAATTTTTTTTCATCAAACCTGTACGTGTGGGGTATCTATGGATAGGTCTTCAAAAATTATATTGAGGTTTCTAATATCATTTTTTTCTGAACTGAATAGTTTGCGCGAGAGACACTTCCAAAGTGGTAAAATGTGTGTCCCCCCCCTCTAACTTCTAAAATAAGAGAATGATAAAATTAAAAAAATATATATAATGTACATTACCATGTAAACTTCCACCGAAAATTGGTTTGAACGAGATCTAGTAAGTAGTTTTTTTTTTAATACGTCATAAATCGAAAACCGCAATTTACCTTTCACAAAGTTACAACGAACTACAAGAACTTTTATATTATGTTACTTGCTGCTACGGAACCCTTCATGGGCGAGTCCGACTCGCACTTGGCCGCTTTTTAAGTTTATTCTTTCACGCTACTTTACCAGGGGCGTAATTCTCTATGACACATTGAACGAATCCGCGCGACATCAACGCGAGATTGGCGGGTAAGGAGTTGACGTGATTTCGAAGTAAGGAATCGTTAAGTGGTCATAGTGAATTAGGGCCCTGGTGTCAACAAAATTAAAGAACAGTTGTTATTTCACATTTATATTATTTCATAATGTGATTAACAATAGCAATTCCTTTTTGCTAATAAGATAACTTGCTACGCTTT
Source organism: Amphipoea lucens (assembly GCA_947508005.1). NCBI lineage: Eukaryota > Metazoa > Arthropoda > Insecta > Lepidoptera > Noctuidae > Amphipoea > Amphipoea lucens. Next base: position 12,439,311 of record OX382371.1, read on the forward strand.
ATAAGCTCGGTTAATTTTTTAATACAAAAATTAAAAATTCACGATTAAATACTACACAGTAGTATTAACACAGATTATAAAAAAATCTACACTTAAAATTACAATTAACTGTGTATAAAATATATTAACAACTGAAAACTGCATTTCTAATGTGAAAGTTTACAATGTACTCAGAGTTAGTACGCTGCACACTGATTGCGAAGGGGTCAGTAGGGTGGAAGGTAAACGCGACGAGTCTTCGTGCGCTCGCTGGCACAGACTGCCCTAGTACTCCAGCGTAAATCTTGAATTTCAGTAATCCCGAGTCACGTGCATAGAATCTGAAAAGATAAATCATTCTTTAGCAACATAAAAACACGACACAGTTAAGGTGTAAATTGTATAGTGAACAATAACTTTAGTTACCTTATGGGGTATTCTCCATAGGCTTTGGGTCTCTCCATAACAGAAACCCATTTGTCATCATAGCTGAATAGTCCTAAATCTAAATATGGCGATCCACTGTACGACTGCGCACTTATCGGCAACTGTGCTAGGATTCTTTTTGTAGCTTCTGTTCGACCTCCGTAAATGGCTCGCACTATAGTTTGTTTAAATCTTTGTTGCGTCAGCCGGGCGTACAAATTATTGGATGGCGAACATGTGAATTGGGAATCAGCACATAATCTCGCATTTCTAAAGCAATCGCAATAGTTCTCGAATAGTTGCAACAGTCCTTCTGACGTGTTCTCAAAAACTTCTAGTATCTTGCTCTCGCTTATATTGTAAATAACAAAAAACGAAGACTGGCTGTTGGGTTCTGCTACACGCAATGTCACAACTTCTTCACTGGCATATTTTATGAACAGATGATCCTCGTCTAACAACTGCATCTTCCACATTCTCAAACTCTTGAACATATCAAAATATTTATAAAACTTTCTTAATTCAAGGGGATCTCCAGTTTCGTCACTAATTGTCTTTGCCCTTTTAAAAAGGAAGACAAGTAACCTGTGTTTTAGGCTATTTACAGTTTCTTCATGAAAAGGCCTTTCATTGTGCATTGGCACAAAAACAGAGTTGACAATATAAGGATCATCATCATAACAAAATCTGCCAATTTTTCTGATTTCTATGAGCATGCCTTCGACTATTTGAAACAAATGGATTGTTTGGTGCTGAACAGATAGAACTGCGAGAACTTCTTTGTACAAGTAGATTCCTTGATTGTGCGAGAGGTAAATCTTATCTATTCTGAAATGTTTTGTGTCACAAAGTTTGCCCTGATGCAAGTCCACTAGATGCAGAGAATAATCTTCCAAAGCTGATCTAAAAAAAATACAAGACATAACTGCCTGATAATTATTTTGTTTGTGAACATAAATAAATCAAAAATATTTGTGTGTGATAAATAAATCAAACCATGGGGCATCACAAAAACAAAACCTGGCCATGTGCAGTTTTAAATGTCTACTTTAATAGAACACAGAGTTACTTGGTAATGGACCTATTAACTAATCACATAAATAGGTGTAAAGATAAGTCTTTAAATAAGGGCTGATTTTTCCATTGCCAGATAACTTTTATTCAAGGAATAAAATTGACGTTTGACAGTTTTTGTATGAAATAACTGTCAAAATTTCAAAATTATTCCTTGAATAAAGTTATCAGATGATTGAAAAATGAGCCCTAAGAGAAATAAACCTACCTTATAGTCGGAGTAACAGCTTCATTGTTGCTATGAATATGATAAAAATGTGGTCTAAGGTCATCTGGAATGTGTGCTGCTGATCCCACTATCACGTATCTGCCATCCTCGGTGAACAGACTGCACTCTCGGTTCAGCTGCTGGTCATTGAATGGCATGTTACCAGCATTGTTGCGTTCAGATCTTAGCACTTCTCGTTGTTGACACACATTCACAGTGAATTTAGGCTGGTAAACAGACAAGCATTTTTATAAGGTAATTTATTAACATTTTATTAACTCAAAAGTTGAAATAAAATATAGTTGAAATAAAATAAAGAAATAGTAAGTATTAGAATGGATTATTTGAGAACAATATAAAGGCAATTTCAAATGATATAAGGATTGGATTTGGAAAATCAAAAAATGTAAGTACCTTGAAAAACCTGTAGAAAATGTGTGTTCTTATTCTATGATGTGCATCAGCATCAGCATTGAGTAAGTCTGAAGGATATCCAGCAACAAGGTCTCCAGCAGCGGCGGCGCCTCGGTACTCGTAGATCTACAAACAAAACATTGCAATAATGCAATACCATACAATCCATGCTATTTTCTATTTGTGTAATAGTTCATACCTCTAAGGACGTTTGATCAGCGGAAAATGCGATGAAATGCTTTCCATCAGGACTAAATTTCCTCAAGAAGCAAGGGGGTTTTTCTACATTGACTATAGTCAAATTTGGAAAAACATTCTGATAAAACTCTCGAACAACATGGAAGTGGGAGCCAGGTTTTCGAGAGCCATATATTTCTCTGTCCATAAGCCGCATGACAATGTTTTGGGGCTTTATTTTGCGCGGCACAATCCTCTCTGTGCAGAAAAACTCATCTTCTTTCAGAGCACCGGGTGGAAGATCCTCGTAATAAATATTTTTAGATTGACTGGTGGAAGCCATGATGCATTTATAAAACTCTACTACTTCTTTGGTTTGCTAGAAAAAGCATTTTCTGACTATCCGAAAGTAATTATTGAGGCGGCGCTAACATTAAACAACAAATGAAATTACAAAAAGCTATGAAAAGCTGTTTGTTGACTGATTGATTGACTTGACACGAGTAGACATTGACAATTTGACAATTTTGACATATCACATTGCTTGACAGAATCGGCCGTTCTCGCCGTTCTGAAACAAAGGCAAATTGGTATCCTAAACCTTACTGTTTTGTGGATTAAGCCTCCATTGTAGCTCTTATCGTGGTTTTTCAATTAATCAGGAGCAATCAAAAAAAAGCTATTGCTTTTTCAAGAGAAATTAGTTTCGTTCAAGGGCATCCCCCAACACCTTACACGACGCGCGACGTCTCGACGGGTGTGTTCAATTATTACGCTTGCTCACACTCAACGACGAACGAAGGACCGTCTGGCCATAGTGTAAGTAATTATATGATATATTATATCATATATGTGTCTGCCGGTTAATGTGGTTCAACTAGGTGTTATATAACTACGTAGACAGAAGAAAACTCTGTCTTCATGACAAAGTGCGTTCCAATCGTTGTCGTGCTAAATAATTGAACGCACCTTGGAGACTGTGCGCTTTTGTTATGATGTCATTTGTCAATGTCACAATTGAAGAATTTGACAATGACTTACTGACAGTGACAAGTGAGAACGACAATTCGCATTGAAAGCAATCAATTATTGAAATTATAGGTTATGTTGTTATATCACGGTGTTTATCTTTTCACTTAATTTAAAAAATGTTGGAAAATCTAAATGCCCGTCTATGTTCTATGCGCAATTCATTTGCCGCTTTAAGCAAACGTAAATCATTTAAATATGGTTTGCCTTTCATATTATTCATGGTTGGAGGATCTTTCGGTTTGCGAGAATGGACACAAATCAGGTGATTTTTATGTTCCATGAATACTGCTTACAAGGTTATCTATTATCGTATCATTAATGTGTAACATGGGATACCTTTTCTTAACTCTTCAACGGGCGGCATTACACAAACACTCGCACCCCTCGCAGCTATATAATGCATGTATAGGGAACAGAAGTTCCTGCGCTAAATACCTGAAAAAACATAATAAATGTATATACCTTTATGATTACCATTCAAATGTGACTAGCTCAAGTCCAATTTGGTTGGCATAATAGAGAAGGGAAAAGTAGGGATATGATAATGAAATACTTTATCTTATGCACTAAGAACAAGAAAACCTTAAAACTTTAAGAACTTGATTAAGCTTTAATTATTCAATACAGAACCCCTTTAGTACAGTCCCTATAGGCTATATTACTGATTGAAAATGAGCCCTTAGATACATGAAGATAACTGAAATGAATGATAAGAGAACATACTCATGCTACACTATGCATAAACTTACATAAATATTGATAAACCTAGTTATGTTAATCATTGTTGAGGTCTTGGGTACGATTCCCAGGTTTGTGCAGTGCTATTGGATCTTTTCTGGAAATTCTTAGTAGTAGCCTGGAGTCTTAGATTTATCTCCGGTTGATGGTAGGCTCGCCCTCTGTTACATGGGACTTAAACATAACTGGCGATATATAGGTGTACTGTATGTACACCTCTGCCAAACCCTTCAGGGAAGCAAGGTGTGATGTTATGTATTATCTATATTGTTAATCATTACATAATCTAATACCACAGACAGACTCATATAAACTGATGACATATAAGACAATATTAGTTTCTCTTATCTGTAAATACTTGACTTTCCATTAAAACTTACAGAGGTAAATACCTGTTATCTCTGAAGATACAAGTACTTTAGTGTGGGTAAACCCATGAAGTAGAGATGAGGCTACCAATATAAAATAATGTCATGAAAGGGTAGGCAGAAACATGTAGATTTTTTGCTATTTATGTTTAAGTCCCATGAAATATGGGACAAGTGTATTAATATTATGTTCTAACTCTTGCTTTCAGATATCAATTCTCTAAAGTAAAAGGCGTCAGTAAGGCAGAGGCAGAAAAAATGGGCCTTAACAGAGAGAAAGAAGTTTCTTTAGAACAAACTTATGAAGAAATACAAAAACTTGACATAGACAATTGGGAAAACAAACGAGGGCCTAGGCCATGGGAGACAGTTGAACAAAAATAGTGAACAGAATGCACTCTATACCATAAACCATAAGTGTTGGTTGTATTATTGTTGTAAATATTGTTAACTTTAGTTTAATTAAAATTATTGTTTTTGTTGCAAAATATGTAGTTAATTATTACAATAATAATTGTAATTTCCTATTATAATAAGTTTTTATTTATGAATGGGATGGGATGTTTATTGTTTGTTTGTATATACTTTTGTAACCATAGCTCACAGATTAGTTTCAACCAGTAAAGTACCTAATTCATAATATTATTCTTCAAATAAGTACTTAATTAGTATTAGTAGGAATTTTGTGTACTTATGTATTAGTACAATACACTATGAGTTATCAACTAGGTAATCAGAATGACTGTAATTAGTTAAGTAGGTACATAGACCAGCCGCGCAATGACGCGTTATTATAATTAATAATAAACAGATGACTCTATTGCACACAACACAACGAGAAAATACATGATAAAAACTTATAAACAGAATAACGGAAAATCGCACAAAAACAAACGCCCTCATATAACATTTCTGAGAACAATTTATTTTGCAAACAGATAAATATCTTCCACAATTCAGAAACTTGGCACATAACCAGAATCGAACTCGGGAATCGCGTTGTTTCCCAACTCGGTAAAAAACAAAGGTTTTATATAGCCTTGCTCAGTGCCATTCGGTTTTAAAGCGTGATAATAATAGTATCCAATTGTTCCGCGTAAGTATATTATATGCTAGAAGTAGGTACGGCGTAGGTGCCTACGCATTGAAGTCGGTACAAACACGTGCGACCTCGAGCGGTCGCGGAAAGTCGGAGAAATCTAATAAAACTGTTTTCGTTTTCTGTAGGTAATAGTTTAGACATAGTCTTAGTGTACCTAATAGGTAGGTACAGTCAACCGCATATCCACGGTAAGATGTCGACATTGACAACCCCTTTATTCGCGGCAGTAAGTGAGATTTTCGTTGTTTTCGACCTGAAGTTCTGATACGCGGTAGTCTAAACAAAAATACTCCAGCAACAGTTTCGTCATTTCGTGCACCAGCATTCGCGATACAGCGATAAACATTGTTACCTATATTTTATAGAGCGTAAAATGAAGGCAATTTTATATTTACGACTTTATGTAGGTAAGTTCCTAATATTACACGACTGAAACATGTTACAGTTATCTAGAACTGTAACATGTTTCAGTCGTGTAATCGTGTTAACGACCGAAAAGTCAAAACGGATTCTAGTTTCAGTTTTATATTTTTAGATATATTTACTTACACTCAGCGAGTTCAGCGACACCCTCTGGTATTCAGGCAATGAATCAAGATAAAGTATGATCATCATTTTATTTTATCCTGAATAGGGAAATACCAAATTAAACTCACTTTGTTTTACTTTTACAGATGGATAGGTAGGTACAAAAAGCATAATTAGGGACTATGTATTAAACAGACACCAACAAAGACACTGACTTTAGACTCATTAGTGTCACATCCATCAATGTACATAATATCACGCCTGTGTAAATTACCCCGAGCGGTAACCATGGTAGGTAGAGGTATAGCTCAACCATTGACTACATCTTGCTATCTGTATCTTATCTATGCTATACATATGTATGTAAGTACTAGCTTCCGTTTCCGCGTGGTTTGTCGGTAAAAATATGTCCTGTCCTTCCCCAGGGTTCTAAGTATCCCCATACCACATTTCATCAAAATCGGTCCAGCCGTTTCGGAGCTTAGCCGGAACAAACAGACAGACATACGTAATACGTTTTAAAAATTGTTTTTTTGTTACCTATAAGTAAGTGCTGTAGGTACCTACCTTATAATATCTATAACTTCATAATATAAGCATTTAGTAAAAAGCTGCTATTTTGACATTACAAACAGACACTTCAATTTTATTTATTTGTTTGTTTAGATAATACAAGCAAGAAATTCATGTACCTAGCTTGGTGAACTGATAATTACTATTACAAGATAATAAATAGGTCGTATGATCGGACCATATCGTATCTTGGTGGCCGATAGTTAACAACAAGTGACATTATATCTTTAAACGACACAAGCAAGTGCCTTTCTTTATTTATCATTCAAATTCCTATTGTTTGACAATTATTGTGACTTGTGAACAATAGCGGTAAGTATATATAGGTACATCTGTCGCAACTCGCAGTCATTACCTATTCGTTTCTAGACTAACGTCGAAATACCTACCAAACGTATGTTGTCTTATCAGATAAAAATAGGTACTATATTCTTGTTTTGCTTGTGTAGGTAGGAATTTATGATAGGTAATGACCGGAGCGACTGACCGGCACACTGACACCGACTGTTATTCCTTTTCATTAGTCTCGCTCGCTACATACCTATTCCTATCTATAAACTTTAATGCGCAATTAAACAATAGTATCGGTACAATAATTTAAAAACAAACATGAATGTATTGTTTTCGTTTATAAATTTTACAAACCTATAAGGTACAAACACGTGAATTGTGGTTATGGGCCGGCCCAATCCGCGAAGTCCCCCCATACTTACCACCTACTTTAAGTTAGGTATAACTAAATAAATAAATTAAACAAATCAGCGTGTGTTGTGTTGTTGTCCCACTGCAGGGGAAAAGGCACCCTTTCCTCTTTTCACTCAACACGATCCTGCGCCAATGGACCAATCAATCCCGTCTGTATCTAGGTTTCAAGCTCGTCCCGCCATTTACGCCGGTCCCGAGTCCATCAACTACCATGAATATTTTAAATTCAGGGTAGTAAGGACATCGATGCGCAAACTGTAGCCATAGAATTCAGCACATGGTTCTAAACGCCCTAGCTCGTTAGTTAGGTATCCAAAAAAAATCTGCTGTTTCATAGAAAAGTGATACAGGCTACGCGGTCAAAATGCATGAAATAGCATTTTTTTTTTTAAATAACCTTGGTACCTACCTACGCAAAATTTCAATACAGGGGGTCCATCGAATCATGTAGTTGGTAGGTACTGCTACTGAATCCATGGTAAGATGGTAATCACGGTAACTGATATTGGACATTCCTGTGGTAACTAGGCATCATCAGCTGACTGCTACTAAATTTTTACTCTCATGACTTCATGAGTGAGAGTGAAGTACCCTGTAGGGGCTGTAAGCTACGTATATTGATGGTAGGTCAATTCATAGGTCTGCTGGTGCTGCAGACAGACTGCAGCAGGTACACTTATCTAGACTAACATAATATTAGTACCTATGTAGGTATACTGGTATATTGTACCTTACGGACTTGCCCGCACATCTACGTACCTACCTAAATATAACTTATGTACAAACATCCAACAACTGATATAAATCGATGTCAGCAACAGACAACAAAGGATGAGGTAAACCTATATAGATAACTACATAAAAACATCAGCATCTGAAATGCGTCGATACACGGGCATTGGAATAAGAAATCTTGAAACCAGGCGCGCAGCGGTGCAATTGCGTAAGCATTTTGACAGTTCAACAACATTCATTGCGTTATTTACGTTGTTGAGCAAAAAAATTATTCGAACATAATAAGCAATGGATTAACAATATCCATCAAAATGATTCAGATTATGATTGATAGTGTGTTACTGCAGACTGCAGATAGATTGCGAAACTACAATGTTAATAATGATTGAAATGAACGTTAGGAGATGATTCTATTTATTTTATGTTAGAGAGGGTTTGGTTTCCGCACACAGTCCTTCGGGTTAAATGGTTAAATCGAGTGGGCCACTAATAGGAGGGCATTAAACGGATGTGACCTAATGAAACACGTTACCTATTATACCCTCTGTTTGGGCTACGCCATCGCCACGTCGGATGACAAGGGTATATTGCATGATTATTTCACAATAATTTCAATTTACGTAGGCAACCCTATACCGATGACTCATACCAATCATTAAATACCTATTTCCACAGAATAAACTATTTAGCGCTATAAATAAGCCTTGTTGTATTAGCGCATATTTTTTTAATATTACTTATAGGTAACTATCTGTAAATGAGGATGATGCAATTAAACTTGCTAACAGGATCTTAAGGAGACCAAAGGTACCTACACAATTAAACCTTGGGTACTTACCTACCCAATGAACTTAGCAGAGGTCGCAACACTGAAAGATGTTAGTGACCCCTTTCGAATCAACGACCGGTATTATTTTTATTTTTTTATAAATAAACCACACGTATATAAACAAAGGGAAAGCTGGGTTTCTAAGTAGGTAGACTATTGTTCTATAATACAGTACCTACTTAGGTACTTTATACACACCTAGGTACAATTTGTTAAATAGGCCTGCCTACCTAGGTACTTACAAAATTCATATTTTTCACGGAATATTTTTAGCTAATTAGGTACCTACGATTATTTCAGAGGTCATTTGACTTTAGTTTACAACATTTAATCTAGTTTATTTAAATTAGGCAAGTCTTAAGTCCTACTAAGTAGTTAAAATATAAATAAATAAGGTTTTGCGTCGAAACTGCTTTTATTGATCGCTATGATTCCTTGAATCAATTGGCTTTGTTTGTTTTGTTGGGCTTCCTCTCATTCCCCAGACAGACCAAACAGTTTGCGTCACAAAGGAAAGAAGCTACGCATGCGTTCTAGAACATTGTTGCTATCTTTATCTTTCCCACTATGTTAAAAAGAGAAAAGTTTAGCTTCGGCTATCCTCGACGGTCTCGCGACACTTCGGCAGTCATTGATTTTTCACGAGACCGTGTCTATATAAAGGGGACATCAGTTCTCGAAGCGCATTTCAAAACGAGAAATTGAAAAAGGAATTCACAAGCGCGTGACTTTTTAGAGTTGTTCGTCAGAGAAATAACAGTATTTTATTGAAATTTTGTGTAATATAAGACTAAATTCTAGTGATTAATCGGTAAGTGTTAATTTTCTTTTATTCAAGTTGTGTTTTTGCTATATATTTTATGCAGTATTTTAGCACCGTCTCGGTCTCGGGTAAGCGAATTGAACTGCGCAGTTTTGATTATTGATCGTGCGTGCGCCATTTTGGATAACAGTCTTCAGATTTTGCATGATCTTTGTACAAAGAAGTGTTTTTGTTCTGAACATAATGTTCTATAAATAAATTCAAGTATTAATTCTCATTAAAAAAAACCGTTAACAATGTAATGCTCAATTTCTAAAGCTATTGTTTAATGTAACAATAAATTTATCTCTACCAGTTAAACCATCGTCTACCAAGTTTTCACCAAACAAAAACCTATTCTTATTTCTTTCTATTTACCTACTGTTTTCACCGATCTAAACTTACATAAGTAAAGGTAACTATTGATGAGGAAGCGTGTGACTGTGTGTAATAGCATAAATTTCACTTTTTCAGTGTGCAGGTAATAACTAGGTGGCCATGTCAGTAGGTCACCCCAGTTTATTATATCCGTGACCCACTTATTGCATTGTTCGCGGCCATATAATATTATTATTTACCGTCTGCGTAGTACCTACATAAATGCTGCGGAAACGCCCAAATTATCATGTTTTTCTGATTTGACCAGCCTTAGTGTAAAATTTTATTAGAAAGTACCTAAATACAACCTATCTATGTGCATTTAATAGTTTTACTAATCCCAAGCTTCTGTTCAGACTTTTTCAAACATAGGTTACAAACATTGCAGTAGAGTCGAACGAAACCTGCAACTCGAGTCATAGATAGCGTGATATTTTGTCATCACGAACACGTATGTAGCTAGTCATAAATACGGTGACGGTGACTCATCGTTTCCAACTAGGTACTAATGAGTAGTGATGGATGACACTTTGAAATTATTGTGTTAATAGTTATTTTACTTCTGTTACAGGACAATATGCAGATCTTCGTGAAGACTTTGACGGGGAAAACCATCACTTTGGAGGTGGAACCCTCTGATACCATTGAAAACGTGAAAGCTAAGATTCAAGACAAGGAAGGCATTCCTCCTGACCAACAGAGATTGATCTTCGCCGGAAAGCAACTGGAAGATGGACGCACACTATCCGACTACAATATCCAGAAGGAATCTACTCTTCATCTGGTGCTGCGTCTCAGAGGTGGTATGCAGATTTTCGTTAAAACATTGACTGGAAAAACCATCACATTGGAAGTTGAGCCATCTGACACCATTGAAAATGTCAAGGCCAAGATCCAAGATAAGGAGGGTATCCCCCCAGACCAGCAGCGTTTGATCTTTGCTGGCAAACAGCTTGAAGATGGGCGTACCTTATCAGACTACAACATCCAGAAAGAATCTACGCTCCACTTAGTATTGCGTCTGCGTGGTGGAATGCAAATCTTTGTTAAAACATTGACTGGTAAAACAATAACTTTAGAAGTTGAGGCATCTGACACCATTGAGAATGTTAAAGCTAAAATTCAAGACAAGGAAGGCATTCCACCTGACCAACAGCGACTGATCTTCGCCGGTAAACAGCTGGAAGATGGCCGCACGCTTTCCGATTACAACATTCAAAAAGAGTCCACACTTCACTTGGTGCTGCGTCTTCGCGGTGGTATGCAAATCTTCGTCAAGACCTTAACTGGTAAGACCATCACACTAGAAGTTGAACCTTCTGACACAATTGAAAATGTCAAAGCCAAAATCCAGGACAAAGAAGGAATTCCTCCAGACCAACAACGACTGATTTTCGCTGGTAAGCAGCTAGAAGATGGCCGCACGCTTTCCGATTACAACATTCAGAAAGAGTCCACTCTGCATTTGGTACTTCGTCTGCGTGGAGGTATGCAAATCTTTGTCAAGACTTTGACTGGAAAGACCATTACACTAGAGGTCGAACCCTCTGACACAATAGAAAATGTTAAAGCTAAAATACAAGACAAGGAGGGAATACCACCAGACCAGCAGAGATTGATCTTCGCCGGCAAACAGTTAGAAGATGGACGTACACTGTCGGACTATAATATACAGAAAGAGTCCACTCTTCACTTAGTACTGCGTCTGCGTGGTGGTATGCAGATCTTTGTCAAGACCCTGACTGGCAAGACCATAACTCTGGAGGTTGAGGCTTCTGACACAATCGAAAATGTCAAAGCGAAAATCCAAGATAAGGAAGGAATCCCACCAGACCAGCAGAGATTGATCTTTGCCGGCAAACAGTTGGAAGATGGCCGCACACTATCGGACTACAATATCCAGAAGGAGTCCACTCTGCATTTGGTACTTCGTCTGCGTGGTGGTATGCAAATCTTCGTCAAGACCCTGACTGGCAAGACCATTACTCTGGAGGTCGAGGCTTCCGACACAATCGAAAACGTCAAAGCTAAAATCCAAGATAAGGAAGGAATCCCACCAGACCAGCAGAGATTGATCTTCGCCGGGAAACAGTTGGAAGATGGACGTACACTGTCGGACTACAACATCCAGAAAGAGTCCACTCTTCACTTAGTACTGCGTCTGCGTGGTGGTATGCAAATCTTCGTCAAGACGCTGACTGGCAAGACCATAACTCTGGAGGTTGAGGCTTCTGACACAATCGAAAATGTCAAAGCGAAAATCCAAGATAAGGAAGGAATCCCACCAGACCAGCAGAGATTGATCTTTGCCGGCAAACAGTTGGAAGATGGCCGCACACTATCGGACTACAATATCCAGAAGGAGTCCACTCTGCATTTGGTACTTCGTCTGCGTGGTGGTATGCAAATCTTCGTCAAGACCCTGACTGGCAAGACCATTACTCTGGAGGTCGAGGCTTCCGACACAATCGAAAACGTCAAAGCTAAAATCCAAGATAAGGAAGGAATCCCACCAGACCAGCAGAGATTGATCTTCGCCGGGAAACAGTTGGAAGATGGACGTACACTGTCGGACTACAACATCCAGAAAGAGTCCACTCTTCACTTAGTACTGCGTCTGCGTGGTGGTATGCAAATCTTCGTCAAGACGCTGACTGGCAAGACCATTACTCTGGAGGTTGAAGCTTCCGACACAATCGAAAATGTCAAAGCCAAAATCCAAGACAAAGAAGGAATTCCCCCAGACCAGCAGAGATTGATCTTTGCCGGCAAACAGTTGGAGGATGGCCGCACACTGTCAGACTACAATATCCAAAAGGAATCTACGCTGCATTTAGTTCTGCGTCTGCGTGGTGGTATGCAAATCTTTGTGAAGACCCTGACTGGCAAGACCATTACTCTCGAGGTTGAGGCTTCTGACACAATTGAAAACGTCAAAGCTAAAATCCAAGATAAGGAAGGAATCCCACCAGACCAGCAGAGATTGATCTTCGCCGGGAAACAGTTGGAAGATGGACGTACACTGTCGGACTACAACATCCAGAAAGAGTCCACTCTTCACTTAGTACTGCGTCTGCGTGGTGGTATGCAAATCTTCGTCAAGACGCTGACTGGCAAGACCATTACTCTGGAGGTTGAAGCTTCCGACACAATCGAAAATGTCAAAGCCAAAATCCAAGACAAAGAAGGAATTCCCCCAGACCAGCAGAGATTGATCTTCGCCGGCAAACAATTGGAAGATGGGCGTACGCTGTCAGACTACAATATCCAAAAGGAATCTACTCTTCATTTGGTGCTACGTCTGCGTGGTGGTATGCAAATCTTCGTGAAGACCTTGACTGGCAAGACCATTACCCTGGAGGTTGAGGCTTCAGACACAATCGAAAATGTCAAAGCGAAAATTCAGGACAAAGAGGGAATTCCACCAGACCAGCAGAGGTTGATCTTCGCCGGCAAACAGTTGGAAGATGGCCGCACACTGTCGGACTACAATATCCAAAAAGAATCTACGCTGCATTTAGTTCTGCGTCTGCGTGGTGGTATGCAAATCTTCGTCAAGACACTGACTGGCAAAACCATCACACTCGAGGTCGAAGCATCTGACACAATCGAAAATGTCAAAGCGAAAATTCAGGACAAAGAGGGAATTCCACCAGACCAGCAGAGGTTGATCTTCGCCGGCAAACAGTTGGAAGATGGCCGCACACTATCGGACTACAATATCCAAAAGGAATCTACGCTGCATTTAGTTCTGCGTCTGCGTGGTGGTATGCAAATCTTTGTCAAGACACTGACTGGCAAAACCATCACACTAGAGGTCGAAGCATCTGACACAATCGAAAATGTCAAAGCGAAAATTCAGGACAAAGAGGGAATTCCACCAGACCAGCAGAGGTTGATCTTCGCCGGCAAACAGTTGGAAGATGGCCGCACACTATCGGACTACAATATCCAAAAGGAATCTACGCTGCATTTAGTATTAAGGTTGAGAGGTGGAATTTAAAAAAAAAAACTTCTGAAATAAAATACTCATTCTAAATGCACTTATTTATTTTATTATGTACCTATAAACACACTTGACACAGTCAGATGCCTTCCCCAATCTCATCTCTTGGTAACATTCACATCTTACGGCTGTGCTAGGCAGGCGGGTTATCGTTATTCCGTTTATCCACCCTGAGGTGGATACTACTTTGAAAGGCATGTCCGAGAATCCACCCTAGTTGGATAAACGGAATAACCGGGCTGGACTTGACAAAAGCGCAAACTTCTAAAATGAGACAAGCTTACAGGAACTTTAGTAGGGGGGGGCCATTTATTGTGTGATACTTCCTGGCCGCGCCACAGTGGAAAATTAAAGTAACACGTTTCTAGATAAATTGTACCCTTTATGTACTTTAGGGTACATGTAGTAAAAAAAATTGTACCTCAAAGAATAATGAAATATAATGAAGTTTTGGTGGCGCGGCTGGGAAGTATACTTCCTGGCCGCGCCACCACGGTTTTCGTAAACTATTAGGCGTACGCGGACATAGTGCACACTAAAGAATTGTACCAAAATTGTTCTTTTCCGTACGCTATAAAGAGATTCGAAAATTTTACTAATTTAGATATTATAGCCTTGTGTTGGTGGCGCGGCCAGGAAGTATACTTCCCAGCCGCGCCACCAACTTTTATTAGGCGTACCCGGATATAGTGTACGCTAAAGAATTGTACCAAAATTGTTCTTTTCCGTACGCTATAAAGAAATTCGAAAATTTTATTAATTTAGAAATTATAGCCTTGTGTTGGTGGCGCGGCCAGGAAGTATACTTCCCAGCCGCGCCACCAACTTTTATTAGGCGTACCCTGACATAGTATACACTAAAGAATTGTACGCATTATGTACTACCCAAAAACATAATAATATTACGGATGGCTGTAATATATTAAGAGAAAACATCAAAACAAGTTTAAGCGCATCAGCAGACTTGCTGATCTTTGTACCTACTAGATGTGGCTTCCAAATTAGAAGTAGGTACTGGAATTATCTCGGTGGGATGGTTGCATAACTTGCATAGAAGGGCGAGAAATAAGCAACACAATACGAATCGATGTGCATAACAAGAGAAATTGACCTTCAGGAAGAAGATAAGAACTTGGTAGGTACTTAGGTATTAGGGACGGTCAGCAACGTAAATCGTTAACACTGTTACTTTAACGTGTCAATAATTATTTCAAAAACTGAAATTTTGATCTACTTCGTCGTTAATTATACCTACCTACAGTACCTACATATATTATGTAATTTAAAAAAGTTTAGGTACTTAACGAACCTATGATAAAAATATTGTGGCGCTAGCTATAAGTCTGAACCTGTTTTATTTATACAGGTGAATTTTTCAAGTGGGCGTGGATGGCCAAATTCTAAACTATGAGGAATAGCGAAAAGTACTCAAAGGAGTCGCGGGCTCGATTTTGATGAAAACTAAAACTGCATCATTGGATTTTTGAAAAATCAATATTTCTAGCCAGGAATCGAACCTGTTGATTTTGAAAACAAAACACACACTGTATTATTACACCATTCGATAGTGTCCCTAATAAGGGTCAAATTCTGGGAAGTAATGACATACGGCAAACTAAAGGAAATAGCCCATGTTTAACAAAATACTTTTTTTTATTTTTCTTATGTTACCTACCTCATCATCATCTACCTAGCCTTTTCCCAACTATGTTGGGGTGGGCTTCCAGTCTAACCGGATGCAGCTGAATACCAGTATTTTACATGGAGCGACTACCTATCTGACCTCCACAACCCAGTTACTGGGTAATACGATACCCCTTCCCCTTGGTAAGACTGGTTGTCAGACTTTCGAGCTTCTGACTACCCGTAACGACTGTTAAAGATCCAGGAATGACAGCCGGGACCAACGGCTTAACGTGCTTTCCGAGGCACCGAGGGGTCTCGGTATGTAAAGATGGTCACCCATCCACAGACCAACTGCGGTAAGCGTAGCTTAACCTGATGGATTGACCTGTGCGGCTGTTATTATTTAGCCAGCGGGTTATGTTACCTACCTAATAAACCTTGACTGATTAATTGTTCATAATGATAACCATTGTTTTCAATACATAGGATTCGACGTCTCAAGGATTGTACTGCATTGAGCATTACAATATTATTGATTCCACTAGAATATTTTCCAAAGATCGTAATAGAAATTTGAATTTAGAACATAATGTTGTGAAGGTGACTGCGCTACGGGTGTGTTAATAAAAATATTGAGCATCATTTCAAACAAGGTACGTAATGTAGGTATGAATACTTCAAAATAAGAAGCAGTTTATTAAAATTCTACATTTTCCCTAAGTTTGCCGTATGTCATTACTTCCCAGAATTTGATCCTTATTAGGGACACTATCGAATGGTGGAATAATACAGTGTGTTTTTTTTCAAAATCAACAGGTTCGATTCCTGGCTAGAAATATTGATTTTTCAAAAATCCAATGATGCAGTTTTAGTTTTCATCAAAATCGAGCCCGCGACTCCTTTGAGTACTTTTCGCTATTCCTCATAGTTTAGAATTTGGCCATCCACGCCCACTTGAAAAATTCATCCTGTATAAATAAAACAGGTTCAGACTTATAGCTAGCGCCACAATATTTTTATCATAGGTTCGTTAAGTACCTAAACTTTTTTAAATTACATAATATATGTAGGTACTGTAGGTAGGTATAATTAACGACGAAGTAGATCAAAATTTCAGTTTTTGAAATAATTATTGACACGTTAAAGTAACAGTGTTAACGATTTACGTTGCTGACCGTCCCTAATACCTAAGTACCTACCAAGTTCTTATCTTCTTCCTGAAGGTCAATTTCTCTTGTTATGCACATCGATTCGTATTGTGTTGCTTATTTCTCGCCCTTCTATGCAAGTTATGCAACCATCCCACCGAGATAATTCCAGTACCTACTTCTAATTTGGAAGCCACATCTAGTAGGTACAAAGATCAGCAAGTCTGCTGATGCGCTTAAACTTGTTTTGATGTTTTCTCTTAATATATTACAGCCATCCGTAATATTATTATGTTTTTGGGTAGTACATAATGCGTACAATTCTTTAGTGTATACTATGTCAGGGTACGCCTAATAAAAGTTGGTGGCGCGGCTGGGAAGTATACTTCCTGGCCGCGCCACCAACACAAGGCTATAATTTCTAAATTAATAAAATTTTCGAATTTCTTTATAGCGTACGGAAAAGAACAATTTTGGTACAATTCTTTAGCGTACACTATATCCGGGTACGCCTAATAAAAGTTGGTGGCGCGGCTGGGAAGTATACTTCCTGGCCGCGCCACCAACACAAGGCTATAATATCTAAATTAGTAAAATTTTCGAATCTCTTTATAGCGTACGGAAAAGAACAATTTTGGTACAATTCTTTAGTGTGCACTATGTCCGCGTACGCCTAATAGTTTACGAAAACCGTGGTGGCGCGGCCAGGAAGTATACTTCCCAGCCGCGCCACCAAAACTTCATTATATTTCATTATTCTTTGAGGTACAATTTTTTTTACTACATGTACCCTAAAGTACATAAAGGGTACAATTTATCTAGAAACGTGTTACTTTAATTTTCCACTGTGGCGCGGCCAGGAAGTATCACACCATTTATTTATCCTACTGGAACGCCATACAGCAATTACACACCAACGGAGCAAAAAAATTACATCATGTGCTGTTTGCCATCAAGCCATACCTTTATAATATAAGAAAAGGCACCTAGTGTACCTATAGTACACTAGTCCGTAGTGTAGGTAAGTGTATTTTCAATACGCCATCTGCGTGATGTACGTTTGCCCAGCTAGGCCCCCCTAGGAATTTGCGATTTAGGTATACACCAATCCAATGTACTCGCCTCTAGAAGTATATGTACCGCTTTCTTTTTCAATGTACCTCTGTACTTTTGAAGAAATATACAAAAAAAGGGGGCCGTGCCAGCCAAACGTTTTCAGCACGGCCCTCGTGTAACTTGAAAAATATATAGCGTATTAAAAAGTTTCATAAACTCAAGGAATGTACTTTATTAACACGTTCTATGTACCGTAACAGATATTGTGAATTCGTAATAACAAATAATATATAGACGTGGATAGGGGGCCGTGCTGAAAAAAAAAGAAATGAGAAAATATCTAAAAAAGACAAAACAACCTTAGCCAAAAACTATATAAAAGTAATTCATGTTTGGCAAGTAACATATGTACCGCATTGGTTTCTCATACAACTTGCTAAATTCAAAAAATAAACCAATTTTAGTTTATTCAGCACGGCCCTCTATAGTTGCCTATATCTTTTTAAATATGACACGTTTGTTTACAAAATTCGACTTCCTGAATTATGTATAGGAGTACATTCGTTCCAAATAAATTGCGATTATGGTGTATTAGTATTTTAAAAGATAAATTGGATCAAAAATATCCTAACATGCAACTGATGGGGTGACCATGATTCCACGTGAGAATGGATTAAAAAACTTCTGCATAAATTGAGTAAATCTTTAACCCTTTAACCGCCATCACCTTAATATTACGTGTTGTAAGCATATTACCTCACTCGCCAAGACGGAATATTGCGTAACAGTCCTGTCATTTGAAAAATGTTAAATAAATGTTGAATTTACTTACTAAATCTTAGTATATTTCGTGTTATTACTTTATTTTTAATAAAATAAAAAAATCAAAAATATCGTAATCTGTATTAACTATTAACCCTTTGAACGCCAAGCGCAGCTCATAGGAAGTATGCTCTCTACGCCGAGCCATTTATTTACTAAATACCTACAAAATGCTAGTGATTGGGTATTCACAAATATCGATAAACCTTTATCACTGCTACTATAATAAATTTTCCATATATGAGTGTTAAAGGAGAAGACGACGAAATTTAAAAAACATAATCCTTTTACCTGCCCCCTGTCGTTTTGGAAAAAAACGGAAAAAACGATTCTTGCTGGGGTAACGTTTTTCTAGCAGGAAAATTCTAAACGAATGATCGGAGAGAGAAAAATTGTGCATGGCCAGAGAGCTTATATGAGTGCCAAAATGTGCCCCCAAAAATAAAATCTGTGCCCCTTCAGGTTTTCGAGATATTGCATTTCCTGCTGGAGTAACGTTTTGATGAATCGTATATCTCTACAACCATTGCATGTGCCCCTGTAGAATAAACATACACGAGTAGCTCTTAATGTGTGCCCCTTTGTGCCCCAATTAGATTTAAGAAAATATTTATAGTTTTCAAGTTATCGCGGTTTTATGAAAACCCGAAAAAACATCGCAGCGCCTAAATTAGACAAGGCACAAGTTCGCTGAAAACTGTATTCGGTCCTTCTTGGTGTACGTTACCCCAGCAAGAAAGTGTCTCCTAGAGTTATAGGAGTAGAACGTATAATGTGTGCCCTATCTGCTGTAAATGTGCCCCAACATAAAAAATGTGTGCCCCCTGTCGTTTTGGAAAAAAACGGAAAAAACGATTCTTGCTGGGGTAACGTTTTTCTAGCAGGAAAATTCTAAACGAATGATCGGAGAGAGAAAAATTGTGCATGGCCAGAGAGCTTATATGTGTGCCAAAATGTGCCCCCAAAAATAAAATCTGTGCCCCTTCAGGTTTTCGAGATATTGCATTTCCTGCTGGAGTAACGTTTTGATGAATCGTATATCTCTACAACCATTGCATGTGCCCCTGTAGAATAAACATACACGAGTAGCTCTTAATGTGTGCCCCTTTGTGCCCCAATTAGATTTAAGAAAATATTTATAGTTTTCAAGTTATCGCGGTTTTATGAAAACCCGAAAAAACATCGCAGCGCCTAAATTAGACAAGGCACAAGTTCGCTGAAAACTGTATTCGGTCCTTCTTGACGCTAATAATAACCATACAAAGTTTCAAAACTGTTCATGCATGCGTTTTTGAATAATCTCGCTAAAAGTCAAAACGATGGTGTCATAACTTTGACGGCAAAATACAAGGAACCGGCTCAATCCCAGATGTGTAGGTGTAAACCAAAATCATGTGCCTTTAGTCAGAAATATATGGTGAAAATATTCAGCTTGGAATGTTTCGCATTAAGTAAATATAAACAAAAAACCAAAATATGTAAGCAACGGCTGGTTATCCGACCAAATTTGAATGACTACTAAAAAGCGACGGATTCATACATATCGATGACCTTCTTTACTTTACTCACTAACCGGTTCACACGTGTTGTGCCTGAGTACACTGACGTAGAAAAGTAATAAGTAATAAAATAAAGTTGTTACTGGATTATATTCAACTAGCTGTTTCTATGACCTTACACATGATTAAGTACATTATAAATAGTAGCCTAAGTGCTATTCCAAGGTAAGCTATCTTTCGATTCAAAATTTCATTAAATACATCCAGTAATTTATGTGTGAACGAAAGAAATACATCCAGATATTTGCCAGGTCTTTGACCCAAAATTTGATTGGTCCCAATGTTTAAAAAAAAAAATGAAATGTGTGATGAATACCTACTACTAAAAAGAGGTAGCTCTTTTTTGTATATAAATAAAAAGCCCGTACTTGTCTTTATATATATATATATATTTATTGATAAGCCGTAGGTTAGATAAATTAACAGTAAGTTTTTCATCATTAAGGGGGATGCTCCAACCAGCCCGCAAAATTCAAAATTTCTTGCGTTTTTTGCAATTTGCAGGCCAGTGCTAGGTTGTATGTTGATTGAAATATTATTCGCGGCTGTAAGACGTATGTAGTTACAGAATTATAATCATCAAAATCACCAATACAACCCTACAAGTTCATAAAGGCGTAGGAACAAAAAAACAGAAAAAATTTGAATTTTGCGGGCTGGTTGGAGCATTCACCTTACTTACAAAGAAGATTCCCTTTTTTCGCCTCCCCACACCGCTGCATATATCTCTGGCCCCGCGGCATCCGCTGACGTCGTGTCGCAAGGAGTCGCTTAGTCTAGCTTGGAGAAAGTGAGACAGCTAGTACGCGTACGGTGTTAGTGTGACAGAGACAGTTACGTGTAACGTCGCTCTATTATGAATAATAGGTACGAAGTGTTTATTGACTGGGAAGTGCGTTTGGATTTTTTCTTGGTATTGGTAAACAGTTGCAGTTATGTTATGACGCCAAGGACACTGTTACCAACTGTTACGTTGAGTCACGCAGTTGCACTGATACTGTTTGTTTACTTTTTTTTTAAGTTGGTTGAAAGTAGCGTATTAAGCATTTTATAACAATTATGTGGTTGTAGGGGTGTTGAATTTTATGGCACGATCTGCGGTGGTAAGTATTTAATGGCATTGTTTTGACTTATTTAAAAATACTTGTACACTTATCAAGTACTTGGATTTTTTTCATTACTTTATATACTTATTTATTTTTTAACAAAAAATGTTCTAAATCATGTTTGTTTTGTTTTCATCTGAAAGGATATACATACTTTCCGATTGGTCCAATAGAAATTTCATCAAAATCGATTCAGTAATTTGTTTTCTTTTTTAACCGACTTCAAAAAAAGGAGGAGGTTATCAATTCGACTGTATTTTTTTTTTTTTTTTTTTTTTTTTTTTATGTTTGTTACCTCATAACTTGCGACTGGGTGAACCGATTTTCATGATTCTTTTTTTATTTGAAAGCTGGTGCTTCCCGTGTGGTCCCATTGTTACCATTTCAATATCTGATGATGGGATCTTAGAGAAATCGAGGGCAACCCTCAAATTTTATAGGCTCACTTATTGTTTTTCGCATATTTTATGAAGTATCTTGTGTATTTACGTATGGTTGTCACCATCTCAGGTAGCTGGGCTGATGATGGAAGGTACAACTCCTTAACAGAAGTTACTCGAACAGGAAAGGACTGTTTTAGTAAATTGTTTTGATGTTTGATAGGGCATTTGCCACATTTGGTCTCATGATCATCAAGTCATGATCTGATGCTGCAGTCAGGATAGTCTGCAGAGTACCTAACTCCTCGACAACTAACAGCAGATATATCGTGTTTAGGCTCATTGAAAAGGGCTCGATGTGTGGATAAACGTACTGTTAATGAGGAACACCGAAGTACATAAAGACCTGATGCTGAAGCCAGGAGCATCAGAAAAAGTACCAACCTTGAAATTACAGCACCGTAGTCGTGTTTGGGCTCATTTTAAACAAGACTAAATTTTAAGTTCAATGTAATGTTGACATAAGTCTGGCCTGATGCTGCAGCCAGGATTATCAGCATCTAGTCTAAAAGCATCAGGTCAAGATTTGATGATGGGATCCTGGAGAAATCGAAGGAACTCTTCAAATATTATAGGCACACCTATAGCGATTTGGGTATTTTTTATAGTAACTCGTGCATTTGCTCTCGGAAAGCACTATTTGGTGAAGTGGAACTGATGATGAAGACCACAGATGGCCATCCGAAGTACTCAATAATATATAAGTATTTCACGGGTTGCGATTCGATTACTTTAATATGGTTGCTAAGCAATTTATGCTCGTCACAATGTGAATGGTGATATGGAGCTGATGGTGGACCTGGAGAACTCCTCAACAATTAACTTCCCTGCATCGGGAAAAGCAATATTCTGTTTGTAAAAGGCGATAATCACTAGGCTATTGTAACTTAGATAAATTATAAGCAGACCCACTAAAAAGCGTGAAATAAAAACTTTTTAAGAAAAAAAAAAACCGACTTTAAAAAAAAACACTACAAAGTGAAAAATAACTTTATTTCGGAAGTCGGTGGCAAAAAACTAAAATACAGATCCAAAGACACCGACTTCCGAAATAAAGTTATTTTTCACTTTGTAGTGTTTTTTTGGAAGTCGGTTTTTTTTTTCTTAAAAAGTTTATGTTTAATACGTATTTAATTCTCTTCTTGTGCTAGGTTGATGAAATATAACTTCTAGTTACAATGTAAAAAAATAATTCATGACAAGAATTCATGTCCCCAAAACTAAGACTCGACCACAATCCGTCAACACTCAACATGTCACAGTCACAGGGCTGTATCTTTTTAGCCGAAATAGCTAAATACTTGATTAGATTTTTACAGAATGTTCTATGGCAGCTATAACAACAATAATATAAACACCAAGCAGGGAGGAGTGGCATTTTGCCTATTGGCAAGTTGCATAAACTTCTAACTAGATGATGTAAGTAATAGTTTTGTTGATCTATAGAATATATGTATCTAAAAAGTTCTGGCGGACCGATCAGGCGGAATATATCTATTTATTCAGGGCTAAATTTTATCACAACTGTATTTTCAACTTAATTGCTAGAGTACTTCTGGAAAAAATTGAGCACAAAATTTTATATCCACGGATATATACAAACTTACATCCTATAAATATAGTGTAAATTTAATAGATTCAGGAAACTTTAAAACGTAAAGATAATATCAAAATTTCAATTTCGAGTTTTGGGCCAATTAAAATTTAATATTTTTTTTACACAATATTATACTTATACTTAATACCAATCTGTGATTTTTTGTGATGCGAATTTACTAATTATATGTTAGACTTAGATGAAAAACTGATCTGTGATTAAAATAACAATGACTACACAATGTGCAAATAATTTCTAATATTTATAGGTAGGAACTTTGATCTGTGATTTGGTGCAATAATTACTTAAAGAATTAAAATTAAGGGAATAAAAATAATAATTTCCACATCAACAAGCTGTTTCATTTATTATAATCACAAGGTGCATTTAATATATTTTTTAATTAGCCCCCAAAACTTTTGAACGCGACTGTACGGACAACAGCTTAGGTATAATACGTCCAATAAAGAAGGTCATCGATATGTATGAATCCGTCGCTTTTTAGTAGTCATTCAAATTTGGTCGGATAACCAGCCGTTGCTTACATATTTTGGTTTTTTGTTTATATTTACTTAATGCGAAACATTCCAATCTGAATATTTTCACCATATATTTCTGACTAAAGGCACATGATTTTGGTTTACACCTACACATCTGGGATTGAGCCGGTTCCTTGTATTTTGCCGTCAAAGTTATGACACCATCGTTTTGACTTTTAGCGAGATTATTCAAAAACGCATGCATGAACAGTTTTGAAACTTTGTATGGTTATTATTAGCGTCAAGAAGGACCGAATACAGTTTTCAGCGAACTTGTGCCTTGTCTAATTTAGGCGCTGCGATGTTTTTTCGGGTTTTCATAAAACCGCGATAACTTGAAAACTATAAATATTTTCTTAAATCTAATTGGGGCACAAAGGGGCACACATTAAGAGCTACTCGTGTATGTTTATTCTACAGGGGCACATGCAATGGTTGTAGAGATATACGATTCATCAAAACGTTACTCCAGCAGGAAATGCAATATCTCGAAAACCTGAAGGGGCACAGATTTTATTTTTGGGGGCACATTTTGGCACACATATAAGCTCTCTGGCCATGCACAATTTTTCTCTCTCCGATCATTCGTTTAGAATTTTCCTGCTAGAAAAACGTTACCCCAGCAAGAATCGTTTTTTCCGTTTTTTTCCAAAACGACAGGGGGCACACATTTTTTATGTTGGGGCACATTTACAGCAGATAGGGCACACATTATACGTTCTACTCCTATATCTCTAGGAGACACTTTCTTGCTGGGGTAACGTACACTCCTTCTTGACGCTAATAATAACCATACAAAGTTTCAAAACTGTTCATGCATGCGTTTTTGAATAATCTCGCTAAAAGTCAAAACGATGATGTCATAACTTTGACGGCAAAATACAAGGAACCGGCTCAATCCCAGATGTGTAGGTGTAAACCAAAATCATGTGCCTTTAGTCAGAAATATATGGTGAAAATATTCAGCTTGGAATGTTTACAAAAAACCAAAATATGTAAGCAACGACTGGTTATCCGACCAAATTTGAATGACTACTAAAAAGCGACTGATTCATACATATCGATGGCCTTCTTTACTTTACTCACTAACCGGTTCACACGTGTTGTGCCTGAGTACACTGACGTAGAAAAGTAATAAGTAATAAAATAAAGGTGTTATTGGATTATATTCTACTAGCTGTTTCTATGACCTTACACATGATTAAGTACATTATAAATACACACATCAAAAGTGTCTAGGGATCAAGCATTTTTATGCGGATTTCTTGAGATTGAGATGTGGCTTTGTAATAAATTTATGATTTTATAAATTTATATGGATCCTTTTTGGTGCATTTCATAATTTGAATCAGGAACTGTGAATCAAATTCGAGTAAAAGATGAAAATCAGCTGTCAATATTTTCCCTATAAAAACATACAACGCATTGAAGACATTATTAGTGCTACTGTTTCCCTACTACTGATTAAAACCAACGTTATTATGGAGCGGCGACGTCATTTAAGCAGGGAAGAAATGCTCAGAGCCGTGTGAATGATAGAAGCTGGTTCCCGGCAACGTACTGTGGCTTTAGCTCTGAATACAAGTCAGAGTGTTATCAGTCGACTTTGGACACGTTACCGAAGCACTGGTACCGTGGCTGAGCGCCATGGAGGACGGTATCGCTGCACCACACGGAGACAAGACCGATACATTCAAATCTTAACTCGAAGAGCTCCAACAATAACCGCTATGATGTTAGCCGTGAGGCTTCATCACTCTTCGGGGAACTTAATTAGCGACCAAACAGTCAGAAACCGCTTGCATGAAGTGAACCTTCATTCCCGAAGACCGCTACGGGTACCACCTATAGGCCCTATAGCAATGCACAATCGTAGGATTCGATATCAATGGGCTCTTGAACACAGAAATTGGGCAGAAGAACAATGGCGTTTCGTGTGCTTTTCTGATGAGTCTCGTTTTGGTATGAGACCGGATACAAGACGTATACGACACTGGAGAACCCCTGGACGCCAACAGCGATTAAAATCCTGCCAGGAAGTCCATCCTTATAGTGGTGGAACCATCATGGTATGGGCGGGTATTTGGATCGGCGGAAGAACTGAGTTGATTTGGATCAGAGGCAACCTCAACGCTCAAATTTATGCTGAGACGATTGTATCAGACGTCATCGTTCCTCTACAAGTGCAAATCGGTCCCTTATTTCAGTTAATGCATGATAATGCACGACCGCACACCGCAAGAGTTGTAAGACAGACTCTCGCCGCAGCTAACATCAATGTCCTGCCCTGGCCTGCTCAGTCGCCAGACTTGAACCCGATTGAGCATGCATGGGATATGCTACAGAGAAGAGCTCTGCCGAATATGGAGGGTATCCAGTCGCAAGAAGACCTTTTTTTGTTGTTGCAACGAACATGGGCGGCCACTCCACAGCGTGATTTGGATGAACTCATTTTGAGTATGCCAAACCGATGTTCTTGTGTTGTTAGTGTTCGCGGTAGAAACACGGATTATTAATTGTTTAAGTTACCCAATAAAATTTTAAAGAAAACTGTTATTTCAGTCTTTTTTTCGAACTTTTGTGTTAGTGGTTCAAATGTCAAAAATCCCTTTATTAGGAAAATGGCAAATTTCTTTATTAATGCAAAGGTGACTTGGTTTATCGTTACTGTGACAAACGAAAACACTTTATTTGATGAATCCTTAAAGAAAATTTTAATTAATATCAATCAGGAGAAAAGTTATTGCAAAAATATATGTTGATCCCTAGACACTTTTGATGTGTGTAGTAGCCTAAGTGCTATTCCAAGGTAAGCTATCTTTCGATTCAAAATTTCATTAAATACATCCAGTAATTTATGTGTGAACGAAAGAAATACATCCAGATATTTGTCAGGTCTTTGACCCAAAATTTGATTGGTCCCAATGTTTAAAAAAAAATATAGTTCATGAAATGTGTAATGAATACCTACTACTAAAAAGAGGTAGCTCTTTTTTGTATATAAATAAAAAAGCCCGTACTTGTCTTTTTATATATATATATTTATTGATAAGCCTTAGGTTAGATAAATTAACAGTAAGTTTTTCATCATTAAGGTGAATGCTCCAACCAGCCCGCAAAATTCAAAATTTCTTGCGTTTTTTGCAATTTGCAGGCCAGTGCTAAGTTGTATGTTGATTAAAATATTATTCGCGGCTGTAAGACGTATGTAGTTACAGAATTATAATCATCAAAATTACCAATACAACCCTACAAGTTCGTAAAGGCGTAGGAACAAAAAAAAAAACAGAAAAAATTTGAATTTTGCGGGCTGGTTGGAGCATTCACCTTACTTAATAGAAGATTCCCTTTTTTCGCCTCCCCACACCGCTGCCACAGTATAAATATGAACAGTATGGAAACTAGGCCTATTTGTTGAAATAAATACCTACGACTCATTGGAGCGTTAGGGTTGTCACTCTTAATGTCTGTAAAATTGATGTGTTTTATTGTAACGAAGTTTTTAACGTGGTGTGCGGTTAGAAGTTGACTTATTATCTTTCGAATAATAGAGATATATTTTTTTAAATATTGTTTTCTTTAATTACTATTACACCCATTCTCGAATTGAAACGGTAAGGTGCAGGGTTAAACTAGGCATCGGTCGAGCGACGCGCATTTTGACTTCACTATCGCCTTTAGCACCCTCGAAAACTATGAAAACGACACCCATGACAAATAAATAGAAAAATTTCACAGCCGCCATCTTAGATTTAGATTTTAACCTCACTATCGGTTTTAGCACCCGCGAAAACTATGAAAATGACACCCATGACAATTAAATGGAAAAATTTCACAGCCGCCATCTTGGATTTAGATTTTGACCTCACTATCGGCTTTAGCACCCTCGAAAACTATGAAAACGACACCCATGACAAATAAATGGAAAAATTTCACAGCCGCCATCTTGGATTTAGATTTTGACCTCACTATCGGCTTTAGCACCCTCGAAAACTATGAAAACGACACCCATGACAAATAAATGGAAAAATTTCACAGCCGCCATCTTGGATTTAGATTTTGACCTCACTATCGGCTTTAGCACCCTCGAAAACTATGAAAACGACACCCATGACAAATAAATGGAAAAATTTCACAGCCGCCATCTTGGATTTAGATTTTGACCTCACTATCGGCTTTAGCACCCTCGAAAAGTATGAAAACGACACCCATGACAAATAAATAGAAAACACAGCCGCCATCTTGGATTTAGATTTTGACCTCACTAACGATTTTGGCAACCTCTTTAACTACCTACGACACCCATGACGAAAAAAATTTTAGCAGCCGCCATCTTTGATTTACAAATAAATTCACGTCGGTGCATGATCGCACGAGCCGATATCGATTCGATATCGATTATAACAATAAATCATTCTTACCTTTCAAGATCAGCTGGGAGTTTAAAAAAGGAAAGCTCCGGTTTTGAAGAAGTCGAGTTCAAACAGTTTTTATTAAAAGATGGACGATCCGTGGCGCAAGGAATAAATTAAATACACGATTATTCGTTCCAACACGGCACCCGTGACTGAGAGTACCCCGACCATCGCTTAGGAGTACCGTAGATGCGCGCGTCTGTGTGAGTGTGCCGTTGCGACCGTTTGTACGTAGTTTCCGTACTGTTCGTATCTGTCTACTGTGCCGCTGCATATATCTCTGGCCCCGCGGCATCCGCTGACGTCGTGTCGCAAGGAGTCGCCACGAGTCGCTTTGTCTAGCTTGGAGAAAGTGAGACAGCTAGTACGCGTACGGTGTTAGTGTGACAGAGACAGTTACGTGTAACGTCGCTCTATTATGAATATTGTACGAAGTGTTTATTGACTAGGAAGTGCGTTTGGATTTTTTCTTGGTATTGGTAAACAGTTGCAGTTATGTTATGACGCCAAGGACACTGTTACGTTGAGTCACGCAGTTGCACTGATACTGTTTGTTTACTTTTTTTTTAAGTTGGTTGAAAGTGGCGTATTAAGCATTTTATAACAATTATGTGGTTGTAGGGGTGTTGAATTTTATGGCACGATCTGCGGTGGTAAGTATAGCATTGTTTTGACTTATTTAAAAATACTTGTACACTTCAAGTACTTGGGATTTTTTTCATTACTTTATATACTTATTTATTTTTTAACAAAAAATGTTCTAAATCATGTTTGTTTTATTTTCATCTGAAAGGATATACATACTTTCCGATTCGTGCAATAGAAATTTCATCAAAATCGATTCAGTAATTTGTTTTCTTTTTTGTTTAATACGTATTTAATTCTCTTCTTGTGCTAGGTTGATGAAATATAACTTCTAGTTACAATGTAAAAAAATAATTCATGACAAGAATTCATGTCCCCAAAACTAAGACTCGACCACAATCCGTCAACACTCAACATGTCACAGTCACAGGGCTGTATCTTTTTAGCCGAAATAGCTAAATACTTGATTTGATTTTTACAGAATGTTCTATGGCAGCTATAACAACAATAATATAAACACCAAGCAGGGAGGGGTGGCATTTTGCCTATTGGCAAGTTGCATAAACTTCTAACTAGATGATGTAAGTAATAATTTTGTTGATCTATAGAATATACATATGTATCTAAAAAAGTTCTGGCGGACCGATCAGGCGAAATATATCTATTTATTCAGGGCTAAATTTTATCACAAGTGTATTTTCAACTTAATTGCTAGAGTACCTACTTCTGAAAAAAATTGAGCACAAAATTTTATATCCACGGATATACACAAACTTACATCCTATAAAAATAGTGTAAATTTAATAGATTCAGGAATCTTTAAAACGTAAAGATAATATCAAAATTTCAATTTCGAGTTTTGGGCCAATTAAAATTTAATATTTTTTTTACACAAAATTATACTTATACTTAATACTGATCTGTGATTTTTTGTGATGCGAATTTACTAATTATATGTTAGACTTAGATGAAAAACTGATCTGTGATTTAAATAACAATGACTACACAATGTGCAAATAATTTCTAATATTTATAGGTAGGAACTTTGATCTGTAATTTGATGCAATAATTACTTTAAGAATTAAAATTAAGGGAATAAAAATAATAATTTCCACATCAACAAGCTGTTTCATTTATTATAGTCACAAGGTGCATTTAATATATTTTTTAATTAGCCCCCAAAACTTTTGAACGCGGCTGTACGGACAACAGCTTAGGTATAATACGTCCAATAAAGAAGGTCATCGATATGTATGAATCCGTCGCTTTTTAGTAGTCATTCAAATTTGGTCGGATAACCAGCCGTTGCTTACATATTTTGGTTTTTTGTTTATATTTACTTAATGCGAAACATTTCAAGCTGAATATTTTTACCATATATTTCTGTATAAAGGCACATGATTTTGGTTTACACCTACACATCTGGGATTGAGCCGGTTCCTTGTATTTTGCCGTCAAAGTTATGACACCATCGTTTTGACTTTTAGCGAGATTATTCAAAAACGCATGCATGAACAGTTTTGAAACTTTGTATGGTTATTATTAGCGTCAAGAAGGACCGAATACAGTTTTCAGCGAACTTGTGCCTTGCCTAATTTAGGCGCTGCGATGTTTTTTCGGGTTTTCATAAAACCGCGATAACTTGAAAACTATAAATATTTTCTTAAATCTAATTGGGGCACTAAGGGGCACACATTAAGAGCTACTCGTGTATGTTTATTATACAGGGGCACATGCAATGGTTGTAGAGATATACGATTCATCAAAACGTTACTCCAGCAGGAAATGCAATATCTCGAAAACCTGAAGGGGCACAGATTTTATTTTTGGGGGCACATTTTAGCACACATATAAGCTCTCTGGCCATGCACAATTTTTCTCTCTCCGATCATTCGTTTAGAATTTTCCTGCTAGAAAAACGTTACCCCAGCAAGAATCGTTTTTTCCGTTTTTTTTGCAAAACGACAGGGGGCACACATTTTTTATGTTGGGGCACATTTACAGCAGATAAGGCACAAATTATACGTTCTACTCCTATAACTCTAGGAGACACTTTCTTGCTGGGGTAACGTACACGCCATCTGCCTAGCCCTTTTTCCCAACTATGATGAGGTCGGCTCACCGGATGCAGCTGAATACTACCAGTATTTACGTGGAGCGACTTCTTATCTGACCTCCACAAGCCAATTACTGGGTAATACAATACCCTTTGGTAAGACTGGTAGTCGAAAGTCTGACTACCAGCGGGCTTCTAACTATCCATACTAATATTATAAATTCAAAAGTAACTGTCTGTCTGTATGTTACCTTTTCACGCCTAAACCACTGAACCGATTAGATGTAGGTACTAATATTATAAATGCGAAAGTGTGTCTAGCTGTTACCTCTTCACGCTTAAACCGCTGAACCGATTTAGATGAAATTTGGTATAGAATTGTTTGAATCTGGTATAGAGATAGTTTGAGTCCCGGGGAAGGACATAGGATAGTTTTTATCCCGATATTCCCACGGAATCGACACTAATGCGGGTGAAACCGCGGGGCGCAGCTAGTTTTTAATAAATGGAATAGAGAGGACAGTCGTTACGGGTAGAGAGTATATTCCTTGCGACTATCCACATTTGACAGCCGGGCGGGAACAACAGCATAACATGCTTTCCGAGATACGCGGGGCCGCAGTGGCGGACTAAATGCCTGTCGGGGACCGGAGCGATAAAATACAAAGTCGGTTAAAAATGAGGCCTGTCCCCGGTCTTCTCAGTTTATGTGGATGGTACTTGTATTTCTAGTAACATTTTGCAAAAAAAAAAAATGTCTAAAAAAAGAAAATTAAACTCTACCTAATTACACAAGCAGCACTTATATGCAGTCTTAGGAATAAGAGAGCGGCCGAAGCGAGCTCGACAATTTTTAGCACCAGACATTTATGTTTTGCATAGGTACGCAGGGCTTCAATTCGAAATGCTGCTTACTGAACATAATATTTTTAGATTGGGATTGATTAAAAATTACTTTATAAGATTTGGGGCCCCACTGGACCAGGGGCTGATCCCCCCTCTCCCTTAGTCCGCCAGGGCACGGGGGGTCTCGAGTCTCGATATTTGTAATAGACGGTCCGACCTCGGCAAGCGTAGCTTAATCCTCGAATCCTCGATCGTCTCGTGCCGGTGCGGTTGATATTATTTAGCCACGAGCCCAAAGTGAGAGATTTTCAATACTCATCCGTCATAGATAAATAAACTCACGCCATGGAGGTAAATACCTACAATTAAGAATAGGTAATTACCAAACTTATTTTTGCAGCAGTGGGACTGTGGGACAGTGTAAGCCAAATAAAAAATATCTCCGAAAGAAGACGAGGCGGTATGGTCGAAAGACTATAGCCTGCCCTTTGGGTGAATAAAAAAAAATCATCTTGGTTATGGTTTTGGTTTGATGCTCAGACTAAGGAAAATAGTCTGAGGTTTGATGCGAATTGCGAACTGTCAAATTTTGAATTTAAAATAAAATCCGCACAACGGGAGCCAAATTAACAATAATTTTGACTTAAATACCTTTTTATAACGTACGTGTGGAACAGAACGTTATGATTTAGTTTATTAGTGTCGGTGAAGTTTAATATTTACGTATTAAGTGCCATTCGTCGAAGAAACTTCGACAAAACATACACGATGGAAGAACCAATTCTTCGCTACGAGAAAATTGACTTTCTCGGAGAGGGGCAGGTAATTTTTACTATATTAAATTAACCTACCCAAGTGTAAACAAGTTATGTTTATCATTAAAAAATTAAACTTTTAATTATAACCTAAAAATTTATTATAGTTTGCAACAGTATACAAAGCCAGAGACGTGAAAACAGATAAAATAGTTGCTGTAAAGAAGATCAAAATAGGCTCCTGCCTTGAGGCACGGGATGGCATCAATCGGACTGCTCTGAGAGAAATAAAGCTGTTGCAAGAGTTACAGCATATCAATCTCATTGGATTATTAGGTTTTTTCTTTAATTGTATTTTAAATTTTAATGTATTCAGACCTTGTGTCAACTGGTCAAGCTTATACATAGGTACATACACAATTGTAGGCTATTTTAAAAGCAGTGTACCAAAAATTTTATTAGTCAAACCTACAAACCAACCTATTATGTACAGACGCCAGTACATGAGTCTAAGAAACTGTCCAATTTTCCCAATCAACCTTGAACCTAATGTTTTAGTGATAAAGTTGAAAATAGTTGTAGTAGTAGTAGCTTGATGTGCTGGCATCTGTACATGCTGCTATACACTGACCTCTCAAATATATTCACGAATTGCTTGTTTTAAAATTGTAAATAACAAAATCCTTTGCTAAAATATATTCACACCATCATCTTCCTCTTTTCAGATGTATTTGGACAAAAATCAAATGTATCATTAGTGTTTGACTTTATGGACACTGACTTAGAAATAATTGTTAAGGACAATAATATTGTACTAACTCCGGCTAATGTTAAGTCTTACATGATTATGACTTTAAAAGGTAAGTTATTATTTTCATCATCTACATTGGTATGGGTTGACAAAAGCTTCAAAGTCTGAAAACCAGTCTTCCTATCAGTAACTATGGGTTGTGGAGGCCAGATTAATCAGAATATTCAGCTGCATCCGGTTAGACTGCAAAACCAACCCTAACAATCCCTAGATGATCTTTTCATGACCCAAAAATGGTTGACTGGCAGAGAATGCCTACTTGGCAATACCTATCTTTCTTCGTCTTTAAGACCAAAGCAGCTTTCATGCATTATGCTAATCCAAATAAAAAACATACACCTTGGTTCAGAATTAGTACTTTTTGAGCAAGCAAAGTTGCCAAAGATATTGCCCAGTCTTCTCTAATTTTTTGTGTTAATACTGGGAAGAAAAAGTGTCAACAAAGTCCTTAGCAAAACATCATTTATTAGGAAATTCAAGTTGTTGGAATACCTAAACTAAAATTAATTGATTACCACATAAGTTCTCTGCAATAATATTAATCAACTCTTCTTATTTTGCAGGTTTAGAATACTTACATCAAAATTGGATATTGCACAGAGACTTGAAACCTAACAACTTACTTATAAACCGGGAGGGTATTCTGAAGATTGGTGACTTTGGTCTTGCAAAGGCTTTTGGGTCTCCAACCAGAATTAACACACATCAAGTAGTGACCAGATGGTATAGGTAATAAATAACAATCTATATACAAATAATGAAATGAAGTGTCTGTTTGTAATATCAAAATAACAAAATTTTACTAAATGCATACGAAAGTATATACAGTACTTGTAAAAAAATAATAATTTTAAAAGCCATAAAGCTATCAGAGGACTGCTATAGGTTAAGTTTATTGATTGATTCTGTCTCAAGACTGCAATTATTAATTTTAGCGTTTACAAGGGTCTGCCTATAAAAACTAGCTTCAACTTTCTGACTAACTGACAGACTATTTAATTTTGACAATTCAAAAGTGCCTGTAATGGTTTAATTGAAATAAATGCTTTGAGTTTGAGTTTGAATGTTAAAACATTTCCTCTTTACTTTTTCAATATCAATACACCATAGCCCACAAACTGATTGGTTAGTTGATTACATAAAAAAAACGAATGAAAACAAAGCAAAATCATTTGGCATTCTGTAGTTTCTTTATGAGGAAAAAGGTGTGTTTATGGATAGGTATATAATTTTTTTTTTATCTCTGTTCAGGTCACCAGAACTGTTATTTGGAGCAAGACAATATGGTACAGGTGTTGACATGTGGGCAATAGGTTGTATATTAGCTGAACTACTACTGAGAGTACCTTTCTTACCTGGAGAATCAGACCTTGATCAACTGTCGCGGATCTTCCAAGTATTCGGCACACCAAGTGAAGAAACTTGGCCTGTGAGTATTTATGAGCTTGTTGCTGGCCCCACTAATTTCCCAAGTTCTGCTGTTATATCTACACTCGCAAAAGTCCGCAAAACGTTTTCATAATTAAAGAGGTAATTTTCATAAGTCTAGACAAGGTTTCCGCATACCCATTTACCTAGTACTAGCTTTTGCCCACGGCTTCGCCCGCGTGGCGGTTGGAAATTATTCTACGGAAACGTACTACGGGGATAAAAATATCCTATGTGTTAATCCAAATATAAACTATCTGTGTGCTGATTTTGACATTGTTGTGATACTATAGAAGCCATTTCAAACTTACATTTTTAGTATGATCGCCTAACCATGTGCATATTAATCGATGTTTTATTAATTAACCCTAGAACGCATCATCATCACTTATGCTGATTTAATTCTGAGTTTCTGACGATAGTCAGAAGAGACGAGAGTCAGAGTGATAACTCTCCTTTTTTATTTCCAGGGAATGAAAAACTTGACAGACTATGTGCAGTTCAAGGTATTTCCGCCACAGCAGCTGCGTCACATATTCAGTGCCGCGTCGGACGATCTGATCCAGCTGATGGAGAGCCTCCTATCTCTGTACCCTCCCAGTCGGTGCGACTGCACGCAGGCGTTGCAGATGTCATATTTTAGGTATTGTGAAATATTCTCAATCGAGTATGTTAATACAATTTATATTATTTAGTGTCATAATTTGATTAAGAGATAAACAAATAAAAAAAATACTTTTGCTACTGACAAAATTTCAAAATTACGATTGAAAAATGAGCCCTAACTGAAATAACGGCCTTAGCAGGTATGCTACTGTTAGCTTTTGCAATTAGCAATTTAGTCATTTTTGAGATGAGATTCAACTGCAAAACTCCTCCTCCTCCCGCCCCTCCGTAGCTCCTTCTGCTGCTGCTGAATTTTTGCATTAGTAATCAGCTTTTCGGATGCTCGATACTTATACCTAGCGTTAATGCTTGTCTTTGCCAAACAATTCTGCATTATTAGAAAACGAAAATTTTAACCTGTACTCAAACGGAACGAGTCGCCAAACTGCATCTCTGCTAAGAACGTAAACGACGTATATTTATAAGTAAACACTTACTTTTTTTTGGGTTTTGTACAAATAGAGTGAAAACGGGACCCCATTACTAAGTCTACGATGTCTGTCTATCTTTAAGTTGTTCGGATTCTATAAAAACCAACAGCTCACGAACGCCATACACTAGTTTCGGCCTGACCCGATATAAAAAAGGTGTCTTCACTTTTTACTGAAAATAAACCTTTACAACCTTTTTTTTTTCAGCAACAAACCAGCTCCTTCGGTAGGATCTAAGCTGCCCATGCCTACGAGTATTAGCAATCGAATAGAGGCTGATAAACCATCACTCAAGAGAAAGCTTTTGGAAAACATTGATGGCGGCTCCTTAGCAAAGAGACTACAGTTTTGACTAACAAACAATTTAAGACATTCTTAGTACTACTGCCATGCTGGATTTAGTACAATGAGAGAAAGTGCAATTTACTTATGCTATATGATTGTTGATTTTAATGACATTGACTTTGGGGTAAAGAATAGATGAAAAAGACATGTGGCATATGTATAAACAGGGGTAAACTTCGTGCAATGAAACGAAGGTGGCTAAATATTATTCCACATTCTACGGGGTCAAATTAAATTAGCCAACCAAATTCTGTAGTCGTAGACGTGTTGGGTATGGATATCTAAATGTGATAAAATTAACATACATTTGATGTATTTTTTTTTTGGGGGGCCAACGACCGCTGGTAGTTTTGATACTGACTTATATTACAAGTGTCTACATTAACCGCGGTCGTTGACCTCAAAAAATTCGTCAAATTAATTTATTTTTCTTTTACCATGTTTAGATATGGATATTAGATTTATTAGTTAGATATTGGCGCCGATTCTCTTGTTCACAAACTAAACTAAATTTAAGTTCAGTGCGTCGGTGCTCCATGGACCAATTGGAATTTGACCAATTGGACTATGGGGAAAATGACATGTTTCCATAGTCCAAATATCAACTGGACTATGGAGCACAATGGACGTAAACCAAAATTATGCTCCATTATAACATTATAACCCTGAGTTCACACCAGTTTTCTATACTTTCGGTTCAAAGAAGCTTTTGTTACCTATATTATATTTTTTGGTTCACATCAAACTGAATTCAAAAATATTATAAATAAATAAATACAATATAATGTTAGCTAATTATAGTTAATTATAGAGCGGTGGCAAGCTCCAGCGAAAGAGCCAAAATGATCTCCGACACACGACATCCTTTGCACGACAACACCCTTGTGCCACAAAGGCTGAAAAGCCGAAACAGTTTCTTAAAGTGTGTCGTCCCACTCACTGGCGAACCACCACAAGAAAGACTGAAGCTGTGGCGAGACAGTGCTTCCTTACCCAAACCGTTCGTTCCACCCGCTGAGGACCTCCCACCTGGACATGAGTTACCTTGGGTAACCTGGAAGTCTTTAAACAGACTCCGGACCCAGGTTGGCCGAAGCAAGGAAAACCTGTTCGGGTGGAGATTTATAGACGACTCCGCCTTGGAGTGTAAATGTGGTGCCGTTCCACAAACGATGGGACACTTAATATCGTGCCCTGCGTGTCCTGTCAGCTGCACATTACATGAATTGATGGACGCTAGTGATGGCGCCAAACAAGTAGCCGAATTCTGGGCCAAGTACATTTAGATTGCTATCGACACGCTAAGAAGAAGAAGATAATAGAATCTTCAATGAAAATATAGGAAGGTATGTAAACTTTTTGAAATGGCACGGCCACTTCACAGAAAACTTATAAATAATAATAATAATTCTAATATTAAACCCATCGCCGTATCTCTACGTTAACGTCGTGGTGGGGCTAGCGCGCTCCGAACTCTAGGCCTGTGCCGGAAGAGTTTACTTTGGCGGAACAGGTCTAGGGTGAGGAGCCAGACCAAAAGAGATATAGAAACCCGCAGGGCAGCATGTGGCGAGCTGTTGGGCAGTAGCGACCCCACGGACCCTATCTCCCGGGAGAAGTCTTGTTTCTCACCCCTGGCTTGCCTTTATTGACCGGCTTGAGTTGAGATTTGCAAGAGCAAACGTGCTCGGATGGAGGAAGTATTCCAGTAAGATGCTGGTAGGGATCTTGACCGTACTTCCGGGATTGTCCTGATAGCCGTGGAATACCTCTCCACTCCTCATAAGCACTTCAGGACATGTTGCCCCCTTGTCGCTACGTCACTATGTGCTAGCGACCGTTTCCGGGGGCTCATTATTGAGCGTGCAAGTCACCCCCTGCTATTTTATCCGTGTATATATAAAACATTGATTATGCAGGGGTCATAGTTCTTCCATAGTTCTTGGTAACCAGTCCACTTTAGCCACCCAAACCCATAGCCCAACTTTTTATTTTTCCATAATTATCCTGCAATAGTCCTACACCAACCAGGGGTTGTCCTTGGGTGCACCTGCATAGTGCATACAGGGATAATCGTCGGTTGGTGCCACATTTCATTAAAATTTCCTAAGGGGCCTTTGCGGGTAGGCTTCGGCTCCTCGTACGCCTTCCAAAGGACCGGGACCCCATGGTCCCGAGATACGTAAAATTCTAATATTTAAAAATATAATTTATATGTATATAGTGAAATAAAGGATAATAATTCAATAAATGATTAAGCGGTTACGAATATTGTTTATGATATCTTTTTTTAAATAGTATGGACAAGGCTTTACTATACTATTAAACTGGACAGTGGAACATTTCTCAATATTCTCCATAGTCCAGTTGGTATTTGGACGATGGAAACATGTCATTTTCCCCATAGTCCAATTGGTCAAATTCCAATTGGTCCATGGAGCACCGACGGTTCAGTGCATCTTTTTCTTTCTATTTCATTATGAAAAGGACAGGAGATAAATATTAGTTTAGTCCTGTCAAATTAAGATACTCCATAGACAATTTAGACGTGATTAAAAAATTGGCTATTAAAAATACGTCAATTTACGTCAGGCACTGACTAATTTGACAGGTCTAAACTAATATTTATCTTCTGTCCTTTTCTTAATGAAATAGAAAGAAAAAGATGCACTGAAATTAAATTTAGTTTAGTTTGTGAACAAGGGAATCGGCTCCATTATCCATCACGCCTGCGGAGTTTCGCTAGCTAATTTAATTTGACCTTGTATATAATATACGCGAAATAATATTATTTAAAGCGTCTCAGATTGTTTATTAAGTTAGTGAAGTAAATGTAATCAAAAGAAGCGGTTGCTACAGATATGCAAATTAAAATGTGTTTAGAAACGTGTGATGGAATAAGGAAAACTTGCATTGTTTCGTGATTACGTATTTTCCAGGTGATTTTAAAGACAAACTGATTCAACCAATTGACAGAACTGAACTGCAAAGACTTGCTGATATTATGAAACTTTATTGATAAGAGAAAATATAGATTTGATATTAAAATATAGTTTTATTTCATAAAAACAATGATAACTGTAAAAATAATAATACAGTTTATAGTAAAAATAATATGTTATTGCTTATTTTTCTATGCACCAGAATTTACAGAACATTTGACAAAATTACTCTAATATTATTAAGGATTATCGGTAATGTTAATATTATCATGATTAAAATGAACACGTTAGCAATTACAATATAAAAATACTTCTTATTTGTAACTGGAATATATTGCAAGCTATAATAATAATTGTTCTCAGTTGTAGCAAACAATAATCATCATACAGTTACGACTATATTTGGTTTACAAACACTCACTCGAACAAGTAGAGTATTGTAATGGACAGTCTCATGAACACAACGAACACACTGGAACGTCGCAAATTGTCGTATGGAACACACACACCCACGCGCCACGCTTACTTGGGCCGGGGAATCGAAACTACTCTGGAAAAAGAAGATACTATTAGCACTTTGTCACTTACTGGTCAAAACTAGAAACTTGTATCTTTACCATTGTAAAGATTGTACCTTTACATAAAGCAAAAACCTCGTAGCTTTGCATAGTAAACCCTCCCATATGGAAATAGCTATCACAGGTAAAATTAACTTACGAATCTATTTATATGCCCAGTTTAAAAATAAAAAAGGCTACCATTGGTAAGCAAAACGATTCGCTTTTGTTAATGGGAACCGACCATTAGGCTGCGTTTCCACCAGAGATGGGCGAAGATGCGTAGCGAGGGATGTGTGTGAAACCAACCAATAACTTCGCTTTATTTTTATAGCTTAAACTAAGTTAGCGTTGGTATTGGTTAGTTTTACACATCCCTCGCTACGCTTCCTCGCTTATCTCTGGTGGAAACGCAGCCTTAGTCGGTATACAGCAAAGCGGACGGTCATCGCTCTCGGATGTGCGTGTGGATTGAGAGATCTTTTCGAAAAACTCTTCCAATCCCAACCAAATTATAAGAGGATTTAGGAAATAATTGTGAAAACTTCATGGTAAGGTATAAAATTTGTGAAACCTAAACAAAGAAACTTAGAACTCATTAACTGGATCTCTCAATCTGGACAACTGAAGAAAAAGCCATAACGCGTATCCAAGAATATACTGCCTATGTGTTTATAATTTGCATTTTAATTAATTGTAAAGAATTTGTGAAAGCTGCTAAACAAAAATTCGATTAGTTTCAAAGCCACGTTTAAGATTTATAACGTTTTATATGGATCTCTCAGAGTGGTCAATTTTCAACTGAGAGATCTTGTAAAACACGACCTAATACTGAAAAAGTATGAATAATGATCATGTTTATTGCAAATCTGGGAAAATTTGTGAAACAAAAATCGTGATTGAAATCTTACTGGTTCAAGAGAAAATGAAAATCTTGTTTTTTGTCGATCGTCCCAACTGAGAGATCCTTATTTTGAACTATATTTAATAAACCAAAACTTATAGGTAGAAGGTAGATACATCAGAAATTGTGAAAAATGTTGTACTAAAGTTTGACGTATCAGTCGTCCCTGTAAGTGTTATACTTAAAAAGATAAATCATTTTTTACAATCCTTAAGGAAATCGTTGAGTAGGGTAAACATACTTTTTTATTTTGTCCGATTTTTTTTTTCGACTACCCTATTCATGCTAACATTGTGTATATTCATTGCAATTTGCGAAACTGGCGTTGTGCAGTGCATTTAATGCAAGTTTTTTTAATAGTGTTGTGTTATAATTAATAATAACATAATCAGTGTTTCCGTTTAGTGATAGTGAATAACAATGTAAGTATCTTATTCAATATTCAAACCGTCATTATCATTAGTACATTTTTGTCACACTAATGTTTTTTTAAATGTGGTACATATTAAAAAGGACGTACATACGAAAAAGTTTATTTGAAAGATGTACCAAATACAAGTTCTGTAAGAAACAGATGCTACAAATTGTTAGGCGGTGTTGAATTTATATTGAGTGCCGACAATATTGGCCACTACAGAGGACATGGTGTTCATAACGACCAAATAGTCTGTTATGACGATTTGATGGGAAAAATGTATAACAGCAAAGAAGAACCAGTTATTTTACATACTTTGTCCTACGGACTTATTGATTAGGTTACATCCTATTATGTAATTATGAGTGAAATTAAAAAAAAGTTTAAATTAAAAAAGGTATTTTTTTTGGTTACCTTAAAATTTCTGAACTTTTTGTGTGTAAGAATTACTTAGAATTACGAACTTAGAATTCCTTAGTAAGAGCACTACACATACCTACAGTACCTAACTTTGCAGAAACTTGTCATTTAAAAACGTAATTTTATATTATTTAAATTATGCAGTGAAAACAGACACAAATTACTTGTATAAAAACGTTTAAAGTGCATCATAATTTGAATTGTACCGGTAATGATTCCGACCGGCGATATGGTCACCCTACTCAACGTTTTCCTTAAGGATTGTAAAAAATGATTTATCTTTTTAAGTATAACACTTACAGGGACGACTGATACGTCAAACTTTAGTACCTACAACATTTTTCACAATTTCTGATGTATCTACCTTCTACCTATAAGTTTTGGTTTATTAAATATAGTTTAAAATAAGGATCTCTCAGTTGGGACGATCGACAAAAAACAAGATTTTCATTTTCTCTTGAACCAGTAAGATTTCAATCACGATTTTTGTTTCACAAATTTTCCCAAAAGTATAATTTGCAATAAACATGATAATTATTTATACTTTTTCAGTATTAGGTCGTGTTTTACAAGATCTCTCAGTTGAAAATTGTCCACTCTGAGAGATCCATATAAACCGTTATAAATCTTAAACGTGGCTTTGAAACGAATCGAAATTTTGTTTAGCAGCTTTCACAAATTCTTCACAATTAATTAAAATGCAAATTATAAACACATAGGCAGTATATTCTTGGATACGCGTTATGGCTTTTTCTTCAGTTGTCCAGATTGAGAGATCCAGCTAATGAGTTCTAACTTTCTTTGTTTAGGTTTCACAAATTTTATACCTTATCATGAAGTTTTCACAATTATTTCCTAAATCCTCTTATAATTTGGTTGGGATTGGAAGAGTTTTTCGAAAAGATCTCTCAATCCACACGCACATGCTCTCGGTACGTGCTCGCCGCATGTGCGTAACGAGAACAAGTGTATGTACATATGAGAGAGACGAAAGAATGTATAGTCAGCTAAAATATTTTTTTAGCAGATTGACATGAAGTTTCTGTGCTTGTCAAAAATGGAGAAAATTCAATTAATATTTTGCTTGTCAGAAATGGGGAAAATTCAAAGAAATACAAAATAGAACAAGAGCATAAAACAAACGAGTTCATTCTCCAAATGGTGTAGGCAGTGCGGACGATTTGTGCTTTGTTGGTGCGCTCTGGAATGGGTTGTAAGGGCGACGGCCGCTTCCAGATCACTACATCCCTGCACTGCGCTTGAAACCCTAAAAATAATAAGAATTAACAAAAAAAATGGGCTGCTTGATAGCCGTCACACACAAAAACAACTCAAAACCAACTCTATTCATAAACTTTGAAATGAGAGTTTGTAGTATCACGTAATAGTGACAGTCAGTTAACACCAACGCATTGTACAATACGATACGATACAATGCTCACATTTCAATGTTTTATGAGTTGATAAAGTGTGCGATGGGCGTTATTTTCATTCGTTACGGCTAAATTATGCGATCACTTAATACGGGGTATTCCGTTTATCCACCCTAAGGTGGATACGCGGAAACGCATTCTGAGTATCAGCTCTAGGCCTAGTTGGATAAAAGGAATTTATATGCTTACGGTGGATTCTTGAACATGTGTTTCCGCGTATCCTAGGGTGGATAAACGGAAATGACTAGGTACAGACGCCAGCACATCAAGCTACCCCAATCTGTCAAATTTCTTTGATAGATTTTCAACTTCACTACAAATTCAATTGGGAAAAATTGACAGATTGGGGTAGCTTGATGTGCTGGCCTCTACAAGAAATAATAAAAACAACCACTAAGTGCCGCGTACAGACAGCGCGAGGCTCGCGCCATCGCCACAAAGTCTGTCTCAGAATGAATGGTTTGTGTGTGCTCCTGCTCAGTGGCGGATTTACACATTTGCCGCCAGTAGGCTATTAAAATTTTGCCGCCCCTACCGACCTCTACAATAATGTCCCATGTCTTATGTATACTGCTTCGTCTTTTCTTCAAAATACTTAAAATGTTCTCGTTCATCAGCTACGAAAAACTTGCAAAGAGATTTGTAAAGATCGGGAACTGTGATAAAATCTAGAAGTAGAAGCCTGAATTTGAGCATTCACTTTGTTTATTCTTTCCAAAAAACATGGTAGGTAGGTATATAAATATTAATCTTTTTAATTTCCGTAAGACATTTAAAAAAATGTTAGCCCCAAATTTGCCGCCTCTAAAATCTGCCGCCCTAGGCTCCAGGCTACTCAGCCTATTGGTAAATCCGCCACTGCTCCTGCTCACTAAGCATCTGTCGCTACGACGAATTTGA
This sequence comes from Amphipoea lucens, assembly GCA_947508005.1. Lineage (NCBI taxonomy): Eukaryota > Metazoa > Arthropoda > Insecta > Lepidoptera > Noctuidae > Amphipoea > Amphipoea lucens. The sequence continues at coordinate 12,483,187 of OX382371.1, forward strand.
TTGGCATGCAGCGATTACTTCACCCTTTCGCTTGGCAAGGCCTCGCGTTGTCTGTACGCGGCTCAATATTAGGCCGCGTACGGATAGCAAGAATTATATTCCAATTTCCACTCACCACTGTCCGAGTTATCCCCTTGGGCATTAGGCCTGTGTGCGACTGTTTTGCTCTTATAGGTGGTCTGTACACAAAAATTTGATCGGTCCCTTCTTTGTTTTCTTACAACTAATTTTTTTCTAATAGATTAATTTTCATGCAGCATAAACATTCACACTTTCTGTAGGCAAACACAACATTTTAGAATAAGACGATAATTTTCAGAGGATGTTCGCAATGTTCAAAGTGCCAATTCATAGATGAATATTTTATAATAAAAACATTGTGTTGGCCAACGAAAGTAAGAAAGAAAAAGTATAAGCGAAATCAAATGAAGTGGCCTGAGAACATTGTCTTAGTGTGATTCACATTTACCTTGGGGGTGTTAGAGACCACTGATAGTCGTCCGTAGACGCCATATTTGCGTTCGTCTTCGGGCCTTAATGTTCCCATTTTTTTCATGACTAAATAGATCTGCAGGTAACAAAAACGTTTAGAATTCAGTCGTTTTAAATTGATAGCGAATTGTCACAAGTAGGTAAAGCCTCGAATACATGGAAAGAAAAGTTGTAGACCATAGACTTACAATTTTGTTTTGTGTTGGAATCTACCTGGAATGTACTATCGCGGACACTCCTGACCACCACTAAGTTCATTTTTGCTTGAACTCAAAAAAAAAGAAGCGCTCTCTAGTAAGCGCGCCAAGAGGTTGCATGCAACTAATTGCGTTATCCCTATCGCTAATAGGCGAAAACTTTATGGGGGCGTGGCTTGGCGCCGCCGCAGGGCTTAGGCGAAATTTTTTTTAAGTGGTCAGACGGAAAAGGCCGCGAATGTACCTGGCAACATTTTCTGCCATGTTGCAGCAATGTTCTATGTTCCGCAACTTTTGTTATACGGGGCTTGAGATATAAGGTGTGTGTCTAACCTGTTCTAGCATGCCATAACTCCTTATTAGGAAGTCCCTCTGCGCTAATAAGTTGACTCTCTCGCGTTCTTCTTTTTCCACGATAGGATCTGGCTCGAATGAGCACAGCACGTATGTAGGTTTGCACTCGCTCACCTAGTTCGCAAAAATATATAAGGTGTAAAAAGACCCATCACGAAGCCGACATCTAGGTACGCGTTCTGTACATTAAACTAAGTAACTTTGTGCAAAAATAAATCTCACCAAAAACATTTTCATGTAAACGATGACGAAACGATGTAGACGAAACCACATATGGCTCGCACTGTCAAAAAGTTATCAGATCTCATGTAGAGCCAAGCTTCTAACTCTACAAGTCTTAACTTCACAAACTCCTACTTATTGTATAAAAGAAAAGTAATGAACAGTAAATACATTTTTCACCTTACGTCCATGTGATAGTTAAATATATACATATATGCTATGGACAGCTCGGCAATAATATGTAATTTCATGATTCATACATTAATACTCATAATTATGTATGATGGCAAATATATGTGATAATTCGTGGAAACTGATAAGGCATATACAAGTGGCAGCACAAATATGTGACATCGAAGGAACATACGAGTAGTAGGCAGATATTTATGACGCAAGGCATGCCCGTTTGCATTGATACATATTTTTGAAGCCGATGCATCATTCTATATTTTGGCGTCGATTGTCTCGCCAGATAGTTTTAGTGTTCCTTTACCTTTGGTGTGCTGTACCATTTACGACGCAAACAGGTTTCCCCTTTCCGCCTACCTACTTGTAATGGGGAAAGATTCTATTAAAATTAAATCACTAACCGGTTGCAGTGAAAGCGACGGTTTGGCTGTCAGCTTCTTCTCTTTATCATCTTTGTTATCTTTGCGTTTCTGTTCTTTTTCCACTCGAGGTTTAGATTTTGTGGGTTTCTCCGTAGAAACAGTGGCGGCAGTGGCAGCAGTTGTCGTGGAACTTGCTTCTTCAATAGACTTCTTATCGGCTTCTTTAATTGCTTTTGGCTGAGATGGTTTCTTCAGAGCTTCCGCTTTGGCTTTCGTTTGCTGTGTTACAAAGAATAGCATGGACTTTTAATGTTTATTTTAGGTATCATATATAACAACGCAGTATAAGTTCGCATGAATGTATTCGGTAGTGTAGTACCTGAAACTCCTCCCGTTGCAAGCGCGTGCAGTCGCCGCGGGCGCGTGATGACGCCGTGCCAGTGTACAGCGAGCCCGACGGCTGCTGGAAAAGCGACGCGTACTGCTCGCCAACCGGGTAGACACGTCTGTTGATATTATAATACGAAAGTCTACCACGTTTTATTAGGGTCGGAACAACAAGAATCTTTTTCATTTCTCATACTCGGAAAGCAGTGTTTGTTTGATCCAAATAGCGGGTGGAAGACGCTGCTTCCCACCACAGGGCGGGAAAGACTCATAGTAATTACTTCCCTCTTTAGGGTGGGAATGAATTTTAAAAATAGAACTGTAGTCAGTTACGAAAAATTTGACATAAATTAAGAAAAATGCTGCAGTCTTGTGAGTGTATAAACAGCCAGTGTGATTTAAAAAAAAACCTATTAAGCGGGACAGCCCGCGGCGATGACGCGGTGTGTTCCATATTTAAAATAAAAAAAAGACAAATTGTTCTAACTTCTCCATTAATTTTAAATAGGTACCTACTATGCATGTTTTTGTTATCAATAAATATTTTAGAAAAACTACTACTTTTTACTTTCCTTATATTCGAAATGAAAAGTAGTGTTTAACACGGGTATAGGTACTATGCATGTTTTTGCTATCAATAAATATTTTAGAAAAACTACTACTTTTTACTTTCCTTATATTCGAAATGAAAAGTAGTGTTTAACACGGGTATAGGTACTATGCATGTTTTTGTTATCAATAAATATTTTAGAAAAACTACTACTTTTTACTTTCCTTATATTCGAAATGAAAAGTAGAGTGTTTAACACGGGTGAAAGTCTCAATTCCTTTCGACCCTTGCATAACAATCTACTATTTAGGGCTGAGCTAGTAGGTAGTATCCCGGATTCACACTTTCCACTTTCTGTAGCTCAGAAATATCCTTTACTAGAGTGAATAAGAAGCAGCTACGGAATCGGCCCGCAACGGCTGCGTTTTCACTAAAGAAAATGAAACGTTAGTGTTGTTTTTTAGGCACATGCCTTACAACGCGTCCTTGCACATGAGCGATAGAAGCAAGAGGGGAAAAAAGCAAATCTCGGCGGTCTGACCGAGTCCCTTTAAGTTACAAAAAAAAAAAAAAACTTGTCGTTCATTTTCAAGATAATGCCATGTGTCTATGTGTAGTGTAGTGAGTACCAAGACTATTTTTATGGACAGTTTCACCAGTTTACTATAAGTTGAACATAGGTATTATGAAATTTGAAACGCTAGGAATGATAGTTCCAAAAAATGAAACAATATAATTTATAAAAAAATGTTATAAATGTGTATTAAAATTAAGTTTCTTTAAATTTAAAATAGATTTCTTTCTTTATTACGTTGATAACATGGTATATACCTAAAATTTCCCAGATGCGTTTCCTCCCACTGTATTTGAGTTTGCCACGGACTTTTTTCTGGTTCCTTCTCTTCTACCGGTGTGAATTCTGCAAACCTGAAATATTTATGTATGACTATTAAAGCAATGCGACATTCGTGTTTAAGGGAAAACGTGCCAGGTTCTGCGAAAACTTGACTACTCGAGTACACGAGTTATTTTACCTCTGAAAGTAGCAACCCAATAGCAACCTCATCGTAACTACAATTAAGATCACTGTGAATTGACAGTGGGGATTTCAATGTCAACATTTTAGAAAAAAAACCCAAGTTCACTTATCTTACTATACACAGTGACTAGGTACAACTTTCACCAACGCAATGAGTGAAAGAACCTACAAGAGTTACTGTCACTAGGCACTAGTTCTACATGTATAGATCTTGTTTAATGTTGTGCATGCAATAGCTATAAATCTAGTTGTGACTACCTACAAATATGTTGCTGTGCCCTAGCAGGGTTCATGTTTTAAACCTATAACATCATATTGTAACAACTTGTAAACACCATGAATGCAATAATAAATAAATATAGACAGTGATGTAAAATAACTTTGAAAGGACTAGCAACCCTATCCTAACTACAATAAAGATCAAGTGATGTAAACTCAAGAGGTAAAATAACTGTGTGAAAAGAAAGCACCGTAGTCGTGGTTTGGAAAGCTGCTACGGCGTAGCTAACGTTGCGTTACAGCGTAGCTCGCGTTGTGCTACGATCGTCTGCTCATTTTTCGGATACTAACTTATTGGTTTGAAGGAGGCGGTCTCGTATTCTCTTGCGGTCTTCCTCCAGCACTCGCCGCTTGTCGCATTGCCATATGTTGAGCATAGTGAAGGTGTCAGTCAACAGCCCTTCCTTCACCTCACGGTCCAACTGCGTATCCGTGTGAAAACTCGGCGAATGATTCACCTAAAGGCAACAACAAAAATATATTACAATGGTACTCTTTAACGGGTATTTTTTTTTGCCTTGACAATCTTAGTATGGATCAATTTGTTGCAAAGCGATTTTTCTAACTAGGTATATTCATGATTGTTTATTTAAGTGTGAGGACATTTAATTCGGTCTAGAAATTCTTCACATCATCGCTGATGTTGTGGTGACACTGAAGTATGGCGCAATTGCCTACAAGATTGATCAATATCTCAATTACTATTGACAGTGGGTTAGGGTTAGCCATCGAGATTTGAATTAGGTATGTAATAAGTGCTTACTTCCAATATATAGGGATGTAGCTTATGATCTAGAAGGATATCGAAGCCCAGTATTTCAAAACAGGCGTGTACCTGAAAGATATTAACATAATGATTACAATTACAAATAATTAAGATTGATTTAATTATGATAAGATATGATTGAATGGCTGAAAAATATCTATGTACCTACTACTTACTAACATAGATTATGAAACTAAGAATGAGAAATGTTTGCTATCAAAACCTCGAAAGCCAGGCTATTAACCAAACTCCTGTTTTATCAAGGGCTTGAACTACTCGTATATGAAATAGATAATTTAAATGGGTAGCTGTTAAAGTTATGCATAGCATATTATACCTTAGAATAAAGCTGATGCTTTAGCAAATTTGAACTATGCTGTTCAGCAAAATGAGAAAGAACATTATAAATGTTTCATAAATTAATACATTTTATTTATTATATGCTTTAAAATATGTAGCTTACGTCCAGAGCTAATGAGTAAATAGATAATAATTATGAGACATCGAAATCTAATAGAGGCTAATTTGGGCTAATTCTATTAATACTCGTAGGTAAGTAGCCGTCCTGTCAGGGTAATGCCTGGTTTTTGCTAATTTTGCGGATAGGTCCAGTTTTATGTTTCGGCAGTATTGAAAAAGTTTACACTAATACAACTTCAAGCATAGGACATTCAAAATTTACAGATACCAGACCTAAAGTAAACTGTTACCAATACTCTCAATAAAATTTTCATACCTACTCCAATAAAATGCCATCTGAAGCTCAAACAAATAAAAAACTCAAAAGAACCATGTCATGCGAGGGGAAACACGCGTGGTAACTGTGCTTGAGTATCGGCCACGCCGATATTATCGTCTTCACTATCACTTGGTCTATGGAGTGCCACAGCCTGTCCAAGTCCACACCTTGCGATAGCAGGATCTTGTTCAAAGTCGATATCTTGCTGATGAATGGAAATTCACCGTGACTTTAGATTCGATTAGGTGGGTAAGTGTTAATTGAGCTACGTCTTTGCCTGTGTCTAGATATGGGGATAAAACTTTTTTCCGTGAGCCGGAAGGCCGAAACAGGGTTAGATAGTGCGTGTTCCGTTTCCCATGTCGATTGTCGTAAAATAATTGAATAAAATTCAAATTGCAATGTCTTCGAATATAACAGGAATAGAAAATAAGTACTTATATACTAATTTACAAAGTACTTTTACCAGGCATTTGATTCAATCACGTTCTAAAATCATTCAGCTACGTATGATACAAAATTATTAGGAAAATATTTTCTCACCGTTTGCTGCCCGCTTCAGAATCATACACGTAAGTGCGGCTGTGCTTGTTCAATGCGTAGTTAGTCAGGTGCATGAACACGTTAGTCGTGTTGTTTACATTAGGATCCGCATATCGACTCGTTGCAAACCTTGGGCAGAATTTATTAAGAGACATAAGAGCGATTAAAAAGGCTAAACTAGTTAAAAATTATTAGGTTCAACTCATTACAGAAAACTTTAGTCAAGGAAGTTGTTTCTTAGATTTAGGTTTGGCATTTGATTTGGTTGCACATAAAATGCTTGAATATTGCGTTAAGAGGATATGCCCAAAAATACTTCAAAGGTAGGTATCTAGAAAACAATTAGTTTAAGCCTTTCGAAGGAAAACGAAATCATGTAAAGAAATATCTACTTATATAAATCTGTCTTTACTGTAAAACTGGGGCTCCTCAGGGTAGTACAGTTGGTCCCCTATTATTTCTACTTTACAAAATGATGACTTTAATTTGAATTTGTATCTAATGTACCTATGTTTTTCCAAATTATTTTTTGGGAGCTCATACCTTACAAGTCCTTCATTATAGACAAAAATTCGGAGGGGATCGCACGACGTTATAAGAGTGTACACTCTAATATCGAACTTATACCCGTCCACCAAGTATGGCTTAGAAAGATACACCTGCAATTATATTCGGCACTTTCGTTATTATGGAATTTCAATAATATAATGATTGTCTTGACACAATCGTGTTGCTACTGCGATTATAGTTCTAGTGGAAACAGTACAATGTAAAAAGCTACAAATTATATTATTTGATTTAAATAGATACTTTTGTGTTAGTTAAAGTTACCTGACAAATAAGTTTGTCTGTAGGTTTGATTTCTTTGAGCGATTTCGTCAAATAGATGCCGCGTCCTTGACTGCCACATTCCGGTTTTATAATAAACGTCTTATTTTTACGTGATTTACTGTAGTTTAATGCTTCACCGAAACTGAAAGAATATTTTTGTTGAATACAAGAGACAGTTCAAAAGGTTTCCTAAAATATTATTTTTATGTAATTCATAAAATATTAAAACATTCTTACTCTGCAGGCAAGCACCAAGTTTTTGGGAAAAAGTTGTATTCCTTTGGATATATTTTCTGCATTCTGTTCAAATTACGTGCTAGCAAGTCTTTTCTGAAAAAAATACCATGACATATAAAATCAAGAAATGCTATTGATTTAATTTAAACACTGGACATTATCTTCACCTGCAGATTTCTAGCATGCCAGGGAAATGGTTGATGCGCTGAAACCGCTTCATTTCTTTCGCTCTTTCCACAGAGACACTCATGTCAGTCCAGTAGAAGTTCCAAGCATCATCTTCAGACACTTCTCGCATTCCAAAGGCACTGGCAACTTTGCGTATTGACTCATATCGGCAGTTCGTTAGACATATCGATATTTGGGATCTGCTACGGCAAAAATAAACTAGTAATAAATCATGATAATACTGAATGAATTGCGCAGTTTGCATAATCTGTTTTTAATGTTCCTACTGCTGGGACACAGGCTGCCTCTCGGTGAGAAGGAGTAGGTCGTAATCCACCACTTGGGCCCTGTGCGGATTGGTAGATGTCACATGTCTTCGAATTTTTGGCTCTAGGACATACCGGTTTCCTCACAGTTTTGAGTGATGAAATAATTTACACAAATTACAGCGCCTGTCTGGGTTTGAGCCTACGACATACAACTCGTAAGTCGTGACCGTTACTACAGGGCCACCACTGCTCTAGTGCAGTTTGGAAGAGCCTTATTGAAGTCCTATAATTTTACGGAAGTAGTGTGTGGATGTGGACGAAATGAAATTGCTATGGCCGTAAATTGAGGTAGATCTTAAATACCTCCTTCTTTTCTTTTTCTTACGTGTTGCTTCTATAGGTATAATGGGTGCAGTTTGCGAAGTTGGTTGAGATGTGTCATCTTCACCACCAAACTTGGTGTCATAGCTACGCATTAACATGGAAGCTATGGTCTCAGCGTGTTCCTTTTCCTCTTTTGCTTGCTGATCAGTAACTGCTTTTCCATCTGCAGAATAAAGAACACATTATAATAAAATTATCTGTAACAATCCTTCATCAAAACATGGATGCTACTAATTTATTTAGTACAAATTATTTTTATTACAGACTAGCACTTTGCCCGCGACTTCGTCTGCGTGTATTTCGTACTTTCCTCTAAACATTTCGAAAACGTATGTTTACGATCTTTATCATTTATTTAGATAAATAAGTATTCGGGCCAAAGTTTAATTTTATAGTAGATCAAATCAAAGGCAAATAAACTGTATCCCGCTTTTCACCCCCACAGGGGTGGAATTTTGAAAAATCGTTTGGGATGTGTTCATAACTTGACTAAAAGACCGATACCCATTTTCGAGTTAATAGAATCAAGCAGTAAAATCCACCCCTTAAACTTTATTACCCTTTTCCACCTTGGTAGGAGTCGATTTTTGAAAAACCCTAAAACACATAAGTACCTACCTACTTTTTTATTTTCTGTTTTAGTAGCACCTACCGAGTTTCGAGTTAATCCGACAGCGGGTTACATATTTTTCTAATCTATTAACGTCACCCCCTAAAGGGGCTGTTCATTTATTACGTAAGACAATTTTAACCAATTTCTGACCCATCCTCCCCCCTACGTAAGAAAAAATAAGACTTGAATGTACCCCCTCCTTAGAATCTTACGTAAGATCAGTACCTATCTACCAAAATTGCAAAGAAAAAGTAGCAATGTGACATTCTTTATTATGTGGGATTAGCTCAATTTTTTTTGAATAAAACTGCTGATTTCTTCTTAATTTTCCGTCTTAAGTCTTTACATCTGAACGTCTTTACCCATTTCCTTTCTAACCTCGTTCCCTTTCTATTTCTTCTACCTTTTTAGGGTTCCGTACCTCGAAAGGAAAAAACGGAACCCTTATAGGATCACTTTGTTGTCCGTCCGTCCGTCTGTCTGTCAAGACCCTTTTTCTAAGGAACGCGTGGAGGTATCAAGCTAAGTATACAGCCGTTTATACCGCAAATCTTCGACACTCGCAAGGGAATCAAAACCTACAGGGTACTTCCCGTGAACTCAGAATCTTGAAATTTGGTACGAAGTAACGTCTTATAGCATAGATAAAGGAAAAATTGCGAAAACCGTAAATTTTTAGTTACATCATATAATAAAAATATTTTTAATAATTTTAAACTTACTACCCCTTTCCTCTAATTCTTATCAAATACTCAGGTCTATAATACCTTTAAGCTGTAATTAAGTGAAACATCTATGTCAACGCAATCAAAATAAACAGCAATTTAAGCCGCATATTTTCAAACTCGAACCTACTCGCAAGGGAATCAAAACCTAAAGGGTACTTCCAGTCGACCAAGAATCTTGAAATTTGGCATGAAGCAATGTTTTATAGCACATCGACGGTGTAGTATCAATATCTAATAACTACAAAATCATGATTTTACAGGGGGCGAAAAAACGTTTCATTTCTATAGTTTTTAATATTTTAATAAAAAAGTTACTTATATTAAACAAATAGTAGGAAACGTCGTCGTCGATTCAAGACCTTATATCTTTAAAAATATGAGCTATTTCATATTTTACCTACGAATATGCAATAAAGTGAAAATCGCTAAAATGTTAGTTATTAGATATTGACACTTCACCGTCGACATATAAAGGAAAAATTCCGTAAAACTTAAATTTTTATACGGAACCCTCGGTGCGCGAGTCCGACTCGCACTTGGACGGTTTTTTTAACATTCATTCATTATCTTTTTCACTCCTTGACTATTACGTACATTCATCTCTGTCACTTGTTTATGCTTCCCATTTGTCATTAATATTCACGTCTCAATTCACTATCCTTTATCCTGTCATAACGATCCGTTCCTACATTTACTGAGCCAAATATTGCCAAGTTTTCAAGTTTATTAACCAAATAAATAAGATTTTTCATATAAACGGTATCCCCTCTTTTTATCCCTGTGGGGGTAGAGTTTTGAAAAATCGTATCGAATATTATAAAGGCGAAAGTTTGTAAGGATGGATGGATGGATGTTTGTTACTCTTTCACGCAAAAACTACTGAACAGATTTGGATGAAATTTGGCACACAGATAGTTTATAACCAGGATTACCACATAGGATACTTTTTATCCCAATATTCCCACGGGATCTAAAGTTATGCGGGTGAAACCGCGGGGCACTGCTAGTTTGAAATAAATGCTTTGAATTTGGAAAGGAGAAAGACAGGCCTTAGCCAGTAGTGAGACAATATCACACTAATATTATAAAGGCGAAAGTTTGTGTGTGTGTGTGTTTATATATGTTTGTTACTTCTTTACGCTCAAATGGCTGGACCAATTTTGATAAAATTTTGTATGGAGGTAGCCGACACCCTGGATTAACATACATATAGGCTACTTTTTATCCCGATATTCCCACGGGACCGACGTTTACGCGGGTGAAACCGCGGGGCGCAGCTAGTAAGGCTATAAATAAAAAATAAGTGAGACCTTACCCTGTACTTTATCACTTTTTCTTTTAATTGCCAATGGTGAAGATAGTTTCGGGCTGTATTGTGATTGCTGATCCTCGTCACGCAAGAAAGTGTCTTGTAAGTCCACCTAAAAACAACATACCTAATTATTTATTTAATCTTAATGTTGAGACTGCTTACTTACATCATTTATCTATCTATACTAATAAGAAAGCTGAAGAGTTTTTTTTTTGTTTGTTTGAATGCGCTTATCTCTGGAACTACCAGCCAGATTAGAATTTTTTTTCTGCATTAGCCCAATTCTTGAGGAAGGCTATAGGCTATTTAACATCACGCTAGGGTCCTTAGGAGCCGAGCAAATTGAAAAAAAGTCAGTAAGAAGAATGCTAAGTGAAAACTGCGAACTGTAGAGCGGGCAGGCGATGCAATGCAACGGGATAGGTTGGGAAACAAGAAATTTCATACGGACTAAGTCACGGTTCGAAGCTAGAAAAGGAGAAACTAACTCACTGCTGCTAGCTAACTAGACGAAAACAAACATTACTTAAAATAAATGTTCTTGTATATCGAGTTTATTCAATTTCGAGCGGCCATTGTTGTTTACATCTTTGGCAAATTTAACGCAGCCCGATCTTAGGCAATAACGACCGGAAGAATTTCTCATGACACAGGAAATCCTAGTGTAGGGTCCAAGAAATTTGAAAAAATCTAGCGCCTAAGGATCCTATGTAATGTAGGTATTACTAGTTTTTTAACAATGTTTTCTGAACCAAGTTTTTATTAATAATTATCTCCTATAAAGGAGGACGGGGTGTTGAAGTTCGTAGGGCATAAAATACGCGCGGACGAAAACGCAGCCGAAGTGCTAGTGTTATATACAAGTAGGCGAGCAACTAGATTTACCAAATAATCACAATTCATACCTCCATTTGCTGCAATCAATTAATATTAGTGACAAACGGCCTAAACGCTGGTGTTAGGCATTCTACGGCATGCAATAATATCGCTCAGTGCTTATGAAATAAGAACGAAGACCTAAAACAAGAATTAAAAACCGCTGAAACAGGAATTTCTGTAGTAAAATAATTGAATGGCTAGACGTTCATGTCATCGCTATATGTATAACTTTCGTCTTACCAAACTTGGTTTATGTACCTAGTAATTTCATTAAAATTTTGCGAGAGACATTATTGGAAACTGTTTTTTGTTTTTGTTTCATGTCAGCTGTCAAGTCAAAATAAACCGGAAATCTGTTTCCGTTTCAGCCATAGACATAAGTTTCAGCTGATTTTAGATACAAACTTTTCCGGAAAATCCGGAAAGGCGGAAACGGATACGACTAGAAGTTATTCACAAAATATTTATGTGATCGGATACGTCCTTCAATAGTCTATGGAGTTAACCGGCACGTTGTCTAGTCTATTGTCTCTGCACTGCTACACGAAAAACGGAGGAGGTTCTCAAGTCGACGCGTATATATTTTTTTTGTCTTTGATATACCAAAGACTAAATTAGATTTATATTATTTTGGCAACACCTGCCATTTTTTTAGCTTGTTCATTGAGTCCGGGCTCCGGTCCAGCAATAGAATTTCATAGAGAACTCGATTAGTGACAAACTTCGCATGTGTTACGTGGGAATCAAATTAAACTCTATTTTTTACTCAATAAAACTTAAATGTGCTTGTGATTTAGGCTTTCGAAGTTCTAACAAATTACCAAAGTGGGCCGTACCCTCGGCCGTCAACTTACACAAATCGTCAAATTCTACATTCTTGTACATATTTCTGCTTTTCCGCCAAAGTACAGAGTCATTCTAGATTTGCCAAAATGGCAGAGGGACAGGACGAACCCAAAAAAATTACTATTACAGTGAAAACACCGAAAGAAAAACAGCAAGTGGAAGTTGATGAGGATGCTGACGTTAAAAAAGTGAGTACGGCGCCGTCAGAAACTTTGCTCATGGCGTAATAACATAGATATTGCACACGCAATCTCTGACGACATTTATTTAGTTAATCGGCAACGTAAAATATGAATTCGTTATTTGATTTTAGCTCAAGGAAGTGTTGTCCCCTAAATTCAGTGCGGAACCGGAGCAGTTATGTCTCATATTTGCCGGAAAGATCTTGAATGATGCCGACTCCCTGAAACAGCACAACATCAAGGACGGGCTGACAGTCCATCTCGTGATAAAGACGCCTCCCAGGCCCGAGCCTGAGGGCGCACCGCGACGCCCTCCAGGTACCGAATTGCTTACATCCTGTCATTACTGTGAAACATAGGTTTGCAGTGCATAGAAGTTTGCACAAAGTGAAGAGAGCTATTGATAAAAATTATACAAGATGCTTATTCAATTTTATTTCTGAGTCTGCGTGTGAAAGTAATTTTAGTGCATTTTATCTAAACAATTACATGCATGTACAGAATTTATAAGGTACCTTATAAATTCTGTACATGCATGTAATTGCTTAGATAAACTAAAATTACTTTCACATAAATGTAAAGGAATATGATAGTATTATGTATCTACTACATTTAATTTTTTTTTAAGTACTTGTATTACTGTAATCAGGTCATTGACTAATTAATGTATTCAATAAACATTGAGTTTTGCAAGAGGCTAGAACAATACACACCACAATAATACAAAATATTCAATCTACGAGTGGTACCTAATCAATGAATTCGAAATTAAATTGGATTATGATATCTGGAACTAGTAATTTTCTTTAATTCCTTAGAATGATGGATTTGTTAAGCCATGATTGAACACTAAAATTAAATTAAACACCTAATAATGTAATGAAAACTGTAACATGTCTTATGACTAGTGTTTGCCTGCTTTTTGGCCTGGGTAGAGTTCAGAAAATATGTTAAGGGAACATCGTAATGGTCAAACCGGGTCATGTTCACATGAAGAGGGAGGATATTGTGTAGCTGACAATTCAATACACAAGTCCTATTCATGAACTTTATGCCTAAAACATCTTGTTTGATAAAAAAAAAAAGATAATCCCTTGTTATCAAGTGTTTACAGAGGTCAATTTTTTTTATTTACAATGTTTCTAACAAGTGATTCAAATGTTATGTACCATGGAAATGTAATGCTTCTGTTATTGTTGTCACATGAGCTTGGTCCACCTGTAGCTCTAACCGATACCAAAGTTGGATTTAACCCCTTACATTATCTAAATGGGGTGAAGAGAAGTTCTTCAAAGACATATTATGGTTTCTTTGAAGATATATTATGTCTTGAAAGAAATAATGATTCTTCTATCTAAATCTCTTATGTTCATGCAATTTATTCATCATTATTTGTTTACAATCTTTGGACTAAAGTACTATCAATTCTAATCTGCTATGTCATTCTTACAAATCAAAACTAATGTCTTGATTAACACTTTGACAGCCAAGCATTTTATTTATTCCTATATTATTAGTATTAATTAGTATGTGATCCGCTGTCAAAGTGTTAAATCAATCTAAGTGTAATAACTTAGATTTGTTCAATCAAGACAATAAAATCTAGTCATTTATTTGAACTGGGCTGAGAATCAGCACTTTATAGGTCATAATAGTAAAATCAATAAACAGTTAAATACTAATAACAATAATAAAACCGTGGTCAGCCGATTTTTAACACTCATTGACATGGAACACAAAGTTTTTAATACCTTATGTTCATATCATCAGAGTAATTCCAAAGAATGACACTAATAAACAATGTAATTTCTATCCCCCTTTCATCATTGTTATACTAATTTCATCATTTATTTTAAGGCTAATGATAAATTGTGTTCATATGTTATGAAAAGTTTATTGGCACATATCCAGATTTGTATAAGAGCGACCATAGAAATATCGTATTGCTCAGTGCATCAACCACAATAGTATTAGAAAGAATAAGAAATTATTTTCACATACATAGTTATCGAGCAATGCCATTTTGGAAAAAGATTGTTATTGTAGATCCATTACAACACAACATCACACCTGTACTGACACAAGTGTTAAGTAATTATTTTATCAACCCCATGTTATAAGAAGCAAAGAGGGACCATATTGCTATTAACTAGATGCCCCAATTACATTGTTAACAGTTTTCAAAGTTGTAAGCAATCAATTAATATTTCAGCTGATGTTGGTGCCACTCCATTTGGTCTAAATTCACTGGGTGGATTAGCAGGCCTAGAAAGTTTGGGACTTGGTCAGAGCACTTTCATGGATTTGCAGGTAAAAATCTTCAAATAATTTGTTACCTGAATTAACATGCATTCTTATCTAGAGAAACATGAGTTAGGAGAAATGCTGGCATCAGAAAAACATGCATCATAATAATATTTATATTCTGTTCCATAAACCGTTTGTTTCACAGTTGTCTTATTGTATGGTTGGGATGGAAATCCGAAATAACTAGAGAGAGATGGGGACCAATGGCTTAATGGCTGAGGGAACAGAGAGCGCACCTGTGCTTAAACTTGTGCACTATAATATCTCACGCGCCGAAGGCTAGTCTCCGCTGATATTGGCCGTCGTGGCCGAAATTCGGTCTGGAGGACTAATTTTTATTGTATGGTTGAATGTTTGTTAATGTTTTAACATTTCTACACAGATTTGTTTTGAGTGAGAGCCACCCCTTACCATTACTCTCTATTCTGGGAAATCTTTATAATTTTAAGTGTTATCTATGGTATTTGCTTCAGGCTCGCATGCAACAAGAGCTGCTAACCAACCCGGACATGCTGAGGCAAGTGCTCGACAACCCGCTTGTGCAGCAGATGATGAATGACCCTGAGAACATGCGTACGCTCATCACATCCAACCCACAGATGCAGGATCTAATGGCGGTAAGTTTAATCCCTGTTTTTCGAAATTACATTTTTTATTCTGTATATAGGATGTTGAAATCGCTTTCACACGACATAATTATAAAAAAAAATGCTAGATCGACTCGACTCGACTCGATCGGCCGAGTGTAGGTCGTGGGTTCGAACCCAAGCAGGCGCATTACTGTGTAAATATTTTCATCAACACTGCTCTCAAAACGGCGAAGGAAAACATTGGAGGAAACCGGCATGTCCTAGAACCAAAAATTCGAAAACGTGACATCTACCAACCCGCACTGGGCCCGCGTGGTAGATTACAGCCCACTCCCTCTCGAATAGAGGAGCCCTGTGTTCCAGCAGTGGGAACATTATGTGCTTATTATTCTAAATAATATTTCTCGTATATCTCGTGCGAAAATGAGAAGATCTAAAACTAGTAGTATTGGACTCCAATCTGTTTTACCTTATATTTATTTTTGTTGTATTTCCTTCCCAACAACATAGATACAAAGACTCTTTAGGCTTCTCTAAGGGGTGGTAGCTTAATCCTCCCATGCCAGACTAAGCTAAATAAATTGATTATAAATTAATTTAGATTACAGATATGGATCATTCCAAATTGATGCAGCATGTGTTCCATCTTTGGCTTTCAGTAATTTATTTTGTTCTAAAATACAGCGAAATCCCGAGATAAGCCACATGCTGAACAACCCTGAGCTGTTGCGGCAGACTATGGAGCTGGCCCGCAACCCAGCTATGTTGCAGGAACTCATGCGCTCCCACGACCGCGCGCTATCCAACCTTGAGAGCATACCTGGTAAGTGAATCATGTCATAGTAGAGAGTTAAAAGTAATGTCATCTGCCTAAGCTATTCCCAATGGGTCGGCTTCCAGTCTAAGCAGATGGAATAAATGAAATGGATTGGATTGGTTTGGTTTTGGATAGTATTTTACATGGACCGACTGTCTATCTGACTTCCACAACCCAGTCACTGGGTAACTTGATCGCCCTGGGTAGGACTGGTTGCCAAATGTCGGACTTTCGGGCTTCTGACTACATGTACAAAAATCTACGAATGACAGCCGTGACCACCGACGGTTTAACGTACCTTACGAGGCACGTAGGGTTCAGAGTTCGAAATGGATTGTTCCCCATCCAAGGTACAGCCGCGGCAAGCGTAGCTTAACCTTGATAGATCAACCCGTGCAGCTTTTACTTAGCCTTAGCCTCTTGAAAATGCAGCAGGTCCAAATAAAATATCCAAGGAGACTTGAAGTTCAAATATGTTCTTAATTGAATAATATCAACTTGATTGAACATGACGCCTTATGCAACAATGTCTTATACTATAGCTACATACATATACACTAGGAATACACATGCTATCGAGCGGCTATTATTATCTTTCCTGTTCATTCAAAGATTGACTGGAACACATTGCTAAAAGCGATAAGACTGCCATTGTACCCTTAAAAGTATTACATTTTATCAAGCTATGGAACTTATGGTCTGCTCGAAATGTATGTTATGAAAATGTAAACAAATGAATCAGAAAACGAACCTGTGGAATTTGTAGTAGTTAATCTGTGTCAATTTAAAGTGCCACTTTCAAATTGAGTGCCTTTTAATTTGATTATTTGAATACAACCGTAATCTTACTTTAAATATCACTATAAAGATGTTTTTGATAAAACCTCGATTTTCGTTGACGATTTGTCAATAACAATTTAATTACGTTTTTTTAATCAAAATTTGGTGGAAAAAGTGGTAAGATATAAAGTAAAAACCTTCTAAATACGGATGAATATGTTACTAATTCCCTTTAGTGCGTAAACGTAAGATTTTAATCTGCGGGGCAATTGAGTAACACATTATCAATCGGAATCGGTTTCATTTTGAGAGTTCAAACAACATTCATTGCGTTATTTACGTGTTGAGCAGACAAATTTTTCGAACTTATGAAGCAATGGATTACCAATTTGCTTTAAAATGATTTAGATTCCGATTGATAGTGTGTTACGCATTTAGGTTGCTGAACAGGATTTGTTTACATTTTCATCAGATTGTTTAGGAATACAATAATTCAACTTTTGGTCATATTTGTCAAAAATCATAAACATTTCTTGTAAATGAGCTGCTTGGAACACTAATACAGGGTGTGAATAAACCTGTTACCATGGATTCATTACACAATTCTGAAACCTGCATTGAAATTTTTCATCAGTTATTTAAAAAATAAATGCTGTTCCATACATTTTTAACGCGTATGTATTGCATTCCTCTATGGAACTGCAGATTTTTTTTTAACTGATGTAAAATTGTTACACTGAGGACAAAGAATCATGTGCTGAGTTCATGGTTACAGTTTGCGCGTCGATGCCGCTGACACCCTGTATTTAAAAACCCAGTTAAAGAATAAAGTGTGAAACCATTTACGAATAGAAAGCAACTGTATTACCTTGTGTTATTTGATTTACCTTCCTTTTCAGGTGGCTACAATGCTTTACAACGCATGTACAGAGACATTCAAGAGCCGATGTTGAATGTAGCCAGCAGTATGGCAGGCAACCCGTTCTCTGGACTGGTGGACAACTCTGGTAAGATACTTCTTTTTCAGTGTGAGATTTAAATGGGATAAGGCATTTTGGTTCCTTCATGAACTCATTCCGTCTTATTACAAAACAAGTTCCAACTTTAGACCTAGCCCAAAACTTCGAGACATTTACTGTATTTTGAACTTTATTACGACAAACGTAAAGTTCTTAGTGCGAAATTGACAACTTTAGACGCGGGTTTAACGTCAGTTTATGTAAACAAAACTGCATTGTCGTAATAAAGTACCAAATTCGAAAATGGCTCGATGGTTTAAACCTGTGTCTTATAAGATAAACCTTGTTTGGTAATAAGGCAGATTATGTTTTTCAGACAAACACCAAATACGTAATTAGATATTGAAGCCCTCCTATACTTTTAACTCTGCAGGCCAACTTTATTGATCTAGTTGTGACCGGGTATTTGGACCTAAATTCGGTGTAGCGAGTCATTTTAGGGGGCACACAATATTAAATCACTTTAATTTTGAAAGGATCTCCGTTAGCGAAATCGATAAGGAAGACGAGTATGTTTTCAGAGAATATTTCTTGTTTTCAAGCATCATACAGGTTGGATTTTTGAGATCGGCAGTAAGGATAGGCACTTTAAACGTTGTAGCTACAGGAAAATAGTAGGTACGACAGTGTGAATTTTTTGAGAAATTTGATCTGCATTTACAGATTTCCCTCCTGTTGGTCCGATAGAGGTTTTTGATCCTTATAAGAAACAGGATAGATTGGCATCATAAAAAGTTTTTGTAAAAATTCCTCATTTTCTTGGGGACTAATTTGTTTTAAAAATCTTTGAATTTAAATATCTCAAAAAGTTAGGAACAGCTTTTAAGCCCGTTATCCTGTAGCTATAACGGTTGAGGTACCTACCCATACTGCCCCATCTCAAAAATCCACCCTGTATACCATAACAGAAAATGTTAAAAAATCTTATGTTCTCTAAATTAATGAAGGTAGGCTTACCTAACGGTTCGACATATTTTTTTTCAAAATGGCGGCCACACATGAACCCTATATAAATCGATAGCTAGCATTAATGCAAACAGAAAACATACTAAGACCAAACCCCGTAAAGTGCTACGTTTCCGAGATATTAACGTTCAAAGTTGATCACGTGTCATCCATGTTTTTCACTTTCTTACATTTTGTTACTTAGGTGTTTAAAATCAGTTGCATTAACCCGCCACCTTTGTTGCTCCAGTGGACGGCACAAACCCGCAGCAGGGGGCCGAAAACCGGCAGCCATTACCGAACCCGTGGCAGCGCGGCGGTGGGGGCGGGACGGGCGGCGGGGCCGCGGGCGCAGGCGGTGCGGTCGCGGGCCCCGGCCTCATCAACACGCCCGGCATGCAGTCGCTGCTGCAGCAGATGTCGGAGAACCCGCGTCTCATGCAGTCCATGCTGTCAGCGCCGTACACTAACAACATGCTACAGGCCTTGGCTGCTGATCCTGATATGGCGTCTCAGCTTATCAACCAGGTAAGCTCGGCTTATCGACTAAGTACAATATTTTTATCTCACGAAGCGATGCACGCTTTACTTGTGGTAACCAAGTATACAAACACATCTGTGAACGTGTGCGTGAAGACGGGTAGCGTCGGCACATAACACAAACACACTTCCAACTTCGCCATTGTCTCAGATGATACCGAGAGCTGCGCTTACACACACATTCACCGCGTGTTTGTACAGTTGGTATCCACAAGTAAAGCGCGCGTCACTTCGTTAGAAAAAAAAATACTAGAACACTGCATCGCCAGCCCGTCTTGTCAAGTATGGTCAATGCTCGCGCCTTCTGTTTGTCAAGAGGCCTTTGCCCTGCAGTGGGACAATAATAGACTGTTGTTGTTATTAACAAACTACATAACATCACCTGTATTCCTCAAAGAGGTAGGCAGAGGAGCATTGTCATAACACCCCTTGCACCAGTTATATTTAAGTATATTTAATAGGAGGCAAGCTTTTTATTTGACAAAGTGAGCAAAATCCCTACCTAAATACTTTATTGTTGGATGTTTTAAACATTCAGTAAAGATCATAATTATCCCCATAAATGACACAACATTTATGGGGATAATTATGATCTTTTTTTTAAGTCACAACATATGTTGTGACTTAAAAAATAATATGCTTCATGTTTGAAGGAAAGGGACGGTGCGTTCTTATTGAGATGTACCATTGAGGAAACATACATCTGCTCAATTTGAAAGCAAAATCCCGTGCACACGATGACCACATCTGTTAGCAAGCGTTACTATAGCGGCCGAGCGCTGCAAGCAAGAATAATCCTTACGGTGTACGTGGTCTGTTCAAAAGAAAAGGTGAATTTTCAATTTTCGCGGGCTGTGTACATTCGATTATCGAAATTTTTTTTTTTGTTATGTTTGTACACATATGTTTATCATATGTTGGCATTATCAGCCAATTTGGATTAGTAGTTTGTTGTTGACAACTGCAAAGGTTAGTCACGTTTTTGTGTGTTCTTCGATTTTTGACTGTTGAAAAAAATGGATCAAAGAATAAGGTATTAAATTTTGCGTTAAAAATGGAGTAAACTGCTCCAAGGCACTTGAAATGTTGACTGTGGCATTCGGCGAGTCCACTTTGTCTCAAAAAAGTGTTTACAAGCGCTTTACAGAAGGCCGAGAAGATGTTGATGACGATGAGCGTCCTGGAGTTGCAACCACGTCAACAAGCGAAGAAAAGATCGAAACAGTCAAAAAAAATTGTTTTGGAAAATCGTCGAATCACTATTAGGGAAGTTGCAGAGGATGTTAACATATCAATCGGCTCATGCCATGCAATTTTCTCGAATGTTTTGGGCATGAAACGTGTGGCAGCGAAGTTTGTTCCGAAATTGCTAAATTTTTAGCAAAAGCAACGTCGCATTAGTATCGCTCAGAAGTTGTTGAATGACGTCAAAGACGATCCAGGTTTGCTCAAAACGGTCATTTTTGGTGACGATACGTGGGTATATGGTTATGACGTCAAAAGACCAATGTAAGGAAAGCGTTTTGCCACAATTGATGAGATAAAGTCAGAATCGAAGAACGAGCTGATGGCCATACCGAAAAGCGCATTTCAGAAGTGCTTCGAGGATTGGAAGAAGCGCTGGCATAAGTGAATTATATCTGAGGGGGATTACTTTGAAGGGGACAAAACGGATATTGATGAATAAATAAATACTTTTCAAAAAAATTCAAAATTCACCTTTTCTTTTGAACAGACGACGTATAAGTAGATGTAAGTTTCGAAGCTTACATCTGTCCAATTTGAAAACAGAATCCTGTGTACACGATGACCACATCTGCTAGCAAGCGTTACTATAGCGAGCTGAGCCGAGCGCTGCAAGCAAAAATAGCCCTTATGATGTATAAATGTAAGTTTCCTCGATAATTTAAAGATTCGGCTGTTGACTTTTTCAATTTCGTGTAGAACCCGATGTTCGCGAACAACCCACAACTACAGGACCAGATGCGCACAATGATGCCGCAGATGTTGGCGCAGCTACAGAACCCGGAAATGCAGCAAATGATGTCCAACCCACAGGTTAGTTTTATTTCAGTGCAATAGTGCATAACTGCTACAGAAGTTTGCCATCAATCAACTCGGAAATTATACTTCAGTTTTCGCAGAGATGTATTGAAGTTTGGTTGTAGTCTGTGTCAAATCATCATTACTTAGCAACAGCAAAAACCATTAAAGCGAAGAGTGCGATATCTGTGTCTTTCTTCTAGGTTTTACTCTTCTAATAACCTCAGCAATAGTTGTATGTCCAAAAAGGCCAGCACAATGTTAGTGTTTATGATATCGTGTAGGCCCTGAACGCGCTGCTGCAGATCCAGCAAGGCCTGGAGCAACTGCGCAGCGCCGCGCCCACGCTGGTGGGCAGCCTGGGCATGGGCGTGGGCGCAGCCACGGCCACGCCGCCCGCGCCGCCCGCGCCTGCGCCCGCGCCGGCCTCAGGCGCCGCGCCTCGCCAGCCACAGAACCCAGAGCTCTTCACGCAGGTAATGCAGATTATAAATTACTTTGAAATACTTTTGGACGTCCTGACAATACTGGCACTGATCCTGTCCTTCTATTTATTAGCACAAGTTTGTTTTTAATAAAATTATGTATCTTTTGGATAAAATATTTATCTATGGGCCTGTGTCGCCTGAAATAAATGGATTATTAATACTTAATACATATTTGATTGGCATACGGTGACAGTTGGAAGTTGCGTCAAAAGCTCATAAACATAGGTAAACATTCTAAAAATACATGATTTAAAAATGATAATAATGATGATTCTTATGACTAACTAATAGGGGAGGCCTAGAGACTGGCTAAAAGTCTAGTACCATTTTCAGATTTCTACAACATTTCACAGTTACAAAAACTCGATAATCTCAATATAATCAAAGAGAATCTCAATAACAAAAAATATATAAATAAAAGTTTTACAAATCTATATACAGGGTGAATTTTTCAAGTGGGCGTGGATGGCCAAATCCGAAACTATGAGGAATAGCGAAAAGTACTCAAAGGAGTCGCGGGCTCGATTTTGATGAAAACTAAAACTGCATCATTGGATTTTTGAAAAATCAATATTTCTGGCCAGGAATCGAACCTGTTGATTTTGAAAAAAAAAACACACGCTGTATTATTATACCATTCGATAGTGTCGCTAATAAGGATCAAATTCTGGGAAGTAATGACATACGGCAAACTAAAGGAAAGAGCTCATTTTTATCAAAATACTTTTTTATTTTCTTATGCTACCTACCTATTAAACCTTAACTGATTAATTGTTCAAAATTATGACAATTGTTTTGGAATACATAGCTGGATTCGACGTCTCAAGGATTGTACTGCAATTAAAAATTTGAATTTAGAACATAATTTTGTGAAGGTGACTGCGCTACGAGTGTTTCGGGCACATGATTAGACAAACGGAACAGATACAAAGCTTCAAACAACCGCGCGAATCGGTTGCACTACTACAAGCACGCGGGACATGTGTG
This sequence comes from Amphipoea lucens, assembly GCA_947508005.1. Classification (NCBI taxonomy): domain Eukaryota; kingdom Metazoa; phylum Arthropoda; class Insecta; order Lepidoptera; family Noctuidae; genus Amphipoea; species Amphipoea lucens. Next base: position 12,506,271 of record OX382371.1, read on the forward strand.
CGTGACCACTGGCCGCTTGTCACGTACGCGGCGAGACTGGAAAAAACCGGTTTACGCTGGCACAGCTAGTTGACAATCTCAGGGTCAGTGCGACCGTGCGACCCACGTTGTTTGTTTTGTTAGTTCCAAGTTTGAATATTTTAATGTAAAAACGCGGTATATTATTGTTAATAATGGTGGTTTATTGTACTGTGTGTATGAATAATACTAGAAAAAATAAAGATATATCATACTGCAACTATCCCAAGGAGTACAATAGGTAAGTAAATATTTGATTACTTCTTTTTCAAGTAAGTACCTTTTTGATAAGAAGACAGTTGTACACGGTGTGTTTTTACCTTTTTATTATTATTACAAGTTTTTACTATATATTTGTAGGTACGTGGATGGGTTGGTATGTAGTAGGTATGTGTGTTAAGTTTAAATATTGCAAGTAAGGTTTGAACCACTTCCCGATGTCTGATTGAGCTGAAATGTTGTATACCTGCGTAACTTCAGTGATAATGCAATAATAAGATATAACCTGACGCTGCACCCAGGATTATCTCCTCACTAGGGAACTCTTCAACGGTTAGTAGCACGATCACGAAATTTTTATGATAGATGAATTTTGATAATCAACGGCCATAATAGCATGATCATGAAAGTTTGAATACGAGTTTAAAAAGCATTTTTAATCGAAACTTATTATTAATACCTACATCGTACTTATTTCTCGCTACTAGTAGGTCTTGAAATTAAATAAATATTTAAAAAATAGGTATATAATCTTTAAAATATAGGTCTACCTATGTCGTTTGTATAATAGTGTTCGGTTCGCATTTCCGTTTTATTTTTATTTCAGCTCAAAGCATTTACCACACCATTAAAAGAAACAATAAATGATTAAAAAACAAAAATTATAAAAAGATAATTATTAGAGTAAGTAATTTGTAAATCATACTGAATAATAAAACTATTTAACAAATGTTTTGTTTGTCTTAACCTATTGTGACAACCCTACGAAAATAGGTAACAATTTTGCACGTTCTTAAGAAGCTTTGCCTCTGTTCCGTTTGTCTACTCATGTGGTTTCGGGTGTAAAAATATTGAGCATCATTTCGAACAAGGTATGAAAAAAGAAGCAGTTTATTAAAATTCAACATTTTCCTTAAGTTTGCCGTATGTCATTACTTCCCAGAATTTGATCCTTATTAGGGACACTATCGAATGGTGTAATAATACAGTGTGTTTTTTTTTCAAAATCAACAGGTTCGATTCCTGGCTAGAAATATTGATTTTTCAAAAATCCAATGACGCAATTTTAGTTTTTATCAAAATCGAGCCCGCGACTCCTTTGAGTACTTTTCGCTATTCCTCATAGTTTAGAATTTGGCCATCCACGCCCACTTGGAAAATTCACCCTGTATACTTAAATGAAAACACAACCTTAGATTTGCAAAACTTTTTTTTAAGACAGCATTAGGGCCATAATTTCATAGATATAAAGAAACCCATATTATGATTACAGTACTAAAAACATTAAAGAGTGGTTTCACAACAAGTTATGAGTAAATTGCTCTCAACTCCAGTGAAACCACTAACAAGGTAGACATAAAATACTTTGTCTATATGTGCCGCCTCCGTCGTAGTCGAACGCGCACCGCCCGCACGTCGATGTGGTACATAATACCTTTTATTTTTGAGTGAGTTGCTATACTCCATTGGCCTAGGAAATAACTAAAGATAAACAAATAAACTCTTCTTCGTAGATGTAACTGCTTAGGCACAGTTTTTTTGTCAGATTTTTAATCATAATATAATATTTTGTAATCTGTGTATCATAGAGCCCAAAAAGATTCTCTAAACCTTTTAAAAAATGCAACGCATTAGATAAAGTTGCAACATTGAAGAGTACAACCGTGGTGTGGCATGTTAACTGAAGTGACAGGTATTACATTTAGTCTGTTACTTTTGTTTAGTATAAATTCACTCAAAACATTGCCGGTTATCATGTGAAACTTCTTACTTTTTCATTTAAAATATCAAATTATATTATAAAATAACTTGTTAAAAATGCGTGTGAATAGGCTTTAGTGAAATTTTGGTATTTATGCTTGTAGTCTGTTCAATAAATAACATTATTTTAAAATTTGTAACAAAAGGTTTAGCACCCATGAATCACGTGTTTTTTTTTTTTGTTTACCTCTAGTTAAGTACCTAAACCAATGGAGTATAGAACAGTGTCGATTTCATTTGAAGGGTACATTTAAAATATGGCTTCATGATAGTTTTCCTAAATGCAAGTCACTTGTTGCCACTTAGCCATTATTTTTTAGTTTGTACTGGCGCAAAACAAAAATTAAAGTTTCCTGCACCATTCCATTTCTTCTTCCATCCTTAAAAATCTTTGTTATTTCGTTGATTTCATACCCATTTGATACGTCATTGATAGAGTTGTAATTAGAGTATAAAATATGTTATTTATTACTGCACTCATCATTTAATCAGTCAGTATGCAGGTACTTAAAAGTTCTCATGTAGAAAGTTTTAAAGTTAATATAGTAATATATTTCGATATATCCGTAGTATTGACTGCACTATTTAAATTCCTAATATATGGTACACAGTTCATGCAACGGATGATGTCTGCTATGGCGAATAACCAGACGAATTCATCGCAGCCACCTGAACAACGCTACTCGCAGCAACTTGAACAACTTACTGCTATGGGCTTTCTCAACCGGGATGCAAACTTGCAAGGTAAGCAGACACCAAAGAAACTGACTTCTCTTCTCGTATCGCTACGAACAATACAGGATGGTTTTGATATATGGCTACATTAATCATTGCTGCTTATAGGAAATATTCTTTGGGCTCCATAAACCATACCGTCCATACCCAACTTTTGGAGTTATTTTTAGCTGTCTTTAATATCTCGTCTCAGATTGCCACTCTGTATAGGTCGACAATGAATTCATGGGTATAATTTAGGTGTAAAAGTACTCATGAATACGTAAAAACATCTGTTACAACGGGACCCACTCTGAAATAACGAACAAAATACCTGCTGTTTTCAAAGAAAAATGCGATACTTACCTAATTAAATTCTAGTATCACTACTCGGAAATCATATTTCATGGTACTTGTTTTCAGCACTGATCGCGACGTTCGGCGACGTGAATGCAGCGGTGGAGAGGCTACTAGCCCTCGGCCAGTTGTCCATGAGCTAACACTCGCGCGTTTAGAACTTAGACGTCCACTACTGCGGCTACGATTTGCTTACACCATACTGACATGTAATTTTGTTACAAACAAACCACCAACTACAGTTGAAATTATCGAACAAAATTATAAATGAAGTTCGTTTTGTTCATGTATCACATTTATTGTTCAACGCTTCGTCACGTGTGATCACGTGTGGTTTGTTAGATGTCGTGATACTATATTTTTAGGATAAAAAAGGCTGAGGCCCTTTAAAAAACGTGTCTCACAATTTTCAAAAAATAAAGGCTATTTAAAAAAATATTATAAAGTATTTATTACTTCAGATTTAACAGCGGTTTGGCCCTCCTGTTTTACCTAATCATAGAGTGGAATGTTTTGTGATAGGTATTCAGTGCATCGATCCTATAAGCACGAGTGACGATATCTGCTAAGTTAGTTTATTGGACAGCGTGCGTTTGTAACAAAACTATGGTCTGATATTTATGTTGTTTAGGGTTTCGGTATAAAAATTGTGTGAGCGATGTATTCAAATTACTTATTCTAAAATGGCAGGATTCGAAATACGTATGTTTTACTGCTGATAATAAATATTGAAATTACGCTTAAACTCACCTTCATATTTATTGAAAAGTAATTTCAATAGTTATTATATTGATAACACTTAGTGAATAATGAAAGCATACAAACATTTTGAATAACGTCATTTTATAGACACACTATCACTTATTTACTCTTCGATGCAATGGTGTAAGTAAGGATGAGCTAGCGACAACGATTTCTAACACCTTTCCATTTTATGACCGTGTCTGTCGTTACGCACGTCTCAGTTTCCCTTTAAATAATTGTAATAATAAAAATTCATTCCTTCTTGTTTTTAGGCAATATGCAAAATTGTTGTTTATACTTTAAGTAATAAAACACTAGAATTCCTGATTAAAATCGTCAGTTTTTTTTTTATTGCACTACTGTATAGAAATATAAATGGTATTTCTATAATTTAATTTAATGTATTCTTGTTATACTATATGTTATCGATGTGAACTCACTTGCATAGAATTACGTAAATAATAGGTTTATGTAAATAGATTTGCTTTGAAAAAATATGTGGAAGAAACGCACTTTCATGCAATAAACTTTATCATTTATGAATTATGAGTAATGGAAATTTAATAATTTTTTTTGTATAATTTTAAAAGTTTCTTCACAATTTTTACGTTAGTCACAATTCAAAGGGGTATATAAGGTTGACTGATTATTTTGCATTATGCCAGGTTGAACTCAATATTGGTTGAATATGGACAAAAATATATCAATATATAACAAAAGACAAAAATATATTGTTTTCTTTTTATGTATCTCAATTATATAATATGATACCTATGTTTCATTCGGTTTCGTTTTGTTTGTAGCCATGTAAAATATATTTTTATCTATTATTTTGTGGTGGTAAAAATACTTTTATATTTACTTTTCTTTTGTAGCCTATTGTAGTGGTTTTATAGGTAATTAAATTTAAGTTGTAAAAAGTATGAAAGAGTACTAATGTTGCTCAGTTTTGTAGGGGAATGTGTTAAAATTACACAGAAGTGGTGAATCACTTAAGTGAACTATTTCTTGTATAGAGAGGCATTGGTCATAGGCGCACCTTTATTTATCGTGAACATATCTTTTAAAATTTATGCATAGAGGAAATAAAAGGCTTAATTTTCTGGACATAAAGAAAATTGAGCTGTGAATATAATACATAGTTCAGTTTTTTGCTAGCTTCCATGCTTGTTGACACTATCTTTCGGTTCCAAATTCTTGCCAAACAACGTATTGATAAATGCGTCAGCTTTTGAAATTCATGTTTAAATCAATAAATAAAATAGGCGTGTGCTCTGTGGTGTGTTCTAGACTGCTAGAATTGTTTAATATCGTATGAATCTGGGTGTAATAATATTATAACGTGACAGAATGCAATTATTATAAATAAACTTTAAAACCATCGTTTTATTTGCTCCTTTTTTATATTTTCATTACTTAGCTCAAGCTGTTATCTGCGGTTTCCTTCGCATCCGTACCCGGAGAAAAAACATTGATTATAAAAAAAAACTTTCAAATCTGTTCAGCTGTGCTTAACAAGGTCCAAAAATCACAATATTATAGTGACTATTTTAATAGCAATGTCTACGTTATGCAAATGCTCTGCAATAATAACTTTCGGCCGATTGTTCCCAACGAGTCACACTGACATGTTACAGTGTGACTCGTTGGGAACACACCCTTTCGGCTTGTTGTGTGTTCGAACCCAAGCAGGGGTACATTAACTTTGTGCTAGGTATTTATTTCATCACCACTGCTCTCGAACCCAAGCAGGCGTGCATTAACTTTGTGCTAGGTATTTATTTCATCACCACTGCTCCCAAAACGACGAAGGAAAATGTGAAGAAAACGGCATGGAACATCACCAACCCGCATTGGTCGCGCGTGGTGGATTACAGGCAGCTCATTCCTTCTAACAAGGAGGAAGCCGGTGCCCCAGAAGTGGGAACACTATAGGCTGATTATGCCTAAGCGTCAATCAGTTTATCAGATAATGCGTCGATCGTCGAATTTAAAGCCTGTGGTGTAACACTGCAGGGCAAACGTCTGTCTACTTTCAAAAGCCTCACATTCATGGTAAAAATAAAATGAGATATCATGTTGCACACACACACTTCATCCCAGCAACACAGATTTATGATATACCTACACATAAAAGTCTACAATAAACTGCCCCTTTGGTAATGGTCGCAAGCGCGACTGCTCAGCGTGAGGTCCTGGTCAATGAGTATTATAGGGTTTTTCCATTAGGAATTCCTTAGTAACAAACAGCCTGGAGTTTGGAAGTAGGCGGTGTGATACCCCCGTGCCTTGGAAACTACGTTTAGCCGTTGGTCCTGCCTGCTCTCTCCGGCCGTGTCGATTGACGTCCCATCGGACTGTGAGAGTGCACTTGTGCCCTGGTATATTAATCTATGCGTCTGCACAGACGCTTGTGCAATATCTCCCGCGCCGAAGGCTAGTCTCTGTTGAGATTGGCCGAAATACGGTTTGGAGGACTATACAGGATGGTCAAAAAGTCGTGGATCAAACGAAATAGGGAGATTATTTCAAAGGGGTTAATTTCCAACAAAAATCTTTCTACAGCATGGCCATAATTCAATTGCCCTAAAAGTTATGAATATTTTTGTAATAATAATAATTGACTTCCCCTCAACAGCAAATAGCTGTTGGAAGAATAGCGGGCGTCTATTTGATTTAAACTGACAAAATTTTCGGGTTTTGGACTTGTGAACAGCGTTGAGAAGACTCCTACGATAACAATGATTAATGTTCGATACGATACGGAAGCATATCGAGTGTTTGTGAATAAGGGCGCAGGATAGTATTTACTACTTCCATGGATTGGTAAAATCATAGATAATTTCCCGTTATCAGTGACACATGTCAAGCATTGATAAAGTTGAAACTGTCAATGTCATTGAACAATCGCTTCGCGGTGGACGTATTATTGTAATGAATTTCTTGCATTATTGACAATAATATTGATTGAAATATGTGTAACTATAAATGAAACAGCAAGTCCTATAAGGTAATTGTCAATTTTAATGTAACCATTATACTTGTATAGTTTAGAAATTGCTTCAAATATGTTGTATTTCGTATGTTTCAGATGTATTCCCCACGGCAAAAAATTTTATGGTTTGCGTTTAGTACAAGAGTTATTCTAATTATCTTACAAGCATTATCAAACCTTATCATACCGGATCACGACGCTAACGTGTTCATAAGCCCTGAAGACCCAAACTTGCGTAAAACGCACGCTGACATCGTCGTGGATAAGTTATTGGGGGGCATGAAGAGATGGGATGCTCAATACTTTATACATATTGCCCAGTATGGTTATACCTACGAAAATTGCCTAGCATTCTTCCCATTGTTTCCATTAGTCGTAAGATATGTTGCTTATGGACTCAATAGTCTATTTGGAACATTTTTAAACTTCCACAGCACACTGTTGGTTTCTGCAACCCTTTTAAATTTGATAATGTTTATCAAATCAGCTGATATATTACACAGACTGAGCTTAAGAATTTTGCGAAGTGAATGTAGAGCCTATAAATCTGCAATATTGTACTGTATCAACCCGGCAAGTATATTCTTTTCAGCACCATACTCAGAATCACTATTTGCATGGATGTCCTTCTATACAATGTTCAAGTGTACAGAAAGTGAGACATTAAGATTTGCTAATATTGATATACTAAGTGGCCTGCCAGCGGGATTTTCAATGATCACTCGATCCAATGGCTCTGTTAATTTAGGGTTCATATTCTATGCAAGCTTTAAAAATGTTGTAGAAAGAACTTTACCTGAAATTGTGTACAAATATAGAACTTTAAAACATAAGTTAATATTGCCATTCTTGTTGTTACCATTGTTCACATCATTTGTGTCGCTCTTCTTGACTGTGATCATAGCACTGTTACCATTTCTTTTAGTTCAAACATATAATTACTTTAAATATTGTGTACATAGTGAACATAACTTGCCTGATTTTTTATCAAATACAGAATATGTATTGCCGGGCAGTGCTGAAAGTCCATGGTGTAACAACAGTTTGCCATTATCATACACCTATATTCAAAGTAATTACTGGAATGTTGGTTTCTTCAGGTATTATAAATTAAAACAAATTCCTAACTTCATTCTCGCTGCTCCTATCATTTTGTTGTTGATGTATCATTGTTTGTCTTATGTACTGTGTAACATAAGGCTGTGTTTTAGACTTGGATTGAAAACTAGTGTTATTGGATATTCAAATAAGATGCCTTACAGGCCAAAGCAATATTCTAAATGTTTTGGGGCCAATGATCCTACAATGTTTGTGTATGTAGTCCATATCTTGTTTTTGTGTATATTTTGCATAATTTTTGTACATATCCAAGTGTCAACCAGACTCTTGGCATCAGCTAGTCCGATATTGTATTGGATATGTTCTGGTAAAATGAATGTTGGTCCTACACCAACATCAGACCAGAATACCATCAATGAGCATTTCCGACGTATTGGAATAGGAAAAAGAATCCCTTCTCATCATTTGTCTATAGCTAATTTGGAGGGAGTGGACAATATGTACAGCAAGTGGAAAACATTTTTAATCTCCAGAAGGATGCCAGACTTCCAATCGCGAATGATACAGTATTATTTCATTGGATATTATTTTGTAGGAACAATTTTATTTTCAAATTTTTACCCTTGGACTTGAATAATTGTTACTATTATCCTGGACATATCATTTACGTATCAGCTACAGATTGATGGTTTTAAATTAATCCAATTTATTTATCAACATATCATTTGTGATATACAGACTATATACTTAATGCATTCCACATAAAAATATAATAATTATCACAAATAGTTCAAAATATATTTACTAATTACTGCCTTATAATAAACGCCGTAATGACGAGATCTTTTAGCAAATTGATATTTATAGTAGGTAATGGAAACATCAGCGTTATTACTTATTAAATAGAGCCCTTAGTATTTAAATGATCATGTTAAAGTTTTAATGCTTGAAATGGGGCCTTTCAGTGTTAACAATATTCAAATAATAATAATGCTACATCGTCATTTATTAACTAAAGCTTTTTATGAGGTAGTTTATAAGGAATAAGGTTTTCGTACAAATTTACTGTTACTCTAGTCATTTATTTTGTGTTTATGTACCTAGTTAGGAGTTAAATAACGCACAGGATACTGAATAATATTCAAGACAATATTATATATTCTGAAACAAAATGACTTAAAGGTGGGTGACTCCATCAATTAATTGAAACGGAGACTCTATATACTTTGTTACAACCGTCTATATGCGAACACAAAGATTTATGTGATTGAAAAACGCAAATAACCAAAGGACATAGCGATCGTGAGGTCACGAGTTCGAATACCACTAAGACAATGTTCACACGGAAATAATCGCGGCGGTATGTTTATCGCGCACTGGATTTTTAACTCTCGGCGCTAAACAGTGCGCGAAAAAATCCCACCGCGATATCTACGCACGTGGACTCTGTACACTTTCGGTGAACATCAGTACCTACTTACTGCAATCGATTATCCTTTGAATTCGCAAATGGCAATTTAGATTAAATAATTTTCATTCTTACGGAAGTTTTTTGTCATTATGTAGTATGATAATTTTATGTAGGTTTAGAATAAGATTATAATGATGATCAATCTTTTGATCTCGAAATGGAATTGACTTTAAACACGAATTAGCTCTATAAGAATTCATAGGTATTAGCTTTGTTAAGATGTAGCAAGGGACCACCGAATGAGCATTAGATGAAACCACCGGTGACCCAAAGAAATCCTATAGGTTTTTATTCTATTACAAGTCCTATTAGATATATATTCTAAAATAATTATATGTATTTCTATTAGATTCTCATAAAGCACGTCAGCTTCTCCGATTTATACACACATAGCAGCCGTCCATTTTGAAATAGTCACCATAAAATATTGTGCCATATTAGGAAGCCTTATTTTAGATGTTCGTCAGTCCCATATTAGACCAAAAACATTTCATACTATGAAACTGCAGGATAGGTATTACCAATTACAGATTTGCCAGCAATTTTCTAATATTAGCTTTTGCTAAAAATTGGACTTGTAAACGCTTTGAGCTCAACATTTTTAATGATATAGATACCATTTTTATTGATCTTTTGTATTGATTTATTAAACTCATTTTAACCACTGTATTTTTTCAGGCATACTGTATCATATTTTAATTAAACCCATTGGTTTAGTTATACATATCCATGAAAGATTGAACAAACAGTATCTAAGGTCCGGCCGCGCTTTTGCCAAAGAGGTAAACAACAATGGCCGCTCGTCTAGTTAGCTCGGAGATTTAGACGAAAACAAACATTACTTAAAATAAATGTTCTTGTATAGGTATCGATTTCATTCAATTTCGAGCGGCCATTATTGTTTACATCTTTGGCAAGTCTAGCGCGGCCTGACCTTAATAAATAATATTTTGTGTATGGTTGTGAATATATTTTAATCAATTACAATTTAGTCTTAGATCGCACTTCTCTCACTTTCTGTTATTTTAGATATTAAATTAAACACGATATCACAAGTTATAAAATAGTTTTATTGTTAAAAGACACAATTATTTTCCATTTACTTAATTAAATATTATCATAAAATTTTGCTTATTATATGAGCAATTTTTGATTAAATGTACAAGTTCTTATAATGTGTGATTGTATAAATCCATTCATCTGTACTGTAGATCGTATTTTGATTGTCACCCCGACTTTGCCTCTATAACCATAAATCGGAAATAAATTTGATTTAACAGAAATTATACTCTGAAATGAAAATCATGCAGTGAAACTTAAAAATTGATGACAGCAATCAGGAATACGACCACAGTTCACAGTAATTGCTACTTCTAACTTTAATTTCAAAGAACATTGCAATACGCATCAAGGATTTTTGTGTTTATGAGTCGCAGATCAAAGTTTCTCATTAGAAAAAAAAGAAGAAGGTTGTGTATTCGAAGTCTTTTAAATTTCCGACATTTTTAGGAATTCCTCCAATCTCCAAAATAATTAACACAAAAAGACTACCACGCAGTTAACTTCTCAGACACAAAGATCCGTGGCGCGTACTGTACCTACCTTACACACCAGCACACTTACAAAATACACCACAACAACCTACTGCATTCCACCTTTTATATAATTTACGAAAGCCTATTTTTACATTTATTTATCGTCGCCGCGTCGAATCCTACATTAATTTACACTTAAGAATAGTTGCAGTTCAAACTGCTTTCCACACTTAAGGGGATTACAGGACCTAAACGCAAAAAACGCAAGTTTTAGAAGCAATAAAAGTATATGATCGACTACAGTAAACAAAATCAGAAAAATATATGATATTCTTCAAGATATATGCTAGATAGATAGTGTGTTGAAAACATAATACAACTAATTTGATACGATAGAAAAAAATCATGAAGAAACTTCTAAAACTTTCTTTTTACATAAAAACCTTACTAATATACTTACAATCATTCTGATTTTTGTCAGATTATTCTACAAACAACATACTAAAGCACTGGTGTTTTAATTTTTTAGTGCAAACAATAGATTTTTTGTAAATAGATAATTGCTTCATATTTTGCAATAAATTACTAGCGTTGTGTCATCGCGCTTCTCTTTCTTTTCTATGCAGTCCGACAGTGACCGCGCTTTAGGTCATGTAGTCCCCTTAAGGCGAATGGGTAGTTGTAGCCCGCGAAATTCAATTTTTCTTACGTTTTTTGCAATTTTCAGGTCAGTGTCAGGTTGTATCTTGATGAAAATTTGATTCGCGACTATAACAGGTACGTATTCACAGAATTATAATCATCAGAATCATTAATACATCTGTTTAAGTTAGATTTCTACCACCAACACTTTTCCATACGAGATTTGTTCTTAACGGTAGAAATCTAACTTAGGAAGATGTATTAATGATTCTAATTATTATAATTCTGTAAATACGTACCTGTTATTGTCGCGAATCATATTTTGATCAAGATACAACCTGACACTGACCTGAAAATTGCAAAAAACGTAAGAAAAATTGAATTTCGCGGGCTACAACTACGCATTCACCTTAAGGCGAATGGGTAGTTGTAGCCCGCGAAATTCAATTTTTCTTACGTTTTTTGCAATTTTCAGGTCAGTGTCAGGTTGTATCTTGATCAAAATATGATTCGCGACAATAACAGGTACGTATTTACAGAATTATAATAATTAGAATCATTAATACATCTTTCTAAGTTAGATTTCTACCGTTAAGAACAAATCTCGTATGGAAAAGTGTTGGTGGTAGAAATCTAACTTAAACAGATGTATTAATGATTCTGATGATTATAATTCTGTGAATACGTACCTGTTATAGTCGCGAATCAAATTTTCATCAAGATACAACCTGACACTGACCTGAAAATTGCAAAAAACGTAAGAAAAATTGAATTTCGCGGGCTACAACTACCCATTCACCTTAACTAAAACAAGTCCACAATAGACATGGAATTTTCTTACATGCTTAAAACATCAATCAGAGAACTTGTATTGAGATTTTCTTGCCTATGAAATATTTATTCGTTATTATCTACGTTCATATCAGTCGACGAAGGTTTCGGAGAGGCGTCAGCTGAGTCCGACAGTCGGGACGAGACCGACAAGTCGGCGACGGCGACGGGGTCGGCGCTGGCCTCCCCGTCGCCGGCGTGACCCTATGCCACCGCTAACGCCTCCTGCAACCGCTGGCGCGCGCGTCGCACCCGCTCCTCTTGACGTCTCACGTCATCTTTAGTTATGGTCACAGCCGCAATCAGCGGCTGTTCAGGGTTTAAAAAAACCCCCGGGTTCTCGAGTATGGATTGTTTCGATCCGGTTTGACCTGGAAATTGTGAAACAAAATCAATTTTCGTTTATTGCAATTTTGAAGAGTACTTAAAATGAAATAACAGTGAGATGTGTCGCAATTAAAAGCTGGGGCCGAGCGGTATTTTGGGGTGAAAACATCTCATTGTCTGCAGGCCCCAGAATCTTGCTTTGGGACAGCTCATAACGCATGTGTTTAACTTTAGTATCTCCATAGCCTAATACATATATTACAGTATGCAAATGCTAGAGTTTCAACTTCATTGGCGCCTTAAAGAAATCTCCTGAAGGCGTAGACACAGACAGCCGAAGACAGAATTCACTCATATTATGCAGGCATGAAGTTTGTAATAGGTTTAAAATCCATTTTGTTTTGCTCCTTACCTGTAATAGGTTGAGAAGAAACGTGAAGAGCTGTTGCCAGTGACTGAATGATGGTGGCATCAGAGTTGTATGGGCCCAAGGGCTTTATGTATTTGGGCAAAGAAGTGGTGCCCCTCACTCCATCCGTGTCACACGCCGTCAAGCCCTGAAACACCATTAAACAAAACAATATCTTTTACATTAATGAATTAGCTTTGAATTAAGAGGGGTGTTAGCAACACCCGGGTCGTCATGTTTCGGCACAGCAGGGTGGCAAAATATAATAATATATTATGTAGATATATGTTCCGGTTAGACTGAAAGCCGACCCCAACATAGTTGGGAAAAGGCTAGGCATTGATGATGATGTTCGGGAAAAAGCTGCTCTTAGCTCGCTCATTGAACAGTGCCGAGCCGATCCAAACATGATTAAGCGAGGGTAGATGCCGAACTCACTTTGCCGAGCGGCATGTGAGAGCTGTGGTGGCCCAGTGGTAACGGAACCGACTTACGAGTTGTAGGTCGTGGGTTCGGACCTAGACAGGCGCTTTACTTTGTGTTTTTTTTTTTACCAAAAATTCGAAGACATGTCATCTGCCAACCCGCACTGGGCCCACGTGGTGGATTACGGCCCACTCCCTCTCACTGAGAGGAGGCCTGCGTCCCAGCAGTGGGAACTGTATAGGCTGATTACTGTATGTTATAGCTGTTGGTTCTCCTATAAATAAATAAGCCGAATATGTGCAGTAATTGCTTTGGGTCGGCTTTCTTGTCCAACAAATACTGCCAAATCGAATGTGCTGACCCAAACAAGAGTGTAGCACCCCAAAGAGATAAATAAGTAAGTTGCACAAAAGTTAATTTTTAATGCTTACTTCTAGCCTCTTTTCCCAGAATAACTGTTTGGGTTTCTCCTGTGTACCATGTTTCAGGTCTGTTTTCACTTTGCTTTCCTGTGTCTTATAGACAGTGACCGGCTGCTTGAATATTGACGCCGTCTGACGAATAGGAGGTACCAAAGACGCATCTGATCGGACTCCCCTGTATAAAAAAAATACATAATTAATGATATTGTTGAGGTATGAAGACATAAAGGCAGATTTTGTGCTAAAATTATAATTCTGTTAAAGTATTATTAATATTAGTCTCTAATATATTTTTTCAATATCAATCTAATTTGGATGTTTTACTATAATTCAAGGGAAATTCCACACATAATAAAAATGTTGGACTGATTTCAGAACTGCACTCTGTCATGACTCATGCTACATGAAAGTTACTGGAACAACATGCTTAAATACAATGTTTTAACACACTACTACCACCTTGATATGAAAAAGTGCTGGTGATTCCTTTTAAGAAAGATATAAAGGAATGAATGTACTTATGTAAAGTCTACAAATTAGCGCAGAAGTGATTCTACTATTAATGTAATATTAAGCAGAATATTGTCATTAGAGTGAATTCTTATACGACATTACTTGATGCCAAGGTTTTATACAAAATTCTAGAGATTTGCTATAGTGATTTTAGTCCATGAGTTAGTGAGTAGTCTTAAATTCTTTGAACCTTTTATGGAGTTTAATAAAACAAGTCAGTGCAAGGAGATTGATGATTCTCATCATAACATAGTTACTAAAATCCATAACTAGATTTTCTGTTTTTTTTTTACAAAAATGGACTCTTCATTATGAGACATTATTTGGTGCATGGATGAATTTGTCCATTCATGGTTAAGCCATGTGTGGACAAATAAGATTAGTTCACAAGAAGAGAAAGAATCTCAAATCTATTTTCTAGTTATTTACTTACCAACACTCACTAAAACATAAAATACATACTGCTTTGTGCAAAGAGTAGCAAGCAAGGCAGTTTTATGTAAGAAAATAAGATCTGTATAGCATTCGGCTTTGAGGTAATTTATTAAAAGGGATCTTTTTAGCTGCCTGCAATATGAACTATATTCCAAGCCACAATTGATTGAAAATTGCATATTCATGCTGCAGGTAGTTGATAGGATAGTGCCCTGGATATTGCCATAGAATTGGGTGTCAAGGATTCAAGTCTTATTATTCAATTTTTATTAGCAAAGCTGCCAAGGTGTGATGTGATATAATGGCTATGAATTGTGAAATGATGAAGCACTAAAAGCCTAAGCTTGTACAAGGAGGTTGGTTAACATATGAACAGGTACTAAAACTGGTTTGTGTCAAGCGGTGCATTTCTGGTGTGATGACTAAACAACAACTACAAAGACAAACAACACTGATTATGTTTCAAAAACAGGAAAAAAACAAAACATAATCATTGTTTACACGCAGAGAGCAAAACTATACCTAGGCACACTTATTACAAGCTTCTATTTGATAGCATTATAAATACAGATGGTACACAAAGCAGGACTGCACTAATGATCACAACACAAGTGGAAGAAGTTTATGACACTAATGGGAACCTGTAGTCAAACTGCGCGCGTGCTTTCTTGGCCTTGCACAGCAGCATAGTGTTTATCTGACCCTGCTGAAAGTCGAAACACGACAGGTCCATACTATCACCCAGATAACGAACTAGCTCAGCCTTACTGCGAAACTTTTTACCTGTTGGGCTACAGAAAAGTTTATTGTCACTGTGGACCAGTCTGCAAGGAGCTGGTGTACGTTAGCATCGGTTAATCCCTGATTTAGTGATGGATATGTAAATGTTAAGTTAGACAATTTATTAGCCATGTTAACTGACCAGGGGCCGTATTACAAAGTATGAATGCCATTATGATTCCAGTCCGAAAAAGGATGGTGCTAACGGTCATGTATAGCTCCCTCTCTCTCTTACACTGGAATCATGATGGCATTAAGCCGTCATAATAAGGCACCAGTTGATTATGTCATAACTCGCTCTAGTAGTCGTTTCTAACATTCATTGTTACTTATGTGAATTCTTAGTTCTATTTCATAACCTAAGATCATGTTTGTAAACATGACAGTGAACATGCTAATTTTAGAACCTGTTGGACAGGATTACAGTATTTTTTTATAACCTTGTTAGGATCAACAACAATATCAAGTTACATTTTAACTGGGTCTTAAATATTACTTTAAAAGTTTATACTAATCATTTCTGAATGACAGAGGAGTCTTCATTTTTGATATTATCAACTGAATTTTGCAAATAACTAAAACAATTTATGTACATGAGGACATTTAAACAATATGCATTTGTACCTGTAATAGTAAACATCAACTTTTCCGGCAGACAAGCCCGTTTTCCTAAGAACTTCTTCCCTTTGCCAACCTTTAGGTAAGGCAGGACAGTCCGATCTTTTTTTCTCTATAGATATGTTCATTGTACTCATTTTTTAGGAGATACTTGTTCCAAGACAACTAGACAAAATTATCATTTACTATTTTATGATTTAAAAACAGCAAGCGGTAGGTAAATAAATAATTGATAAATTCGATCGAACTCTACAACAGAAACTTTAATTTGTCATTTTTGACACTGACAGCATCATCACTGCATGTGCATCCATAATCCATTTATTGTAACTTTACTCTATGACCACAGAATAAATAGTACATATGACTGCATCACACAGAACATAAATATTATATTCCCTGCACATTCCGAATTAGCTATAATCGCTCACAGAACAGCAATCACATCTCATATGTGCGTTCCATTGACATAGAAAAGTATGGACTGGAAATACCTACAAAAATAGGGTGCATACCTACAACTAGGGTTCCCAACCCTCCCGGATTGCCCGGGAGACTCCGGTAATAATGGTTAACCTCCCGATCTCCCGGTTTACAATAATTTCTCCGGTTTTAAAAGATTATGTGCATCCGTCCCTCGCACGTCGCTACTCGTCATGTTTGTTCTTTCCATTCCTGTCTCTAATGTTTCTTGCGAGCGCGTAGTCAGCATGATGGAACAAGTATGGACTTATGGAGCATGGAAAGAAACCGAATGAACATTTCTTTAGTAAAAGCAGAGTTACAAATTTGAATACTAACAAACTTCAATTTTTCTTGTAAAAACTTTTATGATTTTGTAGTAAGAAAACGTCAAATATTAGATGCTGCTCGAAAGCAAAGTAAATATAAATTAATAAATAATTGAGATTTACTTTCAACACCCACTCGATTTTTTCATGTAAAAACGTTTATGATTGTGTGGAAAAATCCGTCAATTATTAGATGCTGCTCGAAAGCAAAGTAAATATGTATAAATTTAAAAACTAATAAATGATTGAGCTCGATTTTTTTAAATTCTCCCGGGTTGGTCCTTTCAAGAGTTGGCAACCCTACCTACAACTCATATTGTCTCATAAAATGGCTGCCATTGCTAGGGTTGTGTCAATCAAGGAAAATTGGTGTTACTGTATCGAGTATCGATATATGAATCTGCAGTGGCAAGAAGAGAGAAACAGATCGTCCATAAAAATAAAAAACGAGTTATTTATTTATTAAAACCAGTGCCAGGTACACAAAATAAACATTAAATAAACATTGTAAAAGCCAATTATTATTAATCGACTTCAAAAAAGGAGGTTCTGTATTCGACCCGTATGTTTGTATGTCCGCGATTTTCTCAAAAAGTAATGAACCAATTTTTATAACTTTTTCGCTAATGTAATATACACACGTTCAGGCAGGTTTTAGTATATAATACATTAGGTGATTATTCTTATGTACGAAGTTATATGCATAAATGTACTACATCTCCGGCATTTCTATGATGATTATTCTAGTCGGTGTATTCAATTCTTCAATGCACTAGTGTTAATTGAATTTGTGTGGGGTAGGTACAACTAAAAAGTGAAAAATAAAAACATTTTTACAAAAAAAACAACCGACTTCAAAAAAAATACTACAAAGTGAGACGCAGGATTATTTATGTTAACATCGCAGAAAATACCGATATCGTTTCAGCGGAGGAACTAGATTCGGAAACTTGGCAACGGTACAACACTATTCCAATATGACATATTATTGTAAACAAACGAGTGAAGTAACAAAAATAATAAAAAGGTCTGTTATACGGAAAATAACCCAAATATCAATACTTTAGCCATAAATTCATGATCGGGTTACAATTGTATCATCGAATGTGTATTATTTTATGTATTATTGCATGAAAACCGGCTTTAACCTGTGCAAAGACAATAGAGATTGATTTTCATTATTTCTTGCACCACACTTCACATAACAACACACAGGCATGTTGAATAGCGGTTTTCTAACATTTATATGCAGTTTTAAAAGGTAAAAACCTTGTAATTTTCTCGCAAATCTCAATAATACAAAAAATAAACAACCATTTGACAGCAAAACTACCACGAAACTCGTCCACAGATTACTAATCTCGTCGCATAAGATGGCTGCTACGGCACTTACCTACAGCTGTCACTACGTCACGACAAAATTTTGCCATAATGAGCAACAACTTAAAATATTGTTGTCTCTTTTGTCAAATACGATTATCTTATTGGAAAGAATGAGACAAAACGATATTTCACATTCTGAATCATATTTCACTCATATTTGTATAAGCAAATGTATGTATAGAATAACGCGGCCTCTCCATGTTTTTCCTATCTCAATGGTGCGTTCCGATTTAGATATTACGATTATGACAGCTGAGGGCTGTCAACAATTTGGAACGCTCACGTCGTGAACGCGCTCACTTCAATGTCAAAACGATAGTACAATATTTCTATGTGTACACGCCAAAAATGTCTTCTTCTTAGGTTAGGTGGCAACTGTAGCCAAAAGCATAATTTTGAAAATACCACGTTAGTTTATATATAGGTATGATGCAACTCAAAACAAAACAGCACAACTGTAATTTTTGACAGCGCTCACGGTGGCTCACGGTGATATTATTTTAAGCCTAGGGCATGGTCGGCGTTATCGCAAGATGGCGCATGCCATGACGTCACCTATGACGATATCGTTATCGCGCTCATGCTAACGGCCTTGCCACGACCTTGCCGCTATCAGCGGCAGCTTAGCGCGGGGCGGCGAGCGGCAAAAACAAATATACAAAAATATATGAACCATGCCACGATGCACCGTTCGTAGCGTCAACGCTAGACAAAAGAAACCGCGCCGCTTGCCGCGTTGCCGCTAAGCCAAAAGTCGTGGCCGGGCGGTAATTCGGTACGGGTTTAAGCACGCTCAAATCGATTGCAGCGCAACTCGGAACGCACCCAAGGCATGAAGCGAAACGACGTGAGTACCGACCGCTCAGTATTTTTTCAAAGGCATCTAACACTGGAAACATGGCAATATTGGCAATAGTTCGTCACGATATCCTGAGCACAATATACTTTGTGGAGAAAAAAACCGGCCAAGTGCGAGTCGGACTCGCCCATGAAGGATTCCGTAGCAGCAAGTAACATAATATAAAAGTTCTTGTAGTTCGTTGTAACTTTGTGAAAGGTAAATTGCGGTTTTCGATTTATGACGTATTAAAAAAAAACTACTTACTAGATCTCGTTCAAACCAATTTTCGGTGGAAGTTTACATGGTAATGTACATTATACATATTTTTTTAATTTTATCATTCTCTTATTTTAGAAGTTAGAGGGGGGGGGACACACATTTTACCACTTTGGAAGTGTCTCTCGCGCAAACTATTCAGTTCAGAAAAAAATGATATTAGAAACCTCAATATCATTTTTGAAGACCTATCCATAGACACCCCACACGTACAGGTTTGATGAAAAAAAATTTTTGGAGTTTCAGTTGTAAGTATGGGGAACCCCAAAATTTATTGTTTTTTTTCTATTTTTGTGTGAAAATCTTACTGCGGTTCACAGAATACATCTACTTACCAAGTTTCAACAGTATAGTTCTTATAGTTTCGGAAAAAAGTGGCTGTGACATACGGACGGACGGACAGACAGACAGACAGATAGACAGACAGACATGACGAATCCATAAGGGTTCCGTTTTTTGCCATTTGGCTACGGAACCCTAAAAATGACAGCAGGGTTGCAATGTTGCAAACACACAACTTTTGTGTAGATTAAATGGAAAAATATAATTTAGACCCTTAATAATTTAAATAGAAACTAGAAATTCGAGATATTTATCTACTAAATTAGGAGCTGAAAAAAATGTGTTTGAACCTATAACAACACACAGGTTATGATTTCTTTCCATGGAGAAACTTAAACTGAAATGCAAAATTGTAATGGCGAATTTTTGTAAGTATATTGGCAACTTTGTTTTTTGTTTTTTACTTGCTCGGGAACTGTGTTCTTTGAGCCAAAAATAGTGAGAAAAATGTGATGGGAGTTCGAGCAATCACTTCCCAACAGGGTTGGATTTTGTACTATAATTATAGTATTTATACTATAATTTCGCCCTTTGTACTATATACTATCCACATCTAAGGATAGTACGCTAAAATACTATAATTTAAAGTTTGCTCCCGAATAAAAATTTGTCCTAGATTGTTTAGTACTTCCACACGATTTCGAACGAATATTCAGTAAAGTGAACCTTACCAGGACTACAATACGAAACAAACTGGTAACACAATCCTTAAACGACATTTTATTGTCTTGTGAGTCTTGTGACGCTATCAAAAGCGGTAACCGACGAAAAAACGGAGTAAAAACGATGTAAAAAAAAAAAAAAAAAAAAACAAAAACAAAAAATATACGCGTCGAATTGATAACCTCCTCCGTTTTTTCGTCGGTTAATTAAAAATAATGTAAGTGTACTATAATTTTTTATAAATACTATCCTTTTCATTTTTTTGTACTATCTTTTTCAACGTACTTAAATCCAACCCTGCTTCCCAATCATCAATCCGTTCTACTTTATTTAGTTCAGTGCGGTCGGTCGTCGGAATTCTGACTTGTGGTGAATAGTGTATAACGTTGAGTTTATTAATTTTAACAAGAAAATACGAATATAGCCCTCTCTTTCAGTAGAAATATAAGTGGTATTTGCAGAGGTGTCCAGTTTTAATCCAGGATTATTCACATGTATGTATTTGTCTCTTATTTCTCAATAACTGGTGTTGGTTATTTCGTTGAATGATGTCAACTTTTGCTTTGGTACTTTCACTTTGAATCATTTTATGAATTTAAATGATTATAGTGTTATCTATTAGGGATTAGAAGGTTCCTAATGATGTAAGAAAAATGCAGTTCCTTTACTAATCCAAAGTTGACATCGTAATACGTTTGTTACTCTACATCACAAGAATGATGTTGAATGTAAATAATAACAAATAGGTAGAATCTAATGAATTTCAAACATTAAAATATTGTACTTTCAACTAGTTACAGAAACAGTTGCGCCAAAGCCAGTTATCTGATAATAGTACAGACAATTTTATTACAGTAACAAGATTACCCACTTGTGTTTTTATCACCTACCTGTTATAACTATCTTTTTTACCCTTTGATATTATGATTAATCTACCTCTAGAATGAGTGGCTTTTGTAAAAGCTTTGCCATTTGAAAAAGTTATTTTTGTGTTATATGTATTGCAAAGTATGTACTGAATAGAGAATACTCTCAAATAGCTGTTCAACTTAAAGCCAACATAAATAAAGTTGTAAGTAATGGCAATGGTGATTAAGAGGAAATGCGGTTGGAGAGACTTTTGAAAAATCCTAAGCAAGAAATTGTAATTCGAGGTTTGGCTCTTGCCTATTTCCCCCTCAGATATTGGACCAATTTAAAAGATATTTCATAAATTGAATAAAAAGAAGAAGTGTCCCTATGTTTTACTTTTATCATTAATAGATGTAAATTTGTACACTAGGCCTCTGTTGACAGCGGTTTAAATCTGCATTTTTAGAGGGTTCTAGTGCATGTAAAAATAATGTATCATCAAAAAGTAAAACTTAGGGACATACAAATAGTTAATATTTATTATTCTGTAAAAAATCATTGCTCTATGGTCATTAACCAGTAAGAAAACAGCCGAGAGTGTTGCTATGGAGAAACAACCACCCGCTTTTCCTCTTAAAATGATTGTTCTCAGCCTACCTAACCTATTTGAAGCATGCCATTTTTCTGTGCTCCTGTGTATCCATAATCTTAAGTAAATTGTTTTAGTGGGTCTCCCTTTGCATTCCGTCTGCCCTTGTTAATGTTCTATCCTTGGACTATGAGAAATTTAGATTTGGTTGAGCAGAGTGGTTTTTGTGTGAAGAATGTTCTCTTCTTATTTTTGCTTTCTGCCCTAGATGCTTGGGTCCATTATAGCCAACCTATTCAGCCACCTTTTATGTTCCAGCTTAGTAACCACTTTAGCCTAGGAATTCAGATTATTCAGTAATATTCAGTATGTATTAAATGGTTTAAAAGTATGAATATATAGTATTATAGTACAGTATTATAGTTATTATAATTATATGATTCTTGGTTCCCACCACAGTTTCATAAATATTTTTATTTCCCATGAAAAATGAGGTCATACTTTAGCTCATAGATCACGATGATTTCAGCACAGATTCTTCCTTAAAAATAGAAAAAGTAACTAAATATCCATATGACTGGTGAGTTTATAGGAATTCAAATAAGAATACATATCTAATTTGGAGAAATTAAAAGTTTGTAGGTATTTCATTTTTCACAAATAGCAACATTTTTATAATTAAAATAAATAAATAATTTTATTCATTTCCAAAAAGTTTATAAGGTTATTAATTATTGATATAATAATGATTGGACTAAAAAGGTGATATGCTTAGTCTAATAAGAGCTTGGTTTACAACCAAGACTAGAAGAAGGCATAACATTTTATTGTTGTAGGGTTACAACAATAAAATGTTATTTCTTTAAGTTTTAAAACTATAACACCATTCCTTTTTAAATTCTTAAATCAATCTTCATCATGTTTGTGGAGGGGACTAGACATTTAACCCATCATGCTTGTCTAATGCGGGTTAATGGGTGAAAAGTAAACCTGCTCACTCGGTTCGTGGGTGCCACAGTTACAATTAGAATTTACCATCACCACCCTAAAATTAACGTCCTGTTCTTACGCCAATTGTCCAACCAAATTCTGCCAACGAGCAATGGAGTACAGTATACTAGGCGTTAAATTAACAGATTGTGTTCGTAACACAACATTGCGCTCCAAAACAAAGATATGTGACGTGGCTCAAAAGGCTGCCCTACGTAAATGGGACTGGGCAGGACATGTCTGCCGCATGCCGGACAAACTGTGGGCCCAAATAACATAGAACTGATGCCTTGAGACGGTGAGGCGGGGTCGCGGCAGACCATTTACGAGATGGCGGGACGAGCTGGATAGATTCCGTCAAACTTGGAAGAAGGTCGCGCGGGCTCGCGAAAGATGGAAGGAGTGGAGGGAGGCCTTTGCCCAGGAGTGGGAGAGTGTAGACTAGTAAAAAAAATGTCAAAATAGGTTTTAGGTGGTTGGTAGGTGTTTATGTTCTTTTTTGCGTCATGTTCACCGCAAATAAACGTATTTTCTTTCTTTTGTTTCTTACCTTCTACCACGATTTTCTTTCATCATTACCTGAAATATTGGTCTTCATGTAGAAACTAAATTAATGTGGGTAATTAAAAAAAAAAAAGGGTTGCGCTCTGGGAGTGGCGGCAGAAGTGAAAACTTGAATATTGACGTTGTGCATTTTTGATAATTTTCATTAATAGATGCACTTTGTTCAATTTACATATTTTAAACACTTTATATACACGAATTTTACGAATACACAGCAGTGTGGCCACTACACAGACGGTCGAGCCATTAGCTGTCACCATCCATGGATGCGCGTGACACGCTGTAACATAAACACACACGAACATTCGCGCAAGCGCCCTGCGCCGCCTAAACGAAACAGCAGGCATACATTTTCGCCGCACCGTAGAAAGAGAGGGGGATACTTCCTCTCCTACGCCGCGCCGGCTGTCTACTCTCCATCCGTTTTACGAATTTTCGATCAGGTCACGTGTCCTGACGCGAGTTTAACATTTTTTACCCATTACAAAAAAAGTGTACAACGCCGCTAAAGAAGTATTCACTTCAAAAAATCAAATAAAGAAATAATTAAAACCAATTGCATTATCTAACATCTCAACCATATACATCCATTCCATACTAAATATTAACTACCAAAATGAAAGGCGCTGGTTCGGTAGTAAAAACACAGGGTTATTTGAAAAACACCAACAACCTCTTAAGAGGTCATTGTACACATCATTATTAACAACTTTTACTATGGGACCAAACCTGAAATCGCGAAAAAAAAAATCAGCTGTTCCCTACATTTATGTTCGTAGAACTCGTCAAAATGTATGGAACAGCTGATTTTTTTTTCGCGATTTCTGGTTTGGTCCCATATAGGGCTTCCAATACCGGTATCCCCGTATTGGCTAATACCGGTATTGAAAGCCCAATACCGGTATCCCCGTATTGGCTAATACCGGTATTGAAAGCCCTAGTCCCATATTAAAAGTTGTTCATAATGATGAGTACAATGACCTCTTAAGAGGTTGTTGGTGTTTTTCAAATAACCCTGTATAATAAGTCAATCAAAAACCAAAAGGTAGAAAAAGCATAAACAAAAAGGTGCAAAAAGGTAAAATATCAAAAAGACTTGCACACTAATATTATAAATTCGAAACTAACTCTGTCTGTCTGTCTGTCTGTCTGTATGTTACCTTTTCACGCCTAAACCGCTGAACCGATTTAGATGAAATTTGGTACTTATAGAGATAGTTTGAGTCCCGGGAAAGGACAAAGGATACTTTTTATCCCGACATTCCCACGGGATCGAGACTTATGCAGCGCGGGGCGCAGCTAGTATAATATAAACTCTGATTGTTAAATTGCTAGACCAAAATGACAGCTGCGATCGACCTTTTTTTTTGTTTATTACTACGCAGCTGTCATTTTAGTCTAGCAAATAAAAAATCAGAGTCTAGTCATTTAGGTAGATTTAAGGCTCTCTCACACTGGCACTAATGTCGCACACGTCGCTTTGTCTACTCGACTCGGTGTGTATAAAACTTGCTGCTGTGTGAAGGCTAGCTTGCGACTTTAAATAATAATTGTTCTTGGAATAGTCAATAGATAATATAATATCGCTAAGCCGCGTCGTACTTTAAATGTATTCTTATCGTAATGTGTTCTGAAATTTTTAATTTCACCAGGCAACATTGTATATTGTATTTAACAGACATCTTTAATTGTTTTCGTGTGCGTGCACTAAATAACTGAATGATGTATCTTATCTTGCATAACAATTACCTGCGTATTTTTATAACAGCAGTTATGTGCATTTTCGCATAATCACTTAGGCAATCATTGCACAATCGTTTGTCGAACTCGTAACACACAGACTGTTTCCAATATTATTATTATTTTGTCTTGTATTGCGACGTCAGTGGACCGTCGGGTGTTGCTAGTCTCACGCCTATATCAATTAATCGCTTCAAATATTCATAAATCGAACAAATGTCGGCAGTTCGCCTCCTTGAACTTTCTTTTCGCAATTAGATGTTTAAATGTCGCGCGCTTCGTGTTATTTTATAGTCTTTTGAAGTACTATAGTGCAGATCTGTGTTTACAAATGCGGCTATTGTTTTTGTTACACTTCACGTTCCTGATAACTGTTGAGTTCCCAGAGGCCACAAGTGGCATTGTTCTTTGCTAGAACATAAGGAAAATATAACATTGGCCCCTCTGAAAGGTTGTACGACCCTTAGCGGCTATCCTTTTAGCTTTGCTAGTAACCAGAAATTATGTTTTAGCTTTATTCCCAGTTTCTGTAAAATAAGTTCAAAATATGCTCCTCGAAAATTGGCAGTCCCTCATCTTTTACACTTCGAGGCAGAAGGCTCCTTCACCAAAAATCTCAGGCCCTTTGGGGATTAGTTATGGATTGAGTAAAAATGATCAGGATTATATTATTTCAGGGAGTCTTTTTAGTCTTACCAAGGGGTATTTTTAGTCATATCGTATTACCTAGTAAAGGGTTGTCGTCTTGTGGAGGTCAGATAGACAGTCGCTCCATGTAAAATACTGGTATTCAGCTCCATCCGGTTAGACTGGTAAAACCGAAAATATAGTTGGGAAAACGCTAGGCAGATGATGGAGTCTTATTAGCGCATACTGTAAGTAGTGTCTATAATAAAGGCAGAAGCAACTGGCATTAGCCCCGCAGACTGCATAGGTCAGTATTTGCATATTATATAAATGTTGCGGGTTAGTAGAACTGTGCCTGCTTTGAGCTTTCTGCACACACTCACTTCTATATCCTTGAACTACACTATCGAATTCCAGTTCTGCAAATATTTTTACTTTTTTCTTGCGCCTCTTTATTAATGAAGGAAGGCAGTCATCTTCTTTGATTAATTCTTGTCACAAGCTAAACGGAAAATCTTTTCTCTTCTTTGGACATTCTTAAAGCCACAGCCACTATCGGGTGTTACGCAGTTAGGACATTTTCCTTCGGTCTATTTTCCTATATTGCTGTATTTCAACTTTCCAACCAACCAAGAATCTCCTAATCCCAACGCGTTAAATCGTACGCAATGAGGCGAGTAAAGCCTTGATCGTTTTAAGCCATTTGTAAAAATCGGGGAGTCACTCATTATATGAATGGATACACACTTGTGTACTTAAAAAGTTAACAAGTTTTAAGGTTATTCTCCATCTTAGCCTATACCAGAAGTTAGTAACAAGTTGGGTATAGACTCAACTCATTTTATAATTCCTTGAAAACCTTTTTAATTTAAAGACTATTTTACATATATATGCTCTGCGGAAAAACGTTGCGGAATAGCGATATTTTTTAACAATTAATATTAATATTTTTTCAATTAATTTTTTTTTTATTGCTTCAAAATAGCAATAAGAATGAGCTAATGCTTATTACTTTTTTATTTTGAAGCAATAAAAAAATATTATACGTTTTATCGTGGTGATGTTTCTTTTTTATTTCTCATCGTAGATGGCGTTAGGCGTAGGAGACGATGCCCCTATCCGTTTTCCACTTTTAAAAACGCTCTCACTCGACAGTTCGCGACTAACCAGACTCTGAAAATCTGCGGTCTCCTAGAACTTCGAAATTACTTTATGTACGGGCTTGGTCTCGAAAAGACGCGTTACTGTGCAAGTAGACTCGCGCCGGCGTACTATTGGCACGTACGCACAGCCCAGCTAGCATGCGGTAGTTTCCCAAGTGTCCTAGTGCGATTTTATTCCAATTTACATCAATTTATACTGAGTAAAAGTAGCTGAAGTTTCAATTGATATGAATTACTAAGCTCACTTCACCGAAAGTCTGAGCTGACCATTAGTCATTAGCACTTCGATTTGACAATGGAATAACTTTGGTAGGTAAACTTATTTACGCCTACAAGCCAGGCCAGTAGCCATCACCTAGCAGTTTATTGACCCATGTCGACTATAAAGAATATTATAAGTCTGCACGCGATCCATGTATTTAGCCAATATCGCCTATGTGTATGATTTGGTTGGTATTATTTTTAGTACTTTATTCATGCATTCATTTATAATAAAGTTGAAACTGAATTTTAATTAAATAAATGCTGTTATTTCAGGACCAATATAAAGTGTTGTCTAAATAAATATAAATATATTATTCTTATTAAAAAAAAAATGGAGGGAGCATTTTCCCCGATGATGGGCTAGTTTCGGACTTCGGATCGTATTACAAACGATTACGCGTCGCCCCGCGTAAGGCTTTGTAAATCGAACTGTGGAGGTCACATTCGTACATCATAATCACAAACTTCAACAAAGGTTGGACACCTGTCCGGAAACCGACCCCGAAATCTACGTCACCCAAATATTGCGGCATTAAAGGTTTATTTGTTCGATGCAAAGGTCATTAATGAACACGCACAAATATTTTGTCTTTACATAATACCGTCCATTTTTTGTCATTGTAGCCTCCTAATGGGGGTTCAAATGACAGGTGACGAATTGACGTCATCAGTCTCTGTTAATCAGGATACCTAATATGGACTATGTTTATGATGTGGGCTAATGATCCTCCGTGCCCTAGTAACATTACTCAAACAAAACATACGAGTTGATTTAATGTCCAAAATGTGGCAATCAGGTAATTAATAATTAAAGTTCATTCGAAAGAGGTTACACGGCTTTTGTCAAACACGATTATTACGCGGAAATGCCAAGCTAATGAATGCTAATCATTACTAAAGGCTGCCAGCACTGGCTGACTTCGCACTTGGTGCTGTTGCCACATAACGTTTAAATTGCACCATTAGCATAAAAAGCTAACCTAACAAATAATCGGAGCGGAAACATTCGTAGCAACGTCCCCTAGAGCTTACGAGCATAGCTAATCCTAGAATTAGACAGTATATGACTGTATACGTAATACATCAAAATGTCAAGGTAAGGCACCGCGGTGGAAGCGTGAGCATGCGGAGCGAATAACCCGCAAAAGCTCTGAAAGCTATTAAGCTTTTTCGGTTATCAGCGACGAAGGAAGGTAGGGCTGCTTTGTTGCTTTATCCGAAAATGTCAGGCGCGGCCTGTGACGTCATCAGCGAAATGGCGCGACATTTCGCGGTGCGCCTGCCACGCCCGTGCCCACCCTAATCTCTTGTCATGACAGGGTTGTCCGAGCGAAGCGTCCCCCAAGGTTCTTTCTTAGGACCGGCCTCGTTTTTACGGTTACCAGCACTGATAGTTGCTAAATTATAGGTTGAAATGAGCTCAATTTAATCACGGTAAAGTAACTATCATTACGAGCTTTATAAACCGTATACGTATGTCTTTATTTTAAGAAAGAAAGAAAGAAAAACTATTTATTGTGACTCACACAAACTAAATGTAATGTTGTGTTGTATTGTAATATTACTAAGCGTTTCAGCCGTCTCGTTCATCTCCAATATGGGAAAATGCCATTACACAATTTTAATTACGATGTCTTCAAGACTTGGATGTATCAGATGTATGTGTGCCATAATCTTAGAGAGATAAAACTTGTGATCATTAGTATTAAAGCGGATAATGTAATGTTGACATTTAATCAGATAATGACGTTATATAAAATTGTTAACATTTGATGCAATCTTGAGTGTTCTCAGTGTTTTGTCTCATCATTGTGACATTTCTTAGTGTGTTTAATCCTACAATAATATTATAAACGTGAACGTAGGTATGTGAGGATGGATGGATGTTTCAACTTATATGCAGGTGAAACCGCGGGGCGCTGCTTGCTAGTATTTTATAATACCTATATATTATTAGCAGTGATCGGAATAGACTGAGTATATTTACCTAAAGTTTAAAGAACAGAGACGGAAATCGGAGACTTCCTTATGACTAAATTTAAAAAAAAAATATATATATTTTAATTTTTTTAAACATTGATTACGATTTATTAAAGCAATTATAATGTTTGGGGTTCATTCGATTAATCGAGTCTGGTTTAACCATGCTGGGATCGGTGCAATTCATTCATTCATTCATAATGATAAAATAAGATATTGAAAGTTACACAATTAAAGTTCTGGTAAAAAAAAATTGTCATAAGGAAGTCTCCGATTTCCGTCTCTGTTCTTTAAACTTTAGGTAAATATACTCAGCCTATTCCGATCACTGATTATTAGCTACGGATACTCTCCGTATGTGGTGCCTATTAGGACTTTTTGAGCAAATAGTTAACTAGCAGCGCCCCGCATAATTGTCGATCTTGTGGGAATATCGGCATAAAAAGTAGCCTATGTGGTAATCCAGGGCGTCAGCTACCTCCATACTAAATTTTATCAAAATTGGTCCAGCCGTTTGTGCGTGAAGAAGTAACAAACGTACAAACACACAATGTTTCGCCTTTAGGTGCAGCGCAGACGACACACTTTTTGTGCGATCGAGTCTGTGGCGCACAAAATGTCTCTTTCATACTAAGTAAGCTTTTAGTGTAGTAGCCGAAAATTAGAACGCGACTTCATCCTATGTTTATTTCAACTATTCCAGGTATATCCTATGTTATTATTTTATCTACAGTTTCCATTTTATTGGTACTTACAATAAAAAGTGCGTCACGCATAGTCTGTCGTCTGCGCTGCACCTTACTTATAATATTAGTGTGAATTGTGTAAACCTAATCATCATCATCATCCACAGCCCGACTTCACCCACTGCTGGACATAGGCCTCTCTTTTCATGTGCCGATCCCCACGCCCCTGTGCCAGCCTCATCCAGGCTCTACCCGCGATGGTAACAATGAAATCCTTAACATGAAATCATTTCCCCAGAACTAACTTAGCGTTTTTAGGATTCGAGAATTTACGATTGATTATTTTCAGGGTGCATTATTTGCAGTGGTGGCTAAGTGGCAACGACCGTGACTTACGAGGTGTAGGTCGTAGGTTCGAACCCAGGCAGGCGCTTTACTTTGTTTAAATTATTTCATAATCACTGCTCTCAAAACTGTGAAGGAAAACATCGTGACGAAACCGGCATGTCCCAGAACCAAAAATTCGAAGACATGTGACATCTGCCAACCCGCACTGGGCCCGCGTGGTGGATTACGGCCCACTCCCACTCACCGAGAGGAGGCCTGTGTCCCAGCAGTGGGAACATTATAGGCTGATTATATGATTATGTTATTTGATAAGACATTGTACGTCACGATCGATTTAAATGTAGTGTGGAAAT
This sequence comes from Amphipoea lucens, assembly GCA_947508005.1. Classification (NCBI taxonomy): domain Eukaryota; kingdom Metazoa; phylum Arthropoda; class Insecta; order Lepidoptera; family Noctuidae; genus Amphipoea; species Amphipoea lucens. The sequence continues at coordinate 12,536,999 of OX382371.1, forward strand.
TGGTGATCTTTGAAAAGTCTATGGTAAAATACACACATCAAAAGTGTCTAGGGATCAACATATATTTTTGCAATAACTTTTCTCCTGATTGATATTAATTAAAATTTTCTTTAAGGATTCATCAAATAAAGTGTTTTCGTTTGTCACAGTAACGATAAACCAAGTCACCTTTGCATTAATAAAGAAATTTGCCATTTTCCTAATAAAGGGATTTTTGACATTTGAACCACTAACACAAAAGTTCGAAAAAAAGACTGAAATAACAGTTTTCTTTAAAATTTTATTGGGTAACTTAAACAATTAATAATCCGTGTTTCTACCGCGAACACTAACAACACAAGAACATCGGTTTGGCATACTCAAAATGAGTTCATCCAAATCACGCTGTGGAATGGCCGCCCATGTTCGTCGCAACAACAAAAAAAGGTCTTCTTGCGACTGGATACCCTCCATATTCGGCAGAGCTCTTCTCTGTAGCATATCCCATGCATGCTCAATCGGGTTCAAGTCTGGCGATTGAGCAGGCCAGGGCAGGACATTGATGTTAGCTGCGGCGAGAGTCTGTCTTACAACTCTTGCGGTGTGCGGTCGTGCATTATCATGCATTAACTGAAATAAGGGACCGATTTGCACTTGTAGAGGAACGATGACGTCTGATACAATCGTCTCAGCATAAATTTGAGCGTTGAGGTTGCCTCTGATCCAAATCAACTCAGTTCTTCCGCCGATCCAAATACCCGCCCATACCATGATGGTTCCACCACTATAAGGATGGACTTCCTGGCAGGATTTTAATCGCTGTTGGCGTCCAGGGGTTCTCCAGTGTCGTATACGTCTTGTATCCGGTCTCATACCAAAACGAGACTCATCAGAAAAGCACACGAAACGCCATTGTTCTTCTGCCCAATTTCTGTGTTCAAGAGCCCATTGATATCGAATCCTACGATTGTGCATTGTTATAGGTGGTACCCGTAGCGGTCTTCGGGAATGAAGGTTCACTTCATGCAAGCGGTTTCTGACTGTTTGGTCGCTAATTAAGTTCCCTGAAGAGTGATGAAGCCTCACGGCTAACATCATGGCGGTTATTGTTGGAGCTCTTCGAGTTAAGATTTGAATGTATCGGTCTTGTCTCCGTGTGGTGCAGCGATACCGTCCTCCATGGCGCTCAGCCACGGTACCAGTGCTTCGGTAACGTGTCCAAAGTCGACTGATAACACTCTGACTTGTATTCAGAGCTAAAGCCACAGTACGTTGCCGGGAACCAGCTTCTATCATTCCCACGGCTCTGAGCATTTCTTCCCTGCTTAAATGACGTCGCCGCTCCATAATAACGTTGGTTTTAATCAGTAAAAGGGAAACAGTAGCACTAATAATGTCTTCAATGCGTTGTATGTTTTTATAGGGAAAATATTGACAGCTGATTTTCATCTTTGACTCGAATTTGATTCACAGTTCCTGATTCAAATTATGAAATGCACCAAAAAGTATCCATATAAATTTATAAAATCATAAATTTATTACAAAGCCACATCTCAATCTCAAGAAATCCGCATAAAAATGCTTGATCCCTAGACACTTTTGATGTGTGTAATTTGTTTTGTCTCCTTGAACATATCTGCTCTTCAGGATTGCAATTGTCTGCAAAGTTCCCTAAAGATTGATTTTATTACTATTATTAAGTATGTTTTTATAACTATTATAAAAACATTTTATAAATAATAATATTGAGTGATACAATAAATACCACTTTCAATATTAATCCTCGTGGGGGCCTCGTATCTAAGTAATAACAGCAGCACGGGTCGATCGATCAGGTTAAGCTACGCTTGCCGCGGTTGGTTCGTGGATGGGAGACCATCTTCACATAACAACATCCCGCCATGCCTCGGAAAGCACGTTAAGCCGTTGGTCTAGACTGTTATTCGTGAATCTTTGACAGTCGTTACGGGTCGTCGGAAGCCCGAAAGTCGGACAACCAGTCTTACCAAGGGGTATCGTTTTACCCAATAACTGGGTTGTGGAGGTCAGATAGGCAGTCGCTCCATGTAAAATACTGATATTCAGCTGCATCCGGTTAGACTGGAAGCTAACCCCAACATAGTTGGGAAAAGGCTAGGCAGATTGATTTTACCTACTAACTTTCTAAAAATGGAAATGCTAATTTTATTGTTGTTGCTAAGCGGAAAAACATTTAAAAACTTCCAAGTAAGTATTTATAAAAATGTCAATCAGAATTTTGTTACTGCTTATTGGTTAACATGGTGTCCTCTACCTGATAATAATTATTGTTGATTTGTAAATCTTAAATTAAAACACAGGAAAAAAATCAGCTGTTTCATACATTTTAGCCAAGTAGGTAGGTATTGAACTTTTGTATTAAACAACAGATTTTTTTTCGCGATTTCAGAGTTGGTCCCATAGTGAAAGTTGTTCATATTCATGGGTAGAACACCCTTTAAAAATTTGGATGGTGATAAAAAATCTTCCTGTATATGTCCACTTATTTTTTGCGTTGACTGTACATGCGTGAAATGAACGATATCGATGGTCACGAATCATGGATAGTACATAATAATTGACATAAATGATGTTTTAATGGTTTACTTCTGTTAACAGGTAATCACAATCACCATGGCGGTAATGGGCCACTGTCTTTAGGACGTGTTTCTAATTCGGCTTCAGGTGAGTTCTTGGATTTTATTTTATGTTATTGTTGTGTGGCTAAGTAATAACAGCCGCACGGGCCGATCGATCAGGTTACGCTAAGCTTGCCGCGGTTAGTCTGTGGATGGGTGACCATCTTCACATCTTAAGACAGTCCGTACCTTGAAAAGCACGTTGGTCCCGGCTGTCATTAGTGGATCTTTGGCAGTCGTTACGGATCCTCAGTAGCCCGAAAGTCTGATAACCACTCTTACCAAGGGGTATCGTATTACTCAGTAATTAACTGGGTTGTGGAGGTCAGGTAGGCTGTCGCTTCATGTAATATACTGCTATTCAGATGCATCCGGTGAGACTGGAAGCAAATCCCAACATAGTTGGGAAAATGCTAGACAGATTGATTTTTTTTTTATGGCAACCAAGCCCACCTGAGGGTAAAAAACTTTTTAAGAAAAAAAAACCGACTTCCAAAAAAACACTACAAAGTGAAAAATAACTTTATTTCGGAAGTCGGTGTCTTTGGATCTGTATTTTAGTTTTTTGCCACCGACTTCCGAAATAAAGTTATTTTTCACTTTGTAGTGTTTTTTTGGAAGTCGGTTTTTTTTTCTTAAAAAGTTTTTATTTCACGCTTTTTAGTGGGTCTGCTTATAATTTATCTAAGTTACAATAGCCTAGTGATTATCGCCTTTTACAAACAAAATATTGCTTTTCCCGATGCAGGGAAGTTAATTGTTGAGGAGTTCTCCAGGTCCACCATCAGCTCCATATCAACATTCACATTGTGACGAGCATAAATTGCTTAGCAACCATATTAAAGTAATCGAATCGCAACCCGTGAAATACTTAGATATTATTGAGTACTTCCGATGGCCATCTGTGGTCTTCATCATCAGTTCCACTTCACCAAATAGTGCTTTCCGAGAGCAAATGCACGAGTTACTATAAAAAATACCCAAATCGCTATAGGTGTGCCTATAATATTTGAAGAGTTCCTTCGATTTCTCCAGGATCCCATCATCAAATCTTGACCTGATGCTTTTAGACTAGATGCTGATAATCCTGGCTGCAGCATCAGGCCAGACTTACGTCAACATTTTATTGAACTTAAAATTTAGTCCTGTTTAAAATGAGCCCAAACACAACTACGGTGCTGTAATTTCAAGGTTGGTACTTTTTCTGATGCTCCTGGCTTCAGCATCAGGTCTTTATGTACTTCGGTGTTCCTCATTAACAGTACGTTTATCCACACATCGAGCCCTTTTCAATGAGCCTAAACACGATATATCTGCTGTTAGTTGTCGAGGAGTTAGGTACTCTGCAGACTATCCTGACTGCAGCATCAGATCATGACTTGATGATCATGAGACCAAATGTGGCAAATGCCCTATCAAACATCAAAACAATTTACTAAAACAGTCCTTTCCTGTTCGAGTAACTTCTTACTGTTAAGGAGTTGTACCTTCCATCATCAGCCCAGCTACCTAAGATGGTGACAACCATACGCAAATACACAAGATACTTCATAAAACATGCGAAAAACAATAAGTGAGCCTATAAAATTTGAGGGTTGCCCTCGATTTCTCTAAGATCCCATCATCAGATATTGAAATGGTGACAATGGGACCACACGGGAAGCACCAGCTTTCAAATAAAAAAAGAATCATGAAAATCGGTTCACCCAGTCGCAAGTTATGAGGTAACAAACATAAAAAAAAAAAAAAAAAAAAAATACATTCGAATTGATAACCTCCTCCTTTTTTTGAAGTCGGTTAAAAATCACTGCCGATTAAGGTCATCTGCAATACCAGAAAAATCGCAAACGTGTCTCCATCCCAGATATCTCTGGATGATTTATTTATCTTTGTCAAGCTGAAATGTTTTATGTCCCTGTAATACCACCGGCACCTACCCATACCCTTGACACCGAAACAGTGTTGCTGAATACTGCTTGGCCGTAGACATGGTATGATGGTAGCATTTATCCGGACGATCTCTATCACAAGAACTCTTTTTTTATTCTTTAAGCCCATATTTGGCTCAATTTGTTGCTGTATACAAAATCGACAACGCCCGCAGACGACGAAACCTAGCAATGACCCGTTTTTGCTAATTGTTTAGCTGTGTCAGTGTCACTGAGATGGATGGATGATGACCAGCTGCCACGTGATGTAAAACAATGCTGCCTAGAAAATCTCCAACCATCTTTTTTGTATCCCTAAAATACGAAGTTATTGTGTAGGTGCAATCAGGTGACCATTGTTTTAGACGTCAACAACGTTGATGGATTATTTCGAAAACTTTTCGCGAAACGCGAAAACGCAAACTAAATGCGGAAGAAGGGTGTATTGTCTTTGAAGGCCGTTACTTCGGAGGTGCGGTCGCCATGTTTGCCAAATTAAAAAAAAGCAACAATGTTTAATTAAATTACAACCTCGTGCTGTGATTGATTAAAATTCGTGCATACATGTAATTAATGAGAGAGCTAATTCCATATGACTAATAATATGTAATTTAACTAGTACTTAATTAGTTTTTTAATTAAGAGTGATATGAATAAGGGTGAATCAGCAGTTTGTGGGTGACATGTGAAACAAATATTGTTTGTTAGTCGGTTGTCATATGTACAATATAACACCGTCTACATAAATAATGAGATTAGTCACCCGTTAGAGTTCTTAAAGTTCTTGAGAAACAACATGCTGTTACGTATAGATCAATAAATAAATTATTAAAGCTTCAATACTGAACAGAAACATGACATCAGCCTGAACTAAAAACTTTTCCGACGATGAATCGTGAAAAAATAAAGAGGAGGTCGTATAAAACTTTTAGTTTGATAGTTATGAGGACAATGTAGACGCTAAATAAATTAACAAAATCAACTAATTGACATCGTACACAAATGGTGTATTACCTGATTACTTCTCTATAGCTGACCCCATCAAACCCTATCAGCTAATCGATTGCCCTGACGAGTCTATTGGTAGTGACCGCATAGACGCATGATGGGTGCCATGCCACGCCTAACTCAATCACGACCGGGACTAAGCTTTAATGTTCCTGAAAGTAGAACGCGGAAACACGTAAGCGTTTTACGGGAAACTAGTTCTTCTTTGTTGCTGTTAAGGCTCGATGTCAAAGGTACATGGGACATTTTCACAAAAAGTGTACATAGCGTTTTTCGTTCCACATCTACGTTACCAGTGTTTTGGTATCGGAATGGAAGTAACAGAAGCCTTACTTGTTTTAAACATAATTCAGTAACTCTTCGACAACTAAATTTATCAACGAGTAAACTTAAGAATTGGATTCACAGCAAGTCAAAGAATTATTAGTACAATTTGCAAAATAATACAATGAAAACTTCCAGTGGTATTGGTTTCGGTTGGTGGAAGATCGAAATTGAACCGTCGGCACTAACACGTTTGTTCTTGTCTGTCGTCGGCGCAAAAAGACCGAATCACAGTGGAAGACAGTTTTAAAAAGTAAAAATAATGCTGCCAAGCGCAATAAAAAAATCTTTTAGTAGAAATTCTATCGACAAGTTTTATTAAATAGTGGTTTCGGAATGGAATTTTCCACTGTTACCAATTAGTGCCTCTGTGTAATTTTATAGATTTAATTTTATATAATAATATAAAATTAATTAAATTAATCTAAAACAAATGAAGAAATACTATTCTTTCTAGGTAAGTCAACTTGGACGTATATTATTTTTAACGAAAGCCGAAATTGTTACATTTAGTCTGTCAAACTGACATACGACAGAGCAAAAATTACTATCATTCAACTTTAAAATTGAAAAAAAAAGTAATTTTGGTATAAATAACTGGTCAAATTAGATGAAATTTGGGAGAATATGAACAACAGATTATTTATTACGTATTATTTTTACAATGGAATAATATATATGTATATAAAAACCATAACAAAGTTATAGGACAGCCCAAAAACGCTATGTACACTTTTTGTGAAAATGTCCCACATCTATTGTTTTAAGGGGTGGCTCTGTTTACTCGCCCCGTCCGCGTCCGCCCTAATTTGAAGGGATTTGATTTTGTTAACGGGCACGATACCTCCATATATTCCATAGGCTGGAACAATATAATGTAGTAGTTTACTTACATACAATTTGACGCATAGGGTAGTTGTATAATGGCCCATATATCCGTTCAGTTTGACGTGTTTACGAAGTATTTCGTTAGATTTTCCCGTAAATGTTTATCGGAAGTTGTAACCCTTTGATAATCCGGTAATAATAAACGACGCTACGTTGAGGTCATCTTTACAGGTTCGCATTTAGCTTTGGAAGATAACAGTTTACAATAGCATAAAAAATTATGAACTTACCTGTTTTTACTTGACCTAGCAGTCTGTTGTCTAAATTGACACTTGAGAAGTTAGGCGTTTTCAGTTTCCACGTTTCCTGTAGTGCTATTCTGTAAAAATCTCACCGTGATAATTTGGGTGAAGTGAGCTTAAAGTGAGCTGTCATTAGTGTCAATCGCTAGCATCAGATGGATTGACAGCTCACTTCACCTAACTTCTCACGGTGAGAATCTATAACAGAATCGGCCGGCTGATACCGTTTATGGTCCACTGACTTTAGTAGCCGCCTTTGTCATTCTTTTCTCCCAATTTCTTTAATAAGAGTTGCCATAACACACAGTATGGCATTGGTAAAAACTAGCATTAGTATTTTTTGGTACCGTAGATGATCGTATACATTTTGTGTAATATATTGTGCTATATTATTTATTACACTCATGTGCTCTTCATATAATTAACAAAAGCGTGGGTAATTGAGTTCATGATACAACAATTAATGCTAACGTCCGTGTCCAGTCCTATTAAGTTATAATTCGGTTATCCAGAACAAGATGAAAAAACTATTATATTGGACCATTGCCAACTCTGAGTAACTGCTTTCTTTGATTATTCACCGATTTATTTTTAATTTTTGATCATATAAAAAAATATTGAATCAAACTATAAGCCGACCGCTTAACCGAGACGTTGCCTTAGGTAGCTGCGCGGTGCGAGAGGGGTAATAGTTGTTACAAGTTGACGAATCACTGAGCTCTCGCATCACGTCACCACACCCCTCCCACACCGCGCTGCTACCTCAGGCAACGTCGCAGTTAAGCGATCGGCCTTATACATCCTACTTCTTTACGAAAATAGTCGGTACTAGTTGTATTTATGTTCATTTTATATCATGAACAAACACTAGACCATCCTCTAATTCCGTGAGCGTCGCAGTCCACAGCAATCAAAATCCTAATGTACGCTGATGAGAATACAATGCGCTCACCAATCAATTTTCTCACCTTAATAGGCAATAGTGTACTGACTACAGTTAGAGGACTTCGAACCCAAGTCTGCCGGAGCAAAGACAATCTCCAAAGATGGGGGTTCACAGATGGCTCAGATCTCAAGTGCGTATGCGGCACCTCCCCACAAACAATAGCCCGCCGTCCATCCTGCGCCGCGCAGGTGACAGTGCACTTAATGATCTTATGACTATGTCAGTGAGTGGAGTTCGCGCAGCTGAATTGTGGGCCAAAGATGTTTGCAATTTTTGCCATCGATACGCTAAGAAGAATAAGTTAGAGGACCTATTCTCAGCGTTGCTTACATGTCGATAATAATGTTTCTTTCAGTTTTATTTACCCTTTATGGGCCATAAATATTGATCTAAAAACAAACACACATCCTCTCACCCCAAACGCATATACCGTCTCCGTACCGTCGTGGGTAAAAATTATCACACCTAGCATAACCATATTAGTTATGGCTAAAATATCTTTATAGAAACATCAAATAACTTGCTCGTACCGCTCTACATTCTTCAGATGATGCTCTTGCGCATATGGTCCGCGAATGAAGTCACGGACGAGATAATATTTACGAGATGTCTAGACAAGCGTCCAGGTAACTTAATCCGATTTTTGTGAAAGGATTTTAATAATTCTAATGTGATTATTAAGAATCTCCAAAATCATCCATGAACGATCTATAATCTCCAAGTCTGGCAAAATTTTGCTAAGTATTGCAATCGTAGTACCTTTGCTTATTAGGGATAGAAGGATAATATTGACTCGTGGAATGCTTCTAGCCCAAATGAAGAGGAGCATCCTTTGTTGGAAACGACGTAACGAATAATTTAGTAAAACTTAGCACATTGATACAAATTGCGAATTACCGCTCTATTTTTCTAAGGCCTTGAAGCGTCGTCACTTTCACAAGCGTACCTAACATTTTCAGCAAAAATTCTTAACAATCTTAGTTCTAGATCTCATGAATCATTGTAAATAAACAGCCTGTCTTCAGGGTTATTTTATTTTTCTGCGATCATTTTCATGAATCACGGCTACAGATTTGATTCTGAAATCCTTGTTTGCAATTACCATCATCGCTCATTACTTACAATTTGTTTTGTTTGGCTCAGTGGTTCTCTGTTGCATTCCTGGGGAAATTCGCACCGTCAATGTTGTCATATTGCATTGATAATGTCGTCAGTATAGTAACAGTGACTAGCCATCCGTGTGTGCCGTTGCACAAGACCTGTCGACATAATGGCAGTACAAACTGTGTTGGTGTATGCTATTTAAGTACAGGAAAATTGATTCGCCTATAGAAAGAATCGTTTTATTGATTGCGTTATCATTCTAACCCCTACAATTCTCGAATCTACCTCGAATTTCACCAATAAGTATATATTTTCTAACACTAGTTAAAGTCCTTTTAGAAGTACAAATAACGAAATTTTGACCTGAAACTAGAAAGTAAGTTAAGGATTTCAAGTTTTTACTTCTTAGTTAAATATTCACATTCCCTTTAAAGTTTTAAGAGCACAATACAGACGGTCGTAATTGTACGCGAAATGTTTACGGTGTAGTTCTTGATCGCTGGGAATGTCTTAGTAGTACGAAAGTGTGTCCTACCAAAGCCCGCATTGGACGTAGACTGGAACGAAACCTTCAATTGTAGTGGTATCGTGGGCGAGCTTTGGTAGAGCTCCAACTCACCTTGAGGTTTGCTGTTACGTACGCTAAAATACACTATCAAAACAGTGCGTTTCGTTCACCGTTCCGAGTCACACGCTCGCTTGGCATGCGCTCCATCCATATAATTATTGTTTAACAAATAAAGCCGTGAAATAAAGTCGCGAAGAATTCTATAGCGATTTACTACTGTGCCTTATAATGTTTTAGTAATATAAATATACGTTTTGGTCTGTTAATAAGCGTATAATTATTTTTGTTATGTGAATGTGACGTGTTTAAAACGCGAACTCAGCGTCTCATTGGATTGTCTGAGATTCGTCTGGGCGAAACCTATTTCGATATGTGAGTTTAGCATAACATTTTTTTTAATGCGGAAGCAGCCTTTCGTAGATATTATTTAATTTTTTTTTTACATTTCCATGTTTAACAAAGAATATGTTTTAATTAAAATAATATTATACACAAGCACATTCAGTATTAGTTATTTTTTATTCATAATAATTACTGTGAGACGTGAGTTCATATTTTATTATGAAGTTATGATATTCTTATAATAAATTCATGTGAAATGGAGCGTAAACGCAGACATTTGTAGATTACAAAACAGGTTTTAGTATATCAGTCTATTAAATTAATATTGTTCTTAATTAATATTCTAGGTAATATTTATTTTTTATTATTTTTATTATAATTTAAATTAGATATTTAAAATTATACTGATTGGTGTTAAAACCATAACAAAAGTCATATACCTAGTTTCAAAGTATTTTAAGAATTTACTGAAATCATTTAAGTAATTTTGAAAATCACTGCAACTGAATTAGCAGATTTAGCAGGTTTTTGTTGTTAAATACCTAGCCACAAACCTAAAGATTTTTCCCTTTGTATAGGTAGTATCCTGTACAAAAAATACCTAATATTATAATGATTAGGTACTTACAATATAACATGTACAATTTACTATGGATACAGAAGTATATTCCTTAATTTGAATATGTGTAAAATAACCCTAAACAATTCCCAATCAATTGAAAATACGATCGTGTAATTTATTAATCCAAATGACTATCGCTTAGGTTCCAGATTTCCAAGAAATATCGAAAGGTTTTGATTACCGAATTTCATGGTTTTATCTTTTAATAATCCAGTTTCATGTAATCCTACATAAACAACTAAATGAACCTTAATGGAACAAAATGATATTTAAAAACACTTGATTCTCCATTAGGTACATCGTTTAGATTCTAGTTTTACTTCCAGTTAACATCATACTCAACACGTAACTGACATAATTATGTTAGTATTGAATATTGATTTAATATCAGAACAATGAGATACGTTTTGATAAAGAAAATGCTATCTCTCTCATGCCTGGATAGGTCTGATTGTATTTGTAGTGGGCCCATCAATAACTTGGTTGAATGGATGCTATCGCCGAAACGACCAGTCACTCTCATTTCAAATTGTACGTCACAACAAGGAAATAAGGTAATGGGGGTTGATATAATGGCATTCTACATACTAAAGCTAAAACCCCAGTAATCAAAAGAAAATAAATTAAAAGAGAGAAGAAGCAGATAAGATGATAGAGAAGAACAGAAAGAGTTGAGAAGAGAAGTGAGTATGTGTGGATATTTGCAACCACGTATATTCGTCATTACAGATTTTACACCTTTCCTGGGTTAAAACATAAAACTATGCATTTTTATCCGGGTATCATACCTAAAATATTTGGTTTCCCTAGATGCAAGCTAAATCAGGGGCAAAGTTTAGTGTTATATATTTTATATTTCTAAGGTCTTTGTACTTACAAAAACAGTATGTTAGCATAATGGTAAAAACCATTTATCTCTTAAGACACCGTGTACAAACAAAATTTTCTTAACTGACTCATCGTCGCTTGGGCCAAACCCTTTGACCTACAAACACGAAATTAAGGTTGTCCTTCGCACATAAAATGTAGGCCATCCCTATAGTAAAAATCCTAACAAAATGGTTACAGTACAATAAATAAATAATTTACTGACATGACTGAAATAAGGAAAGTCAACATTTAGATGATGTTGTGAAAAGCTACCTATTAGTTGTAGGTAAATAGTATGAATTATTGGAATACGATGACAGATCGATTCGATTTTATAAATACTTTCGCGCATAATTATGTACATTACATTCTGTAGGAACATAGCCTAGGAAGTGCATCTAGCTTCATAATTCTCACTTTATTTAACTTATTCAGTTTAACACTTTAGTTTTGTGCTATGCAATGAACTATTTTCGTAAATGTACAATACAAACCTTTTTCGATTTATGCACCCCATTTATATTCCTGGTAGAAATAGTACGGGCACAGTAAGGGTCTCAAAATACTCCCTTGGCACCTAATCTAAGTCAGACGGTTTTTAAACATCTAACAATTTGTTTATCCAATTTAGTCGTTTTTATTTAAACTTATATTAGCAGTTATGAGTACACAGAACTTTAAATTTCATAGGTGTTAAAACATTCAAATGTATTTCATTGTCCACCTATTTAGTTTTGCGTTTTGTTTATGAATACGAATGCATTAGATAAGTTAGTAAATACGCCATAGTCATACTTGGTTATAGTTTTAACTTCTATGATTTTATTTACGTAAGTATATCGTGCAATAGAAGTGGTTTATGCACGCATATAATGTTCTGATTGCGATACGATCACAAGTGATATCAACCCTAAAGCGTTTACGTCAATATCTAAACAAACCATTATTGTGTTGTGGATTCTGCACTAGATGTACTCAATTTTGCTTATGGAAACTGACGGCATTATTGAAACGTAACTCTATAACTACCACAGTTATTCTGAACGAACGTTACTGTGTTTAATCAGTTATCATTACCAGTGAATACTTAAAATAATTGCAAAGAGCAGACTGACTCACTGTCCGATTCATATGTTACGTTATCTCGAGAACAGAAAGTTTCCTTACTTTAACCAGATTTACAAGCACTCTTTATACTTCGTGCTAGCGGCTATCTCACAGTTCTACAGATTGTCTGTGTCTCGGACGAAATCTGCATGAAAATAAAGTCTCAGGCTGCTTTAACTGACAAATTGGTAAATTTTGGTGCGGTGGATAAATATTAGTTTAATGTTATATTTAACCAAGTTAGGTAAATAATTCTCATATTGATATGAAGTTCCAAGTAAAAACCTAATGGGGAAAACTCAAACATCCAGTGTTTCCCTACACTCAGTTTATTAAATTAATACTCAAGAATCAAATAATGATCACTTCGTATTTGACAGTTCACGTGGACGACATTTCTACTCCTGACCTGACCTTAATATCAGTGCCAGGAATTATTCATATTCATAGTGATAATAAAAAAGGATCATTATTAATGTGCCATGTAATAAAATCACAGTGTAAGTATACTAGTCAAGGTTTTACATGTCATGATGTCACCGCCACACATGGGCCCCGTAGTTTTGTATACTTTAAGAAGGCTACACGACGTAATAATATACATAATCACGTAGTTTAGATCAGTGGCGTGCCTAGGGGTCAAACTTAGGGCAAGCCACTCAAAAAAAACCTACCGTATCGCTTGTCAACGTTGTGCCGACTTGTGCCTCCGATTGAGTCGTTTTAGTTCTTACTAATATTCATATTTCATAATTATAGGTTTTTGCTAATAGCGCTATTAAAATGAATGTTTTTTAATAGCACCATTTTTTTCTTATATAAATTAAGGTAATCCTTTACAAAACGTAACTTTTTTATTTTCGAAGTATCAGTTTCGCGTAAAATATGATAAGACGTATAAGAGTCATCTATTATTGTATGTACATTATTGGCACAACAGAGCTCTTCGAGTTAGTTCATATTTTACTCTCCCGCAACAGTCGCTTTGCAAAATATTACAATCTGGCCGAGTGGCCACTAGATGGCGCACAAATAATTGATTGATTTCTAACTACACATTATTGTTTACGATGTTGATTGTTGATAATATTTATAATTTGATTTACTCACAATTTTAACAGCCATAACTCTTCATTCTTCGCTTCTTTACCACAGACAGATGACAAACATCAAAGCACACGGAAGACATGAAGCAAAGATACAAGCGCTGAGCAACTGCCTCTATTTAATGAGGTTTTAGACTCGTCGTGACCTCGGAAAGGAAGTTTGTTGTGCTAAATGACACACAACATCAACTAACCTTTAAAATGCGCCCCTAAGACTCTGGCCGAAAAACAGTGCGATTGTGATCGACACGCGTATTGTATTTAGAAATGTCGTCAAGCACATAATTGACGAGATAAAGAAGTTTCGATTCGTGTTCGAAACTTTTTAATTACTTTAAAACAAAGGTAATTACCGCAAAACCTAAACACAACACTTAACTTCACAGAAAATGAAAAAAAAAACAAAACAAAAAAATGCACCAGTAACCGATCAAAACTTTGAACTAATAGACTCGCGCAATGTCTCGCGATAGTCGCGATCTTACTATTTACACACACACGCGCGTCGTTATACGTTTCATTCATAAAAAATCAAAAGCCAGGCTTAAAAATCAGTACAATTTGGGAAATAAGTACATACTAATGTTATCAACAACGTGAACAATTTCTATACAAATAGTCAAAGGTCTAGAAGCCAGATTTGAAGCCAACTGGTGCGAGCGAGACGGGTTGATTTTTGTTGTTGCGCTCTAGATTGCTAAGCGGCATTGGAGATGTTTGGCAACGATGCGCGTGATGAAAATGCGCGGAATTTGAAATTATTCATTGAGTATGTAAACCTGGCAACCTTGCATCGTACTTACGTATAGCGGGTGGCCGGGACGTGCGGAGTTTATTTTTTATTATTCTTATCAATATCTTTAGTTTACTTGTGTATTTTTTTTTAATTATTAAGCTCGTGCTTCATTGAAAGCCAGGCTTTTCGGCTTTAGTAAAAGGCACGCCCCTGGTTTAGATGTAGATAGACGTTCAGTACGTAAAGAAAAGATTTATTAGAAGAATTTGAAACGGATGGTTCCTCCACCACTTGTATATTGTTATTATCTTCAGATGAACTGTGGGTAGAGCTAGTAAACTTCTGCCCAGGGGTGCCCAAAGGATTTTTTTTTTGCCCTGACAATGAGTAAAAAAATTCGTTAACCTGTTATCTTCAGGTGAACTTTGGGTAGAGCTAGTAAACTTCTGCCCAGGGGTGCCCAATGGATCTTTTTTTACCCTTGACTATGAGTAAAAAAATTCGTTGTCTTATCTGTAATATATAATAACGTATGGTGCACACACTTGGTCTTTGACTAACATCCAGAAGTCCAAACTCAAGGTCTGCCAACGAGAAATGGAGGGCAGTATACTAGGCGGTAAATGAACGGATCGTGTTCGCAACACAATACTGCGCTCCAAAGCAAAGATAGCTGATGTGGCTCAAAAGGCTGCCCAACTTAAATGGGACTGGGCAGGATATATTGTCTGCCGCATGCCGGACAAACTGTGGGCCCAAATAGCACAGAATTGGTGCCCTGAGACAGTGAGGCGGGGTCGCGGCAGACCACGTAGGAGATGGCGGGACGAACTAGATAGGTTCCGTCAAAACTGGAAGAGGGACGCGCGGGCTCGCGAAAAAAAGGAGTGGAGAGAGGCCTTTGCCCAGGAGTGGGACAGCGTAGGCAAGTAAAAAATAAAAAAACTGTGATCATAATATCTAGCGCTTCTTGCTTTTATGTGTATTTGAAAGCCAAGGCATTCCACTCAGAGCAGTGACCGCACCTGAGCACTTCCACTAACCGCACTGAAACAAAATTTTGTAACGTGCGGTTCGGTGGAACATCTGAAACACGATTATGTTAATTAAAAAAAAAGATTGGAAGTGATTCATGATTTCAATAAATACGTATTCAAATACCTATATTAATCTGTCGTTATTTTAATGCATGTCGAGGAAGGACAAATTCAAAATAATGCAGCGAGCGTGTGCTATCATTCAATACAAAATACTTCCCCAACTGCCGTGTTGGTGCGGGTGTTTTGCAAAATTCCTGTTTAGCGGTTGTAATACATGATGATCATATCCTGTTACCAGCGATAATATTGACGTGCTTTTCCTATACCTACTACAATAAAAACGTTAGTAATCGTTCCGTTTACATTTCCCAATACACATACGAGATTTGGGCTAGATAGAATATGTGTGTCCTTCGCTTTAAATACCAAATCCGCTCTTTTGGGACAGATGTAAGTTGCGAAATCAGGCAACATTGTAACTGGTTTACTAAAATGTTCGTATTCAGATATCTAGCACAAAATCATTACGAGACGACTGTTGTAGATGGTAAGAGTGTCGAAGATATTTTTTACGATCAGATACAGTCCTATACTGACATTGATTATATCAGTTTTCTAGTGAAACATACTGTTTACAGTTATATCCCAAAGCTTAATCATTGTTTCCATGATACGTGTTTGATTAAGGAGCCATGCAGGTTCATCTCCTGTTTTGTTCCTGTTTGTTTTGTTGTGCAGCTATTTGTTGTTCACCAAAATCAATAGGAATCACTGAGCTTTAATAGTAAATAATCAATGAATTCTAAAACCCGTTCGTCACGCGGGTTTTCACCAGTTGTCAGTTTGTCACAACTATTCTTCAAACGATTGTTCATTGAATCTGTTTCAAGTCCATTGTTGATAAAAGATGATGATGACACGTGACTGTATCAAACGGCGCATCGCAATTCTCCCAATAAAGTTTAATTGCCACATCATTAGCACTGGTTGGCGGTCTGTCTCTAGGACGAAAAACATCTTGCTTTAAATGGAACATTAAATATATAAAACCATAGTCAAGGCACAAATGTGTAGTGCTTTAGTACTTAATACAAATACTGGTCAAGCGCATGTCGAAGTCTTATGATAAGATGTTTCTTATCATAAAATGTAATTATAGATTGTCTAGGTACTCATTGTCTCTGTTGCAAACCGTTTAGCGTTGTTGGAATTTGCCTCTAATTGTTTGCAATTTCAACCGTAAGCATGCAAAATGTTTTTCTGCTGACGACAACTGAAATGAAACGGTTATGTGAAACTATGCGATGATAATAATAAAAAATAAAAAAATAAAGATGAAGATAAGCATAATGCTTACATTAAATTGTAATAACGACCGACTGAAAGGGGATTCCCAGTTACGAAAAATAAGTCGCGTGAGCGATTATGTGGAAAAATACGTTTTATATTTGTTATACAAATAATAACTCATTTACACAATAGAACAGTAATCGTGTTATACATAAATATTGGTGATTGATTATTACCGATCCTGTTGCCCAGCGCTAGTGACTACAGTGCATGGCTGTTTGGGAAAGGCCCGTATACAGTTGCGTTAATAATTTGTTTGTAGAATCTCAATCGGAATAAAACCGTTATGTCAATCTAACGTAACAGCATGTCTAAACCATTGATGATTTTCAAACAAAAATGCGTTATCTATTACCTAGCATAACATCATCATCTATCTCGCCTTTTCCATGTTGGGGTCGGCTTCCATCGTCTAACCGATGCAGCTGAATACCAGTATTTTTATAGTTATCTGTTACCTAACATGAGAGTATGCGATCAAATTAGTAACTTTGTCGTGCTCGTGAGTAGTTTCATTAAATCTATTGATATTATCAATTCCGATTGTTTACTCCAACAAGTTGTAAACAACATATAGCCTTATGATACAGAAACAACTGATAATGTAGGTGTACGTATCATTATTGTAATTCGAAGCAATTCATCTTTGAATGTCGTGAACTTGTTGCTTGTGGGCGGGAGTTCAATGTTTATGTGCCTAGTTTTCGGGCGTGTTGTGTTAAACTTAAAACTTAATATACTCACTTCTGAAAGTCGTAGTTGAGGGTGACGCTTGCACTTACACACTTGCTACAGGAATATTTTTGCTCACTGTGTTCTTACACTTGGAATGTGGAACTTCAGATCCGGCTCGAAGGACCAGTGTTATGTTAATAATACGTAGTTCAAAAATCGTTACAGATTATGAAGCTCATCAAGTCTGTGGACTGAACAAGAGATTCGTAGTAAATCTTAAAAACACCTTACCAAGAAAAAAATGGTTTTGGAGGCTTTGGAATAATAGCAATTACTTCCTGGCTTCTGGAAGTCTGATTCAAATTCAATTTCTGATGTGCTGTCACATCTCATGATAGTTGGCTGGCAAATTATGTAGGGTGAAAAGAGATACTATTTAATAGTAAGTACAGTAAATGATTTTATCATATCAGATCAACCCAATAATGATGATCTTTGATGTAGATGATGCAGTATGAGTAAGACTAGGAGTCAGAATGAAATGTGAAATCACGATGTCTGAATTGGCACAAACTGTTGACATGCTAGCACTAATCTGGTCTGTTAGTAAACTATGGTCTGTTTTGGCCATTGGGAATTTGATTGTCAGTGTATGAGACAGTGACATCTTATGCGCAAGTGCATGTGCAATGTTTTGGTAGTTGATCAAAGAAGGAACAAACTGAGTAGAAGATCAGAAACTATCCGAAATAATTAGGCGCCCAACAAATTCCAATATCGTTATAGTGAGGACCTAAGAGCTCAGAATCCAAATTCTTAAGTTGCCACCTATCAGCATGACGTAGGTTTTCTAGTCACAAACCACAACGATGACTTAAGGCGAATGGGTAGTTGTAGCCCGCGAAATTCAATTTTTCTTACGTTTTTTGCAATTTTCAGGTCAGTGTCAGGTTGTATCTTGATGAAAATTTGATTCGCGACTATAACAGGTACGTATTCACAGAATTATAATCATCAGAATCATTAATACATCTGTTTAAGTTAGATTTCTACCACCAACACTTTTCCATACGAGATTTGTTCTTAACGGTAGAAATCTAACTTAGGAAGATGTATTAATGATTCTAATTATTATAATTCTGTAAATACGTACCTGTTATTGTCGCGAATCATATTTTGATCAAGATACAACCTGACACTGACCTGAAAATTGCAAAAAACGTAAGAAAAATTGAATTTCGCGGGCTACAACTACGCATTCACCTTAAGGCGAATGGGTAGTTGTAGCCCGCGAAATTCAATTTTTCTTACGTTTTTTGCAATTTTCAGGTCAGTGTCAGGTTGTATCTTGATCAAAATATGATTCGCGACAATAACAGGTACGTATTTACAGAATTATAATAATTAGAATCATTAATACATCTTTCTAAGTTAGATTTCTACCGTTAAGAACAAATCTCGTATGGAAAAGTGTTGGTGGTAGAAATCTAACTTAGAAAGATGTATTAATGATTCTGATGATTATAATTCTGTGAATACGTACCTGTTATAGTCGCGAATCAAATTTTCATCAAGATAAAACCTGACACTGACCTAAAAATTGCAAAAAACGTAAGAAAAATTGAATTTCGCGGGCTACTACTACCCATTCACCTTAATTGGTGTGTTATCAGTGCTTACTCAAAATAAACATGAAGGGAAAGCCGATCTTAACAATAATAATAACAAAAATAGAAAAAAACCAAATTACAGCAAGCCTGCTCTATTTTTGTTTTTTTTTTCTATTTTTATTTAGTTTAGGAACAGCCACATGCGGAGGTCCGACAAAATGTACATTTCTAAGTTCTTTTAATGGGTGTACAGTACGTGTAATGTAGGTCATAATCTTAAAGTCATGAACAATCACATAAATTGGGGACCAAAAGTCGGAAAAATTAACTTTAAACAGACAGGTAAAATGTGAAAAAAATAACCTTTATAATTTCAATTATTATTTAAAACACTTACACAAAACATATTACAACGGTACAAACGAACTTTAGGAACAGTTTAGCGGCCACGGATCAATCCAACAGGATAACGCGTGATGGCAGATCAGGCCACTGAGACTTTTATTGTCGAAGTGTCGAGACTGTACAAATACATATGTATTAGAAAACTGGGACAGTCTGTGAAATATACACAAAGGGGTTTTTATCACAGAGGCCACGAAAAACCGATCATCCATCCAAAATTTTTTACTCATATTACCTGTACTATTATGTATTCTGTGCTCATATCCAATCATCTGCGCTAGAGTCATTGACTAATATTTACTTTGTGTGTTGTTTCAGGAAGACGAAGTCCTCTGGCGGTGCACAGAATGCCGATCGCGCCGCGCGGCCCTCCGCCCTCGACGCCTCCCTACCACCTGCTTCTCCGTAGGAGACCTAGCTTAACCCTCAAGTGTCCTTCAATAATATAACGTCTAACTTTTTGTACGCCTCTTTTATACCGACCTATAAGTATAAGCACGCACAGAGTGTTTAAGTGTCGCGCGCAAGTGTGAGTGTATATGTGTGTCGATGGTGCGGCCGACATGGGAAAGTCCTCGGCGAGAACACATGGCCAAGGTGAGTGTCTTCCCGCCCACAGTACACCTGTCCCCAAGGTCACTCTTGCTGTTTCATGTACTCTACACGAGTGTATGTCTTAGACGGAATATTCTTCACGCATCTAGCATTCATAGCAACAGTAGTAGCAAAAGCACCTTCCAGTCTGTTGTAAACTGTGATAAAGAATTGACTTGTCATAATTTAGATTCTGATCATTTTCAGCGACGGCCTTTGTGCGTAGCTTTTTAAAGAAACGTATATTATCTTACGTTCATCTGATTTAATGTTCGTTTCATTCATGATATCAGCATAGCTTTCAGCGGTACCGATGTGGTTTGAGTGAGTACACATGATTAATTCACGAATTTTTATTTGCACGAAACATCGCTTCAATTAAATTTTAATTTGCGTGGAAAGCAATTTATGAATACAAGCTTGTGAAAATCTGGTCACGGCCGAGTAAACATAAGTTGAGGAAGTGAAAACTGAAGGAAAGCTCTAAGTAATTCGAAAGCGCGAACTCGCGAAGAAACAAAGAAGAATCTTGTCTGTAGTGAACTTTTGACTGGAAACACTCTACTAGATGATGTGTTTCTTCATAATCAGTGATGTCATTATTATTTGCTAGGTTTATAGTATAATCAGAAGTTTTTAATTAAAATAATACAGTGTTAAAAGTACTCAAAAACTTTTCAAATTACCTCGCTTAGTCACAATAACTAGAATTGACCGAGCACCTGAACTATTCCAATTTTCCACCTGAACTTGGTTCATTAATTGCTTTAATTTCTGTTCCACTTTCTCGATACCTTCACTTACGGGTGGAATATCGATCACTTATGATATTGAAATTATAATTGCATGACACTGACCGTACATTGTCATTAACTTATACCGTAGGTGATCATTATACCGGCCTTTGTTTTGCCGTGTCGATTTGTGATGGAAAATTATTATTGTTACTTCTTATGTAGCAAATCAATACATCACTTTAACATACAATTACACCTGTATTGTGTAGGAGTAGGTACGTAATGTGTTTTCTGTGTAATACCAATAAAAGAACATGTGACTAAGTTTATTACCGAAAAAATATTTATGCTTATTTTAGTTATTATTTTATTTATTAATCTTAACTGGAATGCAACATGTTTTTCTATGAATTAACGAGGATGGCCTCATTAAAAATGTTACTAGCTATTGTTTATTTTTAAACTAAATTAAAAAAAAAAACAGCAATGCAGAGGTTCATCACTTCTAAAAATATTAGGTCCTTACCTATGAAATTACCGAAATCTTTTTTTTTATTAAATTTTTATATTTCTTTAATCGAAATATTGGTCATTAGTGAAGATGTACTTTTGCCATTTTAGTGGAAGTTCGTTGATGGCTCTGCTATAAAAATCCTTGCGACGGGAATCTGTAAACACTTTAGAAGCGTACCGCCTTGTTGGATTTGTAGTTTTTCCCTTGTTAGTTTTTTAGTTATCCATATTCCGAATAAAAATGGAAATTAGTTGGAGCAAGGTCTGGTGACGGTGAGTATGGTGAGTGACGGAGAGTTTCCAGTCATAACTCCTATAAATCAAATCAAAAATATTTATTTGCTAGAATATGGTACATAAATTAAGGTGTTTACAGTAAATTTGTTTCAGCATATCCTGTCATAACATGGCGTGCAAATGTAATCAAAATCAGCGATGTCAATTAATCTAGCTTACAAATTACAGCTAGTTAGCTGTTAGTAGTATAGAAATGTATCTATTACCTTTTTGTGGGATAAACATGACGTCCAGATAAAATATGTGCATAATCAGGCCTCTCTCGGTGAGAGGGAGTGGGTCGTAATCCACCACGCGGGCCCGGTGCGTGTTGGTAGATGTTGATAAATCACACTCACTTGAACCCACCCATTTAAGATCCTGACTAGAATCACACTCACTTGAACCCACCCATTGAAGATCCTGACTAGAATCACACTCACTTGAACCCACCCATTTAAGATCCTGACTAGAATCACACTCACTTGAACCCACCCATTGAAGATCCTGACTAGAATCACACTCACTTGAAACCACTTAAGATGCTGACAAAAAACAGCATTTTTCTTATTTTGTCGAGTTTATTAAATTCTTATAACGTTTACTTTTTGTCAGTTTCTTACAAGTGAGCTGTGAGAGGACTGTATTAAAAAATACTTTGTGTTGTTTTCAAGACATGCAGAGTAATTTTACGGATTGCTTGAATCCGCGTTCCGAATTTATCTTTTCACCGTTTTCTTCTATGTTCTTAGGCAACATGAACATGTATCCACACAATAATGTATAACACACTATCAGTAGCAATGGGTTTCATTTTGACAGTTCAACAACATTCATTGCGTTATTTACTTTGTTGAGCAGACACATTTTTCGAACATTTATGAAGCAATGGATTAGCAATATCCTTCAAAAAGATTCAGATTATGATTGATAGTGTGTTACGAAATTAGGGTGCTGAGATTATTTAGGCACGGTCGCGAGTAACATTTTGTTTCAACATGATTGGCTGTATAAGTGTATAGACCTATTGTGTTCCTAATCGGGTTACTGTCTCTCTGCAATTACTAATCCAGCGTGTTGACTAGGGCTGCCGCCCTAACGAAGCTTTACACTTCTTATCCATGTCTAGGTCAAATCTTAATCCTTGCTATATATACCCCCTTACTAATAAACGTAATATCAGATGAATAGTTATACACCGATTTCTCTCTTTCAGTCGTCAGTAATTTGACTTTCGAAAGAAGAATACCGTTGTGTAACTATACAGACGCTATACAACGAATATTAGTAAGGGGGGTAGTGTATAGTCTTTATGAGGAGGGGCTCGTGACTAAGTAATAACAGCCGCACGGGTCGTTCGGTCAGGTTAAGCTACGGATTCCGGGGTTGGTCCGTCGATGGGTGACCATCTTACATACCGAGAACCCTCCGTGTCTCGGAAAACACGTTAAGCTGTTGGTCCCGGCTGTCATTCGTGGATCTTTTATAATCGTTTCGGCTCAGTTTCCTCAAAAGCCCAAAAGTCTGAGGTATTCCACTCAGAGCACTGACAATCAGCCTAGGGGTATCGTATTAATGCTGGTATTCAGCTGCATCCGGTTAGATTAGAAGCCGACCCCAACACAGTTGGGAAAAGGCAGATGATGACAGTCTTTATGAGGAACGTCAGGTTGTCTATACCTGGTATCACCCGTTTGGTTGAAAGACGGTTTTCGTTAAAGGAACATCGTAAGTTCTTTCAGTCTTGACTCGGTTGTGATTTTCCACGCAACACAAATATTTGAATTGTCTTCATTAGTGGTTCCGAGTCTAGGTGTATGTTTGTGTAACATTACTACGCAGGTTACCCCAGTATTTATGAGATTATTATACATATTTCCCAAATACATGATTGATATCTTTGAAAACACAATAAAAGCTAAGCACCAGGACATGAATATAACATTCGTATAACTTGACATAAAGAATACTTTCGTGACATTTTCAGACAAACATACATTACGTACTCGTACGTTAACCCCATAAAAAGACGCAACATTGTATATGAAAATTAAAACAATTATAGGGGTATGAGAGTAAAGAAAATTCACTCATACTATACAGGGTGTTACGGAAAGGGTATAAATCAATACAAACGGGTTGAAGAGTGTATCTGGTCTAGAATCTCTGTACAAAATTTCAGCTCAAAAGCAGTAACTTTGAAAATGCTTAATATTTTTTTTATTTCGATAGTTTATTAAATTGAAATCATAACAAACGTGTCACGGCACTACGAGGGTAATTATCCATTATCTGTAGTGTGTCTGTGCACCTAATACACGCACATCACGCCGCCGCGCGCCAGTGCAGCGCCGTGATGTCGAAATAAAAAAATATTAAGCATTTTCAAAGTTAATGCTTTTGAGCTGGAATTTTGTACAGAGATTCTAGACCAGATACACTCTTCAACCCGTTTGTATTGATATACCCTTTCCATAACACCCTGTATAGAAAAGGGAGGATCCTCCGACCAGACGGGCGTCGTGTCTGGTGGACAACTGCCCGATGATTCATGTCAGGCTGTTGTATGTAATTATGGATTTATCCGGTCTGATCCCCCTCACCCCCCCCTCCTTTGTGCTAGTTGCGCGGTAAACTCTGCTTGCGAGATGCAGGATTTTGCGTGACGTCACGGTATGACGCGTAGTTCGCATGTGGCGTTGTTGATACCGCTACACAATAAAACAACCTGAGGACTTTTTGGCAGTTGCAATTAAAAAATAAACTAGTGCTAATGTTGTAAATCACTTTGATTAACATCGGCCAACTCGTATAGTTGTATGTAGTAACAAATGATGATATTACTTGCAAACTTCAGGTGCTATTGAGCCTATAACAACGCAAGTTATCGATAGCCCGTATTGAACGTCGAAGGAAAAGTAATGTTCGCTAATGCGATTCAATAGTTTTATATAAACATCGGCGGTGACGTGTCCCCTGACGCCCAGCGAAAACTGCTCGGCCACACTATGTAAATTTAGCATAACCATGTATTTACATAGTGTTATATTCCTTAGCGATGACCTAAAACCTCAACCGCTGGGATTACTGGTGTGTGCTCTAAGTAAAATTAGTCTAGAGCAAGGCCCTCGTAGGAATTCTTTAAAGGTCAATGTGGGACACAATTTATGTTGAAAGGAACTTTCGGTCTTCCAAAA
Organism: Amphipoea lucens; assembly: GCA_947508005.1. Classification (NCBI taxonomy): domain Eukaryota; kingdom Metazoa; phylum Arthropoda; class Insecta; order Lepidoptera; family Noctuidae; genus Amphipoea; species Amphipoea lucens. The sequence continues at coordinate 12,561,823 of OX382371.1, forward strand.
CTTCAAGAATAGTTTTTGAGGTTATCTTGAGAAATATATTCAAGCCGCGGCGGAAGTATTCAAGTCGTAGTAACCAGATAAAGTCATGTCCACTCGCTATTGTACTCTATTGTTCCTCGCCGCAAGGGCCTCTCCTGTTTGAAATTCTGCCAACTAAACATAATTCAAATACCTCCCTATTATGAATCTCACTTGGGCCCGTTTTAATAAACCGCTCACATTTGAAAGCGCGTTCTTAAGTGTTCGCTGTGAAGTGTCCTGAGAAGCGGATTTACAAAAGAAGGGAAACATTATTTTTACAATTTATGTATTGTTAGAAATCATGCTCTTCGGCGCTGAAAATGGTTTACCACATAAACCCACATCACTGGTAGAAAGCCAGTTTAAGGCTCGCCCGGACTGTTTTATCTAAATGGGCTGTTCGTGCAAGCGAAACTAAATCTGTAAAACAATATAATACGAAAACACAAAAACTAAGTGATGTAGCTAAGCGAGTAAGTTGCGAGAGCCTGAAAAGAAAAGATGCCGTGCTAAGGGGCGAGGAATGCCAAATTGCACAAATGTCTTGTTTAAAGCTCGGCTGGTTTTCATAGCATGAAGCTATTCCCCATGCCTCGCTTTGGCGCAAAAACCCCGCATCCTTGATCTTTTTTGAACCAGACATGCACTGTGCGAAAATTGGAAATTCGCATATTATTATTGGCGGGTGTTTTTGTGTTGTCACTCTTCTCCTTGACGACTTTAATAATATTTTCTTTATTCTCAGACACGATGAAAGAATATTTATTTATTTCATAAATTACATTATTACTACGGACGTTACATAAATTTTCATAACAAAGCCAGCTGCTGCTTCGGTCAATAGTTACCTGTTATATTTTTTCACATGTTCTGATTTTAGATGGATTTCTTTCCGACCGGTACCATTATTTTGAACGTTTCAAATAAAGTTAATCGTATTTGAAACCTCTTTTCGAGAGAGTCCTTCTTTTATGGTTTAAGTTCTATCTAAGATTTTTCTTTCCATATCCGACCGTTAAAGACTTTCTACTAGCTCAAAACCTTGCTCAGGACGTGTTTATTAAAACCAGGCAGCAAATATTTTTATTTATCTGAGGCCATAGATACATTTCTATGTCTGAGGCTATATTTATTGACTATTCTTATTTCTCCTTGGAGCAAAGATGCTTAGCTTATTTATTTGCATTATCTTGTTTGATAACCTCTTGTTTTGTTCTGATTCATTGTGATTTCGTACAGCCAATGCAGCACATTCTTAACTTAGTTTCTCTCTCTAGGTTTCGACTGCGTCACGAGTCATAATGAGGCTGTCAGTTGCCACGAATGTTTTTTTTTAAATCATTATTCTTCATCTTAAATCCATTCAGCTGTAAACCAAATTGACAATTAAGTTTTTCCAGAGTGGAGCTCATGACTCGTACGGCCACTTATTTTTTATTTGTAGTTTCGCTTTTCGCAGTACAGTGCGGCTCATCTCAACAACTTAACAAGTTTGGAATCAAATTAAATCGTGTTTTCTGCTCTCACTGTTTACTGAACTGCAATTTAGTGGTTATATATTATGTGGATTAAATAAAGTCGTGTGTTGATAAAATGCGCGTATTTCCCACAAAGGCACAAGACTGAGGATTATCAGTTTTATTAGGAGTAAACACTGAGAGGAGATAGCAACACTGGGGCGGCGGCGGCGGCATAATCAGTATCGTTGCGGGATGCGCGCGCCGGGCGGGCGGCGCTAGTGTGTGCGGCACACGAGTCTCGGCCCTGCGACGGGTCAGAGCGCGCGTGCGGGCGCGTGTCGCGAGCGAAGCGTGCGGCGTGTTAGGTGCGGAGCGGGCTCGCGGGCCAGCCGGCGGCGTGGCCGGCGGGGTGGGCGCGCGACATGGGGCGGCGGTAGCGGCGCGGATGTGCGCGCGCTCCGAGGCCGTGGAGCTGGAGGTGCTGGGCGAGGACGGCGGCGAGGCGCGCCCTCCCCCGCGCCCTCTGCGCCTATCTCTCCTCGAGCTGCTGGGCAAGCTGGTGCGCCGCGACCAGCCCGCCCCGTCTCATCGCCGTAACCGGCATAACCATCGCTTCCGAACTTTCGTCTCCTGCGGTCGGTATCTATTGATTTATCGCTGACGTTAAGATTGTGCTGATAGGAAATCTCTTATTAAATTTTCATTTTGTTCGGTTCGCCAGTTAAGTCCTGCGTCATCGTGTATCGTACGTGCCTTGGAGCGTGCATGCGACGCCGATGCCGTTTGCGTAACGTCTTGCTATTCTACACAGGCGCCGCCGACATGTTTTCGTTTTGGCCGGCCCGCTATGAATGGTAGAGCGACTTCCCCCGAAATGCTGAGGAGTGATATTTCAGGAATAGAGAAGATGTGCATAATGGACAAGGTCGGTGTCGGTGTCTGCGCGCCCCTGTGCGGTCAACGGCCGAGGCGAGACGGCGCTTCAGCGCTTCGCGTATAACCCCGCGCTGTTGTTATCGATTACTAGCTAATGTTTCACTCCACTAAATTTAATTAGGATGTAATTCTTCGCTAATATGTCAACTTCCGTACTTCAGGAAAGTTCAACAAGATAAGATTACATCTTTTCCTGATAATCAATACTTGAATAGCGTACCTAACTACCTGTTCGCTCATAATGGTTTTTTTTACTGGTGTAGCTATAATGCGTGCAAATCCCAAGCACGTAATTAGATTATTACTGCCGTTGCACTAAAGAATTGTTTCGGACACAAACAGTGTTGTTAGTCTGTTAACCTAACTTCTCCGTTTCATATTATGCGGTAAAATAGAACACCAATTTCGTTCATTCGTGTCTGCACTTTGTTTTTGGAAATATGTCTTTCAAGATCGTCTCCTACCACGACATTATACGTTAATTTGTTATTATAGATTAGAATATCCATATTAGTTAACCCCGTTACAAAAAAGATCGTTAATCAAAGTAAGAAATAATCAATAAAGTACCTTTTGAGATATTTTGATAACTAAAATAAATATTAGGATTCGATGACCGATATTGTTGAAACAGTGATACCAGAGTGCATTGCTTCAATAACCTGAACCTCGGTGAAATCATGACTAGACAACTCATTCAATATACAATGAAGATTTGCATAACATAGGGCCATAGACAAACTAGCAGTCGATGAAGGTCAGTTGGGTCAATGACATCCTTAGAAATTGGAAGTTAGAACTGGATGTGACCGGAGTACTGGACCAGAGTAATCACAAGATTCTAAGTGTGATGTAGGCGGAATAACAACTGAAAATTATCACCATGAGTCATTTGTTTGAAAATTCTCTTAGACATTCCATTGCAGACTGTTACGCCGTCACCTAGATTAAAACTTCTCATCTGCGGTGTTTGTTAATGCTGTCCATAAACTAAGGTTGATTGACGGACCGGATTTCGGAAGAAGCCTCACTTTTGACCTCTTTTTACTCCCTCCTCATTATATTGTGAAATAGTGGCTCTCCATTTGCTACGGTCTGTAACTTGATGCGTTGCCATGTTCATCCGGCGTTTCAAGTTGCTCAGCTGGATTCACCTGGCTAGAAGATTTCTTTGGACTTGGCCTTTTGTCTGTACTTACTTGCAAATTGCTGAAGATAAGTATAATTGCAGACACAGCAGGCGTGATATTATATAATATAAATGGTGCTAATAACAGCTATAGGGTGTAAAAAAAGCCGCCTAGAATCCTCACCTAAGCTTACTGCGTGTCTAATAACATATTGTGCCTCTTTTCACGATAGTTAATCTATCATGGCTGTTCCATTTGTTCCCGAACTGAAGGCCTTAATGAATCCGTGGCTATGGTGTTAGGTGTATCCGTAGAATAAAGGCTCAAAAAAGGCCCCGGAAATAAATGTTTCGATCACTTTGGAAGTCATTAATCATTATTGTTGATTCAGTCTTTGAAATTATAAATTTCCGAAGTTAGAATATTTACGGTATCGGAGTCAAAGATATAATTAAATCTCTTGAACATGTCATTAACAACATGGAAGAACTAAGATCCTTAATTCTTCCAAGTTTTGATAGGAACAGGTCCTCCAGTCTCATGATGTATGTAGGCCTACAATTTGTTCTGGTCCAAATTTTCCAAAATTTTTGTAACCCTTGTTGTATTTAACTGACACTTCGTCACTTTGTTAGTAGTTGAAGGGAAGTAAATTAATTTATCTTCACCTTGTCCTTCTACTTGGCGGCTTTGTCCTTGATTTTTTTAAATTTTCGAAAGCATTCTACTTACATTCTGACACGAGAACACTTAACGTGGAATCTTGAGAATTTCCTTAATCATTTAATAATTGGTTGGGGTATGCTAATGTAGTTTTCATCTATATTTCGATAAACCTCCGTAAATGAACGTGCTTGTGTGCTATAAATATACTTTAGTCAAATATTTTGAAGTAGGTATTGTTATTCAGAAATCAGAACATACTTTGTTCATAGAAATATACGTATGAATTCGTTGTATATGTAGTGTATCGTTCAACTTGGATTGAAAACGCACCTGATGAAGTTAAAGCAACGTCTTTGTCTCGTGTGATTAACTAAACAAGTACATAAAAAACGTCTCAGCCGCGTTTGCGTCTTGCATTGCAATGAGATTCACTAATGGTGTGTGGAAAGGATGCCCCTGAAAATGTTATTAGTCGTAAACTGGGAGGAGATCGATCGCCGTCCCCTCGGCGCCCAGCGTCGAGACGCTCTCGTTACCACTAGTACGATGAACAGATCAACAGCTATGTAAATGTAGCTACATCCGCTATAGGAATTGTCAATATACAGAAACGTTCAACTCCCATAACTAAGTTATTGCTCTGGAAGTTACTTTATAGCTGCGAAGCTACATCCTCTTACAAATAGATTGTGCTTGAAACAGGAACATGATCAATTGTTAATTACTAGTCGGTGGAGCGGGAAATTAATCCAATCCTATTCTTAAGAGACCATTAAATTTACTATCGCCATTTGCAGTATGTTTTTGAACGTAACATTTGTGCGAAGAATATTGAAACTGTGTGGGAGTTTTTCATTGTTAGGACTTTGGGAGATACATTATTTTGCAATGAACTTTCAATTGTTTAATGGAGAGCTGGCTCCTTAAAACATTTGTTCCGAGTCAAGAGAGTAATCGTGATCATTTTTTTAAACTGTCGTTTAGAGAACATAGAGTATTCAGCAGCTCAGCTGTAGCATTTAAAGTAGTCTTCATGAATAGGCGTTTAAGTAATTATCCTGGAGGCAGACGACAGGGCACGTGCTTTTTACAGATGCGGCTGTTTGTTCCGGCTCTCTTGAACTGTAATTACTTTTTCATGAAGGGGTACCGCATATGCATTTAATTTTATGATTCGTTTCATTCAAGTTCTTTTAATTATTAGGTCATCTGCTTTGTATCACGGTTAACTGAAAAGAAATAAGTACCTACTTACCTTCAAGATTAATATTTCAAACTGTAATTTTTATTTATCAAAGATTTTTGGTGGAGTTTAGATTCAGTTGAAGTATTTGTGTTTGCGGTAGATTTAGCTGATAAAGAGACATTTTAATGAGAGATAAGTTTTGCGGTTTGTCTCGACTTCTCGAGACTATCCGTGGGTATTTTTTGTATTTACATAATTTTGTACTATCCGTTTATTATGAGATAGATAACATTTATAAGTTTATAACCGATAACATTAGCAGCGTCGTGATAGTAGAACGTAATTAGTTTAAATTCCACTATTGCAAAGGATTGCCCATGTTTTCTTGAAGTGGACTGCACTATGGAATTTAAGGGAATTAAATTGAAAGTTATTTTCGTTCCTATCAACAATTTGTCAATTTGACTGCCTATGAACATCGTGCCCTAAATCTATTTAATATGGTAATATAAAATCCATAATTTATTAATGTATCACCCACGTATTATGCCCGTAATGTAAATAAATATTTTCGATATTGGCATCTGGGGACACGGTGGTGCCCCCACCAAGACGAGCCAAGCGAAGCGCAAGGGCACTACCTACCTTTTCTCGAAGCGTCGTTTTTTCGAACCCTCATAACTTGGGTTTGGATTATATCAGATAAACAAAATTCTCGGGATATGATGTCAATAGTGGACTTATTAAACATAATTATAAAGTTTCAATTGCATAGCTCTTATACTTTAGATTTTATTGATACCTAAAAACCCCGATTTCGTCACTGATGATCATCGAAATTCTTAGGGTACTTCCTGAAGTCCTAGAAAGCTGGGTATGTAAGCTAGTATTAGTTCACAAACAACAAAAAAATTCTAAAACTTGGAAAAAAAGTGAAATCCACCAAAAACATTTTCATGTAAAATCTTGCCAAGACAAAAAGTTATCAGATCTCATGTAGAGCCAAGCTTCTAACTCTACAAGCCCTGACTTCACAAACTCTACACCTTTGTGGCTTGGCCGAATGTTCCTTTCTGACTACGACAAAGATGTTTGGTCCTATAGAAAAGTTCTTAGATATAAGAAGTCGTGTAATGTCGTGTGGGCTTTGAGAATGACTGCGTCTTTGCTTCATTCTCGCCTTGCAGGTGATATAGGGCATCTGTTTTATAATTTCATTAGAGATGTGTGCACTGAACACAAACCCGATCTTAATCCCAGTAATATGCTATGACATAACTGGGATTAAGTTATCCTGATACCCCGTTGCACTGGCTGTAGACAAGGGACATGACACATGACAGATAGGACTGAACAGACGGGAGTCCGGAAAATGTTAGAGCACTCCCTTTTTATTTTTGGTATAATTTCCTTTGTTTGTTTTTCTTCGTTAAAGAAACGGATTATAGGCAACAATGTGAGTTTGAAACTCAATGATGATGTAGGTAGGCTTTAAATATCCATGTTATTTTCGCTAAAGTGACACCTAATATCGTAATAGCGCGTTTGCGTATAATTTTTTGCACGCAGTACTTTGTGAACATTCAATTTAATAAGGATACGCTTGCAGACATTGTTTCTGCGCCCATTGAGGTACAAATAAGTCAGTTCGTTTGCATTCGTGCAAACAAAAGAATTTCGCTGATGTCCTTCAGTAACTAATATTAGAATATTGTGGGTAGAATGCGAGGGATCATTTACTATGCAAACTACGAAGTTATTGAAACATACTTCATGTATTACTAGTCTAACACAAAGACGTGCGAGTGACAAAGAGAAACAATCCTTCAGTATTAAACCAGTGTTTATATAAATTAAGACAATTAGATCCATAATTCTATTTGCAAGTAGGTTTGTGAGAACAACGTCTAAGTGGTATTGTTATTGTTACAGAGAATGAACGGAGAATCAAAGCGAACAACAGGGAATACAACGCGCAGTTCCGCTATGCCGTAAGTTATATTCATTCACTATAATATTCGATCTTAGTTATAAACCTTTTGTTGAATACAAGATGGAGAACTTATTACGTATACATGGTGTAAAGGACTTCGACGATGGTGGGCCTAGAATAATCAATCATATACTTACTGAATTCATGGTAACAGTTTGCACGTCGATGTTCCGTACACTCTGTTTATGAGACCCCCAATTAGATAAACCAAAGATTTGGAAAAGGTGACTGGGACAGACTAAATGCAGAAGACGGAGAACATGGAGAGGCCTAATAAAATGTCTAGCCGTGGAGTGGACTGTGATAAGATGATTGGTTGTATGAAGGACAATTTTTTTTTATCCCCGTTTTTAGTTAAAGACAATTATTAGATTTCCTCAGATAAGTAACTGCACAGAAACACTGATAACATTATTACGGTCCTGTCAAGCATGGCAACATTTACAAAATCCTCTAATCTTTAGGCATGATGGTATTCTGCAGTGTTTTATGTGATTTGTTTGAGTGGCCTATGAACAGTGGCAGGTATTAACCATTTGTTATTCTGAAAGCAATTAGGCAATATGATGTTAAGATCTCACAAAATAAACATCGTTTTAGTCAAGGTCATTATAATATTATCCTTGATAGAATCTTATAAATCGTATATATACATATGTATACGAGTATATTGTATAATTTCGGAAACATTGTCCATTTTGGACCAACTGCGAATTGGACCAACTGCGAATTGGACCAATCGCGAATTGGACCAATCGCGAATTGGACCAATCGCGAATTGGACCAATCGCGAATTGGACCAACTGCGAATTGGACATATTTTTGAACATTGGACCAATCGCGAATTGGACCAATCGCGCCTAAAGGAATCCATACTTTCATACTACGAGTACAATATTATAAATGCGAAAGAACTGTAACTTTCTGTCTGTTACCTTTTCACGCTTTGACATCCACGGTACTTTAATTCTGAGGTGGACGAAATATTAGTACCTACTGAACCCATAAATGGGGTGGTCTGCAAATTAAGACTATAATTTAATTATTAGGAAGTAGGAGCAATATAAGAACCGTTAACCTCCTTATAAATAGGAGAACTATTATCGACAATTCGGAATCTTAGTTTGGATATAATTTCAACAATAGACCATGAGTCATTCTGGCATATATTCTGCGAATGACGTGAGCAAAGATTTTGCGCGGCCTATGTCTTATTAAGTGTAGGTCGGGATGTGTGAACAGCATGAAATCATACTCTGATAAGATGTAATTGCTAATTATATCAGCTGAATGAATTTTAACCAGAGTATTCTAAGTTCCGGTCCATTCACAATATATCGCGAACTTCCTGTTACTCATCGACCATAAAACGATTAGCGTGCTAGGAATTATTATATTGCTAGTTATCAGTCTAACAATAAGCTGATCAAGCTTAGTATTTTTGATAATATTTAATCACCAGCATGCCTTTTGTAGTAAGAAACTAACCCCCTTATTCATAAAACTTATCAAACCTATTTTAGTTAAAATGGGGTTTGTCTCTTTCTTACACACAGAAATGTCAACGTGACAAACTCAAACTCAAACTCAAAGCATTTATTTCAATTAAACCATTACAGGCACTTTTGAATTGTCAAAATTAAGTAGTCGGTCAGTTAGTCAGAAAGTTGAAGCTAGTTGCCCATTCCAAAGCGTAGATCTCTATGGAGAAGAACGGGCAAGAAACTCCATGGACACTCTTTTTAAATCAAGATATTACAAAATCCTTGGTACATTATTCGAGTTGCTTCTATATGTGAGAACAATGTAAAAAAAAAACACATAAATGAAGAAACAATACAAGAAATAAGATTAAAAATAAGCCTTGGCAGTTAAGAGATGACCAGTCTCAACCGACGGCGCCCGTTCACGAACATGACGCATGGATCAGCACCATCCAGCTCAACCATTTTGTAGGGAACCGAATGATCCAACACACGTGCCACCATCAGTGAGACAATTAAGACAGATAAAGACAAACGTTCTATAAACCTATTTTAGCTAAAATAGAGATAAAATAGGATTATGAATAAGGGGGTAAGAGATTAGACCATGTTTCTAGTTATGGTGAGAAAATAAAGAGAAAATCATGTTATAGAAGACTGAAAGCACATCCGAAAGTATTAAAAAAAAACTGTCTGAGCCTCCACCAATCATATTTTTTTTTGTTACAGAGCAATTTCATCAAGACATCGAAGTATTCGATCATAACGTTCCTGCCGCTGAATCTGTTGGAGCAGTTCCAGCGGCTGGCGAACTTCTACTTCTTGTGTCTGTTGGTGCTGCAGCTGATCCCGGCCATCTCCTCGCTCACACCCATCACTACCGCGATACCACTCATAGGCGTACTCGCGCTCACTGCCGTCAAGGACGCGTACGACGACTTTGTAAGTTGATAACACACATAATAAACAGAACACTCCTTGAATAGACGTATGGGACAGACACTTAAGGTGGACTGGCAACAAACAAATCAATCAATAAAATTCCAATATAATATCGACGGGCTAGCCGATACTTAGAATCCATTATCACCGCTCCTTCTTATTGGATAGTCATGTCAGCAACTGTGGGCGATATGTCGCACAGAATTGAATGAAAGAAGAGAATGGAATTGAATGAGACTGTTTGTCTCTGCATCACCCAAAGGTTGACTGGTAGAAAATGCCTATGGCATTAAGTCCGCCTCTGTACATTTATGTGCTTGAAGTATTAAATAAATAAAAATTAAATGAGACTTCGTTGAATCTTGAATTGAAAACCAGTGTTATTGATTACTGAGGGTTTTACAACAGGAAAACCCAATAGCGACTTCTCAAAATTGTTCGAGCCTAGGATGGACATCAACGTAACTTTTGCACTTGTTCCTTCCACGACACCTAAACTGCAGACCTTTAACGACCTAGATATAAATAATAATGCTGTACCTGTACGGTTTAATAGTCAATAGTCGTACCGAATGACATACATAAACAGCCTCGGAGCAAACATCTGGTAGGCCAGCTTATGTCCCGATGCGGTAATCGAACTCGAGCCGCTGCGTCATTTGGCTCGTTAAAATAATAATACGGATGTGCACTAAATGTCCTATTTGATAGCACATTATTTTTTTATATTTGGAAAAGAATGTGAGGGAAGAAAGAATCTTCTGTAATATAAACAGGATATTTTGTGGTGCTGAGTGAGTTTCTAAAGCCCTTTTCCCATGTCGGACACTTAACAGTTGCCAATGAAATAACCAATGGTCGTTGGAAATAACTGTGTTTTGCGCAGACTGAATAATAAGCAATGGCTTATTTGTTACCCTATCCTTTCTCCCAAATTAGAGGCGAATAACAACTGAAAAGCTCTCTTACATAATATTCCGAGCTCACAATACTTCTTAAATGAAATTATTAATTAAATTGGATATACTTAAGTAATTGTACTCTGTCTCTTGTCAAAGTCCTTAACTATTCTAAAAACTGCGTTGTTTGAAAATTAACTTAGATAGTAACTAGACCTCTATCAGGCAAGTGTTTGTCTAAAAAACACGTACATCTAAGAAGTTTAAATCATCAGGAAACATGACTGCTAGTGTTAATGAGCGTATGTAGGAGTAATGAAATTAATGATCAAACAGACAGTTTGCACGTATGCCGTCCTTGTCTAACACTGTTGCTAATGCTCACTGACCCATTATGTCATCTATTGTAGATCAAGGACGCAGACGTAATTAGTGATCCGTGGCAAAATGTGTATTATGATGAGCATCGTTTGATTTAATTTGTACAATCGCTCTTTTGAGATCTTGATTTATCAGCAATTAAGATTATATTTTTTTAGCCTTGGTTATCAATTTTGTAGTGACATAATAGATCGTTCTGTTTATCAAATTGACAAGATTAGAGGTACTAGATATAAAGCTTTATTCTATAAAAGCATTATTCAGATTCTTTTAGTTGCTGTTTGTAAAAACTGCTGTCTTAAAAAGTGATAGGCATTTAACAGCACGCTTGGGTCGTGGGTGTGGTCTACAAATGTCTAGCATCACAGTATCTATGCATAGTCATCATTACAATAAAACATGATAATGAAATAGAAACCGCCCATGTAGAATATAGTATTTGTTCGAATCTTGTTGACAAAGAAGTCCTAAAAAGTGGTCAAATCAAGAACTACGAATTTACGATGAAGCAAAGTAAAAGTTAGTCCTGTAACTTTGAAAGTATGACTTGTCTGGGTAACATACCTATAATTTTCCATCAACTTTGTTCCTTCAATTTACTCTTAAACTCATATTATTATGTAAAAAAGAACACTAGTATTACCGTGAATTATTAAACAAGAATTCTTGTAGCTGTAGAAGCACCGGCCTTCGCATATTATCATGACCTTGTCTATGAATAGGCCTCTTTATATTTTTTGTAGTTTTCCCACCAATGTGAGCAAATAAACCTTTTAATGGGTGAAGTGACAAGCTCTGACACAGTTTAAATGTCCGGTCTGTAGAAATATGCACTTCCGAAACACTTTAGGTTTACGTTATTCACTAAAACAACTGCTAATGTTGATGAACTCAATTATTGCCCAGAATTTTATCATCATCTGTTGTTGTCAAAATCATCTCTATTTTAGTTTTAGTTCACGCCCACTATATTTCTAATAGAGCTAAGCTAACTAGCTTTATCTGAATGAAAATGTAATGCCTGTAACACGCATAGACCTTTTTATAGCCTGGATCGTTTACGTGTGTATCGATTAAAGAGAGGTATTATGCGAAGCTCAATCTTAAAGCTCTTACTTCGCTCATTGTGTTATAGATAAGATTGCTCCAGTTTATTTTTTCTTGGAAAGAGTGGAATTTATCTTCGCTACAATCAGATTAGATCAGCCGTTTCCGTAGGCACAATACCCTGTGTGCGGGTAGAAAGATCTAATGTATTTTTGAATGGAGATAGATATCTAGAGAGATAACATTAACCATTTAATCTTGCTAGAATAGGATCTTTTCTTTTTTGTAATAGGTTTATCTATATTGACTTTATCACATGTCTAATTATTAGAACAACGGCTACACTTGGGACTCGTTATTTACTGCTACAATTAACTGTTTAGTGACATTGACATGGTTATTACGGTTGGCAAAAAGAGATGGCCTTGTTTGATAAATGCCGGCAACATTTTTTTTTAACTAGGTCCCCTGGGGCCTTATACTCTCTACCGCTCCGGCCTCAGGGTAGAAGAAGTTCCTAGGTGATGTTTTTTAACGCCCGGGTGTTTGATTCTTATCTTTAATGGTTTAAACACCTTTGGATAGGCACTAGCTACCTAGAACATAATTTGTATGATATCATCTGCACTCAAGTTAAACCGAAAGTTATCCGGAGTGTTTAAAACAGGTCATAACCTGGTTATTCTTTTTACAGCAACGTCATCAGAACGATTCACAAGTAAACCACCGGCGTGCGAAAACTCTCCGCAATGGCAAGCTTGTGGAGGAGAAGTGGGCGTCTGTTCAGGTGGGAGACGTCATCCGGCTGGAGAACGACCAGTTCGTCGCGGCGGACATCTTGCTCCTCAGCAGTTCGGAGCCCAACGGTCTCTGTTACATAGAGACTGCCGAGTTGGATGGGTCAGTACATTGTAACGTAGCAATGCATAACATCACGCCTGTAATCCCCAAAGGGTTAAGCAGACGTGTACCAATATTACACACACATTTTGCTAGTTATGTAGGGGGCGAGTCTATTGCCAGCAACTAGGCATAAATCCAGACTCCGGGCTCCTACTGAGAAATTCATGATGGAAAAACTCAATAAAAATTTGTTAGATGTGGAAATCGAACCCAGGACCTAGCGCAGTACTTTGGTGTATTATTATTAAGAGCACGTGTGTATTTACATAAGTATTAATGTTGCTTGAGTAGTGGTATAAATATACAAATATGCAGTTTTTGCATTCATTTCAAACATTTATAAACAGAAACCTTGGGATGGTGTACACAGCTGTGGGACCATCTGATAAGTTAACTTGACTGATTGATTGAAGGTTTTTTAGAATATAAAGGGGTTAGCTTTTTAAAGAATAAAAAATGATATGTACTGCGAGCTCTTTACGAGCTCTCACGGGTGCTATAATGGACTCGCGGACGTTGCATCCTACAATCATGCCTCTACAGTGCTTGGTTTGGATACAAGAGCTGTGCTTTAAAACTGTTGTTGTTTTAATTAATTGTATAATTTTATGTTTGGTTGCAGGGAGACGAATTTAAAATGTCGTCAGTGCCTTTTAGAGACGGCTGCAATGGGGCAGGACGACGCACAACTGGGTGCTTTCGACGGAGAGATCGTCTGCGAAACGCCCAACAATTTACTTAATAAGTTTGATGGTAAGTCGATAAGCCTGCATATTCTAGGTTTTGGGATCCCGGTATTACTGAATCTGACTTGTTGACAAAAATAAGTCGATGTCATAGTTGCTGGCTTGTAGCTCGTAGCCCGAGCATCTGCATTAGTGGCGATCTCGATGTGGCCCCTGCAACGGCTGTCTAGGGTGGTCCCCATGCCACTCTACGAAAGAATACCATATTTTAAACTAACTAAAAAAACAAAAACTCCATAACAAAATCACTTTTCAATTTTCCGGGCAACTTTTCCAATTTTTCTTTTCCTAAAAACCTTATTTTGAACTATAACATACACAACATTAAAAAAATATCCACAAAATTTACAAAACTAACATTAAAAAATATAGAAACTTAAACCAAATCTGTCCAGCCGTTCTCAAGTGATGCGCTTACCAACGTACGTGGCCCGCACTTGATCCGCGCGGTGCATTTTACTAATATGACGACATAAATTAAAACATCGAGGTTTCTATGATATGCCTAAGTTAAATATGAGTCTATTATACATCTAAACCTTTCGAAATAATTTCTCTAAATGTTGGTGAAAACGGCATCAAAATCCATTGTGTAGTTTAGAACAACTAAGCGGTCACACAAACAGGCAGGAAAATCGAATTTGTTTTATACTGTACTAGTATAAAGCAAATTCGATTTTCCTGCCTGTAGCAGCGCCCCGCGGTGTCACCCGCATATGGTCCGATCCCGTGGGAATATCGGGATAAAAAGTAGCCTATGTGTTAATCCTGGTTATAAACTATATGCCAAATTTCATCCAAATCCGTTCAGCCGTTCATGCGTGATGAAGTAACAAACATACAAATACACTCACAAACTTTCGCCTTTATAATATTAGTGTGATGTTTAGATTTCATCATCACCGCCTTGCCTGAAGCATGCCTATGGTTCAGTTTAGTTTTATTTTAATACTACCTATTTTCTAACAAGGAGTTGCCATCAATGTCTAATTTAGTTAGGTTAGCACTTGATTAACTTTGTTAGGTACCTTGTCATTCATCAAATATACAGGGTGAATTTTCCAAGTGGGCGTGGATGGCCAAATTCTAAACTATGAGGAATAGCGAAAAGTACTGAAAGGAGTCGCGGGCTCGATTTTGAAGAAAACTAAAACTGCATCATTGGATTTTTGAAAAATCAATATTTCTAGCCAGGAATCGAACATGTTGATTTTGAAAAAAATAACACATACTGTATTATTACACCATTCGATAGTGTCCCTAATAGGGATCAAATTCTGGGAAGTAATGACATATGGCAAACTTAAGAAAAATATTGAATTTTAATAAACTGCTTCTTATTTTAGAGTATTCATACCTATGTACATCACGTACCTTGTTCGAAATGATGCTCAATATTTTTATACACACCCGCAGCGCAGTCACCTTCACAACATTAGGTTCTAAATTCAAATTTCTATTACGATCTTTGGAAAATATTCTAATGGAATCAATAATATTGTAATGCTGAATGCAGTACAATCTTTGAGACGTCGAATCCAGCTATGTATTAAAAACAATGGTCATCATTTTGAACAATTATTAATCAGTTATGGTTTAGTAGGTAGGTAACATAACCCAGACGGCAGACCCGGCTAAATACTAACAGCCGCACAGGTCAATCCATCAGGTTAAGCTACGCTTGCCGTGGTTGGTCTGTGGATGGGTGACCATCTTTACATACCGAGGTATTCAGCTGCATCCGGTTAGAATGGAAGCCGACCCCAACATAGTTGGGAAAAGGCTAGGCAGATGATGATGAGGTAGGTAACATAAGAAAAAAAAAGTATTTTGTTAAAAATGAGCTCTTTCCTTTAGTTTGCCGTATGTCATTACTTCCCAGAATTTGATCCTTATTAGCGACACTATCGAATGGTGTAATAATACAGTGTGTTTTTTTTTCAAAATCAACAGTTTCGATTCCTGGCTAGAAATATTGATTTTTCAAAAATCCAATGATGCAGTTTTAGTTTTCATCAAAATCGAGCCCGCGACTCCTTTGAGTGCTTTTCGCTAGTCCTCATAGTTTCGGATTTGGCCATCCACGCCCACTTGAAAATTTCACCCTGTCTGATTCATATTTGATCGAATAAACTCGCATTTAATAAACGTAATGAATACTATTTTCCGCACCTAATTATTTTCCTTAGTAATCTTATTCTGAACAAATAACAAAATAACTTGAAACCGCAGCAAGCTTTTTGACGCGTAAAAAGAAAGTGTTACTTCCATAAACAATTATAATCTGCCGGCGGTAATTAGTTCGTGTTTTTTGCTGATTACTGTTTCTTTATATTTGCGAAACTGTCTGTGGAATCCGCGCGCCATTGCCCTGCGGTGTCGCGATTAAGTAACGCTGGCCTGCAGAAATCGCTTGTTATTGCCTAAAACTGCAAACACACAACCTGTCGGTGGGGCGTGTCACTCTAGAAATATTTCGGGTTTAGACATTTAGTATGGTAAAATACACGTAAGGTCTGGCTCCCCAAAATGTTTCTACGCGCATTCAAAATGTGGAACTCCCTAACAGCGTATATTGTTCCCTTCTATATAGATATAACCCGTCAATCTGTAAACTAAAGGTAAAAGCGCATTATTCACCTCGATGTCGCCTGGATGCTCTCGTTCCTAGGCAGAATTCATCCTTCGCTTTTCACCAGGCGAGAAAAGGTGAAGAGCGGGCCAAAATATAAAAAAAAAATCGTGCCACACGCCGCGCGTTGATAGTGTGTTTCCATCTTTAATGTTTATGCACCGCTTGCACTTTGGAACTTTATCATACTGATGGATGATAATGATATATCGAGTACTTCAAGTACCCGAGTCCGTATGATTCATAATTGCATGTATGAATCATACGGACTCGGGTAAACTCGGGTTATTCTCTGTTAACACAGTTACCGGAAATTATCTGTATGACCATCATTATTTGTTTCTCTTCTCCATTATTATCTTGATCACACGCAACTAATTATTTGTATAGTAATTGACGTTAGACTCGTTGACGACTTCAAAGTGTTATTTTATTTACTTTTAACAGTTCACGCCTAAATAAAATGGATGTGCGCGGCAGTTACGCACTCGGACTAAAAGTTTTAATTAACTAAATGGTAACCTTTTAGGACAAAGGCAATCATCGTAATTGCGTTTCTATGTAAGTACAACTTCGTGTAATTTTCTAAACGATAACAATGCCTTGTACTTTAGTACGTAAAGAAATATTTATTATACATCTTAAAAAAACAATAACAAATTCAAGGGTTTGTTTGTAATGTCAAAGTAACAGCTTTTTACTAAATGCATATGAAAGTGTATACGGAACTTATAAAAAAAAAACAATTTTTACAAATGTTGTCTGTCTGTTTGTTCCTAATTGTCTGGCTAATTTCCGAAACGACTGGACCGATTTCGACGGGAGTTTTACTGGCGGATAGCTGATGTTATAAAGAGTAACTTAGACTACTATTTTAGAAAAAGAAAGAAAATCAAAAAACTCACACGGACGAAGTCGCGGGCAGCAGCTAGTAACAAATAAAATACTTTCCTTCGGGAGCAGTCTGGAAAAAACAAACATACATACATACTCTCAAAAAACATAACCCTCCTTCTGGCGCAGTCGGGAAAAAAGAGCATTTGGTCCGGTCACAGAATATGTTCTTGCCTTATAAGTATAAGATTAATAATATATTCATATTCATTTATTTTGCGTTCTACAAGGTAAAAGAGATGTTTACAAAAGGCTTAGAGCTAAGAACCGTTGTAGACCCTGTTAGGGCACAGCAAAAATACGTTATCTAATAGATGTCTAAATATCTTTGGTTTTCTAACATGTATTTAATTGCTACTAGTACTATGATTAGACCAATGACTCATCTTAATGAAATAATTAATTAAGACTAGATTACCGTTATTACCAGCAATCGAATAGGTTCTACCCAAACCGGTGGACCTATTACAGTAATAGAAATAGTTTGTATCTCGGTTGACTTAACACAGGCTCGCTTGTTTCGACGTTCACCTCATTGCGTCCAGCATACCTCAGTTCAGTTGTGACGTCATAGGCGGGAACTACTTTTTTATAAATACTGAGTTCTATACAGAAACGTTGGATCAGTCACAATACAATGCTGTTATTAAAAAAAAACCTTATGTTAGAAATAATTTCTATTAAATATTGACGCAAGCCTCTGAATTGTAATAATAATATGACACCATTGGTTTTTATTAGAATTCTTGAAAGGTATTTTGAATGTAGGTGAAATATTGAATACTGCAGTAGTATGAATAAGTCACTCTGTAGCTTACCAGCTTGAGTGGGTGGTAGTTGGTAAGCTAGATCTTATTTTTCAGGCCAAAAAGATCCCCCAGTGCCTCTTTAACCAATGTAGGACACATTGGTTAAAGAGGCACTGGGGGATCTTTTTGGCAACAATGATCTGCTGTGCCGAGACATGGACGCTCACAAAAGAGACTGCCCATAGCGTACACAAAGGGCCATGGAGCAAGCCATGATTGGCAAAACCCTACTAGACCGAGTGCGTAATACCAAAATCCGTCATCAAGTGGAGTTGGGCAGGACATCTAGTTAGAAGCGGAGGTAGCCGATGGGGTAAAGCTGTGACCGAATGATGGTCAAGGTTAGGCCAAAGAAACTAGGGCCGTCCAAAAGCGTGTTGGGTTGTAACACCTGGATTAGGCACGCACGGAACCGGGAAATATGGCAGAAAGAAGGGGAGGCCTATATTACCCAGCAGTGGGTGATTCCGGGCTGAAATGATGATGATGGTGATGAAGTGACACTGTAACAATGTTATAATTCGTCCAATCGACAGCTCTGTTACTTTGCTGCAATTTCCACTCAGGTTAATTAAACTTAAGGATGCGGCCTAGATACTGACTTTATTAAGTCCGGTTTAAAGAGGCGAGACTATTGCTATTTACTGTCTACATTTTCCCGAAACTCTGACAACCAGTCTTACCAAGGAGTATCGTGTTGCTCATTAACTGGGCTGTGGAGCAATTCTCAATTCAACTGCATCCGGTTAGACTAGAAGTCAACTTCAATATGTTGGGAAAAGGCTTGGCAGGTTATGATGATTTGCTTACACATTCCAGCTTTATTTATAAAACTGTATCGTTTCCCTCAGGTACGCTAAGCTGGCGCAACCAGCACTTCTCCCTCGACAACGACAAGATCCTGCTGCGTGGCTGCGTCCTCCGCAACACACAGTGGTGCTACGGCGTTGTCGTGTTTGCCGGGAAGGACACCAAACTCATGCAGAACTCCGGCAAGACCAAATTCAAGCGCACCAGCATAGATAGACTACTTAATTTTCTTATTATAGGGGTAAGTGGAACATTTTTAAATAATTAAAATCCAGTTTTTCTCGAAAATAATTATAACTAATTAAAATAAAATTAATCGATGGGCTTCTTCTTTTGCTGTTATTAAGGCACCAAATTCGTTGCGCGGTTTTTCTCTAAGCGCGTGCAATCGGTTTTCGTAGTGCTAAAGTTTCAGACAACGTTTTTACGTGAGTTTCTTGCCTGTGGCATACAAATAAAATTGAAGCAGCAAATAACTTTTATTTTTTAACAACATAGTTTTATTGTTGCTTCACTTAGCAATTAAATTGGACCATGTAGTCAGGCTTTACAAAGGATCTAGTCCAATATGGCGTCACCTCATTTGTGATCCCAAATAGGTCTCAGGATTTAGCTACCCTACTGCTTTGTCTTTTAGTCACTGCGATGTCTACAAGTGTTTTTAAACGTCCGTTTCCCCCCACAGATAGTATTCTTTCTGCTATCAATGTGCGTGTTCTGCACGGTGGCGTGCGGCGTGTGGGAGTGGCTGGTAGGCCGCTACTTCCAGGCGTTCCTGCCGTGGGACACGCTAGTGCCGGCCGAGCCCACGTGGGGGGCCCTCGTCATCGCGCTGTTGGTCTTCTTCTCTTACGCCATCGTGATGAACACTGTCGTGCCTATATCGCTATATGTTTCTGTTGAGGTCAGTATACATCGTTATCAGCGAAAGACGCATTTTACGGCGAAAGCGCCAGGTTTCCTGTGAATTACGAAATCATCAATAGGTACAACTCGGTTCAAATTACCTTATTGAATGATTACCTATTTCAGGATATCATGATATTTGTGGCCAATTTTAACTTAGAGAGTAGTCATATTTATAAATGGTCATTTTGTAAATACATATTTTTTACAGTTGCGAATCATATTTTAATCAACATTCAATCTGACCTAAAAATGGCGGCGGAATATAAGACACTCACACTTCGCACAGTATAGCGAGCGAGAGAGAGGTTTTGCATGATTAGCGCCGCCATTTACAATTAGTTTCTTGATGACACGGGTTATACGCTGCTACACACAGGCTACCCCTTAGCATTGCCATAACGGTCGGTCCTGCTATGCCTACTTGCAGCGGATTCCCGTGACCTTCACTAGGCCTTCACATGTGCTCAACAACATTACGGTTGCCACTGTTTAAAATACCTAACGAAATGAGAAAATCAATTCGTACGAAAATTCATCCGAATCGTTTTAGACTCTGGATCTGGCCGCATCCTAATGAATTACTTACAATTTTTTTTTGTTATAAAGTGTTTGCGCATTGATTTTTTCATTATGTAATTTAAATGTAATGCTTATATAAATAGGCATTAAGCCGCAATTTTTTCCATTCCGCAGTAATTGCGAATAAAAAATACCACTTGACGTAAGTAGGCAAATAATTCCATGACTCAAGTATTAGGTATGGAATTTATGATCGGTTACTCATTACAAAAAAAAAAACATTTATTATAATTAAATAATACATTAAACAAGGAATATTGTTATCCTAATATGTTTTAATAGTTTCCTGTTTTTATAGGTTATAAGGTTCGCCCAGAGTTTCCTTATAAACTGGGACGAGAAAATGTATTATGATAAGACTGGTACGGCGGCAAAGGCGAGAACGACCACGCTAAATGAGGAACTCGGTTAGTATTATATGATTAATTTATAAATTATTTGTTCCAGCATTACATAACTAAGCATATCAATATTTTTACAAGTAGTTGAAAGCCTCAATATCGATGCTCTGTCCTTTATAACCCAAGTTTGAAATGCCTTAGAAACTTTCTTTAAAAAAATCGTTCTTTATAAAAGGTTGAACTAGATTATCCAACATCATATGACTATGAGGAAATCGCTATCCCAGCAATAGTTTCACGACAGGAAACCTCATATTTTATAAAGATTCTGAGGCAGTTGTATAAAATGTGCGAAATATTTTTGTTCCCAGGCCAGATCCAGTACATATTCTCAGATAAAACGGGCACTCTCACGCAGAACATAATGACGTTCAACAAGTGTTCGATAGCAGGCATCTGCTACGGAGACGTCGTGGACGAAACCACTGGTGAAACTATAGAGCTCGCCGAGGTACGTCATGTACGTTCAGTTATATACCCCCACGGACCAAGTACCTACTTTCAAACTATTCAACAGCACATGCTATAGACTATAGTCAAATAGACACAATATATGCATGTAGGTTTATGCAGACTTTGAACTATCACTAAGCACTCGAAACTTGACGAGACTCGCACGTCCTAAGTTCCACGATTTTTTATTTTGCATGGTTTGAGTTTGGTTTTCAAAAAAGTATTTTGAAGTTTTACGTTTGTTATTTGTAAATGATGAAATTTTGTCCTCGTCCGCTCACGCTTTCGGGTAATGTGAAGTGTTTGAATTTTACTGTCATGTCCATATGTTTGTGTTTGTTTTACAGTTAGTTTGTGGATCATAGTACCACCTCAGTATCATGTTTGTGTAATTAAAACGATCACTTCACGGATGAATCTCATTCGAACATTCACCGGTCGCATCACTAGATCCCTAGATTTTTGTTTGAGTTTTTGCATGGTCACACACCGCATTAGTGGTACAGCAATCTGCCTCGCTGACAATAAACACATAAAGGGGGGACACGGGTCATGAGAGGGTTCAATTCGACCAGTAGCATAAATTAGCGTACTTTATGACACGGTCATTATTGCCTACATGAATGAAAATCCATCGCGACTAAGTGTCCAACTATTCAGAAAGACAGTAGAACGTCTAGTCGTAATTATTTGAGGAGCCACATAGAGTAGAGTAGGTAGGGAGGTGCAGGGTCGTGAAGTGTGATGTGTGTGTGTGGTAACGCAGCGGCAGCGCGGCGGGGCCAGCGGGGGCAGCGGGGGCAGCGGGGGCGGCGGGGCCGGGACCGGGGGCGCGGCGCGCGCGCGGCTGCTGGAGCTGGAGCAGGACGCGGGCCGCAGCACGCCCGGCGGCCGGCGCCCGCGTGTACGCACTACTCGTAACTCTGCCCGCGCGATACGCCACATGTCTTTGAAACCCCATTCATTCGCTGCTGCCCCGCTTCAAATATGACAGCTCTGATTACGAATAAGACATTTTTTCAAATCACGCGTGTTTCGCACGCCGCGAACGGGTCGCGACTATCGTTATTGCGACCCCATGATGAGTTCTATACTTTGTCACAAAATTGTCCTGATCACGGCGTACAACGTATCGCGAAAAAATAATTCATTGGGTATCAAACTTATTCTATACGAAGCCACAATATATACATTGCTGCGGTATCGCAGCTCACACACGGCGTGCGGAACACTCTTGACTCAACCAAAATCCTGAAACGTTCATTCAGAAAGCTCGTCATGCTTATATTCAGTTATGTTAAATGTGTGCTACCGAAATTTTGTTCGCTTTTTTTTTTGGATAAGACTTCTAAGGCAGTCGATGTTTTTAATATTTCAGTTTGGTTCGTATTTTGAGCGGGCAGTGGATCTATCTAGCCTGTATTTCCGTTCCTTTATCTATCTGGCCTTCTGAATCTCCCCTTGTATCTCTGGAATGATTTCGAGCTAACCCACACGAGTGTAGCAAGTCACCACATGAGACTCGCTCACGCACTTACTATTTACTTATGTATGGACTAGGCCTTATGTCTTATTGAACATAGTACGATGATATTTATTTTATTAATCGTTGCTTATTACCTAATGACATAAACTTATTAACTCGCCTTTGTTTTCGTCGGGGGTTAAACATTAATAAAGCGGTTAAGAATACGCAAAAAATCCGAAAATATTGTTTTTATTTATTTGTAGCACCAACTGCGGTACATACAAAGAATTTAATTAAAATAATGTATCCACTAGACATAAAAAATCGTGCTTAGTAAAAGTTTATTAAAAAAAACAATAAGTACCATTTAAGGCGAATAATGTGACCATTTTGTAGTTACAACAAAAAGAAACCATTACTATCTAACAGAAACAAATAACACCATACACAATTAAAAAAATGTTACATCTACTTTTCCTTCTCTTTTGGGTTAAATTAATATACCTCTATTGGGCCCTTTGTACCTAACGCTCCCACACACTATCTGCTAAAGTATAAATGTTTGTTCATATGTAATTAACCAATGGTATACATTGATTCATGTTTGCATGTACGCTTTGCATCGTGTGTTTACTGTAATTCGCTTTAACACTATTAACTGCATAACAGACAAATCTACGAAAAAAAAGCAATTTAAAAAAACATATTAAACGAAAAAACTATAATGTTAATAAAAAATCATTATTATTTATGGGGAAGGCAACACAGAATTAAAAACAACTGGCAATACCTCCGTAACAACAGTGTTAAAAACGTCCAGCTCTGTACAATTTGGAACTAACTTCACCAAACATTATACTTTGCTCAGTGTTTCCTCATTCAGTATTATAGTTTTTACATTTCACGAGCGCGTCAATCATTGTAAATTAAACCTTATCAATGTATAAACACGTCACATGACACGCTCGTGAATTGCAAAGACTTTAGCCGTTTTAGAAACTAGCCTAAACATCTTCCTAATTTGCGAAACATTCTTTAGTATCAATCTGCAGTTGCTTCTCCCATTGTATCTTAGAGAAAGAAAAACGCGTAGATTTGTCCTCATAAATCCTCCTTCGCGGGACTAACATAGTTTTCTGCTGCGTACTACAGAGTTCAGAGCCGTTGGACTTCTCGTTCAACCCTGAGTACGAGCCGGAGTTCAAGTTCTTCGACGGCACGTTACTGGATGCAGTGAAGAGAGGCGATAAAAATTGTCACGATTTCTTTCGGCTTCTCGCACTGTGTCACACGGTCATGCCGGATTCGAAGAATGGGAGGCTGGAATACCAGGTTAGAAAAGCTTTGACCTGTATCTTTCTTCGATAGTTAAATATTATTTGATAAATGCGGATTTGGGACCATTGTTACAGTGCGAAAAAAAGATGGAGCTATACAGGACGTATAAAGCCGTGCCTTTTCGCATTGGAACAATGATGCCTTTGATATCTACTTCTTAGTCAACAGCACTTTTTTTTTAAAGGATTAATGTATGTTATAGGAAGAAAATAAATTTTATATTGGTAATATGTATAATTTCAGGCGCAATCGCCCGACGAGTCTGCACTGGTATCAGCAGCCAGAAATTTTGGTTTCGTGTTCAGAGAACGCGCGCCTAATAGTATTACAATAGAAGTAATGGGTAAAACAGAGGTACGCACATACTTATAATCAATTTATTTATTCAAATTTTAAAATAAAACGCTTCGATCAACAAAAGTACCAGATTTCCGGTGAGCGCATCAAAAACGGTCGGAAACATAAAACCACAAACCACAAGTAATGTTGTGGTCTTATTATGCAACATAGTTTTTTCCTCGTTATTGCTTAGAAATTATGTTTTATTTTTCCTTTTTTTTATTGCAAACGATAATAAACTTTTTGTTTGAAAGTTAAGGTTTATAATCAAGTTAAATGCAATCGCGGCCACTTAAGCGATTTATTCCTAATCTATAATCTAGTGCTATTGTTGATTGAAGATAAAACGCTTATTAATGGTTTTTCTTTTGTTTCAGGTGTATGAATTGTTATGTATATTAGATTTTAATAATGTTAGGAAAAGAATGTCCGTGATATTGAGGAAGGATGGTGAAATTAGGTTATATACAAAAGGTGCTGATAATGTAATATATGACAGATTAAAAAGTGGTAACCAAACTGAAGTGAGGTCAAAGACGCAGGAACATTTAAATGTAAGTGTATTTTAAATATTTTTTATTTTATTTTAATAACAATAAGTTCTTTTTCCCTCATTCAGATCTTTAGTGGATGAGCCATTTTAACGGCCACGGACAGGCCGTTAAAATGGCTCGTCCATTTAAAAAAAAAATCAATCCGAAAGCATCTTCGTATATCATACATTGTATTGTGTGACAATCTCTTTCTAATACTCAATGTGCCATATTATCGCCCTGATAGTCTACTTATGTTTTTCTTTGCAACTGTCCTTTGTGCCAACATTTTTGATCTATGTACAGTGCGGTCGACGAGAGAATGCGTTCTTGACACCTGTCATTTTTATACAAACGAATACGTGTTTTGCGAATTTGATCTTTATTAATACTAGAATTGTCGTATCATACATACAGGTAGCAGGAAAGCATTCTCTCGACGGCCGAACTGTAGGTAGATTGTTACAAGGTCCTTTTAGCGCCTGAATGAGATTTATAGGACGTTTGTTGTTGGTACACATTTGTAAAATTGTCACAGTAATTGTATTAACAACCAAGATGGCGACGTTAGTTCCAATTTTGGACACGCGCCAAAAGAAACATGTAGCATTGTAGTGTGCGTTGGTAATAAACTTATAACTTATAGCGAAATTTCTCAGATCTTAATCCGAAATGTTTTTGACAGAAATTTGCCGGCGAAGGTCTTCGGACATTGGCGCTAGCGTGGAGGCCCCTAGAAGAGCGGGGCTTCGCGGAGTGGAAGCGGAGACACCAGGCCGCCGCGCTAGCGCTGCACGACAGAGACGAACAACTCGACGCCATCTATGAGGAGATCGAGACTGACCTGCTGCTCATGGGTAAGTTTTTATGACCTTCTGAACTCCGAAAAGGCCGTGGCTTTTACCAAAACATGCCTCACGAGCCTAGCCTGGCCTCGACATGTATAGGCTAGGAAGAGAAGAAGAAGAATAAAAAGAAGAAGAGGAAGAATTTTACAAACACACAATTTTTAACATTTTATGAAGTTCATGACTTTATAAAATGTCTTCTTTTATAATTTTTAAATGTGTTCTTTTTTCGGTTTATTATGATAATATACCAATACTCATCACGTCTGTGAAGTTTTTCTACTTAATATAATTTGAACCTGTATAGAACAGCCCGAAAATAACTTTCCGGCAGTAGCCCACCAGATACAACACCCATCTGGTCGGAGCATCCTCCCTCTTCAATGGAGGAACTTCACATCGCGTTCCACCATTCCCAAATCCATACACCTGCTATTTGGTGGCAGTATCCTACACTAATTAATACGTTTTAATTTGTTTGTTGTAGGAGTAACAGCCATAGAAGACAAATTACAAGACGGAGTACCAGAAACCATAGCGAATCTCAGTATGGCCGGCATCAAAGTGTGGGTCTTAACGGGTGATAAACAAGGTACGTACAAGAAACAATGGTTTATTTACATAAACTCCTTCTGTTTGTAAGTTTTATATCGCCCGATCCGATGCCAGGATGGCTGGTAGTACCTGCATGAGAGAGAATGGGTCAGAATAGCCCTTCTTCTTAGTGTATCGATTGCAAAAAGTTCAAACATCTTTGGCCCAAAATTCAACTGCGCGAACACCGTTCACTGACGCCGCGCCGTCGTAAGATCGTCCAGTACACAGGTGACAGGGCGCGCTGGATGGAAAGTGGGCCATTGTGTGCGGGGAGTAGTCCTGAATCGATTCGAAATGGCTTGCGATTGGAGGGAGGGGCCTATGTCCAGCAGTAAACTTCCATAGGCTGATGATAATGTAACGCCAGATAGTGATTCGTTTTTGCTCTTACTTCTTCCAATATTCCAGCAATTAGCAACAAACTCATAGACCTCACCCCATCGCTTTCCACCAGACGAAGTCGAGATGACGAGCTGGCCCATATAAAACTAGTCACGTAACTGTAATGCCAAAGAGGGGCTTGTGGTTAAGTAATAATAGCCGCACGGGTCGTTTGCCGCGGTTGGTCCGTGGATGGAAGACCATCTTCACATAACAAGACGCCTCCGTGCCTCGGAAAGCACGATGAGCCGTTGGTCCCGGCTGTCATTCGTGGATCTTTGACAGTCGTTACGGGTCGTCAGTAGCCCGAAAATCTGACAACCAGTCTTACCAGGGTTATCGTATTACCCAGTAACTGGGTTGTGGAGGTCAGATAGGCAGTGGCTCCATGTAAAATACTGGTATTCAGCTGCATCCGGTTAGACTGGAAGCCAACCCCAACATAGTTGGGAAAAGGCTAGGCAGATGATGTAATTGTAATGACACATTTTATGTAACGTTTCATCAATCTGTACCCGGCAATTACATAATTTCGGACAAACAACTACACATGCGTTGCTGCAATATAAAACAGAACCAAAGCTAATTTCACACAGTAAGGTTTTTTTTTCGACTTACAGAAACAGCAATAAACATCGGCTACTCGTGCCAGCTGCTGACGGATGACATGGCCGAGGTGTT